>JAZHRO010000031.1:126762500-129262500 GCA_037157565.1 Thalassia testudinum
ATCGCACTGTAGCCACAGTGTTCTGCTGAAATGCGTGAACAGTGGCTACAGTGCGTGCTCAGCTCGCACGACCGGGTGTTGGTGGTGCGGTGAGTGTGGGCACTACTGAGCGAGTTGGCGAACCCACGGAAGGTCTGCGCCGGCTGCTGGCGCACGCGAAGAGAGGCGAGGATGGCCTGCAGGCATGCACGGAAAGAGAGCACTGGCTACTGCATGGCCACGTGGTGGCCTGCACGCGGGCTAGCGGTGGCCAGTTGAGCTTCAAAGCTTGAAGCTCTTGTGGCAATGGCGGGGTTGGCTTGGAACGATGAAACAAGGAAGAGAACCACCACACCCACCTGCTCTTTGATGAGCTGGGCGGTGGTGGGACTCACAGTGGTGGTTGTGCACCACTGTGAGGTGCTCCTGCCCATAGAGTAGCTCCTCAGAAGGAGGAGAGGCTGCGTATGGAGGGGACAGGGGAGGAGACGGCCTGGAGAAGAAGGTGCTGTCTGTGTGGTGTTTGCTGTGTGGACCAGGCTCAGCTCAAAGAAGAAAGCCATGCCCTTTTTAAGGAGGAAGAAGGCAAGTACAGCCATGCCCTGGTTGTGCATGGCTGTGCGTGGCTGGAATGGCTATGCAGGGTAAGCCTGCAGTAGAGAATGGCATGACGACGATCAAGCCATGCCATGCAGCCACGGAGAAGAAAGTCAAACAGAAATAAAAATAAAGATGGAGATTTTGCATGGCAGCACTTGAAGAATTTGTCAATTACAAGGCCATTTATTTCACTCTCCTCCCCTCTCAAATAAATGCACGCATGCGTGTATTTTTACAAATGCGACTATGGCTACCTAATATGCACTGACAATGCTAGGAAATAGCACAAGATGGCATAATTGCTGGTGTATTTTTGCTGTACAATCACAGGTGCTTTTACAGTGGAGGAGAAGAGGCAAAAAGTAGGTTTGTCACCATTAGTGACATCCAGGATGTCGCTGGAAGCATCATTGTAGGAAGCTCATGCTCATTGGTGTCGACAGCTGGCTTTGCTGGCATGCGATGAATTAGCGATGGCTGTAAGCATTGCTATAAGTTTGCTCGTCTGTCGCTAAAGATCCACTGCATGCTCCACTGGCGCTGCACTGGGCGCTCTCCGCATGCGTGCATGCTTCACGTGCAGGTGTTGCACTGTGTGCATGCACGCTTGTGTACGAGCATGCACCCACGCTGCTACGCGCGTGTGGTGGCGCGTGAGTGCGCTGGGGGACCTGGGCTGCATTACGTGCTGCAATCTAGGCCGTCTATCTTCATTTTGTTGTAGGGGCTGCTATAGAGGTCGGATTGAGTCGATTTTCACGCCATTAGGCTATGATCATCGACCCGAATCCATCTACATGGTCAGATTTGTCATTTGAAGCTCCAAATAATGTCACCTAGTCCCTTGGCTGTTGATCTTCCTCGGACTGCATATGGTGCTATAGGACTCCAATTGAGACGATTTCGAAAGCGTTAGACTCCAATCATCATCTTGATTAGATCCATACGATTGAATCGTCAAATCGAGGCTCCGAAATAAATATTCTTCTCTCCTAACCACAAAAGGGATGCAATTAACCTATATAATATACAACTAGTCTAAATGCAGAATGATGCAGGCTATGCAATATTTATAACATGAAATGCAAATCTATGCCTAAGAATGTGCATGAATAGGCATTTTACCCTCTATAAATGTGTTTATATCATACCCTCATGCCTATCTTTTGCTAGTCCACAGCAAAATTAAACTATATGCTATGTATAAAAGCAAAATTAGGATTAGATCACTTAGTCCTAAGTCATTTATTAACAATAGGAAATTTCAACTAAGATCTTAAACTACGAAAACTCAATAGTACCCGGGTGCCTACCAGAATGCACACTGCCCAAGTCCTCGCCTTATTTGAAAAGGGAAGATACATTTTCTTTTTCTTCTTTTCTAATTTTTTTTGTACTTTTAGAGTTTGAGAGTTTCGGGATAATTTTTTACGGCTACCCGACCCACCCAAGACTCAAAAAGGACTCTTAGTGCTGAGCATCTTGTGAAAATAGTGAAAGACTCACAAAATGGCTATTAAGACGGACTACGGGTTTCTACAACTCTAGGTGACCTTGCCTAAAGGTTTATCTTTAAGATCGGTAGCTTTCTCCCGACTTTTATTTATGGGGTCAACACAAGAGCGAACCCAGTGTATATCTCGATTTATTCTACTTCCCCGCTTCTTCCCTACGTGTTTTGGGAATTATTGTGCATTTTTATGAGCTGGGCTCTGGACAACCAACCAATGGGCTGTTACCCACGACCACTTATCACCCATACTCATGCGGTGAAGTGCAGCTTTATTATTTTCTTTTTTTTTCTCCTTTTCTATTTTTTTTCTTTTCTTTTTGGTTGTTTCTTTCTCTTTTTTCTCTTTTTTTCTTTCTTCTAAGTAGGTGGCTTCCCTGATTTAAGATTTACCTAAAGGTAGTACAACAAAAATGATCTTGTAGCTGGGCTCTAGACAACTGGCCGATGAGCTATTACCACCGACAACTTGCTAGCCATACCACCAAAGTTGGTCCATTAGCTACTCAATTTCCATAAAAATCATCAAAAAGTGAGTCAGTGCGAATAGTGTTGATGCTTAGCCTTAAAATCCCCCTAAATCAGAGGGCAAGTTGATAAGTTGTATACTTATCATCCCAATTTGTTTATCAGATTAAAATGAATTTTAATTGCCGAGGACTTGAGACTAAGTCCACATTCTAGAGGACACCCGGGGAGATTAAGCCTGAAGACCTTAAGAGTCTAAGTATTCAGGTCATATTATATCATTTCCTAAAGTTAATAACTTCCAAATGCCTACGTTCTCTTTTCCTAATTTCTTTCTTTTCTTATCTTTTTCAAATTTTCAATCAATTTTTTTTATTTAGGAAAGTAAAAGAAATTTACGGAGTTAACAAAATGACTTCAAGAATTGATTATCCATCCTGCCATGCCTAAATGATGCAATGTCCTCATTGTACAAATAAAGACATGAAAAGGTGGAGTAAACAGAATATCACCTAAATAACATGAGGAATCTAGTCAGCTCCACAGAGAACGTAAAGTATAAACACGTGCTAAATTTAATGCCTTCAGCTAGGCATATTATACATACAAAGAGGAATTTATGAATTCAAAAGTGTGGGTCAGAATCAAAATAAAAATATTGATCCTGAAACCCGCCAGCAGAAGATGTCCACAGATGTGGACCAGATAGTGGTGCAGACCCATGCCCTAGGGTCAAGTTGTTCTCAGGTTCTGGATGAAAATCACCTAGAACCAAAGGTTGTTGTGTTTGTAGGGGCAGGCCTGCGGTTTAGTGCTGTGCAACCCAAGACCAAAGTAGCAGACAATAGGTAGATCTTGTTCACTAGTTTCATATGTCCACTTAACATTCAGCTCATAAAAATAATCAGTTATTCCAGGCTTGGGTCGCATGTGAAAGATATCATAAGGGTTCGTAGAGAAGATAGTTGGTTTCAGGTCAATAGGTACCTTTAGATCCAAAATCAAAGTTCCCTCAGAATTAGCCTCCTAAATTTTTATTTCAACAATTCTATCCTCCAACATCAAGACTCAGGCTCCAGGACCTCTAGCATGTCATTCACCCCATACGATTCTCCCAAGTCTAAAAATTGTGGTTGAATCAAGATTGACTTAGGCACAATGATCACAGAAGTCAACTCTTCGAGGTGCAGATGACAAATGGGGTCACTGATTGAATCATCAAGTAAATGAAGATTTGAATCCTACAAGTTAGCCCCAACCGAATCAAAATCTTCAATGACTAGGCTATCAAATGGTTTGTCATGCTCCTCGAGCCCATTTGTCTCACCAAAATCACCTTCCTTAAGCTCAAGTGAGACTTCACTAAGAGATTCCTCACCCTCAAAATCAAAGAATCTATGATCCTCCTTTATATAGGTCTCAAAATCATAAGTCATTTCAAGGCCCGTGGAGACATTTTTGTCGTCATTCCTTGGCTCTAGGATCTCGGGTGAGAAACATGATTTATCCTCAAAGGGTTCCTCCAGCCCAACCTGGTCATCTCCAATCTCAGAATATGTATCCCCCCCGACAGGCACCTGAGCGTGTTCAGACATTGGCTCTCCTGAAGGGTGTTCATCTTGGGAATCATCCCAAGATTTGACTAGGGCAACCACAAATTTCATCCTCAACCATGACAACTTCCTAGGAAGAAACTCACCCAAGTCCCTATCCCTAACATCTTGGAGCAAATCCAATAAAGAGCTATTCAGCTCGTCAATCATTTTTATCATAGGCTCCAATACTTCAGTGCATGGTGTTGGCTGAGCTTCTATCGATTGTATAGAGTTCCTCAAATTAGCCAACACCCTATCGCGGATCTAGTCCACCTGAACTGACTAGTTCGATTCAGGTTTGGGCAAGTTTGGGTTAAATCTAGGAGAGTCAAGATGTGGAGGTTCTCAAGTCCTTCCCTGAAAGTCGGTCATTCTAGGTTGTTCAAAGGATGGTGGCCTATATTCAGCATAATTTTGGGGAGGGTAAGTGTTATAATCAGCATATCCTTCATGGTTGTAGATCTGGTAAGGTTGATCATTAATGGATGGAGATCTATAATCATTGTAGCTCTGGGAAGGATAGTAATCATATTCTTGTTGTCCAGGGTTAGGCCCTGGACAGTGAGGTCCGGATTCATATCCCCTATCAAAGCCATCCTGGCTAGTTGATGGGTAATAACAAGTCAAGTCAGGATAGTAATCATCTTGGGGATAAGTGGTGGTGGGAGGATAGGACGTGAAATGTGTGTAGGATGTGGAAGGGTACATGGTAGAAAAGGAGGGAAATGGAGAAGAGAAAAGGTGCCTTGCAATACAATTAACCAAGCTTGTCCTTATGTGGGTAGCCTAAAGACCTACAGACTCCCAGGACTCGTCTTGAGATTATAAATGATTTGGTCTACTTTTATCCAGTCAATCCAACCAGTTTGAAGGAGGGACTGCGGAGAAGGTTCTTCCTTTGGCTTACGCCTCCATTTCCTAGTGTACCCGCCAGCCCCGGTTGTTTGATGCTACTCCCCTACCTAGACATCAGATGGACCAGCAAAAGCAAATTAATCAAAAAAGATCTTAGTTTGAGCACCGAAGAGCAAATCAATCCTTAAGGCCAACATCTACTCAGTTTTAGTTAGGCTTGGGATGATCATGCTCATGGAATGTGATGGGCCCTTTAGATGGCTTGTGCCCTTAATGATCAATTAAAATGTGTGTGCATGCACAACCAGGGTTTTCAAATAGGGCTATTTGATGATGTGTCTTTTAGGGTTCAACCTTGTTTAGTAGCTTTTAGGGTTTAATTCTTTGGTTGGTTCAATCAAGGTTTAGTAGAACACTCCAAGTTTTGAAAGCACTGGTGATGATATGTTCCTTTAAAAATAGCAAATAATGTGGAGTGCCTGGTTCAGCCCTAAGAATCAACCCTAGGTGGCAAGCTACTTGATGGATCAATTTTAGATTGAGTGGTGCAGCCCAAACAACTCAATCAATTGGCCTATTGCACCACTTACTTAAGCACACAAGAATGCTTAACCTATTCAGATTTCTACTCACTTATGTGTATTTAGTTGAAGTGTACCGAGTCCACAACTCAGATCCCGGTTAGGTGGTAGAATCAAAATGATTGTGTGCATTAGGATAAGTAGTAGGTTTTAAGTGTGCAGCTTTCAGAAAATCCCACAATCAGATAACACTTTTTTTATTTTTTATATTTATGTGGATGGCGAGGTGAGTGAAGGTGGCAAACAAAGAACCAAATCTATCCTAGGGTTTATAAAAACCACCTAAATTGATTTGGGTTTGAGTTATTAGGTTATGAAATGAAACTAAGGTGGGGGTGGTGTAGGGTACATCTACAAAACACTCTACCCACACTTTACTCCAGTCTACCACACTTGGATCTCCATGCCAGGGTACCTGCAAGACAATAGATCAAAGATAAGCGGGGTTAGTGCTAAGTAAATGAAAAGAAGTGTAGAAAACAATAAAGTAAATTTCGTTGCCTCCCCAGCAACAGCGCCAAAATGGTCACACATCTTTCACCAGTAACAAATCGAGGTTATGAGTAACTCGTCGTCATAGTTGCAAAACACGTCGATCAGATAAAATTTATATCAAAACTCCAAGAGCGACCCAGGTCGAACATAGGGAGGCGACGTTTACTTTAATTGAAAACCATGCTTCGATTTTTTTCTTTTTGGAGCTTTAGGGTTTTTTTTATGTTTTTGAAATAAAAGACAAGCAATCATAAGATAGATATGGAATCAAATGTGATGCATTGCATTAATGTCTATTACAATAATCTATGAAAGCATAAAAAGAGAGGGGAGTGAGAGGAAATCTCCCGAATCGTCTATTCTGTGAGACGACGACTCCTGGCTGATAAACACCAATTTATCATCATTCTTATGCATTTAAACAAACCTAGCTCTTAGGATTTTACTCTGCAAACGGGTTTTTGGGCTGCATTTAGGCATAAATTAGGTTAGGCATGCATTGCATTTTTTATTGTCTTTTTGATATGTTTTTGTGAGTGTTAGGGATGAACAGATATATAGATCCCTAGAACCCTAGCACTCAAGAAGGAAAATGGTGAAGGAGAAGCCCAGACTAACTGAAACTCAACTTGATCCAGTTCACCATAGCTGGATTCCAGCTCACTTGAACTAGGGTTAGCTCATCTTAGCTCCATTCAGCTCATCTCAGCTGAATGGCAGCTCAAGGGAGCTCATCTTAGCTCACCCTAGCTCAGGTCTATTCAGATCCAGCTCAACTTAGCTGAGTCTAGCTCATCTCAGCTCCCATTAGTCCACAGGGAGCTCTAGCTAGCTCAGCTGAGTTGACTGGAGTTCACCCCAGCTCAGGTCAAGCTACATCCAGCTCTACTCAACTTCGGCTAGCTAAAGATGACTTCATTCCAGCTTAGGAAGCTCAAGTCCAGCTCCCGGGGACTCAGTTTAGCTCAACTCAGTTGAGCTAAGCTACCTTAGCTGCCTCATCCAACTTCATCCTCCCCAGGAGCATTAGACCCAACTCACCTCAGCTCCTTTCAGCAGAAGCCTGCTTGCTTTAGCTTGGCTTAGTAGCTAACAAAGAACTAGCAAGCCAAGCCAACTAATGTAGCTCCTTGCAGCTCTCTTCAGCAACCACCAGCTCTAGTGCAGCTCAAGATGACTACCTCCAGCTATTCTCCCTGAAAACCCTACCTCTAAATGCCTCCAACTCTACTCCCTACTAGATAAGCTACTTAACTTAGCTAGTCCACCTCCATGGCACCAAAATCTACTACCCTACTACCCTACTACCTAAGCTCCCGCAAAAAGACCACCTACTCCTACTTTATTTTGGTGCCAACTATCCCTTCCAACACCACCCTACATCCACCATCAAAACCCATCTCCACCCTCCATTGTTTTCCCTCCAAAATTGCCTTCTAGAAGGCATTTTTGGAGGGAAAACCAAGGCACCTCTTCATTTCCCTCCCATTTTTCCCTCCAAAAATATCCAAGCACCCCTTCATTTCCCTCCAAAAAAAACCATAACCACCCCCCTTCCCATCCTATGAATACCCTACCCTACAAACACGTAATTCCCATCCTCCATTAGTGCATTTTTCTACCTATACCCACCTACACCTACGGCCAAGAATAAGGAGTAGAGAAGGAGATTAAAGGGGCACATCACTAGCCCTTTTGGTGCCTTCTTCTCCCCACTCTCTTCAACTTGGGCCACTCCAAGGAGGAGGACTCTTCCACTTCAAGGAGGACGGCCAGGCAGAGGAGGACTTAGGGTGGATGTCCACCCTTGGAGAGAAGCTTAGGGCACGCCCCCTTAGGGCTTGCCTTGGAGGACATCACCTTGGCAGAGCACAGCAAAGAAGGAGTTAGAGGACTCTTTTCAAGCTTGGGAGCTACCAAGCTTGGAGCAAGAAGCCCTCTTCTTCACCATCTATCTAGAGGATTTGTGTTTGCTTTTCTTATTTGCAATTTTCTACTAGTAGAAGTATTCCTCTACTAGGCCTTTCTGTAAAACACTTTTTCATTTATCAAGTTTCCTTCTTTGCAATTTCTTTATTTGCATTTCTAATTGCTCTATTTTTAGAATTCTTCACTCCCTCTCCCTAATTATTCTAGGCCTTCACTTGCCTAGAGTGAGCTTAGGGAGAGGTTCTACTTGCCACTTTAGAAGTAGTTTATTGAATTTGAAGTGTAAATCACTTTCTCGCCACAATTTCGCATGTTGCCTTAATTCAAAAACAAAAATATGATATATTGAAAAATACCAAAAAGAAAGTTGAGATTTGTATTCCAAGCAAGAGAATCAATTTTGCAAACATTTGACCTCCTTGGATGGCCCTAGATACTCCCCTATCTAGGTTTATAAATTTAGGAGTTGATCGATTTTGCGCGTTACAACGACGTATTTAACAAACTACGTAAAATCTGTGTCACTGGCAAAAGCTCAGACGAAGGAGCTGAGGAGCGGGACGACGGAGGTGAGACGCCGGAGGACGTCGGGTAGAGGAAAACTTCAGCATGGCTCCGGAATGGAGGTGAGAAGACAGAGATGATCTGCTACTGGAATGGAGATAGGAGGATAGCTATGTTGGGAGAAATCGTAGCTCGCATTTTTGATAAAAGCGTCGTAGTATAGTTGCGAAATATGATCCAACAAAGATATTATTTTGTAAAAATAATGAGACTTGAGTCCCAATCGTTCGTCTCTGGGAGGCGTTGCTTTTCCTTTTAATATCGATCTCACTCTACTTTGTTTAGAATCGCATGTCAGTTCGTGATTATTACGTATTTAGGTATGACATGCTTAGTTGCAAGAATATTAGGAATTGGAAACAGGCAACTTGAATCACACAAAAAGAATGACAATTATTAAGATCATGGTGATTTCAAACATATAGAGACAAATATATATACAAAAAATGCAATTTCACTCATCGTTGGAGAGTTGTTGCACAAGGAAATCTAGAGGAAAGCTTATACACGAATGCTTGAAAATTAAACCTAACTACCAGAAAACGATTGCATATAAGAATCGATAGGAAGATTTCTCATGCATCATTGGGGGAGAAGTAAGACTATACGACTAAGTAGTAAATAAAAGCAGTAAATATACGAGAAGCTAAGCTACTAATCTTGCAGAAGGAAGGGCATTCGGAGGTGGTCTCCGATGGCCTTTTAGTGGCTGAGAGAAGGAGGGGTGGCCAATGGAGCTTAGGTCGGCCCTTGGAGAGAGGTTGGGGAGCTGATCTAGCTTCATGGCGTGGAGATGGTGGCCTCCATGGTGGTGCTCTACTCATGGAGGTGGAGTAGAGATGGAAGTGGCTAGCCTAAGTGGAATGGATGCCAAGGAACTGAATGGGTGCAAATGGCCACCCAATGGGTCTTTCTATAGACCTAAGAGAAGCTCTCTAGAGAATTATGGAATTCTCTAGAAAGGCCTATGGTGGGAGCTTGTGGGAGAGTGAGAGAGAGAGGGTGGATGGCGATTTTTAGATCCACCAAATGTGGATCTAAAAATTGAATGGCTATTGGTTGCTATTTTTGGCAACCAAGGCAACCACACATGGTAGAGAGTTCTAGAGAACTCTAGGCTAGGTATTTTCGTGTGGATGGTGTGTGTGGGTGTGTGTGGGTCGAAACATAGGTGGCTAGGTTGATTCGGTTAGGTTCTAGTGGGTTTAGGTCAAGGTAGGTCTCAAATTAGGGTTGTAAGCCATAATTCACTAAGGTAAAGTGCAATTAAACTTAATATAAGTTTAATTGGGTGTGTGAAAACTTAATTAAGTGTAAAATAACTCAATTTAGTCAGGTCTAGGTCAATTGGACTCTCATTGAGTCTAATTGGAAAGTGTGTGCTGAGATCAGGACTCAATTGGACTCAATGAGTCCAATTGAATAGGATGATGGAATTGACTAAGATCCAAGACAATTAGGTTTAGCATGGAACTAATTAAGTCCTTAGGGAGGTCTATAGGTGATGTACTATAGTTAGGGCACCTTAATTTAGGTTCCTATGGGGTTGGAATTGGGTTTAGGGACCTTGAGATCCAAGATCAAGGCTTGAATCTCAAAACAGGAACTGGAGAGAAGTTCCAGACGTCCAATAAAAGTGTCAGATGTCTTATAGTGAAAACTTAGAAGTCCAAACTTGTCATCCAGATGTCCAATCAGAGTCAGGAGGGATTCTATATTCTGTCTTGTCTATTCTGCAGAAATTGGACGTCTGACCAAGTGTCTAGACGTCTAATAACACTACAGAAGTGGGTTTAGGGTATGTGGGAGTTGGCTAAGTGTTTTCTGGATGTCCTATAACTTATCTAGACATCCATATAGAGGTTGAAATTAGGGTTTTAAGGTTTCCTAGGGTGCGGTGATCTAATCTAAGGGTGGCTAAGGCTAGGGGAAGCTTCTAGGCTATCTTAAGGCTAGGATGGTCCTAAGTTCTTCATATTTTACTGCTTTATTCCTACTTAATAGAATAGCATACCTTAACACCCTTACATTATTATCTATTACATCTAATCTAGGTCTTCCACTCCAGCTCTGCTACAACACCAGTTATTCCAACTTCAGATCCAGCTTCTGATCTACCTTTTGATTAGCTTATTACCTATAATTGACATAATGCACCTAATCAGTACATTATAGCATTATTTTATGCATAAGTAAAAGGAAGTAGTAAAGATGCAAATAATGCTTATTCATACTTGAATTATCCTAAATTATTCTAAGTCCTAGCCTAATTTGGGTCAATTAAGATCTATGATTGCTGCGTAATCATACCGCCATGAATAAATCTTGCTACTCTCTAGCAAATGCAAGAATAAGTTATTCACAGAAGGGTCCCTAAGTGTCTGGACGTCCAATAACACTGTAGAAGTGGGTTTGAAGTGTGCGGGAGTTGGCTAAGGGTCCTGGAAGTCCTAAAACTTATTTGGACATCCAGAGAAGGGTTGGAACTAAGGTTTTAGGGCTTCCTAGGGTGCGGTGACCTAATCTAAGGGTGGCTAAGGCTTGGAGAGTTCTCTAGGCTATCCTAGGGCTAGGATGGACCTAAGTTCTTCACATTTTACTGCTTTATTTCTACTTAATAGAATGAAAAACCATTAACCCCCTTACATTATTATTCCTACATCTAAACTAGGCCTTATGCTCCAGCTCTACTACAACTCCCGTTATTTCAGATCCAGCTTCAGATCGTGCTCCAGATCGAGCTCCAGATCTGCTTATTGCCTGCAATCAGCATAATATACTTAATCAGCACATTATAACATTATTTTATGCATAGCTAAAGTAAAGCAGTAAAGATGCAGATAATGCTTATGCGTGCATGAATTTCCCTAAGTTATGCTAAATTCTAGTCTAATCTAGGTCAATTAAGACCTATGGTTGTTGTGCAATCAAGCTTTCAGGTGACCTATGAATGGGGAAGGGAAGATGGATGAATATTTGGTGAGGTAGAGGTTGGCTACACTAATAGGAGCCTTGGGAGCTTGAGAACAAGCTCTAATGAAGTATTGGTAGGCATGCTAGTGCTTGGGAGTAGATAGGAGTAGACTAGGTAGAGATGGCTTGGAAGGGAAGCGGGTGTAGGTGCTTTTATAGAGGTGAAGAGGCAAAATATAGGTATGAGACCATTAGTGACATCTTGGCCGTCACTGGAATGTCGCTGTAGGTAGCTCATGCCCACTGGCGCCGATAGCTGGCTTTGCTATCATGTTATGAATTAGCGATGGCTGTAAGCGTCGCTGTAAGTCGGCCAGTCTGTCACTGAAGATCCACTGCATGCTCTGCTGGCACTGCAGTGGGCGCTGTCCGCGCACGTGCATGCTTCAGGTGCTGGCGCTGTGCTGTGTGCATGCACGCATGTGCACGCGTGCGCATATTTGCGCTACTTCGCACATGCGATGGTGCATGTGTGCACTGGGCAGCCTGGGCTACGCCACATGGCGCAATCGGGGTTGTCCATCTTTACGTTGTTGGGGCTGCTATAGAGGTTGGATTGAGTCGATTTTCATGCCGTTAGGCTTCGATCGTCGACCGAAATCCATCCACACAGTCGTATTTGTCATTTGAAGCTCCGAATTATGTCACTTAGTGCCTTGGCCATTGATCTTCCTCAGACTGGATATGGTGCTATGGGACTCCAATCGAGGCAATTTCAAAGGCATTGGACTCCAATCATCATCTTTATCAGATTTGTACGGTCGGATCATCAATCTGAGGCTCCGAAATAAATATTCTTCTATCCTAACCATGAAAAGGATGCAATTAGCCTAAATTATATACAACTACTCTAAATGCAGAATGATGCATGCTATGCGATATTTATAACATGAAATGCAATGCTAAGCCTAGGAGCACGCATGAATAGGTTTTTTTCCCTCAATAATTGTGTTTATGTTAGCCATCAAAATTTCATCTCCTGTCATTTTTTTTCTTTTTCAAGAATTTTTTTTTGGTATTTTTAGAATATGTGATTTTTTTGTGAGAACCCTTCCTTTGATTTTTGTATGCTTGCACTTTACCACCCTCCCATGCCTAAGTTTTGCAATGTCCTCATTGTGAATGGTGTGAAACAATTTTGGGTTTAGGAATTTAGAATAGGATTATTTGGGTAGGCAAACGGGTCGGGATGACTATTGCGGATGATTTCAAGCTCTGGCATGTTTGCTAGAGGTGGAATCGACTGTTCTAAAATCGAACTCATGGTGCAATAGACGTGAAGTATAGAAGGATAATCAGAAGGATCTTGATTTTTGGACTGACAGGTTGCCTCCCGTTAAGCGCTAAATTCAATGCTTTCAACTGAGCTGTAAATGTTTTGGAGGAGTGGTCAAATCAGATGAGTTTTGCAGAACAAACACCTTAATCAAGAGCCTGGTTGGTACAACCAGGTGCTTGTTCAGATCAACTGACTAATGATGCAGCCCAAACCCAATCAATCTGGTGTGTTGATAAATGTACATCAAGAGATCTGGAACCCACCATATACTTTAGAACTCAAAAGGGTATGGTAGTGTAGAACTAGAGTTTAGCTGAGTTGGATCAGCCTGATCAGAGTAGGGATCCTTAAATGAAAAATAATCAGTGGCAGATGTAGGAAACCTATAGGAGTGATTAGAGAAGGATGAGGCATGAGCTGTAGTCTAATTGATGTTTGAAACCTGATAAAAATGTGGAGGTGAATCATCTGCAATCGACTCCGTAAGAGGGGAATTAGAATAGAAATTGAGTCCGATTGTGAGTCAGGGTTAAAAATGGGTTTGAATAGGTTTTGTATATGTGGAAGAAGTACTAATAAGGATTGTGTATGAGGGCTTTTCTAGTAAGGGTTGAAAGGTGGGTTCATTTAGAGGGTCCTCATAGTAGCCATCAAACTCGAAGGTAAATTCCAGAGGACTGTTTGTAGGATGAAGAAAATCGGAGTCAAGAAAATATTCGAATTCTGGATTGTAGTCACTCTCGGCAGTTTTTGTTTCTGATTCCTGAGTATTAAAAAGAAATGATTCCATCTCAATGGAACATGATTTTGAATCAGTGATCTCGGGATTAGGGACCTCAGAGTCAGAGTCGAAGAATGGATCATGTGTGCTAAGGTCGTAGTTTGGATCGTAGTCGTTAGGAAATAAAGGTTCTCTATAATCATGGTAGGATCCCAAATCGTTGGAGAAATTGCGGGAATCAAGTTTTGAATTTGATTCAAGATCAGAGGTTCCACCACAGAATAAATCACAAGATGTAGACATAGCAACCTGACTTGGGTCTATCCTATTCATAGATTCCGAGCTTAGAAAGGTGTCCCTATTTGTTCTGGGCTCAGGTGTTTGGTTTGTAGGGAAGACCCAATGAAAACCCTACTCTTCTAACTCCTCAGTTTCTGCATTGTAGACTGGTGTGACATCTGAAAAATCAATTTGCATTTCTGAGGATGTTGGACAGGGATATTCCCAAAATGGTCGGGCATGTTTCGCGTGATAGAAATCAGGGTTACAAGTAACCCATCATCATAGTTGCAAAACACGTCGATCAGATAAAACTTATACTGAAACTCCAACGGAGTCCCAGGTCGAACACAGGGACGTGACATTTACTTTATGTGAAAATCACGCTTTGATTCATTTCTTTTTGGTATTTTAGGGTTTTGTTATTTTTTTGTATTTTTGTAAGAAACAGGCAAACGTATCACAAGATAGAGATGTGGAACGAAAATGGTATATATATCAATCCAATGTCTTACAATCTACTATGAAAGCATAAAAAGAGAGGAGGGTGAGAGGAAATCTCCCAAATTGGTTGTTTAGCGAGACGACGGTGCTTGGCGGAAGCTTGGACAAAGGAGGTGAGGAGGAAGACAACGGAGGTGAGATGTAGGAGGACGCCAGGTTGAGGAAATCTTCGACGTGGCTTTGGAATGGAGATGAGAAGACGGAGGTGATCTGCTATTGGAATGGAGGTGGGAGGATGGCTCCAAGGCAACCTATGAAGGGGAATGGGAAGTTGGAGGAACATTTGGTGGGGTAGAGGTTTGCTACACTAATAGGAGCCTTAGGAGCTTAAGAACAAGCTCTAATGGGGCATTGGTAGGCTTGCTAGAGCTTGGGAGTAGGTGGGAGTAGAGTAGGTAGAGATGACTTTGAAGGGAGGGGGTGTAGGTTCTTTTATAGTGGAGGAGAAGAGGCTGAAAATGGATTAAAGGACCTTTA
The DNA here is from genome assembly GCA_037157565.1 of Thalassia testudinum. Lineage (NCBI taxonomy): Eukaryota > Viridiplantae > Streptophyta > Magnoliopsida > Alismatales > Hydrocharitaceae > Thalassia > Thalassia testudinum. Next base: position 126,777,310 of record JAZHRO010000031.1, read on the forward strand.
GCGGCCTCTAGACCATCGCTGGAAACGTCACTGTAAGAAGCTCATGCCCGCTGGCGCCCACAGTTGGCTCTGCTAGCTTGCAATGAAGTAGCGATGGCTGTAAGCGTCGCTGTAGGTCAGCCCAGCTGTCGTTGAAAGTTGGCCCCACCCGCGCTTGCACCTGCGCTGCGCTACCCCGCCTATCAGGCGCGCTGATTGCGCGGCGCCTTGCTGTGTGCGCGCTACCATGCACTGGCGTTTGCGTGTGCGAGCGCGCTGCACTGCCGCGATGCATTCGCTGCGGCTGCTGTTGCCATGTGCCCGGCGAAATTGCGAATTGGGGGGGGGGCTGCGGGGATTCGAACCCGTGCCCCTCCCTTGCAAACCGATGCTCTAACCATTGCACTAGATCTTCCCTTGTGTCGCGAGGAGCAGCTTGGTGCAAATGCTTCCCAGCCAATGGATCTTGATCCAACGACTTGGATTCATGGGTGCGGATGAAGAAGGAATTGGGCGATGCTACTGGCAGATGTTGGGCGGCCTGGATGGCATCACATGGCGCCATCTAGGCCATCCATCTTCTTCTTCTTGTAGAGGGTGCCACGGTGCTTAGATCGAGATGATTCTTGCGACGCTGAGTTGCCATCGTCGCTCCGGATTCATCGGTATGGTTGGATTTTCCATCCTCAACCTATATGGATGCCGCATTGCCCCCTTGCCATATAAAATGAAGGAATTAATATACAAAACATGCAACTATCCTAAATGCCATGCAATGGATGTTATGCAATATTTATAACATGATATGCAATGCTAAGCCTAGGAACTATCATAAATAAGCAATCTATCATGAATTTATATGTGTTCATCAGATATTCATCAAATAGAGGCCTAGAATCATAATCCAAATTCAAACTTTGACTTTCGTCATATAGGGCCTTGTAATTATCCCAAGAAGATTCCGATCCAGATTCTAGGTTAAGGATGTGGGTTGAATTACTAGAATCTTGGGCAGAATTTCCTTTGGGGGTCACCTTATCAGAATAAGGGGTGGGATTTACACCCTCGAGAGGTTCTGATTCAATCTCTTTATTACAGGAGTCTAGGAATTCTATGCCAAGGTTTTGGTTTTCTAGTGTTGGCTCAAAATCATGTTCTCCTGCAATCAGGACCTCCTAACCTAATTCAAGATCAAGCATATCATATTTCGTCTGGGTTGGAGATCCACAACAACCTTGTGTCTCAAACTCGGGATTTGGAAAATCATGTTGATCCTCAATATTACTCCAAGATGTTTGATTAACTGTTTGGGGCATGTACGGGTATTTGTGATCGATAACTTGTTTCAACAATTTCATCATTTCTTCCCATTTTTCAAGATCATTTTGGTGTTTTTTCCAATGTACAAAAGTTGTCATGCAATGGAGATATTCAAACTTATGCAAATTTTTTATCTTGATCTATCCTCTTATGAGAATATCCCTGGTTAATCCCTTTGTTCCTTTTATTAATAATAATTAGCACAGTTTATGATGAAGGTTGTTGTTGATACATCAACCTGAATGTCTTCAATTGGTTTTGAGGTTTTGTAATCATTTCATAAAATCTAATGGCATCTTGAAGCATTCTATCTCTCATGGATCTTTGTGATTTAGGTTTCTTTAATGGTTTTCCTAAGTAACCAGGCTGCATTTTTTTGAATCAAATGTGTAATCAGGATCAAAATTCAAGTTTAGAATGAAGTGATTTGATCTGAATAGAACTCCCTAAGAAAATCTGTGTGTGTGCTCTAAATAGAAGGGATGAGGGATTGGATGTGATGTTGACCCAATCAGGGCACCCAAAGATTTTTGGATGACTATAGAGGTTCGGGGCAGATGATACCCCTAGATCAAAAAGTCATCCACCTGAGAATTACCTAGGCAGCCAGGAAGGGAGAGTCCCACAAAGACCCCTACACAGTAGAGTGCCCCCACGGGTTACAGGGCTTCCCTCACCCGACCTTCCTTATCACTGAGGGTGCAGGTAGACTAGAATGGATAACTTGACCTCTTAAGTCTACCAGTTTTATGTCATAATTTGTGCCTTTGTTTTCACTTGAATTAGCAGTTGATTGGACTTGTGACCTAATTTGCTGGTCGGTTGGCCAACAATGTAGTCCAACTTTACCTGACCTACCCTAAAGATGGTAGAATGAACTTCTAAGTCAAGACTTAGAAGTCACCCTGATTTAACTCCCAGGTTATTAGGTCCAAGGATTCTAGGGTTCAAGTGAGTTTAGAGCTTGTTTTTAGGGTTTTTCTTGATTAGATCTTTTCAATCAAGGGCTTGGGTAGCACACAAATGTGGGTGGGTCTGTTTCCTTTTATGTAGGCAAGTGTGAACTAGCACTCCAAAATCCTAATGTAGAAACCCTAATTGGCTTTATTTCTAAGTCCACTATGATCTTCAAAAATGTTCCCCTTGGACTTCAAACAAGAAGTGCACAGTCGAAGAAGATTATAAATTAAGCATAGTCCCTAATAGGCATAGGAAATTTAGGGTACGATCTCTAACTAGAATCGCTTCAACTTCAATGAGATTTGAAAAAAAAATTTTCCCCCTTTTAAATGATAATTACTATGAAAAATAAGGCAGGTGATTCCTAATTAATTGTTTCCTTTTTGTCTTCACAAGATTAGGAGGTTGATTAGGGAAGCATAGAGAAGTTACTTGCCCTGGAGTGGTTGATTTGCATGGAAGATCTCCTTGTGAAGTAACTCGCAAAATCACAATAAAGCAAATAAGGCAAGTTAGTGCTCAAATATAATCAAATAATGTAGAGAATAGTGGTGAATTGCGTGTTGCTCCCCGGCAACAGTGCCAAAATGTTTATCGAAAGCGGGATCGATGTTTAAAAAGTGTCGCGTTGTAGTATAGTTGAAATCTCTTTGAAAACAAATATAATTTTATTACTCAAAAATTGTTTTGAGGTCGAACATAGGGAGCAAATGGAATTCACACACTAAACTTAGCAATTAATGCAAATTGAACACATAATATTACTCAAAAATTGAATAGGAATGTAAAGCATATGAGTATATGAAGAGTAAAAAGAGTTTTAGACAAAATAATGGTGATTTGAATCACCAATTATAAGTCAAAGAATAGTTACTCAAATTGACTAAAGAAGGAAATATAAATTCAGACTTCTGATTTTACAATCAGATGTCTTAAGTGACTTTCTTACAGTCCTCCTATTCCTTTCTTCTTCTTCTTCTTCTCTGTCTCTGTGTACTTCTCTTCCTCTCTTCTTCTTCAGCTTCTGTCTTTGGCTTCTTCTTTCTTTCCTTCTTCTTCCTTGGCCTTTGCGAGCCCTCTCTTCTTCTTTCTCTTCTTTCTTCTGCCTTCAATTCTCCTCTTCTTCTTCTCTCTTCTTCCTTAGGCCTTCTTCTTCTCTGGCCTTCGTGCCTTCTGAATCCGACTAACTGTCGGAGCCAAACACTCCTAGGAAGAAACCCCCCTTTCCCCCGCACAGCTCTCCTCTCTTTCTCTCTTTCTATTTTAGTCTCGCTCCCCCAGAGCCTCAGCCGGTCGGGTAATCGATCTAATGCATACCCAGGTCCAGGCACACCAGCATGTGCGGTGAGCGAGGAGTGAAGTCAGGCGGGTAGTCGGGCCGGCCAGGTCTACGTGGACAATGCCACGGACGAGTCCGGTGAAGGGGGGAGGAGGACCTCACCCTCAGTGTTGGAGGCAAATAGCTTGATCGGGAATTTCTCGCTTGCAGAAATAATGTCAGAAAAATATATTGTCGTAGTGAAATCGCGTGGAGGAAAAATCCCGAACAAAAATGTTTATCAACAAAACTAACCACGGTGGATGAGGTCATATCCACTAGGAGGATTAGATGCAATAAATTCACAAAATATTTTTCCTTTGTATTTGTTTAATCAAGTGCACAATCCATGCTCAAATCTAATGCGAAACAAGGCAAAAAGAAGGAACACGTCATAATTTAAGAATGCAAGGGTATGTATGTAATTTTCCTTCCATGAAATAACTTGCAATGACATGCAACGTAACTATATTTCAAGAAATTTGGCTTTCTACTTTAGGTCGTGTGACTGCCTTAATGAGATTTTATGTATGTGTCAAACTCAACATATAAGAGTTAAGTGCATGAAAGAAATAATATAAACCTTAAGTGCATGCATGAAATTTCACTCAAATAGATTAATTAATCAAATATTGCAATAGTGTTTCGGCAATGGCAGGCTTGGTCATTTTTATTAGAAAGCAAAACAAAGGAATTCTTCCTCTGGATCTCGCATGAAGAGGAGTCGATGGCGGAGGTCAAGGATCTTGAGGAAGGTCAACCACGACGAGCGCTTTCCGATGGTGGTGGTGGCGCTCCAAACAGCGGCCGGAGTTGATGCCGGCGACAAGGAGGAGTGGCAATGGTGGAGGTGGCTCGTCGGCGGACGTGGTCACAGGTGGTGTGTCTGAGGGCATGGCCAAGCTCGTGAGGTCAAGGAGAGCTCAACAGAGGCGACGACGTGGAGAACGGTGGCGTGTAGTGGCGGCTGCGTGTGGGTTGTAACTGGCAGTGTTGGGTTCCTCCTCCCTATTGGAGAAGAAGAAGAGGAAGAAGGAGAGGTCATGCTAGAAGGTGTTGTTCACAGTTGCGGAGAGGTCTGCATGCACTGAGGAAGTCGAGCGTGTTGCTACCATGTGCGGAGGTCGTTGCATCACATGAGAGGGGTGTGTGGACAAGCGTGCACATGCACGCTAGGAGGGCGAGCATGGTGGGGCTGCTATGCGAGGGGCTACTGCTTCACGCACTGGCATGGATGCGTAGGTGTGGCTGCGCGCGGTGCGGGGATGAACGCGTGCACTGGCTGCGGTCAATGAGGGTGTCACAGTGTGCGCGGCTGGCTATTGTGCATGCTCTGCTCCATGGTGGAGAGGCCTGACGCCCATGCCTCAAACCCCCGAAGAGATAAAGTTCCAAATCCAGATCGCCTACCTCCTCCTTCTCATGCGCAACTGCTGGATTTGAACGCTGGCGGAGGGAGTGGCGGTGAGGGACAATTATGGGCATGCCCTCCTTCAAATGCTAATTCATGTCCAGCTGCCTATTATACTTTTGTTTTTTTTTTCTGCATGCACATATTAAATAAGAAGTATAAATGTATGTATTAGAATGCAAAGCATATAAAAAAATATTCATAAGCTAAGATTAATTACTACTTTTCTTAGGTCATTATAAGGAAATGTATTCCATACGTACTTAAGTCAAATAAATGTCCAATAAATTGGACTTATCAAATGCCCCCAAGCCTATGTTTTGCTAGTCCTGAGCAAAAGGTGAAAAACAATGGAAGCAACCAAAAAGATTTCTCCTTGTCTTATTCCAAAAGCTTAGAGATCCAAACAAATGTGACGTGATTATAGTCTAGGTAACGAATCCAAATGAAAAGCCAACTTACATTTGAAGTTCGTACTTAACCATTGGTAAATATTTTCATCGGGATGGGCAACTACTTCCCTCAGGGATAAAGCAGAAAATAATCTGTTATTTGTCCTCGGCTTTATGGCTTAGGTAGGAGAAACTGAGTTGAATGGATTCATATTTGGTGGCACACACACATCTGGTGCTACATGTAATCTAGTACTATAGACTCTAGATCTCTAGACTACCAAATAAGTCAACCCAGAGAGAGGCTAAACAACTGTGCTCTCCTGATGTTCCTTTGTGCTCACTCTTTTCCTTCTTTCTGAGATCACAAATCTCACCAGATTTTGTAAATATACTCAATGTTCGGTGGCCTCACTTGGCATTCACACTTCAATTAAAGTCCTAATAACTCTACAACTAAGTTAAAGAACCTCAGCCAGTATTCAAGCGGTTAAAAATACTGAAAATTAGGTAAGGGTCATATTTGGTGGATCGCAATGGGTCTTTTTATTGTTGCCTTAAAAACATCAACATATAATGAAAAAATGATACGAAGATAAAACTATAAACTTGAACTATTTTCTTTTTTTATATAAATATTTCTCTCTCTCTTTCTTTCTTTTTTTTTTCCTTTTTTTATTTTTTTCATTTTTTCCATAAATCAAGATAACACAATGCAAACTTTTATTTATGAGGCATTATTAGGAATGATGGTGGTCAAGAGGATATTGTGTGGCTTATTTGGTGGAAGTGCCTACTCTTAGCATTGGGAAATAATGGATAGGACAAGCATATTTCTGACCTTTGATACTATTATCCTCTTTCAAACGAGGACTCTATGAAGGATGGTCGTAACCATCCACCATAGTCATAGTTTTATTAAGACTCAATTTCTGTGTATCTACCTTATTTGGTGACTCTCAGGAATTCACACAATATACGCACATAGTAACAGAAAGCGAAACCTATGCCTAACTCTGAGGTATCCTTATCTAATTGTCCAAAACTTAAGAGTCCTTGCACTAGACTTAGAGCACCAGTAATCTCTCTACTTTCTGCTCACAAATATGAGGTGAATCTAATAGAATATAGTATGCCTGACTCCTTATTAATTGTCCAAGGGTTCAGTAGACTAAAAATTCTTATTGGTTTTCTACAAAGATCATTACCCATTCTACATGCAAGTGAATGTAACTGTACTAGATTCTAAACTTAAGAAATAATTTAGAAAGAAAATCTTAAATAACACCTCCTTGATAACTTTTCTGCTAGGGACTAACCAATTCATCTCAAGAAAATAGAAGATTTTTTGTCCTTTTTGTCTTTTTTTTTTATAAATCACTATCCAGAATGTATGCAAATATTTATAAATGCTATAAACATCCTCAGGTTATACCCCTCCATGCCTAAGATTGATAATGTCCTCATTTGAAAAATGCAGACATAGAAGAATATCACTTAAGGAGGAGAGTGGGAGAAGCTAAGGCTCCTCAAGCCGAACTGCATCCAAAACCTGGCCATCTGAAAGAGTAATATAAGGTTTAAGTCGCTCGCCATTTACCGTAAAGTTCGCATCAGAAGTAGGGTTCCGAATTTCTACAACTCCATGAGGGAAAGTATTGATAACAACGTACGGCCCATCCCAGTGGGACTTGAGCTTTCCTGGAAATAATTTAAGTCTGGAATTGAAAAGCCATACCCACTCGTTGGGTTCAAAAGTTTTTCTAATGATGTGCTTATCATGAAAGATCTTTGTATGTTGCTTGTAAGCTTGAGAAGTTTCAAAGTCTTCATTATGAAACTCCTCAAGCTCACTTAACTCTAACATATGTGCTTTTCCCGCTTTATCCAGATTCAAGTTAATGTTTTTAATAGCTCAATAGGCTTTATGTTGGATTTCAACGGGAAGATGGCATGCCTTTCCTTAGACAAGATGGAAAGGAGACATGCCCAAGGGAGTCTTATATGCGGTTCTGTTGGCCCAAAGAGCATCATTTAGTTTTTTAGACCAATCCTTACCGTCGGGCCTGAAAGTTTTTTCTAAAATTCGTTTAATCTCCCTATTAGACACTTCAACTTGTCCACTCATTTGGGGATGGTAAGGTGTGGCTATCATGTGGTTAACTCCCAAATTTTGGAGTAGTCTTGTGAAGTGTACGTTCTTGAAGTGAGGTCCTCCATCACTTATGTTCGTCCTTGGGCACCCGTACCAGGAAATGATATTAGCCTTAACAAAACCCAAGACCATAGATGGTCATTGGGTTCGCATGGGTATGGCTTCTATCCATTTCGATACATAGTCCACTGCCACAAGGATGTACTCATATCCGAAGGACACAAGAAAGGGACCCATGAAGTCGATGCCCCAAATATCAAAGATCTCAATAGGGAGGATAGGCTGCCGGGGCATCTAATCCCTTTTTCCGATGGTTCCCGTCTGCTAGCAATGTAAACATGCACCCACATATGTATGTGCATCTCAGAATAATGTGGGCCGCCAAAAGCCAGACTAAAGAACCTTATGGGCAGTCTTTTTCCCACTAAAATGTCCCCTACAGTGGAGGTCATGGCAGAAACTCAGAACACTTTGTTCTTTGTCAGCGATGCAATGGCAGAAAAGCTGGTCAAGGCCTATTCTAAAAAGCTTGGGTTCCTCCCAATGATAAAATTTAGTGTCAGCAAGAAACCTGTCTCACTTCTACTTGTCCGAAGTACTGGGGGTAATGCCTGTGACCATATAGTTCACTATGTCAATGAACCAAGGAGTTTTGGCCTCCATGGCCATCAGAGACTCATCAGGGAAAGTCTCTTGGATACTGCCAGCAGGGTTTGATGCCTCAATAGGGATCCTAGACAGATGATCTGCTACCACATTCTCAACTCCTTTCTTATCTTTAATTTCCAGGTCAAACTCCTGGAGTAGCAGAATCCGACGAATTAGACGAGGTTTGGTGTCCTTTTTAGCAAGAAGATGCTTTAAGATAAAATGATCAGTGAAGACCACAACCTTGGATCCCAAAAGATAAGACCGAAACTTTTCCAAAGCAAATACTATAGCAAGAGGTTTCTTTTCAGTGACTGTGTAGTTTTGCCGAGGATCCGTAAGGATCTTGCTGGCATAATGTAGCACAAGAGGTTCGCCATCAACCCTTTGACCTAAGATCGCTCCCACTGCAAAATCAAAAGCATCGCACATTAACTCAAGCGAGAGGGTCCAATCTGGTGCTTAGAGAATCGATGTGCTAATAAGGGCTTTCTTTAAGACTTGGAAAGCCTTTTCATATCTATGATAAAAATCGAAGGAGACATCCTTCGCTACCTGGTCATAGAGTGGCTTAGAGATTTTACTGAAATCTCTAATGAAGCACCTATAAAATCCAGCATGGCTAAGGAAGGATCTAACCTGACGAACATTGGCAGGCGATGGAAGCTTAGAGATGGAATCAATTGTTTGATGTCCACCTCTAATCCTCTCTCAGAAACTACATGCCCTAACACAATGCCCTGCTAGACCATAAAGTGGCTTTTCTCCCAGGTAAGCACCAGCTTTGCCTCTTCACAACGGGTTAAGACTTTATCAAGGTGCGAAAGGCATAGGTCAAATGATGAGCCATAAATGGAGAAGTCATCCATGAAAATCTCTACAAACTCGTCAGTCATATCAGAAAAGATAGCCATCATACGTCATTGGAAAGTGGCAGGAGCATTACATAACCTGAATGGCATTCGATGGAACGCAAATGTACCATACGGGCTCGTGAATGTAATATGCTCCTGATCGTCAAGAAAGATGGCTATCTGATTATACCCAGATTACCCATCAAGGAAATAAAAGTAGTTGTTCCCCGCAAGTTGTTCCAAAATATGATCGATAAATGATAAGGGGAAATGTTCTTTCTGGGTAGCCATGTTCAAATGGTGGTAATCAATGCAAACCCTTCAACCAGTTGAGTGTCTAGTGGTCACCAACTCTCCTTATTCGTTCTCTTCCACAGTGATTCCTGCCTTTTTGGGCACCACATGAATAGGACTGACCCATTTACTATCTGAAATGGGATAAATAATCCCTGCATCCAGCCATTTCAGAATCTCCTTTTTAACAACCTCCCGTATATTGGTGTTGAGCCTTCTTTGCATGTCTCGGAAAGGTTTCACGGACTCATCCGTGTATATATGATGCATGCAAATGGAGGGATCACACCTTTAATATTAGTAATTGAAAAGGAAATTGCTTCCTTGTTCCTTTATAAACACTCAAGCAGAGCTCCCTACTGCGATTCAGATAATGCAGACGAGATAATAACGGTTAACGTGTCATTAGGGCCAAGGAAATCATATTTCAATGTGCTCGAGAGGGGTTTCAACTCCAAGTTAGGAGCCTTTTGGATTAAGGGTTTAAGTTGATACGTCCGCACCTTAGGTAGCAGGTCTACCTTCATGGTCTATGGTGGGGATAGAGACTCCGTGTGTATCCACAGCAACTCTTCTAATTTAGGTATTTCCCCTTTAGTTTCTTCAAAAGTCAGAGGATGGTCCTTAGATATGACCTTTCGAAGGGGATCTCTACATAAGAGTGCTGGACTAGTCTAAATTATTTCATCAACAACCTCAATCTGAGAACAATCTTCAAATTCGGATTGCATGTAGGTACCAAAAGCATTCAACCAGATCTTCTTGTTCCCAAAGCCCATTTTAAGTGCCCCTGATCTACAATTGATAGAGGTCTTGGCTGTGGCTAAGAAGGGGCATCCCAAAATAATGGATGGATTGGTGGGCTTATTAGAAGGGTCAGTATCTAGCACAAGAAAGTCAACAGGAAAGAAGAAGTCCTCCACTCTCACTAGGACATCTTCCAATAATCCCCGAGGTGCCTTAAGTGATCTGTCTAAAACCTGGAGGGTGACTGGACTAGGTTTTAACTCACCTCCTCCCAAAAGCTCATAGACAAAGCTCGGTAAAATGTTCACCCCCACCCCCAGATCGAGCAGAGCCTCGTCAATGTGTTGGTTACCTACAGCCACTAAAATATACGAGACCCCTGGGTCTTTCATGTTGGGGGGTGTTCCATGTTGGAGAATCGAGCTGACATGGTCAGGCAGGATGATTTTGGCTTGGACCTGTCTCCTAGATCGATGCTTCTGGGTGCACAGGTCCTTTAGAAACTTGGCAAAGGATGAGATCTGTTTGATAGCTTCCAACAGAGGCAAGTTGATCTGGACTTGCCTAAAAGTGTCCATAATCTTCTCCGTCCTATCCTTGGCTCCAGGAGAGCCAACAGAAGATTCCCCAGGAGCAGATACGCGCTCTGGATAAGGCACCCTCGATTTCTGGGTAGAGGGGTTGACATGGCTGGAGAGGGGTGGTGGAATGACGACATCCTCATTGTGGGTGATTTCAAGCGAGGGAGAGCAGTGTGGCTCTTCCTTGATGTAGATGGAAGTCGGGTCGGGTGTAGGAGGGCAATTCTGAGACGTAACCGTAGGAATGTTATCAGTCTTGTCAATTTTCTTTCTGCTCCTCAGCACGGTCATAGCTTGGGTGTGCTTCTTGAATACTACCCCCTTTCCCGTTGCATTCTCCTCAGAAGAGCTAGGCAAATTCCCTAGATCACATTGCCTAACTGCCTCAGTAAGATGACCAATTTGGGACTGCATATCAGTAATCATCTTATTCTGAGATTGGATGACCATATTCTGATGCTCTTGCATCACTTTCATCATGGCTTTAAGTTCATCCATCTCAGAGGGCTTATTCTGAGGAGGGTTTTCATAGGATGGTTGGTATATGGGTTGGAGATGTAGGGGTCTTGTATTCCCTGAGTTAGAAGCATCACCTTGCTTCCAAGAGAAGATTGGATGGTTCCGCCACCCCAGATTATAGGTATTGGAATAAGGGTTATTGTGAGGAGGTGGGTGGAAACCTTGGGCAGCGATCAAGTTAGCCTGAATCAACTCAGGGAACTGATTTGCCTGCGGTACTCCGCAGTGGCGTGCGTTGTGCTTTGGTAAATGGAGCATTCACTTGAAGCCTAAAAGATAGAGGCTGCTTGCAGGTTCATGTCGGGGTTTGCTAAAAGCCTATCAAAGTTTTTATTCAATAATAGAATCTGATAAGCCAAATCCTGAGTAGCCCTGGCTTCATGGGCCTCTATCTTCCTCTGTAAGATTGATGGTTTTCTTTCTTGATAAGCAGAGGACATATGTATGGAGTTGTCACTTAATGTTTCAAATAATGCCCAGGCTTCATCCTCAGTTTTGGTCATGAAGTTTCCTATATAGGATGCATCGACGGTTTGCCTATGCCTTTTAGATAATTCGTTATAGAACCTTTCGACCAACTGCCATCTTGGCACCTGATAGTGGGGCCATAACCTAAGAAGGTCATTAAAGTGCTCCAAGGTCTCATGAAATTGCTCCCCGTCCTATTGAGTAAAACCAATAATCTCTCTTCTGTAATGGTTGGTCATACTCATAGGAAAAGACTTTTTCAAGAATTCTCCCTTAAGGGTGGCCCAATCATTTACCCTTGCATCGAGGGTATGATACCAGTGCTTGGCCTTATCCTTTAGGGAGAATGGGAATAGCGTCCTCATTAGGGCTTCATCAGTAAAGCCCTGGATCTTCATCGTAGAACAAGCCTTGGTGTTGGTAGGGGTCCTCCCTAGTAGTACCATAAAAAGAGGGCAACAAAGATATGGTACTACTCTTGATCTCATATGGATTATCCCCTACCAGTCATTATAGTGCTTGAACGGGTTGCTTGGTTGGAATAAAATAGTCCCTCAGGGTCCTTTGTTGATTTGCTCCTTGTTCAGCTATGTCTTCACTTTTCTCTCCTTGGTGGGCTCTCCTAAGAATTCTCTCGAGCTTAGAATCAAACACTAGACTTCCCTCAAGAGAGCATCTACCAAGCATACAATATCAATCACAATTCAAGTTGTTGATGATTGAGTCAGTGAAACCTCCACTCCAAAGATAGGTCAAAAGGTCAAGGCTTATCCTCCATTCCCACGTAAGTGGTATAAAAGCGGTGATGACTTAAGATCTTAACATTTTTTGTTGCAGAGGTAGAACTGGTTGATATAGATGGCCAAACAAGTTATTCACAGCAGTTACGTGACCTAATTCAACCTTCGAGTGCCTTAGGACCTATACTTTTCTTAGATGAAACTCCCAGGTGATCAAGTGAGAAGTTACTCCAAGGACGAACAAAGGGATGCAAGTAGGGCGAACCCTTCCATTGAGGCGATGCGTATGCGGTGCCTCTTAACTACCCTTTTGATCCTTTAAGGGGTGTCCCCCTCCGTGAAGTATCAAAACACTTGGTCAAAAGATAGTACCACCATCACAAAGCACGATAAGAGGGTCTGCACTGATAAAGAGATCAATGCCTATGGCCTTAAGGGATCAAGCCTTAGTGCGGTGCCTAATCTGCGTGCTTAGTGCCAGACGTGTGCATTGATGAGTCCATTTTAATGGACTATTGTTACGCCTAAGTACTTAATTCTAACATAGTATGTTTGTTAATAGTTACATTAGGTCATTAAATAAGTACATGCATCATTACTTGAATTTTTATCTATTTTATTGCATTCTATAATTTAGTATGTAATTATTTTATGTTTGTTGTTGTAGGAATAAATTGCAAGAGATGAGGGGGGTGAATTAAACTCTCCCTTCCCCAACAGCCGCTGGCCTCAATTGAGTCTTCCGACCGGCCTCAGCAGCCGGAGGCCAAAATTACTAAAGGGATTTGAAAATCCCTTACCTCACACAGGCAGAGGAGATAAGAAGGCTGGGCAAAGGGTTGGATCTAGATCTTCGGGTTCTTTTTCCTCCCCCTTGAGGGGATATCCATCAAAGACCGCATGCATTGTGCACCATCGCCCTCCGCCTGCCCTTGTGCGCCCTCTGCAGGTGTCGCACCCCATCCTACCCTCGCCACGCCACAGCGCCAAGCCTTCCATCGCCAGCACCCTCTCCACTGTAGGCGCACACCGTCCATCGCGCCCTCCAACCAGCACCCGTAGGCACCCTTCAAGCCTACAGGCACTCACACCTCTAACCAATACCCGCAGGCAGCCTGCCATCGCCCCTCTGCCACACCACGTGCTGCACCAAGCACCCCCTCCAGTGCTCTCCCACGGTGATGAACGCATAAATTCATGATAAATTGCTTATTTTTCATAGTTCCTAGGCTTACCATTGCATATCATGTTATAAATTTTGCATAACATCCATTGCATGCCAATTAGTGTAGTTGTATATTTTACATACTAATTCCTCCATTTTATATGGCCAGGGGGGCAATGCGACATCCATACGGGTTTCGGATGGAAAATCCGACTGTACGTATGGATCCGGAGCGACGATCGCAGTTCGGCATCGCGGGAATCATCTTGATCTGAGCACCGTAGCACCCTCTACAAGAAGAAAATGGACGGCCCAGATGGTCCCACGTGGTGCCATCCAAGCCACCCAACACCGGCGAGCAGCACCGCCCAACTCCTTCATCTGCGCCCTTCAATCCTAGCCGTTGGATCAAGATCCAATGGTTTGGAAGCGGACTCACCAAGCCGCTCCACACGACACAAGGGAAGGATTGCCGTAATGGTGGGAGCACTATTTTGCAAAGGAGGGACGCGGATTCGAATCCCCGTAGCCCCTCTAATTCGCAATTGGGCGGGTGCATGGAGCGCCAGCGCAAGGTAGTGCGCACGTGCATGCGCACGCTAGTGCATATCAAGCATGCATGCCAGCGCATAGCACACGCGCACACAGCAAGGTGCGTGGGGTCAGTGTGCGTGATGAGTGGGGCAGCGCGGCGCAGGCGCAAGGCAGTTGGCGACAGCTTTCAGCGATAGCTGGGCTAACCTACAGCGACGCTTACAGCCATCACTATTTCATTGCATGCCAGCAGAGCCAGCTATGGGCATGGGTGGAGGTGAGTTGTCTACAGCAACGTTTCCAATGATGGTCTGGAGGTCGCTAAAGGTCCTTTGTCCATTTTTAGCCTCTTCTCCCCCACTATAAAAGGACCTACACCCCCTTCCTTCCAAGCCATCTCTACCTACTCTACTCTCACCTACTCCCAAGCTCTAGCAAGCCTACCAACGCTCCATTAGAGCTTGTTCTCAAGCTCCCAAGGTGCCTATTAGTGTAGCGAACCTCTGCCCCACCAAATACTCCTCCAACTTCCCATCGCCCTTCATAGGTCACCTTGGAGCCATCCTCCCACCTCCATTTCGGTAGTAGATCAACTCCATCTTCTCACCTCCATTCCGAAGCTACGCCAAAGCTTTCCTCAACTCGACGTTTTCCAGCATCTCACATCCATCATCCCGCTACTCACCTCCTTCGTCCGAGCTTCTGCTAGGTGCTGTCGTCTCGCCGAACAGTCGATTCAGGAGATTTCCTCTCACCGCCCTCTCTTTATATGCTTTCATAGTTTCTTGTAATTGACATTGGAAGTAATATATATCATATTTCTTCCACATCTCTATCTTATGATACATTTTCTTGTTTTCCTTTATTTCAAAAATACAAAAAAAAAAAAACCCCAAAATACCAAAAAGAAACAAAACGAAGAGTGGGTTTCAAGTAAAGTAAACATCGCCTCCCTGTGTTCGACCTGAGACTCCCTTGGAGTTTCAGTATAAATTTTATCCGATCGACATGTTTTGCAACTATGACGACAGGTTAATTGTAACCTTTCTAACATACGAAACACGCGCGACCACATGGCTAGCAGAGGCACGCAACACCTACCTCCAAAGCTCGTGCTATGCAGCGTTCCAGTAGTAGCGCACAACGACACGCATTACAGATCGTGCCTCTTGTCTTCTTCATCTTCCTCGTTCTTCCACTACTGCAATGAAGAGAAGAACCCACTGTAGCAGCCGTGCCTGCACCCCTAGCACGCACCTCACCTCGCACCTCAGACCACGCCACAAACTGTGCAGTGCCTCAACACACCCGTGCGTGAGCGTGCAGCTGCAAGCGCGCCACAGGCCGCACGCACATTGTGCGGCAGAACCAAACACTGGCAACGCACCTCTACCATCCGATCGCCACCGTCCACCACCGGCTGTCGCACCACCTACATTACGATGCCCGTGCTCTAGCGTGCCTCGATCGCTCATAGGTCGGCAGAAGATTCCTCCTCCATGCGCATAGAGAAGAGAGAAGGAGAACACTTTGTTTCCCTTCGCATTAAAAGTTACCAATCGTGCCATTATAGAGGAACACTATTCATTTATTTAATGAATTAAAATATTACAGTGAATTTGCGTAGCCATCCTTCTATTTAATCAAAATTGCATGCATATGCATATCTCTCATGAATGATTTAGTGCATGTCTTATATGTTATGGTGTACAAGCTATATTCGAGAAATTAGTATTTACGGTGTTTACCAGTATCAACATCATTATTTTACAGGATATTATATACTGGTGATTTTGCAGATGCACACCTATATTCTTGATTAATTATTTGAAGTAAGAAATCATGTTCAAAACACGTGCACTAGTTAGTATGCATACACATTGAGATTCCCGAATAAACGAAGCACAACGCACTAGTTTAAAAAGGCTAATTCCTTTTTATGGAGATGACCTAAGTATTCGTGGTTAGATTCAGAAAATTAAAATGTTTTGAAAAGCGATTTTCTACCACGCGGTTAAATACAACGACACATCATTTTATGTTAAAGTTTTCAATGAAAACGAAGATCGCTCTTTCATGCATCACACCGCAAATCATTTTTATTTTGAAAATGCAGACAAGTCCATTTGAATTAGATCAAGCGTGATTTGGTTTTAAGGTCAAATCTGATTATCAGTCCCAATTGTAGTTAGGCGACCACTGAATTAAGTAATTTCACTCATCTTGGAGGTCTTGAATTTTAACCCACATCCAAATGCGTGAACAGGAGCTGGATGCAAAATGCTAGAAAGGTGTACCTGCCTCCAACAAGCTTTGGGTAACTATGTTCTCAATGCAACAATGAGATCTAATATGCTGCTCAATCATTCCTAAATGTGCACACCTAGGGGCATGCAACTCCTAACAGGCTGCTCGGTATTTTATTGTGATTGTTTTAGAGGCAAACATGTAGAAAAATGAATCACGTGAGTACCAAAATTATAGACCCTAGTGATGTAAACACGTTTACACTACTTAAGATGTCTATTTATGCATGTTCTTTAGCATAGGATTGCATTGCATGCTATAAATATTGCATAACATTCATCATCTTGCATTTAGAGTAGTTTGAATAAAATGGATGTTAATTGTCTCCTTTTATGACCATGGACAGGGAAAACTTTTTATCAGGGCCTCGGATCAAAGATCCAACCATACAGATGTGGTCAGGGTGATGATTGGAGTTCAACGACTCCAAGATCTCCCTAATCAGACATCTGTAGCATCAGATAGAGATCGGGGAACCCTAGAAGATCAATGGCCAAGATGGTGCAAATCTTCACTTTCAACAGCAAATCTGATTGCATGGATGGATTCAGATCGATGATCGCAGCCTAACGACGCAAAAATCGAGTCAATCTAACACCCGTGGCACCATATACATCATACAGAAGATGGACGGCCAAGATGGCACCATGTGGCGCCATCTCGACTGCCAAATCATCTGCACACACCTGCTGAAGGCCTCCACATCAGCCCTTTCCCGCCGTTGGATTAAGATCCAACGACTGCAATGCGCCCGCGCATAAGTTATGTGCTCGACACAAACGCAACCATAGCGCATTGGTCAAGTGCTCTAACATGAAGCACAGGCACGCGTTCGATCCGCGCCGTGCTGCAATGGAGCGGAAGCGCGTGCCCGATCGGCCACACGATCGTGATCCAACAGCCACGCGTGCTCAATCAAGATGACGCTCCCACGCACGCCCGTGCATGATGTGGGGTTGTACGCGGGCAGGCGCACGCTGAGGAGAGGGCGATGGCGCGACTTAAGCCGTCCGATCGTGACATGTACGTGCGTTACACTTATGGGCAAGCGAGTGGGCGCTCGTGCATCGCCCACTATGCCCATGTTCAGACCATTAGCGACGGTTTTATCCATCACTAAAGGTCCTGAATTAATATTTTCCAAATTGGAATGACCAAAATGCCCCCACTCCTTGCAACTATAAAAGGAGACCCCCTCCACATGAAATTCTCATCCCTTCCTTCTCTTCTCTCCCTCTCCAAAGCTCAAGATAAGCTTGTCCCACACCTGGGATGCTTCTCACGAGATAAAGTCAAATTTTCGTCCCCCTTTCTGAAGCGGATCCCACGATGATGATGATGTCGACGTGTTGCCCCGTTCCTGTTCTTCCTGCTTCGCCCTCCATCGTCCTGCTTCATCCTCTTTCATCCAGGCATCGTCCCATCCGGCTCATCCTCCAAGCGACCGTCATGGAGGATATTTCTCTCTCCATTCTTTTTAATGCTTTCTAGAGTAGATTTACTACTTTCTAGTATAATCATTTTCCCGCTTTCTAATGTAATGAACAATCGTTCCAATGATGAAACTCCATGTTTATTCTACATCTCGTTTTGGTTTTTGTTTGTAATATTCTCTCTCTCTCTTATTCTGTCTCTCTCTTCTATTTATTGTAAATAGTTAGATAGTTATAATCAATTGAATTACTTCATGACAAATAAATCAAACGTGAATTTTTTTTTTAAATCAAACGTCCGCCTCCCTATGTTCGACCTAGGATTTCCATTCTGGTATAAATTTTATTTGTTGAACATGAGTTCTTCACTTTCATATTATGATGATAGATTTTTCAAAATCAAACACGTTAGCATAGCAACTCGTACATTAAACATTTTGGCACCATTGACGGGAAGGTGACGCCCTTTGATTTTTTTTTATCATGTTTTTACAACTTGCGAATCATTTACCTCACTTCTCTCCTTTCTTACTGTGATTGCAGGAACTCTTTTGAGACGAACAAAAGCAGTAGATTGGAGTAAAGTGTTGTGCAAGGTTTTGTAAGTTATCCCCCACCTCCCACCCATTAGATTTCATTTCACCACATAATAACACAAACATCATTCAACCTCGATTTTCTTAAAAACTCTAAGGTTAGATTATTTGTTGTTTAACACCTACCCCTGCCCCAACACCCACATTAAAAAAAGGAAATTAAAAAAAAATCTCACAGAGGTACACAACCTCATCTGATTTTCAAACTCAACTAGTAAATCGGTCTTTGGAGCCGATACACACATCCAAACACATAATTGAGTAGAAATCAGATTAGGTAATCACTTGTGTGCCTAATTAAGTGGTGCAACAGGCCAATTGCTTGAGTTGATTGGACCACACCACTTTAATTAAAATCAACTCATCAAGTAGCTGCCACTTAGGTTCAACTCTTAGGGTTTACCAGGCACTCCACATTTTTTTTAAGCTTCAAAGGAAAACATCTTCACCTATTCTTTCAAAACCTATTGTGCCAAGAAAACATGTTTGAAAATACCTAAAGTTGAATCCTAAATTTTACTAAGCAAGATTTGAACCCTAATATTCACAGCATCAAAAAAATAATCTTGCTTGAAAACTACTAGTTGTGCACACACACACAAATCAATCAATCATTAAGGGCACAACCCATATAAAGGGTCCATCACATTCCAAAGCACATTCAAACCTAGCCCTAAATAAAACTGAGTAGACGTTGGCCTTAAGTATTTGACTCACTATTCGGAGCCCAGAACGAGATTATTTTCGATTAGTCTGTTTCTACTATTCAATCTGATGTCTAGCTAGGGGAGCAGAATCAAACGATCGCGGCTGGGGATACACTAGGAACCGGAGGTGCAAGCCGAAGGAAGAACCTTCTCCCTAGTCCTTCCTTCTAACTGGTTGGATTGAACAGACAGAAGTAGATCAAATCGTTCCTTTATCTGAAGATGGGTTTTGGAAGTCTATTGGTCTTTAGGCTAACCCACTTAAGGGCAAGTTTGATTGCTTGTATTGTAGGGTGCCTTTCTTCCTCCTGTCTCTCATGAATCCTTCCACATATTACATGCATTCCCGCTCTTTCCCTCATGTTTTGAATTATCCTCAACATGATGATTATCCTGACTCGTACTATAATCAACCATCAGTTAGTTGGCATAACTCGGATTGGGGATACAGTTTCGAACCTCCATGTTTAGGGTCTAACCCTGAACACTTTGATTGTGATTTCTATCCTTCTCAGAGCCACATCGATTATAGGTCATCAACCTTTCATGAACAACCTAATACGATCTACAATCAAGAAGGATACACTGATCCTTACCCATCCTCTGATTACACTGCCTTTAGGTCATCATCACCTTTTGAACAATCTGAAATGACCTATTATCAGGAAGGGTATAACGAATCTCAATTCGTTAATTCCCTTGCATTGATCCCAAACCCGCCCAACCCTGAACCAGCTCCTTTGGTTAAGGGTAACCAGGTTCAAGATAAGGTTCTGGCTAACTTAAGGAATATCATATAATCTATAGAAGTTTAGCCAATACCTTGCATTGAGAGATTGGAGCCCCTGATTGAAATGATTGATGATTTGAATAAGTATTTGTTGGATTGGCTCCAGGATGTTAAGGATAAGAACTCGGGTAAGTTTTTACTTGGGAAGTTAGCAAAATTGAGGATGAGATTTGTGGTTGCTTTAGTTCAGTCGTGGGATGATTCCCAGGATGAACACCCTTCAGGAGAGCCAATGTCAGAACCTGCTCAAGCACCTATTGGGGGGGACACATGTTACGAGGCTGACCAGATTGAATTAGAGCAACCAATTAAGGATGATCTGATTTCTTCACCTGAGATCCCTAAGCCGGGGTATGAGGAAACATATGTCTCCATGGACCAGAAAGTGACAGATGATTTTAAGACATACATTAATACGGATCTTGATTTCTTTGATTCTGATGGTGAAGATTTAAGTTGCGAAGTCTCATGCAAGTTTACAGAATATGATTTTTGTGAGACGATTGGGCCTGAAGAATCTGAAAGATCACTTGATAGCCCAAGAACTGAGGAAACTGATCTTATTGGGGCTCACATTATGGATCCAGAATCACATTTTCTGGAGGATTCAATCAAATGCTCTGATTGTTAGTTACACCCCATTGAGCATATCGATGAGTCTATTTCTGAGATAATTAGACCCAAGTGAATTCTAATTCAACCACATCTTTTAGACTTGGAAATTTCAGATGGGGTGATTAATATGCAAGAGGTCTTGGAATTTAATATTCTGAATGAGGATGATAGAAGCTGGGAATTTGATTTGGGAAGATAAATCCAGAGTAAGTAGAAGACTGAGTCGAAGGGTTCCTATTAAGCTGAAACCATCAAACTAGGACCCTTACGACATCTGTTCTGAGGATGTCCAACCTAAGCATGCATTCAATGACTATCCTTTTGAGCTTGATTTCTTCGTAACTCGACTTTTTGGTCTTGGGTTGCATCCTCATAAATCACAGGCTCGACCCCACTTGCATATTGATTTTAGGTTTTCGGTAATTTTTATCCAGAACCTGAGATATTCTCGATTATGGGGTTTGGGTCTGCACCATAATCTGGTCCACATCTGTGGACATTTGCTGACAGGTTAGAAGTTTCTTATTTTTATTCTGATTCTGACCTACACTTGTGAATTCTTTATTTCTCTTCTTTGTATAGTGTGCCTAGCTGAAGGCACTAAATTCAGCACGTATACGGTTCTTTTTAGTTTTCATCTCGGAGCGGACCTGACATTCATGCAATTAAGGTGCTTTCTGCACTATTCCAATTTGTTTTATGTCTTTTTAATACAACGAGGACATTACATTATATAGGCATGGGGGGGTCGATATTCATCTCTGACTTTATTCGTCAGCTGCATAGATTTGTTTTCTTTTATTAAAAAAAAAATTTTGGAATTAGGAAAGAGAACTTCGGTTTAAGAAAATTTTCAATCTTAGGAAATACTACATTATGATTTGAACATAAAGACCCTTCAAGTCTTTAGACTTAACCAGCCCGTGTATCCACTAAAATGTGGATTTGTTTTCCGAGTTCTCGCCAACCTAAGTTCTATTTTAATTGGAGTAAATAAGTTTGGCTGATAAGTACATGACTTATCAATCCACCCTCTGATTTGAGGGAATTTTGTGTTTTAAGCATCTACACACTATCTTGTAACTAACTCGTTGTTCGACGATTCTAACAGAACTTGGGTAGCTATTGAACCTTCTAGGGTGATATGGCTGGCAAGTTATCGTAGGTAACAGCTCAAAGGTAGGTTGTCCAGAGCCCAATCACTGGACCTTTCTCTTTTTGCTTCCTTTAGGTAAATCTTAGACCAGGGAAGCCACCTACTTTAAAAAAATTAAAAATTAAAAAGAAAAGGAGAAAAGTAAAAAAGAAATAAGCCACACTTTGCCGCATGAGTATGGCTGGCAAGTTGTCGGTGGTAATAGCTGATCGACCAGTTGTCCAGAACCCAGCTCAATAAATGCACTAAAAATTCCCAAAACACTTAGGAAGAAGCGGAGAAGTAGAATAAACTAGGGAAATATACACTGGATTCACCCTTCTGTTGACCCCGTAAAAAAATAAAAGTAGGGAGAAAGCTACCAGTTGTAAAGATACACCTTTAGGCAGACTTATTTTTTTATGTCACCTATAGGTGTAGAAATCCGAAGTCCATTTTAACTGCCGGTCAATGAGTTTATCACATTCACAATAAGATGCTTAGAACTTAGGGTTATCATCAAATCTTGGGTGAGTTGAATAGCCATAGCAAGCCACTCTTAAACCCTAAAACTTGAAAATCCAAAAAAATTAGAAAAGAAGAAAAAGAGAAAAAGAAAACTTTCTTTGAATAAGGTGAGGACTTGAGGCAGTCTGCATTTTGGCAGATACTTGGGCACTATTGTGTCTTTCAAAGTTCAGATCCTAAGTAGACATTTTCTCAATGACTTAAAATAAACTCAAGCCCAATTAATCCAACCTGATTCTTTTATAAATAGCATATAGTTTTTGCTTGGGACATGCAAAAGATAGGCATGGGGGTATGATGTAAACACCTTTACACTACCTAAGATGACTATTTATGCATGTTCTTAAGCATAGGATTGCATTGCATTCTATAAATATTGCATAACATGCATCATCTTGCATTTAGAGTAGTTCGAATAAAATGGAGGTTAATTATCTCCTTTTATCATCATGGATAGGGCAAACTTTTTATCGGAGCCTCGGGTTGAAGATCCAACCATACATATGTAATCAGGGCGACGATTGGAGTTCAACGACTCCAAGATCGCCCTAATCAGACATCTGTAGCATCAGATAGAGATCGAGGAACCCTAGAAGATCAAGGGCCAAGATGGTGCGAATCTGCACTTCAAACGACAAATCCGACCGCACGGATGGATTCGGATCGACGATCACAGCCTAACGATGCAAAAATCAAGTCAATCTAACAGTCGTGACACCATCTACATCATCCATAAGATGAACGACCAAGATGGCACCATGTGGCACCATCTCGACTGCCCAATCATCTACAGGCACCCACTAAAGGCCTCCGCATCAGCTCTTCCCCACCGTTGGATCAAGATCCAACGGCTGCGACGCGCCTGCGATTAAGTTAGGCGCTCATTCACAAAGCACGTTGGTCGAGCGCTCTAACACGAAGCACATGCGCACGTTCGATCTGCGCCACACTACAATTAGAGCGGAAGTGCACGCCCGATCAACCGCACGATCACGATCCAACGGCCATGCGCGCTCAATCAAGATGACATGCCCACGCACTCCTGCGCATGACGCGGGATCGTACGCGGGCGGGCACGCACTGAGGAGCAGGCGAGGGCGCGACTTAAGCCATCCGATTGTGACATGTACGTGCGTTACATGTACGGGCGTGAGCGCGTCGCCCACTACGCCCACGTTCAAACCTTTAGCAACGGTTTTATCTGTCACTAAAGGTCCTTAATTAATGTATTTCAAATTGGAATGACCAAAATGCCCCCACTCCTTGCAACTATAAAAGGTGACCCCTCCATACGAAATTCTCATCCCTTCCTTCTCTTCTCTCCCTCTCCAAAGTTCAAGAGAAGCTTGTCCCACACCAAGGATATTTCTCGTGAGATAAAGTCAATTTTTCGTCCCCCTTTCCGAAGCGGATCCCGCGACGACGACGATGTGCTGCCCCTTTCCCATTCTTCCTGCTTCACCCTCCTTCGTCCTACTTCGTCGTCCTTCATCCAGGCGTCGTCCTGTCCGACTCGTCTTCCAAGCGACCGTTGAGGAGGATATTTCTCTCTCCATTCTTTTTAATGCTTTCTAGAGTAGATTTAATGCTTTCTAATGTAATCATTTTCACTCTTTCTAGTGTAATGAACAATTGTTCTGATGATGAAATTCCATGTTTATTCTACATCTCGTTTTGGTTTTTGTTTGTAATATTCTCTCTCTCTTATTCTCTCTCTCTCTTCTATTTATTGTAAATAGTTAGATAGTTCTAATCAATTGAATTACTTTGTGAGAAATAAATCAAACGCGAATTTTTTTTTAAATCAAACATCCGCCTCCCTGTGTTCGACCTGGATTTCCATTCTGATATAAATTTTATTTTTTGAACACTAATTCTTTGCTTTCATACTACGACGATAGGTTTTTTAAAACCAAACACGTTAGCGTAGCAACTCGTACATTCAACACCTAGCCTCTAAAGAATGTGGGGACAGACCCCTAAAAATCAACCCCAATTACTACTATGGTGAGAAAACATGAATAAAACTTGTGACAAACGGGAATCCCCTATGGAAGTGGGATCCAGGTCTCTTGTGTCTTCCCTGCATGTGGGCATCGCTCAAGGTCGACGTCGTCTTCAAGCTATGCCTATTACCTCCACAGATTCCTCACACAAAAAAGATAACAACTGGTCAGATCTATGCAATGAGAAATAATCAGAAATAAAAATCAAGTGAAATTATTACGTCGATTGGCTCCTCGGTAATGGCACCATTTGATTGGGAATTTTTCACTTGCAAAAATAATGTCAAAAATATATCGCCGCAGTGAAATCGCATGGTGGAAAAATCCTGAATAAAAATATTTATTACTAAAACTAACCATGGTAGATGAGGTTGTATCCACAGGGAGGATTAGATGCAATAAATTAACAAAATATTTTTCCTTTGTATTTGTTTAATCAAGTGCGCAATTCGTGCTCAGATTTAATGCGAAACAAGGGAAAAAGAAGGAACACATGATAATTTAAGAATGTTGGGGTATGTATGAAATTTTCCTTCCATGAAATAACTTGCAATGACATGTAACACGATGAGAGCCTCATCATGAGCCTAACTAGCTCATTTTGACCTAAGAAAGAGAATAAGAGCTCCTACATAACCTAGAGAAGGCTTAATTCAAGAAATAAGTGTTTTGAGAAGAAAACATGAAATAAAATTTAAAACTACAATTTCACAATTGTAGAACATAAATGGGATTTCTCAGAGGCAAAACATAGGTCAAATGGTCTAAATAAGATAAAAAGTTGGTTGGATCAGTCAGAAATGGGTTCTTGGTTAACCCAAGAATTAAATGACATTCTATAACCCTCAAACAGACCCGCTTAATTCAACAAGGTTTTGGGTAGGATAAAAATCAACTAAGCCCTCTAGAATTCATAGGAAAATATCTCCTAGGGTTTAGAACCATCAAATTGGCCTTTGGACCCTAGCTTTATTAATTGACCTAGATTAGGGCCCTAGCTCATTAATTGACCTATTTTATGATTTTGTGCAAAATGTCCAACCAAACATGGTCAAACCGGAAATCCAACTTCACCATTGGATTCCTTAGGTCCAAATTAGGTCTGTACCAAAATTTGGATCGAAGGGGAGGTCATCTTGACCTACTTTGCAAAATAGTACACCCAATTACATTTTGGCCCCTATCTTTTGAAAACCATTACACAAGCCCCCCTAACTTCTTCGCCACTCTTACAAACAGGTCCCCCTACCGTTAATGCTAAGAAATCCTTCTTCGGTGAGGAATGGAGGGGAGTACTCCCTGATTCCTTCGAGATCTCCTCCCAGATTTGGAAGGGAGATTCTTTGAGGAATTCCCTTCCATCTGAGCTCAATTGTAATCTCTGATTTACATCCAATCTCTCATGCAAACGCACGAGAGATTTGGATCTCCAACTACCTTCCTTCTCCGGTGAGGAGTCAGGGTTAGAAGGCTTGCCCTCCAAGCACCAGAAGCTTGGCCAGCAACTATAAAAGGATCCCTGGTCCTCTACGAATCCCTCAAGCTTGACTTGGCCGAAGAATCCCCCAGAATTCCTCTCTCCCCTCTCCGTCCAAGTAGCCCACAAGCTTTGGTGACTCTTCCTCCTCCCTCTCGTCTCTCTGCTGCCATACCAGCGGCAGGGTTTGCTTTACCTTGTTCTTCCGCGTTGTGCCACATCAGCACACGCCTTCCTAATCTTCTCCTCGTCGACGCTATCTCCCCCTCAAGGCCATCTTCTCCGACAACGGCATAAACATGTCTTTCGTCTCCTCCGCCTCCCCTTCGCTCCAAGTACCCCAGGTAAGCTCCTTGTCTCCTACTCTCTATTATCCCTCAATCTATTTCACAAGTCACCCCTCGTCTGCCACTGTCCACCCTCATCTTCCCCATCTTCTACCGACCTCCGGCGAGACGCATGCATCACTTCACACCTCCACACGTCTCACCACCAACCTCTTCACCTCTGCCATCGACCACTGAACACTTTCCACCCACTCACAGGCCACCACACGCGCTCCATGCTTCCACCGAACGAATCCTCTCACACGATCACAATCCGACCTAGGCACGAACTCCTAGGCCAGTTTGAGCCACGCCAACACCCGCCTCACCTTCGTCGTGACATAGTGAAGGTTCTCCTGTTGTTTGATAGAGCCACAAGGCTACTTTTGTGTCGTGCAGGGTCGAGCCCTCATCCGCCATTAACAAGCTTACTTGTTATCTAGCTTCATTATGCAACCTTCAGGATTTAGGCTCCCAGGCTGTGCGGGTTGAGTGTGTGCGCAGGTCCAACCTGAGAGTAGTTGCCGTGAGACCTATAGCTGCATCAATTGCGTGATGACACTCTCCTGCAGGTGCCAGCAGAAGTGAGCGGGACTTTTAGTCCTACCTCAGTAAGTTTTGAGCTTCCTGTGTAGTTTAAGTTGATTTTGTGAATTGTGCTATTTGCCTCAAGACACACAAGGGTGAGGTCCCTCGCCTTCACTCTCCATGCCTCGTCCGCGACACTTCCCCCGCGGACCTGGCACCCAGATTTGACTAACCTATCCGTGCACTCCTCGTGCACCACACCCACACCGGTGCGCCTGGACCCGAGCACGCGACCGACCCGATTACCTGGCTCTGGGAGATTGAACCGAAGAGATAACTATAGAGAGAGAGATGCGCAGGACGGTAGGGGAATAGGTTTTGTTGTGTGGTGATTGTGCATGAAGAAGAAGCTAAGTGAGGAAGAGGCGCAGCAAGAGAAGGAGAAGAAGAAGAGAAGATGCACTATAGCAAAGGAACGGCAGACCAAGGGAAGAAAAAGAAGAAGGAACTAAGGAAGATAAGAAGAAGAGGCCAGGACTTAGCTGCAGGAAGAGAATCAAGAAGAGAGAAAGCAAAGGAAGGAAAAAGAAGAGAAGCAGAAGCAGCTAAGGGAGAAAAAGGAAAGGAGAAGAAGAAGTCATAGCTGCAGGGCAAAGAAAAAAGAAAAGATAGAAGGCCAACATTTAAAAGCACTAGTCTAAATTTTTAAGACATTTGATACAATATCAAATGTCCAATTCTTTTTTAGCACTTTCTCCATAACATTACCTTGCTATTTTTGTTGAACTAGTTATTGCTTTTTATTGAATGTTGTGTTCTCAAGTTTTAGAATACCAAAATTGCTCCCTGTGTTCGACCTCGGATACATTAATTTTTGAGTTATAAACTCTTATTTGTTTTCGCAGTGAGTTCATCTATATTACAACGAGATATTTGTTAAAACATGATCTAGCTACATAAACATTTTGGTGCCGTTGCCGGGTATCAACGGGTATATCTGAAGCTTTTGATCACAAGTTCTGATCCAATACTGACTTAATTTTTCTCCTTTGTTGTGCTTGTCTCAGGGAAAGCAGAGAAAAGGAGAGCAGCCGCACAACAACCACACCAAGGAATAGGTAACTTTCATTAGCCCTCTCTCTTAATCCCCTCAAAGTCTAAAAAAGAAGAAAAC
This sequence comes from Thalassia testudinum, assembly GCA_037157565.1. Taxonomy (NCBI): domain Eukaryota; kingdom Viridiplantae; phylum Streptophyta; class Magnoliopsida; order Alismatales; family Hydrocharitaceae; genus Thalassia; species Thalassia testudinum. Next base: position 126,805,017 of record JAZHRO010000031.1, read on the forward strand.
AAAGAAAAATCAACCTAGGGCTACCTGTTTCCATACTTAGTAATTCATCAAAGTTGCCTGATTTTCATTTCAACACATCTTGAACTGCACATCCAACTAAGGTAACTAGGGCTAAAACTTTCTTAATTGAACCCCAGATACAAATTTTTGAGGCAACTAAATTGGACCAACTAGAGCCAACCTAAGGATTGCAAAGCTAGGGTTTTTAGAGACACATCTTTTCTTAAACAAAGAAGCAAAAAATTTCAAAAAGAGGTGTTCCTAAGCCTTGTTTGAAAAGATCTATACAACAGAAACCCTAAGCAAATCAGGCTCTTAATCCATTTGAACCCTAAAAGGAAGGACCTAAAAACACTCAATGGACAAGAGGTGAAGTTGATCCTTTGGGTCAACCAACCATAAAATTAGGTCACCTTTTTTCACTCAAAAGACCTAAAAGTTCAAGTGGAACCCTAAGCACCTTGATCTTAATTAAACAAGGTAGACTTAAGAGGTCAAGGTCCCCATTCTGGTCTACCTGGAATCTCAGTGACAAGAGAGGTCAGGTGGGGGAAACCCTGTAACTCGTGGGGACGCTCTACCGTGTAGGGGTCTTTGCCGGACTCTCCCTCTCTGGCTGCCCAAGTACTTCTCAAGTGGACAACCTTTCTAACTTAGGGGTATCATCCACCCTAAACCTCCATAGTCACTTAACAATTTTTAGGTGTCTCGATTGGATCCAGCACCTTCTGATCTCATCACATCCTTCGGTGCATGTTTGGTAGGAGGTCCTTAAGACCATCCTTAAGACCTCCTTTAGAAATTCACTCTCGCCGAGGCTAAGCCTCGACACCCTTGTTTGTGCAGCAACCTCACCACATAGTGATAAACGCCAGTTTATCATCATTTTTATGCTTTAAAACTAACCTAGCTCTTAGGATTTTACTCCGCAAACGGGTTTTTGGGCTGCATTTAGGCATAAATTAGGATAGGCATGCATTGCATTTTTTATTATTGTTTTAATGTGTTTTTGTGAGTGTTAGGGATGTACAGATTCACAGATTCCTAAAACCCTAGCACTCAAGAAGGCAATTGGTGAAGGAGAAGCCCAGACTAGTTGGAACCCAGCTTGATCCAGCTCACCATAGCTGGAACCTAGCTTACTTGAACTAGGGTTAGCTCATCCCAGCTCCATTCAGCTAATCTCAGCTGGATGGCAGCTCAAGAGAGTTTACCTTAGCTCACCCTAGCTCAAGTCAGCTCAGATCCAGCTCAACTTAGCTGAGTCTAGCTCATCTCAGCTCCCACTAGTTCACAGGGAGCTCTAGCTAGCTCAGCTGAGTTGACAGGAGTTCACCCCAGCTCAGATCCAGCTACATTCAGCTCCACTCAACTCCAGCCAGCTGAAGAAGAATTCATCTCAGCTCAGGAAGCTCAAGTCCAGCTCCCGGGGATTCAGCTTAGCTCAACTCAGTTGAGCTAAGCTACCTTAGCTGCCTCAACCAGCTTGATTCTCCCCGGAAGCACCAGACCTAGCTCACCTCAGCTCATTTTGGTAGAAGCTAGCTCACTTTAGCTTGGCTTAGTAGCTAGCAAAGAACTAGCAAGCTAAGCCAGCTAGAGTAGCCCCATGCCAGCCTCTTCAGCAGCAGCCAGCTCCAGCTCCAGCTCCAGACTTCTTCTCCTCAGCTCCTTCCTCCAAACCCTAGCTCCAACACCTTCTCTTCTACTCCACCTTTAGCTAAGCTAGCTTAGCTTATCTTAGCTTAGCTTAGCTTAGCCAACAACCAGCTCCTTGGCCATTCATTACCTCCAAAATCAACCCTAGCTAGCTCCACCAACTCAAGCCTACCTAAGCTAGCTACCCTACTCAAGTTGGCACCACCTCCTAGCCATCCCTTCACCCCATTATCTCCACCAAAAGACACTTCAAGTTGGCGCCAAAAACCACCCCTAACCACCTCTATATTGGCGCCACTTTCAGCCCCTTTATCCACCCTACACCTACCCACATAAGCCATCCTAGCCATCCACCTAACCCCCCTTCTAGAATCCTTCTTGGCGCCAACTTAGACCCTCTTCTAGAAGCCATTTTGGCGCCAATATCAAGGGGTGTCAACACACATAACCACCCCTTAGGTGTCCCTTAAGGTGGCGCCAAACACCCTTGGCCATTGGATCCTTAACCACCTCCCTCCTTCCATCCTAGCCATCCATTTCAAAGGTCACCATAGCCCCCCTCCTATTCTATAAAAGGCCACCACCTACCACCATTTTGGAGGCATCCTCCCTTAGTATATTTTCTACCTAAACCACCTATACCTACGGCCAAGAAGAAGGAGTAGAGAAGGAGATTAAAGGGGCACATCACCAGCCCTTTTGGTGCCTTCTTCTCCCCACTCTCTTCAACTTGAGCCACGCCAAGGAGGAGGACTCTCCCACTTCAAGGAGGACGGCCAGGCAAAGGAGAAAAGCTTAGGGTGGACGTCCACCCTTGGAGAGAAACTTAGGGCACGCCCCCTTAGGGCTTGCCTTGGAGGTCATCACCTTGGCGGAGTTCTGCAAGGAAGGAGTTGAAGGATTCTTTTCAAGCTTGGGAGCCACCAACCTTGGAGCAAGAAGCCCTCTTCTTCACCATCTATTTAGAGGATTTGTGTTTTCTTTCTTTATTTCAATTATCTAGTAGTAGAAGCATTCCTCTACTAGGCATTTTTGTTAAACACTTTTTCAATTATCTAGTTGCCTTCTTTGCATTTCTTGTTTGCATTTCTAGTTGCTTATCTTCAGCATTCTTCACTCCCTCTCCCTAATTATTCTAGGCCTCCACTTGCCTAGAGTGAGCTTATGGAGAGGCTCTACTTGCCACTTTAGAAGTAGTTTATTTAATTCGAAGTGTAAACACTTTTCCCGCCATCAGTTCTCATGTTGCCTTAGTTCAAAAATAAAAAAAATGGTATATTGAAAATTACCAAAAAGAAAGTTGAGATATATTCCAAGCAAGAGAATCACTATTGCAAACAATTGGCCTCCTTGGACGACCCTAGATACTTCCCTATCTAGGATTATAAATTTAAGAGCGAAAGCAGATTTACGCGTTACAACGACGTATTTTAACAAACCGCGTATTTTCGCTGTCACTTTTTGGCGCCGTTGCCGGGGAGGCACGGCTTTGCATTAACTCATTTTCTCTTGCTTGAAGTGGATCTCATCCCCTTCTCTTTCTTTCTTTTGTGTGTGCAGGAACTACAGCGGGAAAGCGGGAATCTGGAAGCGAGAGCTTAAGGATCCTTTTCTTCCCGCGAAAATTCAGGTTGGTTCCTCTTTCTAGTCACATAATTAATTAAAACTACCAAAAATATATTAAACTTGGCTTTCAGGACCCTAAACACTTAAATTAAGTGGAGTGGTGCATTTTTAAAACCATAGTTTGCTTGTATGCTTCTTTAGCACCATTCCATTGCAAGTATTGGTGTTCTGTTTTTCAGGTCTAGATTTCTGTCCAGACTTGAAAAATCGATTCCTAACACCACAGGCCTCCTAAAATCATAAAATTTCATAGAGTGATTCCCAATTGAGTTTGGAAGATCTGTTCCAAATTTCAGATCAATTGGATTTGTATTTAATTTTTAAAAATTCGTGGATTACAGAGGGGTCACACCCTCTAATCTTCCTGTTTTGCTACTGTCCGCGAATTTTCAGAATTTTTATACTCATCCAATTGTTGTGAAATTTATCTTGTTGGAATCCCTGTGAAATTTTACATATCATATAAAATCATAAAAATTTTCTGAGGTCGGTGGTAATACTGAAAAGTCTATAATACCCACGGGTATTATTTCTGGACTTTGACACTAGTACAATTAAAAATTCAAAACTATTATCAAACAAATTCCTAAAATCTTAAAAAAATCTTTTCTGGAATCCTTGTTTGATTTTCTTCAAAGTAGTGGTGTTGTTTGACTTGTTTGGACCACTACTTAATTCTGAAAGCTAAAAATAATTCATTGGTAGTTAAATTTCTGTCTCAAGGATAATTGGTTTAGGGTTTCTTCTTTCTCTTTAGAGACTCAGTTAAAAGGAAATATACAATCACACATACAACTTGTCTTTCCTTTGATTGTGAACTTTCAAACTTGTTTGAAAACTTAAAGAGAAAAACCCTAAAAATTCATTTAATTAGATCACATCCTAAAAGACAAAAATATAAAAAAAAAAAATTGTGTGACAACTTGATTTTCATTGGAGCCACTCTCCAATTCCTGCACACACACAAAAAAATCAAATAACAGGGCAACAACCCAATAAACGCCCTCCACATTTCGTGTGCACTGTAGAATCCTAGACCTAATTAAAATTTGTAGCAACTTGACCCCCAAGGCTTTATCAACTTAGGCTTGCTATTTAGGTCTTAAGTTTTCTTTAGTTAGTACCAATTCTGTCATCTGTATCTGGTGTTCAGGCTGAGGGGCCGTGTCAAACGACCAGGCGCGGGTTTGTACAAGCACCTGGGATTTTCCCTGGGAAACGTTTGGGCCCAAACCTCCCCTTAAGCAACCTGGCTAGATTTGTTGATAGAACGGGTATTCACTATTGACTACTTATTTCCTATATAGACCAAGTCTTAGGTTATTATTAGGGAGTCACAATCAAGTTAGGTCTAGTTTTTGTTTGTTTGAATTGCACACTTTCTCTCATCTCTTTCTCTTCTCCTCCCCTCCCCGTTCTTCCATTTTATGCACGGGCGACGGTCTCAAAATCCGCACTTGGAAGGACCATTTGATTTCGCCCCCCACGTAAAAAGACCACTTTTTCTGTCTTCTCCTGAAAAAATGGAAACACAACAAAATAGGTCCACTGACCCTTCCACGTCTACCTCTAACCCCACCTCTAACCCTAATTCTAACCCTCCCACCCAAAACCCAACCACCAGTAACTTTCCACACTTGGAGCTCCCCAATCTTGAGTTGCCCCACACACAACATCAAGACCCCCTACCTGATCTTTTAAAATTGATGGCCGATCAAATTAATAAATTAAATTCCAATCAACAAACATTGACTAGGAACATCCAAAACCTAGCCAATCCAAGGCCAAACCCACCACCCCGTCAGCAGCCTGTTGTTCCTCTAAAAGATTTCTATGATCCGTCTTATTATGAGGAACGACCAGGGGTGGTCATACCTGAGGGGGACTTTGAGATCAAGCCAGCCGTCCTGAACCTGATTAAACACTTTCATGGCCTTCCTAGGGAAGACCCTTTCAGCCACCTTGAAGAACTAACTCTTCTTGCACAGACAACCCGTTCCCGAAATGTGCAAGAAGACATATGGCTGATGCGGCTTTTTCCATTATCTCTTAAAGATAAGGCCGCTTATTGGTTCAGGACCATTGGCCGACCCATTACAACATGGCCTCAACTCAAGAGTGCCTTCCTCAAGAAATTCTTTCCCATAGGTCGTACCAATTCCTTACGAAGATCTATTACGACCTTTCACCAAAAATCTGGTGAAACTTTCCATGATTCTTGGGAAAGATTTCAAGACCTTTTAAGAAGTTGCCCGCACCACGAGATTCCTTTATGGCAGCTCGTACAAATCTTCTATCATGGATTAGAAGATCAAATCCGACAGTTTGTCGACGCCTCGTGTGGCGGCAACTTTTTAAATAAAGATGCAGAAAGTGCCTATGACCTGTTCGAAGAAATGAGTGAAAACTCATTTAATCAAGCTTCCATGAACACATTTTGCAGAACCCAAAACCCGCAGTTCGGTGTTCATGAAATAGGCACTCAATCTATCCCTGTCACCCAAGATGATCTTCAATTGATTGCTCAAAAACTCGACCAGATGCATATTAATCAAAAGAAAATTGAGGAAAGACTAGCCACTTCAACTCAAGCTCCACACCCACATCTAACCCAACCTAACTTTCCACAAAGAGAAAATTTGCACAATCTCAACACTACCCCTGTTGATTATTCTGAGGTTGCCCATGATTCACTGGGGAACTACAACTATCCAGATCTTAACCCCACTCAAAATATTTCTGCCATCCAGGAGCCCTTTAAAAATTCTTCCAATTGGAAAAATTACCCGAACTACTCCTGGAATAATCAAGTTTCCTCCCAACCATATCATTTTAATGGGTATGGGTCGAATCCAAATTTCCATCCTGGGCCATCCCAACAAGATATCAATGCCCAGATGTTGCGAACCCTGCAGGATATGCAAACAAAAATGACGGAAGTAACCCGCAACATCACAAATCTGAACAATCAGATTGGGGTTACTCCCACGCAAAGACCTGTAGGACATCTTCCGTCCCAACCCATACCCAACCCTAATCACCAAGGAAACCATTATATGGGTAGAAATCCACATTATCCAAATCAGCCTCATCCTAATCCACCTCAGCAGCCGCCCAGGTTCCTGCAATCACAGGCCCCCCCACCTCCTCCAAATAATAATCCGACTGCACATGCAGTTACCTTGAGGAGTGGGAAAACCACCACTGACCCCGAGCCTTCGCACGAACCTGGTAAGATACATGTGCAAGTTGACTCCCCACCTCCCCATCAGGAAGAAAAAGAACAACAACAATCTCAAGACAAGATTCCTATCCCTTTCCCACAAGCTCTCTACCCTACCACCAACAAAAGAAAGAAATCTGAGCCCACTACAGAAGAACTCATGGAGCTATTTGGGCAAGTTCATATCAATATCCCTCTCCTAGATGCCATCAAATATATACCTGCCTATGCTAAATTTTTGAAGGATATTTGTACTCCTAAAAGGCAGGCTAAAAATCTAGGACAGGTGCATCTTTCAGAGACAGTAAGCTCTGTCATACAGAGTAAGCTGCCTCCTAAGATGAAAGATCCGGGGGCGCCTTTAATTTCTGTAATTATTGATGACACTACATTTAATCGCGCCCTCCTTGATCTTGGTGCCTCTGTAAATATTATTCCCACAAGTTTATTCGAAGAATTTCAGATCGGTGAATTAAAACCCGTCGAGGTTACCCTGCAATTAGCCGACCGATCTACAATCAAACCTCGTGGGATTGTTGAGGATGTATTAGTCAAGGTCCAGAATTGTGTCTTCCCTGCAGACTTTCTGGTTCTTGACATTGAGGCACCCGAATCATTACTGGACTCCCCGATAATCCTTGGACGCCCCTTTTTGGCTACTGCAAAGGCAAATATCAATTGCCACACAGGCAAAATGGATATCAACTGTGCAGGCCAAACTATCACCTTAGATATTTTTAAATCCTCCAGGAGATTCCATGATAATAACTTCTTTGAGGACTCAGATACTGAAATTTCTAATATGGTGGAGGAGACAATGTTAATAGATACCCTTACCGACCACAGTTTTTTTGAGGACTCTGATTCAAACTCAGTGGTCGGCGAGATCTGTGATCCGGAAACTTGTCTTGACTCCAAATTTGTTCCTGATACCCCCCCTGACCCACCCACTATTAACGCACCTAATTTTTCCTCCTTCCCCGACCCCTTTCTTACGGACCTGCCACCAACCTCGCCCGAGTTTGGCACCCAACCTGAATTAAAACCATGGCCAGACTCGGGCCACACTTATCAATTTCCATCTCACTTTGATCCCAATATTATTTCTAATCAATTTTCTAGGGATCTAGACGAAGACACTTTTTTTGCGGGCATTCAAGTGTCCAATTATTTACATGATTTTCCGTCTTCTGTGCATACCTTCACGCCCGGCTGAATGGCGTAAAAGATAGCACTGGATGGGAGGTAACCCATCATTTTCTTGCTTTCCTTTTTTCTTCTTTTTCCAGGTTTTATTCATCCTAAACCTGACCGTTCTTCACTAAGGTGATTCCTTTTCCCTCCTAATGCATGAGGACATGGCATATCTTGAGCATGGGGGGGTGTTTTTAAATTTTTATGATCGATTTAGGATGTTTAAAACCTAAAAACATGCAATTTTCTTTAATTTATTTCCTGCTTGCATACCCAAAAAAAAAAAAAAAAAAAAAAAAAAAAAAAAAAAAAAAAAAAAAAAAAAAAAATTTGTTGAAAACTTTTTGAGGAAAAATTTTGAAATCAGGACTAAGGTCGAAAAATTCACTTCTGGTACAAGGGGATTTAATCCTTAACAAACTAAGGATAAGGATATGGATCTGATCATTAGAATTCCAGGGTCTATTTTAGACTAGATCAGATATCCTTCTCTAAAATTCCACCTGAACTCATGATAGTTCAGGTGACTTGATCCTATTTTGTAATATGGAAAGTATTTGACTTAGTTTTTGATTCAAAAACCTGCGATTCTTGAGAAACTTCTTGTGTCAATTTTTACACACAAGCCAACAACTAAAAATTTGAAAAAACTCCCTTGTTTGGATTTAGTAAAAGTCTGAAGCAGATCATTGGTTTGAGTTCCCACCGTCGAGAAGAAGAAAAAAACCTTCTTTGAGGACGCGATGTCAACATGTTACCGCCTCGGCGCTGCTCTATATCTATATTTCATATCTTTAGACGGAGCATTAAAGCGCATTTCAGCAGCTCAAGTGTCTTGGACGGTGCTCTACCTATAGCGTCGGAGCAAGAGCTTGAGTTTGCTTGGAGCGCCCCTTTTCACCGCATCGTGTTTTGGGGTTGTGAGCTCCTGGGTGGTGTCATGGACAGTGCTATCCCGAAGTACTGGCGCCAGAGCCCCCTCGAGGAATGGTAACGGGAATGATGATACCGACACATCTGTTGTAAGACTAAGCTAAAAATAAGCATGGGAGAGAAAAAAAAAAAAAAAAAAATAAAATATATATATATAATAATAATAATAACACGTCCTTATAAAAGTTGGCTTTTCACAAGCACAGACACAAGGTTTTAAAGGAATTTGCAAGCTGCGAATCAGATTCACGAGCCAGAAAAATCCTAAAAACAAACATTTCAAGTCATCTGAATTAACAAGGGGTTAATTTGCGAATTTTCTGAGGATATATTGATCCCGTTCTATCTAATGGTTGGATCCAAAAATAAATCCTGATGTTTATCTTCAACAAATCCCGTATCTCCTGTGTTTTAATCTACCAAGGTCCCTTAATCTCTTTTTCTCCTCAAAAATAAAAAAAAATTAGATTTCCCAAAAATTCCGTTTTCCAAAAAAATTAATGTTTTGCTAAGAGACTAGCAAAAGATAAGCATGGGGGTGTGATAAACGCCAGTTTATCATCATTTTTATGCTTTAAAACTAACCTAGCTCTTAGGATTTTACTCCGCAAACGGGTTTTTGGGCTGCATTTAGGCATAAATTAGGATAGGCATGCATTGCATTTTTTATTATTGTTTTAATGTGTTTTTGTGAGTGTTAGGGATGTACAGATTCACAGATTCCTAAAACCCTAGCACTCAAGAAGGCAATTGGTGAAGGAGAAGCCCAGACTAGTTGGAACCCAGCTTGATCCAGCTCACCATAGCTGGAACCTAGCTTACTTGAACTAGGGTTAGCTCATCCCAGCTCCATTCAGCTAATCTCAGCTGGATGGCAGCTCAAGAGAGTTTACCTTAGCTCACCCTAGCTCAAGTCAGCTCAGATCCAGCTCAACTTAGCTGAGTCTAGCTCATCTCAGCTCCCACTAGTTCACAGGGAGCTCTAGCTAGCTCAGCTGAGTTGACAGGAGTTCACCCCAGCTCAGATCCAGCTACATTCAGCTCCACTCAACTCCAGCCAGCTGAAGAAGAATTCATCTCAGCTCAGGAAGCTCAAGTCCAGCTCCCGGGGATTCAGCTTAGCTCAACTCAGTTGAGCTAAGCTACCTTAGCTGCCTCAACCAGCTTGATTCTCCCCGGAAGCACCAGACCTAGCTCACCTCAGCTCATTTTGGTAGAAGCTAGCTCACTTTAGCTTGGCTTAGTAGCTAGCAAAGAACTAGCAAGCTAAGCCAGCTAGAGTAGCCCCATGCCAGCCTCTTCAGCAGCAGCCAGCTCCAGCTCCAGCTCCAGACTTCTTCTCCTCAGCTCCTTCCTCCAAACCCTAGCTCCAACACCTTCTCTTCTACTCCACCTTTAGCTAAGCTAGCTTAGCTTATCTTAGCTTAGCTTAGCTTAGCCAACAACCAGCTCCTTGGCCATTCATTACCTCCAAAATCAACCCTAGCTAGCTCCACCAACTCAAGCCTACCTAAGCTAGCTACCCTACTCAAGTTGGCACCACCTCCTAGCCATCCCTTCACCCCATTATCTCCACCAAAAGACACTTCAAGTTGGCGCCAAAAACCACCCCTAACCACCTCTATATTGGCGCCACTTTCAGCCCCTTTATCCACCCTACACCTACCCACATAAGCCATCCTAGCCATCCACCTAACCCCCCTTCTAGAATCCTTCTTGGCGCCAACTTAGACCCTCTTCTAGAAGCCATTTTGGCGCCAATATCAAGGGGTGTCAACACACATAACCACCCCTTAGGTGTCCCTTAAGGTGGCGCCAAACACCCTTGGCCATTGGATCCTTAACCACCTCCCTCCTTCCATCCTAGCCATCCATTTCAAAGGTCACCATAGCCCCCCTCCTATTCTATAAAAGGCCACCACCTACCACCATTTTGGAGGCATCCTCCCTTAGTATATTTTCTACCTAAACCACCTATACCTACGGCCAAGAAGAAGGAGTAGAGAAGGAGATTAAAGGGGCACATCACCAGCCCTTTTGGTGCCTTCTTCTCCCCACTCTCTTCAACTTGAGCCACGCCAAGGAGGAGGACTCTCCCACTTCAAGGAGGACGGCCAGGCAAAGGAGAAAAGCTTAGGGTGGACGTCCACCCTTGGAGAGAAACTTAGGGCACGCCCCCTTAGGGCTTGCCTTGGAGGTCATCACCTTGGCGGAGTTCTGCAAGGAAGGAGTTGAAGGATTCTTTTCAAGCTTGGGAGCCACCAACCTTGGAGCAAGAAGCCCTCTTCTTCACCATCTATTTAGAGGATTTGTGTTTTCTTTCTTTATTTCAATTATCTAGTAGTAGAAGCATTCCTCTACTAGGCATTTTTGTTAAACACTTTTTCAATTATCTAGTTGCCTTCTTTGCATTTCTTGTTTGCATTTCTAGTTGCTTATCTTCAGCATTCTTCACTCCCTCTCCCTAATTATTCTAGGCCTCCACTTGCCTAGAGTGAGCTTATGGAGAGGCTCTACTTGCCACTTTAGAAGTAGTTTATTTAATTCGAAGTGTAAACACTTTTCCCGCCATCAGTTCTCATGTTGCCTTAGTTCAAAAATAAAAAAAATGGTATATTGAAAATTACCAAAAAGAAAGTTGAGATATATTCCAAGCAAGAGAATCACTATTGCAAACAATTGGCCTCCTTGGACGACCCTAGATACTTCCCTATCTAGGATTATAAATTTAAGAGCGAAAGCAGATTTACGCGTTACAACGACGTATTTTAACAAACCGCGTATTTTCGCTGTCACATAGACCTTTCCTCTGATTCAGAACCAAGTTCTCCTTCTTCTTCCATCATGGCACAACCCATTGAAGAAGAGAACAACCTTAAGCACCAGCTTCAGCACCTGACTGATCTCTTCCAAAAACTTTGTAAACCCACCGCAGCGACCAATGACGCAAGATCGCTATAATCCCACTGCGGTGGCAATTGAGCCTCGAGTCTGAATCTCGGTTGGAGGTCTTGATTTTGAACTCAAGACCAATATGATTCATGCCATACAAAAATTTCATGGGCTTAACTCCGAGGATCCATTCCAGCACATTAAGCAACTCAAGCATCTGGCCCAAACCTTCGGGTCAGATCCACAAAATCGGGATATTCTGCTCATGAAAATTTTTTCTTTCTCCCTCCTAGACAAGGCTGCTCATTGGCATCAAACTCAGACTCGTCCGATCAACACATGGGATGAACTTCAGTCTGAGTTTTTGAAAAAGGTTCTTTCCCGTTGGCTAGACAAATGCCTTGCGCCACCAGATCACCCATTTCACTCAACAAATGGGAGAACCTCTTCATGAAGCATGGGACCGATTCTTAGATCTCTTGCGAAAGTGCCCCCATCACGGAGTTCCTAAATGGGAACAAGTTCAGTCGTTTTACCAGGGACTCCGTGAAGACATTCGATTATTCGTCAATGCAACTTGCGGAGGAAACATCATGGGTTAATAGGAGGACACAGTATGGGAGATTCTCGAAAACATGTGTGAGAACTCTATCAATAAAGACTCCATGGGCTTATTCGATAGGACGAATGCCCACACATCGATGAATCTTAGGGGAGCACATGAGATGCAAGACTTGTCCACATCCGTCGACTTGGAACAAATGGCCAGTTAGTTGGATAAGGTTTCTATCATAGAAAAGAAGGTGGACGAGCTAACTCAGCATCTACAGCGAGCTACCTCTGCATAAAACTCTTTTGCACGACCACCTCTAGCAAGGGAAACTATGCGAAACATCTATCACCAATCTTCTCAGGGGATGGACCCGTATCCACCCCCGTTTGACTCTCGGACAGGAGTGACCTCCGATCCACCCTATTCGAGTTGGGGAAAATCTAAACCCTTGTATTCTGACTTTCCTGTGGTTCCTCAGACTTGCGAGGACCTCAATGCCATCCAGAATGACCCATTCTCCAATACCTACAACCCTGGATGGCGAAATCATCCCAACTTTCAGTGGACGGGAAATTCTCAAACTCAAAGAACACCTTATCAGCCCTGTCCTCATGCTCCTCATCCATATTAGCCGCCTCAGCCTTGGCCCAATCCCACCTATCAATCCGGGCCAAACCAGGATCAAATGACTCTTATCCTTCAAGCATTGGCTTACATTCAAAAGATGAATGCAACAATGCAAAAATAGCACAAGGACGAGATCACAGAGGTTCGCAATCAACTAGCCCAGATGGCAAATTCCTGCCAACCTGGCACCCTTCCTTCGCAACCTCTGCCAAACCCAAATAACCTGCCAACCCAGAGGTGCGTTATGAACCCAAATTTAGGCCACGCACATTTGATTTATCAGGTCCTTGCTACTCCATCATCAGACAGGATGGAAGCTTTGACATCTTGTGCGGGATTTCAGCAGCAGCCACCCCTCTTACCAAACCCAAACCAAAACAAGGTAGGATTAAACTCTATAACAACTCGTAGTGGTAAAGCAACCCAAGACCCACATTATCTAGACCACTCCGTGACTGGTAGCAACCAAAGCCCTAGGATAGTTATCCAGGATACCCCTATCCCAGATCAAGAACCTGGAACTATTCTAGAGGAACCAACTAGGATTCCATTTCCTGAGGCCTTGACCAAAAAAAGGATAACCATACCCGTGGCTCCCGAGGAGGATCTGGTCAAGCTCTTTGAACGAGTCCAGATAAACATCCCCTTGATGGATGCAATTTTCCACGTACCGGCTTACGCAAGATTCCTGAAAGACGTATATACACCTAAACATAAGTCGTGAAACAAGAGTGGGAATCCGATCGTACTGTCAGAGCAAGCTGAAAGAGTCGACTTTCTGCTTTGCATTGTAATATTTAAGTGGTGGAAAAATCGACTAATAAAAAAAATGAAAATAACAACTCATAGAAGAGTGGGTCGTGTCCACAGGGAGGAAATTATGCAATAAACTTTTAATTATTTTGTATTCTTTCAGATAAGTGTGAAATCCCTATTCAAATCTGACATAAAATGCGAAGGAAAGTAGATTCACAATAACTTAAAAAGATAAGGGTATATGTGCAGTTTTCCCTCACTGAAATCTTCAATAAATATATGATGATTTTGTGTAATTTTCACGTGTCATATACTAGAGAGAATTGGTGCACGTGTTGATCCCAAAATCAATCTTAAAATAAGTGAATATCAATAACATGCAATTATAAGGAAATATGAGTAGGCATGCACAATTCTGACATAATAAAAAAATAATAAATAAAAAATCAAATTCTGTGGCAATGGCAGCGTATGTAAATTTTAATTGACTTCAGAACAAAGCATTTGCTCTCTCTCCTCGCGAGAGAGAGAGCACCGACGGGCGGTGGAGAGGTTAGGGAGGTGGGCAAGGATGAGGGCCATCCGATGGAGGCCACGGCGTCGACGGAGACGGCCGGAGGTGGCCAACCGGCGGAGGAGAAGTGGCTGGAGGAGGCTGTCTACTGTAGCACATGCTTGCCTGCGGGGATCATGGGCGAGGCCTGCAGGAGGCTGCTGGCGGTGGTGATGGCATGCAGTGCCTTTAGGCACAGCTGGAGGGAGGCGTTGTGCGAAAGCCTGCGGTGCAGCGCTAGGGCGCGGCTGGGGGGAGCGAAGCGGGCAACTGCGTAGGTCTGCGGTGATGGTGGGCGGATGCTTGTAGGGAGTTTGAAGGTGCTAGCGAGTCTACAGTGCTACGTTAGGGTGCGGCTATAGGCATGCGCTGCAGGGAGGTGAGAGTGGCGCGGTGCTAGCGCCTGCAGTAGGGGCACTGGAAGCTGAGGTGCTGGAGGTGGGTGGAAGGGAAGGCGGGCACTGGAAGGTGGGAGCGTGCCTGCAGGCGTCTGCGGGTCACTCTTCAGTAGAGATCACTGGAGGTTGAGGCACGCTGGGGTGTTTGCGGGTCACTGAGGGGCGAGGATAGTGCGGTGCAGAGTGTTGAAGGTGCGTGCCTGCGGGTGTGCCTGCAGTGCAGGAGCAAGCATCTGCGGGTGCTGAAGGAGGAGGTGCTGGAGAGGTTGCGGTGGCTGCGGTGAGGTGACGCGGGTCTGCAGAGGGGGCTAGGGCGCGACTGTAGGCGCCTGCAGGGGCGCGCGCCTACGGGGAGGCACTGGAGAAGGGAGGTGGGTGTGTCCTGCAAGGCTCTTGGTGCGGTGGGAAGTTGTAGATCCACTGTGCACGCTGAAAGTTCTTCACAGAGCATGCTTGATGCCGTTTCTCGCAGGGAGGGGAAGATCGATCTCCACAGTGCACCCCACCCCCTCTCTTTAACTCCTATCTCTCCCCGTGTGCGCCAATCAAGGGATTTTCAAATCCCTTTTCTAATTTTGGCAGGGGACTATTGGGGAGGCATTCTTCAGGCCAGTGGTTGTTGAGGGTGGCCAATGGAAAGGGAAAAGATGCCGCCGGTTGTTGGGGAAATTTGCTCCCCAACCCTTGCTCTTTCTAAATATAATTCCTGCACATAAAAACAACAAAATCATTACATATTAAGTTATAGAATGTTATAAACTTAAATCATGATGCATACAAATATTCTACAACTTAATTGCAGTTATTAACACACCTAAACGGTACGATTAAAGTTACTTAGGCATAATATTAGTCCATTAAAATGGACTCATCACAAGCCAGCTCTGTCATCTTGAGTAAACTCCTAACCAAGGCGAATTACCTAGGAACTCCACTGATTTCAAGTAAAATTGGTGAAACCCAATTTGATAGAGCCTTGCTAGACCTAGGTGCCTCCATAAATCTAATACCTACATCCCTCCTTGACCACCTCAAAGAGTCCGAACTTAAACTGATTGATGTGACATTGTAGTTAGCCGATCGATCCATCAAGTCACCAAAAGGAATACTCGAGGATGTCATTGTTAGGGTACAGGATTTCTACTTCCCGGTGGATTTCATAGTTCTGGATATGGATGCACCTGAGAACCCAAAGGACACACTAATCATATTAGGGAGACCTTTTTTGGCCACTGCTAGGGCCAACATAAACTATGAAGAGGGCCAAATAGAATTAAAATTTGGGAATCAAACTCTGAAGATTGACATCTTCAAGGCCCAACAAGGGATTAATTGCGGGGTTATAGAGCAAATATGTGATATCAGAGCCGTGGTTGATGAATCGCATATTGAGGACAACTTGTTATCCCTGATCAACCACTAGAAAATCAAAACCCGCAAACAGAGGAATATGAACCTGATCTCGACACACCCATAACTCTGACCCTTGTTCCTGATACAAACCCCGAACCACCCGCTGCTGCTGATAATCCTGTCATGAACTCAAGCCCCTTACCGAGCATCTGAAGTATGTCCTTTTGGGTTCCAATTAGACATTTCCTGTGATTATCAACTCCCGACTCACACCTGACTGGGAATCCAGTCTGATTACTATTCTCCAGCAACATCGAAGACCCATTGGATGGACCCACGATGATTTGAATGCCATAAGCCCCTCGTACTACACACATTGAATCTACATAGAAGAGGGCACATGACCTTCACGAGAGATGCAGAGACGCTTAAACCCTAACCTGCAGGAGGTTGTGAAAAAGGAGATCATCAAGTGGTTAGATGTAGGGATCATCTACCCGATCTCCGATAGTCGTTGGGTGAGTCCAATCCAGGTTGTGCCTAAAAAGGTCGAGCTCACCATCATCACGATTGAAACCAGAGAAGTCATTCCTACCCAAATTGCAAACCTATGGAGAGTCTACATTGATTATAGAAGACTCAATTCCTCCATGAAGGACCATTTCCCACTACCATTTATTGATTAGATCCTCGAGAAACTAGTGGGAAATAGGTTCTTCTGCTTTCTTGTCGGGTACTCCGGTTACAACCAGGCGGCAATCCATCCAAAAGACCAAGAAAAGACCATGTTAACTTGCCCCTTCGGGATGTACGCATTTCGAAGGATGGCTTTTGGTCTCTACAATGCACCCGCGACCTTTCAGCGGTTCATGCTTGCCATAATCTCAGATATGGTAGGTGATTATCTGGAATTCTTCATGGATGACTTTTCAATTTTTGGAGCATCATTTGATGATTGCCTCCAGCACTTGGTCCAAATACTTAGGCGATGCATCGATATGAATTTGGTTCTTTCCTGGGAAAAGAGCCATTTCATGGTGCCTGAGGGAATCGTCCTGGGACATCTAATCTCGGAGAAAGGCATCCAAGTCGATCGAATCATGGTAAACCTGATTTCCAAGCTCCATATTCCTAGCTCGATTAAGGACATTAGATCTTTTCTGGGGCACGTCAGCTTTTACCGTCGATTTATCCCTGATTTTTCAAAAATCACGTACCCCCTGACAACTCTTCTCTCCAAGGATGTGCCTTTCGAAATCTCCAAGAAATGCACTCAAGCATTTGAGATCCGTCGTGAGCGAGTCACCCAAGCCCCGATCCTACAGTCCCCTGATTGGTCACAACCCTTTGAGATCATGTGCGATGCATCTGACTTCGCTGTAGGTGCGGTTTTGGGGCAGAAAATTGACGGGAAACCCGTGGTCATTTACTACGCTAGCAAAACACTAGACGAAGGTCAGTGTAACTACACAGTTACTGAGAAAGAGCAGCTAGCTGTAGTATTTGCCCTAAAAAAATTTAGATCATACCTCCTGGGTTCCTGTGTTATCATATACTGGGATCACACAACTGTAAGGCATCTCCTTGCAAAGAAGGATGCGAAACCTCAATTAATCTGATGGATCTTGCTGTTGCAAGAATTTGACCTCGAGATTCGCGATAAATTGGGAAAGCAAAATGTGGTAGCTGATCACTTGTCCCACCTTCCTTTTGAAATAATTGACCCTTCCGGACCCATCACAGAAGACTTTCCTGATGAGCACCACCTGACTATCAATACAGGGCTTCCATGGTTCGCAGATATGGTGAACTACCTAGCATCACATCAGATCCCATCCGATTGGCTGAAGTCCAAGAAGGACAAATTGTGTTCCGATGCCATGTATTACCTGTGGGAAGACCAGTATCTATTCCGCATTGGTGCTGATCAAATAATTTGACGGTGTGTCATGGAAGTAGAAATCAAAGACATGCTCTCCTTTTGCCATGACCAGGCATGCGGTGGACATTTCTCAGGACACAAAATCGCATCAAAAGTCCTCCAGTGTGGCTTTTACTAGCCCACAATTTTCAAGGATGCATACGATCACTATAAGGCATGTACCCGTTGCCAGACCTTGGGCAACATGAGCCATCGAGACATGATGCCTCTACAGTCGATCCTGGTATGCGAAATTTTTGACATTTGGGGGATCGATTTTATGGGACCCTTCCCTATCTCGGATAGCTTTAAATACATCTTACTCACTACGTGTCAAAGTGGATAGAAAGCATTCCAACCTGAACCAATAATCATAAGGTTGTTATCAGATTCATTCATCAAAGCATCTTCTCAAGGTTCGAGATTCCACGAGCAATAATTTCCAACGGAGGGACCCATTTTAAAAATGCTCAGTTCAGGTCACTAATGACCAAATACAGGGTGTCACATAGAATCTATACTCCTTACCACCACCAAACTAATGGTCTAGCTGAGCTATCAAACCGAGAGATCAAGAAAATCCTCCAGGTTATTGTTCAACTTGATAGGAAGGATTGGTTTTCTCGGCTTCCGAAAGCATTGTGGGCCTATAAGACCGCCCACAACACCCAATTAGGAATGTCTCCCTTCAGACTAGTGTACGAGAAGGCTTGTCACCTCCCCGTTGAATTGGAGCATAAAGCCTATTGGGCAGTACAGAATTGCAACTTAGATCTTTCTAAGGCTGGAATCCATAGAAGACTTCAAATGAGCGAGATCGATGAATTACGCCACGATGCGTATGAGAACTCGCAAATTTACGAAGAATGGGTTAAAGCTTTTCATGACAAAGACATTTCTAGAAAGATCTTTCATCCTGGTCAAAAGGTTCTAGTCTTTGATGCCCGACTCAAATTATTCCCAGGAAAGCTACGATCTAAGTGGGTCAGACCATACCTAGTTTGACAAATCTTTGGAAATGGAGCCATTGAGATCAGCCCACTAAGCCACGATTCCGAAACCTTTGTTGTGAACGGCCAGAGACTCAAACCATTCATTGACATGACCAATCCAAATTTGGCTGAGTCAACCTTTACCCTCCATTCTCCTTGAGCTCATTGCACCCAGCCGATGGCGTAAAACTCAGTGCTTAACGGGAGGCAACCGGTCATTCTTTGGAAAACCCAAAACCTTTTCTGACATTTCTACGCAAAATTCAAATTACACTTTAGGGTTAATCCATTAGAGCAGCCGACTCCACCTCAGGTACCCCAACCCGAGATTAGAAATCGTTCGTAACAGTCACTTCCACCCGTTCGCCCACCCAATGATTGCACCACAAAATACGCCTGCAATAATGCCTTCTGATGCTATTTCCTAGCATTACCTATGCATATTAGGATTTCGTAGTTGCATTTGTAAAAATACATGTATACATGCATCTAATTGAGAGGAAAGAAGAATGAAATAAGTGGCCTTGCATTTTATCTTCTTTCCTCAAGTGCTTCTTTGCAAAAATCCACCACCTCTACTTTTATTCCCACTTGATTTTTAATTTTCCCTACGGCTGCATGCAACTACTCCTCGCACCATTCCCTGCTGCAGCTGCCCTTGCCATTCCTGCCAAGCCATTCCATCCCTCTCCCTGTAGCTACATGCAGCCATGCCATTCCTCTTCTATTTAAAGGCCGCAGCTCCTGCCTTTGCACAGGAGGCTTGGTCGCAGCAACCAATAACTCCACCTGTAGCTCCATCACCACCACCGTCCTCTCCTCCATTCCCCTCCATAAGCTGGTCCTCCTCCGAGGAGAAACCCAGCAAGCAGGAGCACTCACTGTGGTGCACACCACCATAGTGAGACCACCACCGCCCAGCTCTTCAAAGAGCTGGTGGGCGTGGTGGCTCTTCTTTCATTTTTTTTACATTCCTGCACCTTCCCGCCATTGGAGCTGCTTCAAGGTCTGAAGCTTGAAGCAGCAGCAGCAACCCCAGCAACTTCTGCGCTTCCTTGCAGGCGCCCAGCCCCTCTACGCGCGCCTACAGGCCTTCCCCGCCTCCGCTTTCTCCGCTCTATCGCACGCACTACCGCCCGCAACCGGTCATTGCGCGCCTCTGCAGCGGTCGGCCAAGTGCCTCCCTGCCCCACTGCGGCACCTGCAAGATTCCGCGCAAGCTGCAGGCGCCCTTGCCCTCTAGCCCCGTGTGCTCTGTCGTGAGCTCTCCGCACTCGCAACCGGCCGGTGCAGGCGCTCTCCTCTGCGCGAATACGTGCCCGTGCGCGTAGAAGCTCCAGACAACGCCCTTCGCACCCAGACGCCTTAACTTTCTCTAGCAGTGCGATTACGCTCTCTTCTCTCTTTCTCCCTCCCGCTCTCTCTCTTTCTCTCACAACACTCACAGCACTCTACACCGACGCACACACACACCTACACTCACACTTTCACAAACACACACACACCTATACTATAAACATATATATATACATATACTTATATATAGTGATATATATATACATATATTTATACACATATATATATATACATATATATATATCTATATATATATATACATATATATATATATCTATATATATATATACATATATATATATATCTATATATATATATACGTACTTATATCTATACATATAGTAGCACCTATATATTTATGTATTAGTACGCATACATACATACATATATATATATATATATACCTCTATATATACATACACTTATATAGTATATATATACGTATACACTTATATATATGCATACATATCATCAACATATATATATACCAATATATTTTTAACCATATATACATATACATATAGAATATTTACATATATACATATATATATATTTTCACATCATTTACCATACGATGTATCGTGGGAACATCTGCACCAGTAGCTGATATTCCTCGATACACGCGTACAAAAAGCGTGGTTACATACATCATCCACCATCCATCCCACACTCCACACGGCACCTAGTCCTGTTGGTTGCGTCTTTCTAGACGACGACTGACTCCACACCGTGCTACACTCCATCTACGCCTCCACCCCCAGCCCTTTATATACATAATATATACATATATATATATTGTATTTACTTTATTTCTGTTTCGCTTTCCTATTAGTAAAAAGATAAAAAAAAAATATACAAAAGAGAAAAGATAATCTTTGACTTACAGGTACCTCGTCTTGCGAATAGCAAGATTCGTTTTGGAACCTTATTTTGGCTCAAAGCCAAGAACACAATTTTGAGGGTGTGCCTCAAGGACAAAAATTAACAGAAAAGAATCTAAATAAGAAAAACACCAAAAACACAATAAACGAATGGAAGAGACTCCTTGTAGGAAAGGCGTAGAAACTCAACTTATACCCACTTCCCTGAGTTCGACCCTGTGCCTAAAAGTGACAAGGTAAAATCAAGTAGGCTAGGTAAAAAAAAAGAAATTTTGTAAAGAGATGGTTAGGTCCGATTTAGCTTAACCACTATACACATTTCAATGATAAAATAATCATATTAACAACCTATTCGGGCTCTACCATACATCTTTTCTGGCGCTGTTGCCGGGGAAGTGCACCTTCAAGTAAGTTTCTATCCAATTCCTTCAAGTATCTCCATTTTTTTTGGTATGCAGGTGAACCTGGTACAAGGAGAAGGAAGGCAGATGAAGTTGAAGATGTGAGCAGATCCGAGGTGAGAACGAGAGCGTGAAGATGCCGACACCGCATTGGAGCTTCGCACACGTTGCCGAACAAGTAGGTCTTCTTTTCTTAGCAGCTAGGATTACCTTGTCACCTTAATAAAAAAACAAATTTAAAAACTAAAGACTAGAAAAACTTGTTGGGATCTCTTGGGGCAAGTGGATTAAAATTCACTTGTTTGATTGATTGTCTTCACTCCCACCGCCTTGGGATTTCCCGCCCTACTTCGCATAGCAAAAATCCAAGAATCTTGATTCTTGAATTTTTCACCGTGTGAAGTATTCTTTGAGGCAAATACAAAAAGATTGATTGCACCCCTCTTTGCCTCGATTATCTACAATTTGGGATCACCTTTTTGGTGGGGAGACTTGGAATTGAGTTGATTCCAACCCCACCATGACTTTTCAACTTGCCTAAGATTCGATCCTGAATACTTCAACCCCAACAATTTGATTTTCTTTATCTTTTGGCTGAAGCCTTGTGTGTGGAAATCATTTCTGGTGATTGGGAGCACTTGAATTGAAGTCCTTTGGCTCCCTTTCACATAAACCTAAAACTGATTCGTGCATCTACACATAGAAATCTCCAATTAAGGTAGCCCATTGCATTTTAGCATGCATTAACTAACTGATATTGAAGAAGGGTTTGTTGGGATTAGAAAGAAAAATTGTATTCTCACAAAAACCCGGAGATTGGTTGAATTGGTAATACAGAGAAATCCTAACATTCATACTACTTAAGGATGAACTCTAAAAACCATTCACCAATTAAGAACTTCAATTCAGGGAGATTTCCCCGTTGCATGCTTGTTTTACACACTTTGAAAATCAATCACTTGGGCATTACCCGTAAACAACGCCCTCCACATTCCAGAAGCACTTGATCCTAAGCCTCTAACAAAAACTGGTAGTAACTTGACCCTTACTAAGGATTGGAGGTCTAACTACCTGCGTGTAGCGGCTACGTGCTGGTGAGAGTTCCCACGTGCTATCGGGTGTCTAAGATTGGGGCAAACGACCTTTCAATCTGGCCAGGTGGTTCCGCGGTGCTCGCATTCGGTTCCGTAGTTCGTGATAGTAGGTAACTTAGATCTTTAGGTCTAAGGGCACACTGTAGAGGTTAGGAACTTGACTGTATTGATTTGTAATCAAGTGTACCTTTGCGGCGTCATTTCTCTCGTCTCTTTTCCCTTCTCATCTCCCCAAATCTTCCTGCGGTAGTGCATGTTTGGGAGGAGGTCACAAAACCTTGAACTATTTGAATTGACTAATAAATCAAGAAAAGAAGCAGAATTGTCCTCCTCCTCCACAAACATGGTTGCATGCCCACCCCAAATCCCGAGGGAGGAAACCTCCCTCAGAACCCACTAGGTGGTGGAGCCTTAGATCCCATAACCCACCTCCAAGCCCAAATGGAGATGTATAATGAGAAAATCGAAGCCATTTGGGAAACATTGGCGGAAATGCAAAACCCTCCCGGATGGGAGGAGCCTAGGTCTCTTAGCTCCTATCAGAATCCCGCTGCTGTAGAGACCATAGGATAAATTCGGGTCCCCATGGGTGGGGACGACTTTAAACTGAAACCAAACAATATTAGCCTAATAAATTTTCACTTCCATGGTATTGCAAGTGAAGATCCTTTTCTCCACTTGGAAGACCTAACCCGACTGGCTGAAACTGTTAAACTAAGAAATGTCGAGTTACCTATAGTCCTCACGAAGATGTTCCCATTTTCATTGTGGGATAAAGCGTTGCAGTGGTTACACACCCTTGGGAGAACCATCCACTCTTGGGAAGAGATGCGAACAGCATTTCTCAAAAAGTTCTTCCCAATCGGGTTAACCAATGCGCTTCGCCGTGCCATTACTTCATTTACACAATAAAATGGCGAACAATTTCATGAGGCATGGGAGAGGTATAACGAACTCCTTAGGAAGTGTCCGCACCACGGTCTGCCTAAGTGGCATATAGCCTAAATTTTCTACTATGGGCTAAATGAGACTTTAAAGCAGATTGCAGACGCTTCCTGCGGAGGTAACTTTATGAATAAAGACGAGAATGGAGCATTCGAACTGTTAGAAAATATGAGTGAAAACTCAACAAACAATGCCTCCATTGTCGCCTTTAATCATACCAGCCAACCCCGAAATGTCCACGAAGTTGACACGGGACCCTCCCATTCATCCACTGATCTAAGCCTTATTGCACAAAAACTGGATGAAGTCTCCGTCATGCACAAGAAGTTGGACGAGCTTCTAGCCAACCCCACCCGATCTCTGGCAAACACCACCTCTTCACCACTTCGTCACAATCCAAATTCTTCCAACACCAGGCTTATCCTGAGAAACCCCGGAAGACCTTCCTTACAGAGTGTCACGCTAAGCTACTCGGTAAGTCATGTGGAACTGGCTTCTACGAGCCAGTACTTTGACACGGAGGACCAAGCCTCCGTGTGCTCAGACGCATACTTACATGCGGACGTGTCTTTTGGCATAGAAGATGCTTGCGCCCTGGGGAACAACCCATTCTCTGCCACTTATAACCCAGGGTGGTGCAATCATCTGAACTTCGTATGGTCCAACAACCCGCAGCGTCAAAATCTCGCTGGTGGACCAATGCGACCGTCCGCACCCGTCATCCCAAGGGCCTAGTCTAATCCTATGGCGAATCCGCCATCAGGACCTTGCGTACCAGAAATTGAACATGCATCAAGTCCTCTTGACAAATTGATGTGAATGATGATGGAAATGTCAAAGCACCATGAGGAGAACATGACTTCTCTTCGGCACCAATTGGCGCAGTAGAATGCTGAGATCAGTAAACTACGCATGGCGACTCAATCTCAGGGCACTCTTCCCGCCCAACCTCTTCCAAACCCGCGAAACTTCGTACCCCGTGGTCCTCAACAACAGGTACGACCTTCTCAAGGACAGGTTCATCAAATTCTGCAAGCTCCGAGCATTCCACCAGGATTTCAAGCTAATCCCGCTACAGCACAGCACTCTTATGTCCCCATTGAGAACCCTCCCCTGCTGTATGATCCCACTGGACCCGCATGCTATCACTACGAGGAGCGATAAGCAGACCGTCGATCCGCCACGACCTGATCCTGGCTCGTCTTCTTCTTCATCGCCCTCTCATTCGGAATGCGCACCTCATTCGCGAGAGGACGATACATCCAAATTGTTTCCAGAATCAGTCCCATTCCCTGAGGATCTACTGAGGGAGCCAAAAGGCAAAAAGAAAGATATGCAGGCCTTTGATAACCTGTGTAATTTGTTCAGGGATGTAGAAATCAAGGTACCCCTGCTCGAGGCTATCAACCACATATACGAGCCAGTACTTTGACACGGAGGACCAAGCCTCCGTGTGCTCGGACGCATACTTACATGCGGACGTGTCTTTTGGCATAGAAGATGCTTGCACCCTGGGGAACAACCCATTCTCTGCCACTTATAACACAGGGTGGTGCAATAATCTGAACTTCGTATGGTCCAACAACCCGCAGCGTCAAAATCTCGCGGGTGGCCATTGCGACCGTCCGCACTCGTCATCCCAAGGGCCTAGTCTAATCCTATGGCGAATCCACCATCAGGACCTTGCGTACCACAAATTGAACATGCATCAAGTCCTCTTGACAAATTGATGTGAATGATGATGGAAATGTCAAACCACCATGAGGAGAACATGACTTCTCTTCAGCACCAATTGGCACAGTAGAATGCTGAGATCAGTAAACTACGCATGGCGACTCAATCTCAGGGCACTCTTCCCGCCCAACCTCTTCCAAACCCGCGAAACTTCGTACCCCGTGGTCCTCAACAACAGGTACGACCTTCTCAAGGACAGGTTCATCAAATTCTGCAAGCTCCGAGCATTCCACCAGGATTTCAAGCTAATCCCGCTACAGCACAGCACTCTTATGTCCCCATTGAGAACCCTCCTCCACTGTATGATCCCACTGGACCCGCATGCTATCACTACGAGGAGCGATAAGCAGACCGTCGATCCGCCACGACCTGATCCTGGCTCATCTTCTTCTTCATCGCCCTCTCATTCGGAATGCGCACCTCATTCGCGAGGGGACGATACATCCAAATTGTTTCCAGAATCAGTCCCATTCCCTGAGGATCTACTGAGGGAGCCAAAAGGCAAAAAGAAAGATATGCAGGCCTTTGATAAACTGTGTAATTTGTTCAGGGATGTAGAAATCAAGGTACCCCTGCTCGAGGCTATCAACCACATATACGAGCCAGTACTTTGACATGGAGGACCAAGCCTCCGTGTGCTCGGACGCATACTTACATGCGGACGTGTCTTTTGGCATAGAAGATGCTTGCGCCCTGGGGAACAACCCATTCTCTGCCACTTATAACCCAGGGTGGTGCAATCATCTGAACTTCGTATGGTCCAACAACCTGCAGCGTCAAAATCTCGCGGGTGGACCAATGCGACCATCCGCACCCGTCATCCCAAGGGCCTAGTCTAATCCTATGGCGAATCCGCCATCAGACCTTGCGTACCACAAATTGAACATGCATCAAGTCCTCTTGACAAATTGATGTGAATGATGATGGAAATGTGAAAGCACCATGAGGAGAACATGACTTCTCTTCGGCACCAATTGGCGTAGTAGAATGCTGAGATCAGTAAACTACGCATGGCGACTCAATCTCAGGGCACTCTTCCCGCCCAACCTCTTCCAAACCCGCGAAACTTCGTACCCCGTGGTCCTCAACAACAGGTACGACCTTCTCAAGGACAGGTTCATCAAATTCTGCAAGCTCCGAGCATTCCACCAGGATTTCAAGCTAATCCCACTACAGCACAGCACTCTTATGTCCCCATTGAGAACCCTCCTCCGCTATATGATCCCACTGGACCCGTATGCCATCACTACGAGGAGCGATAAGCAGACCGTCGATCCGCCACGACCTGATCCTGGCTCGTCTTCTTCTTCATCGCCCTCTCATTCGGAATGCGCACCTCATTCGCGAGAGGACGATACATCCAAATTGTTTCCAGAATCAGTCCCAATCCCTGAGGATCTACTGAGGGATCCAAAAGGCAAAAAGAAAGATATGCAGGCCTTTGATAACCTGTTTAATTTGTTCAGGGATGTAGAAATCAAGGTACCCCTGCTCGAGGCTATCAACCACCTATACGAGCCAGTACTTTGACACGGAGGACCAAGCCTCCGTGTGCTCGGATGCATACTTACATGCGGACGTGTCTTTTGGCATAGAAGATGCTTGCGCCCTGGGGAACAACCCATTCTCTGCCACTTATAACCCAGGGTGGTGCAATCATCTGAACTTCGTGTGGTCCAACAACCCGCAGCGTCAAAATCTCGCTGGTGGACCAATGCGACCGTCCGCACCCGTCATCCCAAGGGCCTAGTCTAATCCTATGGCGAATCCGCCATCAGGACCTTGCGTACCACAAATTGAACATGCATCAAGTCCTCTTGACAAATTGATGTGAATGATGATGGAAATGTCAAAGCACCATGAGGAGAACATGACTTCTCTTCAGCACCAATTGGAGCAGCAGAATGCTGAGATCAGTAAACTACGCATGGCGACTCAATCTCAGGGCACTCTTCCCGCCCAACCTCTTCCAATCCCGCGAAACTTCGTACCCCGTGGTCCTCAACAACAGGTACGACCTTCTCAAGGACAGGTTCATCAAATTCTGCAATCTCCGAGCATTCCACCAGGATTTCAAGCTAACCCCGCTACAGCACAGCACTCTTATGTCCCCATTGAGAACCCTCCTCCGCTGTATGATCCCACTGGACCCGCATGCTATCACTACGAGGAACGATAAGCAGACCGTCGATCCGCCACGACCTGATCCTGGCTCGTCTTCTTCTTCATCGCCCTCTCATACGGAATGCGCACCTCATTCGCGAGAGGACGATACATCCAAATTGTTTCCAGAATCAGTCCCATTCCCTGACGATCTACTGAGGGAGCCAAAAGGCAAAAAGAAAGATATGCAGGCCTTTGATAACCTGTGTAATTTGTTCAGGGATGTAGAAATCAAGGTACCCCTGCTTGAGGCTATCAACCACATATACGAGCCAGTACTTTGACACGGAGGACCAAGCCTCCGTGTGCTCGGACGCATACTTACATGCGGACGTGTCTTTTGGCATAGAAGATGCTTGCGCCCTGGGGAACAACCCATTCTCTGCCACTTATAACCCAGGGTGGTGCAATCATCTGAACTTCGTATGGTCCAACAACCCGCAGCGTCAAAATCTCGCGGGTGGACCAATGCGACCGTCCGCACCCGTCATCCCAAGGGCCTAGTCTAATGCTATGGCGAATCCGCCATCAGGACCTTGCGTACCACAAATTGAACTTGCATCAAGTCCTCTTGACAAATTGATGTGAATGATGATGGAAATGTCAAAGCACCATGAGGAGAACATGACTTCTCTTCAGCACCAATTGGCGCAGTAGAATGCTGAGATCAGTAAACTACGCATGGCGACTCAATCTCAGGGCGCTCTTCCCACCAAACCTCTTCCAAACCCGCGAAACTTCGTACCCCATGGTCCTCAACAACAGGTACGACCTTCTCAAGGGCAGGTTCATCAAATTCTGCAAGCTCCGAGCATTCCACCAGGATTTCAAGCTAATCCCGCTACAGCACAGCACTCTTATGTCCCCATTGAGAACCCTCCTCCGCTGTTTGATCCCACTGGACCCGCATGCTATCACTACGAGGAGCGATAAGCAGACCGTCGATCCGCCACGACCTGATCCTGGCTCATCTTCTTCTTCATCGCCCTCTCATTCGGAATGCGCACCTCATTCTTGAGAGGACGATACATCCAAATTGTTTCCAGAATCTGTCCCATTCCCTGAGGATCTACTGAGGGAGCCAAAATGCAAAAAGAAAGATATGCAGGCCTTTGATAACCTGTGTAATTTGTTCAGGGATGTAGAAATCAAGGTACCCCTGCTCGAGGCTGTCAACCACATACCTACTATCGCCCGATTTTTCAAAGACTACACAACACCCAGGCAACAGTCAAAGAAAAGTAAAAATCCGGTGGTTCTCTCGCCTCATGCGATTTGTGCTATACTATCAAACCTACCACCGAAGCAGAAAGATCCTGGCAAACTGCTGGATTTCCTGTAGCATCCAAGGTTGCAATTTTAACCGTGCCCTACTTGATCTACGATCTTCCACAAATCTCCTACCGACCATCATGCTCGAAAAATTTTCCTTGGGAAATCTGAAACCCACCCCTGTCACGTTACAGTTGGCAGATCGTTCTGTCAAAATCCCGAAGGGTGTGGTGGAAGACGTGGTGGTTAGGGTCAACAGTCTATGTTTTCCTGTTGATTTCTTATTTTAGATATGGAAGTTCCTAGTTCACTTTCTGATTGTCCGATCATCCTCGGTCAAACTTTCTTGGTCACAGCCCGCGCCCTTATCGACTGCGAGTCGGGCTGTATTGAGATTGCCATTGGATCTGAAAAGATCAAGCTGAACATCTTCAAGGCAGCCAAGAACTTTGATTGCGATTGCATTGAGGATGACACGTCTGACGAGGACATGACCGTCAGTGCGTGTATTGGACTATTTGGGACCTATTCAGACTACTGCGGATTACCTATAAACACTGATGACTGCCTGACTAACACAAATTATGATGTTCCCCCATCCCTCCCTTGTCTCGTACCTTCTCCTGACCAGACTTCTGACGAGGTTTTCTCCGCTTCCCATACCTCGTGGTCTGAGTCATATCCGGGCTGCTCACCGCCGGTCCACAATGTTGAGGACTGGATTGCCCTTTCTTTCCCGCCAAATAAGGTGGATTTGTAATTCCACTCTGGGACCTTGAGCCCACATCTTACTCACTGGGGCTGTTCCTTTTTGGATCCATCTATCCGAAAAGCCCCTCTTCTTGGCCAATCTGAGGGCCAACTTCTTCCCGACTTGTTCTCCGATCCACCTGGGACACTCTCGTCCCATGAAATGCCAGAACTTTCACCATCCACCATCACTTTTCACACCACTATCACACTCTTCACTTCACCACCCACCATCCACCCACCCTACCACCTTGCTATATACCCTGAACCTCAGCTCTCGTTACTCGATCGTTCGTCCTTTCTCTACCTTTCCCTGCATGCATATGAGGACATAGCATTGTTTTGAATGGGGGGGTGGATAGGCATCCATAGGATCTGGGTATTTTATGGTATCATACAATTCCCAACTATTTATAAATATGCAAGAAAAATAAAAAGAAAAAGAAAAAAAAAAAATATATATATATATAATAATAAATGGTGTTTAGTAATGATCTGAAAGCTGAAGCGAAAAAAACAATAAGTGTTTATGGATATTCAACCTCTATTTTGAAGACTTTCCAGGCCACAGAAGCTTGATTCGCTCAAGCTCGACTTAATTCACTTAAAGCATTGACAAAATAGATCAGAATCTCTCCTAACTAAGGAAGTATTCTTGTACCTGAGACACCAGTACAGGATCCATTGGTTTGCTTTTACTTGAGAGCTTAAGTAAACTTGGTTCACACTACACATATCAAGAAAGACCAGGTGAACATAAGATCCAACCCTAGTGTTCATTAGGGAAGGTGGAGTCCTTACCTGTGTGTGCAGGTAGACTTTTTATCCCAGGCTTTAGTCTTGTGTTTAGGAGCGACTCTTTCCACCAAAAAGAAAAAACTGTGCTCCTTCAAAAGAATGTTGTAAGAGATATACTGACACATGTTTCAAAAAAAAAAAAAAGTTGCAAATAAGTTAGTATGTCTCATAAATGTCTGTAAAGTCTTCACCCTACAAGAAGTTCTTCAGGGCAGGTTGCAAATGCCTTATTTTCCTTTGAGCCACAAAAAAATCAGAAAATGGGAGTTGAGCTTTTCGTCATCTTTTTAAGGGTCAATCCGAAAGCATAAACTGAAACAGGGACCAACCTGTACTTAAAGATTCGTGAAACCCTGGGCTTGAGTCTTAATGCTCATCTGGTCAGTCTTGATCCCTCACTATGCACAAGCCATAACCTCTTGAGCTCTCGAGTATGGCAAAAACCTCCTGGGTCCTGGAAATCGTACTTAAGGTTTAAATATCAAGAATCCTGGTTAGTTGAGAGATGATCTATGTCATGTGAGACTTGAAGTACTGATAGTCTTCTCTACAATTGGTTCTCACAATATCCAACAATAAACACACCTATATTACCTCAGAAGAAAATCTTCAGCTTAATATCATTTCTAAATACTCTTTTGCTAGGGACTAGCAAAAGATAGGCATAAGGGTATGATTGCACTGCAAAATACGCCTGCAATAATGCCTTCTTATGCTATTTCCTAGCATTACCTGTGCATATTAGGATTTCGTAGTTGCATTTATAAAAATACATGTATACATGCATCTAATTGAGATGAAAGAAGAATGAAATAAGTGGCCTTGCATTTTACCTTTCTTCCTCAAGTGCTTTGCAAAAATCCACCACCGCTATTTTTATTCCCACTTGATTTTTAATCTTCCCTACGGCTGCATGCAACTCCTCCACGCACCATTCCCTGCTGCAGCTGCCCTTGCCGTTCCCTGCCAAGCGATTCTATCCCTCTCCCTACAGCTGCATCCGGCCATGCCATTCCTCTTCTATTTAAAGACCGCAGCTCCTGCCATTGCAAAGGAGGCCTGGTCGTAGCAGCCAATAACTCCACTTGCAGCTCCATCACCACCACCGTCCTCTCCTCCATTCCCCTCCATACGCCGATCCTCCTCTGAGGAGAAACCCAGTGGGTAGGAGCTCTCACTATGGTGCACACCACCACAGTGAGACCACCACCGCCCAGCTCTTCAAAGAGTCGGTGGGCGTGGTGCTTCTTCTTTCATTTTTTTACGTTCCCGCACCTTCCCGCCATTGGAGCTGCTTGAAGGTCTGAAGCTTGAAGCAGCAGCAGCTAAGCGGCGGTAGCAGCAGCAGTAGCCCTAGCAGCTTCCGCGCTTCCCTGTAGGCGCCTAGCCCCTCCGCGCGCGCTTGCACGCCTTCCCCGCCTCCGCTTTCTCCGCTCTGTCGCATGCACTATCGCCCGTAACCGGCTGCTGTGCGCCTCTGCAGCGGCTGGCCAAGCTCCTCCCCGCCCCCCTGTGGCACCTACAAGCTTCCGCGCAAGCGGTAGGCACCCTCGTCCTGCAGCCCCGTGCACTCTGCTGTGAGCTCTCCGCATTTGCAACTGGCCTGTGCAGGCGCTCTCCTCTGCGCGAATACGTGCCCACGTGCGTAGAAGCTCTAGACGATGCCCTTCGCACCCAAACGCCTTAACTCTCTCCAGCAGTGCGGCTACGCTCTCTTCTCTCTTTCTCTCTCTTGCTCTTTCTCTCTCTCACAACACTAACAGCACTCTACGCTCACACACACACACACCTACACTCATACTTTCACACACACCCACACCTATACTATAAACATATATATATACGTATACTTATATATAGTGATATATATATACATATATTTATACACATATATATATATATCTATATATATATATATAGATACTTATATCTATACATATAGTAGCACCTATATACTTGCATATTAGTATACATACATATACATATATATATCTATATACCTATATATATACATACATACATATAATACTATGCATATACATATATATATATATACATATCTAGATATATATACCTGTATACATATATTATTATTATATATATATATATACATCTGTATAGTATTATATCCATACATACATATATATATATATACATCTATACATATATATCTATAACTATATTTACATACATAGATATATATATATATATTTATATACTTAGCTACATATATCTATAGATACATATATTACTATATACTTAGTTATATATATATGCATACACATATATAGTATATATATACATATACACTTATATATATACATACATATATATCTCCATATATATATACATATATATTTTTAACCATATATACATATATATATTTTCACATCATTTACCATGCGATGTATCGCGGGAACATCTGCACCAGTTGCTGATATTCCTCGATACACGCGTACAAAAAGCGTGGTTACATACATCATCTACCATCCATCCCACACTCCACGCGGCACTTAGTCCTGTTGGTTGCGTCTTTCTAGACGATGACTGACTCGACACCATGCTACACTCCATTTATACCTCCACCCCCACACCTTTATATACATAATCTATACATAAATATATATATACTGTATTTACTTTATTTCTGTTTCGCTTTCCTGTTAGTAAAAAGATAAAAAATATATATATAAAAGAGAAAAGATAATCTTTGACCTGCAGGTACCCCGTCTTGCGAATAGCAAGATTCGTTTTGGAACCTTATTCTGGCTCAATGCCAAGAACATAATTTTTAGGGTGTGCCTCAAGGACAAAGATTACCAGAAAAGAATCTAAATAAGAAAAACACCAAAAACATAATAAACGAACGGAAGAGACTCCTTGTAGGAAAGGCGTAGAAACTCGACTTGTACCCCACTTCCCTGAGTTCGACCCTGGGCCTAAAAGTGATAAGATAAAATCAAGTAGGCCAGGTAAAAAAAAAAAAATTTTTGTAAAGAGATGGTTAGGTCCGATTTAGGTTAACCACTATACACATCTTAATAATAAAATCATCATATTAACAACCTATTCAGGCTCGACCATACACCCAAGACCTATCCTAATGCATGAACTAAGCTGAAATCGAACCCACCTAATTTACATTGGGGACATTGCAAATCGTAGGGATGGGGGGCATGAAAGTGCAAAATGTTGGGAAAACTCATATCAGGAAAAGGTTTCAACCCAAAAAGAAAAATCCTGAAAAAGAAAAAAAACTGTGGGGGGAGAGAAAATTTTTGGGCTATACAAAATTAGAGGAGGAAAACAGCAAAATCCCAGGTGAAAAGGAGCACAAAATGAAAAAGAAAAAAGTGGTCATTAGTAAAAGATTAAGGGATTAACTGAAGTTCTACACCAGATCAAGAAAAGAGAAAATTGAAAGAAAAGTGCTAAGATGACATAAAAAGTGATTAGCAGGAATGCTGATCTTAGGCCTTTTGGGCTAGACTCTTAGGCTTAAAAATTCAAGTACCTGCTAAAATCTGGATACTCCTCAAGAGGTTGGGGAAAATGCAAAGCTTAAGTATTAGGTCTAAGGCTTAGGGAGTATTCAGCCTCGTTAACTGACCTTTGGTTTGCGGAATTCAGTAATCTAAGCACCCCAATTCACACACAGTCTGGTTCAGTGCGCATAAATATCAAAATCATGCAAAAAGCGTTTCAATGTTCTGAAAAAAAAGTTGCCTAGATTATGAGCGACCGATCAGCACAAGTTGATTTGGACGAGTCCCCGGCGCAGAGAGGCGGGAAATTCCCCTCAAAGATGCATAATAACATATCGTCTCCTCGGTGCTTGTCTCTTAGGATATTTAAATATCCTACTGGCAGCATGTAAGCACTCTGCTAGTTCAGATACCATGAGCGGCATTATCACGAAATGTCGATTGCTAGGGTTTGGATTCAGCCACGGAATGCCAAGGTTCTGGGGGTTGCCATGGGCGGTGTTATCACGAAGCATCGATTGGCAGGGACCCTTGAGGCTTGGCGATGGGGACAAGGAATCCAATACAGACCATGTTGAGAAGCCAATCCAAAGCTAGAAATAAAAAAAGAAGAGTGAGAAAGCTCTCTAAACAAATAAATCCTCTGTCTCTCTTACAAAAATGAACTGTAAACTGAACCTTGGCTAAGAAAGTCTCAAGCACGGGTGCTTTAACCATGGAATCCAACAAACCCTAGGTTAGTTTCTGCGGGCCTTAGAAACCTTTGTGGAAAATTGAGGCTAAAGCAGGTCAGGTCCAGATTTTGGTTGATACTTGAGTACCTCTAGACCTATTGTCGGCATTCTGACCTAATCATAAAAGAAAATGAAAAGTACTTATCATAACTGGTGACAGACACTCAAGGTCTAGAATAGAAGTTAAAATCTTGAAATTTTGCTGAGGGAGTAGCAAAAGCTAGGCATGGGGGTATGATGAGAACCTCATCATGAGCCCTAACTAACTCATTTTGACCTAAGAAAGAGAATAAGAGCTCCAACATAACCTAGAGAAGGGCTTAATTCAAGAAATAAGTGTTCTGAGAAGAAAATATGAAATAAAGGTTAAAACTACAATTTCACCATTGTAGAACATAAATGGGATTTCCCAGAGGCAAAACATAAGTCAAATGGTCTGAATATGATAAAAAGTGGGTTGGATCAGTCAGAAATGAGTTCTTGTGCAATCCAAGGATCAAGTGACATTCTGTAACCCTAAAACAAACTCGCTTAATTCAACAAGGTTTTAGGTAGGATAAAAATCAACTAAATCCTCTAGAATTCATAGAAAAATATCTCCTAGGGTTTAGAACCTTCAAATTGGCCTTTGGAACCTAGCATTATTAATTGACCTAGATTAGGGCCCCAACTCATTAATTGACTATTTTGAGTTTTTATGCAAAATGTCCAATCAAACATGGTCAAACCGAAAATCCAACTTCACCATTGGATTCCTTAGGTCTAAATTAGGTTTGTACCAAAATTTAGACCTAAGGGGTGGTCATCTTGACCTCTTTTGCAAAATAGTACACCCAATTACATTTTGGCCACTATCTTTTGAAAATAATTACACAAACCCCCTAACTTCTTCTCCACTCTTACAAATAGGTCCCCCCTCCATTAATGGGGAGAAATCCTTCTCCGGCGAGGAATGGAGGGGGAGTACTCCCTGATTCCTCAGAGATCTCCTCCCAGATTTGGAAGGGAGATTCTCTAAGGAATTCCCCGCCATCTGAGCTCAATTGCAATCTCTGATTTACATCCAATCTCTTGTGCGAACGCACAAGAGATTTGGATCTCCAACTACCTTCCTTCTTCGGTGAGGAGTCAGTGATAGAAGACTTACCCTCCAAGAACCAGAAGCTCAACTAGCAACTATAAAAGGATCCTTAGTCCTCTGCAAATCCCTTAAGCTTGACTTGGCCGAAGAATCCCCCAGAATTCCTCTCTCCCCTCTCCGACCAAGTAGCCCAAAAGCTCTGGGGACTCTTCCTCCTCCCTCTCATCGCTCTACTGCCATACCAGTGGCAGGGTTCGCTTCGGCTCTTTCTTCCGCTTTATGCCACACCAGTGCATGCCTTCCTGATCTTCTCCTTGTCGCCGCTATCTCCCCTTCAGGGCCATCTTCTCCGACAATAGCACAAATGAGTCTTTTGTCTCCTTCGCCTCCCCTTCGCTCCAAGTACCCCAGATAAGCTCCTCATTTCCTACACTTTATTTTCCTTCAATCTATTTTACAAGTCACCCCTTGACTGCCACTGTCCACCCTCATCTTCCCCATCTCCGACAGACCACCGGCGAGACGCATCCATCACTTCACACCTCCACACGTCTCACCACCAACCTCTTCATCTCCGCCATTGACCACTGAACACTTTCCACCCACTCACAGACCACCACACGCACTTCATGCTTCCACCAAATGAACCCACTCACACGATCACAGTTTGACCTAGGCAGGCACGCCTAGGCCGGTTTGAGCCTCGCCAACACCCGCCTCACCTTCGTCGTGAGACGGTGAGGGTTCTCCTATTATCCGATAAAGCTACAAGGCTACTTTTGTGTCATGCAGGGTCGAGCCCTCGTCCGCCATTAACAAGCACACGAGGTTGCTTGTTCTCCATTTTCAGGCCACAAGCTTTAGGATTCAGGCTCCCAGGATGTGCAGGTTGAGTGTGTGCGCAAGTCCAGCCTGAGAGCAGTTGTTGCGAGACCTGTAGCGGCATCAATTGCATGAAGACACTCCCCTACAGGTGACAGCAGAAGCGGGTGGGACTTTTAGTCCCACCTCGGTAAGTTTTAAGCTTCCTGTGTAGTTTAAGTTGATTTTGTGAATTGTGCTATTTGCCTTTAAGACACATAGGGTTGAGGTCCCTCTCCCTCACTCACCACGCTTCATCCGTGACACTTCCCCCGTGGACCTGGCACCCGAATCTAACTAACCTATCTGTACAATCCTCGCGCACCGCACCCACACCAGTGCTCCTGGACCCGGGCACGCAACCGACCCGATTACCCATCTCTGGGAGAGCGTACCGAAGAGAGAACTTTGGAGAGAGAGAGATGCGCGGGAGGGTAGGGGAATAGGTTTTGTTATGTGGTGATTCTGTAGGAAGAAGCTAAGGAAGGAAGAGGTGTAGCAAGAGAAGGAGAAGAAGAAGAGAAGATGCATTGTAGCTGAGGAACAGTAGACCAAGGGAAGAAAAAGAAAAAGGAAACTAAGGAAGATAAGAAGAGGCCAGGACTTAGCTGTAGGAAGAGAATCAAGAAGAGAGAAAGCAAAGGAAGGAAAAAGAAGAGAAGCAGAAGTAGCTAAGGGAGAAAAGAAAAGGAGAAGTCATAGCCGCTGTGCAAAGCAAAAAGAAAAGATAGAACGCCAACATTTAAAAGCAATGTAGTTTGAATTTTTAAGGCATCTAATACAATATCAGATGTCCACTTCTTTTTAAGCACTGTCTCCATAACATTACCTTGCTATTTTTGTTGAACTAGTTATTGATTTTTATTGAAAGTTGTGTTTCAAGTTTTAGAATACCCAAATTGCTCCCTATGTTCGATCTTGGATACTTTAATTTTTGAGTTATAAATTCTTATTTGTTTTCACAGAGTTCATCTATATTACAATGAGATATTTGTTAAAACACGATCTAGCTATGTAAACATAGCATAACTATATTCCAAGAAATTTGGCTTTCTCCTGTAGGTCGTGTGAGTGCCTTAATGAGATTTTATGTATGTGTCAAACTCAACATATAAGAGTTAAGTGCATGAAAGAAATAATATAAACCTTAAGTGCATGCATGAAATTTCACTCAAATAAATTAACTAATCAAATATTGCAATAGTGTTTCGATAATAGCATGTTTGGTAATTTTTATTAGAAAGCAAAATAGAGGAATTCTTCCTCTGGATCTCGCGCGAAGAGGGGTTGATGGCAAAGGCTGAGGAAATCGAGGAAGGTCGACCACGATGAGGACTTTCCGATGGTGGTGGTGGCACTCTGAACAGCGGCTGGAGTTGACACCGATGACGAGGAGGAGAGGCTACAGTGGAGGCGACTCACCAGTGGACGTGGTCGCGGGTGGCGTGTCTGAGGGCGTGGCTGAGCTTGTGAGGTCGAGGAGAGCTCAACAGAGGCGATGACGTGGAAAATGATGGCGTGTAGTGGCAGCTGCGTGTGTGGTGCAACCGACGGTGTTTGGTTCCTCCTCCTTGTTGGACAAGAAGAAGAAGAGGAAGAAGGAGAGGCCGTGCAGGAAGTTGTTCACGGTCGCGAAGAGATCTACGTGCATCGAGGAAGTCGAGCGTGCTACTGTCGTGCGGAGGTCAGCACGTCACACGCGAGGGGTGTGTGCACAAGCATGCTCGCGCACGCTAGGAGGGTGCGCACAGTATGGCTGCTGTGCGAGGAGCGACTGCTTCGCGCACAGGCGTGGCTATGCGGGTGTGGCTGTGCTCGGTGAGGGGATGCACGCTCGACCTGGCTACGATTGGTGAGGGTGTCACAGTGCGTGATTGCGCAGTAATCATAGGTCTTAGTTGACCTAAATTAGGCTAGGATTTAGCATAAGGTAGGGTAGTTCATGCATGCATAAGCATTAGTTACATCTTTACTGCTTTCTTTTAGCTATGCACAAAATAATGCTATAATGTACTGATAGGGTGCATTATGTAAAATACAGGTAATAAGCTGATCAGAAGTTAGATCTGAAGTTGGATCTAATGTTGGATCTGAAGAATAAAGAATAACTGGTGTTGCAGCAGAGCTGGAGTGGAAGACCTAGATTAGATGTAGTAAATAATAATGTACGGGAGTTAAGGTATGCTATTCTATTAAGCATGAGTAAAGCAATAAATGGTGAAGAACTTAGGACCGTCCTAGCCCTAGGATAGCATAGAAGCTTCCCCAAGCCTTAGCCACCCTTAGATTAGGTCACCACACCCTAAGAAACCTTAAAACCCTAACTTCAGCCTCTATCTAGATGTCTAGATGAGTTATAGGATGTCCAGAACCCTTAGCCAACTCCCGCACACCTTAAACCCATATCTGCAGCATTATTGGACGTCCAAACACTTGGTTAGATGTCCAACTTTTGCAGAATACCCAAGATAGAATCTTGAAACCTTCCTAACTCTGATTAGACGTCCAGAATTAAAGTCTGGAATTCTGATTTTTGAGTAAAGGTCATCTGATACTATTATTGCATGTCTGGAACTGCTCTCCAGTTCCTGTTTTGAGATTCAAGCATTGATCTTGGATCTCTAGCTCCCTAAACCCAATTCTAACCCCCTAGGAACCTAAATTAAGGTTCCTTAACCATAGTACATCACCTCTAGACCTCCCTAAGGACCTAATCATGTCATCACTAAACCTAATTGACTTAGATCATAGTCAATTATCATTGCCTAGTCAATTGGACTCATAGAGTCCAATTGAGCTCAGATCTTAACCCAGACAAGTCGAATTGGACCCAATGAGAGTGCAATTGACCTAAGCCCAACCTAATTGAGTTATTTCACTCTCAATTGGGTTCACATTCATTCAAATAAACTTTTGTTAAGTTTAATTGCATTTCCTTGTTAGCAAATAGGGTTTGCAACCCTAATTTAAGACCTACACTAACCTAATCCCCTTATGACCTAATCTACACCACCTAGCCACCTAGGTTTCAACCCACACACACACACACACCCATCTAGAGTTCTCTCGAACCCTCTTCAAGGTGGCGCCACTCTTGGTTGCTAAAATTAGCAACCAAGAGCCATTCAATTCTTAGATCCACTTTTGGTGGATCTAAAAACCACCTTGGCCGGTCACTCTTGGAGCTCTCTCTATAGAGTTCCACACTTCTCTAGAGAGTCTCCCTTAGGTCTATAAAAAGACCTAAGGGGTGGCCATTTGCACCCATTCACTCTTGGCTTCCGTTTAGCTTAGCTACATTCCACTTCCACTCCACCTCCATGAGTAGCATCACCATGGCCACCACCATCTCCAAGGCAAGATGTTGGATCACCTCCTCAACCTCTCTCCAAGGGCCGGCCTAAGCACCATTAGCCACCCCTCCTCCTCTCAACCATTCAAAGGCCATCAGAGCCACCTCCGAATGCCCTTATTTCTGCTAGACTAGATTATAGTTCTTCTTAGATTTACATGCTTTATGTACTGCTTAATAGTGTAGCTCTAAATTCTCCCCCAATGATGCATGCATAATCCCCCCTTAGATTCATGCATGCAGTCGTTTTCTGATAGTTGTTAGTTTTTACATTCCCTGTACAAGCATTCCGCTACCGGTGCTCTACAACTCTATTATCATCATCTTTATATATATATAAGTAAAAAATCACCATGTGCCTTATTATCTTCTTTTGGTGTGATTAAAGTTGCATGTTTTCAATTTCTGATATTCTAGCAACAGCATGTCATGTATCAATACATAGTAGAGTGAGTAAGATCGATTTCAAATCTGCATTTCCATAAATTCCACCCAGAGAAAAATGACCAGGACTCAAGTTTCGTTATCTTTATAAATTATTTTTGACGAGCGTTTTTGCACACAATACTATGTCGAGATCTCTATTTTCAAAACATGCGCGAGAATCGCCCTCCTGTCAGTGCGCACGGCTGGTTGTGGTGCATGCTCTTCTTCACAGTGGAGAGGCTCGGTGCCCATGCCTCAAACCCCCAAATAGGTAAAGTTCCAGATCCACATCGCCTGCCTCCTCCTTCACATGCGCAACCGCTCGATTTGAACACTGGTGGAGGGAGCGACGGTGAGGGACAATTATGGGCATACCCTCCTTCAAATACTAATTCATTTCCAGCCACCTATTATACTTTTATTTCTTTTCCTCTTCAAGCACATATCAAATAAGAAGTATAAATGTATGTGTTAGAATGCAAAGCAGATACAAAAATATTCGTATGCTAAGATTAATTACTTCTTAGCTTAGGTCATTAAACTATAAGGAAATGTAATCCTTATGTACTTAAGCCAAATAAATGTCTAATAAATTGGACTTATCATAGACCTCTTCACTTTTTCACTTTATGCGGCTGAAAGCATCCCTTCATTTCCAAGGTGGGACATTCCTTCCGCACACACAGCAACAGGGTGTGTGGCCGAATTGGCAAGGTTGCGACTGCTGGATCCCTCACGGGAAGACTTGGATGTGTGTGGGCTTCTATTCTGCCCAATCTGGAGATAGCGCAGGGGCGTAACAGGACCTGAAGCAAAAGTAAGCAAGCTCGAAGCTTTGGCAGCAATGGTGGCCGTTGGCCTGCTACCTGAAATAAAGAACAGAGGCCTAATGACTGCATCAGAATGCTCAGTAGGTTCACCATGGTATGGCGAATGTGACGATGGCCGTGGCGTGGAGGAAAGGTGGCTATGGTGGCTAGACGGTTGTTGAACATTTATGAACCTACGCTAACGAGATTGGTTTTGGAAAACCTGTCGTTGTAGTTTGAAAGCGAAGAATTCGTGTTCAACAAATAAAATTTATACCGAAATTAAAATTCTGGGTCGAACATAGGGAGGCGGACGTTTGATTTAAAAACTACGCATTTCTTTTTATTTGTTACAGAATAATTCAATTTAGAACTATCTAATTATTTACAATAAATAGAAGAGAGAGAGAGAGTAAGAGAGAAAGAGAATATTACACAGAGAAATCAAAATGAGATGTAGAATAAACAATGAATTTTTGCATTGAAGAAATTGTTCATTACAACCGGTAAGCACAAAATAATTACTCTAGAAAGCGATAAATTTACGCTAGAAAGCATTAAAAGAATGGAGGGACAAATGTCCTCCTCGATGGTCACTTGGAGGACGAATAGATTAATCTAGAAAGCAGTAAATCTATACTAGAAAGCAGTAAAAAGAATAGGGAGAGAGAAATCCTCCTCGACGGTTGCTTGGAGGACGAGCCGGACGGGACGACGCCTGGACGAAGGAGAACGAAGCGGGACGAAGGAGGACGAATCAGAAGAACGGGAACGAAGCAGCACGCCGTCGTCGTTGCGGGATCCACTTCCGAAGGGGAACGAAAATTGGACTTTATCTCACGAGAAGCATCCCGGGTGTGGGACAAGCTTCTCTTGAGCTTTGGAGGGGTAGAAAAGAGAAAGAAGGGATGAGAATTTTGTATGGAGGGGGTCTCCTTTTATAGTTGCAAGGAGTGGGGGCAAAATGGACATTACAACTTCAAAACAATAAATGAGGGGTCTATAGTGACGGATAAAACAGTCGCTAAAGCCCCCAACGTTGGCGTAGCCTCCGCGCCCACGTGCGCCCACTCAGCTGCCCGCGTGCGTAATGCCTACGCACGTCCGCGAAGTCTCAGCCGTCCGATCGCGAGATCGGACGGCTTAAGACGCATCTTCGCCCGCCGCGCTGCGCGCCCGCCCGCGTGCGATCGCGCGTTACGCGCAGGTGTCAAATCGCGCGTCGTCCTGATTGATCACGCGTGGCCGTTGGATCGCGATCGTGCGGTCGATTGGAGGTGCGCCACCGCTCCGAATTCTGCGTGGCGCGAGTCCCTTCTTCGCGTTAGAGCGCTCGACCAACGCGCTGGGGTTGCGTTTGTGTCGAGCGCCTAACTTTAGCGCGGGCGCGTTGCAGCCGTTGGATCTTAATCCAACGGAGGGGAAAGGCGGATGCAGAGACTGCTAAGGTTGCGTGCTGCCGTTTGGGCAGCCGAGATGGTGCCACGTGGTGGCATCTTGGCCATCCGTCTTCTGGAAGTTGTAGATGGTGCCACGGATGTCGGACTGACTCAATTTTTGTGTCGTTGGGCTGCGATCGTCGATCCAAATTCATCTGTCCAGTCGGATTTGTCATCTGAAGTGCGGATTTACACCATCCTGGCCCTTACTCTTCTAGGGTTCCCCGGTCACTATCTGATGCTATGGATGCCTGATTAGGGCGATCTTGGAGTCGTTGAACTCCAATCGTCACCCTGATCATATCCATACGGTTGGATCTTTGATCCGAACCCCCGATAAAATGTTTGCCCTGTCCAAGCACATAAAAGGAGACAATTAAGCTCCATTTTATTCAAACTACTCTAAATGTGAGATGATGCATGTTATGCAATATTTATATCATGAAATGCAATCCTATGCTTAAGAACATGCATAAATAGACATTTTAAGTAGTGTAAATATGTTTACATCATACCCTCATGCCTATCATTTGCTAGTCCCTAGCAAAAACTATATGCTATTTATAAAAGAATTAGGTTAGATTATTTAGACCTGAGTTATTTTCAATCATTAAGAAATTGTCTACTTAGGAACTGAACTTTCAAAGACACAACAGTGCCCAGGTATCAGCCAGAATGCAGACTACCTCAAGCCCTCACCTTATTCAAAGAAAAATTTCTTTTTCTCCTTTTACTCTTTTCTAATTTTTTTGGATTTTCAAATTTTAGGGTTTAAGAGTGGCTTTCTACAGCCATTCAACTCACCCAAGATTTGATGAGAACCCTAAGTTTTAAGCATCTTATTGTGATTTGTGATAGACTCGTTGATCGGCAATTAGGACGGACTTCGGATTTCTACGCCTCTAGGTGACCTCAAAAAGAATTCTGCCTAAAGGTGTATCTTTACAACCGGTAGCTTTCTCCCTACTTTTATTTTTTTACGGGGTCAACACAAGGGTGAATCCAGTGTATATCTCCCCGGTTTATTCTACTTCTCTGCTTCTTCCTAAGTGTTTTGGAAATTTTTAGTGCATTTACTAAGTTGGGTTCTGGACAACCAGTCGATGAGCTGTTACCACCGACAACTTGCCAGCCATACTCGTGCGGCGAAGTGTGACTTATTTATTTTTTGTTCTTTTCTCCTTTTCTTTTTGATTTTTTTTTTTTAAATAGGTGGCCTCCCTGGTCTAAGATTTACCTAAGGGCAGGAAAAAAAAAGAAAGGTCCAGTGACTGGGCTCTGGACAACCTACCTATGGGCTGTTACCCACGATAACTTGCCAGCCATATCACCCTAGAAGGTTCATTAGCTATCCAATTTCCGTAAAAATCGCCGAACAACGAGTCAGTGCAAAGAAAGTGTGTAGATGCTTAAGACTTGAAGTTCCCTCAAATCAGAGGGCGGGTTGATAAGTCGTGTACTTATCACCCAAACTTATTTATTCCAATTACGAAAGAATTAAGATGGCGAGGACTCGAAAGACAAATCCACATTTTAGTGGATACACAGGCTGATTAATTCCAAAGACCTGAAGGATCTTTGTGTTCAAATCATAATGTAGTATTTCCTAAGATTGAAAATTTTCTTAAACCCAAATTCTCTTTCCTAATTCCAAAATTTTTTTTTTTTATAAAAGAAAATAAACAAATCTACGGAGCTGACGAATGAATTCAGAGATGAATATCCACCCCCCCATGCCTATCTAATGCAATGTCATTGTATTAAAAAGACATAAAACAGAGTGGAAAAGTGTAGAAAGCACCTAAATTGCGTGAATATCAGGTCCGCTCCAAGATGAAAACGAAAAAGAACTGTATAAGTGCTGAGTTTAGTGCC
Source organism: Thalassia testudinum (assembly GCA_037157565.1). Taxonomy (NCBI): domain Eukaryota; kingdom Viridiplantae; phylum Streptophyta; class Magnoliopsida; order Alismatales; family Hydrocharitaceae; genus Thalassia; species Thalassia testudinum. The sequence continues at coordinate 126,849,153 of JAZHRO010000031.1, forward strand.
TTCAGCTATGCACACTCTACAAAGAAAAGAAATGAAGAAATCACAAGTGCAGGTCAGAATCAGAATGAACAGAAGAATCCTCTGACCTGTCAGCAAAGGTCCACAGATGTGGACCAGATTGTGGTGCAGACCCACACCCCATAATCGAGACTATCTTAGGTTCTAGATAAAAATTGCCCAAAACCTAAAATCAGAATGCAAGCGGGGTCGGGCCTGCGATTTATGAGGATGCAACCCAAGACCAAAAAGTCGAGTTACAGAGAATTGAAGCTCAAAAGGATAATCGTTGAATGTGTTCTTGGGTTTGACATTCTCGAAACAAATGTCGTAAGGGTTCTGATTTAATAGTTTCAGCTTAAAAGGAACCCTTCGACTCAATCTACCATTTCCTCCAAAATTAATTTCCCAAATCAACACTTCCCAGCTCCTATCCTCCTCATTCAGCATATCAAATTCCAGGACCTCTTGTATATTCATCACCCCGTTTGAAATCTCCAAGTCTAAATGATGTGGCAGAATCAAAATTGACTTGGGTCTAATTTTCTCAGAATTACAATCATCAATAAGCTCAACAGGGTGTAACTAATAGTCAGGGCATTGAATTGATTCTTCCAGAAAATGTGATTCCGGATCCGTAATGTGTGCCCTAATAAGATTAGTTTCCACAGTTATTGGGCTATCAAATGATCTATCAGATTCCTCAGGACCAATCGTCTCACAGAAATCGTGTTCAGAAAACTCGCGTGAGACTTCGCAACTCGAATCTTCACCATCAGGATCCGTATCAATGTATGTCCCAAAATCAGTTGTCACTTTCTGTTCCAAGGAGACATACGTTTCCTCGTACCCGGCTCAAGGATCTCAGGTGAAGAAATCAGATCATCCTTAATTGGTTGCTTTAATTCAATTTGGTCAACCTCATAACAACTGTCCCCCCTAACAGGTTCCTGAGCAAGTTCTGTCATTGTCTTTCCTGAAGAGGGTTCATCCTGGGAATCATCCCAAGATTGAATCAAAGCAACCACGAATCTCATCCTCAATTTCGCTAATTTCCCAAGTAGAAACTCACCCGGGTTCTTCTCCTTAACGTCCTGGAGCCAATCCAACAAAGACTTGTTTAAATCATCAATCATCTGAATCAGGGGCTCCAATCTCTCAATGCAAGGTGTTGGCTGAACTTCTAAAGAATGAATGATATTTCTCAAGTTAGCCAGAACCTTATCTTGAACCTGGTTAACCTGAACCAAATGAGTTGGTTCAGGATTGGGCAGGTTTGACATCAATGCAGAGGAATTAACGAATTGAGATTCATTATACCCATCCTGATAATAGGTCATTTCAGATTGTTCAAAAGATGGTGATGACCTAAAGGCAGTGAAATCAGAGGATGGGTAAGGATCAGTGTATCCTTCTTGATTGTAGATCGTATTAGGTTGTTCATGAAAGGAGGACGATCTATAATCGATGTAGCTCTGAGAAGGATAAAAATCAGAATCAAAGTGTTCAGGGTTAGACCCTAAACACGGGGGTCCAGAATTGTATCCCCAATCCGAATTATCCCAACTAACTGATGGTTGATTACAATACGAGTTGGGATAATCGTCATGTTGAGGATAATTTACAACAGGAGGGAAAGAGCGGGAATGCGTGAAATATGTGGAAGGATTCATGATACACGGGAGGAAGAAAGGTGCCCTGCAATACAAACAATCAAACCTGTCCTTAAATAGGTTAGCCTAAAGACCTACAGACTCTCAAAACCCGTCTTGAGATAAAGGAACGATTTGATCTACTTCCGTCTGTTCAATCCAACCAGTTAGAAGGAGGGACTAGGGAGAAGGTTCTTCCTTCGGCTTGCACCTCCGGTTCCTAGTGTACCCCCCAGCCGCGATCGTTTGACTCTACTCCCCTAACTAGACATCAGATTGAACTATAGAAACAGACTAATCAAAAATAATCTCGTTCTGGGTTCTGAAGAGCGAGTCCAACCTTAAGGCCAACATCTACTTTGTTTTATTTAGGGCTAGGTTTGAATGTGCTTTGGAATGTGATGGGCCATTTAAATGGGTTGTGCCCTTAATGATTGATTGATTTGTGTGTGAGTGCACAACCAGTGGTTTTCAAGCAAGATTGTTTTTGATGTGGTGAATTTTAAGATTCAAATCTTGCTTAATAGCTTTTAGGATTCAACTTTAGGTGTTTTCAATCAAGTTTCGCTGGCACACCAAGTTTTACAAGCACAGGTGAAGATGTTTTCCTTTAAAGCTTAAAAAGAATGTGGAGTGCCTGGTAAATCCCTAGGAGTTGAACCTAATTGGCAGCTACTTGATGAGTTGATTTTATTTGAAGTGGTGCGGCCCAATCATCTCAAACAATTTGCCACAAATGCACCACTAAGTTAGGCACACAAAGATTGTTAACCTAGAATGATTTCTACTCTTTTATGTGTTTCTTTATGTGTACCGGTTTCAAAGATCAGAACCCGGTTGAGTAGAAACAAATTAATTCGATTAAGTGCCTTTAAATGTGGGTGTACATTGTGTATTTGTTGAAAATTGCCCCACAAAATTATCTTTTTGCTTTTTTTTATATAAATGAAGGTGGAATGAATGTGAGTGAGAATCCAAACAACCAAGCTATTCCTAGGATTTATGCAAACACCTAGGTTAATTGGAATTTGGATTCAATGTGGCGAATGAAATCTATGGACTGGGAAAGAATGGGGGATAACTTACAAAACCTTCCACAGCACTTTACTCCAATCTACCGCTTTTGCTTGCCTCAAAAGAGTACCTGCAATTACAATAAGAAAGGAGAAAAGTGAGGTAAATGATTTGTAAGTTACAAAATGCAAAGAGAAATCAAAGATCGTTGCCTCCCAGGCAACGACGCCAAAATGTTGAACATTTACGAACCTACGCTAACGAGATTGGTTTTGGAAAACCTGTCGTTGTAGTTCGAAAGCGAAGAATTCGTGTTCAACAAATAAAATTTATACCGAAATTAAAATTCCGGGTCGAACACAGGGAGGCGGACGTTTGATTTAAACACTACGCGTTTCTTTTTATTTGTTACAGAATAATTCAATTTAGAACTATCTAATTATTTACAATAAAAACAAGAGAGAGAGAGTAAGAGAATATTACATAGAGAAATCAAAATGAGATGTAGAATAAGCAATGAATTTTTGCATTGAAGAGATTGTTTATTACAACTGGAAAGCACAAAATAATTACTCTAGAAAGCGATAAATTTACGCTAGAAAGCATTAAAAGAATGGAGGGACAAATGTCCTCCTCGATGGTCGCTTGGAGGACGAATAGATTAATCTAGAAAGCAGTAAATCTATACTAGAAAGCGGTAAAAAGAATAGGGAGAGAGAAATCCTCCTCGACGGCTGCTTGGAGGACGAGCCGGATAGGACGACGCCTGGATGAAGGAGAATGAAGCGGGACGAAGGAGGACGAATCAGAAGAACGGGAACGAAGCAGCACGCCGTCGTCGTCGCGGGATCCACTTCCGAAGGGGAACGAAAATTGGACTTTATCTCGCGAGAAGCATCCCGGGTGTGGGACAAGCTTCTCTTGAGCTTTGGAGGGGTAGAGAAGAGAAAGAAGGGATGAGAATTTCGTATGGAGGGGGTTTCCATTTATAGTTGCAAGGAGTGGGGGCAAAATGGATATTACAACCTCAAAATAATAAATGAGGGGTCTATAGTGACGGATAAAACCGTTGCTAAAGCCCCCAACGTAGGCGTAGCCTCCAAGCCCACGTGCACCCGCTCGGCTACCCGCTTGCGTAATGCCTACGCACGTCCGCGAAGTCTCAGCCGTCCGATCGCGAGATCGGAAGGCTTAAGACGCATCTTCGCCCGCTGCACTGCGCACCCGCCCGCGTGCGATCGCGCGTTACGTGTAGGCGTCCAATCGCGCGTCGTCCTGATTGAGCGCGCGCGGTCATTGGATCACGATCGTGCGGTCGATCGGAGGCGCGCCACCGCTCCAAATTCTGCGTGGCGAGGCTCGAACGCGCGTCCCTGCTTCTGTTAGAGCGCTCAACCAACGCGCTGGGGTCGCGTTTGTGTCGAGCGCCTGACTTCAGCGTGGGCGCGTTGCAACCGTTGGATCTTAATCCAACGGCGGGGAAAGGCGGATGCGGAGACTGCTAAGGTTGCGTGCTGCCGTTTGGGTGGCCGAGATGGTGCCACGTGGCGGCATCTTGGCCGTCCATCTTCTGGAAGTTGTAGATGGTGCCACGGATGTCGGATTGACTCAATTTTTGTGTCGTTGGGCTGCGATCGTCGATCTGAATTCATCCATGCAGTCAGATTTGTCATCTGAAGTGCGGATTTACACCATCCTGGCCCTTACTCTTCTAGGGTTCCCCGGTCACTATCTGATGCTATGGATGCCTGATTAGAGCGATCTTGGAGTCATTGAACTCCAATCGTCACCCTGATCATATCCATACGGTTGGATCTTTGATTCGAACCCCCAATAAAATGTTTGCCCTGTCCAAGCACATAAAAGGAGACAATTAGCCTCCATTTTATTCAAACTACTCTAAATGCGAGATGATGCATGTTATGCAATATTTATATCATGAAATGCAATCCTATGCTTAAGAACATGCATAAATAGACATTTTAAGTAGTGTAAATGTGTTTACATAAACGGTGAAGGGAATGGGCGATGAGAGTGGGTCAGTTCAAGGAGGTGTTTGGGTGGTCGATGGAGTGAATGGTGTGATGGAAAATGATCGGGGAGGTGCGGTGGAGGTTGTAGGGTAGTCGATGAGGTTGTTGGAGGTGCGTAGCAATAGGAGTACCTCGCGGAGGAGTTGCCGGAGATGGAGGAGGTGACGGTGGTCAGTACCGTCGGTGGTTAATTTTAGGAAATTGAGAGAGGGAAAGAAAGTGTGAGAAAGAGTGGACCTAAAAACCTACTTCTAAGTGGCGAAAGGGAAAGGAATCCTAAGCCGGTATGGTTGCCGGACATGGGGAAGATGAAACTCCGTAGGTGAGGCAGCGACGAAGAAGGGGCAGGAATGACATTGGCGGGTATTGCTCGACACAGAGGATGATGGTGGAGATAACCCAGCCATTGGTATTGTGGTTGGGTGATGAGAGAGCTAGGGAGAAGCCGTCGGATCTTGCAGAGGGTTGCGGCCAGAGCGGAGAGAGGACAAGACAGGAAACTAGCCCAATTTCAAGCTGAGGAGACGGTGGGACCTTGGGAGTCTTTAAATAGGGATCTAAGAAAGTTTTGTGCTTGGAAGGGAAGCTTCCAAGCAACGAATGCTTCTCCAATGATGGAAACTTTAAGAGACCCAAATCTCTCATGTGTTCACATCAGAGATTGGGAAGGATTCAAGGTATCTAGCCGGGTTCATATTGGAGGGAAGTTCTCAGAGAATCTCCTTTCCAATTTTGGAGGAGATTCTCCAAGCAATCAAGGAGAAATCTCCTTTCAAAGGTCGTCAGAGTAGGATTCCTCCATGATAATGGAAGAGGGACCTATTTGTCAAGATGACGAAGAAGTTAGGTGGTTGTTAGCAAGGGTTTTTGAAAGTTAGGGTAGAAATGTAATCAGACATGACCTTCTTGCAAACTAGGTCAAGACAAGTTCTCCTTAGGTCCAAATTTTGGTATAAACCTAATTTGGACCTAAGGAATCCAATGGTGAAGTTGTATTTTGTGTTTGACCACTTTTGACTAGGAAATTTACGCAAAAACCCAAGTTAGGGTAAATATCTATCTAGGACCCCATTCTAGGTCAAGATGGGTTCTAGTGGAAAAATTGAAGGTACTAAATCCTAGAGAATATTTTTCTATGATTTTTAGAGTGTTTAAGTGAATTTTATCCTGATCATAACCTTGGTTAATCAAGTGGATCTATTTCTAGGATTTCAAAAAGTCATTTAATTCACAGAACACACACAAACCCTTTTCTGCCAAATCCAACCCATTTGTTATCTTATTAAGACCATTTGACCCTTGTTTAGCCCATGAGAAAACCCATGGTCGTACTGCATTGGTAAAATTATAGTTTTACCCCTAGTTTCTTATTTTTCTCTTAGAATGGTTTTGCAATGAATTATGACCATCAGTTGGTCATGTAGGAGCATTTATTGACTTCACTGGATCAAAATGAGCTAGTTAGGGCTCATGATGGTGTTCCCATCACCTATGCAGGAACCTTTCTATCTAAGACTGAGGTCAAAGCTTGGAACCTTTTCGATACAATGAGTGAGAATTCTATTCACTTGAATTCTGCCTACTCGGATACAAAACCCACTCTGATGCAAAGAAAGTTGGAGGCAAATGAGGCTAGGGACACCTAGAATTTAGCCTACTAGATCCAATTGCTAAATCAAAATATGGCAAGGATTATGTTGAGCCCTGGCCAATTCACGACTAGTAGTTCCACATCCCAAGCTTTCAAATGTTCCAATTGTCGAGGTAATACCATGCCACTATGGATTGCCATTTGGCTCCTCAATTCCCTGAACTTGTACAGGCGAACCTGAATACCGCCCAAGGGTTCCAATCCAAACCTTGTAACGACCCTTTCTCCAACACATAGAATGAGTGATGGAGGAACCACCCTAACTTCTCATGGAGACAAGGGAATGTCTCCAATTTAAGGAATTACAAGCCCCAACCTTTTCAAAACTGATCTATGAATCAACATTAGACATTTAACCAACCCAAGACCTCTAAGATGGATGAATTGAAGAAAATGTTGAGATCAATGCAAGAAAACCAAAGTGCCATCATCTAATCTCATGACAAGCCTATTAAATGAAATGAAATCACAAATAGTGCACCTTCCTAAGGTAGTTAGACAAAGGGAGACTAGGAGGCTTCCCAGTGCTACTGAGGAAAACCCTAAAGGGAAAGGGATTGTGTTTAAGGAGTAGGCCCAGGTAGTGACTATTTTGAGGAATGGGAAACAAATTCCATACCTCGATGCTCCTATAGTCTTGCCTACTGAAAACCCATCCACCCTAACTGTCATCTCCACTGGAGAGGAGTCACCCAACTCTCTTCCAATTGAAATCACCCCACCAGAAAAGGTTGTCCCCATTCCACCTCTTACTCGACATGGCAACCCTTCCACCCATAGACTGAGAGTGCCCTTTCGAGAGTGCTTATCCTCCTCTAGGCAATCTTCTCCTGGCTAATCTAGAGCCAAAGATAGGACAAATGAAATCATGGAAACTTTCAAGCAAGTACAGATAAACCTACCTTTTCTTGAAGCTATCAAGCAGATTCCATCCTATTCCTGCTTTCTGAAGGACTTATGCATGAAAAAGTGGCAATCTAGGAAAAAGGTCCAATCAAATGTTGTCCTACCTAAATTCGTTAGCTTAATAGTTCAACTTGGCATACCCCCGAAACTTAAGGACCTAGGTGCCCTGTACATCTTAGTGGTCATCGGTGACCCACATATAGATGAGGCTCTGCTTGATCTAGGTGCAGGGGTGAACATCCTTCCGAGCTACGTGTATGAATAACTTGGAGGAGGCAATCTGAAGCCTAGCCTAATAATCCTCCAAGTTGCTGACCAATCACTTAAGAAACCCTAGGGAATTCTGAAAGTCCTTGTGAGAATCGAGCACTTCTTCCCTGTAGACATTTTGGTTTTAGACACCGACCCTACCAATAGGCCAACCAAGCCCTCCATCATTTTGGGCTGCCCCTTCCTTGCAACTTGACATGCTTCAATCAATTGCAATACTGGAGCTTTAAAAATGGGCTGTGGGAACAGGAAAATTTGACTTAATGTGCTTGATGATTATAAACAAGTCAGGCTTGAGGATTGTTCCCAAGTTGAGGTGGTCGATGATTTTGATTGAAGAGATAACCCCTATACTTTTATGTGATGACCCCATTCAACATGTGATGCTAAATGAGCATTCCCATCTTCTGGAGGAATGTGAAGGGCATATACAAGAACTTGAGGAGTTGTTTGGTGTTTCTTCTGAGTCTCCTTCTCCATCATCTTTGCCTAAGGTAGATATGTTACTTTAGATGGGGACATCTATTATGAGGCCCTCAATCATACAAGCCCCCAACATTGAACTGAAAGACCTCCTAGACACTCTCAAGTACATCTTCCTTGGTGCAAATGATACACTCCCTATTATCATTTCTATTGTGCTATCTGAAGCATAGGAGGGAGCCTTGATTGAATGCTTTGTCTACGCACAAGGAAGCCATTGGTTGGAACATTGTTGATATTCGGGGTATAGACTCTACGCTCTGCATGCACCACATTTTCACTGACGATACCATTAGGCCATTTAGGGACATGTAGAGACATCTTAACCCCAACATAAGGGAGGTAGTTAAAAAGGAAATTCTGAAGTGGTTGGACATTGGGATCATATACCCCATCGTGGATAGCAAGTGGGTGAGTCCTATCCATGTGGTGTCTTTGAAGGTTGGCTTTACCTTTGAAATTAATGACCAAGGAGAACAAGTGGTGACTGGACCCTCAACTGGTGGAGGGACTGCATTGATTACCGGAAGCTAAATACTGCTACCTAGAAAGATCACTTTCCCTTGCCTTTTATTGACTAAATTCTCGAACAATTGGCAGGGAATAAGTATTATAGCTTTCTCGATGGATATTTTGGGTACAACCAAGTTGCACTCTTCCCTGATAACTAGAAGAAGATGACTTTCACAAGTCTATACAGTACCTTTGTGTTCAAGTGTATGCCGTTTGGACTATGTAATGCATCAGCAACCTTCCAACAATGTATGATATCCATCTTCTCCACTACAAGAAAAACTACTTCTGGCAATGGTTAAAAACCGTCGCCAAAAGTAACAAAACTATCCCAATTTGGTGTCGTGGAAGGTTGCGAAGCGAATAGTCTTCCGCAACGGTTATTAATGCTAACCATCTCTAATAGTACCAACCCAATCTGTCGTAATTAGCTTCCTTTCGCGATGATTTATACCCATCATAAAAACACTTTTGAGATGGTTATTAAATAACTGCCTTAAATGAATTATTATCGATGGTTGTTATGGTAACCATCGCTAAATATAATGTCACTATGATTGTGAAAACGTCATAAAAAAATAGGCTATTAGGAGGGGGGTCGTCTAGCTGACTTTTCATGACGGCTATACAATCGTCACAAAATTGGAGATAGTTATTCTAACAACCATATCCATATGTAATTTTTTTAATTAATTATATTTTACTAATGATAATCAAAGGTGACATTTAACTTAACCTACATAACATCCAATAACACATACATAGCATTCAATAAAATAATTATAAAAAGAAATAAACATTACATTATGAAAAATTAACTTAGAGAATGTTTACAAAAGATCAGTAACATTACATAAATAAACCCTAAATATTACATAAATAAAAATAAGAAATATAAAGAAACGATGCGAGCTAAACTCCCGCACCAATACCATAACCAGGACCTTCTACATCGAAATCGTCATCTGGCCCACGATGTGCAGGATAATGGAAGTTGTTGTGATCAGGTCCACCTCCACCTCGAAGTGTGGCCATCATCTCCGCCGACTCTCCTACTGTTGTTCTATCTTCTCCTTGAAATCTAGTCCCTGCTGGCAGATCTCCTCTCTAGTAACTCGAAGCTCTCCGGTCATGTCATTTAGCTACATTTGAGTCTGCTGTACCTACAACGTCAGTTGCTCCACTTCAGTGGAAGATGTGCCAAACAGTCCCTTTCATTCGTACCAAGTGGTGAGCATCTGGCTCCAACCTTCAGTGCGAACAAATCCACCATGTTTTGGAGCTGTGACTATACGAAAAGCCTCCTCGCATGTCATAGCAAGCTGCTGGGTTGTAGAGTTCTCATCTGTAGGCGATAGTGGGTGGACCAAATCGTGCATTTCTCCCTAATTACATATTTATCTAAGTAATATGTTCGACTGAAATGAAAGTTAAATTTAAATAATAATAAAAAATAACCTACATGCTTGGTTCAGTAGGTCATTGGTCGAGCCTGTTTCGTGTGTTTGAAATCGGGGTTACAAGTAACCCATCGTTGTAGTTGCAAAACACATCGATCAGATAAAATTTATACCGGAACTCTAAGGGAGTCCCAGGTCGAACACAGGGAGGTGACGTTTACTTTACGTGAAAACCATGCTTCATTTTGTTTCCTTTTGGTATTTTGGGGTTTTGATATTTTTTTTGTGTTTTTGAAATTAAAGAAAAGAAGAATGAATCACAAGATAGAAATGGAACAAATATGATATATATATCAATTCAATGTCGATTACAATGAACTATGAAAGCATAAAAAGAGAGGGGGGTGAGAGGAAATCTCTTGAATAGGCTATTCGGTGAGACGACGGTGCCTGGCGGAAGCTCAAACAAAGGAGGTGAGGAGCGGGACGATAGAGGTGAGATGCAGGAGGACGTCATGTTGAGGAAAGATTCGGCATGGCTCTGGAATGGAGGTAAGAAGATGGAGGTGATCTGCTACCGGAATGGAGGTGGGAGGACAGCTCCAATGTGACCGATGAAGGGAGATGGGAAGTTAGAGGAGTATTTGGTAGGGCAGAGGCTCGTTATACTAATAAGCACCCTGGGAGCTTGAGAACAATCTCTAATGGAGAGTTGGTAGGCTTGCTAGAGCTTGGGAGTAGGTGGGAGTAGAGTAGGTAGAGATGGCTTGGAAAGGAGGGGGTGTAGGTCCTTTTATAGTGGAGGAGAAGAGGCAAAAATAGGTATGGGACCATTAGTGGCATCCAGGCCGTCACTAGAAACATCGCTGTAGGTATCTCAAGCCCGCTGACACCCATAACTGGCTTTGCTTGCATGCGATGAATTATCGACAGCTGTAAGTCCAGCTCATGCATCGTTGTAGTCCACCTCACGCTGCGCTGGTGCCACGCTCCTGCCTTGCCACGCACGCACGTGCACCCACGCACTGGCACTACACTGTACACATGCGCACCTCCGTGCCCACACGTGCACCTACGTTGCTGCACCCGTGCAGTGCTGCATGCGTGTGCTGGCGTCCTAGGCTATGCCACATGGCGACCGTCCATCTTCTTGTTGTAGGGGCAGCTACAGAGGTCGGATTGAGTCGATTTTCATGCCATTAGGCTGCGATCGTCGACCCAAATCCATCCGCATGGTCGGATTTATCATTTGAAGCTCCAAATTATATCTCCTAGTCCCTTGGCCGTTGATCTTCCTCAAACTGCATATGGTGCTACGGGACTCCGATCGAGGCAATTTCAGAGGCGTTGGACTCCGATCATCGTCTTGATTAGATCAGTATAATCGAATCATCAATCCGAGGCTCCAAAATAAATATCCTTCTCTTCTAACCACAAAAGGACGCAATTAACCTAAATTAGATACAACTACTCTAAATGCAGAATGATGCATGCTATGCAATATTTATAACATGAAATGCAAATCTAAGCCTAGGAACATGCATGAATAGGCATTTTACCGTCAATAAATATGTTTACATCATACCCCCATGCCTATCTTTTGCTAGTCCCTAGCAAAATTAAAATATATGATATGTAGAAAAGTAGAATTAGGATTACATCGCTTAAGCCTAATTTGTTTATTAACAATATAAAATTTCAACTAAGGTCCTAAACTACGAAAAATCAACAGTACCCGGGTGTCTGCCAGAATGCAGACCGCCCAAGTTCTCGCCTTATTTGAGAAGGGAAGATATATATATATATATTTATTTTTCTTCTTTTCTAATTTTTTTGTACATTTGGAGTTTAAGAGTTCCAGGATAACTTTTTACGGCTACCCGACCCGCCCAAGACTCGAAATAGACTCTAAGTACTAAGCATCTTTGTGAAAAAGTGATAGACTCACAAAATGGCCGTTAAGACGGACTTCGGGTTTCTACGACCCTAGGTGACCTTGCCTAAAGGTTTATCTTTACGATAGGTAGCTTTCTCCCTACTTTCTTTTATATGGGGTCAACACAAGGGCGAACCCAGTGTATATCTCCCCGGTTTATTCTACTTCCCCACTTCTTCCCTAGGTGTTTTGGGAATTATTGTGCATTTCTTTTTTGTGAGCTGGGTTTTGGACGATCGGCCGATGAGCTGTTACCACCGACAACTTGCCAGCCATACTCATGCAGTGAAGTGTGGTTTTATTTATTTTTTTAGTTTCTCCTTTTTCTTTTTTTTTTTTTGAGTTTTTTTTCTTTTCTTTTCTAAGTAGGTGGCTTCTCTGATCTAATATTTACCTAAAGGTAGTACAACGAAAATGGTCTTGTGGCTGGGCTCTGGACAACCGGCCGATGAGCAGTTAGCACCGACAACTTGCCAGCCATACCACCCAAATCGGTCCTTTAGCTACCCGATTTCCATAAAAACTATCGGAAAGTGAGTCAGTGCAAAAAAATGTGTGTAGATGCTTAGGCTTAAAGTCCCCCTAAATCAGAGGGTGGGTTGATAAGTCGCATACTTACCATCCCAATTTATTTACCAAATTAAAATAAATTTTAATTAGCGAGGACTCAAGACTAAATCCACATTCGAGTGGACACCCGAGCTAATTAAGCCCGAAGACCTGAAGAGTCTAAGTGTTTAGGTCCTCTCGTATCATTTCCTAAAGTTAATAACTTCCAAATGCCTAAGTTTTCTTTTCCTAATTTCTTTCCTTTTTATCTTTTTTTCAAATTTTCAAAATTTTTTTAATTTTATAAGAAACTAAAAGAAATTCTACGGAGTTAACACAATAATTTCAGGAATCGATTATCCACCCCCCCATGCCTAAATGATGCAATGTCCTCATTGTAAAAATAAAGACATGAAAAGGGCAAAGTAAACAGAACATCACCTGAGTGTTGTGAAAATCCGGTCAGCTCTGCAGAGAGGAGTGTATACACAAGTGCTAAGTTTAATGCCTTCAGCTAGGCATAACATACATACAAAGAAGAAATTGAGAATTCACAAGTGCGGGTCAGAGTCAACATCAAAAGGTTGATCTTGAAACCTGTCTGCAGAAGATGTCCACAGATGTGGATGAAATTATGGTGCAGACCCATGCCTAAGGTGTAGTGGTTCTCAGGTTCTGGATGAAAATCACCTAGAACCAAAGGTTGTGTTTGCGGGGCTGGGCCTGCGGTTTAGTGGTGTGCAACCCAAGACCAAAGTGTCGGACAATGGGTAAAGATGGTTCAATAGGTGCGGTTGTCCACTTAACATCTAGCTCAGAAAAATAATCAGTTATTTCAAGATTGGGTCGCACATGAAAGATATCATAAGGGTCCGTATAGAAGATAGGTGGTTTTAGGTCAATGGGTACCCTTATATCCAAACTTGTTTATCCCTCGAAATTAACCTCCCAAATTGTCATTTCCAACTTCCTATTCTCTGAAATCAAGGTTCCCGGGACCTCCAAATCATTGTACACCCCATCTAAAGTACCCAAGTCCAAAAATTGTGGCTGAATCAGGATTGACTTGGGCACAATGATCTCAAAAGTATGTTCATTCAGATCTTCAGGGTGTGGTTGAGGAATGGGGCAACTAATTGAATCGTTGGGTATCGGATCCTCCAAGTTAGCCCCTACCGAATTAGAATCTTCAATAGTTGGGCTACCAAATTGGTCGTCATAAGCCTCGAGACCGTATGTCCCACTAAAATCATTCTCCTCAAGTTTAACTGAGACTTCACTAAGAGATTCCTCACCCTCAAAATCAAAGAATTCATGATCCTCATTTGTATATGTCTCAACATCATAAGTCATTTCATCATCCAAGGGGACATAATTTTCTTCGTTTCTTGACTTGGGGATCTTGAGTGAATCAATCTGTTCATCCTCAAAGGGTTGCTCTGGACCAATCTGGTCATCTCCAATCTCTGAATATGTATCCCCCCTAACAGGCACCTGAGCGGGTTCAGACATTGGCTCTTCTAAAGAGGGTTCATCTTGAGAATCATCCCAAGATTTGACTAGTGCAACCACAAATTTCATCCTCAACCTCGATAATTTCCCAAGAAGAAACTCACCCAGGTACCTATCCCTTACACTTTGGAGCAAATCCAATAGAGAACTACTAAGTTCATCAATCATTTTGATCATAGGCTCCAATGCTTCAGTGCATGGTGTTGGCTGGGCTTCTAAAGATTGTATAGTGTTCCTCAAATTAGCCAACACTCTATCATGGATCTGGTTCACCTGAATTGACTAGTTCAATTCAGGTTTGGGTTGAATCTAGGGGAGTCAAGATGTTGAGGTTCTCGGGTCCCTCCCTAAAAGTAGGTCATTCTAGGTTGTTCAAAGGATGGTGGCGACCTATATTCAATGGAATACTATGGAGGGTAGGTGTTATAATCATGATATCCTTTCTGATTGTAAATCGGGTTGGTTTGGTCAGTCATCAATGGATGGAGATCTATAATGATTGTAGCTCTGGGAAGGATAGTAATCATAGTCTTGTTGTCTAGGGTTAGGCCCTAGACACTGAGGTTCGGATTCATATCCCCAATCAAAGTCATCCTGGCTAGTGGATGGGCAATTACAAGTCAAGTTTGGATAGTAATCATCTTAGGGATAAGTGGTGGTAGGAGGATAGGATGTGAAATGTGTGTAGGATGTGGAAGGGTGCATAGTGAAGTAAGGAGGGAAATCAGAAGAGAAAGGAGCCCTACAATACAAAAATACAAGCCTGTTCTTAGGTTGGGTAGCCTAAAGGTCTACTGACTCTTAGAATCCATCCTGACATTATGGACGATTTACTCTACTTATGTCCAAACAATCCAACCAGTTAAAAGGAGGGACTGGGAAGAAGGTTCATTCTTTGGTTTGCGCCTCCGATTCCTAGTGTACCCCCCAGCCATGGTCATTTGACGCTACTCCCCTAGCTAGACATCAGATTGACTAGTATAAGCAGGTTAATCGTGAACAATCTCAATCTGGATCCTGACTAGTGAACCAATCCTTAGGGCCAATGTCTAATCAATTTTAGTTAGGCTTGGGACAATGGTGCTTCAAGAATGTGATGGGCCCTTTAGATGGGTTGTGCCCTTAGTGATCAGTTAAAATGTGTGTGCGTGCATAGCTAGGGTTTTCGAACAAGGTTATTTGATGATGCGTCTTTTAGGATTTAACCTTGTTTAGCAGCTTTTAGGGTTTAAGTCTTAGGTCGGTTCAATCAATGTTTAGTAGAACACTCCAAGTTTTAAAAGCACAGGTGATGATATATTCCTTTAAAAATAAAAAATAATGTGGAGTGACTAGTTCAGCCCTAAGAATCAACACTAGGTGGAAAGCTACTTGATGGATCAATTTTGGATTGAGTGGTGCAGCCCAGACAGCACAATCAATTGGCCTATTACAACACTTAGTTAAGGCACATAAGAATGCTTAACCTATTTAAATTTCTGCTCACTTATGTGTATTTAGTTGAAGTGTACCGGGTCCACAGGTCAGATCCCTGTTAAGAGATAGAATGAAAGTGATTGTGTGCCTTAGGATAAGAAGTTGTGGGTGTTAAGTGTGTAGCTTTCAGAAAATCCCACAATCAGATAACACTTTTTTTATTTTTTATTTATTTATGTCGATTGCGAGGTGAGTGGAGGTGGCAAACAAACAATCAAATCTATCCTAGGGTTTATAAAAAAACACCTAAGTTGATTTGGGTTTGAGTTATTCGGTTATGGAATGAAAACTAAGGTAGGGGTGGTGTGGGGGACACTTAAAAATACTCTACCCGCACTTTACTCCAGTCTACCGCACTTGGATCTCCATGCTAGGGTACCTGTAAGACAGTAGATTAAAGACAAGTAGGGTTAGTGCTATGTAAATGCAAAGAAACACAGAAACAATAAAGTAAATTCCGTTGCCTCCCCGACAATGGTGCCAAAATGGTCGGGCATGTTTCGTGTGCTAGAAATCAGGGTTACAAGTAACCCATCGTCGTAGTTGTAAAACACATCGATCAGATAAAATTTATACCAGAACTGCAAGGGAGTCCCAGGTCGAACACAGGGAGGTGACGTTTACTTTATGTGAAAACCGCACTTCGTTTTGTTTCTTTTTGGTATTTCAGGGTTTTGATAATTTTTTTGTGTTTTTGAAATTAAAAACAAGCAGAATGAATCACAAGATAGAAATGAAACAAATATGATATATATATCAATTCAATGTCGATTACAATGAACTATGAAGGCATAAAAAGAGAGGGGGTTGAGAGAAAATCTGCCGAATCGACTGTTTGGTGAGACGACAGTGCCTGGTGGAAGCTTAGATGAAGGATGTGAGGAGCGGGATGATGGAGGTGAGACGTAGGAGGACGTCGTGTTGAGGAAAGCTTCAGCGTGGCTCCGGAATGGAGGTGAGAAGACGGAGGTGATCTGCTATCGGAATGGAGGTGGGAGGACAGCTCCAATGTGACCTATGAAGGGAGATGGGAAGTTGGAGGAGTATTTGGTGGGGCAGAGATTCGTTACACTAATAGGCACCTTGGGAACTTGAGAACAAGCTCTAATGGAGCGTTGGTAGGCTTGCTAGAGCTTGGAAGTAGGTGGGAGTAGAGTAGGTAGAGATGGCTTGGAAGGGTGGGTGTGTAGGTCCTTTTATAGTGGAGAAGAGGCAAAAATAGGTATGGGACCATTAGTGACAACCAGACCGTTGCTGGAAATGTCGCTGTAGGTAGCTCATGCCAGTTGGTGCCCACAGCTGCCTTTGCTGGCATGCGATGAATTACCGACGGCTATAAGCATCGCTGTAAGTCCAACTCATGCATCGCTGTAGTCCATCTCACGCTGCATTGGCACCGCGCTCCTGCCTTGCCCCGCGCGCGCCCGCCCACACGTTGGCACTACACTGTGTGCATGCACACCTACGCACCTGCACTACTGCGTGCATGTGGTGTTGCGTGCCTATGCTGGCGGCCTGGGTTGTTCCACAAGGCGTAATCTGGGCCATCCATCTTCTTCTTATTGTATGGGCTGCTACAGAGGTCGGATTTAGTCAATTTTCATGTCGTTAGGCTGCGATCGTCGACCCGAATCCATCTGCATGGTCAGATTTATCATTTGAAGCTCCAAATTAAGTCTCCTAGTCCCTTGGCTGTTGATCTTCCTCAGATTGCATATGGTGCTACGAGACTCCAATCGAGGCGATTTCAGAGGCATTGGGCTCCAATTGTCCTCTTGATCAGATCCGTATGGTCGGATCATCAATCCAAGGCTCCAAAATAAATATCCTTCTCTCCTAAGCACAAAAGGATGCAATTAACCTAAATTAGATACAACTACTCTAAATGCAGAATGATGCATGCTATGCAATATTTATAACATGAAATGGAAACCTAAGCTTAGGAACATGCATGAATAAGCATTTTACCCTCAATAAATGTGTTTACATCAGTCTCGTAAATCCATGTGCACCTGCCGTCCGTAACATTGCTATGAGTGATCTCATAGACTTCAAGATGATCCAATTAGGCTCCGTTATTGTACTCACCTAAAATTAAATAAATGTAAAAGAAATTTAATAATTTAAAGTTACATGTTAATTAGAAATATAAATAAATAGGAAATGTACTTACATATCTTGTCTTGAGCTTATCAATACTCATCTAACCCAAGACATGAGTCTACGGTGGAACTTTGGCCTTGTTGACCTTGTTCTTCTTCACCTGATCCTACAGAAATTACATATATATTTTTTTATTAGTTAATAAATTAATAGTAATTAAATTTGAATGAATAATAATTATTTAGCTACCTACGTCTCAGGCTTACTCCAATGCTGACAACAATCCTTCCATACCTCTGGCAAAATAGGAGGTACATTCCTCAAGGCCTCTTCATATGACCTATTCGCAAAATATTAAATAACAAAGAAAATAAATTATATAATTAAAATGTAAATTTGAGAGGAATTAAAAAAATTTTGTTACCGCTTTCTTCATTTTAAGTCTCCAGTCTTGATGATGCCTCACCACATGGCTGAGGATATACATGGGGACGTTAGGATCGTCCCCCCAATCCAAGATCGCCTATAAATTAAACATTTATATGCATCAAATCACATTAAAAGAAACATATATATACCTCAATATATATTAGTTACCTCTAAATTGCGAATGATCTCCCTTTTGAGTTCCTTTGAGGGAATCCGCCAATTAAAACAAGAGAGGGGGATGATGCTCTTCACAACCTTGGAGAGCTTGCTGCGAAAAGGAGGGTAGTCGGGATCTTCCCCACCAAGGGTGATCGTTACCTTCACCATCATGCCCTTTGGTATAGCCTCCAAGTCCCTTTTGCTCATCGGGCCTCTTCCTTTCTTCTTCACTGAAATTAATAACAATATTACAAATGAAGAGTAAATATGAAATTTAAAAGCTTTTAAAATATAAAAAATAACAATTTACTTACCAGTAGTACTGGACCCTACCTGATTAGGGTCTATGTTGGCCTCAGGGAGGCCAACCTCAGCATCCTCCTTGTCCCCCTCGTCATTCTCATTGTCATGGGAGTCCTGTACATCATCCCCATCCTCCTCATCTTGGTTAGGGTCGTGACTGTCAACCTCATCCTCAGGCTCAGGTAATGTCACAAACTCAAGAATGACTAACTTCTTCCCCTTCCTTGTAGAAAGGGATTGTGCAAGTTTACTAGGATGGATATATGTGTGTGTATGGGGGGGACGAAATTGGGAGTGGGTATTAAATATGTATTGGTGGTAAGAGTGTAGGGGTCTTGGGGGGGAGTAGGTTGAGTAGGGAAGGTCTGGGTGCGGGAAGGCCATGTACTGGGAGGCTGTGTGGTACGTAGCTACGTGGAAGGAGGCTGTATGGTAGGTGGCTGCATGGAAGGAGGCTGTGTGGTATGAGGGTCCTGGGTATTGGGGATAGTGTCATGACTCCTCCCATGAGAAGCCCACTTCTTTAGTTTCACCATCTGCTAAACATAAAAGAAAAATTAGTGACAGAAAAACACAAACATATAATTCATATAAAAAACATGCATATAACTAAAAGCAATTAGTAATGTTACCCTAAAACAATACTAGTCATGTTGAAGGAAAACTTAATAGAATTGTGTCAACAACCTAAAGTAAGAGTAAACAAATTATTATATTAGTATAAGAATGCTTTATGAGTAAATTTCTATTATAAAAGAAAAGCTTGTAAATTTTACCTTATATATTAATGTTTGTTGCATTTGGATCTAAATCAGGTTGTTGAAGTTATTGATATGCTTCAGGTTCTAATTCAGGTTCCCCTTCCTTTTGAGAATCGTAATTACTACGTGGCAATGTTCTAATGGGAATTACCCATCCACTTTTGCTTTTGTCAATCAGATAGAGGACTTGAGAGACTTGACAGGCTAAAGTGAATAGTTCAGTGTTCTAAAGAATTCGATTGTTATTATTCAGACTTATATACTTATGTTTCTTATCAACTTTAAACCCGACGCCTTATTTGAAAACATCAAACCTTTCACACTTGAAGAGGACAAGTATGCGATCATATCTGAAGGTAATCTCGAGCATTTCATCAATCTATCCATAATAACCATCACACCCACTGGCTAATTCGCAAGGAACAGCAATGCCAGCTTGTTGTGTAGCCTTTACATCAATAATAGATTTGATTATGTATCTAAACTCATTTATGATGTGCCCAAAATGGTAATGTCCATAACTCAACGGACAATGGGATATTTTGTTAAGATCTTCCACCCACCGTGGGTCATTATTTTCTTTCATTTTAGTAACAAGCTGCTTAAACCACTCAGGAAAGAGTACATGATGAGTGACTACTCATCATGGCTAAAAAGCTGAAATTAAGCTAGACACTAAGCAAAACAATATCAAATTAACAGATAAAAAGGGTTAAGTGTGGGAATTATAGAAAAATACCTAAAATCGTTACTCTGTGTTAAAACTTCATAATTCGATCACAAAAATGAGATATTCTGAAAGAAAAATACAAATGATGATCCATGCGTCAATTGAACACAAATAAATTTGACAAGCCAAATCAGAAGTATAATCAATGTCTTAAATGTTCAATTAAGCACATATAAAAATTTGAAGGCAATTGGACATCATTTAGGTTTTGAAATAGATAGTTTATACTTAGGTCCTTCATGCATTACACTTTGACCCATAAAAACTCATTTTTGGACCTGCTTGTAAGCCGCAGGGACCATTTTGAAAACCTGCAGGGCCCTTCCAGTTGATATTCTTCTCACTTATGGGCCTTCATGCAATATTTCTACCCCTTCGTTCAAGGGTCTTCCTGCAAGTTTTCCTCATTTCAGAGAGAAGCCTGCTGCTCTTCAAGCGCACTGTAGCACGCGAAGAACACGGCCAATGATGTAAACACATTTACACTACTTAAGATGTCTATTTATGCATGTTCTTCAGCATAGGATTGCATTTCTTGATATAAATATTGCATTACATGCATCATCTTGCATTTAGAATAATTTGAAAAAGATGGAGGTTAATTGTCTCCTTTTATGTGCTTGGATAGGGCAAATATTTTATCACGACCTCGGATCAAAGATCCAACCGTATGGATGTGATCAGGGCGACGATTGGAGTTCAACGACTCCAAGATCGCCCTAATCAGGCATCCGTAGCATCATATAGTGACCCGGGAATCCTAGAAGATCAAGGGCCAAGATGGTGTAAATCCGCACTTCAGATGATAAATCCGACCGCATGGATGAATTCAGATCGACGATCGTAGCCCAACGACACAAAAATTGAGTCAATCCGACATCCGTGGCACCATCTACAACTTCCAGAAGATGGACGGCCAAGATAGCACCACATGGCACCATCTCAGCCACCCAAACGGCCGCTTGCGTCTTGTGAAAGCCCCGCGCCCGATCGCTCTCCGCCGTTGGATCTTAATCCAACGGCTGTGGGCGCTCGCATTTAAAAGCGCCCGCTCGACCATTCGCGCCCCATAGCACAGTGGTTGAGCGCACTATCGTGAGTGCGGGGTGCGAGTTCGAATCGTGGAGAAAGGGCTGGAAGGCATGGAGATTGGGCGCGGGTGGAGCGTCAGATGGAGATCGGACGGCCGCGCACGCCAGATAGCGTCAACGCGCGATTGGACGCGCAATCAGATGCGCGGGGGGCATGCAACGCGTGGGTGCGGACGCATCTTAAGCCGTCCGATCTCGCGATCGGACGACTGAAAAGCGCTGCATGTGCGTCGACGATGAGGAGCGGGCAGCCGAGGAGGCGCGTGTCGGCGTGGAGGCGACGCCCACGTCGGGGCTTTTGTGACGGATTTATCCGTCACTAAAGACCCCTCTTTTATTATTTTGAAGTTGTAATGTCCATTTTGCCCCCACTCCTTGCAACTATAAAAGGAGATCCCCTCCATACGAAATTCTCATCCCTTCTTTCTCCTCTCTACCCCTCCAAAGCTCAAAAGAAGCTTGTCCCACACTCGGGATGCTTCTTGCGAGATAAAGTCCAATTTTCGTTCCCCTTCGGAAGTGGATCCCGCGACGACCATGGCGTGCTGCTCCGTTCCCGTTCTTCTGCTTCATCCTCCTTCGTCCTGCTTCGTTCTCCTTCATCCAGGCGTCGTCCCATCCGGCTCGTCCTCCAAACAATCGTCGAGGAGGATAACTTCTCTCTCCCATTCTTATTTACAGCTTTTCTAGTGTAGAATTTTCCTACTTTATAGTGTAATTGATTTTCCGCATTCTAGTGTAACTTTTATAAACAATTGAAATATTGAATGCATGTTCTCTCTCTCTCTCTTTCTCTCTCTCTCTCTCTTTCTTTTAGTCTGATAGCTCCATTGTAATTATATCGCCTTGCTTATCAAAAATTCTAAAAAAATATAATTGCGAATATAGATCAACGTAGCCTCCCTGTGTTCCACCCGAAATTCTTTTTCAGTATAAATTTTATTTGTTGAACACGAATTCTTCGCTTTCAAACTACAACGACAGGTTTTCCAAAACCAAACACGTAAGCGTAGCGATTCACAAAACCCGTTCAAAATTTTGGCACCGTTGCCGAGGAGGCAACGATTTCCGATCTTTTCTTCGCATTTCTTGCACTTTATTTGTTTTCTAACTAACTTCCTCTAGTGTCTATTGTTTTGCAGAGACCTCCATCAAGGAATCAACAAGCGGTAGTCTGGAGTGAAGTGAAGTTGAAGACAACTGTAAGTGCTTCCCCCATTCTTTCCCCCTCCATAGATTTCATTCGCCACATTAAATCCAAATCCCAATTAACCTAGGTGTTTGCATAAATCCTTGGAATAGTTTGTTTGTTTGGATTTTCACTAACATTCATTCCACCCTCATCCATAAAAAAAAAAATAACAAAAAGATAATCTTGTGGGGTAATTTTCAACAAACACACAACACACACCCACATTCAAGGCACTTGATCAACTTGATTTGTTTTCTACTCAACCGGGTTCTGATCTGTGGAACCGGTACACACAAAGCAACACATAACAGAGTAGAAATCATTCTAGGTTAATCATCTTTGAGTGCCTAACTTAGTGGTGCATTTGTGGCCAGTTGTTTGAGTTGTTTGGGCCGCACCACTTTATTTTAAAACCAACTCATCAAGTAGCTCCTCCTTAGGGTTTTCAATCTAGGTATATTCTAGGCACTCCACTTTCTTTCTAATTTTAAAGGAAAACAATCTTCACCCGTGTTTTACAACTTGGTTTGCCTTGAAACTTGATTGCAATTCACCTAATTTAAACCCTAAAAGCTACTTAAGCAAGATTTGAACACTAAAATTCACACATTATCAATAATCTTGCTTGAAAACCCTGGTTGTGCACGCACTTACACAAATCTCAATCAATCATTAAGGGCACAACCCATTGTAAGGGCCCATCACATTCCATAAGCACCACAATCCCAGGCCTTAATAAAATTGAGTAGATGTTGGCCTTAAGGTTTGATTCGCTCTTCAGGGCCTAGTCTAAGATTGTTTTTGATTAACCTACTTGTACTGATTAATCTGATGTCTAGCTAGGGGAGTAGCATCAAACGACCGCGGCTGGGGGGCACACTAAGAACCAGAGGCAAAAGCCAAAGGAAGAACCTTCTCCTCAGTCCCTCCTTCTAACTGGTTGGATTAAAAAGAGGCAAGGAGAGTAAATCACTTACAGTCTTAAGGTTGGTTTTAGTAGTCAGTAGATCCTTAGGCTACCCCACTTAAGGACAGCCTTATTTTGTGTGCTGCAGGGTCCCTATCCCCAGTCCTTCCGACCTTCTCCTAGTTTATGCTGGGAAGGCGGTCATTGAACCCTCGATTGGAAGGACCATTAGAACATTCTAGGAGGCGCAAGTTAGATTTTGGTCAATTTGATCCCATGGCCGAACAATAGCCTCCTCTGCTTGAAAATCCACAGGAAGAATTTCGAAGGCAGCTGGAACAAATGCAGAGAATGCAGGAATGGTTCCAGAGAATGCAGGGCGCTCAACCCTTGAAGGATTTTTGTGATCCTTCAAATTACAGGGAACGTCCCAGCGTCTAGATTCCAGCCGATGACGTAGAAATCAAGCCCCAGGTGTTAAGCCTGATTAAACATTATCATGAGCTTGGCTCCGAAGATCCGTTTCAGCACTTGGAAGATTTGACCACTTTTGTCCAGACCACCAAGGCTCGAAACGTTAACGAGGAGCAAATGATCATGAGGCTCTTCTCCTACTCTCTTAGGGATAAAGCCACGCATTGGTATAGGACAATAGGAAGACCAATTACAACTTGGAATCTGTTGAAATCGGCCTTTCTGAATAAATTCTTCCCAGTCGGTCGTACCAATGCTTTGAGATGGGCAATCACTACCTTTACCGAGTAGCCAGGGGAGCAGTTTCATGTGGCCTGGGAGCGATTCCAGGACTTATTGCGGAGGTGTCCATACCACGAGGTGCTGAAATGGAAACTCGTGCAGATCTTCTATCATGGGTTGAATGAGCAACTCAGAAACCATGTGGATGCTTCTTGTGGAGGCAATTTCCTCAATAAAGATGCAGATAGTGCACATGATTTATTTGAGGAAATGAGTGAGAATTCAATTAATCATGCCTCCATGGATACTTCTAACCGGTCCCAGCAACCCATATCAAATGTCAATGAAGTCTATGACTCTCATTCATTTGATATGGAATTGATTTGTAATAAACTTGATAAGGTGGATTGGTTGCTAAAGAATGGAAGAATGGATGGCTGGCAATTCCATGAACAACACTCAATCCACTCAATGCCAAAATTCAGGATTCCATTCCTCACGAGCTCCTTCTTGGCGGGAGTTCATGAATCAACTCGATGCGACTCAACCTATGAGTCAGCATTTCTCGGAACCCCATGGGTTCCCAACTGGGGCCTCTGATCCCAGTTTTTCTGATCCTTCCCTTTCTTTCTCTCCATCCTCACCCTATGAGGATGTCTGTGCTGTACAAGAGAATGTTAGATCCAATCCCTACTCAAATGCCTATAATCCAGTTTGGGGAAAGCACCCTAACTTCTCTTGGAAAAATCTGGGGCAACAGACCCAATTCCGACCTAGCAACTATGCTCCGCAACGACCAATGGGTCAGGGTCAAGTATATACTCAGTTGCTTCCGAATCAGGTCAATCAGCCAGCTTGGAATGCCCGTCAACCCACTGGGCAGGCTGATTTGAAACGTCAAATGGTAGAGATGCAAGGATCTATGCTCCAGCTTAGGTAAAAAATGAAAAACTCGCTGGACAACTTGCAATCTGGGCTCATTGCTAACTCTCGTCAACCCGAATCTCCACCATCCCAACCCATACCCAACCAACAAAACATTATAAATTCGGGCAATCAAGCCCAAGGGTACGGAAATCAGAGGGACCTGCATGCACATGCTCAGGTGGTTGAGCAGGGTTCCTCGTCTTCTTCTTCTGCTAATCAACAATTCATGGTCAATCAAGCCCCTCCAATCTTTCCTAACCCTCCCCAAGACCCAAATTCTGTGACTTTGAGGAGTGGAAGAAGACTCAGGATCCACAACCACACTATTCTGATCTTTTGAATCCTGAAGAATCTGAGGAGAGAGAGGAGAATTCTAGAGGAGAAATCAAGGCTCAGGAACCTGATTCCAAAGATCTGACTTATGTTCCTTTTCCTGAAGCCTTAGCCAAAGCAAAGAAGAAGAAGTCTGTTGATAGCAATGAGGAGCTTCTGAATTTATTTAAGAATGTTGAGATCAATATTTCGCTCCTTGATGCTATCAAGCACATACCGACCTACGCAAAATTTTTAAAGGAATTATGTACACAAAAGGGTAAGTCGAGAGAATATGTTCCGAGGAAGGTGGTACTCTCCGAGCAGGCTAGCTCTGTTATCCTGCACTACCTCCCTCAGAAAAAGAGAGATCCTGGTGCTCCTTTGATTTCTTGCGTTATCGGAGATTACACATTTGATAGAGCACTTTTGGATCTCGGTGCATCCATCAACCTAATTCCTACTTCTCTCTACGAGAAGTTTGGGTTAGGTGAACTTCGTCCAACTTCAGTAACGCTACAGTTAGCGGACCGTTCGGTCACAAACCCGCGAGGCGTTATTGAAGATGTTATAGTTAAGGTCAAGGATTTCTATTTTCCTGTAGATTTCCTTGTCCTTGACATGGATGTACCAGATAATCTGAGGAACATGCCCATCATTCTGGGCCATCCGTTCCTGGCTACCGCAAAGGCCAACATTAATTGTGAAAGCGGTAGCATGGAAATCACCTTTGGGGACCAACGAATGAAATTAGATATTTTTAAGGCGATCAACAAATTTGAGGATTGTGGATTTATTGAGGAACTTGATGAGGATTATGTTAATATTGAAACTTGTTTGACAGTTTCTTCAATTGAAAGTTCCTCTTTGGTTGATGAATTTGACCCGCAACCCTCTGACCTGACATCTTCGGAAGATGTTACTGATTTTGTTCACTCAAAACCTCCTCCTCTTGTTGGATCTTTAGCATCTACCCTACCATCAATCATTACCCCACCCCAGCTTGAATTGAAACCATTGCCTGAGAATTTAAAATATCAATTCTTAGGACTACAGAATACGCTCCCTGTGATTATTAGTGCTAAATTGACAAAGGAGCAAGAGATTAAATTGATTAAGGTACTAAAGGAACATAAGGAGGCAATTGGTTGGACCATTCATGACCTTAGCGGGATTGAGCCATCTTACTGTAATCATAGAATATTTTTGGAAGATGGATCCCGCCCTTCTCGCCAGATGCAGAGGAGATTGAATCCAAATATGCGAGAAGTAGTCAAAAAGGAAATCATCAAGTGGCTTGATGCAGGAATTATTTATCCAATCTCTGACAGTCCCTGTGTAAGTCCCGTTCAGGTTGTTCCAAAGAAAGCTGTGATTACTGTTGTGACTAATGAGGTGAATCTGTCACAACTCGTTCAGCTTCCTCTTGGAGAGTTTGTATTGATTACAGGAAGCTGAACACAGCCACTAAAAAGGATCATTTTCCCCTGTCCTTCATTGATCAAATCTTGGAAAAATTAGCCGGCTAGAAGTACTTCTATTTTCTTGATGGCTACTAAGGATATAACCAAGTTCCTATCCATCCCAAGGATCAGGAAAAAACTTCTTTCACCTGTCCCTACGGAACCTTTGCTTTTCGTAGGATGCCTTTTGGGTTATGCAATGCACCTGCGACTTTTCAAAGGTGTATGCTAGCCATATTTTCCGACATGGTGGGAGAGTTTATGGAAGTCTTCATAGATGATTTCTCTATTTTTGGAGAATCATTTGACTCATGTTTGGCTAATTTGGAATTGATTCTTAAGCGATGTATCAAGACACGATTGCTCCTTAGCTGGGAAAAGAGTCATTTCATGACCCAAGAGGGCATCGTTTTGGGTCATGTAATCTCTGAACGGGGAATTGAAGTGGACAAAGCTAAGGTTGATGCTATCGCTAAACTTCCTCATCCCACATCTGTTAAACAAATCAGATCATTTCTTGGCCATGTGGGATTTTATCGAAGATTCATCAAGGATTTCTCGAAGGTTGCTCGTCCTTTGAGCAATCTTCTTGCCAAAGAAACACCGTTTGCTTTTGATGAATCATGCCAAAAGGCATTTGATTTTCTGAAAATGGCAGTCACCTGTGCTCCAATTTTGCAACCACCAATTTGGACAGCCCCATTTGAGATCATGACCGACGCGTCTGATTACGCGGTCGGGGCTGTCTTGGGTCAGAAAATTGACCGAAAGCCCTCTGTCATTTACTACGCTAGTAAAACTCTGGATGAAGCTCAGAGGAATTACACTATTACTTAAAAGGAATTACTAGCTATAGTATTTGCGTTGGAAAAATTCAGCGCTTATCTCTTGGGGTCTCATGTTATTGTTTATACCGACCACTCGGCCTTGAGACATCTCTTGGCTAAAAAAGATGCTAAACCCCGGCTCATTCGTTGGATTCTTCTTCTTCAAGAATTTGATCTTGAAATCAATGATAAAGCTGGGGTGCAAAATGTGGTAGCGGATCATTTGTCGAGACTCCTAGGTGATTCTTTTTGTCCGGACATTCCGATTGTTGACACTTTTCCGGACGAAACCATTCTTACAGTTTTAGGTGTCCACTCCCCATGGTTTGCTGACATTGTTAACTATTTGGCCGTTGGTCAAATCCCCCAGGATTGGACCAAGCAACAACGGGATAGACTCAAATCTGAGGCCAAATACTACTTTTGGGAGGACCCTGAACTGTATCGCATCGGCTCTAATCAGATTATTCACCGATGCATACCGGAGAATGAATTCAACAGTATACTCGAGTTCTGCCATGCATCTAGGTGTGGTGGACATTTCTCTGGGAGAAAGACGGCTGCAAAAATCTTGCAATTTGGCTTCTATTGGCCGTCTTTATTTAAGGATGCCCAGGACTTCTCAAGGTCATGTTCTCGATGTCAGTCACTCGGGAACATAACTAAGAGAGACATGATGCCCCTAAACCCTATTCTTCCTGTAGAAATTTTTGATGTTTGGGGCATCGATTTCATGGGACCCTTTATCCCTTCATTTGGACATCAGTACATTCTTGTTGATGTTGATTATGTGTCCAAATGGATTGAGGCAATTCCCACCCGAACCAATACCACAAGGTGGTCATCAATTTTGTCAAGAAAAATATCTTCAGTAGGTTCGGAATTCCAAGGGCTATTATCAGTGATGGTGGCACTCATTTTACTAGTGCCCAATTCCAGAATTTATTGGCCAAATATGGGGTTAATCATCGAATTTCCACACCTTACTATCCCCAAACGAATGGACAAGCCGAGATCTCCAATCGAGAGATCAAGAACATTCTACAAAAAATGGTTAGGCCTGATCGCAAGGATTGGACTCAAAAGCTTGAGGACGCACTTTGGGCCTACCGTACGGTGTATAAAATGCCCATCAGCATGTCTCCATTCTGTTTGGTGTATGGAAAGGCGTGCCATCTACCCATAGAGATTGAACACAGGGCATTCTGGGCAATCAAACAATGCAATTTAGATCTGAATCTAGCTGGAAAGACCAGGAAACTCCAACTATCTGAGTTGGAGGAGCTTAGATATGATGCTTATGAGAACGCCAAGATCTACAAGGCTCGGACCAAAGCTCTACATGATCAATTGATTTCCCGCAAGAGCTTTGAGCCAAACCAGAAGGTCTGGTTATTTGATTCTAAACTTAAGCTCTTTCCTGGTAAACTTAGATCTAAATAGAATGACCCATTCATAATTGATCAGATTTTTCCTAATGGTGCCGTTCAGATTTCTGACCCAAGGACGGGTAACACCTTTAAAGTCAACGGTCAATGTTTGAAGCCTGTTGTATATCGTAATCTTCCAGAACCCATCTCAGACTCTGTTGCTCTAGCCATTCTGTGACTACTTTGGCTGGACTTCGCCTAGCTGATGGCATTAAACTCAGCAGTTGTACATATGACACAAAGCTAATACGAGCTTCATATGCAGGTGACATCTTTCATGTCTCTTTTTCAATGAGGACATTGCATCAGCTAGGCATGGGGGGGTGGATTCATTCTTGAATTATTTGGTCAACCTTGTGAAATCCATGTAAATTATCTCTTTTCTTATTTAAAAAAAAAAAATAGGAAGGATTAGTTGGACATTAGGACTTTTCAATCCTAAGAAATTTTACATTAGGATCTGAACACAAAGACCCCTCAGGTCTTTGGACTTAATTAGCCTATGTATCCACTAAAATGTGGATTTGTTTTTGAGTCCTCGCCATCTTAATTCGTTCGTAATTGGTGTAAATAAGTTTGGGTGATAAGTACACGACTTATCAACCCGCCCTCTGATTTGAGGGAATTTTAAGTCATAAGCATCTACACACTTTCTTTGCACTGACTCGTTGTTCGACGATTTTAACGAAAATTGGGTAGCTAATGAACCTTCTAGGGTGATATGGCTGGCAAGTTATCGTGGGTAATAGCCCATAAGTAGGTTGTCCAGAGCCCAGTCACTGGACCTTTCTTAGTTTGCTGCCTTTAGGTAAATCTTAGACTAGGGAAGCCACCTACTTTTTAAAAAAAAAAAAGGAGAAAAGAACAAAAAGAAATAAGCCACACTTCGCCGCATGAGTATGCCTGGCAAGTTGTCGGTGGTAACAGCTCATCGACTAGTTATCCAGAACTCAGCTCAGAAAATGCACTAAAAATTCCCAAAACACTTAGGAAGAAGCGGAGAAGTAGAATAAACTGGGGCGATATACACTGGATTCACCCTTGGTTGACCCCATAAAAAAAATAAAACTAGGGAGAAAGCTACCAGTTGTAAAGATACACTTTTAGGTAGAATTCTGGTTAGGTCACCTAGAGGCGTAGAAATCTGAAGTCCGTTCTAATTGCCGGTCAACAAGTCCATCACAATCACAATAAGATGCTTAAAGCTTAGGGATCTCATCAAATTTTGGGTGAGTTGAATGGCCGTAGAAAGCCACTCTTAAACCCGAAAATTTGAAAATAAAAAAAAAAAATTAGAAAAGAGAAAAAAAGAAATTTTTCTTTTAATAAGGCGAGGGCTTGAAGCGGTCTGCATTCTGGCTGATACCCGGGCAATGTTGTGTCGTTGAAAGTTCAGTTCCTAAGTCAAAAATTTCTTAATGATTGAAAAATAACTCAATTCCAAATAATCTAACCTAATTCTTTTATAAATAGCATATAGTTTTTGCTAGGGACTAGCAAAAGACATGCATGGGGGTATGATGTAAACACATTTACACTACTTAAGATGTCTATTTATGCATGTTCTTAAGCATAGGATTGCATTTCATGATATAAATATTACATTACATGCATCATCTTGCATTTAGAATACTTTGAATAAAATGGAGGTTAATTGTCTCCTTTTATGTGCTTGGACAGGGCAACTATTTTATCAGGGCCTCGGATCAAAGATCCAACCGTAGGGATGTGATCAGGGCGACGATTGGAGTTCAACGACTCCAAGATCTCCCTAATCAGGCATCCGTAGCATCAGATAGTGACCCGGGAAGCCTAGAAGATCAAGGGCCAGGATGGTGTAAATCCACATTTCAGATGATAAATCCGACCACACGAATGAATTCGGATCGAAGATCGCTACCCAACGACACAAAAATTGAGCCAATCCGACATCCGTGGCACCATCTACAACTTCCAGAAGATGGACGGCCAAGATAGCGCCACGTGGTGCCATCTCAGCCCCCAAACGGCCGCTTGCATCATGTGAAAGCCCTGCGCCCGATCGCTCTCCGCCGTTGGATCTTAATCCAATGGCTGTGGGCACTCACATTTAAAAGCGCCCGCTAGACCATCCGCACCCCATAGCGTAGTGGTCGAGCGCGCTATCGCGAGCGTGGGGCGCGAGTTCGAACCGTGGAGAGGGGGATGGAAGGCGCGGCGATTGGGCGCGGGTGGAGCATCAGATGGAGATCGGACAGCCGCACACGCCCGATAGCATCGACACGCGATTGGACGTGCAATCGGATGCGCAATCAGACGCACGGGGGGCGCGCAGCGCGTAGGCACGGACGCATCTTAAGTCGTCCGATATCGTGGTCGGACGGTTGAAAAGCGTTGGACGTGCGTGGACCTTTAGGAGCGGGCAGCCGAGGAGGCGCGTGTGGGCGCGGAGGCGACGCCCACTTCGGGGCTTTAGTGACGGATTTATCCATCACTAAGGACCCCTCTTTTATTATTTTGAAGTTGTAATGTCCATTTTGCCCCCACTCCTTGCAACTATAAAAGGAAACCCCCTCCATACGAAATTCTCATCCCTTCTTTCTCCTCTCCACCCCTTCAAAGCTCAAAAGAAGCTTGTCCCACACCCGGGATGCTTCTTGCGAGATAAAGTCCAATTTTCATTCCCTTCGGAAGTGGATCCCGCGACGACGATGGCGTGCTGCTCTGTTCCCGTTCTTTTGCTTCGTCCTCCTTCGTCCTGCTTCGTTCTCCTTTATCCAGGCGTCGTCCCGTCCGACTCGTCCTCCAAGCAATCGTCGACGAAGATAACTTCTCTCTCCCATTCTTATTTAGAGCTTTTCTAGTGTAGAATTTTCCTGCTTTATAGTGTAATTGATTTTCCACATTCTAGTGTAACTTTTATAAACAATTGAAATATTGAATGCATGTTCTCTCTCTCTCTCCCTCTTTTTCTCTCTCTCTCTTTCTCTCTCCCTCTCTTTCTTTTAGTCTGATAGCTCCATTGTAATTATATCGCCTTGCTTATCAAAAACTCTAAAAAAATATAATTGCGAATATAGATCAACGTAGCCTCCCTGTGTTCGACCCAAAATTCTTTTTGGGTATAAATTTTATTTGTTGAACACGAATTCTTCACTTTCGAACTACAACGACAGGTTTTCCAAAACCAAACACGTAAGCATAGCGATTCTTAAAACCCGTTCAACTGCCAATCTCAGCTGTCCGTCGCTCTTTAGATCTTGATCTGCAGTTGGATTCTATTGGAACTTTTGCGCAATTCGATGCGTGCGTTCACCTCTCTCCCCAGATCTCATCTGACGGTCAGATCTTGAGCTTAGCTCACCGCGCACTCCGCCCCTCACATCCTCGCCGCTGGTTGCATCTTGTTTATTCTCACCTACGCGGTGATCTCAGCCACTGAGTTGCTACTTAAGCACCTCAGTGGTGTTGCGCACAAGGGATCGCTCCCTCCTACATCTCTTAGCGATCAATTCGTCCACTCCAGTCTCTTCTCCCCATCCAGCCTCTGATTTCACAACCTCGGCTGTGAAATCATCACCTTCTCTCGACACTTCTCGTCGCTAAGGACTTCGTAGCACCTGAGGATGACCCTGGAGCCTCACTAGCAGACTCTTCCCTCCGGTGGAGTCATCTTCCTCCTTTCTTCCTCCTTAGCCACCGGCTAAGGACCCATAGGTCCCATTCTTCCTGTTAGTTTAGGTTTTTAATTTTGCATAATTAGTTTTAGCTGTAGTTAAGTAGTTTAGAGTAGAATTAGCATAATTGTTAGTGTTTAATTTTTGTTGTAGGTTAAAGTAGCTGTAGGAGTAGAATTAGCTTTAATTCCCTTCCCTCACCTCCTCTGATCAGTCCAGATCAGAGGGGAAGAATTCATTAAATCATTTTTCAAATTATCTCCCTCTCCATGTTTTTTTTACAATCCAGTTCTGATTTCTTTTTAATGACAAGTTTTTCTCATCCTTCACCCACACACCCTGATCCAATTTTAGATTTGGTGGTTTACAACCTCAGATCTGAAATTGGCGTCACAAGCACCTTTGGGGCTTCTCACTTACCCCATATTTGTTCACAAAAGACCCTTGATTTTGGGTTGAATTCTTCAGTTTGTCAGATTTCTTTTCAACATGGATTTTAAGGACTTTTGCTTTCTGAATTTCATTGCCTGATCCAACAGATTGAAGAGGATTGGAATTTCCTATTAGCAAGGACTCTGAGAGAATTTCTGGTGACAGAAACTATCTCAGAAGAGCCATCTATTATCTGTTTTGCTATGCTTTGAATGCATTTACAAGTTACTGTGAATTCCCTTAATGAATTCTCAGTACTGTCTTGATAATTCAGAATTGCCATACACTATCTATTTTGATAATTAATGTGATAATGACTATGGTGATTTGTATGGTGAATTCCTAACCTAAGGAGTTCTCAATACTCCTTAAGGTTGCAAGAAACTGGGATTTGATTTTATGGTTTTAATTGGCTGAATTAATTCTTCCTTCATGCTGTCTATAGCATTAGGAAGAGCTAATTCAGTGTTATTTTTGGTTTTAATCTGAAATGAGGTTTTTGATGAGGGTTTTTGGGCATTTGAATTAAGACATTTTGTGATTTTCGTGAGGAATTAAACCCTTGTCAGATTTGGGATTCACTTATCTACTTTTCAGTTGATTTTGATTGCTTTTAATCTCAGTACACAGTAAACTACTGCATCTTGCAGCTACATATCCTCCTCGTCTCTAAACTCTTCCCTTCTCACCATTTGGATTCATCTCTCTTTTCAAATGGACTAACTGCAGCAGCAGTTAGCCCATTTGACAGTAGCTTAGGCTGCTGAAAGAAACACTGAATTCTTAACACTCTCCCCATTCTCCGCCCATCTGACAGTGGCTAAAGCTGTTGTTAGACAAGAAAATTGAACACAATCAATCCTTCTTTCCTCATCCTCCTATTGAAATCTAACTGTAAATACTTAAATCCAATACTGTATATATACATATACTACTAACTTTAACTATAATGAATATAATAACTATGTAAGTATATATACATATATACTGTATACTGTATAAAATTTTATATATCTATATATATGTAACTTACAGACATATATACATAAATACTGAATTACTGAATTGAATTTATACATATATAATTACTGAATTGTATATACAAATATAAATAATGAATTTATTCAGTTTATAGCTACAGTGTTAGGTTAATTTAGCTAAATTAGTAATTTAGGGTTATAACTAAGTTAAGTGAATCTACAGACTTAGGTTAATTTATATTAAGTAATTTAAGCTAGTTAAAGTATATTTATACCCATTTTAGATTACTGTTATTTAGTTTATAAATTAAACAGCCAAAAACTGCTATTTCAATATAAATGAAACATAAATAAATTCAGAAAAATATAATAAAAATATGTATAAAATACTTAAGTATGTAATTTAAATCTGTATAAGGTCAATTAGACCATTTACTAACTAATTTATAAGTAAATAACTAATAAAGCACCTAAATTAGCCTCTACAAACAGCCTACTTTAATTAATTTATTTGTATAGTAAACCTATTTAAAATTCAAAATTAATTAAACAATTGTGTAGTATTATGTAGATACTTTATTGTCCATAATTTATTTTAGTTTTTGTAATAATTTATGGCCCTCAAATCGAGGGCCAAATTCACCTCCAGGCACAGCTGCACCCGATTTCTAGCGCAGATGTGGTGCTGGAATAGCACCACATCGTGCGCTGCAAATCGCACGCAGTGCCTTATTAGGAATTTGTGTTTCTTATAGACCAGTCGTCATGGGCGCGGGGTGCCCGAAACACAACATATGCACAATCCGGTTACCATCTGAGCATTCTGTCTGAACATTGTGATGAAAGTGTACATTGTGTGTGGGGTCGGGGGCCAGAGTGTTTGTGCGTCGTTTGGCTGAGGCCCTGCGTATAGATATGTACACATAGCATAGCCCATTACATATGTATAAGTAAACTTATATAATTACTAACAGAATAAAATGACACCATAAACGTCGCTAAAGACCTCAGTTTTCCCTCCTTTGGTTGTATATAGTGTTTTCTAAGATGTAGCGATGCTTATGACTGTCATTAAAACTGCTGTATATGTTACTGTAGATAACAGACTAGTAAGTTAAGTTTTTACACTATGGCATCCTAGTGTATTAGGTATTATCATGTTAGTATTAATACTATAACTTGTAAATACATAGTTTTTAGTATAGTAATAAATTGTTTGGTGCTTGTTTTTAGTTAGTTAATTTTTACAAGCATTTCAAGTAACTTTTAGTAAGTAGGCAAACCATTTTTATATTCATTCATTCTTTAATAAGATGTAAAGTTCCTTTTGGAATTAGAGGATAATTTTGAGATCAAAGAGTGATCGATGTAATTCAATAAATTGCCTCCTAGTGAACGACCTGGAACAAAACCAGTAAAAATTAGATAAGTAAATAATAATAATGGTTGTAATGACTGGTACTCACCCTAACTCACCACTTTGACACTCTTAGTGCAACATTACTACAACGAACACATCAACCAACCATTTGTGTTATTATTATTTGTACATCACATGCATTTGGATGTAACATTTGTTTAAATTCATTGTAGACAGGGTTGACTTCAGGAATTTTCTTTAATATATACAAGTGTGCCAATTGTCGATAAAATTCTAGAATCTCAATAAATTCTTTGTGTAGAATTTAGCTTCCTGGAATTTCAAAAATAGAAAGATAATCTCCGTCATGTTCATTGTATCCTTTCATGGCCTATCTCACCCAGATACATGCTACAGAAGTTCATGGATTCCTCAACTAAATATTCCCCGACAATTGACCCTTCCGGCTTAGCTTTACTTAACATGTAATCCTTCAATTTTTTCAAATACCTCTCTATAAGATACATCCATCTGTATTGAACTGGCCCTACGATCCTTGCTTTATTTGCCAAATGTATTGTTAAATGCACCATTATGTCGAAAAAGGCTATTGGAAAAATCCGTTCCACTTTAGACAATGTGATGATAGCTTGTTTGTCCCAGTAGCGTAGCATTTTAGCATCTAAAGTTTTTAAATAGATAGCTTTGAAATATCGACTCATGTATGTAAAAACATCTACAACGGGATCAGGTAAGACTCCACGTATGGCCAATGGGAAAAATACTTGCATATAAACATGCGAGTCATAACCTTTTAACCCACTAAATTTTTTTGAGATTTATTACCACAGCGCAACAACTGTAATGAGCAGCCATCTAGCACATGTATCTCCTTAAAAAATGAGAATATTTTCTAAATCTGTTCATGCTTTAAGTTGTATATAGCAACTGGGAATTCTTCTCTGTATTATGTAGCTTTGGATGAATGCACAAAATCTCCATGTATTTTCTTATTTTTATTGTATCTTTTGGACTATCTGTTAAATTTAGGACATCCAACATATCGTCCTTGACATTTTTCTCTATGTGCATCACATCCAGGTTGTGCCAGACTGTCAGATCTTTCCAATATGGGAGTTCCATGAAGAAAATGCTTCTCTTCTTAAAGCCTGAATGCTTTATTGCAATAAGGTCTTTCTTAAAATGATGACCCAATCTTATGTTTCCAAGTTCTTGCAATTTCTGCATCATTGTTACTCTTGACAACGTAACAGAATTTGTGATTAGCTTATTTCTTAGATTCCTAGAGGAATATCGATAATATTTGTCATTAAATTTGTCTTTGAACTATGTTGTTCGCCATCTGTGGTGAATTCGAAGAAATCTACGGTGACCCAAGTAACACAACTTGTTGCTTTCAGGCAATCAGAGATGATGTGTGTCATCCATACAAATTGGACATGCCAATTTTCCTTTTGTACTCCATCAAGACAAATTTGCATATGTTGGAAAGTCATTGATAGTCCACAGCAATACAGCATGCATCATGAAGAATTCTTTCCTTTCCTACGTCATATGTTTGAATGCCGTTATCCCACAATAGTTTCATTTCATCCAACAATGGTTACAAGTATATATCTATAGCATCTCCAAGTTGCTTTGGGCCTAGGATTAACAATGTCAGCATCATAAATGGCGATCGCATACACAACCAAGGAGGTAGGTTATAAGTTACCATCACCACTAGCCATATTGAATATGATGGATACATTTTCTTAAACGGATTAAATCCATCGCTTGCAAGACCCACTCCTACGTTATGTGATTCCTATGCAAATGATACATGTCTGTTATCAAATTTTATCCACTCATCAGAATCAATGAGGTGACGAATGTGGCCATCTCGTGCTTTGTTTTGCTTATGCCATTCCATCAATTTCACAGTCTTAATATAAATAGGCATTGAAGCCTAGGAATCAATGGAATGCATCATAGGATCTTATCTGCTTGTTTCTTGCCATGTTGATTCCCAAATTTTCAAACCTTATATCTTGACGCACCACACTCCAGACAAGTATCAAAACCAGCATATTCACTTCTAAACAATACACAATTGTTCGGACAAGCGTCGATCTTTTTGTAATTCAAGTCCAGTACCCTAATATGCTTCTTCACATCATACCATGACTCCAGATAACCATTAGGCTTAGATAGGATCTCTCTGATAAATTCAAGTACCCTGAACATTAATATAGATGTCGCTCTATTGGTAACCTTCATCCAAAATAATTTCAATAGAAATGTCAACTTTGACATAGAGCTCACTTCAGGAGCAATCGGTTCATTGGCTACCCTAATAGCATCATAAAAATTGTTACAACTTCGTAACATGTCACTATCGTCTACGATGTTATCTACTGCTTGATCGCGAAAATACGCGGTTTGTTAATTAGGCAATTTAGTTCCGTTGCAATGGGTAAATCCACTTTCGCTTTTAAATTTATATTCCTAGATAGTGGGGTATCTAGGGTTGTCCAAGGAGGCAATTTGGTTGCAAAAATCGGTCACTTGCACGGAAATGGAGATCAACTTTCTTTTTTCTCTTTTTCAATATATACATTTTATAGGTTTCGAAATAATGGCAATACGAATTTTGTTGATAGTGGGAAAACAACTACTACCTATTTCAATAAAGCTAACCCTAAGTGACAAATAAGGCCTCTCCGTAAGCTCACCCTAGGACCGTGGAGGCCTAGAATAATTAGGGAGAGGGAGTGAAACAAATGCTAGGCAAAAATTGTAAAAGGCTATGCAACAAAAATTGAAAGAAGGCAACTTGAATTAAAAAATGAACTTGTTCTACACAAAACATATAGAGGAAAGCTTCTAATCTACTTGAAATACAAGAAGATAAAAACACAAATCCTCTAAATGAAATGGTGAAGAAGATGATGGCTTCTTTCTCCAAGCCTAGAAGCTCCCGAGCTTGAAAAGAGTCCTTCAACTCCTCCTTCTTGAGATGCTCCTCCAAATGATGTCCTCCAAGGTGGTAGCTACCACCTTCAATTCTCCTCCTCAAGGGTGGATGTCCACCCTAGGTCTTTCTCCCTTGCCTGGTCATACTCCTTGAATTGGAATAGCATTCCTCCTTGGCGTGGCCCAAGTTGAAGAGATTGGGGAGAAGAAGGCACCAAAAGGGCTGGTGATGCACCTCCTTAATCTTCTTCTCTACTCCTTCTTCTTGGCCTTAGGTGTAGGTGGGTATAGGTAGAATAATACACTAATGGAGGATGCTCTAAAATGGTGGTAGGTGGTGGGTTTATATAGAGTAGGAAGGGGGCTAAGGTGACTCTTGAATTGGAGGGCTAAGATGGGAAGATGGAGGTGGTTGAGGATCCTATGGCTAAGGGTAATTGGCACCAACCCAAGGGGCACCTATGTGGTGGTTATGGGTGGTGGCACCTCTTGAAGTTGGCGCCAAAATGGCTTCTAGATGAGGGGCGTAGGTGGCGCCAAGTAGGGTTCTATAAGGAGGGGTAGTTGGATGACTAGGATGGGTTGTAGGGTTATGTGTAGGGCCATGATTTGGGGGTGTTTTGGAGAGAAAAAGTGTCACCAATTAGGTGGTAGTTAGGGTGGTTTCGGCACCACTTTATGGTGTCTTTTGGAGGTAGTGGGTAGGCTAGGTTGGTCCCAAGATGAAGTGGAAGTAGGGGTAGCTTATGTGGGGCTTAGGTGGAGCTAGTTGGTGTTGTTAGGTAGGGTTTTTAGGTGGCAAAAGCCAAGGGAGCTGGAGCATAGCTATGTTAAGCTAAGCTAAGCTAGCTTAGCTTAAAGTGGAGTAGAGGAGGAGGTGTTGGAGATAGGGTTTGGAGGGACGAACTAAGGGGGAGAAGCCTGGAGCTGAATTGGAGCTGGCAGCTACTGAAGAGGGTGGAATGGAGCTACTCTAGCTGGCTTAGCTTGCTAGTTCTTTGTTAGCTGCTAAGCCAAGCTAAAGTATGCTAGCTTCTACCAAAATGAGCTGAGGTGAGCTTGGTTTGGTGCTCCCGAGGTAGATCAAGCTGGTGGAGGCAGCTAAGGTAGCTTAGCTCAAATAAGTTGAGCTAAGCTGAGTCCCCGAGAGCTAGACTTGAGCTTCCTGAGCTGGGATGAATTCATCTTCAGTTGGCTGGAGTTGAATGGAGCTGGATGTAGCTGGATCTGAGCTGGGGTGAACTCCAGTCAACTCAGCTGAGCTAGTTAGAGCACCTTGTGGACTAGTGGGAGCTGAGATGTGCTAAACTCTACTAAGTTGAGCTGGATCTGAGCTGACCTAAGATAGGATGAGCTAAGATGAGCTCTCTTGAGTTGCCATTCAGCTGAGATTAGCTGAATGGAGCTAGAATGAGCAAACCCTAGTCCAATTGAGCTAGGTTCCAATAGTGGTGAGCTGGATCAAGCTGAGTTCGAGCTAGTCTAAGCTCCTCCTTCACCGTTTGCCTTCTTGAGTGCTAGGGTTTTAAGGATCTGTATATCTGTTCATCCCTAATACTCACAAAAATACATCAAAAAGATAATAAAAAATGCAATGCATGCCTAACCTAATTAATGCCTAACTGCAGCCCAAAAACCCATTTACGAAGTAAAATCCTAGGAGTTAGGTTTGTTTTAATGCATAAGAATGATGATAAACTATCGTTTATCACACCCTCATGCTTATCTTTTGCTTGTCTCTTAGCAAAAGTTTAATTTTTTTGAAAATGAAATTTTTGGAAAATCTAATTTTTTCAACTTTTGAGGAGAAAAAGATTAAGGGACCTAGGTTGATCTAAACACAGGAGGCAAGGGATTTGTTAAGGATAAACATTGGGATTTATTTTTGGATCCTACCATTAGACAAAACGGGATCAATATATCCTCCAAGAAATTCACAAATTAACCCCTTGTTAATTCAGATGACTTGAAATTTTTATTTCTAGGATTTTCTGGCTCATGAATCTAATTAAAATCCTTCAAAACCTTGTGTCTGTGCTGTGAAAAGCCAACATTTATAAGGGTGTGTTTATTTTTTTATTTTTTTATTTTTTTTCTCCCCCATTCTTATTTTTAGCTTAGTCTTACAACAGATGTGTCGGGATCATCATTCCTGTTACCAATCCTCGAGGGGGCTCTAGCACTAGTACTTTGGGATAGTACTGTCCAAGACACCACCCAGGAGCTCACAACCACAAAACACAATGCGGTGTAAAGGGGCGCTACAAGCAAACTCAAGCTCTTGCTCCGACACTATAGGTAGAGCACAGCACAAGAAACTTGAGTTGCTAAAATGCACTTTAATGCTCCATCTAAAGATATGAAATATAGATATGGAGCAGCGTCAAGGCGGTAACATGTTGACATCGAGTCCTCAAAGGAGGCGTTTTCCTCATTCTCAGTGGTGGGAACTCAAGCCAATGATCTGCTTCAGACTTTTACTAAGTCCAAACAAGGGAGTCTTTCAATTTTTTAGTTGTTTTTAAGTGTTGGCTTGTGTGTGAAAATTGACACAAGAAGTTCCTCAAGACATGCAAGTTTTTGAATCAGAAACTAAGCCAAATACTTTCCACATTACAAAATAGGATCAAATCACCTGAACTATCATGAGTTCAGGTGGAATTTTACAGAAGGATATCTAGTCTAAAAATAGACCCTAAAATTTTAATGATCAGATCCACATCCTCATCCCTAGTTTATTAAAGATTAAATCCCATTGTAGCAAAAGTGAGTTTTTCAACCTTAGTTCAGATTTCAAAACTTTTCCTCAAAAAGTTTTCAAGATTTTTATTTTTATTTTTGGGTATTCAAGCAGGAAAATAAAATAACTCAAGAAAAATGCATGTTTTTAGGTTTTGAAAATCCCAAATCAATCGTCAAATTTTAAAAGCACCCCCAAATGCTTAAGATATGCAATGTCCTCATGTATTTGGAGGGAAAAGGGTTCACCTTAGTGAAGGGCAGTCGGTTTTAGGATGGTCAAAACCTAAAAGAAGAAGGAAAAAGGAAAGTAGAAAAAATGATGGGTTACCTCCCATCCAGTGCTATCTTTTACACCATTCAGCCGGGCGTGAAGGTATGCACAGAAGACGGAAAATCAAGTAAAAAGTTGGACACATGAATGTCTTTAATAAAAGTGTCTTCCTCTAGATCCCTAAAAAGATGAGTGGTAAAGATAAATGGATCAAAATAAAACAGAGAAATGGAAAAAGGACCCGGTCTAGCCATGGTTTGAATTGATGATGAAAGCCAAACTCAGGTGGATCAGGTGGTTGGTCCAATAGAAAAAGGAGGGGAAAGGAGTTAGTGAGATGCAGGATGGGTGAAGTTAGTGTGGATAATTTTGGTGAAAAATCAGGAAGATGAAAAGGGGGAAAGTCAAACCCTAGTTGATCTCGAAAATCTTGGACCACATAATTATCCTTAGAATAAGAATCAATAAAATCTAGATCAATAGTGGTCAAAGCTGAGTGAGATTGGATCAACATAGACTTCTCAAATACTACTTCCATTTTATTATCAATGTCCTCAAAAATTTTGTGATCAATGGACCTCTTGGAAGCTTGAAATAAATCTAATGAGAAGGTCTGGTTACTGCAACTTATATTCATTTTCCCAAAATGAGAATTGATATTAGCTGCTGCCATAATTAGAAAAGGTCAGCCAAGGATGGCATTAATGAGAGCCTCAGGTACCTCTATGTCAAGGACCATAAAATTTACCGAAAATAGACAATTCTGCACCTTGATAATACTATCATCAACAATTCCCTGCGGTTGAATGGTAGATCAATCTTCCAGTTGAAATTGAACCTTAGTAGGTTTTAAATCACCGAATTGAAATTTCTCAAATAAGACTGGGGGGATGAGATTACTAGAGGTACCTAAGTCAAGAGGGGCACGAAAAAAAATGGTGTTAGTTATGACAACTGAGATGAGTGATGTGCCCTGGTCATTTTTTGTGAAAGGCAGCTTGCTCTGAAAAACTGAGCTGGCTATCTTTGAAAGGACCAACCTTTCTGGATTCTGATCATGCCCTTTTGAAGTAAATTTTTTAGAGGCATGGGGAGAATCTAGGAAGGGAATATTCCTGTCGACTTGCTCAAATATGTCCAAAGGATTGTGGTCAGAGGGGTCTGATTTTGGATTGTTGGATTGTAGTTTTTTAGAGTAGGAAATAGGGTTTGAATCAGGTGTTTTTGGGATTTCCTTTTCTTCTTCCTTATTGAGGTTAGGGGAGTCAATCTGCATTGGTTGAGAATCAGTTTCATCATTTGAATGTGAAGGTCTTAAATCCATGGTGGTTTCCTCACTCTTCAAAGTCTCTGCATACATAGTTTGGTGATCACTGGGAGGAGGTGGGGGGGCCTGATGTTGATAGAGATTGGGTTGGTGCTGCGATATTCACTGGGAGGAGGAGGCTGAACCGTGTGGTTCTGATGTTGGTATCCACCAAGGTGTTGGTTCCTGTGATTAATAAAGTTTGGTGTGGGTTGGGATGGTGAGTGTCCTGCAGGTCTTTGAGTCGAAATATCCCCAATTTGATCATTGAGATTGTTAAAAAGACGGTTGTTTCCTTTGTTTTTCTTTGTAACTCCTGCAGGGTTTTCATCATTTGGGCATTAATGTCTTCTTGAGATTGCCCAGATTGATAAGTCTATTTTGAATCATACCCTCCAAACGGGTTCTGTTTTTGGTGTGGAACCGGATTGGTCCAGGAGTGAGCTGGATAATTCCCCCCATTAGAGGAAATTTTCAATTTCTCCTGGAAAGTAGGGACATTTTGGGTGGGGTGATGATTGGGATAAACATAATTCCCTGTTGAACCATAGAAAGCCTCAGAATAATAATTATACTCAGCAAGGGATTTATGCAAATTTTCTCTCTTGCAGGTGTTAAAAGGGGTGAGATGTGGAATGTGTGGAGCTTGGCAAGTGTGGCAGGACTCCCTTGGTTGGCTAGGTTTGCTAAATCCTTATGCAACTGTTGTTGCTTATCTTGTAGTTGAGCCATGATAAAGTAAAGATTAGGTGGAGGGGCCTGATTAAGTAGCTCCTGGGTGGAAAAATAGGGGAAAGAAAAATTAGCATGCAGGTTAGAGGACCAATTTTGATTTTCTATTTTGAAAGAAGAGGAAGAATGCAGGAAAAGTCTTTTTGGGGTGGCAAAATCAAGTGGTCCCTCCAAGTGTGGAGTTTTGGACCACTGCCTATGCAAAATGGAAGAAATGGGAGGGAGGAGAAGAGATGGAGATGAGAGAAGTGTGCACACTAGAAATCAAATTCTAGATCTAACTTAGTAGTGACTCCATAGAATTTAACCTAAGACTTGGTCTACCTAGGAAATAAGTAATCAACAGTGAATGCCAGTTTTGTCAAAAAATCTAGCCAAGTTTCTTAAGGGGAGGTTTGGGCTCAAGAGTTTCCTAGAAAAATCACTAGGTGCTTGTACAAACCTGCGCCTGGTCGTTTGACATTGCCCTTCTGCTTAAACACCAGATATAGATGACAGAATTGGTATCAACTAGAGAAAACTTAAGTCCTAAATAGCAAGCCTAAATTGATGAAACCTTAGGGGTCAAATTGCTACAAATTTTAGTTAGGGCTAGGATACTAGTGTGCACACCAAATGTGGAGGGCGTTGTTTGGGTTGTTGTCCTGTTATTTCAATTTTTCTGTGTGTGTGCAGGAATTGGAAAGTGGTTCAAATGCAACGCAAGTTGTCACACAATTATTGTATTTCTATCTTTTAGGATTGGATTTAGGGTTTTCTTCTTAAGCTATCAAACAAGTTTGAGATTCCACAAACAAGAGGAAATCAAGTTGTATAGCTGAAGATATGTTTCCTTTTGTTGTTTGTTTCTAAAAATAAAAAAAGAAACCCTAATCCAATTGGTCTTAGGACAAAAATTTAACTACCAAAGAGTTGCTTTTAGGATTTCTATATTAAATAGTGATCCAAACAATTCAAAAAACACCACTACTTTAAAGAGAATCAAACAAGGATTCTAGAAAATATTTTTGTAAGATTTTAGGAATTTGTTTGATAATTGTTTTGAATTTTTTCTTGTACTAATGTCAATGTCCAGAAATGATACCCGTGGGTATTTCGAACTTTTGAATATTACCACCAACCTCATAAAATTTTGGTGATTTTATATGATGCGTAAAATTCCACAAGGATTTCAGAAAGCTAAATTTCATAAAGGTTGGATGAGTATAAAAATTTTAAAAATTCATGGACTGTAGCAAAATAGGAAGACTTGAGGGTGTGACCCCTCTATAGTCCACAAATTTTAAAAAATTAAATACAAATCTAATTGATCTGATATTCATAAAAATACTTCCTAACTTAATTTTGCATCACTGTATGAAATTTTATGATTTTCGGAGGCCTGCGGTGTTGAGGATTGATTTTTCAAGTCCAGATAGAAATCTGGACCCGAAAAGCAGAACACCAATACTTGAAATGGAGTGGTGTTGATGATGCAAACAAGCAATCAATGAGTTTTAAAAAGTACTACTCCACTTAATTAAGTTATTTAAGGTCCTGAAAGGCAAGTTTAGTGTATTTTGGTAGTCTTTTAATTTAGGTGTGACAAGAGAGAAGAAACCAACCTGAAAATCTGCGGGAAGAAAAGGAACTTTGAGCTTTTGCTTCCAAATTCCCGCTTTCTTCCTGCAATACCTACACACACAAGCGAAAAGAAAGAGAAGGGGATGAGATCAACTTCAAGCAAGATAAATAA
Source organism: Thalassia testudinum (assembly GCA_037157565.1). Taxonomy (NCBI): domain Eukaryota; kingdom Viridiplantae; phylum Streptophyta; class Magnoliopsida; order Alismatales; family Hydrocharitaceae; genus Thalassia; species Thalassia testudinum. The sequence goes on from JAZHRO010000031.1 coordinate 126,894,065, forward strand.
ATATTAAGTAAAGCTCAATCCTCCCCGGCAACGGTGCTAAAAAGTGATCGCGAAAATATGCGGTTTGTTAATTAGGCAATTTAGTGTTGTTGCAACACGTAAATTCACTTTTGCTTTTAGATTTATATTCCTAGATAGTGGGATATCTAGGGTCGTCCAAGGAGGCAATGTGGTTGCAAAAATCGATCTCTTGCTCCAAAATGGAAACCAACTTTCTTTTTGATCATTTTCAATATATACTTTTTATAGGTTTTGAAATAGCGGCAATACAAATTTTGTTGATAGCAGGAAAACAACTACTACCTATTTCAATAAAGCTAACCCTAAGTGACAGGTAGAACCTCTCCCTAAGCTCGCCCTAGGCACGTGGAGGCCTAGAATAATTAGGGAGAGGGAGTGAAACAAATGCTAGGCAAAAATTGTAAAAAGCTATCCAACAAAAATTGAAAGAAGGCAACTTGAATTAAAAAATGAACTTGTTCTACACAAAACATATAGAGGAAAGCTTCTAATCTACTTGAAATGCATGAAGATAAAAACACAAATCCTCTAAATGAAATGGTGAAGAAGATGAGGGCTTCTTGCTCCAAGCCTAGTAGCTCCTGGGCTTCAAAAGAGTCCTCTAACTCCTTCTTGAGATGCTCCTCCAAATGATGTCCTCTAAGATGGTAGCTACCACCTTCAATTCTCTTCCTCAAGGGTGGACGTCCACCTTAGGTATTTCTCCCTTGCTTGGCCATCCTCCTTGAATTGGAATAGCCCTCCTCCTTGTCGTGGGAGTTTAAGAGAGTGCGGAGTGCGGAGAAGAAGACACCAAAAGTGCTGGTGATGTGCCCCCTTAATATTCTTCTCTACTCCTTCTTCTTGGCTGTAGGTGTAGGTGGGTATAGGTAGAATAATACACTAATGGAGGATGCTATAAAATGGTGGAAGGTGGTGGGTTTATATAGAGTAGGAAGGGGGCTAAGGTGACTCTTGAAATGAAGGGCTAAGATGGGAAGATGGAGGTGGTTGGGGATCCTATGGCCAAGGGTAATTAGTACCAACCCAAGGGGCACATAGGTGGTGGTTATGGGTGGTGGCACCTCTTGAAGCTGGCACCAAAATGGCTTCTAGAAGAGGGGCTTAGGTGGCTCCAAGTAGGGTTCTAGAAGGAGGGGTAGGTGGATGGTTGGGATGGGTTGTAGGGTCATGTGTAGGGCCATGATGTGGGGGTGTTTTGGAGGGAAAATGTGGCGCCAATTAAGAGGTAGTTAGGGTAGTTTTGGCACCATGTTATGGTGTCTTTTGGAGGTAGTGGGTAGGCTAGGTTGGTGCCAAGGTGAAGTGGAAGTAGGGGTAGCTTATGTGGAGCTTAGGTGGAGCAAGTTGGTGGAGTTGTTAGGTAGGGTTTTTAGGTGGTAAAAGCCAAGGGAGCTAGAGCATAGCTAAGCTAAGCTAAGTTAAGCTTGCTTAGCTAAAAGTGGAGTAGAGGAGGGGGTGTCGGAGCTAGGGTTTGGAGGGAGGAGCTGAGGGGGAGAAGCTTGGAGCTGAACTGGAGCTGGCAACTGCTGAAGAGGGTGGCATGGAGCTACTCTAGCTGGCTTAGCTTGTTAGTTCTTTGCTAGCTACTAAGCCAAGCTAAAGTAAGCTAGCTTCTACCAAAATGAGCTGAGCTGAGCTGGGTCTGGTGCTCTCGGGGTGGATCAAGCTGGTTGAGGCAGCTAAGGTAGCTTAGATCAACTAAGTTGAGCTAAGCTGAGTTTCCGGGAGCTGGACTTGAGCTTCCTGAGCTGGGATGAATTCATCTTCAGCTAGCTGGAGTTGAGTGGAGCAGGATGCAACTTGATCTGAGCTGGGGTGAACTCCAGTCAACTCAACTGAGCTAGCTAAAGCTCCTTGTGACTAATAGGAGCTGAGATGAGCTAGACTCAACTTAGTTGAGCTAGATCTGAGCTGACCTAAGTTAGGGTGAGCTAGGTTGAGCTCTCTTGTGCTACCATTTAGCTGAGATTACCTGAATGGAGCTGGGATGAGCTAACCCTAGTCCAAGTGAGCTAGGTTCCAGCTGTGTTGAGCTGGACCAAGTTGACTTCCAGCTAGTCTGAGCTCCTCCTTCACCATTTGCCTTCTTGAGTGCTAGGGTTTTAGGGATCTGTATATCTTTTCATCCCTAACACTCACAAAAACACATCAAGAAGACAATAAAAAATGCAATGCATGCCTAACCTAATTAATGCCTAAATGCAGCCCAAAAACCCGTTTACAGAGTAAAATCCTAAGAGCTGGGTTTGTTTTAATGCATAAGAATGAAGATAAGCTATCGTTTACCACTGCTTTAAGTTCATCCAACTTCTCCTCGATGCCGTCACCTTCAATATCACCAATAGGCTCCTCATCAACATTCATTGAATCAGTTTCATAAGTTTTTACGATGAATTCTACATAAGAAATCTACTTGGTGTAATGTTGGCACCAACCATTATAATTTACGTGCTCTAACACAGTGTTACGATCATGTACTTCTCCATTTAAGCACCTACGACATGGAGAGCAAATCAACTGTAGAAGTTCCCTTCATCTGAATGATTTCCTATCATAGAAAGCCCAATCCAAGAACTCCCTCACTCCATTCCTATATTGAATATAATCTAAATTTCTCAAACAAGTCCAAGAGTTATTCATAATGACCTAAATAATTATTAACAAAAGGTCTCAAGTTATTGTCACATTATATAAAAAAGGCTACTCTTACATGCACCTAAATCACCCACTAATTATGAATAAACATTGAAATGTTATATATATATTTGTATTTTGATTATGGTTTTCACTTTAATAGCACATCCTTGAAGATTTGATCACAATGTTACTTGTTACATGTAACCGGTGTTTGGAGAAATTTTGCCATTATCTTCTTGCACTTCTCCAGTATACCCCCCAAGGCTAACCTTAACTACATTCCCAATAACTCCCATTTAAGGGTGCTTTAGGAACGTAGATAAGGTCAGTTGGTATACCAAAGAAGAGAGAAACGAAACTATCGAAATTCCTCCAAACATTGATTCCATGTAACAAGTAACCCTAAGTTGTGATCAAATCTTCAAGGATGCCCTTTGTTCAGAACTTCTCTAAACAAAGAATGACGACTCTTAGGGCATGCTATAAAGGCAAAACCTCATGCATGTAAGTGAGGTATATATACACTCTGCGTTGTCTGTATAACATGATCGTAAGTGCAAATGGGAAAGTATTTTGACACGATTATCACCTCCTAAAACCTATAACCTAGGGTTTAGAATACCTATTATTTGGCCTCAAGTGCATCTAGATTTATGTGAGTGTACTACTAGGAGTTGATAATCAAATATTTAACACAAGAAAAAAATATAAGTACAGGTAATTATTAACAAGCAACATGCAATTGATAAAATTAAGGAAAATTAACATTTCTAACAAATGAATAATTATAATAAATTAAATGTAAAATTAACAAAATTTATTTCACAAGTAAATTTAATTTCCAAAATTTATTTAATAGGCTAGTTTAACAAAATTTCACGTGTAATTTTATTGTGTAGGTAATTTAATTTCACAAGTAAATTTATTTTTACTAGTAATTTAAATTTTAAAAAAATAAAAGATAAACAAAAAAAATGGGGAGGGCACATAGCTGTGGAGGAGGGGGGTGGTTGAGGGAGGAGGAGGTGGAGGGGAGGGGATGTGGTGGTGGGGTGGGACGAGGTGGGCTATGGTGGCAAGACGCGGTAGGGGTGTGGGGAGGGAGGGCCTTGGGGGTGTGGCGTAACGGTGTGGGGAGGAGGGTGTAGGAGGAGCCAGTGCAAGGAGGAGGAGGGCACGGGCAACGTGAGTAGGGAGGTAGCGCGAGGAGGAGGAGGGTATGGGTAGCCTGGGGAGGGAGGAGGTAAGGGGAAAAGGTGGTGAGAGGGTGTAGGGAGTAGCGGTGAAGGTGGCGCGAGGGTGTGGGGTGCGGTGGCACGGGTGGCGAGAGGGCGCGGGGAGGAGGCTGAGGGGTGGAGGGGGATGCGAGGGGTGGTGGTTACTCACCAGAGGGAGGGATAGTCGACGACGTGGGGGGAAGTGATGGCGACGGGAGGGAGAGCTCTTCGGTCATGAATGCTTAAACATTTGAGCGTGAAGCTTCCTAGAAGGAGAAGGGAAGGGGGCATGACTTGGGAGTTATATTCACCATTCACAATGGTTGATCGGATCAACCATCGCGAATAAGGAACTAACAACTTTAATATTAGTGATGGCTAATCTCATCAACCATGTCGAATAGATTTTGGCAACAGTTAATCTGGAAACCCTTACCAATGAACACGAATTGCCTTTTCATTTCCCACCCTCCTGTAGATATTTTTCTCGCAGTGATACTTATTAGCGACGGTTAATCTAGAAGCCGTTGCTAATGAACACGAATTGCATTTTCAGTTCCTGCCCTCATATAGATATTTTTCTCACGGTGATACTTATTAGTGACAGTTAATCTAGAAACCTTCACCAATGAACATGATTTGTCATTTTAATTCCTGCCCTCCTCTAGATATTTTTCTCGTAGTGATACTTATTAGCGACGATTTATCTAAAAATCGTTGCCAATGAATAGGATTTGCCTTTTCAATTGTTGCTGATCACACGTGTTTCTTGAGTTTGCAATAAGGGTTACAAGTAACCCGTCATCGTAGTTGCAAAACACGTCTATCAAATAAAATTTATACCGAAACTCCAAGAGAGTTCTGAGTTCAACAAAGGGAGGCAACGTTTACTTTAATTGAAAATCATGCTTTGATTTATTTCTTTTTGGTATTTGAGGGTTTTGTTATTCTTTTTTTTATTTTTGAAAAGAGGACAAGTTAGATGAACCATAAGATAGAAATGGAACAAATATGATATATATATCAATCCAATGTCGATTATAATAAACTATGAAAACATAAAAAGAGAGGGGGTGAGTTGAAATCTCCCGAATCAGCTGTTCGGTGAGACAACGACACCTGGCTGAAGCTCAGACAAAGGAGGTGAGGAGCTGGAGGATGGAGGTGAAATGTAGGAGGACGTTGGGTAAAGGAAAGCTTCGGCGTGGCTCCGGAATGGAGGTGAGAAGGTGGAGATGATCTGCTATTGGAATGGAGGTGGGAGGACGTCTCCAAGGAGACCTACGAATGGGGATGGGAAGAGGGATGAATATTTGGTGAGGCAGAGATTCACTGTACTAATAGGCACCTTGAGAGCTGACAAGTCAATTTTCTGCTTTCGATTAAGTTTCGCAAATGAAATAACGTGTTGTTGTAGTATTTATGTGGTGGACAAATCGACTAATCAACGATAAAAATAACCACTCACAGAAGAGCGAGTCATGTCCACAAAGAGGCAATTATGCAATAAACTATCGATTATTTCGTATTCTTTCGGTCATGTGCGAAATCCCTAGTCAAATCCAACATAAAATGTGATGGAAAGAAGATTCATAATTACTCAAAAATATAAGGGTATATGTGCAATTTTCCCTCACTGAAACCTTCAATAAATATATGATGATTTTATGTAATTTTCACTTGACATATACTAGAGAAAATTGGTGCACATGTTGATCCCAAAACCAATCTTAAAACAGGTGAATATCAATAACATGCAATTATTAGAAAGCATGAGGGTGCATTTGCAATTTTATCGTAATAAAATAATTATAAATGAAAATTAATTTCTGGTGGAAATGGCAGTAAATGTAAATTTTAATATCCCTCAAAACAAAGCATTTGCTCTCTCTCTTGCTTGCATACGGGGAGGATTGTCGGTGGGGCTGTTAACGCACTAGGGAGGTTGGCGAAGACGAGGCCAATCCGATGGAGGCCGCGGCGTCGACGGAGATGGCTGGAGGTGGCTGGCCGGCAGAGGAGAAGTATGTCAGAGGAGGCACTAGAGGAGGGCCTGCAGTGGAGAAGTTGCCTGCGAGGTAATGGAGGTGCCCCTGCAGTAGGGGCACTGGAAGGAGGAAGCACCTGCGGGAGAGAGGGCGCGCTGCAGGGAGGCGCTGTGCGGGTGCGGCTTGGCTACTGTGGCCGGTAAGCGTGCAAGGTGGAGCGGGCGCCTTTCTACAGGGTGCTGGCGCTGGAGAGGGGCGCGCCCTGCTGGAGCGGGTGGCGAGGGGTGAGCGGGCAGAGGTGATGGCACGAGCACCTGCTGGAGGGGGCGTGCCTGCAGGAGCACTGGAGGTGGTTGGCGTGCGGTGCCTGTGGGGAGAGCTAGGTTCTGGAAGGAGGAAGTGCCTGCAGGTGCCTGTAGGGGCACGGGTGAGGCGAGGGCAGTGCTTGCAGGCTGCGAAGAGGTGATGGCGCGATTGCCTGCAGGAGGGGGCATTCCTACAAGAGCGCTGGAGGTGCTTGGCATGCGGTGCCTGCTGGGAGCGCTTGTGATGTGTGATTGTGCATGTGTGTTAAGAAGTGTCATTATAGTCGCACTTGCAACATCGATTTTAAAATAAGTAAACGGAGGTGAGTCCGAGTGTCGGACTCAGGGAGGCGTGAAAATCGGATTCTGCTTATCACTTGTTGTCACGGAAAGTGCAGAGTTTGCTTGCAAAAGGTGCCGTTTTGAAAAGCGACAGATAGAGAGAGAGAGAGAGATTAGGGTTAGAGAATTCCTTGTTTGATCATGCAACTTAAACAGAAATTAAAGTAACAACTGAACAGAAAATAGCCTCATTAATCATGCACTTTTAGATCATAGCTTACAACAATAAATACATGCTCAAACAAAAGTAATGGAAGATTAAGAGAGAGAGAGAGAGGATGGAGAGTAACGAGGCAGCCACGGCGGTGGGGGAGGCTCCGTCGGCGGCTCGTCGTCTTCGGTGATTACAAGAGGGCCTAAAGCTAGCTAAGAGAGGGGTGGAGTAGTTGCAAGGGAAGTGAATGCCTTGAATGAGTGGTTGGAGAGGGTTTAAATAGGGTTAAGGGCTTTCTAAAAGAAGAAGGGGCTTTAGTGGCATCCAGGACGTCGCTAAAACCACTCCAAAATCGTCGGTGAAGCCCTCCAGCCCACCGATCAACCGAGCACATCGTTCTACTTCACGCTCAATCCGTGGTTGCTGCGTGAGAGCCGTCCGATCTGAGATCTCTCCTTGGCTGCACTTGGATTGCACCTCGGTCGCGCGTGTGCGCACGTGTCGTCGCTCGATGTGCGCGCGCGCGTGGGCGCTGATGATCTGTGGGCGTGCCGCGTGGCACGATCTCAGCTGCCTGCTGCTGATCGGGAGGCCCAATTTTGCCGCGTGCGTCCTTCGTCTTTGATTTCACGCACTACACGGCTCGAACCCGCGTCACGTGCGTGCGGGCGTGCACGCTAACCATTGCCCCACGCCCGCGCTTTGTAGCAGCGATTGCGGGCGGGCACGCGAGTCTCGGCTGGATGAAGAGGTGGCGTGTGGTGGAGCGGTGGTGGCGTGGCGCAATGAGGGCCGTTGATCTCCAGATCAATGGTCAGAACTTCTTGGGCCCATTGTAGGAGCTCCGGATGTCGGATTTGGCCGGTCTTGAGTCCGTTGGACTCCATTCGTCATTCTGAATCCATCCGTGTGGTCCGATTGCTCATCTGAGGCCTACTTTGACAAGTGCTTACACAAATGGCCATTAATATAGTTTTATAAGCAATCTTGGTACATGATGCATGCAATGCTCACATTCTACTTATATTGTGCCTTTTATTCTTAAGATGGGCCATATTCAACATAATTTCACCCCCTTGTGCGGTGTTATCATACCCCCATGCTTACTCCTTGCTAGTCCCTAGCAGGGTTTATTCTAGCCTTTATTTCCTTTCAGAATTTAAGAAGTAATTGTTTTGACACTTCATCACTTGTCAATAGGAGGAAATATATGAAGATCTTAATCTATAAAGACTAAGCAGCACCCGGGTGTCTGCCAAAATACGACTCACCTGAAACCTTGCTTTAATGTATATGTATATGTATATATATATATTTTAGAATTTTTTTTTTGGAATTCAGTGTGGGTTGGTAACTTTTTACAGCTACCCAACCCACCCAAAACTCAGTCAAAACCATAAGTGCTAAGCATCTTGGTGTGAATGTTGTGATAGACTCACTTAATGGTAATTTAGACAGACTTCGGGTTTCTACACCCCTAGGTGACCGGAAAAGGAAATAAATTTGCCTGAAGTTGTATTTGTTCGATTGATAGCTTTCTCCCTACGTTTGTTTTAATTGCGGTCAACACAAGGATTTTTCCAGTGTATATCTCCCCAGCTTGTACTACTTCCTCCGCTTCTTCCTTAAGTGTTTTGGTTCCTTTTGTGCAATTATTGAGCTAGGCTCTAGACAACCGACCAATGGGCTGTTACCCATAATCACTTGCCAGCCATACTTGTGCTGTGGAGTGTGGTTTTCTGTTCTTCTCCTTTTTTTTTTTTTCATAGGTGGCTTCCCTGATCTCAAATGTACTTAGAGGCAATGAAGAAGAAATGGTCTGTGGCTGGGTTCTGGACAACCTGCCAATGGGCTGTCACCCATGACAACTTGCCAGCCATACCACCCTAGAGAGTTCATTAGCTACCCAATTTCTGTCAAAATCTCCGAGAAGTGAGTTTGTGCAAAAATGTGTGCAGATGCTTAGACTCAAAGTTTTTCTGAGTTAGAGGGTGAGTTGATAAGTCGTATACTTATCACCTTATTTATTAGGTGGATTAGAATGGCTTAGGGTTGCAAGGATTCGAAGCTAAATCCATATTTTAACGGACACCAGGGCTGATTAAGCCTGAAGGCCTGAAAAGTCTAAGTGTTTAAATTCCTTTTGTATTATTTCCTGCTATTGACAAGTTTCTAATGCCTAAGTTTTCTTCCTAAATTCAATTTTTTTTTATTTGATTCAGACAGATTAAATGAGCTCAGGATTATGTAATTTATGCCCCCCCCCATGCTTAAGTTGGACAATGTCCTCATTGGCAAGTACATGGATGCATAAGGGTTCAAAAAGATAGTACCTGAGTGACGTAAAATACCGGATCAGTCTGAATCCTCTAGGTTGCCTCCCAGGAAGTGCAGAGTTTAACGCCTCCAATTGGGTGGTGCTTCGTGTCAGCCCTCAATGAGGTGACACTTTCCTTTAGGGGAACCTGGGCCAGGAAATGCTTCAATCTTTGACCATTAACTGTAAAAGTGTGCCCAGTGTTAAGATCAGCGATTTCAACCACCCCATTAGAGTAGGGCTTAACCACCCGAAATGGTCCTGTCCATTTGGACCTGAGTTTCCTCGGGAAGAGTTTTAGATGGGCATTGATGGGTCGGCCCGAATTGGTTGTTAATATGATATTTTTATCGTTGAAATGTGTATAGTGGTTAACCTAATTCAGACCTAACCATCTCTTTACAAAATTTTTAACCTGGCCTAATTGATTTTATCTTGTCACTTTTAGGCCCAGGGTCGAACTCAGGGAACTGGGGTTCAAGTCGAGTTTCTACGTTTTCCTTAAAATGCATCTCTTTCGTTCGTTTATTGTGTTTTTGGTATTTTTCTTATTTAGGTTTTTTTCTGGTAATCCTTGTTCTTGAGGCACACCCTCAAAATTGTGTCCTTGGCTTTTAGCCAAAACAGAGTTTCAAAACACGTCGTGCTACTTACAAGACGGGGTACCTGCAAATCAAAGATTATCTTTTCACTTTTATACCTTTTTTTATCTTTTTACTAAGAAGGAAGCTAACAGATAGAAAGTAAATATAGTAGCTATAGATATATATTTATATGTAGTATATATATAAAGGGGTGGGAGTGGAGGTGACGATGGAGTGTAGCACTATGTCGAGTCAGTCGACGTCTAGAGAGACGCAACCAACACGACTAGGTGCCGCGTGGAGTGTGGATGGAGGATGGATGATGTATGGGACCACGCTTTTTTTTTGCACGCGTGTATCAGGAAATATCAGCAACTGGTGCAGATATTCCCGCGATACAGCGTATAGTAAATAACATGAAAATATATGTACATATGTATGTATATAAGTAAATATATCTATATATATAGGTGTATAGATATATATATATATATGTATATAGATATTTATATACGTATATAAGTATATGTATAAGTATATAGATGTATATATATTATATATATATGTATGTATACATAACTATATAGATATACTATGTATATATATATATATATATATGTATGTATATATATATTTATATATATGTTACTATAAGTGTGTGAGTGTGTGTGTGTGCGTCGGTGAATGTGTGTGTGCGTCGGTGAATGTGTGTGTGTTGCTGTGAGTAAAAAAAAGAGAGAGAGAGAGAGAGAATGGAGAGAGAGAGAGAATACGTGAGAGAGAGAGTACGTGAGAGAGAGCGAGCTGGAGAGATCGAGCGCGTGGACGATGGCAGCGAGTTAAGACGTCTGCTCGCAGCGGCGGACGTCTGACCATCGCGGTGCACCGCGCCTTCGCGCAGTGGACGTGAGGCGTCTCCTGCAGACCGGGTGCGAGGACGGAGAGCGGGCGATGGCGTGCTCGGAGAAGGCGGCGGGGAGTCTGCAGTCGGTCGCGGAGGGTTGCGGAGGAGGGCAGGGGTCGACGCGAGGCTGTAACCGGCCGCTGCATTGCGCGCGGCGGCCGGCTGCGGGTGCAATGCGGGGTGGACAGAACGGAGATGGAGGCGGGGAACGGGCCTGCAGGCGTGCGCGGAGGGTTGCGCGCCTGCGGGGAAGGTCCCGGAGGAGGCGGGGGGTGCTGCTGCTGCTGCTGTCGCCGCGGTTTAGCTGCTGCTGCTGCTGCTTCAAGCTTCGGAGCTTGAAGCGGCAGCAGTGGCGTGGGGACGAAAACGAAGAGAAAAGAAAACGCCACGCCCACCTGCTAGTTGAAGAGCTCGGCGGTGGTGTTCCCACTGTGGTGGTGTGCACCACAGTGGGTTCTCCTGCTCGCGGGTGCCTCCTCGACGGAGGGCCGGCGTATGGGAGGGGAGAATGGTGGAGAGGAAGGTGGTGGCTGCGGGGTCTTTGCAGCAGCTGCGTCTCTCCCTTCTTTCTTTTCGCGAGGAAGAAGCTGCTGCTTTATAGAGGAGGAGAGCATGGCCATGCAGCATGCGGGGAATGGGGGAGATGGCCACCGCAGGGAATGGTGCGAGAAGGACAGCAGGGAGTGTCGTTGGCAGGGAGAAATCGCATGGCGTTGCATGCAGCTGCGGGAAGAGTGCAGCCGCGGGAAGAAGAGAAAAGAAGAAATCAAGAGGAAAAATAAAAAGAGGGTGATTTTGCAAGGAGGCACTTGAAGAAAAATGTAACTATGCAGGCGATTGTTTCACTCCTCTTCCTCTCTTGATTAAATGCATGCATGCAACCGTTTTTACAAATGCGACTATAGGATTATAATATACATAGTTAATGCTAGAAAATAGCATAAGAAGGCGTTATTATAGGCGTGTTTTGAGGTGCAAACATATACCCCCATGCTTATCTTTTGCTAGTCCCTAGCAAAACCATATTTAGAAATGATCTTAAGCTAAAGATTTTCTTCTGAGGTGATATCGGTGTGTTTATTATCGGATATTGTGAGAACTAATTGTAGAGAAGATTACCAGTACTTTAAGTCTTAAATGACATAGATCATTGATGTAAACACATTTACACTACTTAAAATGTCTATTTATGCATGTTCTTAAGCATAGGATTGCATTTCATAATATAAATATTGCATAACATGCATCATCTTGCATTTAGAGTAGTTTGAATAAAATGGAGGTTAATTGTCTCCTTTTATGTGCTTGGACAGGGCAAACATTTAATCGGGGCCTCGGATCAAAGATCCAACCGTATGGATGTGATCAGGGCGACGATTGGAGTTCAACGACTCCAAGATCGCCCTAATCAGGCATCTGTAGAATCAGATAGAGACCGGGGAACCCTAGAAGATCAAGGGCCAGGATGGTGTAAATCCGCACTTCAGATGGCAAATCCGACCACATGGATGAATTCGGATCGACGATCGCAGCCCAACGACACAAAAATCGAGTCAATCCGACATCCGTGGCACCATCTACAACTTCCAGAATATGGACGGCCAAGATGGCGCCACGTGGCACCATCCCGGCCGCCCAAACGGCCGCCTACACTCTATGAAGACCGCGCACCCATCCCCTCTCCGCCGTTGGATCTCAATCCAACGGCTGTGGACGCATCGTGTTAAAAGCATTCGCGCGACCATTTGGGCGAGGCAGCGCAGCGGTCCAGCGCCTTATCGCGAGGCGCTAGCCCGCGTTCGAGCCTCGCCAAGCAATTTCTGAGGCGAGCGGGCGCGCTTCAATTGACCGCACGATCGCGATCCAACGGCCGCGCGCTCCCGATAGCGCCGACGCGGAATTGGACGCTCGCGTGAACGCGCGATCGTACGTGCAGGCGGGTGGGCGGCAACGGTGAAGGCGCGATTTTAAGCCGTCCGATCTCGCGATCGGACGGCTGAAAATCAAGGGACGTGCGTAGGCGTTACGCGCGCGGCCAGCCGAGCGGGCGCGCGTGGGCGCGGCGGCGACGGCGACGGCGACGTCGGGGCTTTAGCGACGGTTTTATCCGTCACTAAAGACCCCTTATTTATTATTTTGAAGATGCAATGTCCATTTTGCCCCCACTCCTTGCAACTATAAAAGGAGACCCCCTCCATACGAAATTTTCATCCCTTCCTTCTCCTCTCTACCTCTCCAAAGCTCAAGAGAAGCTTTTCCCACACCCGGGATGCTTCTCGCGAGATAAAGTCCAAATTTTCGTCCCCCTTTGGAAGTGGATCCCGCGACGACGACGGCGTGCTGCTCCGTTCCCGTTCTTCTGCTTCGTCCTCCTTCGTCCCGCTTCGTCCTCCTTCGTCCAGGCGTCGTCCCGTCCGGCTCGTCCTCCAAGCGACCGTCGAGGAGGATTCTCTCTCCCTATTCTTTTTACTGCTTTCTAGTATAGATTTACTGCTTTCTAGAGTAGTCTATTCGTCCTCCGAGCGATCGTCGGGGAGGACATTTCTCCCTCCATTCTTTTAATGCTTTCTAGAGTAATTGTTTTATGTTTTCTAGTTGTAACGAAAGAACTCTTTTATGATAAATTCCTTGTCTATTCTACATCTCATTTTGATTTCCATGTATAGTATTCTTTCTCTCTCTCTTACTCCCTCTCTCTCTTTTATTTGTTGTAGATACTTAGATAGTTTAAATTGAATTTCTTCGTGACAAAATAAAAAGAAACGCGAAGTTTTTAAATCAAACGTCCACCTCCCTGTGTTCGACCCGGAATTTTAATTTCGGTATAAATTTTATTTGTTGAACTTGAATCCTTCGCTTTCGAACTACAACGACGGGTTTTTCAAAATCAAACACGTTAGCGTAGGTTCGTAATACGTTCAACAATCATCTCTCAACTAACCAGGACTCTTGATATTTAAACCCTAAATACGATTTCCAAAACCCAGGAGGTTTTGCCGTACTCGAGAGCTCAAGAGATTATGGTTTGTGCATAGTGAAGGATCAAGACTGACCAGATGAACCTTAAGACTCACTCCCAGGGTTTCACGAATTTTTAAGTGCAGGTTGGTCCCAGTTTCAGCTCGTGTTTTTGGATTGACCCTTAAGATGATTACGGAAAACTCAACTCCCATTTTCTGATTTTTTTTGCGGCTCACCGAAAAACAAAGTATACAAACATTTATGAGATATACTGACTCTTTTAAAACATCTCTTTTTTTTTTCTTTTCTTTTTTTTTTTCTTCTTTTTTTCTTTTTTTTTTTTTTTGACAACTCTTTTTTTTTTTTTTTTTTTTTTGAAACACGTGTCAGTATATCTCTTTCAACACATTTTGAAGCACACTTTTTTTCTTTTTGGTGGGAGAGTTTCTTTTTGGTGGAAAGAGTTGCTCCTAAACACAAGACTAAAGCCTGGGATAAAAAGTCTACTTGCGCGCACAGGTAAGGACTCCACCTTCCCTAATGAACACTAGGGTTGGATCTTATGTTCACCTGGTCTTTCCTGATATGTGTAGTGTAAACCAAGTTTACTTAAGCTCTCAAGAAAAAGCAAACCAATGGATGCTGTACTGGTGTCTCAGGTACAAGAATACGTCTTTAGTTAAGAGAGATTTTGATCTATTTCGTCAATGCTTTAAGTGAATTAAGCCGAGCCTGAGCGAATCAAGCTTCTGTGGCCTGGAAAATCTTCAAAAACAGAGGTTGAATATCCATAAACACTTATTGTATTTTTGTTTCAGCTTTTAGATCATTACTAAACACCATTTATTACTAATATATATATATTTATTTTTTTTTTCTTTTCTTTTTTCTTTTTCTTGCATATTTATAAATAGGTGGTAATTGTCTGATACCATAAAATACCCGGATCCTATGGATGCCTATCCACCCCCCCATGCCAAACAATGCTATGTCCTCATATGCATGCAGGGAAAGGCAGAGAACGGACGACAGATCGGGTAACAGGAGCTGAGGTTCAGGGTATAAATCAGGGTGGAAGGGTGGGTGGTGAAGAGAAAAGTGAAGTAATCGCGATAGAGGCGTGAAAAGTAATGGTGGATGGTGAGAGATTTGGCATTTTCTGGGACGAGAGTGTCCCAGGCGGATCAGAAAACAGATCAAGAAGAGGATGTTGGCCCTTAGATTGGCCAAGAAGGGGGGCTTTTTGGATAGATGGATCCAAAAGGGAATAGCCCCGGTGAGTAAGATGTGGGCTCAAGGTCCCAGTGTGGATTTGCAAATCCGCCTGATTTGGCGGGAAGGAAAGGGCAATTCGATCTTCAGGAGTGTGGACCGACGGTGAGCAGCCCGACAATGACTCAGACCACGAGGTATGGGAAGCGGAGAAAACCTCGTCAGAAGTCTGGTCAGGAGATGATACAGGAATAGGGAGGGATTGGGGAACGTCACAGTTTGTATAGGTCAGGCAGTCATCAGGTAATTCGCAGCAGTCTGAATTGGCTCCAATAAGTTCGATACACGTACTGACAGTCATGTCCTCGTCAAACGTGTCATCCTTGATGTAATCGCTATCAGCGTGAGAGTGCGATGCTGTAGCGGGATTAACCTGAAATCCCGGAGGAATACTCAGAGCTTGCAGAATTTGATGAACCTGTTCCTGAGAAGGTTGTACCTGTGGTTGCGGATCACAGGGTACGAAGTTTTGCGGGTTTGGAACAGGTTTGGCGGGAAGAGTGCCCTGAGATCGAGTCGCCATGCTTAGTTGACTGATCTCAGCATTCTGCTGCGCCAAATGCTGAAGAGAGGTCATGTTCTCTTTATGGCGCTTTGACATTTCCGTCATCATTCGCATCAATTTATCAAGAGGTTTTGATGCGTGTTTGGTTTTCTGTACGCAAGGGACTGATGGTGGATTTGCCATAAGATTAGATTGGGCCCTTGGGATGACGGGTGCGGACGATCGCCTTGGTCCACCAGCGGGGTTTTGGCGCTGCAGGTTGTTAGACCATGCGAAATTTGGATGATCGTGCCACCCTGGGTTATACGTGGCAGAAAATGGGTTGTTCCCCAGGGTGCAGGCGTCTTCTATGCCAGAAGACGTGTCCGCATATGTGTTCGACCACACGGAGGCTTGGTCCTCCGTGTTGAAATACTGGCTCGCAGAAGCCAATTCCACATGACTTACCGAGTCGCTTGGCGCGACCCTCGATAAGGAAGGTCTTGCAGGGTTTCTCGGGATAAGCCTAGTGTTGAAAGAATTGGAATTGTGATGAAGTGGTGAGGTGGGGTTGTGTGCCATGTTTGTGGAGGAGGAGGATGATTCGGCTCTTTTTCTAGATTTAGCAGTCAATTCAAACAGTTCAGGGTTTTGTGACCTCCTCCAAAACATGCACTACACAGGAAGAATTGGGGGGATAAGAGGGGAAAAGAGATGAGAGAAATGACGTCGCAAAGGTACACTTGATCACAAATCAATACAGTGAAGTTTTTTAACCTCTACAGTGTGCCCTTAGACCTAAAGATCTAAGTTACCTACTATCACGAACTACGGAACTGAATGCGAGCACTACGGAACCACCGGGCCAGATTGAAAGGCCGTTTGCCCCAATCTTAGACACCCGATAGCACGCGGGAACTCTCACTAGCACGTAGTCGCTACACGCAGGTAGTTAGACCTCCAATCCTTAGTAAGGGTCAAGTTACTACCAGTTTTAATTAGAGGCTTAGGGTCAAGTGCTTTTGGATTGTGAAGGGCGTTGTTTATGGGTAATGCCCAAGTGATTGATTTTAAGAGTGTGTAAGAACAAGCATGTAACGGGGAAATCTCCCTGAATTGAAGTTTTTATTGGCGAATGATTTTTAGAGTTCAGCCTTAAGTAGTATGAATTTTAGGGTTTTGCTGAATTACCAATTCAACCAATCTCCGAGTTTTTGCAAAAATACAGGTTTTCCTTCTAAAACCCAAGAAACCCTTCTTCAATTTTCAGTTAGTTAATGCATGCTAAAATGCAATGGGCTACCCTAAATGGAGATTTCTAAGTGTGGATGCACGAATTAGTTTTATATCAATGTGAAAGGGAGCCAAAGCACTTCAATTCAAATGCTCCCAATCACCAGAAATGATTTCCACACACAAGGCTTCAACCAAAAGATAAAGAAAATAAAATTGTTGGGGTTGAAGTATTCAGGATCGAATCACAGGCAAATTTGAAAAGTCGTGGTGGGGTTAGAATCAACTCAATTCCAAGTCTCCCCACCAAAAATGTGATCCTGAATTAAAGATAAGTGAGGTAAAAGAGGGATATAAGCAATCTTTTTCTTTGCCTCAAAGAATACTTCCCTCGGCGAGAAATTCAAGAATCAAGATTCTCGGATTTTCGCTATGCGAAGTGTGGCAGAAAATCCCGGGGCAGTGGGAGTGAATACAACCAATCAAACAAGTGAATTTTAATCCACTTGCCCCAAGAAATCCCAAGAAGTTTTTCTAGTTTTTTTTTTTTTTTTTTGGGTGGCAAGCTAACCCTAGTTTGCTAAGAAAGAGAAAACCTACTGGTTTGGCAACGTGTGCGAAGCTCCAATGCGGTGTCGGCGTCTTCACGCTCTCGTTCCTGCCTTGGATCTGCCCTTGTTCCCGACTTCGTCTGCTTTCCTTCTCCTTCCACCAAGTTCACCTGCACACCAAAAACAACAATACCCGTGAAGAGGGAAGAGAAAAATTGAAAGGATTTGAATAGAAACTTACTCGAAGGCGCACCTCCCCGGCAACGGCGCCAGAAAAGTGTGATGGGTCGGCCCGAATAGGTTGTTAATATGATATTTTTATCGTTGAAATGTGGATAGTGGTTAACCTAATTCAGACCTAACCATCTCTTTACAAAATTTTAACCTGGCCTAATTGATTTTATCTTGTCACTTTTAGGCCCAGGGTCGAACTCAGGGAACTGGGGTTCAAGTCGAGTTTCTACGTTTTCCTTAAAACGCATCTCTTTCGTTCGTTTATTGTGTTTTTGGTATTTTTCTTATTTAGGTTTTTTTCTGGTAATCCTTGTTCTTGAGGCACACCCTCAAAATTGTATCCTTGGCTTTTATCCAAAACAGAGTTTCAAAACATGTCTTGCTACTTACAAGATGGGGTACCTGCAAATCAAAGATTATCTTTTCACTTTTATACCTTTTTTCATCTTTTTACTAAGAAGGAAGCTAACAGATAGAAAGTAAATATAGTAGCTATAGATATATATTTATATGTAGTATATATATAAAGGGGTGGGAGTGGAGGTGACGATGGAGTGTAGCACTATGTCGAGTCAGTCGACGTCTAGAGAGACGCAACCAACACGACTAGGTGCCACGTGGAGTGTGGATGGAGGATGGATGATGTATGGGACCACGCTTTTTTTTTGCACGCGTGTATCTGGAAATATCTGCAACTGGTGCAGATATTCCCGCGATACAACGTATAGTAAATAACATGAAAATATATGTACATATGTATGTATATAAGTAAATATATCTATATATATAGGTGTATAGACATATATATATATATATATGTATATAGATATTTATATATGTATATAAGTATATATATATATAAGTATATGTATAAGTATATAGATGTATATATATTATATATATATGTATGTATACATAACTATATAGATATACTATGTATATATATATATATGTATGTATGTATATATATATTTATATATATGTTACTATAAGTGTGTGAGTGTGTGTGTGTGCGTCGGTGAATGTGTGTGTGTTGCTGTGAGTAAAAAAGAGAGAGAGAGAGAGAGAATACGTGAGAGAGAGAGAGAGCGGGAGAGAGAGAGAGAGAGTACGTGAGAGAGAGCGGGCTGGAGAGATCGAGCGCGCGGACGATGGCAGCGAGTTAAGACGTCCGCTCGCAGCGGCAGACGTCTGACTGTCGCGGTGCACCGCGCCTTCGCGCAGTGGACGGAGGCGTCTCCTGCAGACCGGGTGCGAGGACGGAGAGCGGGCGATGGCGCGCTCGGAGAAGGCAGCGGGGAGTCTGTAGTCGGTTGCGGAGGGTTGCGGAGGAGAGCAGGGGTCGGCGCGAGGCCGTAACCGGCCGCTGCAGTGCGCGCGGCGGCCGGCTGCGGGTGCAATGCGGGGTGGACAGAACGGAGATGGAGGCGGGGAACGGGCCTGCAGGCGCGCGCGGAGGGTTGCGCGCCTGCGGGGTAGGTCGCGGAGGAGGCGGGGGGTGCTGCTGCTGCTGCTGTCGCCGCGGTTTAGCTGCTGCTGCTGCTACTTCAAGCTTCGGAGCTTGAAGCGGCAGCAATGGCGTGGAGACGAAAACGAAGAGAAAAGAAAACGCCACGCCCACCTGCTCGTTGAAGAGATGGGCGGTGGTGTTCCCACTGTGGTGGTGTGCACCACAGTGGGTTCTCAAGCTCGCCGGGTGCCTCCTCGACGGAGGGCCGGCATATGGGAGGGGAGAACGGTGGAGAGGAAGGTGGTGGCTGCGGGGTCTTTGCAGCAGCTGCGTCTCTCCCTTCTTTCTTTTCGCGAGGAAGAAGCTGCTGCTTTATAGAGGAGGAGAGCATGGCCATGCAGCATGCGGGGAATGGGGGAGATGGCCACCGCAGGGAATGGTGCGAGAAGGACAGCAGGGAGTGTCGTTGGCAGGGAGAAATCGCATGGCGTTGCATGCAGCTGTGGGAAGAGTGCAGCCGCGGGAAGAAGGGAAAAGAAGAAATCAAGAGGAAAAATAAAAAGAGGGTGATTTTGCAAGGAGGCACTTGAAGAAAAATGTAACTATGCAGGCGATTGTTTCACTCCTCTTCCTCTCTTGATTAAATGCATGCATGCAACCGTTTTTACAAATGCGACTATAGGATTATAATATACATAGTTAATGCTAGAAAATAGCATAAGAAGGCGTTATTATAGGCGTGTTTTGAGGTGCAAACAGGCATCAAATAGACAGACTTGCTGGTTAGGCTCAAAGGCTTTTCTATGAATGAGTCAGTTGTGGACGGCTTTCATTTTCTCCTTATACTGTCGATTATTGTCAAAGGCGTCCCGACGAATTTCTTCGAGCTCAAATAATTGGAGCGTCCTCTCCGCACCAGCTAACTGGGGATCCATGTTACATTGCTTGACAGCCCAGTAAGCCCGGTGTTCCAGTTCGACAGGAAGATGGCAGGCTTTGCTAAAGACAAAGCGATAAGGTGACATGCCTATCGGGGTCTTGAAAGCGGTCCTATATGCCAACAAGGCATCATCAAGTCGTGTGGACCAGTCTTTCCTGTCAGGTCTCACAGTCTTCTATAAAATGTTCTTGATTTGTCTATTTGAGACCTCGGTCTGCCCGTTTGTTTGCGGATGATACGGGGTAGCAATGCGGTGGTTCACCCCATATTTTCTAAGTAGGGCACGAAATTGGGAATGAATAAAATGGCTTCCACCATCACTGATCATGGCCTTTGGTATTCCAAACTGGGAAAAGATGTTCTTCTTAACAAAGTCAATGACAATCCTATGATCGCATCGGCGGGTGGCGACGGCTTCAATCCATTTGGAAACATAGTCTACCAAGACCAAGATGTACTCGAAGCCGTTGGATGGTGGAAAGAGGCCCGTAAAATCGATACCCCAAATGTCGAAGATTTCGACAATCAAAATGGGCTGAAGGGGCATCATATCTTTCTTGGTCATGGTCCCCAGCGTTTGGCAGCGTGAGTAAGTCTTGGCAAATATGTGTGCATCCTTAAATAGGGACGGCCAGTAAAATCCAGACTGCAAAACTTTTGCAGCTGTTTTCTTTCCAAAGAAGTGGCCACCACAAGCCTGGTCATGACAAAAGGAAAGCACACTCTGAACTTCATCTTCGGGGATACACCTCCTGATGATCTGATTAGCACATAGGCGAAACAGCATGGGATCATCCCAGAAATAGTGCTTGGCCTCAGCCAAGAACCTATCCCGTTGCTGTCTAGACCAACTGTGCGGGGTTCGTCCTACAACTAGTAGTTGATGTAGTCAGCATACCATGGCATTTTCTTGTCTTGTACAGCCGGGATGTGTTCATTAGGGAAGGCGTCAGATAGAGGTAGGGAGGGTCCAATGTGGTCTGGATGAAGTCTAGACAAGTGATCAACCACCACATTCTTCGATCCGGCCTTGTCTCAGATTTCCTGGTCAAATTCCTGCAAAAGTAGGATCCATCTGATGAGCCTTGGCTTTGCGTCCTTCTTGGCCAACAGGTGCCGGAAGGCTGAATGGTCAATGTAAATAGTCACGTGGGATCCTAGCAAGTACGATCGAAACTTTTCAAGTCCAAAGACTACAGCGAGCAACTCTTTCTCTGTGACCGTATAATTTCATTGGGCCTCATCCAATGTTTTTCTTGTGTAGTAGATCACCACGGGCTTCTTGTCTTGCCTTTGTCCCAGTACAGCGCCTATGGCAAAATCTGATGCATCACACATAATCTCAAAGTCCTAGGACCAGTTTGAGGGTTGAAGTACAGGTGTGATGGAGACTAAGTACCGGAGGGTGTGATAAGCTTGGATGCAATTAGAAGACATGCGGAATATGGCGTCGTTGGCTAGAAGGTCGGTCAAGGGTTTGGAAAGCTTGGAAAAGTCTTTAATGAACCTTCGGTAGAAGCCAACATGTCCTAGGAAGGAACGAATCTTTCGGACCGAGCTAGGTGGAGGAAGTTTTGAAATTAAATCAACGTTAGCCCGATCTACCTCGATTCCCCTATGCGATACGATGTGACCGAGGACAATTCCTTCTTGAACCATAAAATGTCTCTTTTCCCAGCTTAACACTAGGTTAACCTCGATACATCGTTTCAGGATTTTCTCCAAGTTGCTCAGACAATGGTCGAACGAATTCTCAAATACAGAGAAATCTTTCATAAAGACCTCTAAGTATTCACCCACCATTTCTGAAAAAAGGGCTAGCATGCAACGCTGGAAGGTCGCAGGTGCATTGCATAACCCGAACGACATTCGATGGAATGTAAACGTGCCATATAGGCAAGTGAATGTGGTCTTTTCCTGATCTTCCAGAGCAATTGCGACTTGGTTATATCCTGAATATCCATCCAGGAAGCAAAAATACTTCTGCCCTGCCAATCTTTCACGGATTTGGTCAATGAATGGCAAGGGGAAATGATCCTTCTTAGTGGTTTCATTGAGCTTCCTATAATCAATACACACCAGCCATGCAGTGGTGGTGCTGGTGGGGATGGATTTGCCGTGATCATTGGTGACAATAGTGAGCCCAGCTTTCTTGGGAACCACTTGAGTGGGGCTCACCCAGGGGCTATCGGAGATAGGGTAGATGATGTCGGCATCAAGCCACTTGATAATTTCATTTTTAACGACCTCTCGCATGTTTGGGTTTAACCGTCTCTACATCTTGCGGGAAGGTCGTGCCCCGTCTTCTAGGTAAATCTTATGGGTGCAATACGTTGGGCTAATTCCTCTTAAGTCCGAAATGGTCCAACCAATGGCGACCCGATGTTCTGAAAGGGTCGCAGTCAACTTGAGTTCCTGATCCTTGGTTAGATGAGAATTAATAATCACTGGGAAGGTTTGGTCAGGTCCCAAGAAGACATACTTGAGATTCTCGGGCAATGGTTGAAGTTCAGGTGCGGGTGGAACCACAGTAGATGGGAAGGGAAAGGGTGGGAGTTGATCAACATCAATCTCCTCAAATGGTGTCGTGTGATGGTACTCAGCCTTACAGAGGTCCACGGGTAAAGATGGTGACAAGTCAGCACAGTCACTACGGGTTTGGTGGTTTGATACAGAACTGAGGGTGAGGCATTCCTCAATCAGAGTTTCCACAAGATCATGTTCCTCAACGCAATCACAATCAAAAGACTTTATCGCCTAATGAGAGCCTCCTCATGAGCCATAACTAGCTCATTTTGACCCAATAAAGAAGATAAAAGCTCCTACATAACCTAGAAGAAGGCTTAACTGAAGGAACAAGTGCTCTGAGAAGAAAACATGAAATAAAGGTTAAAACTGCAATTTTACCATTGCAGTACATAAACAGGATTTCTCAGAGGCAAAACATATGTTAAATGGTATAAATAAGATAAAAAGTGGGTTGAGTCAATTAGAAATGGGTTTACGTGCAATCTAAGAATTAAATGACACTTGGTAACCCTAAAACAGACCCACTTAAATTAACAAGGTTCCGATCAGAATAAAAATCAAGTAAACCCTCTAAAAATCATGGAAAAACATCCTCTAGGGTTTATAACACTTAATTTGGCCTTTGGAACCCAGTTTGACCTAGATTAGGGTCCTAGCTCTTCAATTAACCTAATTTGGGCTTTTACGCAAAATGTCTAGTCAAACGTGGTCAAACCTAAAATCCAACTTCACCATTGGATTCCCTAGGTCCAAATTACGTTTATACCAAAATTTGGAACTAAGGAGAGGTCATCTTGACCTAATTTGCAATTTAGTACACCCAAATCATAATTTGGTCCCTATCTTTTGAATATCTTTGCAGAGAGCCCCCTAAGTTCTTTGCCGCCTTTGCAAACCGGTCCTGCTGCCATTGTTAGGGCAGAACCAAGCTCCGGCGAGGTTTAGAGAGAGATTACTCTCTGATTCCTCAGAGATTCCCTCCCAGAAATGGAAGGGAGATTCTCTGAGGAATTCCCTTCCATTTAAGGCCAATCACAACCTCTGGTGTGAACCCAATCTCTCGTGCGAACGCACGAGGGATTTGGGTATCTTAACCTCTTTCCTACTTCGGCGAGCAATCGGAGGCAATGACGTGCCCTCCACTCCCTGAGCGACTGGCCCAGTGCCTATATAAGAACCCACACCTCCGGCTGCTCATCTTCAGCTTGATTTGGCCGAGTTTCCACCTCCAATTCATCTCCTCCTACCCGGCCAAAGTTCCCAGCAAGCTCCAGCGAGCCCCCCTCCCCTCCCTCTTCATTCTGCCACAAAACGAGTGGCAAAGTTATCTTCCTGACTCTCCTCCATGTCGCGCAGTACCCGCGCAAGCCGCCTCAGCCCCGTCGTCGCCGCCGTTCTCCACCATTGGGCAGCGTCTTCTCCGGTGACAGCAGGTACAGCTGTCCGCCCTCCATCCTCCTTCGTCCCTACAATTAGTTTAGAACTATTCCCTGTAGTCCCCTCTCTCTTTTCCCCTTGTTATCTCATCTAATCGACCCTTGACCGACGCCGACAACCCTCATCTTCCACATCACCGACTGACCTCCGGCAAGTCGCTCCCACCATTCCGCCCCTCCACACGGCTCGCCGACCATCTCGTAAGCTCTGCCTCACCACCAGGAACACATTCCACCCCTCCACTGCCACTCCGCACATCCACAGTACCCCCCGAACAACCCCACACATCTGGCCACAGGTTGACCTAGGCACGCACGCTTAGGCCATCCTGCGGCCTGCAGCATGGCTCACCACCTTCGCCATGCTATGACGAAGGTCCCTTACTGGTCTAATTGAGCCGAGAGGCTCGTTTTGTGTCTGACAAGATCTCAGCTCCTGCAGCCATTGGCGACATTTGAAGTAGCTCCAACGCAGCTCCAGGCGTCAGGTCCTCCAGGCTCCAGGCGCAGCAGGTTCCAGCGAGCAGGGCGAAGAGGTCTGGCTCAGCAAAGGGTGCTGCAAAGCTAGCAGCCTTGGTGATTGCACGCAGGTCTGCGGGCGCGCGCGAAATTAGGGCAGAACCTTTGGTCCCACATCGTGGAATCGCGAGGCGCGGTTATGCCATAAGTTGTTTTTGTGATATAGCTTTAACGCCTCCGAAAGCACAGGGGTGAGGTCCCTCACTTGCCCTCACACCCGCCTCGTCCACAGTTTCATCTCGCTGATCTGGCAGGATCCGACCCGACCCAAACCCACGCACTCCTCGCGCATCACCACCTGTAGGTGCGCCTTGTCCCGGGTGCGAATCAGACCTGATTTACCCGTGTGGCTCTGGGAGAGCGTGTTTGAGTCAATTGCTGAGAGAGAGACACGCGGGTAGAGGGAAAGGGGTAGGTTTTGCTCTGTGTAGGCACAGGCTGAACGTTGAGGAAGAAAGACTTGGCCGCAAGAAGAAGAGAAGAAAGAAGAAGGAAAGGCAGGAAGAACAGAAGGACCAAAGAAGAAGGCAGGCAAGGCAAGGAAGAGGAAAGAAGCCTTCGCAGGAGAAGAAGGAAGAGCAGGGCAGAGGCAAGACAGAAGATGAAGTAGAAAAAGAGACTACAGAAGAAGAAAGAAAGAAAAAGAAAAAGGGAAAATACTTTTAAGACGTCTGATCACCAGATCAGACGTCCAATTTCATATTTTTTTGTCCCAATTACTTTTAAGCGTATACATTCATATTTGAATTGACATTTTGAGTAAGTTAGAGTGTTCAATTACATTTTGATTAGTAGTAAATTCCATTTTCTCCCTGTGTTCGACCTCGGATACTGTGATTTTCGAGTAATAAAATTCTCTATTTCTTTGAACGCTTTGTCGGCTATGCTACAATGTCATATTCTCTTTAAAACCCGCACAAAAGCGCTACGAACATTTTGGTGCCGTTGCCGGGGAACAACGCGCAATTTACCACTAGTCTCTACATTCTTTCTATCATAGCGAACACTAACTTGCCCTACCTTGCTTTGATGTGATCTTGCAGGTACTTCACGAGAAAATCTCTCCCACAAGTCAACAACTCCAGGGCAGGTAATTTCTTTTCTTCCTTAATCATCCCCTAATCTTTGAAAGACAAAAGGAAGAAAATCAATTTAGGAATCAATTGCCTTCTTTATATACTAATCACCATCTCTAAGGCAAAACATTTCCTGATTTCGCGAAAATTTCTGCAATATTCTTGAAGTTGGAATGATTTTTTCTATTGATTCCATCCCACAAATTCTTGTGCCTAATTGAAATAACGCTTAATCTCGGCGTACCACACACTTCTTGTTTATAAGTCCAAAGAGAACTTTTGTGAAAAAGAAAAAGAGGATTGGAAATAGAACCAAGTTAGGGTTTCCACATTAGGGTCTTGAAACGCTAGTCACACATGCCTGTATAAAATAAAATAAACCCTCCCGCATCAATGTGCTACCCAAGCCCTTGATTGAAGAGAGCTAAATAAGACAAACCCTAAAATTAAGCTCTAAAATCACTTGAATCTTACAATTTTTGGACCTAATAACCTAGGAGTCAAATCAGGGTGATCTTTAGGCTCCAAACTTAGAATCATTCTGCCATCTATAGGACAGGTCAGGTGAAGTTGACCCCTTGGGTCAACCAACCTCTAAATTAGGTCACAATACCAAAAATATCTAAAGTTCAAGTGAGAACCCTAAAAGCACCTTTGAAATAAAAAGTGATAGACTTAAGAGGTCAAGGTCCCCATTCTGGTCTACCTGGAATCTCAGTGACAAGAGAGGTCGGGTGGGGGAAACCCTGTAACCCGTAGGGACGCTCTATCGTGTAGGGGTCTTTGCGGGACTCTCCCTCTCTGGCTGCCTAGGTAATTCTCAGGTGGACGATCTTCGGATCTAGGGGTCCATCCGCCCCGAACCTCCATAGTCATCCAAACATCTTTGGGTGTCTTGATTGGGTCAAGAACATCTCCAGTCCCTCATCTTTTCTCTTTAGAGCACACATACACATTTTCAGTGGGCTAAGAAAGCGTGCCATTTACCCATTGAGCTGGAACATAAGGCACTGTGGGCTATCCGAAGTGTCAACATGGATTTAGAAAAGGCGGGTAAGGCACGACTTTTGGAATTAAGTGAGCTTGAGGAATTGAGGAATGATGTTTATGATACCTCTCAAGCTTATAAAGAGAGAACTAAGGTCTTGCATGATAAGTATATCTTTGGAAAGACCTTTGAGCCCAACCAACATCTCTGGGTGGTCATTACGAGAAGAGGATTCCCATCATTATGGATCCAATGGATGAAGCGTTGTATCACAACCTCTTCTTTCTCTCCTTTGATCAATGGCAAACCATGTGCGGCATGGATTCAGCCACAATGTGGTGTTGGGCAAGGATGCCTGTTAGCGACGCTGGTCTTCAACCTTGCTGTGTATGGACTGGCCAGGTATGCCTGTAAACTAGTTGAGGCTGATGTCATCAGAGGATACTCATTGTCTAACAGAAGATCTATGGCCCCTGTAATCCAATATGCAGATGACACAGTATTCTTTGTTAAGGGGACAACTGTTGCAGCCCAAGCATAAGGACATATGGTGAACATCTTTGGGGATCTGTCTGGCCTAAGATTAAATAGGGAGAAATCCACCGTGATATGTTTTGACATGAATGAGCAGGAGCAATATGCACTGTTAGCCACATTGGGAACTCCTCTATCAAATCTGCCAATCAGATATTTGGGACTACCTTCGAGGTATTGAAAGCTTTGAAAGAGTGATTGGAATGCCCTCTTTGACAAGATTTTTGTTAAGTTGGAAGGATGGAACAGTAAGTTCCTATCTAAGGGTGGACGGTTAATCATGTTAAATTCTGTTATGACTTCCATTCCGGTTTTCTACTTTTTCCATCTTCAAAGCTTCGAAATCAATTTGGAAACGATTGGATTTGATGCAAAATAAATTCTTTTGGAGAGGTGTGCGACATGAGGGTAAGTTCATGCAACCACTGAAATGGGTGCATCTGTGTGAATGGGGATTAAAGCACTTAAAGAGTTTAATGAAGCCTTATTGATTAAATGGGCTATCAAAATTCTAAATGGGGAGGAAAGGTTACGTACTGAACTTATTAATGATGGCTATGGTTGCTCCAATAGTGCTCTAAATAGATTATACCCCTCCAATCCCTCCCCATTTTGGTGTTCTGTCACTCAAGCTATCAGAGATAATTGGCACTTATTGTAGCCAGTTCTTGGAGATGGCAGGCACTTTAGTTTTTGGAAAGACTAGTGGATGCCATTGGGTGCCCCACAGGAGGCTTATGCAAGGGCCTATTCGGCTTCTATTGATAAGGATGGGGTGGTAAATAACTTTTGGTCTGAATCTGGCAGATGTTGGTAGCTGGTTAAATCGGAGGCATGCAGGGAGGGGACCAGATTATGGGAAGAGAAGCAGTGCTTGATTTCAGTCCTACAAACCAGCTGTGCAAGACCCAGTGTGGAGGACACTTATGCATGGGATGGCATCTATACGACTCAACGTGCCTATGGAAAAATTAGGAGTTCCAACAGTGGTATGGGAGGCAATTATATTGATAAGAAACTATGGCTATTGAAGGTCCCTCTCAACGTACAAATATTTCTCTGGTTATGTAGAAGGGATGGTCTGATAACAGGATACCATAGGCACAGGAGGATGGGGATAGCTCTACATGAGTGCCATCTCTGTGGGATGCACACTGACAGTTTGAATCATTTGTTTTCCTCTTATTTGGTCACTGACACGATTTGGAGAAAAACGTGCAATGAGCCTCCTCCATCATAGGAATCTTTATGGCATGGTTTTGGGATAACTAGGAAGCCACATTTACGCAAGGCGGTGACTCTCTGGTGCATGTGGAGAGTGAGGAATGAGACTATTTCAGGAGAGACCAGTTCATTGTGTACAAATTGTAAATGAGTGTTGATCCCTCATACATAAATGGGGATCTAATTTGTAGGTCTCTTTATATTTCTTCTTATTATTAATAAATTACCCTCCCGGATTACTATTGTAGTACGATAGCTTTCCTTTCAGTTTCAAAAAAATTCTAGACTTAAACTTTTCCTAGGAAAATTGAAATCACGTTGGGATGGGCCATACATAATCACCAAAGTGTTTCCACATGGGGCTGTGGAGATCAAGAGCCCTTCCTCTTCAGCAATGCCCTTTACCATCAACGACCAACGATTAAAACCATACATTACATTGGATGGCCATCTGGTTGACGAGGTCACTCTTGAGGAGCCTTAGCTCCTGTCATTCTTCGCCTTAGGTAATATCTTCCCTTTACTGTTTCGTTTC
Source organism: Thalassia testudinum (assembly GCA_037157565.1). Lineage (NCBI taxonomy): Eukaryota > Viridiplantae > Streptophyta > Magnoliopsida > Alismatales > Hydrocharitaceae > Thalassia > Thalassia testudinum. The sequence continues at coordinate 126,922,503 of JAZHRO010000031.1, forward strand.
CAATGAGGACATTGTTTGAACCAGGCATGGGGGGATAGGTCCTGAGGCATTTGTTTATAGCATATCTACATTTTGCATCCATGCATGCATATTGCATTCGAGAAAAAAAAAGAAGAAAAAGTTGTTATGCTAAACTGGTTGTGTTCTGCATCTTTAGGCATAAGACCAAGACTTTAGGTTTGCCTAAGCTGGCTCAAGGTATCAAATTATAGGAGTTAGGGTTGAACTACTAGCTTTAGACCCTCAGGGTCCTTTGTGAACTTAGAAACTTAAGTAGGAGTTAAGTTGTGGACCATTCCTCAAGAGGTTCAGGAAGGAAAGCTAGGGAATGAGTAAAAGGCTGGGTAGTACCTGGTGTCTTTTTCTACTTTTTGGTTTACGGGTCTTCGCGACCTAAGCATCCACATTTCACACACACTTGGTCTTGTGTAAATAGTGATCACCCTAATTCATTTCTTAAAGAAAATTTGGTTCTCTTAATTTTGACTTAGGAGAAGTTTGAAAACACAATTTGATTAGAAGAGTTCCTACCGCAGGAGAGGTGTAGTATATACTCACCTTGAGGATGTGGTGATAACATGTCACCTCCTCGGTGCTTGTCTCTTAGGATGTCCATCCTAGAGGGGTCTTGTAAGTGCATTGTGCGGTTTAGGTACCATGGGCGGCCGTATCTCGAAGTGCAGATTGCCACAGGCCTGAATTCGCTTAAAAAATCCATGGGCGATACTATCTCGAAGTGTCGATTTCCAGGAGTTCTTGGGGTTGTCATGGGCGGTGCCATCTTGAAGCATCGAAAGCCAGGCACCCCTTGAGGTTCAGTTATGGGGACAATGAATCCGACATAGAATTGTTTATGGTTGATCCAAGGTTAGACTTAGAGGAATCAAACAAAAAATATATATTAAAAGAAATATCCTTCTTACTCTCTTTAGGTTGGCAATCATACCAACCTCAAATGACTCAGACCAATGCACATGCCCGGATGCTTTAATCTCTGGGACCAATAAACCCTAGGGTAGAGTTAGAAATCAAGGAAACCTGTGCCTGCAAGTCGTCCTTAGCTGACCTAGTCTGTAACTCAACAACTACTTGGGCACCTTATGATCTATGGTTAGATGGTTCAACCTAATTTCTATGGAAAGGTCAATTGAGTTAGCTTGGATAACTTGGAGTGTTAAGTCATGATTGAATTTGCTAGGGACTAGCAAAAATTAGGCATGGAGGTAATTGATTAGCACATATTTGTGGGCTATTTAGGTATTTAAGTAGCTAGATATTAAGTTAATTTTAACATTTAGATAGCATACATTAGGATGTAAATAAATTAATTCATATTTTTAGCTTAATTGCATAATTCATGTGTGGCATTCGCATCTAAATGCATTTAGAATTAACTTTGAATTGCATGCATTTGATTAGTTAACCAATTAGGTGCGTTACATACATTGTTTTAATTAACATAGAAGATAAGGAGTTATGTATAAATAATCCTAATTATTTTATTATTGTTATTATTATTATTATTCTTCATCAAGTAACCGCTCCACCACCTCCTCCTACACCCATTCATTTCTAACTATTGCCAGCATTCACGAGGATTTGCTCCCGCCTCTTGTGATTTCAAATGAATTGGCCACAACTACAAGAGGGGGAAGGAGATGACTGTGCTCAGGAAGGCCTCCACCCCGATTCACCACTGTGCTGAGAGTTACCTCTCATCTGCTCCACCACCACCAGCCTCAACTGTGGCGATGAGTCTCCATCACCGTGGGCGTGTGGCGTGACAGGCCACACCACCATCTGGAGATCGTTTGCATTAACGTGAGCACCTCAGCATGCACCACCTCACTGCTATCCACACACGGCAAGTAGCCGCGTCCTGCACCTTCATCTCCCCTGCCAGTTAAGACATCTGGGAAGTTTCCCAGATGTCTGAAGCCCCTCATCAATCCCTCGACACACCTCCACCCAAGTGCTACAGAGCGCGCCACACCTGCAACAGCAAGCAGCCTCCATCCGCAATTACAGCAACACACGTACCCTACACGTGACCTCCGCGAGCAACTCCTCCACCCGCGCATGCCTATGCCTCCACCTACACAGATCTCCAACACGAACAGCCCTCTCGCTCCGTGTGTAGCAATCATTCCCACATGCGTGCCTGCGTACCCCACTCATTGTGCCTCCACCAAGACCGCAGCAGCAGCACCTCCACCCACGCACTACAGAGCACGTCCTCCAGCACCTATGGCCGCACTCCAATAGTAGCTTACCCGCGCATGCCCTCACCGACCCCTCCAATGCACGTGCATCAACAATGATCTGTGCACCTCCTCGCGTGCACACCTTCGCAAGCTTCAACAGTGATCGCACGGGTTTCACATGTTTGAAATCGGGGTTCGGAGGACCCGTCGTCATAGTAAGGAAAATGAGTCTATCAAATACAATTTATAACCGAAACTCGAAAAGTGAGTCCTGGGTAGAACACAGGGACGCAAACATTTGGTTTTATAAAAATCTATGCTTCACTTTTATTTATTTTTGGTTGTTTTTATCTTTTCTATTTTTTTTAGTTTTTAGCAAGCAACGGATTAGGTTGATGACTTTTAGCTAATCTACTTGCAATAATATAAGAGAGTGAGAGAAAGAGAGAGAAACAATCATCTATTTAAAAATGAATGTTTGTTACACTATGAAAGTGGAAAATCTACACTAAGAAAGCGTAAAAAGATAGAATGTGGTGAGAGAAATCCCCCTCGACGGTCGCTCGGAGGACGACTCGCTCTGACGTCGCCTGAAGGAAGGCGGTGAGGAGCGAGACGAAGGAGGACGGAGTCGGAGGTTGGAGGATAGGGCTGGACGGCGTCGTGGCAAGGATCTTCTTCCCAAAGGGTGGTGGGAGGATGGCTACGGGATGCTGCACAAATGGGGATAAGGGAAGGGAAAACTATTTGATTTTCTACTCTAGAGGAGCATCCCAAGCTTGGGACAAGCTCTCTCTAGAGCCTTGGTGGTGGTGAGAGGAAGAAAGGAAGAGATGAAGAAAAATTAGTGGGGTAAGGGTCCTTTTATAGTGGAAGAATGAATCAAATTCGTATACAAAACATTTAGTGACAGTGATAAACATCGTTGAAGATCCATCATAAACATTGTTGAATATCCCGCTCAAGTGCCCCTGCTGCAGCACCGCTGGCGCTCGTTGTATGCGTCCTTGTCGAGTGCACATGAGCGATATGTGCCGCTGGTGTTGCTGCCTCCTTATGCACGTTGCACTACTGCGTGCGCCACTAGTTTGCGCGTGCGTGCCTCCATGCGCGCGTGAGCATTTGTGCTGCTGTGCACATGCGGTGGCGTGTGTGTGCATATGGGCAGCCTGGGTTGTGCCATGTGGCGCAATCTGAGCCGTCCATCTTCTTTCCTTTGTAGGGGATGCTACAGAAGTTGGATTGATTCAATTTCCACACCGTTAGGTTGCGATCGTCGACTCGAATCCATCCGTAAGGTTGGATTTTTCATTGGATGCTCCAGATTGCATCACCTAGTCCCTCTACCGTTGACCTTCCTTGGATTCCATATGGTGCTATGGGACTCCGATCGAGGCAATTTTGGAGGTGTTGGACTCCGATCGTCATCTTGATTAGATCCGTAGGGTCAGATCATCAATCCAAGGCTTCAAAATAAATATCCTTCTCCCCTAACCACAAAAAGGATGCAATTAACCTAAATTATCTAGAACTACTCTAAATGCAAAATGATGCTTGCTATGCAATATTTATAACAAGCAATGCAAATCTAAGCCTAGGAACATTCATGAATAGGTTTTTTACCCTCAATAATTGTGTCTACATCATACCCCCATGGGTATCTTTTGTTAGTCCCTAACAAAATTAAACTACATGCTATGTATAAAAACAGAATTAGGATTCGATCGCTTAGGCCTAAGTCATTTATTAACTATTGAAAATTTCAACTAAGGTCCTAAACAACGAAAACTCAACAGTACTCGCTTGAATGCCAAAATGCAGACCGCCCAAGTCCTCGCCTTATTTGAAAAGGGAAGATACATTTTTTTTTTTTTCTTCTTTTCAATTTTTTTTGTACATTTTGAGTTTGAGAGTTCTGGGATAACATTTTACGGCTACCTAACCTGCCCAAGACTTTAAAAGGACTCTAAGTGCTAAGCATCTAGTGAAAAGAGTGAAAGACTCACTAGGCGACCGTTAAAATGGGCTTCGGGTTTCTACGACCCTAGGTGACCTTGCCTAGAGGTTTATCTTTTCGAACGGTAGCTTTCTCCCTACTTTTATTTATAGGGTCAACAAAAGGGTGTCCTTTTTCTATTTTTTTTCTTCTCTTTTTGGGTGTTTCTTTTTTTCTCTTGTTTCTAAGTAGGTGGCTTCCTTGATCTAATATTTACCTAAAGGCAGTACAAAGAATATGGTCTTGTGGCTGGACTGTGGATAACTGACTGATGAGCTGTTACCACCGACAACTTGCCAGCCATAACACCCTAGATAGTTCATTAGCTACCCAATTTTTGAAGAAACCATCGAAAAGTGAGTCAATGCAAAAAGTGTGTAGATACTTAGGCTTAAAGTCCCCTCAAATCAGAGGGCGGGTTGACAAGTCATGTGCTTATCACCCCAATTTATTCACCAAATTATAGATGAATTTAAATTGGTAAGGACTCGAGACTAAGTCCACATTCGAGTGGACAATCGAGCTAATTATGCCTGAAGACCTAAAGAGTCTAGGTACTCAGGTCCTATCGTATCATTTCCTAAAGTTAATAAGCACCTAATGCCTAAGTTCTCTTCTCCTAATTAATTCTTTTTTTTAATTTTCAATTTTAAAAAAAAAAAAACTAAAAGAAATTCTGTGGAGTTAACAAAATGATTTCAGGATAAAGTATCGACCCCCCATGCCTAAATGCTGCAATGTCCTCATTGTAAGAACAAAGACATGAAAAGGGTAGAATAATAAAATATGACCTAAACAGCATGAAAATCTGGTTGGCTCAGCAGAGAGAAGAAAGTATATACAAGTGTTAAATTTAATACTTGAATTCTCAAGGAAGAAATTGAGAATTCACAACTGTGGTTCAGAATCAAAATAAAAATATTCATCCTCAGACCTGCCAACAGAATATGTCCACAGATGTGAACCAAGTTATGGTGTAGACGCATGCCCCAGGGTTGAGTGGTTCTTAGGTTCTGGATGAAAGTCACCCAGAACCTATGATTATTGTGTTTGCAGGGCTGGGCCTGTGGTTTTGTTGTGTGCAACCCAAGACCAAAGTGTCGAACAATGGGTAAAGATGGTTTAATAGGTTCCAATGTCCTCTTACCATTCAGCTTTGAAAAATAATCAGTTATTTCGAGCTTGGGTTACATGTTAACGATATTGTAAGGGTCCTAGTAGAAAGTAGGTGGTTTCAAGTCAATAGGTACCCTTAGATCCAAAATTAAATCTCCCTCAGACTTAGCCTCCCAAATTTTCATTTCAACAATTCTATCCTCCAACATCAAGAACTCAGGCTCTAGGACCTCTAGCATATCATTCACCCCATATGATTCACCCAAGTCTAGAAAACGTTAGTAAATCAAGATTGACTTGGGCACATTGATCTCAGAAATCAGCTCTTTGAGATGCAGATGAGGAATGGGGTCATTGATTGAATCATCAAGATTCAAATCCTCCAAGTTAACCCCAACCAAATCAAATTCCTCTATTATCATGTTGTCAAATTGTTAATCAGATTCCTCATGCCCGTTTGTCTCACTAAAATCATTTTCCTTATGCTCATGTGAGAGTTGACCTAAAGATTCTTTACCCTCAGAGTCAAAGAATTGATGATCCTCATTTATATATGTCTCAAAATCATAAATCATTTCATGATCCAAGGAGACATAATTTTCTTCGTTTCCTGACTTTGGGATCTTGAGTGAATCAATCGGTTCATCCTCAAATGGTGTCTCTAGACCAATCTGGTCATCTCTAGTATGATAATATGTATCCCCCCTGACAGGCACCTAAGCGGGTTCAGACATTGGCTCTCCTGAAGAGGGTTCTTCTTGAGAATCATCTCAAGATTTGACTAGTGCAACCACAAATTTCATCCTCAACCTCGACAACTTCCCAAGAAGAAACTCACCCAAGTCCCTATCCCGAACGCTCGAGAGCAAATCCAATAAAGTGTTATTCAATTCATCAATCATTTTTATTGTAGGCTCCAACGCTTCAGTGCATGGTGTTGGCTGAGCTTCTATAGATTGTATAGTGTTCCTCAAATTGGCCAACACCCTATCCTGGATCTAGTTCATTTGAACTGACTGGTTCGATTCAGGGTTGGGTGGGTTTGGATTAAATCTAAGGGAGTCAAGATATCAAGGTTCTCGGGTCCCTCCCTGATAGTAGGTCATTTTAGGTTGTTTAAAGGATGGTGGCGACCAATACTCAGGGGAAAGCTAGGGAAGGTAGGTGTTATAATCATCATATCCTTCCTGATTGTAGATTGGGTTGGTTTGATCATCAAAAAATCGAGAACTATAATCATTGTAGCTCTGGGAAGGATAGTAATCAAGATTTTGTTGACCAGGGCTATGCCCTGGACACTGAGGTCTGGATATATATCTCCAATCAAAGTTATCCTGGCTAGTGAATGGGTAATTACAAGTCAAGTTGGGATAGCAATCATCTTGGAGATAAGTGGTGGTAGGAGGGTAGGATTGGAAATGTATGAAAGATGTGGAAGGATACATTGTGGAGTAAGAGGGAAATCAGAAGAAAGAAAGGAGCCCTGCAGTACAAGCAATCAACCCTATCCTTAGGTTGGTTAGTCCAAAGACCTACAGACTCCTAGGACCCATCTTGAAATTTTAAACGATTTGGTCTACTGTTATCCGGTCAATCCAACCAATTAGACGGAGGGACTAGGGAGAAGGTTCTTCCTTTGTCTTACGCCTCTAGTTCCTAGTGTACCCCCCAACTGCAGTCGTTCGATGGTACTCCCCTAGTTAGACATCAGATAGACCAGTAGAATCAGATTAATCGAGAAAAATCTCTATCTGAGCCTCGAAGAGCGAATCAATCCTTAAAGCCGACATCTACTCAGTTTTAGTTAGGCTTGGGATGATTGTGCTCTTGGAATGTGATGGGCCATTAAGATGGGTTGTGCCCTTGATGATCAGTTAAAATGTGTGTGAGTGCACAACTAGGGTTTGCAAAAAGGTTATTTGATGATGTGTCATTTAGGGTTTAACCTTGTTTAGTAGCTTTTAGAGTTTAATCTTAGGTATATTCATTAAAGTTTAGGAGAACACTCCAAGTTTTGAAAGCACGGGTGTAGATATATTCCTTTAGAAATCAAAAATAGTATGTGGGGTTCCTAGTCCAGTCATAAGAATCAACCCTAAGTGGCAAGCTAGTTGATGGGTCACTTTTATCTTAAGTGGTGCAGCCCAAACAGTTCAATTAATTGGCCTATTGCACCACTTAGTTAAGGCACATAGAAACGTTTGACCTATTCAAATTTCTACTCACTAATTTGTGTGTTGAGTTAAGCGTACCGGGTTCACAGGTTAGATCCCAATTAAGTGGTAGAATCGATGTGATTGTGAAGCTTAGGGTGAGAAGTTGTGGGTGCTAAGTGTGTAGCTTTCAGAAAATCCCACAAGAGAAGAGGTTTTTTTTTATTTTTTTATATATGCCTGGGTGAGATGAGTGGAGGTGGCAAACAAGCAACCAAATCTATCCTAGGGTTTATAAAAAGCACCTAAGTTGATTTAGGTTTGAGTTATTAGTGTGGTGAAATGAACTAGTGGGTGGGCAAGTGGGGGGAAACTTACAGAATTCTCTACCAGCACTTTACTCCAATATATCGCCCTCAGCTCCACGATTGGGTTCTTGCAAGACAATAAATCGAACAAGAAAGATAGGTTAGAGAAATATGTAAATAATGTGGGAAAACGCGATAAAAACCAAAGAGCGTTGTCTCCCCGGCAATAGCGCCAAAATGATTGCACGAGTTTCATGTGTTTGAAATCACAGTTTGAAGGACCCATCATCGTAGCTCGCAAAATGCATCCATCAAATAAAATTTATAATCGAAACTTGAAAAGTGAGTCCCGGGTCGAACACGGGGAGACAAACGTTTAGTTTTATAAAAATTCATGCTTCGCTTTTGTTTGTTTTTCATCGTTTTTATCTTCCTAATTTTTTTAGTTTTTAGCAAGCAAGAGATCAGGTCGATGACTTCTAGCTAATCTGCTTGCAGCAATATAAGAGAGAGAGAGAAAGAGAGAGAAACAATCATCTATTTATAAACGAATGTTTGTTACACCGTGAAAGCGGAAAATCTACACTAGAAAAGCTTGAAAAGATAGAATGAGGTGAGAGAAATCCCCCTCGATGGTCGCTTGGAGGATGACTCACTCTAACGTCGCCTGGAGGAAGGTGGTGGGGAGCGCGATGAAGGAGGACAGGGCCAGAGGATGGAGGATGGGGAAGGACGGCATCGCGATGAGGATCTTCTTCCCGAAGGGCGGTGAGAGGACAGCCACGAGATGCTCTACGAATGGGGATGAGGGGAGGATAACTATTTGATTTTCTACTCTAGAGGAACATCGCAGGCTTGGAACAAGCTCGCCTTAGAATCTTGGAGGTGGTTAGTGGAAGAAAGGAAGAGATGAAGAAAAAAAGGTGGAGTAGGGGTCCTTTTATAGTGAAGGAAAGAATCAAATTCGTATACAGGACATTCAGTGATGGTCATAAACGTTGCTGAAGATCCACTTCAAACATTGCTAAAGATCCCGCTCACGTGCCCCTACTACCGCATCGCTAGCGCATGCTGTACGCATCCTTGTCGCCCGTGCATGCGCGATACGCGCTGCAGTTGCCACTGACTCTACGCATGCACTGCACTACGACTCGTGACTCCATGTGTGCACATGCCTGCAATACTATGCACATGCGGTGGCACGTGCATGCACATGGGTGTCCTGGGTTGCGCCACATGGCGCAATCTGCGTTGTCCATCTTCTTTCCTTTGTAGGGGATGCTACAGAAATCGAATTGAGTCGATTTTCATGCCGTTGGGCTACGATCGTCGACACGAATCCATCCATGCAGTCGGATTTGTCATTTTATGCTCCAAATTGAATCACCTTGTCCCTCGGCCATTGATATTTGTTGGATTGCATATGGCGCTACATGACTCCGATCGAGCAGATTTCGGAGGCTTTGGACTCCAATCGTCATCTCTATCAGATCCGTATGATCAGATTGTCAATCCGAGGCTTCGAAATAAATATCCTTCCCTCCTGACAACAAAAAGGATGCAATTATCCTAAATTATGTACAACTACTCTAAATGCAGAATGATGCATGCTATGCAATATTTATAACATGAAATGCAAATCCAAGCCTAGGAACTTGCATGAATAGGCATTTTACCCTCAATAATTTTGTCTACATCTAACAATAGCAGTGATAACCATAGCTACCACTCCCCTCCTCCGATCGGCCACCTTTGGCCTAGTAGTAGCTACCTCCAACGAGCTCCTCCCCTCCGGCCATCCACTCCTCCATGCATGCAATCCAATTGAAGATCCTCCCCTGCTTTTGCACAATAAAACATATATTAGTTATTACATTCATATGCCATTGCAAGCTTTTGATTTTTTCTTTTATTAATTAAATATTATGGTACATTTAGGAGAACACCCTCAAATTTCAACATAAATGCAAAATCAGCATGATCATGTCATATTTTCCCAATTGAGAAGCGATTTTCACTCGATTTCTTGACGAAATTAATAGTGAACATCGATTTTTGACCCTTGCGAGTTTTAATAGGCCATTGCCTCCCTGTGAACATGACCTGCCCTTCTGCGAGTGGTTTAATTTTAATTATTTTGATTAGTCGATTTTCCACTACTTAGAAATACAACGACAAATCATCTTAATCATCATTTTCAAAAGTAGAAATTGACTCATCACCCTTATTCATCATGTCTTCATCCTTCTCAAGCACCCAACAAAAACCCACCACGTATCCTACCCCTCACGTGCTCTCACTGACTAAATCGCCCTCCACCCTGTATGGAGCTACCCAATAGCAGCAAACCACCACCGTCGCCCGTACCACCGGCACTACTCCAATAGCATGCGACCTCAGGCGCGAGCCCCTTGCCGCTAATCGCTCCAACGCACACTGCCCTACACCAGCTCCACCGTGCATAGGCATGCATCGCGCCCAGCATCCCTCCCGCACAGCTCGCCCGCAGCCACTAATTGCAGCACAGCCATCTCCACTCCCAAACAGGGGTGTGTGCAGCATGCACCCAACATCCCCTACTTGATGTTCGACCACCACTAGCCACCGTAGTCTACACCAACGACTCAATCGTGAAGCCCTCGTCCCACTCATCCTCTGTCGTCAACTGATGGGAGCCTCATCATGAGCCATAACTAGCTCATTTTGACCTAATAAAGAGAATAAAAGCTCCTACATGACATAGAAGAGGGCATAATTGGAGGAATAAGTGTTCTGAGAAGAAAACATGAAATAAAGGTTAAAACTGCAATTTTACCATTGCAGTGCATAAACAAAATTTCTTAGAGACAGAGCATGGGTCAAATGGTCTAAATAAGAAAAAAAGTGGGTTGAATCAATCAGAAATGGGTTCATGTGCAATCTACGAATTAAATGACATTTGGTAACCCTAAAATAGACCCGCTTAATTCAGCAAGGTTTCGATCAGGATAAAAATCAATTAAACTATCTAAAAATCATGGAAAAATATCCCCTAGGGTTTAGAACATTCAAATTGGCCTCTAGAACCTTGTTTGACCTAGGTTAGGGTCCTAGCTCATCAATTGACCTAAATTGGGTTTTTACGCAAAATGTCTAGACAAACGTGGTCAAACCTAAAATCCAACTTCACCATTGGATTCCTTAGGTCCAAATTAGGTTTGTACCAAAATTTGGACCTAAGGGGAGGTCATCTTGACCTACTTTGCAATTTAGTACACTGAATCACATTTTGGTCCCTATCTTTTGAAAACCATCACAATAACCCCCCTATCTTTTTTGCGGATCTTACAATCAAGTCCTTCCACCATTATTGGGGAAGATTCTTCTCCAGCAAGGTTGACAGGGGGGTATGCTCAAATTCCTCAGAGATCTCCTCCCAGAATTGGAAGGGAGATTCTCTGAGGAATCCCCTTCCATCTAAGCTCGATCTTGATCTCTGATTTCTTTCTAAACTCTCGTGCGAACACACGAGAAATTTGGATCTCGACCACCTTCCTTCTCTGGCGAGACAACGGCAGCCAAATGCCTGCCCTCCACGCACCAGGCAGTTCAGCCAGCACCTATAAAAAGACCTCTGACCCTCTACGAGATCTCAGACTTGTCTTAGCCGTAGAATCCTCCAAATTTTCTTCTCTCCTCTCTCCGGCCAAGGAACCCGCAAGCTCCGGTGACTACCTCCCCTCCTTCTCATCGCTCTGCTACCATACCAGCAGCAGAGTCTACTTCGCTTCATCTTCCCGCGTCGCGCCGCACCAAGTGCACGTTTCCCCGACCTCTTCCTCATCGCCGTCATCTCCCTCAGTGTTATCTTCTCCGACGACGGCAACTACGAGCCGTCTGACTCCGCTGCCCCCGTTCTCTCCCAACAGTCTAGATAAGTCCCCCATCTTCCCCTCTTTCATTTCCTCATGTTATTTCACTCAATTGACCCTCGACCGTTCTTGTCCACCTCCACCCTCCGGCGAGATGCTCCCGTTGCACCGTAGCCCCACACGTCTCGCCAACCATCACATAACTTTTGCCTCATCTCACTGAGCACACTCCACTCATCCATAGCCCCACCACACCACCATAGCAACCCCCCAAACACACCCACCCATCCGGCCACAGAGCGACCTAGGCACTCACGCCTAGGCCGCCCTGCAGCCTGACACATAGCTGATCACCTTCGCCATGACACGGCGAAGGTCCCCCAGTGGTCTGATTAGGCCGCGAGGTCATTTTCGTGTCTGACAGATTCAACGCTCCGGCCACCATTGACGACGACTCGACAAAGCTCCAAGCTCACTCCAGGCTTCAGGATCGCAACGCTCCAGGTGCTGCGAATTTGGGGAGGTCATGCGAAGGGAGTTGACCCAGCAGGTGAAGCCAACAGAGCCTACAGTTGAGGAATTGAAGGCGCGATCGGCTGCAGGCACGTGAAGAACAGCAGTGGGCTTTAGTCCCACATCGGTAAGCCACGACGCATGCACACCCTTTAAATTGTTTTTGTGAAATAGTCTCTTCGCCTCTAGTTACACTTGGGGTGAGGTCCCTCACCCATTACACTGCGCCTCGTTCGTGGTTTCACTTCACGGATCTGGCGCGACCTGACCCGACCTTGTCCCGAGCACACCTCGCGCACCACCCTCACGCCGGTGTGCCTGGTCACGGGCGCATGATCTAACCCGTTTAAATGGCTCTTCGAGAGCGTGCTGAGGTTGGTTTACACAGAGAGAAAGAGAGACGCGCAGGTAGAGGGATAGGTTTTGCTGTGCCTAGTGTGTGCAGGACACAGGTTCTTAGCCGCTGCAAGAAAGAAGGAAGGAAGCACTACAGCCAAGGATGAGAGGCAAGGCAGAGAAGAAGAAACACCAAAGGGAAACATAAGAAAGAAGGAAGGAGAGTGGCAAGACAGAGAAGAACAGAACCAAGGAAGGCTGAAGAAGAAGAAGACAAGGGGCAAGAAGGCAAAGGAAAAGAAAGAAGAATGTCAGACCTTGGTCGCAGGAAGAAAAGAAATAGAGGGAGAGAAATAGAAGCATCAAGGAAGAAAAGGAGTTTCATTTTAAGACGTCTGATATTGTATCAGACATCCATTTTTTGTTTTCTCTGAGCAATTTCCTTTTATAATTCTCATTGAACTCGGATACACTTATTTTCATTTAAAAGGTTGTGTTCTCAAGTTTTGAAAGTACCTAAATTGCTCCCTGTGTTTGACCTCGGATACTCCGATTTTCGAGTTATAAAAACTTTATTTGTTTTCGTGGAAATTTCGTCTATATTACAACGCATTCATTATTAAAACACAATCTAGCCGCCCAAACATCAACCTTACCTCCAACTGTGGCTGGTTGTGCATGCAACAAGAGCACGAAAGGAATCCCCTATTTCCCATCCTTTTAGTTATTACATGTGAATGCCATTGCCACCATTTTATTTTTGGTTTATTAATATTTAATTATGGCAATTTTATGATAAAAGCCCTCATGTTTTACATAAATGCTCATTCAACATACTAGCAATTGATAGTATATTCTAAAGGGCATTTCGACTCAGTGTTTGGGGGATATTTTTGGTGAACAATTGTTTGTGACTTTGGCGAGTTTAGATGGGCTAGTGTCTCCCTATGGACACGATCTGCTCCATTTGTGAGTGGTTTATTTTCTCTTGTTTTGATCGCACATTTTACCACTCTATTTCTGCTCTATAATGAGTTTTAAATCTATTTTAGAGAATCATTTTAGCACTCTAGCAAATGGCGCTGTTGTCGAGGAGGCAACAAGCCTATTAGATGCTTGCATTTATTTATTTGTTCACATTTTATTTAAGACATACTTCACTTTGAATATCTATTTTGTGTGAGGTACTTCTTGGACAATCGCCGCACTCTCTATAGCAATATCGAAAGGAATCGAGTTCCATGCTGTGAGAAGGAGCTTGGCACCTTGGTGTACCTCGTTTCCACCATTCGGATGAGAACATTTTCAAGGGAAGGGCTTCACCTTTTATCTTCTCAATTTCTTGCACTTAGATAGACTTAGACTCTTAGGATTTATTCCTTGTTTGCATTCATTATTTGGTCCTTTGTTTTGGGGTCATTTTTGTAGGGATTTGTTCCCCAATTTTATTTTAGGCCTGCGTTGGGTAATCTTTTTTTGAGCTTGTTCCCATTTACTTAGGCAATAGATTTTTCTTTTTCTTTTGTGGAGTTCATTTATTTATTTGTTTATTTGTTTATTTTGTTTGCGCATAAGTAGTGTAGATAAAAAAATTAAAAATAAAAAAAATTTCAAGTTGCTTGCTGGAAGTTGCATACCCCTAGGTGATCATTAAGGGTTGTATGTTTAACTCCTCGATTTACTTTCTTGCATTGCAAGCATTTAATTGTTGATTGCTAGAGAGCCAGGCATGACCTCTTTCTTAGCATATATATATGCTCACCCATTGCATTTGGGCCTTAATTTCAAAGACCACCAAGTTTGATTTGAATTAATTTAACAAGTGGCCACTGTAAATTTTTTGGAAAGGACTAAGTAAAGGAGGAACACATTAAAACCAAAAGAGTTGATTTGAGACATTGTGCTGCGGTTAAAATTAAAAAAAAAAAATAGTGGATGCACACATGTTTGACATTATTGCATTGGGGCATGCATTCAACCTCTATGAAAGAGCCTCCTATTGCTAGACACTGAGGTGACCTAAACTATAGTCCAAAAGTGAAGTTGCCTCCAACCCTCGTGTATTGAGGGTAGTTAAGAAACATCTCGAAAGCAATGCTTCAAAGGAAAGGGTTGACCCTACTTGCATCCCTCTTTGTTGTGTTTAGTGGTGACTAAACTTTTTGATCCTTAGGGAGGGTCTCTAAAGTTTCTGTTAGGTATTTATTAAGGCATTTTGTAGGTCGACAATAGATATGTAATTGATTGGGTAATTGTTTTGTCATCAACAACTAGACTTAAATCTCAAAGGCCTTAACTAATTAAAGACCTAAAAAGTCCCTCTAACTTGTGCTTGTTTTTAGTAGTGCATGTTAGGGTGACATTCCCTTTTGAGACAGTTAGAGTATTCATCAGAGCCTGAAAGAATCCTGAGAAGAAACCACCCTGGTGAAGAAATGGCTGGTCAAAGGAGCCTTAAGGATTATTTCATTTCGACCAATAACCCTGGCCCTACACTACGTAGACCTGGAGGGTACAATCCCTATGAGGTCAAGAGCAGCACTATATCCTTATTGCCCTCCTTTTGTGGTACTACTAGGGAAGACCCCTACAAGCATATAGAGAATTCACGAAGGTCTGTTCCACGATGAAGCTTCAGGGCATTACTAATGACTCCCAAATGCAGACCCTCTTTCCTTTTTCCCTCAAGGACAAGGCCAAGTATTGGTATCATACCCTTAATGGTTTAGCACATGGGGTGCCTTGAAGGAGTTTCAAAAGAAGTACTTCCCCATGAGCGAAACCAATCACTTTATGAGGGAAATTATGAGTTTTGCTCAAATGGATGGGAAAGCTTTGCATGATGCGTGGGAGCACTTTAATGACCTTTCGAGAATTTGCCCACATCACCAGGTGCCCAAGTAGCAGCTGGTTGAAAGTTCTACAGTGGACTTAGTTATTCACATAGGTAGGCTATGGATGGTGCCTATTGAACAAAATGTTGATTGAAAGCGAGATCGATGCTTCAAAAGTGTCGCATTGTAGTTTAGTCCAAATCGCTTCGAAAACACATACAGTTTTATTACTCAAAAAATGTTCCGAGGTCGAACACAAGGAGCAAATGGAATTCACACACTAAACTTAGCAATTAATGCAAATTGAACACATAATATTACTCAAAAATTGAATAGGAATGTAGAGCATATGAGTATATGAAGAGTACAAGGAGTTTTAAACAAAACAATGGTGCTTTGAATCACCAATTATAAGTCATAGAATAGTTAGTCAAATTGACTAAAGAAGGAAATATAAATTCAGACGTCTGCTTTTACAATCAGATGTCTTAAATGACTCTGCTATAGTCCTCCTCTTCCTTTCTTCTTCTTCTCTATCTCTGTGTACTTCTCTTCCTCTCTTCTTCTTCAGCTTTTGTCTTTGGCATCTTCTTCTTCTTTTTCCTTCTTGTTCCTTTGCCTTTGCGAGCCCTCTCTTCTTCTTTCTCTTCTTTCTTCTCCCTTCAATTCTCCTCTTCTTCTTCTCTCTTCTTCCTTAGGCTTTCTTCTTCTCTAGCCTTCCTACCATCTGAATCCGACTAAGTGTCGGAACCAAACTCTCCAGGGAAAAAACACCCCTTTCGCCCGTGCAGCTCACCTCTCTCTTTCTCTCTTTCTTTTTCAGTCTTGCTCTCCCAAATCCTCAACCGGTCAGGTAATCAGATCTAACGCATACCTGGGTCTAGGCTCACCGACGTGTGTGGTGAGTGAGGAGTGAAGTTAGGCGGGTAGTCGGGTCGGCCAGGTCCGCATGAGCAGTGCCGCGGATAAGTCCGGTGAAGGGGTGAGGAGGACCTCACCCTCAGTGTTGGAGGCGAATAGCCCTCTTCAATTTTTCACTTTATGTCGCTGAAAACATCCCTTCATTTCCGAGGTGGGACTAAATGTCCCACCTTCCTTCCTTGCACACAGCAGCAGAGTGTGTGGCCAAATTGGCAAGACTGCGACTATTAGAGCCCCTGCTCAATGTGTATGCATACTAATTGGGCACGTGTTTTCAACATGATTTCTTGCTTCAAATAATTAATCAAGAATATAGGTGTGCATATGCAAAATCACCACTATATAATATCATATAAAATAATGATCTTGATACTAGTAAACACTATAAATACTAATTTCTAGAATATATCTTGTTCACCATAATATCTATGACATGCATTAAATCATTCATGAGAGATATGCATATGAAAGTAATTTTGATGAAGTAGAAGGAGGGCTATGCAAATTTCAATAGCAACATCTGCAATGGCATTTAGTGTAAATACTAATTGAGGTTTTACTACAGCAAAATAGGGGAGTTTGTTTCCCTCGTGCACACGCGGAGTGGAGTCAGCGGATAGTGTGGTCGCCAGTGATGGGTCTATGAGATGTGGCCTTCGCGATGGTGGGGACGCGGCGGCCAGCAATGGCCGGCGACGGCTGGATGGAGGAGGAAATCACCAGCAACAATGAAGCCCACACGAGCTGCCGCGGCTGCGTGTGCAGGCCGCACGTGGCTACGTGTGGCTTTGGTGCTTGGCGGTGCTCGACGTTGAGCTTTGGCGGTTGGCGGAGGCTTAATGGTGGTGGCTGCGTGGAGGGGGTCCGCTTGGAGCTTTGGGTTCTTCCATCTGGTGGAGAGGAAGAGGATGGCAAAGAGGAGAACGTACACGGCTGGACACACACGCACAAGGGCATGCGGGAAGTGCTTGTGCACGCATGGTGGCAGGTGTGCGCACGGTAGAGCACAAGGCTGCATGTGCGTGAGGGCGTAGTGCACAGTGAGAGCGGTGAGAGGTTGTGCGTGGTGAGCTACACACGGTGAGGGGGAGCGCTTGGTGAAGGCAGTGGCTGGCAGGCGACACTACGCGTGGTGAAGGGACACACGGTGGGTCTGCTACTGCTATAGCTGCATGCGGTTGTGGCTGCGGTGAGTGGGCTGTGCACGTGATCTGGCTTGTGTGTAGGGCGTAGCACGCTGTGAGGTGGTTTGCAGTGGTGGCTGCACGCTATCACCGTGCGACCATCAAGAGGTCGAAGGTTGGAGGTAGGTGCGTAGAGACCACGGTGCACATTGACGTACACGGTGCATGCCTCCTTTACGGCGGTGGAGATGGAGGATATCCTTGCAGGGGGGAAGGAAGGCAGCGGAAGCCCCATCATCTATCCCTAGCCTTCATTTCAAATATCCCTCATGTTTGTTTTGCTTTGGCTGTGGAATTCTCCAACCACCCAGCGAACATTGTGAGTGGTTGGGGTGGTTGAAGAGATGAGGCACGGTTGGCGGTGTCGATAGACTCGGAGGGAGTTGTTGTGAGGAGGATGGCGATGCTGTCCAAACTATCCTCAAGACGTCTTATGTAATGACGTCAGACATTTGAATGATGCCTTCTAGTTTCTTACACTTATCCTGCATCAACCATATAGATTATCATAACCATATTTTATAAAATTGGTTCACAAAATTATACGCAGACTATGTTGAATTATCAACTAACTCCTAATTAATTAGAAACTAAGGACAGATAATTGAAGAGTACTTAGCCTAAATAATGGTCCACTAAAGTGGACTTATCAAATACCCCCATGCCTAAGTTTTGCTAGTCCCTAGCAAAAAGTAAAAAACAATAGAAGTCATGAAAAAGATTTCTTCTTTTTCTATTCCAAAAATTTAGAGATCCAGACAAATGTGAAGTGATAACAACCTAGGTAACGGATCCAAGTGAAAAGCCAACTTACATTTACAGTTCGTACTTATCCCTTGGTAAACATTTTATTAGGATAGGCAACTACTTCACTCGGGGATAAAGCAGAATATAATCTAAAATTTGACCTCAGCTTTTTAGCTTCGGTAGGAGATGCTGAGCTTAATAGATACGTATTTGGTGGCACACACTCATCTAGTGCTACATGTAATCTAATACTGCAGACTCTAGATCTCTTGACTATCCAACAAGTCAACTCAAAGAGAGGTTAAACAACTATGCTCTCTTGATGTTCCTTAGTGTTCACTCTTTTCCTTCTTTTCTTTTTGAGATCACAAATCTAGCCAGATTTAGTATGTGTACTTGTTGTTTGGTGGCCTCACATGGCATTCACACTTCAATTAAAGTCCTAATAACCCTACAACTAAGTTAGAGTCCTCAGCCAGTATTCGGGCGATCAGAAACACTGAAAGGTAGGTATGGGTCATATTTGGTGGATCGTGATGGGTGTTTTTGATGCCTCAGAAACAACGTCATGAAGATAAAATTTTAAACTTGGACTCTTCTTTTTCTTCTCTCTCCCTTTTCTTCTTACTTTTTTTCCTCTCAATTTTAAATATAATTATTTTTTTTTCTTTATAAATCAACATAACACGACGCAGACTGTTATTTATAAGGCATTATTAGGGATGATGATGGTCGAGAGGATATTGTGTGGCTTATTTGGTGGAAGTGCCTACTCTTGGCACCGGGAAAGAATGGATAGGACAAGCATATTTTTGACCTTTGACACTATTACCCTCCTTCAGCAGAGGACTCTATGAAGGGTGATCGCAACCATCCACCATATTCATAGCTTTATTAAGACTCAATCTCTATGTATCTGCCTTATTTGGTGACTCTCATAAATTCATACAATGTATGCACATAGGAACAGAGAGCGAAAACTATGCCTAACTCTGAAACATCATCATCTAATTGTCCAAAACTTAAGAGTCCTTGTACTAGATATAGCATACCAGTAATCTTTCTACTTTCTTCTCACAAATATGAGGTGGATCTACTAGAAGATAGTATGCCTGACTCCCTATTAACCGTCCAAGGGTTCAGTAGACTAAAAATGCTTATTGATTTTCTTCGAAGATCCATTATCTAGTCTACGTGCAAGTGAAGTAAATGTACTGGATACTAAACTTAAGGAAAAATTTAAGAAGAAAAATCTTTAATGACACTTCCATGACTAAGATGTTTTGCTAGGGACTAACAAATTTAGCTCAAGAAATTTTTTTTTATATGCTAACCTAAATGCATGAATACTTCTTAAAATGCAAAATGCACCCCCCCATGCCTAAATCCTACAATGTCCTCATTGTAAAATTAAAATAGAGGGAGAAAGGAAGGAAATCACTTGATGATGGTGTTATTTAGTACGCTGGGCTGCCTCCCAACAAGCGTTGCATTTTCTGTCAATAGACAGACCTATAAGGAACCTGTAAGTCTGGTTCCAGACAGAAAAAGCTGGACCCTAAAAATATGCATAACAGTGCGGGCCTAGAAAATAGGTAGCCACGGATGTGGGCGAGCTGATGACGTAGCATGATTCCAAATGCTTGCCAGAAGACATGAAAGTGGAGAACCTCGTTGGCTACCTTGGGAGGTCTAGGAATAACAAAAGGAATATGAAAAGGGACCTCCAGAAACGGAATAAGTGCAGGATAACAAGGATCCTCCATAGTAGGATGGGTTTTAAAAGATATAAACATTATTATTTCAAACCCTTCAATGGCGAGACTAAAAGTACAAGCATCAATCCACACTCGCCATTCTACCCGAGGATGTACTGGCCTGATATGTTCTCTAGAAAGAATGTGCATGAGTAGAGATCTGAGCCATGGATCGGTTAGGGATTGTAAGGTTTGTTTGTAGTGTCTGAAGGTAATGATTAAGTCCAATGAGTGCTTAGTCGGTGTCAGGTCCAATTCCAACAATGATTCAGATTGTGTATTCTCCCTAACAATTCTAGAAAAATTCACGTCACCCTGCCTAGCAGTAATGATCAGAGTCAAATTTTCACCTTCCAGTATATCTGAATGAATGGTGGACTCCAAATTATATTCCTTTGATGGTAGGGTCGAAACAACAGAATCATTATCATTAATCTCATCCCCGAATTCTTTTGGCTCACTAAAATTTTCGTCGAGGTGTATATGTGATTCATTAGTAAAGAAAGGAGTTGCTTCAGTATCATCAATTATTTCTGATAGTAGATCCATCTTAATGTTTTGGAGTAAGCCTATATCACACAATTCTTTGTTCTTCTCGGGGCATAAATCCTCAATTGACGTGTTTTGTCCCCAAGAGTCTCCCTTAGGCTTCTCACTATTGTGTTTGTCCTCCTCTAATATCAACTACTAGTTTAATGGAGGATGACTCTCAAAAGAATGGAGGAATCTAGATTTCACCATATTATTGATATCCTTAGGGGGCAAGTCCTCAAATAACACATAATCTCCCTGTGATTCACTCTAGATTTTTAGTCCAGGTTCCTCCATTGGGGCATCCTCGTCTTATAAAATAGACTCTTTATATCCCTGAGACCAAAATTGATCTAATTCATCCTCCATTCCCTTAGGGTCACCTTCATTGGGTGCATTTAAATCCTCAGGATGCTGAATGGTAGGTATTGATTCCCTAAGTGGAGGGTCATAATTAGGCTCACTAAGGGTAGAATGGGATTCCACCAGATAATTAATAGGGGAAGTGATAGGAACAATACAACCTTGACCTGGGTTAGTAGGGGTAAGGAAAATACTATCATTGGGGTCAAGGTCCTCAAGAGGTACCATCTTCCTTTTCTTTTGACTCCAATATAGCTCGGGTGAATAATCACTAGGATCGTTCTCCTCTAGTGGCTATGTCTCATTGGCAGAGTCTAAGTGATAGCTACATAAAATTGGATCCCTATTGTCATTGTATTCCTCAGAATTATTTTCATGATCACGGTCATACGGGTAGGGATCAGAATTATTGGGAAGAGCATAGCTAAGTTGTCTTATTTCTTTGTTTAATTGTTGACTATTCCTCAACATCCCTCCCGTAGATTCCATCATTTCCTTTCGTTGTTTTTGCATTTCTATCATAAAAGAGGAGAGGCTACTACTATCAGGCTGGCGAGGATAGTCAATTTTAGGCTTTGGTTGCCTAGGGGTGTTGGTCCAACCTCGATACGGAAAATCATGAAGGGTGTGAGGGTTGGGTGTTTGCATAGGGATTCCAGGGTTGGAAAATACTGCTCCTAGGCTCTGCTCAAAAGTTGGAGCAATCGGGCTAGTGCTCCCAGGATAAGAATAAGAATGATCCCATGAATTGTCACTGTACCCATCAAAGGATGGCTATGCTCTGGGCATGGGATCCTGGTTAAAATGATAGAAGTAAGGATAGTCCATTTCTTTTAATTAAATGTTTTAACTCTCTTAAGGCTTAGATAGATTAAAACAGTAAACTTCCTAGAGAGCTCTATCATGCACACGCCAAGCAAACACAAGGCAAGAGGTCTTTTGTTGATTTAAAATTCAATAAGTCCTCTTCCAATCTCTTCAGCTTGGCCAAATATACTCAAGGCAATATTTCTCCGTTCCCACGTAAGTGGTATAAGAGAAATGAGGCACTTGAAATTTTTGGTCAATGACTGTTAAGAAGGTTGAGGTTACTTTTAGTCCTTTTTGGATGATCAATCCAAGCTGTCAAGCCATAACACACCCTAAATTGACCTTCGAGTGCCCTAGGACCTATACTTTGCTTAGATGGTACTCCCAGGTGATCAAGTGAGAAGTTTCTCCAAGGACGAACAAAGGGATGCAAGTAGGGCGAACCCTTCCTTTGAGGCGATGCATATGCGGTGCCCCTTAACTACCTTTTTGTTCCTTTAAGGGGTGTCTCCCTCCGTGAAGTATCAAAACACTTAGTCAAAAGATAGTACCACCACCATAAAGCACGATAGGAGGGTCAGCTCTGATAAAGATATCGGTGCCCATAGCCTTAAGGGTCCAAGTCCTAGTGCAGTGCCTATAGTGCATGCTAAATACAGGAAGCATGCATCACACCGCAAAAAGTGATTTTTCCTTTTGAAAATCATAGTCACGTTATTCAAACACTTCCTGTATATTTTTCTTTCTTTCCAAGAAATAATGTAACCACTTGAATAATATTTTCAAATCAGCTTAAATGGTCTTCTTTAACTATGTCCAAATGCAATGCTTGTGTAGATAAGTAATGCATAAGAAAAGACGTACCTTACTCCAGCTCTCTTCAATGCAAGATGTTTATAATGCAAAAAGAAAAGCTTGATGCTGCTCATTCAATCTTAGATGGTCTCCGTATAGATATGCAGCTTCTAGTAGATAGTTCGAATATATATATATTTTCAATAATAATAAGCAAACAAACCTAATCTAACTAACTAACTGTTGAGCGCGAATCTACGCCAACGTGTTTGGTTTTTGGAAAAACCCGTCGTTGTAGTTCGAAAGCGAAGGATTCGTGTTCAACAAATAAAATTTATACCGAAATAAGAATTCCGGGTCGAACACAGGGAGGCGAACGTTTGATTTAAAAACTTCGCGTTTCTTTTTATTTTGTCACGAAGAAATTTAATTTAAACTATCTAAGTATCTACAGCGAATAAAAGAGAGAGAGGGAGTAAGAGAGAGAGAAAGAATACTACACATGGAAATTAAAATGAGATGTAGAATAGACAAGGAATCATAAAAGAGTTCATTCGTTACAACTAGAAAATATAAAACAATTACTCTAGAAAGCATTAAAAGAATGGAGGGAGAAATGTCCTCCTCGACGATCGCTCGGAGGACGAATAGACTACTCTTAGAAAGCAGTAAATCTATACTAGAAAGCAGTAAAAAGAATAGGGAGAGAGAAATCCTCCTCGACGGTCGCTTGGAGGACGAGCCGGACGGGACGACGCCTGGACGAAGGAGAACGAAGCAGGACGAAGGAGGACGAAGCAGAAGAACGGGAACGAAGCAGCACGCCGTCGTCGTCGCGGGATCCACTTCCGAAGGGGGACGAAAATTTGGACTTTATCTCGCGAGAAGCATCCCGGGTGTGGGACAAGCTTCTCTTGAGCTTTGGAGAGGTAGAGAGGAGAAGGAAGGGATGCAAATTTCGTATGGAGGGGGTCTCCTTTTATAGTTGCAAGGAGTGGGGGCAAAATGGACATTACATCTTCAAAATAATAAATAAGGGGTCTTTAGTGACGGATAAAACCGTCGCTAAAGCCCCGCCGTCGCCGTCGCCGCCGCGCCACGCGCGCCCGCTCGGCTACCTGCGCGCGTAACGCAGACGCACGTCCGCGTCGTCTCAGCCGTCCGATCGCGAGATCGGACGGCTTAGATCGCGCCCGCGCCCGCTGCGTAGCGCGCCGCCCGCGTGCGATCGCGCGCCCACCAGGGCGTCCAATTGCGCGTCGGCGCTATCGGGCGCGCGCGGCCGTTGGATCTTCATCCGACGCTCGTGCGCGCCCGCTCGCCCGCGCCTTCGACCCCCTCTACGCGGCTCGAACCCGCGACCTCCGCTTCGCCCGCAGCTGCGTCGCCGCTGCGCTACGCGGGCGAAATGGTCGCGCGGACGTTTTTAAACGCGCGCGACCGCAGCCGTTGGATCGAGATCCAACGGCGGAGAGGAGACGTTGCGCGGACTTCACAGGACTCCAACGGCCGATTGGGCGGCTGGGATGGCGCCACGTGGCGCCATCTTGGCCGTCCATCTTCTGGAAGTTGTAGATGGTGCCACGGATGTCGGATTGACTCGATTTTTGTGTCATTCGACTGCGATCGTCGATCCGAATTCATCCGTGTGGTCGGATTTTCCATCTGAAGTGCGGATTTACACCATCTTGGCCCTTGATCTTCTAGGGTTCCCCGGTCTCTATCTGATGCTACGGATGCCTGATTAGGGCGATCTTGGAGTCGTTGAACTCCAATCGTCGCCCTGATCATATCCATACGGTTGGATCTTTGATCCGAGGCCCCGATAAAATATTTGCCCTGTCCAAGCACATAAAAGGAGATAATTAACCTCCATTTTATTCAAACTACTCTAAATGCAAGATGATGCATGTAATGCAATATTTATATCATGAAATGCAATCTTATGCTTAAGAACATGCATAAATAGACATTTTAAGTAGTGTAAAAGTGTTTACATCATACCCCCATGCCTATCTTTTGCTAGTCCCTAGCAAAAACTATATGCTATTTATAAAAGAATTAGGTTAGATTATTTGGACCTGAGTTATTTTCAATCATTAAGAAATTGTCTACTTAAGAACTGAACTTTCAAAGACACAACAGTGCCCGGGTATCAGCCAAAATGCAGACCGCCTCAAGCCTCGCCTTATTCAAAGAAAAATTTCTTTTTCTATTTTTACTCTTTTTTTTTTTTTTAGATTTTCAAATTTTAGGGTTTAAGAGTGGCTTTCTACGGCCATTCAACTCACCCAAGATTTGATGAGAACCCTAAGTTTTAAGCATCTTATTGTGATGTGATAGACTCGTTGACCGGCAATTAAAACGGACTTCGGATTTCTACGCCTCTAGGTGACCTCAAAAAGAATTCTACCTAAAGGTGTATCTTTACAACCGGTAGCTTTCTCCCTACTTTTATTTTTTAACGGGGTGAACACAAGGGTGAATCCAGTGTATATCTCCCCGGTTTATTCTACTTCTCCGCTTCTTCTTAAGTGTTTTGGGAATTTTTAGTGCATTTTCTGAGCTGGGTTCTGGACAACCGGTCGATGAGCTGTTACCACCGACAACTTGCCAGCCATACTCGTGCGGCGAAGTGTGGCTTATTTCTTTTTGTTCTTTTCTCCTTTTTGATTTTTTTTTTTTTTTTTTTTTTTTTTTTAAGTAGGTGGCTTCCCTGGTCTAAGATTTACCTAAAGGCAGCAAAAAGAGAAAGGTCCAGTGACTGGGCTCTGGACAACCTACCTATGGGCTGTTACCCACGATAACTTGCCAGCCATATCACCCTAGAAGGTTCATTAGCTACCCAATTTCCGTTAAAATCGCCAAACAACGAGTCAGTGCAAAGAAAGTGTGTAGATGCTTAAGACTCAAAATTCCCTCACATCAGAGGGCGGGTTGATAAGTCGTGTACTTATCACCCAAACTTATTTACTCCAATTATAATAAAATTCAGGTTGGCGAGAACTCGAAAAACAAATCCACATTTTAGTGGATACATAGGCTGATTAAGTCCAAAGACCTGAAGGGTCTTTGTGTTCAAACCATAATATAGTATTTCTTAAGATCGAAAATTTTCTTAAACCCAAATTCTCTTTCCTAATTTCGATTTTTTTTTTTTTTTTTTTTTTTTAATAATAAAACAAATCTACGGAGCTGACGAATGAATTCAAAGATAAATATCCACCCCCCATGCCTATCTAATGCAATGTCCTCATTGTATTAAAAAGACATAAAATAGAGTGGAAAAGCGTAGAAAGCACCTGAATTGCGTGGATATCGGGTCCGCTCCGAGATGAAAATGAAAAAGAACTGTATATGTGCTGAGTTTAGTGCCTTCAGCTAGGCACACTATACAAAGAAAAGAAATGAAGAATTCACATGTGCAGGTCAGAATTAGAATAAACAGAAGAATCCTCTGACCTGTCAGCAGAGGTCCACAGATGTGGACCAGATTGTGGTGCAGACCCACACCCCATAATCGAGAATATCTTAGGTTCTGGATAAAAATTACCCAAAACCTAAAATCAGAATGCAAGCGGGGTCGGGCCTGCGATTTGTGAGGATGCAACCCAAGGCCAAAATGTCGGGTTACAGAGAATTGAAGCTCAAAAGGATAATCGTTAAATGTGTGCTTGAGTTTGACATCCTCGAAACAAATGTCGTAAGGGTTCTGATTTGATGGTTTCAGCTTAAAAGGAACTCTTCGACTCAATCTTCCATTTCCTCCAAAATTAATTTCCCAAATCAGAATTTCCCAGCTCCTATCCTCCTCATTCGGCATATCAAATTCCATGACCTCTTGTATATTCATCACCCCGTCTGAAATCTCCAAGTCTAGATGATGTGGCAAAATCAAAATTGACTTGGGTCTAATTATCTCAGAATTAGAATCATCAATAAGCTCAACAGGGTGTAACTGATAATCAGGGCATTGAATTAATTCCTCCAGAAAATGCGATTCTGGATCCGTATCGTGTGCCCTAATAAGATCAGTTTCCTCAGTTATTGGGCTATCAAATGATCTATCAGATTCCTCAGGCCCAATCGTCTCACAAAAATCGTGATCTGAAAACTCGTGTGAGACTTCGCAACTTGAATCTTCACCATCAGGATCTGTATCAATGTATGTCCCAAAATCATTTGTCACTTTGCGTTTCAAGGAGACATACGTTTTCTCGTAACCCGGCTCAGGGATTTCAGGTGAAGAAATCAAATCATCCTTAATTGGTTGTTTTAATTCAATCTGGTCAGCTTCGTAACACATGTCCCCCCCAACAGGTGCCTGAGCGGGTTCTGTCATTGGCTTTCCTGAAGAGAGTTCATCCTGGGAATTATTCCAAGATTGAATCAAAGCAACCACGAATCTCATCCTCAATTTCGCTAATTTCCCAAGTAGAAACTCACCCGGGTTCTTATCCTTAACATCCTGGAGCCAATCCAACAAAGACTTGTTTAAATCATCCATCATTTCAATCAGGGGCTCCAATCTCTCAATGCAAGGTATTGGCTGAACTTCTAAAGATTGAATGATATTCCTCAAGTTAGCCAGAACCTTATCTTGAACCTGATTAACCTGAACCAAATGAGTTGGTTCAGGGTTGGGCGGGTTTGACATTAATGTAGAGGAATTAACGAATTGAGATTCGTTATACCCATCCTGATAATAGGTCATTTTAGATTGTTCATAAGATGGAGATGACCTAAAGGCAGTGAAATCAGAGGATGGGTAAGGATCAGTGTATCCTTCTTGATTGTAGATCGCATTAGGTTGTTCATGAAAGGAGGACGATCTATAATCGATGCAACTCTGAGAAGGATAGAATTGAGAATCAAAGTGTTCAGGGTTAGACCCTAAACACGGGGGTCCGGAATTGTATCCCCAATCCGAATTATCCCAACTAACTGATAGTCTATTACAATACGAATTGGGATAATCGTCATGTTGAGGATAATTTACAACAGGAGGGAAAGAGCGGGAATGCGTGAAATATGTGGAAGGATTCATGAGATACGGGAGGAAGAAAGGTGCCCTGTAATACAAACAATCAAACCTGTCCTTAAATGGGTTAGCCTACAGACCTACAGACTCTCAAAACCCGTCTTGAGATAAAGGAACGATTTGATCTACTTCTGTCTGTTCAATCCAACCAGTTAGAAGGAGGGACTGAGGAGAAGGTTCTTCCTTCGGCTTGCGCCTCCGGTTCCTAGTGTACCCCCCAGCCGCGATCGTTTGACTCTGCTCCCCTAGCTAGACATCAGATTGAACAGTAGAAACAGACTAATCGAAAATAATCTCGTTCTGAGTTCTGAAGAGCGAGTCCAATCCTTAAGGCCAACGTCTACTCTGTTTTATTTAGGGCTAGGTTTGAATGTGCTTTGGAATGTGATGGGCCCTTTAAATGGGTTGTGCCCTTAATGATTGATTGCTTTGTGTGTGCGTGCACAACCAGTGGTTTTCAAGCAAGATTATTTTTGATGTGGTGAATTTTAAGGTTCAAATCTTGCTTAGTAGCTTTTAGGATTCAACTTTAGGTGTTTTCAATCAAGTTTCATTGGCACACCAGGTTTTGCAAGCACAGGTGAAGATATTTTCCTTTAAAGTTTAAAAAGAATGTGGAGTGCCTGGTAGATCCCTAAGAGTTGAACCTAATTGGCAGCTACTTGATGAGTTGATTTTATTTGAAGTGGTGCGGCCCAAACAACTCAAACAACTGGCCTCAAATGCACCACTAAGTTAGGCACACAAAGATGGTTAACTTAGAATGATTTCTACTCTTTTATGTGTTGCTTTATGTGTACTGGTCCCACAGATCAGAACCCAGTTGAGTAGAAACAAATCAATTTAGTTAAGTGCCTTTAAATGTGGGTGTACATTGTGTATTTGTTGAAAATTACCCCACAAAATTATCTTTTTACTTTTTTTTTTATATAAATGAAGGTGGAATGAATGTGAGTGAGAATCCAAACAACCAAACTATTCCTAGGATTTATGCAAACACCTAGGTTAATTGGAATTTGGATTCAATGTGGCGAATGAAATCTATGGAGGGGGAAAGAATGGGTGATAACTTACAAAACCCTTCACAGCACTTTACTCCAATCTACCGCTTTTGCTTGCCCCAAAAGAGTACCTGCAATTACAATAAGAAAGGAGAAAAGTGAGGTAAATGATTTGTAAGTTACAAAACGTGAAGAGAAATCAAAGATCGTTGCCTCCCCGGCAGCGGCGCCAAAATGTTGAGCGCGAATCTACGCTAACGTGTTTGGTTTTTGGAAAAACCCGTCGTTGTAGTTCGAAAGCGAAGGATTCGTGTTCAACAAATAAAATTTATACCGAAATAAGAATTCCGGGTCGAACACAGGGAGACGAACGTTTGATTTAAAAACTTCGCGTTTCTTTTTATTTTGTCACGAAGAAATTTAATTTAAACTATCTAAGTATCTACAGCGAATAAAAGAGAGAGAGGGAGTAAGAGAGAGAGAAAGAATACTACACATGGAAATTAAAATGAGATGTAGAATAGACAAGGAATCATAAAAGAGTTCATTCGTTACAACTAGAAAATATAAAATAATTACTCTAGAAAGCATTAAAAGAATGGAGGGAGAAATGTCCTCGACGATCGCTCGGAGGACGAATAGACTACTCTTAGAAAGCAGTAAATCTATACTAGAAAGCAGTAAAAAGAATAGGGAGAGAGAAATCCTCCTCGACGGTCGCTTGGAGGACGAGCCGGACGGGACGACGCCTGGACGAAGGAGAACGAAGCGGGACGAAGGAGGACGAAGCAGAAGAACGGGAACGAAGCAGCACGCCGTCGTCGTCGCGGGATCCACTTCCGAAGGGGGACGAAAATTTGGACTTTATCTCGCGAGAAGCATCCCGGGTGTGGGACAAGCTTCTCTTGAGCTTTGGAGAGGTAGAGAGGAGAAGGAAGGGATGCAAATTTCGTATGGAGGGGGTCTCCTTTTATAGTTGCAAGGAGTGGGGGCAAAATGGACATTACATCTTCAAAATAATAAATAAGGGGTCTTTAGTGACGGATAAAACCGTCGCTAAAGCCCCGCCGTCGCCGTCGCCGCCGCGCCACGCGCGCCCGCTCGGCTACCTGCGTGCGTAATGCAGACGCACGTCCGCGTCGTCTCAGCCGTCCGATCGCGAGATCGGACGGCTTAGATCGCGCCCGCGCCCGCTGCGTAGCGCGCCGCCCGCGTGCGATCGCGCGCCCACCAGGGCGTCCAATTGCGCGTCGGCGCTATCGGGCGCGCGCGGCCGTTGGATCTTCATCCGACGCTCGTGCGCGCCCGCTCGCCCGTGCCTTCGACCCCCTCTCCGCGGCTCGAACCCGCGACCTCCGCTTCGCCCGCAGCTGCGTCGCCGCTGCGCTACGCGGGCGAAATGGTCGCGCGGACGTTTTTAAACGCGCGCGACCGCAGCCGTTGGATCGAGATCCAACGGCGGAGAGGAGACGTTGCGCGGACTTCACAGGACTCCAACGGCCGATTGGGCGGCTGGGATGGCGCCACGTGGCGCCATCTTGGCCGTCCATCTTCTGGAAGTTGTAGATGGTGCCACGGATGTCGGATTGACTCGATTTTTGTGTCGTTCGACTGCGATCGTCGATCCGAATTCATTCGTGTGGTCGGATTTTCCATCTGAAGTGCGGATTTACACCATCTTGGCCCTTGATCTTCTAGGGTTCCCCGGTCTCTATCTGATGCTACGGATGCCTGATTAGGGCGATCTTGGAGTCGTTGAACTCCAATCGTCGCCCTGATCATATCCATACGGTTGGATCTTTGATCCGAGGCCCCGATAAAATATTTGCCCTGTCCAAGCACATAAAAGGAGACAATTAACCTCCATTTTATTCAAACTACTCTAAATGCAAGATGATGCATGTAATGCAATATTTATATCATGAAATGCAATCTTATGCTTAAGAACATGCATAAATAGACATTTTAAGTAGTGTAAATGTGTTTACATCACTAACCAACATGTACTTCAAATAATTCGAATAATCCTATAATCTAAATAAAATGGGAATATGCTTCCGAAAATACCCAACACGAGTCCACAAGACAAAAACTAAATGTCTAAGGTCAATCTAGGCTAATCTAAGTAAAAACAGATCTCCAGTCGCCAATCCTCCTTCCACACATGTGGGATCAAGGCCCACATGCTCCTATTATTGTCCTCTAGGTGGCGTCAAGGTCCACCAAGAATATCGTCTCCACCATGCACGCCTGCCGCATTTGTCGCGTGTTTTTGCACAGAAGATCCACAGTTAGTAATTCAGAAAAGCTTTCAAAACAACATAAAAATAACCTAAAATTCCTGAAAAAATTAATAAGAGTGTTTTGTCCCCGACAATGGCGCCATTTGAAAGAATGATCTTCGCTTTCGTTGAAAGCTTTAACATAAAATGATGTGTCGTATGCAATCGCGTGGTAGAAAATCTCTTTTCAAAACATTTTAATTCTCAAAACTAACCAAGAAGTGTTAGGTCGTCTCCACAGGGAGGAATTAGCCTATTTAAACTAGTGCATTGTGCTTCGTTTATTCAGGAATCTCAATGTGTATGCATACTAACTGGTGCAGATGTTTTCAACATGATTTCTTGCTTCAAATAATTAATCAAGAATACAAGTGTGCGCATGCAAAATCACCACTATATAATATCATGTAAAATAATGATCTTGATACTGGTAAACACTGTAAATACTATCTTCTAGAATATAGTTTGTTCACCATAATATCAATGGCATGCATTAAATCATTCACAAGAGATATGCATATGTAAGTAATTTTGATGAAGTAGGAAGGCTATGCAAATTCACCTCAATAATTTAATGCCTTAAATATATGAATAGTAACATCTGCAATCGCATTTACCATAAATACTAATTGAGGTTTTACTGTAGCAAAACAGGGGAGTTTCTTCCCCTCAGGCACATGCGGAGCGGAGGAGTCAGAGGACGGTGTGGTCGCCATTGGTGGGTCTCCGAGATGTGGCCTTCGTGATGGTGGTGACACGGCAGCCGGCGGTGGCTGACGGTAGCCAGATGGAGGAGGAAATCGCCGGCGATGATGAAGTCCATGCGGGCTGCTGTGGCTACGTGCGCAGGCTGCGCGTGGTTGCACGTGGCTTTAGTGCTTGGCGATGCTCAGCATCGAGCTTTGGTTGTTGGCGGAGGCTCGACGGTGGTGGCTATGTGGTGGGGGTCCGCTTGGAGCTTTGGGTTCTTCTTGCCAGTGCAGGGGAAGAAGATGATGAAGAGGAGGAGAATGCACACAGCTGGACACACGTGCACAAGAGCACGGGGGAAGTGCTTGTGCAAGTGCGGTGGTAGGTGTGCGCGCGACTGAGCACATGGCTGCGTGTGCGTGAGGGCATAGCGTGCGATGAGAGCAGTGAGAGGTGGTGCATGGTGTGCTGTGTGCGGTGACGGGGCACGCTTGGTGAAGGCAGTGGCTGGCGGGTGGCGCTACGCATGGTGAAGGGACGCCGTGTGGGTCTACTGCTGCTGTGGCTGCATGCAGTTGTGGCTGCGGTGAGAAGGTTGTGCGTGTGATCTGGCTTGTGCGTAGAGCGTAGCGTGCGGTGAGTTGGTTTGCGGTGGTGGCCGTACACTGTCACCGTGCGACCATCAAGAGGACGAAGGCGGGAGGCAGGTGTGCAGAGACCACGGTGCATGCCTCCTTCATGGTGGTCGAGATGGAGGATATCCCCGCAGGGGGGAAAAAAGGCGGCGGATGCCCCATCATCTATTCCCTAGCCTTCATTTTAAATATCCCTCACATTTGTTTTTCTTTGGCCGTGGAATTCTCCAACCACCCAGCGAACATCGTGAGTGGTTAGGGTGGTTGAAGAGATGAGGCATGGTTGGCGGTGTCGATAGACTCGGAGGGAGTTGTTGCGAGGAAGACGGCGGTGTTGTCCAAACTGTCCTCAAGACATCATATGTAATGACTTCAGATGTCTGAATGATGCCTTTTAGTTTCTTGCAGTTATCCTATATCAACCATATAGATTATCATAACCATATATTATAAAATTGGCGCACAAAATTATACACAGACTATGTTGAATTATCAATTAACTCCTAATTAATTAGAAACTAATGATAGATAATTAAAGTGTACTTAGTCTAAATAATGGTCCACTAAAGTGGACTTATCAATAACTGGTGTAAACATGTTTACACTACTTAAGATGTCTATTTATGCATGTTCTTAAGCGTAGGATTGCATTGCATGCTATAAATATTGCATAACATGCATCATCTTACATTTAGAGTAGTTTGAATAAAATGGAGGTTAATTATCTCCTTCTATGTGCTTGGATAGGGCAAACTTTTTATCGGGGCCTTGGATCAAAGATCCAATCGTACAGATGTGATCAGGGCGATGATTGGAGTTCAACGACTCCAAGATCACCCTAATCGAGCATCTGTAGCATCAGATAGTGATCGGGGAACCCAAGAAGGTCAAGGGCCAAGATGGTGTGAATCCGCACTTCAAACGACAAATCTGACTGCACGGATGGATTAGGATTGACGATCGCAGCCTAACAGCATGAAAATCGACTCAATCCAACAACCGTAGCACCATCTACATCATCCAAAAGATGGACAGCCAATATGGCACCACGTGGCGCCATCTCAGCTGTCCAACCGGCCCTCAAGCACCATCGCACCTTCTCTTCTTCAATCATAGCACTACTTCTCCACCACTGGATCTTGATTTAATGGCTGTGGATGCGCGCGCCTTAAATCGTCCGCGCGACACTTTCCACCGCATAGTGCAGCGGTCGCGAGGCATTGCGCGTTCATAAGATGCAAGTTCGACTCACGATCTACAGGCACACACGATTAAAGGCGACCGCCCGATCGGCTGTGGACAGCCTAGATCACCCGATAGCGCCCACGCACTGTTGCACGCACAACGAGGATGCGGCATCGCACGCGGGCGGGCGCGCAGGGCAGGCAGGCGAAGGCACTATCTAAGTCGTCCGATCTTGCGATCGGACGGTTGAGGATGACTGAATGTGTGCATGTGTTGCGCGTGTGGGCAAGCGAGCGGGTGCGCGCCGATCGCCCGCTACGCCCATGTTCAGACCATTAGCGATGGTTTTATCCGTCACTAAAGGTCCTGAATTAATGTTTTTAAAGATGTAATGACCAAATTGCCCCCACTCCTTGCAACTGTAAAAGGAGACCCCCTCCACATGAAATTCTCATCCCTTCCTTCTCTTCTCTACCTCTCCAAAGCTCAAGAGAAGCTTGTCCCACACCCGGGATGCTCCTTGCGAGATAAAGTCAAAATTTTCGTCCCCGTTCGGAAGTGGATCCCACGACGACCACGATGTGCTGCCCCATTCCCGTTCTTCTGCTTCGTCCTCCTTCATCCTACTCCATCCTCCTTTGTCCAGGCGTCGTCCCGTCCGGCTCATCCTCCAAGCGATCGTCGAGTAGGATAGCTTCTCTCTCCCAATCTTCTTTACAGCCTTCTAGTGTAGAATTTTCCTGCTTTCTAGTGTAGTTGATTTCCCGCTTTCTAGTGTAACTCTTATTTAGTTTTATTGTATAAACATTTTGAATTATTGAATGCATGTTCTCTCTCTCTCCCTTTTTAGTCTAATTGTTGTTATAGCTTCATTATAATTACATCGCCTCGCTTTTCAAGAAAAATTCTAAAAAAATATAACTGCGAATATAGATCGGCGTAGCCTCCCTATGTTTGACCCGAAATTTCAATTTCAGTATAAATTTTATTTGTTGAACACGAGTTCTTCGCTTTCAAGCTACAACAACAAGGTTTTAAAAATTAAACATGCTAGCGTAGCAACTTGTACGTCCAATAATAGCCCTGGGTTGTAATAGGACCTGGAGCAGCAACAAGGAAGCTTGAAGCTTTGGCAGCAATGGTGGCCGTTGACTTACTACCTGAAATCAAGAGCAGGGGCCTAATGGCTGCATCAGAACGCTCAGCATGGTCGTCGTGGCATGGCAAATGTGATGGTGCCGGTGGCATGGAGCGAAGGTTGCTGTGGTGGCCGGACGGTGAGAGTGGGTCTATTCGGGGAGGTGTTTGGGTGGTCGATGGAGTGAATGGAGTGAGGGGAAATGATCAAGGAGGTGCCATGGAGGTTGTAGGGTGGTCGGCGAGGTGGATGGAGGTGTGTAGTGATGGGAGCACCTTACCGGAGGAGTCACCGGAGATGGAGGTGGTGACAGTGGTTAGTAGCGTCGGTGGTTGATTTTGGGAAATAGAGAGAGGGAAAGAAAGTGTGACAAAGAGGGAACCTAAAAATCTACTTCTAAGTGATGAAAGGGAAAGGGATCCCATGCCCGTAAGGCTGCCGAACGTGGGGTAGACGAAACTCCATAGGTGAGGTGGCGATGAAGATGAGGCAGGAACATTGTCTGCGGGTATTGCTTGACGTGGAGGACGGTGGTGGAGATAACCCAGCCACTGGTATTGTGGTTGGACGATGAGAGAGCTAGGGAGAAGCCGCTAGAGCTTGTGGAGGGTTACGGTCGGAGGGGAAAGAGGAATAGAAGGGAAACCAGCCCAATTTCAAGTTGAGGAGACGGTTGGACCCTAGGGAGTCTTTAAATAGGGATCTGAGAGGGTTTTGTGCTTGGAAGCCAAGCTTCCATGCAAGGAATGCTTCATCGGAGATGGAAACTTTAAGAGACCCAAATCTCTCATGCGTTCACATGAGAGATTAGGAAGGATTCAAGGTATCTAGCGGGATTTATATTTTAGGGAAGTTCTTAGAGAATCTTCCTTCCAATTTTAGAGAAGATTCTCCAAGAAATCAAGGAGAAATCTTCTTTCAAAGGTCACCGGAGCAGGATTCCTCCGCTATAATGGTGGAGGGACTTATTTGTGAAGACGATGAAGAAGTTAGGGGGCTGTTAGCAAGGGATTTTAAAAGTTAGGGGTAGAAATATAATCGAACATGACCTTTTCGCAAACTAGGTCACGACAAGTTCTACTTAGGTTCAAATTTTGGTACAAACTTAATTTGGACCTAAGGAATCCAATGGTGAAGTTGGATTTTGTGTTTGACCACATTTGATTAGGAAATTTATGCAAAAACCTAAGTTAGTGCAAATATCTATCTAGGACCCCATTAGGTCAAGATGGGTTCTAATGGCCAAATTGAAGGTACTAAACCCTAAAGAATAATTCTCTATGATTTTTAGATGGTTTAAGTGAATTTTATCCTGACCAGAACCTTAGTTAATCAAGTTGGTCTATTTTTAGGGTTTTAAAAAGTCATTTAATTCACAGAACACACACAAACCCTTTTCTGTCAAATATGACACACTTGTTAGCTTACTAAGACCATTTGACCTTTGTTTAGCCCTTGAGAAAACCCGTGGTCGTGCTGCTTTGGTAAAATTGCTATTTTACCGCTAGTTTCTTATTTTTCTCTCAGAATGGTTATGCAATGAATTGTGACCTTCAGTTGGTTATGCTGGAGCATTTATTGACTTCATTAGGTCAAAATGAGCTAGTTAAGGCTCATGATGGTGTTCCCATTATACCCCCATGCCTAGCTTTTGCTAGTCCCTTAGCAAAATTTTAAGGTATCAACTTTGATTCTAGACCATGTAATCTTTTGATGCTCAAAATTGTGATGTGTGCTTTCTTCTGTAGATTAAATTAGAATGCCTATAGTAGGCCTAGCGGTACTCAAGTACCTACCAAGATCTGGACCTGATAGCTCTAGCCTCAGTCTGCCGCGAAGGGTTTTATGGCCCACAAGAACTAACCTAAGGTCTGTTGAACTCTGCGGTTAAAGCACCCATGCTTGTAACATATTTTAGCCTTGGTTCAGTTTGCAGTGCATTTTTGTTAGAGAGAGATAGAGGAATTTTCTTTGTGGAGAGTTTTCTCTCTCTTTTCTTTTTATGTCTAGCTTCGAATTAGCTTCACAACACAGTCTGTATCGGACTCCTAGTCCGCATCATCAATCCTCGAAGGGTTCTTGGCAATCAATGCTTCAAGATAGCACCACCCATGGCAACCCCCAGAACCCTGGCTTTTGAGATTTTAAGATAATCCCACCCACGGTGTTCTGTAGCTAAATTCAGCCCTTGGCAATCGACATTTCGGGATAATGCCACCCATGGCATCTGAATCAACATAGGGTGCTCACATGCCCCCGATAGGATATGTAGATATCCTTGGAGACAAGCACCGAGGAGACGATATGTTATTGCACATCTTCGAGGGGAATTTCCCGCCTTTCCACACTGGGAACTCGTCCAAATCAACTTGTGTTGTTCAGCCGCTCCTAATCTAGGCGACTTTTTTCAGATCAATTTAAAAGCATTTGCATGATTTTAATACTTAAGCATACTAAACTAGACTATGTGTGGATTGGGGTGCGTAGGTTACCGAGTCCCGCAAACCACAGGTCAGTTAATGAGGTCGAATACTCCATGAGCCTTAGACCTAATACATAAGCTTCGTATTTCCCCAACCTCTTGAGGACTATCCAGATCTTAGTGGGTACTTGAATTTTTAAACCTAGGATTATAGCCCAAGAGGACTAAAATCAGTGTTCCCACTAATCTCTTCTGTGTTTCATTAGCACCTTTTGCATTTTCATTTTCTTTTGATATGGTATAGAACTATGTCAATTCCTTAATTTCTTACTAATAACTATCTCTTTTTCTTTCCCTTTCAACTTGCACTCCTTTTTGAAATTTTTACCTCCACCCCTTATTCTCAAAACCGATGTGCCATTGGTTGCACGTGTTTCGCAAGTTAGAAATCGGGGTTATGAGTAACTCGTCATCATAGTTGCAAAACACGTTGATCAGATAAAATTTATACCGAAACTCGAAGGGAGTCCCTCGTCAAACACAGGCTAGCGACGTTTACTTTAATTGAAGACTGCACTTCGATTTGATTCTTTTTGAGTTTTAGTGTTTTGTTTTTTTTTGTGTTTTTGAAATAAAAGACAAGCAATCACATCATAGAGATGGAATCAAATGTGATGCATTGCATTAATGTCTATTACAATAATCTATGAAAGCATAAAAAGAGAGGGGGGTGAGAGGAAATCTCCTGAATTGGCTGTTCGACGAGACAATGGTGCTTTGCAAAAGCTCCTCAAACGAAAGAGGTGAGGAGTGGGACGATGGAGATGAGATGCAGGAGGACGTCAAGTAGAGGAAAGCTTTGGCGTGGCTACGGAATGGAGGTGAGAAGATGGAGATGATCTGCTATCGGAATGGAGATGGTAGGACAGTTTCAAAGCGACCTATGAATGGGGAAGGGAAGATGGATGATTATTTGGTGGGGCAGACATTTGCTACACTAATAGGAGCCTTGGGAGCTTGAGAACAATCTCTAATGGAGCATTGGTAAGCTTGCTAGAGCTTGGGAGTAGGTGGGAGTAGAGTAGGTAGAGATGGCTTGGAAGGGAGGGAGTGCAGGTTGGTCGGGACCTAGGTAGGTTGCGTTAATAAGGTAATTTTATCGTTGAAATGAGTATAGTGGTTAACCTAAATCGAGCCTAACCATCAATTTAGAAAATTTTTTTACCTGGTCTACTTGATTTTATCTTGGTCACTTTTAGGCCCAGGGTCAAACTCAGGGAAGTGGGACTAGAAGAAATTTGTACGCCTTTCCTACAACGAATCTCTTCCATTCGTTTATTACGTTTTTGGTGTTTTTCTATTTAAGATTTTTTTTCTGATAATTTTTGTCCTTGAGGTACACCCTCAAAATCAGGTTCTTGGCTTTGAGCCAAATTAGGGTTCCAAAACTGGTCTTGCTATTCGCAAGACTGAGTACCTGCAAGTCAAGGATTATCTTTTCTCTTTTGTATACTATTTTTTATCTTTTTAATGGCAGGAAAGAGAAACAGAAATAAAATAAATGTAGTATATATATATGTATATATTATATATGTATATAGGGGTGGGGGTGGAGCTGGAGATGGCGTGTAGCATGGTATCAAGTCGGTCGTCGTCTAGAAAGACACAACCAACAGGACGAAGTGCCACGTGGAGTGTAGGATGGATGGGTGAAAGATGTGTGTGAAAAACACTTTCTGTACGCGTGTATCGGGAAATATCAGCAACTGGTGCGGATATTCCCTTGATACGACGTATGGTAAGTGATACGAAAATATATATATATATCTATAAATATATATCTATATGTATATATATATGGTTATAATTATATGGGTATGTGTGTACTTATATATGTATATATATATAGGTATGTAAATATATGTATGTATATATAACTATATATGTAGATATAGATATGTATATATATATATATATATATATGTATATATAGAGTAACATATGTATATAGATATATATATGTGTATATGTATATATATATTAGTATAAGTATCTATGTATATTATGTAGATCTATATATATATATATACGTATCTATACTTATACTTAGTTATATAGGTACTACTATATATATAGATATAAGTACATATATATATATGTATATAAGTATATATATATATAAATATATATATGTACGTATATATATATAAGTATATAGTAGTGTATAAGTGAGTGGGGGTGTCTGTACGAGAGAGTGTGTGTATGTGTGTATGTGTCTGCAGGAGTGAAAGAGTGCTGTGTGAGAGAGAGAGAGAGAGCGAGAAAATGCTAGAGTGAAGAAGCGTGGAGAGATAAGTCATCTGAAGCCCCAGCCGTCGTCTGATGCCACGTGCGCACGCAGGCGCGTAGGCGTGCAAAGACATGCGTGCACGCAGGAGGGAGCGGGCATGGGAGGAACCGCAGCGCACTGCGCTGTGCGGTGAGGTGGGTGCGGACGTGAAGAAGCGGGCGAAGACGCGTGCGCTGAAGCTGGTGGGTGTACGTGAGAGCGGGAAATGGAGCAGGCACGGGGAGAGACACTGGCACGGGTCTGCATGGACGGGCAGCAGATGGTCGCGACGCACCGGGTGACCGGATAAGTGAGAAACTTACCGGTTGATTAGCCCATAGTTGTGGGCTATTTAAGTATTTAAGTGCCTAGACATTAGGTTAATTCTAACATTTATTTAGCATAAATTAGGATGTAAATAGATTAATTCATATTTCTAATTCAATTACATAATTCATGCATCTTATTCATATTTAAATGCATTTAGAATTAACTTAGAATTGCATTAGTTAACTAATTAGGTACATTGCATGCATTAATTTAGGTTAACATAAAAGTTCATGGTTTGTATATAAATAACCGTAATATTTTATCATTATTTTTTTATTCTTCTTCTACGTGCAACGACTGCATTTCTTCCTGCAGCTGCTGTAGTGAAGAACCCAATCAAGGAGGAGCGGATGTGTTGGATCTAGTCAGGCAGCTGAATTCAAAAGAGAGGAGGAGGCAGCTGAGCTCACTAGGCCTCCACCACCGACCCACCACTGTGCAGAGAGTTCTTCTCTCTTCCATTCCACACTGCCGGCCTCAACCGTGGCAATGAGTCTCCTCCACCGTGGGCGTATGGTGTGACAGGCCACACTAGCATCCTGAGCTCGTCCGCATTACCGTGAGCACCTTAGCGTGCACCTCCCTTGCCGTCATCACCAACAACCACTGCCGCAGCCACTGCAATTTCACTCCTCAGTCAGTTAAGATGTCCGGGAAGTTTCCCGGACATCTGAAGCTCCTACATCACACCTTCATCTTTCTTCCTTGTCCTTAGTTCTTCTTCCAGCCACCGGTCACAGCTACACCGTATGACCCTTCCATCCTCCAACACCATCGCCAGCCCACACGTGCCTTCCTGCCACACATCTGCAGCAGCAACCTCCATTCCCATCCACACCAACCGCGTGCGTACGCTCCCTGCCATCTGCAGAAGCATGCCCCTGCAGCCTTCCTGCACCCGCCCACACGCCTGCAGCAGAGCCGTACCAGCTGCAGCATTCCCTCGCACACCTCCAGCCACCTTCGCCGGAGCTCCGTTCGGCCCACTCCGGCCACCACTCGACGTGCGGCTGACACCACCGCCACGGCCTCGCTTCAACCACTTGCATGTGCGAACCTCTCCTCGATTGAACCTCTCTCCCGATCGCAAGGAGAGAGGTAAAATGCTCTATTATGGAGTTAATTAGTTATTACATTTCATGCCATTGCCAGGAAAAAGAATTTTTGTTTATGAATATTTTATTATGGTAAAATTTACAACTTCATACTCATGTTCTCTTACAATTGCGTGGCTTTTGTAATTAACATTGTTTGACAATGGTTTTGGAATTTAAATGTGCACAAATTTTCTCTAATAAATGTCAATGGAAAATTGCATAAAATCATCACATGTTTATTGAATATTTCAGTGAGGAAAAATTGCACATCTACCCTTATGTTTTCAAGATATTGTCCATCTTCTTTCCGTCGCATTTCATGTCAAATTTGACTACGGATTTCTCACGAGATTGAACGAATACGAAATAAGTGGGATATTATTGCATCATTGCCTTCCTGTGGATATGACCCGCTCTTGTGCGAGTGGTTATTTCTTTATAAATATTTTTTTTTTAAAAAAGGAAAGGGTAGTTATCCAGAATGATAACTACCCAGAATCATATAAAATGGAATCAATAACCAATATTCTTTTTAAATATTGATTAGTCGATTTTTCCACCACATAAAACTACAAACGACTTTAAAGCGAACAATCGACTCGTCAAATGGTGCCATTGTTGGGGAGGCAACAGACGCAATAATTTCACCAGATTTTATTTTTATTATTTGTCAATTGCTTAGTGATTTGACCATTTATTATTTTCTTTTCTATGCAAGAAATTTGTGCAAGAATCAGTCATTGTGAGAGGCGACCCTTGATGTCGCCAGTGGAGAATTGGACGAGCTATTTTGAAAAGGAGGAGAAGGACGAGGACGCGATGGACATCTTTGTATATTTAGTAGCTAATTTGATTAGAATAGAATTAAGACTTTAGATTTAATTTTTCATTGCATTTTGTTTGAAACCCTTGTTCTGGGGTATATTTTGAGGGGTTTGTTCCCCGATTTTGTTTTGGGCCCGTGTTGGGTAATTTTTGGGAGCCTGTTCCCTTTTCTTTAGATTTAGGTTTTTAGTTTATTGATTATTTTTATGTGCTTGTGCATAAGTAGTTTGAAAAAATAAAAATAAAATAAAAAAATGAGCTACCTACTAGAAGCTGCCTACCCCTAGGATGAACCATTCAGGTCTGTATGAGCAGCCTCTAGATTTATTTCTCTGCATTGCGTGCATTCTCTCATCGTTGATTGCTGGAAGCAAGGTACGCATTTTCTTACTTTGCATCCTATTCTTGATCACGCATTGCATTTGGACTTAATGCGAAGACAACCTAATCTATATTGAATAAATTAAACAAGTGGTCACATATTTTCTAGAAAAAGGACTAATTAAAGGAGGGACATTTTAAAAACCAAGGATTTGATTTTCAAACTTGGCGTGCAATTCAAAATCCAAAATCTTTTGCGGTGTATGCACACTTATTTCACTTGCACCACGGCACGCTTCTAGACACTTCTTAGGTTTGGAAATACTAGGACAAGAGCTCTCCTATCATTGGATTCTGAAGTGTTTGGAACTTGAGATCAAAGGTGTTGTAAATCCAAAGAGGGGGATACCCTATCATGGATTTTTGGGGGTAGTTGAGAAGCACCGCGAAAGCATAGCTTCAAAGGAAGGCTTAGGCCTAATTGCATCCCTCGATCTCCCGTCTTTGGAGTTGCTCTACCATTTGAGATTTAGGGAAGAACACCTAAGCTCCAACTTCGTCTTCTTAGGCGAGCTGTAGGTCGACAATAGGTGCATAAATTGATTGAACAAATTGTACTGTCACCTACAATCT
The DNA here is from genome assembly GCA_037157565.1 of Thalassia testudinum. NCBI lineage: Eukaryota > Viridiplantae > Streptophyta > Magnoliopsida > Alismatales > Hydrocharitaceae > Thalassia > Thalassia testudinum. The sequence continues at coordinate 126,964,851 of JAZHRO010000031.1, forward strand.
GACTTAAAATCAAAAGCCTAAATTGGGAAAGACCTAAAAGGTCCTTTTTGAATTGTGTTTTGCTTGGGGAATTATGATTGAGGTGTGAGTTAGAATGGACCACATTGATTTTCAACCTTTCACATCTTGCCCACACCCTCACCCCCACTCTGCATCCTTCGATCCCAGATGCCGAGATGGTCCATCCCTTGATGGACATAATGACAATCATTGGGATCCGTTTTACTCCTATTATAGGAGTATTGGCCTAGTTAAGCCTCAAATCAGTGAGCAGAACCTAGGAGTGGGATTTGCTTTGCCCAATATCCCACACACCATAGAAATAGCCAACACACCCTCCCTGAAAAATTATTATGGTTGGACAGACACTCCTGGGTACTATAAGCCTGAGCCTGACTTCTCTCATGATAGAAATGACCTCTCCTCTTTGAAGATGGAAATACAAAAAATGCAAAACGAAATGATTGAATTGTTAGGAGAATCTTCGAGAGCAGGCTAACAAGAAAGAGATGAAATTAGCCACCCAATCTACCCCATTGAGGATGATGTACACCCCTCTACAATAGATGCATCTCCCATGGGAGAGCAACACTTTAAGTTGGAGGGAAATTCTGGGGAGAATAGCTACTTTTCGAGGATCGATTTTGAAACCCACCCATTAGATGACACTTCCTTGAGAGATCCACACCTTAGGTGGGAGGAAGATACACATGAAAGTAGCTATGCATTGGATGAAGAAAGGTGGCAACCTGAGGAAGATGATGATAAGGTTGAGTATCCACCTGAATTTTATTGGAGTCAAAAGAAGGGAATGATGGTACCATTGGAAGACCTCGACCCAGATGATAATATTTTCGTGATAATTGATGAAGTGGGTCAAAGTCAAGTTTTTAACCCTACCCTCCCTTCTGATCACGATATGGAACTCAAGCCCACCCTTAGGGAACCTAATCCTAAAGAAATTGACCTATTTGAGGAGTCTGATGCTACCAGTATAAACCATTTACCTCAGATAGAGCACCCTAGGGGATCTACTGAGATATTAAATGATTCTAGACCTCGGGTATATGGTGAATTGTGTGATGAGGAGGAAGACGAATTATATGAGGAACCTACATTCAAGATTTGGAGTGACACTAAGGGTGATTATGCCTTATTTGAAGAGTTAGCCCCTGAGGATGTCACAAATTTGACCAAATTAGGTTTCCTTAGCACACCCATTGATGATATTTCTCCTCATGATGAAATGATGGAAAATTTGTAAGCAATTTCTAAGATTTATGTGGATTCACATATAGACTCCGAGGAAGATTTGAGTAAAGAACAAAAACCCAGGGATGACATTGATAGGATAATCCCTCGATCTGTTGCTTCCAACCTGCCTTCATTAATTTCGAAGTCACCCTCTGATTAGCTTATATCTGAAAGCGAAATTGTGACTCCTGATGAAGAGCAGGAAGATACATGTGATGGTGCAAGGAATGCTAGGGATGAAATTGAGGATTTAGAAAGAGTGTTAGGGATGGACACCGAGCTGATTAAACCCAACCTAGATCTTATGGCCATCCCGCAACCTCGTAACTTGGACACCCTAGACGATCCTTGCCTTAGAAAATTGCTCGCTTTTGTTCTGACCAGGGGGCTTAACAGGCCAATATTCCTCGTAATGGAGTATCAGGTATGGATTGATGATTTCTTTAGTCAGTCCATTACCCTGGGGGTTTATCTCTACACCATTCCTTCCCCATTCCTTTTGGAGGATCCATCTTATCCTCCCCCTACCCCTTTGGAGCTTGTTATACCTATTTATCCTTTCGAACCTCTTCTGGTGACCTAGGAAGATTTCATTCCCATTTTTGTTGGGCGAGCATTTGCTATCGGGATTCATCATTAGCTCGCCAACAACCTTGGTTACCTATTTTCTAGGCGAGCATTGCTTTGCTCATTTTTAGGGCCTATTTCTGTAATTCTTGAACCTGATTTGCAGGTTCTTTGTCTATTCAGCCCTGCTCTAACCCAGGTAATATCCTTCTATGCAATGAGGACATTGCAGATTTTAGGCATGGGGGGGTGTACTTGGGGATATACATAGCATAATGCATTCATTGCATACATTTGCATACATAAAAAAAAAAAAAGAGTTTTGAGCTTAACTGGCTAGATCTTGCAATCTTAAGCAAATCAGAACTCTAGGGTTGACTAAGTTAATTCTAGGGTCAAACTTTAGAAGCTAAATGAGCTACTAGCTTTAGACCTTTAGGGTCCTTTGTGGACTTAAAAACTTAAGTAGGAGTTAAGTTGCAGACCATTCCTCAAGAGGTTGAGGAAGGGAAGCTAGGGTTTGAGTTAAAAGGTGGGGTAGTACCTGGAGTCTTGTTCTACCTTTTGGTTTATGGGTCTTTGTAACCCAAGCATCCAAATTTCACACACCTGGTCTGGTAATTAACTTAATTTCTTTCTTTCTGAAAAGAGATTTGGTTCTCTTAAATTTGACTTAGGAAAGGCTTGAGAACACATTTTGATTGGAAGAGTTCTCGCCGCAGGAGAGGTAGAGTATATACTCACCTTGAGGATGCGACGATAGCATATTACCTCCTCGGCGCTTGTCTCTTAGGATATCCATCCTACTGGGGGTATGTAAGCGCATTGCACGGTTCAGGTACCATGGGCGGCCCTATCTCGAAGTGTCGATTGCCATAGGTCTGAATTCGCTTAAGAAATCCATGGGCGATACTATCTTGAAGTGTCGATTGCCAGGAGTTCTTGGGGTTGTTATGGGCGGTGCTATCTTGAAGCATCGGAAGCCAGGCACCCTTCGAGGTATGGTAGTGGGGACAATGAATCCGACACAGACCGTGTTGATAGCTGATCTGAGGTTAGACTTAGAAGAATCAAACAAAAATATATATATATATTAAAAAAAAAAGTTTTTCCTTTAACTCAAATAACTCAGACCAATGCACAGGCACGGATGCTTTAATCTCAGGGATCAATAAACTTTAGGGTAGAATTAGAAATCAGGGAAACTTGTGCCTGCAACTCGTCATTAGCCAACCTAGTATATAACTTAGCAACTACTTAGGAACCTTGGGTCTAGAGTCTGAACATAATATGCTTCTGAAGGAAGACCAACTGAGTTGACTAGTCTACTTGGAGTGCTAGGTTCTGCTTAATTTTGCTAGGGACTAGCAAAAACTAGGCATGGGGTATTTGATTAGCCCATAATTGTGGGCTATTTAAGTATTTAAGTGCCTAAACATTAGGTTAATTCTAACATTTATCTAGCATAAATTAGGATGTAAATAGATTAATTCATATTTCTAATTCAATTACATAATTCATGCATCTTATTCATATTTAAATGCATTTAGAATTAACTTAGAATTGCATTAGTTAACTAATTAGGTACATTGCATGCATTAATTTAGGTTAACATAAAAGTTCAGGGTTTGTATATAAATATTCATAATATTTTATCATTATTTTTTTGTTCTTCTTCTATGTGCAACGGCTGCATTTCTTCCTCCAGCTGCCGCAGTGAAGAACCCAATCAAGGAGGAGTAGATGTGTTGGATCTGGTCGGGCAGCTGATTTCAAAAGAGAGGAGGAGGCAGTCGAGCTCACTAGTCCTCCACCACCGACCCACCACTGTGCAGAGAGTTCTTCTCTCTTCCATTACACACCACCGGCCTCAACCGTGGTGACGAGTCTCCTCCACCATGGGCATGTGGTGTGACAGGCCACACCGCCATCCTGAGCTTGTCCGCATTACCATGAGCACCTTAGCGTGCACCTCCCTTGCCGTCGTCGCCAACAACCACCACCGCAGCCACTGCAATTTCACTCCTCAGTCAGTTAAGACGTCCAGGAAGTTTCCCGGACATCTGAAGCTCCTACATCACACCTTCATCTTCCTTCCCTGTCCTTAGTTCTTCTTCCATCCACCGGTCACAGCTACACCGCACGACCCTTCCATCCTCCAACGCCATCCCCAGCCCACACACGCCTTCCTGCCGCACATCTGCAGCAACAACCTCCATTTTCGTCCACACCAACGACACACGTACGCTCCCTACCATCTGCAGAAGCGCGCCCCTGAAGCCTTCCCACGCTCGCCGGCACGCTTGCAGCAGAGCCACACCAGCTGCAGCATTCCCCATCAGCCCTCCAGTCACGAGCAAGGCCGGCACGGCCAGCACATGCTCACCAGCAGCTGCAGCCTTCCCACACCACACCTTCTGCCTGTGCATGCCCCTACTGCGCCTCACCACCACTTCCAGCACGTGCTCGCCAGCACCTGCAGCCTTCCCACGCCACGCCTTCCGCCAATAGCAGCATGCCCACGCCTCCATCCAGCGTGCAGCACCGGCTCCAGCCCTCACCCGCACGCCTGCAGCAGAGGCCTCCACCCCCTCTCTATCACCGATAGTGCGTGCACCCACCAGCAGCGCCACCTCCGCGAGCACGTAGTCCCATGCGCACTAGCCTGTAGCCTTCCCGAGCCTGCACACGCTCACTTCACCTCCAGCAGCTGCAGCATCGTTTCTAGCCACCTTCGCCGAAGCTCTGTCTGGCTGACTCCGGCCACCGCTCGACGTGCGGTCGACACCACCGCAATGGCTTCGCTTCAACCACCTGCATGTGCGAACCTCTCCACGATTGAACCTCTCTCACGTTCATAAGGAGGAGAGAGGTAAAATGCTCTGTTATGGACTTAATTAGTTATTACATTTCATGGCATTGCCAAGAAAAAGAATTTTGGTTTGTGAATATTTTATTGTGGTAAAATTTACAACTTCATACTCAAATTCTCTTACAATTGCGTGGCTTTTGTAATTAACATTGTTTGACTTTGGTTTTGGAATTTAAATGTGCACAAATTTTCTTTAATACATGTCAATGGAAAATTACATAAAATCATCACATGTTTATTGAATATTTCAGTGAGGAAAAATTGCACATCTTCCCTTATGTTTTCGAGTATTGTGCATCTTCTTTCCATCGCATTTCATGTCAAATTTGAATACAGATTTCTCACGAGATTGAACGAATACGAAATAAATGAGATATTATTGCATCATTGCCTTCCTGTGGAGATGACCCGCTCTTCTGTGAGTGGTTATTTCTTTTTAAATATTGATTAGTCAATTTTTCCACCTAATAAAACTACAAACGACTTTAAAGCGAACAATCAACTCGTCATTGGTCACCACACTGTGGCCACAGTGTTTCGCTGAAATGCATGAACAATGGCTACAGTGCGCGCTCGGCTCGCACGACTGGGTGTTGGCGGTGCTGTGAGTGCAGATGCCGCTGAGCGAGCTGGCGCGTGTGTGGAAGGTCTGCGCTGGCTGCTGGCACGTGTGAAGAGAGGCGAGGGCGGCCTGTAGGCATACGCGGAACGAGAGCACCGGCTCTTTGATGAGCTAGGCGGTGGTGGGACTCATAGTGGTGGTTGTGCACCACTATGAGGTGCTCCTGCCCGCAGAGTAGCTCCTCAGAAGGAGGAGAGGCGGTGTATGGTGGGGAGAGGGGAGGAGACGGCCTAGAGAAGAAGGTGCTGTCTGCGTGGTGTTTGTTGTGTGGACCAGGCTTGGCTCAAAGAAGAAAGTCGTGCCCTTTTTAAAGAGGAAGAAGGCAAGCATAGCCATGCCCTGGTTGTGCATGGCTGTGCATGGCTGGCATGGCTGTGCAGGGCAAGCCTGCAGCAGAGTATGGTGTGAAGACGATTAAGCCATGCCATGCAGCCACAGAGAAGAAAGTCAAATCGAAATAAAAATAAAGATACAGATTTTGCAAGGTAGCACTTGAAGAATTTGTCAATTATAAGGCCATTTTTCTCACTCTCCTCCCCTCTCAAATAAATGCATGCATTCGTGTATTTTTACAAATGTGACTATGGCTACCTAATATGCACTGGCAATGCTAGGAAATAGCACAATATGGCTTAATTGCTGGTGTATTTTTGCTGTGCAATCATACCCCCATGCCTATCTTTTGCTAGTCCCTAGCAAAACATTTTTTTGTATTGTATTTAGAAATGATCTTAAGCTAAAGATTTCTTTTCTGAGGCAACATAGGTGTGTTTATTGTTGGATATTGTGAGAACCAATTGCAGAGAAGACTACTAGTACTTTAAGTCTCACATGACATAGACCATCTCTCAACTAACCAGGACTCTTGATGTTTAAACCTTAAGTATGATTTCCAAGATCCAGGAGGTTTTTGCCGTACTTGAGAGCTCAAGAGATTATGGCTTTTGCTTAGTGAAGGATCAAGACTGACCAGATGAACATTAAGACTCAACCCCAGGGTTTCACGAATTTTTAAGTACAGGTTGGTCCCAGTTTCAGCATGTGTCTTCGGATTGACCCTTAAAAAGATGACGGAAAACTCAACTCCCATTTTCTGACATTTGTGGCTCAAGGAAAACAGGGTATTTGCCCTAAAGAACTTTTTTGTAGGAAGATTTTACAGACATTTATGAGATATACTGACTTATTTACATCTTCACTCTATTTTTTTTTTTTTTTGAAACACGTGTCAGTATATCTCTTACAACATTATTTGGAGGAGCACTTTTCTTTTTGGTGGGAGAGTTCCTTCTTGGTGGAAAGAGTCTTTCCTAAACACAAGACTAAAGCCTGGGATAAAAAGTCTACCTGCGCACACTGGTAAGGACTCCACCTTCCCTAATGAACACTAGGGTTGGATCTTATGTTCACCTGATATTTCTTGATATGTGTAGTGTGAACCAAGATTACTTAGGCTCTCAAGTAGAAGCAAACCAACGAATCCTCTACTGGTGTCTCAGGTACAAGAATACACCCTTAGTTAGGAGAGATTCTGATCTATCCTGTCAATGCTCAAGTGAATTAAGCCGAGCCTGAGCGAATCAAGCTTCTGTGGCCTGGAAAGTCTTCAAAACAGTGGTTGATTATCAATGAACACTTATTTTATTTTTGTTTCAGCCTTCAGATCATTACTAAACACCATTATATATATATATATAGATGGAAACTGCATGATACCATAAAATACCCAGATCCTATGGATGCCTATCCACCCCCCCATGCCAAACGATGCTATGTCCTCATATGCATGCAGGGAAGGGTAGAGGAAGGATGAAAGATCGGGTAACAAGAGCTGAGGTGCAGGGTATACAGCAGGGTGGTAGGGTGGGTGGATGGTGGGTGGTGAAGAGAAAAGTGAAGTGAGTGTGACAGTGAAGTCAAAAGTGATGGTGGATGGTGAGTGCTGTTGGGTTGCCTCCCAACGAGCGCTGAATTTAACGTCCCCAGCTAGACTCAGAATGAGGCGCAACATTAGTTACCCTCCAGCAAGGCAACAGATTCTCCAACGGGGGTAGGTTCATGAGTGAGATAGGGTTTCAAATGCTACCCATTGACCATAAATTTATGCCTAGATTTGGGATCTTCAATTTCAACGGCCCCGTTGGGAAATGGTCTCATGACCAGGAAAGGACCTGTCCATTTGGACTTCAGTTTCTCGGGAAAGAATTTGAGCTAGACATTGTAGAGACAAACTTGCTGAGATGGCTCAAATTCTTTCCGCCGAATGCGGCTGTCGTGAAAAGCCTTAGTGCATTGCTTGAAAGTTAAAGCAGAATCGGAGGCTTCATGACGGAGCTCTTCCAACTTCTGGAGTTGGAGTTTCCTTTCTCGACCACATAGGTCAGGGTCAAGGTTACATTGGCGAATCGCCCAATAAGCGCAGTATTCCAACTACAAAGGCAAATGATAAGGCTTCCCGTAAACTATTCTATAAGGAGACATACCAAGGGGAGCCTTGAAGGTGGTCCGATACGCCCAAAGTGCGTCAATCAGCTTATCGGACCAATCCTTATGGTCAGGCCGAACCATTTTCTGGAGAATTTGCTTGATTTGCCGGTTCGACACCTCTACCTAGCCGTTCGCCTGAGGATGATACGGGGATGTGATACGATGGTGGATTCCGTATTTCCTCAGAAGTGCCCGAAAAGAAGCATGGGTAAAGTGGCTTCCTCCATTCTAGATAATGGCTCGAGGGATCCCAAAGCGCGCAAAAATATGGTCTTTGACAAATTGAGTGGATATAATATGGTCAACACGGTGTGTGGGAATAGCCTCGATCCATTTCGAAACATAATCAACAGCCATGAGGATAAATTCGAAGCCGTTGGAAGGAGGAAAGGGACCCATGAAATCAATTCCTAAAATGTCGAAGATTTCCGCAGCTAGGATGGGTTGCAAGGGCATCATGTCATGACGTGACATTAACCCTAACGACTGGCACCTAGTGCAATGTTTGGCATACTTGTGTGCATCCTGGTGAAGGGAGGGCTAAAAGAAACCACACCGCAACACCTTGACTGTAGTTTTCCTCCCAAAGAAATGGCCTCCGCAAGCCTGATCATGGCAGAAGAATAGCACATTGGGGAATTCGCTGTCAGGAATACAGCGAAGGATGATTTGATCAGCACCTATCCGAAAAAGAAGTGGATTATCCTAGAAATAATACTTTGCTTCTGCCATGAGACGGTCGCACTGTTTTTTAGGCCAGCCACGTGGAAGGGATCTAGAATCAAGGTAATTGGCAATGTCGACATACCACGGTCCACTTGCCACATCAATTGCCAATAGGTGCTCATCAGGAAAAATCTCATTAATCGGCAGAGTAAGTCCAATATGGTCAAAGTCCAGTCTGGAAAGATGATCAGCCACCATATTCTGGGCTCCAGCCTTATCGCGGATCTCAATGTCAAATTCTTGGAGCAGAAGGATCCAACGATTCAGCCTGGGCTTGGCATCCTTCTTATGCATGAGATGGCGAATGGCCGCGTGATCAGTGAAAACAATAACGTGTGAGCCCAGAAGGTAAGAGCGGAATTTCTCCAGCCCAAAGACGACCGCCAGTAGTTCTTTTTCAGTGGTAGTATAATTACGCTGGGCCTCGTCCAATGTCTTACTGGCGTAGTACACCTCGAAGGGGTGTCTATCGTGTCTTTGTCCCAGGATGGCTCCGACTGCAAGGTTGGAAGCATCACACATGATTTCAAAGTCGAGGGACCAATCAGTTGGCTGGAGAACAGGGGCCTTGGTGATAGCATTACACAGCTGGGTGAATGCTCGTATGCAGTCGGGGCCCATATCGAATGGTATGTCGGTCGATAGGAGATGAGTTAAAGGTTGAGAAATCTTTGATGAATCTCCTATAGAAACTGACATGTCCCAGGATGGAGCAGATTTGTTTGACAGAGCAAGGCACAGGTAAATTAGCAATTACATCAAACTTAGCTCTGTCAACCTCGATGCCCCTATCAGAGATGATATGCCGGAGAACAATTCCCTCGTGTACCATAAAATGACTTTTTTCCCAAGAAAGCACGAGGTTTACAACAATACATCTCCTAAGGATACGGGTCAGGTTGGCAAGATAGTCATCGAAAGATGGTCCAAAGTCTGAGAAGTCATCCATGAAGACCTCGAGAAAGTCACCCACCATGTCATGAAATATTGCCAGCATACATCTCTGGAAAGTTGCTGGCACGTTACAAAGTCCAAACGGCATCCTTCTAAATGCAAAGGTGCCGAAGGGACAGGTAAAAGTGGTTTTCTCTTGGTCCCGAGGGTCAATTGCCACTTGGTTATAACCTGAGAATCCATCCAGGAAATAGAAAAATTTATTTCCCACTAACCGCTCCAGGATTTGGTCAATGAAAGATAGCGGAAAGTGATCTTTCTTAGTTGCAGCATTGAGTTTCCTATAATCTACACACACTCTCCAAGATGTAGGAGTGCGTGTAGGGATGGATTCACCCCTGTCATTGACACGGATGGTGAGTCCTGCCTTATTGGGTACAACATGAATCGGACTCACCCAGGGGCTATCGCTAATCGGGTAGATTATACCCGCATCCAGCCACTAAATAATTTCCTTCTTAACGACCTCCCTCATGTTAGGGTTGAGACGTCGCTGCATCTCGCGGGAAGGTCGAGCCTCCTCCTCCGTATATATACGGTGAGTGTAGTAGGAGGGGCTAATGCCAGATAAGTCTGATAAAGACCATCCAATGGCTGCCTTGTGTTACATAAGGACCTTCGCTAGTTTTCACTCTTGCTCCTTGGTCAATTTTGAACTGATGATTACAGGGAGCATTTCATTTGGTTCCAGGAAAACATACTTAAGTGTACTAGGTAGCTCTTTTATCTGGAGAGTGGATGGTGAAAGGTCTGGCATTTCTTGGGATGAGAGTGTCCCAGGTGGATCAGAAAACAAGTCAGGAGGAAGAAGTTGGTGCTCAGATTGGCCAAGAAGAGGGGCTTCTTGGATAGACGGATCCAAAAAGGAATAGCCCCAGTGAGAAGTATATGGGCTCAAGGTCCCAGTGTGGAGTTGCAACTCCGCCTGATTTGGCGGAAAGAGAGGGCAATCCGGTCTTCTAGAGTGTGGACCGGCGATGAGTAGCCCGGATATGACTTAGACCATGAGGTATGGGAAGCGGAGAAAACCTTGTTAGAAGTCTGGCCAGGAGAAGGTTCGAGATAAGGGAGGGATGGGGGAACGTCACAATATGTGTTGGTCAGGCAATCGTCAGTGTTTACAGGCAGTCCGCAGTAGTCAGAATAAGTCCCAATTAGTCCGATACACGCACTGACAGCCATGTCCTCATCAGACGTGTCATCCTTGATGCAATCGCAATCAAAGTTCTCGGCTGCCTTGAAGATCTTAAGCTTAAGCTTTTCAAATCCAACCACAATCTCAATACAGCCTGACTCGTAGTCAATATGGGCGTGGGCTGTGGCCAAGAAAGGTTGACCAAGGATGATCGGACAATCAGAAAGTGAGCTAGGAACTTCCATATCTAAAACAAGAAAGTCAACAGGAAAACAGAGACTGTTGACCCTAACCACCATGTCTTCCACCACACCCTTTGGGATTTTGACAGAACGATCTGCCAACTGTAACGTGACAGGGGTGGGTTTCAGATTTCCCAAGAAAAATGTTTCGAGCGTGATGGTTGGTATAAGATTGATGGAAGATCCTAGATCAAGCAGGGCACGGTTAAAATTGTAGCCTTGGATGCTACAGGAAATAAGCGGTGTGCCTAGATCTTTCTACTTTGGTGGTAGATTTGACAGTATAGCACAACTCTAATGGGATGAAAGAACCACCAGATTCTTAGTTTTCTTTGACTATCGCCTAGGTGTTGTGTAGTCTTTGAAAAATCGGGTGACAGTAGGTATGTGGTCGATAGCCTCGAGCAAGAGTACCTTGATTTCAACATCCCTGAACAAATTACGTAGGTTATCAAAGGCCTGCGTATCTTTCCTCTTGCCTTTTGGCTCCCTTAGTAGAGCCTCAGGGAATGGGATTGATTCTGGTGCCAATTTGGGTGTATTGTCCTCTCGCGAATGCGGTGCGCATCCTGAATGAGAGGGCGATGAAGAAGACGGGCTAGGATCAGGTCGAGGTGGATCGACAGTCTGCTTACCACTCCTCGTAGTGATCGCATTGGACGATGTGGGTCCAGTGGGATCATAAGGCGGAGGAGGGTTTGCAATAGGGACATAAGAGTGAGGTGCAGCAGCGGGATTAGCCTAAAATCTCGATGGAATGCTCGGAGCCTGCAGAATTTGATGAACTTGCCCCTGAGAAGGTCGTACCTGGGGTTGAGGACCATGGGGTACGAAATTTCACGGGTTGGGAACAGGTTGGGCTAGAAGAGTGCCCTGAGATCGAGTCGCCATGCGTAGTTGACTGATCTCAGCATTCTGCTGCGCCAGTTGGTGCCGAAGAGAGGTCATGTTCTCTTCATGGCTCTTTGACATTTCCATCATCATTCGCATCAATTTATCAAGAGGACTTGATGCGTGTTCTGTTTGCGGTACGCAAGGACCCGATGGCGGATTTGCCATAGGATTAGGTAGGGCCCTTGGGATGGTAGGTGCGGATGGTCGCATTGGTCCACCTGCGGGGTTTTGGCACTACGAATTGTTGACCATGCGAAGTTCAGATGATTTCGCCACCCTGGGTTATAAGTGGCAGAGAACGGGTTGTTCCCCAGGGCCTCAAGCATCTTCTATGCCAGAAGATGTGTTTGCAGGTAAATATGCATCTGAGCACATGGAGGCTTGGTCCTCCGTGTCAAAATAATGGCTCGCAAAGGCCAGATCCACATGACATACTGAATCGCTCGACGCGACACTTGGTAAGGAGGTCTTACGAGGTTTCTCGGGATAAGCCTAGTACTGGAAGAATTGGAATTATGACGAAGTGGTGAGGTGGGGGTGTTTGCCAAAGAACGGGTGGGGTTGGCCAGAAGCTGATCCAGCTTCTTGTGCACGACGGAGACTTCATCCAATTTCTGCACGATAAGGTTGAGATCAGTGGATGAATGGGAGGGTCCCGTGTCAACTTCGTGGACATTACGGGGTAGGCTGGTATGATTAAAGGCAACAATGGAAGCATTGTTCATTGAGTTTTCACTCATATTTTCAAATAATTCGAATGCTCCATTCTTGTCTTTATTCATGAAATTCCCTCTGCAGGAAGCGTCTGCAATCTACTTCAAATTCTCATTTTGTCCATAGTAGAAAATCTGGGCTATATGCCACTTAGGTAGACCATGGTGCGGACACTTCCTGAGGAGGTCATTATATCTCTCCCATGCCTCATGAAACTATTCGCCGTTTTGTTGCGTAAATGAAGTGATAGCACAACGAAGCACATTGGTTTACCTGATTGGGAAGAACTTCTTGAGAAACGCTGTTCGCATTTCTTCCCAAGAGTGGATGGTTCTTCCAAGGGTGCGTAACCACTGTGACGCTTTATCCCGCAATGAAAACGGGAACATTTTCTTGAGGATTATAGGTAACCTGATATTTCTTGGTTTAACAATTTCAGTCAATCGGGTTATGTCTTCTAAGTGGACAAAAGGATCTTCACTTGCAAGAGCATGGAAGTGAAAATTTATCAGGCCAATTATGTTAGGTTTCAGTTCAAATCATCCCCACGCATGGGGACCCGAATTTTTCCTATAGTCTCTGTAGCAGCGAGATTCTGATAGGAGCTAAGAGACCTAGGCTCCTCCCGTTCGGGAGGGTTCTGCATTTCCTCCAATGTTTCCCTAATGGCCTTAATTTGTTCATTATACATTGCCATTTGGGCTTGGAGGTGAGTTATGGGATCCAAGGAACCACCACCTGGTGGGTTTTGAGGGTGGTTTCCTCCCTCGGGATTTGGGGGTGGGCGTGCAGCCATGTTTGTGGAGGAGGACGATTTGGCTTCTTTTCTAAATTTATCAGACAATTCACACAGTTTAGGGTTTTGTGACCTCCTCCCAAACATGCACTACCGCAGGAAGAATTAGGGGGATACGAAGGGAAAAGAGATGAGAGAAATGACATCGCAAAGGTACACTTGATGACAAATCAATACAATCAAATTCCTAACCTCTACAGTGTGCCCTTAGACCTAAAGATCTAAGTTACCTACTATCACGAACTACAGAACCGAATGCGATCAGTGTAGAACCACTGGGCCAGATTGAAAGGCCGTTTGCCCCAATCTTAGACACCCGATAGCACGTGGGAACCCTCACAAGCATGTAAGCGCTACATGCAGGTAGTTAGACCTCCAATCCTTAATAAGGGTCAAGTTGCTACCAATTTTAGTTAGAGGCTTAGGATCAAGTGCTTCTGGAATGTGAAGGGCATTATTTACGGGTAATGCCCAAGTGATTGATTTTGCAAAGTGTGTAAACGAAGCATGCAATGGGGAAATCTCCCCGAATTGAAGTTTTAATTGGTGAATGGTCTTTAGAATTCAGCCTTAAGTAGTATGGATTTTAGGATTTCTCTGAATTACCAATTCAACCAATTTCCAGATTTTGAGAAAATACAAGTTTTCTTCTAAGCCCAACAAACCCTTCTTCAATGTCAGTTGGTTAATGCATGCTAAAATGCAATGGGCTTCCCTAGATGGAGATTTATATGTGTGGATGCACGAATCAATTTTAGATTAGTGTGGAAAGGAGCTAAAGCACTGTAATTCAAGTGCTCCCGATAAACGCCAGTTCATCATCATTCTTATGCATTAAAATAAACCTAGCTCTTAGGATTTTACTCTGCAAACAGGTTTTTGGGCTGCATTTAGGCATAAATTAGGATAGGCATGCATTGCATTTTTTATTGTCGTTTTAATGTGTTTTTGTGTGTTAGGGATGTACAGATGCACAGATCCCTAAAACCCTAGCACTCAAGAAGGCAAATGGTGAAGGAGAAGCCCAGACTAGCTGGAACTCAGCCTAATCCAGCTCACCTCAGCTTGATCCAGCTCACCTCAGCTTGATCCAGCTCACCGCAGCTGGAACCTAGCTTACTTGAACTAGGGTTAGCTCATCCCAGCTCCATTCAGCTAATCTCAGCTGGATGGCAGCTCAAGAGAGTTCATCTTAGCTCACCCTAGCTCAAGTCAACTCAGATCCAGCTCAACTGAGCTGAGTCTAGCTCATTTCAGCTCCCACTAGTTCACAGGGAGCTCTAGCTAGCTCAGCTGAGTTGACAGGAGTTCACCCCAGCTCAGATCCAGCTACATTCAGCTCCACTCAACTCCAGCCAGCTGAAGAAGAATTCATCTCAGCTCAGGAAGCTCAAGTCCAGCTCCCGGGGACTCAGCTTAGCTCAACTCAGTTGAGCTAAGCTACCTTAGCTGCCTCAACCAGCTTGATTCTCCCCGGGAGCACAGACCTAGCTCACCTCAGCTCATTTTGGTAGAAGCTAGCTCACTTTAGCTTGGCTTAGCAACTAGCAAAGAACTAGCAAGCTAAGCCAGCTAGAGTAGCCCCATGCCAGCCTCTTCAGCAGCAGCCAGCTCTAGCTCCAGCTCCAGACTTCTCCTCCTCAGCTCTTCTCCCTGAAAACCCTAGCTCCAAATGCCTCCAACTCTACTCCCTACTAGCTAAGCTAGCTAAGCTGCTTAACTTAGCTAGTCCACCTCCATGGCACCAAAACCTATTACCCTACTACCTAAGCTCCAGCAAAAAGACCACCTACTCCTACTTTATTTTGGTGCCAACTATCCCTTCCATCACCACCCTACATCCACTATCAAAGCCCATCTCCACCCTCCATTTTTTCCCTCCAAAATTGCCTTCTAGAAGGCATTTTTGGAGGGAAAACCAAGGCACCTCTTCATTTCCCTCCCATTTTTCCCTCCAAAAATAACAAAGCACCCCTTCATTTCCCTCCAAAAACACCATAACCACCCCCCCTTCCCATCCTATAAATACCCTACCCTACCACCACATAATTCCCATCCTCCCTTAGTATATTTTCTACCTAAACCACCTATACCTACGGCTAAGAAGAAGGAGTATAGAAGGAGATTAAAGGGGCACATCACCAGCCCTTTTGGTGCCTTCTTCTCCCCACTCTCTTCAACTTGAGCCACGCCAAGGAGGAGGACTCTCCCATTTCAAGGAGGACGGCCAGGCAAAGGAGAAAAGCTTAGGGTGGACGTCCACCCTTGGAGAGAAACTTAGGGCACGCCCACTTAGGGCTTGCCTTGGAGGTCATCACCTTGGCGGAGTACTGCAAGGAAGGAGTTGAAGGATTCTTTTCATGCTTGGGAGCCACCAACCTTGGAGCAAGAAGCCCTCTTCTTCACCATCTAATTAGAGGATTTGTGTTTTCTTTCTTTATTTCAATTTTCTAGTAGTAGAAGCATTCCTCTACTAGGCATTTTTGTTAAACACTTTTTCAATTATCTAGTTGCCTTCTTTGCATTTCTTGTTTGCATTTCTAGTTGCTTATCTTCAGCATTCTTCACTCCCTCTCCCTAATTATTCTAGGCCTCCACTTGCCTAGAGTGAGCTTATGGAGAGGCTCTACTTGCCACTTTAGAAGTGGTTTATTTAATTCGAAGTGTAAACACTTTTCCCGCCATCAGTTCGCATGTTGCCTTAGTTCAAAAATAAAAAAAATGGTATATTGAAAATTACCAAAAAGAAAGTTGAGATATATTCCAAGCAAGAGAATCAATTTTGCAACCATATTGCCTCCTTGGACGACCCTAGATACTTCCCTATCTAGGGTTATAAATTTAAGAGCGAAAGCGGATTTACGCGTTACAACGACCTAATTACCAAACCGCGTATTTTCGCCGTCAGCTCCCAATCACCAAAATGATTTCCACACACAAGGCTTAGCCGAAAGATAAAGAAAATCAAATTGTTGGGGTTGAAGTATTCGAGATCGAATCTTAGGCACGTGAAAGGTCATGGTGGGGTTGGAATCAACTCAATTCCAAGTCTCCCCACCAAAAAAGCGATCCCGAATTGCAGATAAATGAGGCAAAGAGGGGTGCAATCAATCTTTTTATTTTTGCCTCAAAGAATACTTCACACGACGAAAGATTCAAGAATCAAGATTCTAGGATCTTCGCTATGAGAAGTTTGGTGGCAAATCTCGGGGTGGTTTGAGTGAAGGCAAACAATCAAACAAGTGATTTTTAATCCACTTGCCCCAAGAGATCCCAAAAAGCTTTTTTAGTTTTTTTTTTTTTTGGTGGCAAGTTAACCTAAGTTGCTAAGAAAGAAAGACCTACTTGTTCAGCAACTTGTGCGAAGCTCCAGTGCAGTGCTGGCGACTTCACGCTCTCGTTCCCGCCGTGGATCTACCCACGTTTTCTACTTCGTCTGTCAACCTTCTCCTTGCAACAGGTTCACCTGCACACCAACAAACAGAAACACCTGTGAAGAGAAGGGTGTTAGAAGAGGAAAATTGAGGGAACGGAGTAAAAACTTACTTGAATGCGCACTTCCCCAGCAACGATGCCAGAAAAGATGTGGTCGGGACCCGGATAGGTTGTGTTAATATGGTGATTTTATCGTTGAAATGAGTATAGTGGTTAACCTAAATCGAGCCTAACCATCTCTTTACAAAAAAATTTTACCTGGCCTACTTTATTTTATCTTGGTCACTTTTATGCCCAGGGTCAAACTCAGGGAAGTGGGATTAGAAGAAGTTTCTATGCCTTTCCTATAACGAATCCCTTCAATTCGTTTATTATGTTTCTAGTGTTTTTCTATTTAAGATTTTTTTTTCAGATAATTTTTGTCCTTGAGGTATACCCTCAAAATCAAGTTCTTGGCTTTGAGCCAAATTATGGTTCCAAAACTGGTGTTGCTATACGCAAGACTGAGTACCTGCAAGTCAAGCATTATCTTTTCTCTTTTGTATATCTTTTTATATCTTTCTACTGGCAGGAAAGAGAAACAGAAATAAAGTAAATATTGTATATATATATGTATATAGGGGTGGGGGTGGAGGTGGAGATGGCGTGTAGCATGATGTCAAGTCGATCGTCATCTAGAAAGATGCAACCAACAGGACGAAGTGCCGTGTGGAGTGTAGAATGGATGGGTGAAAGATGTGTGCAAAAAATGCTTTCTGTACGCGTGTATCGGGGAATATAAGCAACTGGTGCGGATATTCCCACGATACGACATATGGTAAGTGATATGAAAAAAAAAATATATATATATATCTGTAAATATATATCTTTATGTATATATATATGGTTATAATTATATAGGTATATGTGTACTTATATATGTATATATATATATGTATATATATATAGGTATGTAAATATATGTACAGATTGATGTATGTATATGTATATATATATATAACTATATATGTAGATATAGATATGTATATATATATATATGTATAGTAATATATGGATATATATATATAAATATATATATATATATATATATATATATGTATAAGTATATGTGTATATATATGTGTATATATATATATATGTATCTGTACTTGTACTTAGTTATATAGGTACTACTATATATATAGATATAAGTATATACATATATATATATAAATATATACATGTATGTATATATATATATAAGTATATAGTAGTGGATAAGTGAGTCGAGGTGTGTGTATAAGAGTGTGTGTGTGTGTGTATGTGTCTGTAGGAGTGAGAGAGTGCTGTAAGAGAGAGAGAGAGAGAGAGACTGCTGGAGTGAAGAAGCATGGAGAGATAAGTCACCTGAACCCCAACCGTCATCTGATGCCACGTGTGCACTTAGGCACCTAGGCGAGCGAAGACGTGCGCGCACGGAGGAGGGAGCGGATGTGGGAGGAACCACAGTGCACTGCGCTGCACGATGAGGCAGGTGCGGAGCGAAGAAGTGGGCGAAGACGCGGGCACTGAAGCAGGTGGGCATACGCGAGAGTGGGTGCTGGAGAAGGCGCGGGGAGAGATGTGGCTGCGGGCGTGCATGGACGGGCAGTAAACGGTCACGGTGCACAGGGTGACCGGATAAGTGAGAAACTTACCGGTCATCGCACTGTAGCCACAGTGTTCTGCTGAAATGCGTGAACAGTGGCTACAGTGCGTGCTCAGCTCGCACGACCGGGTGTTGGTGGTGCGGTGAGTGTGGGCACTACTGAGCGAGTTGGCGAACCCACGGAAGGTCTGCGCCGGCTGCTGGCGCACGCGAAGAGAGGCGAGGATGGCCTGCAGGCACGCACGGAAAGAGAGTACTGGCTACTGCATGGCCACGTGGTGGCCTGCACGCGGGCTAGCGGTGGCCGGTTGAGCTTCAAAGCTTGAAGCTCTTGTGGCAATGGCGGGGTTGGCTTGGAACGATGAAACAAGGAAGAGAACCACCACACCCACCTGCTCTTTGATGAGCTGGGCGGTGGTGGGACTCACAGTGGTGGTTGTGCACCACTGTGAGGTGCTCCTGCCCATAGAGTAGCTCCTCAGAAGGAGGAGAGGCTGCGTATGGAGGGGACAGGGGAGGAGACGGCCTGGAGAAGAAGGTGCTGTCTGTGTGGTGTTTGCTGTGTGGACCAGGCTCAGCTCAAAGAAGAAAGCCATGCCCTTTTTAAGGAGGAAGAAGGCAAGTACAGCCATGCCCTGGTTGTGCATGGCTGTGCGTGGCTGGAATGGCTATGCAGGGCAAGCCTGCAGTAGAGAATGGCATGACGACGATCAAGCCATGCCATGCAGCCACGGAGAAGAAAGTCAAACAGAAATAAAAATAAAGATGGAGATTTTGCATGGCAGCACTTGAAGAATTTGTCAATTACAAGGCCATTTATTTCACTCTCCTCCCCTCTCAAATAAATGCACGCATGCGTGTATTTTTACAAATGCGACTATGGCTACCTAATATGCACTGACAATGCTAGGAAATAGCACAAGATGGCATAATTGCTGGTGTATTTTTGCTGTACAATCACAGGTGCTTTTACAGTGGAGGAGAAGAGGCAAAAAGTAGGTTTGTCACCATTAGTGACATCCAGGATGTCGCTGGAAGCATCATTGTAGGAAGCTCATGCTCATTGGTGTCGACAGCTGGCTTTGCTGGCATGCGATGAATTAGCGATGGCTGTAAGCATTGCTATAAGTTTGCTCGTCTGTCGCTAAAGATCCACTGCATGCTCCACTGGCGCTGCACTGGGCGCTCTCCGCACGCGTGCATGCTTCACGTGCAGGTGTTGCACTGTGTGCATGCACGCTTGTGCACGAGCATGCACCCACGCTGCTACGCGCGTGTGGTGGTGCGTGAGTGCGCTGGGGGACCTGGGCTGCATTACGTGCTGCAATCTAGGCCGTCTATCTTCATTTTGTTGTAGGGGCTGCTACAGAGGTCGGATTGAGTCGATTTTCACGCCATTAGGCTATGATCATCGACCCGAATCCATCTACATGGTCAGATTTGTCATTTGAAGCTCCAAATAATGTCACCTAGTCCCTTGGCTGTTGACCTTCCTCGGACTGCATATGGTGCTATAGGACTCCAATTGAGACGATTTCGAAAGCGTTGGACTCCAATCATCATCTTGATTAGATCCATACGATTGAATCGTCAAATCGAGGCTCCGAAATAAATATTCTTCTCTCCTAACCACAAAAGGGATGCAATTAACCTAAATAATATACAACTAGTCTAAATGCAGAATGATGCAGGCTATGCAATATTTATAACATGAAATGCAAATCTATGCCTAAGAATGTGCATGAATAGGCATTTTACCCTCTATAAATGTGTTTATATCATACCCTCATGCCTATCTTTTGCTAGTCCACAGCAAAATTAAACTATATGCTATGTATAAAAGCAAAATTAGGATTAGATCACTTAGTCCTAAGTCATTTATTAACAATAGGAAATTTCAACTAAGATCTTAAACTACGAAAACTCAATAGTACCCGGGTGCCTACCAGAATGCACACTGCCCAAGTCCTCGCCTTATTTGAAAAGGGAAGATACATTTTCTTTTTCTTCTTTTCTAATTTTTTTTGTACTTTTAGAGTTTGAGAGTTTCGGGATAATTTTTTACGGCTACCCGACCCACCCAAGACTCAAAAAGGACTCTTAGTGCTGAGCATCTTGTGAAAATAGTGAAAGACTCACAAAATGGCTATTAAGACGGACTACGGGTTTCTACAACTCTAGGTGACCTTGCCTAAAGGTTTATCTTTAAGATCGGTAGCTTTCTCCCGACTTTTATTTATGGGGTCAACACAAGAGCGAACCCAGTGTATATCTCGATTTATTCTACTTCCCCGCTTCTTCCCTACGTGTTTTGGGAATTATTGTGCATTTTTATGAGCTGGGCTCTGGACAACCAACCAATGGGCTGTTACCCACGACCACTTATCAGCCATACTCATGCGGTGAAGTGCAGCTTTATTATTTTCTTTTTTTTTCTCCTTTTCTATTTTTTTTCTTTTCTTTTTGGTTGTTTCTTTCTCTTTTTTCTCTTTTTTTCTTTCTTCTAAGTAGGTGGCTTCCCTGATTTAAGATTTACCTAAAGGTAGTACAACAAAAATGATCTTGTAGCTGGGCTCTAGACAACTGGCCGATGAGCTATTACCACCGACAACTTGCTAGCCATACCACCAAAGTTGGTCCATTAGCTACTCAATTTCCATAAAAATCATCAAAAAGTGAGTCAGTGCGAATAGTGTTGATGCTTAGCCTTAAAATCCCCCTAAATCAGAGGGCAAGTTGATAAGTTGTATACTTATCATCCCAATTTGTTTATCAGATTAAAATGAATTTTAATTGCCGAGGACTTGAGACTAAGTCCACATTCTAGAGGACACCCGGGGAGATTAAGCCTGAAGACCTTAAGAGTCTAAGTATTCAGGTCATATTATATCATTTCCTAAAGTTAATAACTTCCAAATGCCTACGTTCTCTTTTCCTAATTTCTTTCTTTTCTTATCTTTTTCAAATTTTCAATCAATTTTTTTTATTTAGGAAAGTAAAAGAAATTTACGGAGTTAACAAAATGACTTCAAGAATTGATTATCCATCCCGCCATGCCTAAATGATGCAATGTCCTCATTGTACAAATAAAGACATGAAAAGGTGGAGTAAACAGAATATCACCTAAATAACATGAGGAATCTAGTCAGCTCCACAGAGAACGTAAAGTATAAACACGTGCTAAATTTAATGCCTTCAGCTAGGCATATTATACATACAAAGAGGAATTTATGAATTCAAAAGTGTGGGTCAAAATCAAAATAAAAATATTGATCCTGAAACCCACCAGCAGAAGATGTCCACAGATGTGGACCAGATAGTGGTGCAGACCCATGCCCTAGGGTCAAGTTGTTCTCAGGTTCTGGATGAAAATCACCTAGAACCAAAGGTTGTTGTGTTTGTAGGGGCAGGCCTGCGGTTTAGTGCTGTGCAACCCAAGACCAAAGTAGCAGACAATAGGTAGATCTAGTTCACTAGTTTCATATGTCCACTTAACATTCAGCTCATAAAAATAATCAGTTATTCCAGGCTTGGGTCGCATGTGAAAGATATCATAAGGGTTCGTAGAGAAGATAGTTGGTTTCAGGTCAATAGGTACCTTTAGATCCAAAATCAAAGTTCCCTCAGAATTAGCCTCCTAAATTTTTATTTCAACAATTCTATCCTCCAACATCAAGACTCAGGCTCCAGGACCTCTAGCATGTCATTCACCCCATACGATTCTCCCAAGTCTAAAAATTGTGGTTGAATCAAGATTGACTTAGGCACAATGATCACAGAAGTCAACTCTTCGAGGTGTAGATGACAAATGGGGTCACTGATTGAATCATCAAGTAAATGAAGATTTGAATCCTACAAGTTAGCCCCAACCGAATCAAAATCTTCAATGACTAGGCTATCAAATGGTTTGTCATGCTCCTCGAGCCCATTTGTCTCACCAAAATCACCTTCCTTAAGCTCAAGTGAGACTTCACTAAGAGATTCCTCACCCTCAAAATCAAAGAATCTATGATCCTCCTTTATATAGGTCTCAAAATCATAAGTCATTTCAAGGCCCGTGGAGACATTTTTGTCGTCATTCCTTGGCTCTAGGATCTCGGGTGAGAAACATGATTTATCCTCAAAGGGTTCCTCCAGCCCAACCTGGTCATCTCCAATCTCAGAATATGTATCCCCCCCGACAGGCACCTGAGCGTGTTCAGACATTGGCTCTCCTGAAGGGTGTTCGTCTTGGGAATCATCCCAAGATTTGACTAGGGCAACCACAAATTTCATCCTCAACCATGACAACTTCCTAGGAAGAAACTCACCCAAGTCCCTATCCCTAACATCTTGGAGCAAATCCAATAAAGAGCTATTCAGCTCGTCAATCATTTTTATCATAGGCTCCAATACTTCAGTGCATGGTGTTGGCTGAGCTTCTATCGATTGTATAGAGTTCCTCAAATTAGCCAACACCCTATCGCGGATCTAGTCCACCTGAACTGACTAGTTCGATTCAGGTTTGGGCAAGTTTGGGTTAAATCTAGGAGAGTCAAGATGTGGAGGTTCTCAAGTCCTTCCCTGAAAGTCGGTCATTCTAGGTTGTTCAAAGGATGGTGGCCTATATTCAGCATAATTTTGGGGAGGGTAAGTGTTATAATCAGCATATCCTTCATGGTTGTAGATCTGGTAAGGTTGATCATTAATGGATGGAGATCTATAATCATTGTAGCTCTGGGAAGGATAGTAATCATATTCTTGTTGTCCAGGGTTAGGCCCTGGACAGTGAGGTCCGGATTCATATCCCCTATCAAAGCCATCCTGGCTAGTTGATGGGTAATAACAAGTCAAGTCAGGATAGTAATCATCTTGGGGATAAGTGGTGGTGGGAGGATAGGACGTGAAATGTGTGTAGGATGTGGAAGGGTACATGGTAGAAAAGGAGGGAAATGGAGAAGAGAAAAGGTGCCTTGCAATACAATTAACCAAGCTTGTCCTTATGTGGGTAGCCTAAAGACCTACAGACTCCCAGGACCCGTCTTGAGATTATAAATGATTTGGTCTACTTTTATCCAGTCAATCCAACCAGTTTGAAGGAGGGACTGCGGAGAAGGTTCTTCCTTTGGCTTACGCCTCCATTTCCTAGTGTACCCGCCAGCCCCGGTTGTTTGATGCTACTCCCCTACCTAGACATCAGATGGACCAGCAAAAGCAAATTAATCAAAAAAGATCTTAGTTTGAGCACCGAAGAGCAAATCAATCCTTAAGGCCAACATCTACTCAGTTTTAGTTAGGCTTGGGATGATCATGCTCATGGAATGTGATGGGCCCTTTAGATGGCTTGTGCCCTTAATGATCAATTAAAATGTGTGTGCATGCACAACCAGGGTTTTCAAATAGGGCTATTTGATGATGTGTCTTTTAGGGTTCAACCTTGTTTAGTAGCTTTTAGGGTTTAATTCTTTGGTTGGTTCAATCAAGGTTTAGTAGAACACTCCAAGTTTTGAAAGCACTGGTGATGATATGTTCCTTTAAAAATAGCAAATAATGTGGAGTGCCTGGTTCAGCCCTAAGAATCAACCCTAGGTGGCAAGCTACTTGATGGATCAATTTTAGATTGAGTGGTGCAGCCCAAACAACTCAATCAATTGGCCTATTGCACCACTTACTTAAGCACACAAGAATGCTTAACCTATTCAGATTTCTACTCACTTATGTGTATTTAGTTGAAGTGTACCGAGTCCACAACTCAGATCCCGGTTAGGTGGTAGAATCAAAATGATTGTGTGCATTAGGATAAGTAGTAGGTTTTAAGTGTGCAGCTTTCAGAAAATCCCACAATCAGATAACACTTTTTTTATTTTTTATATTTATGTGGATGGCGAGGTGAGTGAAGGTGGCAAACAAAGAACCAAATCTATCCTAGGGTTTATAAAAACCACCTAAATTGATTTGGGTTTGAGTTATTAGGTTATGAAATGAAACTAAGGTGGGGGTGGTGTAGGGTACATCTACAAAACACTCTACCCACACTTTACTCCAGTCTACCACACTTGGATCTCCATGCCAGGGTACCTGCAAGACAATAGATCAAAGATAAGCGGGGTTAGTGCTAAGTAAATGAAAAGAAGTGTAGAAAACAATAAAGTAAATTTCGTTGCCTCCCCAGCAACAGCGCCAAAATGGTCACACATGTTTCACCAGTAACAAATCGAGGTTATGAGTAACTCGTCGTCATAGTTGCAAAACACGTCGATCAGATAAAATTTATATCAAAACTCCAAGAGAGACCCAGGTCGAACATAGGGAGGCGACGTTTACTTTAATTGAAAACCATGCTTCGATTTTTTTCTTTTTGGAGCTTTAGGGTTTTTTTTATGTTTTTGAAATAAAAGACAAGCAATCATAAGATAGATATGGAATCAAATGTGATGCATTGCATTAATGTCTATTACAATAATCTATGAAAGCATAAAAAGAGAGGGGAGTGAGAGGAAATCTCCCGAATCGTCTATTCTGTGAGACGACGACTCCTGGCTGATAAACACCAATTTATCATCATTTTTATGCATTTAAACAAACCTAGCTCTTAGGATTTTACTCTGCAAACGGGTTTTTGGGCTGCATTTAGGCATAAATTAGGTTAGGCATGCATTGCATTTTTTATTGTCTTTTTGATATGTTTTTGTGAGTGTTAGGGATGAACAGATATATAGATCCCTAGAACCCTAGCACTCAAGAAGGAAAATGGTGAAGGAGAAGCCCAGACTAACTGAAACTCAACTTGATCCAGTTCACCATAGCTGGATTCCAGCTCACTTGAACTAGGGTTAGCTCATCTTAGCTCCATTCAGCTCATCTCAGCTGAATGGCAGCTCAAGGGAGCTCATCTTAGCTCACCCTAGCTCAGGTCTATTCAGATCCAGCTCAACTTAGCTGAGTCTAGCTCATCTCAGCTCCCATTAGTCCACAGGGAGCTCTAGCTAGCTCAGCTGAGTTGACTGGAGTTCACCCCAGCTCAGGTCAAGCTACATCCAGCTCTACTCAACTTCGGCTAGCTAAAGATGACTTCATTCCAGCTTAGGAAGCTCAAGTCCAGCTCCCGGGGACTCAGTTTAGCTCAACTCAGTTGAGCTAAGCTACCTTAGCTGCCTCATCCAACTTCATCCTCCCCAGGAGCATTAGACCCAACTCACCTCAGCTCCTTTCAGCAGAAGCCTGCTTGCTTTAGCTTGGCTTAGTAGCTAACAAAGAACTAGCAAGCCAAGCCAACTAATGTAGCTCCTTGCAGCTCTCTTCAGCAACCACCAGCTCTAGTGCAGCTCAAGATGACTACCTCCAGCTATTCTCCCTGAAAACCCTACCTCTAAATGCCTCCAACTCTACTCCCTACTAGATAAGCTACTTAACTTAGCTAGTCCACCTCCATGGCACCAAAATCTACTACCCTACTACCCTACTACCTAAGCTCCCGCAAAAAGACCACCTACTCCTACTTTATTTTGGTGCCAACTATCCCTTCCAACACCACCCTACATCCACCATCAAAACCCATCTCCACCCTCCATTGTTTTCCCTCCAAAATTGCCTTCTAGAAGGCATTTTTGGAGGGAAAACCAAGGCACCTCTTCATTTCCCTCCCATTTTTCCCTCCAAAAATATCCAAGCACCCCTTCATTTCCCTCCAAAAAAAACCATAACCACCCCCCTTCCCATCCTATGAATACCCTACCCTACAAACACGTAATTCCCATCCTCCATTAGTGCATTTTTCTACCTATACCCACCTACACCTACGGCCAAGAATAAGGAGTAGAGAAGGAGATTAAAGGGGCACATCACTAGCCCTTTTGGTGCCTTCTTCTCCCCACTCTCTTCAACTTGGGCCACTCCAAGGAGGAGGACTCTTCCACTTCAAGGAGGACGGCCAGGCAGAGGAGGACTTAGGGTGGATGTCCACCCTTGGAGAGAAGCTTAGGGCACGCCCCCTTAGGGCTTGCCTTGGAGGACATCACCTTGGCAGAGCACAGCAAAGAAGGAGTTAGAGGACTCTTTTCAAGCTTGGGAGCTACCAAGCTTGGAGCAAGAAGCCCTCTTCTTCACCATCTATCTAGAGGATTTGTGTTTGCTTTTCTTATTTGCAATTTTCTACTAGTAGAAGTATTCCTCTACTAGGCCTTTCTGTAAAACACTTTTTCATTTATCAAGTTTCCTTCTTTGCAATTTCTTTATTTGCATTTCTAATTGCTCTATTTTTAGAATTCTTCACTCCCTCTCCCTAATTATTCTAGGCCTTCACTTGCCTAGAGTGAGCTTAGGGAGAGGTTCTACTTGCCACTTTAGAAGTAGTTTATTGAATTTGAAGTGTAAATCACTTTCTCGCCACAATTTCGCATGTTGCCTTAATTCAAAAACAAAAATATGATATATTGAAAAATACCAAAAAGAAAGTTGAGATTTGTATTCCAAGCAAGAGAATCAATTTTGCAAACATTTGACCTCCTTGGATGGCCCTAGATACTCCCCTATCTAGGTTTATAAATTTAGGAGTTGATCGATTTTGCGCGTTACAACGACGTATTTAACAAACTACGTAAAATCTGTGTCACTGGCAAAAGCTCAGACGAAGGAGCTGAGGAGCGGGACGACGGAGGTGAGACGCCGGAGGACGTCGGGTAGAGGAAAACTTCAGCATGGCTCCGGAATGGAGGTGAGAAGACAGAGATGATCTGCTACTGGAATGGAGATAGGAGGATAGCTATGTTGGGAGAAATCGTAGCTCGCATTTTTGATAAAAGCGTCGTAGTATAGTTGCGAAATATGATCCAACAAAGATATTATTTTGTAAAAATAATGAGACTTGAGTCCCAATCGTTCGTCTCTGGGAGGCGTTGCTTTTCCTTTTAATATCGATCTCACTCTACTTTGTTTAGAATCGCATGTCAGTTCGTGATTATTACGTATTTAGGTATGACATGCTTAGTTGCAAGAATATTAGGAATTGGAAACAGGCAACTTGAATCACACAAAAAGAATGACAATTATTAAGATCATGGTGATTTCAAACATATAGAGACAAATATATATACAAAAAATGCAATTTCACTCATCGTTGGAGAGTTGTTGCACAAGGAAATCTAGAGGAAAGCTTATACACGAATGCTTGAAAATTAAACCTAACTACCAGAAAACGATTGCATATAAGAATCGATAGGAAGATTTCTCATGCATCATTGGGGGAGAAGTAAGACTATACGACTAAGTAGTAAATAAAAGCAGTAAATATACGAGAAGCTAAGCTACTAATCTTGCAGAAGGAAGGGCATTCGGAGGTGGTCTCCGATGGCCTTTTAGTGGCTGAGAGAAGGAGGGGTGGCCAATGGAGCTTAGGTCGGCCCTTGGAGAGAGGTTGGGGAGCTGATCTAGCTTCATGGCGTGGAGATGGTGGCCTCCATGGTGGTGCTCTACTCATGGAGGTGGAGTAGAGATGGAAGTGGCTAGCCTAAGTGGAATGGATGCCAAGGAACTGAATGGGTGCAAATGGCCACCCAATGGGTCTTTCTATAGACCTAAGAGAAGCTCTCTAGAGAATTATGGAATTCTCTAGAAAGGCCTATGGTGGGAGCTTGTGGGAGAGTGAGAGAGAGAGGGTGGATGGCGATTTTTAGATCCACCAAATGTGGATCTAAAAATTGAATGGCTATTGGTTGCTATTTTTGGCAACCAAGGCAACCACACATGGTAGAGAGTTCTAGAGAACTCTAGGCTAGGTATTTTCGTGTGGATGGTGTGTGTGGGTGTGTGTGGGTCGAAACATAGGTGGCTAGGTTGATTCGGTTAGGTTCTAGTGGGTTTAGGTCAAGGTAGGTCTCAAATTAGGGTTGTAAGCCATAATTCACTAAGGTAAAGTGCAATTAAACTTAATATAAGTTTAATTGGGTGTGTGAAAACTTAATTAAGTGTAAAATAACTCAATTTAGTCAGGTCTAGGTCAATTGGACTCTCATTGAGTCTAATTGGAAAGTGTGTGCTGAGATCAGGACTCAATTGGACTCAATGAGTCCAATTGAATAGGATGATGGAATTGACTAAGATCCAAGACAATTAGGTTTAGCATGGAACTAATTAAGTCCTTAGGGAGGTCTATAGGTGATGTACTATAGTTAGGGCACCTTAATTTAGGTTCCTATGGGGTTGGAATTGGGTTTAGGGACCTTGAGATCCAAGATCAAGGCTTGAATCTCAAAACAGGAACTGGAGAGAAGTTCCAGACATCCAATAAAAGTGTCAGATGTCTTATAGTGAAAACTTAGAAGTCCAAACTTGTCATCCAGATGTCCAATCAGAGTCAGGAGGGATTCTATATTCTGTCTTGTCTATTCTGCAGAAATTGGACGTCTGACCAAGTGTCTAGACGTCTAATAACACTACAGAAGTGGGTTTAGGGTATGTGGGAGTTGGCTAAGTGTTTTCTGGATGTCCTATAACTTATCTAGACATCCATATAGAGGTTGAAATTAGGGTTTTAAGGTTTCCTAGGGTGCGGTGATCTAATCTAAGGGTGGCTAAGGCTAGGGGAAGCTTCTAGGCTATCTTAAGGCTAGGATGGTCCTAAGTTCTTCATATTTTACTGCTTTATTCCTACTTAATAGAATAGCATACCTTAACACCCTTACATTATTATCTATTACATCTAATCTAGGTCTTCCACTCCAGCTCTGCTACAACACCAGTTATTCCAACTTCAGATCCAGCTTCTGATCTACCTTTTGATTAGCTTATTACCTATAATTGACATAATGCACCTAATCAGTACATTATAGCATTATTTTATGCATAAGTAAAAGGAAGTAGTAAAGATGCAAATAATGCTTATTCATACTTGAATTATCCTAAATTATTCTAAGTCCTAGCCTAATTTGGGTCAATTAAGATCTATGATTGCTGCGTAATCATACCGCCATGAATAAATCTTGCTACTCTCTAGCAAATGCAAGAATAAGTTATTCACAGAAGGGTCCCTAAGTGTCTGGACGTCCAATAACACTGTAGAAGTGGGTTTGAAGTGTGCGGGAGTTGGCTAAGGGTCCTGGAAGTCCTAAAACTTATTTGGACATCCAGAGAAGGGTTGGAACTAAGGTTTTAGGGCTTCCTAGGGTGCGGTGACCTAATCTAAGGGTGGCTAAGGCTTGGAGAGTTCTCTAGGCTATCCTAGGGCTAGGATGGACCTAAGTTCTTCACATTTTACTGCTTTATTTCTACTTAATAGAATGAAAAACCATTAACCCCCTTACATTATTATTCCTACATCTAAACTAGGCCTTATGCTCCAGCTCTACTACAACTCCCGTTATTTCAGATCCAGCTTCAGATCGTGCTCCAGATCGAGCTCCAGATCTGCTTATTGCCTGCAATCAGCATAATATACTTAATCAGCACATTATAACATTATTTTATGCATAGCTAAAGTAAAGCAGTAAAGATGCAGATAATGCTTATGCGTGCATGAATTTCCCTAAGTTATGCTAAGTTCTAGTCTAATCTAGGTCAATTAAGACCTATGGTTGTTGTGCAATCAAGCTTTCAGGTGACCTATGAATGGGGAAGGGAAGATGGATGAATATTTGGTGAGGTAGAGGTTGGCTACAATAATAGGAGCCTTGGGAGCTTGAGAACAAGCTCTAATGAAGTATTGGTAGGCATGCTAGAGCTTGGGAGTAGATAGGAGTAGACTAGGTAGAGATGGCTTGGAAGGGAAGCGGGTGTAGGTGCTTTTATAGAGGTGAAGAGGCAAAATATAGGTATGAGACCATTAGTGACATCTTGGCCGTCACTGGAATGTCGCTGTAGGTAGCTCATGCCCACTGGCGCCGATAGCTGGCTTTGCTATCATGTTATGAATTAGCGATGGCTGTAAGCGTCGCTGTAAGTCGGCCAGTCTGTCACTGAAGATCCACTGCATGCTCCGCTGGCACTGCAGTGGGCGCTGTCCGCGCACGTGCATGCTTCAGGTGCTGGCGCTGTGCTGTGTGCATGCACGCATGTGCACGCGTGCGCATATTTGCGCTACTACGCACATGCGATGGTGCATGTGTGCACTGGGCAGCCTGGGCTACGCCACATGGCGCAATCGGGGTTGTCCATCTTTACGTTGTTGGGGCTGCTATAGAGGTTGGATTGAGTCGATTTTCATGCCGTTAGGCTTCGATCGTCGACCGAAATCCATCCACACAGTCGTATTTGTCATTTGAAGCTCCGAATTATGTCACTTAGTGCCTTGGCCATTGATCTTCCTCAGACTGGATATGGTGCTATGGGACTCCAATCGAGGCAATTTCAAAGGCATTGGACTCCAATCATCATCTTTATCAGATTTGTACGGTCGGATCATCAATCTGAGGCTCCGAAATAAATATTCTTCTATCCTAACCATGAAAAGGATGCAATTAGCCTAAATTATATACAACTACTCTAAATGCAGAATGATGCATGCTATGCGATATTTATAACATGAAATGCAATGCTAAGCCTAGGAGCATGCATGAATAGGTTTTTTTCCCTCAATAATTGTGTTTATGTTAGCCATCAAAATTTCATCTCCTGTCATTTTTTTTCTTTTTCAAGAATTTTTTTTTGGTATTTTTAGAATATGTGATTTTTTTGTGAGAACCCTTCCTTTGATTTTTGTATGCTTGCACTTTACCACCCTCCCATGCCTAAGTTTTGCAATGTCCTCATTGTGAATGGTGTGAAACAATTTTGGGTTTAGGAATTTAGAATAGGATTATTTGGGTAGGCAAACGGGTCGGGATGACTATTGCGGATGATTTCAAGCTCTGGCATGTTTGCTAGAGGTGGAATCGACTGTTCTAAAATCGAACTCATGGTGCAATAGACGTGAAGTATAGAAGGATAATCAGAAGGATCTTGATTTTTGGACTGACAGGTTGCCTCCCGTTAAGCGCTAAATTCAATGCTTTCAACTGAGCTGTAAATGTTTTGGAGAAGGAGTGGTCAAATCAGATGAGTTTTGCAGAACAAACACCTTAATCAAGAGCCTGGTTGGTACAACCAGGTGCTTGTTCAGATCAACTGACTAATGATGCAGCCCAAACCCAATCAATCTGGTGTGTTGATAAATGTACATCAAGAGATCTGGAACCCACCATATACTTTAGAACTCAAAAGGGTATGGTAGTGTAGAACTAGAGTTTAGCTGAGTTGGATCAGCCTGATCAGAGTAGGGATCCTTAAATGAAAAATAATCAGTGGCAGATGTAGGAAACTTATAGGAGTGATTAGAGAAGGATGAGGCATGAGCTGTAGTCTAATTGATGTTTGAAACCTGATAAAAATGTGGAGGTGAATCATCTGCAATCGACTCCGTAAGAGGGGAATTAGAATAGAAATTGAGTCCGATTGTGAGTCAGGGTTAAAAATGGGTTTGAATAGGTTTTGTATATGTGGAAGAAGTACTAATAAGGATTGTGTATGAGGGCTTTTCTAGTAAGGGTTGAAAGGTGGGTTCATTTAGAGGGTCCTCATAGTAGCCATCAAACTCGAAGGTAAATTCCAGAGGAGTGTTTGTAGGATGAAGAAAATCGGAGTCAAGAAAATATTCGAATTCTGGATTGTAGTCACTCTCGGCAATTTTTGTTTCTGATTCCTGAGTATTAAAAAGAAATGATTCCATCTCAATGGAACATGATTTTGAATCAGTGATCTCGGGATTAGGGACCTCAGAGTCAGAGTCGAAGAATGGATCATGTGTGCTAAGGTCGTAGTTTGGATCGTAGTCGTTAGGAAATAAAGGTTCTCTATAATCATGGTAGGATCCCAAATCGTTGGAGAAATTGCGGGAATCAAGTTTTGAATTTGATTCAAGATCAGAGGTTCCACCACAGAATAAATCACAAGATGTAGACTTAGCAACCTGACTTGGGTCTATCCTATTCATAGATTCCGAGCTTAGAAAGGTGTCCCTATTTGTTCTGGGCTCAGGTGTTTGGTTTGTAGGGAAGACCCAATGAAAACCCTACTCTTCTAACTCCTCAGTTTCTGCATTGTAGACTGGTGTGACATCTGAAAAATCAATTTGCATTTCTGAGGATGTTGGACAGGGATATTCCCAAAATGGTCGGGCATGTTTCGCGTGATAGAAATCAGGGTTACAAGTAACCCATCATCATAGTTACAAAACACGTCGATCAGATAAAACTTATACTGAAACTCCAAGGGAGTCCCAGGTCGAACACAGGGACGTGACATTTACTTTATGTGAAAATCACGCTTTGATTCATTTCTTTTTGGTATTTTAGGGTTTTGTTATTTTTTTGTATTTTTGTAAGAAACAGGCAAACGTATCACAAGATAGAGATGTGGAACGAAAATGGTATATATATC
The DNA here is from genome assembly GCA_037157565.1 of Thalassia testudinum. Lineage (NCBI taxonomy): Eukaryota > Viridiplantae > Streptophyta > Magnoliopsida > Alismatales > Hydrocharitaceae > Thalassia > Thalassia testudinum. The sequence goes on from JAZHRO010000031.1 coordinate 126,997,561, forward strand.
AATCCAATGTCTTACAATCTACTATGAAAGCATAAAAAGAGAGGAGGGTGAGAGGAAATCTCCCAAATTGGTTGTTTAGCGAGACGACGGTGCTTGGCGGAAGCTTGGACAAAGGAGGTGAGGAGGAAGACAACGGAGGTGAGATGTAGGAGGACGCCAGGTTGAGGAAATCTTCGACGTGGCTTTGGAATGGAGATGAGAAGACGGAGGTGATCTGCTATTGGAATGGAGGTGGGAGGATGGCTCCAAGGCAACCTATGAAGGGGAATGGGAAGTTGGAGGAACATTTGGTGGGGTAGAGGTTTGCTACACTAATAGGAGCCTTAGGAGCTTAAGAACAAGCTCTAATGGGGCATTGGTAGGCTTGCTAGAGCTTGGGAGTAGGTGGGAGTAGAGTAGGTAGAGATGACTTTGAAGGGAGGGGGTGTAGGTTCTTTTATAGTGGAGGAGAAGAGGCTGAAAATGGATTAAAGGACCTTTAGCGGCCTCTAGACCATCGCTGGAAACGTCACTGTAAGAAGCTCATGCCCGCTGGCGCCCACAGTTGGCTCTGCTAGCTTGCAATGAAGTAGCGATGGCTGTAAGCGTCGCTGTAGGTCAGCCCAGCTGTCGTTGAAAGTTGGCCCCACCCGCGCTTGCACCTGCGCTGCGCTACCCCGCCTATCAGGCGCGCTGATTGTGCGGCGCCTTGCTGTGTGCGCGCTACCATGCACTGGCATTTGCGTGTGCGAGCGCGCTGCACTGCCGCGATGCATTCGCTGCGGCTGCTGTTGCCATGTGCCCGGCGAAATTGCGAATTGGGGGGGGGGGCTGCGGGGATTCGAACCCGTGCCCCTCCCTTGCAAACCGATGCTCTAACCATTGCACTAGATCTTCCCTTGTGTCGCGAGGAGCAGCTTGGTGCAAATGCTTCCCAGCCAATGGATCTTGATCCAACGACTTGGATTCATGGGTGCGGATGAAGAAGGAATTGGGCGATGCTACTGGCAGATGTTGGGCGGCCTGGATGGCATCACATGGCGCCATCTAGGCCGTCCATCTTCTTCTTCTTGTAGAGGGTGCCACGGTGCTTAGATCGAGATGATTCTTGCGACGCTGAGTTGCCATCGTCGCTCCGGATTCATCGGTATGGTCGGATTTTCCATCCTCAACCTATATGGATGCCGCATTGCCCCCTTGCCATATAAAATGAAGGAATTAATATACAAAACATGCAACTATCCTAAATGCCATGCAATGGATGTTATGCAATATTTATAACATGATATGCAATGCTAAGCCTAGGAACTATCATAAATAAGCAATCTATCATGAATTTATATGTGTTCATCAGATATTCATCAAATAGAGGCCTAGAATCATAATCCAAATTCAAACTTTGACTTTCGTCATATAGGGCCTTGTAATTATCCCAAGAAGATTCCGATCCAGATTCTAGGTTAAGGATGTGGGTTGAATTACTAGAATCTTGGGCAGAATTTCCTTTGGGGGTCACCTTATCAGAATAAGGGGTGGGATTTACACCCTCGAGAGGTTCTGATTCAATCTCTTTATTACAGGAGTCTAGGAATTCTATGCCAAGGTTTTGGTTTTCTAGTGTTGGCTCAAAATCATGTTCTCCTGCAATCAGGACCTCCTAACCTAATTCAAGATCAAGCATATCATATTTCATCTGGGTTGGAGATCCACAACAACCTTGTGTCTCAAACTCGGGATTTGGAAAATCATGTTGATCCTCAATATTACTCCAAGATGTTTGATTAACTGTTTGGGGCATGTACGGGTATTTGTGATCGATAACTTGTTTCAACAATTTCATCATTTCTTCCCATTTTTCAAGATCATTTTGGTGTTTTTTCCAATGTACAAAAGTTGTCATGCAATGGAGATATTCAAACTTATGCAAATTTTTTATCTTGATGTATCCTCTTATGAGAATATCCCTGGTTAATCCCTTTGTTCCTTTTATTAATAATAATTAGCACAGTTTATGATGAAGGTTGTTGTTGATACATCAACCTGAATGTCTTCAATTGGTTTTGAGGTTTTGTAATCATTTCATAAAATCTAATGGCATCTTGAAGCATTCTATCTCTCATGGATCTTTGTGATTTAGGTTTCTTTAATGGTTTTCCTAAGTAACCAGGCTGCATTTTTTTGAATCAAATGTGTAATCAAGATCAAAATTCAAGTTTAGAATGAAGTGATTTGATCTGAATAGAACTCCCTAAGAAAATCTGTGTGTGTGCTCTAAATAGAAGGGATGAGGGATTGGATGTGATGTTGACCCAATTAGGGCACCCAAAGATTTTTGGATGACTATAGAGGTTCGGGGCAGATGATACCCCTAGATCAAAAAGTCATCCACCTGAGAATTACCTAGGCAGCCAGGAAGGGAGAGTCCCACAAAGACCCCTACACAGTAGAGTGCCCCCACGGGTTATAGGGCTTCCCTCACCCGACCTTCCTTATCACTGAGGGTGCAGGTAGACTAGAATGGATAACTTGACCTCTTAAGTCTACCAGTTTTATGTCATAATTTGTGCCTTTGTTTTCACTTGAATTAGCAGTTGATTGGACTTGTGACCTAATTTGCTGGTCGGTTGGCCAACAATGTAGTCCAACTTTACCTGACCTACCCTAAAGATGGTAGAATGAACTTCTAAGTCAAGACTTAGAAGTCACCCTGATTTAACTCCCAGGTTATTAGGTCCAAGGATTCTAGGGTTCAAGTGAGTTTAGAGCTTGTTTTTAGGGTTTTTCTTGATTAGATCTTTTCAATCAAGGGCTTGGGTAGCACACAAATGTGGGTGGGTCTGTTTCCTTTTATGTAGGCAAGTGTGAACTAGCACTCCAAAATCCTAATGTAGAAACCCTAATTGGCTTTATTTCTAAGTCCACTATGATCTTCAAAAATGTTCCCCTTGGACTTCAAACAAGAAGTGCACAGTCGAAGAAGATTATAAATTAAGCATAGTCCCTAATAGGCATAGGAAATTTAGGGTACGATCTCTAACTAGAATCGCTTCAACTTCAATGAGATTTGAAAAAAAAATTTTCCCCCTTTTAAATGATAATTACTATGAAAAATAAGGCAGGTGATTCCTAATTAATTGTTTCCTTTTTGTCTTCACAAGATTAGGAGGTTGATTAGGGAAGCATAGAGAAGTTACTTGCCCTGGAGTGGTTGATTTGCGTGGAAGATCTCCTTGTGAAGTAACTCGCAAAATCACAATAAAGCAAATAAGGCAAGTTAGTGCTCAAATATAATCAAATAATGTAGAGAATAGTGGTGAATTGCGTGTTGCTCCCCGGCAACAGTGCCAAAATGTTTATCGAAAGCGGGATCGATGTTTAAAAAGTGTCGCGTTGTAGTATAGTTGAAATCTCTTTGAAAACAAATATAATTTTATTACTCAAAAATTGTTTTGAGGTCGAACATAGGGAGCAAATGGAATTCACACACTAAACTTAGCAATTAATGCAAATTGAACACATAATATTACTCAAAAATTGAATAGGAATGTAAAGCATATGAGTATATGAAGAGTAAAAAGAGTTTTAGACAAAATAATGGTGATTTGAATCACCAATTATAAGTCAAAGAATAGTTACTCAAATTGACTAAAGAAGGAAATATAAATTCAGACTTCTGATTTTACAATCAGATGTCTTAAGTGACTTTCTTACAGTCCTCCTATTCCTTTCTTCTTCTTCTTCTTCTTCTCTGTCTCTGTGTACTTCTCTTCCTCTCTTCTTCTTCAGCTTCTGTCTTTGGCTTCTTCTTTCTTTCCTTCTTCTTCCTTGGCCTTTGCGAGCCCTCTCTTCTTCTTTCTCTTCTTTCTTCTGCCTTCAATTCTCCTCTTCTTCTCTCTTCTTCCTTAGGCCTTCTTCTTCTCTGGCCTTCGTGCCTTCTGAATCCGACTAACTGTCGGAGCCAAACACTCCTAGGAAGAAACCCCCCTTTCCCCCGCACAGCTCTCCTCTCTTTCTCTCTTTCTATTTTAGTCTCGCTTCCCCAGAGCCTCAGCCGGTCGGGTAATCGATCTAATGCATACCCAGGTCCAGGCACACCAGCATGTGCGGTGAGCGAGGAGTGAAGTCAGGCGGGTAGTCGGGCCGGCCAGGTCTACGTGGACAATGCCACGGACGAGTCCGGTGAAGGGGGGAGGAGGACCTCACCCTCAGTGTTGGAGGCAAATAGCTTGATCGGGAATTTCTCGCTTGCAGAAATAATGTCAGAAAAATATATTGTCGTAGTGAAATCGCGTGGAGGAAAAATCCCGAACAAAAATGTTTATCAACAAAACTAACCACGGTGGATGAGGTCATATCCACTAGGAGGATTAGATGCAATAAATTCACAAAATATTTTTCCTTTGTATTTGTTTAATCAAGTGCACAATCCATGCTCAAATCTAATGCGAAACAAGGCAAAAAGAAGGAACACGTCATAATTTAAGAATGCAAGGGTATGTATGTAATTTTCCTTCCATGAAATAACTTGCAATGACATGCAACGTAACTATATTTCAAGAAATTTGGCTTTCTACTTTAGGTCGTGTGACTGCCTTAATGAGATTTTATGTATGTGTCAAACTCAACATATAAGAGTTAAGTGCATGAAAGAAATAATATAAACCTTAAGTGCATGCATGAAATTTCACTCAAATAGATTAATTAATCAAATATTGCAATAGTGTTTCGGCAATGGCAGGCTTGGTCATTTTTATTAGAAAGCAAAACAAAGGAATTCTTCCTCTGGATCTCGCATGAAGAGGAGTCGATGGCGGAGGTCAAGGATCTTGAGGAAGGTCAACCACGACGAGCGCTTTCCGATGGTGGTGGTGGCGCTCCAAACAGCGGCCGGAGTTGATGCCGGCGACAAGGAGGAGTGGCAATGGTGGAGGTGGCTCGTCGGCGGACGTGGTCACAGGTGGTGTGTCTGAGGGCATGGCCAAGCTCGTGAGGTCAAGGAGAGCTCAACAGAGGTGACGACGTGGAGAACGGTGGCGTGTAGTGGCGGCTGCGTGTGGGTTGTAACTGGCAGTGTTGGGTTCCTCCTCCCTATTGGAGAAGAAGAAGAGGAAGAAGGAGAGGTCATGCTAGAAGGTATTGTTCACAGTTGCGGAGAGGTCTGCATGCACTGAGGAAGTCGAGCGTGTTGCTACCATGTGCGGAGGTCGTTGCATCACATGAGAGGGGTGTGTGGACAAGCGTGCACATGCACGCTAGGAGGGCGAGCATGGTGGGGCTGCTATGCGAGGGGCTACTGCTTCACGCACTGGCATGGATGCGTAGGTGTGGCTGCGCGCGGTGCGGGGATGAACGCGTGCACTGGCTGCGGTCGATGAGGGTGTCACAGTGTGCGCGGCTGGCTGTTGTGCATGCTCTGCTCCATGGTGGAGAGGCCTGACGCCCATGCCTCAAACCCCCGAAGAGATAAAGTTCCAAATCCAGATCGCCTGCCTCCTCCTTCTCATGCGCAACTGCTGGATTTGAACGCTGGCGGAGGGAGTGGCGGTGAGGGACAATTATGGGCATGCCCTCCTTCAAATGCTAATTCATGTCCAGCTGCCTATTATACTTTTGTTTTTTTTTTCTGCATGCACATATTAAATAAGAAGTATAAATGTATGTATTAGAATGCAAAGCATATAAAAAAATATTCATAAGCTAAGATTAATTACTACTTTGCTTAGGTCATTATAAGGAAATGTATTCCATACGTACTTAAGTCAAATAAATGTCCAATAAATTGGACTTATCAAATGCCCCCAAGCCTATGTTTTGCTAGTCCTGAGCAAAAGGTGAAAAACAATGGAAGCAACCAAAAAGATTTCTCCTTGTCTTATTCCAAAAGCTTAGAGATCCAAACAAATGTGACGTGATTATAGTCTAGGTAACGAATCCAAATGAAAAGCCAACTTACATTTGAAGTTCGTACTTAACCATTGGTAAATATTTTCATCGGGATGGGCAACTACTTCCCTCAGGGATAAAGCAGAAAATAATCTGTTATTTGTCCTCGGCTTTATGGCTTAGGTAGGAGAAACTGAGTTGAATGGATTCATATTTGGTGGCACACACACATCTGGTGCTACATGTAATCTAGTACTATAGACTCTAGATCTCTAGACTACCAAATAAGTCAACCCAGAGAGAGGCTAAACAACTGTGCTCTCCTGATGTTCCTTTGTGCTCACTCTTTTCCTTCTTTCTGAGATCACAAATCTCACCAGATTTTGTAAATATACTCAATGTTCAGTGGCCTCACTTGGCATTCACACTTCAATTAAAGTCCTAATAACTCTACAACTAAGTTGAAGAACCTCAGCCAGTATTCAAGCGGTTAAAAATACTGAAAATTAGGTAAGGGTCATATTTGGTGGATCGCAATGGGTCTTTTTATTGTTGCCTTAAAAACATCAACATATAATGAAAAAATGATACGAAGATAAAACTATAAACTTGAACTATTTTCTTTTTTTATATAAATATTTCTCTCTCTCTTTCTTTCTTTTTTTTTTTTCTTTTTTTATTTTTTTCATTTTTTCCATAAATCAAGATAACACAATGCAAACTTTTATTTATGAGGCATTATTAGGAATGATGGTGGTCAAGAGGATATTGTGTGGCTTATTTGGTGGAAGTGCCTACTCTTAGCATTGGGAAATAATGGATAGGACAAGCATATTTCTGACCTTTGATACTATTATCCTCTTTCAAACGAGGACTCTATGAAGGATGGTCGTAACCATCCACCATAGTCATAGTTTTATTAAGACTCAATTTCTGTGTATCTACCTTATTTGGTGACTCTCAGGAATTCACACAATATACGCACATAGTAACAGAAAGCGAAACCTATGCCTAACTCTGAGGTATCCTTATCTAATTGTCCAAAACTTAAGAGTCCTTGCACTAGACTTAGAGCACCAGTAATCTCTCTACTTTCTGCTCACAAATATGAGGTGAATCTAATAGAATATAGTATGCCTGACTCCTTATTAATTGTCCAAGGGTTCAGTAGACTAAAAATTCTTATTGGTTTTCTACAAAGATCATTACCCATTCTACATGCAAGTGAATGTAACTGTACTAGATTCTAAACTTAAGAAATAATTTAAAAAGAAAATCTTAAATAACACCTCCTTGATAACTTTTCTGCTAGGGACTAACCAATTCATCTCAAGAAAATAGAAGATTTTTTGTCCTTTTTGTCTTTTTTTTTTATAAATCACTATCCAGAATGTATGCAAATATTTATAAATGCTATAAACATCCTCAGGTTATACCCCTCCATGCCTAAGATTGATAATGTCCTCATTTGAAAAATGCAGACATAGAAGAATATCACTTAAGGAGGAGAGTGGGAGAAGCTAAGGCTCCTCAAGCCGAACTGCATCCAAAACCTGGCCATCTGAAAGAGTAATATAAGGTTTAAGTCGCTCGCCATTTACCGTAAAGTTCGCATCAGAAGTAGGGTTCCGAATTTCTACAACTCCATGAGGGAAAGTATTGATAACAACGTACGGCCCATCCCAGTGGGACTTGAGCTTTCCTGGAAATAATTTAAGTCTGGAATTGAAAAGCCATACCCACTCGTTGGGTTCAAAAGTTTTTCTAATGATGTGCTTATCATGAAAGATCTTTGTATGTTGCTTGTAAGCTTGAGAAGTTTCAAAGTCTTCATTATGAAACTCCTCAAGCTCACTTAACTCTAACATATGTGCTTTTCCCGCTTTATCCAGATTCAAGTTAATGTTTTTAATAGCTCAATAGGCTTTATGTTGGATTTCAACGGGAAGATGGCATGCCTTTCCTTAGACAAGATGGAAAGGAGACATGCCCAAGGGAGTCTTATATGCGGTTCTGTTGGCCCAAAGAGCATCATTTAGTTTTTTAGACCAATCCTTACCGTCGGGCCTGAAAGTTTTTTCTAAAATTCGTTTAATCTCCCTATTAGACACTTCAACTTGTCCACTCATTTGGGGATGGTAAGGTGTGGCTATCATGTGGTTAACTCCCAAATTTTGGAGTAGTCTTGTGAAGTGTACGTTCTTGAAGTGAGGTCCTCCATCACTTATGTTCGTCCTTGGGCACCCGTACCAGGAAATGATATTAGCCTTAACAAAACCCAAGACCATAGATGGTCATTGGGTTCGCATGGGTATGGCTTCTATCCATTTCGATACATAGTCCACTGCCACAAGGATGTACTCATATCCGAAGGACACAAGAAAGGGACCCATGAAGTCGATGCCCCAAATATCAAAGATCTCAATAGGGAGGATAGGCTGCCGGGGCATCTAATCCCTTTTTCCGATGGTTCCCGTCTGCTAGCAATGTAAACATGCACCCACATATGTATGTGCATCTCAGAATAATGTGGGCCGCCAAAAGCCAGACTAAAGAACCTTATGGGCAGTCTTTTTCCCACTAAAATGTCCCCTACAGTGGAGGTCATGGCAGAAACTCAGAACACTTTGTTCTTTGTCAGCGATGCAATGGCAGAAAAGCTGGTCAAGGCCTATTCTAAAAAGCTTGGGTTCCTCCCAATGATAAAATTTAGTGTCAGCAAGAAACCTGTCTCACTTCTACTTGTCCGAAGTACTGGGGGTAATGCCTGTGACCATATAGTTCACTATGTCAATGAACCAAGGAGTTTTGGCCTCCATGGCCATCAGAGACTCATCAGGGAAAGTCTCTTGGATACTGCCAGCAGGGTTTGATGCCTCAATAGGGATCCTAGACAGATGATCTGCTACCACATTCTCAACTCCTTTCTTATCTTTAATTTCTAGGTCAAACTCTTGGAGTAGCAGAATCCGACGAATTAGATGAGGTTTGGTGTCCTTTTTAGCAAGAAGATGCTTTAAGATAGAATGATCAGTGAAGACCACAACCTTGGATCCCAAAAGATAAGACCGAAACTTTTCCAAAGCAAATACTATAGCAAGAGGTTTCTTTTCAGTGACTGTGTAGTTTTGCCGAGGATCCGTAAGGATCTTGCTGGCATAATGTAGCACATGAGGTTCGCCATCAACCCTTTGACCTAAGATCGCTCCCACTGCAAAATCAAAAGCATCGCACATTAACTCAAGCGAGAGGGTCCAATCTGGTGCTTAGAGAATCGATGTGCTAATAAGGGCTTTCTTTAAGACTTGGAAAGCCTTTTCATATCTATGATAAAAATCGAAGGAGACATCCTTCGCTACCTGGTCACAGAGTGGCTTAGAGATTTTACTGAAATCTCTAATGAAGCACCTATAAAATCCAGCATGGCTAAGGAAGGATCTAACCTGACGAACATTGGCAGGCGATGGAAGCTTAGAGATGGAATCAATTGTTTGATGTCCACCTCTAATCCTCTCTCAGAAACTACATGCCCTAACACAATGCCCTGCTAGACCATAAAGTGGCTTTTCTCCCAGGTAAGCACCAGCTTTGCCTCTTCACAACGGGTTAAGACTTTATCAAGGTGCGAAAGGCATAGGTCAAATGATGAGCCATAAATGGACAAGTCATCCATGAAAATCTCTACAAACTCGTCAGTCATATCAGAAAAGATAGCCATCATACGTCATTGGAAAGTGGCAGGAGCATTACATAACCTGAATGGCATTCGATGGAACGCAAATGTACCATACGGGCTCGTGAATGTAATATGCTCCTGATCGTCAAGAAAGATGGCTATCTGATTATACCCAGATTACCCATCAAGGAAATAAAAGTAGTTGTTCCCCGCAAGTTGTTCCAAAATATGATCGATAAATGATAAGGGGAAATGTTCTTTCTGGGTAGCCATGTTCAAATGGTGGTAATCAATGCAAACCCTTCAACCAGTTGAGTGTCTAGTGGTCACCAACTCTCCTTATTCGTTCTCTTCCACAGTGATTCCTGCCTTTTTGGGCACCACATGAATAGGACTGACCCATTTACTATCTGAAATGGGATAAATAATCCCTGCATCCAGCCATTTCAGAATCTCCTTTTTAACAACCTCCCGTATATTGGTGTTGAGCCTTCTTTGCATGTCTCGGAAAGGTTTCACGGACTCATCCGTGTATATATGATGCATGCAAATCGAGGGATCACACCTTTAATATTAGTAATTGAAAAGGAAATTGCTTCCTTGTTCCTTTATAAACACTCAAGCAAAGCTCCCTACTGCGATTCAGATAATGCAGACGAGATAATAACGGTTAGCGTGTCATTAGGGCCAAGGAAAGCATATTTCAATGTGCTCGAGAGGGGTTTCAACTCCAAGTCAGGAGCCTTTTGGATTAAGGGTTTAAGTTGATACGTCCCCACCTTAGGTAGCAGGTCTACCTTCATGGTCTATGGTGGGGATAGAGACTCCGTGTGTATCCACAGCAACTCTTCTAATTTAGGTATTTCCCCTTTAGTTTCTTCAAAAGTCAGAGGATGGTCCTTAGATATGACCTTTCGAAGGGGATCTCTACATAAGAGTGCTGGACTAGTCTAAATTATTTCATCAACAACCTCAATCTGAGAACAATCTTCAAATTCGGATTGCATGTAGGTACCAAAAGCATTCAACCAGATCTTCTTGTTCCCAAAGCCCATTTTAAGTGCCCCTGATCTACAATTGATAGAGGTCTTGGCTGTGGCTAAGAAGGGGCATCCCAAAATAATGGATGGATTGGTGGGCTTATTAGAAGGGTCAGTATCTAGCACAAGAAAGTCAACAGGAAAGAAGAAGTCCTCTACTCTCACTAGGACATCTTCCAATAATCCCCGAGGTGCCTTAAGTGATCTGTCTAAAACCTGGAGGGTGACTGGACTAGGTTTTAACTCACCTCCTCCCAAAAGCTCATAGACAAAGCTCGGTAAAATGTTCACCCCCACCCCCAGATCGAGCAGAGCCTCGTCAATGTGTTGGTTACCTACAGCCACTAAAATATACGAGACCCCTGGGTCTTTCATGTTGGGGGGTGTTCCATGTTGGAGAATCGAGCTGACATGGTCAGGCAGGATGATTTTGGCTTGGACCTGTCTCCTAGATCGATGCTTCTGGGTGCACAGGTCCTTTAGAAACTTGGCAAAGGATGAGATCTGTTTGATAGCTTCCAACAGAGGCAAGTTGATCTGGACTTGCCTAAAAGTGTCCATAATCTTCTCCGTCCTATCCTTGGCTCCAGGAGAGCCAACAGAAGATTCCCCAGGAGCAGATACGCGCTCTGGATAAGGCACCCTCGATTTCTGGGTAGAGGGGTTGACATGGCTGGAGAGGGGTGGTGGAATGACGACATCCTCATTGTGGGTGATTTCAAGCGAGGGAGAGCAGTGTGGCTCTTCCTTGATGTAGATGGAAGTCGGGTCGGGTGTAGGAGGGCAATTCTGAGACGTAACCGTAGGAATGTTATCAGTCTTGTCAATTTTCTTTCTGCTCCTCAGCACGGTCATAGCTTGGGTGTGCTTCTTGAATACTACCCCCTTTCCCGTTGCATTCTCCTCAGAAGAGCTAGGCAAATTCCCTAGATCACATTGCCTAACTGCCTCAGTAAGATGACCAATTTGGGACTGCATATCAGTAATCATCTTATTCTGAGATTGGATGACCATATTCTGATGCTCTTGCATCACTTTCATCATGGCTTTAAGTTCATCCATCTCAGAGGGCTTATTCTGAGGAGGGTTTTCATAGGATGGTTGGTATATGGGTTGGAGATGTAGGGGTCTTGTATTCCCTGAGTTAGAAGCATCACCTTGCTTCCAAGAGAAGATTGGATGGTTCCGCCACCCCAGATTATAGGTATTGGAATAAGGGTTATTGTGAGGAGGTGGGTGGAAACCTTGGGCAGCGATCAAGTTAGCCTGAATCAACTCAGGGAACTGATTTGCCTGCGGTACTCCGCAGTGGCGTGCGTTGTGCTTTGGTAAATGGAGCATTCACTTGAAGCCTAAAAGATAGAGGCTGCTTGCGGGTTCATGTCGGGGTTTGCTAAAAGCCTATCAAAGTTTTTATTCAATAATAGAATCTGATAAGCCAAATCCTGAGTAGCCCTGGCTTCATGGGCCTCTATCTTCCTCTGTAAGATTGATGGTTTTCTTTCTTGATAAGCAGAGGACATATGTATGGAGTTGTCACTTAATGTTTCAAATAATGCCCAGGCTTCATCCTCAGTTTTGGTCATGAAGTTTCCTATATAGGATGCATCGACGGTTTGCCTATGCCTTTTAGATAATTCGTTATAGAACCTTTCGACCAACTGCCATCTTGGCACCTGATAGTGGGGGCATAACCTAAGAAGGTCATTAAAGTGCTCCAAGGTCTCATGAAATTGCTCCCCGTCCTATTGAGTAAAACCAATAATCTCTCTTCTGTAATGGTTGGTCATACTCATAGGAAAAGACTTTTTCAAGAATTCTCCCTTAAGGGTGGCCCAATCATTTACCCTTGCATCGAGGGTATGATACCAGTGCTTGGCCTTATCCTTTAGGGAGAATGGGAATAGCGTCCTCATTAGGGCTTCATCAGTAAAGCCCTGGATCTTCATCGTAGAACAAGCCTTGGTGTTGGTAGGGGTCCTCCCTAGTAGTACCATAAAAAGAGGGCAACAAAGATATGGTACTACTCTTGATCTCATATGGATTATCCCCTACCAGTCATTATAGTGCTTGAACGGGTTGCTTGGTTGGAATAAAATAGTCCCTCAGGGTCCTTTGTTGATTTGCTCCTTGTTCAGCTATGTCTTCGCTTTTCTCTCCTTGGTGGGCTCTCCTAAGAATTCTCTCGAGCTTAGAATCAAACACTAGACTTCCCTCAAGAGAGCATCTACCAAGCATACAATATCAATCACAATTCAAGTTGTTGATGATTGAGTCAGTGAAACCTACACTCCAAAGATAGGTCAAAAGGTCAAGGCTTATCCTCCATTCCCACGTAAGTGGTATAAAAGCGGTGATGACTTAAGATCTTAACATTTTTTGTTGCAGAGGTAGAACTGGTTGATATAGATGGCCAAACAAGTTATTCACAGCAGTTACGTGACCTAATTCAACCTTCGAGTGCCTTAGGACCTATACTTTTCTTAGATGAAACTCCCAGGTGATCAAGTGAGAAGTTACTCCAAGGACGAACAAAGGGATGCAAGTAGGGCGAACCCTTCCATTGAGGCGATGCGTATGCGGTGCCTCTTAACTACCCTTTTGATCCTTTAAGGGGTGTCCCCCTCCGTGAAGTATCAAAACACTTGGTCAAAAGATAGTACCACCATCACAAAGCACGATAAGAGGGTCTGCACTGATAAAGAGATCAATGCCTATGGCCTTAAGGGATCAAGCCTTAGTGCGGTGCCTAATGTGCGTGCTTAGTGCCAGACGTGTGCATTGATGAGTCCATTTTAATGGACTATTGTTACGCCTAAGTACTTAATTCTAACATAGTATGTTTGTTAATAGTTACATTAGGTCATTAAATAAGTACATGCATCATTACTTGAATTTTTATCTATTTTATTGCATTCTATAATTTAGTATGTAATTATTTTATGTTTGTTGTTTAGGAATAAATTGCAAGAGACGAGGGGGGTGAATTAAACTCTCCCTTCCCCAACAGCCGCTGGCCTCAATTGAGTCTTCCGACCGGCCTCAACAGCCGGAGGCCAAAATTACTAAAGGGATTTGAAAATCCCTTACCTCACACAGGCAGAGGAGATAAGAAGGCTGGGCAAAGGGTTGGATCTAGATCTTCGGGTTCTTTTTCCTCCCCCTTGAGGGGATATCCATCAAAGACCGCATGCACTGTGCACCATCGCCCTCCGCCTGCCCTTGTGCGCCCTCTGCAGGTGTCGCACCCCATCCTACCCTCGCCACGCCACAGCGCCAAGCCTTCCATCGCCAGCACCCTCTCCACTGTAGGCGCACACCGTCCATCGCGCCCTCCAACCAGCACCCGTAGGCACCCTTCAAGCCTACAGGCACTCACACCTCTAACCAATACCCGCAGGCAGCCTGCCATCGCCCCTCTACCACACCACGTGCTGCACCAAGTACCCCCTCCAGTGCTCTCCCACGGTGATGAACACATAAATTCATGATAAATTGCTTATTTTTCATAGTTCCTAGGCTTACCATTGCATATCATGTTATAAATTTTGCATAACATCCATTGCATGCCAATTAGTGTAGTATATTTTACATACTAATTCCTCCATTTTATATGGCCAGGGGGGCAATGCGACATCCATACGGGTTTCGGATGGAAAATCCGACTGTACGTATGGATCCGGAGCGACGATCGCAGTTCGGCATCGCGGGAATCATCTTGATCTGAGCACCGTAGCACCCTCTACAAGAAGAAAATGGACGGCCCAGATGGTGCCACGTGGTGCCATCCAAGCCACCCAACACCGGCGAGCAGCACCGCCCAACTCCTTCATCTGTGCCCTTCAATCCTAGCCGTTGGATCAAGATCCAATGGTTTGGAAGCGGACTCACCAAGCCGCTCCACACGACACAAGGGAAGGATTGCCGTAATGGTGGGAGCACTATTTTGCAAAGGAGGGACGCGGATTCGAATCCCCGTAGCCCCTCTAATTCGCAATTGGGCGGGTGCATGGAGCGCCAGCGCAAGGTAGTGCGCACGTGGATGCGCACGCTAGTGCATATCAAGCATGCATGCCAGCGCATAGCACACGCGCACACAGCAAGGTGCGTGGGGTCAGTGTGCGTGATGAGTGGGGCAGCGCGGCGCAGGCGCAAGGCAGTTGGCGACAGCTTTCAGCGATAGCTGGGCTAACCTACAGCGACGCTTACAGCCATCACTATTTCATTGCATGCCAGCAGAGCCAGCTATGGGCATGGGTGGAGGTGAGCTGTCTACAGCAACGTTTCCAGTGATGGTCTGGAGGTCGCTAAAGGTCCTTTGTCCATTTTTAGCCTCTTCTCCCCCACTATAAAAGGACCTACACCCCCTTCCTTCCAAGCCATCTCTACCTACTCTACTCTCACCTACTCCCAAGCTCTAGCAAGCCTACCAACGCTCCATTAGAGCTTGTTCTCAAGCTCCCAAGGTGCCTATTAGTGTAGCGAACCTCTGCCCCACCAAATACTCCTCCAACTTCCCATCGCCCTTCATAGGTCACCTTGGAGCCATCCTCCCACCTCCATTTCGGTAGTAGATCAACTCCATCTTCTCACCTCCATTCCGAAGCTATGCCAAAGTTTTCCTCAACTCGACGTTTTCCAGCATCTCACATCCATCATCCCGCTCCTCACCTCCTTCGTCCGAGCTTCTGCTAGGTGCTGTCGTCTCGCCGAACAGTCGATTCAGGAGATTTCCTCTCACCGCCCTCTCTTTATATGCTTTCATAGTTTCTTGTAATTGACATTGGAAGTAATATATATCATATTTCTTCCACATCTCTATCTTATGATACATTTTCTTGTTTTCCTTTATTTCAAAAATACAAAAAAAAAAAAACCCCAAAATACCAAAAAGAAACAAAACGAAGAGTGGGTTTCAAGTAAAGTAAACATCGCCTCCCTGTGTTCGACCTGAGACTCCCTTGGAGTTTCAGTATAAATTTTATCCGATCGACATGTTTTGCAACTATGACGACAGGTTAATTGTAACCTTTCTAACATACGAAACACGCGCGACCACATGGCTAGCAGAGGCACGCAACACCTACCTCCAAAGCTCGTGCTATGCAGCGTTCCAGTAGTAGCGCACAAGGACACGCATTACAGATCGTGCCTCTTGTCTTCTTCATCTTCCTCGTTCTTCCACTACTGCAATGAAGAGAAGAACCCACTGTAGCAGCCGTGCCTGCACCCCTAGCACGCACCTCACCTCGCACCTCAGACCACGCCACAAACTGTGCAGTGCCTCAACACACCCGTGCGTGAGCGTGCAGCTGCAAGCGCGCCACAGGCCGCACGCACATTGTGCGGCAGAACCAAACACTGGCAACGCACCTCTACCATCCGATCGCCACCGTCCACCACCGGCTGTCGCACCACCTACATTACGATGCCCGTGCTCTAGCGTGCCTCGATCGCTCATAGGTCGGCAGAAGATTCCTCCTCCATGCGCATAGAGAAGAGAGAAGGAGAACACTTTGTTTCCCTTCGCATTAAAAGTTACCAATCGTGCCATTGTAGAGGAACACTATTCATTTATTTAATGAATTAAAATATTACAGTGAATTTGCGTAGCCATCCTTCTATTTAATCAAAATTGCATGCATATGCATATCTCTCATGAATGATTTAATGCATGTCTTATATGTTATGGTGTACAAGCTATATTCGAGAAATTAGTATTTACGGTGTTTACCAGTATCAACATCATTATTTTACAGGATATTATATACTGGTGATTTTGCAGATGCACACCTATATTCTTGATTAATTATTTGAAGCAAGAAATCATGTTCAAAACACGTGCACTAGTTAGTATGCATACACATTGAGATTCCCGAATAAATGAAGCACAACGCACTAGTTTAAAAAGGCTAATTCCTTTTTATGGAGATGACCTAAGTATTCGTGGTTAGATTCGGAAAATTAAAATGTTTTGAAAAGCGATTTTCTACCACGCGGTTAAATACAACGACACATCATTTTATGTTAAAGTTTTCAATGAAAACGAAGATCGCTCTTTCATGCATCACACCGCAAATCATTTTTATTTTGAAAATGCAGACAAGTCCATTTGAATTAGATCAAGCGTGATTTGGTTTTAAGGTCAAATCTGATTATCAGTCCCAATTGTAGTTAGGCGACCACTGAATTAAGTAATTTCACTCATCTTGGAGGTCTTGAATTTTAACCCACATCCAAATGCGTGAACAGGAGCTGGATGCAAAATGCTAGAAAGGTGTACCTGCCTCCAACAAGCTTTGGGTAACTATGTTCTCAATGCAACAATGAGATCTAATATGCTACTCAATCATTCCTAAATGTGCACACCTAGGGGCATGCAACTCCTAACAGGCTGCTCGGTATTTTATTGTGATTGTTTTAGAGGCAAACATGTAGAAAAATGAATCACGTGAGTACCAAAATTATAGACCCTAGTGATGTAAACACGTTTACACTACTTAAGATGTCTATTTATGCATGTTCTTTAGCATAGGATTGCATTGCATGCTATAAATATTGCATAACATTCATCATCTTGCATTTAGAGTAGTTTGAATAAAATGGATGTTAATTGTCTCCTTTTATGACCATGGACAGGGAAAACTTTTTATCAGGGCCTCGGATCAAAGATCCAACCGTACAGATGTGGTCAGGGTGATGATTGGAGTTCAACGACTCCAAGATCTCCCTAATCAGACATCTGTAGCATCAGATAGAGATCGGGGAACCCTAGAAGATCAATGGCCAAGATGGTGTGAATCTTCACTTTCAACAGCAAATCTGATTGCATGGATGGATTCGGATCGATGATCGCAGCCTAACGACGCAAAAATCGAGTCAATCTAACACCCGTGGCACCATATACATCATACAGAAGATGGACGGCCAAGATGGCACCATGTGGTGCCATCTCGACTGCCAAATCATCTGCACACACCTGCTGAAGGCCTCCACATCAGCCCTTTCCCGCCGTTGGATTAAGATCCAACGACTGCAATGCGCCCACGCATAAGTTATGTGCTCGACACAAACGCAACCATAGCGCATTGGTCAAGTGCTCTAACATGAAGCACAGGCACGCGTTCGATCCGCGCCGTGCTGCAATGGAGCGGAAGCGCGTGCCCGATCGGCCACACGATCGTGATCCAACAGCCACGCGTGCTCAATCAAGATGACGCTCCCACGCATGCCCGTGCATGATGTGGGGTTGTACGCGGGCAGGCGCACGCTGAGGAGAGGGCGATGGCGCGACTTAAGCCGTCCGATCGTGACATGTACGTGCGTTACACTTATGGGCAAGCGAGTGGGCGCTCGTGCATCGCCCACTATGCCCATGTTCAGACCATTAGCGACGGTTTTATCCATCACTAAAGGTCCTGAATTAATATTTTCCAAATTGGAATGACCAAAATGCCCCCACTCCTTGCAACTATAAAAGGAGACCCCCTCCACATGAAATTCTCATCCCTTCCTTCTCTTCTCTCCCTCTCCAAAGCTCAAGATAAGCTTGTCCCACACCTGGGATGCTTCTCACGAGATAAAGTCAAATTTTCGTCCCCCTTTCTGAAGCGGATCCCACGATGATGATGATGTCGACGTGTTGCCCCGTTCCTGTTCTTCCTGCTTCGCCCTCCATCGTCCTGCTTCATCCTCTTTCATCCAGGCATTGTCCCATCCGGCTCATCCTCCAAGCAACCGTCATGGAGGATATTTCTCTCTCCATTCTTTTTAATGCTTTCTAGAGTAGATTTACTACTTTCTAGTATAATCATTTTCCCGCTTTCTAATGTAATGAACAATCGTTCCAATGATGAAACTCCATGTTTATTCTACATCTCGTTTTGGTTTTTGTTTGTAATATTCTCTCTCTCTCTTATTCTGTCTCTCTCTTCTATTTATTGTAAATAGTTAGATAGTTATAATCAATTGAATTACTTCATGACAAATAAATCAAACGTGAATTTTTTTTTTAAATCAAACGTCTGCCTCCCTATGTTCGACCTAGGATTTCCATTCTGGTATAAATTTTATTTGTTGAACATGAGTTCTTCACTTTCATATTATGATGATAGATTTTTCAAAATCAAACACGTTAGCATAGCAACTCGTACATTAAACATTTTGGCACCATTGACGGGAAGGTGACGCCCTTTGATTTTTTTTTATCATGTTTTTACAACTTACGAATCATTTACCTCACTTCTCTCCTTTCTTACTGTGATTGCAGGAACTCTTTTGAGACGAACAAAAGCAGTAGATTGGAGTAAAGTGTTGTGCAAGGTTTTGTAAGTTATCCCCCACCTCCCACCCATTAGATTTCATTTCACCACATAATAACACAAACATCATTCAACCTCGATTTTCTTAAAAACTCTAAGGTTAGATTATTTGTTGTTTAACACCTACCCCTGCCCCAACCCCCACATTAAAAAAAGGAAATTAAAAAAAAATCTCACAGAGGTACACAACCTCATCTGATTTTCAAACTCAACTAGTAAATCGATCTTTGGAGCCGATACACACATCCAAACACATAATTGAGTAGAAATCAGATTAGGTAATCACTTGTGTGCCTAATTAAGTGGTGCAACAGGCCAATTGCTTGAGTTGATTGGACCACACCACTTTAATTAAAATCAACTCATCAAGTAGCTGCCACTTAGGTTCAACTCTTAGGGATTTACCAGGCACTCCACATTTTTTTTAAGCTTCAAAGGAAAACATCTTCACCTATTCTTTCAAAACCTATTGTGCCAAGAAAACTTGTTTGAAAATACCTAAAGTTGAATCCTAAATTTTACTAAGCAAGATTTGAACCCTAATATTCACAGCATCAAAAAAATAATCTTGCTTGAAAACTACTAGTTGTGCACACACACACAAATCAATCAATCATTAAGGGCACAACCCATATAAAGGGTCCATCACATTCCAAAGCACATTCAAACCTAGCCCTAAATAAAACTGAGTAGACGTTGGCCTTAAGTATTTGACTCACTATTCGGAGCCCAGAACGAGATTATTTTCGATTAGTCTGTTTCTACTATTCAATCTGATGTCTAGCTAGGGGAGCAGAATCAAACGATCGCGGCTGGGGATACACTAGGAACCGGAGGTGCAAGCCGAAGGAAGAACCTTCTCCCTAGTCCTTCCTTCTAACTGGTTGGATTGAACAGACAGAAGTAGATCAAATCGTTCCTTTATCTCAAGATGGGTTTTGGAAGTCTATTGGTCTTTAGGCTAACCCACTTAAGGGCAAGTTTGATTGCTTGTATTGTAGGGTGCCTTTCTTCCTCCTGTCTCTCATGAATCCTTCCACATATTACATGCATTCCCGCTCTTTCCCTCATGTTTTGAATTATCCTCAACATGATGATTATCCTGACTCGTACTGTAATCAACCATCAGTTAGTTGGCATAACTCGGATTGGGGATACAGTTTCGAACCTCCATGTTTAGGGTCTAACCCTGAACACTTTGATTGTGATTTCTATCCTTCTCAGAGCCACATCGATTATAGGTCATCAACCTTTCATGAACAACCTAATACGATCTACAATCAAGAAGGATACACTGATCCTTACCCATCCTCTGATTACACTGCCTTTAGGTCATCATCACCTTTTGAACAATCTGAAATGACCTATTATCAGGAAGGGTATAACGAATCTCAATTCGTTAATTCCCTTGCATTGATCCCAAACCCGCCCAACCCTGAACCAGGTCATTTGGTTAAGGGTAACCAGGTTCAAGATAAGGTTCTGGCTAACTTAAGGAATATCATATAATCTATAGAAGTTTAGCCAATACCTTGCATTGAGAGATTGGAGCCCCTGATTGAAATGATTGATGATTTGAATAAGTATTTGTTGGATTGGCTCTAGGATGTTAAGGATAAGAACTCGGGTAAGTTTTTACTTGGGAAGTTAGCAAAATTGAGGATGAGATTTGTGGTTGCTTTAGTTCAGTCGTGGGATGATTCCCAGGATGAACACCCTTCAGGAGAGCCAATGTCAGAACCTGCTCAAGCACCTATTGGGGGGGACACGTGTTACGAGGCTGACCAGATTGAATTAGAGCAACCAATTAAGGATGATCTGATTTCTTCACCTGAGATCCCTAAGCCGGGGTATGAGGAAACATATGTCTCCATGGACCAGAAAGTGACAGATGATTTTGAGACATACATTAATACGGATCTTGATTTCTTTGATTTTGATGGTGAAGATTTAAGTTGCGAAGTCTCATGCAAGTTTACAAAATATGATTTTTGTGAGACGATTGGGCCTGAAGAATCTGAAAGATCACTTGATAGCCCAAGAACTGAGGAAACTGATCTTATTGGGGCTCACATTATGGATCCAGAATCACATTTTCTGGAGGATTCAATCAAATGCTCTGATTGTTAGTTACACCCCATTGAGCATATCGATGAGTCTATTTCTGAGATAATTAGACCCAAGTGAATTCTAATTCAACCACATCTTTTAGACTTGGAAATTTCAGATGGGGTGATTAATATGCAAGAGGTCTTGGAATTTAATATTCTGAATGAGGATGATAGAAGCTGGGAATTTGATTTGGGAAGATAAATCCAGAGTAAGTAGAAGACTGAGTCGAAGGGTTCCTATTAAGCTGAAACCATCAAACTAGGACCCTTACGACATCTGTTCTGAGGATGTCCAACCTAAGCATGCATTCAATGATTATCCTTTTGAGCTTGATTTCTTTGTAACTCGACTTTTTGGTCTTGGGTTGCATCCTCATAAATCACAGGCTCGACCCCACTTGCATATTGATTTTAGGTTTTCGGTAATTTTTATCCAGAACCTGAGATATTCTCGATTATGGGGTATGGGTCTGCACCATAATCTGGTCCACATCTGTGGACATTTGCTGACAGGTTAGAAGTTTCTTATTTTTATTCTGATTCTGACCTACACTTGTGAATTCTTTATTTCTCTTCTTTGTATAGTGTGCCTAGCTGAAGGCACTAAATTCAGCACGTATACGGTTCTTTTTAGTTTTCATCTCGGAGCAGACCTGACATTCATGCAATTAAGGTGCTTTCTACACTATTCCAATTTGTTTTATGTCTTTTTAATACAACGAGGACATTACATTATATAGGCATGGGGGGGTCGATATTCATCTCTGAATTTATTCGTCAGCTGCATAGATTTGTTTTCTTTTATTAAAAAAAAAATTTTGGAATTAGGAAAGAGAACTTCGGTTTAAGAAAATTTTCAATCTTAGGAAATACTACATTATGATTTGAACATAAAGACCCTTCAAGTCTTTAGACTTAACCAGCCCGTGTATCCACTAAAATGTGGATTTGTTTTCCGAGTTCTCGCCAACCTAAGTTCTATTTTAATTGGAGTAAATAAGTTTGGCTGATAAGTACATGACTTATCAATCCACCCTCTGATTTGAGGGAATTTTGTGTTTTAAGCATCTACACACTATCTTGTAACTAACTCGTTGTTCGACGATTCTAACAGAACTTGGGTAGCTATTGAACCTTCTAGGGTGATATGGCTGGCAAGTTATCGTAGGTAACAGCTCAAAGGTAGGTTGTCCAGAGCCCAATCACTGGACCTTTCTCTTTTTGCTTCCTTTAGGTAAATCTTAGACCAGGGAAGCCACCTACTTTAAAAAAATTAAAAATAAAAAAGAAAAGGAGAAAAGTAAAAAAGAAATAAGCCACACTTTGCCGCATGAGTATGGCTGGCAAGTTGTCGGTGGTAACAGCTGATCGACCAGTTGTCCAGAACCCAGCTCAATAAATGCACTAAAAATTCCCAAAACACTTAGGAAGAAGCGGAGAAGTAGAATAAACTAGGGAAATATACACTGGATTCACCCTTCTGTTGACCCCGTAAAAAAATAAAAGTAGGGAGAAAGCTACCAGTTGTAAAGATACACCTTTAGGCAGACTTATTTTTTTATGTCACCTATAGGTGTAGAAATCCGAAGTCCATTTTAACTGCCGGTCAATGAGTTTATCACATTCACAATAAGATGCTTAGAACTTAGGGTTATCATCAAATCTTGGGTGAGTTGAATAGCCATAGCAAGCCACTCTTAAACCCTAAAACTTGAAAATCCAAAAAAATTAGAAAAGAAGAAAAAGAGAAAAAGAAAACGTTCTTTGAATAAGGTGAGGACTTGAGGCAGTCTGCATTTTGGCAGATACTTGGGCACTATTGTGTCTTTCAAAGTTCAGATCCTAAGTAGACATTTTCTCAATGACTTAAAATAAACTCAAGCCCAATTAATCCAACCTGATTCTTTTATAAATAGCATATAGTTTTTGCTTGGGACATGCAAAAGATAGGCATGGGGGTATGATGTAAACACCTTTACACTACCTAAGATGACTATTTATGCATGTTCTTAAGCATAGGATTGCATTGCATGCTATAAATATTGCATAACATGCATCATCTTGCATTTAGAGTAGTTCGAATAAAATGGAGGTTAATTATCTCCTTTTATGATCATGGATAGGGCAAACTTTTTATCGGAGCCTCGGGTTGAAGATCCAACCATACATATGTAATCAGGGCGACGATTGGAGTTCAACGACTCCAAGATCGCCCTAATCAGACATCTGTAGCATCAGATAGAGATCGAGGAACCCTAGAAGATCAAGGGCCAAGATGGTGCGAATCTACACTTCAAACGACAAATCCGACCGCACGGATGGATTCGGATCGACGATCACAGCCTAACGATGCAAAAATCAAGTCAATCTAACAGTCGTGACACCATCTACATCATCCATAAGATGAACGACCAAGATGGCACCATGTGGCACCATCTCGACTGCCCAATCATCTACAGGCACCCACTAAAGGCCTCCGCATCAGCTCTTCCCCACCGTTGGATCAAGATCCAACGGCTGCGACGCGCCTGCGATTAAGTTAGGCGCTCATTCACAAAGCACGTTGGTCGAGCGCTCTAACACGAAGCACATGCGCACGTTCGATCTGCGCCACACTGCAATTAGAGCGGAAGTGCACGCCCGATCGACCGCACGATCACGATCCAACGGCCATGCGCGCTCAATCAAGATGACATGCCCACGCACTGCTGCGCATGACGCGGGATCGTACGCGGGCGGGCACGCACTGAGGAGCAGGCGAGGGCGCGACTTAAGCCATCCGATTGTGACATGTATGTGCGTTACATGTACGGGCGTGAGCGCGTCGCCCACTACGCCCACGTTCAAACCTTTAGCAACGGTTTTATCTGTCACTAAAGGTCCTTAATTAATGTATTTCAAATTGGAATGACCAAAATGCCCCCACTCCTTGCAACTATAAAAGGTGACCCCTCCATACGAAATTCTCATCCCTTCCTTCTCTTCTCTCCCTCTCCAAAGTTCAAGAGAAGCTTGTCCCACACCAAGGATATTTCTCGTGAGATAAAGTCAATTTTTCGTCCCCCTTTCCGAAGCGGATCCCGCGACGACGACGATGTGCTGCCCCTTTCCCATTCTTCCTGCTTCACCCTCCTTCGTCCTACTTCGTCGTCCTTCATCCAGGCGTCGTCCTGTCTGACTCGTCTTCCAAGCGACCGTTGAGGAGGATATTTCTCTCTCCATTCTTTTTAATGCTTTCTAGAGTAGATTTAATGCTTTCTAATGTAATCATTTTCACTCTTTCTAGTGTAATGAACAATTGTTCTGATGATGAAATTCCATGTTTATTCTACATCTCGTTTTGGTTTTTGTTTGTAATATTCTCTCTCTCTTATTCTCTCTCTCTCTTCTATTTATTGTAAATAGTTAGATAGTTCTAATCAATTGAATTACTTTGTGAGAAATAAATCAAATGCGAATTTTTTTTTAAATCAAACATCCGCCTCCCTGTGTTCGACCTGGATTTCCATTCTGATATAAATTTTATTTTTTGAACACTAATTCTTTGCTTTCATACTACGACGATAGGTTTTTTAAAACCAAACACGTTAGCGTAGCAACTCGTACATTCAACACCTAGCCTCTAAAGAATGTGGGGATAGACCCCTAAAAATCAACCCCAATTACTACTATGGTGAGAAAACATGAATAAAACTTGTGACAAACGGGAATCCCCTATGGAAGTGGGATCCAGGTCTCTTGTGTCTTCCCTGCATGTGGGCATCGCTCAAGGTCGACGTCGTCTTCAAGCTATGCCTATTACCTCCACAGATTCCTCACACAAAAAAGATAACAACTGGTCAGATCTATGCAATGAGAAATAATCAGAAATAAAAATCAAGTGAAATTATTACGTCGATTGGCTCCTCGGTAATGGCACCATTTGATTGGGAATTTTTCACTTGCAAAAATAATGTCAAAAATATATCGCCGCAGTGAAATCGCATGGTGGAAAAATCCTGAATAAAAATATTTATTACTAAAACTAACCATGGTAGATGAGGTTGTATCCACAGGGAGGATTAGATGCAATAAATTAACAAAATATTTTTCCTTTGTATTTGTTTAATCAAGTGCGCAATTCGTGCTCAGATTTAATGCGAAACAAGGGAAAAAGAAGGAACACATGATAATTTAACAATGTTGGGGTATGTATGAAATTTTCCTTCCATGAAATAACTTGCAATGACATGTAACACGATGAGAGCCTCATCATGAGCCTAACTAGCTCATTTTGACCTAAGAAAGAGAATAAGAGCTCCTACATAACCTAGAGAAGGCTTAATTCAAGAAATAAGTGTTTTGAGAAGAAAACATGAAATAAAATTTAAAACTACAATTTCACAATTGTAGAACATAAATGGGATTTCTCAGAGGCAAAACATAGGTCAAATGGTCTAAATAAGATAAAAAGTTGGTTGGATCAGTCAGAAATGGGTTCTTGGTTAACCCAAGAATTAAATGACATTCTATAACCCTCAAACAGACCCGCTTAATTCAACAAGGTTTTGGGTAGGATAAAAATCAACTAAGCCCTCTAGAATTCGTAGGAAAATATCTCCTAGGGTTTAGAACCATCAAATTGGCCTTTGGACCCTAGCTTTATTAATTGACCTAGATTAGGGCCCTAGCTCATTAATTGACCTATTTTATGATTTTGTGCAAAATGTCCAACCAAACATGGTCAAACCGGAAATCCAACTTCACCATTGGATTCCTTAGGTCCAAATTAGGTCTGTACCAAAATTTGGATCGAAGGGGAGGTCATCTTGACCTACTTTGCAAAATAGTACACCCAATTACATTTTGGCCCCTATTTTTGAAAACCATTACACAAGCCCCCCTAACTTCTTCGCCACTCTTACAAACAGGTCCCCCTACCGTTAATGCTAAGAAATCCTTCTCCGGTGAGGAATGGAGGGGAGTACTCCCTGATTCCTTCGAGATCTCCTCCCAGATTTGGAAGGGAGATTCTTTGAGGAATTCCCTTCCATCTGAGCTCAATTGTAATCTCTGATTTACATCCAATCTCTCATGCAAACGCACGAGAGATTTGGATCTCCAACTACCTTCCTTCTCCGGTGAGGAGTCAGGGTTAGAAGGCTTGCCCTCCAAGCACCAGAAGCTTGGCCAGCAACTATAAAAGGATCCCTGGTCCTCTACGAATCCCTCAAGCTTTACTTGGCCGAAGAATCCCCCAGAATTCCTCTCTCCCCTCTCCGTCCAAGTAGCCCACAAGCTTTGGTGACTCTTCCTCCTCCCTCTCGTCTCTCTGCTGCCATACCAGCGGCAGGGTTTGCTTTACCTTGTTCTTCCGCGTTGTGCCACATCAGCACACGCCTTCCTAATCTTCTCCTCGTCGACGCTATCTCCCCCTCAAGGCCATCTTCTCCGACAACGGCATAAACATGTCTTTCGTCTCCTCCGCCTCCCCTTCGCTCCAAGTACCCCAGGTAAGCTCCTTGTCTCCTACTCTCTATTATCCCTCAATCTATTTCACAAGTCACCCCTCGTCTGCCACTGTCCACCCTCATCTTCCCCATCTTCTACCAACCTCCGGCGAGACGCATGCATCACTTCACACCTCCACACGTCTCACCACCAACCTCTTCACCTCTGCCATCGACCACTGAACACTTTCCACCCACTCACAGGCCACCACACGCGCTCCATGCTTCCACCGAACGAATCCTCTCACACGATCACAATCCGACCTAGGCACGAACTCCTAGGCCAGTTTGAGCCACGCCAACACCCGCCTCACCTTCGTCGTGACATAGTGAAGGTTCTCCTGTTGTTTGATAGAGCCACAAGGCTACTTTTCTGTCGTGCAGGGTCGAGCCCTCATCCGCCATTAACAAGCACACGAGCTTACTTGTTATGTAGCTTCATTATGCAACCTTCAGGATTTAGGCTCCCAGGCTGTGCGGGTTGAGTGTGTGCGCAGGTCCAACCTGAGAGTAGTTGCCGTGAGACCTATAGCTGCATCAATTGCGTGATGACACTCTCCTGCAGGTGCCAGCAGAAGTGAGCGGGACTTTTAGTCCTACCTCAGTAAGTTTTGAGCTTCCTGTGTAGTTTAAGTTGATTTTGTGAATTGTGCTATTTGCCTCAAGACACACAAGGGTGAGGTCCCTCGCCTTCACTCTCCATGCCTCGTCCGCGACACTTCCCCCGCGGACCTGGCACCCAGATTTGACTAACCTATCCGTGCACTCCTCGTGCACCACACCCACACCGGTGCGCCTGGACCCGAGCACGCGACCGACCCGATTACCTGGCTCTGGGAGATTGAACCGAAGAGATAACTATAGAGAGAGAGATGCGCAGGACGGTAGGGGAATAGGTTTTGTTGTGTGGTGATTGTGCATGAAGAAGAAGCTAAGTGAGGAAGAGGCGCAGCAAGAGAAGGAGAAGAAGAAGAGAAGATGCACTATAGCAAAGGAACGGCAGACCAAGGGAAGAAAAAGAAGAAGGAACTAAGGAAGATAAGAAGAAGAGGCCAGGACTTAGCTGCAGGAAGAGAATCAAGAAGAGAGAAAGCAAAGGAAGGAAAAAGAAGAGAAGCAGAAGCAGCTAAGGGAGAAAAAGGAAAGGAGAAGAAGAAGTCATAGCTGCAGGGCAAAGAAAAAAGAAAAGATAGAAGGCCAACATTTAAAAGCACTAGTCTAAATTTTTAAGACATTTGATACAATATCAAATGTCCAATTCTTTTTTAGCACTTTCTCCATAACATTACCTTGCTATTTTTGTTGAACTAGTTATTGCTTTTTATTGAATGTTGTGTTCTCAAGTTTTAGAATACCAAAATTGCTCCCTGTGTTCGACCTCGGATACATTAATTTTTGAGTTATAAATTCTTATTTGTTTTCGCAGTGAGTTCATCTATATTACAACGAGATATTTGTTAAAACATGATCTAGCTACATAAACATTTTGGTGCCGTTGCCGGGTATCAACGGGTATATCTGAAGCTTTTGATCACAAGTTCTGATCCAATACTGACTTAATTTTTCTCCTTTGTTGTGCTTGTCTCAGGGAAAGCAGAGAAAAGGAGAGCAGCCGCACAACAACCACACCAAGGAATAGGTAACTTTCATTAGCCCTCTCTCTTAATCCCCTCAAAGTCTAAAAAAGAAGAAAACAAAGAAAAATCAACCTAGGGCTACCTGTTTCCATACTTAGTAATTCATCAAAGTTGCCTGATTTTCATTTCAACACATCTTGAACTGCACATCCAACTAAGGTAACTAGGGCTAAAACTTTCTTAATTGAACCCCAGAT
The DNA here is from genome assembly GCA_037157565.1 of Thalassia testudinum. NCBI lineage: Eukaryota > Viridiplantae > Streptophyta > Magnoliopsida > Alismatales > Hydrocharitaceae > Thalassia > Thalassia testudinum. Next base: position 127,025,894 of record JAZHRO010000031.1, read on the forward strand.
ACAAATTTTTGAGGCAACTAAATTGGACCAACTAGAGCCAACCTAAGGATTGCAAAGCTAGGGTTTTTAGAGACACATCTTTTCTTAAACAAAGAAGCAAAAAATTTCAAAAAGAGGTGTTCCTAAGCCTTGTTTGAAAAGATCTATACAACAGAAACCCTAAGCAAATCAGGCTCTTAATCCATTTGAACCCTAAAAGGAAGGACCTAAAAACACTCAATGGACAAGAGGTGAAGTTGATCCTTTGGGTCAACCAACCATAAAATTAGGTCACCTTTTTTCACTCAAAAGACCTAAAAGTTCAAGTGGAACCCTAAGCACCTTGATCTTAATTAAACAAGGTAGACTTAAGAGGTCAAGGTCCCCATTCTGGTCTACCTGGAATCTCAGTGACAAGAGAGGTCAGGTGGGGGAAACCCTGTAACTCGTGGGGACGCTCTACCGTGTAGGGGTCTTTGCCGGACTCTCCCTCTCTGGCTGCCCAAGTACTTCTCAAGTGGACAACCTTTCTAACTTAGGGGTATCATCCACCCTAAACCTCCATAGTCACTTAACAATTTTTAGGTGTCTCGATTGGATCCAGCACCTTCTGATCTCATCACATCCTTCGGTGCATGTTTGGTAGGAGGTCCTTAAGACCATCCTTAAGACCTCCTTTAGAAATTCACTCTCGCCGAGGCTAAGCCTCGACACCCTTGTTTGTGCAGCAACCTCACCACATAGACCTTTCCTCTGATTCAGAACCAAGTTCTCCTTCTTCTTCCATCATGGCACAACCCATTGAAGAAGAGAACAACCTTAAGCACCAGCTTCAGCACCTGACTGATCTCTTCCAAAAACTTTGTAAACCCACCGCAGCGACCAATGACGCAAGATCGCTATAATCCCACTGCGGTGGCAATTGAGCCTCGAGTCTGAATCTCGGTTGGAGGTCTTGATTTTGAACTCAAGACCAATATGATTCATGCCATACAAAAATTTCATGGGCTTAACTCCGAGGATCCATTCCAGCACATTAAGCAACTCAAGCATCTGGCCCAAACCTTCGGGTCAGATCCACAAAATCGGGATATTCTGCTCATGAAAATTTTTTCTTTCTCCCTCCTAGACAAGGCTGCTCATTGGCATCAAACTCAGACTCGTCCGATCAACACATGGGATGAACTTCAGTCTGAGTTTTTGAAAAAGGTTCTTTCCCGTTGGCTAGACAAATGCCTTGCGCCACCAGATCACCCATTTCACTCAACAAATGGGAGAACCTCTTCATGAAGCATGGGACCGATTCTTAGATCTCATGCGAAAGTGCCCCCATCATGGAGTTCCTAAATGGGAACAAGTTCAGTCCTTTTACCAGGGACTCCGTGAAGACATTCGATTATTCGTCAATGCAACTTGCGGAGGAAACATCATGGGTTAATAGGAGGACACAGTATGGGAGATTCTCGAAAACATGTGTGAGAACTCTATCAATAAAGACTCCATGGGCTTATTCGATAGGACGAATGCCCACACATCGATGAATCTTAGGGGAGCACATGAGATGCAAGACTTGTCCACATCCGTCGACTTGGAACAAATGGCCAGTTAGTTGGATAAGGTTTCTATCATAGAAAAGAAGGTGGACGAGCTAACTCAGCATCTACAGCGAGCTACCTCTGCATAAAACTCTTTTGCACGACCACCTCTAGCAAGGGAAACTATGCGAAACATCTATCACCAATCTTCTCAGGGGATGGACCCGTATCCACCCCCGTTTGACTCTTGGACAGGAGTGACCTCCGATCCACCCTATTCGAGTTGGGGAAAATCTGAACCCTTGTATTCTGACTTTCCTGTGGTTCCTCAGACTTGCGAGGACCTCAATGCCATCCAGAATGACCCATTCTCCAATACCTACAACCTTGGATGGCGAAATCATCCCAACTTTCAGTGGACGGGAAATTCTCAAACTCGAAGAACACCTTATCAGCCCTGTCCTCAAGCTCCTCATCCATATCAGCCGCCTCAGCCTTGGCCCAATCCCACCTATCAATCCGGGCCAAACCAGGATCAAATGACTCTTATCCTTCAAGCATTGGCTTACATTCAAAAGATGAATGCAACAATGCAAAAATAGCACAAGGACGAGATCACAGAGGTTCGCAATCAACTTGCCCAGATGGCAAATTCCTGCCAACCTGGCACCCTTCCTTCGCAACCTCTGCCAAGCCCAAATAACCTGCCAACCCAGAGGTGCGTTATGAACCCAAATTTAGGCCACGCACATTTGATTTATCAGGTCCTTGCTACTCCATCATCAGACAGGATGGAAGCTTTGACATCTTGTGCGGGATTTCAGCAGCAGCCACCCCTCTTACCAAACCCAAACCAAAACAAGGTAGGATTAAACTCTATAACAACTCGTAGTGGTAAAGCAACCCAAGACCCACATTATCTAGACCACTCCGTGACTGGTAGCAACCAAAGCCCTAGGATAGTTATCCAGGATACCCCTATCCCAGATCAAGAACCTGGAACTATTCTAGAGGAACCAACTAGGATTCCATTTCCTGAGGCCTTGACCAAAAAAAGGATAACCATACCCGTGGCTCCCGAGGAGGATCTGGTCAAGCTCTTTGAACGAGTCCAGATAAACATCCCCTTGATGGATGCAATTTTCCACGTACCGGCTTACGCAAGATTCCTGAAAGACGTATATACACCTAAACATAAGTCGTGAAACAAGAGTGGGAATCCGATCGTACTGTCAGAGCAAGCTGAAAGAGTCGACTTTCTGCTTTGCATTGTAATATTTAAGTGGTGGAAAAATCGACTAATAAAAAAAATGAAAATAACAACTCATAGAAGAGTGGGTCGTGTCCACAGGGAGGAAATTATGCAATAAACTTTTAATTATTTTGTATTCTTTCAGATAAGTGTGAAATCCCTATTCAAATCTGACATAAAATGCGAAGGAAAGTAGATTCACAATAACTTAAAAAGATAAGGGTATATGTGCAGTTTTCCCTCACTGAAATCTTCAATAAATATATGATGATTTTGTGTAATTTTCACGTGTCATATACTAGAGAGAATTGGTGCACGTGTTGATCCCAAAATCAATCTTAAAATAAGTGAATATCAATAACATGCAATTATAAGGAAATATGAGTAGGCATGCACAATTCCGACATAATAAAAAAATAATAAATAAAAAATCAAATTCTGTGGCAATGGCAGCGTATGTAAATTTTAATTGACTTCAGAACAAAGCATTTGCTCTCTCTCCTCGCGAGAGAGAGAGCACCGATGGGCGGTGGAGAGGTTAGGGAGGTCGGCAAGGATGAGGGCCATTCGATGGAGGCCACGGCGTCGACGGAGACGGCCGGAGGTGGCCAACCGGCGGAGGAGAAGTGGCTGGAGGAGGCTGTCTACTGTAGCACGTGCTTGCCTGCGGGGATCATGGGCGAGGCCTGCAGGAGGCTGCTGGCGGTGGTGATGGCATGCAGTGCGTTTAGGCACAGCTGGAGGGAGGCGTTGTGCGAAAGCCTGCGGTGCAGCGCTAGGGCGCGGCTGGGGGGAGCGAAGCGGGCAACTGCGTAGGTCTGCGGTGATGGTGGGCGGATGCTTGTAGGGAGTTTGAAGGTGCTAGCGAGTCTACAGTGCTGCGTTAGGGTGCGGCTATAGGCATGCGCTGCAGGGAGGTGAGAGTGGCGCGGTGCTAGCGCCTGCAGTAGGGGCACTGGAAGCTGAGGTGCTGGAGGTGGGTGGAAGGGAAGGCGGGCACTGGAAGGTGGGAGCGTGCCTGCAGGCGTCTGCGGGTCGCTCTTCAGTAGAGATCACTGGAGGTTGAGGCACGCTGGGGTGTTTGCGGGTCACTGAGGGGCGAGGATAGTGCGGTGCAGAGTGTTGAAGGTGCGTGCCTGCGGGTGTGCCTGCAGTGCAGGAGCAAGCATCTGCGGGTGCTGAAGGAGGAGGTGCTGGAGAGGTTGCGGTGGCTGCGGTGAGGCGACGCGGGTCTGTAGAGGGGGCTAGGACGCGACTGTAGGCGCCTGCAGGGGCGCGCGCCTACGGGGAGGCACTGGAGAAGGGAGGTGGGTGTGTCCTGCAAGGCTCTTGGTGCGGTGGGAAGTTGTAGATCCACTGTGCACGCTGAAAGTTCTTCACAGAGCACGCTTGATGCCGTTTCTCGCAGGGAGGGGAAGATCGATCTCCACAGTGCACCCCACCCCCTCTCTTTAACTCCTATCTCTCCCCGTGTGCGCCAATCAAGGGATTTTCAAATCCCTTTTCTAATTTTGGCAGGGGACTATTGGGGAGGCATTCTTCAGGCCAGTGGTTGTTGAGGGTGGCCAATGGAAAGGGAAAAGATGCCGCCGGTTGTTGGGGAAATTTGCTCCCCAACCCTTGCTCTTTCTAAATATAATTCCTGCACATAAAAACAACAAAATCATTACATATTAAGTTATAGAATGTTATAAACTTAAATCATGATGCATACAAATATTCTACAACTTAATTGCAGTTATTAACACACCTAAACAGTACGATTAAAGTTACTTAGGCATAATATTAGTCCATTAAAATGGACTCATCACAAGCCAGCTCTGTCATCTTGAGTAAACTCCTAACCAAGGCGAATTACCTAGGAACTCCACTGATTTCAAGTAAAATTGGTGAAACCCAATTTGATAGAGCCTTGCTAGACCTAGGTGCCTCCATAAATCTAATACCTACATCCCTCCTTGACCACCTCAAAGAGTCCGAACTTAAACTGATTGATGTGACATTGTAGTTAGCCGATCGATCCATCAAGTCACCAAAAGGAATACTCGAGGATGTCATTGTTAGGGTACAGGATTTCTACTTCCCGGTGGATTTCATAGTTCTGGATATGGATGCACCTGAGAACCCAAAGGACACACTAATCATATTAGGGAGACCTTTTTTGGCCACTGCTAGGGCCAACATAAACTATGAAGAGGGCCAAATAGAATTAAAATTTGGGAATCAAACTCTGAAGATTGACATCTTCAAGGCCCAACAAGGGATTAATTGCGGGGTTATAGAGCAAATATGTGATATCAGAGCCGTGGTTGATGAATCGCATATTGAGGACAACTTGTTATCCCTGATCAACCACTAGAAAATCAAAACCCGCAAACAGAGGAATATGAACCTGATCTCGACACACCCATAACTCTGACCCTTGTTCCTGATACAAACCCTGAACCACCCGCTGCTGCTGATAATCCTGTCATGAACTCAAGCCCCTTACCGTGCATCTGAAGTATGTCCTTTTGGGTTCCAATTAGACATTTCCTGTGATTATCAACTCCCGACTCACACCTGACTGGGAATCCAGTCTGATTACTATTCTCCAGCAACATCGAAGACCCATTGGATGGACCCACGATGATTTGAATGCCATAAGCCCCTCGTACTACACACATTGAATCTACATAGAAGAGGGCACATGACCTTCACGAGAGATGCAGAGACGCTTAAACCCTAACCTGCAGGAGGTTGTGAAAAAGGAGATCATCAAGTGGTTAGATGTAGGGATCATCTACCCGATCTCCGATAGTCGTTGGGTGAGTCCAATCCAGGTTGTGCCTAAAAAGGCCGAGCTCACCATCATCACGATTGAAACCAGAGAAGTCATTCCTACCCAAATTGCAAACCTATGGAGAGTCTACATTGATTATAGAAGACTCAATTCCTCCATGAAGGACCATTTCCCACTACCATTTATTGATTAGATCCTCGAGAAACTAGTGGGAAATAGGTTCTTCTGCTTTCTTGTCGGGTACTCCGGTTACAACCAGGCGGCAATCCATCCAAAAGACCAAGAAAAGACCATGTTAACTTGCCCCTTCGGGATGTACGCGTTTCGAAGGATGGCTTTTGGTCTCTACAATGCACCCGCGACCTTTCAGCGGTTCATGCTTGCCATAATCTCAGATATGGTAGGTGATTATCTGGAATTCTTCATGGATGACTTTTCAATTTTTGGAGCATCGTTTGATGATTGCCTCCAGCACTTGGTCCAAATACTTAGGCGATGCATCGATATGAATTTGGTTCTTTCCTGGGAAAAGAGCCATTTCATGGTGCCTGAGGGAATCGTCCTGGGACATCTAATCTCGGAGAAAGGCATCCAAGTCGATCGAATCATGGTAAACCTGATTTCCAAGCTCCCTATTCCTAGCTCGATTAAGGACATTAGATCTTTTCTGGGGCACGTCAGCTTTTACCGTCGATTTATCCCTGATTTTTCAAAAATCACGTACCCCCTGACAACTCTTCTCTCCAAGGATGTGCCTTTCGAAATCTCCAAGAAATGCACTCAAGCATTTGAGATCCGTCGTGACCGAGTCACCCAAGCCCCGATCCTACAGTCCCCTGATTGGTCACAACCCTTTGAGATCATGTGCGATGCATCTGACTTCGCTGTAGGTGCGGTTTTGGGGCAGAAAATTGACGGGAAACCCGTGGTCATTTACTACGCTAGCAAAACACTAGACGAAGGTCAGTGTAACTACACAGTTACTGAGAAAGAGCAGCTAGCTGTAGTATTTGCCCTAAAAAAATTTAGATCATACCTCCTGGGTTCCTGTGTTATCATATACTGGGATCACACAGCTGTAAGGCATCTCCTTGCAAAGAAGGATGCGAAACCTCAATTAATCTGATGGATCTTGCTGTTGCAAGAATTTGACCTCGAGATTCGCGATAAATTGGGAAAGCAAAATGTGGTAGCTGATCACTTGTCCCACCTTCCTTTTGAAATAATTGACCCTTCCGGACCCATCACAGAAGACTTTCCTGATGAGCACCACCTGACTATCAATACAGGGCTTCCATGGTTCGCAGATATGGTGAACTACCTAGCATCACATCAGATCCCATCCGATTGGCTGAAGTCCAAGAAGGACAAATTGTGTTCCGATGCCATGTATTACCTGTGGGAAGACCCGTATCTATTCCGCATTGGTGCTGATCAAATAATTTGACGGTGTGTCATGGAAGTAGAAATCAAAGACATGCTCTCCTTTTGCCATGACCAGGCATGCGGTGGACATTTCTCAGGACACAAAATCGCATCAAAAGTCCTCCAGTGTGGCTTTTACTAGCCCACAATTTTCAAGGATGCATACGATCACTGTAAGGCATGTACCCGTTGCCAGACCTTGGGCAACATGAGCCATCGAGACATGATGCCTCTACAGTCGATCCTGGTATGCGAAATTTTTGACATTTGGGGGATCGATTTTATGGGACCCTTCCCTATCTCGGATAGCTTTAAATACATCTTACTCACTACGTGTCAAAGTGGATAGAAAGCATTCCAACCTGAACCAATAATCATAAGGTTGTTATCAGATTCATTCATCAAAGCATCTTCTCAAGGTTCGAGATTCCACGAGCAATAATTTCCGACGGAGGGACCCATTTTAAAAATGCTCAGTTCAGGTCACTAATGACCAAATACAGGGTGTCACATAGAATCTATACTCCTTACCACCACCAAACTAATGGTCAAGCTGAGCTATCAAACCGAGAGATCAAGAAAATCCTCCAGGTTATTGTTCAACTTGATAGGAAGGATTGGTTTTCTCGGCTTCCGAAAGCATTGTGGGCCTATAAGACCGCCCACAACACCCAATTAGGAATGTCTCCCTTCAGACTAGTGTACGAGAAGGCTTGTCACCTCCCCGTTGAATTGGAGCATAAAGCCTATTGGGCAGTACAGAATTGCAACTTAGATCTTTCTAAGGCTGGAACCCATAGAAGACTTCAAATGAGCGAGATCGATGAATTACGCCACGATGCGTATGAGAACTCGCAAATTTACGAAGAATGGGTTAAAGCTTTTCATGACAAACACATTTCTAGAAAGATCTTTCATCCTGGTCAAAAGGTTCTAGTCTTTGATGCCCGACTCAAATTATTCCCAGGAAAGCTACGATCTAAGTGGGTCAGACCATACCTAGTTTGACAAATCTTTGGAAATGGAGCCATTGAGATCAGCCCACTAAGCCACGATTCCGAAGCCTTTGTTGTGAACGGCCAGAGACTCAAACCATTCATTGACATGACCAATCCAAATTTGGCTGAGTCAACCTTTACCCTCCATTCTCCTTGAGCTCATTGCACCCAGCCGATGGCGTAAAACTCAGTGCTTAACGGGAGGCAACCGGTCATTCTTTGGAAAACCCAAAACCTTTTCTGACATTTCTACGCTAAATTCAAATTACACTTTAGGGTTAATCCATTAGAGCAGCCGACTCCACCTCAGGTACCCCAACCCGAGATTAGAAATCGTTCGTAACAGTCACTTCCACCCGTTCGCCCACCCAATGATTGCACCACAAAATACGCCTGCAATAATGCCTTCTGATGCTATTTCCTAGCATTACCTATGCATATTAGGATTTCGTAGTTGCATTTGTAAAAATACATGTATACATGCATCTAATTGAGAGGAAAGAAGAATGAAATAAGTGGCCTTGCATTTTATCTTCTTTCCTCAAGTGCTTCTTTGCAAAAATCCACCACCTCTACTTTTATTCCCACTTGATTTTTAATTTTCCCTACGGCTGCATGCAACTACTCCTCGCACCATTCCCTGCTGCAGCTGCCCTTGCCATTCCTGCCAAGCCATTCCATCCCTCTCCCTGTAGCTACATGCAGCCATGCCATTCCTCTTCTATTTAAAGGCCGCAGCTCCTGCCTTTGCACAGGAGGCTTGGTCGCAGCAACCAATAACTCCACCTGTAGCTCCATCACCACCACCGTCCTCTCCTCCATTCCCCTCCATAAGCCGGTCCTCCTCCGAGGAGAAACCCAGCAAGCAGGAGCACTCACTGTGGTGCACACCACCATAGTGAGACCACCACCGCCCAGCTCTTCAAAGAGCTGGTGGGCGTGGTGGCTCTTCTTTCATTTTTTTTACATTCCCGCACCTTCCCGCCATTGGAGCTGCTTCAAGGTCTGAAGCTTGAAGCAGCAGCAGCAACCCCAGCAACTTCTGCGCTTCCTTGCAGGCGCCCAGCCCCTCTACGCGCGCCTACAGGCCTTCCCCGCCTCCGCTTTCTCCGCTCTATCGCACGCACTACCGCCCGCAACCGGTCATTGCGCGCCTCTGCAGCAGTCGGCCAAGTGCCTCCCTGCCCCACTGCGGCACCTGCAAGATTCCACGCAAGCTGCAGGCGCCCTTGCCCTCTAGCCCCGTGTGCTCTATCGTGAGCTCTCCGCACTCGCAACCGGCCGGTGCAGGCGCTCTCCTCTGCGCGAATACGTGCCCGTGCGCGTAGAAGCTCCAGACAACGCCCTTCGCACCCAGACGCCTTAACTTTCTCTAGCAGTGCGATTACGCTCTCTTCTCTCTTTCTCCCTCCCGCTCTCTCTCTTTCTCTCACAACACTCACAGCACTCTACACCGACGCACACACACACCTACACTATAAACATATATATATACATATACTTATATATAGTGATATATATATACATATATTTATACACATATATATATATACATATATATATATCTATATATATATATACATATATATATATATCTATATATATATATACATATATATATATATCTATATATATATATACGTACTTATATCTATACATATAGTAGCACCTATATATTTATGTATTAGTACGCATACATACATACATATATATATATATACCTCTATATATACATACACATATATAGTATATATATACGTATACACTTATATATATGCATACATATCATCAACATATATATATACCAATATATTTTTAACCATATATACATATACATATAGAATATTTACATATATACATATATATATATTTTCACATCATTTACCATACGATGTATCGTGGGAACATCTGCACCAGTAGCTGATATTCCTCGATACACGCGTACAAAAAGCGTGGTTACATACATCATCCACCATCCATCCCACACTCCACACGGCACCTAGTCCTGTTGGTTGCGTCTTTCTAGACGACGACTGACTCCACACCGTGCTACACTCCATCTACGCCTCCACCCCCAGCCCTTTATATACATAATATATACATATATATATATTGTATTTACTTTATTTCTGTTTCGCTTTCCTATTAGTAAAAAGATAAAAAAAAATATACAAAAGAGAAAAGATAATCTTTGACTTACAGGTACCTCGTCTTGCGAATAGCAAGATTCGTTTTGGAACCTTGTTTTGGCTCAAAGCCAAGAACACAATTTTGAGGGTGTGCCTCAAGGACAAAAATTAACAGAAAAGAATTTAAATAAGAAAAACACCAAAAACACAATAAACGAATGGAAGAGACTCCTTGTAGGAAAGGCGTAGAAACTCAACTTATACCCACTTCCCTGAGTTCGACCCTGTGCCTAAAAGTGACAAGGTAAAATCAAGTAGGCTAGGTAAAAAAAAAGAAATTTTGTAAAGAGATGGTTAGGTCCGATTTAGCTTAACCACTATACACATTTCAATGATAAAATAATCATATTAACAACCTATTCGGGCTCTACCATACATCTTTTCTGGCGCTGTTGCCGGGGAAGTGCACCTTCAAGTAAGTTTCTATCCAATTCCTTCAAGTATCTCCATTTTTTTTGGTATGCAGGTGAACCTGGTACAAGCAGAAGGAAGGCAGATGAAGTTGAAGATGTGAGCAGATCCGAGGTGAGAACGAGAGCGTGAAGATGCCGACACCGCATTGGAGCTTCGCACACGTTGTCGAACAAGTAGGTCTTCTTTTCTTAGCAGCTAGGATTACCTTGTCACCTTAATAAAAAAACAAATTTAAAAACTAAAGACTAGAAAAACTTGTTGGGATCTCTTAGGGCAAGTGGATTAAAATTCACTTGTTTGATTGATTGTCTTCACTCCCACCGCCTTGGGATTTCCCGCCCTACTTCGCATAGCAAAAATCCGAGAATCTTGATTCTTGAATTTTTCACCGTGTGAAGTATTCTTTGAGGCAAATACAAAAAGATTGATTGCACCCCTCTTTGCCTCGATTATCTACAATTTGGGATCACCTTTTTGGTGGGGAGACTTGGAATTGAGTTGATTCCAACCCCACCACGACTTTTCAACTTGCCTAAGATTCGATCCTGAATACTTCAACCCCAACAATTTGATTTTCTTTATCTTTTGGCTGAAGCCTTGTGTGTGGAAATCATTTCTGGTGATTGGGAGCACTTGAATTGAAGTCCTTTGGCTCCCTTTCACATAAACCTAAAACTGATTCATGCATCTACACATAGAAATCTCCAATTAAGGTAGCCCATTGCATTTTAGCATGCATTAACTAACTGATATTGAAGAAGGGTTTGTTGGGATTAGAAAGAAAAATTGTATTCTCACAAAAACCCGGAGATTGGTTGAATTGGTAATACAGAGAAATCCTAACATTCATACTACTTAAGGATGAACTCTAAAAACCATTCACCAATTAAGAACTTCAATTCAGGGAGATTTCCCCGTTGCATGCTTGTTTTACACACTTTGAAAATCAATCACTTGGGCATTACCCGTAAACAACGCCCTCCACATTCCAGAAGCACTTGATCCTAAGCCTCTAACAAAAACTGGTAGTAACTTGACCCTTACTAAGGATTGGAGGTCTAACTACCTGCGTGTAGCGGCTACGTGCTGGTGAGAGTTCCCACGTGCTATCGGGTGTCTAAGATTGGGGCAAACGACCTTTCAATCTGGCCAGGTGGTTCCGCGGTGCTCGCATTCGGTTCCGTAGTTCGTGATAGTAGGTAACTTAGATCTTTAGGTCTAAGGGCACACTGTAGAGGTTAGGAACTTGACTGTATTGATTTGTAATCAAGTGTACCTTTGCGGCGTCATTTCTCTCGTCTCTTTTCCCTTCTCATCTCCCCAAATCTTCCTGCGGTAGTGCATGTTTGGGAGGAGGTCACAAAACCTTGAACTATTTGAATTGACTAATAAATCAAGAAAAGAAGCAGAATTGTCCTCCTCCACCACAAACATGGTTGCATGCCCACCCCAAATCCCGAGGGAGGAAACCGCCCTCAGAACCCACTAGGTGGTGGAGCCTTAGATCCCATAACCCACCTCCAAGCCCAAATGGAGATGTATAATGAGAAAATCGAAGCCATTTGGGAAACATTGGCGGAAATGCAAAACCCTCCCGGACGGGAGGAGCCTAGGTCTCTTAGCTCCTATCAGAATCCCGCTGCTGTAGAGACCATAGGATAAATTCGGGTCCCCATGGGTGGGGACGACTTTAAACTGAAACCAAACAATATTAGCCTAATAAATTTTCACTTCCATGGTCTTGCAAGTGAAGATCCTTTTCTCCACTTGGAAGACCTAACCCGACTAGCTGAAACTGTTAAACTAAGAAATGTCGAGTTACCTATAGTCCTCACGAAGATGTTCCCATTTTCATTGTGGGATAAAGCGTTGCAGTGGTTACACACCCTTGGGAGAACCATCCACTCTTGGGAAGAGATGCGAACAGCATTTCTCAAAAAGTTCTTCCCAATCGGGTTAACCAATGCGCTTCGCCGTGCCATTACTTCATTTACACAATAAAATGGCGAACAATTTCATGAGGCATGGGAGAGGTATAACGAACTCCTTAGGAAGTGTCCGCACCACGGTCTGCCTAAGTGGCATATAGCCTAAATTTTCTACTATGGGCTAAATGAGACTTTAAAGCAGATTGCAGACGCTTCCTGCGGAGGTAACTTTATGAATAAAGACGAGAATGGAGCATTCGAACTGTTAGAAAATATGAGTGAAAACTCAACAAACAATGCCTCCATTGTCGCCTTTAATCATACCAGCCAACCCCGAAATGTCCACGAAGTTGACACGGGACCCTCCCATTCATCCACTGATCTAAGCCTTATTGCACAAAAACTGGATGAAGTCTCCGTCATGCACAAGAAGTTGGACGAGCTTCTAGCCAACCCCACCCGATCTCTGGCAAACACCACCTCTTCACCACTTCGTCACAATCCAAATTCTTCCAACACCAGGCTTATCCTGAGAAACCCCGGAAGACCTTTCTTACAGAGTGTCACGCTAAGCTACTCGGTAAGTCATGTGGAACTGGCTTCTACGAGCCAGTACTTTGACACGGAGGACCAAGCCTCCGTGTGCTCAGACGCATACTTACATGCGGACGTGTCTTTTGGCATAGAAGATGCTTGCGCCCTGGGGAACAACCCATTCTCTGCCACTTATAACCCAGGGTGGTGCAATCATCTGAACTTCGTATGGTCCAACAACCCGCAGCGTCAAAATCTCGCTGGTGGACCAATGCGACCGTCCGCACTCGTCATCCCAAGGGCCTAGTCTAATCCTATGGCGAATCCGCCATCAGGACCTTGCGTACCACAAATTGAACATGCATCAAGTCCTCTTGACAAATTGATGTGAATGACGATGGAAATGTCAAAGCACCATGAGGAGAACATGACTTCTCTTCGGCACCAATTGGCGCAGTAGAATGCTGAGATCAGTAAACTACGCATGGCGACTCAATCTCAGGGCACTCTTCCCGCCCAACCTCTTCCAAACCCGCGAAACTTCGTACCCCGTGGTCCTCAACAACAGGTACGACCTTCTCAAGGACAGGTTCATCAAATTCTGCAAGCTCCGAGCATTCCACCAGGATTTCAAGCTAATCCCGCTACAGCACAGCACTCTTATGTCCCCATTGAGAACCCTCCCCTGCTGTATGATCCCACTGGACCCGCATGCTATCACTACGAGGAGCGATAAGCAGACCGTCGATCCGCCACGACCTGATCCTGGCTCGTCTTCTTCTTCATCGCCCTCTCATTCGGAATGCGCACCTCATTCGCGAGAGGACGATACATCCAAATTGTTTCCAGAATCAGTCCCATTCCCTGAGGATCTACTGAGGGAGCCAAAAGGCAAAAAGAAAGATATGCAGGCCTTTGATAACCTGTGTAATTTGTTCAGGGATGTAGAAATCAAGGTACCCCTGCTCGAGGCTATCAACCACATATACGAGCCAGTACTTTGACACGGAGGACCAAGCCTCTGTGTGCTCGGACGCATACTTACATGCGGACGTGTCTTTTGGCATAGAAGATGCTTGCACCCTGGGGAACAACCCATTCTCTGCCACTTATAACCCAGGGTGGTGCAATAATCTGAACTTCGTATGGTCCAACAACCCGCAGCGTCAAAATCTCGCGGGTGGCCAATGCGACCGTCCGCACTCGTTATCCCAAGGGCCTAGTCTAATCCTATGGTGAATCCACCATCAGGACCTTGCGTACCACAAATTGAACATGCATCAAGTCCTCTTGACAAATTGATGTGAATGATGATGGAAATGTCAAAGCACCATGAGGAGAACATGACTTCTCTTCAGCACCAATTGGCACAGTAGAATGCTGAGATCAGTAAACTACGCTTGGCGACTCAATCTCAGGGCACTCTTCCCGCCCAACCTCTTCCAAACCCGCGAAACTTCGTACCCCGTGGTCCTCAACAACAGGTACGACCTTCTCAAGGACAGGTTCATCAAATTCTGCAAGCTCCGAGCATTCCACCAGGATTTCAAGCTAATCCCGCTACAGCACAGCACTCTTATGTCCCCATTGAGAACCCTCCTCCACTGTATGATCCCACTGGACCCGCATGCTATCACTACGAGGAGCGATAAGCAGACCGTCGATCCGCCACGACCTGATCCTGGCTCATCTTCTTCTTCATCGCCCTCTCATTCGGAATGCGCACCTCATTCGCGAGGGGATGATACATCCAAATTGTTTCCAGAATCAGTCCCATTCCCTGAGGATCTACTGAGGGAGCCAAAAGGCAAAAGGAAAGATATGCAGGCCTTTGATAACCTGTGTAATTTGTTCAGGGATGTAGAAATCAAGGTACCCCTGCTCGAGGCTATCAACCACATATACGAGCCAGTACTTTGACACGGAGGACCAAGCCTCCGTGTGCTCGGACGCATACTTACATGCGGACGTGTCTTTTGGCATAGAAGATGCTTGCGCCCTGGGGAACAACCCATTCTCTGCCACTTATAACCCAGGGTGGTGCAATCATCTGAACTTCGTATGGTCCAACAACCTGCAGCGTCAAAATCTCGCGGGTGGACCAATGCGACCATCCGCACCCGTCATCCCAAGGGCCTAGTCTAATCCTATGGCGAATCCGCCATCAGACCTTGCGTACCACAAATTGAACATGCATCAAGTCCTCTTGACAAATTGATGTGAATGATGATGGAAATGTGAAAGCACCATGAGGAGAACATGACTTCTCTTCAGCACCAATTGGCGCAGTAGAATGCTGAGATCAGTAAACTACGCATGGCGACTCAATCTCAGGGCACTCTTCCCGCCCAACCTCTTCCAAACCCGCGAAACTTCGTACCACGTGGTCCTCAACAACAGGTACGACCTTCTCAAGGACAGGTTCATCAAATTCTGCAAGCTCCGAGCATTCCACCAGGATTTCAAGCTAATCCCGCTACAGCACAGCACTCTTATGTCCCCATTGAGAACCCTCCTCCGCTATATGATCCCACTGGACCCGTATGCCATCACTACGAGGAGCGATAAGCAGACCGTCGATCCGCCACGACCTGATCCTGGCTCATCTTCTTCTTCATCGCCCTCTCATTCGGAATGCGCACCTCATTCGTGAGAGGACGATACATCCAAATTGTTTCCAGAATCAGTCCCAATCCCTGAGGATCTACTGAGGGATCCAAAAGGCAAAAAGAAAGATATGCAGGCCTTTGATAACCTGTTTAATTTGTTCAGGGATGTAGAAATCAAGGTACCCCTGCTCGAGGCTATCAACCACCTATACGAGCCAGTACTTTGACACGGAGGACCAAGCCTCCGTGTGCTCGGACGCATACTTACATGCGGACGTGTCTTTTGGCATAGAAGATGCTTGCGCCCTGGGGAACAACCCATTCTCTGCCACTTATAACCCAGGGTGGTGCAATCATCTGAACTTCGTATGGTCCAACAACCCGCAGCGTCAAAATCTCGCTGGTGGACCAATGCGACCGTCCGCACCCGTCATCCCAAGGGCCTAGTCTAATCCTATGGCGAATCCGCCATCAGGACCTTGCGTACCACAAATTGAACATGCATCAAGTCCTCTTGACAAATTGATGTGAATGATGATGGAAATGCCAAAGCACCATGAGGAGAACATGACTTCTCTTCAGCACCAATTGGCGCAGTAGAATGCTGAGATCAGTAAACTACGCATGGCGACTCAATCTCAAGGCACTCTTCCCGTCCAACCTCTTCCAATCCCGCGAAACTTCGTACCCCGTGGTCCTCAACAACAGGTACGACCTTCTCAAGGACAGGTTCATCAAATTCTGCAAGCTCCGAGCATTCCACCAGGATTTCAAGCTAACCCCGCTACAGCACAGCACTCTTATGTCCCCATTGAGAACCCTCCTCCGCTGTATGATCCCACTGGACCCGCATGCTATCACTACGAGGAACGATAAGCAGACCGTCGATCCGCCACGACCTGATCCTGGCTCGTCTTCTTCTTCATCGCCCTCTCATACGGAATGCGCACCTCATTCGCGAGAGGACGATACATCCAAATTGTTTCCAGAATCAGTCCCATTCCCTGACGATCTACTGAGGGAGCCAAAAGGCAAAAAGAAAGATATGCAGGCCTTTGATAACCTGTGTAATTTGTTCAGGGATGTAGAAATCAAGGTACCCCTGCTTGAGGCTATCAACCACATATACGAGCCAGTACTTTGACACGGAGGACCAAGCCTCCGTGTGCTCGGACGCATACTTACATGCAGACGTGTCTTTTGGCATAGAAGATGCTTGCGCCCTGGGGAACAACCCATTCTCTGCCACTTATAACCCAGGGTGGTGCAATCATCTGAACTTCGTATGGTCCAACAACCCGCAGCGTCGAAATCTCGCGGGTGGACCAATGCGACCGTCCGCACCCGTCATCCCAAGGGCCTAGTCTAATGCTATGGCGAATCCGCCATCAGGACCTTGCGTACCACAAATTGAACATGCATCAAGTCCTCTTGACAAATTGATGTGAATGATGATGGAAATGTCAAAGCACCATGAGGAGAACATGACTTCTCTTCAGCACCAATTGGCGCAGTAGAATGCTGAGATCAGTAAACTACGCATGGCGACTCAATCTCAGGGCGCTCTTCCCACCAAACCTCTTCCAAACCCGCGAAACTTCGTACCCCATGGTCCTCAACAACAGGTACGACCTTCTCAAGGGCAGGTTCATCAAATTCTGCAAGCTCCGAGCATTCCACCAGGATTTCAAGCTAATCCCGCTACAGCACAGCACTCTTATGTCCCCATTGAGAACCCTCCTCCGCTGTTTGATCCCACTGGACCCGCATGCTATCACTACGAGGAGCGATAAGCAGACCGTCGATCCACCACGACCTGATCCTGGCTCATCTTCTTCTTCATCGCCCTCTCATTCGGAATGCGCACCTCATTCTTGAGAGGACGATACATCCAAATTGTTTCCAGAATCTGTCCCATTCCCTGAGGATCTACTGAGGGAGCCAAAATGCAAAAAGAAAGATATGCAGGCCTTTGATAACCTGTGTAATTTGTTCAGGGATGTAGAAATCAAGGTACCCCTGCTCGAGGCTGTCAACCACATACCTACTATCGCCCGATTTTTCAAAGACTACACAACACCCAGGCAACAGTCAAAGAAAAGTAAAAATCCGGTGGTTCTCTCGCCTCATGCGATTTGTGCTATACTATCAAACCTACCACCGAAGCAGAAAGATCCTGGCAAACTGCTGGATTTCCTGTAGCATCCAAGGTTGCAATTTTAACCGTGCCCTACTTGATCTACGATCTTCCACAAATCTCCTACCGACCATCATGCTCGAAAAATTTTCCTTGGGAAATCTGAAACCCACCCCTGTCACGTTACAGTTGGCAGATCGTTCTGTCAAAATCCCGAAGGGTGTGGTGGAAGACGTGGTGGTTAGGGTCAACAGTCTATGTTTTCCTGTTGATTTCTTGTTTTAGATATGGAAGTTCCTAGTTCACTTTCTGATTGTGCGATCATCCTCGGTCAAACTTTCTTGGTCACAGCCCGCGCCCTTATCGACTGCGAGTCGGGCTGTATTGAGATTGCCATTGGATCTGAAAAGATCAAGCTGAACATCTTCAAGGCAGCCAAGAACTTTGATTGCGATTGCATTGAGGATGACACGTCTGACGAGGACATGACCGTCAGTGCGTGTATTGGACTATTTGGGACCTATTCAGACTACTGTGGATTACCTATAAACACTGATGACTGCCTGACTAACACAAATTATGATGTTCCCCCATCCCTCCCTTGTCTCGTACCTTCTCCTGACCAGACTTCTGACGAGGTTTTCTCCGCTTCCCATACCTCGTGGTCTGAGTCATATCCGGGCTGCTCACCGCCGGTCCACACTGTTGAGGACTGGATTGCCCTTTCTTTCCCGCCAAATAAGGTGGATTTGTAATTCCACTCTGGGACCTTGAGCCCACATCTTACTCACTGGGGCTGTTCCTTTTTGGATCCATCTATCCGAAAAGCCCCTCTTCTTGGCCAATCTGAGAGCCAACTTCTTCCCGACTTGTTCTCCGATCCACCTGGGACACTCTCGTCCCATGAAATGCCAGAACTTTCACCATCCACCATCACTTTTCACACCACTATCACACTCTTCACTTCACCACCCACCATCCACCCACCCTACCACCTTGCTATATACCCTGAACCTCAGCTCTCGTTACTCGATCGTTCGTCCTTTCTCTACCTTTCCCTGCATGCATATGAGGACATAGCATTGTTTTGAATGGGGGGGTGGATAGGCATCCATAGGATCTGGGTATTTTATGGTATCATACAATTCCCAACTATTTATAAATATGCAAGAAAAATAAAAAGAAAAAGAAAAAAAAAAAAATATATATATATAATAATAAATGGTGTTTAGTAATGATCTGAAAGCTGAAGCGAAAAAATCAATAAGTGTTTATGGATATTCAACCTCTATTTTGAAGACTTTCCAGGCCACAGAAGCTTGATTCGCTCAAGCTCGACTTAATTCACTTAAAGCATTGACAAAATAGATCAGAATCTCTCCTAACTAAGGAAGTATTCTTGTACCTGAGACACCAGTACAGGATCCATTGGTTTGCTTTTACTTGAGAGCTTAAGTAAACTTGGTTCACACTACACATATCAAGAAAGACCAGGTGAACATAAGATCCAACCCTAGTGTTCATTAGGGAAGGTGGAGTCCTTACCTGTGTGTGCAGGTAGACTTTTTATCCCAGGCTTTAGTCTTGTGTTTAGGAGCGACTCTTTCCACCAAAAAGAAAAAACTGTGCTCCTTCAAAAGAATGTTGTAAGAGATATACTGACACATGTTTCAAAAAAAAAAAAAAGTTGCAAATAAGTTAGTATGTCTCATAAATGTCTGTAAAGTCTTCACCCTACAAGAAGTTCTTCAGGGCAGGTTGCAAATGCCTTATTTTCCTTTGAGCCACAAAAAAATCAGAAAATGGGAGTTGAGCTTTTCGTCATCTTTTTAAGGGTCAATCCGAAAGCATAAACTGAAACTGGGACCAACCTGTACTTAAAGATTCGTGAAACCCTGGGCTTGAGTCTTAATGCTCATCTGGTCAGTCTTGATCCCTCACTATGCACAAGCCATAACCTCTTGAGCTCTCGAGTATGGCAAAAACCTCCTGGGTCCTGGAAATCGTACTTAAGGTTTAAATATCAAGAATCCTGGTTAGTTGAGAGATGATCTATGTCATGTGAGACTTGAAGTACTGATAGTCTTCTCTACAATTGGTTCTCAAAATATCCAACAATAAACACACCTATATTACCTCAGAAGAAAATCTTCAGCTTAATATCATTTCTAAATACTCTTTTGCTAGGGACTAGCAAAAGATAGGCATAAGGGTATGATTGCACTGCAAAATACGCCTGCAATAATGCCTTCTTATGCTATTTCCTAGCATTACCTGTGCATATTAGGATTCCGTAGTTGCATTTATAAAAATACATGTATACATGCATCTAATTGAGATGAAAGAAGAATGAAATAAGTGGCCTTGCATTTTACCTTTCTTCCTCAAGTGCTTTGCAAAAATCCACCACCTCTATTTTTATTCCCACTTGATTTTTAATCTTCCCTACGGCTGCATGCAACTCCTCCACGCACCATTCCCTGCTGCAGCTGCCCTTGCCGTTCCCTGCCAAGCGATTCTATCCCTCTCCCTACAGCTGCATCCGGCCATGCCATTCCTCTTCTATTTAAAGACCGCAGCTCCAGCCATTGCAAAGGAGGCCTGGTCGCAGCAGCCAATAACTCCACTTGCAGCTCCATCACCACCACCGTCCTCTCCTCCATTCCCCTCCATACGCCGATCCTCCTCTGAGGAGAAACCCAGTGGGTAGGAGCTCTCACTATGGTGCACACCACCACAGTGAGACCACCACCGCCCAGCTCTTCAAAGAGTCGGTGGGCGTGGTGCTTCTTCTTTCATTTTTTTACGTTCCCGCACCTTCCCGCCATTGGAGCTGCTTTAAGGTCTGAAGCTTGAAGCAGCAGCAGCTAAGCGGCGGTAGCAGCAGCAGTAGCCCTAGCAGCTTCCGCGCTTCCCTGTAGGCGCCTAGCCCCTCCGCGCGCGCCTGCACGCCTTCCCCGCCTCCGCTTTCTCCGCTCTGTCGCACGCACTATCGCCCGTAACCGGCTGCTGTGCGCCTCTGCAGCGGCTGGCCAAGCTCCTCCCCGCCCCCCTGTGGCACCTACAAGCTTCCGCGCAAGCGGTAGGCACCCTCATCCTGCAGCCCCGTGCACTCTGCTGTGAGCTCTCCGCATTTGCAACTGGCCTGTGCAGGCGCTCTCCTCTGCGCGAATACGTGCCCACGTGCGTAGAAGCTCTAGACGATGCCCTTCGCACCCAAACGCCTTAACTCTCTCCAGCAGTGCGGCTACGCTCTCTTCTCTCTTTCTCTCTCCTGCTCTTTCTCTCTCTCACAACACTAACAGCACTCTACGCTCACACACACACACACCTACACTCATACTTTCACACACACCCACACCTATACTATAAACATATATATATACGTATACTTATATATAGTGATATATATATACATATATTTATACACATATATATATATATCGATATATATATATATAGATACTTATATCTATACATATAGTAGCACCTATATACTTGCATATTAGTATACATACATATACATATATATATCTATATACCTATATATATACATACATACATATAATACTATGCATATACATATATATATATATACATATCTAGATATATATACCTGTATACATATATTATTATTATATATATATATATACATCTGTATAGTATTATATCCATACATACATATATATATATATACATCTATACATATATATCTATAACTATATTTACATACATAGATATATATATATATATTTATATACTTAGCTACATATATCTATAGATACATATATTACTATATACTTAGTTATATATATATGCATACACATATATAGTATATATATACATATACACTTATATATATACATACATATATATCTCCATATATATATACATATATATTTTTAACCATATATACATATATATATTTTCACATCATTTACCATGCGATGTATCGCGGGAACATCTGCACCAGTTGCTGATATTCCTCGATACACGCGTACAAAAAGCGTGGTTACATACATCATCTACCATCCATCCCACACTCCACGCGGCACTTAGTCCTGTTGGTTGCGTCTTTCTAGACGATGACTGACTCGACACCATGCTACACTCCATTTATACCTCCACCCCCACACCTTTATATACATAATCTATACATAAATATATATATACTGTATTTACTTTATTTCTGTTTCGCTTTCCTGTTAGTAAAAAGATAAAAAATATATATATAAAAGAGAAAAGATAATCTTTGACCTGCAGGTACCCCGTCTTGCGAATAGCAAGATTCGTTTTGGAACCTTATTCTGGCTCAATGCCAAGAACATAATTTTTAGGGTGTGCCTCAAGGACAAAGATTACCAGAAAAGAATCTAAATAAGAAAAACACCAAAAACATAATAAACGAACGGAAGAGACTCCTTGTAGGAAAGGCGTAGAAACTCGACTTGTACCCCACTTCCCTGAGTTCGACCCTGGGCCTAAAAGTGATAAGATAAAATCAAGTAGGCCAGGTAAAAAAAAAAAAATTTTTGTAAAGAGATGGTTAGGTCCGATTTAGGTTAACCACTATACACATCTTAACAATAAAATCATCATATTAACAACCTATTCGGGCTCGACCATACACCCAACACCTATCCTAATGCATGAACTAAGCTGAAATCGAACCCACCTAATTTACATTGGGGACATTGCAAATCGTAGGGATGGGGGACATGAAAGTGCAAAATGTTGGGAAAACTCATATCAGGAAAAGGTTTCAACCCAAAAAGAAAAATCCTGAAAAAGAAAAAAAACTGTGGGGGGAGAGAAAATTTTTGGGCTATACAAAATTAGAGGAGGAAAACAGCAAAATCCCAGGAGAAAAGGAGCACAAAATGAAAAAGAAAAAAGTGGTCATTAGTAAAAGATTAAGGGATTAACTAAAGTTCTACACCAGATCAAGAAAAGAGAAAATTGAAAGAAAAGTGCTAAGATGACATAAAAAGTGATTAGCAGGAATGCTGATCTTAGGCCTTTTGGGCTAGACTCTTAGGCTTAAAAATTCAAGTACCTGCTAAAATCTGGATACTCCTCAAGAGGTTGGGGAAAATGCGAAGCTTAAGTATTAGGTCTAAGGCTTAGGGAGTATTCAGCCTCGTTAACTGACCTTTGGTTTGCGGAATTCAGTAATCTAAGCACCCCAATTCACACACAGTCTGGTTCAGTGCGCATAAATATCAAAATCATGCAAAAAGCGTTTCAATGTTCTGAAAAAAAAGTTGCCTAGATTATGAGCGACCGATCAACACAAGTTGATTTGGACGAGTCCCCGGCGCAGAGAGGCGGGAAATTCCCCTCAAAGATGCATAATAACATATCGTCTCCTCGGTGCTTGTCTCTTAGGATATTTAAATATCCTACTGGCGGCATGTAAGCACTCTGCTAGTTCAGATACCATGAGCGGCATTATCACGAAATGTCGATTGCTAGGGTTTGGATTCAGCCACGGAATGCCAAGGTTCTGGGGGTTGCCATGGGCGGTGTTATCACGAAGCATCGATTGGCAGGGACCCTTGAGGCTTGGCGATGGGGACAAGGAATCCAATACAGACCGTGTTGAGAAGCCAATCCAAAGCTAGAAATAAAAAAAAAAGAGTGAGAAAGCTCTCTAAACAAATAAATCCTCTGTCTCTCTTACAAAAATGAACTATAAACTGAACCTTGGCTAAGAAAGTCTCAAGCACGGGTGCTTTAACCATGGAATCCAACAAACCCTAGGTTAGTTTCTGCGGGCCTTAGAAACCTTTGTGGAAAATTGAGGCTAAAGCAGGTCAGGTCCAGATTTTGGTTGATACTTGAGTACCTCTAGACCTATTGTCGGCATTCTGACCTAATCATAAAAGAAAATGAAAAGTACTTATCATAACTGGTGACAGACACTCAAGGTCTAGAATAGAAGTTAAAATCTTGAAATTTTGCTGAGGGAGTAGCAAAAGCTAGGCATGGGGGTATGATGAGAACCTCATCATGAGCCCTAACTAACTCATTTTGACCTAAGAAAGAGAATAAGAGCTCCAACATAACCTAGAGAAGGGCTTAATTCAAGAAATAAGTGTTCTGAGAAGAAAATATGAAATAAAGGTTAAAACTACAATTTCACCATTGTAGAACATAAATGTGATTTCCCAGAGGCAAAACATAAGTCAAATGGTCTGAATATGATAAAAAGTGGGTTGGATCAGTCAGAAATGAGTTCTTGTGCAATCCAAGGATCAAATGACATTCTGTAACCCTAAAACAAACTCGCTTAATTCAACAAGGTTTTAGGTAGGATAAAAATCAACTAAATCCTCTAGAATTCATAGAAAAATATCTCCTAGGGTTTAGAACCTTCAAATTGGCCTTTGGAACCTAGCATTATTAATTGACCTAGATTAGGGCCCCAACTCATTAATTGACTATTTTGAGTTTTTATGCAAAATGTCCAATCAAACATGGTCAAACCGAAAATCCAACTTCACCATTGGATTCCTTAGGTCTAAATTAGGTTTGTACCAAAATTTAGACCTAAGGGGTGGTCATCTTGACCTCTTTTGCAAAATAGTACACCCAATTACATTTTGGCCACTATCTTTTGAAAATAATTACACAAACCCCCTAACTTCTTCTCCACTCTTACAAATAGGTCCCCCCTCCATTAATGGGGAGAAATCCTTCTCCGGCGAGGAATGGAGGGGGAGTACTCCCTGATTCCTCAGAGATCTCCTCCCAGATTTGGAAGGGAGATTCTCTAAGGAATTCCCCGCCATCTGAGCTCAATTGCAATCTCTGATTTACATCCAATCTCTTGTGCGAACGCACAAGAGATTTGGATCTCCAACTACCTTCCTTCTTCGGTGAGGAGTCAGTGATAGAAGACTTACCCTCCAAGAACCAGAAGCTCGACTAGCAACTATAAAAGGATCCTTAGTCCTCTGCAAATCCCTTAAGCTTGACTTGGCCGAAGAATCCCCCAAAATTCCTCTCTCCCCTCTCCGACCAAGTAGCCCAAAAGCTCTGGGGACTCTTCCTCCTCCCTCTCATCGCTCTACTGCCATACCAGTGGCAGGGTTCGCTTCGGCTCTTTCTTCCGCTTTATGCCACACCAGAGCATGCCTTCCTGATCTTCTCCTTGTCGCCGCTATCTCCCCTTCAGGGCCATCTTCTCCGACAATAGCACAAATGAGTCTTTTGTCTCCTTCGCCTCCCCTTCGCTCCAAGTACCCCAGATAAGCTCCTCATTTCCTACACTTTATTTTCCTTGAATCTATTTTACAAGTCACCCCTTGACTGCCACTGTCCACCCTCATCTTCCCCATCTCCGACAGACCACCGGCGAGACGCATCCATCACTTCACACCTCCACACGTCTCACCACCAACCTCTTCATCTCCGCCATTGACCACTGAACACTTTCCACCCACTCACAGACCACCACACGCACTTCATGCTTCCACCAAATGAACCCACTCACACGATCACAGTTCGACCTAGGCAGGCACGCCTAGGCCGGTTTGAGCCTCGCCAACACCCGCCTCACCTTCGTCGTGAGACGGTGAGGGTTCTCCTATTATCCGATAAAGCTACAAGGATACTTTTGTGTCATGCAGGGTCGAGCCCTCGTCCGCCATTAACAAGCACACGAGGTTGCTTGTTCTCCATTTTCAGGCCACAAGCTTTAGGATTCAGGCTCCCAGGATGTGCAGGTTGAGTGTGTGCGAAAGTCCAGCCTGAGAGCAGTTGTTGCGAGACTTGTAGCGGCATCAATTGCATGAAGACACTCCCCTACAGGTGACAGCAGAAGCGGGTGGGACTTTTAGTCCCACCTCGGTAAGTTTTAAGCTTCCTGTGTAGTTTAAGTTGATTTTGTGAATTGTGCTATTTGCCTTTAAGACACATAGGGTTGAGGTCCCTCTCCCTCACTCACCACGCTTCATCCGTGACACTTCCCCCGTGGACCTGGCACCCGAATCTGACTAACCTATCTGTACAATCCTCGTGCACCGCACCCACACCAGTGCTCCTGGACCCGGGCACGCAACCGACCCGATTACCCAGCTCTGGGAGAGCGTACCGAAGAGAGAACTTTGGAGAGAGAGAGATGCGTGGGAGGGTAGGGGAATAGGTTTTGTTATGTGGTGATTCTGTAGGAAGAAGCTAAGGAAGGAAGAGGTGTAGCAAGAGAAGGAGAAGAAGAAGAGAAGATGCATTGTAGCTGAGGAACAGTAGACCAAGGGAAGAAAAAGAAAAAGGAAACTAAGGAAGATAAGAAGAGGCCAGGACTTAGCTGTAGGAAGAGAATCAAGAAGAGAGAAAGCAAAGGAAGGAAAAAGAAGAGAAGCAGAAGTAGCTAAGGGAGAAAAGAAAAGGAGAAGTCATAGCCGCTGTGCAAAGCAAAAAGAAAAGATAGAACGCCAACATTTAAAAGCAATGTAGTTTGAATTTTTAAGGCATCTAATACAATATCAGATGTCCACTTCTTTTTAAGCACTGTCTCCATAACATTACCTTGCTATTTTTGTTGAACTAGTTATTGATTTTTATTGAAAGTTGTGTTTCAAGTTTTAGAATACCCAAATTGCTCCCTATGTTCGATCTTGGATACTTTAATTTTTGAGTTATAAATTCTTATTTGTTTTCACAGAGTTCATCTATATTACAATGAGATATTTGTTAAAACACGATCTAGCTATGTAAACATAGCATAACTATATTCCAAGAAATTTGTCTTTCTCCTGTAGGTCGTGTGAGTGCCTTAATGAGATTTTATGTATGTGTCAAACTCAACATATAAGAGTTAAGTGCATGAAAGAAATAATATAAACCTTAAGTGCATGCATGAAATTTCACTCAAATAAATTAACTAATCAAATATTGCAATAGTGTTTCGATAATAGCATGTTTGGTAATTTTTATTAGAAAGCAAAATAGAGGAATTCTTCCTCTGGATCTCGCGCGAAGAGGGGTTGATGGCAAAGGCTGAGGAAATCGAGGAAGGTCGACCACGATGAGGACTTTCCGATGGTGGTGGTGGCACTCTGAACAGCGGCTGGAGTTGACACCGATGACGAGGAGGAGCGGCTACAGTGGAGGTGACTCACCAGTGGACGTGGTCGCGGGTGGCGTGTCTGAGGGCGTGGCTGAGCTTGTGAGGTCGAGGAGAGCTCAACAGAGGCGATGACGTGGAAAATGATGGCGTGTAGTGGCAGCTGCGTGTGTGGTGCAACCGACGGTGTTGGGTTCCTCCTCCTTGTTGGACAAGAAGAAGAAGAGGAAGAAGGAGAGGCCGTGCAGGAAGTTGTTCACGGTCGTGAAGAGATCTACGTGCATCGAGGAAGTCGAGCGTGCTACTGTCGTGCGGAGGTCAGCACGTCACACGCGAGGGGTGTGTGCACAAGCATGCTCGCGCATGCTAGGAGGGTGCGCACAGTATGGCTGCTGTGCGAGGAGCGACTGCTTCGCGCACAGGCGTGGCTATGCGGGTGTGGCTGTGCTCGGTGAGGGGATGCACGCTCGACCTGGCTACGATTGGTGAGGGTGTCACAGTGCGTGATTGCGCAGTAATCATAGGTCTTAGTTGACCTAAATTAGGCTAGGATTTAGCATAAGGTAGGGTAGTTCATGCATGCATAAGCATTAGTTACATCTTTACTGCTTTCTTTTAGCTATGCACAAAATAATGCTATAATGTACTGATAGGGTGCATTATGTAAAATACAGGTAATAAGCTGATCAGAAGTTAGATCTGAAGTTGGATCTAATGTTGGATCTGAAGAATAAAGAATAACTGGTGTTGCAGCAGAGCTGGAGTGGAAGACCTAGATTAGATGTAGTAAATAATAATGTACGGGAGTTAAGGTATGCTATTCTATTAAGCATGAGTAAAGCAATAAATGGTGAAGAACTTAGGACCATCCTAGCCCTAGGATAGCATAGAAGCTTCCCCAAGCCTTAGCCACCCTTAGATTAGGTCACCACACCCTAAGAAACCTTAAAACCCTAACTTCAGCCTCTATCTAGATGTCTAGATGAGTTATAGGATGTCCAGAACCCTTAGCCAACTCCCGCACACCTTAAACCCATATCTGCAGCATTATTGGACGTCCAAACACTTGGTTAGATGTCCAACTTTTGCAGAATACCCAAGATAGAATCTTGAAACCTTCCTAACTCTGATTAGACGTCCAGAATTAAAGTCTGGAATTCTGATTTTTGAGTAAAGGTCATCTGATACTATTATTGCATGTCTGGAACTGCTCTCCAGTTCCTGTTTTGAGATTCAAGCATTGATCTTGGATCTCTAGCTCCCTAAACCCAATTCTAACCCCCTAGGAACCTAAATTAAGGTTCCTTAACCATAGTACATCACCTCTAGACCTCCCTAAGGACCTAATCATGTCATCACTAAACCTAATTGACTTAGATCATAGTCAATTATCATTGCCTAGTCAATTGGACTCATAGAGTCCAATTGAGCTCAGATCTCAACCCAGACAAGTCGAATTGGACTCAATGAGAGTGCAATTGACCTAAGCCCAACCTAATTGAGTTATTTCACTCTCAATTGGGTTCACATTCATTCAAATAAACTTTTGTTAAGTTTAATTGCATTTCCTTGTTAGCAAATAGGGTTTGCAACCCTAATTTAAGACCTACACTAACCTAATCCCCTTATGACCTAATCTACACCACCTAGCCACCTAGGTTTCAACCCACACACACACACACACCCATCTAGAGTTCTCTCGAACCCTCTTCAAGGTGGCGCCACTCTTGGTTGCTAAAATTAGCAACCAAGAGCCATTCAATTCTTAGATCCACTTTTGGTGGATCTAAAAACCACCTTGGCCGGTCACTCTTGGAGCTCTCTCTATAGAGTTCCACACTTCTCTAGAGAGTCTCCCTTAGGTCTATAAAAAGACCTAAGGGGTGGCCATTTGCACCCATTCACTCTTGGCTTCCGTTTAGCTTAGCTACATTCCACTTCCACTCCACCTCCATGAGTAGCATCACCATGGCCACCACCATCTCCAAGGCAAGATGTTGGATCACCTCCTCAACCTCTCTCCAAGGGCCGGCCTAAGCACCATTAGCCACCCCTCCTCCTCTCAACCATTCAAAGGCCATCAGAGCCACCTCCGAATGCCCTTATTTCTGCTAGACTAGATTATAGTTCTTCTTAGATTTACATGCTTTATGTACTACTTAATAGTGTAGCTCTAAATTCTCCCCCAATGATGCATGCATAATCCCCCCTTAGATTCATGCATGCAGTCGTTTTCTGATAGTTGTTAGTTTTTACATTCCCTGTACAAGCATTCCGCTACCGGTGCTCTACAACTCTATTATCATCATCTTTATATATATATAAGTAAAAAATCACCATGTGCCTTATTATCTTCTTTTGGTGTGATTAAAGTTGCATGTTTTCAATTTCTGATATTCTAGCAACAGCATGTCATGTATCAATACATAGTAGAGTGAGTAAGATCGATTTCAAATCTGCATTTCCATAAATTCCACCCAGAGAAAAATGACCAGGACTCAAGTTTCGTTATCTTTATAAATTATTTTTGACGAGCATTTTTGCACACAATACTATGTCGAGATCTCTATTTTCAAAACATGCGCGAGAATCGCCCTCCTGTCAGTGCGCACGGCTGGTTGTGGTGCATGCTCTTCTTCACAGTGGAGAGGCTCGGTGCCCATGCCTCAAACCCCCAAATAGGTAAAGTTCCAGATCCACATCGCTTGCCTCCTCCTTCACATGCGCAACCGCTCGATTTGAACACTGGTGGAGGGAGCGACGGTGAGGGACAATTATGGGCATACCCTCCTTCAAATACTAATTCATTTCCAGCCACCTATTATACTTTTATTTCTTTTCCTCTTCATGCACATATCAAATAAGAAGTATAAATGTATGTGTTAGAATGCAAAGCAGATACAAAAATATTCGTATGCTAAGATTAATTACTGCTTAGCTTAGGTCATTAAACTATAAGGAAATGTAATCCTTATGTACTTAAGCCAAATAAATGTCTAATAAATTGGACTTATCATAGACCTCTTCACTTTTTCACTTTATGCGGCTGAAAGCATCCCTTCATTTCCAAGGTGGGACATTCCTTCCGCACACACAGCAACAGGGTGTGTGGCCGAATTGGCAAGGTTGCGACTGCTGGATCCCTCACGGGAAGACTTGGATGTGTGTGGGCTTCTATTCTGCCCAATCTGGAGATAGCCCAGGGGCGTAACAGGACCTGAAGCAAAAGTAAGCAAGCTCGAAGCTTTGGCAGCAATGGTGGCCGTTGGCCTGCTACCTGAAATAAAGAACAGAGGCCTAATGACTGCATCAGAATGCTCAGTAGGTTCACCATGGTATGGCGAATGTGACGATGGCCGTGGCGTGGAGGAAAGGTGGCTATGGTGGCTAGACGGTTGTTGAACATTTACGAACCTACGCTAACGAGATTGGTTTTGGAAAACCTGTCGTTGTAGTTTGAAAGCGAAGAATTCGTGTTCAACAAATAAAATTTATACCGAAATTAAAATTCTGGGTCGAACATAGGGAGGCGGACGTTTGATTTAAAAACTACGCATTTCTTTTTATTTGTTACAGAATAATTCAATTTAGAACTATCTAATTATTTACAATAAATAGAAGAGAGAGAGAGAGTAAGAGAGAAAGAGAATATTACACAGAGAAATCAAAATGAGATGTAGAATAAACAATGAATTTTTGCATTGAAGAAATTGTTCATTACAACCGGAAAGCACAAAATAATTACTCTAGAAAGCGATAAATTTACGCTAGAAAGCATTAAAAGAATGGAGGGACAAATGTCCTCCTCGATGGTCACTTGGAGGACGAATAGATTAATCTAGAAAGCAGTAAATCTATACTAGAAAGCGGTAAAAAGAATAGGGAGAGAGAAATCCTCCTCGACGGTTGCTTGGAGGACGAGCCGGACGGGACGACGCCTGGACGAAGGAGAACGAAGCGGGACGAAGGAGGACGAATCAGAAGAACGGGAACGAAGCAGCACGCCGTCGTCGTTGCGGGATCCACTTCCGAAGGGGAACGAAAATTGGACTTTATCTCACGAGAAGCATCCCGGGTGTGGGACAAGCTTCTCTTGAGCTTTGGAGGGGTAGAAAAGAGAAAGAAGGGATGAGAATTTTGTATGGAGGGGGTCTCCTTTTATAGTTGCAAGGAGTGGGGGCAAAATGGACATTACAACTTCAAAACAATAAATGAGGGGTCTATAGTGACGGATAAAACAGTCGCTAAAGCCCCCAACGTGGGCGTAGCCTCCGCGCCCACGTGCGCCCACTCAGCTGCCCGAGTGCGTAACGCCTACGCACGTCCGCGAAGTCTCAGCCGTCCGATCGCGAGATCGGACGGCTTAAGACGCATCTTCGCCCGCCGCGCTGCGCGCCCGCCCGCGTGCGATCGCGCGTTACGCGCAGGTGTCAAATCGCGCATCGTCCTGATTGATCACGCGTGGCCGTTGGATCGCGATCGTGCGGTCGATTGGAGGTGCGCCACCGCTCAGAATTCTGCGTGGCGCGAGTCCCTTCTTCGCGTTAGAGCGCTCGACCAACGCGCTGGGGTTGCGTTTGTGTCGAGCGCCTGACTTTAGCGCAGGCGCGTTGCAGCCGTTGGATCTTAATCCAACGGAGGGGAAAGGCGGATGCGGAGACTGCTAAGGTTGCGTGCTGCCGTTTGGGCGGCCGAGATGGTGCCACGTGGTGGCATCCTGGCCATCCGTCTTCTGGAAGTTGTAGATGGTGCCACGGATGTCGGACTGACTCAATTTTTGTGTCGTTGGGCTGCGATCGTCGATCCAAATTCATCTGTCCAGTCGGATTTGTCATCTGAAGTGCGGATTTACACCATCCTGGCCCTTACTCTTCTAGGGTTCCCCGGTCACTATCTGATGCTATGGATGCCTGATTAGGGCGATCTTGGAGTCGTTGAACTCCAATCATCACCCTGATCATATCCATACGGTTGGATCTTTGATCCGAACCCCCGATAAAATGTTTGCCCTGTCCAAGCACATAAAAGGAGACAATTAAGCTCCATTTTATTCAAACTACTCTAAATGTGAGATGATGCATGTTATGCAATATTTATATCATGAAATGCAATCCTATGCTTAAGAACATGCATAAATAGACATTTTAAGTAGTGTAAATATGTTTACATCATACCCTCATGCCTATCATTTGCTAGTCCCTAGCAAAAACTATATGCTATTTATAAAAGAATTAGGTTAGATTATTTGGACCTGAGTTATTTTCAATCATTAAGAAATTGTCTACTTAGGAACTGAACTTTCAAAGACACAACAGTGCCCAGGTATCAGCCAGAATGCAGACTACCTCAAGCCCTCACCTTATTCAAAGAAAAATTTCTTTTTCTCCTTTTACTCTTTTCTAATTTTTTTGGATTTTCAAATTTTAGGGTTTAAGAGTGGCTTTCTACAGCCATTCAACTCACCCAAGATTTGATGAGAACCCTAAGTTTTAAGCATCTTATTGTGATTTGTGATAGACTCGTTGATCGGCAATTAGGACGGACTTCGGATTTCTACGCCTCTAGGTGACCTCAAAAAGAATTCTGCCTAAAGGTGTATCTTTACAACCGGTAGCTTTCTCCCTACTTTTATTTTTTTACGGGGTCAACACAAGGGTGAATCCAGTGTATATCTCCCAGGTTTATTCTACTTCTCTGCTTCTTCCTAAGTGTTTTGGAAATTTTTAGTGCATTTACTAAGTTGGGTTCTGGACAACCAGTCGATGAGCTGTTACCACCGACAACTTGCCAGCCATACTCGTGCGGCGAAGTGTGACTTATTTGTTTTTTGTTCTTTTCTCCTTTTCTTTTTGATTTTTTTTTTTTAAATAGGTGGCTTCCCTGGTCTAAGATTTACCTAAGGGCAGGAAAAAAAAAGAAAGGTCCAGTGACTGGGCTCTGGACAACCTACCTATGGGCTGTTACCCACGATAACTTGCCAGCCATATCACCCTAGAAGGTTCATTAGCTATCCAATTTCCGTAAAAATCGCCGAACAACGAGTCAGTGCAAAGAAAGTGTGTAGATGCTTAAGACTTGAAGTTCCCTCAAATCAGAGGGCGGGTTGATAAGTCGTGTACTTATCACCCAAACTTATTTATTCCAATTACGAAAGAATTAAGATGGCGAGGACTCGAAAGACAAATCCACATTTTAGTGGATACACAGGCTGATTAATTCCAAAGACCTGAAGGATCTTTGTGTTCAAATCATAATGTAGTATTTCCTAAGATTGAAAATTTTCTTAAACCCAAATTCTCTTTCCTAATTCCAAAATTTTTTTGTTTTATAAAAGAAAATAAACAAATCTACGGAGCTGACGAATGAATTCAGAGATGAATATCCACCCCCCCATGCCTATCTAATGCAATGTCATTGTATTAAAAAGACATAAAACAGAGTGGAAAAGTGTAGAAAGCACCTAAATTGCGTGAATATCAGGTCCGCTCCAAGATGAAAACGAAAAAGAACTGTACAAGTGCTGAGTTTAGTGCCTTCAGCTATGCACACTCTACAAAGAAAAGAAATGAAGAAATCACAAGTGCAGGTCAGAATCAGAATGAACAGAAGAATCCTCTGACCTGTCAGCAAAGGTCCACAGATGTGGACCAGATTGTGGTGCAGACCCACACCCCATAATCGAGACTATCTTAGGTTCTAGATAAAAATTGCCCAAAACCTAAAATCAGAATGCAAGCGGGGTCGGGCCTGCGATTTATGAGGATGCAACCCAAGACCAAAAAGTCGAGTTACAGAGAATTGAAGCTCAAAAGGATAATCGTTGAATGTGTTCTTGGGTTTGACATTCTCGAAACAAATGTCGTAAGGGTTCTGATTTAATAGTTTCAGCTTAAAAGGAACCCTTCGACTCAATCTACCATTTCCTCCAAAATTAATTTCCCAAATCAACACTTCCCAGCTCCTATCCTCCTCATTCAGCATATCAAATTCCAGGACCTCTTGTATATTCATCACCCCGTTTGAAATCTCCAAGTCTAAATGATGTGGCAGAATCAAAATTGACTTGGGTCTAATTTTCTCAGAATTAGAATCATCAATAAGCTCAACAGGGTGTAACTAATAGTCAGGGCATTGAATTGATTCTTCCAGAAAATGTGATTCCGGATCCGTAATGTGTGCCCTAATAAGATTAGTTTCCACAGTTATTGGGCTATCAAATGATCTATCAGATTCCTCAGGACCAATCGTCTCACAGAAATCGTGTTCAGAAAACTCGCGTGAGACTTCGCAACTCGAATCTTCACCATCAGGATCCGTATCAATGTATGTCCCAAAATCAGTTGTCACTTTCTGTTCCAAGGAGACATACGTTTCCTCGTACCCGACTCAAGGATCTCAGGTGAAGAAATCAGATCATCCTTAATTGGTTGCTTTAATTCAATTTGGTCAACCTCGTAACAACTGTCCCCCCTAACAGGTTCCTGAGCAAGTTCTGTCATTGTCTTTCCTGAAGAGGGTTCATCCTGGGAATCATCCCAAGATTGAATCAAAGCAACCACGAATCTCATCCTCAATTTCGCTAATTTCCCAAGTAGAAACTCACCCAGGTTCTTCTCCTTAACGTCCTGGAGCCAATCCAACAAAGACTTGTTTAAATCATCAATCATCTGAATCAGGGGCTCCAATCTCTCAATGCAAGGTGTTGGCTGAACTTCTAAAGAATGAATGATATTTCTCAAGTTAGCCAGAACCTTATCTTGAACCTGGTTAACCTGAACCAAATGAGTTGGTTCAGGATTGGGCAGGTTTGACATCAATGCAGAGGAATTAACGAATTGAGATTCATTATACCCATCCTGATAATAGGTCATTTCAGATTGTTCAAAAGATGGTGATGACCTAAAGGCAGTGAAATCAGAGGATGGGTAAGGATCAGTGTATCCTTCTTGATTGTAGATCGTATTAGGTTGTTCATGAAAGGAGGACGATCTATAATCGATGTAGCTCTGAGAAGGATAAAAATCAGAATCAAAGTGTTCAGGGTTAGACCCTAAACACGGGGGTCCAGAATTGTATCCCCAATCCGAATTATCCCAACTAACTGATGGTTGATTACAATACGAGTTGGGATAATCGTCATGTTGAGGATAATTTACAACAGGAGGGAAAGAGCGGGAATGCGTGAAATATGTGGAAGGATTCATGATACACGGGAGGAAGAAAGGTGCCCTGCAATACAAACAATCAAACCTGTCCTTAAATAGGTTAGCCTAAAGACCTACAGACTCTCAAAACCCGTCTTGAGATAAAGGAACGATTTGATCTACTTCCGTCTGTTCAATCCAACCAGTTAGAAGGAGGGACTAGGGAGAAGGTTCTTCCTTCGGCTTGCAGCTCCGGTTCCTAGTGTACCCCCCAGCCGCGATCGTTTGACTCTACTCCCCTAACTAGACATCAGATTGAACTGTAGAAACAGACTAATCAAAAATAATCTCGTTCTGGGTTCTGAAGAGCGAGTCCAACCTTAAGGCCAACATCTACTTTGTTTTATTTAGGGCTAGGTTTGAATGTGCTTTGGAATGTGATGGGCCCTTTAAATGGGTTGTGCCCTTAATGATTGATTGATTTGTGTGTGAGTGCACAACCAGTGGTTTTCAAGCAAGATTGTTTTTGATGTGGTGAATTTTAAGATTCAAATCTTGCTTAATAGCTTTTAGGATTCAACTTTAGGTGTTTTCAATCAAGTTTCGCTGGCACACCAAGTTTTACAAGCACAGGTGAAGATGTTTTCCTTTAAAGCTTAAAAAGAATGTGGAGTGCCTGGTAAATCCCTTGGAGTTGAACCTAATTGGCAGCTACTTGATGAGTTGATTTTATTTGAAGTGGTGCGGCCCAATCATCTCAAACAATTGGCCACAAATGCACCACTAAGTTAGGCACACAAAGATGGTTAACCTAGAATGATTTCTACTCTTTTATGTGTTTCTTTATGTGTACCGGTTTCAAAGATCAGAACCCGGTTGAGTAGAAACAAATTAATTCGATTAAGTGCCTTTAAATGTGGGTGTACATTGTGTATTTGTTGAAAATTGCCCCACAAAATTATCTTTTTGCTTTTTTTTATATAAATGAAGGTGGAATGAATGTGAGTGAGAATCCAAACAACCAAGCTATTCCTAGGATTTATGCAAACACCTAGGTTAATTGGAATTTGGATTCAATGTGGTGAATGAAATCTATGGACTGGGAAAGAATGGGGGATAACTTACAAAACCTTCCACAGCACTTTACTCCAATCTACCGCTTTTGCTTGCCTCAAAAGAGTACCTGCAATTACAATAAGAAAGGAGAAAAGTGAGGTAAATGATTTGTAAGTTACAAAATGCAAAGAGAAATCAAAGATCGTTGCCTCCCAGGCAACGACGCCAAAATGTTGAACATTTACGAACCTACGCTAACGAGATTGGTTTTGGAAAACCTGTCGTTGTAGTTCGAAAGCGAAGAATTCGTGTTCAACAAATAAAATTTATACCGAAATTAAAATTCCGGGTCGAACACAGGGAGGCGGACGTTTGATTTAAACACTACGCGTTTCTTTTTATTTGTTACAGAATAATTCAATTTAGAACTATCTAATTATTTACAATAAAAACAAGAGAGAGAGAGTAAGAGAGAAAGAGAATATTACATAGAGAAATCAAAATGAGATGTAGAATAAGCAATGAATTTTTGCATTGAAGAGATTGTTTATTACAACTGGAAAGCACAAAATAATTACTCTAGAAAGCGATAAATTTACGCTAGAAAGCATTAAAAGAATGGAGGGACAAATGTCCTCCTCGACGGTCGCTTGGAGGACGAATAGATTAATCTAGAAAGCAGTAAATCTATACTAGAAAGCGGTAAAAAGAATAGGGAGAGAGAAATCCTCCTCGACGGCTGCTTGGAGGACGAGCCGGATAGGACGACGCCTGGATGAAGGAGAACGAAGCGGGACGAAGGAGGACGAATCAGAAGAACGGGAACGAAGTAGCACGCCGTCGTCGTCGCGGGATCCACTTCCGAAGGGGAACGAAAATTGGACTTTATCTCGCGAGAAGCATCCCGGGTGTGGTACAAGCTTCTCTTGAGCTTTGGAGGGGTAGAGAAGAGAAAGAAGGGATGAGAATTTCGTATGGAGGGGGTTTCCATTTATAGTTGCAAGGAGTGGGGGCAAAATGGATATTACAACCTCAAAATAATAAATGTGGGGTCTATAGTGACGGATAAAACCGTTGCTAAAGCCCCCAACGTAGGCGTAGCCTCCAAGCCCACGTGCACCCGCTC
Organism: Thalassia testudinum; assembly: GCA_037157565.1. Taxonomy (NCBI): domain Eukaryota; kingdom Viridiplantae; phylum Streptophyta; class Magnoliopsida; order Alismatales; family Hydrocharitaceae; genus Thalassia; species Thalassia testudinum. Next base: position 127,063,072 of record JAZHRO010000031.1, read on the forward strand.
GGCTACCCGCTTGCGTAATGCCTACGCACGTCCGCGAAGTCTCAGCCGTCCGATCGCGAGATCGGAAGGCTTAAGACGCATCTTCGCCCGCTGCACTGCGCACCCGCCCGCGTGCGATCGCGCGTTACGTGTAGGCGTCCAATCGCGCGTCGTCCTGATTGAGCGTGCGCGGTCGTTGGATCACGATCGTGCGGTCGATCGGAGGCGCGCCACCGCTCCAAATTCTGCGTGGCGAGGCTCGAACGCGCGTCCCTGCTTCTGTTAGAGCGCTCAACCAACGCACTGGGGTCGCGTTTGTGTCGAGCGCCTGACTTCAGCGTGGGCGCGTTGCAACCGTTGGATCTTAATCCAACGGCGGGGAAAGGCGGATGCGGAGACTGCTAAGGTTGCGTGCTGCCGTTTGGGTGGCCGAGATGGTGCCACGTGGCGGCATCTTGGCCGTCCATCTTCTGGAAGTTGTAGATGGTGCCACGGATGTCGGATTGACTCAATTTTTGTGTCGTTGGGCTGCGATCGTCGATCTGAATTCATCCATGCAGTCAGATTTGTCATCTGAAGTGCGGATTTACACCATCCTGGCCCTTACTCTTCTAGGGTTCCCCGGTCACTATCTGATGCTATGGATGCCTGATTAGAGCGATCTTGGAGTCATTGAACTCCAATCGTCGCCCTGATCATATCCATACGGTTGGATCTTTGATCCGTACCCCCAATAAAATGTTTTCCCTGTCCAAGCACATAAAAGGAGACAATTAGCCTCCATTTTATTCAAACTACTCTAAATGCGAGATGATGCATGTTATGCAATATTTATATCATGAAATGTAATCCTATGCTTAAGAACATGCATAAATAGACATTTTAAGTAGTGTAAATGTGTTTACATAAACGGTGAAGGGAATGGGCGATGAGAGTGGGTCAGTTCAAGGAGGTGTTTGGGTGGTCGATGGAGTGAATGGTGTGATGGAAAATGATCGGGGAGGTGCGGTGGAGGTTGTAGGGTAGTCGATGAGGTTGTTGGAGGTGCGTAGCAATAGGAGCACCTCGCGGAGGAGTTGCCGGAGATGGAGGAGGTGACGGTGGTCAGTACCGTCGGTGGTTAATTTTAGGAAATTGAGAGAGGGAAAGAAAGTGTGAGAAAGAGTGGACCTAAAAACCTACTTCTAAGTGGCGAAAGGGAAAGGAATCCCAAGCCGGTATGGTTGCCGGACATGGGGAAGATGAAACTCCGTAGGTGAGGCAGCGACGAAGAAGGGGCAGGAATGACATTGGCGGGTATTGCTCGACACAGAGGATGATGGTGGAGATAACCCAGCCATTGGTATTGTGGTTGGGTGATGAGAGAGCTAGGGAGAAGCCGTCGGATCTTGCGGAGGGTTGCGGCCAGAGCGGAGAGAGGACAAGACAGGAAACTAGCCCAATTTCAAGCTGAGGAGACGGTGGGACCTTGGGAGTCTTTAAATAGGGATCTAAGAAAGTTTTGTGCTTGGAAGGGAAGCTTCCAAGCAACGAATGCTTCTCCAATGATGGAAACTTTAAGAGACCCAAATCTCTCATGTGTTCACATCAGAGATTGGGAAGGATTCAAGGTATCTAGCCGGGTTCATATTGGAGGGAAGTTCTCAGAGAATCTCCTTTCCAATTTTGGAGGAGATTCTCCAAGCAATCAAGGAGAAATCTCCTTTCAAAGGTCGTCGGAGTAGGATTCCTCCATGATAATGGAAGAGGGACCTATTTGTCAAGATGACGAAGAAGTTAGGTGGTTGTTAGCAAGGGTTTTTGAAAGTTAGGGTAGAAATGTAATCAGACATGACCTTCTTGCAAACTAGGTCAAGACAAGTTCTCCTTAGGTCCAAATTTTGGTATAAACCTAATTTGGACCTAAGGAATCCAATGGTGAAGTTGTATTTTGTGTTTGACCACTTTTGACTAGGAAATTTATGCAAAAACCCAAGTTAGGGTAAATATCTATCTAGGACCCCATTCTAGGTCAAGATGGGTTCTAGTGGAAAAATTGAAGGTACTAAATTCTAGAGAATATTTTTATATGATTTTTAGAGTGTTTAAGTGAATTTTATCCTGATCATAACCTTGGTTAATCAAGTGGATCTATTTCTAGGATTTCAAAAAGTCATTTAATTCACAGAACACACACAAACCCTTTTCTGCCAAATCCAACCCATTTGTTATCTTATTAAGACCATTTGACCCTTGTTTAGCCCATGAGAAAACCCATGGTCGTACTGCATTGGTAAAATTATAGTTTTACCCCTAGTTTCTTATTTTTCTCTTAGAATGGTTTTGCAATGAATTATGACCATCAGTTGGTCATGTAGGAGCATTTATTGACTTCACTGGATCAAAATGAGCTAGTTAGGGCTCATGATGGTGTTCCCATCACCTATGCAGGAACCTTTCTATCTAAGACTGAGGTCAAAGCTTGGAACCTTTTCGATACAATGAGTGAGAATTCTATTCACTTGAATTCTGCCTACTCGGATACAAAACCCACTCTGATGCAAAGAAAGTTGGAGGCAAATGAGGCTAGGGACACCTAGAATTTAGCCTACTAGATCCAATTGCTAAATCAAAATATGGCAAGGATTATGTTGAGCCCTGGCCAATTCACGACTAGTAGTTCCACATCCCAAGCTTTCAAATGTTCCAATTGTCGAGGTAATACCATGCCACTATGGATTGCCATTTGGCTCCTCAATTCCCTGAACTTGTACAGGCGGACCTGAATACCGCCCAAGGGTTCCAATCCAAACCTTGTAACGACCCTTTCTCCAACACATAGAATGAGTGATGGAGGAACCACCCTAACTTCTCATGGAGACAAGGGAATGTCTCCAATTTAAGGAATTACAAGCCCCAACCTTTTCAAAACTGATCTATGAATTAACATTAGACATTTAACCAACCCAAGACCTCTAAGATGGATGAATTGAAGAAAATGTTGAGATCAATGCAAGAAAACCAAAGTGCCATCATCTAATCTCATGACAAGCCTATTAAATGAAATGAAATCACAAATAGTACACCTTCCTAAGGTAGTTAGACAAAGGGAGACTAGGAGGCTTCCCAGTGCTACTGAGGAAAACCCTAAAGGGAAAGGGATTGTGTTTAAGGAGTAGGCCCAGGTAGTGACTATTTTGAGGAATGGGAAACAAATTCCATACCTCGATGCTCCTATAGTCTTGCCTACTGAAAACCCATCCACCCTAACTGTCATCTCCACTGGAGAGGAGTCACCCAACTCTCTTCCAATTGAAATCACCCCACTAGAAAAGGTTGTCCCCATTCCACCTCTTACTCGACATGGCAACCCTTCCACCCATAGACTGAGAGTGCCCTTTCCAGAGTGCTTATCCTCCTCTAGGCAATCTTCTCCTGGCTAATCTAGAGCCAAAGATAGGACAAATGAAATCATGGAAACTTTCAAGCAAGTACAGATAAACCTACCTTTTCTTGAAGCTATCAAGCAGATTCCATCCTATTCCTGCTTTCTGAAGGACTTATGCATGAAAAAGTGGCAATCTAGGAAAAAGGTCCAATCAAATGTTGTCCTACCTAAATTCGTTAGCTTAATAGTTCAACTTGGCATACCCCCGAAACTTAAGGACCTAGGTGCCCTGTACATCTTAGTGGTCATCGGTGACCCACATATAGATGAGGCTCTGCTTGATCTAGGTGCAGGGGTGAACATCCTTCCGAGCTACGTGTATGAATAACTTGGAGGAGGCAATCTGAAGCCTAGCCTAATAATCCTCCAAGTTGCTGACCAATCACTTAAGAAACCCTAGGGAATTCTGAAAGTCCTTGTGAGAATCGAGCACTTCTTCCCTGTAGACATTTTGGTTTTAGACACCGACCCTACCAATAGGCCAACCAAGCCCTCCATCATTTTGGGCTGCCCCTTCCTTGCAACTTGACATGCTTCAATCAATTGCAATACTGGAGCTTTAAAAATGGGCTGTGGGAACAGGAAAATTTGACTTAATGTGCTTGATGATTATAAACAAGTCAGGCTTGAGGATTGTTCCCAAGTTGAGGTGGTCGATGATTTTGATTGAAGAGATAACCCCTATACTTTTATGTGATGACCCCATTCAACATGTGATGCTAAATGAGCATTCCCATCTTCTGGAGGAATGTGAAGGGCATATACAAGAACTTGAGGAGTTGTTTGGTGTTTCTTCCGAGTCTCCTTCTCCATCATCTTTGCCTAAGGTAGATATGTTACTTTAGATGGGGACATCTATTATGAGGCCCTCAATCATACAAGCCCCCAACATTGAACTGAAAGACCTCCTAGACACTCTCAAGTACATCTTCCTTGGTGCAAATGATACACTCCCTATTATCATTTCTATTGTGCTATCTGAAGCATAGGAGGGAGCCTTGATTGAATGCTTTGTCTACGCACAAGGAAGCCATTGGTTGGAACATTGCTGATATTCGGGGTATAGACTCTACGCTCTGCATGCACCACATTTTCACTGACGATACCATTAGGCCATTTAGGGACATGTAGAGACATCTTAACCCCAACATAAGGGAGGTAGTTAAAAAGGAAATTCTGAAGTGGTTGGACATTGGGATCATATACCCCATCGTGGATAGCAAGTGGGTGAGTCCTATCCATGTGGTGTCTTAGAAGGTTGGCTTTACCTTTGAAATTAATGACCAAGGAGAACAAGTGGTGACTGGACCCTCAACTGGTGGAGGGACTGCATTGATTACCGGAAGCTAAATACTGCTACCTAGAAAGATCACTTTCCCTTGCCTTTTATTGACTAAATTCTCGAACAATTGGCAGGGAATAAGTATTATAGCTTTCTCGATGGATATTTTGGGTACAACCAAGTTGCACTCTTCCCTGATAACTAGAAGAAGATGACTTTCACAAGTCTATACAGTACCTTTGTGTTCAAGTGTATGCCGTTTGGACTATGTAATGCATCAGCAACCTTCCAACAATGTATGATATCCATCTTCTCCACTACAAGAAAAACTACTTCTGGCAATGGTTAAAAACCGTCGCCAAAAGTAACAAAACTATCCCAATTTGGTGTCGTGGAAGGTTGCGAAGCGAATAGTCTTCCGCAACGGTTATTAATGCTAACCATCTCTAATAGTACCAACCCAATCTGTCGTAATTAGCTTCCTTTCGCGATGATTTATACCCATCATAAAAACACTTTTGAGATGGTTATTAAATAACTGCCTTAAATGAATTATTATCGATGGTTGTTATGGTAACCATCGCTAAATATAATGTCACTATGATTGTGAAAACGTCATAAAAAAATAGGCTATTAGGAGGGGGGTCGTCTAGCTGACTTTTCATGACGGCTATACAATCGTCACAAAATTGGAGATAGTTATTCTAACAACCATATCCATATGTAATTTTTTTAATTAATTATATTTTACTAATGATAATCAAAGGTGACATTTAACTTAACCTACATAACATCCAATAACACATACATAGCATTCAATAAAATAATTATAAAAAGAAATAAACATTACATTATGAAAAATTAACTTAGAGAATGCTTACAAAAGATTAGTAACATTACATAAATAAACCCTAAATATTACATAAATAAAAATAAGAAATATAAAGAAACGATGCGAGCTAAACTCCCGCACCAATACCATAACCAGGACCTTCTACATCGAAATCGTCATCTGGCCCACGATGTGCAGGATAATGGAAGTTGTTGTGATCAGGTCCACCTCCACCTCGAAGTGTGGCCATCATCTCCGCCGACTCTCCTACTGTTGTTCTATCTTCTCCTTGAAATCTAGTCCCTGCTAGCAGATCTCCTCTCTAGTAACTCGAAGCTCTCCGGTCATGTCATTTAGCTACATTTGAGTTTGCTGTACCTACAACGTCAGTTGCTCCACCTCAGTGGAAGATGTGCCAAACAGTCCCTTTCATTCGTACCAAGTGGTGAGCATCTGGCTCCAACCTTCAGTGCGAACAAATCCACCATGTTTTGGAGCTGTGACTATACGAAAAGCCTCCTCGCATGTCATAGCAAGCTGCTGGGTTGTAGAGTTCTCATCTGTAGGTGATAGTGGGTGGACCAAATCGTGCATTTCTCCCTAATTACATATTTATCTAAGTAATATGTTCGACTGAAATGAAAGTTAAATTTAAATAATAATAAAAAATAACCTACATGCTTGGTTCAGTAGGTCATTGGTCGAGCCTGTTTCGTGTGTTTGAAATCGGGGTTACAAGTAACCCATCGTTGTAGTTGCAAAACACATCGATCAGATAAAATTTATACCGGAACTCTAAGGGAGTCCCAGGTCGAACACAGGGAGGTGACGTTTACTTTACGTGAAAACCATGCTTCATTTTGTTTCCTTTTGGTATTTTGGGGTTTTGATATTTTTTTTGTGTTTTTGAAATTAAAGACAAGAAGAATGAATCACAAGATAGAAATGGAACAAATATGATATATATATCAATTCAATGTCGATTACAATGAACTATGAAAGCATAAAAAGAGAGGGGGGTGAGAGGAAATCTCTTGAATAGGCTATTCGGTGAGACGACGGTGCCTGGCGGAAGCTCAAACAAAGGAGGTGAGGAGCGGGACGATAGAGGTGAGATGCAGGAGGACGTCATGTTGAGGAAAGATTCGGCATGGCTCTGGAATGGAGGTAAGAAGATGGAGGTGATCTGCTACCGGAATGGAGGTGGGAGGACAGCTCCAATGTGACCGATGAAGGGAGATGGGAAGTTAGAGGAGTATTTGGTAGGGTAGAGGCTCGTTATACTAATAAGCACCCTGGGAGCTTGAGAACAAGCTCTAATGGAGAGTTGGTAGGCTTGCTAGAGCTTGGGAGTAGGTGGGAGTAGAGTAGGTAGAGATGGCTTGGAAAGGAGGGGGTGTAGGTCCTTTTATAGTGGAGGAGAAGAGGCAAAAATAGGTATGGGACCATTAGTGGCATCCAGGCCGTCACTAGAAACATCGCTGTAGGTATCTCAAGCCCGCTGACACCCATAACTGGCTTTGCTTGCATGCGATGAATTATCGACAGCTGTAAGTCCAGCTCATGCATCGTTGTAGTCCACCTCACGCTGCGCTGGTGCCACGCTCCTGCCTTGCCACGCACGCACGTGCACCCACGCACTGGCACTACACTGTACACATGCGCACCTCCGTGCCCACACGTGCACCTACGTTGCTGCACCCGTGCAGTGCTGCATGCGTGTGCTGGCGTCCTAGGCTATGCCACATGGCGACCGTCCATCTTCTTGTTGTAGGGGCAGCTACAGAGGTCGGATTGAGTCGATTTTCATGCCGTTAGGCTGCGATCGTCGACCCAAATCCATCCGCATGGTCGGATTTATCATTTGAAGCTCCAAATTATATCTCCTAGTCCCTTGGCCGTTGATCTTCCTCAAACTGCATATGGTGCTACGGGACTCCGATCGAGGCAATTTCAGAGGCGTTGGACTCCGATCATCGTCTTGATCAGATTAGTATAATCGAATCATCAATCCGAGGCTCCAAAATAAATATCCTTCTCTTCTAACCACAAAAGGACGCAATTAACCTAAATTAGATACAACTACTCTAAATGCAGAATGATGCATGCTATGCAATATTTATAACATGAAATGCAAATCTAAGCCTAGGAACATGCATGAATAGGCATTTTACCCTCAATAAATATGTTTACATCATACCCCCATGCCTATCTTTTGCTAGTCCCTAGCAAAATTAAAATATATGATATGTAGAAAAGTAGAATTAGGATTACATCGCTTAAGCCTAATTTGTTTATTAACAATATAAAATTTCAACTAAGGTCCTAAACTACGAAAAATCAACAGTACCCGGGTGTCTGCCAGAATGCAGACCGCCCAAGTTCTCGCCTTATTTGAGAAGGGAAGATATATATATATATATATTTATTTTTCTTCTTTTCTAATTTTTTTGTACATTTGGAGTTTAAGAGTTCCAGGATAACTTTTTACGGCTACCCGACCCGCCCAAGACTCGAAATGGACTCTAAGTACTAAGCATCTTTGTGAAAAAGTGATAGACTCACAAAATGGCCGTTAAGACGGACTTCGGGTTTCTACGACCCTAGGTGACCTTGCCTAAAGGTTTATCTTTACGATAGGTAGCTTTCTCCCTACTTTCTTTTATATGGGGTCAACACAAGGGCGAACCCAGTGTATATCTCCCCGGTTTATTCTACTTCCCCACTTCTTCCCTAGGTGTTTTGGGAATTATTGTGCATTTCTTTTTTGTGAGCTGGGTTTTGGACGATCGGCCGATGAGCTGTTACCACCGACAACTTGCCAGCCATACTCATGCAGTGAAGTGTGGTTTTATTTATTTTTTTAGTTTCTCCTTTTTCTTTTTTTTTTTTTGAGTTTTTTTTCTTTTCTTTTCTAAGTAGGTGGCTTCTCTGATCTAATATTTACCTAAAGGTAGTACAACGAAAATGGTCTTGTGGCTGGGCTCTGGACAACCGGTCGATGAGCAGTTAGCACCGACAACTTGCCAGCCATACCACCCAAGTCGGTCCTTTAGCTACCCGATTTCCATAAAAACTATCGGAAAGTGAGTCAGTGCAAAAAAATGTGTGTAGATGCTTAGGCTTAAAGTCCCCCTAAATCAGAGGGTGGGTTGATAAGTCGCATACTTACCATCCCAATTTATTTACCAAATTAAAATAAATTTTAATTAGCGAGGACTCAAGACTAAATCCACATTCGAGTGGACACCCGAGCTAATTAAGCCCGAAGAAATGAAGAGTCTAAGTGTTTAGGACCTCTCGTATCATTTCCTAAAGTTAATAACTTCCAAATGCCTAAGTTTTCTTTTCCTAATTTCTTTCCTTTTTATCTTTTTTTCAAATTTTCAAAATTTTTTTAATTTTATAAGAAACTAAAAGAAATTCTATGGAGTTAACACAATAATTTCAGGAATCGATTATCCACCCCCCCATGCCTAAATGATGCAATGTCCTCATTGTAAAAATAAAGACATGAAAAGGGCAAAGTAAACAGAACATCACCTGAGTGTTGTGAAAATCCGGTCAGCTCTGCAGAGAGGAGTGTATACACAAGTGCTAAGTTTAATGCCTTCAGCTAGGCATAACATACATACAAAGAAGAAATTGAGAATTCACAAGTGCGGGTCAGAGTCAACATCAAAAGGTTGATCTTGAAACCTGTCTGCAGAAGATGTCCACAGATGTGGATGAAATTATGGTGCAGACCCATGCCTAAGGTGTAGTGGTTCTCAGGTTCTGGATGAAAATCACCTAGAACCAAAGGTTGTGTTTGCGGGGCTGGGCCTGCGGTTTAGTGGTGCGCAACCCAAGACCAAAGTGTCGGACAATGGGTAAAGATGGTTCAATAGGTGCGGTTGTCCACTTAACATCTAGCTCAGAAAAATAATCAGTTATTTCAAGATTGGGTCGCACATGAAAGATATCATAAGGGTCCGTATAGAAGATAGGTGGTTTTAGGTCAATGGGTACCCTTATATCCAAACTTGTTTATCCCTCGAAATTAACCTCCCAAATTGTCATTTCCAACTTCCTATTCTCTGAAATCAAGGTTCCCGGGACCTCCAAATCATTGTACACCCCATCTAAAGTACCCAAGTCCAAAAATTGTGGCTGAATCTGGATTGACTTGGGCACAATGATCTCAAAAGTATGTTCATTCAGATCTTCAGGGTGTGGTTGAGGAATGGGGCAACTAATTGAATCGTTGGGTATCGGATCCTCCAAGTTAGCCCCTACCGAATTAGAATCTTCAAAAGTTGGGCTACCAAATTGGTCGTCATAAGCCTCGAGACCGTATGTCCCACTAAAATCATTCTCCTCAAGTTTAACTGAGACTTCACTAAGAGATTCCTCACCCTAAAAATCAAAGAATTCATGATCCTCATTTGTATATGTCTCAACATCATAAGTCATTTCATCATCCAAGGGGACATAATTTTCTTCGTTTCTTGACTTGGGGATCTTGAGTGAATCAATCTGTTCATCCTCAAAGGGTTGCTCTGGACCAATCTGGTCATCTCCAATCTCTGAATATGTATCCCCCCTAACAGGCACCTGAGCGGGTTCAGACATTGGCTCTTCTAAAGAGGGTTCATCTTGAGAATCATCCCAAGATTTGACTAGTGCAACCACAAATTTCATCCTCAACCTCGATAATTTCCCAAGAAGAAACTCACCCAGGTACCTATCCCTTACACTTTGGAGCAAATCCAATAGAGAACTACTAAGTTCATCAATCATTTTGATCATAGGCTCCAATGCTTCAGTGCATGGTGTTGGCTGGGCTTCTAAAGATTGTATAGTGTTCCTCAAATTAGCCAACACTCTATCATGGATCTGGTTCACCTGAATTGACTAGTTCAATTCAGGTTTGGGTTGAATCTAGGGGAGTCAAGATGTTGAGGTTCTCGGGTCCCTCCCTAAAAGTAGGTCATTCTAGGTTGTTCAAAGGATGGTGGCGACCTATATTCAATGGAATACTATGGAGGGTAGGTGTTATAATCATGATATCCTTTCTGATTGTAAATCGGGTTGGTTTGGTCAGTCATCAATGGATGGAGATCTATAATGATTGTAGCTCTGGGAAGGATAGTAATCATAGTCTTGTTGTCTAGGGTTAGGCCCTAGACACTGAGGTTCGGATTCATATCCCCAATCAAAGTCATCCTGGCTAGTGGATGGGCAATTACAAGTCAAGTTTGGATAGTAATCATCTTAGGGATAAGTGGTGGTAGGAGGATAGGATGTGAAATGTGTGTAGGATTTGGAAGGGTGCATAGTGAAGTAAGGAGGGAAATCAGAAGAGAAAGGAGCCCTACAATACAAAAATACAAGCCTGTTCTTAGGTTGGGTAGCCTAAAGGTCTACTGACTCTTAGAATCCATCCTGACATTATGGACGATTTACTCTACTTATGTCCAAACAATCCAACCAGTTAAAAGGAGGGACTGGGAAGAAGGTTCATTCTTTGGTTTGCGCCTCCAATTCCTAGTGTACCCCCCAGCCATGGTCATTTGACGCTACTCCCCTAGCTAGACATCAGATTGACTAGTATAAGCAGGTTAATCGTGAACAATCTCAATCTGGATCCTGACTAGTGAACCAATCCTTAGGGCCAATGTCTAATCAATTTTAGTTAGGCTTGGGACAATGGTGCTTCAAGAATGTGATGGGCCCTTTAGATGGGTTGTGCCCTTAGTGATCAGTTAAAATGTGTGTGCGTGCATAGCTAGGGTTTTCGAACAAGGTTATTTGATGATGCGTCTTTTAGGATTTAACCTTGTTTAGCAGCTTTTAGGGTTTAAGTCTTAGGTCGGTTCAATCAATGTTTAGTAGAACACTCCAAGTTTTAAAAGCACAGGTGATGATATATTCCTTTAAAAATAAAAAATAATGTGGAGTGACTAGTTCAGCCCTAAGAATCAACACTAGGTGGAAAGCTACTTGATGGATCAATTTTGGATTGAGTGGTGCAGCCCAGACAGCACAATCAATTGGCCTATTACAACACTTAGTTAAGGCACACAAGAATGCTTAACCTATTTAAATTTCTGCTCACTTATGTGTATTTAGTTGAAGTGTACCGGGTCCACAGGTTAGATCCCTGTTAAGAGATAGAATGAAAGTGATTGTGTGCCTTAGGATAAGAAGTTGTGGGTGTTAAGTGTGTAGCTTTCAGAAAATCCCACAATCAGATAACACTTTTTTTATTTTTTATTTATTTATGTCGATTGCGAGGTGAGTGGAGGTGGCAAACAAACAATCAAATCTATCCTAGGGTTTATAAAAAAATGCCTAAGTTGATTTGGGTTTGAGTTATTCGGTTATGGAATGAAAACTAAGGTAGGGGTGGTGTGGGGGACACTTAAAAATACTCTACCCGCACTTTACTCCAGTCTACCGCACTTGGATCTCCATGCTAGGGTACCTGTAAGACAGTAGATTAAAGACAAGTAGGGTTAGTGCTATGTAAATGCAAAGAAACACAGAAACAATAAAGTAAATTCCGTTGCCTCCCCGGCAATGGTGCCAAAATGGTCGGGCATGTTTCGTGTGCTAGAAATCAGGGTTACAAGTAACCCATCGTCGTAGTTGTAAAACACATCGATCAGATAAAATTTATACCAGAACTGCAAGGGAGTCCCAGGTCGAACACAGGGAGGTGACGTTTACTTTATGTGAAAACCGCACTTCGCTTTGTTTCTTTTTGGTATTTCAGGGTTTTGATAATTTTTTTGTGTTTTTGAAATTAAAAACAAGCAGAATGAATCACAAGATAGAAATGAAACAAATATGATATATATATCAATTCAATGTCGATTACAATGAACTATGAAGGCATAAAAAGAGAGGGGGGTGAGAGAAAATCTGCCGAATCGACTATTTGGTGAGACGACAGTGCCTGGTGGAAGCTTAGATGAAGGATGTGAGGAGCGGGATGATGGAGGTGAGACGTAGGAGGACGTCGTGTTGAGGAAAGCTTCAGCGTGGCTCCGGAATGGAGGTGAGAAGACGGAGGTGATCTGCTATCGGAATGGAGGTGGGAGGACAGCTCCAATGTGACCTATGAAGGGAGATGGGAAGTTGGAGGAGTATTTGGTGGGGCAGAGATTCGTTACACTAATAGGCACCTTGGGAACTTGAGAACAAGCTCTAATGGAGCGTTGGTAGGCTTGCTAGAGCTTGGAAGTAGGTGGGAGTAGAGTAGGTAGAGATGGCTTGGAAGGGTGGGTGTGTAGGTCCTTTTATAGTGGAGGAGAAGAGGCAAAAATAGGTATGGGACCATTAGGGACAACCAGACCATTGCTGGAAATGTCGCTGTAGGTAGCTCATGCCAGTTGGTGCCCACAGCTGCCTTTGCTGGCATGCGATGAATTACCGACGGCTATAAGCATCGCTGTAAGTCCAACTCATGCATCGCTGTAGTCCATCTCACGCTGCATTGGCACCGCGCTCCTGCCTTGCCCCGCGCGCGCCCGCCCACACGTTGGCACTACACTGTGTGCATGCACACCTACGCACCTGCACTACTGCGTGCATGTGGTGTTGCGTGCCTATGCTGGCGGCCTGGGTTGTTCCACAAGGCGTAATCTGGGCCATCCATCTTCTTCTTATTGTATGGGCTGCTACAGAGGTCAGATTTAGTCAATTTTCATGTCGTTAGGCTGCGATCGTCGACCCGAATCCATCTGCATGGTCAGATTTATCATTTGAAGCTCCAAATTAAGTCTCCTAGTCCCTTGGCTGTTGATCTTCCTCAGATTGCATATGGTGCTACGAGACTCCAATCGAGGCGATTTCAGAGGCATTGGGCTCCAATTGTCCTCTTGATCAGATCCGTATGGTCGGATCATCAATCCAAGGCTCCAAAATAAATATCCTTCTCTCCTAAGCACAAAAGGATGCAATTAACCTAAATTAGATACAACTACTCTAAATGTAGAATGATGCCTGCTATGCAATATTTATAACATGAAATGGAAACCTAAGCTTAGGAACATGCATGAATAAGCATTTTACCCTCAATAAATGTGTTTACATCAGTCTCGTAAATCCATGTGCACCTGCCGTCCGTAACATTACTATGAGTGATCTCATAGACTTCAAGATGATCCAATTAGGCTCCGTTATTGTACTCACCTAAAATTAAATAAATGTAAAAGAAATTTAATAATTTAAAGTTACATGTTAATTAGAAATATAAATAAATAGGAAATGTACTTACATATCTTGTCTTGAGCTTATCAATACTCATCTAACCCAAGACATGAGTCTACGGTGGAACTTTGGCCTTGTTGACCTTGTTCTTCTTCACCTGATCCTACAGAAATTACATATATATTTTTTTATTAGTTAATAAATTAATAGTAATTAAATTTTAATGAATAATAATTATTTAGCTACCTACGTCTCAGGCTTACTCCAATGCTGACAACAATCCTTCCATACCTCTGGCAAAATAGGAGGTACATTCCTCAAGGCCTCTTCATATGACCTATTCGCAAAATATTAAATAACAAAGAAAATAAATTATATAATTAAAATGTAAATTTGAGAGGAATTAAAAAAATTTTGTTACCGCTTTCTTCATTTTAAGTCTCCAGTCTTGATGATGCCTCACCACATGGCTGAGGATATACATGGGGACGTTAGGATCGTCCCCCCAATCCAAGATCGCCTATAAATTAAACATTTATATGCATCAAATCACATTAAAAGAAACATATATATACCTCAATATATATTAGTTACCTCTAAATTGCGAATGATCTCCCTTTTGAGTTCCTTTGAGGGAATCCGCCAATTAAAACAAGAGAGGGGGATGATGCTCTTCACAACCTTGGAGAGCTTGCTGCGAAAAGGAGGGTAGTCGGGATCTTCCCCACCAAGGGTGATCGTTACCTTCACCATCATGCCCTTTGGTATAGCCTCCAAGTCCCTTTTGCTCATCGGGCCTCTTCCTTTCTTCTTCACTGAAATTAATAACAATATTACAAATGAAGAGTAAATATGAAATTTAAAAGCTTTTAAAATATAAAAAATAACAATTTACTTACCAGTAGTACTGGACCCTACCTGATCAGGGTCTATGTTGGCCTCAGGGAGGCCAACCTCAGCATCCTCCTTGTCCCCCTCGTCATTCTCATTGTCATGGGAGTCCTGTACATCATCCCCATCCTCCTCATCTTGGTTAGGGTCGTGACTGTCAACCTCATCCTCAGGCTCAGGTAATGTCACAAACTCAAGAATGACTAACTTCTTCCCCTTCCTTGTAGAAAGGGATTGTGCAAGTATACTAGGATGGATATATGTGTGTGTATGGGGGGGACGAAATTGGGAGTGGGTATTAAATATGTATTGGTGGTAAGAGTGTAGGGGTCTTGGGGGGGAGTAGGTTGAGTAGGGAAGGTCTGGGTGCGGGAAGGCCATGTACTGGGAGGCTGTGTGGTACGTAGCTACGTGGAAGGAGGCTGTATGGTAGGTGGCTGCATGGAAGGAGGCTGTGTGGTATGAGGGTCCTGGGTATTGGGGATAGTGTCATGACTCCTCCCATGAGAAGCCCACTTCTTTAGTTTCACCATCTGCTAAACATAAAAGAAAAATTAGTGACAGAAAAACACAAACATATAATTCATATAAAAAACATGCATATAACTAAAAGCAATTAGTAATGTTACCCTAAAACAATACTAGTCATGTTGAAGGAAAACTTAATAGAATTGTGTCAACAACCTAAAGTAAGAGTAAACAAATTATTATATTAGTATAAGAATGCTTTATGAGTAAATTTCTATTATAAAAGAAAAGCTTGTAAATTTTACCTTATATATTAATGTTTGTTGCATTTGGATCTAAATCAGGTTGTTGAAGTTATTGATATGCTTCAGGTTCTAATTCAGGTTCCCCTTCCTTTTGAGAATCGTAATTACTACGTGGCAATGTTCTAATGGGAATTACCCATCCACTTTTGCTTTTGTCAATCAGATAGAGGACTTGAGAGACTTGACAGGCTAAAGTGAATAGTTCAGTGTTCTAAAGAATTCGATTGTTATTATTCAGACTTATATACTTATGTTTCTTATCAACTTTAAACCCGACGCCTTATTTGAAAACATCAAACCTTTCACACTTGAAGAGGACAAGTATGCGATCATATCTGAAGGTAATCTCGAGCATTTCATCAATCTATCCATAATAACCATCACACCCACTGGCTAATTCGCAAGGAACAGCAATGCCAGCTTGTTGTGTAGCCTTTACATCAATAATAGATTTGATTATGTATCTAAACTCATTTATGATGTGCCCAAAATGGTAATGTCCATAACTCAACGAACAATGGGATATTTTGTTAAGATCTTCCACCCACCGTGGGTCATTATTTTCTTTCATTTTAGTAACAAGCTGCTTAAACCACTCAGGAAAGAGTACATGATGAGTGACTACTCATCATGGCTAAAAAGTTGAAATTAAGCTAGACACTAAGCAAAACAATATCAAATTAACAGATAAAAAGGGTTAAGTGTGGGAATTATAGAAAAATACCTAAAATCATTACTCTGTGTTAAAACTTCATAATTCGATCACAAAAATGAGATATTCTGAAAGAAAAATACAAATGATGATCCATGCGTCAATTGAACACAAATAAATTTGACAAGCCAAATCAGAAGTATAATCAATGTCTTAAATGTTCAATTAAGCACATATAAAAATTTGAAGGCAATTGGACATCATTTAGGTTTTGAAATAGATAGTTTATACTTAGGTCCTTCATGCATTACACTTTGACCCATAAAAACTCATCTTTGGACCTGCTTGTAAGCCGCAGGGACCATTTTGAAAACCTGCAGGGCCCTTCCAGTTGATATTCTTCTCACTTATGGGCCTTCATGCAATATTTCTACCCCTTCGTTCAAGGGTCTTCCTGCAAGTTTTCCTCATTTCAGAGAGAAGCCTGCTGCTCTTCAAGCGCACTGTAGCACGCGAAGAACACGGCCAATGATGTAAACACATTTACACTACTTAAGATGTCTATTTATGCATGTTCTTCAGCATAGGATTGCATTTCTTGATATAAATATTGCATTACATGCATCATCTTGCATTTAGAATAATTTGAAAAAGATGGAGGTTAATTGTCTCCTTTTATGTGCTTGGATAGGGCAAATATTTTATCACGACCTCGGATCAAAGATCCAACCGTATGGATGTGATCAGGGCGACGATTGGAGTTCAACGACTCCAAGATCGCCCTAATCAGGCATCCGTAGCATCAGATAGTGACCCGGGAACCCTAGAAGATCAAGGGCCAAGATGGTGTAAATCCGCGATTCAGATGATAAATCTGACCGCATGGATGAATTCAGGTCGACGATCGTAGCCCAACGACACAAAAATTGAGTCAATCCGACATCCGTGGCACCATCTACAACTTCCAGAAGATGGACGGCCAAGATAGCACCACGTGGCACCATCTCAGCCACCCAAACGGCCGCTTGCGTCTTGTAAAAGCCCCGCGCCCGATCGCTCTCCGCCGTTGGATCTTAATCCAACGGCTGTGGGCGCTCGCATTTAAAAGCGCCCGCTCGACCATTCGCGCCCCATAGCACAGTGGTTGAGCGCACTATCGTGAGTGCGGGGTGCGAGTTCGAATCGTGGAGAAAGGGCTGGAAGGCATGGAGATTGGGCGCTGGTGGAGCGTCAGATGGAGATCGGACGGCCGCGCACGCCAGATAGCGTCAACGCGCGATTGGACGCGCAATCAGATGCGCGGGGGGCATGCAACGCGTGGGTGCGGACGCATCTTAAGCCGTCCGATCTCGCGATCGGACGACTGAAAAGCGCTGCATGTGCGTCGACGATGAGGAGCGGGCAGCCGAGGAGGCGCGTGTCGGCGTGGAGGCGACGCCCACGTCGGGGCTTTTGTGACGGATTTATCCGTCACTAAAGACCCCTCTTTTATTATTTTGAAGTTCTAATGTCCATTTTGCCCCCACTCCTTGCAACTATAAAAGGAGATCCCCTCCATACGAAATTCTCATCCCTTCTTTCTCCTCTGTACCCCTCCAAAGCTCAAAAGAAGCTTGTCCCACACTCGGGATGCTTCTTGCGAGATAAAGTCCAATTTTCGTTCCCCTTCGGAAGTGGATCCCGCGACGACCATGGCGTGCTGCTCCGTTCCCGTTCTTCTGCTTCATCCTCCTTCGTCCTACTTCGTTCTCCTTCATCCAGGCGTCGTCCCATCCGGCTCGTCCTCCAAACAATCGTCGAGGAGGATAACTTTTCTCTCCCATTCTTATTTACAGCTTTTCTAGTGTAGAATTTTCCTACTTTATAGTGTAATTGATTTTCCGCATTCTAGTGTAACTTTTATAAACAATTGAAATATTGAATGCATGTTCTCTCTCTCTCTCTTTCTTTTAGTCTGATAGCTCCATTGTAATTATATCGCCTTGCTTATCAAAAATTCTAAAAAGATATAATTGCGAATATAGATCAACGTAGCCTCCCTGTGTTCCACCCGAAATTCTTTTTCAGTATAAATTTTATTTGTTGAACACGAATTCTTCGCTTTCGAACTACAACGACAGGTTTTCCAAAACCAAACACGTAAGCGTAGCGATTCACAAAACCCGTTCAAAATTTTGGCACCGTTGCCGAGGAGGCAACGATTTCCGATCTTTTCTTCGCATTTCTTGCACTTTATTTGTTTTCTAACTAACTTTCTCTAGTGTCTATTGTTTTGCAGAGACCTCCATCAAGGAATCAACAAGCGGTAGTCTGGAGTAAAGTGAAGTTGAAGACAACTGTAAGTGCTTCCCCCATTCTTTCCCCCTCCATAGATTTCATTCGCCACATTAAATCCAAATCCCAATTAACCTAGGTGTTTGCATAAATCCTTGGAATAGTTTGTTTCTTTGGATTTTCACTAACATTCATTCCACCCTCATCCATAAAAAAAAAAATAACAAAAAGATAATCTTGTGGGGTAATTTTCAACAAACACACAACACACACCCACATTCAAGGCACTTGATCAACTTGATTTGTTTTCTACTCAACCGGGTTCTGATCTGTGGAACCGGTACACACAAAGCAACACATAACAGAGTAGAAATCATTCTAGGTTAATCATCTTTGAGTGCCTAACTTAGTGGTGCATTTGTGGCCAGTTGTTTGAGTTGTTTGGGCCGCACCACTTTATTTTAAAACCAACTCATCAAGTAGCTCCTCCTTAGGGTTTTCAATCTAGGTATATTCTAGGCACTCCACTTTCTTTCTAATTTTAAAGGAAAACAATCTTCACCCGTGTTTTACAACTTGGTTTGCCTTGAAACTTGATTGCAATTCACCTAATTTAAAACCCTAAAAGCTACTTAAGCAAGATTTGAACACTAAAATTCACACATTATCAATAATCTTGCTTGAAAACCCTAGTTGTGCACGCACTTACACAAATCTCAATCAATCATTAAGGGCACAACCCATTGTAAGGGCCCATCACATTCCATAAGCACCACAATCCCAGGCCTTAATAAAATTGAGTAGATGTTGGCCTTAAGGTTTGATTCGCTCTTCAGGGCCTAGTCTAAGATTGTTTTTGATTAACCTACTTGTACTGATTAATCTGATGTCTAGCTAGGGGAGTAGCATCAAACGACCGCGGCTGGGGGGCACACTAAGAACCAGAGGCAAAAGCCAAAGGAAGAACCTTCTCCTCAGTCCCTCCTTCTAACTGGTTGGATTAAAAAGAGGCAAGGAGAGTAAATCACTTACAGTCTTAAGGTTGGTTTTAGTAGTCAGTAGATCCTTAGGCTACCCCACTTAAGGACAGCCTTATTTTGTGTGCTGCAGGGTCCCTATCCCCAGTCCTTCCGACCTTCTCCTAGTTTATGCTGGGAAGGCGGTCATTGAACCCTCGATTGGAAGGACCATTAGAACATTCTAGGAGGCGCAAGTTAGATTTTGGTCAATTTGATCCCATGGCCGAACAATAGCCTCCTCTGCTTGAAAATCCACAGGAAGAATTTCGAAGGCAGCTGGAACAAATGCAGAGAATGCAGGGCGCTCAACCCTTGAAGGATTTTTGTGATCCTTCAAATTACAGGGAACGTCCCAGCGTCTATATTCCAGCCGATGACGTAGAAATCAAGCCCCAGGTGTTAAGCCTGATTAAACATTATCATGATCTTGGCTCCGAAGATCCGTTTCAGCACTTGGAAGATTTGACCACTTTTGTCCAGACCACCAAGGCTCGAAACGTTAACGAGGAGCAAATGATCATGAGGCTCTTCTCCTACTCTCTTAGGGATAAAGCCACGCATTGGTATAGGACAATAGGAAGACCAATTACAACTTGGAATCTGTTGAAATCGGCCTTTCTGAATAAATTCTTCCCAGTCGGTCGTACCAATGCTTTGAGATGGGCAATCACTACCTTTACCGAGTAGCCAGGGGAGCAGTTTCATGTGGCCTGGGAGCGATTCCAGGACTTATTGCGGAGGTGTCCATACCACGAGGTGCTGAAATGGAAACTCGTGCAGATCTTCTATCATGGGTTGAATGAGCAACTCAGAAACCATGTGGATGCTTCTTGTGGAGGCAATTTCCTCAATAAAGATGCAGATAGTGCACATGATTTATTTGAGGAAATGAGTGAGAATTCAATTAATCATGCCTCCATGGATACTTCTAACCGGTCCCAGCAACCCATATCAAATGTCAATGAAGTCTATGACTCTCATTCATTTGATATGGAATTGATTTGTAATAAACTTGATAAGGTGGATTGGTTGCTAAAGAATGG
Source organism: Thalassia testudinum (assembly GCA_037157565.1). Lineage (NCBI taxonomy): Eukaryota > Viridiplantae > Streptophyta > Magnoliopsida > Alismatales > Hydrocharitaceae > Thalassia > Thalassia testudinum. Next base: position 127,083,443 of record JAZHRO010000031.1, read on the forward strand.
AAGAATGGATGGCTGGCAATTCCATGAACAACACTCAATCCACTCAATGCCAAAATTCAGGATTCCATTCCTCACGAGCTCCTTCTTGACGGGAGTTCGTGAATCAACTCGATGCGACTCAACCTATGAGTCAGCATTTCTCGGAACCCCATGGGTTCCCAACTGGGGCCTCTGATCCCAGTTTTTCTGATCCTTCCCTTTCTTTCTCTCCATCCTCACCCTATGAGGATGTCTGTGCTGTACAAGAGAATGTTAGATCCAATCCCTACTCAAATGCCTATAATCCAGTTTGGGGAAAGCACCCTAACTTCTCTTGGAAAAATCTGGGGCAACAGACCCAATTCCGACCTAGCAACTATGCTCCGCAACGACCAATGGGTCAGGGTCAAGTATATACTCAGTTGCTTCCGAATCAGGTCAATCAGCCAGCTTGGAATGCCCGTCAACCCACTGGGCAGGCTGATTTGAAACGTCAAATGGTAGAGATGCAAGGATCTATGCTCCAGCTTAGGTAACAAATGAAAAACTCGCTGGACAACTTGCAATCTGGGCTCATTGCTAACTCTCGTCAACCCGAATCTCCACCATCCCAACCCATACCCAACCAACAAAACATTATAAATTCGGGCAATCAAGCCCAAGGGTACGGAAATCAGAGGGACCTGCACGCACATGCTCAGGTGGTTGAGCAGGGTTCCTCGTCTTCTTCTTCTGCTAATCAACAATTCATGGTCAATCAAGCCCCTCCAATCTTTCCTAACCCTCCCCAAGACCCAAATTCTGTGACTTTGAGGAGTGGAAGAAGACTCAGGATCCACAACCACACTATTCTGATCTTTTGAATCCTGAAGAATCTGAGGAGAGAGAGGAGAATTCTAGAGGAGAAATCAAGGCTCAGGAACCTGATTCCAAAGATCTGACTTATGTTCCTTTTCCTGAAGCCTTAGCCAAAGCAAAGAAGAAGAAGTCTGTTGATAGCAATGAGGAGCTTCTGAATTTATTTAAGAATGTTGAGATCAATATTTCGCTCCTTGATGCTATCAAGCACATACCGACCTACGCAAAATTTTTAAAGGAATTATGTACACAAAAGGGTAAGTCGAGAGAATTTGTTCCGAGGAAGGTGGTACTCTCCGAGCAGGCTAGCTCTGTTATCCTGCACTACCTCCCTCAGAAAAAGAGAGATCCTGGTGCTCCTTTGATTTCTTGCGTTATCGGAGATTACACATTTGATAGAGCACTTTTGGATCTCGGTGCATCCATCAACCTAATTCCTACTTCTCTCTACGAGAAGTTTGGGTTAGGTGAACTTCGTCCAACTTCAGTAACGCTACAGTTAGCAGACCGTTCGGTCACAAACCCGCGAGGCGTTATTGAAGATGTTATAGTTAAGGTCAAGGATTTCTATTTTCCTGTAGATTTCCTTGTCCTTGACATGGATGTACCAGATAATCTGAGGAACATGCCCATCATTCTGGGCCATCCGTTCCTGGCTACCGCAAAGGCCAACATTAATTGTGAAAGCGGTAGCATGGAAATCACCTTTGGGGACCAACGAATGAAATTAGATATTTTTAAGGCGATCAACAAATTTGAGGATTGTGGATTTATTGAGGAACTTGATGAGGATTATGTTAATATTGAAACTTGTTTGACAGTTTCTTCAATTGAAAGTTCCTCTTTGGTTGATGAATTTGACCCGCAACCCTCTGACCTGACATCTTCGGAAGATGTTACTGATTTTGTTCACTCAAAACCTCCTCCTCTTGTTGGATCTTTAGCATCTACCCTACCATCAATCATTACCCCACCCCAGATTGAATTGAAACCATTGCCTGAGAATTTAAAATATCAATTCTTAGGACTACAGAATATGCTCCCTGTGATTATTAGTGCTAAATTGACAAAGGAGCAAGAGATTAAATTGATTAAGGTACTAAAGGAACATAAGGAGGCAATTGGTTGGACCATTCATGACCTTAGCGGGATTGAGCCATCTTACTGTAATCATAGAATATTTTTGGAAGATGGATCCCGCCCTTCTCGCCAGATGCAGAGGAGATTGAATCCAAATATGCGAGAAGTAGTCAAAAAGGAAATCATCAAGTGGCTTGATGCAGGAATTATTTATCCAATCTCTGACAGTCCCTGTGTAAGTCCCGTTCAGGTTGTTCCAAAGAAAGCTGTGATTACTGTTGTGACTAATGAGGTGAATCTGTCACAACTCGTTCAGCTTCCTCTTGGAGAGTTTGTATTGATTACAGGAAGCTGAACACAGCCACTAAAAAGGATCATTTTCCCCTGTCCTTCATTGATCAAATCTTGGAAAAATTAGCCGGCTAGAAGTACTTCTATTTTCTTGATGGCTACTCAGGATATAACCAAGTTCCTATCCATCCCAAGGATCAGGAAAAAACTTCTTTCACCTGTCCCTACGGAACCTTTGCTTTTCGTAGGATGCCTTTTGGGTTATGCAATGCACCTGCGACTTTTCAAAGGTGTATGCTAGCCATATTTTCCGACATGGTGGGAGAGTTTATGGAAGTCTTCATAGATGATTTCTCTATTTTTGGAGAATCATTTGACTCATGTTTGGCTAATTTGGAAATGATTCTTAAGCGATGTATCAAGACACGATTGCTCCTTAGCTGGGAAAAGAGTCATTTCATGACCCAAGAGGGCATCATTTTGGGTCATGTAATCTCTGAACGGGGAATTGAAGTGGACAAAGCTAAGGTTGATGCTATCGCTAAACTTCCTCATCCCACATCTGTTAAACAAATCAGATCATTTCTTGGCCATGTGGGATTTTATCGAAGATTCATCAACGATTTCTCGAAGGTTGCTCATCCTTTGAGCAATCTTCTTGCCAAAGAAACACCGTTTGTTTTTGATGAATCATGCCAAAAGGCATTTGATTTTCTGAAAATGGCAGTCACCTGTGCTCCAATTTTGCAACCACCAATTTGGACAGCCCCATTTGAGATCATGACCGACGCGTCTGATTACGCGGTCGGGGCTGTCTTGGGTCAGAAAATTGACCGAAAGCTTTCTGTCATTTACTACGCTAGTAAAACTCTGGATGAAGCTCAGAGGAATTACACTATTACTTAAAAGGAATTACTAGCTATAGTATTTGCGTTGGAAAAATTCAGCGCTTATCTCTTGGGGTCTCATGTTATTGTTTATACCGACCACTCGGCCTTGAGACATCTCTTGGCTAAAAAAGATGCTAAACCCCGGCTCATTCGTTGGATTCTTCTTCTTCAAGAATTTGATCTTGAAATCAATGATAAAGCTGGGGTGCAAAATGTGGTAGCGGATCATTTGTCGAGACTCCTAGGTGATTCTTTTTGTCCGGACATTCCGATTGTTGACACTTTTCCGGACGAAACCATTCTTACAGTTTTAGGTGTCCACTCCCCATGGTTTGCTGACATTGTTAACTATTTGGCCTTTGGTCAAATCCCCCAGGATTGGACCAAGCAACAACGGGATAGACTCAAATCTGAGGCCAAATACTACTTTTGGGAGGACCCTGAACTGTATCGCATCAGCTCTAATCAGATTATTCGCCGATGCATACCGGAGAATGAATTCAACAGTATACTCGAGTTCTGCCATGCATCTAGGTGTGGTGGACATTTCTCTGGGAGAAAGACGGCTGCAAAAATCTTGCAATTTGGCTTCTATTGGCCGTCTTTATTTAAGGATGCCCAGGACTTCTCAAGGTCATGTTCTCGATGTCAGTCACTCGGGAACATAACTAAGAGAGACATGATGCCCCTAAACCCTATTCTTCCTGTAGAAATTTTTGATGTTTGGGGCATCGATTTCATGGGACCCTTTATCCCTTCATTTGGACATCAGTACATTCTTGTTGATGTTGATTATGTGTCCAAATGGATTGAGGCAATTCCCACCCGAACCAATACCACAAGGTGGTCATCAATTTTGTCAAGAAAAATATCTTCAGTAGGTTCGAAATTCCAAGGGCTATTATCAGTGATGGTGGCACTCATTTTACTAGTGCCCAATTCCAGAATTTATTGGCCAAATATGGGGTTAATCATCGAATTTCCACACCTTACTATCCCCAAACGAATGGACAAGCCGAGATCTCCAATCGAGAGATCAAGAACATTCTACAAAAAATGGTTAGGCCTAATCGCAAGGATTGGACTCAAAAGCCTGAGGACGCACTTTGGGCCTACCGTACGGCGTATAAAATGCCCATCGGCATGTCTCCATTCTGTTTGGTGTATGGAAAGGCATGCCATCTACCCATAGAGATTGAACACAGGGCATTCTGGGCAATCAAACAATGCAATTTAGATCTGAATCTAGCTGGAAAGACCAGGAAACTCCAACTATCTGAGTTGGAGGAGCTTAGATATGATGCTTATGAGAACGCCAAGATCTACAAGGCTCGGACCAAAGCTCTACATGATCAATTGATTTCCCGCAAGAGCTTTGAGCCAAACCAGAAGGTCTGGTTATTTGATTCTAAACTTAAGCTCTTTCCTGGTAAACTTAGATCTAAATAGAATGACCCATTCATAATTGATCAGATTTTTCCTAATGGTGCCGTTCAGATTTCTGACCCAAGGACGGGTAACACCTTTAAAGTCAACGGTCAATGTTTGAAGCCTGTTGTATATCGTAATCTTCCAGAACCCGTCTCAGACTCTGTTGCTCTAGCCATTCTGTGACTACTTTGGCTGGACTTCGCCTAGCTGATGGCATTAAACTCAGCAGTTGTACATATGACACAAAGCTAATACGAGCTTCATATGCAGGTGACATCTTTCATGTCTCTTTTTCAATGAGGACATTGCATCAGCTAGGCATGGGGGGGTGGATTCATTCTTGAATTATTTGGTCAACCTTGTGAAATCCATGTAAATTATCTCTTTTCTTATTTAAAAAAAAAAATTAGGAAGGATTAGTTGGACATTAGGACTTTTCAATCCTAAGAAATTTTACATTAGGATCTGAACACAAAGACCCCTCAGGTCTTTGGACTTAATTAGCCTATGTATCCACTAAAATGTGGATTTGTTTTTGAGTCCTCGCCATCTTAATTCGTTCGTAATTGGTGTAAATAAGTTTGGGTGATAAGTACACGACTTATCAACCCGCCCTCTGATTTGAGGGAATTTTAAGTCATAAGCATCTACACACTTTCTTTGCACTGACTCGTTGTTCGACGATTTTAACGAAAATTGGGTAGCTAATGAACCTTCTAGGGTGATATGGCTGGCAAGTTATCGTGGGTAATAGCCCATAGGTAGGTTGTCCAGAGCCCAGTCACTGGACCTTTCTTAGTTTGCTGCCTTTAGGTAAATCTTAGACTAGGGAAGCCACCTACTTTTTAAAAAAAAAAAAGGAGAAAAGAACAAAAAGAAATAAGCCACACTTCGCCGCATGAGTATGCCTGGCAAGTTGTCGGTGGTAACAGCTCATCGACTAGTTATCCAGAACTCAGCTCAGAAAATGCACTAAAAATTCCCAAAACACTTAGGAAGAAGCGGAGAAGTAGAATAAACCGGGGCGATATACACTGGATTCACCCTTGGTTGACCCCATAAAAAAAATAAAACTAGGGAGAAAGCTACCGGTTGTAAAGATACACTTTTAGGTAGAATTCTGGTTAGGTCACCTAGAGGCGTAGAAATCTGAAGTCCGTTCTAATTGCCGGTCAACAAGTCTATCACAATCACAATAAGATGCTTAAAGCTTAGGGATCTCATCAAATTTTGGGTGAGTTGAATGGCCGTAGAAAGCCACTCTTAAACTCGAAAATTTGAAAATAAAAAAAAAAAATTAGAAAAGAGAAAAAAAGAAATTTTTCTTTTAATAAGGCGAGGGCTTGAAGCGGTCTGCATTCTGGCTGATACCCGGGCAATGTTGTGTCGTTGAAAGTTCAGTTCCTAAGTCAAAAATTTCTTAATGATTGAAAAATAACTCAATTCCAAATAATCTAACCTAATTCTTTTATAAATAGCATATAGTTTTTGCTAGGGACTAGCAAAAGACATGCATGGGGGTATGATGTAAACACATTTACACTACTTAAGATGTCTATTTATGCATGTTCTTAAGCATAGGATTGCATTTCATGATATAAATATTACATTACATGCATCATCTTGCATTTAGAATACTTTGAATAAAATGGAGGTTAATTGTCTCCTTTTATGTGCTTGGACAGGGCAACTATTTTATCAGGGCCTCGGATCAAAGATCCAACCGTAGGGATGTGATCAGGGCGACGATTGGAGTTCAACGACTCCAAGATCTCCCTAATCAGGCATCCGTAGCATCAGATAGTGACCCGGGAAGCCTAGAAGATCAAGGGCCAGGATGGTGTAAATCCACATTTCAGATGATAAATCCGACCACACGAATGAATTCGGATCGAAGATCGCTACCCAACGACACAAAAATTGAGCCAATCCGACATCCGTGGCACCATCTACAACTTCCAGAAGATGGACGGCCAAGATAGCGCCACGTGGTGCCATCTCAGCCCCCAAACGGCCGCTTGCATCATGTGAAAGCCCCGCGCCCGATCGCTCTCCGCCGTTGGATCTTAATCCAATGGCTGTGGGCACTCGCATTTAAAAGCGCCCGCTAGACCATCCGCGCCCCATAGCGTAGTGGTCGAGCGCGCTATCGCGAGCGTGGGGCGCGAGTTCGAACCGTGGAGAGGGGGATGGAAGGCGCGGCGATTGGGCGCGGGTGGAGCATCAGATGGAGATCGGACAGCCGCACACGCCCGATAGCATCGACACGCGATTGGACGTGCAATCGGATGCGCAATCAGACGCACGGGGGGCGCGCAGCGCGTAGGCACGGACGCATCTTAAGTCGTCCGATATCGTGGTCGGACGGTTGAAAAGCGTTGGACGTGCGCGGACATTTAGGAGCGGGCAGCCGAGGAGGCGCGTGTGGGCGCGGAGGCGACGCCCACTTCGGGGCTTTAGTGACGGATTTATCCATCACTAAGGACCCCTCTTTTATTATTTTGAAGTTGTAATGTCCATTTTGCCCCCACTCCTTGCAACTATAAAAGGAAACCCCCTCCATACGAAATTCTCATCCCTTCTTTCTCCTCTCTACCCCTCCAAAGCTCAAAAGAAGCTTGTCCCACACCCGGGATGCTTCTTGCGAGATAAAGTCCAATTTTCATTCCCCTTCGGAAGTGGATCCCGCGACGACGATGGCGTGCTGCTCTGTTCCCGTTCTTTTGCTTCGTCCTCCTTCGTCCTGCTTCGTTCTCCTTTATCCAGGCGTCGTCCCGTCCGACTCGTCCTCCAAGCAATCGTCGACGAAGATAACTTCTCTCTCCCATTCTTATTTAGAGCTTTTCTAGTGTAGAATTTTCCTGCTTTATAGTGTAATTGATTTTCCACATTCTAGTGTAACTTTTATAAACAATTGAAATATTGAATGCATGTTCTCTCTCTCTCTCTCTCTTTTTCTCTCTCTCTCTTTCTCTCTCCCTCTCTTTCTTTTAGTCTGATAGCTCCATTGTAATTATATCGCCTTGCTTATCAAAAACTCTAAAAAAATATAATTGCGAATATAGATCAACGTAGCCTCCCTGTGTTCGACCCAAAATTCTTTTTGGGTATAAATTTTATTTGTTGAACACGAATTCTTCACTTTCGAACTACAATGACAGGTTTTCCAAAACCAAACACGTAAGCATAGCGATTCTTAAAACCCGTTCAACTGCCAATCTCAGCTGTCCGTCGCTCTTTAGATCTTGATCTGCAGTTGGATTCTATTGGAACTTTTGCGCAATTCGATGCGTGCGTTCACCTCTCTCCCCAGATCTCATCTGACGGTCAGATCTTGAGCTTAGCTCACCGCGCGCTCCGCCCCTCACATCCTCGCCGCTGGTTGCATCTTGTTTATTCTCACCTACGCGGTGATCTCAGCCACTGAGTTGCTACTTAAGCACCTCAGTGGTGTTGCGCACAAGGGATCGCTCCCTCCTACTTCTCTTAGCGATCAATTCGTCCACTCCAGTCTCTTCTCCCCATCCAGCCTCTGATTTCACAACCTCGGCTGTGAAATCATCACCTTCTCTCGACACTTCTCGTCGCTAAGGACTTCGTAGCACCTGAGGATGACCCTGGAGCCTCACTAGCAGACTCTTCCCTTCGGTGGAGTCATCTTCCTCCTTTCTTCCTCCTTAGCCACCGGCTAAGGACCCATAGGCCCCATTCTTCCTGTTAGTTTAGGTTTTTAATTTTGCATAATTAGTTTTAGCTGTAGTTAAGTAGTTTAGAGTAGAATTAGCATAATTGTTAGTGTTTAATTTTTGTTGTAGGTTAAAGTAGCTGTAGGAGTAGAATTAGCTTTAATTCCCTTCCCTCACCTCCTCTGATCAGTCCAGATCAGAGGGGAAGAATTCATTAAATCATTTTTCAAATTATCTCCCTCTCCATGTTTTTTTTACAATCCAGTTCTGATTTCTTTTTAATGACAAGTTTTTCTCATCCTTCACCCACACACCCTGATCCAATTTTAGATTTGGTGGTTTACAACCTCAGATCTGAAATTGGCGTCACAAGCACCTTTGGGGCTTCTCACTTACCCCATATTTGTTCACAAAAGACCCTTGATTTTGGGTTGAATTCTTCAGTTTGTCAGATTTCTTTTCAACATGGATTTTAAGGACTTTTGCTTTCTGAATTTCATTGCCTGATCCAACAGATTGAAGAGGATTGGAATTTCCTATTAGCAAGGACTCTGAGAGAATTTCTGGTGACAGAAACTATCTCAGAAGAGCCATCTATTATCTGTTTTGCTATGTTTTGAATGCATTTACAAGTTACTGTGAATTCCCTTAATGAATTCTCAGTACTGTCTTGATAATTCAGAATTGCCATACACTATCTGTTTTGATAATTAATGTGATAATGACTATGGTGATTTGTATGGTGAATTCCTAACCTAAGGAGTTCTCAATACTCCTTAAGGTTGCAAGAAACTGGGATTTGATTTTATGGTTTTAATTGGCTGAATTAATTCTTCCTTCATGCTGTCTATAGCATTAGGAAGAGCTAATTCAGTGTTATTTTTGGTTTTAATCTGAAATGAGGTTTTTGATGAGGGTTTTTGGGCATTTGAATTAAGACATTTTGTGATTTTCGTGAGGAATTAAACCCTTGTCAGATTTGGGATTCACTTATCTACTTTTCAGTTGATTTTGATTGCTTTTAATCTCAGTACACAGTAAACTACTGCATCTTGCAGCTACATATCCTCCTCCTCTCTAAACTCTTCCCTTCTCACCATTTGGATTCATCTCTCTTTTCAAATGGACTAACTGCAGCAGCAGTTAGCCCATTTGACAGTAGCTTAGGCTGCTGAAAGAAACACTGAATTCTTAACACTCTCCCCATTCTCCGCCCATCTGACAGTGGCTAAAGCTGTTGTTAGACAAGAAAATTGAACACAATCAATCCTTCTTTCCTCATCCTCCTATTGAAATCTAACTGTAAATACTTAAATCCAATACTGTATATATACATATACTACTAACTTTAACTATAATGAATATAATAACTATGTAAGTATATATACATATATACTGTATACTGTATAAAATTTTATATATCTATATATATGTAACTTACAGACATATATACATAAATACTGAATTACTGAATTGAATTTATACATATATAATTACTGAATTGTATATACAAATATAAATAATGAATTTATTCAGTTTATAGCTACAGTGTTAGGTTAATTTAGCTAAATTAGTAATTTAGGGTTATAACTAAGTTAAGTGAATCTACAGACTTAGGTTAATTTATATTAAGTAATTTAAGCTAGTTAAAGTATATTTATACCCATTTTAGATTACTGTTATTTAGTTTATAAATTAAACAGCCAAAAACTGCTATTTCAATATAAATGAAACATAAATAAATTCAGAAAAATATAATAAAAATATGTATAAAATACTTAAGTATGTAATTTAAATCTGTATAAGGTCAATTAGACCATTTACTAACTAATTTACAAGTAAATAACTAATAAAGCACCTAAATTAGCCTCTACAAACAGCCTACTTTAATTAATTTATTTGTATAGTAAACCTATTTAAAATTCAAAATTAATTAAACAATTGTGTAGTATTATGTAGATACTTTATTGTCCATAATTTATTTTAGTTTTTGTAATAATTTATGGCCCTCAAATCGAGGGCCAAATTCACCTCCAGGCACAGCTGCGCCCGATTTCTAGCGCAGATGTGGTGCTGGAATAGCACCACATCGTGCGCTGCAAATCGCACGCAGTGCCTTATTAGGAATTTGTGTTTCTTATAGACCTGTCGTCATGGGCGCGGGGTGCCCGAAACACAACATATGCACAATCCGGTTACCATCTGAGCATTCTGTCTGAACATTGTGATGAAAGTGTACATTGTGTGTGGGGTCGGGGGCCAGAGTGTTTGTGCGTCGTTTGGCTGAGGCCCTGCGTATACATATGTACACATAGCATAGCCCATTACATATGTATAAGTAAACTTATATAATTACTAACAGAATAAAATGACACCATAAACGTCGCTAAAGACCTCAGTTTTCCCTCCTTTGGTTGTATATAGTGTTTTCTAAGATGTAGCGATGCTTATGGCTGTCATTAAAACTGCTGTATATGTTACTGTAGATAACAGACTAGTAAGTTAAGTTTTTACACTATGGCATCCTAGTGTATTAGGTATTATCATGTTAGTATTAATACTATAACTTGTAAATACATAGTTTTTAGTATAGTAATAAATTGTTTGGTGCTTGTTTTTAGTTAGTTAATTTTTACAAGCATTACAAGTAACTTTTAGTAAGTAGGCAAACCATTTTTATATTCATTCATTCTTTAATAAGATGTAAAGTTCCTTTTGGAATTAGAGGATAATTTTGAGATCAAAGAGTGATCGATGTAATTCAATAAATTGCCTCCCAGTGAACGACCTGGAACAAAACCAGTAAAAATTAGATAAGTAAATAATAATAATGGTTGTAATGACTGGTACTCACCCTAACTCACCACTTTGACACTCTTAGTGCAACATTACTACAACGAACACATCAACCAACCATTTGTGTTATTATTATTTGTACATCACATGCATTTGGATGTAACATTTGTTTAAATTCATTGTAGACAGGGTTGACTTCAGGAATTTTCTTTAATATATACAAGTGTGCCAATTGTCGATATAATTCTAGAATCTCAATAAATTCTTTGTGTAGAATTTAGCTTCCTGGAATTTCAAAAATAGAAAGATAATCTCCGTCATGTTCATTGTATCCTTTCATGGCCTATCTCACCCAGATACATGCTACAGAAGTTCATGGATTCCTCAACTAAATATTCCCCGACAATTGACCCATCCGGCTTAGCTTTACTTAACATGTAATCCTTCAATTTTTTCAAATACCTCTCTATAAGATACATCCATCTGTATTGAACTGGCCCTACGATCCTTGCTTTATTTGCCAAATGTATTGTTAAATGCACCATTATGTTGAAAAAAGCTATTGGAAAAATCCGTTCCACTTTAGACAATGTGATGATAGCTTGTTTGTCCCAGTAGCGTAGCATTTTAGCATCTAAAGTTTTTAAATAGATAGCTTTGAAATATCGACTCATGTATGTAAAAACATCTACAACGGGATCAGGTAAGACTCCACGTATGGCCAATGGGAAAAATACTTGCATATAAACATGCGAGTCATAACCTTTTAACCCACTAAATTTTTTTGAGATTTATTACCACAGTGCAACAACTGTAATGAGCAGCCATCTAGCACATGTATCTCCTTAAAAAATGAGAATATTTTCTAAATATGTTCATGCTTTAAGTTGTATATAGCAACTGGGAATTCTTCTCTGTATTATGTAGCTTTGGATGAATGCACAAAATCTCCATGTATTTTCTTATTTTTATTGTATCTTTTGGACTATCTGTTAAATTTAGGACATCCAACATATCGTCCTTGACATTTTTCTCTATGTGCATCACATCCAGGTTGTGCCAGACTGTCAGATCTTTCCAATATGGGAGTTCCATGAAGAAAATGCTTCTCTTCTTAAAGCCTGAATGCTTTATTGCAATAAGGTCTTTCTTAAAATGATGACCCAATCTTATGTTTCCAAGTTCTTGCAATTTCTGCATCATTGTTACTCTTGACAACGTAACAGAATTTGTGATTAGCTTATTTCTTAGATTCCTAGAGGAATATCGATAATATTTGTCATTAAATTTGTCTTTGAACTATGTTGTTCGCCATCTGTGGTGAATTCGAAGAAATCTACGGTGACCCAAGTAACACAACTTGTTGCTTTCAGGCAATCAGAGATGATGTGTGTCATCCATACAAATTGGACATGCCAATTTTCCTTTTGTACTCCATCAAGACAAATTTGCATATGTTGGAAAGTCATTGATAGTCCACAGCAATACAGCATGCATCATGAAGAATTCTTTCCTTTCCTACGTCATATGTTTGAATGCCGTTATCCCACAATAGTTTCATTTCATCCAACAATGGTTACAAGTATATATCTATAGCATCTCCAAGTTGCTTTGGGCCTAGGATTAACAATGTCAGCATCATAAATGGCGATCGCATACACAACCAAGGAGGTAGGTTATAAGTTACCATCACCACTAGCCATATTGAATATGATGGATACATTTTCTTAAACGGATTAAATCCATCGCTTGCAAGACCCACTCCTACGTTATGTGATTCCTATGCAAATGATACATGTCTGTTATCAAATTTTATCCACTCATCAGAATCAATGAGGTGACGAATGTGGCCATCTCGTGCTTTGTTTTGCTTATGCCATTCCATCAATTTCACAGTCTTAATATAAATAGGCATTGAAGCCTAGGAATCAATGGAATGCATCATAGGATCTTCTCTGCTTGTTTCTTGCCATGTTGATTCCCAAATTTTCAAACCTTATATCTTGACGCACCACACTCCAGACAAGTATCAAAACCAGCATATTCACTTCTAAACAATACACAATTGTTCGGACAAGCGTCGATCTTTTTGTAATTCAAGTCCAGTACCCTAATATGCTTCTTCACATCATACCATGACTCCAGATAACCATTAGGCTTAGATAGGAGCTCTCTGATAAATTCAAGTACCCTGAACATTAATATAGATGTCGCTCTATTGGTAACCTTCATCCAAAATAATTTCAATAGAAATGTCAACTTTGACATAGAGCTCACTTCAGGAGCAATCGGTTCATTGGCTACCCTAATAGCATCATAAAAATTGTTACAACTTCGTAACATGTCACTATCGTCTACGATGTTATCTACTGCTTGATCGCGAAAATACGCGGTTTGTTAATTAGGCAATTTAGTTCCGTTGCAATGGGTAAATCCACTTTCGCTTTTAAATTTATATTCCTAGATAGTGGGGTATCTAGGGTTGTCCAAGGAGGCAATTTGGTTGCAAAAATCGGTCACTTGCACGGAAATGGAGATCAACTTTCTTTTTTCTCTTTTTCAATATATACATTTTATAGGTTTCGAAATAATGGCAATACGAATTTTGTTGATAGTGGGAAAACAACTACTACCTATTTCAATAAAGCTAACCCTAAGTGACAAATAAGGCCTCTCCGTAAGCTCACCCTAGGACCGTGGAGGCCTAGAATAATTAGGGAGAGGGAGTGAAACAAATGCTAGGCAAAAATTGTAAAAGGCTATGCAACAAAAATTGAAAGAAGGCAACTTGAATTAAAAAATGAACTTGTTCTACACAAAACATATAGAGGAAAGCTTCTAATCTACTTGAAATACAAGAAGATAAAAACACAAATCCTCTAAATGAAATGGTGAAGAAGATGATGGCTTCTTTCTCCAAGCCTAGAAGCTCCCGAGCTTGAAAAGAGTCCTTCAACTCCTCCTTCTTGAGATGCTCCTCCAAATGATGTCCTCCAAGGTGGTAGCTACCACCTTCAATTCTCCTCCTCAAGGGTGGATGTCCACCCTAGGTCTTTCTCCCTTGCCTGGTCATACTCCTTGAATTGGAATAGCATTCCTCCTTGGCGTGGCCCAAGTTGAAGAGATTGGGGAGAAGAAGGCACCAAAAGGGCTGGTGATGCACCTCCTTAATCTTCTTCTCTACTCCTTCTTCTTGGCCTTAGGTGTAGGTGGGTATAGGTAGAATAATACACTAATGGAGGATGCTCTAAAATGGTGGTAGGTGGTGGGTTTATATAGAGTAGGAAGGGGGCTAAGGTGACTCTTGAATTGGAGGGCTAAGATGGGAAGATGGAGGTGGTTGAGGATCCTATGGCTAAGGGTAATTGGCACCAACCCAAGGGGCACCTATGTGGTGGTTATGGGTGGTGGCACCTCTTGAAGTTGGCGCCAAAATGGCTTCTAGAAGAGGGGTGTAGGTGGCGCCAAGTAGGGTTCTATAAGGAGGGGTAGTTGGATGACTAGGATGGGTTGTAGGGTTATGTGTAGGGCCATGATTTGGGGGTGTTTTGGAGAGAAAAAGTGTCACCAATTAGGTGGTAGTTAGGGTGGTTTCGGCACCACTTTATGGTGTCTTTTGGAGGTAGTGGGTAGGCTAGGTTGGTCCCAAGATGAAGTGGAAGTAGGGGTAGCTTATGTGGGGCTTAGGTGGAGCTAGTTGGTGTTGTTAGGTAGGGTTTTTAGGTGGCAAAAGCCAAGGGAGCTGGAGCATAGCTATGTTAAGCTAAGCTAAGCTAGCTTAGCTTAAAGTGGAGTAGAGGAGGAGGTGTTGGAGATAGGGTTTGGAGGGAGGAACTAAGGGGGAGAAGCCTGGAGCTGAATTGGAGCTGGCAGCTACTGAAGAGGGTGGAATGGAGCTACTCTAGCTGGCTTAGCTTGCTAGTTCTTTGTTAGCTGCTAAGCCAAGCTAAAGTATGCTAGCTTCTACCAAAATGAGCTGAGGTGAGCTTGGTTTGGTGCTCCCGAGGTAGATCAAGCTGGTGGAGGCAGCTAAGGTTGCTTAGCTCAAATAAGTTGAGCTAAGCTGAGTCCCCGAGAGCTAGACTTGAGCTTCCTGAGCTGGGATGAATTCATCTTTAGTTGGCTGGAGTTGAATGGAGCTGGATGTAGCTGGATCTGAGCTAGGGTGAACTCCAGTCAACTCAGCTGAGCTAGTTAGAGCACCTTGTGGACTAGTGGGAGCTGAGATGAGCTAAACTCTACTAAGTTGAGCTGGATCTGAGCTGACCTAAGATAGGATGAGCTAAGATGAGCTCTCTTGAGTTGCCATTCAGCTGAGATTAGCTGAATGGAGCTAGAATGAGCAAACCCTAGTCCAAGTGAGCTAGGTTCCAATAGTGGTGAGCTGGATCAAGCTGAGTTCGAGCTAGTCTAAGCTCCTCCTTCACCGTTTGCCTTCTTGAGTGCTAGGGTTTTAAGGATCTGTATATCTGTTCATCCCTAATACTCACAAAAATACATCAAAAAGATAATAAAAAATGCAATGCATGCCTAACCTAATTAATGCCTAACTGCAGCCCAAAAACCCATTTACGAAGTAAAATCCTAGGAGTTAGGTTTGTTTTAATGCATAAGAATGATGATAAACTATCGTTTATCACACCCTCATGCTTATCTTTTGCTTGTCTCTTAGCAAAAGTTTAATTTTTTTGAAAATGAAATTTTTGGAAAATCTAATTTTTTCAACTTTTGAGGAGAAAAAGATTAAGGGACCTAGGTTGATCTAAACACAGGAGGCAAGGGATTTGTTAAGGATAAACATTGGGATTTATTTTTGGATCCTACCATTAGACAAAACGGGATCAATATATCCTCCAAGAAATTCACAAATTAACCCCTTGTTAATTCAGATGACTTGAAATTTTTATTTCTAGGATTTTCTGGCTCATGAATCTAATTAAAATCCTTCAAAACCTTGTGTCTGTGCTGTGAAAAGCCAACATTTATAAGGGTGTGTTTATTTTTTTATTTTTTTATTTTTTTTCTCCCCCATTCTTATTTTTAGCTTAGTCTTACAACAGATGTGTCGGGATCATCATTCCTGTTACCAATCCTCGAGGGGGCTCTAGCACCAGTACTTTGGGATAGTACTGTCCAAGACACCACCCAGGAGCTCACAACCACAAAACACAATGCGGTGTAAAGGGGCGCTACAAGCAAACTCAAGCTCTTGCTCCGACACTATAGGTAGAGCACAGCACAAGAAACTTGAGTTGCTAAAATGCACTTTAATGCTCCATCTAAAGATATGAAATATAGATATGGAGCAGCGTCAAGGCGGTAACATGTTGACATCGAGTCCTCAAAGGAGGCGTTTTCCTCATTCTCAGTGGTGGGAACTCAAGCCAATGATCTGCTTCAGACTTTTACTAAGTCCAAACAAGGGAGTCTTTCAATTTTTTAGTTGTTTTTAAGTGTTGGCTTGTGTGTGAAAATTGACACAAGAAGTTCCTCAAGACATGCAAGTTTTTGAATCAGAAACTAAGCCAAATACTTTCCACATTACAAAATAGGATCAAATCACCTGAACTATCATGAGTTCAGGTGGAATTTTACAGAAGGATATCTAGTCTAAAAATAGACCCTAAAATTTTAATGATCAGATCCACATCCTCATCCCTAGTTTATTAAAGATTAAATCCCATTGTAGCAAAAGTGAGTTTTTCAACCTTAGTTCAGATTTCAAAACTTTTCCTCAAAAAGTTTTCAAGATTTTTATTTTTATTTTTGGGTATTCAAGCAGGAAAATAAAATAACTCAAGAAAAATGCATGTTTTTAGGTTTTGAAAATCCCAAATCAATCGTCAAATTTTAAAAGCACCCCCAAATGCTTAAGATATGCAATGTCCTCATGTATTTGGAGGGAAAAGGGTTCACCTTAGTGAAGGGCAGTCGGTTTTAGGATGGTCAAAACCTAAAAGAAGAAGGAAAAAGGAAAGTAGAAAAAATGATGGGTTACCTCCCATCCAGTGCTATCTTTTACACCATTCAGCCGGGCGTGAAGGTATGCACAGAAGACGGAAAATCAAGTAAAAAGTTGGACACATGAATGTCTTTAATAAAAGTGTCTTCCTCTAGATCCCTAAAAAGATGAGTGGTAAAGATAAATGGATCAAAATAAAACAGAGAAATGGAAAAAGGACCCGGTCTAGCCATGGTTTGAATTGATGATGAAAGCCAAACTCAGGTGGATCAGGTGGTTGGTCCAATAGAAAAAGGAGGGGAAAGGAGTTAGTGAGATGCAGGATGGGTGAAGTTAGTGTGGATAATTTTGGTGAAAAATCAGGAAGATGAAAAGGGGGAAAGTCAAACCCTAGTTGATCTCGAAAATCTTGGACCACATAATTATCCTTAGAATAAGAATCAATAAAATCTAGATCAATAGTGGTCAAAGCTGAGTGAGATTGGATCAACATAGACTTCTCAAATACTACTTCCATTTTATTATCAATGTCCTCAAAAATTTTGTGATCAATGGACCTCTTGGAAGCTTGAAATAAATCTAATGAGAAGGTCTGGTTACTGCAACTTATATTCATTTTCCCAAAATGAGAATTGATATTAGCTGCTGCCATAATTAGAAAAGGTCAGCCAAGGATGGCATTAATGAGAGCCTCAGGTACCTCTATGTCAAGGACCATAAAATTTACCGAAAATAGACAATTCTGCACCTTGATAATACTATCATCAACAATTCCCTGCGGTTGAATGGTAGATCAATCTTCCAGTTGAAATTGAACCTTAGTAGGTTTTAAATCACCGAATTGAAATTTCTCAAATAAGACTGGGGGGATGAGATTACTAGAGGTACCTAAGTCAAGAGGGGCACGAAAAAAAATGGTGTTAGTTATGACAACTGAGATGAGTGATGTGCCCTGGTCATTTTTTGTGAAAGGCAGCTTGCTCTGAAAAACTGAGCTGGCTATCTTTGAAAGGACCAACCTTTCTGGATTCTGATCATGCCCTTTTGAAGTAAATTTTTTAGAGGCATGGGGAGAATCTAGGAAGGGAATATTCCTGTCGACTTGCTCAAATATGTCCAAAGGATTGTGGTCAGAGGGGTCTGATTTTGGATTGTTGGATTGTAGCTTTTTAGAGTAGGAAATAGGGTTTGAATCAGGTGTTTTTGGGATTTCTTTTTCTTCTTCCTTATTGAGGTTAGGGGAGTCAATCTGCATTGGTTGAGAATCCGTTTCATCATTTGAATGTGAAGGTCTTAAATCCATGGTGGTTTCCTCACTCTTCAAAGTCTCTGCATACATAGTTTGGTGATCACTGGGAGGAGGTGGGGGGGCCTGATGTTGATAGAGATTGGGTTGGTGCTGCGATATTCACTGGGAGGAGGAGGCTGAACCGTGTGGTTCTGATGTTGGTATCCACCAAGGTGTTGGTTCCTGTGATTAATAAAGTTTGGTGTGGGTTGGGATGGTGAGTGTCCTGCAGGTCTTTGAGTCGAAATATCCCCAATTTGATCATTGAGATTGTTAAAAAGACGGTTGTTTCCTTTGTTTTTCTTTGTAACTCCTGCAGGGTTTTCATCATTTGGGCATTAATGTCTTCTTGAGATTGCCCAGATTGATAAGTCTGATTTGAATCATACCCTCCAAACGGGTTCTGTTTTTGGTGTGGAACCGGATTGGTCCAGGAGTGAGCTGGATAATTCCCCCCATTAGAGGAAATTTTCAATTTCTCCTGGAAAGTAGGGACATTTTGGGTGGGGTGATGATTGGGATAAACATAATTCCCTGTTGAACCATAGAAAGCCTCAGAATAATAATTATACTCAGCAAGGGATTTATGCAAATTTTCTCTCTTGCAGGTGTTAAAAGGGGTGAGATGTGGAATGTGTGGAGCTTGGCAAGTGTGGCAGGACTCCCTTGGTTGGCTAGGTTTGCTAAATCCTTATGCAACTGTTGTTGCTTATCTTGTAGTTGAGCCATGATAAAGTAAAGATTAGGTGGAGGGGCCTGATTAAGTAGCTCCTGGGTGGAAAAATAGGGGAAAGAAAAATTAGCATGCAGGTTAGAGGACCAATTTTGATTTTCTATTTTGAAAGAAGAGGAATAATGCAGGAAAAGTCTTTTTGGGGTGGCAAAATCAAGTGGTCCCTCCAAGTGTGGAGTTTTGGACCACTGCCTATGCAAAATGGAAGAAATGGGAGGGAGGAGAAGAGATGGAGATGAGAGAAGTGTGCACACTAGAAATCAAATTCTAGATCTAACTTAGTAGTGACTCCATAGAATTTAACCTAAGACTTGGTCTACCTAGGAAATAAGTAATCAACAGTGAATGCCAGTTTTGTCAAAAAATCTAGCCAAGTTTCTTAAGGGGAGGTTTGGGCTCAAGAGTTTCCTAGAAAAATCACTAGGTGCTTGTACAAGCCTGCGCCTGGTCGTTTGACATTGCCCTTCTGCTTAAACACCAGATATAGATGACAGAATTGGTATCAACTAGAGAAAACTTAAGTCCTAAATAGCAAGCCTAAATTGATGAAACCTTAGGGGTCAAATTGCTACAAATTTTAGTTAGGGCTAGGATACTAGTGTGCACACCAAATGTGGAGGGCGTTGTTTGGGTTGTTGTCCTGTTATTTCAATTATTCTGTGTGTGTGCAGGAATTGGAAAGTGGTTCAAATGCAATGCAAGTTGTCACACAATTATTGTATTTCTATCTTTTAGGAGTGGATTTAGGGTTTTCTTCTTAAGCTATCAAACAAGTTTGAGATTCCACAAACAAGAGGAAATCAAGTTGTATAGCTGAAGATATGTTTCCTTTTGTTGTTTGTTTCTAAAAATAAAAAAAGAAACCCTAATCCAATTGGTCTTAGGACAAAAATTTAACTACCAAAGAGTTGCTTTTAGGATTTCTATATTAAATAGTGATCCAAACAATTCAAACAACACCACTACTTTAAAGAGAATCAAACAAGGATTCTAGAAAATATTTTTGTAAGATTTTAGGAATTTGTTTGATAATTGTTTTGAATTTTTTCTTGTACTAATGTCAATGTCCAGAAATGATACCCGTGGGTATTTCGAACTTTTGAATATTACCACCAACCTCATAAAATTTTGGTGATTTTATATGATGCGTAAAATTCCACAAGGATTTCAGAAAGCTAAATTTCATAAAAGTTGGATGAGTATAAAAATTTTAAAAATTCATGGACTGTAGCAAAATAGGAAGACTTGAGGGTGTGACCCCTCTATAGTCCACAAATTTTAAAAAATTAAATACAAATCTAATTGATCTGATATTCATAAAAATACTTCCTAACTTAATTTTGCATCACTGTATGAAATTTTATGATTTTCGGAGGCCTGCGGTGTTGAGGATTGATTTTTCAAGTCCAGATAGAAATCTGGACCCGAAAAGCAGAACACCAATACTTGAAATGGAGTGGTGTTGATGATGCAAACAAGCAATCAATGAGTTTTAAAAAGTACTACTCCACTTAATTAAGTTATTTAAGGTCCTGAAAGGCAAGTTTAGTGTATTTTGGTAGTCTTTTAATTTAGGTGTGACAAGAGAGAAGAAACCAACCTGAAAATCTGCGGGAAGAAAAGGAACTTTGAGCTTTTGCTTCCAAATTCCCGCTTTCTTCCTGCAATACCTACACACACAAGCGAAAAGAAAGAGAAGGGGATGAGATCAACTTCAAGCAAGATAAATAAATATTAAGTAAAGCTCAATCCTCCCCGGCAACGGTGCTAAAAAGTGATCGCGAAAATATGCGGTTTGTTAATTAGGCAATTTAGTGTTGTTGCAACACGTAAATTCACTTTTGCTTTTAGATTTATATTCCTAGATAGTGGGATATCTAGGGTCGTCCAAGGAGGCAATGTGGTTGCAAAAATCGATCTCTTGCTCCAAAATGGAAACCAACTTTCTTTTTGATCATTTTCAATATATACTTTTTATAGGTTTTGAAATAGCGGCAATACAAATTTTGTTGATAGCAGGAAAACAACTACTACCTATTTCAATAAAGCTAACCCTAAGTGACAGGTAGAACCTCTCCCTAAGCTCGCCCTAGGCACGTGGAGGCCTAGAATAATTAGGGAGAGGGAGTGAAACAAATGCTAGGCAAAAATTGTAAAAAGCTATGCAACAAAAATTGAAAGAAGGCAACTTGAATTAAAAAATGAACTTGTTCTACACAAAACATATAGAGGAAAGCTTCTAATCTACTTGAAATGCATGAAGATAAAAACACAAATCCTCTAAATGAAATGGTGAAGAAGATGAGGGCTTCTTGCTCCAAGCCTAGTAGCTCCTGGGCTTCAAAAGAGTCCTCTAACTCCTTCTTGAGATGCTCCTCCAAATGATGTCCTCTAAGATGGTAGCTACCACCTTCAATTCTCTTCCTCAAGGGTGGACGTCCACCTTAGGTATTTCTCCCTTGCTTGGCCATCCTCCTTGAATTGGAATAGCCCTCCTCCTTGTCGTGGGAGTTTAAGAGAGTGCGGAGTGCGGAGAAGACACCAAAAGTGCTGGTGATGTGCCCCCTTAATATTCTTCTCTACTCCTTCTTCTTGGCTGTAGGTGTAGGTGGGTATAGGTAGAATAATACACTAATGGAGGATGCTATAAAATGGTGGAAGGTGGTGGGTTTATATAGAGTAGGAAGGGGGCTAAGGTGACTCTTGAAATGAAGGGCTAAGATGGGAAGATGGAGGTGGTTGGGGATCCTATGGCCAACGGTAATTAGTACCAACCCAAGGGGCACATAGGTGGTGGTTATGGGTGGTGGCACCTCTTGAAGTTGGCACCAAAATGGCTTCTAGAAGAGGGGCTTAGGTGGCTCCAAGTAGGGTTCTAGAAGGAGGGGTAGGTGGATGGTTGGGATGGGTTGTAGGGTCATGTGTAGGGCCATGATGTGGGGGTGTTTTGGAGGGAAAATGTGGCGCCAATTAGGAGGTAGTTAGGGTAGTTTTGGCACCATGTTATGGTGTCTTTTGGAGGTAGTGGGTAGGCTAGGTTTGTGCCAAGGTGAAGTGGAAGTAGGGGTAGCTTATGTGGAGCTTAGGTGGAGCAAGTTGGTGGAGTTGTTAGGTAGGGTTTTTAGGTGGTAAAAGCCAAGGGAGCTAGAGCATAGCTAAGCTAAGCTAAGTTAAGCTTACTTAGCTAAAAGTGGAGTAGAGGAGGGGGTGTCGGAGCTAGGGTTTGGAGGGAGGAGCTGAGGGGGAGAAGCTTGGAGCTGAACTGGAGCTGGCAACTGCTGAAGAGGGTGGCATGGAGCTACTCTAGCTAGCTTAGCTTGTTAGTTCTTTGCTAGCTACTAAGCCAAGCTAAAGTAAGCTAGCTTCTACCAAAATGAGCTGAGCTGAGCTGGGTCTGGTGCTCTCGGGGTGGATCAAGCTGGTTGAGGCAGCTAAGGTAGCTTAGATCAACTAAGTTGAGCTAAGCTGAGTTTCCGGGAGCTGGACTTGAGCTTCCTGAGCTGGGATGAATTCATCTTCAGCTAGCTGGAGTTGAGTGGAGCAGGATGCAACTTGATCTGAGCTGGGGTGAACTCCAGTCAACTCAACTGAGCTAGCTAAAGCTCCTTGTGACTAATAGGAGCTGAGATGAGCTAGACTCAACTTAGTTGAGCTAGATCTGAGCTGACCTAAGTTAGGGTGAGCTAGGCTGAGCTCTCTTGTGCTACCATTTAGCTGAGATTACCTGAATGGAGCTGGGATGAGCTAACCCTAGTCCAAGTGAGCTAGGTTCCAGCTGTGTTGAGCTGGACCAAGTTGACTTCCAGCTAGTCTGAGCTCCTCCTTCACCATTTGCCTTCTTGAGTGCTAGGGTTTTAGGGATCTGTATATCTTTTCATCCCTAACACTCACAAAAACACATCAAAAAGACAATAAAAAATGCAATGCATGCCTAACCTAATTAATGCCTAAATGCAGCCCAAAAACCCGTTTACAGAGTAAAATCCTAAGAGCTAGGTTTGTTTTAATGCATAAGAATGAAGATAAGCTATCGTTTACCACTGCTTTAAGTTCATCCAACTTCTCCTCGATGCCGTCACCTTCAATATCACCAATAGGCTCCTCATCAACATTCATTGAATCAGTTTCATAAGTTTTTACGATGAATTCTACATAAGAAATCTACTTGGTGTAATGTTGGCACCAACCATTATAATTTACGTGCTCTAACACAGTGTTACGATCATGTACTTCTCCATTTAAGCACCTACGACATGGAGAGCAAATCAACTGTAGAAGTTCCCTTCATCTGAATGATTTCCTATCATAGAAAGCCCAATCCAAGAACTCCCTCACTCCATTCCTATATTGAATATAATCTAAATTTCTCAAACAAGTCCAAGAGTTATTCATAATGACCTAAATAATTATTAACAAAAGGTCTCAAGTTATTGTCACATTATATAAAAAAGGCTACTCTTACATGCACCTAAATCACCCACTAATTATGAATAAACATTGAAATGTTATATATATATTTGTATTTTGATTATGGTTTTCACTTTAATAGCACATCCTTGAAGATTTGATCACAATGTTACTTGTTACATGTAACCGGTGTTTGGAGAAATTTTGCCATTATCTTCTTGCACTTCTCCAGTATACCCCCCAAGGCTAACCTTAACTACATTCCCAATAACTCCCATTTAAGGGTGCTTTAGGAACGTAGATAAGGTCAGTTGGTATACCAAAGAAGAGAGAAACGAAACTATCGAAATTCCTCCAAACATTGATTCCATGTAACAAGTAACCCTAAGTTGTGATCAAATCTTCAAGGATGCCCTTTGTTCAGAACTTCTCTAAACAAAGAATGACGACTCTTAGGGCATGCTATAAAGGCAAAACCTCATGCATGTAAGTGAGGTATATATACACTCTGCGTTGTCTGTATAACATGATCGTAAGTGCAAATGGGAAAGTATTTTGACACGATTATCACCTCCCAAAACCTATAACCTAGGGTTTAGAATACCTATTATTTGGCCTCAAGTGCATCTAGATTTATGTGAGTGTACTACTAGGAGTTGATAATCAAATATTTAACACAAGAAAAAAATATAAGTACAGGTAATTATTAACACGCAACATGCAATTGATAAAATTAAGGAAAATTAACATTTCTAACAAATGAATAATTATAATAAATTAAATGTAAAATTAACAAAATTTATTTCACAAGTAAATTTAATTTCCAAAATTTATTTAATAGGCTAGTTTAACAAAATTTCACGTGTAATTTTATTGTGTAGGTAATTTAATTTCACAAGTAAATTTATTTTTACTAGTAATTTAAATTTTAAAAAAATAAAAGATAAACAAAAAAAATGGGGAGGGCACATAGCTGTGGAGGAGGGGGGTGGTTGAGGGAGGAGGAGGTGGAGGGGAGGGGATGTGGTGGTGGGGTGGGACGAGGTGGGCTATGGTGGCAAGACGCGGTAGGGGTGTGGGGAGGGAGGGCCTTGGGGGTGTGGCGTAACGGTGTGGGGAGGAGGGTGTAGGAGGAGCCAGTGCAAGGAGGAGGAGGGCACGGGCAACGTGAGTAGGGAGGTAGCGCGAGGAGGAGGAGGGTATGGGTAGCCTGGGGAGGGAGGAGGTAAGGGGAAAAGGTGGTGAGAGGGTGTAGGGAGTAGCGGTGAAGGTGGCGCGAGGGTGTGGGGTGCGGTGGCACGGGTGGCGAGAGGGCGCGGGGAGGAGGCTGAGGGGTGGAGGGGGATGCGAGGGGTGGTGGTTACTCACCAGAGGGAGGGATAGTCGACGACGTGGGGGGAAGTGATGGCGACGGGAGGGAGAGCTCTTCGGTCATGAATGCTTAAACATTTGAGCGTGAAGCTTCCTAGAAGGAGAAGGGAAGGGGGCATGACTTGGGAGTTATATTCACCATTCACGATGGTTGATCGGATCAACCATCGCGAATAAGGAACTAACAACTTTAATATTAGTGATGGCTAATCTCATCAACCATGTCGAATAGATTTTGGCAACAGTTAATCTGGAAACCCTTACCAATGAACACGAATTGCCTTTTCATTTCCCACCCTCCTGTAGATATTTTTCTCGCAGTGATACTTATTAGCGACGGTTAATCTAGAAGCCGTTGCTAATGAACACGAATTGCATTTTCAGTTCCTGCCCTCATATAGATATTTTTCTCACGGTGATACTTATTAGTGACAGTTAATCTAGAAACCTTCGCCAATGAACATGATTTGTCATTTTAATTCCTGCCCTCCTCTAGATATTTTTCTCGTAGTGATACTTATTAGCGACGATTTATCTAAAAATCGTTGCCAATGAATAGGATTTGCCTTTTCAATTGTTGCTGATCACACGTGTTTCTTGAGTTTGCAATAAGGGTTACAAGTAACCCGTCATCGTAGTTGCAAAACACGTCTATCAAATAAAATTTATACCGAAACTCCAAGAGAGTTCTGAGTTCAACAAAGGGAGGCAACGTTTACTTTAATTGAAAATCATGCTTTGATTTATTTCTTTTTGGTATTTGAGGGTTTTGTTATTCTTTTTTTTATTTTTGAAAAGAGGACAAGTTAGATGAAACATAAGATAGAAATGGAACAAATATGATATATATATCAATCCAATGTCGATTATAATAAACTATGAAAACATAAAAAGAGAGGGGGTGAGTTGAAATCTCCCGAATCAGCTGTTCGGTGAGACAACGACACCTGGCTGAAGCTCAGACAAAGGAGGTGAGGAGCTGGAGGATGGAGGTGAAATGTAGGAGGACGTTGGGTAAAGGAAAGCTTCGGCGTGGCTCCGGAATGGAGGTGAGAAGGTGGAGATGATCTGCTATTGGAATGGAGGTGGGAGGACGTCTCCAAGGAGACCTACGAATGGGGATGGGAAGAGGGATGAATATTTGGTGAGGCAGAGATTCACTGTACTAATAGGCACCTTGAGAGCTGACAAGTCAATTTTCTGCTTTCGATTAAGTTTCGCAAATGAAATAACGTGTTGTTGTAGTATTTATGTGGTGGACAAATCGACTAATCAACGATAAAAATAACCACTCATAGAAGAGCGAGTCATGTCCACAAAGAGGCAATTATGCAATAAACTATCGATTATTTCGTATTCTTTCGGTCATGTGCGAAATCCCTAGTCAAATCCAACATAAAATGTGATGGAAAGAAGATTCATAATTACTCAAAAATATAAGGGTATATGTGCAATTTTCCCTCACTGAAACCTTCAATAAATATATGATGATTTTATGTAATTTTCACTTGACATATACTAGAGAAAATTGGTGCACATGTTGATCCCAAAACCAATCTTAAAACAGGTGAATATCAATAACATGCAATTATTAGAAAGCATGAGGGTGCATTTGCAATTTTATCGTAATAAAATAATTATAAATGAAAATTAATTTCTGGTGGAAATGACAGTAAATGTAAATTTTAATCTCCCTCAAAACAAAGCATTTGCTCTCTCTCTTGCTTGCATACGGGGAGGATTGTCGGTGGGGCTGTTAACGCACTAGGGAGGTTGGCGAAGACGAGGCCAATCCGATGGAGGCCGCGGCGTCGACGGAGATGGCTGGAGGTGGCTGGCCGGCAGAGGAGAAGTATGTCAGAGGAGGCACTAGAGGAGGGCCTGCAGTGGAGAAGTTGCCTGCGAGGTAATGGAGGTGCCCCTGCAGTAGGGGCACTGGAAGGAGGAAGCACCTGCGGGAGAGAGGGCGCGCTGCAGGGAGGCGCTGTGCAGGTGCGGCTTGGCTACTGTGGCCGGTAAGCGTGCAAGGTGGAGCGGGCGCCTTTCTACAGGGTGCTGGCGCTGGAGAGGGGCGGGCCCTGCTGGAGCGGGTGGCGAGGGGTGAGCGGGCAGAGGTGATGGCACGAGCACCTGCTGGAGGGGGCGTGCCTGCAGGAGCACTGGAGGTGGTTGGCGTGCGGTGCCTGTGGGGAGAGCTAGGTTCTGGAAGGAGGAAGTGCCTGCAGGTGCCTGTAGGGGCACGGGTGAGGCGAGGGCAGTGCTTGCAGGCTGCGAAGAGGTGATGGCGCGATTGCCTGCAGGAGGGGGCATTCCTACAAGAGCGCTGGAGGTGCTTGGCATGCGGTGCCTGCTGGGAGCGCTTGTGATGTGTGATTGTGCATGTGTGTTAAGAAGTGTCATTATAGTCACACTTGCAACATCGATTTTAAAATAAGTAAACGGAGGTGAGTCCGAGTGTCGGACTCAGGGAGGCGTGAAAATCGGATTCTGCTTATCACTTGTTGTCACGGAAAGTGCAGAGTTTGCTTGCAAAAGGTGCCGTTTTGAAAAGCGAGAGATAGAGAGAGAGAGAGAGATTAGGGTTAGAGAATTCCTTGTTTGATCATGCAACTTAAACAGAAATTAAAGTAACAACTGAACAGAAAATAGCCTCATTAATCATGCACTTTTAGATCATAGCTTACAACAATAAATACATGCTCAAACAAAAGTAATGGAAGATTAAGAGAGAGAGAGAGAGGATGGAGAGTAACGAGGCAGCCACGGCGGTGGGGGAGGCTCCGTCGGCGGCTCGTCGTCTTCGGTGATTACAAGAGGGCCTAAAGCTAGCTAAGAGAGGGGTGGAGTAGTTGCAAGGGAAGTGAATGCCTTGAATGAGTGGTTGGAGAGGGTTTAAATAGGGTTAAGGGCTTTCTAAAAGAAGAAGGGGCTTTAGTGGCATCCAGGATGTCGCTAAAACCACTCCAAAATCATCGGTGAAGCCCTCCAGCCCACCGATCAACCGAGCACATCGTTCTACTTCACGCTCAATCCGTGGTTGCTGCGTGAGAGCCGTCCGATCTGAGATCTCTCCTTGGCTGCACTTGGATTGCACCTCGGTCGCGCGTGTGCGCACGTGTCGTCGCTCGATGTGCGCGCGCGCGTGGGCGCTGATGATCTGTGGGCGTGCCGCGTGGCACGATCTCAGCTGCCTGCTGCTAATCGGGAGGCCCAATTTCGCCGCGTGCGTCCTTCGTCTTTGATTTCACGCACTACACGGCTCGAACCCGCGTCACGTGCGTGCGGGCGTGCACGCTAACCATTGCCCCACGCCCGCGCTTTGTAGCAGCGATTGCGGGCGGGCACGCGAGTCTCGGCTGGATGAAGAGGTGGCGTGTGGTGGAGCGGTGGTGGCGTGGCGCAATGAGGGCCGTTGATCTCCAGATCAATGGTCAGAACTTCTTGGGCCCATTGTAGGAGCTCCGGATGTCGGATTTGGCCAGTCTTGAGTCCGTTGGACTCCATTCGTCATTCTGAATCCATCCGTGTGGTCCGATTGCTCATCTGAGGCCTACTTTGACAAGTGCTTACACAAATGGCCATTAATATAGTTTTATAAGCAATCTTGGTACATGATGCATGCAATGCTCCCATTCTACTTATATTGTGCCTTTTATTCTTAAGATGGGCCATATTCAACATAATTTCACCCCCTTGTGCGGTGTTATCATACCCCCATGCTTACTCCTTGCTAGTCCCTAGCAGGGTTTATTCTAGCCTTTATTTCCTTTCAGAATTTAAGAAGTAATTGTTTTGACACTTCATCACTTGTCAATAGGAGGAAATATATGAAGATCTTAATCTATAAAGACTAAGCAGCACCCGGGTGTCTGCCAAAATACGACTCACCTGAAACCTTGCTTTAATGTATATGTATATGTATATATATATATTTTAGAATTTTTTTTTTGGAATTCAGTGTGGGTTGGTAACTTTTTACAGCTACCCAACCCACCCAAAACTCAGTCAAAACCATAAGTGCTAAGCATCTTGGTGTGAATGTTGTGATAGACTCACTTAATGGTAATTTAGACAGACTTCGGGTTTCTACACCCCTAGGTGACCGGAAAAGGAAATAAATTTGCCTGAAGTTGTATTTGTTCGATTGATAGCTTTCTCCCTACGTTTGTTTTAATTGCGGTCAACACAAGGATTTTTCCAGTGTATATCTCCCCAGCTTGTACTACTTCCTCCGCTTCTTCCTTAAGTGTTTTGGTTCTTTTTGTGCAATTATTGAGCTAGGCTCTAGACAACCGACCAATGGGCTGTTACCCATAATCACTTGCCAGCCATACTTGTGCTGTGGAGTGTGGTTTTCTGTTCTTCTCCTTTTTTTTTTTTTCATAGGTGGCTTCCCTGATCTCAAATGTACTTAGAGGCAATGAAGAAGAAATGGTCTGTGGCTGGGTTCTGGACAACCTGCCAATGGGCTGTCACCCATGACAACTTGCCAGCCATACCACCCTAGAGAGTTCATTAGCTACCCAATTTCTGTCAAAATCTCCGAGAAGTGAGTTTGTGCAAAAATGTGTGAAGATGCTTAGACTCAAAGTTTTTCTGAGTTAGAGGGTGAGTTGATAAGTCGTATACTTATCACCTTATTTATTAGGTGGATTAGAATGGCTTAGGGTTGCAAGGATTCGAAGCTAAATCCATATTTTAACGGACACCAGGGCTGATTAAGCCTGAAGGCCTGAAAAGTCTAAGTGTTTAAATTCCTTTTGTATTATTTCCTGCTATTGACAAGTTTCTAATGCCTAAGTTTTCTTCCTAAATTCAATTTTTTTTTATTTGATTCAGACAGATTAAATGAGCTCAGGATTATGTAATTTATGCCCCCCCCCATGCTTAAGTTGAAAAATGTCCTCATTGGCAAGTACATGGATGCATAAGGGTTCAAAAAGATAGTACCTGAGTGACGTAAAATACCGGATCAGTCTGAATCCTCTAGGTTGCCTCCCAGGAAGTGCTGAGTTTAACGCCTCCAATTGGGTGGTGCTTCGTGTCAGCCCTCAATGAGGTGACACTTTCCTTTAGGGAAACCTGGGCCAGAAAATGCTTCAATCTTTGACCATTAACTGTAAAAGTGTGCCCAGTGTTAAGATCAGCGATTTCAACCACCCCATTAGAGTAGGGCTTAACCACCCGAAATGGTCCTGTCCATTTGGACCTGAGTTTCCTCGGGAAGAGTTTTAGATGGGCATTGATGGGTCGGCCCGAATTGGTTGTTAATATGATATTTTTATCGTTGAAATGTGTATAGTGGTTAACCTAATTCAGACCTAACCATCTCTTTACAAAATTTTTAACCTGGCCTAATTGATTTTATCTTGTCACTTTTAGGCCCAGGGTCGAACTCAGGGAACTGGGGTTCAAGTCGAGTTTCTACGTTTTCCTTAAAACGCATCTCTTTCGTTCGTTTATTGTGTTTTTGGTATTTTTCTTATTTAGGTTTTTTTCTGGTAATCCTTGTTCTTGAGGCACACCCTCAAAATTGTGTCCTTGGCTTTTAGCCAAAACAGAGTTTCAAAACACGTCGTGCTACTTACAAGACGGGGTACCTGCAAATCAAAGATTATCTTTTCACTTTTATACCTTTTTTTATCTTTTTACTAAGAAGGAAGCTAACAGATAGAAAGTAAATATAGTAGCTATAGATATATATTTATATGTAGTATATATATAAAGGGGTGGGAGTGGAGGTGACGATGGAGTGTAGCACTATGTCGAGTCAGTCGACGTCTAGAGAGACGCAACCAACACGACTAGGTGCCGCGTGGAGTGTGGATGGAGGATGGATGATGTATGGGACCACGCTTTTTTTTTGCACGCGTGTATCAGGAAATATCAGCAACTGGTGCAGATATTCCCGCGATACAGCGTATAGTAAATAACATGAAAATATATGTACATATGTATGTATATAAGTAAATATATCTATATATATAGGTGTATAGATATATATATATATGTATATAGATATTTATATATGTATATAAGTATATGTATAAGTATATAGATGTATATATATTATATATATATGTATGTATACATAACTATATAGATATACTATGTATATATATATATATATATGTATGTATATATATATTTATATATATGTTACTATAAGTGTGTGAGTGTGTGTGTGTGCGTCGGTGAATGTGTGTGTGTTGCTGTGAGTAAAAAAAAGAGAGAGAGAGAGAGAGAATGGAGAGAGAGAGAGAATACGTGAGAGAGAGAGTACGTGAGAGAGAGCGAGCTGGAGAGATCGAGCGCGTGGACGATGGCAGCGAGTTAAGACGTCTGCTCGCAGCGGCGGACGTCTGACCGTCGCGGTGCACCGCGCCTTCGCGCAGTGGACGTGAGGCGTCTCCTGCAGACCGGGTGCGAGGACGGAGAGCGGGCGATGGCGCGCTCGGAGAAGGCGGCGGGGAGTCTGCAGTCGGTCGCGGAGGGTTGCGGAGGAGGGTAGGGGTCGGCGCGAGGCCGTAACCGGCCGCTGCATTGCGCGCGGCGGCCGGCTGCGGGTGCAATGCGGGGTGGACAGAACGGAGATGGAGGCGGGGAACGGGCCTGCAGGCGTGCGCGGAGGGTTGCGTGCCTGCGGGGAAGGTCGCGGAGGAGGCGGGGGGTGCTGCTGCTGCTGCTGTCGCCGCGGTTTAGCTGCTGCTGCTGCTGCTTCAAGCTTCGGAGCTTGAAGCGGCAGCAATGGCGTGGGGACGAAAACGAAGAGAAAAGAAAACGCCACGCCCACCTGCTAGTTGAAGAGCTCGGCGGTGGTGTTCCCACTGTGGTGGTGTGCACCACAGTGGGTTCTCCTGCTCGCGGGTGCCTCCTCGACGGAGGGCCGGCGTATGGGAGGGGAGAATGGTGGAGAGGAAGGTGGTGGCTGCGGGGTCTTTGCAGCAGCTGCGTCTCTCCCTTCTTTCTTTTCGCGAGGAAGAAGCTGCTGCTTTATAGAGGAGGAGAGCATGGCCATGCAGCATGCGGGGAATGGGGGAGATGGCCACCGCAGGGAATGGTGCGAGAAGGACAGCAGGGAGTGTCGTTGGCAGGGAGAAATCGCATGGCGTTGCATGCAGCTGCGGGAAGAGTGCAGCCGCGGGAAGAAGAGAAAAGAAGAAATCAAGAGGAAAAATAAAAAGAGGGTGATTTTGCAAGGAGGCACTTGAAGAAAAATGTAACTATGCAGGCGATTGTTTCACTCCTCTTCCTCTCTTGATTAAATGCATGCATGCAACCATTTTTACAAATGCGACTATAGGATTATAATATACATAGTTAATGCTAGAAAATAGCATAAGAAGGCGTTATTATAGGCGTGTTTTGAGGTGCAAACATATACCCCCATGCTTATCTTTTGCTAGTCCCTAGCAAAACCGTATTTAGAAATGATCTTAAGCTAAAGATTTTCTTCTGAGGTGATATCGGTGTGTTTATTATCGGATATTGTGAGAACTAATTGTAGAGAAGATTACCAGTACTTTAAGTCTTAAATGACATAGATCATTGATGTAAACACATTTACACTACTTAAAATGTCAATTTATGCATGTTCTTAAGCATAGGATTGCATTTCATAATATAAATATTGCATAACATGCATCATCTTGCATTTAGAGTAGTTTGAATAAAATGGAGGTTAATTGTCTCCTTTTATGTGCTTGGACAGGGCAAACATTTAATCGGGGCCTCGGATCAAAGATCCAACCGTATGGATGTGATCAGGGCGACGATTGGAGTTCAACGACTCCAAGATCGCCCTAATCAGGCATCCGTAGAATCAGATAGAGATCGGGGAACCCTAGAAGATCAAGGGCCAGGATGGTGTAAATCCGCACTTCAGATGGCAAATCCGACCACATGGATGAATTCGGATCGACGATCGCAGCCCAACGACACAAAAATCGAGTCAATCCGACATCCGTGGCACCATCTACAACTTCCAGAATATGGACGGCCAAGATGGCGCCACGTGGCACCATCCCGGCCGCCCAAACGGCCGCCTACACTCTATGAAGACCGCGCACCCATCCCCTCTCCGCCGTTGGATCTCAATCCAACGGCTGTGGACGCATCGTGTTAAAAGCATTCGCGCGACCATTTGGGCGAGGCAGCGCAGCGGTCCAGCGCCTTATCGCGAGGCGCTAGCCCGCGTTCGAGCCTCACCAAGCAATTTCTGAGGTGAGCGGGCGCGCTCCAATTGACCGCACGATCGCGATCCAACGGCCGCGCGCTCCCGATAGCGCCGACGCGCAATTGGACGCTCGCGTGAACGCGCGATCGTACGTGCAGGCGGGCGGGCGGCAACGGTGAAGGCGCGATTTTAAGCCGTCCGATCTCGCGATCGGACGGCTGAAAATCAAGGGACGTGCGTAGGCGTACGCGCGCGGCCAGCCGAGCGGGCGCGCGTGGGCGCGGCGGCGACGGCGACGTCGGGGCTTTAGCGACGGTTTTATCCGTCACTAAAGACCCCTTATTTATTATTTTGAAGATGCAATGTCCATTTTGCCCCCACTCCTTGCAACTATAAAAGGAGACCCCCTCCATACGAAATTTTCATCCCTTCCTTCTCCTCTCTACCTCTCCAAAGCTCAAGAGAAGCTTTTCCCACACCCGGGATGCTTCTCGCGAGATAAAGTCCAAATTTTCGTCCCCCTTTGGAAGTGGATCCCGCGACGACGACGGCGTGCTGCTCCGTTCCCGTTCTTCTGCTTCGTCCTCCTTCGTCCCGCTTCGTCCTCCTTCGTCCAGGCGTCGTCCCGTCCGGCTCGTCCTCCAAGCGACCGTCGAGGAGGATTCTCTCTCCCTATTCTTTTTACTGCTTTCTAGTATAGATTTACTGCTTTCTAGAGTAGTCTATTCGTCCTCCGAGCGATCGTCGGGGAGGACATTTCTCCCTCCATTCTTTTAATGCTTTCTAGAGTAATTGTTTTATGTTTTCTAGTTGTAACGAAAGAACTCTTTTATGATAAATTCCTTGTCTATTCTACATCTCATTTTGATTTCCATGTATAGTATTCTTTCTCTCTCTCTTACTCCCTCTCTCTCTTTTATTTGTTGTAGATACTTAGATAGTTTAAATTGAATTTCTTCGTGACAAAATAAAAAGAAACGCGAAGTTTTTAAATCAAACGTCCACCTCCCTGTGTTCGACCCGGAATTTTAATTTCGGTATAAATTTTATTTGTTGAACTTGAATCCTTCGCTTTCGAACTACAACGACGGGTTTTTCAAATTCGAACACGTTAGCATAGGTTCGTAATACGTTCAACAATCATCTCTCAACTAACCAGGACTCTTGATATTTAAACCCTAAATACGATTTCCAAAACCCAGGAGGTTTTGCCGTACTCGAGAGCTCAAGAGGTTATGGTTTGTGCATAGTGAAGGATCAAGACTGACCAGATGAACCTTAAGACTCACTCCCAGGGTTTCACGAATTTTTAAGTGCAGGTTAGTCCCAGTTTCAGCTCGTGTTTTTGGATTGACCCTTAACATGATTACGGAAAACTCAACTCCCATTTTCTGATTTTTTTTGCGGCTCACCGAAAAACAAAGTATACAAACATTTATGAGATATACTGACTCTTTTAAAACATCTCTTTTTTTTTTCTTTTCTTTTTTTTTTTTTTTTGACAACTCTTTTTTTTTTTTTTTTTTTTTGAAACACGTGTCAGTATATCTCTTTCAACACATTTTGAAGCACACTTTTTTTCTTTTTGGTGGGAGAGTTTCTTTTTGGTGGAAAGAGTCGCTCCTAAACACAAGACTAAAGTCTGGGATAAAAAGTCTACTTGCGCGCACAGGTAAGGACTCCACCTTCCCTAATGAACACTAGGGTTGGATCTTATGTTCACCTGGTCTTTCCTGATATGTGTAGTGTAAACCAAGTTTACTTAAGCTCTCAAGAAAAAGCAAACCAACGGATGCTGTACTGGTGTCTCAGGTACAAGAATACGTCTTTAGTTAAGAGAGATTTTGATCTATTTCGTCAATGCTTTAAGTGAATTAAGCCGAGCCTGAGCGAATCAAGCTTCTGTGGCCTGGAAAATCTTCAAAAACAGAGGTTGAATATCCATAAACACTTATTGTATTTTTGTTTCAGCTTTTAAATCATTACTAAACACCATTTATTACTAATATATATATATTTATTTTTTTTTTCTTTTCTTTTTTCTTTTTCTTGCATATTTATAAATAGGTGGTAATTGTCTGATACCATAAAATACCCGGATCCTATGGATGCCTATCCACCCCCCCATGCCAAACAATGCTATGTCCTCATATGCATGCAGGGAAAGGCAGAGAACGGACGACAGATCGGGTAACAGGAGCTGAGGTTCAGGGTATAAATCAGGGTGGAAGGGTGGGTGGTGAAGAGAAAAGTGAAGTAATCGCGATAGAGGCGTGAAAAGTAATGGTGGATGGTGAGAGATTTGGCATTTTCTGGGACGAGAGTGTCCCAGGCGGATCAGAAAACAGATCAAGAAGAGGATGTTGGCCCTTAGATTGGCCAAGAAGGGGGGCTTTTTGGATAGATGGATCCAAAAGGGAATAGCCCCGGTGAGTAAGATGTGGGCTCAAGGTCCCAGTGTGGATTTGCAAATCCGCCTGATTTGGCGGGAAGGAAAGGGCAATTCGATCTTCAGGAGTGTGGACCGACGGTGAGCAGCCCGACAATGACTCAGACCACGAGGTATGGGAAGCGGAGAAAACCTCGTCAGAAGTCTGGTCAGGAGATGATACAGGAATAGGGAGGGATTGGGGAACGTCACAGTTTGTATAGGTCAGGCAGTCATCAGGTAATTCGCAGCAGTCTGAATTGGCTCCAATAAGTTCGATACACGTACTGACAGTCATGTCCTCGTCAAACGTGTCATCCTTGATGTAATCGCTATCAGCGTGAGAGTGCGATGCTGCAGCGGGATTAACCTGAAATCCCGGAGGAATACTCAGAGCTTGCA
Organism: Thalassia testudinum; assembly: GCA_037157565.1. Lineage (NCBI taxonomy): Eukaryota > Viridiplantae > Streptophyta > Magnoliopsida > Alismatales > Hydrocharitaceae > Thalassia > Thalassia testudinum. The sequence goes on from JAZHRO010000031.1 coordinate 127,119,221, forward strand.
GAATTTGATGAACCTGTTCCTGAGAAGGTTGTACCTGTGGTTGCGGATCACAGGGTACGAAGTTTTGTTGGTTTGGAACAGGTTTGGCGGGAAGAGTGCCCTGAGATCGAGTCGCCATGCTTAGTTGACTGATCTCAGCATTCTGCTACGCCAAATGCTGAAGAGAGGTCATGTTCTCTTTATGGCGCTTTGACATTTCCGTCATCATTCGCATCAATTTATCAAGAGGTTTTGATGCGTGTTTGGTTTTCTGTACGCAAGGGACTGATGGTGGATTTGCCATAAGATTAGATTGGGCCCTTGGGATGACGGGTGCGGACGATCGCCTTGGTCCACCAGCGGGGTTTTGGCGCTGCAGGTTGTTAGACCATGCGAAATTTGGATGATCGTGCCACCCTGAGTTATACGTGGTAGAAAATGGGTTGTTCCCCAGGGTGCAGGCGTCTTCTATGCCAGAAGACGTGTCCGCATATGTGTTCGACCACACGGAGGCTTGGTCCTCCGTGTTGAAATACTGGCTCGCAGAAGCCAATTCCACATGACTTACCGAGTCGCTTGGCGCGACCCTCGATAAGGAAGGTCTTGCAGGGTTTCTCGGGATAAGCCTGGTGTTGAAAGAATTGGAATTGTGATGAAGTGGTGAGGTGGGGGTGTGTGCCATGTTTGTGGAGGAGGAGGATGATTCGGCTCTTTTTCTAGATTTAGCAGTCAATTCAAACAGTTCAGGGTTTTGTGACCTCCTCCAAAACATGCACTACACAGGAAGAATTGGGGGGATAAGAGGGGAAAAGAGATGAGAGAAATGACTCCGCAAAGGTACACTTGATCACAAATCAATACAGTGAAGTTTTTTAACCTCTACAGTGTGCCCTTAGACCTAAAGATCTAAGTTACCTACTATCACGAACTACGGAACTGAATGCGAGCACTACGGAACCACCGGGCCAGATTGAAAGGCCGTTTGCCCCAATCTTAGACACCCGATAGCACGCGGGAACTCTCACTAGCACGTAGTCGCTACACGCAGGTAGTTAGACCTCCAATCCTTAGTAAGGGTCAAGTTACTACCAGTTTTAATTAGAGGCTTAGGGTCAAGTGCTTTTGGAATGTGAAGGGCGTTGTTTATGGGTAATGCCCAAGTGATTGATTTTAAGAGTGTGTAAGAACAAGCATGTAACGGGGAAATCTCCCTGAATTGAAGTTTTTATTGGCGAATGATTTTTAGAGTTCAGCCTTAAGTAGTATGAATTTTAGGGTTTTGCTGAATTACCAATTCAACCAATCTCCGAGTTTTTGCAAAAATACAGGTTTTCCTTCAAAAACCCAAGAAACCCTTCTTCAATTTTCAGTTAGTTAATGCATGCTAAAATGCAATGGGCTACCCTAAATGGAGATTTCTAAGTGTGGATGCACGAATTAGTTTTATATCAATGTGAAAGGGAGTCAAAGCACTTCAATTCAAATGCTCCCAATCACCAGAAATGATTTCCACACACAAGGCTTCAACCAAAAGATAAAGAAAATAAAATTGTTGGGGTTGAAGTATTCAGGATCGAATCACAGGCAAATTTGAAAAGTCGTGGTGGGGTTAGAATCAACTCAATTCCAAGTCTCCCCACCAAAAATGTGATCCTGAATTAAATATAAGTGAGGTAAAAGAGGGATATAAGCAATCTTTTTCTTTGCCTCAAAGAATACTTCCCTCGGCGAGAAATTCAAGAATCAAGATTCTCGGATTTTCGCTATGAGAAGTGTGGCGGAAAATCCCGGGGCAGTGGGAGTGAATACAACCAATCAAACAAGTGAATTTTAATCCACTTGCCCCAAGAAATCCCAAGAAGTTTTTCTAGTTTTTTTTTTTTTTTTTTGGGTGGCAAGCTAACCCTAGTTTGCTAAGAAAGAGAAAACCTACTGGTTTGGCAACGTGTGCGAAGTTCCAATGCGGTGTCGGCGTCTTCACGCTCTCGTTCCTGCCTTGGATCTGCCCTTGTTCCCGACTTCGTCTGCTTTCCTTCTCCTTCCACCAAGTTCACCTGCACACCAAAAACAACAATACCCGTGAAGAGGGAAGAGAAAAATTGAAAGGATTTGAATAGAAACTTACTCGAAGGCGCACCTCCCCGGCAACGGCGCCAGAAAAGTGTGATGGGTCGGCCCGAATAGGTTGTTAATATGATATTTTTATCGTTGAAATGTGGATAGTGGTTAACCTAATTCAGACCTAACCATCTCTTTACAAAATTTTAACCTGGCCTAATTGATTTTATCTTGTCACTTTTAGGCCCAGGGTCGAACTCAGGGAACTGGGGTTCAAGTCGAGTTTCTACGTTTTCCTTAAAACGCATCTCTTTCGTTCGTTTATTGTGTTTTTGGTATTTTTCTTATTTAGGTTTTTTTCTGGTAATCCTTGTTCTTGAGGCACACCCTCAAAATTGTATCCTTGGCTTTTAGCCAAAACAGAGTTTCAAAACATGTCTTGCTACTTACAAGATGGGGTACCTGCAAATCAAAGATTATCTTTTCACTTTTATACCTTTTTTTATCTTTTTACTAAGAAGGAAGCTAACAGATAGAAAGTAAATATAGTAGCTATAGATATATATTTATATGTAGTATATATATAAAGGGGTGGGAGTGGAGGTGACGATGGAGTGTAGCACTATGTCGAGTCAGTCGACGTCTAGAGAGACGCAACCAACACGACTAGGTGCCGCGTGGAGTGTGGATGGAGGATGGATGATGTATGGGACCACGCTTTTTTTTTGCACGCGTGTATCTGGAAATATCTGCAACTGGTGCAGATATTCCCGCGATACAACGTATAGTAAATAACATGAAAATATATGTACATATGTATGTATATAAGTAAATATATCTATATATATAGGTGTATAGGTATATATATATATATATGTATATAGATATTTATATATGTATATAAGTATATATATATATAAGTATATGTATAAGTATATAGATGTATATATATTATATATATATGTATGTATACATAACTATATAGATATACTATGTATATATATATATATATATGTATGTATATATATATTTATATATATGTTACTATAAGTGTGTGAGTGTGTGTGTGTGCGTCGGTGAATGTGTGTGTGTTGCTGTGAGTAAAAAAGAGAAAGAGAGAGAGAGAATACGTGAGAGAGAGAGAGAGCGGGAGAGAGAGAGAGAGAGTACGTGAGAGAGAGCGGGCTGGAGAGATCGAGCGCGCGGATGATGGCAGCGAGTTAAGACGTCCGCTCGCAGCGGCGGACGTCTGACTGTCGCGGTGCACCGCGCCTTCGCGCAGTGGACGGAGGCGTCTCCTGCAGACCGGGTGCGAGGACGGAGAGCGGGCGATGGCGCGCTCGGAGAAGGCAGCGGGGAGTCTGTAGTCGGTCGCGGAGGGTTGCGGAGGAGGGCAGGGGTCGGCGCGAGGCCGTAACCGGCCGCTGCAGTGCGCGCGGCGGCCGGCTGCGGGTGCAATGCGGGGTGGACAGAACGGAGATGGAGGCGGGGAACGGGCCTGCAGGCGCGCGCGGAGGGTTGCGCGCCTGCGGGGTAGGTCGCGGAGGAGGCGGGGGGTGCTGCTGCTGCTGCTGTCGCCGCGGTTTAGCTGCTGCTGCTGCTACTTCAAGCTTCGGAGCTTGAAGCGGCAGCAATGGCGTGGAGACGAAAACGAAGAGAAAAGAAAACGCCACGCCCACCTGCTCGTTGAAGAGCTGGGCGGTGGTGTTCCCACTGTGGTGGTGTGCACCACAGTGGGTTCTCAAGCTCGCCGGGTGCCTCCTCGACGGAGGGCCGGCGTATGGGAGGGGAGAACGGTGGAGAGGAAGGTGGTGGCTGCGGGGTCTTTGCAGCAGCTGCGTCTCTCCCTTCTTTCTTTTCGCGAGGAAGAAGCTGCTGCTTTATAGAGGAGGAGAGCATGGCCATGCAGCATGCGGGGAATGGGGGAGATGGCCACCGCAGGGAATGGTGCGAGAAGGACAGCAGGGAGTGTCGTTGGCAGGGAGAAATCGCATGGCGTTGCATGCAGCTGCGGGAAGAGTGCAGCCGCGGGAAGAAGGGAAAAGAAGAAATCAAGAGGAAAAATAAAAAGAGGGTGATTTTGCAAGGAGGCACTTGAAGAAAAATGTAACTATGCAGGCGATTGTTTCACTCCTCTTCCTCTCTTGATTAAATGCATGCATGCAACCGTTTTTACAAATGCGACAATAGGATTATAATATACATAGTTAATGCTAGAAAATAGCATAAGAAGGCGTTATTATAGGCGTGTTTTGAGGTGCAAACAGGCATCAAATAGACAGACTTGCTGGTTAGGCTCAAAGGCTTTTCTATGAATGAGTCAGTCGTGGACGGCTTTCATTTTCTCCTTATACTGTCGATTATTGTCAAAGGCGTCCCGACGAATTTCTTCGAGCTCAAATAATTGGAGCGTCCTCTCCGCACCAGCTAACTGGGGATCCATGTTACATTGCTTGACAGCCCAGTAAGCCCGGTGTTCCATTTCGACAGGAAGATGGCAGGCTTTGCTAAAGACAAAGCGATAAGGTGACATGCCTATCGGGGTCTTGAAAGCGGTCCTATATGCCAACAAGGCATCATCAAGTCGTGTGGACCAGTCTTTCCTGTCAGGTCTCACAGTCTTCTATAAAATGTTCTTGATTTGTCTATTTGAGACCTCGGTCTGCCCGTTTGTTTGCGGATGATACGGGGTAGCAATGCGGTGGTTCACCCCATATTTTCTAAGTAGGGCACGAAATTGGGAATGAATAAAATGGCTTCCACCATCACTGATCATGGCCTTTGGTATTCCAAACTGGGAAAAGATGTTCTTCTTAACAAAGTCAATGACAATCCTATGATCGCATCGGCGGGTGGCGACGGCTTCAATCCATTTGGAAACATAGTCTACCAAGACCAAGATGTACTCGAAGCCGTTGGATGGTGGAAAGAGGCCCGTAAAATCGATACCCCAAATGTCGAAGATTTCGACAATCAAAATGGGCTGAAGGGGCATCATATCTTTCTTGGTCATGGTCCCCAGCGTTTGGCAGCGTGAGTAAGTCTTGGCAAATATGTGTGCATCCTTAAATAGGGACGGCCAGTAAAATCCAGACTGCAAAACTTTTGCAGCTGTTTTCTTTCCAAAGAAGTGGCCACCACAAGCCTGGTCATGACAAAAGGAAAGCACACTCTGAACTTCATCTTCGGGGATACACCTCCTGATGATCTGATTAGCACATAGGCGAAACAGCATGGGATCATCCCAGAAATAGTGCTTGGCCTCAGCCAAGAACCTATCCCGTTGCTGTCTAGACCAACTGTGCGGGGTTTGTCCTACAACTAGTAGTTGACGTAGTCAGCATACCATGGCATTTTCTTGTCTTGTACAGCCGGGATGTGTTCATTAGGGAAGGCGTCAGATAGAGGTAGGGAGGGTCCAATGTGGTCTGGATGAAGTCTAGACAAGTGATCAACCACCACATTCTTCGATCCGGCCTTGTCTCAGATTTCCTGGTCAAATTCCTGCAAAAGTAGGATCCATCTGATGAGCCTTGGCTTTGCGTCCTTCTTGGCCAACAGGTGCCGGAAGGCTGAATGGTCAATGTAAATAGTCACGTGGGATCCTAGCAAGTACGATCGAAACTTTTCAAGTCCAAAGACTACAGCGAGCAACTCTTTCTCTATGACCGTATAATTTCATTGGGCCTCATCCAATGTTTTTCTTGTGTAGTAGATCACCACGGGCTTCTTGTCTTGCCTTTGTCCCAGTACAGCGCCTATGGCAAAATCTGATGCATCACACATAATCTCAAAGTCCTAGGACCAGTTTGAGGGTTGAAGTACAGGTGTGATGGAGACTAAGTACCGGAGGGTGTGATAAGCTTGGATGCAATCAGAAGACATGCGGAATATGGCGTCGTTGGCTAGAAGGTCGGTCAAGGGTTTGGAAAGCTTGGAAAAGTCTTTAATGAACCTTCGGTAGAAGCCAACATGTCCTAGGAAGGAACGAATCTTTCGGACCGAGCTAGGTGGAGGAAGTTTTGAAATTAAATCAACGTTAGCCCGATCTACCTCGATTCCCCTATGCGATACGATGTGACCGAGGACAATTCCTTCTTGAACCATAAAATGTCTCTTTTCCCAGCTTAACACTAGGTTAACCTCGATACATCGTTTCAGGATTTTCTCCAAGTTGCTCAGACAATGGTCGAACGAATTCTCAAATACAGAGAAATCTTTCATAAAGACCTCTAAGTATTCACCCACCATTTCTGAAAAAAGGGCTAGCATGCAACGCTGGAAGGTCGCAGGTGCATTGCATAACCCGAACGACATTCGATGGAATGTAAACGTGCCATATAGGCAAGTGAATGTGGTCTTTTCCTGATCTTCCAGAGCAATTGCGACTTGGTTATATCCTGAATATCCATCCAGGAAGCAAAAATACTTCTGCCCTGCCAATCTTTCACGGATTTGGTCAATGAATGGCAAGGGGAAATGATCCTTCTTAGTGGTTTCATTGAGCTTCCTATAATCAATACACACCAGCCATGCAGTGGTGGTGCTGGTGGGGATGGATTTGCCGTGATCATTGGTGACAACAGTGAGCCCAGCTTTCTTGGGAACCACTTGAGTGGGGCTCACCCAGGGGCTATCGGAGATAGGATAGATGATGTCGGCATCAAGCCACTTGATAATTTCATTTTTAACGACCTCTCGCATGTTTGGGTTTAACCGTCTCTACATCTTGCGGGAAGGTCGTGCCCCGTCTTCTAGGTAAATCTTATGGGTGCAATAGGTTGGGCTAATTCCTCTTAAGTCCGAAATGGTCCAACCAATGGCAACCCGATGTTCTGAAAGGGTCGCAGTCAACTTGAGTTCCTGATCCTTGGTTAGATGAGAATTAATAATCACTGGGAAGGTTTGGTCAGGTCCCAAGAAGACAAACTTGAGATTCTCGGGCAATGGTTGAAGTTTAGGTGCGGGTGGAACCACAGTAGATGGGAAGGGAAAGGGTGGGAGTTGATCAACATCAATCTCCTCAAATGGTGTCGTGTGATGGTACTCAGCCTTACAGAGGTCCACGGGTAAAGATGGTGACAAGTCAGCACAGTCACTACGGGTTTGGTGGTTTGATACAGAACTGAGGGTGAGGCATTCCTCAATCAGAGTTTCCACAAGATCATGTTCCTCAACGCAATCACAATCAAAAGACTTTGTCGCCTAATGAGAGCCTCCTCATGAGCCATAACTAGCTCATTTTGACCTAATAAAGAAGATAAAAGCTCCTACATAACCTAGAAGAAGGCTTAACTGAAGGAACAAGTGCTCTGAGAAGAAAACATGAAATAAAGGTTAAAACTGCAATTTTACCATTGCAGTACATAAACAGGATTTCTCAGAGGCAAAACATATGTTAAATGGTCTAAATAAGATAAAAAGTGGGTTGAGTCAATTAGAAATGGGTTTACGTGCAATCTAAGAATTAAATGACACTTGGTAACCCTAAAACAGACCCACTTAAATTAACAAGGTTCCGATCAGAATAAAAATCAAGTAAACCCTCTAAAAATCATGGAAAAACATCCTCTAGGGTTTATAACACTTAATTTGGCCTTTGGAACCCAGTTTGACCTAGATTAGGGTCCTAGCTCTTCAATTAACCTAATTTGGGCTTTTACGCAAAATGTCTAGTCAAACGTGGTCAAACCTAAAATCCAACTTCACCATTGGATTCCCTAGGTCCAAATTACGTTTATACCAAAATTTGGAACTAAGGAGAGGTCATCTTGACCTAATTTGCAATTTAGTACACCCAAATCATAATTTGGTCCCTATCTTTTGAATATCTTTGCAGAGAGCCCCCTAAGTTCTTTGCCGCCTTTGCAAACCGGTCCTGCTGCCATTGTTAGGGCAGAACCAAGCTCCGGCGAGGTTTATAGAGAGATTACTCTCTGATTCCTCAGAGATTCCCTCCCAGAAATGGAAGGGAGATTCTCTGAGGAATTCCCTTCCATTTAAGGCCAATCACAACCTCTGGTGTGAACCCAATCTCTCGTGCGAACGCACGAGGGATTTGGGTATCTTAACCTCTTTCCTACTTCGGCGAGCAATCGGAGGCAATGACGTGCCCTCCACTCCCTGAGCGACTGGCCCAGTGCCTATATAAGAACCCACACCTCCGGCTGCTCATCTTCAGCTTGATTTGGCCGAGTTTCCACCTCCAATTCATCTCCTCCTACCCGGCCAAAGTTCCCAGCAAGCTCCAGCGAGCCCCCCTCCCCTCCCTCTTCATTCTGCCACAAAACGAGTGGCAAAGTTATCTTCCTGACTCTCCTCCACGTCGCGCAGTACCCGCGCAAGCCGCCTCAGCCCCGTCGTCGCCGCCGTTCTCCACCATTGGGCAGCGTCTTCTCCGGTGACAGCAGGTACAGCTGTCCGCCCTCCATCCTCCTTCGTCCCTACAATTAGTTTAGAACTATTCCCTGTAGTCCCCTCTCTCTTTTCCCCTTGTTATCTCATCTAATCGACCCTTGACCGACGCCGACAACCCTCATCTTCCACATCACCGACCGACCTCCGGCAAGTCGCTCCCACCATTCCGCCCCTCCACACGGCTCGCCGACCATCTCGTAAGCTCTGCCTCACCACCAGGAACACATTCCACCCCTCCACTGCCACTCCGCACATCCACAGTACCCCCCGAACAACCCCACACATCTGGCCACAGGTTGACCTAGGCACGCACGCTTAGGCCATCCTGCGGCCTGCAGCATGGCTCACCACCTTCGCCATGCTATGACGAAGGTCCCTTACTGGTCTAATTGAGCCGAGAGGCTCGTTTTGTGTCTGACAAGATCTCAGCTCCTGCAGCCATTGGCGACATTTGAAGTAGCTCCAACGCAGCTCCAGGCGTCAGGTCCTCCAGGCTCCAGGCGCAGCAGGTTCCGGCGAGCAGGGCGAAGAGGTCTGGCTCAGCAAAGGGCGCTGCAAAGCTAGCAGCCTTGGTGATTGCACGCAGGTCTGCGGGCGCGCGCGAAATTAGGGCAGAACCTTTGGTCCCACATCGTGGAATCGCGAGGCGCGGTTATGCCATAAGTTGTTTTTGTGATATAGCTTTAATGCCTCCGAAAGCACAGGGGTGAGGTCCCTCACTTGCCCTCACACCCGCCTCGTCCACAGTTTCATCTCGCTGATCTGGCAGGATCCGACCCGACCCAAACCCACGCACTCCTCGCGCATCACCACCTGTAGGTGCGCCTTGTCCCGGGTGCGAATCAGACCTGATTTACCCGTGTGGCTCTGGGAGAGCGTGTTTGAGTCAATTGCTGAGAGAGAGACACGCGGGTAGAGGGAAAGGGGTAGGTTTTGCTCTGTGTAGGCACAGGCTGAACGTTGAGGAAGAAAGACTTGGCCGCAAGAAGAAGAGAAGAAAGAAGAAGGAAAGGCAGGAAGAACAGAAGGACCAAAGAAGAAGGCAGGCAAGGCAAGGAAGAGGAAAGAAGCCTTCGCAGGAGAAGAAGGAAGAGCAGGGCAGAGGCAAGACAGAAGATGAAGTAGAAAAAGAGACTACAGAAGAAGAAAGAAAGAAAAAGAAAAAGGGAAAATACTTTTAAGACGTTTGATCACCATATCAGACGTCCAATTTCATATTTTTTTGTCCCAATTACTTTTAAGCGTATACATTCATATTTGAATTGACATTTTGAGTAAGTTAGAGTGTTCAATTACATTTTGATTAGTAGTAAATTCCATTTTCTCCCTGTGTTCGACCTCGGATACTGCGATTTTCGAGTAATAAAATTCTCTATTTGTTTGAACGCTTTGTCGGCTATGCTACAATGTCATATTCTCTTTAAAACCCGCACAAAAGCGCTACGAACATTTTGGTGCCGTTGCCGGGGAACAACGCGCAATTTACCACTAGTCTCTACATTCTTTCTATCATAGCGAACACTAACTTGCCCTACCTTGCTTTGATGTGATCTTGCAGGTACTTCACGAGAAAATCTCTCCCACAAGTCAACAACTCCAGGGCAGGTAATTTCTTTTCTTCCTTAATCATCCCCTAATCTTTGAAAGACAAAAGGAAGAAAATCAATTTAGGAATCAATTGCCTTCTTTATATACTAATCACCATCTCTAAGGCAAAACATTTCCTGATTTCGCGAAAATTTCTGCAATATTCTTGAAGTTGGAATGATTTTTTCTATTGATTCCATCCCACAAATTCTTGTGCCTAATTGAAATAACGCTTAATCTCGGCGTACCACACACTTCTTGTTTATAAGTCCAAAGAGAACTTTTGTGAAAAAGAAAAAGAGGATTGGAAATAGAACCAAGTTAGGGTTTCCACATTAGGGTCTTGAAACGCTAGTCACACATGCCTGTATAAAATAAAATAAACCCTCCCGCATCAATGTGCTACCCAAGCCCTTGATTGAAGAGAGCTAAATAAGACAAACCCTAAAATTAAGCTCTAAAATCACTTGAATCTTACAATTTTTGGACCTAATAACCTAGGAGTCAAATCAGGGTGATCTTTAGGCTCCAAACTTAGAATCATTCTGCCATCTATAGGACAGGTCAGGTGAAGTTGACCCCTTGGGTCAACCAAAAATATCTAAAGTTCAAGTGAGAACCCTAAAAGCACCTTTGAAATAAAAAGTGATAGACTTAAGAGGTCAAGGTCCCCATTCTGGTCTACCTGGAATCTCAGTGACAAGAGAGGTCGGGTGGGGGAAACCCTGTAACCCGTAGGGACGCTCTATCGTGTAGGGGTCTTTGCGGGACTCTCCCTCTCTGGCTGCCTAGGTAATTCTCAGGTGGACGATCTTCGGATCTAGGGGTCCATCCGCCCCGAACCTCCATAGTCATCCAAACATCTTTGGGTGTCTTGATTGGGTCAAGAACATCTCCAGTCCCTCATCTTTTCTCTTTAGAGCACACATACACATTTTCAGTGGGACTCGTTATCCAGATCTGATCGCTTGATAACTACATCTTGATTCAAACTCTGATTCTACATCTTGATTCCACCACCTGATCCAAGAATGCAGCCAAACCACCTAGGACCACCATTCAAGAAACCTGAATATGAGAGATCCATGAGAGATAAAATGATTAAGGATGCCATGAAATTCTATGAAAATGAAGAAACCTCAACAATAGTAAGAAACATTCAGGTTGATGTCCCAACAACCACAACCTTTGTCATAACTTGTGCCCATGTACTATTAGCAGAAGCCAACAAAGGATCAACCTGTGACTTGCTCATTACTACATACATTGAGATAGAAAAATTGCACAATAGTGAATACCTTCAAGCAACACCAAGATAGTCTTGAAAAGCGGGAAGAGAAAATGAGATTAACAAAACAAGTGATTGATCAGGAATACCCGTACATACCACCAACAGAGGATGAACCATCTTGGGACAACATCGAGGATAAATATGATCTCGGGTTTGAGGAACAAAATGGTTGTGGATTCTGATGAGAGCCTCATCATGAGCCATAACTAGCTCATTTTGACCCAATAAAGAAGATAAAAGCTCCTACATAATCTAGAAGAAGGCTTAACTGAAGGAACAAGTGCTCTGAGAAGAAAACATGAAATAAAGGTTAAAACTGTAATTTTGCCATTGCTGTACATAAACGGGATTTCTCAGAAGCAAAACATAGGTCAAATGGTCCAAATAAGATAAAAAGTGGGTTGAGTTAATCAGAAATGGGTTCATGTGCAATCTAGGAACTAAATGACACTGGGTAACCCTAAAATAGACCCGCTTAAATTAACAAGGTTTCGATCAGAATAAAATGCAAGTAAACCCTCTAAAAATCATGGAAAAACATCCTCTAGGGTTTAGAACACTTAATTTGGCCTTTGGAACCGAGTTTGACCTAGATTAGGGTCCTAGCTCTTCAATTAACCTAATTTTGGTTTTTAAACAAAATGTCCAGTCAAACGAGGTCAAACCTGAATTCCAACTTCGCCATTGGATTCCTTAGGTCCAAATTAGGTTTATACCAAAATTTGGACCTAAGGAGAGGTCATCTTGACCTACTTTGCAATTTAGTACACCCAAATCACAAATTGGTCCCTATCTTTTGAATACCTTTGCAGAGAGCCCCCTAGGTTCTTCGCTTCCTTTGCAAACCGGTCCTGCCGCCATTGCTAGGGCAGAACCAAGCTCCGGCGAAGTTTCCAGAGAGATTGCTCTCTAATCCCTCAGAGATTCCCTCCGAGAAATAGATGGAGGATTCTCTGAGGAATTCCCTTCCTTATAAAGCCAATTACAATCGCTGGTGTGAACCCAATCTCTCGTGCGAACGCACGAGAGATTCGGGTATCCACCTTCCTTCCAACTCCAGCGAGCTGGCAGACCTAATTGCGTGGTCTCCACGCGCTGGTAGGTGCGGCCAGCACCTATAAAAGACACCCCAGACCCTGCCGCAGAGGGCAAGCTTGATTTTGACGGAGATCCCTTCCAAATTCCTCCCTCTCCCATCTCCAGCCAAACGACCCACAAGCTCCGGCGACCTCCTCCCCACCTTCTCGTCTCTTTGCTGCCATACCAGCAGCAGAGTCCTCTCCGCCGCTTCCTCCCGCGTCGAGCTGTACCCAGCGCGTGCGCTTCTGACCTCGTCTTCATCGCCGCTTCCTCCCTCAGGGTCTTTCTTCCCCGACGACGGCAGTTACGAGCCGTCCTCTCCGCCGCCTTCCTTCCTTCCAGATAACCATAGATACGTTCTCCATCCTCTCCTCTCTCTTTTCCCCCAACTATTTTACTTGATTACCCCTCGACAGTACCTAACCGCCTCCATCTTCCTCGCCTCCGACCTCACTCCGGCGAGCCGCCCACACCACTCCGCCACTCCACACGGCTCGCCAACCACCTCGAGAGCTCCGCCTCACCACCAGGAACCCATTCCACCCCATCACTACCACTCCTGACCTCCACAAGCACCCCCCGACCAACCCACCATCTCCGGCCACAGGTTGACCTAGGCATGCACGCCTAGGCCGACCGACAACCTGCAGCATCACCCACCGCCTTCGCCGTGCTGCGGTGAAGGTTTCCAGCTATTCTGATTGGGCCAATAGGCCGTTCTATTGGATGTCAGGTGTAAGCCCCAGCCGCCATTAACAGCCGAAGCAGCTGGGAGCTTGGAGCAGCAGCAGGCGTCAAGCTTCCTAGGCAGCAGGTGCAGCAGATTCTCGCAAGTGTCACGAAGCAACCAAGGCCAGCCAGTAGCGCCAGCAGAGTCAACAGCTTGGGCAATTGCATGCGAGAGTCTGCGGGCGCGCGTGAAATCAGGGCAGAACCTTTAGTCCCACATCGTGGGATTGCAGCCCTCAGGTACACTATAAATTGCATTTGTGCTTTAAGCCGGTTGCCTCCGTAAGCACAGGGGTGAGGTCCCTCACTGCCCTCACACATGCCTCGTCCGCGGCTTGACCTCGCGGATCTGGCTGATCCGACCCGACCTAGACCTACGCACTCCTCGCGCATCACCACTTGCCGGTGCGCCTGGTCCCGGGTGCGAACCCGACCCGACTACCCGTGTGGCTCTGGGAGAGCGTCCGTGAGTGCATTGCTTCAGAGAGAGAGAGATGCTTGGGTAGAGGGACGAGGGTAGGTTTTTGCTACTGTGTGGTGTGTGCAGGAAGGAAGAACTGTCCCAGGCAGCGAACACTTAGTGGCTGCAGAACAGGAAGAGAAGAAAGAAGAGGCTGCGTAGCAGTGAAAGGAGAATTCTTCGCAGAGAAGAAGAAGAAGGAAGACAAGGCAGAAGAGAGAGAAGAACGAAGAAGAAGACAAGGGAAGACTGCAAAAGAGATCAGAAGAAAAAGAAGAAGAACGGAAAGATACCAGAAAAGCAAAGGAGGGAGAAGAGCCACGAAGAAGAGAGAAAGAGAGATGACATTTAAGATGTTTGATACACAAATCAGACGTCCAATTCTACTTTTTTTTCCAAATCCTTTTTTAAAATTCTCTTTGAATGAGTTATATTTGCATTTAAACAGGTGTATTCTTTGGTTTTACAAAGTACTGAGATTGCTCCCCATGTTCGACCTCGGATACTCCGGTCTTCGAGTAATAAAATTCTTTATATTTGTTTAGACGTTTTGTCGGTTATATTACAACGTGACATCCTTTAAACCCGCAAAAAATCGTCGACAACAATTTTGGCGCCGTTGCCGGGGAGCAACGGCACTTTTAAAACTTTTGAGTACAACTTTTCTATCTAATATCCGACTTAACTTCTCTCTTTTGTTGTGTTCAAGCAGGGAAAGCAAAACAAAAAGGAAAGAATAGCAACTGCAGAACAGACTCTCCAAGGAACAGGTAATCTCCATAAGCCCTCTCTCTTAACCCTCTCACAATCTAAAAAAGGAAAAAAAAGGGGGAAATCAACTTAGGGCTACCTGTTTCATATTTAGTAACTCATTAAGTTGCCTGATTTTCATTTCAACATATTTTTATCTGTTCATCCAATTAAGGCAACTAGGGCTAAAACTTTCTTGATTTAGCCCTAGGTGCTAATTTCTACGGCAACTAAATTGGACCCACGAGAGCCAAGTTAGGGATTGCAGAGCTAGGGTTTTTAGAGACACATCTTCTCTAAAACAAAGAAACAAACTTTCCAAAAAGAGGTGTGCCTAAACCATGTCTGAAACGATTTATACAAGAGGAACCCTAAGCAAATCAGGTTGATAATCCATTTGAACCATAAAAGGAAGGACCTAAAAGCTCTCAAAGGAACAAGAGGTGAAATTGATCCCTTGGGTCAACCAACCTTAATATTAGGTCACTTTTGCACTCAAAATACTTAAAAGTTCAAGCGGAATATTAAGCACCTTGATCTTAAAATAAAAAAAAGGTAGACTTAAGAGATCAAGATCCCCATTCTGGTCTACCTGGAACCGCAGTGACAAGAGAGGTCAGGTGGGGGAAACGCTATAACCCGTGGGGACGCTCTACCTTGTAGGGGTCTTTGCGGGACTCTCCCTCTCTGGCTGCCCAGGTATTTCTCAGGTGGACGATCTTCTGATCTAGGGGTCCATCTGCCCCGAACCTTTATAGTCACCCAACAATTCTTGGGTGTCTTGATTGGGTCCAGCACCTTCTAATCTCATCACATCTTTCGGTGCATGTTCGGTAGGAGGTCCTTAAGACCACCTTTAAGACCTCCTTTAGAAATTCATTCTCGTCAAGGCCAATCCTCGATGCCCTTGTTTGTGCAGCAACCCCACCACATAAATCTTTCATCTGACTCAGACCCTAATTCTCCTTCTTCTCCCATCATGGCACAACCCATTGAAGAGGAGAATAACCTTGAACACCAACTTCAACGCCTGAACGATCTCTTTCAGAACTTTGTAAACCCACTGCAGCGACCTATGATGTGAGATCACTATAATCCTACTGCGGTGGCAATCGAACCCCGAGTACGAATCCCAATTGGAGGACCCAATTCTGATCTGAAGCCCAATATGATTCATGCCATACCGAAGTTCCATGGGCTTAACTCTGAGGATCCATTCCAACACATTAAACAACTCAAGCATTTGGCCCAGACCTTCGGGTCAGATGTACAAAACCGGGATATCCTACTCATGAAAATGTTTTCGTTCTCCCTCTTGGACAAGGTTGCACACTGGTATCAGACTCAGACCCGCCCGATCAACACATGGGAAGAATTACAGTCTGAATTTTTGAAAAAATTCTTCCCTGTTGGCCGGACGAATGCCTTGCGCCACCAGATCACTCATTTCACTCAACAACTGGGAGAACCTCTTCACGAAGCTTGGGATCGATTCCTAGATCTCATGCGAAAGTGGCCACATCACGGAGTTCCTAAGTGGGAACAAGTCCAGTCTTTTTACCAGGGACTCCGTAAGGATATTCGTCTATTCGTCAATGCAACATGTGAAGGAAACATCATGGGCCAACACGAGGACACAGTGTGGGAGATTCT
This sequence comes from Thalassia testudinum, assembly GCA_037157565.1. Lineage (NCBI taxonomy): Eukaryota > Viridiplantae > Streptophyta > Magnoliopsida > Alismatales > Hydrocharitaceae > Thalassia > Thalassia testudinum. The sequence goes on from JAZHRO010000031.1 coordinate 127,135,225, forward strand.
CGAAAACATGTGCGAGAACTCCATAAACAATGACTCCTTAGGCTTATTCGACAGGACGAATGTCCGCGCATCAACGAATCTAAGAGGGACACATGAGACGCAGGACCTGTCCACGTCTGTCGACCTGGAACTGATGGCCAGTCGGTTGGACAAGGTCTCTATCATAGAAAAGAAGGTGGACGAGCTAACTCGACATTTGCAGCAAGCCACCTCTGCACAAAACTCTTTTGCACGACCTCCTCTGGCAAGGGAAACAATGCAAAACATATATCACCAACCTGCCAAGGGGATGGACCCATATCCACCCTCGTCTACCTCTTGGACCGGAGTGACCTCCGATCCCTTCTACTCGAGTTGGGGGAACTCTGAACCCTCGTATTCTGACTTTCCTGAGGTTCCTCAGAACTGCGAGGACCTCAACGCCATCCAGAATGACCCATACTCCAATACCTACAACCCTGGATGGCGAAATCATCCTAACTTTCAGTGGGCGGGAAATTCTCAAAAACCACCATATCAACCCCGTCCACAAGCTCCTCGTCCATATCAGCCGCCTCAGCTTCGGCCCAATCCCACTTACAAATCCGGGCAAAATCAGGATCACCTGACTCTTATCCTTCAAACACTGGCTGACATTCAAAAGACGAATGCGGCAATGCAAAAACAGCACAAGGACGAGATCACGGAGGTTCGCAACCAACTGGCCCAGACGGCAAATTCCCGCCAACCTGGCACCCTTCCTTCGCAACCTCTGCCCAACCCAAATAACGTACCGACCCAGAGGCACGTTATGAATCCGAATCCAGGCCACGCACATTTGATTTATCAGGCCCCTGCTACTCCATCACCAGACGGGATGGAGGCTTCAACATCTTATGCAGGATTGCAGCAGCAGCCACCCCTCCTACCTAACCCAAACCAAAATCAGGCCGGATTAAACTCTGCAACAACACGTAGTGGTAAAACAACACAAGACCCACATTATCCGAACCACTCCAAGCCTGATAATCGCCAAGACCCTAGGGTAGTTATCCAAGATACTACTGTTCCAGATCAAGAACCTGGACCTATCCTAGAGGAACCAGCTAGGATCCCATTTCCTGAGGCCTTGACCAAAGGAAAAAGGACAACCAAACCTGTGGCTCCTGAGGAGGATCTGGTCAAGCTCTTTGAACAGGTCCAGATAAACATCCCGTTGATGGATGCAATCCGCCACATACCGGCTTACGCAAGGTTCTTGAAAGACATATGTACACCTAAACGTAAGCTACGAACCAAGGATGGGAACTCAATCGTACTATCAGAGCAAGCCAGCTCTGTCATCTTGAGCAAACTCCCACCTAAGGCTAAAGACCCAGGAACTCCCTTGATTTCTTGTAAAATTGGTGAAACCCAACTTGATAGAGCCCTACTAGACCTAGGTGCCTCCATAAATTTAATACCTACATCCCTCCTTGACCACCTTGAAGAATCTAAACCTAAACCCACTGAGGTGACAATGCAGTTAGCCGATCGATCCATCAAGTCTCCCAAAGGAATACTCGAGGATGTCATTGTTAGGGTACGAGATTTTTATTTCTCAGTGGACTTCATAGTATTGGACATGGATGCACCTAAGAACCCAAGGGACACACCAATCATATTAGGGAGACCCTTTTTGGCCACTGCTAGGGCCAATATAAACTGCGAAGAGGGCCAGATAGAATTAAAATTTGGGAATCAAAATCTGAAGATTGACATTTTCAAGGCCCATCAAGGGATTAATTGCGGGGTTATAGAGGAAATTTGTGATGTCGAAGCCGTGGTTGATGAACTGCATATAGAGGACAACCTGATTATTCCTGATCAACCACTAGAGAATCAAAAACCACTAACAGAGGAGTGCGGACATGATCTAGACACACCTATGACTCCTACCATTGCTCCCGATACAAGCCCCAAACCATCCGCTGCTGCTGACAATCCTGTCATGGAACTCAAGCCCCTTCCCGAACATCTAAAATACGTCTTTTTGGATTCAAATCAGACATTTCCTGTGATTATCAATTCTTGACTCACACCTGACCAGGAACTCTGTTTGATTTCTGTTCTCCAGCAACATCGTAGAGCCATTGGATGGACTCTAGATGATTTGACTGGTATAAGCCCTTCATACTGCACACATCGAATCTACACAGAAGAAAGCTCACGACCTTGAAGAGAAATGCAAAGATGCCTAAACCCTAACCTACAGGAGGTCATGAAAAAGGAGATCATTAAGTGGTTAGATGCAGGGATCATCTACTCGATCTCCGACAGTCGTTGGGCGAGTCCAACACAAGTGGTGCCTAAGAAGGCAGGACTTACCATCATCACGACTGAAACCGGGGAAGTCATTCCTACCCGAATAGCTAATTCGTGGAGAGTCTGCATTGATTACAGAAGACTAAATTCCTCCACGAAGAAGGATCATTTCCCACTACCGTTTATTGATCAGATCCTCGAGAAACTAGCGGGAAATAGATTCTTCTGCTTTCTTGACGGGTACTCCGGTTACAATCAGGTGGCAATCCATCCAGAGGACCAAGAAAAGACCACATTCACCTGCCCCTTCGGGACGTACGCGTTCCGAAGGATGCCGTTCGGTCTCTGCAATGCACCTGCAACTTTTCAGCGGTGCATGCTTCCCATATTCTCAGATATGGTAGGTGATTATCTGGAAGTCGTCATGGATGACTTTTCAGTTTTTGGACAATCATTTGACGATTTCCTCCAACACTTGGTCCATATACTCAGGCGGTGCATTGAGGTGAATTTGGTTCTTTCCTGGGAAAAGAGCCATTTCATGGTGCCTGAGGGAATTGTCCTGGGACATTTAATCTCAGAGAAAGGCATCCAAGTGGATCGAGCTAAGGTTAACCTGATTTCCAAGCTCCCTATGCCTAGCTCGATTAAGGACATACGATCTTTTTTGGGGCACATCGGTTTCTACCGTCGATTCATCCCTGATTTCTCCAAAATCACGCGCCCCCTGACCAATCTTCTCTCCAAGGATGTGCCTTTCGAAATTTCCAAGGAATGCACTCAAGCATTTGAGATCCTACGTGACCGAGTCACCCAAGCCCCAATCCTACAGTCCCCTGATTGGTCTCAACCCTTTGAGATCATGTGCGATGCATCTGACTTCGCTGTAGGAGCGGTTTTGGGGTAGAAAATTGATGGGAAACCTGTGGTCATTTACTACGCCAGCAAAACACTGGATGAGGCTCAGCGTAACTATACGGTTACTGAGAAAGAGCTGCTGGCCGTAGTATTTGCCCTGGAAAAATTCAGATCATACCTTCTGGGTTCCCGTATTATCATTTAGTCGGATCACACAGCTGTAAGGCATGTCCTTGCCAAGAAGGACGCGAAACCTCGACTATTCGCTTGATCTTGCTATTGCAAGAATTTGACCTCGAGATTCGCGACAAGGAGGGAAAGCACAATGTGGTAACTGATCACTTGTCCCGCCTTCCTTCTGAAATTATTGATCCTTCCGGACCTATTACAGAACATTTCCCTGATGAGCACCTCCTGACTATCAGTACAAGTCTTCCATGGTTCGCCGATATAGTTAATTACCTGGCATCACATCAGATTCCACCCGATTGGTCGAAGGCCAAAAGGGACAAATTGCGTTCCGATGCCAAGTATTACCTTTGGGAAGACCCGTATCTTTTCCGCATTGGTGCTGATCAGATAATCCGACGATGCGTCACGGAGGTGGAAATCAAAGACATACTCTCATTCTGCCATGACCAGGCATGCGGTGGACATTTTTCTGGACATAAAACCCCATCGAAAGTCCTCCAGTGTGGCTTCTACTGGCCCACAATTTTCAAGGATGCATACGATCACTGTAAGGCATGTTCCCTTTGCCAGACTCTGGGCAGCATGAGCCATAGAGACATGATGCCTCTACAACCGATCTTGGTATGCGAAATTTTTGATATTTGGGGGATTGATTTCATGGGACCCTTTCCGACCTCGGATGGCTTCGAATACATCTTACTCGCAGTTGACTATGTGTCCAAGTGGATAGAAGCCATTCTGACCCGAACCAACAATCATAAAGTCGTTATAAAATTCCTCCATCAAAATATTTTCTCAAGGTTTGGGATTCGCGTGCTATAATTTTCGACGGAGGGACCCATTTTACGAACGCTCAGTTCAGCTCACTGATGAACAAATACGGGGTGTCACACCGAATCTCTACTCCTTACCACCCCCAAACTAATGGTCTAGCTGAGCTATCTAACCGAGAGATCAAGAAGATCCTTCAGGTTACTGTTCGACCTGATAGAAAAGATTGGTCTTCTCGGCTTCCAGAAGCATTGTGGGCTTATAGGACCGCCCACAAGACCCAATTAGGAATGTCTCCCTTCAGACTAGTGTACGGGAAGGCATGTCACCTCCCCGTCGAATTGGAGCATAAAGCCTATTGGGCAGTACGGACTTGTAATCTCGACCTTTCTAAGGCTAGAACCCACAGAAGACTTCAAATGAGCGAGATCGAGGAATTACGCCACAACGCGTATGAGAACTCGCGAATTTACAAAGAATGGGTTAAAGCTTTTCACAACAAACACATTTCTAGAAAGGTCTTTCATCCTAGTCAAAAAGTTTTACTCTTTGATGCCCGACTCAAATTATTCCCAGGAAAGCTAAGATCCAAGTGGGTCGGACCCTACCTAGTCCGACAAATCTTCGAAAATGGAGCCATTGAAATCAGCCTACTCAGCCACGATTCTGAACCCTTTGTCGTGAACGGTCAGAGACTCAAGCCGTTCATTGACATGACCGATATAGATTTGGCTGAGTCATCCTTTACCCTCCATTCCTCTTGAGCTCATTGCGCCCAGCCGATGGCGTAAAACTCAGCGCTTAACGGGAGGCAACCCGTCATTCTTTGAAAAACCCGAAACCGTTTCTGACATCTCTATGCGGAACTCATATTTCACTTTAGGGTTCATCCATTAGAACAGCCGACTTCACCTCAGGGATACCTACCCGAGATTAGAAATCGTTCGCAACAAGTCACTTCGACCCATTCACTCACCACACACCTGTCCTAATAAATGAACTAAGCCGAATTCGAACCGACCTAATTTACAATGGGGACATTGCAAATCTTAGGCATGGGGGGGTATGAAAAAGCAAAATGTCAGAAAATTCATATCAAGAAAGGGTTTCACATAAAAAAAAAAAGAGAGAGAGAGACTTGATAGTGGGGAGGAATAATTTAGGAGGAAAAGAAGGAAAAATGACAAAAAGGAGCACAAAATGAAAATGAAAAGAAATAGTCATTAGTAAAAGATTAAGGGGTTAACTGAAGTTCTAGACCGAATCAAGAAAAAGAAAAGAAAAGTGCTATGGAGATATAACAAGAGATTAGCGGGAACACTGGTCTTAGGCCTTTTGGGCTAGTACCTTTAGCTTAAAAAATTCACGTATCCGTTAAAATCTGGATAATCCACAAGAGGTTAAGGAAAATGCGAAGCTTGAGTATTAGGTCTAAGACTTAGGAAGTATTCGGCCGCGTTAACTGACCTCCGATTTGCGGGATTCGGTAACCTAAGCACCCAAATTCACACACAGTCTGGTTCAGTGCGCATAAAACATCCAAATCACGTGAAAAGCGTTTAATGTTATGAAAAGTCACCTAGATTAAGAACGGTCAATCAACACAAATTGATTCGGACGAGTTCCCAGCGTGGAGAGGCGGGAAATTCCCCTCGAAGATGCGTAACAACATATCGTCTCCTCGGTGCTTGTCTCTTAGGATATTTAAATATCCTACCCGGGGCATGTAAGCACTCTACTGGTTCAGATACCATGGGCGACATTATCACGAAATGTCGATCGCCAGGGTCTGGATTCGGCCACGGAACGCCATGGGAGGGATTATCTCGAAATCTCAAAAGCCAGGGTTCTGGGGGTTGCCATGGGCGAGATTATCTCGAAATCTCGAAAGCCAGGGACCTTTGAGGATTGACGATGGGGACGAGGAATCCAATACAGACCGTGTTGAGAAGCTAATCCGAAGCTAGAAATAAAAAGAAAAGAGAGAGAAAAGCTCTCCAAACAAATAAATCTTCTATCTCTCTCTTACAAAAAATGCACTGCAAACTTAACTTAGGCTAAAAATATCTCAAGCACGGGTGCTTTAACCGTGGAGTCCAACAAACCATGGGTTAGTTTCTGTGGGCCATAGACGCCTTTGCAGAAGACTGAGGCTAAAGCAGAACAGGTCTGGATTTTGGTTGGTACTTGAGTACCTCTAGGCCTATTGTCGGCATTCCCACCTAATCACAAAAGAAAAGGAGAAGCACTTATCATTGTTGACAGACATTCAGGGTCTAGAACGGAAGTTAAAACTTTGAAATTTTGCTAAGGGACTAGCAAAAGCTAGGCATGGGGGTATGATGAGAGCCTCATCATGAGCCATAACTAGCTCATTTTGACCCAATAAAGAAGATAAAAGCTCCTACATAATCTAGAAGAAGGCTTAACTGAAGGAACAAGTGCTCTGAGAAGAAAACATGAAATAAAGGTTAAAACTGCAATTTTACCATTGTAGTACATAAACGGGATTTATCAGAAGCAAAACATAGGTCAAATGGTCCAAATAAGATAAAAAGTGGGTTGAGTTAATCAGAAATGTGTTCATGTGCAATCTAGGAACTAAATGACACTAGGTAACCCTAAAACAGACCTGCTTAAATTAACAAGGTTTCGGTCAGAATGAAAAGCAAGTAAACCCTCTAAAAATCATGGAAAAACATCCTCTAGGGTTTAGAACACTTAATTTGTCCTTTGGAACCTAGTTTGACCAAGATTAGGGTCCTAGCTCTTCAATTAACCTAATTTGGGTTTTTACGCAAAATTTCTAGTCAAACGAGGTCAAACCTAAATTCCAACTTCTCCATTGGATTCCTTAGGTCCAAATTAGGTTTATACCAAAATTTGGACCTAAGGAGAGGTCATCTTGACCTACTTTGTAATTTAGTACACCCAAATCACAAATTGGTCCCTATCTTTTGAATACCTTTGCAGAGAGCCCCCTAGGTTCTTCGCTTCCTTTGCAAACCGGTCCTGCCGCCATTGCTAGGGCAAAACCAAGCTCCGGCGAAGTTTCGAGAGAGATTGCTCTCTAATCCCTCAGAGATTCCCTCCCAGAAATGGAAGGAGGATCCTCTGAGGAATTCCCTTCCTTATAAAGCCAATTACAATCGCTGGTGTGAACCCAATCTGACGTGCGAACGCATGAGAGATTCGGGTGTCCACCTTCCTTCCAACTCCGGCAAGCCGACAGACCTAATTGCACGGTATCCACGCGCTGGTAGGTGCGGCCAGCACCTATAAAAGACACCCCAGACCCTGCCGCAGAGGGCAAGCTTGATTTTGACGGAGATCCCTTCCAAATTCCTCCCTCTCCCATCTCCGGCAAAATGACCCACAAGCTCCAGTGACCTCCTCCACTACTTCTCGTCGCTCTGCTGCCATACCAGCTGCAGAGTCCTCTCTGCCGCTTCCTCCCGCGTTGCGCTGTACCCCACACGCGCGCTTCTGACCTCGTCTTCGTCGCCGCTTCCTCCCTCAGGGTCTTTCTTCCCCGACGACGGCAGTTACGAGCCATCCTCTCCGCCGCCTTCCTTCCTTCCAGACAACCACTGATACGTTCTCCATCCTCTCCTCTCTCTTTTCCCCCAACTATTTTACTTGATTACCCCTCGACAGTACCTAACCGCCTCCATCTTCCTCGCCTTCGACCTCACTCCGGCGAGCCGCCCACACCACTCTGCCACTCCACACGGCTCACCAACCACCTCGAGAGCTCCGCCTCACCACCAGGAACCCATTCCACCCCATCACTGCCACTCCAGACCTCCACAAGCACCCCCGACCAACCAACCATCTCCGGCCATAGGTTGACCTAGGCACGCATGCCTAGGCTGACCGGCAACCTGCAGCATCACCCACCGCCTTCGCCGTGCTGCAGCGAAGGTTTCCAGCTATTCTAATTGGGCCAATAGGCCGTTCAGTTGGATGTCAGGTGTAAGCCCCAGCCGCCATTAACAGCCGAAGCAGCTGGGAGCTTGGAGCAGCAGCAGGCGTCAGGCTTCCCAGGTGGCAGGTGCAGCAGATTCTCGCAAGTGTCGCGAAGCAACCAAGGCCAGCCAGTAGCGCCAGTAGAGTCAACAGCTTGGGCAATTGCATACGAGAGTCTGCGGGCGTGCATGAAATCAGGGCGGAACCTTTAGTCCCACATCGTGGGATTGCAGCCCTCAGGTACGCTAAAAATTGCATTTGTGCTTTAAGCTGGTTGCCTCCGCAAGCACAGGGGTGAGGTCCCTCACTGCCCTTACACACGCCTCGTCCGCGGCTTGACCTCGCGGATCTGGCTGATCCGAGCCGACCTAGACCTACGCACTCCTCGCGCATCACCACTTGCCGGTGCGCCTGGTCCCGGGTGCGAACCCGACCCGACTACCCGTGTGGCTCTGGGAGAGCGTCCATGAGTGCATTGCTTCAGAGAGAGAGAGATGCTTGGGTAGAGGGACGAGGGTAGGTTTTTGCTACTGTGTGGTGTGTGCAGGAAGGAAGAACTGTCCCAGGCAGCGAACACTTAGTGGCTGCAGAACAGGAAGAGAAGAAAGAAGAGGCTGCGTAGCAGTGAAAGGAGAATTCTTCGCAGAGAAGAAGAAGAAGGAAGACAAGGCAGAGAGAGAGAAGAACGAAGAAGAAGACAAGGGAAGACTGCAAAAGAGATCAGAAGAAAAAGAAGAAGAAGAAAGGAAAGATACCAGAAAAGCAAAGGAAGGAGAAGAGCCACGAAGAAGAGAGAAAGAGAGATGACATTTAAGACGTCTGATACACAAATCAGACGTCCAATTCTACTTTTTTTTCCAAATCCTTTTTTAAAATTATCTTTGAATGAGTTATATTTGCATTTAAACAGGTGTATTCTTTGGTTTTACAAAGTACTGAGATTGCTCCCCGTGTTCGACCTCGGATACTCCGGTCTTCGAGTAATAAAATTCTTTATATATGTTTAGACGTTTTTATCGGTTATATTACAACGTGACATCCTTTAAACCCGCACAAAATCGTCGACAACAGATTCCCAACCCAGGTGGAGTATAATGCACCTGATATTGAAGAAGGTTGGGAAGCTCCAAATGCAGGAAAAGACCATGATGAGCCCATTTTAGAATCCCAAGACTCCTGCAAGTATGAGAGTAGAACTGAACCTCTCGAGGGTGTAAATTCCGTCCCTTATTCTGATAAGGTGACCCTCGAAGGTTATTGAGACCTAAATTCTAGTAATTTAACCCACATCCTAAGCCTAGAACCTAGATCTGAAACATATTTTGAAGATTTCAAGGCTCCAGATGAAGAAGATCAATCTTTTAATGAAGAATATGATTTTGGGCCTCGATTTGATGAATATCCCTAGTCAACCTCCTCAGAGGAATGAATTGATTTTTTGAAAGTCATGCCAATCTATGACACAGAAATCGAGGAGTTGGACGAGCAGGGTTTCAATTGGGTCCGCCCCACTAGCTTAGAATCTGAGCCTCTACCAGATAAGGATACCCTTTTAAGCTCAGAATTAACATTTAGGCTAGATCCCAGTCAGGCTGCTGAATATACAACATATGATTTATTCTATGGTGGAACTCATGATCTGGAATCTCATTCAAACTTTGATTTTCGCAAACTCTCCGACGATTTCGAATCTGACCATAACATCGGAGAAAATCTGCCTCCTAATTATAACATGTCAATCTTCTTTGAAGCCACCTACTCCACATATACAGAACCAATCAAATCCCGTTCCCCACCCCGACCTGCAACCGGACTCAATTTCTATTTCGAGCCATTTGCAGATGATTCAACTCCATATCTGGACCGGGTCTCGGGTACTGATCAGACCACAAATCAGGAGCCTCCATCCTTTGATCACCCCTGTAGGGATTCCACACCTTACATGGATAATTTTTCGAAACCCTACTTTCACCAGGCTGATTCGACTCAGTCTGAACCCGAGTTTTCACTTCCATATCCATCAGAACTTCACTGCATATGGTGGGTTCCGCATATGCTGATCTACATCTATCAACCCACCAGACTTATTGGGTTTGGGCTGCATCATCAGCCCACTGATCTTAACAAGCACCTGGTTGGACCAACCAGGCTCTTAATTAAGATGCTTGTTTTCCAAAATTCCATTGATTTGACCACTCCCTCTCCACCCCATTTTCCGCTCGCCTGAAGGCATTAAATTTAGCGCTTAACGGGAGGCAACCCGTCATCCCAAAAACAGAGACCCGTCTGAGTATCCATCCGTGCTCCCCATCTATTGCACCTTGAGTTCAGCCTTAGACAGTTGATCCCACCTCTCGTACACGTATCAGAGCTTAGAATCGTTCGCATCAGTCATTTTTGACCCATTAACCAACCCGATGTATCCTATTCTAAGTCCCTGACCTCAACACTAATTCGCACCCTCTGGTTACAATGACATTGCAAAACTTAGGCATGGGGGGGTGATAAAGTGCATACATACAGAACCAAGAAAAAAGTCAGGAGTCTCACACACAAAAAATTTGCATATGTCAAAAACACAAAAAAAAAAATTGAAAAAATTAAGGAAAAGAACAAAAAATGGGGGAGGGAGGAAATTTTGTGAGCCACATATTCATAAGGAGAAAAAGAGCAAAAATGAAGAAAGGAGCACAAAATGAGAAAGAAAAAAAGTAGTCATTAGTAAAAGAGTAAGGAATTAACTGAAGTTCTAGACCAGATCAAGAAAAGAAATAAAAGAAAAAGTGCTCAGGAGACACAACAAGAGATTAGCGGGAACGCTGATCTTAGGCCTCTTGGGTTAGATTTGTTAGCTTAAAAATTCATGTATCCGTTAAAATCTGGACAATCCTCAAGAGGTTGAGGAAAATGCAAAGCTTAAGTATTAGGTCTAAGGCTTAGGAAGTATTCGGCCTCGTTGACTGACCTCCAGTTTGCGGGATTCGCTAACCTAAGCAACCAAAATTCACACACAGTCTGGTTCAGTGCGCCTAAATATCCAAATCACACGAAAAGCATTTAATGTTCTGAAAGAGTCACCTAGATTAGGAGCGGCCAATCAGCACAAGTTGATTTGGACGAGTTCCGAGCGCGGAGAGGCGGGAAATCCCCCTCGAAGATGCGTAACAACATATCGTCTCCTCAGTGCTTGTCTCTTAGGATATTTTAATATCCTATTGGGGGCATGTAAGCACTCTGCTGGTTCAGATACCATGGGTGGCATTATCACGAAATTTCGATCGCCAGGGTCTGAATTCGGCCACGGAATGCCATGGGAGGGATTATCTCGAAATCTCGAAAGCTAGGGACCCTTGAGGATTGATGATGGGGATGAGGAATCCGATACAGACCGTGTTGAGAAGCTAATCCGAAGCTAGAAATAAAAAGAAAAGAGAGAGAAAATCTCTCCAAACAAATAAATCCTCTATCTCTCTCTTACAGAAAAAACTCACAGCAAACTGAACTTAGGCTAAAAATGTCTCAAGCATGGGTGCTTTAATCGCGGAGTCCAACAAACCCTAGGCTACTTTCTGTGGGCCATAGAAACCATTGCGGAAGACTAAGCTAACACGGAACAGGTCCGGATTTTGGTTGGTACTTGAGTACCTCTAGGCCTATTGTCGGCATTCCGACCTAATCACAAAAGAAAAAGAAAAGCACTTACACTCAGGGTCTAGAACCGAAGTTGAAACCTTGAAATTTTGCTAAAGGACTAGCAAAAGCTAGGCATGGGGGTATGATGAGATCCTCATCATGAGCCATAACTAGCTCATTTTCACCCAATAAAGAAGATAAAAGCTCCTACATAGCCTAGAAGAAGGCTTAACTGAAGGAACAAGTGATCTGAGAAGAAAACATGAAATAAAGGTTAAAACTGCAATTTTACCATTGCAATACATAAACGGGATTTCTCATAGGCAAAACAAAGGTCAAATGGTCAAAATAAGATAAAAAGGAGGTTGACTCAATCAGAAATGGGTTTACATGCAATCTAAGAATTAAATGACACTTGGTAACCCTAAAACAGATCCACTTAAATTAACAAGGTTCCGGTCAGAATAAAAATCAATTAAACCCTCTAAAAATCATGGAAAAACATCCTCTATGGTTTAGAACACTTAATTTGGCCTTTCGAACCCAGTTTGACCTAGATTAGGGTCCTAGCTCTTCAATTAACCTAATTTGGGTTTTTACGCAAAATATCCAGTCAAACATGGTCAAAACTAAAATCCAACTTCACCATTGGATTCCCTAGGTCCAAATTAGGTTTATACCAAAATTTGGACCTAAGGGGAGGTCATCTTGACCTACTTTGCAATTTAGTACACCCAAATCACAATTTGGTCCCTATCTTTTGAATATCTTTGCAGAGAGCCCCCTAAGTTCTTCACCCCCTTTGCAAACCGGTCCTACCTCCATTGTTAGGGCAGAACCAGGCTCCGGCGAGGTTTAGAGAGAGATTACTCTCTGATTCCTCAGATATTCCCTCCCAGAAATGGAAGGGAGATTCTTTAAGGAATTCCCTTCCATTTAAGGCCAATCACAACCTCTGGTGTGAACCCAATCTCTCGTGCGAACGCGCGAGGGATTTGGGTATCTTAACCTCTTTCCTACTCTGGTGAGCAATCAGAGGCAATAGCGTGCCCTCCATGACCTGAGCGACTCGCCCAGTGCCTATATAAGAACCCACACCTCCGGCCGCTCATCTTCAGCTTGATTTGGCCGTGTTTCCACCTCCAATTCATCTCCTCCTGCCCGGCCAAAGTTCCCAGCAAGCTCCGGTGAGCCCCCCCCCACTCCCTCTTCGCTCTGCCACAAAACGAGTGGCAAAGTTATCTTCCTGACTCTCCTTCGCATCGCGCAGTACCCACGCACGTTGCCTCAGCCCCGTCGTCGTCGCCGTTCTCCCCCACTGGGTAGCGTCGTCTCCAGCGACAGCAGGTACAGTTGTCAGCCCTCCATCCTCCTTCATCCTTACAATTAGGTTAGAACTATTCTCCGTAGTCCCCTCTCTCTTTTCCCCCTATTATCTCATCTAATCGATGCTCGACCGACGCCGACCACCCTCATCTTCCACATCACCGACCGACCTCCGGCGAGCCGCTCCCACCATTCCGCCCTTCCACACGGCTCGCCGACCATCTCGTAAACTCCCCCTCACCACCAGGAACACATTCCACCCCTCCACTGCCACTCCGCACATCCACAGTAGCCCCCCGAACAACCCCACACATCCGGCCACAGGTTGACCTAGGCACGCACGCCTAGGCCATCCTGCAGCCTGCAGCATGGCTCACCACCTTTGTCGTGCTACGACGAAGGTCCCTAGCTGGTCTAATTGAGCCGAGAGGCTCGTTTTGTGTCTGACAAGATCTCAGCTCCTGCCGCCATTGGCGACATTTGAAGAAGCTCCAACGCAGCTCCAGGCGTCAGGTCCTCCAGGCTCCAGGCGCAGCAGGTTCGGGCGAGCAGGGCGAAGAGGTCTGGCTCAGCAAAGGGCGCTGCAAAGCTAGCAGCCTTGGCGATTGCACGCAGGTCTGCGGGCGCGCGCGAAATCAGGGCAGAACCTTTAGTCCCACATCGTGGAATCGCGAGGTGCGGGTATGCTATAAGTTATTTTTGTGATATAGCTTTAACGCCTTCGAAAGCATAGGGGTGAGGTCCCTCACTTGCCCTCACGCTCGCCTCGTCCGCGGTTTCATCTCGTGGATCTGGCGGGATCCGACCCGATCCAAACCCAAGCACTCCTCGTGCATCACCACCTACAGGTGCGCTTGGTCTCAGGTGCGAATCTGACCCGATTTACCCGTGTGGCTCTGGGAGAGCGTGTTTGAGTGAATTGCTGAGAGAGAGACGCGCGGGTAGAGGGAAAGGGGTAGGTTTTGCTCTGTGTAGGCACAGGCTGAACGTTGAGGTAGAAAGACTTGGCCGCAAGAAGAAGAGAAGAAAGAAGAAAAAGGAAGAAGGAAAGGCAAGAAGAACAGAAGGACCAAAGAAGAAGGCAGGCAAGACAAGGAAGAGGAAAGAAGCCTTCGCAGGAGAAGAAGGAAGAGCAAGGTAGAGGCAAGACAGAAGATGAAGAAGAAAAAGAGACTACAGAAGAAGAAAGAAAGAAAAAGAAAAAGGGAAAATACTTTTAAGACGTCTGATCACCAGATCAGACGTCAAATTTCATATTTTTTTTATCCCAATTACTTTTAAGCGCATACATTCATATTTGAATTGACATTTTGAGTAAATTAGAGTGTCCAATTACATTTTGATTAGTAGTAAATTCCATTTTCTCCCTGTGTTCGACCTCGAATACTCCGATTTTCGAGTAATAAAATTCTCTATTTGTTTGAACGCTTTGTCGGCTATACTACAACGTCATATTCTCTTTAAAACCCGCACAAAAGCGCCACGAACATCGCCCGAAAGATATCCAATTGCATTTTCCTATCCCCGAAGGTGATTTCCATACTTCCCGTGTCGCAGTCAATGTTTGCCTTAGCCGTAGTTAAGAAAGGTCTGCCTAAGATTATGGGTGCATTCTGTATTTTTTCAAGGACTTCCATGTCGAGCACTAAAAAGTTGAACAGGAAATAGAAGTCCTTGACTCATACAATCACATCCTCGACAACCCCCTTCGAGGTTGTCACTGATCTATCAGCTAGCTAGATGGTGACAGGGGTTGGTGTCAGCTCTCCAAAACCAAATTGGTGGTACTGGGTTGTTGGAATCAGATTGATAGAAGCACCTAGGTCCAGGAGTGCCCTATCAAATGTCATGTCCCCGATATTGCAGGAAATCAGGGGTGCTCCCGGGTCAGTTCGCTTGAGTGGAAGGTTGCTTGATATTACGGAACTTGCTTATTCAGAGCGCACAACCTTCCTAGGTGCTTGAGGTCTCGGCTTACGCTTGGGTGTACAGGCATCCTTTAAAAACTTGGCGTAAGCAGGGATGTGTTTGACGGCTTCAAGGAGCAGAAGTTGGTGCGCACAGTGCTTGCCGGTTCCACAGTGCCCATCCTCTCCAGGGTGGGGAAAGTGGAGAAGAGGTCTCCCCTCAGGGGGAAAGAATAAGATGCGCCTCTCACGCCTGAACCTCCTTTTATCCCTTCTCCCCTCACGAGTCAAGGGATTTTTAAATCCCTTACTAAATTTGGCCTTTAACTGTTGAGGAGATGTTGAGGCCAGCCGGAAGACTCAGTTGAGGCCAGCAGCTGTTGGGGGAGGGGAAAATTTAATTCACCCCCTCGTCTATTGAAATTTATTCCTACAATGATGAAACATAGAATAATTACATACTAAGTTATAAAATGTGATAAAATAGATAAAACTCAAGTAATGATGCATGTACTTATTTAATGACCTAATGTGATTATTAACAAACATACTATGTTAGAATTGAAGTACTTAGGCATAACAATAGTCCAATAAAATGGACTCATCAAATACCTCCATGCCTAAGGTTTGCTAGTCCCTAGCAAAAATGAAAAATAATAGAACTAATTAGAAGATTTCTTCATTCCTTATTTCAAAACTTTAGTGATCCAGACAAATTTTATCTGATAATAGCCTAGGTAAGAGATCCAAGTGAAAAAGCAAATTTGCATTGGGAGTTCGTACTTCACCCTTAGTTAATATTGCTATCGGGACAGGCAATTACCTCCCTCGAGGATAAAGCAGAAGATAATCTGTAATTTGACCCTAGCTTTTGGCTTTGGTAGGAGATATCGAGTTGAATGGATTTGTATTTGGTGGCATACACTCATCTAGTGCTACATGTAGTCTAGTACTATAGACTCTAGATCTCTAGACTATTAGACAAGTCAACTCAGAGAGAGGCTAAACGACTGTGCTCTCTTGATGTTCCTTGGCGCTCACTCTTTTCTTTATTTTCTTTCTAAGATCACAAATCTTGCCAGATTTAGTAATTGTACTCACTATTTGGTGACCTTTCATGGCATTCACACTTTAATTAAAGTCCTAATAACTCTACAACTAAGTTAGAGTCTTCAACCAGTATTCGGGCAATCAGAAATAATGAAAGGTAGGTATGGGTCATATTTGGTGAAACATGATAAGTGTTTTTGTTGCCTCAGAAACAATGTTACAACGATAAAATTATAACCTTGGACTCTTTTCTTTTTCTTTTCTCTCTTTCTTTTCCTCTTTTTTTTTCTCTTTTTTTTTTTAATTTGTTTCTTCTTTTCTTTTCCTTTTTCTTTCTTTATTAATCAACATAACATGATACAGACTTTTATTTATGAGGCATTATTAAGGATGATGACAGTCAAGAGGATATTGTGTGGCTTATTTGGTGGAAGTGCCTATTCTCAGCACCGGGAAGGAATGGATAGGATAGCCATAATTTTGACCTTTGACACTATTACCCTCCTTCAGTTGAGGACTCTATGAAGGATGGTCGTAACCATCCACCATAATCATAGCTTTATTAAGATTCCATCTCTGTGTATCTACCTTATTTGGTGACTCTCAAGAATTCACACAAAGTACGCATACATGAATAGAAAGCGAAAACTATGCCTAACTCTGAGGTATCATCATCTAATTGTCCAAAACTTATGAGTCCTTGCACTAGGCTTAGCACACCAGTAATCTCTCCACTTTCATATCACAAATATGGGGTGGATCTACTAGAAGATAGTATACCTGACTCCCTATTAACTGTCCAAGGGTTCAGTAAACTACAAATGCTTATTGGTTTTCTTTAAGGATCCATTACCAAGTCTATCTGCACGTGAAATAAATGTACTGGATTCTAAACTTAAGAAATAATTCAAGAAGAAAAACCTCCAATGATAAAGATATTTTGCTATGGACTAACCCATTCAGCTCAAAGAAAATAAGAGTTTTTGTTTTATATGCTAACCTGAATGCATGAATACTTCCTAAAATGCAAAATGCATCGTCCCATGCCTAAATCCTACAATGTCCCCATTGTAAAATTAAAACAAGGGGAGAAACGAAAGAAATCACCTGATGATGGTGTTATTCTGACCGCTGGATTGCCTCCCGACAAGCGCTGCATTTTCTGTCAACAGCTAGACTTATAAAGAACCAGTAAGTCTGGTTTCAGACAGAAAAACTTAGGCCCTGAAAATATGCGTAACAGCGTAGACATAGAAAATAGGTAGCCACAGATGTTGGCGAGCTAATGATGCAACATAATCTCAAAATCTCACCAGAAGGTATGAAAGTAGAAAACCTCGTTGGCTACCTAGGGAGGTCTAGGAATAAGCAAGGGAATATGAAAAGAGGCCTCCCGAAGTAGAATAAGTGGAGGATAACAAGGATCCTCTAAAACAGTATAGGTTTTAAAAGATATAAACATTAATATTTCAAACCCTTGAATGGCAAAACTAAAAGTACATGCATCAATCGACACTCGCCATTCTACCCGAGGATGTACTGGCTTGATATGTTCTCCAGAAAGAATGTAAATGAGTAGAGATCTAAGCCAAGGATTAGGTAAGGAATCTACTGGTTGCCTGAGTGATTGGGTGGTAATTATTAAGTCCAAAAAGGGCTTAGTCTATGTAGGTTCCATTCCCAATAAGAATTCATATTTCACATCCTTACCTAGCTTCATTATTTTGTGAATCTCAAACTACTCCTCTACAATAGATGAGTAATGAATAGAATTCAATGTCTCATTAGTAGACTCATGAACAACATGCTTAGACAACAGTTGGGTTTCTTGGGAAGTAGCGAGATCAGAATTATCAGCAAATCCATCCCCAGGTTTTTTCTTGTCAATTACATCTTTTCTGGGGAATTTGTGTGCTACTTCAATATCCTTAATATCTTTAGGAGGATTATCACCATTAATGTTATGGAGAAAGCATATATCACTGAATTCGTTGTTCTTCTCGGGATATAAATCCTCAATTGATGTATATTGTCCTCGAGAGTCTCCCTTAGGCTTCTCTCTATTGTGTTTGCCTTCTTCTAATATCAACTCCTATTTTGATGGAGGACTCTCAAAAGAAGGAAGGAATTTAGATTTCACTATATTATTTATATCCTCTAGAGGTAAATCCTCAAATAATAAATAATTCCCTTGTGATTCACTCTAGATTTTCAGTCCAGGTTCCTCTATTGGGGTATCCTAATCCTCTGAAATAGACTCTTCATATCCCTGAGACCAAAATTGATCTAATTCATCCTCCATTCTCTTATGGCCACCTTCATTGGGTGCATTTAAAACCTTAGGATGCTGAATGGTAGGTGTTGATTACCTAGGTGGAGGGTCAGGAGTAGGCTCACTAAAGGTAGAATGGGATTTCACCAGATAATCAATAGGGGAAGTGATAGGAACAGTACAACCTTGACCCGGGTTAGTAGGGGTAAGGAGATTGTCATTGGGGTCAAGGTCCTCAAGAGGTACCATCTTCCCTTACGTTTGACTCCAATATTGTTCGGGTGGATAATCACTATGATCATTCTCCTCTAGTGGCCATGTCTCATTGGGAGAGTCTAAGTGATAGCTACATAAAACTGGATCCTTATTGTCATTGGTTTTCTCAAAATTACTTTCATGATCATGGCCATATGGGTAGAGATCAGAATTACTGGGAAGCGCGTAGCTAAGCTGTCTTATTTCTTAACTATTGACTATTCCTCAACATCTCTCCCATTGATTCCATCATTTCCTTTTGCTTGCATTTCTATCATAAAAGAGGAGAGGCTACTATTATCAGGTTGGGGAGGATGGTCAATTTCAGGCTCTAGTTGCCTAGGGGTATCAGTCCAACCTTGATATGAAAAATCATGAAGGGTGGGAGGGTTGGGTGTTTACATAGAAGTAGGGATTCCAGGGTTGGAAAATCTCGCTCCTAGGCTCTGCTCAAAAGTGGGAGTTATCAAGCCAGTGCTCCCAGGATAGGAATATGAATGATCCCATGAATTATCAATGTACCCATCAAAGGATGGATATGCTCAGGGCATGGGATCATGGTTAAAAGATGGCAAGTATTGACTCAGATAATCTAAATGATAGGAGTAAGGGTGATCCATTTCTTTAAGCAAAACAGTTTAAACTCTCTTAGGATTTAGAAGAATTCAGAACACGAGCAGAAAATTCCTAGAGAGTTCTACTATCAAAGAAAACACAAATTCAGTGGGATCGATTTTTAGTAGATTGTAGGTCTTAGAATTAAATGTTCTGCTGGTGGCCAAACAAGTTTTGCACAAATTATGCTTCCTAAGCCAACCTTCGTTGGTGCCTGTAGCCTACTCGCAAGGGATGGAAGTCTCAAATCAAGCCTACACACAAGGAACCGAAGTAATTTGCTAGATAGGCTTGTTGATTTCCAACTAACTTCCCTTGTGGTGCAAAAGAGGAGAGGTAGAAATTTATCTAGTGACCTTATGTGTGAGGTACACAATGTCTCAGGTGTGCAAACATACGATCGCATTTTGAGTTCTGAAATTTCGCAAACAAGATCCTTTTGCACACAATTTTAAGTCACAGATTTTAAGGTCCAACCTCTTAGTAGTCCCAATTTTTAAAGTGACCACTGAATTAATCTGATTCAAGCACTTTAGTGGTCTTAGATTTAGGTTCAATGCAGATGCATGACAAGTAATTGATGCTTAAGAGAAGGCATACCTTACTCCAGCTTTCTTCGTGCAAGAATGTATGCAATACAGTAAAAATAAACTAGATGCTGCTCATTCAGTCCTAAATGGTCGTCCTATAGATATGCAACTTTTAGCTGGTAGTTTGAATATATATTTTTTTTCAATAATAATAATAATAAGAAAACAGACCTAATCTTACTAACTAACCGCAATGCAGTTCAAACAATTTAAATAATCCTATAATCTAAATAAATGGGAACACGCTCCCGAAAATATGCTCCAGCATACAAGAGTGATAAGAAATAAAGAAGCACTGGGAGCACGTTCCCAAAAATACCCGACAAGGGTCCAAAAGATAGAAATTAAATTCTAATGTCTATCTAAATTAAATCTAAGATCTACTGACTAAATCAAAAACAGGCTTCTCCGTAAGCCTATGCATGTGGGATCATGGCCCAGTGTTCCTGTTGCTGGCCTCTAGGTGGAGTCAAGGTCCACCAAAAAGATCATCTCCGCCATGCGCACCTGTTGCATTCATCGTTCGATTCTTGCACACAAAGAGAACCAATGTCAATAATTCAGAAAGGCTTTTAAAATAGCATCAAAATAATATAAAATTCCTGAAAAAATTAATAGGCGTGTTTCCTCCCCGGCAACGATGCCATTTGAAAGAGTGATCTTCATTTTCGTTGAAAACAATAACATAAAATGATGTGTCGTATTTAATCGAGTGGTAGAAAATCACTTTTAAAAACATTTTAATTTTCAGAAGCTAACCACGAATAGTCAGGTCATCCCCATAGTGAGGAATTAACCTATCAAAAATCAGCAATGATGCATCAAGTAATTAGGAATTTCAGTGAATGTGCATGCTAATTAGTGTTCTCATTTCCAGCATAAATTCTCAACTTAGATAATTAATCAAGAATTTGAGGATACACATGCAAAATTACCACTATGGAAATACCAGAATGGCTATCTTAATACTGACAAGCGTCATCAAGTTTATCTAAATCAGAATTTGTTCCCCATAACAAAGATACATGTTAGCTTAGTCATGAGATGAATGTAATGTGACTGCATGTAACTCTATTAGAATTGAAGGTCATTCATGCAATTCTACTGCAATATAATAAAAAGGTAAATAAGTAAATAGTATCTTTGATAATGGCAATGCTTGTAATTTTTAATAGGTGGCTTACTATTGCAAAACAGAGCAATTGCTCTTCATGGTGCGCACGAGGAGGGCCCACAACTGAAGGAGAGAAGCCCAAGAGAGGTTGGCCATGACAAGGAGATCACGATGGCGGTGGTGGTGTCGACTATGGTGGCCTGAGGTCGTCGGCTGCCGAGGAGGAACCCACTGATGGTGGGTTACTCCATGCATGCGTGCAGGCCTTGGCGGGCCCGTCTGAGGGTGTGGTCGTGTTCGTGAGGTTGAGGCGAGCTTAACGGAGGCGACGGCATGGAGAACAGCGGTCTGTGGCTGTGGCTGTGGCTGCACTTGGAGGTGGACGACTGGCGATGGGTTCCTTTGTGGAAGAAGATGAATAGTACGATGTCCCCGTGCATTGAGTTGGAGGAGAAGAAGCCGGGTAGCCTCTATGGTGTTTGCACGCACGTGTAGGCTAGATGTACGCAGACAAAGATGCGCAACTTCTGGCTGTGAGGGGTGCACATGTACTGCTGGCCTCGGTGGCTGCGACTACATGCTTGTAGGGTGTGCTTGCAGGCTGTGGGTGTGGATGGGTGGAGTAGGATGAGGCGTGCTTGGTGAAGGCAGCGCGCGCACAGTCAGGGTGCACACGTAAGGGCATGGTTGCAAGGGTTGATGAGGGCGCTGGTGCAGCACCTGCAGAGCGCGCAAGTGCAAGCAGGTGGTTGTTTGCGCGTGGTGGAGGCTGGCTGGCGAGGAAGGATGAGGTGCACACTTGGGTTGCGGCAGCGCGGTGTTGGTGAGGTTGGCGGTGCGTGGTGGCAGTGCAGAGGATGGTGGAAGTTGGTGTGCACAGTGCTTGCTGGTTCCACAGTGCCCACCCTCTCCACGATGGGGAAAGTGGAGAAGAAGAGATCTCCCCTCAGGGAGAAAGAAGAAGATGCGCCTCTCATGCCCGAACCTCCTTTATCCCTTCTTCCCACGTAAGTCAAGGGATTTTTAAATCCCTTACTAAATTTGGCCTTCGGCTATTGAGGAGTTGTTGAGGTCGGCCGGAAGACTCAGTTGAGGCCGGCGGCTGTTGGGGGAGGGGAAAATTTAATTCACCCCCCTCGTCTCTTGCAATTTATTCCTACAATGATGAAACAAAAAATAATTACATACTAAGTTATAGAATGTGATAAAATAGATAAAAACTCAAGTAATGATGCATGCACTTATTTAATGACCTAATGTGATTATTAACAAACATACTATGTTAGAATTGAAGTACTTAGGCATAAGAATAGTCCATTAAAATGGACTCATCACAGCCCACACCACCACGAGTCCCTGCAAATTCCTCCTACCTCACGTCATAACCCACGGCCACATCTTCATTCTCAACACCCACGCTTCAACACCCACCTCCACCGCACATGCCAACGCCCGTGCCTTCATCACTAGCACACCCACCACTAGCGCACTCTACCAGGCACCTCAACCACTGCGCACCCTCACCTCAGCCAGTGCACATGCCAGCACCTGCACCGCTCCAGCCGTCTCGCAACTTGCCGCCGCCACCATTGTGGAGCCCTCGCTCCGGCCAATCTACATCCAGAAGAGTTCTTCGAACAATCCTTTCTCCCATGCGTGAGGAGGAGAGAGGTAGAATCCTCTATTTCAACCTCAATTGATAATTACATTTCATGCCATTGGCACAAAAAATGAATTTTGATTTATGATTATTTTATTACGGTGAAATTGCGACTTCATAGTCATGCTTTCTTATAATTACATGGCTTTTGTTATTCACATCTTTTGACATTGGTTTTGGATTAAGATGTACATAAATTTTCTCTAATGCATGTCAATTGGAAATTACATAGATTCATCACATATTTATTGAATATTTCAGTGAGAAAAAATTGCACATATACCCTTACATTTTCTAGTTATTGTGTATCTTCTTTTCGTTGCATTTCATGTCAGATTTGACTATGGATTTCGCACTTGATTGAACGAATACGAGAAAAAATATTTATGATTTTATTGCATCATTGCTTCCTTATGGACACGACCCACTCTTCTGTGAGTGGTTTAATTTTTATTTTAATTATTTTGTGTAACGGTTTTCCACCACTTTGATCCTACAACGATAAATCATCTTAATACATTATTCAAAAGTGAAAAGCATCTTATCAGAAAGCAATTTGTCTTTTTTGGCTTTCGGCCAATCAGATGGGATTTGATGTGATGCCAGGTAGTTTACTAGATCAGCAAACCATGGAAGCCCTATACTAATAGTTTGGAGGTGCTCATCAGGAAAATATTTCGTAATGGGTTTGGAAAGGCTGATAATGTCAGAAGGATGGTGGGAAAGTGATCAGCTATCACATTCTATTTTGCCACCTTATCACGAATCTCAAGGTCAAATTCTTGCAGCAGCAAGATCCATTGGATTAGTTGAGTTTTCACATCCTTCTTCGTAAGGAGATGCCTCACAGCTGTGTGATCAGAGTAAATGATAACACAGGAACCTAGAAGATATGATCTAAATTTTTCTAGGGAAAATGCTATGGCTAGCAGCTCTTTCTCAGTAACTGTGTAGTTACGCTGAGCCTCGTCAAGTATCTTGCTAGCAAAGTAGATGACCACGGGTTTCCCGTCAATTTTCTGTCCATGTACCACTCTTACTGTGAAATCAGAAGCATCGCACATGATCTCAAAGGGTTGAGACCAATCAGGGGACTATAGGATTGGAGCTTGGGTAACTAGATCATGTAGGATTTCAAATGCTTGAGTGCATTCCTTAGAGATTTCAAAAGGAACATCCTCAGATAGTAGATTAGTCAGGGGGCACGCGATCTTTTAGAAATCAGGAATGAATCGACGGAAAAAATCGATGTGCCCCAGGAAAGATCGGATGTCCTTGACCGAGCTAGGCATAGGGAGTTTGGAAATTAGATTCACCTTATCTTGATCAACCTGGATGCTTTTTTCTAAGATAAGATGCCCTAGGACAATTCCTTCAGGCACCATGAAGTGGCTCTTTTCCCAGGAAAGAACTAGATTCACGTCAATGCACCACCTAAGGATCTGGACCAAGTGCAGGAGGAAATCGTCAAATGATTCACCAAACACAGAGAAGTCATCCATGAAGTCTTCTAGATAATCACCTACCATATCTGAGAATATGGCAAGCATGCACTGCTGAAAAGTCGTGGGTGCATTGTAGAGACCAAAAGGCATCCTTCAGAACACATATGTCCCGAAGGGGGAAGTGAAAGTGGTCTTCTCTTTGTCCTCAGGATGGATTGCCACCTGGTTATAACCGGAGTACCCGTCTAGAAAGTAGAAGAATCTATTTCCCACTAGTTTCTTGAGGATATGGTAAATAAACAGTAGTAGGAAATGATCCTTCTTCGAGGAGGTATTGAGTCTTCTATAATCAATGCAAACTCTCCATGAATTCACCACATGGGTCGGTACGATTTCTCTGGTTTTAGTCGTGATCACGGTGAGTCCTACCTTCTTAGGCACAACCCGGATTGGACTCACCCACTGAT
Organism: Thalassia testudinum; assembly: GCA_037157565.1. Taxonomy (NCBI): domain Eukaryota; kingdom Viridiplantae; phylum Streptophyta; class Magnoliopsida; order Alismatales; family Hydrocharitaceae; genus Thalassia; species Thalassia testudinum. The sequence goes on from JAZHRO010000031.1 coordinate 127,159,632, forward strand.
TGTCAGAGATCGGGTAGATGATCCTATCATCTAACCACTTGATGATCTCCTTTTTGATGACCTCCTACAGATTAGATTCAGACATCTCTAAATTTCACAGGAAGGTCGTGTGCCCTCTTCAGTATAAATGCAGTGTGTGCAGTAGAGGGGCTGATACTAGTCAAATCATCGAGAGTCCATCCAATGGCTCTTCGATGTTGCTGGAGAATAGAAATCAGACGGGATTCCTGATCAGGTGTAAGTCTGGAATTGATAATCACAGGAAACGTCTAATTGGAACCCAAGAAAAGGTACTTAAATGATCGAGAAGAGGCTTAAGTTCTAAAATAGGGTTATCAGCAGCAGCGGGTGGTTCATGGTGTGTGTCAGGAGCAAGGGAAGGAGTTATGGGTGTGTCTAGGTTAAGTTCAAACTCCTCTGATTGCGAGCTTTGATCCTCTTGCGGTCGATCAGAAGTAGTCAGGTTTTCCTCACTATACGGATCGTCAACCACAGCCTTGATATCACATACCTATTCTATAACTCAATTAATCCCTTGTTGGGCCTTAAAGATAATCTTTAATGTTTGGTTCCCAAATTTCAGTTTAGTTTGGCCCTCCTCACAATTAATGTTGGCCCTGCCAGAAAGGGTCTCCCTAATATGATTGGTGTGCTTCTTGGATTTTCTAGAGCATCCATATCCAAGACTACGAAGTCCACCGGGAAGTAGAAATCTCGAACCCTAACAATGACATCCTTAAGAACTCCTTTAGGTGACTCAATAGATAGATTTGCTAACTATAATGTCACCTCTGTCGGTTTGAGCTCAGATTCCTCAAGATGGTCAAGTAGGGATGTAGGTATTAGGTTTATGGAGGCTCCTAGATCTAAGAATGCTCTATCAAATTGGATATCACCAATTGTACAGGAAATCAGGGGAGTTCCTGGGTCTTTTGCCTTAGGTGGGAGTTTGCTCAAAATTATAGAGCTGACTTGCTCTGATAATACAATTGGGCTTCCACTTTTGGTTTGCGGCTTATGCTTAGTTGTACACACATCTTTTAGAAATTTTGCATAAGCCGAAATGTGGTGAATTGCATCCATCAAGGGGATGTTTATATGGACCTATTCAAACAGCTTGATCAGGTCCTCCTCAAGTGCCACAGGTTTGGTTGTCCTCTTTCCCTTGGTCAAGGCCTCGGCAAATAGAACCTTAGATGGTTCCTCTAGAGTAGGTCCAGGTTCTTGATCAGGGACAAGGGTATCCTGGATGACTATCCTAGGGTTTAGGTTACTACCAGGCTGAAAGTGGCTTGGGTAAGGTGGGTCCTGTGTTGCTTTGCCACTACAGGTTGTTACTGAATTCAATCCTGCTTAGTTTGAGTTTGGTGTCGATAAAATAGGTGGCTACTACTGAAATCACGCATATGATGTCGAAGCTTCCATCCCGTCGGGTGATGGCGCAGAAGGGGCCTGATAAATCATGTGGGCTTGGCCCAAATTTGGGATCATAATGTGCCTCTAGTTTGTCACGTTATTCGGATTTAGCAGAGGTTGTGAAGGGAGTGTGCCAAGTTGGTGGAAATTTGCAATCTGGGTGAGTTGATTGCAAACATCTATGATCTCGTCTTTGTGCTATTTTTGCATAGCCGCATTTGTCTTTCGAATGTCAGCCAGAGACTGAAGGATAAGAGTCATTTGATCTATCTGAGTTGGCCCAGATTGAAAGGTGGGGTTGGGCCAAGGCTGAGCCAGCTGATATGGGTGAGGAGCTTGTGGACGGGATTGATATGGTGGTCTCTGATTCTGATTGTTTCCCTCCCACAGGAAATTTGTATGATAACGCCATCCAGGGTTATAGGTAATAGAGAATGGGTCATTCTGGATGGCGTTGAGGTCCTCGCAGGTCTGAGGATCCTCAGAAAAGTCAGAGTGCGAGGGTTCAGAGTTCCCCTAACTAGAGTAGGTAGGGTCGGTGCTTCCTCCAACCCTAGAGTCAGACGAGGGTGGATACTGGTCCATCCCCTAAGAAGATCGGTGATAGATGTTATACACAGCTTCCCTCCCAGAGGGCGGTTGTGCGAACGGGTTTTGCATAGAGGTGGCTCACTGCAAATGTCGAGTTAGCTCATCCACCTCCTTCTCAATGGTAGAGACCTTGTCCAAATGACTGACCATCAATTCCAAGTAGACAGAAGAGGATAGGCCCTGCATCTCATGTGCTCCCCTTGGATTCGTTGATGCACAGTCATTCATCCGGTCGAATAAGCCCATGAAGTCATTATTGATGGAGTTCTCACACATATCCTTAAGAATCTCCCACATAGTGTCCATGTGTTGACCCATGATATTTCCTCCGCAAGTTGTATTGATGAATAAACGGATATCTTCACGTAGTCCCTGGTAAAAAGACTGGACTTGTTCCCATTTAGGAACTCCGTGATGAGGGCACTTTCGCATGAGATCTAGGAAGCGATCCCATGTTTCATGAAGTGGTTCTCCAGATTGCTGTGTGAAGTGCGTGATCTGGTGTCGTAAAGTATTCGTCTGACAAACTGGAAAGAACTTTTTCAGAAACTTGGATTGTGGTTCAACCCACGTGTTGATTGGATGCGTTTGGGACTGATACCAGTGAGCTGCTTTGTCCATGAGAGAGAAGGAGAACATTTTCATGAGAAGAATGTCCCGATTTTGGACATCTGACCCGAAGATCTGGGCAAGATGCTTGAGTTGTTTGATATGCTGAAAAGGATCCTCAGAATTGAGCCCATGAAATTTTGGAATAGCATGAATCATGTTGGGCTTGAGTTCAGAATCAGGACCTCCAGCTAGGATTTGGACTAGAGGTTCAATCACCACTACAGTGAGATTGTAATGATCTTGCATCTTAGGATGCTGCGGTGGATTCACAAAGGCTTGGAATAAATCATTAACGCACTGAAGTTGGTTCTCAAGGTTATTCTCTTCTTCTGCGAGTTGTGCCATGATGATGGATGAAGGAGAATTAGGTTTAGATGAATCAGAGGAGATGTCTACGTGATGGGGTTGCTACACAAACACTGAAGTCGAGGCCTGGCCTCGACGGGAGTGAACGACTAAAGGAGGCCTCAAGGATGGTCTTAAGGACCTCCTACCGAACATGCACCGATGGTCAGCATGATAATAGAATGTGATGGACCCAATCAAGACACCCAAAAAATTTGGATGACTATAGAGGTTCGGGGCGGATGATACCCCTTAGTCAAAAAGCTGTCCATCTGACAAATACCTGGGTAGCCAGAGACGGAGAGTCCCGTAAAAACCCCTACATGGTAGAGTGCCCCCACTAGTTACAGGGTTTCCCCCACCCGACCTCTCTTGTCACTAATGTTCTAGGTTGACCAGAATGGGGACTTGACCTCTTAAGTCTGCCAATTTTATTAAAGAGCAAGGGTGCTTAAGATTTCACTTGAACTTTAGATGTATTGAGTGCAAAAAGTTACCTAATTTCAAGGTTGGTTGAACCAACAAGGTGGGTCAACTTCACCTATTTGTCCTTTGAGAAGTTTAGGTCCCTCTTTATGATTCAAGTGAGATTAAGAGCTTGATTTTTAGGGTTTGCTTGAATAGATCAATTCAAACAAGGCTTAGGCACACATCATTTTAAAGAGTTGTGTCTCTAAATCCCTAATTGGCCCTAATTTTGGTCCAATTTAGTTTGCCAAATGTGGCACCTAGGGCTCAAACAAGAATGTGGTAGCACTAGGTACCTTAAGTGGGTGCACAAATGAAGTTTTTGTTGTTGAAATCAAATCAGGCAACTTGATGAATTAGCTAAAAATGTAAAGCAAGTAGTGCTAATTGATTTTATCCTTTTTGCCTTTTTAGAATGAGGGGATTAAGAGAGAGAGTAATCAGAAGTTACCTGCCCCTGGTGTGTTTGTTGTGCGGCTGACTTTCTTCAATGTTTCTTCTCCCTGAAACAACCACAATGAAATTGATATAGCAAGTTAGAATCTGTATCAAAAATTGTAATCAAGAATTCTAAATTGCTCGTTGCTCCCTTGCAATGGTGCCAAAATGTTAATCACGCTAAGTCGGGGTTTAAAAAGTGTTGCGTTGTAGTACAGCCAAAATAGTGTTGAAAACAAATATAATTTTATTACTCGAAAAGATTTTCGAGGTCGAACAGAAGGAGCAAATTGGTATTTAGAAATCAAGATCACAATTCAGAATTAAAATAATATGCAATAATATCAGTATCAGAGTGCAAAAATATGCGAGTAAAGTGGTGATGTAGATCACCAAATACTCCTACAATATCACCAAGTAATTCAACGTATGCAATGTAATGTAAGCCAATGATCTGTTGTCTGATGAAGGAATTAGATAGCTTAAATGTCTGATCCTTCTTTCTCTTTCTCTACCTTTGCTGTCTCTGTGTCTTCTGACTGGTCGATCTTTCGCTTTTAAGTCGTTTATAGTTTAATGTGGTGGAAAAATCGACTAATCAATTTTTAACAAGAAATAACCACTCGCAGAGGAGTGGGTCATATCCACAGGGAGGCAATAATGTATTAAAATTCGTGCCACTTAAAAATGTTTGTTCGTAGTCAATTTGGACAAGAACCAAGCCAAGATTGCCTTTAGATTAAGGTTTAAGCAAGAAACAATGCTGAAATGGCAATTATGAGAAACTATAGGATATTTTCCGCAATGCAGAGTCAATAAAATATGATTAAAATTTGGCAATGGCAGAAAATGTAAATTTTAATTAAAGGTTTCCTATAGCAAAACAGGGGAATGTTTCCCCATTGTCTTGCGCGATGAGGAGCCGATGACCGGGCGCGGGAACCTCGGAGGAGGTCCCTTGGACCAAGAGCTTCGAATCGAAGGTGGCGGCGAGTCGCGCGGCGGCCGGAGGTGGCCGGACGAGCTCCGGTGGAGGTGCTGCAGCCGGTGACCTTGCGCGACTGTTTGCGTGAGATCTGCTCGTGCGTTGCTGCTGCGGGGGTGGCTGCTGCTGCTGCCGTGGGCGCTGCTGCGACTGGCGTGGGCACGGGAGCGCAGGCGTGGTGAGTGCTGGACTGCAGGCGCTGTTGGAGTTCTATAGGCGCGGTTGCTGCTGCAGGCGCGGGAGGTGGGTGCTGCAGGCAGAGGAGTGTGTGCGCGGTCTAGAGGGCATGGAGATGGCGAAGGCTGATGGTGGGCGCGGTTGCGCTGGAGGCTGGTGGGTGACGCTGCAGGCGTGGGCGCGCATTGATGAAGGCACCGGCGCGGGGGTGGTGGTGCGGGCGTGAACGGTGAGATGGGCGGATGTGGCTGTGCGGATGCGGGTGGAGTTCAGACGGGTGTGCAGGCGGGTGATCGCAGGTGAGCGGGTAGCTTCAGACGTCCGAAAAATTTTTCGGACGTCTTAAGTGAATGAGAAGGTGATTGCAGTGACGGTGGTTGCGGCGGTGGTGGTTGGTGACGACGGCGAGGGAGTTGCATGCTAAGGTGCTCATGGTAATGCGGGCGAGCTCCGGATGGCGGTGTGGCCTGTCACACCACACGCCCACGGTGGTGGAGACTCGCTGCCACGGTAGAGGCCAGCAGTGTGGAGTGGAAGAGAGAGGTTCTCTCTCCACAGTGGTGGGTCGGTGGCGGAGGCCTCCCGAGCTCGGTTGCCTCCCTCCTCCTTTCGTAGTGGCCTGCACAAGTTTGAAATCAGCCACCCGACCAGATCCACCACATCCGCTCCCCCTTGAATGGCTTCTTCACTGCATCAGCCGGGCGTTGGAGCGGCAGCCAGCCGTTCTGAAAGAAGAAGAATAAAGAAAATATTGTTAAAGTATTAGGGTTATTTATGTACAGACCCTCAACTTCTATGTTAATAAAAATAATGTACCTAATTGGTTATCTAATTAGATCAATGCTATTCTAAGCTAATTCTAAATGCACTTAAGATATTAATGCAATGTATGGATTATGTAATTAGATTAAAACTATGAATTAATCTATTTACATCCTAATTTATACTAAATAAATGTTAGAATTAATCTAATGTATAGGCACTTAAATACTTAAATAGCCCACAACTATGGGCTAATCAAATACCCCCATGCCTAGTTTTTGCTAGTCCCTAGCAAAATTAAGTGAAACCTAGCACTCTAAGTGGACTAGTTAACTCACTTAGTCTTCCTTCAGAAGCATATTAAGTTCAGGCTCTAGACCAAAGGTTCCTAAGTAGTTGCTAAGTTACAGACTAGGTTGGCTAAAGACAAGTTGCAGCCACAAGTTTCCCTGATTTCTGACTCTACCCTAAAGTTTATTGATCCCTGAGATTAAAGCATCCATGCCTGTGTATTGGTCTGAGTTATTTGAGTTAAAGGTTTTTTTATATATATATATATATATACTTTTTTTTTTTGTTTGATTCTTCTAAGTCTAACCTCAGATCAGCTATCAACACAGTCTGTGTCGGATTCATTGTCCCCATTACCATACCTCGAAGGGTGCCTGGCTTTTGATGCTTCGAGATAGCACCGCCCATAATGACCCCAAGAACTCCTGGCAATCGACACTTCGAGATAGTATCGCCCATGGATTTCTTAAGCGAATTCAGGCCTATGGCAATCTGCACTTCGAGATAGGGCCGCCCATGGTACCTGAACCGCGCAATGCACTTACATGCCCCCAGTAGGATGGATATCCTAAGAGACAAGTGCCGAGGAGGTAATATGTTATCATCGCCTCCTCAAGGTGAGTATATACTCCACCTCTCCTGCGGCGGGAACTCTTCCAATCAAAATGTGTTTTCAAGCCTCTCTTAAGTCAAAACTAAGAGAACCAAATCTCTTTTCAGGAAGACAGAAATTAAGTTGATTACCAGACCAAGTGTGTGAAATTTGGATGCCTGGGTTACAAGGACCCGTAAACCAAAAGGTAGAATAAGACTCCAGGTACTACCCCACCTTCTAACTCAAACCCTAGCTTCCCTTCCTCAACCTTTTGAGGAATGGTCCGCAACTTAACTCCTACATAAGTTTTTAAGTCCACAAAGGACCCTAAAGGTCTAACGCTAGTAGCTCATTTAGCTTCTAAAGTTTGACTCTAGAATTAACTTAGTCTACCCTAGAGTTCTGATTTGCTTAAGACTGCAAGATCTAGCCAGTTAAGTTCAAAACCCTTTTTTTTTCTCTCATTTTTTCTATATATTTACAAATGTATGTAATTATACTATGTATATCCCCAAGTACACCCCCCCATGCCTAAAATTTGCAATGTCCTCATTGCATAGAAGGATATTACCTGGGTTAGAGCTGAGCTGAAAAGCCAAAGAACCTGCAAATCAAGTTCAAGAATTGTAGAAATAGGCCCTAAAAATGAGCAAAGCAAAGTTGGCCAAGAAAATAGGTAACCTAAGATGTTGGCGAGCTGATGATGAATCCCGATAGCAAATGCTCGCCCAACTAAAATGGGAATGAAATCTTCCCAGGTCACCAGGAGAGGTTCTAAAGGATAAACAGGTAAAATAACCTCCAAAGGGGTAGGGGGAGGATGACAAGGATCCTCCAAAAAGAATGGGGAAGGAATGGTATAGAGATAAACCCCCAGGGTAATGGACTGACTAAATAAATCATCAATCCATACCCGATACTCCATTACAGAAAATATTGGTCTGTTAAGCCCCCTAGTCAGAACAAAAATGAGCAATTCTCTAAGGCAAGGATCGTCTAGGGTGTCCAAGTTACGAGGTTGTGGGATGGCCATAAGATCTAGGTTGGGTTTAATCAGCTTGGTGTCCATCCCAAACACTCTTTCTAAATCCTCAATTTCATCCCTAGCATTCCTTGTACCATCACATGGCTCTTCCTGCTCTTCATCAGGAGTCACAATTTCGCTTTCAGATATAAGCGAATCAGAGGGTGACTTCGAAGTGAATGAAGGCCGGTTGGAAGCAACAGATCTAGGGATTATCTTATCAATGTCATCCCCAGGTTTTTGTTCTTTACTCAAATCTTCCCCGGAGTCTATATGTGAATCCACATAAATCTTAGAAATTGCTTCCAAATTTTCCATCATTTTATCATGAGGAGAAATATCATCAATGGGTGTGTTAAGGAAACCTAATTTGGTCAAATTTGTGGCATCCTCAGGGGCTAACTCTTCAAATATGACATAATCACCCTTAGTGTCACTCCAAATCTTGAATGTAGGTTCCTCATATAATTCGTCTTCCTCCTCATCACACAATTCATCATGTACCCGAGGTCTAGAATCATTTAATATCTTAGCAGATCCCCTAGGGTGCTCTATCTGAGGTAAATGGTTTACACTGGTAACATCAGACTCCTCAGATAGGTCAATTTCTTTAGGGTTAGGTTCCCTAAGGGTGGGTTTGAGTTCCATATCGTGATCAGAAGGGAGGGTAGGATTAACAACTTGACTTTGACCCAGTTCATCAAATGTCACGAAAATACTATCATCTGGGTCAAGGTCGTCCAATGGTACCATCATTCCCTTCTTTCGACTCCAATATAATTCAAGTGGATACTCAACCTTATCATCATCTTCCTCAGGTTGCCACCTTTCTTCATCCAATGCATAGCTACTGTCATGTGTATTTTCGTCCCACCTAAAGTGTAGATCTCTCAAGGAAGTGTCATCTAATGGGGAGGTTTCAAAATCGATCCTCGAAAAGTAGCTATTCTCCCCAGAATTTCCCTCCAACTTAAAGTGTAGCTTTCCCATGGGAGATGCATCTATTGTTGAGGGGTGTACGTCTTCGTCAATGGGGTAAATTGGGTGGCTAATTTCATCTCTTTCTTGTTGGCCTGCTCTCAAAGATTCTCCTAACAATTCACTCATTTCATTTTGCATTTTCTGTATTTCCATCTTCAAAGAGGAGAGGTCATTTCTATCATAAGAGAAGTCAGGCTCAGGCTTATAGTACCCAGGAGTGTTTGTCCAACCATTATAAGTTTTCAGGGAGGGTGGGTTGGGTATTTCTTTGGTATGTGGGATATTGGGCAAAGCAAATCCTGCTCTTGAGTTCTGCTCACTAATTTGGGGCTTAACTAGGCCAATACTCCTATAATAGGAGTAAAACGGATCCCAATGATTGTCATTATGTCCATCAAGGAATGGACCATCTCGGCGTCTGGGATCGAAGGATGCAGAGTGGGGGTGAGGGTGTGGGCAAGATGTGAAAGGACGAAAATCAATGTGGTCCATTCTAACTCACACTTCAATCAGAATTCCCCAAGCAAGACACAATTCAAAAAGGACCTCTTAAGTCTTTCCCAATTTAGGCTTTTGATTTTAAGTCAGATTGCAAGTGACAATACAATTTGTTCAGTCAATTTACGCGCCTATTGTCAACCTTCGAAATGCCTAAAAAGACCTAGTTGGAACTTAGGTATTCTTCCCTAAATCTCAAATGGTCAAGTAAATCCAAAGACGGAAGATCGAGGGATGCAAGTAGGCCTAAGCCTTCCTTTGAAGCTGTGCTTTCACGGTGCTCCTCAACTACCCCCAAAAATCCGTGACAGGGTATCCCCCTCTTTGGATTTACAAAACCTTTGATTTTCAGTTCCGAACACTTCAGAATCCAATGAAAGGAGGGCTCTTGTCCTAGTATTTCCAAACCTAAGGAGTGTCTAGAAGCGTGCCGTGGTGCAAGTGAAATAAGTGTGCATACACCGTAAAAGATTTGAACTTTGAATCGCATGCCAAGTTTGAAAATCAAATCCTTGGTTTTAAAATGTCCTTCCTTTAATTAGTCCTTTTTCTAAAAAAAATGTGACCACTTGTTAGATCGCTTCAAGACAAACTTTGTGGTCTTTGCATTAAATCCTAAATGCAATGCGTGATCAAAAATAGGATGCAAAGTAAGAGAATACGTACCTTGCCTCCAGCGATCTTCAATGCAAAAATGCACGCAATGCAGAAAAGCAAATCTAGAGGCTGCTCATACAGACCTAAATGGTTCGTCCTAGGGCAGGCAGCTTCTAGCAGGCAGCTCATTTTTTTTCTTTTTCTATTTTTTTTTAGAACTACTTATGCACAAGCAAATAAAAGAAATAATAAAAAAAAAACCTAAATCTAAAGAAAAGGGAACAGGCTCCCAAAAATTACCCAACACGGGTCCAAAACAAAATCGGGGAACAGACCCCTCAAAATTTGCCCCAGAACAAGGGTTTCAAACTAACTGTAATGAAAAATTAAGTCTACAATCTTAATTCTATTCTAATTAAACTAATGACTAAATGGTGTCCATCGCGTCCTCGTCCTTCTCCTCCGTTTAAAAATGGCTCGCCCAATTCTCGTCTGGCGACGTCAAGGGTCGCCTCTCACACTAGCTGATTCTTGCAAAAAAAATAAAATAATGAATGGTCAAATCTCTATGCAATTGACAAATAATCAAAATAAAATTAGGCGAAATTATTGCGTCTGTTGCCTCCCCGGCAACGACGCCATTTGATTGATCGATCTTTCGCTTTTAAGTCGTTTGTAGTTTAATGTGGTGGAAAAATCGACTAATCAATTTTTAACAAGAAATAACCACTCACAGAGGAGTGGGTCGTACCCACAGGGAGGCAATAACGTATTAAAATTCGCGCCACTTAAAAATGTTTGTTCGTAGTCAATTTGGACAAGAACCAAGCCAAGATTGCCTTTAGATTAAGGTTTAAGCAAGAAACAATGCTGAAATGGCAATTATGAGAAACTATAGGATATTTTCCGCAATGCAGAGTCAATAAAATATGACTAAAATTTGGCAATGGCAGAAAATGTAAATTTTAATTAAAGGTTTCCTGTAGCAAAACAGGGGAATTTTTCCCCGTTGTCTTGCGCGATGAGGAGCCGATGACCGGGTGCGGGAAGCTTGGAGGGGGTCCCTTGGACCAAGAGCTTCGAATCGGTGGTGGTGGCGAGTCGCGCGGCGGCCGGAGGTGGCCGGACGAGCTCCGGTGGAGGTGCTGCAGTCGGTGACCTTGCGTGGCTGTTGGCGTGAGATCTGCTCTTGCGTTGCTGCTGCGACGGTGGCTGCTGCTGCTGGTGTGGGCACGGGAGCGCAGGAGTGGTGAGCGCTGGACTGCAGGCGCTGTTGGAGTTCTGCAGGCGCGGTTGCTGCTGCAGGCGTCAGAGGTGGGTGCTGCAGGCTGAGGAGTGCATGCGCGGTCTAGAGGGCGTGGAGATGGCGAAGGCTGATGGTGGGCACGGTTGCGCTGGAGGCTGGTGGGTGACGCCGCAGGGGTGGGTGCACACGGATGATGGCGTAGGTGCGGGGGTGGTGGTGCGGGCGTGAACGGTGAGATGGGCGGATGTGGCTGTGCGGGTGCAGGTGGAGTTCAGACGGGTACGCAGGCGGGTGATCACAGGTGAGCGGGTAGTTTCAGACGTCAGGAAAATTTTCCGGACGTCTTAAGTGAATGAGAAGGTGATTGCAGTGACAGTGGTTGCGGCGGTGGTGGTTGGTGACGACGGCGAGGGAGTTGCACGCTAAGGTGCTCACGGTAATGCAGGCGAGCTCCGGATGGCGGTGTGGCCTGTCACACCACACGCCCACGGTGGTGGAGACTCGCCGCCACGGTAGAGGCCGGCAGTGTGGAGTGGAAGAGAGAGGTTCTCTCTGCACAGTGGTGGGTCGGTGGCGGAGACCTCCCGAGCTCGGCTGCCTCCCTCCTCCTTTTGTAGTGGCCTGCACAAGTTTGAAATCAGCCACCCGACCAGATCCACCACATCCGCTCCCCCTTGAATGGCTTCTTCACTGCATCAGTCGGGCGTTGTAGCGGCAGCCAGCCGTTCTGAAAGAAGAAGAATAAAGAAAATATTTTTAAAATATTAGGGTTATTTATGTACAGACCCTCAACTTCTATGTTAATAAAAAGAATGTACCTAATTGGTTATCTAATTAGATGAATGCTATTCTAAGCTAATTCTAAATGCACTTAAGATATGAATGCAATGTATGGATTATGTAATTAGATTAAAACTATGAATTAATCTATTTACATCCTAATTTATACTAAATAAATGTTAGAATTAATCTAATGTATAGGCACTTAAATACTTAAATAGCCCACAACTATGGGCTAATCATCTTCCTTTCTTCCTCTCTATCTTTGGCTTCCTTCTTCAGCTTCTTCCTTCTTCTCTCTGCCCTTGCCTTCTCTCTATCCTCTCCTTCCTTCTTCTACGATTCTTCTCTTTCTCTTCAGCTCCTTCCTTTGGCCTTCTCTTCTTCTTTCTCTGCCTTTGCCTCCTCTCCTATTCGTCTGAATTGGCTAAGTGTTGGAGCCAATCTCTTCAGGGCAAAAACCCCCTAACCCCATGCAGCTCTCCTCTCTCTTTCTCTCTTTCTATTTCAGTCATGCTCTCCCAGAGCCATAGCCGGTTGGGTAATCGGACCTATCGCAGACCCGGGTCCAGTCTCACTAGCATGTGTGGTGAGTGAGGAGTGAAGTCAGATGGGTAGTTGGGTCGACCAGGTCCACATGGGTAGTGCCGCGGACGAGTTCGAAGAAGGGGGGAGGAGGACCTCACCCTCAGTGTTTGAGGTGAATAGCTAGTGGCACAAAATCAATTTATGTAGGCGCAGGTGTCTTCTCATTTCTGAGGTGAGACTAAATGTCTCACCTATCTTCCGTTCACTGCAGCAGGGAGTGGCTCTCTCAATTGGCAAGGCTGCTGAGGCTCTCAACCCCTTATGACGTCTTGGAACTGTGCACAAGAGTATTTTGCATGTCCTGGGGCAGCAGCCTGGGTGTAGCAAGACCTGGGCGAAGCTTCAAGTGAACTTCAAGCTTTGTGCCAATGGTAGACGGGGCCTGCTACTTGAAAACACAAGAATGGCCTCACGACCATGCCAAATTGTTCAGGAAGGTTCGTCGGAGCACGGTGGATGTGTTGGGGGTGTTGGCGTGGCATGGCAGTGCTTGTGCATGCATGCCTAGGGCACACTGTGTGCGAGTGAGTGGGTGTGTTCGGGGAGGTTGATGAGTCCATTTTAATGGACCAATATTACGCCTAAGTAACTTTAATCGTACCTTTTAGGTTTGTTAATAACTATATTAAGTTATAGAATGTTTGCATGAATCATGATTTAAGTTTACATCCATTTTATAGTATTCTATAACTTAATATGTATTGATTTTATGTTCTTTTTATGTGCAGGAGGAATATTTGGCAAAAGAATAAGGAGGGGAGGGTAAATTACCCTTTCAAACAATCGTCGGCATTTCTTTTCCCCATCCTCCGAGCACCCTCAACAGTCGCTGATCAAAAATAGCTAAGGGATTTGAAAATCCCTTAACTGACGCACGCGGGAGGAGAGGAGATAAAGAGGTGGAAAAATTTGGAGAGCGGGAGATCTTCATCTTCCCCCTGCGAGGAACTGCTCCATCTTCTCCAAAGTGGAGAGGGAGAACCCTGTGAACCACCGCGTGCACTGTGCACCAATCACCCCATCCTGCCCTTCAGCTTGTGCCTGCGCCTACAGTTGCTTCATCTTCCATCGCCTTTCCACTGCAGGCGCACACCGCCCACCACGCCCTCCAACCAGCCCGCAGGCACTGCATAGCCTCACCGCCCTCACGTGCCTGTGCCATCACACCTCTAGCCAGGCACCCCTATAGGCGTCCCCCCTTCTCCAGCGCCTTCCCACGGCTAGCAGACACGTGCTGCGCAGTGTTCCAGCAGCAGCGTGCAAGGACACACCCTCTGCAGACCACTCCTCCTATCTTCTTCGTCTTCCTTGTTCTTCCAGTAGTAGCGTACAAGAAGAACCCATTCCAGCAAACGTGCCCGTGCCCCTAGCACGCATCCCACTTCGCACCTCAGGCCACGCCTCAGACTGCGCAGCGCCTCAACTCACCCACGTGCGAGTGCGCAGCCGCAGGCACACCACAGGCCACGCACACACCGTGTGGCAGAACAAAATGCTGGTGACGCACCTACACCATCCGGCCGTGACTGTCCACCACCGGCCACTACACCACCTCCGTCATGACGCCCATCCTCCGACGTGCCTCCATCGCTAACAGGCCGACAGAAGATGCCTCCTCCACGCATGTAGAGAAGAGAGAAGGAAAACACTCTATTTTCCTTCACATTAAAAATTACCAATCGTGCCATTGTGGAGAAACACTGTTCAATTATTTAATGAATTAAATTATTGAGGTGAATTTGCGCAGCCATCCTTCTATTTAATCAAAATTGCTTGCATATGCATATCTCTCATAAATGATTTAATGCATATCTTATATATTATGGTGAACATGCTATATTCGAGAAATTAGTATTTATGGTGTTTACCAGTATCAAGATCATTATTTGACTTGATATTATATATTGGTGATTTTGCATATGCACCCTTGTATTCTTGATGAATTATTTGAAGCTAGAAATCATGTGCACCACTTAGTATGCATACACATTGAGATTCCCGAATAAATGAAGCACAATGCACTAGTTTAAATAGGCTTATTCCTCCCTGTGGAGATGACCTGACCATTCTTGGTTAGATTCTAAAAATTAAATTGTTTTGAAAAGCGATTTTCTACTATGCGATTAAATACGACACATCATTTAATATTAAAGTTTTCAATGAAAACGAAGACCACTCTTTCAAATGGTGCCGTTGCCGAGGAGGAAAAATGCCTATTAATTTTTTCAGGAATTTTATGTTATTTTTATGCTATTTTGAAAGCTTTTCTGAATTACTAACTGTGGATTTTTTTCTGTGTAAAAACACGTGATGAACGCGACGGGCATGCACAGCGGAGACGATCTTTTTGGTGGACCTTGATGCCACCTAGAGGCCAGCAACAAGAACACATGGGCCTTGATCCCACGGGCATAAGCTTACGAAGAAGCCTATTTCTGATTTAGTCAGTAGATCTTCCTTAGATTTCGTTTAGATAAACATTAGAATTTAATATCTGTCTTTTGGATCCTTGTCAGGTATTTTTGGGAACGTATTCCCAGTGCCTCTTTATTTCTTATCGCTTTTGTATGCAGGAGCGTATTTTCAGGAGCGTGTTCTTTGAACTGCATTTCGGTTAGTTAGTAGATTAAGTCTGTTTGTTTATTATTTTTATTAAAGAAAAAAAATCGAACTGCCTGCTAGAAGTTACATATCTATAGGACGACAATCTAGGACTGAATGAGCAGCATCTAGTTTATTTTTCCTGCATTGCATACATTGCACGAAGAAAGCTGGAGTAAGGTACGTCTTCTCTTGATCATCAATTACCTGTCATGCATATGCATTGAACCTAAATCTAAGACCACTAAAGTGCTCGAATCAAATTAATTCAGTAGTCACTTTAAAAATTGGAACTACTAAGAGGTTGGACTTTAAAATCTGACTGAAAATTGTGTGCAAAAGGGATCCTGTTTGTGAAATTTCAAAAATCAAAATACGATCATATGTTTGTACACTTGAGACACTATGCACCTCACACATAAGGTCACTAGATAAATTTCTACCTCTCCTCATTTGCACCACAAGGGAAGTTAGTCGAAAATCAACAAGCCTATCCACCAAGTTACTTCAGTTCCCCGTGTGTGGGCTCGATTCGAGACTTCCATCCCTTGCGAGTAGGTTATAGGCACCAGCAAAGTTTGTCCTAGGAAGCGTAATTTTTTTGCAAAACTTGTTTGGCCATCAACTGAAGATATATTTCTAAGCCCTACAATCTACTAAAAACAGATCCCATTGAATTTGCATTTGCTTTGACAGTAGAACTCTCTAGGAAGTCTCTGCTTGTATTCTGAATTCTTCTAAATCCTAAGAGACTTAAAATTGTTTTGCTTAAAGAAATGGATCACCCTTACTCCTATCAGTTAGATTATCAAAGTCAATACTTCCCATCTTTTAATCAGGATCCCATGCCCCGAGCGTATCCATCTTTTGATGGGTACATTGATAATTCATGGGATCATTCTTATTCTTATCCTGGGAGTACTGGCTTGATAACTCCCACTTTTGAGCAGAGCCTAGGAGAGGGATTTTTCAACCCTGAAATCCCTACTTCCATGCAAACACCCAACCCTCCCACCCTTCATGATTTTCTGTATCGAGGTTGGACCAATACCTCTAGGCAACCAAAGCCTGAATTTGACTATCCTCGCCAACCTGATAATAGTAGCCTCTCCTCTTTTATGATAGAAATGTAAAAACAACAAAAGGAAATGATGGAATCAATGGGAGAGATGTTGAGGAATAGTCAACAGTTAAATGAAGAAATAAGACAACTTAGCTACACGCTCTCCAATAATCCTGATCCCTACCCATACGATCATGATCATGAAAATAATTCTGAGGAACCTAATGACAATAAGGATCCAATTTTATGTAGCTATCACTTAGACTCTCCCAATGAAACACGGCCACTAGAGGACAACGATCATAGTGATTATCCACCTGAACTATATTGGAGTCAAAAGCAAGGAAGATGGTACCTCTTGAGGACCTTGACCCCAATGACTGTATTCTCCTTACCCCTACCAACCTGGGTCATGGTTGTATTATTCCTACCACTTCCCCTATTGATTATTTGGTGGAATCTCATTTTACCGTCAGTGATCCTACTCCTGACCCTCCACTTAGGGAATCAACACCTACCATTCAGTATCCTGAGGATTTAAATGCACCTAATGAAGGTGACCCTAACGGAATGGACGATGAATTAGATCAATTTTGATCGCAGGGATATGAAGAGTCTAATTCAGAAAATGAGGATGCCCCAATAGAGGAACTTGGACTGAAAATCTGGAGTGAATCACAAGGGAATTATTTATTATTTGAGGATTTACCTCCAGAGGATAGAAATAATACGATTAAATCTAGATTCCTCCCTTCTTTTGAGAGTCATCCTCCATCAAAACAAGAGTTGCTATTAAAGGAGGAAAAACAAAATAGTGAGAAGTCTATGGGAGACTCTCGGTATAAAACACGTCAATCGAGGATTTATACCCCGAGAAGAATAACAAATTCAATGATATAGGCTTGCTCCAAAACATTAAGACTGATCCTCCTTTAGGAATAATTATTGATATTGATCCAACTCCTAATGAATCACATATACACCCCGACAAAAATTTGAGTGAACTAAACGAATTTGTGGATGAGCTTAATAATAATGATTCTGATATTTTGACCCTACCATCAAAGAGTTTTAATTTGGAGTCTACCCCTGATTCAAATATGACTCCCATCATTAATGTTAGGTAGGGTAATATGCAGTTGTCTACAATTATTAGAGAGTATACACAATCTGAATCATTGTTGGAATTAGACCTAACACCGACTAAGCCCTCATTGGACTTAACTATTACCTTCCAACACTACAAACAACCCATATACTCCCTAACCAATCCTTGGCTTAGATCTCTTCTCATGTACATTCTTTCTGGAGAACATATCAGGCCAGTACATTCTTGGGTAGAATGGCGAGTGTGGATTGATGCTTGTACTGTTACTCTTGCCATTGAAGGGTTTGACCTAATAATGCGTATATCTTTTAAAACCCATCCTGCTCTGGAGGATCCTTGTTATCCTCCACTTACTCCATTTCGGGAGGTCCCTTTTCATTTTCCATTTATTATTCCTAAACCTCCCAAGGTAGCCAACGCGGTTATTCGCTTTCATATCTTCTGGCGAGCATTTGGTATTACGTTGCATCATCAACTCGTCAACATCCGTGGTTACCTATTTTATAGGCCCGCACTGTTACGCATATTTTTAGGGCCTAACCTTGTCTATTTGGAACCAGACTTATAGGTTCCTTCCAAGTCTGGCTACTAACAGAAAATGCAGCGCCTGTTGGGGGGCAACCCAGCGGTTTGAATAACACTGTCATTTGGGGATTTCTTTCCTTGCTCCTCCTATTTTAATTTTACATTGGGGACATTGTAAGATTTAGGCATGGGGGGGTGCATTTGCATTTTAGGAAGTATTCATGCATTTAGGTTAGCATATATAAAAAAAAGAAAATTCCTCTTTTCTTGAGCTGATTAGGTTAGTCCCTAGCAAAATACCTTTGTCATTGGAGGTTTTTCTTCCCGAATTATTTCTTAAGTTTAGAATCCAGTACATTTATTTCACGTGCACGTAAACTTGGTAATGGATCCTTGAGGAAAACTAATAAGCATTTGTAGTCTACTTAACCCTTGGACAGTTCATAGGGTGTCAGGCATACTATCTTCTAGTGGATCCACCTCATATTTGTGAGAAGAAAGTATAGAGATTACTGGTGTGCTAAGTCTAGTGCAAGGACTCTTAAGTTTTGGATAATTAGATGATGATACTTCAGAGTTAGGCGTAGTTTTTGCTCTCTGTTCCTGTGTGCATACTTTGTGTGAATTCCTGAGAGTTACCAAATAAGGCAGATACACAGAGATTGAGTCTTTATAAAGCTATGACTATGGTGGATGGTTATGACCGTCCTTCATAGATTCTTTGGTTGAAGGAGGGTAATAGTGTCAAAGGTCAGAAATACGCCTGTCCTATCCATTCCTTTCCGGTGCCGAGAATAGGCACTTCCACCAAATAAGCCACACAATTTCCTTTTGACCATCATCATCCCTAATAATGCCTCATAAATAAAAGTCTGTGTCGTATTATGTTGATTTATAAAAAAAAAAAGTGAGAGAGAGAAAAGAAAAGAAGAAGAAAAAGAAGAAATAGAAAGAAGAAAAAGAAGAAACAGTTATATTACAAAAAAAAAAAAGAAAAAAGAGAAAGGAAGAAGAAGAAGAAGAAGAAAAAAAGTCCAGGTTTATAATGTAACATTATTTTTGAGGCAATAGAATACCTATCTCGTTCCACCAAATTTGACCCATACCTACCTTTTAGTATTTCTGATTGCCCGAATTCTGGTTGTGGACTCCAACTTAGTTGTAGAGTTATTGGGACTTTAACTGAAGTGTGGATGCCATGTGAGGCTACCAAACAGTGAGTACAATTATTAAGTGTGGCGAGAGTTGTGATCTCAGAAAGAAAAGAGTGAGTGCCCAAGAACATCAAGAGAGTACAGTTTAGCCCCTCTTTGAGTTGACTGGTTTAATAGTCTAGAGATCTAGAGTCTGCAGTACTAGACTATATGTAGCACCAGGTGAGTGTGTGCCACCGAATACAAATCTATTCAACTAGATATCTCCTACCTAAGCCAAATGCCAGGGTCAAATTATAGATTATCCTCTGCTTTATCCCCGAGGGAAGTAGTTGCCTATCCCGAGAGCAATATTTACCAAGGGTGAAGTATGAACTTCCAATGGGAATTGGCCTTTTTTCACTTGGATCTGTTATTTAGGTTATCATCACTTCACATTTGTCTGCATCTCTGAAGTTTTGAATTGAGAAAAGAAGAAATCTTCTGATTACTTCTATTATTTTTCATTTTTTGCTAGGGACTAGCAAATCTTAGGCATGGGAGTATTTGATGAGTCCATTTTAATGGACTAATATTATGCCTAAGTAACTTTAATTGTACATTTTAGGTTTGTTAATAACTACATTAAGTTATAGAATGTTTGCATGCATCATGATTTAAGTTTACATCCATTTTATAGTATTCTATAACTTAATATGTATTGATTTTATGTTCTTTTTATGTGCAGGAAGAATATTTGGCAAAAGAATAAGGAGGGGAGGGTAAATTACCCTTTCAAACAACCGTCGTCATTTCTTTTCCCCATCCTCCAAGCACCCTCAACAGTCGTTGATCAAAAATAGCTAAAGGATTTGAAAATCCCTTAACTGATGCACGTGGGAGGAGAGGAGATAAAGAGGAGGAAAAAGTTGGAGAGTAGGAGATCTTCATCTTCCCCCTGCGAGGAACTGCTCCATCTTCTCCATAGTGGAGAGGGAGAACCCTATGAACCACCGCGTGCACTGTGCACCAATCACCCCATCCTGCCCTTCAGCTTGTGCCTGCGCCTGCAGTTGCTTCATCTTCCATCGCCCTTCCACTGCAGGCACACACCGCCCACCGCACCCTCCAACCAGTCCGCAGGCGCTGCACAACCTCACCGCCCTCACGTGCCCGCACCATTACACCTCCAACTAGGCACCCCTACAGGCGCCCCCCCGTCTCCAGTGCCTTCCCACGGCTAGCAGACGTGCGCTGCGCAGCGTTCCAGTAGCAGCACGCAAGGACACGCCCTCTGCAAACCACTCCTCCTATCTTCTTCGTCATCCTTGTTCTTCCAGCAACAGCGTACAAGAAGAACCCATTCCAGCAGACGTGCCGCACCCCTAGCATGCATCCCACTTCGCACCTCAGGCGATGCCTCAGACTACGCAACACCTCAACGCACCCACGCGCGAGCACGCAGCCGCAGGAACGCCATAGGCTACGTGCACATCGTGCGGCAGAACCAAATGCCGGTGACGCATCTCCACCGTTCGGCCGCCGCCGTCCACCACCGACCGCCACGCCACCTCCATCATGACGCCCGCCCTCCGACGTGCCTCCATCACTCATACGCCAGTAGAAGATGCCTCCTCCACGCGCGTAGAGAAGAGAGTAGGAAAACACACTATTTTTCCTCGCATTAAACATTAGCAATCATGCCATTGCGAAGAAACATTGTTCATTTATTTAATGAATTAAATTATTGAGGTGAATTTGCGTAGCCATCCTTCTATTTAATCAAAATTGCTTGCATATGCATATCTCTCATGAATGATTTAATGCATATCTTATATATTATGGTGAACAAGCTATATTCGAGAAATTAGTATTTACGGTGTCTACCAGTATCAAGATCATTATTTTACATGATATTATATAGTGGTGATTTTGCATAAGCACCCTTGTATTCTTGATTAATTATTTGAAGCAAGAAATCATGTTGAAAACACGTGCACCAGTTAGTATGCATACACATTGAGATTCCCGAATAAACGAAGCACAACACACTAGTTTAAATAGGCCAATTCCTTCCTGTGGAGATGACATAACTATTCGTGGTTTGATTCTAAAAATTAAAATGTTTTGAAAAGCGATTTTCTACCACACGATTAAATACAACAACACATCATTTAATATTATAGTTTTCAACGAGAATGAAGACTGCTCTTCCAAAGGTGTTTCGGTATGTGGCGCGGTGAGTGGAGTAAGGAGAAGTGATCAGTGGAGTGAGCAGAGCTCGTGGGCTTGTCGGTGAGGGTTTTGGTGGCATATGGAGGTGGGATGGCCTCGCCGTAGATGATGGTC
Organism: Thalassia testudinum; assembly: GCA_037157565.1. Classification (NCBI taxonomy): domain Eukaryota; kingdom Viridiplantae; phylum Streptophyta; class Magnoliopsida; order Alismatales; family Hydrocharitaceae; genus Thalassia; species Thalassia testudinum. Next base: position 127,180,805 of record JAZHRO010000031.1, read on the forward strand.
GGAGATGGAAGAGATGGAGGTGCGATGGGCGTCAGTGGTCAATTGTGGAAAGTAGATGGCGGAGAAGAAACTAGAGGGGTCAGGGATTTTTCTAGGGTGTTAAGAGGTGAAGCAGGTGAGCGAGGGTGTCGAGTCTAGTATGGATGACGCCGGAGATGATGGCAGCTCCGGTGAGGTGGGATCGATGAGGACAAAGAGAGAGAAGCGGCTACTAGTATGACAAGACACGAACGAAGTCAGGGAGGATGGATCCGCCGTAAGTATGGCGGTCAGACAACGAGGAGGAGCAAGAAGGGTCACCGGACATCGAGGAGCCTATGGCCATGAAGAGAAGAGAGGAATCAGGGGTATTCATGGTTGAAATCGAGCGTGAAGGTGTCGGGGAGGTTTGGGCTCCTTTAAATAGAGCTCTAGAGGTCGATTAGGGCTTGGGAAGCAAGCTTTCCAAGCTTAGAAAGTCGTCGGTGATGGAAGCTTCTCAGGATACCCACATCTCTCTTGCATTCGTATGAGATATTGGGAGGGAATCAGATCTCAAATATGTGTTCATACTGACGGGAATTTCTCAGAGGATCTTCCTTCCAATTTTGCAAGAGATCCTCCAAGCAATCAAGGAGAACATCCAAGTTTAAGGTCATCGGAGTAGGTTTCCTCCGTGATAATGGCGGAGGGACCTACTTGTGAAGACGACGAGAAAGATAGAGGGTTGTTAGCAAGGGTTTTTGAATGTTAGCAGTAGAAATGAAATCAGACTGGACCTTTTTGCAAACTAGGTTAAGGCAAACTCATCTTGGGTCCAAATTTTCGTACAAACCTAATTTGGATGCAAGGAATCTAATGGTGAAGTTGGATTTTGGGTTTGACCATGTTTGACTAGGAAATTTATGCAAAATTTGAAATTAGGCTAAATATCTATCTGAGACCCCATTCTAGGTGTAGATGGGTTCTAATGGCCAAATTGAAGGTACTAAGCCCTAAAGAATATTCTTTTATGATTTTTACAGGGTTTAAGTGAATTTTGTCCTCACCAGAACCTTTGTTAATCAGGTGGATCTATTTTTAAGGTTTCAAGAAGTCATTTAATTCATAGAGCACACACAAATCCTTTTCTGTCAAATCCAACCCCTTGAGAAAACCCATCGTTGTACTGCATTGGTAAAATTAGAATTTTACCCCTTGTTTCTTGTGTTTCTCTTAGAAAGGTTATGCAATGAATTATGACCTTCTGTGGGTTATGTAGGAGCATTTATTCTCTTTATTGAGTCAAAATGAGCTAGTTAGGGCTCATGTTGGTGTTCCCATCATGGCTGTTGATCAGCCATGGGATCTGCTTGGCTATAGCTCAACCTCCACCTTTTAGAATGGTCTAAAGGTCCTTCCAATCCAGGGTTCAATGACCTCCCAAGCATACACTGGAAGGAAGTCGGAAGGGCGGGGAAAAGAGGGAACCCTGCAACACAAGAATACAAACTTGTCTTAGATGGGGTAGCCTAAGGTCTACTAACTCTCAAAATCCATCCTAAGATTATGGATGATTTACTCTACTTATGTCCAGGCAATATGACCAGTTAGAAGGAGGGATTGGAGAGAAGGTTCTTCCTTTGGCTTGTGCCTTCGATTCCTTGTGTACCCCATAGCCATGGTCGTTTGATGCTACTCCACTAGCTAGACATCAGATTGACTAGTATAAATAGGTTAATCATGAATAATCTCAATCTGGATCTTGACATGTGAATGAATGCTTAGGGCCAACATCTAATTGATTTTAGTTAGGCTTGGGAAATTGGTGCTCTGGAATGTGATGGGCCCTTAATGGGTTGTGACCTTAATGATTTGTTTGAGAATGTGTGAATGTGCACAACCAAGAGGTTTTCAAGCAGGATTACTAATGATGGTGTGAGTTTTAGGATTCAAATCTTACTTAACAGCTTTTAGGATTCAAATATTAGGTGTTTTCAACCAAGTTTTGTGAGGCAAACCAAGTTTGTTTCTGAAAGCACGTTTTCAAGTATTTTCCTTTAGAAGTTAAGAAAAATATGGAGTGCCTAACTTGACCTAGTTATTGAGTCCTCTGGGGCAGCTAGAAAATGAATCTCTTTTAGATTAGGTGGTGCGGCCAAAATAATTCAATCAATCAGCTCAAATGCACCACCGGTTAAGGCAGACAAAAATGTGATTAACCTAATATGATTTCTACTCCTTTATGTGTTGAATTCATGTCTCAGGTCCACAGGTCAGAAGCTTGGTTGAGTAGATGAAAATCAAGTCCGATTATGTGCCTCAAATGCGTGTGAATGAAGTGTGTATATTAATTCGTCCCACAAAAAGTATCATTTTTTTGTTTTTCTTTTTAATGTAGGGGTAAGGTGGATGAAGGTTGCAAACAAGACAATCAATTCTATCCTAGGGTTTATGCAAACACCTAAGTAAATTAGGTCATGGTTATGAGTGTGATGAAATGCACTAGTGGGGTGGAATGTGGGGACACTTACAGAGTACTCTACCCGCACTTTACTCAGGTCTACCGCACTTGGATCTCCATGCTAGGGTACCTGCAAGACAATAGATCAACAACAAGTGGCGTTAGTGCTATGTAAATGCAAAGAAGGATAATAAATAATAAAGTAAATTCCGTTGCTTCCCCGGCAACGGTGCCAAAATGGTTGCACGTGTTTTGCGAGTTTGAAATCAGGGTTACAAGTAACCTGTTGTCGTAGTTGCAAAACACATCTATCAAGTAAAATTTATACCAAAACTCCAAGGGAGTCTCGGGTTGAACACAAGGAGGTGACGTTTACTTTAATTGAAAACTGTGCTTCGATTGTTTCTTTTTGATATTTTAGGTTTTTATTTTTTTTTTTTGTATTTTTAAAAAGAGGACAAGCAGAATGAACCACAAGATAGAAATGGAACAAATATGATATATATATCAATCCAATGTTGATTACAATAAACTATGAAAGCATAAAAAGAGAGGTGGGTGAGAGGAAATCTCCCGAATAGGCTGTTCGGTGAGACGATGGTGCCTGGCGGAAGCTTAGACGAAGGAGGTGAGGAGCGGAAGGATGGAGGTGAGAAGCAAAAGGACGTCGGGTAGAGGAAAGCTTTGGCGTGGCTCTGGAATGGAGGTGAGAAGGCAGAGATGATTTGCTACCGGAATAGAGGTGGGAGGATGACTCCAAGGCAACCTACGAATGGGGATGGGAAGTGGGATGAATATTCGGTGAGGCAGAGGTTCACTATACTAATAGGTGCCTTGGGAGCTTGAGAGTAAGCTCTAACAGAGCATTGGTAGGCTTGCCAGAGCTTGGGAGTAGGTAAGAATAGAGTAGGTAGAGATGAAGAGGAACGGGGGGTGTAGGGGTGTTTATATAGTGGAGGGAAGAAGAGAGTCCCGCGTGTAGGCATTCAGTGATATTTATAAGCATCACTAAAGGCCACTCAAGCTGTCGCTGAAGATCTGCGCTCTTCGTTGCATGGGCTAGCGCATGCATTGTGCAGGCCATTTAGTGACAGCTACAAGTGTCACTAAAGGCCCGCCCTTCTATCATGCACGTAGGCGTGGATGCATCCTGACTGTCAGATGAAGGATCGCAGAGCCGAGAGAAGATCGTGCCCCTTCGCCAAATTTGAATTGTGCACCTCGCCATCAGCCGTCGAATGCCGCACGCATCAGATGGTGTATTCTCAATGCGCGTCGGCAACCGCGTGCAGCGTCCACTCTCCACTGTGTGCCCACATAGCTACTTCCTTCGCCGCCTGATCTTCCGTCGATGGCTCAATTTCCTTCTACATGCGCTTCAGTGGATAAAATCCACACGCGATGCTTCTAATGCATGGCTGCGTGTTGAGAGTGGAGATGCAGACCATGCACTGAGGGTCATCATGTGTTATATTTTTGAATTGAGCTTCCGCACCCACGACCGTTGGATGGAGATCCAATGGTCGAGATGACTCCACACTTGATCTACGTGAGGCTAGATGAGATGAGGCGCTTCCTCAACCGTGGAGATCACATCTCAGCCATTCTATTGAGATCCAATGGCTAGAATCTGATCTTGTTGTGGGTTTGGTGGTGCCTTGGCTCAAGTGGAGTAGCCTGGATGGCACCACATGGCGCCATATAGGTTGTCCATCATCTTCTTCTTGCGGAGGATGCTATAGAGCTCAGATCTGGGCAATTCCCATGTTGACGGACTACGATCGTTGCTCTGAATCCATCCATACGGTCAGATTCTTCATTCAAAGCTCGTAAAGATGTCACACTACCTCCTAGCCTTGTAAAATGATGGAATTACTGTACATAATATACAACTATCCTAGATGCAATGCAATGGATGTTCGTGCAATATTTATATCATGATATGCAATGCTATGCCTAGGAACTATTATAAATAAGCATTTTATGATGAATTTATATGTGCTTATCAGTTACCCTCCTATATATATGTTGTGTGGTGATACTTATTAGCGATGATTAATTCTTGACCATCACTAAATTTCCTAAAATGAACCCCCACGAGTATGGTGGGAGTGCTTATTGGCGACGGTTAATTCTTGACCGTCGGTAAATGTCCTAAAACCCCCCAACGGAAAATATGTAGGGGAGGATGGGAGTACGCTTTCGCGATAGTTAATCCTTAAACGTCTCTAAAGCTTTTCAGTTGGAGATGATTTATTCGCAAGTGTCGTAAAATTTTTAACAAAAGCACGACACTCCCTCCAAATTCTAATTAGCAACATTGCAATATATAACCATCGCTAATTATCCACTATTAGCGATGGTTTCGCGACTGTCGCAAAATAGTTGTCGCCAATAGTGATTTTTCTTATAATGCTCGGACATGATTGACGAGTGCATCAAAGTGTTTATGGATGACTTCTCCATTTATGGCTCATCTTTCGACCAGTGTCTCTAGCACTTAAAGAATGTGCTAAAGTGATGTAAGGAGACTGGCTTAGTCCTCAGCTAGGAGAAAAGCACTTCCTGGTACAGAAAGGCATTGTACGTGGGAATGTTGTGTTTGAGAGGGGTTTATAAGTAGATAAGGATAAGGTTGATTCTATTTCCAAACTCCCATTGCCCATGAATGTCAAACAGATTAGATCCTTTCTGGGCCATGAGAGCTTTTATAGGTACTTTATTAAGAATTTTAGCAAAATTTCTAGGCCACTTTGCAACCTATTGGTGAAGGAATCTTCCTTCGATTTTGATGCAAATTGTGTCGAGGCCTCTCACAATCTGAAGGAGGCCTTGATCTCTACACCTATTCTCCGAGCTCCAGATTGGACACTCCCATTTGAGCTAATGTACGATGCTTCAGATTATGCCATGGGAGCTATCCTTTGACAAGGGTTGAGGGAAGACTTCATGTGCTACATTATGCTAGCAAGACCTTAACTGACCCACAACAAAACTACATTGTGATAGAAAAGGAATTACTCGCCATAGCATTTGCTTTGGAGAAGTTTAGGTCATGTCTTCCTAGGTCTAAGGTTGTCATTTTTTTTTATCATGTGGCAGTGAAGCACCTCATTGCCAAGGAAGATTCTAAGCCACAACTTATTAGGTGGATTCTACTCCTTCAAGAGTTTGACTTAGAGATTCATGAGAAGAAAGGAGTGGAAAATGCAGTGGTTGATCACTTCTCTCGCCTCCCACTTGATGTCTCTCCATCTGGAGACATCCACAAGACATTTCTTGATGAAACTCTTATGGTGATAACACCAACTTCACCCCAGTATGCTAATACTATCAATCACTTGGTCAATGGAGAGACTCTCGGCTCTTAGGATGAGCAAAAAAAGTAGAGATTCATTTCCCAACCTAGATACTTTCACTGGGAAGAGCCAGAATTATTTAGAATTGGGCAAGACCAGATTCTGAAGAGATGTGTACCCGAAGAGGAGGAACAAAGTGTGTTGAGATTTTTCCATGAACTTCATTGTGGAGGACACTTTGGTGCTAAGAAAATAACTTTTAAGGTTCACCAATCTAGATTTTGGTGGCCTACTCTATTCAAGGACTCTCATAACTTTTCTAAGGCTTGTGTTCAATGTCAACGGACTGGAACGATTAGGATGAGATGCCCCAACACCCGATCCAACCTATTGAAATTTTTGATGTTTGGGGAATAGACTTTATGGGTCCCTTCCCTTTGTCCCATGGATATGAGTAGATCTTAGTGACAATTGACTATGTCTCTAAATGGCTAAAGGTCATTCCTATGCATACAAATGACCACTTGGTGGTATTGAAATTTGTGAAGGCTAATATCATATCTCACTTTGACTGTCCTAAGACTATTATTAGTAATGGGGGATGTCATTTTCGGAATCACCACTTCAATTGGCTACTCAAGAGTCTAGGGGTCACTCACAAGATCGCTACCCCGTACCACCCCTAGAAGAGTGGCCAAGTTGAGGTGTTGAATAGAGGGATCAAGAACATTCTGGAGAAGACTATTAGAACTGATAGAAAGGACTGGTCCTAAAAGCTTGATGAGGCTTTATGGGCTTATCGAATGGCCTATGATAAATATACTTTCATTCATGATAAAATGGCTACTTATGTTAATCCCTAAGCTTAACATTGCATTTATCATTGTGAATAATGCATAACATTCATTATATTGCATTTAAGCTAGTCTATATAAATTACAAAATAATGTGCATATTATTGGGGTCAGGAGACAAGGAGATATATTTTGAGGCTTCACATGAAGAATCCAACTTTACAGATGGATCCAGATCAACGATCGTAGACTAATGGTGTGAAAATCTATCCAATCCGATATCTGTAGCATCCCCAACAACCACCGGAAGATCGACAGTCTAGATGGCACCACGTGGTGCCATCTGGATTGTCTCTCATGCCCCAGCAGCCACACCCTCTTCCCTCCATCACACCACACACTCAATCTGGTGCCATCTGGACTGTCCCTCATGCCCCAGCAGCCACACCCTCTTCCCTCCATCACACCACACACTCAATCTCAGCCATCCATTCTTCATCCAATGGCTGGAGGGGCATATGTGAGGAATTCTCCCAACGACAATCCAACGGCGTGGCACAGTGTTCGTAAAGGTCGCTCTCAAAGAGAGGGTGTGGCTTTAAATCCAGCCACCCCCTCAAATGTGCAAGTGGGCAGCAGAGCATGTAGCGTATGCATGAGCGACAAGTCGCTTGAGGCGCACGTGCCAGCACGTGCATTGAAGGTAGTGGGCACAAGCGTGATGGCTTTAGTAATGTATACGACGAGTCTTCAGCGATGCTTTGAATGTTGTTGTTGACTTGAGGAATATTTTTGGCCTTCTTCCTCATTTATAAAAGGGCCTAACCCACTCCACTTTTGCCAATCTTCCACCCAAGAGTTTCCACCGCTTAATAGAGCTCCCAAGCAAGGTTATGAAGACGCTGAGTCACCGACGGAAGTACCTCCACCGCTGTGGCTGCCTTTACACCTTCTTCCATGTTCTTAGTTTTAGTTTCTTTGATAGTTGTAGTTATTTCGTATATTCAAGCATTCATCTACATTTGGTTGAACACAAGATTTGATAATCAATTGAATATGTTATTGATATCTTGTCTTTGCAACTAATTATCATATCCTTATCACGATTCTCTAACCCTATCTCCCTCTTGATGGGAATTTTTGCGTGATTTGTAATTAGGGTTTTTAGAGTCGTTGTAACACGTGAAATCTCATATGCTTTTAAAATTTGTAACTTAGATAGCGGAGTATCTAGGGTCATCCAAGGAGGCCAATTTGTTTGCTAAATCAAATCTCTTGCTTTAAAGGGAACTCAACTTTCTTTTTGGTTTTTTATATATATGATTTTCTATGTTTTGAAATAATGGGAACAAGGTCGGTTTGTTGATAGCGAGAAAATTCTCTATACTAATCCACTACACTACTATTATAGTGACAAGTAGAGCATCTCCCTAAGCTCACTCTAGGCACGTGGAGGCCTAGAGTAATTAGGGAGAGGGAGTGAAAAATGTTAAATAAGAATTCTACATGACTATGCAACAAAAAGATTAAAGAAGGCAACTTTGATTGAAAGAGAGTGTTTTACAAATACCCTAGATGGTGAATGCTTCTAATACTAGATAATTGCAACAAATAAAATAAAACATAGGTCCTCTTGAATTGTTTGTGAAGAGGGGAAGCTCCATGCTCCAAGCTTAGTGGTTCTTAGGCTTGAAAAGGGCTCCTCATTCTCCTTCCTTGATGTGCTCCAAAGGCAAACCCTCGATGGGCGTGCCTTTTCCTTTTCAGAGTGGATGGCTCCGACTCCAAGAACTCCTCCTTAAGGTTGCATGGACCACCTTTGATTCTTCCTTCAAGGGTGGTAGTGTACCACCCTCAAATCCTCCACTTCCTAGGGTAGGCATGTACCCTAGGTTGTCTTCCAATGCCTAGCTTCCTCCCTTGGTTGGTGTAGGCATAAGAGAGAAGAGAAGAGGGGAAGGCACCAAGGGGACAGAGTATCCCCTTAATCTTCTTCTTCTTCTCTTTACCTTCTATGTAGGTGGAAATATGGGTAGAAAAAATGCAGCCAAGGTTGAGTTTTAATGGTGGTGGTAGGGGGTTAGGGGTAGTTAATCGATGGAGGGTTAGGATGGCTTGTTGGAGGTAGTTAAGGGATCCTAGGGTTGATAATAGTTGGCACCAAAATGGGGGGGTGTTAGGTGTTTGGCGCCAACCCAAAGAGAGGACTAGGGTTAGGTTTTATGGTGATAGAGTTAGGTGGCTGATACGGATTTTACGTGATTTGTAAAATACGTCGTTGTAATGTGCAAAATCGATCAACTCTTAAATTTATAAACCTAAATAGTGGGATATCTAGGGTTGTCCAAGGAGGCAATATGTTTGCAAAATTTAGGTCTCTTGTTTGGAAATAGAAATCGCCTTTCTTTTTGGTCTTTTCAACTATATCATTTTTTTAGGGTTTTGAAATAATGAGAGAAAACACGAGTTGTTGGTGAAAAAGTAAATAACAACTACGATTACTAAGCTAACACCTAAGTGATAAGTAATTCCTCTTCCTAAGCTCACTCTAGGCATGTGGAGGCCTAGAGTAATTAGGGAGAGGGAGTGAAGAGTGCTAGAATCACAGCAATCAAAATGCAACTAAAAGAAATTTCAAAGAAGGCAACTAGATTAATGAGAAAGTGTTTTACAGAAAAACCTAGTAGTTGAATGCTTCTACTACTAGAGAATTGCAACAAATAAAATAAAACACAAATCCTCTAGAAAGATGGTGAAGAAGAGGGCTTCTTCCTCAAAGCTTGGTAGCTCCTGAGCTTGAAAAGAGTCCTCCAACTCCTTCCTTGCTATGCTCTGCCAAGGTGATGTCCTCCAAAGCAAGCCCTAAGGGGGTGTGCCCTAAGCTTTTTCTCCAAGGGTGGACATCCACCCTAGGTCCTTCTCCTTTGCCTGGCCATCATCCTTGAAGTAGAAATGTCCTCCTCCTTGGCATGGCCCAAGTTGAAGACAGTGGGGAGAAGAAGGCACCAAAGGGGCTAGTGATGTGCCCCTTTAATCTTCTTCTCTACTCCTTTTTGGCCGTAGGTGTAGGTGGGTATAGGTAGAAAAATACACTAATAGAGGATGGGAATTATGTGGTGGTAGGGTACGGTATTTATAGGATGGGAAGGGGGGTGGTTATGGTGTTTTTTTGGAGGGAAATGAAGGAGCGCTTGGATATTTTTGGAGGGAAAAATGGGAGGGAAACGAATAGGTGCCTTGGTTTTCCCTCAGAAAATACCTTCTAGAAGGCAATTTTGGAGGGAAAAAATGGAGGGTGGAGATGGGTTTTGTTGGTAAATGTAGGGTGTTGATGGAAGGGATAGTTGGCACCAAAATAAGGTAGGAGTAGGTGGTCCTTTTGCTAGAGCTTAGGTAGTATGGTAGTAGGTTTTGGTGCCATGGAGGTGGACTAGCTAAGTTAAGAAACTTAGCGAGCTTAGCTAGTAGGGAGTAGAGTTGGAGGCATTTGGAGCTAGGGTTTTCAGGGAGAAGAGTTGGTGGTAGTCATCTTGAGCTGCACTAGAGCTGGTGGCTACTGAAGAGAGTTGCAAGTAGCTACTTTAGCTGCCTTAGCTTGCTAGTTCTTTGCTAGCAACTAAGCCAAGCTAAAGCAAGCTGGCTTTTGCTGAAAGGAGCTGAGGTGAGCTTGGTCTAGTTCTCCTAAGGAGGATCAAGCTGGGTGAGGCAGCTAAGGTAGCTTAGCTCAACTGAGTTGAGCTGAGCTGAGTCCCCGGGAGATAGACTTGAGCTTCCTAAGCTGGAATGAAGTCATCTTCAGCTAGCCGGAGTTCAGTGGAGCTGGATTTAGCTGGACTTGAGCTGGGGTGAACTCCAGTCAACTCAACTGAGCTAGTTAGAGCACTCTGTGGATCAATGGGAGTTGAGATGAGCGACTTAGCTAAGTTGAGCCAGATCTGAGCTGACCTGAGCTAGGGTGAGCTAAGATGAGCTCTCTTGAGCTGCCATTCAGCTGAGATGAGCTAAATGGAGCTAAGATGAGCTAACCCTAATTCAAGTGAGCTGGAATCCAGCTATGGTGAGCTGGATGAAGCTGAGTTCCAGCTAGTATGAGCTTCTTCACCAGTTGCCTTCCTAAGTGCTAGGGTTTTGGAGTTTTGACAATCTACATATCCCTAACCCTCACAAAAACACATGAAAAAGATAATAAAAAGTGCAATGCATACCTAACCTAATTGATGCCTAAATGCAGCCCAAAAACCTGTTTGCGGAGCAAAATCCTAGGAGCTAAGTTTGTTTTAATGCATAAAAATGATGATAAACTAGCGTTTATCAGTGGCGTGCAGGCTATGTGTAGGGTTAGGATGGTGTTGTTGGGTGGTGGTTATGCGATGAAGGGTAGATATAGGGTGGCGCCAAAGGGGAAGGTTGCTTAAGGTGGCAGTTATGGTGGAGTTAAGGGGGTTGGCACCACTTTAGGTGTGTTAAGGGGGAGGTTTAGGTGGCATCACTTGATGGAGGGCTAGGATAGGATGTGGGGTAATATGTAGGGTGTAGATGGGAGGAGGTGTTGGCGCCAAATGAAAGGGTGTATGGGGTGATTTTTGGCCCCAACTAGGGTAGGGTTTAGGGTAGTTATGGGGGGTTAGGTGTAGCGTATAGATGGCCTTGGTTGATGAGGTGTAGGGTAGGAATTAGGCACATGTTGGTGCCAAAATGAATGGATTCCTAGGGCTTTTTTAGTGCCAACATGGGGGGGTGTGAGTGGTGGTGATTGGTATGGGTTGGCGCCAAGGATAGATTGGGTTAGGGTTTGGTTAGTGTTAAGGGTTGAAGAGTGGATGGACATGGAGTTTTCTGTGGAGCTAAGGGCTTAGCTAAGCTAGCTAAGCAAGCTTAGCTAGTAGAGTGGAGGTTCAGGAGCTAGGGTTTCATGAAGGAGGAGCTAAGGAAGAACATTTTGGAGCTGATAGTAGCTATGGTGGAGTTGGAATTACTGAGGAAGCTTCAAGGGGAGCTCAACTACTGAGCTCAGCTACTTAGTTCTTATGCAAGTAGCCAAGCCTAGGTAGTTGAGCTCAGTTGAGTTGACCTCAACCTGGCTGGAGCTAGGATGAGCTAGAACTGCCTCTGATGAGAACTCTAGAGCTAGTTAAGCTATTAGTTGACAACTAGTAGCTCAGCTAGCTTGGAGTCCAGCTGCCATGAGCTGGGTGGAGCTAGGATGAGCTGGGGCTGAGCTGAGATGGACTCCTGTTAACTTAGTTGAACTAGCTAGAGCTCCCCATGAACTAATGGGAGCTGAGATGAGCTAAACTCAACTGAGTTGACCTGAGCTAGGGTGAGCTAAGATGAGCACTCATGAGCTATCATTCAGCTAAGGTGAGCTTAATGGAGCTAACCCTAGTCCAAGGGAGCTGGTATTCAGCAAAGATGAGCAAGAATTAGTTGAATCCCAGCCTGATTGAGCTTCCCTCTTCATCAATTGCCTTCTTGAGTGGTAGTGTTCTGCGAATTTGACTCTTTGCTTATCGCAAACACTCCAAGAAACAAATCAAAAATAAAATAACAAGTGAAATGCTTGCCTAACCTAATTTAAACCTAAATGCAACCCAAAAACCCATTTGCGGATCAAACTCCTAAGAGCTAGGCTTGTTTTAATGCATAGGAATGATGATAAATTGCATTTATCACTCCCACATTCTTATCTTTTGCTAGCCTCTTGGAAAAACTTTAATTTTTGGAAAATAAAATTTTTAGGAAATCTAATTTTTTTGACTATTGAGGAGAAAGAGGTTTGGGACATAGGAAAATCCAAACACAGGAGGTACGGGATTTGTTAAGGATAAACATCGGGATTTGTTTTCAGATCCAAAAATTATACAAAAATCGGATCAATATATCCTCCAAAAATTCACAAATTAACCTCTTGTTAATTCAGATGACTTGAAATTTTTGTTTTTAGGATTTTTCTGGCTGTTGAATTCGATTCACAACTTGCAATAACCTTTAAAACTTTGTGTTCGTGCTTATGAAAAGCCAACATTTATAAGGGCGTGTTTTTGGTTTAAAACTTTTTTTTTCTCCCCCATGCTTACTTTTAGCTTAGTCTTACAACAGATGTGTCGGGATGATCATTCCCATTACCAATCCTCGAGGAGGCTCTAGCGCCAGTACTTTGAGATAGCATTATCCATGACACCACCCAAGAGCTTACAACCCCAAAACACAATGCGGTGTAAAGGGGAGCTCCAAGTAAACTGATGGGAACACCATCATGAGCCATAACTAGCTCAATTTGATCTAATTAAGTCATTAAATGCTCCTACATAACCGCCATAGGACTGTAATTCATTGCATAATCATTCTGAGATAAAGATAGGAAACTATGGTTAAAACTGCAATTTTACCATCATATCATGAATGCAGTACAATCACGGGTTTTCTCAGGGGTTAATTAAGGATCAAATGGTCCTAAAAGGCTAAGTGGGTTAGAAGAGACAAAAAAGAGTTTTCGTGTGTTTTGAGAATTAAATAACTTCTGAAACCCTAAAAGCAGACTTGCTTAATTAGTTGAGGTCTGGTCAGGATAAAATTTATCTAAACACTATAAAATTCATATAAACATATTCTATAAGGTTTGGTACCTTCAATTTGACCATCAGAACCTGTCTTGACTTAAAATAGTCTTAGATAGACATTTGCCTTAATTTAGGTTTATGCATGAATTACCCAGTCTAATGAAATCGAAACCTAAATCTAACTTCACCATTGTATTTCTTGGGTTCAAATTAGGTTTATACCAAAATTTGGACGCAATTTGGGATCATCTTGACCAAGTTTGCATTTTAGTCCAATTAAACTCTTTCTATCTCTTTCAGACCCCTAACTTTTGAATTCTTTGCAAAAATCCCCTAGCTTTGTCATCTTCTTTGCAATCAGCTCCCTTCTCCATTATCGCAAGGAATTCCTACTCTGGCAAGCTTATCTTTGGCAAAATCTCAACGATTACTTGATGAATCCCTCTCAAACTTGAAAGGAAAACTCGTCAGGTAATTGCTTTCCTTTCCAGCCAGATCTGAAGCTGCAGATCTTGCCCAAATCATAATGCGAACTTGTGGAAGAATTGGGTATCCTATTCCAATGAACCTTCCAAGCTCCTTTCGCCCTCTAGATCCTTGTAAAAGAACTGACAGACCTCACCGAGTCTCCTCAACTTGAATTTCGATCGAAAACCACCCTCTTCCTCTCTCCTCTCCAATCGCAAGTCTCCACAATCTCTAGTGAGTTCCCCATCCACATTCCTCGTTCATCTTGCAAAACAAGCAGTGGATTCATCCTCCCCGACTTCTTCCGTGTGCCGCAATACCAGCAGACGCCCTTTTCCACGTCTTCCTAGCTGCTTTTTCATCACCAGAGAATTCATCTTCCCCATCGCCGGCCATACCAGCCGGTGTCATCCTCCTACTCCTTTCATCAACTTAGCATAGGTAATTAGTTCCCTTAGTTTCCTAGATTAGTTTCCTCTACCAAAAAACCAAAAACAAACCCTCGACCGACACGCAACCCATCTTCATCCTCCGCTCCGGCCAACCCATCGACGACACCCTCTACTCACTCCACTGCTCCAAACACTTCGCCAACTACTCCATAAGCTTTGCCATACCTCCGCACACAAAATCTCTCTACTTACTTGCCATTCCACCCCTCCTAATTCCCTACCGAACACCACCACCTTCACATGCATAGTCTGCCTTCACCAATGCCCACAGACCACGCTCGTACCACATTGACCCCCTCATCACCTTCACCGAAGTCCGGTGAAGCCTCTAAGCTATTCTAACTAGGCCGTTAGTCCATATTTGTGTTTTCAAGTTCTCTGCCAGATAGCTATCACTGCCACTGTCTTCTTCTGTGCGTTCTCCACCTCTAGGCTTTGTAGTGACCTACTATAGTGCCTGGTCGAAGCAGCCCCAAGTTATACGAACTCCTAGGTTCTCATTTGGGAGAATGAGACACAACTGTAACCTCAATTTGCGAGGACATCTCCACCTGCTGCTACGTGAAGAATGGGGGACAACATAGTCCCACATCATAGGATTTGGAAGCAGTGGTAGTGCATAAGATGAAAAAGTGTTGAGGGCTTATCACTTCAACACATGGGGTATGAGGTCCCCGTGTTAATAGAGCGAGATCAATGTTTATAAATGTTGTGTTGTAGTATAGCTAAAATCGCTTTGAAAACAAATACAATTTATTACTCGAATTTGAAGTCCGAGGTTGAACATAGGGAGCAAATAGGAATTCACACACTAATCTCAAATAAAATGTAATTGAGCACAAAATTTAAGCCAAATAAAGTACTCAGAAATGATAATCAATGTAGAACATGAGTATAACCAGAATTTGACATGATAAAAAGAGATCTATAACAAAATAATGGTGATTTAGATCACCAATTATTTAGTATAGTTATATGTGTAGTAAGGTAATCAATAATGCCATAGTAATCAAGACCAAATCAATCAAATATCCACATAGTAGGTTGAATGCTATAGTAATCAGACATCTCCTTTGGAGATCAGGTGCCTTAAATGTTCAACTACTACAGTGCCTTCTTTGTTTCTTCTTCTTTCTCTTCTCTTTCTCTTTTCTTCTCCACCTCTTTTTCCACGGCCCTACACTTCCTTTAGTTCTTCTCTACTTTCTCTTCCATCTCTTCTTCAAGCCTTCTTCTGCCCATCTTCTCTTCTTCAAGCACAGGGGAAAGGGTCTTCAGATTTTGGCTGAGTGTTGGCCAATTTCTCCAGAGAGCAAAACCCCCCTAACCCCTACATGCTCTCCTCCCTTCCTCTCCTGAGGTCACGCTCTCCTAGAGCCTTCAACAATACCAGGTATACGGGTAATCAAACCTAGAGTGCACCTGGGTCCAAGCTTACCGATAGTAGGTGGTGAGCAAGGAGTGCATAGCTTAGGCGGGTAGTCGAATCAGGCCAAATTCGAGGGTTCAGTGTCGCGGACGAGACCGAGTGAGGGTGCAGGAGACCTGACCCCCCAAGTGATTTGAGGCGGTAAGCCTCTATCACTTTTTCCTCTTATGTAGTAGCACTGCTTCCAAATCTTCTGAGGTGGGACTAAATTCGGTCTCTTTTCTCCCTGTGTTTGCTTACGAATTGAGCTCCTTCACGGATAACTGTAAGGGTGGTACTTCATCTAATTGTGGTCTAGGATGTAATCAGAGCCCCTAATTAATCAACTAGGCATCTGCCTGGCTGGGTTTCGCTTCACCTAGGACTACAATCTGGAGCTGGGCAGTCCTGGAGCAAGCTTTTATGCATGCTCAAAGCTCTTTGTCAATGGTGGTGGTGACCTAGAATCTGAAAACAGAAATAAGGCCTTTCGACCACATCAAACAAGTTCAAAAGGTCCGCCAAAGCATGGTGGATATGGTAGAGGTGTTTCCATGGTGTGAGAGTACATGAGGTGGCCAAACATGGTCAGGAACGGAGGCAAGAAGGTGGGTTGTTCAACAGAGGTGTTTGGGTGAGCGAGAGGATGAAATAGGAGAGGGGTTTTGTGCGGGAAGGTGAGGTGGAGGTTTTGAGGTGGTTGACGAGGTGGATTTGGGGTTGTAGCGACGGAGATACTTCGTCGAAGGTTCGATCGGAGATGGAGACAATGAGGGTGACTGTGTCAAGTCGAAGGTATTTTTATGTTTTGAGGCTATAAAACTTAGGAACTTAGAGAGACCTAACTACCTATTCTAAGTGGACGAAAAGGGGGACGATGGCACCAGCTGTTACGCAATCGAAAGCGATCAATTACGGTTCGTATAAAAAAATTTTCATTGTTGTTGTAGTATGTGTCACAAATACAAACCGTTATCATGTCAATTTTATTTAATTACATAATTTTTACTGGTTTATTCTAGGTTGTTCACTGGGAGGCAGTTATTGATTTATAGCACTCTCTAAGTCCAAGATTATACTTTAATTCCAAAAATGATTAATTTTATATACAATCAATAATGAATGAATGAATGGATCTATAAATAATGAATTAAGGGTTCCATTGTGTACAAAAAGAGTTAATGAAAATGCTTGCAAAAATCTACTTACAAATAAGCATCAAATAATACATAGACATATTCTATACTATCTATTTATAAGTTATATTACCAATACTTACATAAATATACATTACTACTAACTAATATTACATATCATACAAACTTAACTTAATATACTAACATATACAGTAACATATATAATAGCTATAGTGACAGATACAAACGTCCTTGGACCCAATAAAAACTATATACAAACTCTAAAGCAAAAACTAGGGTCTATAGCAACAGTTATCTTACTTTTAGCGGCAATTTATTCTGTCAGTGAAAATATGTAGTTACTTATATATATAGCTGTATTGCTTACCTATACATACTATACAACTTATTTTTTTACTTATACATATTATTTACATATACTATACACATAGATACACGTTATACCTATATACTTCTCTTCTTCTATTACTTCTTAAGTTCTTTGTGTTCCAACACTTAGTGTTTTTTTTTCTTTGCTTAATGGTTCATTAGGGCCTTTTATTACTTAACAAAAATTTATTAATTGGTGGGCACGTATTTTGCGGGATACACAGCACCCGAGGCGGGTGGGACCAGACCTCTGCTAAACGTGCCCTAATTTCTTAATTAGGCCACTTAATTACGTTTTCAGCTCAGATTTGGGCATAACCAAGCCCTCGCACAGTAACCGACCCCTGACCCACACACAATGCTCAGAATATGCTCAAGTATGCTCAGATGAATGGGTATGCTCGGTTGTTTTCGGCACCCGGTGCTCGTGACGACTGAACTGTCCATACAACAAAAACAATTTAAAGCGCCAAGGGCACTTGCACACCCACGACGTGGGATTAATTAGTCGCCTACGCAGCATTGGAAATCATGTGGCTACTGCTGATTTTGCGATTTTGGCCCTCAATTCGAGGGCAATAATTTATTATAAAATAAAAAAAATATGTGAAAATAAAATATTTACATAGTACTATACAATTATACAATTAATTTTGAATTTTAATTATATTTATTATATAAATTAATTAGGTAGAGTATACAGTTTACACATAACTGATTTTAGGTTTTATTCTTTAATTACGTATAAATTAGTTATTATATCATCTAATTGACCTTATAATAAGTTAGTATACATGTTTAAATATTTTATAAACATTTTTATTGTATTTTACAAGTTTAATTTTTATTTTATTTCCATTTAATTAGCGCAATTCTAGACTATTTTATTTGTAAATTGAGTTTAAATAGTAGATACATTATAAATATACTTAAATTAGGTTAATTTACTTAAAATACAGTAATATACATATATGGTACAAGTTAATTTGGTTTTAACTTAACCTACTAATTTATTTTAATTTAATCTAATAACTTAACTATTAACTTAATAAATTAATTATTTATTCTAGATATATAATTAAATTAAGGTACTGGTTAAATATGTTTATAGTATACATATAAATATGTATATACAGAATTATAACTTAATATGGTCATTTATAGTGTTTACTACTTTATATAGCTTATTAGTACATATAAATTAGTTTAATTAATAAGTAGTTATATAATTAAGATATATATAGTATAATCTAACTTAAATATTTAATTTACATACTACAATGTATACATAAGTTATTTATATTATAAATATGTATAATTCACATTATAGATTAATAAGCTTACTATATAGCTTATATATACACTGATATCCATATTATAAAAAGGATTTTTAGTATTTTTAGGTTTTCCTCACTTTTTATGGTTTTTATATTTGTTATGAAGGTAGGAGGAGGGAAAGAAATAGCTGAGGAGAAAGAGATGTTTTTGGTATTTTTATGTGTAGTTTCTTTTATTAAGTTTCATGATATACATAACTGTCGACTGGTAAATTCTACCAAGATGGGGGTTCAGATTACTATGAAACTTGGCATGCATTTAAAGAAATACCTAATCTTCAATCAGATAGGTTTATTTTATTTTTTTTAATTTTTTACATATTTTTTATTTAATTCCAAGGTTCACACTTTCTAGGCCTTTTAAAGATTTTTCTAATGTGTGTTAAGGCCTAGAATGGGTCTCAAATGGTTTTGAAGGCAGTAAACTGCCTCAAACAAACTCAGTGAAATAAATAGTAAAGATATAGCCATCAAAGCGTGCAATTCTATGTGAATTTCAATTAATTATACTTAATTGGACAGTTAGAGTTAAAGTATAGCTGACAAAAAGGGTTTACAACAGATTACAAGCATTCACTGAATTTAAAAATGCATTGAAATTACATGATAGCTTGTTTACAACTCAATACACCTTTAATACAAGTCAGCTATCTAACACTTAAGATCTACACCCCTATCCACAGAGATATCTAGACAGAAATCTTCTACTAAAACAGCAGAAGAACAGCAGTAGGAAGGTTCATCCAATGCAGCAACAAACAGCAGTAAAAGCTACTGAACTTCACTCTACACAGTAAGCCAAGTTCTTCTTTAGACGTCTTAACTGCTGCTGTAGTTAATCCATCTGGAGAAGAGCAGGTCTGCAGTAAGGAAGAAAGCTAAATTCAGCTACTTAACAGCTTAAATCAACCAATTAAGTCCCAAATCAGACTCAAGATAGCCTAATCAGGGATTCAAAATGACTGTTTCAGGATATTACTTAGCTGGGAATTTGGGGAATGTAGCTGTAATGGCAGCAATTTACTCTGATTATGGGATTCAAAAACAAAAAACAAAAATCACTAAATCACATTTTGACATGGATTTAAATTCATGTCAAAACCATGCTAAGATGTTTACATCTTAAATCCAAGTTCCTTGTCACAAAAATCACAACCATTCAATCCATAAAAATTGCTGATCTAACTCTTTCTAATGCTATGGACAACATGTAGAAAGGGTTAGGATCAACACAGTAAATCCAAAAACTGATGATCTAACTCCTAATGCTATTGATATCATGTAGAAAGGGTTAGAATCAACATAAGAAATCCATCTGAATCCCAGGATGTTACACATCTTAAGGGATATTGAGAATCCCTTAAGTGAAAATCAGATTCTCAAAAAAATAATTCAGGTCAGAACCCTAATAAGGCCTCAGTCAACATAGTTGATCTTCCTTAGCTCTACAAGGCATTCAACACATTGAAATCCTCAAAATTAACGGATCAGATTATGGCTCTTCTGAGGTGAATTCTGACTTCAGAATCACCTCATATTCCCTGCCAGTCAGTGAATCAAAATCAAAATTCTTCAGTTTGCAAGATCAAAGCATTCAAAGCCCAAATGAATAAAAATCTTTGAAATCTGAATTCATAGAAAATCTGGCAAACTGATTCACTTTTTAGCTCAGATCAGGGGCATTTGTGAAAAACATGGGATGAATGGGAAGCCCCTAAAATGGATTTTGACGCTAATTTAAGATATGAGGTTTGAAATCAATCAGATCTAAAATTAGGTCTTAAGGGTGGGTGGATTGAGAAATACAAATCGAGGGAATAAAAAATGAGGTGAAAACATGTAGGGAAGAACAAAATGAACAATGATTGGGTGAATTTCTTCCCCTCTGATCTGGGATGATCAGAGGAGGTGAGGGGGGAAATTCTATTCTAAAACTACTCCTAATACTAAACTAGTCAGAACAACATATCGATTACTAATTCTAAATCTAATTCTACTCTAATCTACCTATGTAATGCTACAGCTAATCTAGAAAACATTAAAACTACTCTAATAGGAAGAATGGGACCTGTGGTTACTTAGCTAGATGCTAAGGAGGAAGAATGGAGGGGGAAGAGCTCCAGAGGAGTGAAAAGTCCACTAGTGAGACTTCTGGGTCATCCTCAGGTGCTATGTGGTCCTTAGCGATGAGGAGAGTCGGAGAGAAGTCGGGGATTACATAGCTGGTGGCTGTGAAATCAGGGAATTGGTGAGGAAGAGAGACTGGAGTGGAAGAATGATCACTAAGAAGGTAGGTGAGAGCGATCCCTTGCGTGCGCGACCACTAAGGTGCTTAAGTAGCGACCTCAGTGACTCAGATCACCGCACGGGTGAAAATAGGTGACAAGGGCACCGGCTGTAAGGATGAGAGGAAGGAAGCGCACAGGCTGACAAGTTGAAAACAGATCGTAGGATGGGATCTGGGGGAGGTGGTGAGCACACACGCAGCTTCGTGTGAAGCTTCGACTGAGATTGAGCCATAAATCAAGATCAAGGGAGAACGGACGGTCGAGATGCTCCGTGTTCTACGCACGTACAGTGCACGCGTGGAGGCTCCAGGTGATGATTTTCATTTGGGAGAATTGCAGGGAGGCCTTTCTGTGAGGGGGTAGAACATTTATAGCCAGGCACATAAGTGATAGGAAATAATAGCCGAATGGTCCTTAAGGGCTTTCAAAGAGGTCCCTACAGGTTACAAATAGGTCCAGGAAAGTTTTCTAAAGAAGGAAATGTGATGCATAAAGGACCTAAATGTAAATTCTAAGTTTTAAGGACTTAATGATGTACAAATGCCTTCAAGTTTTTAAATGTGCTTAATTGAACTTTTAGGAAGTTAATTATACTTTTTATTTGAACTTTTAAACTTGTTTGTGTGTTCAATTTACACTTGGATCATCATTTGGCCTTTTTCTCAAGGATATCTCAATTTATGACCTAATTTTGCAATCTTAACACAGAAATAATGTTTTATGTATTTTTCCTTAATTCCCACACTTAACCCATTTTATTTGTTAATTTGATATTGTTAACCCAGTTTCTAGCTTAACTTTAGCTTTTTAGCTATGATGAGTAGCCACTCATCATACCCCCATGCTTAGGTTTTATCAGTCCCTCAGCAAATAATTCATTAAAGTGCAAAGCAATTTAAGTATCACCAAGGTAAGTGTGATGAGATATCTTTTCTTCTTTTCATTTTCTCAAAGTGTTAAGTGTTTCAAGATGATCTTTAAGCTAAAAGAATTTTTCCTAATAAACCAACTGTGTTTATGTCTGGACATTGTGAGAACCTTATTACTGAGGAAGACTGACCAGAACTCAAGACTTAAATGACATAGACCATCTCTCGACTAACAAGGACTCTTGATATTTAAACCTTAAGTCGAATTCCAAAACTCAGCGGGTTTTACAAAGACTCAGAATGCTATGAGGTTATGGTTGTGCTTTGTGACAAGTCAGGACTAACTAGGTGAATTCTAAAACTCAATCCCGAGGTTTCACTTCTTTTTAAGTCCAGGTTGGTCCTAGCTTCAACACATGTTTTTGGATTGACTCTCAATAAACGAGGATTACTCAAGCCCAACTCTTATTGCATTTTGTGGCTCAAAGAATAGTTGGTGGAACAATAGGGTATTTGTATTGAACCCTGAAAACATTTTTGGTAAAATTTTGGTATTTACAAACTTGTAGAACATACTTGACTTATTCTAAAGAACTTTCTTTTTGAACTTTTCTTTTCCTTTTTTTTTTATTTTTTTTCTGTCAGTATGCCTCCAACAACTTTATTTGGTAGAGCGCACATTATTTGTTGGGTGAGTTCTTTGGTGGAAAAAACTTCTCCAAAACACAAGACTAAAGACTAGGACAAGGAGTCTACCTACACGCATAGGTAAGGACTCCACCTTCCCTAATAAACAGTAGGGTTGAATTTCAGACTCACAAGGTTTTTCCAGACACTGTGTTGTGTAAGCCAAGGTTACTTAGACTCCTAAGTCAAAGCAAACCAGTGAATCCTGTACTGGTGAGTCAGGTACAAGAATATGTCCTAAATTTAGGATAGACTGTGGTCTATCTTGTCAAATCTCAACATGTATTAAGCCAAAGCTTGAATGAGTCAAGCTACAGTAGCCCAGAAAGTCAAACCAGCAAAGGTTGAATGTCCATAAACACTTATTCTACTTTTGTTTTCAGCTAGAAGATCATAGTTAAACACTTAAAATTTTTTTCTTTTCAAATTCTTTTCTCTCCTCAGAAATTTCTTTTGAGTTCTCCCTTAACAATAAAGTGCATGTCCCTTATTGTAGTTTTGAGGTTTTTGTGTTCTGTCATTTTTTTTGTACTTTTGGCTTTGTAATTTTTTTCAAAATTTTTCAGAATTTTTCAAAATTTTTGATATTTTTAGATAATACTATATAATAGACTATAGGTGTGTCTACAATTGCATTTCATTAAATTATTCACCATTTACAACCCCCATGCTTAAATAATGCAATGTCCTCATTGAATGAATAGGGTGGATGCAAATGCATGCTCTACTTTTCGCTATCCTGGACTAGGTGACAGAAGGAAGTCGGAATGAGAAAATCTCTATGCAGATGATTTCAAGTCTGATATAAAATCAGAGTGGAAAGTCAGGCTAGGAAGTGAAATGCATGACATATGTGACTATGAATGTATGCTTAAAATGCAAAGGTAGACACCTAGACAAGAAAGGTGAAAACAACTATATACAAGGATAGGTTTTGTGCTAAGTTTAACGCCTTCAGCTAGGCGCAAACCTAGTTGGTAATTTAAAATGTAGGAGCAAAATGGTGGAATTGACAAGTCTGAGATCATGTGGCTTAATAAAAGGTTTTAATCTTTGTCCATTGATGGTGAAAGGTTCAGATTTTTCAATCTCAGTGACATAGAATGGCTCCATAGTCAATATGATTTAGAATCAGATACTTGGTATAAGGCCCAAGTAGAAAGTGGGTATCAAATCACAGATACTTGGCTCAAGGTCCAAGTAGACAAAATAATCATCTCATAATTACTTGGCTTAAGGTCCAAGTAAATAGGAATAGAGTATATCCCGAAAAGAATCAATAGCTCCCACCTCTTCAATCAGTTAATGCAGAGTAAAGATGAAGAAGATGAATTTGGGTTAGGAAGAGGAGGTAGTTGCTGATCTGAATAGAGTGCAGAAGGATCAGAATCATGCAAGGCTTGTGATGTGACATGTGCTTGGCCTTGGGGAGGTCTAGGCTAGACATACCTCTGGGCAGGTATGTTCCTCGGATTGGGTTCTGCTTGAGATGGGAGTAAATGTGGTTGATAGGATTCCGTCAAGTGTGATAGCTGGGCTCTCATCTCAGTTAATGCCACGTCCTGTCTCTACTGCATAGCAATATTCTATTATTGCATATCAGCAAGAGCTTTCATGATAGACACCAACTAGTCATCTCGTGTAGGCCTAGGTTGAGAGTATTGGGCAGGCTTAGGTTGGGGTTGCTGGTAGGCACTCGGTGGATATCCGTGTGATTTAGGAGGTGGTGCTCGGATCAGGTTGTGCTGTGGTGGTGCAGAAGGTTGTTGAAAAGAAGGTCTCTGTGAATTTTCCAACCACAAAAAAATTGGATGATTACGCCATCTAGGGTTATAGGTCTATGCAAATGGGTCATTGTGAATGGCTTGGAGCTCCTCCAAAGCTCCAGAAGGTGCAGGTGTTTATCGAAGCAAAATCGATTTAAAATAATTGCATCGTAGTATAGACAAAATCACTTTGAAAACAAATGAATTTTATTACTTGAAAAATATAAATCCGAGGTCGAACATAGGGAGCAAATTGGGGTTCAAAAACCAAGAACACAACGTTCAAATTTGATAAAATATGCAATGAAGAATCAAAGTTTTAAAGAAAGCATTGTAAAGAGATCCACAAATTATCAATGTGTAAAAAAGATATGGATGTATGATATGGAAATCAGACATCTTAAATGCATATTTGCTACAGTGCTTTGGATCTCTTTCTTCTTCTTTCTTCTGTCCTCTGTCCTTCTTTCTTCCTGGCGTCTGCTTCTTCTTTGATTTCTTTCTTTGCTCTGGCCTTTGTTTCTTCTTCTTTCTTCTTTCTCTTTCTGCTTTTGACTTTAGCCTTACTCTTCTCTTCAGCCAAGCCTTCTCTTCCATAGCTGCTCAGACTTCTGCCCTCTCCTTCTTCTTTCTTTGGCTTCCTCTACAGCTTTCTTTCCATAGCTTCCTCTGTAGCTTTCTCCTTCTTCTGCGGCTTCACCCTTAGCTTCTCTTTCACTTTTTCCCTGAGAGAAAATCCTAGGCCCTACCCTCCCCACGATCTCTCTTCTTTCTTCTCTCTTAGGCTCACTCTCCTAAAGCCTTCTTGGGTTAACGAGTCGGGTTAGCGCACCCAAGACCAGGCCCACCGGTGTGGTTGGTGGACGAGAAGTGCACGAGTAGTCAGGTCAGAAACTGGGTCCACGGGTGTGTGGGTTGTGGACGAGGCTTATGGGATGAGTGGGACCTCACCCCATGTGAGGAGTCGATAAGCCTCTGACAGTTTTTCCTTTTGTATCACCGCGCCCGCTCTCAAACTTTTGAGGTGGGATTAAATGTCCCACTTTCTTCGCAGGTGCCTCCAGAGCGAGGTCGTGTTCAATTGCAGAGGCTGCTGGAGGGCTTTTACTGCAATTACTGGCTGGAAATGTGCACAAACGAAATCTGCACCGTCTGGGAACCAAACGCCTAGAGCCTGGGGTCTTGGATGAAGCTTGCAAGCTTCTTCGAGCTTGCTCCAATGGCGGCCGTGCACTTGTACCTATCCACAAGAAAATGGCCTTGCGGCCTTGTCAAAACGTATAGGGAGCTTCTCCTTGACACAGTAAAGGTGTCTTAGAGATTGGCTTGGTGCGGGGGGGCCTAGGCGTGCGGGCCTAGGTTACCCTGTGGCTGTGAAGATGGGTGTGTTCAGGGGAAGTGTTGGGAGCGTGTGGCGATGAATGTGAAGAGGGGTGATGATTAGTGAGACATGGTAGAGCTTTTGAGGTGGTTGGCATGGTGGGTGGATGCATGGAGTGGCAGATACACCTCGCCGGTGGTCTGCCAAAGGTGGAGAAGACGGCGGTGGTGTGCGAGTGTCGAGGTGTGATAACAGAAATAAGTAAGGGAAAAATAAAGAGCAGAGGGAGAGGACTTATCTAAGAGGGAATAGATGAAGGGGGAAGCGGAGGAGGCGGATGGCTTGTATGTGCCGTCGCTGGAGATGAAGACCCAGTGAGAGGTGGATGGCAACGACGAGAAGGAGGCAGGCACGTGCACAGGTGTGGCACGACGTGGACGATGGAGGCAGAGGCAACTCTGCCACTAGTATTGTGGTAGAGTAATGAGAGGAGGAGATAGGAGTCGTCGGAGCTTGCTGGGAATTTGGTTGGAGGGGAAGAGAGGAAAATTGGGGGTTTTGTTAGGCCAAATCAAGCTTGCAAGGAGCGGAAGGACCTGGGGTCCCTTTTATAACCCCTGGTAGAGGGTCTTATGCTTGGAAGGCAAGCTTCCAAGCACGGAAACCTCACCAAAGTTGGTAGGTCAGAAAAGACCAAAACCTCTCATGCACTCGCATGAGAGATTGGATAGGAATTGGAACTCCAAATTGGGTTCACATGAACGGGAATTCCTCAAAGAATCTCCCTTTCAAATTTGAGAGGGATTCTCTGAGGAAGCAGGGAGTTGTTTCCCTTGAATCCTCGCCAGAGTAGGATTTCCTCCACTGTAATGGTGGAGGGACCTAATTGCAAAGAACGACGAGGAAGCTACGGGGGCGTCTGCAAGAGTTTTCAAAAGATAGGGGTATACAGGTAATTGGGATGGATTGATTTGCAAAGTGGGTCAAGGTGAATTACCCTTAGGTACAAATTTTGGTACAAACCTAATTTGGACCTAAGGAATCCAATGGTGAAGTTGGATTTTCAGTTTTACCATGTTTGGCTGGGAAAGTTACACAAAAATCCAATTTAGGGTAAACATTTGACTGAGACCCCTATTTAGGTCAAAATAGGTGCTAAGGGCCAATTTGAAGGTCCTAAAACCTAGATGATATTTCTCCACGAATTTAAGAGGGTTTAGGTGAATTTTATCCTGACTAGAACCTTTTTAAATTAAGTGCGTCAATTTTAGGGTTACTAGAAGTCATTTAATTTTCAGATTTCACATGGATCCTTTTCTGTTAGAACCAACCCGCTTTTTATCTTTTTAAGACCATTTGAACTGTGTTTATCCCTTGATAAATCCTGCTGTTGTACTGCAATGGTAAAATTGAAATTTTACCCCTTGTTTCTTGCTTTTCTTTTAGAAGGGTTTTTCCTTGAGTTAGAACCTCTAGTTGGTTATGTAGGAGCTTTTATTCTCTTTTTTAGGTCAAAATGAGCTAGTTAGAGCTCATGATGGTGTTCCCATCATACCTCCATGCCTAGCTTTCGCTAGTCCCTCAGCAAAATTTTAAGATTTTAACTTCTGTTCGAGACCATGAGTTCTTTTCACACATTTTGATGAGTGCTTTTTCTTTTTCTTTTTTGATTAAGTTATAATGCCGATAGTAGGCCTTAAGGTACTCAAGTACCAACCAAGATTCAGACCTGAGCAGCTCTAGCCTCGGTCCTCCGCAATGGTTTGTAAGGCCCACAAGAACTATCCTAAGGTTTGTTGGACTCCACGGTTAAAGCACCCGTGCTTGAGACATATTTTAGCCTCGATTCAGTTTGCAGCGCATTTTTTGTAAGAGAGACAGAGGATTTATTTGTTTGGAGAGTTTTCTCTCTCTTTTTCATTTTATTTCTAGCTTCGGATTAGCTTCTCAATATGGTCTGTATTGGATTCCTCGTCCCCATCAATCCTTAAAACGTCCCTGGCAATCGATGCTTCGTGATAGCACTGCCCATGGCAACCCCCAGAACCCTGGCTTTTGAGATTTCAAGATAATCCCGCCCATGGCATTCTATCGCTAAATCCAGATCCTGGCAATCGATATTTCGTGATAATGCTGCCCATGGCATCTGAATCAACATGGTGCTTATGTGCCCCCATTAGGATATGTAAATATCCTAGGAGACAAGCACCGAGGAGACGATATGTTGTTACGCATCATCGAGGGGAATTTCCCGCCTCTCCGGGCTGGAAACTCATCCAAGTCAACTTGTGTTGATCGGCCGCTCCTAATCTAGGCAACTTTTTTCACAACATTTAAACACTTTTGTGTGATTTTGATAGTTATGCGCACTGAACCAGAGTATGTGTGGATTGGGGTGCTTAGTTACTGAATCCCACAAATCAAAGGTTAGTTAAAGAGATCGAATACTCTCTAAGCCTTAGACCTAAAACTTAAGCTTTGCATTTTGCCCAACCTCTTGAGGATTATTTAGATCTTAACGAATACTTGAATTTTTAAGCCTAAGAGTCTAGCGCAAGAGGCTTAAGATCAGCGTTCCTACTAATCTCTTTTTGTGTCTCACTAGGGCTATTTCCTTCATTTTTCTTTTCCTTATTGTGGTCTACAACTTCGGTTAATCCCTTAGTTTCCTACTAATGACTATCTCTTTTTTTTTTTTCATTTTGGGCTCCTTTTTTTTTGACATTTTGCGCTTTTCCTCCTCATTTTCTACTCATGATTTGTATGGCCTCAAAATTTTCTCCCCTCAATTTTTTTATTCTTTTTCAAGAATTTTTCATTTTTTTTGTTATTTTTTGTGATATGTGATTTTTTGTTGAAACCTTTTCTTGTGAGATGAGTTTTCATGGTGTTTTGCACGTTCATACCCCCCCATGCCTACGATTTTCAATGTCCCCATTGTAAGCTAGATGGGTTCGAATTCAGCTTAGTTCATTCATTAGGATAGGTTTTAAGTGGGCGAACAAGTTGAGGTGACTATTGCGAATGATTTCTAGACTCAATTATGGGTACCTAAGGTGGGGTCGGCTATTCTAATGGATGAACCCTAAAGTGCAATATGAATTTAGCATAGGAATGTCAAGAAAGGTTTCAGGTTTTTCAAGAATGACGAGTTGCCTCCTGTTAAGCGCTGAGTTTTACGCCATCGGTTGGGCGCAATGAGCTCAAGGAGAATGGAGGGTATAGGATATCTCAGCCAAATTTGTATCGGTCAAGTCAATGAACAGTTTGAGTCTCTGACCGTTCACGACAAAGGGTTCGGAATCATGGCTAAGTGAACTGATCTCAATGGCTCCATTTCCAAAGATTCGTCAGACTAGGTAGGGTCCAATCCATTTTGATCATAGGTTTCCTAGGAACAGTTTAAGTTTGGCATCAAAGAGTAGGACCTTTTGACCAAGATGGAAGACCTTTCTAGATATGTGTTTGTCGTGAAAGCCCTTAACCTGCTCTTTGTAAATTCGCGAGTTCTCATACAAGTCATGGCGTAATTCGTCTATCTCGCTCATTTGAAGCTTTCTATGAGTTCCTGCTTTAGAAAGATCTTGGTTGCAGTTCCATACTGCCCAATAGGCTTTGTGCTCTAACTCGACAGGTAGGTGACATGTCTTCCCGTACAGCAATCTGAAGGGAGACATACCTAATTGGGTTTTGTGGGCGATCCTATAAGCCCACAAAGCTTCCAGAAGATGGGATGACCAATCCTTCCCGTCGGGTCGAACAGTAACCTGGAAGATTTTCTTGATCTCCCTGTTTGATAGCTCAGCTAGACCATTAGTTTGGTGGTGGTAAGCAGTAGAGATTCGGTGCGACACCCTGTATTTGGTCATCAGTGACCTGAACTGAGCGTTAGTGAAATGGGTCCCTCCATCGGAAAATATAGCACGTGGAATCCCGAACCGTGAAAAGATGTTCTGATGAATAAATTTGATAACAACTTTATGATCATTGGTGTGGGTCAGAATGGCTTTGATCCATTTGGACACATACTCAGCAGCGAGTAAAATGTACTCGAAGCCGTCTGAGACAGCGAAGGTTCCAATGAAATCAATCCCCCATACGTTGAAAATTTTGCATACCAGAATCGGCTGTAAAGACATCATATCATGATGGCTCATGTTGTCCAAGGTTTGGCAATGAGTACATGCCTTATAGTGATTGTATGCATCTTTGAAAATTATCGGCCAATAGAAGCCGCACTGGAGGACTTTCGCTGCGGTTTTATGACCTGAAAAATGTCCACTGCATGCCTGGTCATGGCAGAAAGATAGTATGTCTTGAATTTCTGCTTTCACGATAAATCGTCAAACTATTTGATCAGCACCGATGCGGAAAAGATACGGGTCTTCCCAGAAGTAGTACTTGGCATTGAAAAATAATTTGTCCTTCTTAGCCTTTGCCCAATCGGATGGGATCTGATGTGATGCCAGGTAGTTTACTATATCAGCAAACCAGGGAAGCCCTGTATTGATAGCCAGAAGGTGCTCATCAGGAAAATGTTCCATGATGGGTCCGGAAGTGTCGATGATCTTAGAAGGAAGCAGGACAAGTGATCAGCTACCATGTTCTGTTTTCCTGCTTTGTCGTGAATCTTGAGGTTAAATTCTTGCAACATCAGGATCCAGCTGATTAATCTAGGTTTCGCATCCTTCTTTGCAAGGAGATGCCTCACAGCTGTGTGATCCGAGTAAATGATAACACGGGAACCTAGAAGATAAGATCTGAATTTTTTCCGGGCAAATACTACGGCTACCAAGGTAAATCCTCAGGTAGTTACGCTGAGCCTCATCAAGTATTTTGCTAGCGTAGTAGATGACAATGGGTTTCCCATCAATTTTCTGCCCTAGTACCACCCCTATAGTGAAATCAGATGCATCGCACATGATCTCAAAGGATTGAGACCAATTAGGGGACTATAGGATTGGGGCATAGGTAACTCAGTCATGGAGGATTTCATATGCTTGAGTGCATTCCTTGGAGATTTCAAAAGGAACATCCTTGGAAGGAAGAGTAGTCAGGGGGCGTGCGATTTTTGAGAAATCAGGAATAAATCGATGGTAGAAACCGACGGGCCCTAGAAAAGATCGATGTCCGATGTCCTTGATCGAGCTAGGCATTGGGAGTTTGGAAATCAAGTTCACCTTGGCCCGATCGACTTGGATGCCTTTTTCTGAAATAAGATGTCCTAGGACAATTCCTTCAGGCACCATGAAATGCCTCTTTTCCTAGGAAAGAACCAGATTCACATCAATGCACCACCTGATGATTTGGACCAAGTGTAGGAGGCAATCGTCAAATGATGCTCTGAATATTGAAAAGTCATCCATGAAGACTTCCAGATAATCACCTACCATATCTGAAAATATGGCAAACATGCACCGCTGAAAAGTAGTGGGTGCATTGCAGAGATCGTATGACATCCTTCGGAATGCATATGTCCTGAAGGGGCAGGTGAAAGTGGTCTTTTCTTGGTCATCAAGATGGATTGCCACCTGGTTATAACTGGAGTACTCATCCAAAAAGTAGAAGAACCTATTTCCCGCTAGTTTCTCGAGGATCTGATCAATAAATGGTAGTGGGAAATGATCCTTCTTCGTGGAGGAATTGAGTCTTCTGTAATCAATGTAGACTCTCCACGAGTTAGCCACATGGGTTGATATGACTTCTCCGATTTCAATCGTGATGACGGTGAGTCCTGCCTTCTTAGGCACAACCTGGATTGGACTCACCCACCGACTGTCGGAGATCGGGTAGATGATCCTTGCATCTAACCACTTAATGATCTCCTTTTTCACGACCTCCTGTAGATTAGGATTCAAATTTCTCTGCATTTCTCGAGAAGGTCGTGTGCCCTCTTTGGTGTAGATACAGTGTCTGCAATAAGAGGGGCTAATTCTAATCAAATCATCGAGAGTTCATCCAATGGCTCTACGATGTTGCTGGAAAATAGTAATCAGATGGGATTCATGGTCAGGTGTGAGTCTGGAGTTGATAATCATAGGAAACGTCTGATTGGAACCCAAAAAGACGTACTTCAGATGGTCAAGAAGAGGCTTGAGTTCTAGAATGGGGTTATCAGTAGCAGCGGGCGGTTTAGGGTGTGTGTCAGGAGCAAGGGAAGGAGTTATGGGTGTATCAAGATCAGGGTCAGACTCCTCTGTTTGCGGGTTTTGATCTTCTTGTGGTTGATCGGGAGTAATCAGGTTCTCCTCGATGTATGGCTCATCAACCACGGCCTTGATATCACATATTTGTTCTATAACACCGCAATTAATCCCTTGTTGGGCCTTGAAGATGTCAATTTTCAATGTTTGGTTCCCAAATTCAGCTCTATTTTTCCCTCATAATTTATATTTGGCCCTAGCAGTGTCCAAAAGGGGTCTCCCTAGTATAATTGGTGTATCCCTTGGGTTTTCAGGTGCATCCATATCCATGACTATAAAATCCACCAGGAAATAGAAATCCTGTACCCTAACGATGACATCCTCGAGTACTCCTTTATGTGACTTAATGGATCAATCAGCTAACTGTAACAACACCTCTATCGGTTTAAGCTCAGATTCTTCAAGGTGGTCAAAGAGGGATGCAGGTATTAGGTTTATGGAGGCACCTAAGTCTAATAAGGCTCTGTCGAATTGGGTATCACCAATAGTACATGAAATCAGGGGAGTACCTAGGTCTTTAGCCTTAGGTGGGAATTTACTCAAGATTACAGAGCTGGCTTGCTCTAACAGTATAATCAGACTCCCACTTTTGGTTCGCGCTTACGCATGGGTGTACACACATCCTTTAGAAATTGTGCATAAGCTAGTACGTGTCAGATTGCATCCATCAAGGGGATGTTTATATGGACCTGTTCAATGAGCTTGGCCAGATCATCCTCAGGAGCCACGGGTTTGGTTATCTTCTTTCCCTTGGTCAAGGCCTCTAGAAATGGAACCTTGGCTGGTTCCTCTAGAATAGGTCCAGGTTCTTGATCTAGGACAAGGGTGTCCAAGATAACTATCCTAGGGCTTGGGTTACTACAAAGCTTAGAGTGGCTTGGATAAGGTGGGTCTTGAGTTGCTTTACCACTATGGGTTGTTACGGAGTTTAGTCCTGCCTGGTTTTTGTTTGGAGTTGGTAAAATAGGAGGTTGTTGTTGAATTCCTGCATATGATGTCAAAGTTTCCATTCCGTTGGGTGATGGAACATAAGGGGCCTGATAAATCTTGTGGGCGTGGCCCAGATTTGGGTTCATAATGTTCCTCTGGGTCGGCACGTTATTTTGATTCGGCAGAGGTTGCGAGGGGAGTGTGCCAGGTTGGTAGGAATTTGCCATCTGGGTTAGTTGATTGTGAACCTCTGTTATCTCATCCTTATGTTGTTTCTGCATAGCCACATTCGTCTTCTGAATGTCAGCCATAGTTTGAAGGATAAGAGTCATTTGATCTGCTTGGTTTGGCCCAGATTGATATGTGGGTTTGGGTCGAGGCTGAGGCGACTGATATGGACGAGGAGCTTGTGGACGGGGTTGATAAGGTGGTCTTTAATTCTGAGTATTTCCCACCGACAGGAAGTTGGGATGATTCCACCATCTAGGGTTATAGGTATTGGAGAATGGGTCATTCTAGATGGCGTTGAGGTCCTCGCAGGTCTGAGGAACCTTGGGAAAATCAGAGTACGAGAGTTCAAAGTTCCCCCAACTAGAGTAGATTGGATTGGAGTTTCCTCCAGTCCTGAAGTCAGACAAGGGTGGATACAGGTCCATCCCATGAGAAGATCAGTGAAAGATGTTCTTCACAGTTTCCCTCCCAAGAGGTGGTTGTGCAAATGGGTTTTGCGCAGAGGTGGCTCGCTGCAGATGTCGACTCAGCTCGTCCACCTTCTTCTCCATGATAGAGACCTTGTCTAATTGACTGGCCATCAGTTCCAAGTCTGCGGATGCAGATAGGCCCGACGTTTCATGTGCTCCCCTATGATTCGTTGATGCACAGGCATTCGTCCGGTTGAATAAGCCCATGGAGTCATTATTGATGGAGTTCTCGCACATATTCTTGAGAATCTCCCACACATTGTCCTCGTGTTGACCCATGATATTTCCTCCGTAGGTTGCATTGACAAATAATGAAATGTCTTCAAGGAGTCCCTAGTAAAAAGACTGGACTTGTTCCCATTAGGAACTCTGTGATGGGGGCACTTTCGCATGAGATCCAAGAATTGGTCCCATGCCTCATGAAGAGGTTATCTAGATTGTTGAGTGAAGTGAGTGATCTGGTGGTGCAAGGCATTCATCCAACCAACGGGGAAGAACTTTTTCAAAAATTCAGACTAGACTTCAACCCACGTGTTGATCGGACGCGTCTGAATCTGGTACCAATGTGTTGGCTTGTCCATGAGGGAGAAGGAAAACATCTTCATAAGCGAAATATCCCAGTTTTGTACATCTGACACGAAGGTTTAGGCCAGATGTTTGAGTTGTTTAATGTGCTGGAAGGGATCCTCAGAGTTAAGCCCATGGAATTTTGGGATAGCATGAATCATGTTGGGCTTCAGTTCAGAATCAGCACCTCCAGTAGGGATTTTGACTCGAGGCTCGATCGCCACCGCAGTAGGATTATAGTGATCTCGCATCATAGGACGCTGCAGTGGGTTCACAAAATTTTGAAATAGATCATTCAAA
This sequence comes from Thalassia testudinum, assembly GCA_037157565.1. Classification (NCBI taxonomy): domain Eukaryota; kingdom Viridiplantae; phylum Streptophyta; class Magnoliopsida; order Alismatales; family Hydrocharitaceae; genus Thalassia; species Thalassia testudinum. Next base: position 127,214,703 of record JAZHRO010000031.1, read on the forward strand.
TGCTGGAGTTGGCGTTCAACGTTATTCTCTTCTTCAATTAGTTGTGCCATGATGGAAGAAGGAGAACTTGGTTCTGATGAATTAGAGGAGTGGTCTATGTGGTGGGGTTGTTGCACAAACATGGACGTCGAGGCTTGGCCTCGGTGGGAGTGGATTTCTAAAGGAGGTCTTAAGGATGGTCTCAAGGACCTCCTACCAAACATGCACTGTGGATTAGACGAGATTAGAATGTGCTGGACCCAATCGAGACACCCGAAAAAATTTTGGATGACTATAGAGGTTCAAGGTGGATGATACCCCCTAGTCAGAAAAGCTGTCCACCTAAGAAATACCTAGGCAGCCAGAGAGGGAGAGTCCCTCAAAGATCCCTACACGATAGAGCATCCCCACGAGTTACAGGGTTTCCCCCACCTAACCTCTCTTGTCACTGAGATTCCAGGTAGACCAGAATGGGGACTTTGACCTCTTAAGTCTACCTCTTTTAGTTAAGATCAAAGGTGCTTAGGGTTCCACTTGAACTTTATATATTTTGAGTGCAAAAGTGACCTAATTTCATGGTTGGTTGACCCAAGGTGTCAACTTCACCTTTTTGTCCATTGAGAGCTTTTAGGTCCTTTCTTTTAGGGTTCAAGCGAACTTAAGAGCTTGATTTTTAGGGTTTCTCTTGGATGAGTCTTTTCAATCAATTCTAGGGCACACGTCTTTTTGGAAAATTGATTCTTGCTTAGAAAAAATATGTCTCTAAAAACCCTAGATTGGAATCCTTAAGTTGGCTCTAATTGGTCCAATTTAGTTGCCACAAAGATGGTATCTAGGGCTCAATCAAGAAGGTGGTAGCCTAGTTACCTTAAATGGATGCACAATTCAAACTGTGTTGAAATCAAAATCAGGCAACTTTGGTGAATTAACTAGATATGGAAAGCAGGTAGCCCTAAATTGATTTTTTCTTTGTTTTTCCTTTTAAGAATTGAGGGGATTAAGAGAAAGGGCTAATGAGAGATTACCTGTCCCAGGTGTGGTTGTTGTGTGGCTATCTTCTATTAACTTTTTCTCCCCTGAAACAATCACAAAAAAAGAAATAGATTAAGTTAGTACGGAATCAAAAGTTGTGCTCGAGATTTCTAAATTGCCCGTTGCTCCCCGACAACGGTGCCAAAATGTTTATCGAAGTAAAATCGGTTTAAAATAATTGTGTCATAGTATGGCCAAAATCGCTTTGAAAACAAATGAATTTTATTACTCAAAAAATATAAATCCTAGATCGAACACAGGGAGCAAATTGGGGTTCAAAAACCAAGAACAACTTTCAAATTTGATAAAATATGCAATGAAGAATCAAAGTTATAAAGCAAGCAATGTAAAATCCACAAAATATCAATGTGTATAAAAAATATGGACGTCTGATATGAAAATCAGACGTCTTAAATGTATATCTTAAATGATATGAAAATCAGATCACTTTCTTCTTTCTTCTGTCATCTGTCATTCTTTCTTCCTAGCATCTTCTTCTTCTTTGATTTCTTTCTTTGCTCTAGCCTTTGTTCCTTCTTCTTTCTTCTTTCTCCTTCTGCTTCTGACTTCAGCCTTGCTCTTCTCTCTAGCTGAGCCTTTTCTTCCTTAGTTGCTCAAACTTCTACCCTCTCCTTCTTCCTTCCTTAGCTTCCTCTGCAACTTTCTCCTTCTTCTGTGGCTTCACCCTTAGCTTCTCTTCCTCTTTTTCCCTGAGAGCAAAACCTACCCCCTACCCTCCCCGCGATCTCTCTTCTTTCTTCTCTCTTAAGCTCGCTCTTCCTGAGCCTTCTCGGGTTAACGGGTCGGGTCGGCATGCCCGAGACCAGGCCCACTGACGTGGGTGGTAGGCAAGGAGTGCACGGGTAGTCGGGTCAGAAACCTGGTCCGTAGGGAAGTGGGATTCAGACAAGGCTTATGGGATTAGTGGGACCTCACCCTATGTTAGGAGGCGATAAGCCCCTGACACTTTTTCCTTTTATATCATCGTGCCTGCTCTCAAACTTCCAAGGTGGGACTAAATGTCCCACCTTCCTCACAGGTACCTCCGCAGCAGGGTCGCGTTCAATTACAGAGGCTACTGGAGGGCTTTGACTCCAATTGCTAGCTGGAAATGTGTGCAAACAAAATCTGCACCGTCTGGGAACTTACTGCCTGGAGCCTGGGGTCTTGGATGAAGCTTACAAGCTTCTTCGAGCTTGCTCCAATGGCTGCCAAGCACCTGTACCTATCCACAACCAAATGGCCTTGCGGCCTTGTCAAAACACATAGGGAGCTTTGCCTTGACACGACGAAGGTGTCTCTGTGGTTGGCTTGGTGCAGGGCGGCCTGGGCATGCATGCCTAGGTCACCCTGTGGCTGTGAAGATGGCTGTGTCCAGGGGAAGTGTTGGGAGAGTGTGGCGGAGAATGGGAAGAGGGGTGATGATCAGTGAGACATGGTGGAGCTTTTGAGGTGGTTGGTGAGGTCGGTGGATGTGTGGAGTGGCGGATACACCTCGCTGGTGGTCTGCCGGAGGTGGAGAAGATAGTGGTGGTGTGCGAGTGTCGAGGAGTGATAACAGAAATAAGTGAGGGAAATATAAAGAGCAGAGTGAGAGGACTTATCTAAGAGGTAATAGACGAGTGGGGGAGCGGACGAGGCAGATGACTCGTATGTGCCATTATTGGAGACGAAGGCGTAGTGAGAGGAGGAGGACGACGACAAGGAGGCAGGCACTTGCGCAGGTGTGGCACAACGCGAATGAAGGAGGCAGAGGTAACTCTGCCACTAGTATTGTGGCAGAGTGGCAAGAGGAGGAGATAGGAGTCACCGGAGCTTGCTAGGAATTTGGTTGGAGGGGAAGAGAGGAAAATTGGGGGTTTTCTCAGGCCAAATCAAGCTTGGGAGGAGTGGAAGGATCTGGGGTCCCTTTCATAACCCTTGGTAGAGGGCCTTGTGCTTGGAAGGCAAGCTTCCAAGCACGGTAACCTCACCGGAGTTGGAAGGTCGGAAAAGACCCAAATATCTCATGCATTCACATTAGAGATTGGGTAGGAATTGGAGCTCCAAATTGGGTTCACAAGAACGGGAATTCCTCACGGGATCTCCCTTTCAAATTTGAGAGGGATTTTCTGAGGAATCAACGAGTTGTTTCCCTTGAACCCTCGTTGGAGTAGGATTTCCTCCGCTGTAATGGTAAAGGGATTTAATTGCGAAGAATGACGAGGAAGCTAGGGGGGTGTCTGTAGGAGTTTTCAAAAGTTAGGGGTATACATATAATTGGGCTGGACTGATTTGTAAAGTAGGTCAAGGTGAATTCCCCTTGGATCCAAATTTTGGTACGAACCTAATTTTGACCTAAGGAATCTAATGGTGAAGTTGGATTTTAGTTCTGACCACATTTGGCTAGGAAATTTACACAAAAACCCAATTTAGGGCAAACATTTGATTGATATCCCTATTTAGGTCAAAATAGGTTCTAAGGGCCAATTTGAAGGTTTTAAACTCTAGAGAATATTTCTCCATGAATTGTAGAGGGTTTAGGTAAATTTTATCCTTACTAGAACCTTGTTAAATTAAGTGGGTGTGTTTTAAGATTATAAGAAGTCATTTAATTCCCAGATTTCACATGAACCCTTTTTTGTTTGAACCAACCAACTTTTTCTCTTGTTAAAACCATTTGACCAATATTTAGCCCCTAATAAATCCCGTTGTTGTATTGCAATGGTAAAATTGCAATTTTACCCCTTGTTTCTTACTTTTCTTTCAGAAGGATTTTTCCTTGAGTTAGGACCTCCAGTTGGTTATGTAGGAGCTTTTGTTCCCTTTTCTAGGTCAAAATGAACTAGTTAGGGCTCATGATGGTGTTCCCATCAGCAGGGAAGTTAGTGAAGGGAGGAACAAAGGTTCCTCCAACCGGTGAAGGATATGGAAATGGAAAGTCCGATAGTACAGATTGTGTCACAGAAAGGTTATTCATAGTTTCCCTCTCTGTGGGAAACTAGGAAGAAGTGTATTGTGCAGGTGAATGAGAAGAAGGAAATGATGAAGGTTTTAAGAGAAATTTCCATACTTCATCTACTTTCTTCTCGATTAAGCCTACTTTATCCAGCTGACTAACCACTATCTCTAAGTCTCTACTACTGGATTGGGCTTCGTGTACCCTCGAATGTGAGTGGGAATGTGAGGACTTTCTATTAAACATGCTCATCGAAGCATTGTTAATAGAGTTCTCGGCCATACCTTTGAAGAGCTAAAAGGCTGAGTCCTCGTCTCGACATAAGAAATTACCTCCACAAGCGACATCTACAAAATTTCGAGTGTCATCATGGAGCCCATGATAGAAGATCTGGACCTGTTGCCAGCGTGGGACATCATGGTGGGGACACTTTCTAAGAAGCTCATGGAATCTCTCCCAAGCCTCGTGCATTTGTTCTGTTGAATTTTGGGTGAATGTGGTGATAGTACACCTTAAGGCATTGATGCAGCCTACAGGAAAGTACTTCTTTTGGAACTCATGATCTAAAGAAGCCCAAGACTCTATAGGTGTACTCCGTGTGAGTGTTCTGAACCAAAAGGTGGCCTTATCTTTGAATGAAAAGGAGAACATTTTAATTAAAAGCGTGTGCTGATCATGGCCTTGCAAACCCATGGTTTGAGCAAGATTTTTCAGCTCCTCTAATGTTGAAAAGGGTCCTCAGAAGCAAGTTAATGGAAGTGAGGTATAAGTTCTATGATGTTTGGCTTCAGTTCAGCAGCACGACCCCCATTGGGATATTGTACCACAGGCATAGGTTGGGGAGCTGCAGCATTATAGTAATCCCGTAGTTGGCATCTATGAGGTTGAGGTGGTGCCTGAGGTTTTCTAGGTTGAGGTTGTTGTTGGGGGTTAGCTAAATGATCAACAGCTTGAGCAAGCTGTCACACCTGTTGGGTTAAGGTATTCATTTGTAGTTGCATTTCAAGTAGGTGTTGAAGATGAGGCATAGGTCCTCTCTCTGAGGGTGGGTTAGGAAAATTAGGATATGGTGGAGGTTGGAACCTATGGATTGGTGGTGGTGGTGGTGGAGGAGGATGTGCAATAAGATGTGGAGGAAGTTCTTCAAGGTACTAGAATTGTGTTGAATCATGATCATCCCATGATGTGAGGAATAGTGAATAGGAGTTTGAGACTCGAGAGGTAAGGGATTAGAAGTGGAAGTAGTTGCTTGGGCATCAGCACCAAAGGGGAATACTAGCTCTAGGTTTTGGGATCTCTTACCTTAAATTAAGTCAATTTTTGAAAGCGAATTTAAAAAATCAGTCACAACTCAATGGAAAGGACTAATCTAGCTCAATCTCACAGAAATCAGAAAAGCCCAATCAAATCTCGATCAATCAATAGACCAATCTAACAATCAAGCGAGAAGAATCGATTTATACCTAGAGGTTGCTACGCAAAATAATATAGTACGCAAACAATTATTTCAAACAATTGTACGTGTTATAAGATAGACCTAGAGATGTGTAGACCTCTAAAATCCACTGGGAGTCTGGATAAGACTAGCATTCGAATCTAGATCCTGTGGTTGCAGAAAGAGATGAGGTAGAAACCCATGTATTGTGATCTTAAGTGATCGTGTTGTGTGCATGATAGCAATCAACACAATGCGGTAAAAATCTAAGTTAGGATTTCACTCAGATTTAACGTCTCCTTTTGTTTTGATTCAAGTGATTATGAGATAAATTCTGTGCTGCTCATCTTGCTTTTTAATCAGTTCCAAACAAGAGATGGTCTTTTTAGATTTTAAGTCAAATGCAAATATGGCAGGAGTTTGAGAAAGATATAGAATACATACCTAACTCCAGCAATCTACAATATGCAAATTGACTTGGAATAAAATCTAGCAGGTAGAATGTGCAACCTAAGATGGATGCCTACGAATATGCTACTGCTAGATAAAGATGAAATCTTTTTGAATTTTTGATCTTATAATTTTTTTGATTTTTGAAATAATGCAACAATAAAAGACAGAAAGAAATAGATATGGAAAATCTTGAATGGAAAACCGTGTCGATGAGAGATGAGTTCAAGAGAGAAAAATAGAGTCTAAAGGGTCAATAGTTATTACAATAATGTGTGAGAACAGTCTCTCATAACTTATGCCTAACAAGTAGTCCTAAGTAATATACCTAAGTCTAACTAAACTTTGCTATACTACTACTATACTACTACTCCTACAGCTGCTCTGAGGGAACTTTGCCTGGATGTCAGGTCAAAAGCACAGCGGATCCGCTAGGAAGATGACCTCCACCTGGAAGATGATGCTGCTCCTCCTACTCCTCAAGTGCTATGGAAAAACAACAAATGATTAGTAAAAGAATTAAAGAATGTATATACAACAAATAATTAATCAATAAAAGGGTAATTTTGTACGAACAATGAATTTGAATGAATGAAAACAAGAATTATCTACAAATGAAGAATTAAAGAGTAATTTTGGCATATAGAGAGTCGCCTCCCCGGCAATGGCGCCAAAAATAATATGTGAAGCGATCGATTACAGTTTCTATAAAAAATGTTGTTGTTGTTGTAGTATGTGTCACAAATACAAACCGTTATCGCGTTAATTTTATTTAATTACATAATTTTTGCTGGTTTATTCCAAGTCGTTCACAGGGAGACAGTTATTGATTTACATCACTCCCTAAGTCCAAGATTATTCTTTAATTCCAAAAATGATTAATTTTATATACAATCAATAATGAATGAATGAATGAATCCATAAAGAATGAATTAAGGGTTCCATTATGTACAAAAACAGTCAACGAAATTGCTTGCAAAAATCTATTTACAAGCAAGCATCAAATAATACATAGATATATTTTATACTATCTATTTATAAGTTATATTACTAATACTTACATAAATATACACTACTACAAACTAATATTATATATCATACTAACTTAACTTAATATACTAACATATACAGTAACAAATGTAATAGCTACAGCGACAGATACAAATGTTACTGGAAACAAAAAAACTATATGCAAACTTTAAAGCAAAAACTAGGGTCTATAGTGATAGTTATCTTACTTTTAGCAACAGTTTATTCTGTCAGTGAAAATATGTAATTACTTATATATATATATATAGCTGTATTACTTACCTATACATACTATACAACTTATTTTCTTACTTATATATATTATTTACATATACTATACACACAGATATACGTTATACCTATATACTTCTCTTCTTCTATTACATCTTAAGTTCTCTGTGTTCCAACACTTAGTGTTTTTTCTCTTATGTGCTTAATGGTTCATTAGGGCCTTTTATTACTTAAAAAAAATTTGTTAATTGGCAAGCATGCCTTTCGAGGGATACACAACACCTGAGGTAGGTGGGACTAAAACTCTACTAAGCGTGCCCTAATTTCTTAATTAGGCCACTTAATTACGTTTTCAACTCAGATTTGGGCTTAACCAAGCCCTCGCACAGTAACCGACCCCCGACCCACACACAATGCTCAAAATATGCTCAACTATGCAAAGATGAATGGGTATGTTCGGTTGTTTCGGGCACCCGATGCCCGTGACAACTGAACTTCCCATACAACAAAAATAATTTAAAGCGCTGAGAGCGCTTGCACGCCCACGACATGGTTCTAATCAGCCGCCTGTGCAACGTTGGAACTCAGGCGGCTGTTGCTAATTTTACGATTTTGGCCCTCATTTCGAGGGCCATATTTTATTATAAAATAAAAATAAATTTTGTGGAAATAAAGCATTTACAAAGTACTATACAATTGTATAATTAATTTGGAATTTTAATTGTATTTACTATATAAATTAATTAGGTAAAGTATACAGTTTATACACAACTGGTTTTTGGTTTTATTCTTTAAGTACATATAAATTAGTTATTATATGGTCTAATTGACCTTATACTGAGTTAGTATACAGGTTTAAATATTTTATAAACATTTTTATTGTATTTCACAAGTTTATTTTTATTTTATTTACATTTAATTAGTAGAATTCTAGACTATTTTATTTCTAATTTGAGTTTAAATAGTATATAGAATATAAATATACTTAAATTAGGTTAATTTACATAAAATGTACTAATATACATATACAGTATAAGTTAACTTGGTTTTAACTTAATCTACTAATTTATTTTAATTTAATCTAATAACTTAACTATTAGCTTAATAAATTAATTATTTATTCTAGATAATAATTAAATTAAGGTAGAGGGTTTAATATGTTAATAATATACGTATAAATACATATATAGAGAATTATAGCTTAATATGGTCATTTATAGTGTTTACTACTTTATATAGCTTAATAGTACATATAAATTAGTTTAATTAATAAGTAGTTATATAATTAAGATATATACAGTATAATCTAACTTAAATATTTAATTTACATACTATAATGTATACATAAGTTATTTATGTTATAAATATGTTTAATTCACATTATAGGTTAATAAGCTTACTATATAGCTTATATATACACTTATATCCATATTATTCAAAGGATTTTTAGTATTTTTAGGTTTTCTTCACATTTTGTGGTTTTTATATTTGTCACAGAGGTAGGAGAAGAGAGGGAAAGAAATAGATGAGGAGAAAGAGATGCTTTTGGTATTTTTATGTGAAGTTTCTTTTATTAAGTATCATGGTATACAGAACCGTCAACTGGTAAATTCTACCAAGTCGGGGTTCAAATTACCATGAAACTTGGTATGCATTTAAAGAAATACCTAATCTTTAATCAGATAGGTTTATTTTATTTTTTTAGATTTTTTATATACTTTTTATTTAATTGCAAGGTTCACACATTCTAGGCCTTTTAAAGGATTTTCTAATGTGTGTCAAGGCCTAGAATGGGTCTCAAATGGTTTTAAAGGTAGTAAACGACCTCAAACAGACTCAGTGAAATAAATAGCAAAGATATAACCATCAAAGCATGCAATTCTACATGTATTTCAATTAATTATACTTAATTGGATAGTTCAGCTTAAAGTATAGCTGACAAAAAGGTTTTAAAACAGATTACAAGCATTCACTAAATTTAAAAATGCATTGAAATTGCATAACAACTTGTTTACAATTCAATGCACTTTTAATACAAGTCACCTATCTAACACTTGAGATCTACACCCGTATCCACAGAGCTATCCAGATAGAAATCTTCTGCTGAAATAGCAGAAGCACAGCAGCAGCAAGGTTCATCCAATGAGGCAACAAACAGCAATAGAAGTTGCTGAACTTCACACTACTCAGCAAGCCAAGTTCTTCGTCAGACGTCTTAACTATTGTTGCAGTTAATCCATCTGAAGAAGAGCAAGTCCGCAACAAGGAAGAAAGCTAAATTTAGCTACTTAATAACTTAAATCAGCTAATTAAATCCCAGATCAGACTCAAGACAGCCTGATCAGGGATTCAAAATGTCTGTTTCAGGCTATTACATAGATGGGATTTGGGGGAATGTAGCTGCAATGGCAGCAATTTACTCTGATTATGGGATTTAAAAACACAAAATAAAAATCACTAAATCAAATTCTGACAAGGATTTAAATTTACATCAAAACCTTGCTCAGATGTTTAGCATCTTAAATCCAAGTTCGTTGTCACAAAAATCACAACCATTCAATCAATAAAAATTGTTGATCTAACTCTTTCTAATGCTATAGATAGCATTTAGAAAGGGTTAGGATCAACATAGTAAATCCAAAAACTGATGATCTAACTCCTAATACTATAGACAACATGTAGAAAGGGTTAGAATCAACGTAACAAATCCATCTGAATCCCAGGATGTTACACATCTTAAGGGATATTGACAATCCCTTAAGTGAAAATCAGATTCTCAGAAAAACAATTCAAGTCAGAGTCCCTAATAAAGACTCAATCAACATAGTTGATCTTCCTTGGCTCTACAAGGCATTCAACACATTGAAATCCTAAAAATTAACAGATCAGATTATGGCTCTTCTCAGGTGAATTTTAACATCAGAATCACCTCAGATTCCTTGCCAATCAGCAAATCAAAATCAAAATTCTTCAGTTTGCAAGATCAAAGCATTCAAAGCCCAAATGAATAAAAGTCTTTAAAATCTGAATTCATAGAAAATTTGGCAAACTGATTAACTTTTAGATCAGATCAGGGGCTTTTGTGAAAAGCATGGGATGAATGGGAAGCCCCTAAAATGGATTTCGATGCTAATTTCAGATCTGAGGTTTGAAACCAATCAAATCTAAAATTAGGTCTTAAGAGTGAATGGATTGCGAAATACAAATCAAGGGAATAAAAAATGAAGTGAAAACATGTAGGGGAAGAACAAAATGAATAATGATTGGGTGAATTTCTTCCCCTTTGATCTGGGATGATCAGAGGTGGAGAGGGGGGGAATTCTATTCTAAAACTACTCCTAATACTATACTAGCCAGAATAGTATATCGATTACTAATTCTACATCTAATTCTACTCTAATCTACCCATGTAATACTACAACTAATCTAGAAAACATTAAAACTACTCTAACAGGAAGAATGGGACCTATGGGTCCTTAGACGGTGGCTAAGGAGGTAGAATGGAGGGGGAAGAGCTCTAGCGGAGTAAAAAGTCTGCTAGTGAGACTTCTGGATCATCCTCAGGTGCTATATGGTCCTTAGCGATGAGAAGAGTCGGAGAGAAGTTGGGGATTACACAGTCGGTGGCTATGAAATCAGGGAATTGGTGATGAGGAGAGACTGGAGTGGAAGAATGATAGCTAAGAAGGAAGGAGGGAGCGATCCCTTGCGTGCGCGACCACTGAGGTGCTTAAGTAGCGACCTCAGTGAGTCAGATCACTGCGTGGGTGAAAATAGGTGACGAGGGCACCGGCAGCAAGGATGGGAGGAGAGAAGTTTGTGAGCTGCCACGTGGAAATCAGATCGTAGGATGGGATCTGAGGGAAGGGGTGAGCACACGTGCCGCTTCGTGCGAAGCTTCGACTGAGATCGAGCCACAGATCAAGATCAAGAGAGAATGGACAATCGAGATGCTCCGTGTTCTACGCACGCATAGTGTGCGCACGGAGACTCCAAGTGCTGGTTTTCATTTGGGAAAATTGCAAGGAGGGCTTGATAAGCACATATAAATTCATCAAAAAATGCTTATTTATAATAGTTCCTAGGCATGGCATTGCATATCATGATATAAATATTGCATAAACATCCATTACATTGCATTTAGGGTAGTTGTATATTATGTACATTAATTCCATCATTTTACATGGCCAGGAGGCAGAGCGACATCTTTATGGGCTTCAGATGAAGAATCCGACAATACAGATGGATTCAGAGAAACGATTGCAGTCCGTCGATGCGAGAATCACCCAGATTTGAGCTCTATAGCACCCTCTACAAGAAGAAGAAGACGAACAGCCCAGATGGTGCCACGTGGTGCCATCCAGGCCGCTCGACACCGGCTAGCACCACCGCCCAATTCCTCAATCTGCACCCTTGAATCCTAACCGTCGAATCAAGATCCAACGGCTGGGAAGCGTTTGCACCAAGCTGCTCCTCGGGAAACAAGGGAAGATCTAGCGCAATGGCTAGAGCACCGGTTTGCAAGGGAGGGGTGTGGGTTCGAATCCCCGCAGCCCCCCCAATTTGCAATTTGATCGAGCGCATAGCAGTAGCAGCAGTAGTGCATGCATAGCGACAGTGCAGCGCGCATGCGTACGTGCACGCCAGCGCATGGCAGCACACACACAGCTGGGCACCTTGCGATTAGCGCACGTGATAGGCAGGGCAGAGCAGTGCGGGTGCAAGCACGGTTGGGGACAGCTTTCAGTGACAGTTGGGATGACCTACAGTGATGTTACAGACGTCGCTACTTTATGGCAAGCCAGCAGAGCGAGCCAAGGGTGTGAGTGGATGTGAGCTATCTACAACAACATTTCCAGTAACAATCTGGAGGTTGCTAAAGGTCCTTTATCCATTTTTAGACTCTTCTCCTCCACTATAAAAGGACCTACAGCCCCCCTTCCAAGCCATCCCTACCTACTCTACTCCCACCTACTTTCAAGCTCTAGCAAGTCTACCAACGCTCCATTAGAGCTTGTTCTCAAGCTCCCAAGGTTCCTACTAGTGTGGCAAACCTTTGCCCCACCAAATACTTCTCCAACTTCCCATCCACCTTCATAAGTCACCTTGGAGCCATCCTCCCACCTCCATTCCGGTAGCAGATCATCTCTGTCTTCTTACCTCCACTCCAGATCCACATCAAAGCTTTCCTCACTACGATGTCCTCCTGCATCTCACCTCCTTCGTCCCACTCCTGACTTCTTTCGTCTGAGCTTCTGCCAGGTGCCGTCATCTCACCGAAAAGCCAATTCGGGAGATTTCCTCTCACCTCCCTCTCATTTTATGCTTTTATTATTCATTGTAATCAACATTGAATTGATATATATATCATATTTGTCCATTTCTATCTTGTGATTCATTCTGCTTATCTTTTATTTCAAAAATAGAAAAAAATATCAAAACCCTAAAATACCAAAAAGAAACGAATCAAAGCACGGTTTTCAACTAAAGTAAATGTCGCCTCCTTATGTTCGACCTGGGACTCCCTTGGAGTTTCGGTATAAATTTTACCTGATCGATGTGTTTTGCAACTATGACGATGGGTTACTTGTAACCTTGATTTCTAACACACGAAACATGCCTGACCATTTTGGCGCCGTTGCCGAAGAGGCAACAGAATTTACTTTATTGTTTATTGCGTTTCTTTTCATTTACATAGCACTAACCCTACTTGTCTTTGATCTACTGTCTTGCAGGTACCCTAGCATGGAGATCCAAGTGCGGTAGATCAGAGTAAAGTGCGGGTAGAGTACTCTGTAAGTGTCCCCCACATCCCCCTACTTGTTCATTTCGCCACACCCATAATCAAGACCTAATCTACTTAGGTGTTTACATAAACCCTAGGATAGCATTATTTATCTTGTTTGCCACCTTCACACACCTCACCCCCGCATATAAAAAAAAAAAAAAAGATACTTTCTGTGGGACAAATCAATATACACACTCTATACACCCACATTTGAGGCACATAATCGGACTTGATTTTCATCTACTCAATCGGGCTTCGGACCTGTGGACCCAGTACATGAATTCAACACATAAAAGAGTAGAAATCATATTAGGTTAACCACCTTTTTGTGTGCCTTAATCGATGGTGCATTTGAGCCAATTGATTGAATTATTTAGGCTGCACCACCTAAACTAAAATAGGTTCATTTTCTAGCTGCCCCATAGGATTCAATAATTAGTTCAAGCCAGGCACTCCATATTTTTCTTGATTTCTAAAGGAAAATACATAAATACGTGCTTTCAATAACAAACTTAGTTTGCCTTACAAAACTTGGTTCAAAACACCTAATATTTGAATCCTAAAAGCTATTAAGCAAGATCCAAACCCTAAAACTCACCTCATCATTAATAATCTTGCTTGAAAACCTCTTGGTTGTGCACATTCACATGTTCTCAAAAAAATCTTTAATGGCACAACCCATTAAGGTCCCATCACATTCCAGAGCACCAATTTCCCAAGTGTAACCAAAATCAATTAGATGTTGGCCTTAAGGATTCATTCTCTTGTCGGGATCCAGATTGAGATTATTCACAATTAACCTGCTTATGCTAGTCAATCTGATGTCTAGCTAGGGGAGTAGTGTCAAACGACCATAGCTGTGGGGTACACTAGGAACTGGAGGTCCAAGCCAAAGGAAGAACCTTCTCCCCAGTTCTCCTTCTAAATGGTTGGATTGCTTTGACATAAGTAGAGTAATTCGTTCATAATCTTAGGATAGATTCTGAGAGTCAATAGACCTTAGGCTACCCCATCTAAGGACAGGCTTCTATTCTTGTGCTGTAAGGTTACCTCTTTTCCCCACCCTTCTGACTTCCTTCTGGTGTATGCTTGGGAGGAGGTCATTGAACCATAGATTGGAACGACCTTTAGACCATTCTAGGAGGCGGAGCTTGATCTATAGCCAAGCAGATCCCATGGCTATTCAACAACTACCTCCCCGCCTCTGAACTAGCAGGAGCTGATTTAGAGGTAGTTGGAAGAATTGCAGCAGATACAGTAATGGTACCAACATATGCATGTTAGGGCACTCGGCCCTTGAAGGATTTTTACGATCCTTCAAACTATGGGAAACGTCCTGACATCATGATTCCCGCCGGAGACATAGAAATCAAGCCCTAAGTCTTAAGTTTGATTATGCAACTCCATGGGCTTGGTTCAGATGACCCATTCCAGCACTTGGAGGATCTGACCACTTTGGTTCAGACCACTAGAGTAAGGAATGTGAACGAAGAGCAAACGATCATGAGGCTTTTCCCCCACTCTCTTAGGGATAAGGCCGCACATTGGTACCAGACTATAGGAAGGCCGATTGAAACTTAGGCTGCTCTTAAGTTGACATTCTTGAAGAAATTCTTCCCTATCAGAAGGACCAATGCCTTGCGACGGGCGATTACCAATTTCGCCTACCGGCCAGGGGAACCATTTCATGGTGATTGGGAGCAATTCTAGGAACTTTTGAGGAAGTGTCCGCAACACGAGGTGCCAAAATGGCAACTCGTGCAGATTTTCTATCACGGGTTGGTTGAGCAACTTCGTAATCACGTGAACGCCTCCTGCGGAGGCAATTTCCTCATCAGGGATGTAGATAGCACATATGACTTGTTTGAAGAAATGAGCGAGAACTCAATTAATCATGCCTCCATGGATGCATTCAACCCGTCCTAACAACCAAGGTCAAGTGCTAATGAGATCCAAGATTCTCATTCATTTGACATGGAATTAATTTGTAATAAACTAGATAAAATGGACTTGGTTTCTAGGAAAATGGAAGCATGGATGTCTGGGAATTCAGGAAACACTTTTTTACCCACTCAATCCCAGAATTTGGGATTCCATTCCTCACGAGATCCCATGGGGCGGGAATTCGTGAACCAACTCAATTTAGCTCAACCTATGAGCTAGGATTTCTCGGAACAAAATGGGTTCCAAACTGGGGCCTTTGATCCCAGTTTCTCTGATCTTTCCTTCTCTTCATCCTTGTTTTATGAGGATGCATATGCAATGCAGGAGAATGTTAGGCCCAACCTGTATTCCAACACTTTTAACTCGGGATGGAGGAACCACCCTAACTTTTCCTAGAAAAATTAGGGGCAACAGACCCAATCTCAACCTAGCAACTATGCATCTAAAAAACCTATGGCTAAGGGTCAAGTGTACACCCAGTTGCCCTCGAGATCGGTTAATCAGCCATCTTGGAATGCCCAGCAATCAACGTGGTAGGCTGATTTAAACTGGCAGATGGTGGAAATGCAAGGGTCCATGCTTCAGCTTATGCAACAAATGAAGACATCCTTGGATAACTTGCAATCCGGGTTAATTGCAAACACCGGACAACCCAGATCCCTACCATCTCAACCTATACCCAACACACGTAATGTTCAAAATCAGGGCAATAGAGCCCAAGGGTATGGGAATCAAAGGGACCCACATGCACATGCTCAGGTGGTTGAGCAGGGTTCCTCTTCTTCTTCTGGTTACATGACCAACCGAGGCCCTCCAATGTTCACTAATCCACCTCAAGACCCAGACCCTTATGCCTCTGCAAACTCTGTCACCTTGAGAAGTGGGAAGCAGACCTAGAACACAAAATTACCTCCTAGAAAGCAAAATCCTGGGGAGCTTGAGAAAGATAAGGAGGAGGTTGAAGAAGACAATAAGGCCCAAGGATAGGAAATTGAAAATTCCACTCATATCCCATTCCCTGTGGCCCTATTGAAAACCAAGAAGAAGAAAGCCCTAGACAGCAATGAGGAGCTTCTGAATTTATTTGAGAGCGTAGGGATCAATATTCTGCTCCTCAATACTATTAAGCACATCCTGGCTTACACTAAATTCTTGAAAGAACTGTGTACCCAAAATCGTAAGCCGAGAGAACCCACTCTGAGGAAAGTGATTCTCTCTGAGTAGGCAAGTTCTGTGAACCTACATCACCTTCCTCGAAAGAAGAAAGATCCAGGTGCCCCCTTGATCTCATGCATTATTGGGGAATGCAGTTTTGATAGGGCACTATTGGACCTAGGTGCATCCATCAACCTAATCCCAACTTCTATTTATGAGAGGTTTGGGTTAGGTGAACTCAGGCTAACCTCAGTAACGCTACAATTAGCGGACCGATCGGTCACCACACTGAGAGGCATTTTTGAGGATGTAGTTGTCAAGGTCAAAGATTTCTATTTTCCTATAGATTTCTTAGTCCTTGACATGGATGTACCTAATGATTTAAGGAACACACCCTTCATTCTGGGGCGTCCATTCCTAGCTACCACCAAGGCCAACATAAATTGTGAAAGCGGTAGTATGGAAATCGCCTTTGGGGATAAGAAATTAACTCTGGATATTTTCAAGGTGATAAGAGGATTTGAGGATTGTGCATTCATTGAGGAACTCGAGGATCAGGATCTTGAGATGTGTTTGACAATAATGCACTCGAGGACTCCATTAGCTTTAGCAAACCCAACCCACAACCCTCCTCCATGGTAGAGCTGCCACATCCTGAAGAGGCTATTTATTTTGTTCATTCCCAGCCTCTTCCACTGGATTGTCCTGATGAAGCTTCATCAGCATCCTCCCTTCATTTTATTCTAAACCCACCCCAGCTGGAATTAAAACCATTGCCCAAAAATTTGAAATATGAGTTCTTAGGACCTGAAAACACGCTCCTTGTGATTATTAGTGTTGATTTGACTATGGAGCAAGAATTGAGGTTAATTAAGGTCCTTAAGAGCAACAAGGAGGCAATTGGTTGGACCATCCATGACCTTAGGGGGATCAAGCCATCTTATTGTAATCATTGTATTTTCATGGATGATGGATCCCACCCTTCTTGTGAAACGCAAAGGAGACTAAACCCGAATATGCAAGAACTGGTCAAGAAGGAGATAATCAAGTGGCTCGATGATAGGATTATTTATCCAATCTCAGATAGTCCATGGGTTGCCCCATTCAGATTGTACGCAAGAAGGCAGGAATAACCATTACGACTAATGAGAAAGGGGAAACCTTCACCACTTGTTCAGCTTCTACTTGGAGAGTCTGTATTGACTATAGGAAACTAAACACTGCCACTAAAAAGGATCACTTTCCCTTGCCATTCATCGATCAAATCCTTGAAAGGTTAGCTGGGCAAAAATATTTTTGCTTCCTGGACGGTTATTTGGGGTATAACTAAGTCCCTATCCATCCCGAAGACCAGGAAAAGACAACTTTCACATGTCCCTATGGAACCTTTGCATTCCATAGAATGTCATTTGGGCTTTGCAAAGCACTTGCGACTTTTCAAAGGTGCATGTTGGCCATCTTTTCTAACATGGTGGGAGATTATCTTGAGGTGTTCATGGATGATTTCTCCATTTTTAGAGATTCTTTTGAGTATTGCCTGGCTAACCTGGAATTGATCCTTCAGAGATGCATCACAATACGGCTAGTCCTTAGTTGGGAAAAGAGACTTTATGACTTAGGAAGGCATCGTCCTGGGTCACATGGTCTCTAATCGGGGAATTGAAGTTGATAGAGCTAAGGTGGATGCTATCTCTAGACTTCCTCCACCAACATCCGTAAAGCAGATTCGCTCTTTCCTTGGACATGTGGGCTTTTACAGAAGATTCAATAAGGATTTCTTGAATGTTGCTCGGCCCTTGAGTAATCTTCTGGCCAAAGACACACCGTTCAAATTTGATGATTCATGACGTAACGCCTTTGATTTATTGAAAACGGTAATCACCTGTGCCCCAGTGTTGCAACCACCGACCAGTCTGGACAACCCCATTTGAGATTATGGCTGATGCATCTGATTATGCTATCGGGCCTGGCTTGGGTCAGAAGATTGAGAAAAAGCCCTCTGTAATCTACTGTGCTAGCAACACTCTAGATGAGGCCTAGAGTTACTACACTGTTACTTAAAAAGAATTGCTAGCTGCAGTCTTTGCCTTAGAAAAATTAAAGGCTTATCTGTTAGGTTCATGTGTCATCATCTATACTGACTACTTAGCCTTGAAACATCTCTTGGCCAAAAAGGATGCCAAACCCTGGCTTATTCGCTGGATTCTACTGCTTCAAGAGTTCGATCTTGAAATCAGGGATAAAGTCGGGGCACAAAATGTAGTGGCGGATCACCTCTCGAGAATCCTAATTGATTCTCCTCATCCGGATGTTTCGATCTTTGATACTTTTCCAGATGCATCAATCCTCACAGTCTCGGGTATCCGAACCCCCTGGTTTACGGATATTATAAAATATTTGGCCATTGGTCAAATCCCCTAGGATTGGACCAAACAACAATTCGATAGACATGTGTCTAAGGCCAAATGTTATTTTTGGGATGATACCGAGCTATACCTCAATTGTGTAGATCAGATTATTCGCTGATGCATCTCGGAAGTCGAGTTCCATAGCATACTTGAGTTCTCTCACACATCTGTGTGTGGTGGACACTTTTCTAGGAAAAAGACGACTGCAAAAATTTTGCAATCCAAATTATATTGGTCGTCATTATTTAAGGATGCCCAGGAATTCTCTAAGTCATGCACCCAATGTCAGACACTCAGGAACATGGCTAAGAGAGATATGATGCCCCTGAACCCAATTCTTTCCGTTGAAATTTTTGACATTTGGAGCATCGTCTTTATGGGACCCTTCCCTCCATTTGGACACCAGTATATTCTGGTTGCTGTTGATTATGTGTCCAAGTGGATTGAGGCAATTCCCACCTGGACCAATGACCACATGGTGGTCATCAATTTTGTGAAGAGAAATATCTTCAGTCGGTTCGGGGTTTAGAGGGCAATTAAAAGTGATGGTGGCACACATTTCATTCATGCCCAGTTTCGAAATTTACTTGGGAAATACAGGGTGAGCCATCTGATTTCCACACCTTACCACCATCAGACGAATGGATAGGCCGAGGTCTCCAGTCGGGAGATCAAGAACATTTTGCAGAAAATTGTTAGCCTGATAGGAAGGACTGGACCCAAAGGCTAGACGATGCTCTTTGTGCTTACCGTACGGGATACAAAATGCCTATCGGTATGTCTCTGTTTTGTCTGGTGTTTGGTAAGTTGTGTCACTTACCCATAGAACTTGAACATTGGGCATTTTGGGCCATCAAGAAATGTAATGTGGACCTTGAGTTGGCTGGGAAAACCAGGAAACTCCAACTATTTGAGTTGGAGGAGCTTCAAAATGATGCTTATGAAAATGCCAGAATCTATAATGCAAGGACCAATGCTCTCCATGACCAGATGATTTCACGTAAGAGCTTTGAACCGAACTAGAAGATCTAGCTTTTCGATTCTCGATTGAAGCTTTTCCTCCGTAAACTCAGGTCTAAGTGGGGTGGCCCGTTCGTTATTGAGCAGATTTTCCCTAACGGGGCCATCGATATCTCTAATCGAAAGACGGTTAACATTTTCACGGTCAATGGATAGCGTCTCAAACCCTTTGTTGACCATGTGCTCCTTGAACCCATCTCGGACAAGGTTGCTCTTACCATGCTGTAACCAAGGTGGGCTGATCATCACCCAGCTGAAGGCACTAAGCTCACCACATGTAAAGACTACTCCAAGCTGAGCAGAGGCTCACATAAATCGAGTGCTATTCTTCGATTTCTACTCTCCTACATGCTTTCATTTTCACAATGAGGACATTGCAATAGCTAAGCATGGGGGTTGGACATATTTTATAACCATTTTGTCAGCTGTAATAGTGATTTCCTGTTATTTGATTCTTGTTCAAAAAAAATGAAAATTTATAAAAGATAAAAAAAAAATTTAGAATTAGGAGACGAGAAATTAGGCATTAGGAGTTGTAAACTTTAGGAATTGATATTTTGAGACCTGAATACTTAGACTCTTCAGGCCTTCGGGCTTAATTAGCCCTAGTGAGCACTCGAATGTTGACTTAGTCTCGAGTCCTAGCCAATTAAAATTTATTTTAATTTGGTAAATAATTTGGGATGATAAGTATGCGACTTATCAACCCACCTTCTGATTTAGGGGGACTTTAAGCCTAAGCATCTAGACACATTTTTTACATTGACTCACTTTCCGACAGCTTTTACGGAAATTGGATAGCTACTAGACCGACTTGGGTGGTATGGCTGGCAAGTTGTCGGTGGTAATAGCTCATCAACTGGTTGTCTAGAGCCCAGCCAAAAGACCATTTTCATTGTGCTACCTTTAGGTAAATCTTAGATCAGGAAAGCCACCTACTTAAAAAAAAAAGAAAAAAAAGAAAAAAGGAGAAAATAAAAAAACAAATAAAACCACACCTCACCACATGAGCATGGTTGGCAAGTTGTCGATGGTAACAGCTCATCGGCCGGATGTCTAGAACCCAACTCACAAAAAAAAAAATGCACAATAATTCCCAAAACACTTAGGGAAGAAGTGGGGAAGTAAAATAAACCTGGGAGATATACACTGGGTTCGCCCTTGTGTTGACCCCATATAAAAGAAAGTAGGGAGAAAACTACCAATCGTAAAGATGAACCTTTAGGCAAGGTCACCTAGGGTCGTAGAAACTCGAAGTCCATTTTAACAGCCGTCTAGTGAGTCTTTCACTATTTTCATAAGATGCTTAGCACTTAGAGTCCTTTTCGAGTCTTGGGCGGGTCGAGTAGCTGTAAAAAGTTATCCCACAACTCTCAAACTCCAAAAGTAAAAAAAAAATAGAAACGAAGAAAAATAAGAAAAAAAAATTTATCTTCTCTTCTCAAATAAGGCAAGGGCTTGGACGGTCTGTATTCTGGCAGACACCTTGGCATTGATAAATCTTTGTAATTAGGCCTTAGGTTTGAGATATTCTAAAGCAATCAATGCATTTTCCCTAAATACTCGAACCCTGATTCTACGTTTATAAATAGCATTTAGGTTCATTTTTTGCTAGGGACTAGCCAAAAGTAAGCATGGGGTTATGATAAGCACATATAACTTCATCATAAAATGCTTATTTATAATAGTTCCTAGGCATAGCATTGCATATCATGATACAAATATTGCATAAACATCCATTGCATTTCATTTTGGGTAGTTGCATATTATGTACATTAATTCTATCATTTTACATGGCCAGGAGGCAACGCGACATCTTTACGGCCTTCGGATGAAGAATTCGATTGTACAGATGGATTCAGAGCAACGATTACAGTTCGTCAATGGACGAATCACCCAGATCTGAGCCCTATAGCACCCTCTACAAGAAGAAGAAGTTGGACGGCCTAGATGGTGCCATGTGGCGCCATCAAAGCCTCCCAACAATAGCCAGTAGTACCGCCCAATTCCTTCTTCATTCACGCCCTTGAATCCTAGCCATTAGATCAACATCCAACAGCTGGGAAGCATTTGTACCAAGCTACTCCTCGCGACACAAGGGAAGATCTACTGCGATGGTTAGGCGCTAGTTCGCAAGGGAGGGGCGCGGGTTTGAATCCCTGCAGCCACCCCCAATTTGCAGTTCAGTCAAGCACATAGTGACGTGCGCTCGTGCGTGTGCGTGAAGAAGTGTCGTTATAGTTCACACTTGCAACGCCGGTATTAAAGGAAAGAAACGGATGTGAGTCCGAGTCTCGATCTCAGGGAGGCATGAAAACTGGATTTTTCTTGTCACTTATTGTCACGAAAATCGTGGAGTTTTGCTTGCGAAAAGGTGCGGGTGAAAAGCGAGAGAGAGAGAGATTAGGATTAGAGTCGTTTCATTCTTTAACATGCAACTTGGATAGGAAATAAGGTAGACAACTGAATGGAAAACAACTCCATTAATCATACAGCTTTAGTTCATCAATTACAACATTAGATACATGCTTAAACATAAGTAAAGTAAAGCTTAAAAGAGAGGAAGAAAGAGAGAGAGAGGGTGGGCGGCGAGGCAGCCTCGGTGGTGGAGAAGGCTTCGTTGGCGCCTTGTCATCTCTGGCGATTACAAAAGGGCCTAAAGCTAGCTAAGAGAGGGGTAGAGTAGTTGCAAGGGGAGTAAATACCTTGAATAAGTGGTTGGAAGGGGTTTAAATAGGGAGAACGGCCTTCCAAATGAAGAAGGGGTTTTAGCGACGTCCGAGACGTCACTAAAACCCTTCCAAAAGCGTCGGTGAAGTCCCCAGCCCGTCGATCGCTCGCCCGCGTCATTCTTCCTCGTGCTCGATCCTTGGGTGCGGCATGAGAGTCATCCAATCGATGATCGGATGGCTAAGATCTTCGCCCGGGTGTGCCTTGATCGTGCATTGAGTGCGCGTGCGCGCGGGCATTGTCGTCTGGAGTGCGCGTACGAATGGCTAATCAGCGCCTGAGGGCACGCTGCGTAGCGATATCACTACCGTTCACGTGTGGATCTACGGCTGAATTTCGTTTGAGTGCCTCGCTGCCTTCGATCACAGCGCGGCTCGAACATGCGTCGCATGGGCGCGGGCGTGCATGTTAACCGCTGCGCTACGCCCACTGCTTTGTCACTGTGACCACAGGCGTGCGCACGGTTCTCAGCCGTTCGATCAGAGATTAACGACTGAGATCTGATCTCTGGTTGAAGGCGAAGCGAGCACGCAGTGAGCGGGTGCCACGTGATGCATCGAGGGCCGTTGATCATCAGATCAATGGTCAGAACTTCTTAGGCCCATTGTGGGAGCTCTAGATGTTGGATTTGGCCGATTTTGAGTCCGTTGGACTCCGTTCGTCGTTCTGAATCCATCTGTGTAGTCCGATTGCTCATCTGAGGCCTACTTTGACAAGTGCTTATCCAAATGGCCCTTAACATTATTTTATAAGCAATCTTGGCATATGATGCATGCAATGCTCCTATTCTACTTATGTTGTGCCTTTTATTCTTAAGATGGGTCCTATTTAACAGAATTATCACCCCCATATGCAGTGTTATCAAATAGCAGTAGCAGTAGCAATGCATGCATAGCGGTAGTGCAGCGTGCATGCGCATGCGTAGGCCAGCGCATGGCAACGTGGACATAGCATGGCACCGCATGATCACTATGCGTGATAGGCGGGGCAACGCAGCACGGGTGCAAGTGTGGTTGGGGCCATCTTTCAGCGATAGCTGGGCTGGCCTATAGTGATGCTTATAGCCATCGCTACTTCATGGCAAGCCAGCAAACTGAGCTAAGGGCGTAAGCGGATGTGAGCGGTCTACAGGAATGTTTCCAGCAATGGTCTGGAGGTTGCTAAAGGTCCTTTATCCATGTTTAGCCTCTACTCCTCCACTATAAAAGGACCTATACCCCCTCCCTTCCAAGCCATGTCTACCTACTCTACTCCTACCTACTCCCAAGCTCTAGCAAGTCTACCAACACTCAATTAGAGCTTGTTCTCAAGCCCCCAAGGCGCCTAATAGTGTAGCAAACCCTTGCCCCACCAAATACTCCTCCAACTTCCCATCCCCCTTCATAGGTTGCCTTGGAGCCAACCTCCCACCTCCATTCCGATAGCAGATCTTCTCCGTCTTCTCACCTCCATTCTGGAGCCACACCGAAGCTTTCCTCAACACAATGTCATCCTGCATCTCTCCTCCGTCATCCCACTCCTCACCACCTTCATTCGAGCTTCTGCCAAGCGTCGTCGTCTCGCCGAATAATCGATTCGGGAGGTTTCCTCTCACCTCCCTCTCTTTTTATGCCTTTATAGTTCATTGTAATCGACATTGAATTGATATATATATCATATTTGTTCCATTTCTATCTTATGATTCATTCTGCTTGTCTTTTATTCAAAACCACAAAAAAATATCAAAACCCTAAAATATCAGAAAGAAATGAATCGAAGTGCGGTTTTCAACTAAAGTAAACGTTTCCTCAATGTGTTTGACCTAGTACTCCCTTGGAGTTTCGGTATAAATTTTATCTGATCAACGTGTTTTGCAACTACGATGATGGGTTACTTGTAACCTTGATTTCTACCATGTGAAACACACCCAACCAGGCCCTTTTGTAAAGGGTTAGAATATTTATAGGAAAGCCCATAAGTGATAGTAAACAGTAGCTAAATAGTCCTTAAGGGCTTTCAAAGAGGTCCCTGCGGGTTACAAATAATTTCGGGAAAGTTTTCTAAAGAAGGAAATGTGATGCATAAAGGACCTAAATGTAAATTCTAACTTTCAAGGCCTTAATGATGTCCAAATGTCTTCAAGTTTTTATATGTGCTTAATTGAACATTTAAGAAGTTAATTATACTTTTGATTTCGACTTTTAAACCTGTTTGTGTGTCAATTTACACTTGGATCATCATTTGAAGTTTTTCTCAAAGATATCTCAATTTATGACCTAATTATGCAATCTTAATACATAATTAATGTTTTAGCCATTTTTCTTTGATTCCCACACTTAACCCTTTTTATGTGTTAAATTGGTATTGTTTAACCCAATTTCTAACTTAACTTTAACTTTTTAGCTATGATGAGTAGCCACTCTTCAGTATGGCCGATGTCAGGGAAGATGAGTTCTCTAGTGATGAAGCGGCGAGGAAGACGTGGAAAAGGGTGTCCACTGATATTGTGGCTTGCAGAAGAAGTCAAGGAGGATGAATCCACTACTCATTTTGCAAGATGGACGAGGAATATGGATAGGGAACTTGCTAAAGCTTGTGGAGACTTACGGCCGAAGAGGAGAGAGGAAGAGAGGGGTTTCCAACAGCAATTCAGGCTTAGGAAACTCGACGAGGTTTAGTGGTTTTTATATAGGTAGTAGATGGCGAAAGGAGCTTGGAAGCCAAGCTTCCAAGCTTGAAAAGTTCATCGGAGTAGGATACCCAATTGTTCCATGAGTTTGCATTATGATTTGGGTAAGACTTGGAGCCCAAGATGCTGCTCGAATTGTAGGGAAATCTCTCAGGAGTCTCCCTTCCAATTTTGGAAGTGATTCGCAAAACAATTACAGAGAAATCCCTAGTCGAAGGTCGCCAAAGTAGAATTTCTCTGTGATAATGGTAGAGGGACCCGATTGCAAAGAAGATGATAAAGTTAGGGGGCCTTTTGCAAAGAATTCAAAAAGCTAGGGGTCTGAATGAGATAGAAAGTTTATGACTAGACCAAAATGCAAACTTGATCAAGATGGTGTTAGATTGGGTCCAAATTTTGGTACAAACATAATTTGGACCCAAAGAATCCAATGGTGAAGTTATATTTATGTTTTGACCTTTTTTCAATGGGTAGTTTATGGAAAAACCTAAATTAGGTCAAATATCAGCCTGAGACTATTTTCAGTCAAGATGGGTTCTAATGGTCAAATCAAGCATACCAAACCCTAGAGAATATTTTTCTATGAATTTTAGAGGGTTTAGGTGAATTTTATCCTAGCCAGAACCTCAGTTAATTAAGTAGGTCTGTTTTTAGGGTTTCAGAAATCATTTAATTCTCAAAACATGTGCAGACACTTTTCTATCTGTTCTAACCCACTTGTTAGCCTTTTAGGACCATTTGACCCTTGGTCGTGCATGTTTCACATGTTAGAAATTGAGGCTACAAGTAACCCATCGTCGTAGTTGCAAAACACTTCGATCAGATAAAATCTATACTGAAACTCCAAGGGAGTCCAGGGTCGAACACAGGGAGGCGACGTTTACTTTATTGAAAATCGCACTTCGATTCTTTTCCTTTTGGTATTTTGGTGTTTTGTTATTTTTTGTATTTTTTGAAATAAAAGAAATTAAGAAAACGTATCACAAGATAGAGATGTCAAACAAATATCATATATATTACTTCCAATGTCAATTACAAGAAACTATGAAAGCATATAAAGAGAGGGAGGTAAGAGGAAATCTCTCGAATCCGCTGTTCGATGAGACGACGACACCTGGCGGAAGCTTGGGCGAAGGAGGTGAGGAGCGGGACGATGGAGGTGAGATGCTGGAGGACGTTGGGTTGAGGAAAGCTTCAGCATAGCTCTGGAATGGAGGTAGGAGGATAGCTCCAAGGTGACCTATGAAGGGAGATGGGAAGTTGGAGGAGTATTTGGTGGGGTAGAGTGACGAGCTGACTTTTCACTTTGCGTTGTAGTATTTAAGTGGTGGAAAAAATCAACTAATCAAAAATAATAATAACCACTCATAGAAGAGCAGGTCGTGTCCACAGGGAGGCAATTATGCAATAAAATCTTAATTATTTAATACTATTTCGGATAGTGTGAAATCCCTATTCAAATCTGACATAAAATGCGAAGGAAAGTAGATTCACAACAACTTAAAAAGATAAGGGTATATGTGCAGTTTTCCCTCATAGAAATCTCCAATAAATTTATGATGAATTTATGCAATTTTCATGTGATGTGTACTAGAGAAAATTAATACTCAAGTTAAGCCCAAAATCGATCTTGAAATAGATGAATACCATGAATGTGCAATTACGAAAGAATATAAGTGTGCATGCACAATTTTGCCACAATATAATAATAATAAATAAAAATCAAAAATGGTAGTGAATGTAATTTTTAATGGACTTCAAAATAGAGCTTTTGCTCTCTCTCCTCCTCATGGGAGAGAGAGCACCGGTGGGCTTTGGAGAGGCTAGGGAGGTCGGCGAGGATGAGGGCTATCTGATGGTGGCTGCAGCATCGACGAAGGTGGCCGGCAATGGCCGACGGGCAGAGGAACAGCGACGGCCTATTGGAGAAGAAGGCAGAGCGGCTGCTACAGGGCAGCCTGTTGGCGGGTGGCCGTGCGCTAGTGCATGCCCGTGCACGTCTGCAGCAGTCTGGTGGTAGGTGGCTGCACTGGTGTGCACCTGTGCATGTCTGCAGGTCCGGCTGGAAGCGGTGAGTGGGTGCTTGCCTGGCATGGAGAGGTAGTCTGCAGGCGGGTGAAGTGGGAAACTACGGGTGCGCCTGCAGAGAGGTGGAAGGCGCTAGCGGGTGAGGTAGCGCCTATGGGTGTGGCGCTGAAGGGTAAGGCGGTCTGCAGGCGTGCAGTGCGGCTGCAGGCTTGGTGCAGTGCGGCTCTGCACGCAGTGCCTACGGTTGGTGGCACGGACTGTAGGGAGAGCTGGAGAAGGGCGCGAGCGGATGCCTGCAGGTGAGAGGGCGCTCTGCAGGGAGCGCTGGAGAGGTTGGCTACGGTGAGGCATGCGGGCACGGTGCAGGCTGAAGGGAGGTAGGCGTGCTTGTAGATGGCGCCGGTGAGCGGTGCTACGCTAGGCAGATGCCTGCAGGAGCGCTTGCAGGGGTGCTTGGTGGCTCGGCGGTGTAGATGGCAGCAAGCACCAGCGGGCGCTGGAGAATGGAGTGCCTACAGGCACTTGCAGGCAGTGCGGGCTCCAGGTGGTGTTGGGGAGAGAAGCACACGGAGGTGTACCCGCGTAGGCTGGCTGGAGATGAGCGCGCGCTTGCAGGCACGCAATGTGGAGAAGGAAGATGCGCGGTGCAGGCTTGGAGGCGGTGGTGAAGGAGTGGTGCGAGGGCACAGTGCATGCGGTGGAGTTTTTCCCAGCAAGGGGGAAGATATCTTCTCCAGTGCACCCCGCCTCCTCTCTTTTAACTTCTCTCTCTCCCCGCATGTGCAAATCAAGGGATTTTCAAATCCCTTTTCTATTTTTGGCCAGTGGGCATTGGAGGAGAGTTACGACTGGCCGGAGGAAAGGGAAAAGATCCCGTAGGTTGTTAGGGAAATTTGCTCCCCAACCCTTGCTCTTTCTAAATATAATACTTACACATAAAAACAACAAAATCATTACATATTAAGTTATAGAATGTTATAAACTTAAATCATGATGTGTACAAATATTCTACAACTTAATTGTAATTATTAACACACTTAAAAGGTATGATTAAAGATACTTAGGCTTAATATTAGTCCAATAAAATGGACTCATCAAATACCCCCATGCCTAATATTTGCTAGTCCCTAGAAAAAATGAGAAATAATAGAAGTAATCAGAAGATTTCTTCTTTTCTTATTTCAAAACATTAGAAATCCAGACAAATGTGAAGTGCTAATAGCCTAGGTAACAGATCCAAGTGAAAGAGCCAATTCGCATTGGGAGTTCATACATCACCCTTGGCATATATTTCTGTCGAGATAGGCAACTACTTCCCTCCGGGATAAAGCAGACGATAATCTGTAATTTGACCACGGCATTTGGCTAAGGTAGGAGATATCGAATGGATTTGTATTTGGTGGCACACACTCATCTGGTGCTACATATAGTCTAGTACTACTGACTCTGGATCTCAAGACTATTAGACAAGTAAACTCTGAGAGAGGCTACATAATTGTGCTCTCTTGATGTTCCTAGGCACTCTCTCTTTTCTTTCTTTCTAAGATCACGAATCTCGCCAGATTTAGAAATTATACTCACTATTTGGTGGCCTCACATGGCATCCACACTTCACTTAAAGTCTTAATAACTCTACAACTAAGTTAGAGTTCTCAACCAGTATTCGGGCGTTCAGAAATACTAAAAGGTAGGTATGAGTCATATTTGGTAGA
The DNA here is from genome assembly GCA_037157565.1 of Thalassia testudinum. Classification (NCBI taxonomy): domain Eukaryota; kingdom Viridiplantae; phylum Streptophyta; class Magnoliopsida; order Alismatales; family Hydrocharitaceae; genus Thalassia; species Thalassia testudinum. The sequence goes on from JAZHRO010000031.1 coordinate 127,243,250, forward strand.
ACGCGAAAGGTGTTTTTTTGCCTCAGAAACAATATTACATTAGAAACTTGGACTTTTTTTTTTTGTAATATAACTATTTCTTCTTTCTATTTCTTCATTTTCATCTTCTTTTCTCTCTTCCTTTTCTTTTTATTTCTTCTTGTTTTTGTTTCTTTTTCAATCAACACAACATGGTACAGACTTTTATTTACGAGGCATTATTGGGGATGATGATGGTCAAGAGGAAGTTGTGTGGCTTATTTGGTGGAAGTGCCTATTCTCAGCATCGGAAAGGAATGGATAGGACAGGCGTATTTCTGACCTTTGACATTATTACCCTCCTTCAGCCGAGGACTCTATGAAGGACGGTCATAACCATCCACCATAGTCATAGCTTTATTAAGACTCAATCTTTGTGTATCTGCCTTATTTGGTGACTCTCAGGAATTCACTCAAAGTAGGCACACAGGAACAGAGAGTGAAAACTATGCCTAATTCTGAAGTATCATCATCTAATTATCCAAAACTTAAGAGTCCTTGTACTAGACTTAGCGCACCAGTAATCTCTCTACTTTCTTCTCACAAATATAAGGTGGATCTATTGGAAGATAGTATGCCTGACTCCCTATGAACTGTTCAAGAGTTCAGTAGACTTATAAATGCTCATTGGTTTTCCTCAAGGATCCATCGCCAAGAATATGTGCACATGAAATAAATGTACTGGATTCTAAACTTAAGAAATAATTCTGGAAGAAAAACCTCTAATGACAAAGGTATTTTGCTAGGGACTAACCCATTCAACTCAAGAGAAGAGAAATTTTTTTTTTTATGCTAACCTAAATGCATGAATACTTCCTAAAATGCAAATGCACTCCCCCATGCCTAAATCCGACAATGTCCCCATTGTAAAATTAAAACAGGAGGAGAAAGGAAAAACATCACCTGACACGGTCTGCTGGGTTGCCTCCCAACAAGTGCTGCATTTTCTATCAGCAGCCAGACTAAGAAGGAACCTATAAGTCTGGTTCCAAACAGAAAAGGTTAGGCCCTAAGAATATGCGTAACAGCGCAGGCCCAGAAAACATGTAACCACGGATGTTGGCGAGCTAATGATGCAATGTAATTCCAAATGCTCGCCAGAAGAAATGAAATCAGAAAATCTCGTTGGCTACCTAGGGAGGTCTAGGAATAAGAAAGGGAATATGAAAAGAGGCCTCCCGAAACAGAATAAGTGGAGGATAACAAGGATCCTCTGAAGCAGGACGGGTTTTAAAAGATATAATCATTACTAGTTAAAACCCTTGAATGGCGAGAGTAAAAGTACAAGCATCAATCCATACTTGCCATTCTATCCTAGGATGTACTAGCCTGATATATTCTCCAGAAAGAATGTATATGAGCAGAGATCTGAGCCACGGATCGGTTAGGGAGTATAAGGGTTGCTTGTAGTGTTGGAAGGTAATGGTTAAGTCCAATGAGGGCTTAGTTGATGTTAGGTCCAATTCCAACAATGATTCAGATTGTGTACACTCCCTAACAGTTGTAGACAACTTCAAGTTATCCTGCCTAGCATTAATGATCAGAGTCATATTTGAATCAAGGGTACACTCCAAATTACAACTTTTTGATGGTAGGGTCAAAATGTAAGAATCATTATCATTCAGCTCATCCCCAGATTCATCTGGTTCACTCAAATATTTGTCGGGGTCTATATGTGATTCATTAGGAGTTGGATCAGTATCCTCAATTATTTCTAAAGGAGGATCAGTCTTAATACTTTGCAGGAAGCCTATAACATTGAATTCGTTATTGTTCTCAGGGTATAAAACCTTAATTGATGTGTTTTGTCCCTGAGAGTCTCCCATACACTTCTTGTAACGAACGCATGCCCCAGACGTCTGGGAGGTGGCCCAAACGTCATACCAGATGTCTGGGATCACATCCAGACGTCTTACCAGACGTCTGGGATAGTTTCCAGACGTCTGTGAAATAGTTATTTTTTCGCACGAGAGATTCGTCTGCGCGCCTGTGCGCGCAGACCCACGATTCCTCTCTCTCTCTCTTTTTCCCTCTCTCTCTGCGGCTGCAGACCTGCCGCGCTCTCTCTCCCTCCTCCTCGCGTGGCCTTAAAAGGCCACGCCTCCCCTCCTGTCGTCTCCACCATCCCCTTCCTCTTCTCCTTCCTGTGCGCGAGAGCGAGCGAGCGCGAGGGCGGCAGCGGCGGCCGCAATGAGTGCGGAGGAGGTGCGGCGTGCGAGGGCGGAGCTCCGCCGTGAGGGCGAGCTCGCCGGAGTGGCTTGGCCGACCGGCAAGCCGCTCCGGCGGAGGGCGCAGGAGGTGCAAAACGACGTGGAGAGGGACCTGCTACGGTCTGAGCAGCAGACGCGCGAGGTGCGACGCGGGCGACGTCGCGAGTGGAGGCCGGGCGGTGCCCTGTTCTGGGAAAATTTCTAGAATCAGACGTCTGGGTTTATAGCCAGACGGCGAGGGAGACGTCTGGAAGATCATAGAGACGTCTGAAAGGGGAGTATTCCTCTTTCTTCTTCCTTCCTGTCGACTGACCGTACTGAGGGAGGGAGTTGGCTGTGCGCAGGCTCGCTGATTTGCCATCCTTTGCGAATCAGACGTCTGGAAGTTGTACCAGACGGCGGGAGTGACCTCCAGACGTCCGGGGTGACCATCGGATGTCTGTGAGCTAGGGCAAACGTCCCCGCAGACTTCTGGACATCTGGGAAACCACGATGAGCAGGTAATTCTCTGATCCACTTTTTAAGACGTCTGATTTTACACAGTGTCGTCGTTTTCGACCCATTTAGGGCCCATTCGGGTTCCATTTTCCGCGATTCGAGTTGCGTTCTTTTCAGAATTAATTCCTCTACCCATCTACAGTAGCTATACACTGTTTTGAGACTTTCCTTGTGTTTGATCCTTGTGATAGGACATCGTTCAGTTGCAGTCTTGGGAGTCGCGGAGGCACGCGGGATTCCCGATGACGCCCCGATTACTCCCGTTGTACCTGGTAGAGTGACTTTAAGTTATTAAAATCTGTTAAATTATGAAACCATAAATAGAACCTAGGACATTGCATGAACCCTAAGAATGAGAAATAGATGGAATGATAGCTCCTAGGTGTTGCATGAATCCTAGGACTGGAAAACTAGATTGTATGAAAGATCCTAGGATATGGCATGAATCCTAGGATGGGAAAACTAGTGGAATGTATAATACAGCAGTCTTGGAAAATGGAAAGAGATATAAAGCTGCCTGTAATTTGAATTAACAGCTGCCTGTTGTGAATAGATAACGTGGTTGAGAACATGGATTGTAAGAATGTGAAACTGGAAAGTGAAACCTGGATGTTTGAGTAAAAAGGGTGGAACCCTATGGGGAAGTAGGAGTAGAACTCCTGGAAAGTGAATGGAATAGTTTTGGGGAAGTGAGCTGGCCCTTGAGTACGGATTACCAAGGAGCGCGACTGTCCCCCTATTTAGTGCAGAGTGGAGCCAGCCGCCCCAGGGACCCAGGGTTAGGACTGGCCACTCTGTACCGACTTGCTGGCCCTCGCGTACGTAGTACCGAGGAGAGCTACTAGTGTAGGGAGGTACTAGCTACCCCACGGGCCTCAGGGTTCTGCTAGCCTCCCACACCGACTTGTTAGGCCCGCTGGGGCAAACCAGGGTAGTCAGGCGAGGGTGCGCGGACTGTGAAGGGGCAAGGCCCCAGTTTGGTTACTGTGGAGGGGTTGGACCCCTGTTACTGAGAGCGCTCTGCCCTGGACTGGTTCCGTGCTATGCTTTTGGCGCACTTGTTAACGGAAACGACAGACCGCGTGCCAGTACGGGTTAGCTACCTGTGCGTTTATCGCGCCAGCCATAGTCACCGTTACGGACGTAAGTGACCTTGGGGTGGTTGACTAAGGGTAGGATCACCACGGGGGACTCTCCCGGCCAGGAGAGCACCACGTGCTACTTCTACTTTTTGGAAAAGACTGCAATCAAGATCGTTCCCACGAGGAACATTCGAGATCAAGTAAAAGATCTGAGAAATAAATGAAATAGTGAGACAATTGAAAGATGTAAATAAAGAAAGTAATAGAACATAACAGCTACTGTACACTCTACTGTTGTCTTTAGTTTTAGTTGCCACTCTACTCAGCGTTTTGCTGACGTGTTACACTCGTTACCTTTTTCAGGACCAGGTGTTGAGCAGCCAGGGTCAGCGGCTGCAGAGGACGCTGGGCCGAGTAGGGTCCAGTAGAGTTTACCACAGTCTTTTGTACCTCTTTTGTTTCTGTTATAGTGAGTAGTTCTTGTTTCCGCTGTACTTTCTTTACCTGCAGTTCATGTTATATGATAAATGTTATTCTACTATTGTGGTGGTATCTACTGTAGTAGTTTCTTTCCTTACTGTTGTACTTTCTTACTGTTAGTTATATTCATGCTGAATGTGGTTTATTTTTCTGCTCTTTTGGTTACTTCCTCGTTGGACGACTAGGTCTTGGGATTTGTCGAGTCGGTCCGGTTCTCGTGTCTCGTAGGGACTCGGGAACCGGGTCGTTACAAGATGGTTTCAGAGTAAGGTCGTCCCGAGAAGTGAATCAACCGACTGGAAAATAACCAATTCGCATGTTTATAGCTAGAGTAGCCACCACAACATATCTCCTGACTTGAGCTCTTAGAAGTTTCGTTAGGTACCATATATTTTGACGTTTTCATTTGGTTTCGCGTCTCCTTGCAGGAGATGCCTCATCGTGGGACTAGCGAGACTGGCCGCGGGCGCGGCCGAGGGCGAAGTCGGCGAGGTGGACGTGCTGTTGTTGACGTCTCGGTGGACCAGCCACCACTCCCGGGCATCTAGGCCCAGGACCTCGCCAGACTGATACGAGATATTGTACGAGAGGAGCTCCACCCACCGCCCCGAGCGCCTCCTCCTGGGGCTGCAGAGGGGGAGTCCTCTGTGGGACCACGCGACGGACACGGCGCTGGACACGAGGGAGGGGATGGGCCCCTACCGCCCCCACCTTCCTCCGACACTTTTGTACACGAGGCACCTTCGCCTGGAGGTGCACCAGCACCTCCCCTACAGCGCCACTTCGAGCTTTTCGGACAGTTCCGGAAGCTGAAGCCCCCCTCCTTCAAGGGGGATGAGGACCCGACCGAGGCAAAGGACTGGCTTGAGCAGCTGGAGAAGATCTTCGACACCCTTCGCCCCCCGGTGGAGTGCCGCGTGGCCTTTGCCACGTACCAGCTGAAGAGTGCGGCACACCGGTGGTGGAGGGCGGTCTGGGGACAGGAGAGGGACGAGCCGACGTGGGACTAGTTTGTCACCCTCTTCTGCGAGTAGTACTTTCCCCAGACGTGGCAGGACCAGAGGAGGTGGGAGTTCCACACTCTCCGCCAAGGGACGATGACTGTGAGCGCGTACCGCACAAGTTTCTTGGAGCTGTCCCGCTTTGCAGCGACAGCGGTAGCCACTGAGGAGGAGCGCCTTTGGAGGTTCACCGAGGGGCTCCGGCCTGCGATCCGGGGGTATGTCAAACCCCTGAAGCTGCCTACGTTTTTGAGGGTGGTAGAGGCGGCTATGACTTACCAGGACTACCGCCCGAGCGTGAGATCGAGTTTGAGATCTCACTAGTACCAGGGACCAGCCTCATCTCCACCGCGCCATACAGGATGGCACCGCTTGAGCTGCGAGAGCTCAAGTCCCAGTTGCTGGACCTTTTGGAGAAAGGTTTCGTGAGGCCCAGTGCGTCTCCCTGGGGAGCCCCGGTACTGTTTGTGAAGAAGAAGGATGGGACCCTACGCCTTTGTGTGGACTACCGACAGCTGAATAGGGTCACCATCAAGAACAGATATCTGCTGCTGAGGATCGATGATTTGTTTGACCAGTTGCGGGGTGCCACGGTGTTTTCCAAGATAGACTTGAGGTCTGGATACCACCAGTTGAGGATCAAGGAGACCGACGTCTCCAAGACAGCTTTCCGCACCCGGTACGGACACCACTTGAGTTTTTTGGTCATGCCATTTGGGCTGACCAATGCCCCCGCTGCTTTCATGGACCTGATGAACCGGGTGTTTAGACCGTACTTGGACCAGTTCGTGGTGGTTTTCATAGATGATGTACTCATCTATTCTAGAGATCGGATGCAGCACGGACAGCACTTGCGGATGGTTCTAGACACTCTGAGACGACGCAGGCTGTACGCTGATTAGCCCATAGTTGTGGGCTATTTAAGTATTTAAGTGCCTACACATTAGGTTAATTCTAACATTTATTTAGTATAAATTAGGATGTAAATAGATTAATTCATAGTTTTAATCTAATTACATAATCCATACATTGCATTCATATCTTAAGTGCATTTAGAATTAGCTTAGAATAGCATTCATCTAATTAGATAACCAATTAGGTATATTGTTTTTATTAACATAGAAGTTGAGGGTCTATACATAAATAACCCTAATATTTTAATAATATTTTCTTTATTCGTCTTCTTTCAGAACGGCTGGCTGCCGCTCCAACGCCCGGCTGATGCAGTGAAGAAGCCATTCAAGGGGGAGCGGATGTGGTGGATCTGGTCGGCCGCTGATTTCAAATTTGTTCAAGACACTACAAAAGGAGCACGGAGGCAGCCGAGCTCAAGGGGCCTCCGCCACCGACCCACCACTGTGCAGAGAGAACCTCTCTCTTCCACTCCACACTGCCGGCCTCTACCGTGGCGGCGAGTCTCCACCACCGTGGGCGTGTGGTGTGACAGGCCACACCGCCATCTGGAGCTCGCCTGCATTGCCGTGAGCACCTTAGCGTGCAACTCCCTCGCTGTCGTCGCAGACCACCACCACCGAGCTACTGATCAGCCACCCTCTCAGTAACTTAAGACGTCTGAAGTTACCCGCTCACCTCCACTTCCTCAGCCTGCACTCTCCAACCGGCCACCAGACCGCCTGCACCCTCCACCGCTCACCGGCTGCAGACCTGCGCACGCCTGCAGATCAGCCCGCGCTCTCCTCCAACGCCTGCAGACCAGCCTGCAGCATCCTCCAACAGCCGCCTGCACCTTCCACCACACACGCCAACCGCCTGCAGACCACCGCCCACGCACAACCGCGCCAGCGCCCTCCTGCAGACCCTCCGCGCACCCACGCACAACCGCCTGCAGACCGCCCAACCGACCACCGCGCACGCCAGCCGCACACGCCAGCCGCAGCAGTGCCCACGGCAGCGGCAGCAGCCACCCCCGCAGCAGCAGCAGGCGGCGGACTTCACGCCAACAGGCTACGCAAGCTGCCGGCTGCAGCACCACCGCCGGAGCTCGTCCGGCCACCTCCGACCGCCGCGCGACTCGCCGCCACCACCGATTCGAAGCCCTTCATCCAAGGGACCTCCTCCGAGCTTCCCGCGCCCAGCCATCGGCTCCTCGTCGTGCAAGACAACGGGGAAAAATTCCCCTGTTTTGCTACCGTAAAACATTAATTAAAATTTACATTTTCTGCCATTGCCACATTTTAATCATATTCTATTGACTCTGCATTGCGGAAAATATCCTGTAGTTTCTCATAATTGCCATTTCACCATTGTTTCTTGCTTAAACCTTAATCTAAAGGCAATCTTGGCTTGGTTCTTGTCCAAATTGACTACGAACAAACATTTTTAAGTGGCGCGAATTTTAATACGTTATTGCCTCCCTGTGGATACGACCCGCTCCTCTGCGAGTGGTTATTTCTTGTTAAAAATTGATTAGTCGATTTTTCCACCACATTAAAATACAAACGACTTAAAAGCGAAAGATCGACCAGCCAAATGGCGCCGTTGCCAGGGAGGCAACAGACGCAATAATTTTGCCTAATTTTATTTTCATTATTTGTCAATTGCACAGAGATTTGACCATCTATTATTTTCTTTTCTGTGCGAGAAATTTTGTGCAAGAATCAGCCACTGTGAGAGGCGACCCTTGACCTCGCCAGACGAGAAGTAGACAAGCAATTTTGAAAGGAGGAGAAGGACGAGGACGCGACGGACACCATTGTATTTAATCGCTAATTTAATTAGAATAGAATTAAGACTGAAGACTTAATTTTTCATTACAGTTAGTTTGAAACCCTTGTTCTGGGGCAAATTTTGAGCGGTTTGTTCCCCGATTTTGTTTTGGACCCGTGTTGGGTAATTTTTAGGAGCCTGTTCCCTTTTCTTTAGATTTAGGTTTATTTTTTTTTTATTATTTCTTTTATTTGCTTGTGCATAAGTAGTTCTAAAAAAAATAGAAAAAGAAAAAAAATGAGCTGCCTGCCCTAGGACGAACCATTTAGGTCTGTATGAGCAGCCTCTAGATTTGCTTTTCTGCATTGCGTGCATTTTTGCATCAAAGATCGCTGGAGGCAAGGTACGCATTCTCTTACTTTGCATCCTATTTTTGATCACGCATTGCATTTGGGATTTAATGCGAAGACCACCTAATCTGTACTGAATAAATCTAACAAGTGGTCACATTTTTTTTAGAAAAAGGACTAATTAAAGGAAGGACATTTTAAAAACCAAGGATTTCATTTTCAAACTTGGCGTGCGATTCAAAGTTCAAAATCTTTTACGGTGTATGCACACTTATTTCACTTGCACCACGGCATGCTTCTAGACACTCCTTAGGTTTGGAAATACAAGGACAAGAGCCCTCCTTTCGTTGGATTCTGAAGTGTTCGGAACTTGAGATCAAAGGTTTTGTAAATCCAAAGAGGGGGATACCTTGTCACGGATTTTTGGGGGTAGTTGAGGAGCACCGCGAAAGCATAGCTTCAAAGGAAGGCTTAGGCCTACTTGCATCCCTCGATCTTCCGTCTTTGGATTTACTTGACCATTTGAGATTTAGGGAAGAACACCTAAGCTCCAACTAGGTCTTTTTAGGCGAGCCGTAGGTCGACAATAGGCACGTAAATTGATTGAACAAATTGTATTGTCACCTGCAATCTGACTTAAAATCAAAAGCCTAAATTGGGAAAGACCTAAAAGGTCCTTTTTGAATTGTGTCTTGCTTGGGGAATTTTGATTGAAGTGTGAGTTAGAATGGACCACATTGATTTTCATCCTTTCACATCTTGCCCACACCCTCACCCCCACTCTGCATCCTTCGATCCCAGACGCCGAGATGGTCCATTCCTTGATGGACATAATGACAATCATTGGGATTCGTTTTACTCCTATTATAGGAGTATTGGCCTAGTTAAGCCCCAAATTAGTGAGCAGAACTCAGGAGCGGGATTTGCTTTGCCCAATATCTCACATACCAAAGAAATACCCAACCCACCCTCCCTGAAAACTTATAATGGTTGGACAAACACTCCTGGGTACTATAAGCCTGAGCCTGACTTCTCTTATGATAGAAATGACCTCTCCTCTTTGAAGATGGAAATACAGAAAATGCAAAATGAAATGAGTGAATTGTTAGGAGAATCTTTGAGAGCAGGCCAACAAGAAAGAGATGAAATTAGCCACCCAATCTGCCCCATTGACGATGACGTACACCCCTCTACAATAGATGCATCTCCCGTGGGAAAGCTACACTTTAAGTTGAAGGGAAATTCTGGGGAGAATAGCTACTTTTCGAGGATCGATTTTGAAACCTCCCCATTAGATGACACTTCCTTGAGAGATCTACACTTTAGGTGGGAGGAAAAAACACATGAAAGTAGCTATGCATTGGATGAAGAAAGGTGGCAACCCGAGGAAGATGATGATAAGGTTGAGTATCCACCTGATTTATATTGGAGTCAAAAGAAGGGAATGATGGTACCATTGGAAGACCTCGACCCAGATGATAGTATTTTCATGACATTTGATGAAGTGGGTCAAAGTCAAGTTGTTAATCCTACCCTCCCTTCTGATCACGATATGGAACTCAAACCCACCCTTAGGGAACCTAACCCTAAAGAAATTGACCTATCTGAGGAGTCTGATGTAACCAATGTAAATAATTTACCTCAGATAGAGCACCCTAGGGGATCTGCTGAGATATTAAATGATTCTAGACCTCGGGTACATGATGAATTGTGTGATGAGGAGGAAGATGAATTATATGAGGAACCTACATTCAAGAGTTGGAGTGACACTAAGGGTGATTATGTCTTATTTGAAGAGTTAGCCCCTGAGGATGTCACAAATTTGACCAAATTAGGTTTCCTTGGCACACCCATTGATGATATTTCTCCTCATGATAAAATGATGGAAAATTTGGAAGCAATTTCTAAGATTTATGTGGATTCACATATAGAATCCGGGGAAGATTTGAGTAAAGAACAAAAACCCGGGGATGACATTGATAGGATAATCCCTAGATCTGTTGCTTCCAACCTGCCTTCATTCACTTCGAAGTCACCCTCTGATTCGCTTATATCTGAAAGCGAAATTGTGACTCCTGATGAAGAGCAGGAAGATCCACGTGATGGTGCAAGGAATGCTAGGGATGAAATTGAGGATTTAGAAAGAGTGTTTAGGATGGACACCAAGCTGATTAAACCCAACCTAGATCTTATGGCCATCCCACAACCTCGTAACTTGGACACCCTAGACGATCCTTGCCTTAGAGAATTGCTCATTTTTGTTCTGACTAGGGGGCTTAACAGACCAATATTTTCTGTAATGGAGTATCGGGTATGGATTGATGATTTCTTTAGTCAGTCCATTACCCTGGGGGTTTATCTCTATACCATTCCTTCCCCATTCTTTTTGGAGGATCCTTGTCATCCTACCCCTACCCCTTTGGAGGTTATTTTAACTGTTTATCCTTTAGAACCTCTTCTGGTGACCTGGGAAGATTTCATTCCCATTTTAGTTGGGCGAGCATTTGCTATCGAGATTCATCATCAGCTCGCCAACATCCTAGGTTACCTATTTTCTAGGCCAACTTTGCTTTGCTCATTTTTAGGGCCTATTTCTGCAATTCTTGAACCTGATTTGCAGGTTCTTCGGCTATTCAGCCCAGCTTTGACCCAGGTAATATCCTTCTATGCAATGAGGACATTGCAGATTTTAGGCATGGGGGGGTGTACTAGGGGATATACATAGCATAATTGCATACATTTGTACATATAAAAAAAAAAAAAAGTTTTGAGCTTAACTGGCTAAGTCTTGCATTCTTAAGCAAATCAGAACTCTAGCGTAGACTAAATTAATTCTAGGGTCAAACTTTAGAAGCTAAATAAGCTACTAGCTTTAGACCTTTAGGGTCCTTTGTGGACTTAAAAACTTAAGTAGGAGTTAAGTTGCGGACCATTCTTCAAGAGGTTGAGGAAGGGAAGCTAGGGTTTGAGTTAAAAGGTGGGGTAGTACCTGGAGTCTTATTCTACCTTTTGGTTTACGGGTCCTTGTAAGCCAAGCATCCAAATTTTTCACACTTGGTCTGGTAATTAACTTAATTTCTGAAAAGAGATTTGGTTCTCTTAGTTTTGACTTAAGAGAGGCTTGAAAACACATTTTGATTGGAAGAGTTCCTGCCGCAGGAGAGGTCGAGTATATACTCACCTTGAGGATGCGATGATAACATATTACCTCCTCGGCGCTTGTCTCTTAGGATATCCATCCTACTGGGGGCATGTAAGCGCATTGCGCGGTTCAGGTACCATGGGCGGCTCTATCTTGAAGTGCCGATTGCCATAGGCCTGAATTCGCTTAAGAAATCCATGGGCGATACTATCCCGAAGTGTCGATTGCCAGGAGTTCTTGGGGTCGTTATGGGCGGTGCTATCTCGAAGCATCGAAAGCCAGGCACCCTTTGAGGTATGGTAATGGGGACAATGAATTCGACCCAGACTGTGTTGATGGCTGATCTGAGGTTAGACTCAGAAGAATCAAACAAAAAAAAAAAAGGGTGTATATATAAAAAAATTTTCCTTTAACTCAAATAACTCGGACCAATGCACAAGCACGGATGCTTTAATCTCAGGGATCAATAAACTTTAGGGTAGAGTCAGAAATCAGGGAAACTTGTGCTTACAACTCGTCTTTAGCCGACCTAGTCTGTAACTTAGCAACTACTTAGGGACCTTGGATTTAGAACCTGAACTTAATATGCTTCTGAAGGAAGACTAAGTGAGTTGACTAGTCTACTTAGAGTGCTAGGTTTCGCTTAATTTTGCTAGGGACTAGCAAAAAGTAGGCATGGGGGTATTTGATTAGCCCATAGTTGTGGGCTATTTAAGTATTTAAGTGCCTACACATTAGGTTAATTCTAACATTTATTTAGTATAAATTAGGATGTAAATAGATTAATTCATAGTTTTAATCTAATTACATAATCCATACATTGCATTCATATCTTAAGTGCATTTAGAATTAGCTTAGAATAGCATTCATCTAATTAGATAACCAATTAGGTATATTGTTTTTATTAACATAGAAGTTGAGGGTCTATACATAAATAACCCTAATATTTTAATAATATTTTCTTTATTCGTCTTCTTTCAGAACGGCTGGCTGCCGCTCCAACGCCCGGCTGATGCAGTGAAGAAGCCATTCAAGGGGGAGCGGATGTGGTGGATCTGGTCGGCCGCTGATTTCAAATTTGTTCAAGACACTACAAAAGGAGCACGGAGGAAGCCGAGCTCAAGGGGCCTCCGCCACCGACCCACCACTGTGCAGAGAGAACCTCTCTCTTCCACTCCACACTGCCGGCCTCTACCGTGGCGGCGAGTCTCCACCACCGCGGGCGTGTGGTGTGACAGGCCACACCGCCATCTGGAGCTCGCCTGCATTACCGTGAGCACCTTAGCATGCAACTCCCTCGCCGTCGTCGCAGACCACCACCACCGAGCTACTGATCAGCCACCCTCTCAGTAACTTAAGACATCTGGGAAATTTCGCAGACGTCTGAAGTTACCCGCTCACCTCCACTTCCTCAGCCTGCACTCTCCAACCGGCCAGTAGACCGCCTGCACCCTCCACCGCTCACCGGCTGCAGACCTGCGCACGCCTGCAGATCAGCCCGCGCTCTCCTCCAACGCCTGCAGACCAGCCTGCAGCATCCTCCAACAGCCGCCTGCACCTTCCACCGCACACGCCAACTGCCTGCAGACCACCGCGCAAGCGCCCTCCTGCAGACCACCGCCCACGCACAACCGCGCCAGCGCCCTCCTGCAGACCCTCCGCGCACCCACGCACAACCGCCTGCAGACCGCCCAACCGACCATCGCGCACGCCAGCCGCACACGCCAGCCGCAGCAGTGCCCACGGCAGCGGCAGCAGCCACCCCCGCAGCAGCAGCAGGCGGCGGACTTCACACCAACAGGCTGCGCAAGCTGCCGGCTGCAGCACCTCCACCGGAGCTCGTCCGGCCACCTCCGACAGCCGCGCGACTCGCCGCCACCACCGATTTGAAGCCCTTGATCCAAGGGACCTCCTCCGAGCTTCCCGCGCCCGGCCATCGGCTCCTCGTCACGCAAGACAACGGGGAAAAATTCCCCTATTTTGCTACAGTAAAACATTAATTAAAATTTACATTTTCTGCCATTGCCACATTTTAATCATATTCTATTGACTCTGCATTGCGGAAAATATCCTATAGTTTCTCATAATTGCCATTTCAGCATTGTTTCTTGCTTAAACCTTAATCTAAAGGCAATCTTGGCTTGGTTCTTGTCGAAATTGACTACGAACAAACATTTTTAAGTGGCGCGAATTTTAATACGTTATTGCCTCCCTGTGGATACGACCCGCTCCTCTGCGAGTGGTTATTTCTTGTTAAAAATTGATTAGTCGATTTTTCCACCACATTAAACTACAAACGACTTAAAAGCGAAAGATCGACCAGTCATACGCCAGGTACAGCAAGTGTGAGTTCTGGTTGAGGGAGGTGACCTTCTTGGGTCATGTGATCTCTGGAGACGGCCTGGCGGTGGACCCCGCCAAGGTCGAGGCAGTGCTCAGGTGGGAGAGACCGCATTCAGTCACTGAGATCCGCAGTTTCCTGGGACTAGCTAGCTACTAGAGACGGTTCATCAGAGGGTTTTCGCAGATTGAGCGTCCTATGACACAGTTGACCCGGAAGGACGTGTCCTTCTCTTGGACAGACGCCTGTGAGGCGTGTTTTCTGGAGCTGAAGGAGAGGTTGACCTCGGCTCCCGTGCTCACCATCCCTGACAGTAGTGGCGGGTTCGTTGTGTACACGGACGCTTCCTTGCAGGGGTTAGGAGGTGTGCTCATGCAGAGGGGTCATGTTGTCGCTTACGCTTCGCGGCAACTGAAGCCCCATGAGCATACCTACCCTACCCACGACCTAGAGTTGGCAGCTGTTGTCTTCGCGCTGAAGACCTGGAGGCACTACTTGTATGGTGAGACCTTCGAGATTTTTACAGATCACAAGAGCCTCAGATATCTTTTTGACCAGAAGGAGCTCAACATGAGACAGAGACGTTGGTTGGAGCTCCTGAAGGACTACGATTGCAGCATCTCCTACCACCCAGGAAAGGCCAATGTGGTGGCTGACACCTTGAGCCGTAAGGCGCCCGCACGCTTGGCCAGTCTACAGTTACAGAGTTGGAGCCTTTTGGAGGAGGTGGGAAGTTGGCGACCTCTAGAGTTACGAGGGTACTGTGGGGCAGTGACGGTGACACGGCAGACCAGGCCAGAGCTGATAGACCGTATCATCATAGGACAGATGGCCGATCCGTACTTGCAGTCTTTGCGCGACAGAGTACTATCAGGAGACCCAGGGGACTTCTCTTTCACAGACCAGGTGCTACGTTTGAGGGGACAGTTGTGCGTTCCAAGAGACGAGGAGCTGTTGAGATGGCTCTTGACTGAGGCACACGGTTCCAGATTCACCATACATCCCGGGAACACGAAAATGTACCACGACTTGAGATGCGAGTTTTTGTGGAAGGGATGAAGCGGGATGTGGGTGAGTTCGTGCAACAGTGCTTAGTGTTCCAGCAGGTGAAAGCCGAGCATCAGAGGCCTGCAGGGCCGCTTCAGCCGCTTCCAGTGCCAGAGTGGAAGTGGGAGAGCATCACCATGGACTTGGTGGTGGGCTTACCCGTTACCCAGCGGGGACACGACGCAGTCTGGGTAATAGTGGATAGACTGACGAAGACGACGCGTTTCTTGCCGATCCGAGTCACTTTGGGACTAGCACAGTTGGCAGAGAGGTATATCCGTGATGTGGTACGACTACACGGAGTTCCACGGGAGATCGTATCCGACCGGGATACCCGCTTTATGTCCCAGTTTTGGGCTGAGTTTCAGCAGGCCTTGGGGATGAGGTTGAGGTTTAGCACGGCTTACCACCCCCAGACGGACGGACAGTCTGAGCGCACGATATAGACACTTGAGGACCTTTTGCGTGCCTGTGTACTAGACTGGAGGGGCTCTTGGGAGGAGCACCTGCCCCTGGCGGAGTTTGCATACAACAACAGTTATCACTCGAGCATCAGCATGGCTCCCTACGAGGCTCTGTATGGACGGAAGTGTACGGCACCCTTGAGTTGGGTTGAGGTGGGGACCAAGTGGGAGGTTGGCCCCAGGTTGATCCGGTAGAGTCAGGAGGTAGTTGAGCAGATCCACAGGCGACTCCGCACTATCAGGAGCAGACAGAAGAGCTACGCGATCGGAGACGCAGAGAGGTGCAGTTTGAGGTTGGGAACCACGTCTTCCTTCATGTTTCGCCCATGAAGGGCCTACAGCGGTTTGGGGTGAGAGGGAAGCTCGCGCCGAGGTTCGTAGGGCCCTTTGAGGTCCTGGAGCGGGTTGGACCCGTTGCTTACAGACTTGCCCTTCCCCCGCAGCTTTCTGGTGTGCACGACGTGTTCCACGTGTCCAACCTCAGGAAGTACGTAGCCGATTCCAGTCACGTACTGAGTCACGAGAGCGTCGAGGTGAGCGACGACCTGACCAACCCCGAGCGGCCAGTGCAGATCCTAGACCGAGCTGTCCGCAGTTTGAGACGAAAGCAAGTACCCCTGGTAAAGGTTTTGTGGAGGAGCCAGCGATACGAGGAGGCTACCTGGGAGACTGAGGCGGCAATGTGGGAGCGGTACCCCGAGCTTTTTCCGGGTACATCTTTTCGGACCGGCTTCGGTCCTCGTTGAGTTTGTTATGGTTATTTGGACGTCTTTTCCCGCACCCTAGTTGGCGCAAGTCTCGGGGACGAAACTTCCTTTGAGTTTGTTATATTGTAACGAACGCGTGCCCCAGACGTCTTTTAAGACGTCTGGGAGGTGGCCCAGACGTCGTACCAGACGTCTGGGATCACATCCATACGTCTGGGATCGTTTCAAGACGTCTGTAAAATAGTTCTTTTTTCGCACGAGAGATTCGTCTGCGCGCCTGTGCGCGCAGACCCGCGATTCCTCTCTCTCTCTCTTTTTCCCTCTCTCTCTGCGGCTGCAGAACTACCGCGCTCTCTCTCCCTCCTCCTCGCGCGGCCTTAAAAGGCCACGCCTCCCCTCCTGTCATCTCCATCGTCCCCTTCCTCTTCTCCTTCCTGTGCGCGAGAGCGAGCGAGCGCAAGGGCGGCAGCGGCGGCCGCAGTAAGCGCGGAGGAGGTGCGGCGTGCGAGGGCGGAGCTCTGCCGTGAGGGCGAGCTCGCCGGAGCGGCTTGGCCGGCCGACGGAGGGCGCAGGAGGCGCGGAATGACGTGGAGTGGGACCTGCTTCGGTATGAGCAGCAGACGCGCGAGGTGCGACGCGGGCGGCGTCGCGAGCGGAGGCCTGGCGGTGCCTTGTTCTGGAAAAATTTCCAGAATCAGATGTCTGGAAGATCATACAGACGTCTGAAAGGGGTGTATCCCGCTTTCTTCTTCCTTCCTGTCGACTGACCGTACTGAGGGAGGGAGTTGGCTGTGCGCAGGCTCGCTGATTCGCCATCCTTTGCGAATCAGACGTCTGGAAGTTGTACCAGACGGCGGGAGTGACCTCCAGACGTCCGGGGTGACCATCGAACGTCTGTGAGCTAGGGCAAACGTCCCCGCAGACTTCTGGACATCTGGGAAACCACGCTGAGCAGGTAATTCTCTGATCCACTTTTTAAGACGTCTGGAAGAAGTTCCAGACGTCTGATTTTACACAGTGTCGTCATTTTCGACCCGTTTAGGGCCCGTTCGGGTTCCATTTTCCGCGATTCGAGTTGCGTTCCTTTCAGAATTAATTCCTCTACCCATCTACAGTAGCTATACACTGTTTTGAGACTTTCCTTGTGTTTGATCCTTGTGATAGGACCTTGTTCAGTTGCAGTCTTGGGAGTCGCGGAGGCACGCGGGATTCCCGATCACGCCCCCATTACTCCCGTCGTACCTGGTAGACTGACTTTAAGTTATTAAAATCTGTTAAATTATGAAACCATAAATAGAACCTAGGACATTGCATGAACCCTAGGAATGAGAAATAGATGGAATGATAGCTCCTAGGTGTTGCATGAATCCTAGGACTGGAAAACTAGATTGTATGATAGATCCTAGGATATGGCATGAATCCTAGGATGGGAAAACTAGTGGAATGTATAATACTGCAGTCTTGGAAAATGGAAAGAGATATAAAGCTGCCTGTAATTTGAATTAACAGCTGCCTGTTGTGAATAGATAACGTCGTTGAGAACATGGATTGTAAGAATGTGAAACTGGAAAGTGAAACCTGGATGTTTGAGTAAAAAGGATGGAACCCTACGGGGAAGTAGGAGTAGAACTCCTGGAAAGTGAATGGAATAGTTTTGGGGAAGTGAGCTGGCCCTTGAGTACGGATTACCAAGGAGAGCGACTGTCCCCCTGTTTAGTGCAGAGCGGAGCCAGCCGCCCCAGGGACCTGGGGTTAGGACTGGCCACTCTATGCCGACTTGCTGGCCCTCGCGTACGTAGTACCGAGGAGAGCTACTAGTGTAGGGAGGTACTAGCTACCCCACGGGCCCCGGGGTTCTGCTAGCCTCCCACACTGACTTGTTAGGCCCGCTGGGGTAAACCAGGGTAGTCAGGCGAGGGTGCGCGGACTGTGGAGGGGCAAGGCCCCGGTTTGGTTACTGTGGAGGGGTTGGACCCCTGTTATTGAGAGGGCTCTGCCCTAGACTGGTTCCGTGCTGTGCTTTGGGCGCACCCGTTAACGGAAACGACTGACCGCGTGCCAGTATGGGTTAGCTACCTGTGCGTTTATCGCACGTGCTGTAGTCACCGTTACGTCTGTCAGTGACCTTGGGGTGGTTGACTGAGGGTAGGATCACCATGGGGGACTCTCCCGGCCAGGAGAGCACCACGTGCTACTTCTACTTTTTGGAAAAGACTGCAATCAAGATCGTTCCCACGAGGAACATTGGAGATCAAGTAAAAGATCTGAGAAATAAATGAAATAGTGAGACAATTGAAAGATGTAAACAAAGAAAGTAATAGAACATAACAGCTACTGTACACTCGACTGTTGTCTTTAGTTTTAGTTGCCACTATACTCAGCGTTTTGCTGACGTGTTACACTCGTTACCTTCTTCAGGACCAGGTGTTGAGCAGCCTGGGTCAGCGGCTGCAGAGGACGCTGAGCTGAGTAGGGTCCAGTAGAGTTTACCACAGTCTTTTGTACCTCTTTTGTTTCTGTTATAGTGAGTAGTTCTTGTTTCCGCTGTACTTTCTTTACCTGCAGTTCATGTTATATGATAAATGTTGTTCTACTGTTGTGGTGGTATCTACTGTAGTAGTTTCTTTCCTTACTGCTGTACTTTCTTACTGTTAGTTGTATTCATGCTGAATGTGATTTATTTTACTGCTCTTTTGGTTACTTCCTCGTTGGACGACTAGGTCTTGGGATTACTCGAGTCGGTCCGGTTCTCGTGTCTCGTAGGGACTCGAGAACTGGGTCATTACACTTCTCATTATTTTGTTTGTCCACCTCTAATATCAACTCCTATTTTGATGGAGGATGACTCTCAAAAGAAAGGAGGAATGTGGATTTGACCATATTGTTTATATCCTTTGGAGTTAAATCCTTAAATGATAAATAATTCTCCTGTGATTCACTCCAGATTTTCAGTCCAGGTTCCTCTATTAGGGCATCCTCATCCTTTAAAATGGACTCTTCATATCCCTGAGACCAAAATTGACCATCCTCTATTCCCTTAGGGTCACCTTGATTGGATGCATTTATATTCTCATAATGCTGAATGGTAGGTGTTAATTCCCTAAGTAGAGGGTTAGGAGTAGGCTCACTAAGAGTAGAATGGGATTCCACCAAATAATCAAGGGGGGAAGTGATAGGAACAATATAATGTTGACCTAGGTTGGTAGGGGTAAGGAGAATACTATCATTGTGGTCAAGGTTCTCAAGAGGTACCATCTTCCCTTGCTTTTGACTCCAATGTAGCTCAGGTGGATAATTACTATGATTGTTGCCCTTTAGTGGCTGTGTCTGATTGGAAGAGTCTAAGTGATAGCTACCTAAAATTGGATCCCTATTGTCAGTAGGTTCCTCAGAATTATTTTCATGATCATGGTTTATTGGGTAGGGATCAGGATTATTGGGAAGCATGTAGCTAAGTTGTATTTTGTCTTCATTTAACTGTTGAATATTCCTCAACATCTCTCCCATTGATTCCATTATTTCATTTTGCTATTTTTGCATTTCTATCATAAAAGAGGAGTGGCTACTATTATCAAGTTGGGGAGGATAGTCAATTTCAGGATCTGGTTGCCTAGGAGTATCGGTCCAACCTCGATACGAAAAATCACGAAGGGTGAGAGGGTTGGGTATTTTCATGGAAGTAGGGATTTCAGGATCGGAAAATCCTACTCCTAGTCTTTGCTCAAAAGTGGGAGTTATCAAGCCAGTACTCCCAGGATAAGATTGAGAATGATCCCATGAATTGTCAATGTACCGATCAAATGATGGATACGCTCGGAGCATGGGATCTTGATTAAAAGATGGGAAGTATTGACTCTAATAATTTAAATGATAGGAGTAAGAGTAATCCATTTTTTTAAGCAAAACAATTTTAACTCTTAGGATTTAGCAAAATTCAGAATATAAGCAAAAAACTTCCTAGAGAGTTCTATTGTCAAAACAAACACAAATTTGACGGGATTTGTTTTTAGTAGATTGTAGGTCTTAGAGTTATATGTTTAGTTGGTGGCCAAACAAGTTTTGCAAAAAATTATGCTTCCTTGGACAACCTTCGCTGGTGCCTATAACCTACTCGCAAGGGATGGAAGTCTCAAATTGAGCCCACACATGAGGAATCGAAGTAACTTGGTGGATAGGCTTGTTGATTTCCGACTAACTTCCCTTGTGGTGCAATAGAGGAGAGGTAGAAATTTATCTAGTGACCTTGTGTGTGAGGTGCACAGTGTCTCAAGTGTGCAAGCATACGATCGTGTTTTGATTTTTTGAAATTCCGCAAATAGGATCCTTTTGCACACAATTTTCAGTCACAGATTTTAAGGTCCAACCACTTAAAAGTCCTGATTTTTAAAGTGACCACTGAATTAATTTGATTCAAGAGCTTTAGTGGTCTTAGATTTAGGTTCAATGCATATGCATGACAGGTAATTGATGCTCAAGAAAAGACGTACCTTACTCCAGCTTTCTTCGTGTAATGTATGAATGCAATGCAACAAAAATAAACTAGATGCTACTCATTCAGTCCTATATGATCGTCTTATAGATATGCAGCTTCTAGCAGGCAGTTCGATTATTATTATTATTATTTTAAGTAATAATAACAAATAGACCTAATCTAACTAACTAACCGAAATGCAGTTCAAAATAGTGCAAATAATCCTATAATCTAAATAAATGGGAACATGCCCCCGAAAATACGCTCCCACATACAAGAGCGATAAGAAATAAAGTGGCACTGGGGACACGTTCCCAAAAATACCCAAGGGTCCAAAAGACAAAATTTAAATTCTAATGTCTACCTAACTAAATCTAACTAAAACCTACTAACTAAATCAGAAATAGGCTTCTCCGTAAGCCTATGTGTGTGGGATCAAGGCCCACGTATTCCTGTTGCCGTCCTCCAGGTGGTGTCAAGGTCAACCAGAAAGATCGTCTCCGCCGTGAGCGTCGTTCAAGTTTAATGTCGTCGCTTTGCTGTGCCTTGTCATCATGTCAGATTCCTCGCACAATAATAAAATGATCAGATAATTTCGTAACTCAGAATATTCAAAAACAATAAAGTAAATCTATTACGTCTGTTGCCTCCCCGGCAACGGTGCCAATTTGACGAGTCAACTTTTCACTTTGCATTGTAGTATTTAACTGGTGGAAAAAATTAACTAATAAAAAATAATAATAACCACTCATAGAAGAGTGGGTCGTGTCCACAGGGAGGCAATTATGCAATAAATTCTTAATTATTTAATATTATTTCAGATAGCGCAAAATCCCTATTCAAATCTAACATAAAATGGGAAGGAAAGTAGATTCGCAACAACTTAAAAAGATAAGGGTATATGTGTAGTTTTCCCTCGCAGAAATCTTCAAGAAATTTATGATGAATTTATGCAATTTTCATGTGACATGTACTAGAGAAAATTAGTACTCAAGTTAAGCCCAAAATCAATCTTGAAATAGATGAATATCATGAATGTTAATTATCAAAGAGTATAAGTGTGCATGCGCAATTTGGCCATAATATAATAATAAATAAAAATCAACCATGTTAGTGAATGTAATTTTTAATGGATTTAAAAACAGAGCTTTTTCTCTCTCTCCTCCTCGCAAGAGAGAGAGAGAGCACCGGTGGGGCTTTGTAGAGGCTAGGGAGGTCGGCGAGGACGAGGGCTATCCGATGGTGGCTGCGGCGTCGACGGAGGTGGCCTACGGCGGCCAACGGGTGGAGGAGGAGTGCCGGCCTGTTGGAGAAGAGGGCAGAGGGTCTATTGCAGGGCAACCTGTTGGCGGGTGGCCGCATGCTGGTGCGTGCCCGTTCGCGTCTGCAGCAGTCTGGTGGCGGGTGGCCATGCGGGTGCGTGCCCGTGCACGTCTGCAAGTCCGACTGGAAGGGGTGAGTGGGTGCAGGCCTAGTGTGGAGAGGCGGTCTGCAGGCGGGCGAAGTGGGCAACTACGGGTGCACCTACAGAGAGGTGGAAGGCACTAGCAGGTGAGGTAGTGCCTGTGGGTGCGGCGTTGGATGGTGAGGCGGTCTGCAGGCATGCGGTGCGGCTGCAGGCTTGATGCAGTGCAGCTTTGCACGTAGCGCCTGTAGTTGGTGGCACGGATTGTAGGGAGCACTAGAGAAGGGCGCGAGCGGATGCCTGCAGGTGAGAAGGCACTCTTGAGGGAGCACTGGAGAGGTTGGCTACGGTGAGGCGTGCGGGTGGAACCTCAGAGCCCGAATCAGATTCAGAACATAATTTTCGCAAGTTCTCCAACGATTTCAAATCTTACTTTGATTTTAGAGAGCCTTTGTTTCCTGATGACCTTGAACCAATCTACAACCTCAGCATACATGATGTATTCTTCGACTCTAGCTCTGAGGTCCCTGATCCTGAGATCACTGATTCAAAATCAAGTTCCATTGAGATGGAATTATTTCTTTTTAATACTCAGGAATCAGAAATAGAAATTTTCGAGAGTGTCTACAACCTAGAGTTCGAATCTTTTCTTGACTCAAATTTCCTTCATCCTATAAATACTCTTCAGGCATTTATCTTTGAGTTTAATGGCTACTATGAGGACTCTCTAAATGAACCCACCTTTGAATCCTTTTTGGAAGAGCCCTCATACACAATTCTTATTGATACCATCTCTTCAACACATGCAGAACCTTCCCAAACCCATTTTCAACCCTGGCCTGCTATCAAATTCAATTACTACTCTAATTCTCCTCTCAATGAGCCTGTAATAGATGATTCCCTTCCACACTCTAATTAGGTTTCGAACATCAATTAGACTACAAATCATGCCCCATCCTTCTCTGATCATTTTCGTAGGGTTCCTACATCCTCCACTAATTCATTTTCAATTGAGAATCCCTACTCTGATCAGGCAGATTCGACTCAGCTAAACCCTAGATCCATACTTCCACATCCTTTTAATCTCCACAGTATCTGGTTGGTTCTGCATCTCTTGATCTATATCTGTCAACCTACTAGATTGATTGGGTTTAGGCTTCATCATCAGCCTGCTAATCTGAATAAGCACTTGGTTGGACCAACCGTGCTATTGATCAAGGTGCTTGTTCTACAAACCTCATCTGATTTGACCATTCCTTCTCCATACCATTTTCCACTCGACTGAAGGCAATGAATTTAGTGCTTAATGGGAGGCAACCCATCATTCCAAAAAACCTAAGATCCTTCTTATTATCCTTTTGTACTTCACGTCTATTGCACCCTGAGTTCGATTTTAGAACAGTCGATCCCAACTCTGGTGCTCGTATCAAGGCTTGAAATTGTCCGCAATAGTCATCCCGACCTGTTCACCCACCCGATAATCCTATTCTAATTCCTAAACCCAAAACTATTTCACACCCACCATTTACAATGAGGACATTGCAAAACTTAAGCATTGCGGGGTGGTAAAGTGTAAACATACAAAAATCAAAGTTTGGAAGCGGGTTCTGACAAAAAAATTACGTATTCCAAAAACTTAAAAAATATAAAATTGTAAAAGAATAAAAAAATTGGAGAAGCGAGGGAATTTTCAGTGAATTGAATTGCATATCATTCTTGAGAAGGAAAAGAGGGGAGGTGACTTTGAAATGTCAAAAAGGAGCAACAATTTGAAAAGGGAAAAATGGAAAGAAGAGGAAGAAGCCCTGAAAAAGAAGGCTGAAGAGGAAAGAAAGGAAGGAGGCTCGTGCATGAAGAGAAAGAGAAGAGGGAAAGAAAAGAAGAGGAAGAAGAAGAGAAGCTAAAGAAGAGGAAGGGAAGAAATCAAAGGAAGAAAGAAGATGAAGAATAGCTGAAGAAAAAGAAAGGAGCACTGTAGCAACACACTTTAAGTCGTCTGATTATCTGTTCCTTCATTTGATTATATTCAGTAAATACTACATATGTGTTATGCTAATAATTGGTGATCTAAATCACCAATATTTTGTCTAGAATTCCTTTTATCTCTTCAAATACTCATGTTATACATTGCATCTTAGTTCTTGAGTAATTTATTGTGCTCATTTACATTATCCATTGAGATTAGTGTGTGAATTCCTATTTTCTCCCTGTGTTTGACCTCAGACTTCAAATTCAAGTAATAAATTGTATTTGCTTTCAAAGCGATTTTGGCTATATTATAACGCAACATTTCTAAACATCGATCTCACTCTGTTAACACAAACTAAAGCTCTTGCTATGACACTATAGGTAGAGCACCGTCCAAGACACTTGAGCTGCAAAAATGTGCTTTAATGCTCCATCTAGGGATATGAAATATAGATATGGAGTAGCGCTAAGGTGGTAACATGTTGACATCATGTCCATAAAGGAGGCATTTTCCTCCTTGGCGGTGGGAACTCAAACCAATGATCTACTTCAGACTTTTACTAAGGCCAAAAAAGGGGTTTTTCTGATTTTTAGTAGTTTTTAGGTGTTGGCTTGTGTGTGAAATTTGACATAGGAGGTTTCGCAAGAAATGCAAGTTTTTGAATCAGAAACTAAACTAGATACTTTCCATATTACAAAAGAGGATCAAATCACCTGAACTATCATGAGTTCAGGAGGAATTTTGGAGAAGGATATCTAATCTAGTCTAAAGATAGACCTTGAAATTATAATGATCATATCTGTATCCTCATCCCTAGTTTGTTAAAGATAAAATCCCATTGTACCAAAAGTGAGTTATCACCTTAGTTCAATATTTTTATTTTATTTTGGGTATGCAGCAGGAACATCAAAATGACTAAAGAAAAAAAAAATGCATGTTTTTTGGTTTTGAAATTCCTAAATTGATCTTAAAAATTTAAAAACACCCCCTCATGCTTAAGATATGCAATGTCCTCATGCATTAGGAGGGAAAGAGGGATTACCTCAGTAAAAGGCAGTCGGATTTAGGATAGTCAAAACCTGGGGAAAAGAGAAAAAGAAAGCATGAAAAATGATGGGTTACCTCCCATCCAATGCTATCTTTTACACCATTCGGCTGGGCATAGTGTGCATTAGTGATCAGCTGTGGCTGGTGAAGGAGCTCTGGTACCACTTGAAGCTCTGATACCAGTTGATTGGATCTAAAGATATGGAATATATATGGCTACGCACACAAAAACTCAAACACAAAATTAGTAATAACAAGAAAGATTTGCACAAACAATTCAAACCACAAAAGTACACAAAATGTATAGTGGTTCCCCTCCCTTGGGTACTCCACTACCTAAGCCTCCCAACTTAGGGTTTTCAACTCGATTCTCTCAACCCAAAGAGAGTCAATTTACTAAATCGAGGTAAGTAATGGGTTACCACAACCCAAGTACAAAAATGGGTTTATTACAACCCAACGAGCAAATGCTGAAGAGCAAATGAAATACAGGTATAAGAAAGAAAGATCTTACAACTAGAACCTAAGCCTCTCAACAAATGTAAATATAATGTTACCAATTTGAGAGCCTAGAAAGGACGCAAATCATGTTCAATTGCATGAACAAAACACGTCAATGTGTTTGCAAACCCGTAGCACGATTGGAAAACAGCAAACTCGATTTCTTCTCTTGAATATGTGGTGGAAATATGAATTATAGCTCGAGGAATTTTCTTCTCTTTTCTCTTGACTCTTGTGTGCAAACCAAGAGTCCTAGGGTGATTTTAAAGAGTTTAGTACCTAGGATAGTCGTCTACTAGACGTTGGGATTTAATTCCCAACATTCATATTGTTGGAATTAATATTTCTGCCATTCTATTTTGGGCCAACAGCTAGTTGGTCCCAGTACTAAAGTACCTGTACCGGTACTAGGAGCTCACTGCCACCAGTACATGAGTCCTAGTATCGGTACTCATCATGGGTACCGGTACTTGTGACTCCCAGGTTTGGAATTCCTTACGCACAGTAACGTACCTGTACCAGTACTCATCATGGGTACCGATACTTGTAAGGTTCAGGCCAGAATTAAGCCTTCAACCTGTGGCCAACATGAACCAGTACTCATGGTTTGTACCGATACTTGTTGTTCATAGTTTGAGATGAATTCTCAAGCCAATGCCTTTCAAATACTAGTACTGATGAATAGTACTGATACTTGCTTACAAATACCTATTTTAAGCAATTTAATCAATTACGTTGTTCGGAAACGAATGCCATATAAATCCTAATTTATCTCTAATTGATTTTTATGATCTAAGTTAAACTCTCTTATTAAGAGGCAAACAATCTATGAAAACCTAAACTAGAAAAACAAAGAGTCAAAGATGATCTTCTTCTCGATCCTTCCTTGTCATCTTGCCTCCTCCTTATCATCATTTTCTCACTCTCATCATCATGCCTCCATCACTTTCTATTTGCCTTGATCTTCACCAAAATCTAAAAGAACTCAATTGTAAACATTAATCCAAAATAATTTTGTTAACACCAAAACAAGATGTGGAATAAGGTTCCAACACTCTCCCCCTTTTTAGTGTTGACAAAACTGAAAGGTTCCAATACTCTCTCCCTTTTTGGTGTTGACAAAACTATCTTGCAAATAGATAATTATAAGAATAAAAATAATTTTTAACAATGTTATATGAAGGAAAAAAAATTTAATTAAATCCTCTCCCTCAATATATGCTTCCCCTAAAAATATTACTATTTGCCCTCTATCTTTCTCCCCCTTTTTGTCAATCACAAAAAAAATGAAGAAATATCATACCATAAAGTTTACCAATAGTAAAATGGAGCTTGTGGATACCAAGCATCTCACGTCCAACATTCTTGGTCTTCATTCAACCTGTAGAAAGGTTGAAGTGTTCTGTTATGTGCCTTGAATACCCACTGATTACTTCGATATATTCCTGCAAAACAAATATCTTTTCTAGGTACCCATTTTCTTGTGGGTCCTTTACAGTTAGCACCTTTCAAATCCTGAGATTCATAGAACTTTTTAGTGTTAGATCTATAATTCTTGGGACTTTTAGCCATTTGATAATCCATGCTTGCCTAGGTGCATGTGATTTAGTATGTGCATTCTTTTTATTATGAAATTTTGATTTTATAGCTACACAAAATTCAGTATTTAACCTTGTTGTTGTTTTGAGATGATTTAAAGTACCTTCAAAGTGCTCATAAATATCTTCTAATTCTACTATCTTTTCATGCAACTGATTGTTAGTCTCTTTTGATATTTCTAATTCTATTTCTAAACATGATTTTTCTAATTCTAATGTTTGATAATTATTCTTTAAAACCTTATTTCATAGCTCTAGGAATTCTCTTCTGTTTTCTCTTGTCTCTTGTGTGCAAACCAAGAGTCCTAGGGTGATTTTATAGAGTTTAGTACCTAGGATACTCGTCTACTAGACGTTGGGATTTAATTCCCAACATTCATATTGTTGGAATTAATATTTCTGCCATTCTATTTTGGGCCAACAGCTAGTTGGTCCCAGTACTAAAGTACCTGTAACGGTACTAGCAGCTCACTGCCACCAGTACATGAGTCCTAGTATCGGTACTCATCATGGGTACCGGTACTTGTGACTCCCAGGTTTGGAATTCCTTACGCACAGTAACCTACCTGTACCAGTACTCATCATGGGTACCGATACTTGTAAGGTTCAGGCCAGAATTAAGCCTTCAACCTGTGGCCAACATGTACCAGTACTCATGGTTTGTACCGATACTTGTTGTTCATAGTTTGAGATGAATTCTCAAACCTATGCCTTTCAAATACTAGTACTGATGAACAGTACTGATACTTGCTTGCAAGTACCAATTTTAAGTAATTTAATCAATTACGTTGTTCGGAAACGAATGCCATATAAATCCTAATTTATCTCTAATTGATTTTTATGATCTAAGTTAAATTCTCTTATTAAGAGGCAAACAATCTATGAAAACCTAAACTAAAAAAACAAAGAGTCAAAGATGATCTTCTTCTCGATCCTTCCTTGTCATCTTGCCTACTCCTTATCATCATTTTCTCGCTCTCATCATCATGCCTCCATCACTTTCTATTTGCCTTGATCTTCACCAAAATCTAAAAGAACTCAATTGTAAACATTAATCCAAAATAATTTTGTTAACACCAAAACAAGATGTGGAATAAGGTTCCAACACTCTCCCCCTTTTTAGTGTTGACAAAACTGAAAGGTTCCAACACTCTCTCCCTTTTTGGTGTTGACAAAACTATCTTGCGAATAGATAATTATAAGAATAAAAATAATTTTTAACAATGTTATATGAAGGAAAAAAAATTTAATTAAATCCTCCCGCTCAATAAATGCTTCCCCTAAAAATATTACTATTTGCCCTCTTTCTTTCTCCCCCTTTTTGTCAATCACAAAAAAAATGAAGAAATATCATACCATAAAGTTTACCAATAGTAAAATGGAGCTTGTGGATACCGAGCATCTCACGTCCAACATTCTTGGTCTTCATTCAACCTATAGTAAGGTTGAAGTGTTCCGTTATGTGCCTTGAATACCTATTGATTACCTCGATATATTCCTGCAAAACAAATATCTTTTCTAGGTACCCATTTTCTTGTGGGTCCTTTACAGTTAGCACCTTTCAAATACTGAGATTTATAGAACTTTTTAGTGTTAGATCTATAATTCTTGGGACTTTTAGCCTTTTGATACATCCATGCATGCCTAGGTGCATGTGATTTAGTATGTGCATTCTTTTTATTATGAAATTTTGATTTTATAGCTACACAAAATTCAGTATTTAACCTTGTTGTTGTTTTGAGATGATTTAAAGTACCTTCAAAGTGCTCATAAATATCTTCTAATTCTACTATCTTTTCATGCAATTGATTGTTAGTCTCTTTTGACATTTCTAATTCTATTTCTAAACATTATTTTTCTAATTCTAATGTTTGATAATTATTCTTTAAAACCTTATTTTCCTTTTTAAATGACTTAGCTTTATGATATAGTTCTTCATAAGCTTCTAATAATTCTTCAACAGAGAAATCAGGGTTTACCTCATTGTCCGTATCTTCCGTAGTTGCAGCCAAACATAGATGAGCAACCTTGTCGTCATCTGATTCGCTAGAGTCGGTGTCCATGTCAGAGTCACTATCATTCCATGTTGCTTTTAAAGCTCTCCTCTTCTTCTTCTTAAGCTCTTTTGTTTCTTTCACCTTGCTTCTACCATCGTAGGTGACCTACAAAGTATTCCAAATCTCATAAGCAGACTCACACGCAAAAATTCGGTTGAACTCCTCCCTTGATAATGCATAATAAAGTGCATTCATCGCCTTGGCATTACCTACGATCTCCTTCTTTTGATCCGTTGTCCAAGCTATGCCTTCCTGCGGCTCTGGATCCGTGTACTTCTCTTGAATGAGAATCCAAGAGACTTGCATCCTCCTCTTCCAATATCCATAGTCCATCCCATCAAAATAGGGAGGACGGGTAGGAGACTGTCCTTCGGTGCACCTTGATGTAGATGCCATTGCGAGTTGATTTGTTATGTCTTCTCGCAACCTCGCTCTGATACCAATTGAAGGAGCTCCGATACCACTTGATAGGATCTAAAGATATGGAATATATATGGCTACGCGCACAAAAACTCAAACACAAAATTAGTTATAACAGGAAAGATTTGCACAAACAATTCAAACCACAAAAGCACACAAAATGTATAGTGGTTCCCCTCCCTTGGGTACTCCACTACCTAAGCCTCCCAGCTTAGGGTTTTTAACTCGATTCTCTCAACCCAAAGAGAGTCAATTTACTAAATCGGCGTAAGTAATGGGTTACCACAACCCAAGTACAAAAATGGGTTTATTACAACCCAACGAGCAAATGCAGAAGAACAAATGAAATACAGGTGTAAGAAAGAAAGATCTTACAACTAGAACCTAAGCATCTCAACAAACGTAAATATAATGTTACCAATTTGAGAGCATAGAAAGGACGCGAATCTTGTTCATTTGCGTGAACAAAACACGTCAATTTGTTTGCAAACCCATAGCACGATTGGAAAACAGCAAACTCGATTTCTTCTCTTGAATATGTGGTGGAAAATATGAATTATAGCTCTAGGAATTCTCTTCTCTTTTCTCTTGTCTCTTGTGTGCAAACCAAGAGTCCTAGGGTGATTTTATAGAATTTAGTACCTAGGATACTCGTCTACTAGACGTTGGGATTTAATTCCCAATATTCATATTGTTGGAATTAATATTTCTGCCATTCTGTTTTGGGCCAACAGCTAGTTGGTCCCAGTACTAAAGTACCTGTAACGGTACTAGCAGCTCACTACCACCAGTACATGAGTCCTAGTATCGGTACTCATCATGGGTACCGGTACTTGTGACTCCCAGGTTTGGAATTCCTTACGCACAGTAACCTACCTGTACCAGTACACATCATGGGTATCGATACTTGTAAGGTTCAGGCCAGAATTAAGCCTTCAACCTGTGGCCAACATGTACCAGTACTCATGGTTTGTACCGATACTTGTTGTTCATAGTTTGAGATGAATTCTCAAACCTATGCCTTTCAAATACTAGCACTGATGAACAGTACTGATACTTGCTTGCAAGTACCTATTTTAATTAATTTAATCAATTACGTTGTTCAGAAATGAATGCCATATAAATCCTAATTTATCTCTAATTGATTTTTATGATCTAAGTTAAATTCTCTTATTAAGAGGCAAACAATCTATGAAAACGTAAACTAAAAAAACAAAGAGTCAAAGATGATCTTCTTCTCGATCCTTCCTTGTCATCTTGCCTCCTCCTTATCATCATTTTCTCGCTCTCATCATCATGCCTCCATCACTTTCTATTTGCCTTGATCTTCACCAAAATCTAAAAGAACTCAATTGTAAACATTAATCCAAAATAATTTTGTTAACACCAAAGCAAGATGTGGAATAAGGTTCCAACACTCTCCCCCTTTTTAGTGTTGACAAAACTGAAAGGTTCCAACACTCTCTCCCTTTTTGGTGTTGACAAAACTATCTTGTAAATAGATAATTATAAGAATAAAAATAATTTTTAACAATGTTATATGAAGGAAAAAAAATTTAATTAAATCCTCCCCCTCAATAAATGCTTCCCCTAAAAATATTACTATTTGCCCTCTATCTTTCTCCCCCTTTTTGTCAATCACAAAAAAAATGAAGAAATATCATACCATAAAGTTTACCAAGAGTAAAATGGAGCTTGTGGATACCGTGCATCTCACGTCCAACATTCTTGGTCTTCATTCAACCTATAGTAAGGTTGAAGTGTTCCGTTATGTGCCTTGAATACCCATTGATTACCTCGATATATTCCTGCAAAACAAATATCTTTTCTAGGTACCCATTTTCTTGTGGGTCCATTACAGTTAGCACCTTTCAAATCCTGAGATTTATAGAACTTTTTCGTGTTAGATCTATAATTCTTGGGACTTTTAGCCTTTTGATACATCCATGCATGCCTAGGTGCATGTGATTTAGTATGTGCATTCTTTTTATTATGAAATTTTGATTTTATAGCTACACAAAATTCAGTATTTAACCTTGTTGTTGTTTTGAGATGATTTAAAGTACCTTCAAAGTGCTCATAAATATCTTCTAATTCTACTATCTTTTCAAGCAACTGATTGTTAGTCTCTTTTGACATTTCTAATTCTATTTCTAAACATGATTTTTCTAATTCTAATGTTTGATAATTATTCTTTAAAACCTTATTTTCCTTTTTAAATGACTTAGCTTTATGATATAGTTCTTCATAAGCTTCTAATAATTCTTTAACAGAGAAATCAGGGTTTACCTCATTGTCCGTATTTTCCGTAGTTGCAGCCAAACATAGATGAGCAACCTTGTCGTCATCTGATTCGCTAGAGTCGGTGTCCATGTCACAGTCACTATCATTCCATGTTGCTTTTAAAGCTCTCCTCTTCTTCTTCTTCTTAAGCTCTTTTGTTTCTTTCGCCTTGCTTCTACCATCGTAGGTGACCTACAAAGTATTCCAAGTCTCATAAGCAGACTCACACGCAAAAATTCGGTTGAACTCCTCCCTTGATAATGCACAATAAAGTGCATTCATCGCCTTGGCATTACCTACGATCTTCTTCTTTTGATCCGTTGTCCAAGCTATGCCTTCCTACGGCTCTGGATCCGTGTACTTCTCTTGAATGAGAATCCAAGACTCCTCGTCCATTGCTTTGAGGAAGACTTGCATCCTCCTCTTCCAATATCCATAGTCCATCCCATCAAAATAGGGAGGACGGGTAGGAGACTGTCCTTCGGTGCACCTTGATGTAGATGCCATTGCGAGTTGATTTGTTATGTCTTCTCGCAACCTCGCTCTGATACCTATTGAAGGAGCTCCGATACCACTTGATAGGATCTAAAGATATGGAATATATATGGCTACGCGCACAAAAACTCAAACACAAAATTACTTATAACAGGAAAGATTTGCACAAACAATTCAAACAACAAAAGCACACAAAATGTATAGTGGTTCCCCTCCCTTGGGTACTCCACTACCTAAGCCTCCCAGCTTAGGGATTTTAACTTGATTCTCTCAACCCAAAGAGAGTCAATTTACTAAATCGAGGTAAGTAATGGGTTACCACAACCCAAGTACAAAAATGGGTTTATTACAACCCAACGAGCAAATGCTGAAGAACAAATGAAATACAGGTGTAAGAAAGAAAGATCTTACAATTAGAACCTAAGCCTCTCAACAAATGTAAATATAATGTTACCATTTTGAGAGCCTAGAAAGGACGCGAATCATGTTCAATTGCGTGAACAAAACACGTCAATGTGTTTGCAAACCCGGAGCACGATTGGAAAACAGCAAGCTCGATTTCTTCTCTTGAATATGTGGTGGAAAATATGAATTATAGCTCTAGGAATTCTCTTCTCTTTTCTGTTGACTCTTGTGTGCAAACCAAGAGTCCTAGGGTGATTTTATAGAGTTTAGTACCTAGGATACTCGTCTACTAGACGTTGGGATTTAATTCCCAACATTCATATTGTTGGAATTAATATTTCTGCCATTCTATTTTGGGCCAACAGCTAGTTGGTCCCAGTACTGAAGTACCTGTAACGGTTCTAGCAGCTCACTGCCACCAGTACATTAGTCCTAGTATCGGTACTCATCATGGGTTCCGGTACTTGTGACTCCCAGGTTTGGAATTCCTTACGCACAGTAACCTACCTGTACCAGTACTCATCATGGGTACCGATACTTGTAAGGTTCTGGCCAGAATTAAGCCTTCAACCTGTGGCCAACATGTACTAGTACTCAAGGTTTGTACCGATACTTGTTGTTCATAGTTTGAGATGAGTTCTCAGAACTATGCCTTTCAAATACTAGTACTGATGAACAGTACTGACACTTGCTTGCAAGTACCTATTTTAAGCAATTTAATCAATTACGTTGTTCGGAAACGAATGCCATATAAATCCTAATTTATCTCTAATTGATTTTCATGATCTAAGTTAAATTCTCTTATTAAGAGGCAAACAATCTATGAAAACCTAAACTAAAAAAACAAAGAGTCAAAGATGATCTTCTTCTCGATCATTCCTTGTCATCTCGCCTCCTCCTTATCATCATTTTCTCGCTCTCATCATCATGCCTCCATCACTTTCTATTTGCCTTGATCTTCACCAAAATCTAAAAGAACTCAATTGTAAACATTAATCCAAAATAATTTTGTTAACACCAAAACAAGATGTGGAATAAGGTTCCAACACTCTCCCCCTTTTTAGTGTTGACAAAACTGAAAGGTTCCAACACTCTCTCCCTTTTTGGTGTTGACAAAACTATCTTGCAAATAGATAATTATAAGAATAAAAATAATTTTTAACAATGTTATATGAAGGAAAAAAAATTTAATTAAATCCTCCCCCTCAATAAATGCTTCCCCTAAAAATATTACTATTTGCCCTCTATTTTTCTCCCCCTTTTTGTCAATCACAAAAAAAATGAAGAAATATAATACCATAAAGTTTACCAATAGTAAAATGGAGCTTGTGGATACCGAGCATCTCACGTCCAACATTCTTGGTCTTCATTCAACCTATAGAAAGGTTGAAGTGTTCCGTTATGTGCCTTGAATACCTATTGATTACTTCGATATATTGCTGCAAAACAAATATCTTTTCTAGGTACCCATTTTCTTGTGGGTCCTTTACAGTTAGCACCTTTCAAATCCTGAGATTTATAGAACTTTTTAGTGTTAGATCTATATTTCTTGGGACTTTTAGCCTTTTGATACATCCATGCATGCCTAGGTGCATGTGATTTAGTATGTGCATTCTTTTTATTATGAAATTTTGAATTTATAGCTACACAAAATTCAGTATTTAACCTTGTTGTTGTTTTGAGATGATTTAAAGTACCTTAAAAGTGCTCATAAATATCTTCTAATTCTACTATCTTTTCATGCAACTGATTGTTAGTCTCTTTTGACATTTCTAATTCTATTTCTAAACATGATTTTTCTAATTCTAATGTTTGATAATTATTCTTTAAAACCTTATTTTCCTTTTTAAATGACTTAGCTTTATGATATAGTTCTTCATAAGCTTCTAATAATTCTTCAACAGAGAAATCAGGGTTTACCTCATTGTCCGTATCTTCCGTAGTTGCAGCCAAACATAGATGAGCAACCTTGTCGTCATCTGATTCGCTAGAGTCGGTGTCCATGTCAGAGTCACTATCATTCCATGTTGCTTTTAAAGCTCTCCTCTTCTTCTTCTTCTTAAGCTCCTTTGTTTCTTTCACCTTGCTTCTACCACCGTAGGTGACCTACAAAGTATTCCAAATCTCATAAGCGGACTCACATGCAGAAATTCGGTTGAACTCCTCCCTTGATAATGCACAATAAAGTGCATTCATCGCCTTGGCATTACCTACGATCTTTTTCTTTTGATCCGTTGTCCAAGCTATGCCTTCCTGTGGCTCTGGATCCGTGTACTTCTCTTGAATGAGAATCCAGGACTCCTCGTCCATTGCTTTGAGGAAGACTTGCATCCTCCTCTTCGGTGCACCTTGATGTAGATGCCATTGGGAGTTGATTTGTTATGGCTTCTCGCAACCTCGCTCTGATAACAATTGAAGGAGCTCCAATACCACTTGATAGGATCTAAAGATATGGAATATATATGGCTACAGGCACAAAAACTCAAACACAAATTTAGTTATAACAGGAAAGATTTGCACAACCAATTCAAACCACAAAAGCACACAAAATGTATAGTGGTTCCCCTCCCTTGGGTACTCCACTACCTAAGCCTCCCAGCTTAGGGTTTTTAACTCGATTCTCTCAACCCAAAGAGAGTCAATTTACTAAATCGAGGTAAGTAATGGGTTACCACAACCCAAGTACAAAAATGGGTTTATTACAACCCAACGAGCAAATGCTGAAGAACAAATGAAATACAGGTGTAAGAAAGAAAGATCTTACAATTAGAACCTAAGCCTCTCAACAAATGTAAATATAATGTTACCATTTTGAGAGCCTAGAAAGGACGCGAATCATGTTCAATTGCGTGAACAAAACACGTCAATGTGTTTGCAAACCCGGAGCACGATTGGAAAACAGCAAACTCGATTTCTTCTCTTGAATATGTGGTGGAAAATATGAATTATAGCTCTAGGAATTCTCTTCTCTTTTCTGTTGACTCTTGTGTGCAAACCAAGAGTCCTAGGGTGATTTTATAGAGTTTAGTACCTAGGATACTCGTCTACTAGACGTTGGGATTTAATTCCCAACATTCATATTGTTGGAATTAATATTTCTGCCATTCTATTTTGGGCCAACAGCTAGTTGGTCCCAGTACTAAAGTACCTGTACCGGTACTAGCAGCTCACTGCCACCAGTACAAGAGTCCTAGTATCGGTACTCATCGTGGGTACCGGTACTTGTGACTCCCAGGTTTGGAAATCCTTACGCACAGTAACCTACCTGTACCAGTACTCATCATGGGTACCGATATTTGTAATGTTCAGGCCAGAATTAAGCCTTCAACCTGTGGCCAACATGTACCAGTACTCATGGTTTGTACCGATACTTGTTGTTCAAAGTTTGAGATGAATTCTCAAACCTATGCCTTTCAAATACTAGTACTGATGAACAGTACCGATACTTGCTTGCAAGTACCTATTTTAAGCAATTTAATCAATTACGTTGTTCGGAAACGAATGCCATATAAATCCTAATTTATCACTAATTGATTTTTATGATTTAAGTTAAATTCTCTTTTTAAGAGGCAAAAATCTATGAAAACCTAAACTAAAAAAACAAAGAGTCAAAGATGATCTTCTTCTCGATCGTTCCTTGTCATCTTGCCTCCTCCTTATCATCATTTTCTCGCTCTCATCATCATGCCTCCATCACTTTCTATTTGCCTTGATCTTCACCAAAATCTTAAAGAACTCAACTGTAAACATTAATCCAAAATAATTTTGTTAACACCAAAATAAGATGTGGAATAAGGTTCCAACACTCTCCCCCTTTTTAGTGTTGACAAAACTGAAAGGTTCCAACCCTCTCTCCCTTTTTGGTGTTGACAAAACTATCTTGCAAATAGATAATTATAAGAATAAAAATAATTTTTAACAATGTTATATGAAGGAAAAAAATTTAATTAAATCCTCCCCCTCAATATATGCTTCCCCTAAAAATATTACTATTTGCCCTCTATCTTTCTCCCCCTTTTTGTCAATCACAAAAAAAATGAAGAAATATCATACCATAAAGTTTACCAATAGTAAAATGGAGCTTGTGGATACCAAGCATCTCACGTCCAACATTCTTGGTCTTCATTCAACCTATAGAAAGGTTGAAGTGTTCCGTTATGTGCCTTGAATACCCATTGGTTACTTCGATATATTCGTGCAAAACAAATATCTTTTCTAGGTACCCATTTTCTTGTGGGTCCTTTACAGTTAGCACCTTTCAAATCCTGAGATTTATAGAACTTTTTAGTGTTAGATCTATAATTCTTGGGACTTTTACCCTTTTGATACATCCATGCATGCATAGGTGCATGTGATTTAGTATGTGCATTCTTTTTATTATGAAATTTTGATTTTATAGCTACACAAAATTCAGTATTTAACCTTGTTGTTGTTTTGAGATGATTTAAAGTACCTTCAAAGTGCTCATAAATATCTTCTAATTCTACTATCTTTTCATGCAACTGATTGTTAGTCTCTTTTGACATTTCTAATTCTATTTCTAAACATGATTTTTCTAATTCTAATGTTTGATAATTATTCTTTAAAACCTTATTTTCCTGTTTAAATGACTTAGCTTTATGATATAGTTCTTCATAAGCTTCTAATAATTCTTCAACAGAGAAATCAGGGTTTACCTCATTGTCCGTATCTTCCGTAGTTGCAGCCAAACATAGATGAGCAACCTTGTCGTCATCTGATTCGCTAGAGTCGGTGTCCATGTCAGAGTCACTATCATTCCATGTTGCTTTTAAAGCTCTCCTCTTCTTCTTCTTCTTAAGCTCTTTTGTTTCTTTCACCTTGCTTCTAACATCGTTGGTGACCTACAAAGTATTCCAAATCTCATAAGTAGACTCACACGCAAAAATTTGGTTGAACTCCTCCCTTGATAATGCACAATAAAGTGCATTCATCGCCTTGGCATTACCTACGATCTTCTTCTTTTGATCCGTTGTCTAGGCTATGCCTTCCTGCGGCTCTGGATCCGTGTACTTCTCTTGAATGAGAATCCAAGACTCCTCGTCCATTGCTTTGAGGAAGACCTGCATCCTCCTCTTCCAATATCCATAGTCCATCCCATCAAAATAGGGAGGACGGGTAGGAGACTGTCCTTCGGTGCACCTTGATGTAGATGCCATTGCGAGTTGATTTGTTATGTCTTCTCGCAACCTCGCTCTGATACCAATTGAAGGAGCTCCGATACCACTTGATAGGATCTAAAGATATGGAATATATATGGCTACACGCACAAAAACTCAAACACAAAATTAGTTATAACAGGAAAGATTTGCACAAACAATTCAAACCACAAAAGCACACAAAATGTATAGTGGTTCCCCTCCCTTGGGTAATCCACTACCTAAGCCTCCCAGCTTAGGGTTTTTAACTCGATTCTCTCAACCCAAAGAGAGTCAATTTACTAAATCGAGGTAAGTAATGGGTTACCACAACCCAAGTACAAAAATGGGTTTATTACAACCCAACGAGCAAATGCTGAAGAACAAATGAAATACAGGTGTAAGAAAGAAAGATCTTACAACTAGAACCTAAGCCTCTCAACAAATGTAAATATAATGTTACCAATTTGAGAGCATAGAAAGGACGCGAATCATGTTCAATTGCGTGAACAAAACACGTCAATGTGTTTGCAAACCCGTAGCACGATTGGAAAACAGCAAACTCGATTTCTTCTCTTGAATATGTGGTGGAAAATATGAATTATAGCTCTAGGAATTCTCTTCTCTTTTCGCTTGTCTCTTGTGTTCAAACCAAGAGTCCTAGGGTGATTTTATAGAGTTTAGTACCTAGGATACTCGTCTACTAGACGTTGGGATTTAATTCCCAACATTCATATTGTTGGAATTAATATTTCTGCCTTTCTATTTTGGGCCAACAGCTAGTTGGTCCCAGTACTAAAGTACCTGTACCGGTACTAGCAGCTCACTGCCACCAGTACATGAGTCCTAGTATCGGTACTCATCATGGGTACCGGTACTTGTGACTCCCAGGTTTGGAATTCCTTACGCACAGTAACCTACCTGTACTAGTACTCATCATGGGTACCGATACTTGTAAGGTTCAGGCCAGAATTAAGCCTTCAACTTGTGGCCAACATGTACCGGTGCTGATGGTTATTACCAGTACTTGTTGTTCACAGTTTGAGACGAATTCTCAAAACTGTGCCTTGCAAATACTAGTACTGATGAACAGTACCGATACTTGCTTACAAGTACCTATTTTAAACGATTTAATCAATTACGTTCTTTGAAAATGAATGCCATATAAATCCTAATTTATCTCTAATTGATTTTTATGGTCTAAGTTAAATTCTCTTGTTAAGAGGCATACAATCTATGAAAACCTAAGCTAAAAAAATAAAGGGTCGAAGATGATCTTCTTCTTCTCGATCCATCCTTGTCATCTTGCCTCCTCCTTATCATCATTTTCTCTTTCTCATCATCATGCCTCCATCACTTCCTGTTTTCCTTGATCTTCACCTAAATCTGAAAGAACTCAATTGCAAACATTAATCCACAATAATTTTGTTAACACCAAAACAAGATGTGGAATAAGGTTCCAACAGTTGGTTCGGTTAAATTGAAAGATTCAGATGAAAGATTCAGGGCATGATCAAAATAGGGCTTTAAACGTTGGCCATTGACTTGAAAAGTCGTATTTGTTTTAGGATCAAAAAGATCAACAGTGCCATAGGGGTATTTTTTTAGGACAATAAATGGGCTGATCCATTTTGATTTTAACTTTCCATGAAAAATACATAATCATGCATCGAAAAGTCAAACGTGTTGATTAATGTCAAAATGTTTCCGAGCAATGTATTTATCATGAAATTTCTTTGTTTGGTCTTTATAAATCCATGCATTTTCATACAAAAAAGTACGTAATTCTTCTAGTTCAGTTAGTTGCAATTTTCTGTTTATACCAACATCATATAAGTACATATTTAATTTCTTTATTACCCGAAAAGCCCAATGTTTAAGCTCTCTACCAGGAGATGGCATGCCTTCCCAAAAATCAAACGGAAGGGAGACATGCCAAGCGAGGTTTTGAAAGTGGTACGGCAGGCCTATAAAGCATCATCCAATTTGGTGGACCATTCTTTACAATCAGGCCTAACCATATTTTGTAAAATATTTTTGATAACCCGGTTAGAAACTTCAGCTTGACCATTTGTTTGTGGGTGATAAGGTGTGGAAATGTTGTAATTAACCCCATATTTAGAAAGAAGGTGACAAAATTGTGAGTGAGTGAAGTGCGAGCCTCTGTCAATGATAATGGCCTTCATAATGTCGAATCTTGAGAAAATATTTTTATTAATGAATTCGACAACCACACGGTGATCATTGGCACGGGTGGATATTGCTTCTGTTCATTTAGAAAAATAGTCAACTGTGACTAGTATAAACAAATACCCACCAGAGTTGATGAATGGTCTCATTAAGTTGATGCCTGTTGAACGCTACGAATTGCTATGCTAACATGTTTGGTTTTGGAAAACCTGTCGTTGTAGTTTGAAAGCGAAGAATTCGTGTTCAACAAATAAAATTTATACCAAATTTGAAATTCTGGGTCGAACACAAGGAGGCGGACGTTTGATTTAAAAACTACGCGTTTCTTTTTATTTGTCACGAAATAATTCAATTTAAAACTATCTAATTATTTACAATAAATAGAAGAGAGAGAGAGAGTAAGAGAGAAAGAGAATATTACACAGAGAAATCAAAATGAGATGTGAAATAAACAAGGAATTTATCATTGAGGAGATTGTTCATTATAACTAGAAAGCGTAAAACAATTACACTAGAAAGCAATAAATTTACTCTAGAAAGCATTAAAAGAATGGAGGGAGAAATATCCTCCTCGACGATTGCTTGGAGGACGAGAAAAACTACACTAGAAAGTAGTAAATCCATACTAGAAAGCAGTAAAAAGAATAGGGAGAGAGAAATCCTCCTCGGCGGTTGCTTGGAGGACGAGCCGGATGGGACGACGCCTGGACGAAGGGGAACGAAGCAAGACGAAGTAGAAGAACGGGAATGAAGAAGCACGCCATTGTCATCGCGGGATCCACTTCCGAAGGGGAACGAAAATTTGGACTTTACCTCACGAGAAGCATCCCGGGTGTGGGACAAGCTTCTCTTGAGCTTTGGACAGGTAGAGAGGAGAAGGAAGGGATGAGAATTTAGTATGGAGGGGGTATCCTTTTATAGTTGCAAGGAGTGGGGGCAAAATGGACATTACAACTTCAAAATAATAAATGTGGGCTCTTTAGTGACGGATAAATCCGTCACTAAAGCCCCCAACGTGGGCGTAGCTTCCGCGGCCACGCGCGCCGCTTCAGCTGCCCGTGTGCTCAACGCCATCGCACGCACTTTGATTCTTAGCCGTCCGATCGCGAGATCGGAAGGCTTAAGATGCTTCTCCGCCCGCTGCGTTGCGTGCCCGCCGGCGTCCATGCCGTGCGTTCAATCACGCGTGAATGCTATCGGGCTTGTGCGGTCGTCCGATCGTGATCCAACGCCCGCCCCCACCCAATCGCCCGCACCTCCAGCCCTCTGCTGCGGCTCGAACCCACGCCTGCCGCTCGCGTAAGCGCGCTCGACTGCTGTGCTACAGGGTGCGGATGGTCGAGAGGACGCTTTTAAGCGCGGGCGACCACAGCCGTTTGATCAAGATCCAACGGCGGAGAGCAAGATGGTGCGGGGCCTTCGTAGAATGCGTGCGGCCGTTTGGGCGGTCGAGATGGCGCCACGTGGTGCCATCTTGGCCATCCATTTCTAGAAGTTGTAGATGGTGCCACGGATGTCGGATTGACTCGATTTTTGCGTCATTGGGCTGCGATCGTCGATCCGAATTCATCCGTGCGATCGGATTTGTCATCTGAAGTGCGGATTTTCACCATCCTGGCCCTTGATCTTCTAGGGTTCCCCAGTCACTATCTGATGCTACGGATGCCTGATTATGGCGATCTTAGAGTCGTTGAACTCCAATTGTCTCCCTGATCATATCCATACGGTTGGATCTTTGATCCGAGGCCCCGATAAAATGTTTGCCCTGTCCAAGCACATAAAAGGAGACAATTAACCTCCATTTTATTCAAACTACTCTAAATGCAAGATGATGCATGTTATGCAATATTTATATCATGAAATGCAATCCTATGCTTATGAATGTGCAAAAATAGACATTTTAAGTAGTGTAAATGTGTTTACATCATACCCCCATGCATATCTTTTGCTAGTCCCTAGCAAAAACTATAAGCTATTTATAAAAGAATTTGGTTGGATTATTTGGACCTGAGTTATTTTCAATCATTAAGAAATTGTCTACTTAGGAACTGAACTTTCAAAGACACAACAGCACCCGGGTATCAGCCAAAATGCAGACCGCCTCAAGCCCTCGCCTTATTCAAAGAAAAATTTCTTTTTCTTTTTACTCTTTTCTAATTTTTTTTGGATTTTCAAATTTTAGGGTTTAAGAGTGGCTTTCTATGGCCATTCAACTCACCCAAGATTTGATGAGAATCCTAAGCTTTAAGCATCTTATTCTGATTGTGATAGACTCATTGACCAAAAATTAAAACGGATTTCGGATTTCTACGCCTCTAGGTGACCTCAAAAAAAAACTTCTACCTAAAGGTGTATCTTTACAACCGGTAGCTTTCTCCCTACTTTTATTTTTTACGGGGTCAACATAAGGGTGAATCCAGTGTATATCTCCCCAGTTTATTCTACTTCTCCACTTCTTCCTAAGTGTTTGGGGAAATTTTCGTGCATTTACTGAGCTGGGTTCTGGACAACCGATCGATGAGCTATTACCATGGACAACTTGCCAGCCATACTCGTGCGGCGAAGTGTGCCTTATTTCTTTTTTTTCTTTTCTTTTCTTTTCTCCTTTTTTTCTCTTTTCTTTTTTTTTTTTTAAGTAAGTGGCTTCCCTGGTCTAAGATTTACCTAAAGGTAGGAAAAAGAGAAAGGCCTAGTGATTGGGCTCTGGACAACCTACCTATGGGCTGTTACCCACGATAACTTGGCAGCATATCACCCTAGAAGGTTCATTAGTTACCCAATTTCCGTTAAAATTGTCGAACAACGAGTCAGTGCAAAGAAAGTGTGTAAATGCTTAAGACTCAAAATTCCCTTAAATCAGAGGGTGGGTTGATAAGTCATGTACTTATCACCCAAACTTATTTACTCCAATTACGAAAGAATTATGATGGCGAGGACTCCAAAGGCAAATCCACATTTTAGTGGATACACAGGCTGATTAAGTCCAAAGACCTGAAGGGTCTTTGTGTTCAAATCATAATGTAGTATTTGCTAAGATTGAAAATTTTCTTAAACCCAAATTCTCTTTCCTAATTCTGAATTTTTTTTTTATATAAAAGAAAATAAAACAAATCTACGGAGCTGATGAATGAATTCAGAGATGAATATCCACCCCCCCATT
The DNA here is from genome assembly GCA_037157565.1 of Thalassia testudinum. Classification (NCBI taxonomy): domain Eukaryota; kingdom Viridiplantae; phylum Streptophyta; class Magnoliopsida; order Alismatales; family Hydrocharitaceae; genus Thalassia; species Thalassia testudinum. The sequence goes on from JAZHRO010000031.1 coordinate 127,286,414, forward strand.
CCTATCTAATGCAATGTCCTCATTGTATTAAAAAGACATAAAACAGAGTGGAAAATCGAAGAAAGCACCTGAATTATGTGAATGTCAGGTCCGCTCCGAGATGAAAACTAAGAAAAACTGTATATATGCTGAATTTAGTGCCTTCAGCTAGGCACACTATACAAAGAAAAGAAATGAAAAAAAAATCACAAGTGCAGGTCAGAATCAGAATGAACAGAAGAATCCTCTAACCTGTCAGCAGAGGTCCACAGATGTGGACCAGATTGTGGTGTAGACCCACACCCCATAATCGAGAATATCTTAGGTTCTGGATAAAAATTACCCAAAACCTAAAATCAGAATGCAAGCGAGGTCAGGCCTGCGATTTATGAGGACGCAACCCAAAACCAAAAAGTCGGGTTACAGAGAATTGAAGCTCAAAAGGATAATCATTGAATGTGTGCTTGGGTTTGACATCCTTGAAACAAATGTCGTAAGGTTCTGATTTGATGGTTTCAGCTTAAAAGGAACCCTTCGACTCAATCTTCCATTTCCTCCAAAATTAACTTCCCAAATCAGAATTTCCCAGCTCCTATCCTCCTCATTCTGAATATCAAATTCCAGGACCTCTTGTATAATAATCACCCCGTCTGGAATCTCCAAGTCTAAATGATGTGGCAGAATCAGAATTGACTTGGGTCTAATTATCTCAGAAACAGAATTATCAATAAGTTCAATTGGGTGTAACTGATAATCAGGGCATTGAATTGATTCATCCAGAAAATGTAATCTTGGATTTGTAATGTGTGCCCTAAGATCAGTTTCCTCAATTATTGGGCTATCAAATGATCTATCAGATTCCTCAAGCCCAATCATCTCACAGAAATCGTGTTCAGAAAACTCACGTGAGACTTCGCAACTTGAATCTTCACCATCAGGATTCGTATCAATGTATGTCCCAAAATCAGTTGTCACTTTCTGTTCCAAGGAGACATACGTTTTCTCTTAACTCGACCCAGGGATCTCAGGTGAAGAAATCAGATCATCCTTAATTGGCCACTTTAATTCAATCTGGTCAGCCTCGTAACACGTGTCCCCCCAACAGGTGCCTGAGCGGGTTCTATCATTGGCTTTCCTGAAGAGGTTCATCCTCGGAATTATTCCAAGATTGAATCAAAGCAACCACGAATCTCATCCTCAATTTCGCTAATTTCCCAAGTAGAAACTCACCCGGGTTCTTATCCTTAACATCCTGGAGCCAATCCAACAAAGACTTATTCAAATCATCAATCATTTCAATCAGGGGCTCCAATCTCTCAATGCAAGGTATTGGCTGAACTTTTAAAGATTGAATGATATTCCTCAAGTTAGCCAGAACCTTATCTTGAACCTGGTTAACCTGAACCAAATGAGTTGGTTCAGGGTTGGGCAGGTTTGGGCTCAATGTGGAGGAATTAACGAATTGAGATTCGTTATACCCTTCCTGATAATAAGTCATTTCAGATTGTTGAAAAGATAGTGATGACCTAAAGGCTATGAAATCAGAGGATGGGTAAGGATCGGTGTACTCTTCTTGATTGTAGATCGTATTAGGTTGTTCATGAAAGGAAGACGATCTATAATCGATGTAGCTCTGAGAAGGATAGAAATCAGAATCAAACTGTTCAGGGTTAGACCCTAAACACGGAGGTCCGGAACTGTATCCCCAATCCAAATTGTCCCAACTAACTGATGGTTGATTATAGTACGAGTTGGGATAATCGTCATGTTGAGGATAATTCACAACTGGAGGGAAAGAGCAGGAATGCATGAAATATGTGGAAGGATTCATGAGACACGGGAGGAAGAAAGGTGCCCTGCAATACAAACAATCAAACCTATCCTTAAGTAGGTTAGCCTACAAACCTACAAACTCTCAAAACCCATCTTAAGATAAAGGAACGATTTGATCTACTTCCGTCTGTTCAATCCAACTAGTTAGAAGGAGGGACTGGGGAGAAGGTTCTTCCTTTGGCTTGCGCCTCCAGTTCCTAGTGTACCCTCCAACCGCAATCGTTTGACTCTACTCCCCTAGCTAGACATCAGATTGAACAATAGAAATAGACTAATTGAAAATAATCTCGTTCTGAGTTCTGAAGAGCGAGTCCTATCCTTAAGGCCAACATCTACTCTGTTTTATTTAGGGCTAGGTTTGAATGTACTTTGGAATGTGATGGGCACTTTAAATGGGTTGTGCCCTTAATAATTGATTGATTTGTGTGTGCATGCACAACCAATTATTTTCAAGTAAGATTATTTTTGATGCAGTGAATTTTAAGGTTCAAATCTTGCTTAGTAGCTTTTAGGATTCAACTTTAGGTGTTTTCAGAAAAATTTCATTGGCACACCAGGTTTTGAAAGCACGGGTGAAGATGTTTTCCTTTAAGGCTTAAAAAGAATGTGGAGTGCCTGGTAAATCCCTAAGAGTTGAACCTAAGTGGCAGCTACTTGATGGGTTGATTTTAATTGAAGTGGTGTGGCCCAAACAACTCAAACAACTGGCCACAAATGCACCACTAAGTTAGGCACACAAAGATGGTTAACCTAGAATGATTTCTACTCTTTTATGTGTTGCTTTATGTTTACCGGTTCCACAGATCAGAACTCGGTTGAGTAGAAACAAATCAATTTGATTAAGTGCCTTTGAATGTGGGTGTACGTTGTGTGTTAGTTGAAAATTGCCCCACAAAATTACCTTTTTGTTTTTTTTTATATAAATGGAGGTGGAATGAATGTGAGTGAGAATCCAAACAACCAAACTATTCCTAGGATTTATGCAAACACCTAGGTTAATTGGAATTTGGATTCAATGTGGCGAATGAAATCTATGGAGGGGGAAAGAATGGGGGATAACTTACAAAACCTTCCATAGCACTTTATTCCAATCTACCGCTTTTGCTCGTCTCAAAAGAGTACCTGCAATTACAATAAGAAAGGAGAAAAGTGAAGTAAATGATTTGTAAGTTACAAAATGCGAAGAGAAATCAAAGATCGTCGCTTCCCTGGCAATGGTGCCAAAATGTTGAATGCTACGAATCGCTACGCTAACGTGTTTGGTTTTGGAAAACCTGTCGTTGTTGTTTGAAAGCGAAGAATTCATGTTCAATAAATAAAATTTATACAGAAATTGAAATTCTGGGTCGAACACAAGGATGCGGACGTTTGATTTAAAAAGTACGTGTTTCTTTTTATTTGTCACAGAATAATTCAATTTAAAACTGTCTAATTATTTACAATAAATAGAAGTGAGAGAGAGAGTAAGAGAGAAAGAGAATATTACACAGAGAAATCAAAATGAGATGTGGAATAAACAAGGAATTTATCATTGAGGAGATTGTTCATTATAACTAGAAAGTATAAAATGATTACACTAGAAAGCAATAAATTTACTCTAGAAAGCATTAAAAGAATGGAGGGAGAAATATCCTCCTCGACGATTGCTTGGAGGACAAGCAAAACTATACTAGAAAGCAGTAAAAAGAATAGGGAGAGAGAAATCCTCCTCGACGGTTGCTTGGAGGATGAGCTAGACGGGAAGATGCCTGGACGAAGGGGAACGAAGCAGGATGAAGGAGGATGAAGTAGAAGAACGGGAACGAAGCAGCACGCCGTCGTCGTTGCAAGATCCACTTCCGAAGGGGAACAAAAATTTGGACTTTATCTCAGGAGAAGCATCCCGGGTGTGGGACAAGCTTCTCTTGAGCTTTGGAGGGGTAGAGAGGAGAAGGGATGAGAATTTCGTATGGAGGGGGTCTCCATTTATAGTTGGAAGGAGTGAGGGAAAAATGGACATTACAACTTCAAAGTAATAAATGTGGGCTCTTCAGTGACGGATAAATCGGTCACTAAAGCCCCCAACGTGGGCGTAGCTTCCGCGCCTACGCGCGCCGCTTCAGCTGCCCACGCGCTCAACGCAATCGCACGCACATTGATTCTCAGCTGTCCGATCGCGAGATCGGACGGCTTAAGATGCATCTCCGCCTGCTACGCTACGCGCCCGCCCGCGTGCGATTGCGCGTCCATGCCGTGCATTCAATCGTGCGTGAACGCTATCGGGCGCACGTGGCCGTCCGATCGCGATCCAACGCCCGCCCACTCCCAATCGCTCGCACCTCCAGCCCTCTGCAGTGGCTCGAACCTGCGCCCGCCGGTCGCGTAAGCGCGCTTGACTGCTGCACTACGAGGCGCGGATGGTGGAGCGGACGCTTTTAAGCGTGGCCGACCACAGCCACTGGATCAAGATCCAACGGCGGGAGCGAGCGGGTGCGGGTCCTTCATAGAATGCATGCGACCATTTGGGCGACCGAGATGGTGCCACGTGGTGCCATCTTGGCCGTCCATCTTCTGGAAGTTGTAGATGGTGCCATGGATGTCGGACTGACTCGATTTTTGCGTCATTGGGCTGCGATCGTCGATCCGAATTCATCCGTGTGGTCGGATTTGTCATCTCAACTGCGGATTTTCACCATCCTGGCCCTTGATCTTCTAGGGTTCCCCAGTCGCTATCTGATGCTACGGATGCCTGATTAGGGTGATCTTGGAGTCGTTGAACTCTAATCGTCGCCCTGATCACATCCATATGGTTGGATCTTTGATCCGAGGCCCTGATAAAATGTTTGCCCTGTCCAAGCACATAAAAGGAGACAATTAACCTCCATTTTATTCAAACTACTCTAAATGCAAGATGATGCATGTTATGCAATATTTATATCATGAAATGCAATCCTATGCTTAAGAACATGCAAAAATAGACATTTTAAGTAGTGTAAATCTGTTTACGTCAATGCCCCATGCATCGAAAATTTCAACCTCTAAAGTTGGATTAAGGGGCATCATATCCTTCCGAGTCATGTTGCTGATGCTCTAGTAATGCACATAGGATCGAACAAAATTATGAGCATCTTGGTGCAAGCTGGGCCAAAAGAATCTCGCATTAAGGATTTTAGCAGCAGTTTTCTTGCCCGAAAAATGTCTACCATAGGCTATTGAATGATAATGTGTCAGAATATCGTGGATTTCTGAATCAGGGACACTTCGTCTAATGACCTGATCGTCACAAATGTGGAAAAGGTCAGGCTCCTCCCAAAAATAGTATTTAATATCAGCAAAGAACTTATCCCTTTTTGTTTTTAGCTAATCAATGGGGATTTGTTCTGTTACTAAGTAGTTTGCAATGGGTGCAAACCAAGGGAGGGAGGTGGCATCTAAAATGCTTCATTATGGAATTGATCAGGTGTGGTCATTATGTTATTAGTAATAAGATGAGAGAGATGGTCAGCAACTACATTTTGCGATCCTACCTTATCCTTAATTTTTAGGTCAAATTCCTGGAGCAACAAGATCCAACTGATAAGGCAGGGTTTCGCATCTTTTCTTGTTAGCAAATATTTAAGTACTGAGTGGTTGGTATATACAGTGACATGTGACCCCAAAAGATAAGATCTAAATTTTTCTTCGGCAAATACAATGGCAAGAAGTTATTTTCCAGTAACCATGTAATTCCGTTGTGCATATCAAGAGTTTTGCTAGCATAATCGATCACAACAGGCTTCTTGTCAATTGTTTACCCTAAAATGGCCCCCACAGCAAAATCCGAGGCATCCGTCATTAATTCAAAGGGATTATTCCAATTTTGTCCCTGCAAAATTGGTGTCTCGGTAACTTCCTTCTTCAACCACAAAAAACTCTACAAGCATTTATCATTGAAATCAAATGGCTAGTCTTCAGTAAGAAGCTGACTTAAGGGCTTGGATATTTGGGAAAAATTTTGTATGAATCTAAGGTAGAAACCCACATGACCCAAAAAAGATCTGATCTGTTTTACAGAAGTGGGTATTAGGAGCTTAGATATAGCATCTATTTTTGCTTTATCTACCGCAATTCCTTGCTTTGATATAACATGGCCCAGGACAATACCTTCCTGGACCATGAAATGACTTTTTTCCCAGCTGAGGACTAGATTGACTTCTATGCATTATTGGAACGTTCTTTCAAGGTTCTTGAGACAATGTTCAAAAGATTATCCAAAAATAGAGAAGTTGTCCATAAAGACTTCTAAACATTCACCTACCAAGTCTGAAAATATTGCAAGCATAAACGTTTGGAAAGTCGCAGGTGCATTGCAAAGATCGAAGGGCATTCTTCGGAAGAAAGGTTCAGAAGGGGTAGGTGAAAGTTATTTTTTCTTGGTCCTCAGGATGAACCGCTACCTAATTATAGCCGGAATAATCATCCAGAAAATAGTAAAAATCTCGTCTGGATAACTGCTCCAAGATTTGATCAATAAAGGGGGGCAGAAAATGGTCCTTCTTGGTGGCAGTGTTTAATTATCTGTAATCAATACACACGCGCCTAGAAGAGGCAGTTCGAGTGGCTATATTCTCCCCATTTTCATTGGTGACAACTGGTAGTCCAACCATTTTGGGCACTACTTGTTTGAGACTAACCCAGGAGCTGTCAGAAATGGGGTAGATGATATTTGCATCAAGCCACTTAATAATCTCCTTTTTTACCACCTCCTACATATTAGGGTTCAAGCGGCTTTGTGGTTGGCGAGAGAGGCGAGAATCTTCCTCTAGATATATATGATGTGTACAGTAGGATGGATGAATACCCTTAAGATCAGAAAGGGTCCAGCCAATAGCTTTCTTATATTTACTCAAAACTTGGAGAAGTTTGTGTTCTTGTGCCCCAGTAAGTCTAGAATTTATAATTAGGGGAAGCGTCTGATTTGGAAACAAGAAATCATATTTAAGGGAGTCAGGCAAAGGTTTTTAATTCTAGTTTTGGCCCCAACTACGAAAGAATTTCTGCTCTGTGTTAGTGGTTAAGTGAGAGTGAAAGGGTCAGCTGGAGTGTTAGCTGAATGTGTGGTTAGGGTGGAAGGGTGGGATGAAGTGGATTGTTCAGGAACCGTGTTAATGGCAAAGTGGGAACCCAAATGTGAAATCTGTAAAGTTTCCTTCAATATATTTTCCATTTCTGAATTCGAGTCATCAAAGAAATCATGTTCTTGGAACCTCTTAGAAGCTTGGAAAATATCTAGGGTTACAAATTCACCACCACACATGATCTTCATTTTGCCAGAATCATAATCAAGATTTGCACGGGTGGTGGCTAAGAATGGTCTTCAAGGAATTATAGGGGCAAACTTTAAAGCTTCTGGTACCTCTATGTCTAGGACTAAAAAGTCTACTACAAATAGATAATTTTTGACCTAGATAAGGACATCCTCAACAATTCTACTTGGTTTAATTCTAGATCGGTCTGCTAATTGAAGAGTAACCTCAACAAGCTTTAATCCACCGATCTTAAATTCCTCAAAAATAATTATGGGGATAAGATTAATTGAGGCACCGAGATCTAATAAGGCGCGATCAAAAGAAGTGTCATTAATGATTATTTGAATCAAGGGAGCACCTAGATCTTTTCTCTCAAGAGGTAGTCCACTTTGCACAACTAAGCTAATGATAAATGCCAGTTTATCATCATTCTTATGCATTAAAACAAACCTAACTCTTAGGATTTTACTCTGCAAATGGATTTCTGGGCTGCATTTAGGCATAATTTAGGTTAGGGATGAACAGATATACAGATCGCTAAAACCCTAGCACTCAAGAAGGTAAATGGTGAAGAAGCTCAGACTAGCTGGAAAACAGCTTGATCCAACTCACCACAGCAGGAACCTAGCTCACTTCAACTAGGGTTAGCTCATCCCAACTCCATTCAGCTAATCTCAGCTGAATGGCAGCTCAAGAGAGTTCATCTTAGCTCACCCTAGCTCAAGTCAGCTCAGATCCAGCTCAACTTAGCTAAGTCTAGCTCATCTCAGCTCCCACTACTCCATAGGGAGCTCTAGCTAGCTCAGCTGAGTTGACAGGAGTTCACCCCAGCTCAGATCTAGCTACATCCAGCTCCACTCAACTCCAGCCAGCTAAAGAAGAACTCATCCCAGCTCAGGAAGCTCAAGTCCAGCTCCCGGGGACTCAGCTTAGCTCAACTCAGTTGAGCTAAGTTACCTTAGCTGCCTCAACCAGCTTGATCCTCCCCAGGCGCACCAGACCTAGCTCACCTCAGCCCATTATGGTAGAAGCAAGCTCATTTTAGCTTGGCTTAGTAGCTCGCAAAGAACTAGCACGCTAAGCCAGCTAGAGTATCTCCATACCAGCCTCTTCAGCAGCAACCATCTCTAGTTTCAGCTCCAGACTTCTCGTCCTCAGCTCCTCCCTCCAAACCCTAGCTCCAACACCTTCTCCTCTACTCCTCCACTAGCTAAGCTAGCTTAGCTTAGCTATTCTCCAACTTCCTTGGCTTGTACCACCCCAAAAACCCACCTAACAACATCCAACTAGCTCGACCTAAGCTCCACATAAGCTAGCCTACTTGGTGCCAACCTAGCCTACCACCACCTCAAAAAGACACCTAAAAGTGGTGCCGAAAACCACCCTAACTACCCCCTTGTTGGTGCCACTTTTCCCTCCAAAAATCCCCTTCATCTCCACCGCACAATTCCCCTTAAATCCATCTCCACCATCCACCTAACCCCCCTTCTAGAAGACCCAAGGTTGGCGTCAAAATGGTGGTGTCTCTCCACCATCAAAAGCCACCAACACCACCATAACCACCCCCTTTAACACCCCTTGGGTTGGTGCCAAATACCCTTGGCCATAGGACCACCAACCACCTCCATCCTTCCATCATAGCCCTCCATTTCAAGGGGCACCTTAGCCCCCCATCCTACCCTATAAAAAGACCACTACCCACCACCATTCAAGGAATCCTTTGCTAGAAAATTCATTCTCATATTCCACTTAGAAGCCCACATCCAAGAGAGATGAAGAAGAAGATTAAGGGGATATTCTGTCCCCTTGGTGCCTTCACCTCTTCCCTTCTCTCTTGATTCACGCCAGCCAAAGGAGAAGCCAGGTAAGGAAGATCTTTGGAGGAGATTTTGAAGGTGGTCCATGCCACCTTGGAGGAGCTTTTGAGGGTGGTGCACGCCCACCCCTTGGAGAGAACATTGAAGGTGGTAGCTTCCACCTTGGAGGAGCTCTCAAGGAAGGAGAAGGAGGCCCTCTTTTCAAGCCAAGGAGCAACTAGGCTTGGAGCAAGAAGACTCCCTTCTTCACCATTTTTGCAAGAGGATTTGTGTTTCTTTTCTTGCTTTTAGATTTTTTTATTTTAGTAGAAGCATTCCTCTACTTGTCTTTGAAAAAGAACACAATTTCTAGTTAATCAATTTGCCTTCTTTTACTTTCTATTGCAATTGTTGTTTTGGTTCTAGCACTTGTTTCACCTTTTCTTCCTAATTTCTCTAGCCCTCCACTTTCCTAGAGTGAGCTTAGGAAGAAGATATATCTATCTTTTAAGTTTTAGTTAAGCAATTATAGGTGTTAGTACTTTCCGCTACAATTCGCATTTTGCCCTCGTCTTTTCAAAACAAAAAAAAATTACATATAATAATACCAAAAAGAAAGTTGAGCTCTATTTGTAAGCAAGAGGATTAATTTTGCAAACATTTGGCCTTCTTGGACGGCCCTAGATACTTCCCCTATCTAGGATATAAATTTAAAAGCGTATGCGAATTCACGTGTTACAACGACGTTAAAAACCTGCTTTTACAAATCACATGTATTTCGCTATCACTTTTTAGCGTCGTTACCGGGGAGGCACGGCTTTGCTATTCTTTCTCCTCTTGCTTGAAGTAGATCTCATCCTCTTCTCTTTCTTCTCTTTTGTTTGTGTAGGAACTATTGCAGGAACAAAGCGAGAATCTGGAAGTGGGAGCTCAAAGTTCCTTTTCTTCCCACGAAATTCAGGTTGGTTCCTCTTTCTGGTCACAGAATTAATTAAAACTACCAAAAACATATTAAACCTGGCTTTCAGGATCCCAAACAACTTCATTAAGTGGAGTGGTTCATTTTAAAATCCATTGTTTGCTTGAATGCTTCTTTAGCACCACTCCATTGCAAGTATTGGTGTTCTATTTTTTGGGTCCAGATTTCTGTCTGGACTTGAAGAATCGATTCCTAACACCACGGTCCTCCATCACTTATTCACACACTAAGGTCCCCAATCTTCACTTCAATTTAGAATTAATTGTCTATTCACTGAATTCCTAAATTCATGTCAACTCTTGAGCTCACTTTCTATGACAAGCTTAAGGCAGACAAAACACTTAATCAATATCATCTAGTCATCTCTGTACACATACAACTCTTTCTCCTCACTTAATTAAGTAGGAGGAACACTCTAGAGTTCTATCGAACTCAAAATCTTCATTTCCTGAAATCCATTACTTATATTTGATTAAATTCATTAATTGCCTCATTTGAGACTCTCTTGAGGTTTGGAAGGACCTCAAGAAGATCTTGAGCCCATCACTGAACACATTTGATGAGATTTTTATCATCGTTTATCAAAACTGGACTCACCGGAGCTCTGGCGAGCTCTAGCAAGTCAAAGCCAAGTTTCAGCCCATAGAATTCCATGTAGAGCTCTAGACTAACAGCTTATGACTCGAGGATTCTGTATCAACTGTCGATTTTATGTTTTGACGCCTAGAGTATGATATTGACCTTTGTCTTCTCCAACTGTGATGGAGTTGGAGAATCATCTCCTCTAGGGTTTAGGTCACTGTAGGAGGTCCAAAAGCAAGAATAAAGTCTGCTGAGTTCATCTTAGCTAGTTATTTATTCAGAGAAATTGTAGTTTGTTCTGTTGAACAAACTCTATTCGGATCTCAGGCGACGAGGCCTAAAACCCAAGAATTCTTGATTAAAATTACCTTTTGAGACTTTGAATCAACTCCTAAGGTTAAATAGAACTGAACTAGGGTCTTAATTATGTTAGAGTAGCTCTAATTCTGAAAGTCAACTCCAAGGTAATCTTGGTCATCGACAAGGCTGATTTGAGGTTTTCTTGATCAATTCTTCTATTTAAAGAATTGATATATTTGCTGGGATGATATAGAGTTTGTGAGAGTTGCAAGCTATGTTACTGTCCAGTTTGGGTTCTTTAGAACCCAATATTGAGTTCTTCGAGTTATAGGCGAGATTTGGTACCCAAATCTACTCAGATCAGATCTTAATAACCAGCAAAGACTGTTTGGTCTGTTCTGAGAGGTTGTTAGCTCTCTACTGACCTATTTAGAACTTAATTCAGAGCTTCAAAGCTCCAGAACAAAACTTTGAAGCCAAACCCTCTTCTTGGAGCTTTTAAGGGCTCTCTTCTTAGCTCATCTGGTGCGGAATCATCAGCTGAAGGTGATTCAGACCTCGTTTAGAGGTCAGAAGCTCTCCAATAGGTCATTTGGCCTAATTTCATTTGCTATAGGCCATGAATGGCCGTAAGAACCCATCTTCTTCATCTTTCAAATTGAAGGACTAATCATGACCCGAACACCAAATTGGTGTTCCAATCATGTTGAGCACATCAAGAGACTTTGATTGAGCCTTTGCTCGATCGGATTGAGTCACTATGCTGGTCGGAATCGTTGGCTGAAGATTTGCCGATAACAGACAGGACCAGGGAAATAAAGTCCCACCTCGGAAGTTCCTGAACGCTCACATTGGTATAATATGATTTTGTTCATATGCCTTCTCGGTCATTAGCACAGGGCATAAAATGAAACTGTTGTGGGTGCAGGTGCATGCATTGCACATGCCTGTGCATGGATGTGTGGGCGTGTGTGTATGGGTCCGTGAGTGAGCGAGTGGGCCTGGGAGGTCAGATACTATGATTGAGCTTAAAAGGAAATTAAACCATTTAAGGAAAACTAGACTCGGATCCAGTAGGGTCTGGTCCCACCCTCTAGGGAGTGCTTTGTATCACCGACCAGTCTGAGCTGTCAATAAGAAAATCAATTTTTTGTAATTGAAGGCTTAATGGCTAAGTGTGGACATAAGGCACAGTAGAGAAGATAAAGAAGAAAGGAAGAGAACAAAGATGAGCTAAGGAGGAAAAGATAAAGGAAACAAAGAATGCCTAGGGAGAGTTAAAGAAGAACAAAAGAATAACAGAGAAAGTGAGAGAGAGCAATGGCAGAAAGGAAATAAAGAAAAATGCTAAGGGCTAAAGAAAGAGGAAGAATCAGATGTCCATGCCTTCTATCAGACTTTTAATCTTCATTTTTCTTAAAGACATCTATTGTTAATTTTAGACGTTTGATTTGTAATTCATTGATATATCTTGTTCGCTCTTATTGCTTTAAGTAATGAAATAAAGTCATTGTATTCATTTGTTTAGCAATTTCTTGCCTTTATCTTTTGTAAATAGCTACATTTGAAGTAATAAACATATTACTTAATTCTTAATGCTAAATCATATGTGTAAATGTGTTTCTTTCTAATGGAATGTTGCATGTGCTAATTTAATCTATCTCTTGTGTAGTTATTCATGTACTTAAAGTATTTTAATTATAATATGATTGATTAAGTAGTTAGTAATTTATGCTTAGGAATTAATGATGAGTTAAGCTTACTATTTTGCCTTCCAGTGAACGACCTAGACTCAACCAGTTAAAAAGAAATAAAAATCTAAAATGTTAGGTTAACTTAATCCTATACTACACTAATGACAATAATATAAGTTAACCAAACTTACTTTCTCATACAATTAATTAAGCTTAAATAACTTAATTAACTGTGTTGAGGATCTGACCTATCATTTTAATGGTCTCGTTGCCGGGGAGTGCAATATTTTGCTTCATTTTATTCACCAAAACAATCCCCTGCATAATTTTTAAAGGAATTGAGTTAATGGTGCCAATAATGAGGTGGGGAGGTAACTATAATTTATATTCGCCATTACTATTTTTGTTTTGTACATAATACTTTTTACTAATTAGTTTTTTTTGTATGTTTTCTGTCTTCTTTTCAGGGTTACCTTTGCAGGTATTCTCAAGAAAGGAGGCGGGTTTTCTATTTATATTTATCCGATCCATTATAAATATCCATTGTGAGTATTCTTACTTAGTTTCTATTGTAGCTTGTTTTGTTGTATTTAGGTTAGAGAAAACTGAAAAAATACAAAAATACACATACCTTTCTGACTAGCAATCGCGTATACTTAGGCATACACTCTTTGGAGTGCATTATCTGCTAGTATTCACATAATCTGACTAAAGATTTTTTCTTCTATTTTTCTCGCATCAACGACAAAACACGTGCAAAAACCTATGTAGATCCCTGTGCTTGGAGAATTAACAAGACCATATATTTGTTTGAAAAGCTTTAAAAAAAGCGGTCACCTTACTTGTTTCTATCATTTTTGTGAAAAAAATTAAGTAAAAAGAGGACTATTAAACTCGTGACATATATATCTGTTTGCAGATTGCATGCGGGTTTTTATCGAACACATCTGCTACATGCAATCGTGCACACAGCGCGATCACTAGAGTCACACGAGTCTGATTTTTCTACCTCTCCTCTTTGCACCTCTTAGGGAATTGGTCGAAGATCAACAAGTCTGTCTCACTACTAAAGCCCCAAGGAGCTTGTAGTGAGCAGTCTCGATCCTAGACCTTAGACCTTTGAGCCTTAAGGATACGCACTTGCATAGACACGGGTTTAGGACACGTATTTTGATATTGATATTATACTTGTTTGCATCCAAATTATTTTTGCATACTCTAGGACTCTCTCCTTTCCTTTGAAAGAAGAGAAAAGCCCACTTATTCCACAGTTTTCGGGTCTTGTTTACCACTGTTTTCAGTGGTGTGAGTGTGACTTTGCACATTCTTTTGGTTTATGCATGGGAGGCGATCCTTGAAACCACCTCTCGTATCTCCGTTGAGAGGTATTGCCAAGCCGATTGAACTGAAGCAACCAATTTTCCCGTCTAATACATCTGCTTTTTCTGCATTTGATCCTATGGACCAAATGCAAATCCAGAATCCCGAGATCCCTTCTTCTTCTGGTCAGGGGGAGATGCTGCCTTTTGATATCCATGAGGCACTCCTGAACCAAAATTTGCAAATGCTTGAGAAGAAATGTCAAATCAATTTGTTGATGGTTGCTCTCCAAAATTTGCAGAACCTACAAGCCCATCCTCTACCTCAACCTTAGGTGGGTTTTGAAAACCCTGATTTACTGATCCCTCATCCTAAGCCTCTACTCCGTGACTATTATAATCCATCCAATGCACAAGTAGAGCCCAATCTAAGGATTCCAATTGGGGAAAACGACCTAGAATTAAAGCCAAATATTATAGGCCTAATCCCACACTTTCACAGGTTTACATCTGAGGATCCATTCCAACATATTGAAGATCTAAAAAATCTATCTCAGACTCTTGGTCCTCGAAATCAAAGCCGAGAAATCCTATTAATGAAAATGTTCTCCTTTAACCTTAAAGACAAGACTGCCTATTGGTATAGAATGATAGCACGACCAATCTTGACTAGGGCTGAACTTGAATCTGCATTTCTAAATAAATTCTTCCCTATTGGTCACACCAATGCATTAAGGCGAGCCATTACGATCTCTCCTCAGAATCAAGGAGAACCAATTCATGAATCGTGGGAATGCTTACATGAATTGCAAAGGAAATGCCCACATCACGACATCCCTTGCTGGCAACTAATGTATGATTGCACAGTAATCATAGGCCCTAACTTGCCTGAATTAAGTTAGAACTTAGCCTAACGTGAACATTCTATATGCATATGCATCGTATTCTGCATCCTAGTTGGTATATGTGTTTTATGTATTAAACTATGTTATTTGAGAGGTATTAATGATTGCAGGTAATCGAGGGCTTCAGATGATCGATCCAACCTTATGGATCTGTTCGGAAAAACGACGGGAGTCCAATGCATCCAAGATCGCATCAATCAAACTCCCGTAGAACCATAGGGAGTCTGTAGAAGAGCAAGAGCCAAGGGGCTAATTGAAGAAGATTCAAACATCCGATGATAAAGCCAACAATACGGATGGATCCAGATCGACGTTCACAGTCCAACAGTGTAGAAATCAACTTAATCGGAGGCCTACGTCATCAGACATAAATAAAAGAAGAATGGACGACCACAATGGCGCCACGTGGCACCATCGTAGCCGCCCCTCACCACACCCCCAACTCCTGAAGAAACCTCTCCTTGCAATTCGGGCCATTGGATCTTCATGCAACATCCACGAACGTGCCACATCGCCACCCAGATTGGATCAATATAAATATAAATAAGCACATATATTTGACAAAGGCTTTGTGCACCGTGTTGGCTCATGCACATGCACACATAAACGTGGGACCCGGGTTCGAGCCCTGTGCTGCTCAAAATTGATGGGGCGGGTGCGTGCAGGTGTGTATGCGCGATTGGATGGTGCAGAGCGTGCCACGTGGCACGATAAGAGCGCACCGCGGGCAGGACATGCGATTGCATGGGTTGTGCAAAATTACGAAGGCGCATGAATTGCACTTAAGATTGCAAAGGCGCAGTGCTACAATTGTCTAAGCCGTCCGATCGATCAGATGATCGATGTTAAGGCTGGATTTGAAGGCATGTGGCAAAAGAAAAAATGAGAAGGCGTGGGAGTGCGCATAGCCGTACGATTTCAATCCGAGGTCGTACTTTGCGCCACGTGGCAGCACCGGAGAACATCTGAGCATGGAGAAGGATTTTGAAGGCCTTTTGTTACACAAAATTAGGGCTACATTGCCCTATTTGCCCCTCCTTGAAACAATAAAAGAGGACTAAGGGTCCTCTTTCAAAGGCATTCTTGTAGCATTGAAGTAGAGATCTCCTCTTTCTACTGCTCCTCTGCCCTCAGCTTCTCGTCTCCGTCTCTGCAGTTCTGTCTGAAGCATTCGTTGAGCCACCTCAGTGAATCGTTCCTACTCTCCTCAACCTCTCCAAAAGGCCACCATGGACCACCCGTGGTGCCCTCGTTCTATTACCTAGATATTTTTATTCATGCTTATAATTTGTTTAGTTATAGTTACATGTATGCAATTCATGTTCAAACTCTTTGAATGATATATATATTATGATTCAGTGTCTCTACTATTTAGTAATTAGATTTAAAAAATAACAAGAGCATGAAATCAAAAGCACTTTCTGCTTCCCTGTGATCGACCGATACTCACCAGTTCCTTTAATTTTTTTGTCGCGTCGTATTTCATTCTACAATGATGTGTTTATCTTTTATGCGATCTACATCCCGAACAAATTGGCGCCATTGCCGGGGAGGCAAGGCGACTTTTGATTTCATCTCTAACATATTGTTTTTGTCTTTAGATTTAACTAGAGAAGCGCCAAACGACTTGAAGTAGGCACTGCGAAAATCAGGTGCACACATTCCTATTAGAAATTCGGTTAGAAAGTAAGTATTATTTTCAAAATTCAATAGCCGTATCTCTAATGCTCCAAAAATCCTCAAATTTGGATTGGAACTAGACTTTCAAATTTTCCTTTCCAACGCCATCATTTACAAAAAGAAATTCCATCTATGGAGTTTTTAGAAATTCATGGAATACATATGTGTCAGATTGCTTGAAAAAAGAACTTTTATGAACTTTGAAAATCAATCTGACCAACAAACAATTTTGATTTACTCACAACTATGGGGTTTGAAAGATAATCAAATTATCTTTCATTATCATATTTTTACAAAATTTTTGGAGTATATTTTATACTGTTTCCAGTAGAAAAACCAACACGGGGTCTAAATCCCAAATTTGATCCCTTGCTAGTTAAAAATTCATAACTATTTGTTGGAAATAGTAAAAATTTTGAAAAATACTCTCTGAAAAGCTTATTAGAAAAAGAATCTTCTTGCCAAGTTTCAAATCATTTTAATTTCATCTTTACCTGAGAGTTTATTTTTGATTTATAGTCTTTGATTTGAAACAACATGAAAACGCATGAACCAATAGGACCACATTGGACTAACTTGGACCCTGATGAGTCCAAAAGTTAGTCGGTGAGGCAAGTCACCTTGTGGACCACCCACCACCTACTATGTTAAAGAAATAGGTTAGGAATTCACGAAAATACATCAAATAACCTGTATTTGGCCTGAGACCACTAGGTAGTTCCAACCTCTCTTGCAAAACCTGGTGACTAAGCCTGCGGGGTAGTGTCAAATGACCACGGCTGCGCGGTAACGAAGCCAGAGGTCGAAGCCGAAGGAAGAACCTTCCCCATAGTCCCTTCGTAACCAAACTGGCTGAGTTAGCCTGAGAGGCGAGTACTCCTTACAGTTGGTCTCTAACCAAATTTTTAATAACACAAACTTAAATGAAAAATCAGGTCATCTGATCTAAAGGGCCACTTTGATTAACAAGGCCTTAGCCTTGTTCTACTTGACTACACCAAACCTTTGAGTTGGTGTATGCAAGGAAGAAGGTCATTAAGACCTGATCTCGTGAGACCTTGGGAGCCGAACCCAAGGTGGTAGAGGCGATTTTCGCCCATCCTCTCATCTCAACCTTCTTCCACCGGTTAGTGAATCCATCAGGACCCTGAAAATAAGGACCCAATGGCTCATTTGGAAGCTAGGGTTATGAAATAGAACAAAAATATGAGCAAAGCATTGACCGGATTCTCACGACACTAGGTAGAATGCAGCATCCACCACGCAGAGAATAACTACGGGACTTCTATGATCCGGCCGCAACTATCATAGCACCTCAGGTCTAGATTCCCGCAGGAAGAGATGCACTTGAGTTAAAGTCGAATATCATAAGTCTAATTCAGACTGATTTCCATGGAAACTCGAATGAGGATCCCTTCCAGCACCTCAAAGACCTTAGTGGAATTGCAGAGTCAGTTCAATGCAGGAATATTGATATTGGAATTGTTCTCATGAAGCTTTTTCCTTTTTCTCTCAAGGATAAAGCTGCTTATTGGTTCAAGACCATCGGGAGGCCAATTGGAACCTGTGAGGAATTACGTCGTGAATTACTCCAAAAGTTCTTCCCAATTGGTCGAACAAATGCCATGAGGCACGCAATCAAGACTTTTGCTCAAGGCCCAGGAGAGAAGCTACGCAACACTTGGGACAGATTTCACGATCTTCTCAGGAAGTGCCCACACCATGGTGTACCGAAATGGCACCTTGTGCAAGTATTTTACCATGGGCTGGATGACACACATCGGTGCCTGGCCGATGCATCTAGCGGTGGGAATTTTCTGATGAAGGACGAGAACAACGAATTTGAACTGTTCAAGTCCTTAGGAGAGAACTCGATGAACGTCGCTTCAATGAACTAGTTCTAGCGACCTGGAAAGCAACAAGTTAATGTCCACGAAGCTCAAGCCAAATCTGCCCAAGCCGACATGGACATTATCACCAAAATGCTGGATAAGATGGATTTGCTCAATAAAAAGCTCAATGAATTGATGCGAGCGAGATCCAGATCTTTTGGCAGCGCTGCTCTATTTCACTCCTCTAAAGCATCCTAAGCCCCCTCTGCTCGTATATATCCGATCACTCAGGATGTTTTCTCTCCATCTTCTCAGGATCCTGCATACCAAGAACCTGTGGACAATATGGATCTGGCACCATATAATCAGGGTTTCGCACCACATGATGATGCAAGTGCATATTCTTTTGATGAATTCTCATCTCATAGATCTTCGGCTTATGAAGATGTCAATGCCATTTAGGGATACTGGTGTAACAACCCATATTCTGAAACATATAACCCTAGTTGGCGCCAGCATCCCAATTTTGCTTTGTCTGGTAATCCACAGAGACCTAGTCATGTTCCACACTACCAAACCAGACATTACGGGAATATGCAGAACACGTATCCTAGGCAGCAGCCATTCCCATCTCAGCAGCAATAGACACGCTCTATCTATCAGCCACTGCACCAAGCTGCCAACTACCCTCCAAAGCAGGCCGACCCTTTGGAGTCGCTAAAGGAGGAATTGCAGGCATCTATTCAGAAATCTACTCATGACAACCTCCAAATAATAAAGGCAATGGCTGACCAAATACAGAGCATAAAGAACACGCAAAACCAGATGATGCAGGAGCATAGATCATAGGGAGCTTTACCCTCCCAACCTGCCATGAACCCGAGATTTGTGCAGAATCAAGGTGCCTCACCTAGATTCCAAGCATCACAGGGGCAAGCACACGCAGTTATGCATGCACCTCCACATCCCCTGGTTATGGGCTCAGTCAGCCACCTCTGTTGCTAAACCTTGTGTATCCAGACCAACCCGCTCCTCTGCCCTTGCATGGACAGCATGCCGATGCAAAAGCTGTTACCCTAAGGAGCAGAAATACTACATAGGACCCACTACCTAGGCAACCGGGTAATGATTTTTCCCGTGCCATACCATGAGATGGCTCGCAACGCTCTTCCTCTCACAAGCCATCTCCATTAGATAAAGGAAAGAAGCCTTTAGACCCTGAAATTCCCATCCCTTTTCCTATGGCCCTAACACGAGATTCAGCACGAAAGGACACACGAAATTTCAAGGACCTAAAATCTATGTTCAAGGAAGTTCACATTCAGGTCCCTCTCCTCGAAGCGATAGATCACATCCTAGCTATTGCAAGGTTCTTTAAGGACTATTCTACTCTGAAGTGGCAGCAGAGGATCGGACGACAAGAAGTATTATCTGAGGAAGCCAGTGTAGTTATTTTAGCTAACTTACCTCCCATGAAGAAGGACCCGGGCACACCATTGATTTCCTGCTTGTTGCAGAATTCCCCTTTTGATAGGGCCCTTCTTGACTTGGGGTCATCCATCAACCTAACTCTCACTATAGTATTTGATCAATTTCAATTCCAGGAGTTAAAGCCCACCTTGGTTACCATACAGTTGGCTAACCGATCTATAAAAACACTGAGGGGGATGGTTGAAAATGTGATCGTAAAAGTCCAAGGATTCTTCTTTCCAGCGGACTTTTTTGTTCTTGATATGGAGGTTCCTCCTAATCTCCATGATGCACTGATTATTCTAGGTTGCTGATTAGTCCATAGTTGTGGGCTATTTAAATATTTAAGTGCCTACACATTAGGTTAATTCTAACATTTATTTAGTATAAATTAGGATGTAAATAGATTAATTCATATTTTAATTTAATTACATAATCCATGCATTGCATTCATACTTTAAGTACATTTAGAATTAGTTTAGAATGGCATTTATCTAATTAGATAACCAATTAGGTATATTATTTTTATTAACATAAAAGTTGAGGGTCTGCAAATAAATGGCCCTAATATTTTAACATTATTTTATTTTCTTCTTGCAGGAACGGCTACCTGCCGCTCCAACGACGAACGGCTGGTGCAGTGAAGAACCCATTCAAGTGGGAGCAGATGTGATCGATCTGGTCAGGTGGATGATTTCAAATGTGTGCAGGTCACTACAAAAGGAGGAGGGAGGCAGCCGAGCTCGGGAGGCCTCCGCCACCGACCCACCATTGTGCAGAGAGAACCTCTCTCTTCCACTCCACACTGCCAACCTCTACTGTGGCGACGAGTCTCCATCACTGTGGGCGTGTAGTGTGACAGGCCACACCGCCATCCGGAGCTCGTCGCATCACCGTGAGCACCTTAGCGTGCATCCTCCTTGCCGTCATCGCCGACCACCATCACCGAGCTGCTGATTCCGCCACCCTCTCAGTAACTTAAGACGTCTGGGGAATTTCCCAGACGTCTGAAGTTACCCGCTCACTTCACCGCACACGCCTGAAGTCGCCTGCAGACCCCTTCCCGCACTTGCAGAACCTTCAGTGCACCCACGTCCGTCAACCTTCAGCTCAAACGCGCCTCAACCCTCCAACAGCCATGCCTCCGCCCGCGCCTGCAGACCACCGCAACCATCTTCCACGCGCCTGCAGACCACCACAACGCTTCCACGCGCCTGCAGACCAACGCTTCACCACAACTGCAGACACCTTCGCCCGCGTGCCCGCCACCAGCAGCAGCTACCCGTGCATAGCTGCAGTCCAACCACGCAAGCCCTCCTCAACCGCGCCCATCTCCACGTGCTCACCGGCTGCAGCGCTCTCCACTCGCCTGCAGACCCGCGCAACCATTCTCCCGCGCCTGTAGATCAGCACACAACTGCAGAACGCTAACCGCTCTTCCCCACTCCTGCAGCATCCTCCGCCCGCTCTTACAGAAGCGCTCGCAGCTTGCGCACACACGCCAGCCGCCCGCAGCGCCCAGCCACCAACGCACAACAGCCCGCAGCGCCCTCCGCCCACGCACAACAGCTTGTGCGCCCTCATCAGCTACAGCTGCACCCGCTCAACCGCCTGCAGCCGCCACCAGCAGCACCTCCGCCGGAGCTCGTCCGGCCACCTCCGACCGCCGGGCGACTCGCCGCCACCACCGATTCGAAGCTCTTGGTCCAAGGGACCTCCTCCGAGCTTCCCGCGCCCAGCCATCGGCTCCTCGTCGCGCAAGACAAAGGGGAAAAATTCCCCTGTTTTGCTACAGTAAACTGTCAATTAAAATTTACATTTTCTGCCATTTCCACTTTTTAATCATATTTTATTGATTCTGCATTGCGGAAAATATCCTTTAGTTTCTCATAATTGCGATTTCAACATTGTTTCTTGCTTAAACCTTAATCTAAAGGCAATCTTGGCTTGGTTTTTGTCCAAATTGACTACGAACAAACATTTTTAAGTGGCATGAATTTTAATACGTTATTGCCTCCCTGTGGATACGACCCGCTCCTCTGCGAGTGGTTATTTCTTGTTAAAAATTGATTAGTCGATTTTTCCACCACATTAAACTACAAACGACTTAAAAGCGAAAGATCGACCAGTCAAATGGCACCGTTGCCAGGGAGGCAATAGACGCAATAATTTCGCCTAATTTTATTTTGATTATTTGTCAACTGCATAGAGATTTGACCATCTATTATTTTCTTTTCTGTGCGAGAAATTTTATGCAAGAATCAACCTGTGTGAGAGGCGACCCTTGACGTTGTCAGACGAGAAGTGGACGAGCAATTTTGAAAGGAGGAGAAGGACGAGGACGCGACGGACACCATTGTATTTGGTCGCTAGTTTAAATAGAATAGAATTAAGACTGTAGACTTAATTTTTCATTACAGTTAGTTTGAAACCCTTGTTCTAGGGCATATTTTGAGGGGTCTGTTCCCCAATTTTGTTTTGGGCCCGTGATGGGTAATTTTTGGGAGTCTATTCCCTTTTCTTTATATTTAGGTTTATTTTTTTATTATTATTACTTTTATTTGCTTGTGCATAAGTAGTTCTAAAAAAAATAGAAAAAAAAAAACGGGCTGCCTGCTAGAAGCTGCCTGCCCTAGGATGAACCATTTAGGTCTGTATGAGCAGCCTCTAGATTTACTTTTCTGCATTGCGTGCATTCTTCATCGTAGATCGCTGGAGGCAAGGTATGCATTCTCTTACTTTGCATCCTATTTTTGATCACGCATTGCATTTGGGATTTAATGCGAAGACCACCTAATCTGTACTGAATAAATCTAACAAGTGGTCACATTTTTTTTTTTTAGAAAAAGGACGAATTAAAGGAAGGACATTTTAAAAACCAGGGATTTGATTTTCAAACTTGGCGTGCTATTCAAAGTTCAAAATCTTTGACGGTGTATGCACACTTATTTCACTTGCACCACGGCACGCTTCTAGACACTCCTTAGGTTTGGAAATACTAGGACAAGAGCCCTCCTATCGTTGGATTCTGAAGTGTTCGAAACTTGAGATCAAAGGTTTTGCAAGTCCAAAGAGGGGGATACCCTGTCACGGATTTTTGGGGGTAGTTGAGGAGCACCGCGAAAGCACAGCTTCAAAGGAAGGCTTAGGCCTACTTCCATCCCTCGATCTTCCGTCTTTGGATTTACTTGACCATTTGAAATTTAGGGAAGAACACCTAAGCTCCAACTAGGTCTTCTTAGGCGAACCGTAGGTTGGCAATAGGCGCGTAAATTGACTGAACAAATTGTATTGTCACCTGCAATCTGACTTAAAATCGAAAGCTTAAATTGGGAAAGACCTAAAAGGTCATTTTTGAATTGTGTCTTGCTTGGGGAATTCTGATTGAAGTGTGAGTTAGAATGGACCACATTGATTTTCATCCCTTCACATCTTGCCCACACCCTCACCCCCACTCTGCATCCTTCGATCCCAGACGCCGTGATGGTCCATTCCTTGATGGACATAATTACAATCATTGGGATCCGTTTTACTCCTATTATGGGAGTATTGGCCTAGTTAAGCCCCAAATTAGTGAGCAGAACTCTGGTGAGGGATTTGCTTTGCCCAATATCCCACATACCAAAGAAATACCCAACCCACCCTCCCTGAAAACTTATAATGGTTGGACAAACACTCCTGGGTACTATAAGCCTGAGCCTGACTTCTCTTATGATAGAAATGACCTCTCCGCTTTGAAGATGGAAATACAGAAAATGCAAAATGAAATGAGTGAATTGTTAGGAGAATCTTTGAGAGCAAGCCAACAAGAAAGAGATGAAATTAGCCACCCAATCTACCCCATTGACGATGACGTACACCCCTCCACAATAGATGCATCTCCCGTGGGAAAGCTACACTTTAAGTTGGAGGAAAATTTTGGGGAGAATAGCTACTTTTCGAGGATCGATTTTGAAACCTCCCCATTAGATGACAATTCCTTGAGCGATCTACACTTTAGGTGGGAGGAAAATACACATGACAGTAGCTATGTATTGGATGAAGAAAGGTGGCAACCCGAGGAAGATGATGATAAGGATGAGTATCCACCTAAATTATATTGGAGTCAAAAGAAGGGAATGATGGTACCATTGGAAGACCTTGACCCAGATGATAGTATTTTCGTGACATTTGATGAAGTGGGTCAAAGTCAAGTTGTTAATCCTACCCTCCCTTCTGATCACGATATGGAACTCAAACCCACTCTTAGGGAACCTAACCCTAAAGAAATTGACATATCTGAGGAGTCTGATGTAACCAATGTAAACAATTTACCTCAGATAGAGCACCCTAGGGGATCTGCTGAGATATTAAATGATTCTAGACCTCGGGTACATGATGAATTGTGTGATGAGGAGGGAGACGAATTATATGAGGAACCTACAATCAATATTTGGAGTGACACTAAGGGTGATTATGTCTTATTTGAAGAGTTAGCCCCTGAGGATGTCACAAGTTTGACCAAATTAGGTTTCCTTGGCACACCCATTGATGATATTTCTCCTCATGATAAAATGATGGAAAATTTGGAAGCAATTTCTAAGATTTATGTGGATTCACATATAGACTCCGGGGAAGATTTGAGTAAAGAATAAAAACCCGGGGATGACATTGATAGGATAATCCCTAGATCTGTTGCTTCCAACCTGCCTTCATTCACTTCGAAGTCACCCTCTGATTTGCTTATATCTGAAAGCGAAATTCTGACTCCTGATGAAGAGCAGGAAGATCCATGTGATGGTGCAAGGAATGCTAGGGATGAAATTGAGGATTTAGAAAGAGTGTTTGGGATGGACACCAAGCTAATTAAACCCAACCTAGATCTTATGGCCATCCCACAACATCGTAACTTGGACACCCTAGATGATCCTTGCCTTAGAGAATTGCTCACTTTTGTTCGGACCAGGGGGCATAACAGACCAATATTTCCTGTAATGGAGTATCGGGTATGGATTGATGATTTATTTAGTCAGCCCATTATCCTGGGGGTTTATCTCTGTACCATTCCTTCCCCATTCTTTTTGGAGGATCCTTGTCATCCTCCCCCTACCCCTTTGGAGGTTGTTTTACTTGTTTATCCTTTAGAACTTCTTCTGGTGACCTGGGAAGATTTCATTCCCATTTTAGTTGGGCGAGCATTTGCTATCGGAATTCATCATCAGCTCGCCAACATCCTAGGTTACCTATTTTCTAGGCCAACATTGCTTTGCTCTTTTTTAGGGCCTATTTCTGCAATTCTTGAACCTGATTTTCAGGTTCTTTGGCTATTCAGCCCAGCTTTAACCCAGGTAATATCCTTCTATGCAATGAGGACATTGCAAATTTTAGGCATGGGGGGGTGTACTTGGGGATATACATAGCATAATTGCATACATTTGTACATATATAAAAAAACGAGGAAAAAAAAAAAGGGTTTTGAGCTTAACTGGCTAGATCTTGCAGTCTTAAGCAAATCAGAACTCTAGGCTAGACTAAGTTAATTCTAGGGTCAAACTTTAGAAGCTAAATGAGCTACTAGCATTAGACATTTAGGGTCCTTTGTGGACTTAAAAACTTATGTAGGAGTTAAGTTGCGGACCATTCCTCAAGAGGTTGAGGAAGGGAAGCTAAGGTTTGAGTTAAAGGGTGGGGTAATACCTGGAGTCTTATTCTATCTTTTGGTTTACGGGTCCTTGTAACTCAGGCATCCAAATTTCACACACTTGGTCTGGTAATCAACTTAATTTCTGTCTTTCTGAAAAGAGATTTGGTTCTCTTAGTTTTGACTTGAGAGAGGCTTGAAAACACATTTTGATTGGAAGAGTTATCGCCGCAGGAGAGGTGGAGTATATACTCACCTTGAGGATGCGATGATAACATATTACCTCCTCGGCACTTGTCTCTTAGGATATCCATCCTACTGGGGGCATGTAAGTGCATTGCGCGGTTCAGGTACCATGGGTGGCCCTACCTCGAAGTGCCGATTGCCATAGGCCTGAATTCGCTTAAGAAATCCATGGGCGATACTATCTCGAAGTGTCGATTGCCAGGAGTTCATGGGGTCGTTATGGGCGCTGCTATCTCGAAGCATCGAAAGCCAGGCACCCTTTGAGGTATGGTAATGGGGACAATGAATCCGACACAGACCGTGTTGATAGCTGATCTGAGGTTAGACTTAGAAAAATCCAAAAAAAAAAGTATATATATATATATAAAAACCTTTAACTCAAATAACTCAGACCAATACACAGGCATGGTTGCTTTAATCTCAGGGATCAATAAACTTTAGGGTAGAGTCAGAAATCAGGGAAACTTGTGCCTGCAACTTGTCTTTAGCCAACCTAGTCTGTAACTTAGCAACTACTTAGGAACCTTTGGTTTAGAGCCTGAACTTAATATGCTTCTGAAGGAAGACTAAGTGAGTTAACTAGTCTACTTAGAGTGCTAGGTTTCACTTAATTTTGCTAGGGACTGGCAAAAACTAGGCATGGGGGTATTTGATTAGCCCATAGTTGTGGGCTATTTATATATTTAAGTGCCTACACATTTGGTTAATTCTAACATTTATTTAGTATAAATTAGGATGTAAATAGATTAATTCATAGTTTTAATTTAATTACATAATCCATGCATTGCATTCATACTCTAAGTACATTTAGAATTAGTTTAGAATGGCATTTATCTAATTAGATAACCAATTAGGTATATTGTTTTTATTAACATAAAAGTTGAGCATCTGTATATAAATGGCCCTAATATTTTAACATTATTTTATTTTCTTCTTGCAGGAATGGCTGGCTGCCGCTCCAACGACGAACGGCTGGTGTAGTGAAGAACCCATTCAAGTGGGAGCGGATGTGATGGATCTGGTCGGGTGGATGATTTCAAATGTGTGCAGGTCACTACAAAAGGAGGGAGGCAGCCGAGCTCGGGAGGCCTCCGCCACCGACCCACCACTGTGCTGAGAGAACCTCTCTCTTCCACTCCACACTGCCTGCCTCTACTGTGGCGACGAGTCTCCATCACCGTGGGCATGTGGTGTGACAGGCCACACCGCCACCCGGAGCTCGTCGCATCACCATGAGCACCTTAGTGTGCATCCTCCTCGCCGTCATCGCCGACCACCATCACCGAGCTACTGATTCAGCCACCCTCTCAGTAACTTAAGACGTCTGGGGAATTTCCCAGACGTCTGAAGTTACCCGCTCACTTCACCGCACACGCCTGAAGTCGCCTGCAGACCCCTTCCCGCACCTGCAGAACCTTCAGCGCACCCACGTCCGTCAACCTTCAGCTCAAACGCGCCACAACTCTCCAACAGTCACTCCTCCGCCCGCGCCTAAAGACCACCGCAACCATCTTCCACACGCCTGCAGACCACCACAATGCTTCCACGCGCCTGCAGACCAACGCTTCACCACAACTGCAGACACCTTCGCCCGTGCGCCCGCCACCAGCAGCAGCCACCCATGCACAGCTGCAGTCCAACCACGCATGCCCTCCTCAACCGCGCCCATCTCCACGCGCTCACCGGCTGCAGCGCTCTCCACTCGCCTGCAGACCAGCGCAACCATTCTCCCGCGCCTGCAGATCAGCACACAGCTGCAGAACGCCAACCGCTCTTCCCCGTGCCTGCAGTATCCTCCGCCTACGCTTGCAGAAGCGCCCGCAGCTTGCACGCACACGCCAACAGCCCGCAGCACCCTCCGCCCACGCACAACAGCCTGCGCGCCCTCATCAGCTGCAGTCGCACCCGCTCAACCACCTGCAGCCGCCACCAGCAGCACCTCCGCCAGAGCTCGTCTGGCCACCTCTGGCCGCGGCGCGACTCACCGCCACCACCGATTCGAAGCTCTTGGTCCAAGGGACCTCCTCCGAGCTTCCCGCGCCCAGCCATCGGCTCCTCGTCGTGCAAGACAAAGGGGAAAAATTCCCCTGTTTTGCTACAATAAACCATCAATTAAAATTTACATTTTCTGCCATTGCAACTTTTTAATCATATTTTATTGATTCTGCATTGCGGAAAATATCCTCTAGTTTCTCATAATTGCCTTTTCAGCATTGTTTCTTGCTTAAACCTTAATCTAAAGGCAATCTTGGCTTGGTTTTTTGTCCAAATTGACTACGAACAAACATTTTTAAGTGGCACAAATTTTAATACGTTATTGCCTCCTTGTGGATACGACCCGCTCCTCTGCGAGTGGTTATTTCTTGTTAAAAATTGATTAGTTGATTTTTCCACCACATTAAACTACAAACGACTTAAAAGCGAAAGATCGACCAGTCAGTTGCCCATTTCTGGCCACCGCCCATGCAAACATCAACTGTGCATAACGGTGCATGGAGATTACCCTGGGAAACGAAAAGCTTAGATTGGACATTTTCAGGGCATCAAAGAACTTCGATTGTGACTTGATCGAGGAGGATAGTGACGACGAAGATTCAGCTTTCTGTAGGAACATTCGGCTCCTTTGCAGCGATGCAATGGCACATTCATCCTCACTATCAAGGGTCTTTGATCATGATCCGCATGAGACTGAGACTACTGATATACACATTTTATCCCATAGATCTGGTTGTCATGGGTGTTCATCTGCTCCTAACACCCCTGATTCTGACTATCCTATCCTATCCAACACTGATATCTTATGATAGGATTACATTACCACTGTAGGTGGATTCTTCATGAACCAGGATCAGCAATTTTTCGCTATTGTTTCCTCTCCTCCCTTGCATAACCCTCCCAACCTCCACTACTAGAGCTACAACCCTTACTTGATTCGCTAAAATACGTGTTTCTGGGAGAAACTGAGACATACCCAGTGATTATCAATGCTCACTTGACTCTACATCAGGAACACCAGTTGATCTCTATTTTGTGAGCACATAGGGTTGCTATCGGGTGGGGCATTGCTGATCTCCATAGAATTCGCTCCTCATATTGCACTCACCATATCTGCACTGATGAAGGGTGAGACCGACAAGAAAACCTTAGAGACGCCTAAATCCAAATATGTTGGAGGTTGTCAAGATGGAGATCATTAAATGGCTGGACGCAGACATTATCTATCTGATTTCCAACAGCCAGTGGGTGAGTCCCATTCAGATAGGTCCCGAAAAGGTGAGACTCAAGAAGCTGGGTCTGCATTGACTACAAGAAAGCATTGGCATTACCACCACAAAATTGGTGGGTCTACATTGACTACAAGAAGCTAAACTTAGCTACCAAAAAGGATCATTTTCCTTTGCCCTTTATTGATCAGATTCTAGAATGGCTAGCCGGGCATAGTTTCTTCTGCATTCTGAATGGATACTCCAAGTACAATCAAGTCACAATCAACCCGGAAGACCAAGACAAGACAACTTTTACGTGTCCATTTGGAACATTTGCTTCTAAGCAGATGCCTTTCAGCCTTTGCAACGCACCAGCTACTTTTCAGTGATGGCTGATGGCCATCTTTTCAGACATGATCGGGGATTGCGTAGAAGTGTTCATGGATGTCTCTCCATGTTTGGAGATGATTTTTCATCTTGTCTTGATAACCTTACAACGATTCTTAGGAGATGTATAGAAGTTAAACTAGTACTTTCATGGGAAACAAGCCATTTTATGGTGAGGGATGGCATTGTACTAGGTCATAGGATCTCCTCTAATGGACTTGAGGTCGACTGAGCTAAGTCCGAAATCATTGCACGATTAGCTTCGCCTAGCTCTGTCAGGGAAATCAGATCATTCTTAGGGCATGTCAGATTTTATTGAAGATTCATTTGAGATTTCTTGAAAATTGCTCATCCATTAATGAATCTTCTTGTATCTGACATGCCTTTTGAATTTGACTCCCCGTGTCTCACAGCTTTTGAGACCTTGCGAAGCACTGTCTCCAATGCACCTATTCTCCAACCCCCTGACTGGTTGCTCGACTTCGAGATGATGTGTGACGCCGCTGAATTCGCTGTCAGAGCTGTTCTTGGCCAGTGTCGGGAGCACGATCCATTTGTAATATACTACGCCAGCAAAATGCTGAATGAGCTTAGCGTAACTATACAGTCATTGAGAAAGAATTGCTGGCCGTAGTATTCGGGTTGGTGAAATTTAGGTCATACTTACTTGGATCTAAAGTTACCATCTACACTGACCATTCCACCCTCCCGCATTTCTTGGCAAAGAAGGATGCCAAACCTCGCCTTATCCGATGGATCCTTTTGCAAGAGTTTGATGTCGAGATCCGCGACAAAGTTGGAGCACATAATGTTGTGGCGGACCACTTGTTTCAGCTAGACCAAGACTACATTCCATACTCCCTGCCGATATCAGACCGATTTCCAGATGAGTCTCTACTATCTATCAACTCTGTGGAGTTTCCTTGGTATGCTAATATAGCAAACTATCTTGTCGCAGGAAGGCTACCTGTGGGATTATCCAAGGATCAAAAGCTCAAATTTATATCAGAGGCTAAGTTCTATTTTTGGGATGACCCGTTGCTCTTTCGCATTGGGGCTGATCAGATCATCCATAGATGCATCCTTGATTCAAAAATCGCTAGTGTGCTATCCTTCTGCCACAGCGACGCTTCTAGTGGTCTTTTCTTGGGCTGGAAAACTGCTGCAAAGATTTTGTAGTTAGGATTTTTCTGGCCGACCATTTTCAAAGATACACACTAGTTTGCCAAGTGCTATAAGCGTTGCCAGGCAGTCGGTTCTATCACCCGAAGAGACATGATGCCTCTCTAATCCATTCTGGTCGTAGAAGTGTTTGATGTCTGGGGCATCGACTTTATGGGCCCCTTCCCGAAATGGCATGTCTTTACTACATACTCCTCACAGTAGACTATGTCTTAAAGTGGGTAGAAGCCATCCCAGCAAGATGAGCTGATCATAAGGCTGTTATATCCTTTGTCCGAGAATTTATTTTTGCGAGATTTGGAGTTATCCGCACCCTAATAAGTTATGGGGGAAGCCACTTCATCCATGCCCATTTCAGATCATTATTGAAGAAATACAGGTGCAGGACCGCATTGCTACCCCATCTCACCCATAGACCGATGAGCAGGCTGAAGTATCAAACCTTCAAATCAAGCCTATTCTTCAAAAGACGGTTTGACCTGATAGGAAGGATTGGTCTGATCGGTTGATTGATGCACTATGGGCATATCAGATAACGTACAAGGCCCTGCTCAGAATGTCACCATACCACATGGTGTATGGAAAGGCCTGTCACCTTCCTATGGAGTTGGAGCACCGTGCCGTTTGGGCGGTGCAGAAGTGTACTTTTAACCTGGAGGCTGGAGGTTATGAAAGGAAGCTCCAGCTTAGTGAGTCAGAGGAGATTAGGTTGGAAGCATATGAGAATGCAAAAATATACAAGGACAAGACAAAAGCTTTCCATGATCAACACATCAGGAGGAAGGAGTTTGCACCTAACCAGTAGGTTTGGTTGTTTGACTCCCGACTCAAATTCTTTTCGGGAAAGCTTAAGTCGAAGTGGACTGGGCCATTTCTGGTGGTCCACCCGTACCCTAACGGGGCGGTCCAAATTAGAGAGCCAAAATCTGGGCATGTTTTTACGGTTAATGGCTAGCTCCTCAAACCATTCTTTGCCTACGAACCTCCTCCTGCTGACGAAACGATACATCCTCTTGAGGGCGTATGACTGATGAGTTGCCTACCTGGAGACATTATACTTACCTTGTATACATATATACATACCATATATACAAAGAATATTTCATTTTTGTATAACGTTTTGCATATTGTCTATGTCATTGCAGCGATGGCATGAGCTAAATGATAACTCAGAAGCAGTTCCAGGTGATTTCTATCCATATACACTGAGCTTTATTTCTTTTAATCATGCATGAGGACATGTGACAAGTCGATTCTTCGCTTTTAAAGTCATTTTTCACATAAAATGATGCGTCGTTTGTAGTTCTATGTGGTGGAAAAATCAACTAGTCAATAATTAAAATAACCACTCGTAGAAGAGCGGGTCGTATCCGCAGGGAGGCAATGACATATTTAAACTTGCACTGGTTAAAAACATATGTTCATAATTAGTTTCGACGAGAATCGAGCCAAATCTGCCTTCAGATTAAGAAAACATCAAGAGAACATGCTAAAATGTCAATTTTGCACAACTAAAGGATATATTTTGCAATACAACTTAATAAAATAATAATAAAAGTTGAAAATGGCATAGAATGTAAATATTAATAGAGTGTTTACCTTAGAAAAATAGGGGAGCTTATTCTCCTTGTCCGTGCGCGAGGAAGATGGAATGGCCGGAGGTGTGAAGCTCGGAGGAGGATCTCTAGACTAAGGACTCTGTGATGGCGGTCGCAGCGAAGTGCGAGGTGCCCCGAGGTGGCCGGACGGAGGTACGGTGGTGGTTGGTTCTAGTTGATGCTGAAGTACTTCACGCGGTGAACTCGTAGGCCGTGCAGGCGTACGCGGGCGCGGCTGAGCTCGGCCGCAGCTACTACTGCTGCATACGGCTGGCAGCACACTGCAAATGTCGATGGCATGCTACAGGGAGTGCAGCGGAAGTGCAGCGCACTCTACGCGCATGGCTGAAGGGTGTTTGCTATTGCAGGTGTGCGGCAGGGGCACGTGTGGGCTCGAGTGGCGCTGCTGCAGGAGGTGAGGCATGCCGAGGGGAGCTGGTGGGCGTGCGCTAAGGGTTGGAGCGCGGAGGATGGTGCACGCAGCAAGGGTATGCGTGGGGATGGCGGTGCTAGAGGAGATGAGTGCGTGTGGTGGAGCTATGGATGGTGCTGCACATTGGCGGTTAAGTGCATGTAGTGGATTGGAGATGAAGCTGTGGGCAGGGTATGTAGGCACGAATGCGCTGAGGAACACGCGAGGCTGATGAAGAAGAAGCTCGGTGATGGCCAAGCCCACTGGATTGGCGCGGTGAGCTGTCATCTCACCGGCCCACGGTGTGGTGGAGCTTGGCCTTGGAGACCACAGTGAGGAGTGGGTGCACGGTGATGGGCGGGTGGTGTCTCCTCCCCCATGACAGCTCTCTCTCCTCCTTTTGTAGCCACAGCCTTCGTTTAAAATTCAAAATGGCGTACCGTAAATGTGATGCGCAGGAGGAGGAGGCGGAGCCGAAGTCGAAGGAGTTACTTGTGCAAAGGAGAAAATAATAAAATATTATGGTTATTTATGTATAAGCCCTTAACTTCTATGTTAAATTAAAATAATGCATGCAATGCACCTAATTAGTTAACTAATTAAATGAATGCAATTCTAAATGCATTTAGTTATGAATGCAATTCATGAATTATGTAATTAAGTTAGAAATATGAATTAATCTATTTACATCCTAATGTAAGCTAAATAAATGTTAGAATTAATTTAATGTCTAGGCACTTAAATACTTAAATAGCCCACAAACATGGTCTAATCAAATATCCCCATGCCTAGTTTTTGCTAGTCGGTAGCAAATCCAAGCAAAACCTAGCACTCCAAGTAGACTAGTCAACCCAATCGGTCTTCCTTTAGAAACATATTAAGTTCAGACTCTAAACCTAAGGTTCCCAAGTAGTTGCTAAGTTACGGACTAGGTCGGCTAAAGACGAGTTGCAGGCACAAGTTTCCCTGATTTTTGACTCTACCCTAAGGTTTATTGATCCCTGAGATTAAAGCATCCATGCATGTGCGTTGGTCTGAGTTATTTGAGTTAAAGGATTTTTTTTTTTAATTCCTCTAAGTCTAACCTCAGATCAACTATCAACACGGTCTGTGTTGGATTCATTGTCACCATTACCATACCTCAAAGGGTGCCTGGCTTTCGATGCTTTGAGATAGCACCGCCCATAACGACCCCAAGAACTCTTGGCAATCGACACTTTGAGATAGTATCGCCCATTGATTTCTTAAGCGAATTCAGGCCTATGGCAATCGGCACTTCGAGATAGGACCGCCCATGGTACCTGAACCGTACAATGTGCTTACATGCCCCCGATAGGATGGCTATCCTAAGAGATAAGAACCGAGGAGGTAATATGTTATCATCGCATCTTCAAGGTGAGTATATACTCCACCTCTCCTGCAGTGGGAACTCTTCCAATCAAATTGTGTTTTCAAGCCTCTCCTAAGTCAAAACTAAGAGAACCAAATCGCTTTTAAGAAAGGAATTAAGTTGATTACTTACACCAGACCAAGTGTGTGAAATTTGGATGCTTGGGTTACAAGGACCTGTAAACCAAAAGGTAGAACAAGACTCCAGGTACTACCCCACCTTTTAACTCAAACCCTAGCTTTCCTTCCTCAACCTCTTGAGGAATGGTCAGCAACTTAACTCCTACTTAAGTTTTTAAGTCCACAAAGGACACTAAAGGTCTAAAGCTAGTAGCTCATTTAGCTTCTAAAGTTTGACCCTAGAATTAACTTAGTCTACCCTAGAGTTCTGATTTGCTTAAGAATGCAGGACCTAACAAATTAAGCTCAAACCCTTTTTTTTTTAATTATTTTTTTTTATGAATGCAAAATGTAGACATGCTATAAACAAAATTCCTCAGGTCCTCTCCCCCATGCCTGGTTCAAACAATGTCCTCATTGAAAACAAAAATAGTTAAAGGAAGATATTACCTGAAGCAGAGAATAGTAGGACCTAAGGCTCCTCAAGAGTGACCTCGTCAACCAGATGGCCATCCAAAGTAATGTATGGTTTTAACCGTTGACAGTTGACGATAAAGGGAGTTGCTGAAGAGGAAGGGTTTTTAATCTCCACAGCTCCATGCGGAAATACTTTAGTGATTATGTATGGCCCATCCCAATGAGATTTTAACTTTCCAGGAAAAAGCTTAAGTCTGGAATTGAAAGGTAGACTTGTTGGTTGGGCTCAAAGGTCTTTCAAAGAATAAACTTATCATGCAAGACCTTAGCTCTTTCTTTATAAGCTTGAGAGGTGTCATAAGCATCATTCCTCAGCTCCTCAAGCTCACTTAATTCTAGAAGTCATGCCTTACCAGCCTTCTCTAAATCCATGTTAACACTTCAAATTGCCCAAAGTGCCTTATGTTCCAACTCAACAGGTAAATGGCACGCTTTTCCATACATAATTCGAAAGGGAGAAATACCCAAAGGGGTCTTATAGGTCATTCGATATGCCCACAAAGCATCATCGAGCTTTTGGGACCAGTCTTTCCTATCTGGTCTAATGGTCTTTTCTAAAATATTTTTTATCTCCCTATTCGACACTTCAACCTGGCCACTTGTCTGAGGATGGTAAGGGGTAGCGACTTTGTGAGTCACTCCCAGACTCCTGATTAGCCTATTGAAGTGGTGGTTTCGGAAATGAGGTCCCCCATCACTTATAATTGTCTTGGGGCAACTGAAATGGGATATGATATTGGCCTTCACAAATTTCAAAACCACAGAGTGGTCATTTGTGCACGTAGGAATGGACTCTATCCATTTAGAGACATAATCAACTGCCACCAAGATATATTCATAACCATGGGACGACAGTAAGGGGCCCATAAAGTCAATTCCCCACACATAAAAAATTTCAACAGATTGAATAGGATGTTGAGGCATTTCATTCCTCTTCTCAGTCGTTCCAGTCCGTTGACATCTAATACAGGCCTTAACAAAATTATGAGAACCCTTAAATAACGAAGGCCACCAAAAATCAGACTGGAGAACCTTAAAAGCAGTTTTCTTAGCACCAAAGTGTCCTCCACAATGAAGTTCATGGCAAAAACTCAGCACACTTTGTTGTTCCTCTTCAGGTACACAACTCCTCAATACTTGGTCTTGTCCAATTCTAAGTAATTATGACTCTTCCCAATGAAAATATCTTGCTTGGGAAATGAATCTCTTTCTCTTCTGCTCATCCCAAGAGCCAAGAGTTTGTCCAATGACCAAGTAATTTATAGTATCTGCATACCAAGGTAAAGTTGGTGTTACCGCCATCAGAGTTTCATCGGGAAATGTCTCGCGAATGTCTCCAGAAAGAGAGCCATTAAGAGGAAGGCGAGATAGGTGGTCAGCCACAAGATTTTCTACTCCTTTCTTTTCACGTATTTCCAAGTCAAATTCTTGAAGGAGTAGGATCCACCTAATCAGATGTGGCTTAGAATCTTTCTTAGCAATGGGATGTTTAATTGCCGCATGATCAGTAAAAATAACCACCTTAGACCCAAGCAGATAAGACCTAAAATTCTCTAGAGCAAAAACTACAGCAAGTAATTCTTTTTCAGTGACGGTGTAGTTTTGTTGAGGTTCGGTTAAAGTCTTGCTTGCATAATGCAGCACATGAGGTCTTCCCTCAACCCTTTGTCCAAGGACTGCTCCCACTGCATATTCCGAAGCATCACACATCAGCTCAAATGGGAGTGTCCAATCAGGAGCTTGGAGAATAGGCACAGAGATCAAGGCCTCCTTTAGAGTTTGAAAGGCCTCGGCACACTTTGAATCAAAATTGAAGGAAGATTCCTTCGCCAACAAGTCACAAAGTGGCCTAGAAATTTTACTAAAATTTTTAATAAAGCGCCTATAAAAGCTGGCATGGCCCAGAAAGGATCTAATCTATTTGACATTCGTAGGCAATGGGAGTTTGGAAATAGAATCAATCTTGGCTTTATCTACTTCCAAACCTTACTAGGATACAACATGCCCAATTACAATTCCATTCCGTACCATGAAGTGACTTTTCTCCCTGCTGAGGACTAAACCAATCTCCTTACATCTCTTCAACACATTCTCCAGGTGCAGGAGACATTAGTTGAAAGAAGAGCCATAAATGGAGAAGTCATCCATAAACACTTCAACACACTCGTTAATCACATCCAAAAAGGTAGACATCATACACCGCTGGAAAGTTGCAGGGGCATTACATAATCCAAACGGCATACGCCTGAAAGCAAAAGTACCGTAAGGACTCATGCATGTCATCTTCTCTTGGTCATCAGGAAAGACTGCCACCTGATTGTACCCAGAATATCCATCGAGAAAGAAATAGTACTTATTCCCTACCAATTTCTCAAGAATTTGATCAATAAAAGGCAAGGGAAAGTGATCCTTTTGGGTAGCAGTGTTCACCTTGCGGTAATCAATACAGACCCTCCATCCAGTTGAGGGTCTAGTGACAACTTGTTCACCTTGGTCATTGGATTCCACAGTAAAGCCTGCATTCATTGTCACCACATGAATAGGACTTACCCATTTACTATCTGCAATGGGATATATGATCCCAGTGTCCAACCACTTCAAGATTTCCTTTTTTACCACCTCCCTCATATTAGGGTTTAGATGTCTCTACATGTCCCTAAATAGCTTGATGGAATCATCAATATAAATGTGGTGCATGTAGAGTGTAGAGTTTATACCCTTAATGTCAACAATGCTCCAAGAAATAGCTTCCTTGTGCCTAGATAAGCATTCAATCAGAGCTCCCTCCTGTGCCCCAGATAACACAGCCGAAATGATAACGGGGAGCGTATCATTGGCACCTAGGAAAATCTACTTGAGAGTGTCAGGGAGGGGTTTCAACTCAAGGTCGGGGGCTTGTATGGTTGAGGGTTTCATAATAGATGTCCCCATCACAAGAAGCAGATCTACCTTCGGCAGAAATGATGGGGGAAGAGACTCAACAGAAACACCTAGCAATTTCTCAAGTTCTAGTATATCCCCTTCACATTCCTCCAAGAGATGGGAATGCTCATTTAGCATGACATACTGAAGGGGGTCATCACAGAACATTGCAGGGGTTGCCTCTTCAATCAGGTCATCTATCACCTCAACTTGAGAACAATCCTCAAGTCCAGCTTGTTTGTAAGCATCAAACACATTAAGCCAGATTTTCCTATTCCCAAAGCCCATTTTCAATGCCCCAGTATTGCAATTGATTGAAGCATGCGAAGTTGCAAGGAAGGGGTGGCCCAAAATGATGGAGGGTTTGGTTGGCTTGTTGGTAGGGTCAGTGTCCAAAACTAAGAAGTCAACGGGAAAGAAGAAATCCTCCACTCTTACCAGGACATCTTCCAAAACTCCCCGTGGTGTCTTAAGTGATCGATCAGCAACTTGAAGGATTACTAGGCTAGGCTTCAGATTGCCTCCCCCAAGTTGTTCATACACATATCTCGGAGGGATGTTCACCCCCACACCCAGATCAAGTAGAGCCTCATCAATTTGTAAGTCACCAATAACTACTGAGATGTATGGGGCTCCTAGGTCCTTAAGTTTCGGGGGTGTTGCATGTTGAACAATTGAGCTAACAGAATCAGGTAGGACAACTTTTGATTGGACCTATTTTCTAGATTGTCACTTTTTCGTGCATAGGTCCTTTAAGAAGTGGGCATAAGATGGAATTTGCCTGATAGCTTCAAGCAAAGGCATGTTAATCTGCACTTGCTTGAAAGTTTCCATAATCTCATCCGTCTTATCTGCTGGCTCCAGATGAGCCAGCAGAAGACTGCCCAGAGGTGGATAAGCGCTTTGGAAAAGGCACTCTCGATCTCTGGGTGGAAGGGATGTCATGTCGAGTAAGGGGTGGAACGGGGGCAACTTCTTCTGGTGAGGTGATTTCAAGCGGAGAAGATTTGGGCAAGTCTTCTTAGGTTGGGGTGAAAGTCGGGGTGGATGGATTTTTAGGGGGTGAGACTATAGGAGCATCGGGTTTGGAAATTTCTTTCCCACTCCTCAGAATAGTCACCACCTGAGCATGCTCCCTAAAGAAAATCCCCTTTCCTTTAGGATTTTCCTCAGCAGCACTGGGGAGCTTCCCAGTTTCCCTCTATCTAATGGCCTCAACAAGGTGTCCTATTTGTGATTTCATCTCATGTATAGCCTTGTCATGAGATTGGATGATGGCACTTTGACTTTCTTGCATAGTTTTCAACATCTTCAATTCATCCATCTTAGAGGTCTTAGGTTGGTCAAAGGTCTGAGGTTGGTTCATTTGATGGTTTTGAAAGGATTGTGATTTATAATTCCCTGAATTTGAGACATTTCCTTGTCTCGATGAAAAGTTTGGGTGGTTCCTCCATCCCTCGCTATAAGTGTTGGAGAAAGGGTCATTACGAGGTTTAGGATGGAACCCTTGAGCGACATTCAGATCCGCTTGTACAAGCTCAGGGAATTGGGAGGCCAAGTGGCAATCCACAGTGGCGTGTGTATTGCCTTGGCAAATTAAGCATTCGGAAGCTTGGGATGTGGAGGTGTTAGATACGAATGAACTCGGGTTCGACATAAGCCTTTCCATGTTTTGATTCAATAATTGAATCTGATAGGCTAAATTCTGGGTTTCCCTTGCCTCATTCGCCTCCAACTTTTTTTGCATATGAGTGGGCTTTCTATCCATGTAGGCAGAATTCAAGTGAATAGAATTCTCACTCAAAGTATCAAAAAGGTTCCAAGCTTCATCCTCAGTCTTCGATAGGTTCACGCACAGGCACCATCCATAGTTTGCCTGTGCGAATCATTAAGTCCGATGTAGAACCTTTCAACCAGTTGCCATTTAAGCACCTGGTGATGTGGGCAAAGACTTAGCAAGTCATTAAAGCGCTCCCGCACATCATGGACTGCTTCCCCATCCTTTTGAACAAAACTCATAATTTCCCTCCTAAAGTGATTGGTTTTGCTCATGGGGAAGTACTTCTTCAAAAACTCCTTCTCTCGGGCATCCCAAGTGTTAATATTATCAAGGGTGTGATACCAATACTTGGCTTTGTCCTTAAGGGAGAAGGGAAAGAGGGTCCGCATTTGAGCGTCATCAGTAATGCCCTGCAGCTTCACTGTGGAACAGTCCTCGTTGAATTCCTCTATATGCCTATAACGGTCTTCTCTAGCAGTACCATAAAAGGAGGGCAGCAAGGATATGGTACTACTTTTGATCTCATAAGGATTGTCCCCTCCAGGTCTACGTAGTGCAAGGCTAGCTTGATTGGTTGGAGTGAAATATTCCTTAAGGCTCCTTTGACCGGCCATTTCTACCCTTGGAAGGTTTCTTCTTAAGATTCTTTCAGGTTCTGGATCAAACACAAGTTGTCTCCTAAGAGAATGCCTACCAAGCATGCACTACAAACATAATTCAGAAGGACTTCTTCGGTCTTTACAAATTCAGGCTTTAACTTTAGTTCAAATTGTAGGTGACAAAACAAGTTGCCCAATCAATTACACACCTATTGTCAACCTTCGAAATGCCTAAAAAGACCTGGTTGGAGCTTAGGTATTCTTCCTTAAATCTCAAATGGTAAAGCAAATCCAAAGACGGAAAATCGAGGGATGCAAGTAGGCCTAAGCCTTCCTTTGAAGCTATGCTTTCGCGGTGCTTCTCAACTACCCCCAAAAATCCATGACAGGGTATCCCCCTCTTTAGATTTACAAAACCTTTGATCTCAAGTTCCGAACACTTCAGAATCCAATGGTAGGAGGGCTCTTGTTCTAGTCGTTCCAAGACTTAGGAGAGTCTAAATGTGTGCCATGGTGCAAAAGATATAAGTGTCCATTCACCACAAAAAGATTTTGAATTTTGAATCGCACACCACGTTTGAAAATCAAGTCCTTGATTTTTAGATGTCCCACCTTTAATTAGTCCTTTTTCAAGAATATATGTGACCACTTGTTAGATCACTTCAAGACAAATTATGTGGTCTTTGAATTAAGTCCAAATACAATGCGTGATCAAGAATAGGATGCAAAGTAAGAGAATGCGTACCTTGCTTCCAGCAATCAACGATGCGAGAATGCATGCAATGCAGAGAAGTAAATCTAGAGGCTGCTCATACGGACCTAAATGGTTCATCCTAGAGGCAGGTAGCTTCTAGCAGGTAGCTCATTTTTTTCTTATTATTATTATTTTTTAACTACTTATGCAGAAGCAAATAAAGGTAAACAATCCACAAAATAAACAAAAAACCTAAATCTAAAGAAAAGGGAATAGGTTCCCAAAAATTAGCCAACACGAGCCTAAAATAAAATCGGGGAACAAACCCCTCAAAATATACCCTAGAACAAGGGTTTCAAACCAAATGTGTAATGAAAAATTATGTCTAAAGTCTTAATCCTACTCTAATCAAATCAATGACTAAATGTATAGAGATGATCGTCGCATCCTCG
Source organism: Thalassia testudinum (assembly GCA_037157565.1). Lineage (NCBI taxonomy): Eukaryota > Viridiplantae > Streptophyta > Magnoliopsida > Alismatales > Hydrocharitaceae > Thalassia > Thalassia testudinum. The sequence goes on from JAZHRO010000031.1 coordinate 127,327,134, forward strand.
TCCTTCCCCTCCTTTGCAAGGTAGCTCGATCAATTTGTCCTCTGGTGACATCAAGGATCACCTCTCACGATGGTTGGTGTGATTGCGAGTCATAGAATATGTGTCACAGATCATTGCACTCACCTCTCTCTAATTCCTCGCATAAATTTCTCGCACAGAAAAATAATAAATGGTCAGATTACTGTGCAATGAGAAATAATAAAAAATTAAATCAGGTGAAATCATTGCATCTGTTGCCTCCCCGGCAACGGCGTCATTTGACGAGTCGATTCTTCACTTTTAAAGTTGTTTGTTGCATAAAATGATGTGTCGTTTGTAGTTCTACGTTGCAGAAAAATCGACTAATCAATAATTAAAATAACCACTCGTAGAAGAGTGGGTCGTGTCCACAGGGAGGCAACAACATATTTAAGCTCGCACTGGTTAAAAACATATGTTCACAGTTAGTTCGATGAGAATCGAGCCAAATCTGCCTTCAGATTAAGAAAACATCAAGAGAACTTGCTGAAATGGCAATTTTGCACAACTAAAGGATATATTTTGCAATGCAGCTTAATAAAATAATAATAAAAGTTGACAATGGCATAGAATGTAAATATTAATAGAGGCTTTACTATAGCAAAATAGGGAAACTTCTCCCCCTTGTCCGTGCATGAGGAGGAGGGAATGGCCAGAGGGGTGAAGCTCGGAGGAGGATCACTATACCGAGTGCTCCGTGATGGCGGTCGCGGGGAAGTACGAGGTGCCCTGGGGTGGCCGGATGGAGGTACGGTGGTGGTCGATTCCGGTGGCTACTGAAGTGCTTCACGTGGTGAACGTGCAGGCCGTGCGAGCGTGCGTAGGTGCGGCTGAGCTCGGCTGCAGCTACTGCTGCTGCGTACTGCTGGCCGCACACTGCAAACGTCGATAGCATGCTGTAGGGAGTGCGACGGAAGTGCAGCGCACTCTATGCATGCGGCTAGTGGGCGTTTACTATTGCAGGTGTGAGGCAGGGGCACGTGTGGGCTGGAGTGCTGCTGCTGCAGGTGGTGGGGCGTGTCGAGGGGAGCTGGTGGGTGTACGCTAGGGGCTGGAGCATGGAGGATGCTGCACGCAGTAAGGGCAGGCGTGGGGATGGCGGTGCTACAGGAGATGAGTGCACATGGTGGACCTATGGGCGGTGCTACACGCTGGCAGGTAAGTGTGTGCGGTGGATTGGAGATGAAGGTGCGGGTAGGCTATGTAGGTACGAGTGCGTTGAGGAACACATGAGGCTGATGAAGAAGAAGCACGGTGATGGCCAAGTCCACTGGATTGGTGTGACGAGCTGTCACCTTGCCGGCCCACAGTGTGGTGGAGCTTGGCCTTGGAGACCACAGTGAAGAGCAGGTGCACGGTGATGGGTGGGCGGTGTCTCCTCCCGCATGATAGCTCTCCCTCCTCCTTTTGTAGCCACAGCCTTCGTTTCAAATTCAAAATGGCGTAGCGTAAATGTGATGCGCAGGAGGCGGAGGCGGAGCTGAAGTCGGAGGATTTACCTGTGCAAAGGAGAAAATAATAAAATATTATGATTATTTATGCATAAGCCCTTAACTTCTATGGTAAATTAAAACAATGCAGGCAATGCACCTAATTGGTTAACTAATTAAATGAATGCAATTCTAAATGCATTTAGTTATGAATGCAATGCATGAATTATCTAATTAAGTTAGAAATATGAATTAATCTATTTACATACTAATGTAAGCTAAATAAATGTTAGAATTAACTTAATGTCTAGGCACTTAAATACTTAAATAGCCCACAAACATGGGCTAATCAACATGCAAACACTTAGGCATGGGGGGGTAGTTCATAAAAAATTGAAAATTTTTTGCCAACAATTGGGGGTATTAGATCATTTTATCAGGTGGTTTTATTAAAGATTTATTCATTAGTAGATTCCTCGACTTAGAATCTAGTATAATTTCATACTTGCATGTAGATTTTGCAATGAATCCTCTGTGAAAATCGATAGACATCTCTAGTTTGTCGAGAAGAAGCATCGCTTCCTCTCCTGAACCCTTGGATAGCCATCAGGGAGTCAGGTGAAGTATCTTCTAGTAGATCCGCCAAAATATATGTGAGGTGAGAGCAGAGAGTTTACTGGTGCTCTAAGGCTAGTATAAGGAATCTTTAATAATTGAATAATGACACTTGGAGTTGGGCATAGTTTTCGCTCTCAATTCTTACATACTAAATCTGTGAGAAATTCCATATGAGAGCCACCAAATAAGGCAAAAGCACAGAGAGCGGGTTCTGATAAAACTATGACTGAGGTGGATGGTCAAGACCATCCTCTACGGAATCCTCGTCTGAAGGAGGGTACTGATGTCAAGGTCAGAAATACGTTGTCCTATCCATTCCCTACCCGATGCCGAGAATAGTCACTTCCACCAAATAAGCCAACTGAGATCCTCTTGGTCATCCCAAAAATCCTGAAGAATGCCTCACATTTAAAAGTACGTATGTCGTGTTATGTTGTGCTGATAAATACAGCAGCATGTTGTGTTGTGGCATTGTGCCAATAGATTTGCAGATAAAAGAGTTGTTTGCTTAAAAGGAAAAAAAATGAAAAAATAATAATAAAAGAAAATAATAATAATAAGTGTTATGTGAAACATTTGCGTGATGTGAGTCAAGTTAAATGTTTTGAGGCAAAAACACCTACCACCCTCACAAGCCACCAAATACAGCCTTAACCTACTTTTTTTGTATTTTTGGTCGCCTGAATATGAGCTGAGGGCTTTTGACTTAGTCATAGGGCTATCAGAACCTAATTAAAGTGTCGTGCTTGTAAATTCCCCTTGTAGGAGGGGGTGACGTAATAAATTACGGAATAGAATATAAACAATCTCAAAAAATTCAATCACACAATGTACACAATTATTTCTAAGTGGAAACCTAAATCGGGTGAAAACCACTACCTAACCCTGTCGAGTTAGGATTTTCCGATCAACCAAGTTGATCAAATCCACTAACTGAATCACTTAAGTGAGGGTGATTCAACCTCAATTACAACCACACTATTTTATACGAGGGTAGCGTACCTCAAATCCCTTCTCTTCATGAGAAGGATTTTGTCTCACAAAGGAGATGGGAATTTGCAAAGCGAATACCCAACCAAAGGCCAAAGTAAAATAACAATAATCCTATAGAGCCAACAAAGATGATCTTAGCCTAAGCTTCTATAGGAATTAGGATGCTTCCCTTTGCAGAGGTGCGTCGACTTGACGCGGATGCGTGAACCATGAGGTAGCACTTCATCTCTCTCGTAAATGTTGGTGGGAGAGCGGGTATGCAAACGGAATTAAGCTCTCTAGATGATGGAACTTGAGCTAGGAGAGCAAGATCTTCTCTTGGACACAATAGAGTGGAAATGCTTGTTCTTGGTGTGTCTAGGTGGGTGTTTGAGTGGCAAAGGTTTCCCTCTATTTATAGAGGCTCTAGGAAGGCTTTGGAGGCCTTTGGAAAGCTTCCATAGCCGTTGGGTGTAAAGCCCAAGAGAATCAGGCCGAAATCAGGGTTAATCATGCCTCTGACAAGGTTATTAGATGTCTGATCCTGGCATCGGACGTCTGTAAAACCAGTTTAAGACGTCTGGGAACAAAGTCAGACGTCTAATTTTAGGCGGGTTTCCTTCCTGACTTCAATCAGATCTAAACAGGGCTCTAGTGCAAGTCCATCAGACAACATATAGGACGTCTGGAACTAAGTCTGGATGTCTGGAAACCTACTTTTTCTGCGAGAATGGATTTCCAAGAGATTGCAACTGCCATAAGATCTCTGAAAGGAGATTTTGGGTCAGTCGAGGCAAAATGGTCATTTATCAGACGTCTGGGAACACTTACGGACGCCTGATAAGGCTTTAACAATCATATCTTCATTGTTTACTAAGCCAGCCAACGGTCCACTAATTGGACATCTGGCAAAATCATCAGACGTCTTCTAAGACATCTGGACTAAGGTCTAGATGTCTAATTTCATCAGACAGAACTAACTAAGTCGAGCCTAAATGTTATCGAAGGTCTGAGTCAATAGTCAGACATCTTAAAACTCATTATCAGATGTCTGATTTTCAGATTAGACGTCTGAAAATGCTGTTTGAACCCTATATTGATTTTCTAAGTTCTCTACAGAAAACCTAATTATCCTAAGGTTGTGCAGGTGTTCCTAGGACTACTGTTAGGGTACTTTCAGGCTCTTTAACATTATGTTCTAAGGAACAAAGTGAGCAAGGAAATAAAGACAAAAGTACATGAAAGAAATAAATAGAATTCTATCCTATTCTTCTTGTCCTTCCAACTTCAATCTATCGCTCCTCGTGAATCTCCTCTATTCTCCATCAAGCTGCTCCAATCCATCCTGGATGCAAGCTCGAACTCCGTCTATTCATGTCTCCATTTGCAATTTGCCTGAAATCTAAGACTCCAAGTGCAAATGTTATATGACACGTGTTTTGTTATCATCAAAACAAACGATCGTGGTGCTCTAGCATCAACAATGCCATGTGAGACCAACAAATACATTTGCAAATCTGGTGAGATGTGAGCTCAGGAAGAAAAAGAAAAAAGAGAGAAGAGTACAAAAGATTAAAGAGAGCACAGTTTTTCCAGCCTCTCTCTAAGTTGATTTATTCAATAATCTGGAAATCTAAATTTTGAAATACTAGTCTTTATGAACGACCAGAAGAGAGTGAGCCACCAAATACAAATCCAGTTAACTCAGACATCTCCTACCCAAGCCCAACACTAGGGCCAAAATTAGAAAATATTTATAACCCCAAGAGAAGAGGTTTGCCTATCCTGACAAAATTTTACTAGGGGTCAAGTACAAGATTTTAATGTGTATCGACTCTTCACTTCGATCCGTTGCAGAAGCTATAACATTATACATTCATGGTTATCTAGATTCGGAATTTTTGAATGAAACAAAAGAAATAAATCTTTACTTCAACTAATGATAAAATGCATTTAGTCTTGCACTTACTAGGGACGAGCAAGATTTAAGCATGGGCGTATGATTGCATAGCAATCATAGGCCCTAAATCTCCTGAATTAAGTTAGAACTTAGTTTAACATGAACATTCTATATACATATGCATCGTATTCTTTATCGTAGTTGGTATATGTGTTTTATGCATTAAACTATGTTATTTGAGAGGTAATAATGATTGCAGGTAATCTAGGGCTGCAGATGACCGATCCAACCTTATGGATCTGTTTAGAATAACAACGGGAGTCGAATGCATCCAAGATCGCATCAATCAAACTCCTGTAGCACCCTAGGGAGTCGGTAGAAGAGTAAGAGCCAAGGGGCAAATTGAAGAAGATCCAAACCTCAGATGACAAATCCAACCATACGGATGGATCTGGATTGACGTTTGCAGTCCAACGGTGAAGAAATCAACTTAATCAGAGGCTTATGTCATCATATATAAGGAGAAGAAGAACAAATAGCCATGATGGCACCACGTGGCACCATCTTAGCCACACCTAGCTGCGCCCCCAGCTCCTGAAGGCACCTCTCCTCAAAGTGTGGGCCGTTGGATCTTCATCCAACAGCCATGAACATGCCACGTTGCCACTCAGATTGGATCAGTATAAATATGCATAAGCACATATATAAGATAAAGGCTTTGCATAGCACGTTGGCTCACGCGCGCACTCACATAAGCACGGAATGTGGGTTCGACCCCTGCACTACGTAAAATTGATGCAATAGGAATGTATGTGTGATTGGACGACGCAGAGCGTGCCACGTGGCGTGATCAGAGCGCATCGCGGGTGGGACGTGCGATTGCACGAGTTGTGCAAAATCAAGAAGGCACGTGAATCACACTTAGGATTTGTGAAGGAGCGATGCTGCGGCTGTCTAAGCCATCCGATCTCACGATTGGATAGCTTATGTTAAGGCGAGATTTGAAGGCATGCGGCAAAAGCAAAAATGCAAAGGCGTGGTAGCATGCACAGCCGCGCGATTTCAATTCGAGGGTACACGTTATGCCACATGGCGACACCAGAGAACATCGGAGGAAGGAGAACGGTTTTGAAGGCTTTTTGTTGGACAAAATTAGGGGCTGCAATGCCCTATTTGCCCCTCCAAGAAACTATAAAAGTGGCCTAAGGGTCCTCTTTCAAAGGCATTCAAGTAGCATTCAAGTAGAGATCTCCTCCTTTCTCCTTCTACTGCTGCTCTGCCCTCTGCTTCCCATCTTCATCTCTGCATCTCCGTCTGAAGCGTCCGTTCAGCCACCTCGGCAGATCATTCCTTCTCTCCTCAACCTCTCCAGAAGGCCACCATGGACCACCCATGGTGCCCTCGTTCTGTTACCTAGATAGTTTTATTCATGGTTATAATTTTTTTAGTTATAGTTACATGTATGCAATTCATGTTCAAACCCTCTGCATAATATATATATATTGTGATTCATTGTCTCTACTATTTAGTAATTAGATTTAGAATAAGTGCATGAAATCAAAAGCTCTTTCTTCCTCCTTGTGATCGACCGAGACTCACCAGTTCCGTTAATTTTATTTGTTGAGATGTATTTCACGCTACAACGACGTGTTTATCTTTTACGCGATCTACGTCTCGATCAATGTGCATCTTTTATTATGGATTGCAAGAGGGCATTCACAATCTGGTTGATGCCTCTTATGGAGGGAATTTCTTGAATCGTGATGCAAAATCTGCCTCAAAACTATTTGAAGGGATGGCAGAGAATTCGATCAACAATGCATCCATGTCTCAATTCACGCGGGGAACCGATACATCGCATCAAAAATCGCAGAAGGGCATTCATGAGATCAGGAATCTATCTAGTTCAAAGGATTTAGAGATCAATGCAGAGAAACTGGACAAGGTTAACATCATAGAAAAGCATCTAGATGAGGTCAGAAACATGATGAAATCTTTTACGCCTCTAATCGCTACGCAAAATCCCATGCATTTACCTATTTCGCAAATTCCCGCGGGGAGGGAGTTTATGAATTATCTGGATTCTAGAGATCCGTCATCCTTGGTTTATCTCTCTACTCTTGCACCAACAAAAAGAGGGACCTTTGTTCCCACATCTTTCCCACCCTTTTCCCTACCCTTTGTTATTGCAGAAAACACACCATATCTTTTTGATTTGCATGCCATCTAGGAAAACACTCCAAGATCAAATCCTTATTCTAATACCTATAATCTTGGATGGAAAAGCCACCCAAATTTCTCTTGGGCTGATCAAAATCGAAGACCATCTTATCTAAATCAGACCCATCAAAACCCACCTTTGTTGCCTTCTCAACAACCGAATGCGAGACCCAATCCCGTAAGTATACAAAATTACTCTGGCACAAATAGAGATACGCACCTCAATCAAATTTTGCAAGCTGTTACAAAGAGTCAGCAATAGAATGCTGAAGCTCTTGCAGAGATTCAAAGTCAATGTAAGTTATAATTAGCTAATTTACGAAATCAGATCATGCTTTTGGCTGAGTCTTGTCAGTCAAGTACTCTTCAATCTCAGCAAATTTTGAATCCTAGGAATCTGCAAAATCGTAGGCAACATCAGGGCCAAATACACTTCAATCAGACCTTTGATTCAAATCAAAACCCATCCTTTGTACTTCCTGAAAATAATCCACCAAACCCGCATCAATAGCCTTTGTTGTATCAAAATGACTCACCTATTATCAAGAATCAGAATTGACTTTGCTAATCTTCTGAACTTGGTTGGAATCACTTCTTATATTGCCTCAATCTTTAATATTATAAATCTTAACCCAAATCAGATCTACTTTTTATGAGATCCACTCTAATCTTTCTGAGATTTTTAGCGGGAATCTGATTTTGGTTCTATGAGATCTCTTTTAGGAAATCTCAGGGTGAGTTTTACCCGAGTGGTTTTATCTGTTTTCCTATTTTCTTGAACCAATTCTTCCATAATTCCTTTGATTTTACCATACATATTGTTTATAGGAGTTCTTGATTAGGGTTTACACCTAGCTAAAGGCATAAAACTTACCACCTTGTATATAGATGTTTCCTATTTTCCACACTTTTCTCGACACATACACTTGAGTCTATTTTGATTTGTCACTTATTTTACACTGATTACCTTCACTTAGTCCGACTGACCACTCTAACCTTTGGTCAGAATAGAAATCGTCTGCACAGAGATCTTTGATCTCCTCTTTCCTACTACTTTCATCACCCTACACTACGTGAAGTGTAATATCTTTTCCACCCTTCTTACAATGAGGACATTGTAATAATTTGGCTTGGGTTGGTGTGAAGTGACATTTTCACTTCAAGTGTATTTGTAGATACCCACGAAATTTCAAAAAAAAAAGATATACTCAAAAATTCAAAAAATTTCTAGAAAAATAAAAAATACCCTAAAAATTTGAAAAATTTTGAAAAATTCATAGGAATTTGAACATCTTTATAAAGCATAAAAAAAAATATACAAATATAAAATTTAAAAAATTACAAAATCATAAAAATAATAAAAGGGTTTTACATTTATAATAAAGAAGAAAAAGAAGATACCAAAAATATAGTTATACTTAATTATATTAGTAATTAAGAGCTTAAATTTTGCTTTTAGGCCAGAAACAAAATATATATATATATATATATATATTTTGTAAATAGTATTTTATAAGAGCATTGAATCCATATTTAGATTTTTACTTAAATAATCTTTTCGAAACACACATCTGTTTACGAAATTTTGAACAGGATTTTGTTTGAGTTAGTATCTGAAACCCTACGGATCTATTTTTCTACTCTTTACCCTGAGATAAAGTAACTAAGGTGTATTAAGTTTAAAACTTGAGTTTTGGAATTAAATTGTAACTTTCTTGGTTAATTAGACTAAGTCCTTTCATTTTTTTTGAACATCTATTTTTACCACCAAGTTAAGTAAAAAGGCTAGATATTCAGAGTTAATTAAGTAAAGAGCTGGTAGAATCTTAGTCTTAATGTCTATCAGGCCATAGTTAGCTTAATCAACTAGGGACATTCCTTTAGACTTAGCGAGTTGTGTCATGGCAGATCCTGTGGGAGGAAATTAAGAGTTTAAAGGACCTGAGAGTGAATGGCTTTGCTATCCAAGCACTAGTTTGGGAGCTGTATAACCTAAGCATCCAAAATTTACACACATAGAGTTGTCTTGTTGGCATCTGAGACTATGAAAACACAGATGTTAAGAGATCGATTCTGAATCCTCTTTAGTCTAAGGATTTTCGCAAGGCTACTCTTGAAAGGGTGAAGGATGTGACACTCACCTAGAAAAAGGAATTGGAGTATTATATTAGTAAGAAAAATGAGGAGGATAAAAAAAATAAAACACCCTACAGTTAAGCACCTTGCTACAAATGGGTGCTTATGCAGTTTATCCACCAAATAAAGCATCTTGGTACAAATGGATGGTACCCTTCCTTCCATCAAATAAAAGAACACCTCGCTACATATGGGTGTTCTATCCTACAGAAAAGAGTTGAAAAAAAATATGGAGATAAAAATTATGAATAAGAGACCTAGTGGTCCACCAAGGAGATATACACAAATAGAGTTGACCTCAGGATAAAAAGTTGGTGAGGAGAAAGCAACCAAATATGATTAAGGCCACGCCAAAGGCTTGAATTGGAGTAACCTAGATTGGAAATTGATGTCTTAAGATCTATATTTTTGTAGCTTTGGATGCCTTAGGATAATTTTCTTCACAAGTATGGATGCTTTAAAATCATAGCTACTAAACCTTTGTATTGTGCAGTGAAGCCTAAGAAATAGGGTTTTGAGCACTTGCAATTGAGGCTTAAAGGAGAAAGATTGACAAAACCCTAGGTCTATAAGTCTGTCCTTGGTGCTCTGGGCTAGTATATTAGGGTTTTACCACTTTGAGTTTGGTAAATAATGAGTGTCTGGCTAATTTACTAAAACTTGGGTTGATAAAAATCAGATTTCATAAACTTAAGGATTAACTTTAGTCTATTGAGTTTTTGAGTTAAAATTTAATTTCCAACTCTTGAGTTTTGTTTTCTTAAAACACTTTGAATTCTAAATTTCTAGGGTTTAGAGTGATTACAGAGAATAAGCAGGTTTTTGGTAGTTTGATTTTTGATAAAATTCCCATCAAAAACTCTTTTTTTAATAAAGTATGTTTTGAGAAGTTTATTTAAGTTTTTAAGTCTAAGTAAAGAGATTCTCGCAGAATGCTCTACATATTTATGGATACTTATTATATATACATAAAATCTAAAAAAATTGAATATCCAAAATTATGACCCAAGCATTGCTCTACTTAGTTTTTATTTATAATAATTTAAGCTCCGGTGTTTAACTCATCATATTTCTAGTTAATTTTGCTAGGGACTACCAAAACTTTGGCTTGAGGGTATGATGAGAGGCTCATCATGTCTTCTAATTACCCCTAATTAACTAGTTTTCCTAGTGAATTAGCTAGGAATATGCATATATAAGGGTTAATTATAGAATAAGGGAAAAATCATTAAAGGACCTTAAAATAAGTTTAAAATGCTTAATTAAAAGTCAATTAACATTATTAATAATTTAATTAATAAATGGACTCTAAATATCATTAATTAGTTACCTAATTAATATCTAATTTAGCTTAAGCATAATTATAACTAAGTATTTAATAACTTAAGTAACGTAATCAATTTAATAAATTAAGCTAAAAAGATCAAAAATGTAAATTCAAGGTATATATATAATTTTTATCTAATTTATAATCATATATAAAAAGTTGAAAAAGAATTAAATTAAAATAAGCCTTGAAAAGCTCATTTTACGTTTTAATCCTTAGGTTTCATTGCATTTGAGCCCTTTTTATGCACATAGGTCCTTATGTTTTCCAATGAATAGGTCCCTATGAACGCAATGTTTCTTCTTACTCTTCTTCTTCCTCACATTGAACGGCTGACGAGTGGCGGTGAAGACACCACCTGATCACCTCACATTTGGCGTCATTCCTTCCTCGCCAAGCTCCTGGAGCTTGCACTCACCACCTCAATTGCATCCATTGGTCTGGATCATCACAAAATCCTATTTAGGGCTCAGCAATAACTAAAAGACAATGGTGGTTACCTTACACCTAGATGCATTCCCATCCAAATACAACCCCCTTTACCACCGCCGCAACCTATAAATACCCATCGACCCCAACAATTTGAGCTTGATCAACTCCCTTCCCCGATCCACCTCATCGTAGCTGGTTAGTAGGTTCTTCCGTAACTCCGATGTCTCTGTTCTCCTTCTTGAGCCCAGCAGCCAAGGATGCGCTACCTCTCTCACCACCTCTTCCTCTTTTTCGCCTTGGCAACGATGACTGAGCATGCCGTCTTCCCTCTTATCGGCACTTCGATCGACCAGAGCTTCTCATCTCACCCAGTTTAGATTTCAATCTTGTTCTCACCTTGCCAATGCCGAGATCCCTCTCCTCTTTCGTCAGGTAAGTAGCACTAACTTTCCGGAGTAGGATTAGCTAGGTAATTAAATAGAATTAGCCTAGTTTAGTTAGCTTAAGTAGCTTCGTCTCTGACTCCATTGAGGCCAATTTTGGCCTTGCAAGACTTCAATCCACTATCTTACACAGCTAATCTTTTTCCTCTCCTACTCACGATTCACCTACACTTCTTTTCCCTCGCTTTTAGTAGCCGAATCGCCTAGTCCATCTTCATAGGCACTAGTGACCTCCACTATCCATGGCGGAGGCCCCCAAGCCTAAATCATCTTCCGAAGGCCCTCTGTGATTTATTCACACACTAAGGGCCCCGATCTTCACTTCAATTTAGATTAATTGCCTATTCACAGAATGCCTAAATTCATCTCAACTCTTGGGCTCACTACCTATGGCTAGCTCAAGAGAGTTAAAACACCTAATTAATCTCATCTAGGTCATCACCGTACGCATACAACTCTTTCTCCTCAATTAAGTGGGTGGAACACTCTAGAGTTTTATCAAACTCAAAATCTTCATTTCCTAAAATTCATTGCTTATATTTGATTAAATTCATTAATTGCTTCATTTGAGACTCTCTTGAGGTTCAGAAGGACCTTAAGAAGCTCTTTAACCCATCAATGAACTCATTTGATGAGATTTTCATCATCATTTATCAAAACTGGACTCACCGGAGCTCTGGCGAGCTCTGGCAAGTTGAAACCATGCTTCAGTCCGTAGAATTCTATGTAGAGCTTCGGACTGACTATTTATGACTCGAGGATTGTGTATCTACTATCGATTTTATGTTTTGATGTCTGGACTACGATATTAACCTCTATCTTCTCCAACTCCGGCGGAGTTCGAGAATCATCTCTGTTAAGGTTTAGGTTGCTGTAATTAGTCTAGAAGCATGAACAAAGTTTGCTGAGTTCATCCTAGCTGGTTGTTTATTCAGAGAAGCTGTAGTTTGTTTTGTCGAACAAACTCTATTAGGATCTCAGGAGACGAGCACTGAAACCCTAGAATTCTTGATTAAAATTACCTTTTGAGACTTTGAATCAACTCGTGAGGTTAAATAGAACTGAGCTAGGGTCATAATTAGGTTAAAGAAGCTTTAATTCTAAAAGTCAACTACAAGGTAATCTTGGTCAACTACTGACCTGATTTGAGTTTTTCTTGATCAATTCTTCTATTTAATGAATTGATATATTCATTGGGATGATATAGATTCTATGAGAGTTGATTGGAAGGTGTTTTATTGAGGACTAAGGGCAAGCTATGTTACTGTCCAGTTTAGGTTCTTTAGAACACAATACTAAGTTCTTCAAGTTACAGGCGAGATTTGCATGCCAAATCTGCTTAGATTAGATCTTAATAACCTGCAAAAATTGTTTGGTTGTTCTGAGAGGTTGTTAGCTCTCTACTGACCTATTTAGAACTTAATTCAGAGCTTCAAAGCTTTAGAACAAAACTCTGAAGCCAAACCCTCTTCCTAGAGTTTTTCAAGGCTCTCTTCTTAGCTCATTTGCTACGAAATCATTAGCTCAAGGTGATTCAGACCTCATCTGGAGGTCAGAAGCTCTACTGTAGGTCATCTGGCCTGATTTCATCTGCTGCAGGCCATGAATGGCCCTACAAACCCATATTCTTCATCCTTTAAATCGAAGGACTAATAGAGACCTGAACACCAAACTGGTGTTCCAATCATTTAGAGCACATCAAGACCTTTCGATCGAGCCTTTGCTCGATTAGATTCAGTCACTGTGCCTGCCGGAATTGTTAGCCGAAGATTGGCCAATAATGGATAGTACGGGGGAAATAAAGTCTCACCTCATAAGTTCCTGAGAGGTCACTTTGGTATAATATGATTTTGTGCATATGTGATCGCTGGTGTTTCGCAAATTAAAAATAGGGTTTGGAGGACCCGTCGTCATAGCTCGCAAAACACGTGGTCAGATAAAATTTATACCGAAACTCCAAGGGAGTCCCGAGTCAAAAACGGCGAGGCGAATGTTTGGTTTTATGAAATCCACACTTCACTTTTATTTCTTTTTGGTCATTTTTATCTTTTCTAATTTTTTTGGTATTTCTAACAAGCAAGAGATTAGGTCGACGAAAGCTTTATCTACTTGCAAAAATATAAGAGTGAGAGGGAGAGAGAGAGAGAGAAGCAATCATCTATTCATGAACAACTATTTGTTACAACTATGAAAGTAGGAAATCTACACTATGAAAACGTAAAAAGATAGAAAGAGGTGAGAGAAATCCCCCTCGATGGTCGTTGGGAGGATGACTCGCTCTGATGTTGCCTGGAGGAAGGTGGTGAGGATTGGGATGAAGGAGGCTGGAGCCAGAGGACGGAGGATGGGGCAGGATGGTGTCATAGCGAGGATCTTCTTCTCAAAGGGTGGTGAGAGGATGGCCACAGGATGCTCTACGAATGGGGATGAGGGGAGGGAAAAGTATTTGGTTTTGTACTCGAGAGGAGCATCCTGGGCTTGGGACAAGCTCTCTCTAGGGCCTTGGAGGAGGTGAGAGGAAGAAAGGAAGAAATGGTTTGAAATGGTGGTGGGTAGGTCCTTTTATAGTGGATGAAGAACAAATTCGCATCTGGGTCATTACTGATGTCAGTAAGCATCACTGCAATTGTCGTTGGAGATCCGCCCTTCAATTCCTCTTGCTGGCACATGCAAAACATTAGTGATAGCTGTAAGCATCAATAAAAGCCTGCATTGCTGAAGATCCACACTAGCCTCGCTAGCAAGTGCATTGCGCACTACGTGCTTCCCGCGCTTGTGCTCCCCGCACCGTGCGCGCGCGCATGCTAACATGCGCGGCATTGCTATGCACGCGACTACAGTTGTGTGCAGTGTTGCTACTACGCGTGGTTGCTACTATGCACGATGCACTATTGATAGTCGGTGTTGGGTGGCCTGGATGGCGCCATGTGGCAACATCTGGGCCATCCATTCTTCTTTCTTTTGTAGAGGGTGCCATGGTGCTCAGATCGAGATGGTTCCTACGCTGCTGGATTGCGATCGTCTCTCCAAATCCATCCGTACAGTCAAATTTTCCATCCAAAACATGTATGGATGTCGCATTGCCCTTGGCTGTTGGTCTTCCTCGGACTTTGTACGATGCTACGGTTCTCCGATCTAGAAGATTTCACAGGCATTAGACTCTGATTGTCATCCTAATCAGATCCGTATGGTCCGATCATCCATCCGAGGCCTTGAAATAAGTCTTCTTCTCTCCTAACCAAAGAAAGGACCTAATTAACCTAAAATATATACAACTACTCTAAATGCAGAATGATGCATGCTATGCAATATTTATAACATGAAATGCAAATCTAAGCCTAGGAGTATGCATGATTGGCATTTTAACCTAAATTGATGTGTCTGTATCATACCCCCATGCTTATCTTTTGCTAGTCCTTAGCAAAATTAAACTACATGCCATCTATAAAATCAAAATTAGGATTAGATCACTTAGGCCTAAGTTCTTTATTAATAAAAGAAAATTTCAACTAAGGTCCTAAACTACGAAAAGTCAACTGTACTCGGGTGCCTGCCAGAATGCTGACCACCCAAGTCCTCACCATATTTGAAATGGAAATATACATTTTTTTTCTTTTCTTTTCTAATTTTTTTGTACTTTTGGAGTTTGAGAGTTTCAGGATAACTTGTTACAGCTACTCAACCTGCCTAAGACTCGGAAAGGACTCTGAGTGCTAAGCATCTTGTGAAAATAGTGAAAGACTCACTAGGCGACCGTTCAAATAGACTTTGGGTTTCTACGACCCTAGGTGCCCTTGCCTAAAGGTTTATCTTTTTGACTGGTAGCTTTCTCCTAACTTCTTTTATTTATGGGGTCAACACAAGAGTGAACCCAGTGTATATCTCCCCGATTTATTCTACTTCCCCACTTCTTCCCTAAGTGTTTTAGAAATTATTGTGCATTTTTTGTGAGTTAGGTTCTGGAAAACCGGCCAATGGGCTATTACCTACGGTGACTTGCTAGCCATACTCGTGTGGTGAAGTGTGATTTTATTTTTTATTTTTTTATCCTTTTTCTATTTTTTTATTTTTCTTTATTGTTTATTTTTTTTCTTCAAGTAGGTGGCTTCCCTTATCTAAGATTTACCTAATGGTAGTATAATGAAAATGGTCTTATGACTGGGCTCTGGACAACCAGCTGATGAGCTGTTACCACCGACAACTTGCCAGCCATACCACCCTAGATAGTTCATTAGCTACCCAATTTTCGAAGAAACTACCGAAAAGTAAGTCAGTATAAAAAAAAAGTGTGTAGATGCTTAGGCTTAAAGTCCCCACAAATCAGAGGACGGGCTGACAAGTCACATACTTACCATCCCAATTTATTTACCAACTTAAAATGAATTTTAATTAGCGAGGACTCGAGGCTAAGTCCACTTTCGAGTGGACACCCAGGCTAATTAAGCTCGAAGACCTGAAGAGTCTAACTGTTTAGGTCCTCTCGTATCATTTCCTAAAGTTAATAACTTCCAAATGCTTATGTTCTCTTTTCCTAATTTCTTTCTTTTTGTTTCGTTTTCTTAAAATTTTTTTAAATTTTCACCTTTTTTTATACGAAACTAAAAGAAATTCTATGGAGTTAACAAAATGCTCTCAGGAATTGATTATCCACTCCCCCATGCCTAAAAGAAGCAATGTCCTCATAGTAAAAACAAAGACATGAGAAAGGCAGAGTAAACATAATATCACTTGAATATCATGAGGAATCCGGTCAGCTCCGCAGAGAGCTCCGCAGAGAACGTGAAATATAAACACGTTCTAAGTTGAATGCCTTCACCTAGGCATGGAATACATACAAGGAAGAAATTAAGAATTCACAAGTGTGGGTTAGAATCAAAATCAAAAGGTTGATCCTGAAACCCATCTAAAGAAGATGTCCATAGATGTGGACAAAATTATGGTGTAGACCTATGCCCCAAGGTCGAGTGGTTCTCAGGTTCTCGATGAAAATCACCCAGAATGGAAGGTTGTTGTATTTGCGGGGCCAGGCTTGTAGTTTAGTGGTGTGCAACCCAAGACCAAAGTGTCGGACAATGGGTAAAGATGGTTCAATAGGTGCGATTGTCCACTTAACATCTAGCTCATAAAAATAATCAGTTATTTCGAGCTTTGGTTGCACATGAAAGATATCGTAACGGTCCTGGTAGAAAGTAGGTGGTTTTAGATCAATAGGTACTCTTAGATCCAAAATCAAAGTTCCCTTAGAATTACCCTCCCAAATTTTTATTTCAACAATTCTATCTTCCAACAATAAGGGCTTAGCTCCGAGACCTCTAGCATATCATTCACCCCATTTGATGTCCAGAAATCATTGCTGAATCAAGATTGACATGGGCACAATGATCTCAGAAGTCAGCTTTTCGGGGTGCAGATGAGGAATGGGGTCATTGATTGAATCATCAAGTAAATGAGGATTTGAATTCTCTACATTAGCCCCAACCGAATCAAAATCTTCAATGATTGGGCTATCAAATGGTTCATCATGATCCTCGAGCCCATTTGTCTCACTAAAATCATCTTCCTTAAGCTCAAGTGAGACTTCACTAAGAGATTCCTCACCCTCAGAATCAAATAATCCATGATCCTCATTTATATATGTCTCAAAATCGATTATCATTTCCTAGTTCAAAGAGACAAATTTTTCCTCGCTCCCTGGCTCGGGGATCTTAGGTGAGAAACTCAGTTCATCCTCAGACGAGGTGGCAAGAGTTTTGCAGGTGTGCAAATGCCAGGCCTTCAGGGGGGAGGGATCCGGTGAGGACAAATGAGAGTCCTCACTTGGAATGTGCGTGGGTTGCGCAACAAAAGTCAGAGGGCTTCTCTGATGAGATATTTAAGAGAATGGGGAATCAACTGTGCGCTCATTCAAGAGACACACTTTGAAGGTAGATCTGACAGGCTTTGGTTTGACTTGCTAGCCTCAGGGCTGAATGATTTTGTGCAGATTGATGCACAAGGGAGGTTGGGTGGTATTGCTATCTGGTGGAGGAAGGGGTGGGCACAATGTTTGGAGGTGCACAAATCTAGGCATTTGCTAACATGCAAATTCCAGATTCACCAGGGGTAGGAGTGTATCTAGGTTACCGGGGTTTATGGGCCTTGTGCTGCATCTATCAGGCAGGTGCTGTGGGAGGAATGGGCTGCTGTGGCTGAGTTGGTGTAGGGGGGAATGTGGTTGACGGGTGGGGATTTCAATTGTGTATTAACAGGAGCAGATAGGCCTGACGGCAATAGAGACAGTTCGGCTACAGGCTTCCAGATGACGGTTCAGTCACTGCAGTTGTGCGAGTTTCCATCCTCTGGGGTGGAATTTACTTGGCGCAATGGAAATGGGTTAGCATCCAAATTAGATAGATTTTTTAGGAATGTGGACATTTTGATGAGATTCCAACTATCGTCAGTAAGTGGATTGAATTGACCTTTTTCTGATCACACCACTTTGGTGAGGGATAGTGGGGAAGAAAATCATGTTGGCTCTTATTTTAAAATGAAAATATCATGGCTGAAGGAACTGGGGTTCTATCAGATGATCAGCTCTTGGTGGTGAGCTAAAAAGGTGGAGGGGTCTGCTACTATCAGATTAGCAACCAAGCTGGCAGGTTTGCGCACGATCTTAAAAGAATATGGTCTTACTGTTAATTTGATGAGGCGATAGAGGAGGAATGAAGCTCTGAAGAAAATCCAGGAGCTGGATTCTAAAGAGGTAGTTGGCCATTTATCTGAGGAAGAGGTGGCTGAAAGGAAACTGTGGCAGGGTGTGATATTGGATGAAGATCTGAAAGAAGAAATAGATTGGAGGGAGAGATCAAGACAATTATTGCTTAAGGAGGGAGATTCAAATATGAAATTTTTCCACCTTGTGGCTAGCTCTCGGAGACGTGTTAACTTTATTTCCTCTATTCTCAGGGATGGGCAGAGGGTTACCTCCATTTAGGAAATTAAATCTGAAGCTGCTAAATTTTACAGAGAGGCATCTCGGGCACCTAAGAGGGGGAAATGGAGGATGGCAGGGAGTGATTGTCTTAGTGTGACGAGTGATTAGGCTGCACAACTGACTACACTTATCACTGAACAAGAGACCCTACAGGCAATTGGGGATTTGAATATGGAAGGCTCCCTGGGCCCTGATGGAATACAAGTTTTCTTTTACAGAGAGATGTGGAGTGTGGTGGGCGAGGAAGTGATGGATGTTATCAAAGAATTTGAGGTGGGAAACACTGGGTTTGAGAGGATTAACAAGTCATATCTCTTTCTCCTGCCTAAATCAATGGGAGCAGAAAAATTCTCAGACTTTAGGCCGATCTCCCTATCTAATTCCATCTATCTTGTAATCAGTAAGATTTTGGCTAATAGGCTGAGAAATGTTCTACAGGACCTTATCCATCCGATACAAGCTGACTTCCTACCTAACAAATCACTTCAGGAATCCTTTATCTTGGCTCAGGAAATGGTCAATGGATGGCATAGAAGAAAATGC
The DNA here is from genome assembly GCA_037157565.1 of Thalassia testudinum. Lineage (NCBI taxonomy): Eukaryota > Viridiplantae > Streptophyta > Magnoliopsida > Alismatales > Hydrocharitaceae > Thalassia > Thalassia testudinum. Next base: position 127,346,146 of record JAZHRO010000031.1, read on the forward strand.
AAGGCATTCTTGTGGAAGGTTGATTTCCAGAAGGCGTATGATTCGATCTCTTGGCTGTCTCTCTGGGTGGTTTTTAGAAGGCGAGGATTTCCCCCTTTATGGATCCAATGGATGAAAAGGTGTGTCACTACTGCTTCCTTCTCTCCACTGATTAATGGGAAGCCTTGTGGAGTATGGATCCAGCCTCAGCATGGGGTTAGACAAGGATGTCCTCTTGCTCCGTTGATTTTTAACCTTGCAGTGGATGGGCTTGCAAGGTATGCCTGCAAACTGGCAGAGGTGGCCATAATTAAAGGATACTCACTATCTAACAGGAGAACTCTGGCCCCCATTTTACAGTATGCAGATGACACGATTTTCTTCGTTGAAGGATCCAAGCCTGTGGCACATGCTCTGGGGTTATTGGTGAAGATATTTGGTGATATTTCAGGCTTATGTTTGAACAAGGAAAAATCTGTATTGATCTATTTTGGCATGAGTGAGTAGGAGCAACTGGAAGTGGAGGGTACACTGGGGTCACCTCGAGCTAAGCTGCCACTGAAGTACTTAGGATTACCACTGAGGGCAGTAAAACTGAAAAAATCTGATTGGAATGTCTTGTTTGATAAGGTTGATGGAAAATTGAAAGGGTGGAGTAGTAAATTTCTGTCTAAGGGTGGCAGATTGATCCTTCTCAATTCGATCATTACAGCCATACCGGTCTTCTATTTTAGCAAATTCAGGGCTCCAAAGTGTATCTGGAAGAGATTGGATGCTCTGAGGAAGAGATTCTTCTGGAAAGGAGCAAGTCATGAAGGTGGGTTCATGCAGCCCATCAGTTGGAGCAAGATCTGCAAGCCAAAAGAAATTGGTGGTATGGGAATTAAAGCACTCAAAGAGTTCAATGAGGCTTTATTCATCAAATGGGCCATCAGGATCTTGGACTGCAAGGAGGGGCTGATGGCTGATTTGGTCAGGGACAACTATGGGGGATCAAACAGCAGTCTGCAAAGGTTGCAGCCAATGAAACCTTCTCCTTTCTGGCATTCAGTGATAAGTGCAATCAGCAGTTATTGGCATCTACTGCAGCCTAGCCTCGGAGATGGCAGAAATTTCAGCTTGTGGAATGAACGGTGGTCTAATTTGGGGATACTGAAAGAGGCCTACCCGAGAGCTTATGCGGCTGCTGTAGATAAGGAAGCCACAGTCAGTAGCTTGTGGTCTGATGCTGAAGACTGCTAGTGGCTGGAAGAGATGCAACAATGTAGGGCTGGCACTCGGCTGTGGGAGGAGAGGCAGAATCTGCTGGCTGGTCTGCAGTAGGTGTAGCTGACGAGGAATGTCATGGATACATACGGATGGCAAGGTATCTTCTTAGTGCAGCATGCATATGAAAAAATTGTTAGATCTAATAATGTGGTGGATTGTGATCCTGTTGACAGAAAGATTTGGCTCTTGAAAATCCCTTTGAAGGTTCAGATATTCCTGTGGCTTTGCAGATGAGAAGGTTTGATCACTGGTGATCTAAGGCACAGAAGGATGGGACTACCCTGAATGCCTACCCTCTATGTGGCTTGTTCTCTGACAAGGCAGCCCACATTTTCTCATCATGTTTGGTCACCGACAAGATCTGGAGGATGGTTTGTTTGGAACCTCTCCCCTCCTGGGACTCTCTATGGTAGAGGTTCATCACTCTTGGCCGGCCATTAGGGGCTATGGTAGCTACTTTGTGGTGTGTGTGGAGGGCGCGTAATGACAAACTCTTTCAGGAGAGACCGGTGAGATGTGAGAATACTGTAAAGGAGTGCTGGTCTCTCATACATAGTTGGGAATCTACTTTGTAATACTTTTTTGATAAGAAATATACTGCCCTCCGGATTGCTATCGGTTCATGATAGCAATCCTCACTAATTCAAAAAAAAAAACTCAGTTCATCCTGAAAGTGTTGCTCTAGACCAACCTGGTCATCTCCAATCTTAGAATATGTATCCCCCCCGATAGGCGCCTGAGTAGGTTCAGACATTGACTCTCTTGAAGACGGTTCATCATGAGAATCATCCAAAGATTTGACTAAGGCAACCACAAATTTCATCCTCAACCTTGACAATTTCCCAAGAAGAAACTCACCTAGGTCCCTATCCCTAACACTTTGGAGCAAATCCAATAAAGAGCTATTCAGCTCATTGATCATTTTTATCATGGGCTCTAATGCTTCAGTGCATGGTGTTGGCTAGGCTTCTAAAGATTGAATGGTGTTCCTCAAGTTAGCCAACACCCTATTTTGGATCTGGTTTACCAGAATCAACTGGTTTGGTTCAGGGTTGGGTGGGTTTGGGTTCATTCTAAGGGAGTCAAGATATTGAGGTTCTCGGATTCCTCCCTGATAGTAGGCCATCTCGGGTTGTTCAAAGAATGGTGGTGACCTATATTCAGCATAATTCTGTGGAGGGTAAGTGTTATAATCAGCATATCCTTCATGGTTGTAGATTTGGTTAGGTTGATCATCAAAGGGTGGAGATCTATAATCATTGTAGCTCTGAGAAAGACAGTAATCATAGTCTTGTTGTCCAGGGTTAGACCTTGGACACTGAGTTTCAGATTCATATCCCCAATCAAAGTTATCCTGACTAGTTGATGGGTAATCATAAGTCGAGTTGGGATAGTAATCATCTTGATGATATGTGTTGGTAGGAGGGTAGGATTGGAAATGTGTGAAAGATGTGGAAGGTTACATTGTGGAGTTGGAGGGAGAATAGAATAGAGAAAGGTGCCCTACTGTACAAGCAATCAACCCGATCATTAGGTGGGTTAGCCTAATGACCTACAGACTCCCAGGACCCGTCTTGAGATTATAAACGATTCAATCTACTTTTATCAGGTCAATCCAACTAGTTAGGAGGGACTAGGGAGCAGGTTCTTCCTTTTGCTTGTGCCTCCAGTTCCTAGTGTATCCCCCAGCAGCGGTCATTTGATGCTACTCCCCTAGCTAGACATAAGATGGACCAGCAAAAGCAGATTAATCGAAAAAAATCTCAGTCAGAGCCTCGAAGAGCGAATCAATCCTTAAGGCCAACGTCTACTCAATTTAATTAGGCTTGGGATGATTGTGCTCTTGGAATGTGATGGGCCCTTTAGATGGGTTGTGCCCTTAATGATCAGTTAAAATGTGTGTGCATGCACAACCAGGGTTTGCAAACAAGGTTATTTGATGATGTGTCTTTTAGGGTTTAACCTTGTTTAGTAACTTTTAGGGTTTACTCTTAAGTATATTCTATCAAGTTTAGGAGAACACTCCATGTTTTGAAAGCACGGGTGTAGATATGTTCCTTTAAAAGTAAAAAATAATGGGGAGTTCTTGGTTCAGCCCTAAGAATCATCCCTAAGTGTGAAGCTACTTGATGAGTCGCTTTTATCTTAAGTGGTGTAGCCCAAACAATTCAATCAATTGGCCTATTGCACCACTTAGTCGAGGCATATAGAAATGTCTGACCAATTCCTATTTCTACTCACTTATTTCTGTGTTGAATTAGGTGTATCGGGTCCGTAGGTCAAATCCCAATTAAGTGGTAGAATCCATGTGATTGTGCGCCTCAGGGTGGGAAGTTGTGGGTGTCAAGTGTGTAGCTTTCAGAAAATCCCACAAGAGAAGAGTTTTTTTTTTTTGTTATATATGCGGGGGTGAGATGGGTGGAGATGGCAAATAAACAACCAAATCTATCTTAGGGTTTATAAAAACCACCTAAGTTGATTTGAGTTTGAGTTATTAGGTGGTGAAATGAACTAGTGGGTGGGGGTGGTGGGGATAAACCTACAAAACCTTCATCCTCACTTTTCTCCGATCTAACTAGTTTGACCCACCTCGGAAGAGTGCCTGCAATCACAGTAAGATCAGAGAAAAAGTGAGATAAAGGTTAGGTGAAGCTGAAAAAATACGAAAAAAAAACCAAAGTGCATTGCCTCCCCGGCAACGATGCCAAAATGATCGCAGGCGTTTCATGAATTTAAAATCAGGGTTACAAGTAACCCGTCATCATAGCTCGCAAAATGCGTGGTCAAATAAAATTTATACCGAAACTTCAAGGGAGTCTCGGGTCGAACAAAGGGAGGCGAATGTTTGGTTTTATGAAATCTGCGCTTCACTTTTATTTCCTTTTGGTCATTTTTATCTTTTCTAATTTTTTTGTTATTTTTTACAAGCAAGAGATTAGGTCGACGAAAACTTTATCTACTTGCAAAAATATAAGAGAGAGAGGGAGACAGAGAGAGAGAAATAATCATCTATTCACTAAGAATTGTTTGTTACAATTAAGAAAGCAAGAAAACTACACTACGAAAGTGTAAAAAGATAGAAAGATGTGAGAGAAACCCAGCTCGATGGTTGTTGGGAGGATAACTCACTCTGACGTCGCCTGGTGGAACGTGGCGAGTAACGGGATGAGCGAGGACGAAGTCAGAGGACGAAGGATGGGGTAGGATTGCTGATTGCACCACAAAAATACACCTGCAATTGTGCTATCTTGTGCTATTTACTAGCAATACTAGTGCATAATAGGTTTCCATAGTCGCATTTGGGAAAACACAAGCGTGCATGCATTTAATTGAGACGGGAGGAGAGTGAAATAAATGGCCTTGCAATTAATATTTTTTCCTCAAGTGCATCTTTGCAAAACTCACCATCTTTTTTTTTTTATTTTACTTGACTTTGAATTCTTCCCGAGGCTGCTAGGAATGCTTCTTCTTCTTCGCACCTTGTCTTGACTCAGCCATGCTCTACACAACCTCTCCCTGCCAGCCGCAAGCAACCTCTCCCTACCAAGCCATGCACAAGCCATGCACAGCCAGGGCATGGCTGTGGATGACTCCTTCCTCTATAAAACAGACATGGCTCCTCCTTTGCAAGGGAGCCTGGTCCCAATGAAAAGAACCCACAGCAGCTTCTCCTTCTCCAGGCCACCATCCCCTCCCCTCTCCCTCGATATGCAGGACCTCCTCCTCAGAGGAGACACTCTACAGGTAGGAGTCCATCACTGTGGTGCACACCCACCATAGTGAGACCACCACCGCCCAGCACATCAAAAAGCTGGTGGGCGTGGTGGCATTCTTTTCCCTGTCTCACATCCAAGCCACTACAGACATTGAAGCAGGAGCTTCAAGCTTTGAAGCTCAAAGCTCCGCACGCAGCAGCAGCAGCAGCCGCACGGCCCTCCAGCGCATGCATGCAGGCCACCCTCACCTCCAGTGCGTGCCTGCAGGCACCCTCGCCTCCCGCTTCTTCGTACTGCACTCGCCTGTCCACCAGCAACTGGCCACCACGCGCCCTTGTAGCGGCCGGCCCAGCTTCTCCGTGCACGCCAACCAACACACGTAGCCCCACCGGGTGCGCTGTCGTGCTCCTTCGCCTGTGACCTAGACTCTCTGCGTGCCCTATCAAAAGTTCTGCCTGCAAGCCTTCGGCCGGCACAACCCTTCCACGCGTGCGCCTGCTCCCGCACGCCAGCCCTGAGCCGTCTGCACTCACAGCACCGGGCGTACCCGATCGAGCGGCTTGGCAATACACTGTAGCCACTATTCACGCCAGTCTGCGGAACACTGTGGCTACAGTGGGGTGACCAGTAAGCTTCTCACTTATTCGGTCACCCGACTTGCCGTAACTGGCCAGTGCTCGCGCCTGCATCCTGCCCTACCCCCGCTCCAGCGCCTGCCCGTGCATCTGCGTGTGTCCGCGTCGCCCGCTGATGAGTGACTACTCATCATGGCTAAAAAGCTGAAGTTAAGCTAGACACTAAGTAAAACAACATCAGATTAATAGATAAAAAGGGTTAAGTGTGGGAATTAAAGAAAAAGACCTAAAACCTTTACTCTGTGTTAAAACTTCATAATTAGGTCACAAAATGAGATATTCTGAAAGCAAAGTACAAATGATGATCCATGCATCAATTGAACACATAAATAAGTTTGAAAGGCGAAATCAGAAGTATAATTAATGTCTTAAATGTTCAATTAAGCACATATAAAAATTTGAAGGCAATTGGACATCATTTAGGTTATAAAATAGGTAGTTTACACTTGGTCCTTCATGCATTACACTCTCGCCCTTAAAAACTCCCCTTTGGTCCTATTTGTAAGCCATAGGGACCCTTTTGAAATGTTACAGGGCCCTTCCGGTTGTAGTTCTTTTCACTTATGGGCCTGCATGCAATTATTATACCCCTTCATTCAAGGGTCTATCTATAATTTTTCCTTTTTCCAGAGAGAGGCCTATTGCTCTTCGCATGCACGGTAGCGTGTGAAGAACACGGCCAATCTCAGCCTTCCGTCTCTCTTCATGTTCTTGATCTACAGTTAGATTCGAATGGAAGTTTCGCGTGATTCGGCGCGTGCGATCACCCCTCTCCCCAGATCTCATCTGACGGTTAGATTTTGTGCTTAGTTCACCTCACGCTCCGCCCCTCTCATCCTCGCCGTCGGTTGCATCTTGATTATCCTCAACTACGCGGTGATCTCAGCCACTAAGCATGCTACTTAAGCACCTCAGTGGTGTCACGCGCAAGGGATCTCTCTCTCCTACACCTCTTAGCGATCATTCGTCCACTCTAGTTTCCCCTCCCCATCCAGTCTCTGATTTCATAGCTACCGGCTGTGAAATCCTCACCTTTTCTCGACCTCCTCGTCGCTAAGGACTTCGTAGCACCTGAGGACGACCCTGGAGCATCACTAGCAGACTCTTCCCTCTGCTAGAGTCATCTTTCTCCTTTCTTCCTCCTTAGCCACCAGCTAAGGACCTATAGGTCCTATTCTTCCTGTTAGATTAGGTTTATAATTCTGCATATTAGTTATAGCAGTAGTTAAGTAGTTTAGAGTGGAATTAAGGTAATTGTTAATGTTTAATTTCGCTGTAGGATAAAGTAGCTGTAGTAGTAGAATTAGGCTTAAATTCTCCCCCCACACCTCCTCTGATCATTCCAGATCAAAGGGGAAGATTTCATATTTCCATGTTTTCAAATTCTCTACCTCCCCATACTGTCATAACCATTTTTGATTTTCCACGACATGTTTTTCATCTTCCACCCATACACTCTGACCCAATTTTAGATCTAGTTAGTTTTCCACCTCAGATTTGAAATTGGCGTCAACAAGCACTTAAGGGGCTTCCCACTCACCTCACTCTTGGTCACAAAAGCCCCTGATTTTGGGTCAAAATTTTCAGTTTGTCAGCGATAGCGAAATATGCGTGATTTGTAAAAGCGGGTTTTGAACATCGTTGTAACACGCGAATCCGCTTTCGCTTTTAAATTTACATCCTAGATAGGGGAGTATCTAGGGTCGTCCAAGGAGGCAAAAATTGCAAAATTAATCCTCTTGCTTGCAGATAGATCTCAACTTTCTTTTTGATATTTTTCAATATGTAATTTTTTTGTATTTTGAAAAGAGGAGGGCAAATTGCAGATTGTAGCTAAAAGAATTAACACCTACAAATGATTAACTAAAATCTAAAAGATAGAAATATCTTCTTCCTAAGCTCACTCTAGGCAAGTGGAGGCCTAGGGTAATTTGGAAGAAGAGGTGAAACAAGTGCTAGAACCAAAACAAACAACTGCACTAAAAAGCTAAAAGAAGGCAATTTTGATTGAGTAGAATGAGTGTTCCTTTCAAGGACAAGTAGAGGAATGTTTCTACTAGAATTAAACAATCTAAAAGCAAGAAAAGAAACACAAATCCTCTTGTAACAATGGTGAAGAAGGTTGTCTTCTTGCTCCAAGCCTAGCTGCTCCTTGGCTTGAAAAGAGGGCTTCCTTCTCCTCCTTCCTTGGGAGCTCCTGCAAGGTGGAAGCTTCCACCTTCAATGCTCTCTCCAAGGGGTGGGCGTGCACCACCCTCAAGAACTCCTCCAAGGTGGCGTGGACCACCTTCAAGATCTCCTCCAAGATCTTCCTTGCCTGGCTTCTCCTTTGGCTGGCGTGACCCAAGAGAGAAGGGAAGAGGGGAAGGCACCAAGGGGACAGAATATCCCCTTAATCTTCTTCTTCTTCTTCTCTCTTGGATGTGGGCTTCTTGGTGGAATATGAGAGTGAAATTGCTAGCCAAGGATGGCTTGAATGGTGGTGGGTAGTGGTCTTTTTATAGGGTAGGATGGGGGGTTAAGGTGCCCCTTGAAATGGAGGGCTAGGATGGAAGAATGGAGGTGGTTGGTGATCCTATGGCTAAGGAGAGTTCGCGCCAACCCAAGAGGTGTTAAAGGGGGTAGTTATGGTGGTGTTGGTGTCTTTTGGTGGTGGAGAGACACCACCATGTTGGCGCCAACATGGGGTCTTCTAGAAGGGGGGTTAGGTGGATGGTGAAGATAGGTTCAAGGGGGATTGTGTGGTGGAGATGAGGGGAGATTTTGGAGGGAAAAGTGGTTCCATTAAGGGGTGGTTACGGGTAGTTTTTGGCGCCACTTTTAGGTGTCTTTTGGAGGGGGTGGGTAGGTTAGGTTGGTGCCAAGTAGGTTAGCTTATGTGGAGCTTAGGTGGAGCTAGTTGGGTGGAGTTGGTAGGTGGGTTTCTGGGGTGGTATAAGCCAAGGAAGTTGGAGCATAGCTAAGCTAAGCTAGCTTAGCTAATGGAGGAGTAGAGGAGAAGGTAATGGAGCTAGGGTTTAGGGGAAGGAGCTGAGGAGGAGAAGTCTGGAACTAAAATTTGGAGCTGGCTGCTGTTGAAGAGGCTGGCATGGAGCTATTCTAGCTGGCTTAGCTTGCTAGTTCTTTGCTAGCTACTAAGCCGAGCTAAGGTTAGCTAGCTTCTACCATAATGAGCTAAGGTGAGCTGGGTCTGGTGCTCCCGGGGAGAATCAAGCTGGTTGAGGCAGCTAAGGTAGCTTAGCTCAACTGAGTTGAGCTAAGCTGAGTCCCCGGGAGCTGGACTTGAGCTTCCTGAGCTGGGATGAGTTCTTCTTCAGCTGGATGGAGTTGAGTGGAGCTGGATGTAGCTGGATCTGAGCTGAGGTGAACTCCTGTCAACTTAGCTGAGCTAGCTAGAGCTCCCTGTGGACTAGTGGGAGCTGAGATGAGCTAGACTCAGCTAAGTTGAGTTGGATCTGAGCTGACTTGAGCTAGGGTGAGCTAAGGTGAACTCTCTTGAGCTGCCATCCAGCTGAGACTAGCTGAATGGAGCTGGGATGAGCTAACCCTAGTTCAAGTAAGCTAGGTTCTAGCTGCGGTGAGCTGGATCAAGCTGAGGTGAGTTGGATTAGGCTGAGTTCCAGCTAGTCTGGGCTTCTCCTTCACCATTTTCCTTCTTGAGTGCTAGGGTTTTAGGGATCTATATAATTGTATATCCCTAACACTCACAAAAACATATTAAAAAGACAATAAAAAATGCAATGCATGCCTAACCTATTTTATGCCTAAATACAGCCCAAAAACCCGTTTGCGGAGTAAAATCCTAAGAGCTAGGTTTGTTTTAATGCATAAGAATGATGATAAACTGGCGTTTATCACACCCCCATGCTTATCTTTTGCTAGTCTCTTAGCAAAACTTAAAACAGAATTTTTGGAAAATCTAATTTTTTCGACTTTTGAGGAAAAAGAGATTAATGGACCTTGGTAGATTAAAGCACTGGAGGTACGGGATTTGTTGAAGATAGACATCAGGATTTCTTTTTGGATCCAACCATTAGACAGAACGGGATCAATAGATCTTCCAAAAAATTCACAAATTAACCCCTTGTTAATTTAGATGACTTGAAATGTTTGTTTTTAGGATTTTTCTGGCTCGTGAATCTGATTCGCAACTTGCAAAATCCTTTAAAACCTTATGTCTGTGCTTGTGAAAAGCCAACATTTATAAGGACGTGTTATTATTATTATATATATATATATATTTTTTTTTTCTCTCCCATGCTTATTTTTAGCTTAGTCTTACAATAGATGTGTCGGGATCATCATTCCCGTTACCATTCCTCGAGGGGGCTCTGGCACCAGTACTTCGGGATAGCACTGTCCATGACACCACCCAGGAGCTCACAACCCCAAAACATGATGCGGTGAAAAGGGGAGCTCTAAGCAAACTCAAGCTCTTGCTCCGACGCTATAGGTAGAGCACCGTCCAAGACACTTGAGCTGCTAAAATGCTCTTTAATGCTCCATCTAAAGATATGGAATATAGATATAGAGCAGCGCCAAGGCGGTAACATGTTGACATCGCGTCCTCAAAGAAGGTATTTTCCTTCTTCTTGGCGGTGGGAACTCAAACCAATGATCTGCTACAGACTTTTACTAAATACAAACACAGGAGTTTTTCAAAAAATTTTTAATTATTTTTAAGTGTTGGCTTGTGTGTGAAAATAGACATAAGAAGTTTCTAAAGATACGCAAGTTTTTGAGTCAGAAACTGAGTCAAATACTTTCCGTATTACAAAATAGGATCAAGTCACCTGAACTATCATGAGTTCTGGTGGAATTTTAGAGAAGGATATCTGATCTAGTCTAAAATAGACCCTGGAACTCTAATGATCCAATCTATATCCTTATCCCTAGTTTGTTAAAGATTAAATCCCATTGTACCAAAAGTGAATTTTTCGACCTTAGTCCCGATTTCAAAATTTTTCTCAAAAAGTTTTCAACAATTTTATTTTTTTTATTACTATTATTATTATTTTTTTTTTTAGGTATGCAAGCAGGAAATAAAGAAAATTGTATGTTTTTAGGTTTTAAACATCCTAAATCGATCATAAAAATTTAAAAACACCCCCCTATGCTTAAGAAATGCCATGTCCTCATGCATTAGGAGGGAAAAGGGATCACCTTAGTGAAGAACGGTCGGGTTTGGGATGAACAAAACATGGAAGAAGAAAAAAAAGGAAAGCAAGAAAAAAAATTGATGGGTTACCTCCCATCCAGTGCTATCTTTTACGCCATTCAGCCGGGCGTGATGTGCACTAGTGATCAAGGGTGGCTGGCTCAGTAAAATTAAAAGATTCAGATGGAATTCTAGGCGTATGGTAAAAATAGGGCTTTAAACGCTAGCGATTGACTTGAAATGTCGAATTAGTTTTTGGATCAAAAAGGCCAACAGCGCCGTATGGATATGTTTTATGGACAATAAAGGGGCTGGTCCATTTAGATTTTAATTTTCCAGGAAAAAGACGTAATCTCGCATTGAAAAGCCAAACACATTGATTATCGTCAAAGTGTTTCCGAACAATATATTTATTGTGAAATTTCTTTGTTCGGTCTTTATAAATCCTCGCATTTTCATAGGAAAAATTACGTAATTCTTCCAATTTAGTTAATTGTAATTTTCTATGGTTACCGACGTTAGATAAATCCATATTGAGTTGTTTTATTGCCCAAAAAGCCCTATGTTCTAATTCTACCGGGAGATGGCATGCCTTCCCAAAAATCAGACGGAAGGGAGACATGCCAAGTGGAGTTTTAAAAGCGGTATGGTAGGCCCATAAAGCGTCGTCCAATTTGGTGGACCAATCTTTACGGTCAGGCCTAACCGTCTTTTGTAAAATAATTTTAATTTCCCAGTTAGAAACTTCAGCCTGGCCATTAGTTTGGGGGTGATATGGTGTGAAAATTTTATGATTAACCCCGTATTTAGAAAGGAGGTGACGGAATTGTGAGTGGGTGAAATGTGAGCCTCCGTCACTAATAATGGCTTTTGGTATGCCGAATCTTGAGAAAATATTTTTCTTAAGAAATTCGATAACCACACGATGATCACTAGTGCGGGTGGGTATTGCTTCTATCCATTTAGAAACATAGTCGACTGCAACTAATATATACAAATACCCACCAGAGTTGATGAACGGTCCCATGAAGTCGATGCCCCAAACATCAAAAATTTCAACTTCTAAAACAGGATTAAGGGGCATCATATCCTTTCAAGTCATGTTGCCGATGCTCTGGCAACGCACACAGGACCGAACGAAGTCATGAGCATCTTTGTGCAAGCTGGGCCAATAAAATCCCGCATTAAGGATTTTAGCTGCAGTTTTTTTGCCCGAAAAATGTCCGCCACAGGCCATTGAGTGACAATGTGTTAAAATATCATGGATTTCAGAATCAGGGACACATCGTCGAATGACCTGATCGGCACAAATGCGGAAAAGGTCAGGCTCCTCCCAAAAATAATATTTAATATCAGCAAAGAACTTATCCTGTTTTGTTTTTGGCCAATTAGCGGGGATTTGTTCTGTTGCTAAGTAGTTTGCGATGGGTGCAAGCCAAGGGAGGGTTGTAGCAGCTAAAATACTTTCATCAGGGAACTGATCTGGCAGGGTCATTATGTCATTCGTCATAAGACGAGGGAGATGGTCAGCCACTACATTGTGCAATCCCGCCTTATCCTTGATTTCCAGGTCAAATTCCTGGAGCAGCAGAATCCAACGGATAAGGCGGGGTTTCGCATCTTTCTTTGTCAGCAAATATTTAATTGCTGAGTGGTCTGTATAAACAGTGACACGTGACCCCAATAGATAAGATCTAAATTTTTCTAAGGCAAATACAATGGAAAGAAGCTCCTTTTCAGTAACCGTGTAATTCCGTTGTGCATCATCAAGGGTTTTGCTAGCATAATAGATCACAACGGGCTTCTTGCCAATTCTTTGCCCTAGAACGGCCCCTACAGCAAAATCTGAGGCATCTGTCATTAATTCAAAGGGACTATTCCAATCAGGTCCCTGCAATATTGGCGCCTCAGTAACCTCTTTCTTCAACCTCAAAAAACCCTCCAAGCACTTATTATTAGAATCAAATGGCTGGTCTTTAGTAAGAAGCTGACTTAAAGGCTTGGAGATTTGGGAAAAGTTTTGTATGAATCGATGGTAGAAACCCACATGACCCAAAAAGGATCTGATTTGTTTGACAGTAGTGGGCGGTGGGAGCTTAGATATAGCATCTACCGCGATTCCCTGTTTAGAAATAACATGGCCCAAGACAATACCTTCTTGGACCATGAAATGACTTTTTTCCCAGCTGAGGACCAGATTAACTTCTATGCACTTTTGGAGGGTTCTTTCAAGATTTTTAAGGCAATGGTCAAAAGAATCCCCAAAAACAGAGAAGTCATCCATAAAAACTTCTAAACATTCACCTACCAAGTCTGAAAAAATTGAAAGCATGCACCTTTGAAAAGTTGTAGGTGCGTTGCAAAGATCGAAGGGCATTCTTTGGAAAGCAAAGGTTCCGAAGAGACAGGTGAAAGTTGTTTTGTCCTGGTCCTCAGGATGAACCGCCACTTGATTATAGCCAGAATAACCATCAAAAAATAGTAAAATTCCCGTCCGGCCAACCGCTCCAAGATTTGATCAATAAAAGGGAGCGGGAAATGATCCTTCATGGTGGCAGTGTATAATATTCGGTAATCTATACACACATGCCAAGAAGAAGCGGTTCGAGTGGCTATATTTTCCCCATTTTCATTGGTGACAACTGTTAGTCCAGCCTTTTTGGGGACAACTTGAGTTGGACTAACCCAGGAGCTGTCAGAAATGGGTAGATGATATCAGCATCGAGCCACTTAATAATCTCCTTTTTTACCACCTCCTGCATACTAGGATTCAAGCACCTTTGTGGTTGGCGGGAGGGGCGAGAATCGTCCTCTAAATATATACGACGCGTACAATAGGACGGATGAATGCCTTTAAGATCAGAAAGGGTCCAGCCAATAGCTTTTAGATATTTACTCAAAACCTGGAGAAGTTTGTGCTCTTGTGCCCCGGTGAGTCCAGAATTTATAATCAGGGGCAGGGTCTGATTCGGACCCAGGAAGACATATTTAAGGGAATCGGGCAAAGGTTTTAATTCCAATTGTAGGCCCGGTTCCGAAAGAGTTTCTGCTTTGTGGGTTAGAGGTGAGGTGAGATTGAAAGGGTCAGCTGGAATGTTAGCTAGTTGTGTGGTTGATGTGGAAGGGTGAGAAAAAGTAGATTGTTCAGGAACCGTATTTACAGCAAAACCGGAACCTAATTGGGAAATTTGCAATGTTTCCCCCACAATGTTTTCTATTTCTGAATCCGAATCATCAAAGAAATCTGGTTCCTGGAACCGCCTAGAGGCTTGAAAAATGTCTAGGGTTACAGATTAACCGCCACACATGATCTTCATCTTTCCAGAATCACAATCAATATTGGCGTGGGCGGTGGCTAAGAATGGTCTTCCAAGAATAATGGGGGCAAACTTAAGTGCTTCAGGTACCTCTTTGTCCAGGACTAAAAAATCTACTGCGAATAGACAATCTTTGACCCGGACAAGAACATCTTCAACAATTCCCCTTGGTTTAATCATAGATCGGTCGGCTAATTGGAGAGTAACCTCAACAGGCTTCAATTCACCGATCTTAAATTCCTCAAAAATAACTGTGGGGATAAGATTAATTGAGGCACCAAGATCCAATAGAGCGCGATCAAATGAGGTATCATTAATGATAACTTGGATTAGTGGTGCGCCGGGATCTTTTCTCTTAAGAGGCAGTCGGCTCTGCACAATTGAGCTGACTGTCTCTGGAAGAATTACCTTTCCTAAATTCTTGGGCTGCCTTTTTGGAGTACTTTAATCTTTTAGGAATTCTGCATAGGCAGGGATATACTTAATGGCATCTAGGATTGGGATATTAATTTCTACTTGCCCAAATAAATCCATTAATTCCTTCTCAGTGGGCTCGGATTTTGTCTTTTTCTTTTTTGAAGAGTGGAGGGCTTGTGGAAATGGGGTAGGGTTGCCTTGTTTTGCATGAATTGGTTCCTGAACAATAGGAGGCGAAGAGTTAATCTGTGTGTCATTAGAGCGGGTTTCTTTAATAGGCAGGGTATTGTGAGTGGTTTTCCCATTCCTCAAGGTAACTGCATTTGCAGTCTGGTTGTTTCTAGGATGAGGACGGGGGGCCTGGCTGTTATTGAAACCCGGCGGATGCTGAGGTGCTGGCTGAATAGGTTGACTGTGATATCCACCTTGAAATTGATTCCTTTGATTATTTGGGTTGTGCATGGGTTGGGATGGTAAATTCCCAATAGGTCTATGATCAGGAGTAACCTTAACTTGGTGTTGTAAATTGGTAATCATGCGGGTTACTTCTGTCATTTGTGTCTGCATTCCTTGCAGTGTTTTCATGACATGATTATTAATATCATCCTGGGATGGTCTAGGTTGATACAAAGGTTGCCCATAATTCCCAAAATAGTTTTGTTTTGGAAAAGGAATCGGATTCGGGTTTTTCCAGGAGTGATTCGGGTTAGTCCTCCAATTTTGATTGGAAGTGTTGGAGGGGTTTCTAAATTGCTCCTGGAGAGCATAAATATTTTCCGAGGTGGAATCAAAAATATTTTGGTCAAAATTCCCAGTTAAATCTTGCGGGAAATCAGCTGGAATTTGCTGGCCAGCAGATGTGGCATCGATATTGTGTAGATTTTCTCTTCGGAGAATGTGTGGGGGGTTAGTGTGTGGAGAGTGGACGTGTGGAGCTTGTTTGTTTGTGAGCTTTTCTTCCATTTTCTTTTGGTGAATTTGCATCTGGTCCAGTCGTTGAGCTAACATATATAAATCATCATGTGTGACTGGAACAGAGGTGGTTTTGGAGTCAATTTCATGGACTCCGTGTCTGGGGTTTTGTGATCTACCAAAAGTGTCCATTGAAGTCATGTTAAATGAGTTTTCACTCATTTCTTCAAAGAGAAGATAGGCACTTTCGACGTCTTTGTTAAGAAAATTGCCCCCACATGAGGCATCCACAAATCGTTTTAATTGATCTTCTAATCCGTGATAGAAGATCTGCACTAGCTGCCATTGTGGAATTTCATGGTGGGGACAACTTCTTAGAAGTTCCTGAAATCTTTCCCAGGCTTCGTGGAGGGGTTCACCAATTTTTTGTTGAAAGGTCGTTATAGATCTTCTTAATGCATTTGTTCGACCGATCGGAAAATTTTTTTTAAGAAAAGCACTTTTTAATTGGGGCCAGGTGGTAATAGGACGCCCAACTGTTCTAAACCAATGTGATGCTTTGTCTTTAAGAGAGAGAGGAAAGAGTCTCATTAACCACATGTCTTCCTGCACATTGTGGGAACTAGTGGTTTTAGCGAGGACATTTAATTCCTCGAGATGACAAAAAGGGTCCTCTCTTGGAAGACCATGAAAATGCTTGATAAGGTTTAGAATGGCGGGTTTGATTTCGAAATCCCCTTGTGGTATGACGACCCCTGGTCTTTCCTCATAATTGGAAGGATCATAGAAATCCTTAAGAGGAACGACAGGCTGTTGGCGGGGTGGTGGATTTTGTCCTTGATTAGCTAGGTTCGTGACAGTCCTAGCTAGATCTTCTTGATTTTGTTGTAGTCGAGCCAAATGGTCGGCCATTAATGCAAAGGGATTTGTATTATGGGTTATAATTGGAGGGCCACCTGGCCCTGCTGGTATTTCTGGTTGCTCCAAGTTAGGAAGGTGAGGGAGGGTGGAGTCAGCTTCTGGGTCAGCTGAAGGGTTAGAAGTGGAAGCAGAATTTTTTTGATGGCTTCCTAGATTTTCCATTTCCTTAGAAGACGAGGGGGAAGAAAACAATGATTTCTTGCTGCGGGGGGCGAAATCAGATGGTCCCTCAAGGTATGGCTTTTGGGACCGTCGCCCATGCATGCACTACTTGGAAGACTTGGAGGAGAGGAGAAGAGATAGAGATGAGAGAAAGTGTGCAAATCAAACAAACAAAACTAGACCTAACTTAAATGTGACTCCCTAATAACCTAAGACTTGGTCTATATAGGAAATAAGTAGTCAATAGTGAATACCCGTTCTGTCAATAAATCTAGCCAAGTTGCTTAAGGGGAGGTTTGGGCCCAAATGTTTCCCAGGGAAGACCCTAGGTGCTTGTACAAACCCGCACCTGGTCGTTTCACACAGCCCCTAAGCCTGAACACCAGATACAGATGACAGAATTGGTATTAATTAAAGAGAACTTAAGACCTAAATAGCAAGCCTAAGTTGATCAAGCCTTAGGGGTCAAGTTGCTACAAATTTTAATTAGGTCTAGGATGCTATAGTGCACACGGAATGTGGAGGGCGTTTATTGGGTTGTTGCCCTGTTATTTGATTTTTTTTTTTTTGTGTGCAGGAATTGGAGAGTGGCTCCAATGAAAATCAAGTTGTCACACAATTTTCTTGTATTTATGTCTTTTAGGATTCAATTTAATCAAATGTGTTTTAGGGCTTTTCTAATTAAATTTTCAAACAAATTTGAAGATCCACAATCAAAGGAAAATAAGTTGTATGGGTGATTGTATATTTCCTTTTAATTGAGTCTCTAAAAAGAAAGAAGAAACCTTAAGCCAATTTTCCCTAAGATAGAAATTCTACTACCACTGAACTATTTTTAGGCTTTCAGAATTAGGTAGTGGTCCAAACAAGTCAAACAACACCACTACTTTGAAGAAAATCAAACAAGGATTCCAAAAAAGATTTTTGAAAGATTTTAAGAATTTGTTTGATAATTATTTTAAATTTTTAATTGTACTGGTGTCAAAGTCCAGAAATGATACCCGTGGGTATTGTGGACTTTTCAGTATTACCACCGACCTCAGAAAATTTTTGTCATTTTATATGATGTGTAAAATTTCACAAGGATTCCAAAAAAATAAAATTCACAAAAATTGGATGAGAATAAAAATTCTAAAAATTCACAGATAGTAGCAAAACAAGAAGATTAAAGGGTGTGACGCCTCTGCAATCCACGAATTTTTAAAAATTAAATACAAATCCAATTGATCTCAAATTGGGAACAGATGTTCCAAACTTAATTGGGAATCACTCTATGAAAGTTTATGATTTTAGGAGGCCTGTGATGTTAGGAATCGATTTTTCAAGTTCGGACAGAAATCTGGACCCGAAAAATAGAACACCGATACTTGCAATGGAGTGGTGTTAAAGAAGCATACAAGCAAACAATGGATTTTATAATGCACCACTCCACTTAATTAAGTTTTTTGGGATCCTGAAAGCCAAGTTTAATATATTTTTGGTAGTTTTAATTAATTATGTGACCAGAAAGAGGAACCAACCTGAATTTCGCGGGAAGAAAAGGAACTTTGAGCTCTCGCTTCCAGATTCCCGCCTTCCCGCTGTAGTTCCTGCACACACAAAAGAAAGAAAGAGAAGGGGATGAGATCCACTTCAAGCAAGAGAAAATTAATTGATGCAAAGCCGTGCCTCCCCGGCAATGGCGCCAAAAAGAGATAGCGAAATACGCGTGATTTGTGGAAGCGGGTTTTCAACGTCGTTGTAACACGCGAATCCGCTTTCGCTTTTAAATTTATATCCTAGATAGGGGAGTATCTAGGGTCGTCCAAGGAGGCAAAAATTGCAAAATTAATCCTCTTGCTTGCAAATAGATCTCAACTTTCTTTTTGATATTTTTCAATATGTAATTTTTTTGTATTTTGAAAAGACGAGGGCAAATTGCATATTGTGGCTAAAAGAATTAACACCTACAAATGATTAACTAAAATCTAAAAGATAGAAATATCTTCTTCCTAAGCTCACTCTAGGGAAGTGGAGGCCTAGGGTAATTTGGAAGAAGAGGTGAAACAAGTGCTAGAACGAAAACAAACAACTGCAATAAAAAGCTCAAAGAAGGCAATTTTGATTGAGTAGAATGAGTGTTCCTTTCAAGGACAAGTAGAGGAATGCTTCTACTAGAATTAAAAAATCTAAAAGCAAGAAAAGAAACACAAATCCTCTTGTCACAATGATGAAGAAGGTTGTCTTCTTGCTCCAAGCCTAGCTGCTCCTTGGCTTGAAAAGAGGGCTTCCTTCTCCTCCTTCCTTGAGAGCTCCTCCAAGGTGGAAGCTTCCACCTTCAATGCTCTCTCCAAGGGGTGGGCATGCACCACCCTCAAGAACTCCTCCAAGGTGGCGTGGACCACCTTCAAGATCTCCTCCAAGATCTTCCTTGCCTGGCTTCTCCTTTGGCAGGCGTGACCCAAGAAAGAAGGGAAGAGGGGAAGGCACCAAGGGGACAGAATATCCCCTTAATCTTCTTCTTCTTCTCTCTTGGACGTGGGCTTCTTGGTGGAATATGAGAGTGAAATTGCTAGCCAAGGATGGCTTGAATGGTGGTGGGTAGTGGTCTTTTTATAGGGTAGGATGGGGGGTTAAAGTGCCCCTTGAAATGGAGGGCTAGGATGGAAGAATGGAGGTGGTTGGTGATCCTATGGCTAAGGAGAGTTCGCGCCAACCCAAGAGGTGTTAAAGGGGGCAGTTATGGTGGTGTTGGTGTCTTTTGGTGGTGGAGAGACACCACCATGTTGGCGCCAACATGGGGTCTTCTAGAAGGGGGGTTAGGTGGATGGTGGAGATGGGTTCAAGGGGGATTGTGCGGTGGAGATGAGGGGAGATTTTGGAGGGAAAAGTGGTGCCATTAAGTGGTGGTTATGGGTATTTTTTGGCGCCACTTTTAGGTGTCTTTTGGAGGTGGTGGGTAGGTTAGGTTGGTGCCAAGTAGGTTAGCTTATGTGGAGCTTAGGTGGAGCTAGTTGGGTGGAGTTGGTAGGTGGGTTTTTGGGGTGGTATAAGCCAAGGAAGTTGGAGCATAGCTAATGGAGGAGTAGAGGAGAAGGTAATGGAGCTAGGGTTTAGAGGAAGGAGCTGGGGAGGAGAAGTCTGGAACTGAAATTTGGAGCTGGCTGCTGCAGAAGAGGCTGGCATGGAGCTATTCTAGCTAGCTTAGCTTGCTAGTTCTTTGCTAGCTACTAAGATGAGCTAAGGTAAGCTAGCTTCTACGATAATGAGCTAAGGTGAGCTGGGTCTGGTGCTCCCGGGGAGAATCAAGCTGGTTGAGGCAGCTAAGGTAGCTTAGCTCAACTGAGTTGAGCTAAGCTGAGTCCCCGGGAGCTGGACTTGAGCTTCCTGAGCTGGGATGAGTTCTTCTTCAGTTGGCTGGAGCTGAGTGGAGCTGGATGTAGCTGGATCTGAGCTGAGGTGAACTCCTGTCAACTTAGCTAAGCTAGCTAGTCTCCCTGTGGACTAGTGGGAGCTGAGATGAGCTAGACTCAGCTAAGTTGAGTTGGATCTAAGCTGACTTGAGCTAGGGTGAGCTAAGGTGAACTCTCTTGAGCTGCCATCCAGCTGAGATTAGCTGAATGGAGTTGGGATGAGCTAACCCTAGTTCAAGTAAGCTAGGTTCCAGCTGTGGTGAGCTGGATCAAGCTGAGGTGAGCTAGATCAAGCTAAGGTGAGCTGGATTAGGCTGAGTTCCAGCTAGTCTGGGCTTCTCCTTCACCATTTTCCTTCTTGAGTGCTAGGGTTTTAGGGATCTATATAACTGTATATCCCTAACACTCACAAAAACATATTAAAAAGACAATAAAAAATGCAATGCATGCCTAACCTATTTTATGCCTAAATGCAGCCCAAAAACCCATTTGCGGAGTAAAATCCTAAGAGGTAGGTTTGTTTTAATGCATAAGAATGATGATAAACTGGCGTTTATTAGTCAGATTTCTCCTCAATCTGGATTTTAAAGATTTTTCTTTTTGGTTTTACTACCTCATTTGACAAATTGAATGAAGTTGATTTGAATTCCTTGTTGGCAAGGAATCTGAGAGGATTTCTGGTGACAGAAATCATCTCAGAAGAGCCATACATAAATCTGATTTGATAATGTCTTGAATGCATTGAATGCAAGTCAGATCTAAGGATAATTACTGTGGCAATTTGAAGTCTGATCTCGCATTCATAAGCTTTGTTAATGGCTGTTTGGTGATTTCCTAACCTAAGGAGTTCTTAATACTCCTTAAGGTTTCATGAAACTGGGATTTGATCTAAGGGCATTAACTGATTGAATTGATTCTTCCTTCATGCTATCTATAGGATTAGGAAGAGCTAATTTAGTGATATTCGTGGATTTCATCTGAAATGGACTTTTTGATGAGGGTTTTTGGCATTTGAATTGAGGTATTTAGTGATTTAGTGAGACATTAAACCCTTGTCAGATTTGGGATTGACTGATTTTCTTTTCAGTTTGGATTTGTTTGACTCTGATCCCAGTAAACAAAGCAAAGTGCTGCATCTTGCAGCTACACGTTTTTTCTCTCCAAGCTCACATTTCTTCTGAAATGGACTAACTGCAGCAGCAATTAGCCCATTTGGACAGTGACTGAAGCTGCGGCTGAGTCTGGAAGTTTTGGTGCTACTACTTCTAGTAGGTTGTAACAGATAGGTTTTAGTGTTAAATCCTATAGACTTTAATTTGATCTGAGCTGACAGTAGATTGTATTTCATCTCATATGTAAACAAATTTTCTTGTTCAATAGTTGAGATCTAATTTCGATACATGCATGTCTACACTTTCTCAACTCTGTCAGCTAGTTTAGTCAGGAATCCCATCCTAGACAAGTTTTGAAAGGGAGAACTGAACTGTGGACTCTCTCCTTAGTAAAAGCTTCCCTTCTTCTCTCCTACTTCTGTTAAACCTATAACAACAGTAAACTAATTAGAATGAGACACCCAAAAGAGAAATAAAAATATTTATATATCTATATATATACATATATATATATATTACTTTGTTTATTAAGTATACTTATATAGACTTAAGTTATATATTAGGCTACATATGTAAAAAGATAGTGCAAATATATATATATACTGTATACTTAACTATGTACATATAATACTGTAATTTAGGTTTTAGATCTAGTTTAGATAATAAATACAATAATTCTATAACTATATATAATTGAACTAAGTATATGTAATATTAAGCTGAATAGATCAGTAAGTAGTTTAAACTATAGAACCATATATATGTCTTTGTATATGTAGATTATAAGTAAATAAAATCTTTTATCTTAATTTTATCCTTTATAGATAATAAATAATGAATTTATTAAGTTTATAGCTAAGTTGTTAAATTAAATTATTTAAGTTAGTAATTTAGAATTATAATTAAGTTAAATTGAATCTGTATACTAAGACTAAAATACTTTAAGTAATTTAAGCTAATTTAAGTATATTTAGACCTGATTATATTAAGTTTAACTTCATTTATAAGCAGAACAACTGAAACTGCTATTTAAATATAAATAACTCACATATTAATTCGGTAAAATATAATAAAAATGTGTAAAAAATACTTATGTATGTATTCTAACTCTGTATGAAGTCAATTAGACCATTCACTAACAAATTTATAAGTAATAAACCAAGAAAACATCAAAATCAGTGTATAAAAGTAGTCCACTTTAGTAAATTTATTTATATAGTAAATCTAATTAAAATTTAAAATTAATTGAACAATTATATAGTATTATATAAATACTTTATTTTCCATAATTTATTTTTTATTTTTAAGTAAATTATGACCCTCGAATTGAGGGCCAAAATCGCTTCCAGCCCACAGCTGCATGCGGTTTCCAACGTAGATGTGGCACTCGAACAGCGCCACATCGTGCGCTGCAAACCGCACGCAGCAGTTTATATGTAATTTGTGCATATGCTCTTCAGTCATCACGGGCACCGGGCACCCGAAACAACCTTTACCGAGCATACATTGAGCATGTTACTGAGCATATCTGAGCGTGATTTGTGTGGGGCCAGGGGCCTGGAGAAGCTTGTGTGTGTGGGTCTGTGTATGCCTGTGCTGAGTTAAGAAACGTAACTAAGCGGCCTAATGAGAATTAGGGCACACTTAGTAGAGGTTTGGTCCCACCCTCTGGGTGCTGTGTATCCCTCGAAAAGCATGCCCGCAAATTAAAAACATTTTTAATTGATTAAAGAGAGTTAATGACAATTGTTAAAAGCCTCTCCTCCGCATCGTGTAAAAGTTATTAAGCCAAAGTGTAAACACAGAAGAACATCTGTTGAGAATCTGTGTGAAGGAAAAAGGGAGAGAGATGTTATACATACGTAAGTAAAAATACATATACAATTAAAATATAAACATATATATACATATACGTATACATAGTATAGCCAGTTATTTATTTAAATAAACCAATATATTTACTAATAGAATAAAATGTCACCATAAGTGTCGCTACAGACCTCAGTTTCCTTCCCTAGGTTTGTATATAGTGTTTTCTGGGATCTAGTGATGCTTACGTCTTTCAGTAAAACTGTTGTATGTGTTACTGTAGATAACAGACTAGTAAGTTATGTTAATATACTATATCATCTTAGTCTATTGCGTACTTTCATGTAAGTATTAGTACTATAACTTGTAAAGACAGTTTAAAGTATAGTGATAAATTGTTTGGTGCTTGTTATAGTTAGTTAGTTTTTGTAGGCATTACAATTAATTCTTAGTAAGTAGGCAAACCATGTCCACATTCATTCATTCTTTAATAAGATGTAAAGCGTCTTTTTGGAATTAGAGGATAATTTTGAGATCAAAGAGAGATGTAATTCAATAAATTGCCTCCCAGTGAATGACTTGGAATAAAACCAGTAAAAATTAGATAAGTAAATAATAATGGTTGTAATGACTGGTATTCCATACAACTCACCACAATGACACTCATGATGTTTCAAAACATAACATACTACAACAATCATTATCACATCATTATTACCATCGTTATTATTTTTGGCGCCGTTGCCGGGGAGGCAACGCTCTTTACACCAAAATTACCCTTTAATTCTTTTGTATATAGAAATTCCTCATTTCATTTAAATTCATTGATTGTAATTGCTTTATTCCATTGATTTATTTGTGTTCACATTCTTTTATTCTTTTAGTAATCACTTGTTATTTTTCCACAGCACTTGAGGAGGAGGAGAAGCAGTATCATCATCCAGGTAGAGGTCATCTTGCTGGTGGAGTCGCTGCGCTCCTGACCCGTCTTCCTGGTGGAGTCACTGCGCTCAGAGTAGCTGTAGGATTAGTAATAATAGTAGTATAGTCTAGATAGATTTAGGTATATTAACTAGGAAGAATTGTTAGTCATAAGTTGTGAGAGCCTATTCTCACACATTCATTGTAATAATTGTGGACTGTCTGGACTTTTATTTACTTCTCCCTCATCGATACGGTTTTTCCATTGCGATTTTCCGAATCGATTTCTTTCCTTGTTTTTTCTTGTTGCATATAAAAAAATCAAAATTCAAAAATCAAAAAGATCTCATCCTTATCTAGCAGCAGCATAACCTTAGGCATCCATTTTAGGTTGCATATTTTTCTGCTAGATTTCAATTCAAGTCAAATCTGCATTTAGAAGATTGCTGGAGTCTGGTATGCATTCCTTAACTTACTCTAACTCCTGTCATCATTGCATTTGACTTAAAATTAACAAGACCATCTCTTGTACTGAACTGAGTAAAAAGTGAGACGAACAACATAGAAATCATATCATAATCACTTGAATTAAGTCAAAAAGAAGATATTAACTTTGGGTGAAACCTTGATTGAGATTTTCATCGCCTTGTGTTGATTGCTATCGTGCACACAGCATGATCACTTATGGCCGCAACACACGGGTTTCTACCTCATCTCTTTCTGCAACCACAGGATCTGGATTCGCACGCTAAGTCTTATCCAGATTCCCGTGGATTTTAGAGGTTTGCACATTGCTAGGTTTATCTTAAGACACGTACAATTGTTTGAAACAATTGCTTGCGTACAACATAATTTTGCGTAGCAGCCTCTAGGAAAAATATTTTTCGATTTATCTCGCTTGATTGGTCTTCTGAATGAATTGAGATTTAATTGGGATTTTTCTGCTTTCTGTGAACGTGGTTAAAATTTTTTCCCATTGAGTTGGAACGAGTTGTAGTAAATGTGTTTTCAAAAACCAACTCAATGGAAGGTAGGAGATCCCAAAATCCAGAACTTGTACTCCCCTTGGGTACTAGTACCCAAGCTACTGCATCTTTCTCTTTGCCTTCCACTTCTAATCCTTTACCTCCCGAGTCTCAAAATCCTATTCACAATCCCATTCACCAAGAGGATGATCTTGAGTCGTCGCAATTTGAGGATTTTGAAGAACTTCCTCCAGACTTAGTTGCACATCCTCCACCACAGCAACCACCTATCCCTAGGTTCCAACCTCCACCTTATCCTAATTATCCTAATCCACCCCTGGAGAGAGGACGTATGCCTCATCTTCAGCACCTTTTTGATACACAACTATAAATGAATACCCTAACCCAACAGGTGCAACAGTTTGCTCAAGCTGTTAATCTTTTAGCTAACCCTCAACCACAACCACTTCAATCTAGAAACCCCCAGGCACGACCCCAACCCCGTAGACGTCAACTATGGGATTATTATAATCCTACAGTTGCCCAACCAATGCCTATGGTATGTTATCCCAATGGGGGTCGTGCTGCTGAACTGAAGCCAAACATTATAGTACTCATTCCTCACTTCCATGGACTTGCTTCTGAGGACCCTTTTCAGCATTTAGAGGAGCTGAGGAATCTTGCCCAAACTTTGGGTCCGCAAGGACATGATCAGCACACGCTTTTAATGAAAATGTTCTCCTTTTCATTGAAAGATATGGCAGCCTTTTGGTTTCGAACACTTGCACGGACTACACCTATAGATTCCTGGGCTTCTTTAGAACATGAGTTCTTAAAGAAGTACTTTCCTGTAGGCCGCACTAATGCCTTAAGGCGTGCCATCACTACATTCACTCAGAATTCAGGAGAACCAATGCACGAGGCTTGGGAGAGATTCCACGAGCTTCTGAGAAAATGTCCCCACCATGGTGTCCCACGCTGGCAACAGGTCCAGATCTTCTACCATGGGCTCCATGATGACACACGGAATTTCGTAGATGCCGCTTGTGGAGGCAATTTCCTGTGTCGAGATGAGGACTCAGCCTTTGAGCTCTTTGAAGGCATGGCCAAAAACTCTATTAATAATGCTTCAAGGAGCGTGTTTAATAGAAAGTCCTCACATTCCCACTCACATACTGGGGTACACGAAGCCCAATTCAGTAGCAAAGACTAAGAGATAGTGGCTAGTCAACTGGATAAAGTGGGCTTAATCGACAAGAAAGTAGATGAAGTATGGAAATTTCTCTCAAAACCCTCATCTTCTTCTTCTCAGTCACCAGCACAAAACACTTCTCCTCAGTTTCCCACAGGGAGGGAAACTGTGAATAACCTTTCTGTGACACAAACTGCATTACTGGATTTTCCATTTCCATATCCTTCACCAGTTGGAGGAACCTTTGTTCCTCCCTACACTGACTTCCCTGCACCTTCTGGAGTTTCGGAGGAGCTCCATGCCATTCATAATGACCCTTTCGCACAAACCTACAACCCTGGATGGCGCAATCATCCAAATTTCTCGTGGTCGGGAAATTCACAGAGACCTCCTTTTCGACAACCTTCTGCACCACCACTGCACAACCCGATCCGAGCACCACCTCCACAATCACACGGATATCCACCGCGTGCCTACCAGCAACCCCAACCCAGGCCCACCCAATACTCTCAATCTTGGCATACACGAGATGACCAGTCGGGGTCTATCATGAAAACTCTTGCTGATTTGCAACAACAAAATATTGCTATGGAGCAGAGACAGGACGCAGCCTTAGCTGAGATGAGAGCCCAGCTATCACACTTGACGGAGTCCCGTCAACCACATTCACTCCCATCTCAAGCACAACCCAACCCTAGGAACATACCTGCTCAGAGGCATGTCCAACCTAGACCAGCAATACAAGACCAAGCATATGTCATTTCACAACCTATACACAACATTGAATTCTTCATTTACTCAAGCTCTTCTCTTGCACAAACACAACAACCTCTGCTACCTAACACTGATTTACCATCAACCTCTAGGGCCGAACTAAATGCCATAGTCACTAGGAGTGGTAAAAGCACACTAGATCCATCTCTTCCAACACCTACCACTTCTAGTTCTGCTCCTCCACTTCCTACTTCTCCTCTACCTAGGACTGAACCTCTTTTCACCAATCTTGTACCTTTTCCTGAAGCTTTAAAGAAGAAGGAGAAAGGAAAGACAAAGACCTGTGTGGCACCTGAGGAGGATTTGCTTAAGCTCTTTGAGCAAGTCCACATAAACATCCACTTATTGGATGCAATCCGCCACATTCCTCTTTACGCTAAGGTTTTAAAAGACCTATGCACACCTAAGTGTAAAGGAAGAATTCAAAAAGGGAGTAGTCCAATCATCCTCTTGGAACAAGCTAGTTTCATCATCTCTAGTACCCTCCCAACTAAGATGAAAGACCCAGGCACCCCTCTCTTATCCTGCATGGTAGGTAACACCACATTTAATAGAGCACTACTTAACCTAGGTGCTTCCATCAATCTTATCCCAACCTCTCTGCTGACACATTTTGAGGTTGGCAATCTGAAGCCAACTGAGGTGTCCCTGCAATTAGTAGATAGATCAGTTAAGACACCTCAGGGAGTGTTGGAAGATGTCATAGTGCGGGTCAAGGATTTTTACTTTCCTGTAGACTTTATAGTCCTTGACATGGAAGTACCTGAAGATATTCAGAGCACACCTACCATTTTAGGAAGACCTTTCTTGGCTACGGCCAAGGCAAACATCAATTGTGAGGAGGGCCTTATAGAATTGAAGTTCGGAGATCAGAAAATAAAAATTGATATTTTTTAGGCCCAAAGAGGACCAACCTGTAGTTTAATTGAAGAAATCTTTTCTCTGGATTCTTTAGATCAGTTGGTTGAGAATACCATAATCAATTCATTAAATTTAGAACCTCCAGACTCTTTGGACTCTGACTTGACTTCCACTGAGATACCAAATTTAGAGACTGAGGACCTACCTCCTATTCCTTTAGTATCTCTAGGATCTCCTGAAACTCTCACACCTGCTCCTTCTGATCCTGTACCTGTTGAACTCAAACATCTTCTTGACTCTCTCAAATATGTTTTCTTAGGACCTGATCAGACCTATCCAGTGATTGTTAACTCTTCCTTATCATCTGATCAAGAATCATGACTCTTATCTGTCCTAAGAGCACATAGACAAGCTACAGGATGGAGCCTTTCTAACCTAACTGGCATCAGTCCTTCTTATTGCACACATAGGATTTTTACTGAAGAAGGATCTAGACCTACTAGACAGCCCCAGCATAGATTGAACACTACATTACAAGAAGTGGTAAAAAGTGAAATATTAAGTGGTTGGACAATGGAATTATCTTCCCAATTTCTGACAGTAGATGGGTAAGTCCTGTTCAGGTTGTGCCAAAGAAGGCTGGACTTACCATCATCACCACTAATTCTGGAGAAGTCATCCCTACACGCATTGCTAGTTCGTGGCGAGTATGTATAGATTACCGAAAACTCAACCAAGCCACGAAGAAAGATCATTTCCCTTTGCCCTTCATTGATCAGATACTGGAAAGACTGGTGGGGAATAGATTTTTCTACTTTTTGGATGGCTATTCAGGATATAATCAGGTGGCAATTCACCCCGATGATCAGGAAAAAATGACATTCACCTGCCTCTATGGAACCTTTGCATTCCGTAGGATGCCTTTTGGATTGTGCAACGCACCTACTACATTTCAGCGGCGTATGTTTGCAATCTTCTCCAACTTAGTAGGTGATTGCTTAGAAGTCTTCATGGATGACTTCTCAGTCTTCAGGAGCACATTTGATGCATTCTTAGACCACCTGACTAAGGTCCTACAACTATGCATAAATGTGAATCTGGTACTTTCCTGGGAGAAATCTCATTTCATGGTAACAGAAGGACTAGTATTAGGTCACCTTATCTCTGAGAGAAGAATTGAGGTTGACCGAGCGAAGGTAAAGTTGATTTCTGATTTACCACTACTTTCATCGGTTAAACCGATTGGATCTTTTCTCGGGCATGTTGGTTTTTATCACCGCTTTATAGCGGATTTCTCAAAAATAGCCTGACCTCTCACTACTCTCCTCTCTAAAGATGTAGACTTCCAGATCTCTGAAGATTGTGTTCGTGCCTATACGACACTTTGTGATCTGTTTACGAAGGCACGCATACTACAACCCCCGAGTTGGTCTCACCCTTTTGAGATCATGTGTGCTGCCTCTATTTATGCAGTAGGAGCTGTCCTTGGTCAAAAATTGAACGGGAAACCCACAGTCATCTATTACGCTAGCAAGACCTTAGATGAAGCCCAGAGGAATTACACCATCACGGAAAAGGAATTGCTAGCTGTAGTATTTACACTGGAGAAATTCAGACCTTATCTTTTAGGTTCCCACATTATAGTCTACACTGACCACACGGCAGTTCGACATCTTCTCACCAAGAAGGACGTGAAATCTCGTCTGATTAGATGGATCCTGCTTTTACAGGAATTTGATTTAGAGATTCATGATAAGGCTGGAAAGCAGAATGTGGTAGCTGACCACTTATCCTGCCTTCCTTCTGAAGTGATTTCTCCTTCTTTACTCATTTCTGACCACTCCCTGACGAGCAATTGCTAGTCATTCATTCTGATCTTCCCTAGTATGCTGACATTGTCAACTACTTGGCTTCTGGAATCCTCCCCACTGATTGGGTTCGACATCAAAAAGACAGACTTAGATCCGAGGCCAAACACTATTGTAACGACCCTGTTCCGAGTCCCTACGAGACACGAGAACCGGACCGACTCGACTAATCCCAAGACCTAGTCGTCCAACGAGGAAGTAACCAAAAGAGTAGTAAAAATAAACCACATTCAGCATGAATATAACTAACAGTAAGAAAGTACAGCAGTAAGGAAAGAAACTACTACAGTAAATAGCACCACAGCAGTAGAACAACATTTATCATATAACATGAACTGCAGGTAAAGAAAAGTACAGCGGAAACAAGAACTACTCACTATAACGGAAACAAAGAGGTACAAAAGACAGTGGTAACTCTACTGGACACTACTCGGCCCAGCGTCCTCTGCAGCCGCTGGCCCTCGCTGCTAAACACCTGGTCCTGAAAAAGGTAACTAGTGTAACACGTCAGCAAAGCGCTGAGTAGAGTGGCAACTAAAACTAAAGACAACAGCAGAGTGTACAGTAGCTGTTATGTTCTATTACTTTCTTTATTCACATCTTTCAATTGTCTCACTATTTCATTTATTCCCCAGATCTTTTTCTTCATCTTGAATGTTCCTCGTGGGAACGATCTTGATTGTAGTCTTTTCAAAAAAGTAGAAGTAGCACGTAGTGCTCTCCTGGCCGGGAGAGTCCCCTGTGGTGATCCTACCCTCAGTCAACCACCCCAAGGTCACTGACAGACGTAACGGTGACTACGGCACGCGCGATAAACACACAGGTAGCTAACCCGTACTGGCACGCGGTTAGTCGTTTAAGTTAACGGGTGTGCCAAAAGCACAGCACGGAACCAGTCCAGGGCAGAGCCTTCTCAGTAGCAGGGGTCCAACCCCTCCACAGTAACCAAACTGGGGCCTTGCCCCTCCACAGTCCGCGCACCCTCGCCTGACTACCTTGGTTTGCCCCAGCGGGCCTAACAAGTCGGTGTGGGAGGCTAGCAAAACCCCAGGGCCCGTGGGGTAGCTAGTACCTCCCTACACTAGTAGCTCTCCTCGGTACTACGTACGCGAGGGCCAACAAGTAGGTACAGAGTGGCCAGTCCTAACCCCGGGTCCCTGGGGCAGCTGGCTCCGCTCTGCACTAAACAGGGGGACAGTCGCTCTCCTTGGTACTCCGTACTCAAGGGCCAACTCACTTCCCCAATACTATTCCATTCACTTTCCAGGAGTTCTACTCCTACTTCCCCGTAGGGTTCCATCCTTTTTACTCAAACATCCAGGTTTCACTTTCCAGTTTCACATCCTTACAACCCATGTTCTCAACAACGTTATTTATTAACAACAGGCAGCTGTTAATTCAAATTACAGGCAGCTTTATATCTCTTTCCATTTTCCAAGACTGCAGTATTATACATTCCACTAGTTTTCCCATCCCAGGATTCATGCCATATCCTAGGATCTATCATACAATCTAGTTTTCCAGCCCTAGGATTCATGCAACACCTAGGAGCCATCATTCCATCTATTTCTCATTCCTAGGATTCATGCAATGTCCTAGGTTCTATTTATGGTTCCATAATTTAACAGATTTTATTAATAACTTAAAGCCACTCTACCAGGTACAACGGGAGTAATGGGGGCGTGATCGGGAATCCCGCGTGCCTCCGCAACTCCCAAGACTGCAACTGAAGGAGGTCTATCACAAGGATCAAACACAAGGAGTGTCTCAAAACAGTGTATAGCTACTGTAGACGGGTAGAGGAATTAATTCTGAAAAGAACGCAACTCGAATCGTGGAAAACGGAACCCGAACGGGCCATAAACGGGCCAAGAACGACGACACTGTGTAAAATCAGACGTCTGGAACTTCTTCCAGACGTCTTAAAAAGTGGATCAGAGAATTACCTGTTCAACGTGGTTTCCCAGACGTCCAGAAGTCTGTGGGGACGTCTGGCCTAGCTCCCAGACATCCGATGGTCACCCCGGACGTCTGTAGGTCGCTCCCGCCGTCTGGTACAACAGCCAGACGTCTGATTCGCGTTGGATGGCGAATCACCAAGCCTGCGCACACCCATCTCCCTCCCTCAGTACGGTCAGTCGACAGGAAGGAAGAAGAAGATGGAAAACTCACCTTTCAGACGCCTGTAAGGTCTTCCAGACGTCGCCCTTGCCGTCTGGTTATCAACCCAGATGTCTGATTCTGGAAATTCTTCCAGAATCAGGGTGCCACTCGGCCTCCGCTCGCGACGCTGCCCGCGTCGCACCTCGCGCGCCTACTGCTCAAACCGCAGCAGTCTCCCCTCCGCGTCACTCCGGCCCTTGTGCCCTCCGCCGGCCGGCCCTAGCAGCCCCGGCGAGCTCGCCCTCACGGCAGAGCTCTGCTCTAACACGCCGCACCTCCTCTACGCTCACTACGGCTGCCGCTGCCGCCCTCGCGCTCGCGCTCACTCTCACTGGCTGAAGGAGAAGAGGGAGGAGACGGTGGAGACGACGGGAGGGAGCACGTGGCCTTTTAAGGCCGCGCGAGGAGGAGAGAGAGGACGCGGCAGGCATCTGTAGTCGCAGGGAAAGAGGGAATAAGAGAATATCCGGTCTGCGCGCTTAGGCTCGCAGACGACCTGCGCGTGTCGAAATTAACGGATTTCCAGATGTCTAGAAACGATCCCAGACGTCTGGTCAGAGGTCTGGATGTTATCCCAGACGTCTGGTACGACGTCTGGGCCACCTCCCAGACATCTTAAAAGACGTCTGGGGCACGCGTTCATTACAATATAACAAACTCAAAGGAAGTTTCATCCCCGAAACTTGCGCCAACTAGGGTGCTGGAAAAGACGTCCAAATAACCATAACAAACTCAAAGAGGACCGAAGCCGGTCTGAAAAGACGTACCTGCGAAAAGCTCCAGGTACCACTCCTGCATTGCCGCCTCAGGCTCCCAGGTAGCCTCCTCCTACCGCTGGCTCCTGCACAAAACCTTTACCAGGGGTACTTGCTTTCGTCTCAAACTGCAGACGGCTCGGTCTAGAATCTGCACTAGCAGCTCGGGGTAGGTCAGGTCGTCGCTCACCTCGACTCTCTCGTGACTCAGTACGTGACTGGAATCGGCTACGTACTTCCTGAGGTTGGACACGTGGAATGCATCCTGCACACCTGAAAGCTGCGGGGGAAGGGCAAGTCTGTAAGCAACGGGTCCAACCCGCTCCAGGACCTCAAAGTGCCCCACGAACCTCGACGCGAGCTTCCCTCTCACCCTAAACCGCTGTAACCCCTTCATGGGCGAAACACGAAGGAAGACATGGTCCCCAACCTCAAACTGCACCTCTCTGCGTCTCCGATCCACATAGCTCTTCTGTCTGCTCCTGACAGTGAGGAGTCGTCTGTGGATCTGCTCAACTATCTCCTGACTCTGCCGGATCAACCTGGGGCCAACCTCCCACTTGGTCCCCACCTCAACCCAACTCAAGGATGCCGTACACTTCCGTCCGTACAGAGCCTCGTAGGGAGCCATGCCGATGCTCGAGTGATAATTGTTGTTGTATGCAAACTCTGCCAGGGGTAGGTGCTCCTCCCAAGAGCCCCTCCAGTCCAGTACACAGGCACGCAAAAGGTCCTCAAGTGTCTGTATCATGCGCTCAGACTGTCCGTCTGTCTGAGGGTGGTAAGCCGTGCTAAACCTCAACCTCGTCCCCAAGGCCTGCTGAAACTCAGCCCAAAACTGGGACATAAAGCAGGTATCCCGGTCGGATACGATCTCCCGCGGAACCCCGTGTAGTCATACCACATCACGAATATACCTCTTTGCCAACTGTGCTGGTCCCAAATTGACTCGGATCGGCAAGAAACGTGCCGTCTTCGTCAGTCTATCCACTATTACCCAGACTGCGTCGTGTCCCCGCTGGGTAACAGGTAAGCCCACCACCAAGTCCATGGTGATGCTCTCCCACTTCCACTCTGGCACTGGAAGCGACTGAAGCGGCCCTGCAGGCCTCTGATGCTCGTCTTTCACCTACTGGCACACTAAGCACTGTTGCACGAACTCACCCACATCCTGCTTCATCCCTCTCCACCAAAACTCGCGTCTCAAGTCGTGGTACATTTTCGTGTTCCCGGGATGTATGGTGAATCTGGAACCGTGTGCCTCAGTCAGGAGCTCTCTCAACAGCTCCTCGTCTCTGAGAATGCACAACCGTCCCCTCAAACGTAGCACCTGGTCTATGAAGGAGAAGTCACCTGGATCTCCTAACAGTACTCTGTCGTGCAAAGACTGCAAGTATGGATCGGCCATCTGTCCTGTGATGATGCGGTCCATCAACTCTGGCCTAGTCTGCCATGTCACCATCACTGCCCCACAGTACCCTCGTAACTCTAGAGGTCTCCAACTGCCCACCTCCTCCAAAAGGCTCCAACTCTGTAATTGTAGACTGGCCAAGCGTGCGGGCGCCATACGGCTCAAGGCGTCAGCCACCACATTGGCCTTTCCCGGGTGGTAGGAGATGCTGCAGTCGTAGTCCTTCAGGAGCTCCAACCAACGTCTCTATCTCATGTTGAGCTCCTTCTAATCAAAAAGGTATCTGAGGCTCTTGTGATCTATAAAAATCTCGAAGGTCTCACCGTACAAGTAGTGCCTCCAGGTCTTCAGCGCGAAGACAACAGCTGCCAACTCTAGGTCGTGGGTAGGGTAGGTATGCTCATGGGGCTTCAGTTGCCGCGAAGCGTAAGCGACAACGTGACCCCTCTTCATGAGCACACCTCCTAACCCCTGCAAGGAAGCGTCCATGTACGCAACGAACCCGCCACTACTGTCAGGAATGGTGAGCACGGGAGCCGAGGTCAACCTCTCCTTCAGCTCCAGAAAACACGCCTCACAGGCATCTGTCCAAGTGAAAGGCATATCCTTCCAGGTCAACTGTGTCATAGGATGCGCAATCTGCGAAAATCCTCTGATGAACCATCTGTAGTAGCCAGCTAGTCCCAGGAAACTACGGATCTCAGTGACTGAATGCGGTCACTCCCATCTGAGCACTGCCTCGACCTTGGCTGGGTCCACCGCCAGGCCATCTCCAGAGATCACATGACCCAAGAAGGTCACCTCCCTCAACTAGGACTCGCACTTGTTGTATTTGCCGTACAGCCTGCGTCGCCTCAGAGTGTCCAAAACCATCCGCAAGTGTTGTCCGTGCTGCGTCCGATCTCCAGAATAGATGAGTACATCATCTATGAAAACCACCACGAACTGGTCCAAGTACGGTCTAAACACCCGGTTCATCAGGTCCATGAAAGCAGCGGGGGCATTGGTCAGCCCAAACGGCATGACCAAAAACTCGTAGTGTCCATACCGGGTGCGGAAAGCTGTCTTGGAGACATCGGTCTCCCTGATCCTCAACTGGTGGTATCCAGACCTCAAGTCTATCTTGGAAAACATCGTGGCACCCCGCAACTGGTCAAACAAATCGTCGATCCTCGGCAGCGGATATCTGTTCTTGATGGTGACCCTGTTCAGCTGTCGGTAGTCCACACAAAGACGTAGGGTCCAATCCTTCTTCTTCACAAACAGTACCGGGGCTTCCCATGGAGACGCACTGGGCCTCACGAAACCTTTCCCCAGAAGGTCCTGCAACTGAGACTTGAGCTCTCGCAGCTCAAGCGGTGCCATCCTGTATGGCGCGGTGGAGATGGGGCTGGTCCCTGGTACTAGTGAGATCTCAAACTCGATCTCACGCTCGGGCGGTAGTCCTGGTAACTCGTCTGGAAACACGTCAGGGTACTCTCTGACCACCGAGATGCTCTGGAAGTCTGCCACAGGGCTGGGCTCTGCCACCACACAAGCTAGGAAGACCTCACACCCCTAGCTCAAAAGTCTCGCTGCTCGAAGTGCCGAAATGCACCTGAAACCTCCGTCCACTGGCTATCCGTGAAACTCGAAAGAAGGCAACTCCGGAATGGAGAAGACAATCTTCCTCTCAAAATAGTCCACCAAGGTGTGGTAAGCGAACAGCCAATCCATCCCCAGAATCACTCCAAAGTCCTTCATCTGGATCATAATCAGGTCAGCTAGTAGGCCATGTCCTCCGACGCTGACCTCGCAAGCCGTGTACACCTCCTCAACTACAAACAGCTGACCACTCGGACCTCTGATTACGAACGGATTCTCTAACAGTGTATAATCCTAGTCCAAACTAACTGCGAAACTGGCTGCGACAAACGAGTGAGTAGTGCCGGAATCGAAAAGCGTGTAAACGAGTCTGCCAGAAACTGAAACCATACCTGCTACCACCGATCCCGAAGCTCTGGCGTCCCTGTGTGTTAGGGCGTTGATACGCCCCTCAGCTCTAGGTGCGGACGAAGTAGCCACACTCTGCGTCGGACGGGTAGGTGCTGGCCGGTACCCTCCTCGCGACTGTTGTCCTCCTCGCGCCTGGGAACCGCGGCCTCCTACGCACCCTCCAGTGCTCTGCGCCAGGAGTATCTGCTGACCTCCTGCCCTAGATGAGCAGTCCCTCCTGACGTGGCCTGGCTGGCCACATTGGTAGCAGAGGGGAACCTGACTCCCGCCCTCAGTGGGTCCCTGCTGTCGACTAGGCGGGGGTCCGGTGCTGGCGACTGGCCCCTGTCGAGGGCCCCCAAAGGCCACTGATGGTCCTGCACAACGTGGCGGCTCTCCTGTGGACGCCACGTGTCTCCGTTCTCGCCGGCCCTGTGAGAAGTCTGGCTGAAAGGGCCTCTTCTACCCGCCGTCGGTGTCTCGCGCGGACGGGTAAGTCTCCTCGTAAATCATAGCTGCCTCTACCACCCTCGAAAATGTAGGCAACTTCAGGGGTTTGACATACCCCCGGATCGCAGGCCAGAGACCCTCGGAGAACCTCCAAAGGTGCTCCTCCTCAGTGGCTACCGCTGTCGCTGCAAAGCGGGACAGCTCCAAGAAACGCGTGCGGCACGCGCTCACAGTCATCGTCCCTTGGCGAAGAGTGTGGAACTCCCGCCTCCTCTGGTCCTACCACGTCTGGGGAAAGTGCTGCTCGCAAAAGAGGGTGACGAACTGGTCCCACATCGGCTCGTCCCTCTCCTGTCCCCGGACCGCCCTCGACCACCTGTGTGCCGCACTCTCCAGCTGGTACGTGGCAAAGGCCACGCGGCACTCCACCGGGGGGCGAAGGGTGTCGAAGATCTTCTCCAGCTGCTCAAGCCAGTCTTCTGCCTCAGTCGGGTCCTCATCCCCCTTGAAGGAGGGGGCTTCAGCTTCCGGAACTGTCCGAAAAGCTCGAAGTGGCGCTGTAGGGGAGGTGCTGGTGCACCTCCAGGCGAAGGTGCCTCGTGTACAGAAGTGTCGGAGGAAGGTAGGGGCGGCAACGACCCATTCCCTCCCTCGTGTCCAGCGCCGTGTCCGTCGCGTGGTCCCACAGAGGACTCCCCCTCTACACCCCCAGGAGGAGGTGCTCGGGGCGGTGGGTGGAGCTCCTCTCGTACAATATCTCGTATCAGCCTGGCGAGGTCCTAGGCCTGGATGCCCGGGAGTGGTGGCTGGTCCACCGAGACGTCAAAAACGGCACGTCCACCTCGTCGACCTCACCCTCAGCCGCGCCCGCGGCTAGTCTCGCTAGTCCCGCGACGAGGCATCTCCTACAAGGAGACGCGAAACAAAACGGAAACGTCAAAATAGACAGTACCTAACGAAACTTCTAAGAGCTCATGTCAAGAGATATGTTGTGGTGGCTACTCTAGCTATAAACATGTGAATTGGTTATTTTCCAGTCAGTTGATTCACTTCTCAGGACGACCTTGCTCTGATACCATCTTGTAACGACCCGGTTCTGAGTCCCTACGAGACACGAGAACCAGACCTACTCGACTAATCCCAAGACCTAGTCGTCCAACGAGGAAGTAACCAAAAGAGCAGTAAAAATAAACCACATTCAGCATGAATATAACTAACAGTAAGAAAGTACAGCAGTAAGGAAAGAAACTACTATAGTATATACCACCACAGCAGTACAACAACATTTATCATATAACATGAACTGCTGGTAAAGAAAAGTACAGCGAAAACAAGAACTACTCACTATAACGGAAACAAAGAGGTACAAAAGACAGCGGTAACTCTACTGGACCCTACTCGGCCCAGCGTCCTCTGCAGCCGCTGGCCCTGGCTGCTAAACACCTGGTCCTGAAAAAGGTAACGAGTGTAACACGTCAGCAAAGCGCTGAATGGAGTGGCAACTAAAACTAAAGACAACAGTAAAGTGTACAGTAGCTGTTATGTTCTATTGCTTTCTTTATTCACATCTTTCAATTGTCACACTATTTCATTTATTCCCCATATCTTTTTCTTGATCTCGAATGTTCCTCGTGGGAACTATCTTGATTGCAGTCTTTTCCAAAAAGTAGAAGTAGCACGTGGTGCTCTCCTGGCCGGGAGAGTCCCCCGTGGTGATCCTACCCTCAGTCAACCACCCCAAGGTCACTGACAGACGTAACGGTGACTACGGCATGCACGATAAACGCACAGGTAGCTAACCCGTACTGGCACGCGGTCAGTCGTTCCCGTTAACGGGTGCGCCCAAAGCACAGCACGGAACCAGTCCAGGGCAGAGCCTTCTCAGTGGCAGGGGTCCAACCCCTCCACAGTAAACAAACCGGGGCCTTGCCCCTCCACAGTCTGCACACCCTCGCCTGACTACCCTGGTTTGCCCCAGCGGGCCTAACAAGTCGGTGTGGGAGGCTAGCAGAACCCCGGGGCCCGTGGGGTAGCTAGTACCTCCCTACACTAGTAGCTCTCCTCGGTACTACGTACGCGAGGGCCAACAAGTCGGTACAGAGTGGCCAGTCCTAACGTCGGGTCCCTGGGGCAGCTGGCTCTGCTCTACACTAAACAGGGGGAGAGTCGCTCTCCTTGGTACTCCGTTCTCAAGGGACAGCTCACTTCACCAATACTATTCCATTCACTTTCCAGGAGTTCTACTCCCACTTCCCTGTAGGGTTCAATCCTTTTTACTCAAACATCCAGGTTTCACTTTCCAGTTTCACATCCTTACAACCCATGTTCTCAACCACGTTATTTTTTCACAACAGGCAGCTGTTAATTCAAATTACAGGCAGATTTATATCTCCTTCCATTTTCCAAGACTGCAGTATTATACATTCCACTAGTTTTCCCATCCTAGGATTCATGCCATATCCTAGGATCTATCATACAATCTAGTTTTCCAGCCGTAAGATTCATGCAACACCTAGGAGCTATCATTCCATCTATTTCTCATTCCTAGGATTCATGCAATGTCCTAGGTTCTATTTATGGTTCCATAATTTAACAGATTTTATTAATAACTTAAAGCCACTTGACCAGGTACAACGGGAGTAATGGGGGCGTGATTGGGAATCCCGCGTGCCTCCGCGAATCCCAAGACTGCAATTGAAGGAGGTCCTATCACAAGGATCAAACACAAGGAGTGTCTCAAAACAGTGTATAGCAACTGTAGACGGGTAGAGAATTTAATTTTGAAAAGAACGCAACTTGAATCGCGGAAAATGGAACCCGAACGGGCCCTAAACGGGTCGAAAATGACGACACTATGTAAAATCAGACGTCTGGAACTTCTTCCAGACGACTTAGAAAGTGGATCAGAGATTTACCTGTTCAGCGTGGTTTCCCAGATGTCCAAAAGTCTGCGGGGACATCTGGCCTAGCTCCCATACGTCTGTAGGTCGCTCCCGCCGTCTGGTACAACAGCCAGACGTCTGATTCGCGTTTGATGGCGAATCACCGAGCCTGCGCACACCCATCTCCCTCCCTCAGTACGGTCAGTCGACAGGAAGGAAGAAGAAGACGGAAAACTCACCTTTCAAACGTCTGTAAGGTCTTCCAGACGTCGCCCTCGCCGTCTGGTTATCAACCCAGACGTCTGATTCTGGAAATTCTTCCAGAATCAGGGCGCCACTCGACCTCCGCTCACGACGCCGCCCGCGTCGCACCTCACGCGCCTGCTGCTCAGACTGCAGCAGTCCCCCCTCCGCGTCACTCCGTGCCCCCCCGCGCCCTCCGCCTGCCGGCCCTAGCAGCCCCGGCGAGCTCGCCCTCACGGCAGAGCTCCGCTCTCGCACGCCGCACCTCCTCCGCGCTCATTGCGGCCGCCGCTGCCGCCCTCACGCTCGCGCTCACGCTCACTGGATGAAGGAGAAGAGGGAGGAGACAGTGGAGACGACGGGAGGGAGCGCGTGGCCTTTTAAGGCCGCGCGAGGAGGAGAGAGAGGACGCGGCAGGCGTCTGCAGCCGCAGGGAAAGAGGGAATAAGAGAATATCCGGTCTGCGCGCTCAGGCGTGCAGACGACCCGCGTGTGTCGAAATTAACGGATTTCCAGACATCTGAAAACGATCCCAGACGTCTGGATGTTATCCCAGACGTCTTGTACGACGTCTGGGCCACCTCCCAGACGTCTTGAAAGATGTCTGGGGCACGCGTTCGTTACAACTATTACTGGGAAGAACCCTGGCTTTTCAAGCACTGCAAAGACTAGATCTTTAGGAAGTGTGTTCCAGATAAGGAGATTAGAAGCATCTTATTGTTCTGCCATGACCAGGCGTGCGGTGGTCACTTCTTTGGAAAAAAGACCACTGCAAAGATTTTGCAGAGCGGTTTTTATTGGCCCACAATCTTTAAAGATGCACACGAATATAGCAGGGCATGTTCACGCTGTCAGTCTCTCGGCAGTATTGGCCGCCAAGACATGATGCCCTTGAATCCGATCATGGTGTGCGAAATATTTGACATTTGGGGCATTGACTTCATGGGACCTTTTCCAAAATCTTATGGCTTCGAGTACATATTGTTGGCAGTTGAGTATGTTTCAGAATGGATTGAAGCCATCCCCTCGAGGACTAATGATCATAGAGTTGTGACACAATTTGTTCAAGACTTCATCTTCTCTAGATTTGGGGTACCGAAAGTCATCATTAATGATGGAGGGTCTCATTTTAGAAACACACATTTTCAGTCCCTACTTCAAAAGTATGGGGTGTCACATAGGATAGCTACACCATATCACCCTCAAACCAATGGACTTGCTGAATTGTCCAATCGGGAGATCAAGAAGATTTTACAGACTACCATCCGACCAGATAGAAAGGATTGGTCTTCCCGCCTTTCTGATGAGTTGTGGGCATATAGGACAGCCCACAGAACCCCTTTAGGCATGTCTCCTTTTAGACTTGTGTACAGGAAACACTGTCATCTTCCCGTAGAACTAGAGCACAATGCCTATTGGGCCATTAGAAAGTGTAACTTGGACTTAGAGAAGGCTGGTGATCTTAAGAAAATACAAATTTCTAAGCTCTATGAATTAAGGAATGAATCTTACGAAAGCTCAAGGATTTATAAGGATAAACTTAAGGCCTTCCATGACCGTCACATTCTTAGGAAATCTTTTCACCCTGGTCAAAAAGTCCTCTTCGACTCTAGACTAAAACTCTTTCCTGGGAAACTAAGATCAAAATGGATTGGACCTTTCAAGATCTTAAGAATATTTGACAATGGAGCCATTGAGATCACTGAAATTGACAAATCTAAACCTTTTACTGTAAATGGTCAAAGACTGAAACATTTCATTGAGCTGCATGATCTCAGACTTGTCAATTCCACCATTTCGCTCCTACATTTTGAACTACCAACTAAGTTTTTGCTTAGCTGAAGGCATTAAACTTAGCAAAAAACCTATCCTTGTATATAGCTATTTTCCACCTTTCTTACTCTTGCCTTTATTTGTATATAGTGTCTACCCTTGCATTTTGAGCATACTTTCATTGACACACATGTCATGCATTTCACTTCCTAGCCCGACTGTTCACTCTGATCCTAGATCAGACTTAAAATCGTTCGCACAGAGATTTTATCTCCTCATTCCGACTTCCTTCCATCACCCAGTTTAGGATAGTGAAAAGCAGAGCATGCATTTGCATCCACCCTATTCATTAATGAGGACATTGCAACATTTAAGCATGGGGGGTGTAAATGGTGAACTATTTAAACTGAAATGCAATTGTAGACACACCTATAGTACATATAGTATTGTCAAAAAATATATATACTTAAAAAAATTGAAAAATTTTGAAAAAATTTTTTTGAAAAAATTACAAAGCTAAAAATACAAAAAATAACAAATTACAAAAAAATTCAAAAAATACAATAAGGGACATGTACTCTATTGTCATGGGAGGGCATTAATTTCAAGAAGGGAGGGAGAAAAAGACAAAAGATAAGTGTTTAACTATGATCTTCTAGCTGAAAACAAAAATTTGAATAAGTGTCTATGGACATTCAACTGTTACTGGTTTGACTTGCTGGGCCATAATAGCTTGATACAAGCTTGGGCTTAATACACTTCGAGCCTTGACAAGATAGACCACCGTCTTTCCTAACTTTAGGACATATTCTTGTACCTGAGTCACCAATACAAGATTCGTTGGTTTGCTTTGACTTAGGAGTCTAAGTAACCTTGGCTTACACTACACAATGTCAAGAAAGGCCACTTGAACCTAAACTTCAACCCTTGTGTTCATTAGGGAAGGTGGAGTCCTTACCTGTGCGTGCAGGTAGACTCTTTGTCCTAATCTTTACTCTTGTGTCTAGGAGAAACTCTTTCCAGAAAAAAAATTCACCCACCAAATATAGTGCGCTCTACCAAATAAGTTCCGGAGACATACTGTTCAAAAAAAAAAAAGTCAAGTATGTTCTCCAAAAATCTGGAAATACTCTTGTTCCACCAAAAATTATTTTTAGGGTTCAAAACAAATACCCTGTTTGTCCACCAAAAAAAAAAAAAGTTCTCTGAGCCACAAACACAATAAGGGTTGGGTTTGAATAGTCTTCAATTCTTGAGAGTCATCCGAAAACATGAGCTGAAGTTAGGACCAACCTGGACTTAAAAAGAAGTGAAACCTCGGGAGTGAACTTTAGAATTCACTTGGTTAGTCCTGACTTATCACAAAGCACAGCCATAACCTCATAGCATTCTGAGTCTCTGTAAAACCCCCTGAGTCCTGGAATTCGACTTAAGGTTTAAATATCAAGAGTCCTTGTTGGTTGAGAGATGGTCTATGTCATTTAAGCCTTGAGTTCTGGTAGGTTATCCTCAGTAATAAGGTTCTCACAGTGTCCAAAACATAGTTGGTTTATTGAAAAAATATTTCAGCCTGAAGATCATCATCAAACACTAAAAACTTTTTGAAAGAAGAAAAAAAAAAATCTCTTCACACTTACCTTGCTGATACTCAAATTGCTTTACACTTCAACGGATTGTTTGCTAAGGGACTAGCAAAACGTAAGCATGGGGGTATGATGAGTGGCTACTCATCATGGCTAAAAAGCTGAAGTTAAGCTAGACACTAAGTAAAACAACATCAGATTAACAAATAAAAAGGGTTAAGTGTGGGAATTAAGGAAAAAGACCTAAAACCTTTACTCTGTGTTAAAACTTCATAATTAGGTCGCAAAATGAGATATTCTGAAAGCAAAGTACAAATGATGATCCATGCATCAATTGAACACATAAATAAGTTTGAAAGGCCAAATCAGAAGTATAATTAATGTCTTAAAAGTTCAATTAAGCACATATAAAAATTTGAAGGCAATTGGACATCATTTAGGTTATAAAATAGGTAGTTTACACTTGGTCCTTCATGCATTACACTCTCGCCCTTAAAAACTCCCCTTTGGACCTATTTTAAGCCGTAGGGACCCTTTTGAAATGCTGTAGGGCCCTTCCGGTTGTAGTTCTTTTCACTTATGGAACTGCATGCAATTATTATACCCCTTCATTCAAGGGTCTGTCTGTAATTTTTCCTTTTTCTAGAGAGAGGCCTGCTGTTCTTCGCATGCACGGTAGCGCACGAAGAACACGGCCAATCTCAGCCGTCCGTCGCTCTTCATGATCTTGATCTGCGGTTAGATTCGAATGGAAGTTTCGCGTGATTCGGCGCATGCAATCACCCCTCTCCCCAAATCTCATCTGACTGTTAGATTTTGTGCTTGGCTCACCGCACGCTCCACCCCTCTCATCCTCGTCGTCGGTTGCATCTTGATTATCCTCAACTACGTAGTGATCTCAGCCACTGAGC
Source organism: Thalassia testudinum (assembly GCA_037157565.1). Classification (NCBI taxonomy): domain Eukaryota; kingdom Viridiplantae; phylum Streptophyta; class Magnoliopsida; order Alismatales; family Hydrocharitaceae; genus Thalassia; species Thalassia testudinum. Next base: position 127,389,671 of record JAZHRO010000031.1, read on the forward strand.
ATGCTACTTAAGCACCTCAGTGGTGTCGCGCGCAAGGGATCTCTCTCTCCTACACCTCTTAGCGATTATTCATCCACTCTAGTTTCCCCTCCCCATGTAGTCTCTGATTTCATAGCTACCGGCTGTGAAATCCTCACCTTTTCTCGACCTCCTCGTCGCTAAGGACTTCGTAGCACCTGAGGACGACCCTGGAGCCTCACTAACAGACTCTTCCCTCTGCTAGAGTCATCTTCCTCCTTTCTTCCTCCTTAGCCACCGGCTAAGGACCTATAGGTCCTATTCTTCCTATTAGATTAGGTTTATAATTCTGCATATTAGTTATAGCTGTAGTTAAGTAGTTTAGAGTAGAATTAAGGTAATTGTTAATGTTTAATTTCGCTGTAGGATAAAGTAGCTGTAGCCGTAGAATTAGGCTTAAATTTTCCCCCCTCACCTCCTCTGATCATTCCAGATCAAAGGGGAAGATTTCATATTTCCATGTTTTCAAATTCTCTACCTCCCCATACTGTCATAACCATTTCTGATTTTCCATGACATGTTTTTCATCTTCCACCCATACACTCTGACCCAATTTTAGATCTGGTTAGTTTTCCACCTCAGATTTGAAATTGGCATCAACAAGCACTTAAGAGGCTTCCCACTCACCTCACTCTTGGTCACAAAAGCCCCTGATTTTGGGTCGAAATTTTCAGTTTGTCAGATTTCTCCTCAATGTGGATTTTAAGGATTTTTCTTTTTGGTTTTACTGCCTGATCTGACAAATTGAATGAAGTTGATTTGAATTCCTTGTTGGCAAGGAATCTGAGAGGATTTCTGGTGACAGAAATCAACTCAGAAGAGCCATACATAAATCTGATTTGATAATGTCTTGAATGCATTGAATGCAAGTCAGATCTAAGGATAATTACTGTGGCAATTTGAAGTCTGATCTCGCATTCATAAGTTTTGTTAATGGCTGTTTGGTGATTTCCTAACCTAAGGAGTTCTTAATACTCCTTAAGGTTTCATGAAACTGGGATTTGATCTAAGGGCTTTAACTGATTGAATTGATTCTTCCTTCATGCTGTCTATATCATTAGGAAGAGCTAATTCAGTGATATTCGTGGATTTCATCTGAAATGGACTTTTTGATGAGGGTTTGTGGCATTTGAATTGAGGTATTTAGTGATTTAGTGAGACATTAAACCCTTGTCAGATTTGGGATTGGCTGATTTTCTTTTCAGTTTGGATTTGTTTGACTCTGATCCCAGTAAACAAAGCAAAGTGTTGCATCTTGCAGCAACATGTTTTTTCTCTCCAAACTCACATTTCTTCTCAAGTGGACTAACTGCAGCAGTAGTTAGCCCATTTGGACAGTGACTGAAGTTGCAGCTGAGTCTGGAAGTTTTGTTGCTGCTACTTCTAGTAGGTTGTAACTGATAGGTTTTAGTGTTAAATCCTGTCGACTTTAATTTGATCTGAGCTGACAGTAGATTGTATTTCATCTCATATGTAAACAAATTTTCTTGTTCAATAGTTGAGATCTAATTTCGATACATACATGTCTACTCTTTCTCAACTCTGTCAGCTAGTTTAGTCAGGAATCCCATCCTAAACAAGTTTTAAAAGAGAGAACTGAACTGAGGACTCTCTCAGTAAAATCTTCCCTTCTTCTCTCCTACTTTTGCGAAACCTATAACAACAGTAAACTAATTAGAATGAAACACCCAAAAGAGAAATAAAAATATTTATATATCTATATATATACATATATATATATTACTTTGTTTATTAAGTATACTTATATAGACTTAAGTTATATATTAGGCTACATACATAAATAGATAGTGTAAATATATATATATACTGTATACTTAACTATGTACATATAATATAGTAATTTAGGTTTTATATCTAGTGTAGGCAATAAATACACTAATTATATAACTATATATAAATTGAACTAAGTATATGTAATATTAAACTGAATAGATGAGTAAGTAGTTTAAACTATAGAACTGTATATATATCTATGTATATGTAGATTATAAGTAAATAAAATCTTTTATCTTAATTTAATCCTTTATAGATAACAAATAATGAATTTATTAGGTTTATAGCTAAGTTGTTAAATTAAATTATTTAAATTAGTAATTTAGAATTATAATTAAGTTAAATTGAATCTGTATACTAAGACTAAAATACTTTAAGTAATTTAAGCTAATTTAAGTATATTTAGACCTGATTATATTAAGTTTAACTTAATTTATAAGCAGAACAACTAAAATTGCTATTTAAATATAAATAACACATATATTAATTCAGAAAAATATAATAAAAATACGTGAAAAATACTTATGTATGTATTCTAACTCTGTATTAGGTCAATTAGACCATTCACTAACTAATTTATAAGTAATTAACCAAGAAAACATCAAAATCAGTGTATGAAAATAGTCCACTTTAGTAAATTTATTTATATAGTAAATCTAATTAAAATTTAAATTTAATTGAACAATTATGTAGTATTATGTAAATACTTTATTTTCCATAATTTATTTTTTATTTTTGATTATGGCCCTCAAATTGAGGGCCAAAATCGCTTCTAGCCCACAGCTGCATGCGGTTTGAAACGTAGATGTGGCACTCGATTAGCGCCACATCGTGCACTACAAACCGCACGCAGCGGTTTATATGTAATTTGTGCATATGCTCTTCAGTCGTCACGGGTGTCGGGCTCCCGAAACAAACTTTACCAAGCATACATTGATCATATTACGAGCATATATGAGCATGATTTGTGTGGGGCTGGGGGCCTGGAGAAGCTCGTGTGTGTGGGGCTGTGTATGCCCTGTGCTGAGTTAAGAAACGTAATTAAGCGGCCTAATGAGAATTATGGCATGCTTAGTAGAGGTTTGGTCCCACCCTCTAGGTGCTGTGTATCCCCCGAAAAGCGTGCCCACAAATTAAACACATTTTTAATTGATTAAAGAGAGTTAATGACAGTTGTTAAAAGCCTCTCCTCCGCAATGTGTAAAAGTTATTAAGCCAAAGTGTAAAGACAGAAGAAGAACATCTGTTGAGAATCTATGTAACGGAAAAAGAGAGCGAGATGTTGTACATACGTAAGTAAAAATACATATACAATTAAAATATAAACATATATATATATATATACGTATACGTAGTATGGCCAGTTATTTGTTTAAATAAACCAATATATTTACTAACAGAATAAAATGTCACCATAAGTGTCGCTACAGACCACAGTTTCCTTCCTTATGTTTGTATATAGTGTTTTCTGGGATCTAGTGACGCTTACGTCTTTCACTAAAACTGTTGTATGTGTTACTATAGATAACAGACTAGTAAGTTAAGTTAATATACTATGTCATCTTAGTCTATTGTGTACTTTCATGTAAGTATTAGTACTGTAACTTGTAAAGACATAGTTTAAAGTATAGTGATAAATTGTTTGGTGCTTGTTATAGTTAGTTAGTTTTTGCAAGCATTACAATTAATTCTTAGTAAGTAGGCAAACCATGTCCACATTCATTCATTCTTTAATAAGATGCAAAGCATCTTTTTGGAATTAGAGGATAATTTTGAGATCAAGGAGTGATGTAATTCAATAAATTGCCTCCCAGTGAATGACCTGGAATAAAACCAGTAAAAATTAGATAAGTAAATAATAATGGTTGTAATGACTAGTATTCCATACAACTCACCACAATGACACTCATGATGTTTCAAAACATAACATACTACAACAATCATTATCACATAATTATTACCATCGCTATTACTTGCACCCGCCCGCTCCTTCGCCCGCTCCCTTTCGCCCGCATACGCCTCTCAGCGTAGCGTTGTGCACTGCGGTCCTCTCTCCGCGCCCACTTCCCTCCAATGCACACTTCTCTGCGCACATACGCGCCTGCACGTGAGCTTGACACCAAATGGTGCCTGGCAGCCTCAGATGCCTTAACCCTCCATCCCTTACTCAAGCAGGAAGCACACGCTCTCTCTCTCTCTCTCACAACACTCTCTCACTCTCATTACCGACACTTACACACTTACACTCACACTTTCATACACACACACACACCTATACACTATTATATAGATATATATATACCTATACATATATATATTGATATATATACATATATTTATATACATACATATATATATACCTATATCTTTATATATAGTAGTATTTATATAACCAAGCATTAGTATACATATATATATATATACATATATCTATATACTTATATATATATATACATATATATTTACATATATACATATACTTATATACATATATATATACATACACCTATACATATATTAGTACTTATATTAGACTATATACATACACACATACATATATATACATCTATATAGTATCATATACATACATATAAATATATACATATATATATATATATCTATACATATATCTAGATATACATATAGTTACATACCTATATATATATACATATACATATATATACATATACATATACATATATAAATATACATATACATATAACTACATATATACCTACATATTTATAACCATATATACATATAGATATATTTACATATATACATATATATATATATTTTTTCACATTACTTACCATACATTGTATCGCGGAAATATCTGCACCAGTTGCTGATATTCCACGATACACACGTACAAAAAGCGTGTTTGCATTCATCTTCCACCAATCCACCTTACACGTGGCACTTCTCCCTGTTGGTTGCATCTTTCTAGATGAGGACCAACTAGACACCGTGCTACACTCCATCTCCGTCTCCACCCCCACCCCTTTATGCATATATAATATATACCTATATATATATACTATATTTACTTTATTTCTATTTCAAGATAAACAAATATATAAAAGAGAAAAGATAATCCTTGACTTGCAGGTACTCCATCTTGCGAATAGCAAGACCTATTTTGCTACCCTGATTTGGCTCAAAGCCAAGAACCTAATTTTGATGGTGTGCCTCAAGGACCAAGATTATCAGAAAAAAATCTTAAATAGAAAAACACCAAAAACACAATAAATGAACGGAAGAGATTCATTTTAGGAAAGCCATAGAAACTTGACTTCTAACCCCACTTCCTTGAGTTCGACCCTAGACCTAAAGTGACCAAGATAAAATTAAGTAGGCCAGGTAAAATATTTTGTAAAGAGATGGTTAGGTCAGATTTAGGTTAACCACTATACACATTTCAACGATAAAATCACAATAATAACACACCTATCCGGGCCCGACCACCATCTTTTCTGGCGCCGTTGCCGGGGAAGTGCGCCTGCAAGTTTCTATTCCATTCCTTTCATTTTTCTCTTCTCTCTTCGCAGGTGTTTTTGTTTGTTGTTGTGCAGGTGAACCTGTTGCAAGGAGAAGGCAAGCAGATGAAGTCGAAGACATGAGCAGATCCAAGGCTGGAACGAGAGTGTGAAGATGCCGACACTGCATTGGAGCTTTGCACACATTGCCGAATAAGTAGGTCATCTTTTCTTAGCAACTTAGGTTAACCTGTCACCTTAATAAAAAAAAACTAAAAACTAAAAAACTAGAAAAACTTCTTGGGATCTCTTGGGGCAAGTGGATTAAAATTCACTTGTTTGATTGGTTGCCTTTACTCCCACCGCCCTGGGATTTCCCGCCAAACTTCACATAGCGAAGATCCAAGAATCTTAATTCTTGAATCTTTCCCCATGTGAAGCATTCTTTGAGGCAAATAAATAGATTGATTGCCATCCCACTTTGCCTCATTTACCTACAATTCGGGATCACCGTTTTGGTGGGGAGACTTGGAATTGAGTTGATTCCAACCCCAATAAGACTTTTCAACTTGGCTAAGATTCGATCACGAATACTTCAACCCCAACAATTTGATTTTCCTTATCTTCTGGTTGAGCCTTGTGTGTGGACATCTTTTTGGTGATTGGGAGCACTTGAATTGAAGTGCTTTGGCTCCCTTTCACACTAATCTAAAACTGATTCGTGCATCTACACATAGAAATCTCCAATTAGGGAAGCCCAGTGCATTTTAGCTTGCATTAACCAACTGATATTGAAGAAGGGTTTGTTGGGCTTAGAAGAAAACCTGTATTCCCTCGAAAACTCGGAGATTGGTTGAAATGGTAATTCAGAGAAATCCTAAAATCCATACTACATAAAGGCTGAATTCTAAAAATCATTCACCAATTAAAACTTCAATTCGGGGAGATTTCCCCGTTTCATGCTTGTTTTACACACTCTGAAAATCAATCACTTGGGCATTACTTGTAAATAACGCCCTTCAGATTCCAGAAGCACTTGATCTTAAGCCTCTAACTAAAATTGGTAGTAAACTGACCCTTATTAAGGATTGGAGGTCTAACTACCTGCGTGTAGCGCCTACGTGCTGGTGAGGGTTCCCACGTGCTATCGGGTGTCTAAGACTAGGGCAAACGGCCTTTCAATCTAGCCCGGTGGTTCTGCGGTGCTCGCATTTGGTTCCATAGTTCGTGATAGTAGGTAACTTAGATCTTTAGGTCTAAGGGCACACTGTAGAGGTTAGGAATTTGATTGAATTGATTTGTCATCAAGTGTACCTTCGCGGCATCATTTCACTCATCTCTTTTCCCTTCTTATCCCCCCAATTCTTCTTGCAGTAGTGCATGTTTGGGAGGAGGTCACAAAACCCTGAACTGTTTGAACTGCCTGATAAATTTAGAAAAGAAGCCGAATTGTCCTCCTCCTCCACAAACATGGCTGCACGCCCACCCCCAAATCCCAAGGGAGGAAACTGCCCTCAGAACCCACCAGGTGGTGGAGCCTTAGATCCCATAACCCGCCTCCAAGCTTAAATGGAAATGTATAATGAGCAAATTGAAGCCATTTGAGAGACATTGGAGGAAATGCAGAACCCTCCCGAATGGGAGGAGCCTAGGACTCTTAGCTCTTATTAGAATCCCGCTACAACAGAGACCATAGGACAAATTCAAGTCCCCATGGGTGGGGATGACTTGGAATTGAAACTGAACATAATTGGTTTAATTAATTTTCACGTCCATGGTCTTGCAAGTGAAGATCCTTTTCTCCACTTGGAAGACCTAACCCGATTAGCTGAAACTGTTAAACCTAGAAATATCGGATTACCTATAGTCCTCATTAAAATGTTCCCGTTTTCATTGCGAGATAAAGCATCGCAGTGGTTACTCACCCTTGGGAGAACCATCCACTCTTGGGAAGAGATGCGAACAGCGTTTCTCAAGAAGTTCTTCCCAATCGGGCAAACCAATGCGCTTTGCCGTGCTATCACTTCATTTACGCAACAAAATGGCGATTAATTTCATGAGGCATGGGAGAGATATAATGACCTCCTCAGGAAGTGTCCGCACCACGGTCTGCCTAGGTGGCATATAGCCCAGATTTTCCACTACGGGCTAAATGAGACTTTGAAGCAGATTGCAGACGCTTCCTGTAGAGGGAATTTCATGAATAAAGACGAGAATGGAGCATTCGAATTGTTTGAAAATATGAGTGAAAACTCAATGAACAATGACTCCATTGTTGCCTTTAATCATTCCAGCCAGCTCCGAAATGTCCACGAAGTTGACACAGGACCCTCCCATTCATCCACTGATCTCAGCCTTATCGCACAAAAATTGGATGAAGTCTCCGTTGTGCACAAGAAGCTGGACGAGCTTCTGGCCAACCCTGCCCGTTCTATGGCAAACACCCCCACTTCACCACTTTGTCACAATCTAAATTCTTCCAACACCAGGCTTATCCCGAGAAACCCCGTAAGACCTTCCATACCTAGTGTCACACCAAGCGACTCGGTAAGTCATGTGGAACTAGCTTCTGTGAGCCAGTATTTCGACACGGAGGACCAAACCTCCATGTACTCGGATGCATACTTACTTGCGGATGCATCTTCTGGCGTAGAAGATGCTTGCGCCCTGGGGAATAACCCATTCTCTACCACTTATAACCCAGGGTGGCGAAATCATCCGAATTTCGCATGGTCCAACAACCCGTAGTGCCAAAACTCCGCTGGTGGACCAATGCGACCGTCCACACCTGTCATCCCAAGGGCCCAGTCTCCTTTGGCAAATCCGCCATCAGGCCCTTGCATACCGCAAACAGAACACGCATTAAGTCCTCTTGATAAATTGATGCGAATGATGACGGACATGTTAAAGCGTCATGAAGAGAACATGACCTCTCTTTAGCACCAATTGGCACAGCAGAATGCTGAGATCAGTCAACTACGCATGGCGACTCGATCTCAGGGCACTCTTCCCGCCCAACCTATTCCAAACCTGCAAAATTTCGTACCCCGTGGTCCTCAACCACAGGTACGACCTTCTCAGGTGCAGGTTAATCAAATTCTGCAAGCTCTGAGCATTCCACCGAGATTTCAGGCTAAACCTACGGCAGCACCTCACTCTTATGTCCCCATTGTGAACCCTCCTCTACCTTATGATCCCATTGGACCTGCATCATCCAATGCTATCACTACGAGGAGCGGTAAGCAAACCATCGATCCGCCTCGACCTGATCCTGGCCTGTCTTCTTCATCGCCCTCTCATTCGGGATGCGCACCGCATTCACGAGAGGACGATACACCCAAATTGGTGCCAGAATCAGTTTCATTCCCTGAGGCTTTACTGAGGGAGCCAAAAGGCAGAAAGAAAGATACGTAGGCCTTTGATAACCTGCGTAATTTGTTTAGGGATGTAGAAATCAAGGCACCCCTGCTCGAGGCTATCGACCACATACCTACTGTCGCCCGATTTTTCAAAGACTACACAACACCCAGGCGACAGTCAAAGAAAACTAAGAATCTGGTGGTTCTCTCACCTCATGCGAGTTGTGCTATACTGTCAAACCAACCACCGAAGCAGAAAGACCCAGGCACATCGCTTATTTCCTGTAGCATCCAAGGCTGTAGTTTTAACCATGCCCTGCTTGATCTAGGATCTTCCATAAATCTTATTTCAACCATCATGCTCGAAAAATTTTCCTTGGGAAATTTGAAACCCACCCCTGTCACGTTACAGTTGGCAGATCGTTCTGTCAAAATCCCAAAGGGTGTGGTGGAAGACGTGGTGGTTAGGGTCAACAGTCTCTGTTTTCCTGTTGACTTTCTTGTTTTAGATATGGACGTTCCTATCTCACTTTCTAGTTGTCTGATCATCCTTGGTCTACCTTTCTTGGCCACAGCCCATGCCCATATCGACTGCAGGTCGGGCTGTATTGAGATTACTGTTGGATCTGAAAAGCTCAAGCTTAACATCTTCAAGGCAGCCAAGAACTTTGATTGCGGTTGCATCGAGGATGACACGTCTAACGAGGACATGGCCGTCAGCACGTGTATCAGACTAATTGGGACCTATTTGGACTGTTGCGGATTACCTATAAACACTGACGATTGCCTGACCAACACATATTGTGACGTTCCCCCATCCCTCCCTTGTCCCGTACCTTCTCCTGGCCAGACTTCTGATGAGGTTTTCTCCGCTTCCCATACCTCGTGGTCTGAGTCATATATGGGCTACTCACCATCTATCCACACTCTTGAAGATCGGATTGCCCTTCCTTTCCCGCCAAATCAGGCAGATTTGCAAATCCACACTGGGACCTTGAGCCCATATACTTCTCACTGGGGCTATTCCTTTTTGGATCCATCTATCCAAGAAGCCCCTCTTCTTGGACAATCTGAAGGCCAATTTCTTCCTCCTGACTTGTTCTCTAACACGCCTGGGATACTCTCGTCCCAAGAAATGCCAGATCTTTCACCATCCACTCCCGAGCTGAAAGAGCAGCCTAATACACTTAAGTATGTTTCCTAGGGCCAAATGAAATGCTCCCTGTAATCATCGATTCAAAATTGACTAGGGAGTAAGAGTGCAAACTAACTAAGGTCCTCATAGAACACAAGGCAGCTATTGGATGGTCCTTATCAGACTTATCTGGCATTAGCATCTCCTACTGCACTCACCGTATATATACGGAGGAGGAGGCTCGACCTTCCCGTGAGATGCAGTGGCGTCTCAACCCTAACGTGTAGGAGGTCGTTAAGAAAGAAATCATTAAGTGGCTGGATGCGGGTATAATCTACCCGATCAGCGATAGCCCCTAGGTGAGTCCGATTCACATTGTGCCGAAGACGGCAGGACTCACCATCCGTGTCAATGACAGAGGTGAATCCATACCTACACGCACTCCTACATCTTGGAGAGTGTCTGTAGATTATAGGAAACTCAATGCTACAACCAAGAAAGATCACTTTCTGCTACCTTTCATTGACCAAATCCTAGAGCGGTTAGCGGGAAATAAATTTTTCTGTTTCCTGGATGGATTCTCAGGATATAACCAGGTGGCAATTAACCCTCGGGACCAAGAGAAAACCACCTTTACCTGCCCCTTCGGCACCTTTGCATTTAGAAGAATGTCGTTTCGACTTTGCAATGCGCCAGCAACTTTCCAAAGATGTATGCTGGCGATATTCCATGACATGGTAGGTGACTTTCTCGAGGTCTTCATGGATGACTTTTCGGTCTTTGGACCATCTTTCGACGAATGTCTTGCCAACCTGACTCATATCCTTAGGAGATGTATAGATGTAAACCTCATGCTTTCCTGGGAAAAAAGTCATTTTATAGTGCACAAGGGAATTATTCTCGGACATATCATCTCCGATAGGGGTATCGAGGTTGACAGAGCTAAGCTTGACATAAGTGTAGATTTACCTGTGCCTGGCTCTATCAAACAAATCCGCTCCTTCCTAGGACACATCGGTTCCTATAGGAGATTCATCAAAGACTTCTCCAAGATTTCTCGACCTTTAACTCATCTCCTATCGACCAACGTACCCTTCGATATGGGCCCCGATTGCATACAAGCACTCACGTAGCTGTGTAATGCTGTCACCAAGGCCCCTGTTCTCTAGCCACCTGATTGGTCCCTCGACTTTGAACTCATGTGTGATGATTCCGACCTTGCAGTCGGAGCCATCCTGGGACAAAGATGAGATAGACACCACTTCGTGGTGTACTACGCCAGTAAGACATTGGTGACATTGGAGGCACAGCGTAATTATAGTACCACTAAAAAAGAACTACTGGCGGCCATCTCTGGGCTGGAGAAATTTCGCCCTTACCTTCTGGGCTCTCACGTTATTGTTTTCATTGATCATGCGGCCATTCGCCATCTCATGCACAAGAAGGATGCCAAGCCTAGACTGATTCGTTGGATCCTTCTGCTCCAGGAATTTAACATTGAGATTCACGATAAGGCCGGAGCCCAGAATGTTGTGGCTGATCACCTTTCCAAACTGGACCCTGACCATATTGGACTTACTCTGCCGATCAATGAATTTTTTCCTGATGAGCACCTATTGGCAGTAAATGTGGCAAGTGGACCGTGGTACGCCGACATTGCCAATTACCTTGCTTCTGTATCCCTTCCACATGGCTGGCTTAAAAACCAACGCGAGCATCTCATGGCAGAAGCAAAGTATTATTTCTGGCATAATCCACTTCTTTCTCGCATAGGTGCTGATCAAATCATCCGTCGCTGTGTTCCTAACAGCGAATTCCCCAGTGTGTTATCCTTCTGCCATGATCAGCCAAGGTGCTGCAGTGCGGTTTCTTTTGGCCCTCCCTTCACTAGGATGCACATAATTATGCCAAGCATTGCACTAGGTGCCAGTCGTTAGGGTCAATGTCACGTTGTGACAAGATGCCCTTGCAACCCATCCTAGCTGTAGAAATCTTCGACAATTGGGGAATTGATTTCCTGGGTCCCTTTCCTCCTTCCAACGGCTTCGAATTCATCCTCGTGGCCGTTGACTATGTTTCAAAATGGATCAAGGCTATTCTCGCGCGCCGTACTGACCATATTATATCCACTTGCTTTGTTAAAGACCACATCTTTGTGCGCTTTGGGATCCCTCGAGCCATTTTCTCGAATAAAGGAAGCCACTTTACCCATGCTTCTTTTCGGGCAATTCTGAGGAAATACGGAGTCCACCTTCGTATCGCATCCCTGTATCATCCTCAGACGAACGGCCAGGCAGAGGTGTCGAACCGGCAAATCAAGCAGATTCTCCAGAAAATGGTTCGGCCTGAGCGTAAGGATTGGTCCGACAAGCTGATTGACGCACTTTGGGCGTATCGGACCACGTTCAAGGCTCCCCTTGGTATGTCTCCTTATAGAATCATTTACGGGAAGCCTTGTCATTTGCCTGTGGAGTTGGAGCACCGTGCTTATTGGACGGTTCGCCAATGTAACCTCGACCCAGACCTGTGTGGTCGAGAAAGGAAACTCCAACTCCAAAAGCTGGAAGAGCTCCATCGTGAAGCCTATGATTCTGCTTTAACTTTCAAACAACGCACTAAGGCTTTTCATGACAGCCGTATTCAGCGGAAAGAATTTGAGCCATCTCAGCAAGTTTGGCTCTATAATGCCTGACTCCATTTTTTTCCTGGGAAATTAAAGTCCAAATGGACTGGTCCTTTCCTGGTCTCAAGACCATTCCCGAACAGGGCCGTCGAGGTCGAAGATCCCAAATCTGGGCATAAATTTACGGCCAACAGGCAGCGTTTGAAACCCTATCTGACTCATGAACCTGCCCCCGTTGGAGAAACCGTTGCCCTGCTGAAGGGTAACTAATTCTTTGCCTCATTCTGAGTCCAACTGGGGACGTTAAATTCAGTGCTCGTTGGGAGGCACCCCAACAACACTCACCATCCACCATCACTTTTCACTTCACTGTCACGATCACTTCACTTTTCACTTCACCACCCACCATCCATCCACCCTACCACCCTGTTGTATACCCTGCACCTCAGCTCTCGTTACGCGATCTTTCGTCCTTCCTCTACCCTACCCTACATGCATATGAGGACATAGCATCGTTTGGCATGGGGGGGTGGATAGGCATCCTTAGGATCTAGGTATTTTAGGGTATCATGCAGTTTCTATATATATATATGTATAAAAAATGAAAATTAGTAATGATCTAAAGGCTGAAACAAAAATACAATAAGTGTTTATGGATTTTCAACCATTGTTTTGAAGACTTTCCAGGCCACAGAAGCTTGATTCGCTCAGGCTCAGCTTAATTCACTTGAGAATTGACAAGATAGATTGGAATCTCTCCTAACTAAGGATGTATTCTTGTACCTAAGACACTAGTACATGATCCGTTGGTTTGCTTTTACTTGAGAGCTAAGTAATCTTGGTTCACACTACACATATCAGGAAAGACCAGGTGAACATAAGATCCAACCCTAGTGTTCATTAGGGAAGGTGTAGTCCTTACCTATGCACGCAGGTAGACTTTTTATCCCAGGCTTTAGTCTTGTGTTTAGGAGAGACTCTTTCCACGAAAAAGGAACTCTCCCACCAAAAAGAAAAAAATGTGCTCCTCCAAATAAAGTTGTAAGAGATATACTGACACGTGTTTCAAAAAAAAATGCAAATAAGTCAGTATATCTCACAAATGTCTGTAAAGTCTCTACCCTAAAAAATTTCTTCAGGGCAAGTCGCAAATACCCTGTTTTCCTGTGAGCCACAAATGTCAGAAAATGGGAGTTGAGTTTTCAGTCATCTTAAGGGTCAATCCGAAAACACGAGCTAAAACTAGGACCAACCTATACTTAAAGATTTGGGAAAACCCTAGGCTTGAGTCTTAATGTTCATCTGGTTAGTCTTGATTCTTCACTAAGCACAAGCCATAATCTCTCGAGCTCTCGAGTACGGTAAAAACCTCCTGGGTCCGAGAAATCGTACTTAAGGTTTAAATATCAAGAGTCCTGATTAGTCGAGAGATGATCTTTGTCATGTGAGACTTAAAGTACTGGTAGTCTTCTCTACAATTGGTTCTCACAATATCCAACAATAAACATACCTATGTTGCCTCAGAAGAAAATCTTCAGCTAAAGATCATTTCTAAATACAACACAAAAATGTTTTGCTAGGGACTAGCAAAAGATAGGCATGGGGGTATGATTGCACCACAAAAATACACCTGCAATTGTGCCATCTTGTGTTATTTCTTATCATTACCAATGCATAATAGGTTTCCATAGTCGCATTTCTGAAAATACAAGCATGCATGCATTTAATTGAGAGGGGAGGAGAGTGAAATAAATGGCCTTGCAATTAACGTTTTTTCCTCAAGTGCATCTTTGCAAAATTCACCCTCTTTTTATTTTTTTATTTTACTTGACTTTGAATTCTTCCTACGGCTGCTAGGAATGCTTCTTCTTCTTCGCACCTTGTCCTAACTCAGTCATGCTCTGCACAGCCTCTCCCTGGCAACTGCATGCAACCTCTCCCTGCCAAACCATGCACAGCCAGGGCATGGCTGTGCATGACTTCTTCCTCTATAAAACAGACAGGGCTCCTCCTTTGCAAGGGAGCCTGGTCCCCAGGGAAAGAACCCACAGTAGCTTCTTCTTCTCCAGGCCACCGTTCCCTCCCCTCTCCCTCCATACGCAGGACCTCCTCCTCAGAGGAGACACTTTGCGGGAAGGAGTCCATCACTGTGGTGCACACCCACCACAATGAGAACACCACCGCCCAGCTCATCAAAGAGTCGGCTGGCGTGGTGGCCTTCTTTTCCCTATCTCACATCCAAGCCACTGCAGCCATTGGAGCAGGAGCTTCAAGGTGGCCTTCTTTTCCCTATCTCACATCCAAGCCACTGCAGCCATTGGAGCAGGAGCTTCAAGCTTTGAAGCTCAAAGCTCCACACGCAGCAGCATCAGCAAGGCGGCAGCAGCTACACGCCCTCCAGCACACCCCTGCAGGCCACCCTTGCCACCAGTGTGCACCTGCAGGCGCCCTCGCCTCCCGCTTCTTCACACTGCACTCGCCTGTCCACCCGCAACCGGCCACCACGCGCCACTACAGCAGCTGGCATAGCTTCTCCACGCATGCCAGCCAACACCTGTAGGCCCACCCGTGCCTTGTCGTGCTCCTTCGCCTGTGACCTAGCCTCTCCGTGCGCCCTATCGCAAGTTCCGCCTGTAAGCCTCTGGCCGGCGCAAACCTTCCACGCGCGAGCCAGTCCCGAGCTGTCCGCACTCACAGCACCGGGCATACCCGATCGCGCGGCTCGGCCATACACTGTAGCCTTTGTTCACGCCAATCTGCGAAACACTGTGGCTACAGTGGGGTGACCGGTAGGCTTCTCACTTATTCGATTACGCTGCGCACCGGAATCGGCCAGCACCCACGCCCACGTCCAGCCCTACGCCCGGTCCAGTACCCACTTGCTCGTCTGCATGCGACCGCGTCGCCTGCACCCGCCCGCCCCTTCCCCCGCTCCCTTACACCTACGTACGCCTCTCAGCGTAGTGCTGTGCACTGCGGTCCTCTATCCGCACCCACTTCCCTCCAGCGTGCGCTTCTCTGCACACATACGCGCCTACGCTCGAGTTTGACACCAAACGACTCCTGGCAACTGATGAGTGGCTACTCATCATGGCTAAAAGGCTGAAATTAAGCTAGACACTAAGCAAAATAATATCAAATTAACACATAAAAAGGGTTAAGTGTGGGAATTAAAGAAAAGACCTAAAACTTTTAATGTGTGTTAAAATCTCCTAATTAGGTCACAAAAATAAGATATTCTGAAAATTAAAGAACAAATGATGATCCATGCATCAATTGAACACATAAACAAGTTTGAAAAGATAGATCAGAGGTAAAATCAATGTCGTAAATGTTCAATTAAGCACATGTAAAAATTTGAAAGCAATTGGACATCATTTAGGCTTAGAAATAAATAGATTACAATTAGGTCCTTCAAGCATTACATTTCTACCCTTCAAAACTCCTTTTTGGACCTATTTGCAAGCCGCAGGGACCCTTTTATAAGACTGCAGGGCCCTTCCAGCTGCTATTCTTCTCGCTTATGGGCCTGCATGCAAATGTTCTACCCCTTCTTCTAACGGTCCGTCTGCAAATTTTCCCTCATTTCAGAGAGAAGCCTGTGTTCTTCACGCGCACTGTAGCGCGCGAAGAACACAGCCATTCTCGACCGTCCATCGCACTTTTGATCTCGATCTACGGCTGGATTCAAATGGAACCTTCGCGCGATTCGGTGCGTGCGTTCACCTCTCTTCCCAGATCTCATCTGACGGTCAGATCTCTCTCTTGACTCGCCGCGCGCTCTACCCATCTCATCCTCACCGCCGGCCTGATTCTGATTAACCTCACCCTTGCGGTGATCTCAGTCACTGAGCTGCTATTTAAGCACCTCAGTGGTGTCGCGCGCGAGGGATCGCTCCCTCCTACATCTCTTAGCGATCAATTCTTCCACTCCAGTCTCTCCTCCTCGCCTAGACCCTGATTTCACAGCCACCGGCTGTGGAATCATCGCCTGCTCTCGACCCTCCTCGTTGCTAAGGACCTCGTAGCACCTGAGGATGACCCTGGAGTCTCACTAGCAGACTCTTCCCTCCGCTGGAGTCACCCTCCTCCTTTCTTCCTCCTTAGCCGCCGGCTAAGGACCCATAGGTCTCATTCTTCCTTTTAGTTTAGTTTTTAATTCTGCACAAGTAGTGTTAGATTTAGTTTACAGTAGTTTAGAATAGATTTAGTTTTAATTGTTAGTGTTTAATGTTAGCTGTAGTTAGATTAGTCTTAGGAGTAGAATTAGTATTAGATCCCCTCCCTCACCTCCTCTGATCAGTCCAGATCAGAGGGGAAGAATCATCTGCTCATTAATCAATTTATCTCCCTCTTCATGTTTTGTTTTTCCCATCATCCAGATTCTGATTCTTGTTTTTTTTCCTTTTAACGATGAATCTTTCACCAATCACCCACACATCCGGACCCAATTCCAGATCTGATGGTGTACTGCCTCAGATCTGAAATTGGCGTCACAAGCACCATTTGGGGCTTCTCACTCACCCCATTTGTGTTCACAAAAGCCCCTTTTATTTTAGATTGATTGCCTCAGTTTGTCAGATTCACTTTAACATGGGTTTTGAAGAGATTTTGCTTTCTGAAATGTCTTGACAGATCTGACAAATTGAAGGGATTTTGGTTTTCCTTGAGGGCAAGGATTCTGAGAAGTTCTCTGGTGACAGAGAACAAATCAGAAGAGCCTTTCATGAATTTGCTTCTGCCTTGATCTGAATGCATTCGCTAGCTTTTATAAATTCCTTTAATGCATTCTTTTTCTGATTTGTCATTTCAGAACTGCCATACACCACCTGTTTGATAATTATTTTTGTATGGTGATTCTCTAACCTAAGGAGTTTTCCATACTCCTTAAGGTTGCAAGAAACTGGGATTGTATGTTTTTGGTTTTAATTGATTGAGTTAAGTCTTCCTTCATGCTGTCTATGGCATTAGGAAGACTAACTCAATGCCATTTGTGTTTTGATCTGAAATGATGCTTTTGATAAGGGCTTTTCCTTGTGGGTATTTGAACTGAATTCTTATGTGATTTTCGTGAGATTTATACCCTTATCAGATTTGGATTTCAACTCTTTAATTTTTAGTTTGTTCTGAATTTTCTCTTATTCCCAGTTATACAGTAAAATGCTGCAAACTGCAGCTACATTCCCCTCTTCTCTAAATTCTCCTCTTCTCTGTGAATACTTTCCCCCTCTTCAAATGGACTAACTGCAGCAGCAGTTAGCCCATTTGAAAGTGGCTTAAGCCACTGACACTGCTAAAACACCCTGAGCAGCACATTCTCTTCCCTCTCCATCTTCTCTGACAGTAGCTTAGCTACTGTTTAAAATGAAATAAAAACTTAATTAACCCTCATTCCCTAAATTCCTACTAAAACCTAATTATACACACTTAATTTCACACTGTAAATATACATATCCATACTATTATAACTATAATATACAGCCTGATTATGTACGTAGACATACATAGATATACTGTAAATACTGTATAAACTTGTACATAAATCTATATACATATGTAATCTATGTAAATATATGTATAAATACTGAACTATTATGTATGTATTTACTGATATATGTATATGTATATATACAGATTCATATGTACATATTCAGTAGCTATATTGTAGAATAAATTAGCTAAATTAATAATTTAGAGCTATAATTAAGTAAATAAATCTATAGACTTAGGTTAACATATATAGTAAGTAATTTAAGTTAGTTAAAGTACAATTATACCTAGCATAGCTTACTGTAACTTAGTTTTATTTAAAACACTCAGAACAGCTAGTTTAGCTTAAATAAAATAGAAATAAATTCGTAAATATACAATAAAAATATGTATAAAATACTTAAGTATGTAAATTAAATCTGTATAAGGTCAATTAGACCATTTACTAACTATTTTATAAGTAATTAACTATTTAATCACCTAAATCAACCTGTACAATCAGCCTAGTTTAGCGAATTTATTTGTATAGTAAACATATTTAAAATTCAAAATTAATTAATCAATTATGTAGTATTATGTAAATACTTTATTAACCATATTTTATTTTATTTTATTTAATAATTTATGGCCCCCAAATCGAGGGCCAAAAGCACGATCAGACGCAGCTGCGCCTGATTTCCAGCGCACGATGTGGCGCTGGAATAGCGCCACATCGTGTGCTGCAAGTCAAGCGCAGCCACATAAATGTAATTCGTGTTTGCTATAGGCCAGTCGTCACGGGCGCCGGGCGCCCAAAACACTGCCTTTACCCGATTACCCGTTGAGCACTGGTCTGAGTACTCTGTCTGATTTGCGATTAGTATGTGACGCGTGTGTGTGGCCGGGGGCTCGAGCGTGTGCGAGCATATGGCGTTGGGCTGAGGCCTGGCGCTGAGATTAAAGACAATTAAGCCACCTAATCTAAGATTAGGGCGTGCTTAGTAGAGGTCTGGTCCCACCCTTAGGGTGCTGTGTATCCCTCGAAAAGCGTGCCCGCAAACTAAACACGTTTTAAACTAATGATATTAGCCTAATCCCCTCCCCACCGCAGCCTCTGAAATATGCTAAGACAGAAGAGTTAACAAAGAGTTAACACGAAAAAAAAAAAAAAGAGAAAAGAGTACAAGAACAACAGAGAAAAGAACAAGAGTAATAAAAAGAGAAAGAAGAAGATGAATACTTAAAACAGAAATATGAACACAAGAAGAACAGGAGTTAAGAATACAAAGAACAGAGACTTAATGAAGAAAGAAAGAGAAACAAAGAATAAGTAGTATACATACGTATAAGTAAATCTATATAATTACTAACAGAATAAAGTGACACTATAAACGTCGCTAAAGATCTCAGTTCTGCCTCTTTAGGCTGTATATAGTGTTTTCTGAGATTTAGCGACGCTTATATCCGTCACTGAAACTGCTGTATATGTTACTATACATAACAGACTAATAAGTTAAATTTCTACACCATTGCATTCTAATGTATTATATACTATTATGATAGTACTAATAGGATAACTTGTAAATACATAGTTTAGAGTATAATAATAGATTGTTTGATGCTTGTTCATAGTTAGTATTTTTGCAAGCATTTCTTAGTAATTAGGTAAATAAAACACACATTCATTCATTCTTTAATAAAATGTAAAGTTTCTTTTTTGAATAAGAAGACAATTTTGAGATAATCAAAGAGTGACCGAATTAAATTCAATAAATTGCCTCCCAGTGAACGACCTGGAACAAAACCAGTAAAAATTAGATAAATAAGCAAATGATAATAATGGTTGTAATGACTGGAACTCACCCATACTCACCACTATACGACATCCTTAATGTTATATTATACACCCTGTACTACAACGACATAATCAACAATTATTACCAACAACAATCATTTTTTGCGCATCAGCAACCACAGACACCTTAACCCTCCATCCCTCACTCCAGCAGGAAGCGCGCGCTCTCTCCCTCTCCCGCACTCTCTCTCTCTCTCTCTTTCTCTCACAACACTCTCTCACTCTCTTTACCGACACTTACACACTTACACACACTTTCATACACACACACACACCTATGCACTATTATATACATCTATATATACGTATACATATATATATTGATATATATAAATATATTTATATACATATATATATATAATACTATTTATATAGCTAAGTATTAGTATACATATATATATATATATATTTACATATATACATATACTTATATACATATATATATACATATATCTATACAAATATTAGTACTTATATTAGACTATATACATACACATATATATTTATATATATCTATATACATCTATATAGTATCATATACATACATATACATATGTACATATATATATATATATATCTATACATATATCTATCTAAACATATAGTTACATACCTATATATATATACATATACATATAACTATATATATACCTATATATTTATAACCATATATACATATAGATATATTTACATATATACAAATATATATATATTTTCACATTACTTACCATACGTTGTATCACGGGAATATCTTCACCAATTGCTGATATTCCCTGATACATGCGTACAAAAAGCATGTTCGCATTCGTCTTCCACCAATCCACCTTACACGCCGCACTTCGTCCTATTGGTTGGGTCTTTCTAGAGGAGGACCGACTAGACACTGTGCTACACTCCATCTCCGCCTCCATCCCCACCCCTTTATACATATATAATATATACCTATATATATACTATATTTACTTTATTTCTGTTTCAAGATAAAAAAATAAATAAAAGAGAAGAGATAATCCTTGACTTGCAAGTACTCCATCTTGCAAATTGCAAGACCCATTTTGGAACCCTGATTTGGCTAAAAGCCAAGAACCTAATTTTCAGGGTGTGCCTCAAGGACCAAGATTATCAAAACAAAATCTTAAATAGAAAAACACCAAAAACACAATAAACAAACGGAAGAGATTCATTTTAGGAAAGGCGTAGAAACTTGACTTCTGACCCCACTTCCCTGAGTTCGACCCTGGGCCTAAAAGTGACCAAGATAAAATTTAGGCCAGGTAAAAAAATTTTGTAAAGAGATGGTTAGGTCCAATTTAGGTTAACCACTATACACATTTCAACGATAAAATCACCATATTAACACACCTATCCAGGCCCGACCACCAATTGCATCACGACGAGGATCTTCCTCCCAAAGAGCGGTGAGAGGACGGCCATGGGATGCTCCACGAATGAAAATGAGGGGAGGGAAAACTATTTGGTTTTCTACTCTAGAGGAGCATCCCAGTCTTGGGACAGGCACTCTCTAAAGCTATGGAGGTGGTGAGACGAAGAAAGGAAGAGATAGTTTGGAATGGGGGCGGGTAGGTCCTTTTAAAGTGGAGGAAGAACAAATTCGCATCTAGGTCATTACCGACGTCCATAAACGTTGCTGCAGCTGTCGTTGAGGATCCACCCTTCAATTCCTCTTGCTGGCATGCACAGACCATTAGTGACAGCTACAAGCGTCACTAAAGTCGCACGTTGCTGAAGATCAGCACCCGCCCTGCTGGAGCGTGCATCGCACGCTGCGCGCTTCTTGCACCTGTGCTTCCCACGCCGTGCACGCGCAAGCTGGCAAGCACTGCGCTGCTGTGGTGCATGGTTGCGGCTATGCGCGGTGCTGCTGCTGCACGTGGCTGTGTCTGTGTGTGGTGCACTGCTGTTGGCCTACGTTCGGTGGCCTAGATAGCACCACATGGTTCCATCTGGGCCATCCATTCTTCTTTCTTTTGTAGAGGGTGCTACGGTGCTTAGATCGAGATGATTCCCACGTTGCTGGACTGGGATCGTCGCTCCAAATCCATCTGTACGATTGGATTTTCCATCCAAAACCCACATGGATGTCGCATTGCCCCCTGGCCGTTGATCTTCCTTGGACTTCATTTGATGCTATGGTTCTCTGATCTAGATAATTTTAGAGGCATTAGATTTCGATCGTCGTCCTAATTAGATCTGTACAATCCAATCATCCATCTGAGGCCCTAAATAAGTCTTCTTCTCTCTTGACCATAAAAAGGACCTAATTAACCTAAAATATATACAACTACACTAAATGCAGAATGATGCATGCTTTGCAAAATTTCTAACATGAACTGCAAATCTAGGCCTAAGAACATGCATGAATAGGCATTTTAACTTATATAGATGTGTCAATATCAATATGCCTTCTCAGGCGCGAAATGAAACTGATAATGGAGTAGGTGCATGTGTTGCATGTGCCTGTGCATGGATGTGTGGGAGTGTGCGTGTCGGCCAGTGAGTGTGTGAGTGGGCCTGAGAGGTCAGATACTGTGGTTGAGCCTAAAAGTGAATTAAGCCTTCTATGGAAAAATAGACTCGGATACAGTAGGGTTTGGTCCCACCCTTGATGGGGTGCTATGTATCCTCGACCAGTCTAAGCCATCAATAAGAAAATCAAATCTTTTGTAATTGAAGGCTTAATGGCTAAGTGTGGACGTAAGGCATAGTAAAGAAGATAAGGAAGAAAGGAAGAGAACAAAGATGAGCTAAGGAGGAAAATATAAAGGAAACAAAGAATGCCTAGGGAGAGTTAAAGAATAACAAAGAGAGTCAGAGAGAGCAATGGCAGAAAGGAAATAAAGAAAAATGCTAAGGGCTGAAGAAAGAGAAAGAATCTGACGTCCGTGCCTTCTATCAGACTTTTAATCTTCATTTTTTTTAAAGACGTCTGTTGTTAATTTTAGATGTCTGATTTGTAATTCATTGATATATCTTGTTCTCTCTTATTGTTTTAAGTGATGAAATAAAGTCATTGTATTCATTTGTTTAGCAATTTCTTGCCTTTATCTTTTGTAAATGCTACAATTGAAGTAATAAACACATTACTTAGTTTTAATGCTAAATCATATGTGTAAATGTGTTTCTTTCTAATGGAATGTTACATGTGCTAATTTGATCTATCTCTTATGCAATTATTCATGTACTTAAAGTATTTTAATTATAATCTAATTGATTAAGTAGTTAGTAATTTATGCTTAGGAATTAATGGTGAATTAAGCTTACTATTATGCCTTCCAGTAAACGACCTGGACTAAACCAATTAAAAAGAAAGAAAAATCTAAAATGTTAGGCTAACTTGACCCTATACTACTCTCATGACAATAATTCGAGTTAACCTAAGATACTTTCTCGTGCAATTAATTAAGCCTAAATAACTTAGTTAACTATGTTAGTTAACTATGTTGAGGATCTGATTTATCAACCATAAATATTTTCCATGGTGAGATCAAGAATATTCTAATTCAGATAATCAAAATTTCCAGTCAAATCTTGTGGAAAATCATTAGAAAATCGCTGACCAGCAGGTGTGTTATCAATGTTGTGCAGATTTTCTCTTCGGAGAAGTTGTGGATTGTTAGTGTGTGGAGAGTTAAAGTGTGGAGAATTATGGTGTGGAGCATTTTTGTAAGTGAGCTTTTATTCCATCTTTTTCTGGTGAATTTGCATCTGCTCCAGTCATTTAGGTAACATATATAGATCATCCTGAGTGACTGGAATAGAGGTTGATTTGAAGTCAATTTGATTGACTTCATGTCTGAGGTTTTGAGTTCTACCAAAAGTGTTCATTGAAGTCATATTAAATGACTTTTCACTCATTTCTTCAAAGAGGAGGTAGGCACTTTCGGCATCTTTATTAAGGAAATTGCCTCCACATGAGGCATCCACAAATCACTTCAATTGATCTTCTAATCCATGATAGAAGATCTGCACTAACTACCAATGCAGAATATCATGGTGGGGAAAACTTCTTAAAAGCTCTTGGAATCTTTCCTAAGCTTCATGGAGGGGTTCATCAATTTTTTGTTGAAAGGTCATTATGGATCTTCTTAAAGCATTAGTTCGATCGATTGGAAATTTTTTTTTTAGAAAAACGCTCTTTAATTGGGGCCAGGTCGTGATCGGGTGCCCAACCGTTCTAAACCAGTGTGAAGCTTTATCTTTTAAAGAGAGAGGAAAAAGTCTCACCAACCACACATCTTCCTGTACATTGAGGGAACGAGTGGCTTAAGCAAGGACAGTTAATTCCTTGAGATGACGAAAAGGGTCCTTTCTTGGAAGACCATGGAAATGCTTGATCAGGTTCAGAATAGCTGGTTTGATCTCAAAATCCCCTTGTGGTATGACTGTTGATAGCAAAAAACTATGCGATCGAAATTTAAATCCGAAAACCCATCGTCGTAGTTCGATTTGCGAAGCAATCCGTCAACAGATAAAATTTTACGGAAATTCATAAAGAAAATATCAATCGAACATAGGGAGGCGGACGTTTGATTCACAATCACGTTTGTTTAATTGTCATGAAGCAGATTAGCTAATCGAATTGAATCTAAATTACCTATCTACTTAAATAATAAAGAATAGAAGACAGAGAGAGAATATTGCAAATAAAGAGAAAACAGAGATAGAATAAACATGGATTTCATTACCACAAGTTGATATTCATTACAATTACAACTACTCACTACACGAGAAAGCGAGAAATCTACACTAGAAAGCAGTAAAAGAGATGATAGAGAGAAGTTATCCTCCTTGACGACTACTTGGAGGACGAGCCGGACGGGGCGACACTTGGAAGACGGAGGATGAAGTAGGAAGAAGGAGAACAAAGCAGAAAGAACCAGGGGCGAGGCAGGATGTCATCATCGTTACGGGATCCACTTCCCGAATGGAGTGAGAGGAGAACCGTGGGATGATCCATGAAGGGGAGAGAAGGTGGAAAAATTCTAATTTTTACTTTAGAGGAGCATCCTGTGTTTAGGACAAGCTCTTAGAGCTTTGGAGGGGGTGAGAGAAGAGAGGAAGGGATGAGAATTTCATAGGGTATGGGTCTCCTTTTATAGTTGCATGGATTAGGGGCAATTTAGTCATTACATATTTAAAACATTAAATAAGGGGGTCTTTAGTAATGGAATTAAGTGTCACGAAAGACCCCACGTCGCCATAGTTTTGCGTGCACTTGTCACCACCTCCTCTCCAGCGTGCGTAATGCTCATCCACATTCATGCGCTCTCAACTGTCCGATCAAGCGATCGGATGGCTTAAACCGCTCGAACTCTTCTTTTTCAGGCGTTGAGAGTCAGCGCTTGCCTCTCCTCAGCCGTTGGATCTTGCATTCAACGGCTCAAAATGCATCGCACCCTTTGCATCTAATCAGGTGTTTACATCTGCGTGGGATCACGCTTTCATGAACCACACGCATCCGTTGCTCCACGTCATTCGCTCCTCACTTGCATGATCTACATCTGACGACCAAAATCAACGCACCCCAATCCCCGGCTGAATTGTGGTGCTTGAAGAGGCTCGAATGTGCGACCTCTGTCTCGCTTGCAGCTGCATGACCATTGCGCTATTGTGCTATATTGTCACATTTCTCACTAAGGCATGCACGCTCATGACTGTTGGATCAAGATCCAACGGCCTAGATTCGATCGTGTGTGCGAGGAGATAAAGAAAGGGCACGCGAGGATAGAGAGAGCAGCAGGCGTTGATCTCAACCGTTGGATCAAGATCCAACAGCTGAGATTAATGGATTCATTGAGAAGAGAAAGGGCAACAACGGTTCCTTGGGCTGATTGGGCAGCTAGGATGGCGCCACATGGTGCCATCGTGGCCATCCATCTTCTGTGACTTCCAGAAGGTGCCACGAATGTCAGATTGGACTGATTTTCACACTCTTAGGCTATGATCATTTATTTGAACCTATCCATGTAGTTGGATTTATCGTTTGAAGTGAGGATTGACACCATCTTGGCCCTTGATTTCTTAGTTTCGTCAGACTATATATGGTGCTACGGATGTCCGGTCGAGGCGATCTTGGAGTCGTTGAACTTCAGTCGTCGCCCTAATCAGATCCATACAGTTGGATCCTTAGTCCGAGGCTCTGATTAACGGTCGCCCTGTCCCTGGCCATAAAAGGAAACAATTTCTATACAATTTGTACAATTTGACCTAAATGCATGATTATGTATGTTATGCAATATTTACAATGCATGCTACTAATATGGTACTAAGAACATGCATTAATAGGCATTTTTGGCTATTTAGATGTATGCACATCACACCCCCTTGCCTATCTTTTTCTAGTCCCTAGCAAAAACTACATGCTCTTTATAAAAGAAATAGGATTGGATTACTCAGGCAAAAGTCATTTTCAATATTAAGAAATTTTTACTTAGGACCTGAACTTCAAAGACATAACTACGCCCGGGTATCTGCCAAAATGCAGACCGCCTCAAGCCCTCACCTTATTCAAAGGAGGATCTCTTTTTCTCTTTTTCTTCTTTTCTATGTTTTTGGATTTTTGAGTTTAGGATTTCAAAATAGTTTTCTACGGCCACCTAACCCACCTAAGACTTAATGAGAACCCTAAGTTCTAAGCATCTTTTTGTGTATGTGATAGAGTTGTTGATTTGCAATCAGAACGGACTTCGGGTTTCTACTCCCCTAGGTGACCTTAAAAAGAATTCTGCCTAAAGTTGTATTTATACTATCGGTAGCTTTCTCCCTACTTTTATTTTTTATCAGGTCAACACAAGGGTAAATCCAATGTATATGTCTCCAGCTTATTCTACTTCTCCGCTTCTTCCTAAGTGTTTTAGGAATTAAATGTGCATTTCTTGAGCTGGGATTTGGACAACCTACAAATGGGCTTTACCCATGATAACTTGCCAGGCATACTCGTGCAGTGAACTGTAGCTTATTGTTTTCTTTTTTCTTTTTCTCCTTTTCCTTTTCTTTTTCTTTTCTTTTTTTATTTTTGGACTCTCATTTTCTTTTTTTATGTAGGTGGCTTCCTTGGTCTAAGATTTACCTAAAAGCAATAGGAAAAGAATGGTCCAGTGCCTGGGCTCTAGACAACCTACCTATGGGTTGTTACCCACGATAACTTGCCAGTCATACCACCCTAGAAGGTTCATTAGCTACCCAATTTCCATTAAAATCGTCGAATAATGAGTTACTGCAAATAGTATGTAGATGCTTAGACTTAAAGTTCCCTCAAATCATAGGGCGGGTTGATAAGTCATTACTTATCACCCCAACTTATTTAATCAAATTGAAATAGAATTCAAGATGGTGAGGACTAAATAATCAAATCCACATTTTAGTGGATACCCAGGCTGATTAAGCCCAAAGACCTAATGGGTCTTAGTGTTTAGATCTTACTATATTATTTCCTAAGATTGAAAAGTCCTAATGTCCAAGTGTTCTCTCCTAATTCAATTTTCTTTTCAAAATAAAGAGAAAATAAAAAAAATCAACGAAGCTAATAAGATGATTCAAAAATGGATATTCACCCCCCCATGCCTATTTAATGCAATGTCCTCATTGTATTAAAAGACATGAAATAGAGTGGAATAGAGTAGAAAGCACTTGAATTGCATTAATAATTGGTTAGCTCTAAAATGAAAAGAACTTGTATATGTGCTGAAGTTAGTGCCTTTAGCTAGGCACACTATACAAATAAAGAAGAAACAAAGAATTCACAGGTGCAAGTCAGAATTAGAATAAAAAGATTCACCTCAAGATTTGCCAGTAGATTTCCACAGATGTGGACTAGATTGTGATGTAGACCCATACCCCTTGGTCGAGTATATCTAAGGTCTTGGATAAAAATTATCCAAAAGCTGAAATCAGTATGCAAGCGAGGTCGGGCTTGTGATTTGTGAGGATGCAACCTAAGACCAAAAAGTCGGGTTACAGAGAAATCAAGCTCAAAATGATAATAAATGAATGTATGCTTGGGTTGGACATCCTCTGAAAATATGTCATAAGGGTCCTGGTAGAAGGTTGGGAGTTTTAGACAAATTGGAACCCTTAGACTTTGTTTTCTGCTTCCTCCAGAATTGACTTCACATATCATCATTTCCCACTTTTTATCCTCCGCAATCAGAATTTCAAATTCCAGGACCTCCTGCTTATTAATCACCCTATCTGAATTTTTCACGTCTAAAAGATGTGACTGAATCAGAATGGACTTTGGTTTAGTGATTTCAAAATCAAAATCATCAGTAAACTCCATGGGGTGTTATTGAGGATCGGGGTTATGAATTGAATCCTTCAAAATATGATCTGAATCTACCATGCGAGCCTCAACAGAATCAAATTTCTTAATTTTAGGGCCATCAAATGATTTATCTAATTCCTCAGGCCTAATTGTCTCACTAAAATCATGTTCTGTAAACTCATGTGAGGCTTCGCATAATGATTCTTCACCTTCAGAATCAAAGAAATCTAAATCTGCATTAATGCGTATCTCAAAATCATTAATCACTTTCTAATCCATGGAGACATACATTTCCTCATACCTCTACTCAAGGATCTCTGGTGAAGAAATCAAATCATCCCTATTTGATTGCTCTAGAACAACCTGGTAAATCCCAGTCTTGTAACACGTGTCCCCCCCAATAGGTACCAAGTGGGTTCTAACCTTGGCTCTCCTGAAGGGGGTTAATCTTGAGAATCATCCCAAGATTGAACTAAAGCAACCATAAATCTCATCCTCAGTTTCGATAATTTTCCAAGTAAAAACTCACCCAGGCCCTTATCCTTAACATCTTGGAGCCAATCCAATAGATACTTATTAAGATTATCAATCATTTCAATCAAGGGCTCCAATTCTTTAGTATAAGGTGTTGGTTGAGCTTCTAAAGATTGTATAGTATTCCTCAAGTTAGCCAACAACTTCTCTTGGACTTGGTTAGCCTGAACCAAATGGTTTGGTTCAGGGTTGGGTGAGTTTGGGTTCAATTAGGGGAATCAACAAGTTGAGGATCTTGATACCCTCCCTAATAATAGTTCATTTCAGGTTGTAAATAAGGTTGTGATGACCTAACAGCAGTGTATTGTGGGGAGGGGTAATGATCAGTGCATCCTTCTTGATTGTAGATCATATTAGGTTGTCCAAATGAGGGCGATGATCTATAATCAGTGTAGCTTAGAGAAGGATAAGAATCAAGATCATGGTGTCCAGTGTTAAACCCTAAACACGGAGGTTCAGAACTATATCCCCAATCAGAATTATCCCAATTAAAACATGGATGAGAATAAGTCTGGTTGGAGTAATAATCATTTTGGTAATAAGTAGTAGTAGGAGGGTAGGAGTGGAAGTTCGAATAGGATGTGGAAGGATCCATGATAAAATTGGAGGAAGAAAGCTGCCATGCAATTCAAACAAACAAACCTGCCCTTAAGTGGGCTAGCCTAAAGACCTACAAACTCTCTGAACCCATCTTGAGATAAAGAATCGATTTAATCTACTTCTTTCACGTCAAACCAACCAGCTAGAGGGAGGGATTGGGGAGAAGGTTCTTCTTTTGGCTTGTGCCTCAAGTTCCTAGTGTACCCCCAAGCTGCGATCATTTGATTCTGCTCCCCTAGCTAGACACAGATTGAACAGTTGAAACAGACAAATCGAAAATAATCTCGGTCTGGGCACTGACTGATCGATCTTTCACTTTTAAGTCGTTTGTAGTTTAATGTGGTGGAAAAATCGACTAATCAATTTTTAACAAGAAATAACCACTCGTAGAGGAGCGGGTCGTATCCACAGGGAGGCAATAACGTATTAAAATTTGCGCCACTTAAAAATGTTTGTTCGTAGTCAATTTGGACAAGAACCAAGCTAAGATTGCCTTTATATTAAGGTTTAAGCATGAAACAATGCTGAAATGGCAATTATGAGAAACTACAGGATATTTTCCGCAATGCAGAGTGAATAGAATAGGATTAAAATGTGGCAATGGTAGAAAATGTAAATTTTAATTAACGTTTTACTGTAGCAAAATAGGGGAATTTTTCCCCGTTGTCTTGCGCGACGAGGAGCCGATGGCCGGGCACGGGAAGCTCGGAGGAGGTCCCTTGGATCAAGGGCTTCGAATCGGTGGTGGCGGCGAGTCGCGCGGCGGCCGGAGGTGGCCGGACGAGCTCCGGCGGAGGTGCTGTAGCCGGCAGCTTGCGCAGCCTGTTGGCGTGAAGTCCGCTGCCTGCTGCTGCTGCGGGGGTGGCTGCTGCCGCTGCCGTGGGCACTGCTGCGGCTGGCGTGCGCGGTGGTCGGTTTGGCGGTCTGCAGGCGGTTGTGCGTGGGTGCGCGGAGGGACTGCAGGAGGGCACTGGCGCGGTTGTGCGTGGGCGGTGGTCTGCAGGAGGGCGCTTGCCCGGTGGTCTGCAAGCGGTTGGCGTGTGCGGTGGAAGCTGCAGGCGGCTGTTGGAGGATGCTGCAGGCTGGTCTGCAGGCGTGCGCAGGTCTGCAGCCGGTGAGCGGTGGAGGGTGCAGGCGGTCTGGTGGCCAGTTGGAGAGTGCAGGCTGAGGAAGTGGAGGTGAGCGGGTAACTTCAGACGTCTGAGAAATTTCCCAGACGTCTTAAGTTACTGAGAGGGTGGCTGATCAGTAGCTCGGTGGTGGTGGT
This sequence comes from Thalassia testudinum, assembly GCA_037157565.1. Lineage (NCBI taxonomy): Eukaryota > Viridiplantae > Streptophyta > Magnoliopsida > Alismatales > Hydrocharitaceae > Thalassia > Thalassia testudinum. The sequence goes on from JAZHRO010000031.1 coordinate 127,420,088, forward strand.
CTGCGACGACGGCGAGGGAGTTGCACGCTAAGGTGCTCACGGTAATGCAGGCGAGCTCCAGATGGCGGTGTGGCCTGTCACACCACACGCCCACGGTGGTGGAGACTCGCCGCCACGGTAGAGGCCGACAGTGTGGAGTGGAAGAGAGGGGTTCTCTCTGCACAGTGGTGGGTCGGTGGCGGAGGCCCTCTGAGCTCGGCTGCCTCCGTGCTCCTTTTGTAGTGGCCTGAACAAATTTTAAATCAGCGGCCGACCAGATCCACCGTATCTGCTCCCCCTTGAATGGCTCCTTCACTGCATCACCCGGGCGTTGGAGCGGCAGCCAGCCGTTCTGAAAGAAGACGAATAAAGAAAATATTATTAAAATATTAGGGTTATTGACCGGGTCGATCTTTCACTTTTAAGTCGTTTGTAGTTTAATGTGGTGGAAAAATCGACTAATCAATTTTTAATAAGAAATAACCACTCGCAGAGGAGCGGGTCGTTTCCACAGGGAGGCAATAACGTATTAAAATTCGCGCCACTTAAAAATGTTTGTTCGGAGTCAATTTGGACAAGAACCAAGCCAAGATTGCCTTTAGATTAAGGTTTAAGCAAGAAATAATGCTGAAATGGCAATTATGATAAACTACAGGATATTTTCCGCAATGCAGACTGAATAGAATATGAATAAAATCTGGCAATGGCAGAAAATGTAAATTTTAATCAATGCTTTACTGTAGCAAAACAGGGGAATTTTTCCCCGTTGTCTTGCGCGACGAGGAGCCGATGGCTGGGCGCGGGAAGCTCGGCAGAGGTCCCTTGGATCAAGGGCTTCGAATCGGTGGTGACGGCGAGTCGCGCGGCGGCCGGAGGTGGCCGGACGAGCTCCGGCGGAGGTGCTGCAGGCGGTTGTGCGTGGGCGCGTGGAGGGTCTGCGGAAGGCGCTGGCGCGCGGTGTTCTGCAGGCGGGCGTCTGCAGGCGGGCGCTGGCGTGTGCGGTGGAAGATGCAGAGGGGCTGCGGAGGGCGCTGGAGCGCGGAGTCGTGGCGGTGGTAGCTGCAGAGGGGGCGCTTGCGCGGTGGTCTGCAGGCGGTTGGCGTGTGCGGTGGAAGCTGCAGAGGCTGTTGGAGGATGCTGCAGGCTGGTCCGCAGGCGTTGGAGGAGAGCGCGGGCTGATCTGCAGGCGTGCGCAGGTCAGCAGCCGGTGAGCGGTGGAGGGCGCAGGCGGCTTGGTGGCCGGTTGGAGAGTGCAGGCTGAGGAAGTGGAGGTGAGCGGGTAACTTCAGACGTCTGGGAAATTTCCCAGACGTCTTAAGTTACTGAGAGGGTGGCTGATCAGTAGCTTGCGTGGTGGTCTGCGACGACGGCGAGGAAGATGCACGCTGATGTGCTCACGGTAATGCGGGCGAGCTCCGGATGGCGGTGTGGCCTGTCACACCACACGCCCACGGTGGTGGAGACTCGCCACCACGGTAGAGGCCGGCAGTGTGGATGGAAGAGAGAGGATCTCTCTGCACAGTGGTGAGTCGGTGGCGGAGGCCTGCTGCAGCCGGCAGTGTCCGTGCTCCTTTTATAGTGTCTTGAACAATTTTGAAATCAGCCGCCGACCAGATCCACCACATCCGCTCTCCCTTGAATGGCTTCATCACTGCAGCAGCCGGGCGTTGGAGCGGCAGCCAGCCGTTCTGAAAGAAGACGAATAAAGCAAATATTATCAAAATATTAGGGTTATTTATGTATAGACCCTCAACTTCTATGTTAATAAAAACAATATACCTAATTGGTTATCTAATTAGATGAATGCTATTCTAAGCTAATTCTAAATGCACTTAAGATATGAATGCAATGTATGGATTATGTAATTAGATTAAAACTATGAATTAATCTATTTATATCCTAATTTATACTAAATAAATGTTAGAATTAACCTAATGTGTAGGCACTTAAGTACTTAAATAACCCACAACTATGGGCTAATCAAATACCCCCATGCCTAGTTTTTGCTAGTCCCTAGCAAAATTAAGTGAAACCTAGCACTCTAAGTAGACTAGTCAACTCACTTAGTCTTCCTTCAGAAGCATATTAAGTTCAGGTTCTAAACCCAAGGTTCCTAAGTAGTTGCTAAGTTACAGACTAGGTCGGCTAAAGACGAGTTGCCAGCACAAGTTTCCCTGATTTCTGACTCTACCCTAAAGTTTATTGATCCCTGAGATTAAAGCATCCGTGCTTGTGCATTGGTCCGAGTTATTTGAGTTAAAGGAATTTTTTTTTTTTTTTTTAAAATATATATATATATATATATATATATTTTTTTTTTTTTATTCTTCTAAGTCTAACCTCAGATCAGCTATCAACACAGCCTGGGTCGGATTCATTGTCCCCATTACCATACCTCGAAGGGTGCCTGGCTTTCGATGCTTCGAGATAGCACCACCCATAACGACCCCAAGAACTCCTGGCAATCGACACTTCGAGATAGTATCGCCCATGGATTTCTTAAGCGAATTCAGGCCTATGGCAATCGGCACTTCGAGATAGGGCCGCCCATGGTACCTGAACCGCGCAATGCGCTTACATGCCCCCAGTAGGATGGATATCCTAAGAGACAAGCGCCGAGGAGGTAATATGTTACCATCGCATCCTCAAGGTGAGTATATACTCGACCTCTCCTGCGGCGGGAACTCTTCCAATCAAAATATGTTTTCAAGCCTTTCTTAAGTCAAAACTAAGAGAACCAAATCTCTTTTCAGAAATTAAGTTAATTACCAGACCAAGTGTGAACAATTTGGATGCTTGGGTTACAAGGACCTGTAAACCAAAAGGTAGAATAAGACTCCAGGTACTACCCCACCTTTTAACTCAAACCCTAGCTTCCCTTCCTCAACCTCTTGAAGAATGGTCCGCAACTTAACTCCTACTTAAGTTTTTAAGTCCACAAAGGACCCTAAAGGTCTAAAGCTAGTAGCTTATTTAGCTTCTAAAGTTTGACCCTAGAATTAATTTAGTCTACGCTAGAGTTCTGATTTGCTTAAGAATGCAGGACTTAGCCAGTTAAGCTCAAAACTTTTTTTTTTCTTTTTTTTTATATGTACAAATGTATGCAATTATGCTATGTATATCCCCAAGTACACCCCCCCATGCCTAAAATCTGCAATGTCCTCATTGCATAGAAGGATATTACCTGGGTCAAAGCTGGGCTGAATAGCCGAAGAACCTGCAAATCAGGTTCAAGAATTGCAGAAATAGGCCCTAAAAATGAGGAAAGCAAAGTTGGCCTAGAAAATAGGTAACCTAGGATGTTGGCGAGCTGATGATGAATCCCGATAGCAAATGCTCGCCCAACTAAAATGGGAATGAAATCTTCCCAGGTCACCAGAAGAGGTTCCAAAGGATAAACAGTTCAAATAACCTCCAAAGGGGTAGGGGTAGGATGACAAGGATCCTCCAAAAAGAATGGGGAAGGAATGGTATAGAGATAAACCCCCAGGGTAATGGACTGACTAAAGAAATCATCAATCCATACCCGATACTCCATTACAGAAAATATTGGTCTGTTAAGCCCCCTAGTCAGAACAAAAATGAGCAATTCTCTAAGGCAAGGATCGTCTAGGGTGTCCAAGTTACGAGGTTGTGGGATGGCCATAAGATCTAGGTTGGGTTTAATCAGCTTGGTGTCCATCCTAAACACTCTTTCTAAATCCTCAATTTCATCCCTAGCATTCCTTGCACCATCACGTGGATCTTCCTGCTCTTCATCAGGAGTCACAATTTCGCTTTCAGATATAAGCGAATCAGAGGGTGACTTCGAAGTGAATGAAGGCAGGTTGGAAGCAACAGATCTAGGGATTATCCTATCAATGTCATCCCCGGGTTTTTGTTCTTTACTCAAATCTTCCCCGGAGTCTATATGTGAATCCACATAAATCTTAGAAATTGCTTCCAAATTTTCCATCATTTTATCATGAGGAGAAATATCATCAATGGGTGTGCCAAGGAAACCTAATTTGGTCAAATTTGTGACATCCTCAGGGGCTAACTCTTCAAATAAGACATAATCACCCTTAGTGTCACTCCAAATCTTGAATGTAGGTTCCTCATATAATTCGTCTTCCTCCTCATCACACAATTCATCATGTACCCGAGGTCTAGAATCATTTAATATCTCAGCAAATCCCCTAGGGTGCTCTATCTGAGGTAAATTATTTACATTGGTTACATCAGACTCCTCAGATAGGTCAATTTCTTTAGGGTTAGGTTCCCTAAGGGTGGGTTTGAGTTCCATATCGTGATCAGAAGGGAGGGTAGGATTAACAACTTGACTTTGACCCACTTCATCAAATGTCACAAAAATACTATCATCTGGGTCGAGGTCTTCCAATGGTACCATCATTCCCTTCTTTTGACTCCAATATAATTCAGGTGGATACTCAACCTTATCATCGTCTTCCTCGGGTTGCCACCTTTCTTCATCCAATGCATAGCTACTTTCATGTGTATTTTCCTCCCACCTAAAGTGTAGATCTCTCAAGGAAGTGTCATCTAATGGGGAGGTTTCAAAATCGATCCTCGAAAAGTAGCTATTTTCCCCAGAATTTCCCTTCAACTTAAAGTGTAGCTTTCCCACGGGAGATGCATCTATTGTAGAGGGGTGTACGTCATCGTCAATGGGGCAAATTGGGTGGCTAATTTCATCTCTTTCTTGTTGGCCTGCTCTCAAAGATTCTCCTAACAATTCACTCATTTCATTTTGCATTTTCTGTATTTCCATCTTCAAAGAGGAGAGGTCATTTTTATCATAAGAGAAGTCAAGCTCAGGCTTATAGTACCCAGGAGTGTTTGTCCAACCATTATAAGTTTTCAGGGAGGGTGGGTTGGGTATTTCTTTGGTATGTGGGATATTGGGTAAAGCAAATCCCGCTCCTGAGTTCTGCTCACTAATTTGGGGCTTAACTAGGCCAATACTCCTATAATAGGAGTAAAACGGATCCCAATGATTGTCATTATGTCCATAAAGGAATGGACCATCTTGGCATCTGGGATCGAAGGATGCAAAGTGGGGGTGAGGGTGTGGGCAAGATGTGAAAGGATGAAAATCAATGTGGTCCATTCTAACTCACACTTCAATCAGAATTCCCCAAGCGAGACACAATTCAAAAAGGGCCTTTTAGGTCTTTCCCAATTTAGGCTTTTGAATTTAATTCAAATTGTAGGTGACAAAACAAGTTACCCAATCAATTACGCGCCTATTGTCAACCTACGGCTCGCCTAAAAAAACCTAGTTGGAACTTAGGTAATCTTCCCTAAATCTCAATTGGTCAAGTAAATCCAAAGACGGAAGATCGAGGGATGCAAGTAGGCCTAAGCCTTCCTTTGAAGCTGTGCTTTCGCGGTGCTCCTCAACTACCCCCAAAAATCCGTGACAGGGTATCCCCCTCTTTGGATTTACAAAACCTTTGATCTCAAGTTCCGAACACTTCAGAATCCAACGAAAGGAGGGCTCTTGTCCTAGTATTTCCAAACCTAAGGAGTGTCTAGAAGCGTGTCGTGGTGCAAGTGAAATAAGTGTGCATACACCGTAAAAGATTTTAAACTTTGAATCGCACGCCAAGTTTGAAAATGAAATCCTTGGTTTTTAAAATGTCCTTCCTTTAATTAGTCCTTTTTCTAAAGAAAATATGTGACCACTTGTTAGATTTATTCAGTACAGATTAGGTGGTCTTTGCATTAAATCCCAAATGCGATGCGTGATCAAAAATAGGATGCAAAGTAAGAGAATGCGTACCTTGCCTCCAGCGATCTTCGATGCAAAAAATGCACGCAATGCAGAAAAGCAAATCTAGAGGCTGCTCATACAGACCTAAATGGTTCGTCCTAGGGCAGGCAGCTTCTAGCAGGCAGCTTGTTTTTTTTCTTTTTCTATTTTTTTTAGAACTACTTATGCACAAGCAAATAAAAGAAATAATAATAATAAAAATAATAAACCTAAATCTAAAGAAAAGGGAACAGGCTCCCAAAAATTACCCAACACGGGTCCAAAACAAAATCAGGGAACAAACCCCTAAAAATTTGCCCCAGAACAAGGGTTTCAAACTAACTGTAATGAAAAATTAAGTCTTCAGTCTTAATTCTATTCTAATTAAATTAGCGATTAAATACAGTGGTGTCCGTCGCATCCTCATCCTTCTCCTCCTTTCAAAATTGCTTGTCCACTTCTCGTATGGCGACGTCAAGGGTCGCCCCTCACAGTGGTTGATTCTTGCACAAATTTTCTCGCACAGAAAAGAAAATAATGAATGGTCAAATCTCTATGCAATTGACAAATAATCAAAATAAAATTAGGCGAAATTATTGCATCTGTTGCCTCCCCGGCAACGGCGCCATTTGACCGGTCGATCATTCGCTTTTAAGTCGTTTGTAGTTTAATGTGGTGGAAAAATCGACTAATCAATTTTTAATAAGAAATAACCACTCGCAGAGGAGCGGGTCGTTTCCACAGGGAGGCAATAACGTATTAAAATTCGCGCCACTTAAAAATGTTTGTTCGGAGTCAATTTGGACAAGAACCAAGCCAAGATTGCCTTTAGATTAAGGTTTAAGCAAGAAATAATGCTGAAATGGCAATTATGATAAACTACAGGATATTTTCCGCAATGCAGACTGAATAGAATATGAATAAAATCTGGCAATGGCAGAAAATGTAAATTTTAATCAATGCTTTACTGTAGCAAAACAGGGGAATTTTTCCCCGTTGTCTTGCGCGACGAGGAGCCGATGGCTGGGCGCGGGAAGCTCGGCAGAGGTCCCTTGGATCAAGGGCTTCGAATCGGTGGTGACGGCGAGTCGCGCGGCGGCCGGAGGTGGCCGAACGAGCTCCGGCGGAGGTGCTGCAGGCGGTTGTGCGTGGGCGCGCGGAGGGTCTGCGGAAGGCGCTGGCGCGCGGTGTTCTGCAGGCGGGTGTCTGCAGGCGGGCGCTGGCGTGTGCGGTGGAAGCTGCAGAGGGGCTGCGGAGGGCGCTGGCGCGCGGAGGCGTGGCGGTGGTAGCTGCAGAGGGGGCGCTTGCGCGGTGGTCTGCAGGCGGTTGGCGTGTGCGGTGGAAGCTGCAGAGGCTGTTGGAGGATGCTGCAGGCTGGTCCGCAGGCGTTGGAGGAGAGCGCGGGCTGATCTGCAGGCGTGCGCAGGTCAGCAGCCGGTGAGCGGTGGAGGGCGCAGGCGGCTTGGTGGCCGGTTGGAGAGTGCAGGCTGAGGAAGTGGAGGTGAGCGGGTAACTTCAGACGTCTGGGAAATTTCCCAGACGTCTTAAGTTACTGAGAGGGTGGCTGATCAGTAGCTTGCGTGGTGGTCTGCGACGACGGCGAGGAAGATGCACGCTGATGTGCTCACGGTAATGCGGGCGAGCTCCGGATGGCGGTGTGGCCTGTCACACCACACGCCCACGGTGGTGGAGACTCGCCGCCACGGTAGAGGCCGGCAGTGTGGATGGAAGAGAGAGGATCTCTCTGCACAGTGGTGAGTCGGTGGCGGAGGCCTGCTGCAGCCGGCAGTGTCCGTGCTCCTTTTATAGTGTCTTGAACAATTTTGAAATCAGCCGCCGACCAGATCCACCACATCCGCTCTCCCTTGAATGGCTTCATCACTGCAGCAGCCGGGCGTTGGAGCGGCAGCCAGCCGTTCTGAAAGAAGACGAATAAAGCAAATATTATTAAAATGTTAGGGTTATTTATGTATAGACCCTCAACTTCTATGTTAATAAAAACAATATACCTAATTGGTTATCTAATTAGATGAATGCTATTCTAAGCTAATTCTAAATGCACTTAAGATATGAATGCAATGTATGGATTATGTAATTAGATTAAAACTATGAATTAATCTATTTATATCCTAATTTATACTAAATAAATGTTAGAATTAACCTAATGTGTAGGCACTTAAGTACTTAAATAACCCACAACTATGGGCTAATCAGTTATTTATGTATAGACCCTCAACTTCTATGTTAATAAAAACAATATACCTAATTGGTTATCTAATTAGATGAATGCTATTTTAAGCTAATTCTAAATGCACTTAAGATATGAATGCAATGTATGGATTATGTAATTAGATTAAAACTATGAATTAATCTATTTACATCCTAATTTGTACTAAATAAATGTTAGAATTAACCTAATGTGTAGGCACTTAAATACTTAAATAGCCCACAACTATGGGCTAATCAAATACCCCCATGCCTAGTTTTTGCTAGTCCCTAGCAAAATTAAGCGAAACCTAGCACTCTAAGTAGACTAGTCAACTCACTTAGTCTTCGTTCAGAAGCATATTAAGTTCAGGTTCTAAACCCAAGGTTCCTAAGTAGTTGCTAAGTTACAGACTAGGTCGGCTAAAGAAGAGTTGCAAGCACAAGTTTCCCTGATTTCTGACTCTACCCTAAAGTTTATTGATCCCTGAGATTAAAGCATCCGTGCTTGTGCATTGGTCCGAGTTATTTGAGTTAAAGGAAAATTTTTTTATATATACACCCTCTTTTTTTTTTTTTTTTTTTGTTTGATTCTTCTAAGTCTAACCTCAGATCAGCTATCAACACGGTCTGTGTCGAATTCATTGTCCCCATTACCATACCTCGAAGGGTGCCTGGCTTTCGATGCTTCGAGATAGCACCGCCCATAACGACCCCAAGAACTCCTGGCAATCGACACTTCGGGATAGTATCGCCCATGGATTTCTTAAGCGAATTCAGGCCTATGGCAATTGGCACTTCGAGATAGAGCCGCCCATGGTACCTAAACCGCGCAATGTGCTTACATGCCCCCAGTAGGATGGATATCCTAAGAGACAAGCGCCGAGGAGGTAATATGTTATCATCGCGTCCTCAAGGTGAGTATATACTCGACCTCTCCTGCGGCGGGAACTCTTCCAATCAAAATGTGTTTTCAAGCCTCTCTTAAGCCAAAACTAAGAGAACCAAATCTCTTTTCAGAAATTAAGTTAATTACCAGACCAAGTGTTAAAAATTTGGATGCTTGGGTTACAAGGACCCGTAAACCAAAAGGTAGAATAAGACTCCAGGTAGTACCCCACCTTTTAAGTCAAACCCTACCTTCCCTTCCTCAACCTCTTGAAGAATGGTCCGCAACTTAACTCCTACTTAAGTTTTTAAGTCCACAAAGGACCCTAAAGGTCTAGAGCTAGTAGCTTATTTAGCTTCTAAAGTTTGACCCTAGAATTACTTTAGTCTACGCTAGAGTTCTGATTTGCTTAAGAATGCAGGACTTAGCCAGTTAAGCTCAAAACTTTTTTTTTTTTTATATGTGCAAATGTATGCAATTATGCTATGTATATCCCCAAGTACACCCCCCCATGCCTAAAATCTGCAATGTCCTCATTGCATAGAAGGATATTACCTGGGTCAAAGCTGGGCTGAATAGCCGAAGAACCTGCAAATCAGGTTCAAGAATTGCAGAAATAGGCCCTAAAAATGAGCTAAGCAAAGTTGGCCTAGAAAATGGGTAACCTAGGATGTTGGCGAGCTGATGATGAATCCCGATAGCAAATGCTCGCCCAACTAAAATGGGAATGAAATCTTCCCAGGTCACCAGAAGAGGTTCTAAAGGATAAACAGTTAAAATAACCTCCAAAGGGGTAGGGGTAGGATGACAAGGATCCTCCAAAAAGAATGGGGAAGGAATGGTATAGAGATAAACCCCCAGGGTAATGGACTGACTAAGGAAATCATCAATCCATACCCGATACTCCATTACAAAAAATATTGGTCTGTTAAGCCCCCTAGTCAGAACAAAAATGAGCAATTCTCTAAGGCAAGGATCGTCTAGGGTGTCCAAGTTACGAGGTTGTGGGATGGCCATAAGGTCTAGGTTGGGTTTAATCAGCTTGGTGTCCATCCCAAACACTCTTTCTAAATCCTCAATTTCATCCCTAGCATTCCTTGCACCATCACGTGGATCTTCCTGCTCTTCATCAGGAGTCACAATTTCGCTTTCAGATATAAGCGAATCAGAGGGTGACTTCGAAGTGAATGAAGGCAGGTTGGAAGCAACAGATCTAGGGATTATCCTATCAATGTCATCCCCAGGTTTTTGTTCTTTACTCAAATCTTCCCCGGAGTCTATATGTGAATCCACATAAATCTTAGAAATTGCTTCCAAATTTTCCATCATTTTATCATGAGGAGAAATATCATCAATGGGTGTGCCAAGGAAACCTAATTTGGTCAAATTTGTGACATCCTCAGGTGCTAACTCTTCAAATAATACATAATCACCCTTAGTGTCACTCCAAATCTTGAATGTAGGTTCCTCATATAATTCATCTTCCTCCTCATCACACAATTCATCATGTACCCGAGGTCTAGAATCATTTAATATCTCAGCAGATCCCCTAGGGTGCTCTATCTGAGGTAAATTATTTACATTGGTTACATCAGACTCCTCAGATAGGTCAATTTCTTTAGGGTTAGGTTCCCTAAGGGTGGGTTTGAGTTCCATATCGTGATCAGAAGGGAGGGTAGGATTAACAACTTGACTTTGACCCACTTCATCAAATGTCACGAAAATACTATCATCTGGGTCGAGGTCTTCCAATGGTACCATCATTCCCTTCTTTTGACTCCAATATAAATCAGGTGGATACTCAACCTTATCATCATCTTCCTCGGGTTGCCACCGTTCTTCATCCAATGCATAGCTACTTTCATGTGTTTTTTCCTCCCTCCTAAAGTGTAGATCTCTCAAGGAAGTGTCATCTAATGGGGAGGTTTCAAAATCGATCCTCGAAAAGTAGCTATTCTCCCCAGAATTTCCCTTCAACTTAAAGTGTAGCTTTCCCACGGGAGATGCATCTATTGTAGAGGGGTGTACGTCATCGTCAATGGGGCAGATTGGGTGGCTAATTTCATCTCTTTCTTGTTGGCCTGCTCTCAAATATTCTCCTAACAATTCACTCATTTCATTTTGCATTTTCCGTATTTCCATCTTCAAAGAGTAGAGGTCATTTCTATCATAAGAGAAGTCAGGCTCAGGCTTATAGTACCCAGGAGTGTTTGTCCAACCATTATAAGTTTTCAGGGAGGGTGGGTTGGGTATTTCTTTGGTATGTGGGATATTGGGCAAAGCAAATCCCGCTCCTGAGTTCTGCTCACTAATTTTGGGCTTAACTAGGCCAATACTCCTATAATAGGAGTAAAACGGATCCCAATGATTGTCATTATGTCCATCAAGGAATGGACCATCTCGGCGTCTGGGATCGAAGGATGCAGAGTGGGGGTGAGGGTGTGGGCAAGATGTGAAAGGATGAAAATCAATGTGGTCCATTCTAACTCACACTTCAATCAGAATTCCCCAAGCAAGACACAATTCAAAAAGGACCTTTTAGTTCTTTCCCAATTTAGGCTTTTGATTTTAAGTCAGATTGCAGGTGACAATACAATTTGTTCAATCAATTTACGCGCCTATTGTCGACCTACGGCTCGCCTAAAAAGACCTAATTGGAGCTTAGGTGTTCTTCCCTAAATCTCAAATGGTCAAGTAAATCCAAAGACGGAAGATCGAGGGATGCAAGTAGGCCTAAGCCTTCCTTTGAAGCTGTGCTTTCGCGGTGCTCCTCAACTACCCCCAAAAATCCATGACAGGGTATCCCCCTCTTTGGATTTACAAAACCTTTGATCTCAAGTTCCGAACACTTCAAAATCCAACGAAAGGAGGGCTCTTGTCCTAGTATTTCCAAACCTAAGGAGTGTCTAGAAACGTGCCGTGGTGCAAGTGAAATAAGTGTGCATACACCGTCAAAGATTTTGAACTTTGAATCGCACGCCAAGTTTGAAAATCAAATCCTTGGTTTTTAAAATGTCCTTCCTTTAATTAGTCCTTTTTCTAAAGAAAATATGTGACCACTTGTTAGATTTATTCAGAACAGATTAGGTGGTCTTCGCATTAAATCCCAAATGCAATGCGTGATCAAAAATAGGATGCAAAGTAAGAGAATGCGTACCTTGCCTCCAGCGATCTTCGATGCAAAAATGCACGCAATGCAGAAAAGCAAATCTAGAGGCTGCTCATACAGACCTAAATGGTTCATCCTAGGGCAGGCAACTTCTAGCAGGCAGCTCATTTTTTTTTCTTTTTCTATTTTTTTTTAGAAGAGCTTATGCACAAGCAAATAAAAGAAATAATAAAAAAATAAATAAACCTAAATCTAAAGAAAAGGGAACAGGCTCCCAAAAATTACCCAACACGGGTCCAAAACAAAATCAAGGAACAAACCCCTCAAAATTTAACCCAGAACAAGGGTTTCAAACTAACTGTCATGAAAAATTAAGTCTTCAGTCTTAATTCTATTCTAATTAAATTAGCGATTAAATACAATGGTGTCCGTCGCGTCCTCGTCCTTCTCCTCCTTTCAAAATTGCTTGTCCACTTCTCGTATGGCGACGTCAAGGGTCGCCCCTCACAGTGGTTGATTCTTGCACAAATTTTCTCGCACAGAAAAGAAAATAATGAATGGTCAAATCTCTATGCAATTGACAAATAATCAAAATAAAATTAGGCGAAATTATTGCATCTGTTGCCTCCCCGGCAACGGCGCCATTTGACCGGTCGATCATTCGCTTTTAAGTCGTTTGTAGTTTAATGTGGTGGAAAAATCGACTAATCAATTTTTAACAAGAAATAACCACTCGCAGAGGAGCGGGTCGTATCGACAGGGAGGCAATAACGTATTAAAATTTGCTCCACTTAAAAATGTTTGTTCGTAGTCAATTTGGACAAGAACCAAGCTAAGATTGCCTTTAGATTAAGGTTTAAGCAAGAAACAATGCTGAAATGGTAATTATGAGAAACTACAGGATATTTTCCGCAATGCAGAGTGAATAGAATATGATTAAAATGTGGCAATGGCAGAAAATGTAAATTTTAATTAACTTTTTACTGTAGCAAAACAGGGGAACTTTTCCCCGTTGTCTTGCGCGACGAGGAGCCGATGGCCTTGCGCGGGAAGCTCGGAGGAGGTCCCTTGGATCAAGGGCTTCGAATCGGTGGTGGCGGCGAGTCGCGCGGCGGCCGGAGGTGGCTGGACGAGCTCCAGCGGAGGTGCTGCAGCCGGCAGCTTGCGCAGCCTATTGGCGTGAAGTCCGCCGCCTGCTGCTGCTGCGGGGGTGGCTGCTGCCGCTGCCGTGGGCACTGCTGCGGCTGGCGTGTGCGGCTGGCGTGCGCGGTGGTCAGTTGGGCGGTCTGCAGGCGGTTGTGCGTGGGTGCGCGGAGGGTCTGCAGGAGGACGCTGGCGCGGTTGTGCGTGGGCGGTGGTCTGCAGGAGGGCGCTTGCGCGGTGGTCTGCAGGCGGTTGGCGTGTGCGGTGGAAGCTGCAGGCGGCTGTTGGAGGAAGCTGCAGGCTGGTCTGCAGGCGTGCGTAGGTTTGCAGCCGGTGAGCGGTGGAGGGTGCAGGCGGTCTGGTGGCCGGTTGGAGAGTGCAGGCTGAGGAAGTGGAGGTGAGCGGGTAACTTCAGACGTCTGGGAAATTTCCCAGACGTCTTAAGTTACTGAGAGGGTGGCTGATCAGTAGCTCGGTGGTGGTGGTCTGCGACGACGGCGAGGGAGTTGCACGCTAAGGTGCTCACGGTAATGCAGGCGAGCTCCGGATGGCGGTGTGGCCTGTCACACCACACGCCCACGGTGGTGGAGACTCGCCGCCACGGTAGAGGCCGGAGTGTGGAGTGGAAGAGAGAGGTTCTCTCTGCACAGTGGTGGGTCGGTGGCGGAGGCCCTCTGAGCTCGGCTGCCTCCGTGCTCCTTTTGTAGTGGCCTGAACAAATTTGAAATCAGCGGCCGACCAGATCCACCGTATCCGCTCCCCCTTGAATGGCTCCTTCACTGCATCACCCGGGCGTTGGAGCGGCAGCCAGCCGTTCTGAAAGAAGACGAATAAAGAAAATATTATTAAAATATTAGGGTTATTTATGTATAGACCCTCAACTTCTATGTTAATAAAAATAATATACCTAATTGGTTATCTAATTAGATGAATGCTATTTTAAGCTAATTCTAAATGCACTTAAGATATGAATGCAATGTATGGATTATGTAATTAGATTAAAACTATGAATTAATCTATTTACATCCTAATTTATACTAAATAAATGTTAGAATTAACCTAATGTGTGGGCACTTAAATACTTAAATAGCCCACAACTATGGGCTAATCAGGCACTAAAGAGCGAGTCCAATCCTTAGGGCCAACATCTATTCTGTTTCAATTAGGGTTAGGTTTGAATGTGCCTTGGAATGTGATGGGCCTTTTATCTGGGTTGTGCCCTTAATGATTGATTGATATGTGTGTGCATGCACAATCAATGGTTTTCAAGCAAGATTATTTTTGGATGCGGTGAATTTTAGGGTTCAAATCTTGCTTAGTTGCTTTTAGGATTCAACTTTAGGTGTATTCAATCAAGTTCATTTGGCACACCAGGTTTTGAAAGCACAGGTGAAGATGTTTTCCTTTAAGTCTTAAAAGAATGTGGAGTGCCTAGTAAATCCCTAAAAGTTGAACCCATTTGGTAGCTACTTGATGAGTTAATTTTAATTGAAGTGGTGTGGCTCAAACAATCTCAAACAATTGGCCAGATGCACCACTTGTTAGGGACACAAGTGGTTACCAAATCTAATTTCTACTCAATTATGTGTTGATGTGTGTACTGGTTCCAAAGATCGGGTTACCAGTTGAGTTTGAAAATCAAAAGAGGTTGCATACCTCTATGAGATTTTTTGCTTAATTTTTATTTTATATGTGGTGGGTGAGGCGGGTGGAGGTGACAGACAAACAATAAAAAGCTAACCTTAAAGTTTATGCAAGCTCCTAGGTTAATTAGGGTTTGTGTTATTAGGTGATGGAATGAAAATAAGTGGGTAGGAGGTGGGGGTAAATTTACAGACCCTTCAACATCACTTTACTCCAATCTACCGGTCTTGACTGTCTCGAGAGAGTATCTGCAATCACAATAAGAAAGGAGAGAAGTGAGGTAAAAGATAAGTAAGCAGGAAAACACGAAAAATCAAAGAGCATCGCCTCCCCAGCAATGGCGCCAAGTGTTGATAGTGGAAAACTACACGATCGGAATTGGATTTTGAAAGCACATCGTTGTAGTTCGATTTGCGAAGCAATCCATCAATAAATAAAATATTACCGAAATTTGTAAAAAAATTCCAGGTCGAGCATAGGGAGGCGAACGCTTGATTCAAATTGCATTCATTTAATTGTCACGAAGCAGATTAGCTAATCAAATTGAATCTAAATTAGCTATCTACTTAATGAATAAAGAATAGAAGATAGAGAGAGAATATTACAAATAAAGAGGAAACGGAGATAGAATAAACATGGATTTCATTACCACAAGTTGATATTCATTACAATTACAACTACTCACTACACTGTAAAGTAGGAAATCTACACAAGAAAGCAGTAAAAGAGAAGATAGAGAGAAGTTATCCTCCTCGACAGCTGCTTGGAGGACGAGCCGGATGGGGCGACAGTTGGAAGATGAAGGTCGAAAAAGAAAGGAGAACGAAGTGGGAAAATATGGGGGCAAGGTAGGACGTCGTCGTCGTCGCGGGATCCACTTCCCGAATGGAGTGAGAGGACAACCGCAGGATGCTCAACGAAGGGGAGAGAAGGTGGAAAAATTCTAATTTTTACTTTAGATGAGCTCCTGGGTTTGGGACAAGCTCTTGTAGGGTAGAGGTCTTCTTTTACAGTTGCAAGGATTGGGGGCAATTTGGTCATGACATACTCAAAACATTAAATGAGGGGGACTTTAGTGATGGAATTAAGCGTCACTAAAGATCCCACATTGCCGCAGCTTCACGCGTGCCTGCCACCTCCTCCTCTCCCATACGCCAAACGCTTATCCACGTTCTTGTGCTCTCAGTCGCCCGATCAAGAGATCAGACGGCTTAAAGCGCTTGAAGTCTTCTTCAACCGTTGAGAGTCAGCACTTGCCTCTCCTCAGTCATTAGATCTCGCATCCAACGGCTCATAATGCATCGTTCCCCTCACGTCTAATTGGGCATTTGCATATGCGTGGGATCACGCGTGTGTGCATGGCGTGCATCCGTTGTGCCACGTTGCTCACTCCTCACCCACACGATCTGCATTGGATGACCGAAATCAACACACCCCACTCCCTGGCTAAATTGAGGCACTCGAAGAGGCTCAAACGCGTGACCTCTATCTTGCCCACAGCTGCATGACCATTGCACTGTCGAGATGGATTGTCACATTTCTCACCAAGGCACGCATGCTCACAGCCATTGGATCAAGATCCAACGGCTCAGATCCGATCATGCGTGCGAGGAGAGAAAGTGAGGGCGCGCGAGATAGTGAGAGCAGCAGGTGTTAGTCTCAGCCATTGGATCAAAAAGAATGACAGAGATTAATTAATTCGTTGAGGAGAGAAAGGGCAGCGGCGATTCCTTGGGCTAATTGGGTAGCTAGGATGGCACCACGTGGCGCCATCTTGGCCATCCATCTTCTATGACTTCCGAAAGGTACCACTGATGTCGGATTGGATAGATTTTCGCACCATTAGGCTGTCATCGTCGATCCAAACCCATCCGTGCAGCTGGATTTGTCGTCTAAAGTCCAGATTGACACCATCTTGGCCCTTGATTTTTGAGGTTCCTCGAACTATATCTGCTGCTACGAATGTTCGATCGGGGCGATCTTGGAGTCATTGAACTCCAATCGTCGCCCTGATTAGATCCATATGGTTGGATCCTCGGTCTGAGGTCCTAACTAATAGTCGCCCTATCCCTGGCCATAAAAGGAGATAGTTACTATACAATTTGTACAATTTGACCTAAATGCATGATTATGCATGTTATGCAATATTTACAATGCATGATGCTAATATGGTACTAAGAACATGCATTAATAGACATTTTTGACTATTTAGATGTATGCACATCAATGACCAACCCAAGTCTTTCATCATAGTTGGAAGGATCATGGAAATCCTTAAGAGGAATGACAAGCTGCTGGCAGGGTGGCGGGTTTTGCCCTTTATTGGCTAGGTTTGTCACAGTTCTAGCCAAATTGTTTTGGTTTTGATGTAACGGAACCAAATGGTCAACCATAAAGGCAAAGGGGTTTCTATTTTGAGTTTGGAATTGAGGGCCACCTAGCCCTATAGGAAATTCTGGTTGGTCCAGGTGAGGGAGGTCAGGGATGGGGAAGTCAGCTTGTGTATCGGCTGACAGGTTAGAAGCGGAACTAGAATTTTTTTGTCAGTTTACTAGGTTTTCCATATTTTTAGAAGAGGAAGGAGAAGAAAACAAAGATTTTCTGGTGCGAGGGGTAAAATCAGATGGTCCCTCAAGATGTGATTTTTGGGACCTTCACCTATGCATGCACTTTTTTGAAAGAATTGTAGGGGAAGAGAAGAGGAGAGACGAGAGAAAGTGTGCAATTCAAATAACAAATTCCAAACCTAACTTAAGTGTGACTCCCTAAAAATAACCTATGACTTGATCTACCTAGGAAATAAGTAATCAATAGTGAATACCCGTTCTGTCAACAAATCTAGCCAAGTTGTTTAAGGGGATATTTGGGCCCAAGCGTTTCCCAGGAAAATCCCCAGGTGCTTGTACAAACCTGCACCTAGTTGTTTGACACGGCCCCTCTACCTGAACACCAAATATAGATGACAGAATTGATATTAACTAAAGAAAGCTTAAGACCTAGATAGCAAGCCTAAGTTTATGGAACCTTTGGGGTCAAATTGTTATATATTTTAATTGGGTCTAGGACACTAAAGTGCACACAGAATGTGGAGGGCGTTGATTGGATTATTGCCTTGTTATTTCAATTTTTATATTGTGTGAAAGATTGGAAAGTGGTTCCAATTCAAACAAGTTGTCTCACAAAATTTTTTTGTATTTTTGCTTTTAGGATTAGATTTAACTTAGTGTATTTTTAGGATTTTCTTCTTAAGTTTTCAAACAAGTTTGACATTCCACAAACAAGAGGAAATCAAGTTTTATCAGTGAAGATTAATTTCCTTTCAATTGTTGATCTCTAGAAATGAAAAGCAAACCCTGTTCACTTGAATCCTAAGCAAAAATTTAACTACAAATGAGTTTTTTTTAGGCTTCCAATTTAAGTAGTGGTCTAAACAATACAAATAACACCACTACTGTAAAGCAAATCAAACAACGATTCCAAAAATATTTTTTTAAGATTTTAGCAATTTGTTTGATATTTCTTTTGAATTTTTCTTCATATTGGTGTCAAAGTCCAGAAATGATACCTGTGGGTATTTTGGACTTTCTACACCACCACCGGCCTCAGAAAATTTTGGTTATTTTATATGATGTGTATAATTTCAGAAGGATTCCATAAAGATAAATTTCATAGAAATTGACTGAGTATAAAAATTCTAAAATTCACGGATAGTGACAAAATAGGAAGAATAGAGGGTGTGACCCCTCTGTAGTCCATGAATTTTTAGAAATTAAATACAAGGCCAATCAATCAGAAAATTGGAACGGATGTTCCAACTTGATTTAGAATCTCTGTGTGAAATTTCAAGATTTTAGCATACTTATGGATTTCAGAATTGATTTTTCAAATCTGGGCAGAAGTCTGGATCCAAAAAATAGAACACCCGCACTTAAGGTGGAGTGGTGTTTAATGGTGCAAATAGGCAAACAATGAGTTTTAAATTACACCACTCCAAATTAAGTTCTTAAGGTCCTAAAAGACAAGTTTAATATATTTTGATAGTCTTTCAATGATTTATGTGACAAGATAGAGGGAACCAATCTGAATTCACGAGAAGACAAGGGATGTGAGTTCTTTCTAGAATTCCAGCTTGCTTCCTGTAGTTCCTGCACACACGAGATAGAAGAAAAGAGAAGGGGATGAGATCCACTTGAAGCAAGAGAAAAGTGATAAAAGCAAAGCCGTGCCTCCCTGGCAACGGTGCCAAAAAGTGATGGGAATTTTTGCGTGATTTGAAATTAAGGTTTTTAGAGTTGTGGTAACTTGCAAAATTGTATATGCTTTAAAATTTGAAACCTATATAGTGGAGTATCTAGGGTCATCCAAGGAGGCCAATTTGTTTGCTAAATCAAATCTCTTGATTTAAAGGGAGCTCAACTTTCTTTTTAGTGTTTAATATATATGATTTTTTTAGGTTTCGAAATAACGGGAACAAGGTGGGTTTGTTGATAGTGAGAAAATTCTCTATACTAATCCACTACATTACTATTATAGTGACAAGTAGAGCCTCTCCCTAAGCTCACTCTAGGCAAGGGGAGGCCTAGATTAATTACGGAGAGGGAGTGAAAAATGTTAAACAAGAATTCTACAAGACTATGCAACAAAAAGATTAAAGGCAACTTTGATTGAAAGAGAGAGTGTTTTACAAAAACCATAGTAGATGAATGCTTCTACTACTAGATAATTGCAACAAATAAACTAAAACACAAGTCCTCTTGAATTGTTGGTGAAGAGGGGAAGCTCCTTGCTCCAAGCTTAGTGGCCCCTAGGATTGAAAAGGGCTCCCCTTTCTCCTTCCTTGATGTCCTCCAAAGGCAAACCTTAGATGGGCATGTGATGTGGCCGTGTTTCACGAATTAGAATTATGGCTTTCATCAACCTGTCATCGTAGCTCGTAAAATGCATCTATCAAATAAAATTTATAATCAAAATTGGAAAAGTGAGTCCCGGATCGAACAAGGGGAGGCGAACATTTGGTTTTATGAAATCCATGTTTCACTTTTATTTCTTTTTGGTCATTTTTATCTTTTCTAATTTTTTTGGTTTTTTAATAGGATAAGAGATCAGATCAACAATTGCTTATCTAGCTAATCTACTTGCAAAAATATAAGTGAGAGAGGGAGAAAGAGAGAGAGAGAAACAATCATCTATTCATAAGCAAGTGTTTGTTACAACTATGAAAGCGGAAAAATCTATACTATGAAAGTGAAAAAGATAGAAAGAGGCGAGAGAAATCCCCCTCGACGGTCGCTCAGAGGACAACTTGCTCTGACATCGCCTAGAGGAAGGTGGTGAGGAACGGGACAAAGGAGGATGGAGCCGGAGGATGGAGGATAGGGTAGGACGGTGTTGCGGTAAGGATCTTCTTCCCGAAGGGTGGTGAGAGGATGGCCATGGGATGCTCCACAAATGGGGATGAGAGGTGGGAAACCTATTTGTTTTTCTACTCTAGAGGAGCATCCCGGGCTTGGGACAAGCTCTTTCTAGAGCCTTGGAGGTGGTGCAAGGAAGAAAGGAAGAGATGGTTTGGAATGGTGGTGGGTAGGTCCTTTTATAGTAGGGGGAGAACAAATTTGCATCTGGGTCATTACTAACGTTTATAAATGTCGCTACAAATCCCTATCGCTGTTGCTGGAGATCCACCCTTCAATTCCTCTTGTTGGCGTGCGCAGACCATTAGTGACAGCTATAGGCGTCACTAAAGACCCGTGTTGCTGAAGATCCACGCATATCCTGCTGGTCATGCTCTGTTGGCGCGCATCGCGCATTCCTTGTCATGGGCACACTTGCATGTTGGCACTGCACTGTTCGCGGGGGCATTGTGCTGCTGCTACACGCGGTTGAGCCTATGCACGGTGCAGTTGTGTTCACACATGCTTTGGGCACCGACTGAATTGAGGAATTTGGGGGCCTACTGGAATTCAATCCCTCACCTCTCCTTTGGGAGTGCCTCTCTCCAACCAACACACCATGACGTGAGATGGTCATGTGGAGGATCTTCTGAAGAGCGGCGTGGATGGCTTTTCAGCCGTTGGATAAAGATCCAATGGCTGAGAATTGATGATGCAGATGAAGAGGAGCCGGTGCTGGGACTGCTAGCTGGTGTTGGGTGGCCTAGATGGCTCCACATGGTGCCATCTGGGCTGTCCATTCTTCTTTCTATTGCAGTGGGTGCCACAGCTCTTGGATCGAGTTGATTTCCACATTGTCGGACTACAATCGTTGTTCTGGATCCATCCGTACGGTTGGATTTTTCATTCGAAGCCCGTAAGGACGTCGCATTGCCCTCCTAGCCATTGATCTTCCTCGGACTTTATATGATGATATGGGACTCCGATCTTGATGATTTCGGAGGTGTTAGCCTCTGATTGTCATCCCGATCAGATCTGTACGGTCCAAACGTCCATCCGAGGTCCTGAAATAAGTCTTCTTCTCTTCTGAACATAAAAAGGACCTAATTAACCTAAAATATATACAACTACTCTAAATGCAAAATGATGCATGCTATGCAATATTTATAGCATGAGATGCAAATCTAAGGCTAGGAACATGCATGAATAGGCATTTTATCTTCAATAATTGTGTTTACATCGTACCCCAATGCCTATATTTTACTAGTCCCTAGTAAAATTGAACTACATGCTATGTATAAAATCAAAATTATGATTAGATCACTTAGGCCTAAGTTGTTTATTAACAATAGAAAATTTCAACTAAGGTCATAAACTATGAAGACCCAACAGTACTTGAGTGCTTGCCACAATGCAGACCGCCTAAGTCCTCGCCTTATTTGAAAAGGGAAGATACATTTTTTTTGCTTTTATTCTTTCCTAATTTTTTTTGTACTTTTGGAGTTTGAGAGTTCCGGGATAACTTTTTATGTCCACTCAACCTGCCTAAGACTCGAAAAGGATTCTAAGTGCTAAACATCTAGTGAAAAGAGTGAAAGACTCACTAAAAGGCCGTTAAAATGGACTTCGGGTTTCTATGACCCTAGGTGACCTTGCCTAGAGGTTTATCTTTTCAAATGGTAGCTTTCTCCCCACTTCTTTTATTTATGGGGTCAACACAAGGGTGAACCCAATGTATATCTCCCTGGCTTATTCTACTTCCCCACTTCTTCCCTAGGTGTTTTAGGAATTACTGCTCATTTTCGTGAGTTGGGCTCTGGACAACTGACCAATGGGCTATTACCCACGGTAATTTACCCGCCATACTCGTGCAGTGAAGTGTGGTTTTATTTATTTTATTTTTTTTATTTTCTCTTTTTTCTTTTTTTTCTTCTTTTTTTTTTCAAGTAGGTGGCTTCCTTGATTTAAGATTTAGCTAAAGGCAGTACGACAAAAATGGTCTTGTGGCTGGGCTCTGGAGAACCAACCGACGAGTTGTTATCA
Source organism: Thalassia testudinum (assembly GCA_037157565.1). Lineage (NCBI taxonomy): Eukaryota > Viridiplantae > Streptophyta > Magnoliopsida > Alismatales > Hydrocharitaceae > Thalassia > Thalassia testudinum. The sequence goes on from JAZHRO010000031.1 coordinate 127,442,245, forward strand.
CTGACAACTTGCTAGCCATACCACCCTAAATAATTCATTAGCTATCCAATTTTCGTAGAAACCTCTGAAAAGTGAGTCAGTACAAAAAGTGTGCAGATGCTTAGGCTTAAAGTGCTCTCAAATCAGAGGGTGTGTTGATAAGTCGCATACTTATCATCGTAATTTATTTCCCAAAGTAAAATGTATTTGAATTGGAGAGGAGTCAAGACTAAGTCCACATTCCAGTGGACACCTCGGCTAATTAATCTCGAAGACCTGAAAAGTCTAAGTGTCTAGATCCTATCTTATCATTTCTTAAAGTTAATAACTTCCAAATGCCTAAGTTCTCTTCCACTAATTCTTCTTTTTTTATCTTTTTGAATTTTCTATTTTTTTTAAAGAAACTAAAAGAAATTCTACCGAGTTAACAAAATGATTTTAGGATAAGTTTCCACCCTCTCATGCCTAAATGATGCAATGACCTCATTGTAAAAGAAATGACATGAAAAGGGTGGAGTAAACAAAATATCACCTGAGTATCATGAAAATCCAATCAGTTCTGTAGAGAGAAGAGAGCATACACACATGCTAAATTTATTACCTTCAACTAGGTATAGCATACATACAAGGAAGAAATTGAGAATTCACAAGTGCAGGTCAGAATCAAAATCAAAAGCTTGATCCTGAAACTGACCAGTAGAAGATGTCCATAGACATGGATCATATTATGATGCAAACCCATGCCCCAAGGTCGAGTGGTTCTAAGGTTCTCGATGAAAATCACCCAGAACTGAAGATTGTTGTATTTATGGACTCGGGCCTGTGGGTTGGTAGTGTGCAACCCAAGACTAAAGTGTCGGACAAAAGGTAGATTTGATTTACAAGGTTCAGAAGTCCACTTAAAATTCAGCTCAAAAAGATAGTCAATAATTCAGAGTTTAAGTTGCACGTCAAAGACATCGCAATGGGTCCTAGTAGAAATTAGGTGGTTTCAGGTCATCATGAACCCTTAAATTCAAACTCATAGTTCCCTCAAAAGTATCTTCACAGATTTTCTTTTCCCACTTCCTATCCTCCAAAATCAAGGTTTCCAGGACCTCCAGATCGTTGTACACCCCATCTAATATACCCAAGTCCAATAATTGTGGCTCAATCAGGATTGACTTGTGTCTGGTGATCTCAAGAATATCATAATTCAGCTCTTTAGGGTGTGTTTGAGGAATGGGGCTACTGATTGAATCATTAAGATTTGAATCGTCCAAGTTAGCCCCAGCATGATCATAATCTTCAATGATCGGGCTACCAAATAGTTCGTCATGCTCCTCGAGCTCGATTGACTCACTACAATCCTCTTTCTTAAGTTCAAGTGAGACATCACCAAAAGATTCTTCACCCTCAACGTAAAAGAATTCATGATCCTCATTTATATATATGTCTCAAAATCGCATGTCATTTCCTGATCCATAGAGACATATTTTTCCTCACTTCCTGGCTCAGGGATCTCGAGTGAGAAACTCAATTCATCCTCAAAGGGTTGCTCTAGACCAACCTGGTCATCTCCAATCTCAGAATATGCATTCCCCACGATAGGTGCCTGAGCAGGTTCAGACATTGGCTCTCCTGAAGGGGGTTCATCTTAATAATCATCCCAAGATTTGACTAGGGAAACCACAAATTTCATCATCAACCTCGACAAATTCCCAAGAAGAAACTAACCCAGGTCCATATCCCAAACACTTTGGAGTAAATCCAGTAGAGAACTATTAAGTTCATCAATCATTTTGGTCATAGGCTCCAATGCTTCAGTGCATGGCATTGGCTGGGCTTCTAAAGATTGTATAGTGTTCCTCAAATTAGACAACACCCTATCCTGGATCTGGTTCACCTGAACCGACTGGCTCGGTTTAGGTTTGGGTGGGCACAAGTTAAATCTAGGGGAGTCAAGATATCAAGGTTCTCGGGTCCCTCCCTGATAGTAAGTCATTTCAGGTTGTTTAAAGAATGGTGATGACCTACTTTCAATGGAATACTGGGGAGGGTAGGAGTTATAATCATTATATCCTTCTTGGTTATAGATCAGGTCAGTTTGGTCATCAAAGGATGGAGATCTTTAATCATTGTAGCTATGAGAAGGATAGCAATCATAGTCTTGTTGTCCAGGGTTAGACCCTGGACACTGAGGTCCTTATTCGTATCCCCAATCAAAGTTATCTCGACTAGTGGATGGGTAATTACATGTCATGTCAGGATAGTAATCATCTTTGGGATAAGTGGTGGTAGGAGGATAGGATGTGAAATGTGTGTAGGATGTGGAAGGATACATTGTGGAGTAAGAGGGAAATCAGAAGAGAGAAAGGAGCCCTGCAATACAAGCAATCAACCCTATCCTTAGGTGGGTTAGCCTAAAGACCTACAGGCTCCCAGGACCCATCTTGAGATTATAAATGATTTGGTCTACTTTTATCCGGTCAATCCAACTAGTTAGGAGGGACTGGGGAGAAGGTTCTTCCTTTGGCTTACCCCTTCAGTTCCTAGTGTACCCCCAGCTGCGGTTGTTTGACGCTACTCCCCTAGCTAGACATCAGATGGACTAGCAGAAGCAGATTAATCGGAAAAAATCTCAGTCTATGCCCCAAAGAGCAAATCAATCCTTAAGGCCAACGTCTACTCAATTTTAATTAGGCTTTGGATGATTGTGCTCTTGGAATGTGATGGGCCTTTTAGATGGGTTGTGCCCATAATGATCAATTAAAATGTGTGTGCGTGCACAACCAGGGTTTTCAAACAAGGTTATTTGATGATGTGTCTTTTAGGGTTTAACCTATTTTAGGAGCTTTTAGGGTTTAATATTTAGGTTTGTTCAATCAAGGTTCAGTAGAACACTCCAGGTTTTACAAACACTGGTGATGATGTATTCCTTTAGGAATTAGAAAAAATGCGGAGTCCCTAGTTCAGCCCTGAAAATCAACCCTAAGTGGCAAGCTACTGATGAATCACTTTTAATTTGAGTGGTGCGGCCCAAACAAATCAATCAATTGGCCTATTCGCACCACATATTGAGGCACATAATGTCTTAGCCTAATCAGATTTCTACTCACTTATGTGTTTTGAGTTGAAGTGTACCGAGTCCACAGGTTAGATCTTGGTTAAGTGGTAGAATCAAAGTGGAGTGGTGTGCCTTAAGTCAAGAGTTGTGGTTGTTAAGGTGTGTCTCTTTCATAAAATCCCACAATCAAATAACTTATTTATTTAGTTATTTATGTGCATGGCAAGGTGAGTGGAGGTGGCAAACAAACAACCAAATCTATCCTAGGGTTTACGGAAAGCACCTAAGTTGATTTGGGTTTAAGTTATTAGGTTATGGAATGAAAACTAAGGTGGGGGTGGTGGGGATAAACTTACAAAACTCTTTAGCCACACTTTTCTCCGATCTATCTGCTTTGGCTCGCCTTGGAAGGGTACCTGTAATCATGTAAGAAAGGAGCAAAGTGAGATAAAAGGTTAAGTAAGGAGGAAAAACATGAGAAAAACCAAAGAGCATTGCCTCCCCAGCAATGGCGCCAAAATGATGGGGGCACATTTCGTTAATTAGAATTAGGGTTTTGGAGGACCCGTCGTCGTAGCTCACAAAATGCATCTATCAAATAAAATTTACAACTGAAACTCGAAAATTGAGTCCCGGATTGAACACGGTGAGGCGAACAATTGGTTTTATGAAATCCACATTTTGCTTTTATTTCTTTTTGGTCATTTTTATCTTTTCTAATTTTTTTGGTATTTTAATAGAGTAGGAGATCAGATCGATAATTTCTTATCAAGCTAATCTACTTGCGAAAATATAAGAGAGAGGGAGAAAGAGAGAGAGGAGAAATAACCATCTATTCATAAGCAAGTGTCTGTTACAACAACAAAAGAAGAAAAATCTATACTACAAAAGTGAAAAAGATAGAAAGAGGTGAGAGAAATTCCCCTCGACGGTCACTTGGAGGATGACTCGCTCTGCCGTATCTTGGAGGAAGGTGGTGAGGAGTGGGACAAAGGAGGATGGAGCCAGAGGACGGAGGATGGGGCAGGACGGTATCGCGGCGAGGATCTTCTTCCTGGAGGGCAGTGAGAGGATGGCCATGGGATGCTCCATGAATGGGGATGAGAGGTGGGAAAACTATTTGATTTTCTACTCTAGAGGAGCATCCTAGGCTTAGGACAAGCTCTCTCTAGAGCCTTGGTGGTGGTGAGTGGAAGAAGGGAAGAGATGGTTTGGAATGGTGGTGGGTAGGTCCTTTTATAGTGGAGGAGGAAGAACAAATTCACATCTGGGTCATTACCGACATTCGTAAACGTCGTTACAAATCCCTGCAGCTATCGCTGAAGATCTACCCTTCAATTCCACTTACTTGCATGCGCAGACCATTAGTGACAGCTGCGAACATCACTAAAGACCTGCGTTGCTGAAGACCCATGCCTATCCTTTTTGGTCACGCTCCGCTAGCACATGCATTGCATGCTCCTTGTCGTGCACATGCTCACGTGCTAGCACTGTGCTGCTGCTGCGCATAGTTGCGGCTGCACGTGAACATGGGTTGGGCGCCCGTTGAATTGAGGAATTGGGGGGGCTGCAGGGATTCGAACCCGCGCCCCTCCATTGGGAGTGCCACTCTCTAACGAACGTGCCAAGACGTGAGATGATGGATTCAAGCAGCATGGGAATCATCTCGATCCAACCACTGTGGCATCCTCTACAATTAAAAAGATGATGGATGGCCCAGATGGCACCACGAGTTTCCATCTCAGTCACCCAACATCGGCGCTCCATCCCTGCAGCATCCGTGCCCTCTTCTCAGCCATTGGATCTTCATCCAGTGGCTGAGAAGCTGCCTCCATCGCAAGCTTAAGGCAACTATGGCTCCTTCGCGTAAGATCCACCATTTGATCAGCATCTAACGGTCACCACTGTTCCAACACCTCAACATCTTCACAACTATCCACTCAAATGGCACATTGGTCATCATGCCAAACCACCACCATCGGATGTAGGTTCGAATCTCGCCGCACCTCAATTTCATAATTGAGGCACGGTGCAGTAGGAGCAGCGGTAGCCTAAGCAAGTGCATGCGGGTGCATGGTAGTAGTGTGTGTAAGCGTGCAAAGATAAATGTAGTGCCAGTGCATGCACGCAGCACGGTGCACACGACACGAGCGCGTGAGGTGTGTGCCAGCGGGGTGTGTAGGAAGGGGCTACGGCGACTCTTTCGGTGGGTCTTCAGCGACATCTTCAAATGTCGCTATTGACCCAAGGACGAATTTGTGCCCTCTCCTCAACTATGAAAAGAGACCTATCCCTCCCATTTGCATCCATGTTCTACCTAAGCAACGCCACCACTCCTTAGAGCTCCAAGAAAGGTTGTGAAGACGTCGAGCCATTGACGGAAGCCCCTACACCACCGTGGCTTCCTCGCATCTCACTTAGCTAGTTTCTGGTTTATTATTTATGTTGCTTAAGCTTTCATCTGCCATTGTAGTTGTAGAACTGAATCATTTATGCAATATATTCTCTATTCTATTATCATATTTGTCTCTTCCGTGGTAAGATGTTCTCGCATCATCAGAATGATTTTTTAACCCTATCTCTCTTCTCTCTTTCTCTCTCTCTCCCTTTCTTTCAAGTTCTATCTGGTTTGCAAGCGAAACAAATGATGAATTTTTGTGACACAAAGTGAGTATTTGATTCGATTTCATGCCTCCGTATGTTCAACACTTGGATTCACCTCCGTTTATTCTTATTTAAAATTGGTGTCATAAAATACGCTACAATGAATGATTTTACACAAATGCATCCAGCGACGATCAGTTTTTAGTGTCGTTGCCAGGGAGGCAAACGGTTTTCTTTGTTGCTTTCATCTTCTTGGTCATTATCTATACGTGTGTTATCTAACTTGCTCTTCTCTCGTTTTGTGGTTGCAGATACCTCGTGCATTGGCAATGGGAGGAGAATGAGTCAGGTTGGATCAAAGGAAGCACAAGAAGAAGACCGCCATTGACACAAAGGCTTGATCTTGACTTCCCACATTCCAAAGGTAACTTCTCATCTTTTGGACCAAGAAAAATGGTGGTGTGTTAAAAGAAATCCCTCTCATTTGTTTGTCGAAGAAAAACACCACCATTAAGTCTTGAACCAGTTAACTTCGCAAAAATCATTTTCTGGACTTGGGTTGAGGACAATTAAAGGACCATCTACACCTCTAAAAATTTTTAAAAAAATCTTAGAGGTTCCCCTTCTAGTAGGAGAACTCCCCTTCAAATTTCAGAGCCAAACTGATGTAAACATGTTTGCACTACTTAAGATGTCTATTTATGCATGTTCTTAAGCATAGGATTGCATTACATACTATAAATATTGCATAATATGCATCATCTTGCATTTAGATTAGTTTAAATAAAATGGAGGTTAATTGTCTCCTTTTATGTTCATGGACAGGGCAAACTTTTTATCGGGGCCTCGACCGAAGATCGAATCGTACAGATGTGATAAGGGCGACAATTGGAGTTCAACAACTCCAAGATCACCCTAATTAGACATCTGTAGGATCTGATAGAGATCAGGGAATCCTAGAAGATCAAGGGCCAAGATGGTGTGAATCCATACTTCAAATGACAAATCCGACCGCACGGATGGATTCGGATCGACGATTGCAGCCTAACGATGTGAAAATCGACTCAATCCGACAATCGTGGCACCATCTACATCATCCAAAAGATGGACGGCTTAGATGGTGCCATGTGGTGCCATCTCAGTTGCCCAAATGGCTGAAGCACTTGCCGCACCTTCTCTTCTTCAATCAGAGCGCTGCTTCTCCGCCGTTGGATGCGCATCCAACAGTGGAGAAGCAGTGCTCTGATTGAAGAAGAGAAGGTGTGGCACATCCAACGACAGTGCATGCACGTGCTTGAATTCATCCGCGCGACCATCTCGACGACAAAGCACAACAGGCGAAAGCACTATCATGAGCAAGCGATGCACGATCGACTCCTCGCGAGTGTGTGCTGGAACGTTGGTCAGTGGGCTCCGCAACCACTCAATCGCGATCGAGCGGCTACGGGTGCCCAATCCGTCCCATGCGCTATTGCACGCCGCGCCTCACATGGAATCGCATGTGGGCGGGCGCGCAAAGGAGGCAGGCGGTAGCGCATTTTAAGCCGTCCCATCTCGCGATCGGACGACTGAGATTAGCTGGACGTGTGCATGCGTTACGCGTGAGGAGGCGAGCAGCTGCATGCAAGCAGCACCCACTATGCCAACAATGGGGCTTTAGCTATGGTTTTATCCGTCACTAAAGATTCCTGATTTAATGCTTTTAGAATTGTAATGACCAAATTGCCCCCACTCCTTGAAACTATAAAAGGAGACCCCCTCCATGCGAAATTCTCATCCCTTCCTTCTCTTCTCTACCTCTCCAATGCTCAAGAGAAGCATGTCCCACACCTAGGATGCTCCTCGCGAGATAAAGTCAAATTTTTGCTCTCATTTCGGAAGCGGATCCTGAGACGATGATGACGTGCTGCTCCATTATCATTCCTCCTACCTCAATCTCCTTCCCACTCCATCCTCCTTCGTCCAGGCAGCATCTCGTTCGGCTCGTCCTCCAAGCGATCATCAAGGAGGATAACTTCTCTCTCCCATTCTTCGTTACAGCATTCTAGTGTAGAATTTTTCTACTTTCTAGCGTAGCTGATTTCATACTTTATAGTGTAATTCTTATTTGGTTTTATTGTATAAACATTTTGAATTATTGAATGCATGTTCTCACTCTCTCTCTCTCTCTCTCTCTTGTTTAGTCCGATTGTTACTATGGCTTCATTGTAATTACATCACCTCACTTTTAAAGAAAAATTCTAAAAAATATAATTGTAAATATAGATCGACGTAGCCTCCCTGTATTCGACCAAGGACTTCCATTCCGGTATAAATTTTATTTGTTGAACACGAGTTCTTCGCTTTCAAACTACAATGACAGGTTTTCAAAACCAAACACGTTAGCGTAGCAACCTGTGCGTTCAACACAAACTCCTTCTGGTTTGGCCATGAGAAATTTGCTACTAGAAGTACGCAAGGTTGTCCTATGTTCTAGAGATCTTTAGGGTGTTCTTACTTCTGTGAACTCCAAGCAGCTCGATTTTGCAAAAGATTTATATTTCTAAAAGGATCTTGAAATCCTCTACACTTCATCTGAAGAACACTTTTGCATTTAAAATTGATTAGTGCTTTTTCTAATCAAGATATTAAACTTGCGCACTGATCTAGAGGTTCTAGATAGATTGACCCCCTCTTGGAAAAATGTGAATTTAGGTGCTCTATTGTCCTCAAAAAATTTTGAAATCAATTTTTTCAATAAGCTCATTTGATTTTGGTCAAGATAGGGTCATTTCTTTTTTTGATTGGACTCTTCTTGACAAAATCTTAGAAAAGATTCATCCAATAGAAGCTACACACCCTAGGATCTTCTACACTAGGGAGTTTTGATTTTATATAGTCACATGAAAGGCCTTAAAGAAAATCAATTTTCACCAACCATGTGCCTATACATTTGTGCCATGTTTGTTGGTGTAAACAAGTGAGAACTTTAAAAGCCATTAAAGCAAGATTTAAATCCTTAAAATCACACAACTTAATCTTGCCTGTGAAAGAACACTTGTTTTAACATTTGGTCCTTGCACCCAATTGTGCCCATTTAATTCACTAATCCCTCTACTTCTTCCAAACCATGGATTTTAATGACTATCCTTCATTTCCAAACTATCCCCATCATGATTTGTATGCTAACCCAAGTGGGCTATATCCATAGTTATCTTGGGATAACCAACCTCCTAGTCGGGGACGTAATCCAAGACCTGAGTACCCAAAATACCTCACTTATCCCAACTATCCCAATTTTACTCAACATGCATCAACTTCCTATTGGGATACTTCCAACCCACCCACTTAGGGGTATGATCCAAACCTTGAGGATCCTTATCTTGATTCTCCTTTTGATGGCTCTTCTTTTAGGTCCCACCCACCCACCAATCAATTTGATAGGACCTACACTCTAGGAGATCACCAAGGCCCCTACCCTTCCCAGGACCATAACCAAGATAGGTCATCTGAATTCAAGGATCTCTCCTACTTGACTGATGTGAAAAGTCACGTGATTTATAAAAGTGGGTTTTTTTAATGTCGTTGTAACACTCAAATTCGCATACGCTTTTAAATTTATATCCTAGATAGAGGAGCATCTAAGGTCGTCCAAGGAGGTCAAATGTTTGCAAAATTAATTTTCTTACTTACAAAATAGATCTCAACTTATTTTTTGTATTTTAAATATGTAAATTTCTTTATTTTGAAAAGACGAGGGCAAAATGCGAATTGTGGCGGAAAGTACTAACACCTATAATTACTTAACTAAAACTTAAGAGAAAGATATATCCGCTTCCTAAGCTCACTCTAGGCAAGTGGAGGCCTAGAGTAATTAGGAAGAAGTGGTGAAACAAGTGCTAGAACAAAAACAACAATTGCAATAGAAAGTAAAAAGAAGGCAAATTGATTAACTAGAATTTGTGTTCTTTTCCAAGACAAGTAGAGGAATGCTTATACTAGAAATGAAAAAATCTAAAAGCAATAAAAGAAACACAAATCCTCTTGCAAAATTTGGTGAAGAAGTGAGTCTTCTTGCTCCAAGCCTAGCTGCTCCTTGGCTTGAAAAGAGGGCCTCCTTCTTCTCCTTCCTTGAGAGCTCCTCCAATGTGGATGACACCACCTTCAATGCTCTCCGCCAAGGGGTGGGCGTGCACCACCCTCAGAAGCTCCTCCAAGGTGGCGTAGACCACCTTCAAGATCTCCTCCAAAGATCTTCCTTGCCTAGCTTCTCCTTTGGCTGGCGTGGCTCAAGAGAGAAGGGAAGAGGGGAAGGCACCAAAGGGACAGAATATCCCCTTAATCTTCTTCTTCTTCTCTCTTCGGTGTGGGCTCTGGGTACAATATGAGAGTGAATTTTGTATCCAAGGATGGTTTGAATGGTGGTGGGTAGTGGTCTTTTTATAGGGTACGATGAGGTGTTAAGGTGCCTCCTGAGATGGAGTGCTAAGATGGGAGGATGGAGGTGGTTAGATGATCCTAGGGTTAAGGATGGTTTGCACCACCTAAGAGGTGTAAGGGGGGTAGTTGGGTTGGTCAAGAGGCACCTAAAAGTGGAGCCAACCATGGAGAGGTGCCATGGGTTGGCGCCAACTTTGAGGTTTCTAGAAGGTGGGATTATGTGGAGGGTGGAGATTGGTTTAAGGGGAGATGTGTGGTGGAGATGAAGGGGATTTTTGGAGGGAAAAGTGGCACAAACAAGGAGGTAGTTAGGGTGGTTTTGGTGCAACTTTTAGGTGTCTTTTGGAGGTGGTGGGTAGGCTAGGTTGGTGCCAAGTAGGTTTAGCTTATGTGGAGCTTAGGTGGAGCTAGTTGGTGGAGTTGTTCGGTAGGGCTTTTGGGTGGTACAAGCCAAGGAAGTTGGAGCATAGCTAAGCTAAGCTAAGATAGATTAGCTAATGGTGGAGTAGAGGAGGAGGTGTTGGAGCTAGGGTTTGGAGGGAGGAGCTGATTCTGAAGAGTCCAGAGCTGAAGTGGAGCTGGCAGCTACTGAAGAGGTCAACATGGGGCTACTCCAGCTGGCTTAGCTTGCTAGTTCTTTGCTAGATACTAAGCCAGGCTAAAGTGAGCTGGCTTCTATTGAATGAAGTTGAGGTGAGCTGGGTCTGGTGCTCCCGGGGAGGATTGAGCTTGTTGAGACAGCTAAGATAGCTTAGCTCAATTAGCTTGAGCTAAGTTAGGTCCCTAGGAGCTGAACTTGAGCTTTCTGAGCTGGGATGAGTTCTTCTTCAGCTGGCTGGAGTTAAGTGGAGCAGGATGTAGCTGGATCTGAGCTAAGGTGGATACTGGTCAACTAAGCTAACTAGCTAAAGCTCCTTATGGACTAGTGGGAGCTAAAATGAGCTAGACTCAACTAGCTTGAGCTGGATCTGAGATGACTTGTGATAGGGTGAGCTAAGATGAACTCTCTTGAGCTAACCCTAGTTCAGCTAAGATTAACTGAATGGAGCTGGGATGAGCTAACCCTAGTTCAAGTGAGCTAGGTTCCAGCTGTGGTGAGCTGGATCTAGCTGAGTTCTAGCTAGTCTGAGCTCCTCCACCATTTGCCTTCTTGAGTGCTAGGGCTTTAGGAATCTATATATCTGTTCATCCCTAACAATCACAATAACAAATTAAAACAACAAAAGAAAATGCAATGCATGCCTAACCTAGTTAATGCCTAAATGCCGCCCAAAAACCCGTTTGTAGAGTAAAATCCTAAGAGCTAGTTTTGTTTTAATGCATAAGAATGATGATAAACTGGTGTTTATCATTGACCTATGGATTAGAAGGGATTCGAGAAAAGTGGAAATTAAAGGATGATCATAAACATAGGCAAATCAAGAATGATCAAACTTTGATTTAGACCCCTAATGAAGAATCCGACTGGGTGGAGGACATAGAACCTCAATTATTCTGGAGTAGACAAAGCAGAAAATGGTTCCTCTTGAAGAATTGAACCCTGAAAGTGATAGAATAAAGGACCCACCCAAGAACTTGAACCCCAGTATAGATTCTAGCACACATCCTCAACCATACCCTCCCAACTCTGATTTAAATACTAAGGAGCAAATCCAAGGGAAACTCAATGATAGCTGATTAGTTCTTGATAGCCTTTAGTTGGAGTTGCAGAGATAGAATCAAGAATTGATTAAAGGGCAACAAGCCATGATGGATATGTTCCAACAATTGGATGAAGATGGTCAACAGAAAGTGATGAAAGAAAGTTCTTTCTTAGAAACAATGGAACAAGGCCCCATGATAATTGATTGGACCACACCTAGTTGCCATAAATTGGTGCAGTCCACTATTAACACTTCCCTAATGTTGGAAAGCATTGAGGACCCTTTGGAACACAAATAGATAGAAAATAAGTATGAATCTAAAAATTTGAATGATAAAATCGAGGTCGATGTCCCAAAATTTAATGATTTAGTAATAGGGACATCAAGATTTGGGGATGGGGAATCTGACTCTGAACACCTTGATTACGAAATACTTAAAGACCCCATCATGGATTTAAAGGAAAGGTGATAGGAAGAACTATGGTATGAAATGAATGATGAAATTAGCTCCATCACAAGTCCTTCCCTAATGATTGAATATGATTTGGAACAGATGAACAGGATCTCAAGCTCCAATCGTGATGAAGAATTAGAAAAAAAATTATGATTGAGGAAGGGGAGGATTTTCATTTTGATCAACCTGAATAAATCATGATTGATCAAATACATTCTTTTATAGCTAACCCAAGTCTCAAAAGTATTAATATAACCAATGTGGAGTTGGCTAGACATTTGGAATCCAAACTTTCAGAAGAAGAAGAGAACATTTCATTGAAATCAAGTTTATGGAGGGACACTGAAATGAGCCCCCCTGTGGACAACAAAATCGAAGAAGGAAATATTGACTGCAAGGGTCCTGAGTTGATCAAACCACTGACCTTTTATTAGGACCCCTATGACCTTCATGACTTTGATCTAGGGAGGAATAAAAATCCTATGATTCGTCATCACATCGAACCTAATTTTCTAAGGATAAGAACTACTTCTTCTAACAATTCTAAATGTTTGATTTTATGCATTAGGGTTACATCTATCTACACAAACTTCTGCTCTGCATGCCCACAGACTAAGAGAGGAATAGACACGGGCATGCATGCTACACCAGTTGCAGAGTTCCCGTTCGTTAGGGATGGGACTCCACCACAACCTAGTTCGCATCTGCAGACTTCAAACTCTGGGTCTAGCTAATTTTGTTTTCACCTTCTTGACCCAAGCCTTTCTTGTTTGTGCACTATGCCCATCTGAAGGAACTAAACTCAAAGCTTCCTGGGAGGCAACTCAGAAGTGTCAAGCTGATCGAATTCACGATTACAACTAAGGTGATTTCTTTCCCTACTCCCTTGCATACATTTATTTTTCCAATGAGGACATTGTCCAACTTAAGCATGGGGGGGTGGCAATTCATAGGATCTGAGTACAAAATTGTTAGCTTGAACTAATTTTATTTTTTTTAGAATAAAAAATTAAAATTGAAATTAGGAAAAGAAAACTTAGGTATTAGACTCTTCAGGTCTTCAGACTTAATCAATCCGAGTGTCTACTAAAATGTGAACTTTGTCTCGAGTCCTTTCCACCTTAATTTATTTTAATCTAGTCAATAAAGTAGGGTGATAAGTATTCGACTTATCAACCCGCCCTCTGATTTGTGGGGATTTTTAATTTAAGCATCTACACACTTTTGCACTGACTCACTCATCGGCGGTTCTAACGGAAATTGGGTGGCTAATGAAGCTTCTAGGGTGGCATGGCCGGCAAGTTGTCATGGGTAACAGACCATTGGCAAGTTTTCCAAAGCCTAGCCACTGAATCATTCTCTTTCACTACTGCCTTTAGGTAAATCTTAGATCAGGAAAGCAACATACTTAAAAAAAAAACAAAGAAAGAAAAGAAAAAAGAAAAAGAAAAAAAAAGAAATAAGCCACACCTCACCGCACGAACATGGCTGGCAAGTTGTCGTGGTTAATAGTCCAATGGCAGATTGTCCAGATCCCAGCTCATAAAATACATAATAATTTCAAAACACTTAAGGAAGAAGCGGGTAAGTAGCATAATCCGGGGATATATACACTATGTTCGCCCTTGTATTGACCCCACAAAAATAAAAAAGTAGGGAGAAAGTTATCGGTAAGATAGATACACCTTTAGGTAACATTTTTTTCTTTCAGGTCACCTAGGGGTGTAGAAACCCAAAATCCATTTTAATTACCGTTGAGTGAGTCTATCACTTTCACAATAAGATGCTTAGTACTAAGAATCCTTTTTGAGTCATGGGTGGATTGGGTAGCAGTAAAAAGTTATCTTGGAATCTTCAACACCAAAAATCCAAAAAAATTAGAAAAGATGAAAAAGAAAAAAAAAAGTATTTGCTTCTATATAAAATAAGGTGAGGACTCGGGCAGTCGGGATTTTGGTAGGCAACTTGGGCACTGTTGAGTCTTAGTGAGTTAGGTTCTTAGTAGAAATTTCCTCCAGTTGACAAGCAACTTCTACCTAAGCAATCAATTCCAAATTTTAGTTGTAATAACATTTAGATCAAAACTTGCTATGGACTAGCAAGGGGTGGGCATGGGGGTATGATGACTCTACAATGTTTAGTGTTAATGTTATCAATTAAAGTAACTTTCGGGGATACTTGTGCATTAATGACATATTATAATGGGCTAGGGAGCATTACATGCATATTGCTTGATCTTTACATTTTAATTGCTTAGAATCAATGTTTAATGACCATGTGCACAAGTCCATTTTGAAACAGGTCTCATATGAGTGATAAAATCATATGGATGGATTCAGATCGATAAACGAAGTCCAACGGACTCGAAATCACTTCGATACGACCTCCATAGCTTCCACAACAAGCTCGAGAAAGATCAACAGCCAAGGGGCAATGCGACAACCCTTCAGGCGTCGGATGAAAAATCCAACTGTATGGATGGATCCGAAGCGACGATAGCATTCTGGCAACGTGTGAATCATCTCGATCTGAGCATTGTGGCATCCTTACAACAGAAAAGATGATAGATGGCATAGATCGCACCACGTGGCGCCATCTAGGCCACCCAACACTGGCCCTTCATCACCACATCATCCAAGACCTCTATTCTCAACTGCGGGATCTTGATCAAATGGTTGAGAAGCTACCTCCATTGCACACTTAAGGCAACTACGGCTCCTTCTCTGCACAAGATCCATTGTTGGATCAACATCCAATGGTCACCACCACTTCAGCACCTTAACATCTTCACAACCATCCACCTAGACGGCACATTGGTAATGACACCAACCCACCACCATCGGATGCAGGTTTGAATCCTGCCGTACCTCATTTTCGCAATTGAGGTGCGGTGTAGCAGGAGTAGAGGCAGTGCAAGTAAGCATGCGAGTGTAGGGCAATAGCACACGTGAGCATGCGGAGACCAGCGTAGTGCCAATGCATGTGCGGTGCATGATGCGCATGACATGGGAGTGTGAGGCACCCACCAGTGGGGTACGTGGATGGGGGCTAAGGTGACGCTTGTGGCGAGTCTTTAGCGAGGACGAATTTGAGCCCTCTACTCAACTATAAAAAGGGTCCTATCCCCGCCATTTGCATCCATGTTCTACCTAAGCAACTCCACCACTCCTTAGAGCTCCACGAGAGGTTGTGAAGATGCCGAGCCACCGACGAAAGCCCCTCCACTTCCTTGGCTTCCTCGTATCTCCACTTAGCTAGTTTTTGGTTTATTATTTGTGTTGCTTATGATTTCATCTTCCATTGTAGTTGTAGAACTAAATCATTTACGCAATATATTCTCTATTCTATTATCATATTTGTCTCTTCCATAGTTAGATATTCTCACATCGTCATAATGATTTTTTAACCCTATCTCCTTTCTCTCTCTCTCCCTCTCTCTCTCGTTCTATCTGGTTTGCAAGTGAAACAAGCGATGAATTTTGGTGACACAAAGCAAGTATTTGATCCAATTTCACGTCTCCTTATGTTCAACACTCGGACACACATCCGTTTATTCTTATTTGAAATTGATGTCGTAAAGCATTCTACAATGAATGATTTTACACAAACACGTCCAACGATGATCACCTGCACCTAAACATCTCATATGGAACAAAATAAAACCCACCATAGATCCCAACAACCACCACCTACAACATCTCAACCCTACAACACACTAACCTAAACCTAACCCAGGCTTTCACCTAGGGTTGTTGCCAACCATCAAGCACCCATCCATTTTGGTGCCACCCCTCTCAACCCTAGGATCCTATAGCCACCCTCTACAACCCATCCTAGCCTTCCATCCATTAACTGCACATAACCCCCTTCCAATCCTATAAAAAGACCAACACCTACCACCATTAATGCACCTTTGGCTACATAATTTTCTACTATACTTTCACCTTCCTTAGTCGCCCAAGAGAAGAAGAAGAAGAAGAAGAAGAAGAAGATTAAGAGGACACTCTATCCCATTGGTGCCTTCCCCACTTCTCTTCTCTCTTATGCCCAAGCCAACCAGAAGAAAAGCTAGGCAAGGAAGTCCTTCGGAGGATGTCTTGTGGGTGGCGCACACCCACCCCTGGAGGAGCTTTTGAGGTGGAAGCCATCCACCTTTGGAGGAGCTAAGGCATGCCCCATCTAGGGCTTGCCAGGAGGAGTACACACCTTAGAGGAGCAATTCAAGGAGGAGAAGGAGGAAACCATTTCAACTATGGGAGCAGCTGCAGTTGGAGCAAGGACCCTTCCATCTTCATCATCATCATTAGGATGATATTTAGTTTTTATTTTGTTATTTTTTTATTTTAGTAGAAGAATTCCTCTACATGTAAAACAATATCTTCCTCTAGTAAAATTTTGCCTTCTTTAAATTTTTGTTGCATTTCTTATTGCGTCTTGTTACTTTTTCCTTAGTGCACACACCCTCTCTCTCTCTAATTACTCTAGGTAATCACATACCTACAGTGAGCTTATAGAGAGAACTTGCTTGTCACTTAGGTTTTAGTTTTGACAACTTAGGTGTAGTCGCCTTCTCGCTTTTAGTTTCACAATTGCCCCATTATTTCAAAAACCCAAAAAGAAAGGTGATTTCAACATTTTCAAGTGAGAGATTCGACTTTGCAAGTATTTGCCTCCTTCGACGACCCTAGATACCACCACTATTTAGGTTATAAATTTAAAAGCGAATTGATTTTTACGCATCACAATGATTCATAAAACCAGCATTTTACGAACTGTGTAAAATCCCGATCACTTTTTGGCACCGTTTCTGGGGTGGTATGGCTTTTATTTGATTATTTCTCTTGCTTGATAAGTGGATCTCATCCACTTGTCTCTTTTTTCCCCTACTTGTGTGCAGGTGTAGCAAGAAAGAAGCAGGATTTTGAGAAGCTTGAAGTGCCTTGTATTCCAACGAAATTATAGGTTAGCATTTCTAAACTTGTCACACTTATCTAAAAAACTACCAGAAAAATTTTAAACTTGGCTTTCAAGATCCTAAACATGTTATTTAGTGGAATGGTAAAAATTAAAACCCATTTGTTTCTTGTTTGCATCATTTAACATCACTCCACTTCAAGTGTTGGTGTTCTGGTTTTTGGGTCCAGGCTTATGTCCGGACTTTAAAAATCAATTCCCAACAACACTGGCCTTCTAAAATCTACAAATTTCTCCCAATGATTCCAAATCAAGTGAGGAACATCTGTTTCAAACTTTAGAGAAATTGGATGTGTATACAATTTTTGAAAATTCATGGACCACAAAGGGGTCATCTCCTCTAATCTCCCTATTTTGCTATTGTCTGCAAATTTTAGGAACTTTTATGCTGATCTAATTTTTGTAAAATTTACATTTCTAGAATCCTTGCAAAATTATACACATCACATAAAATTACAAAAATTTTCTATGGTCGGTGCTGATACTGAATAGTCCAAAATACCCTTGTGTATCATTTTTGGACTTTGACACCATCATAAAGAAAAATCTTTTAAAAAAATTAAACAAATTCCTAAAATCACAAAAAATTATTTTTTGGAATTCTTGTTTGATTTTCCATACATTATTGGTGTTGTTTGCCTTGTTTGGACCACTACTTAAAAGGAAAAAACCTGAAAGACATTCGTTGGTAGTAAATTTCTGCCTAAGGACTAATTCAATTAGGGTTTTCTTCCATTTCTAGAGACCACTTTTAAAAAGGAAATATATTCTCACCAATACAACCTGATATCTCTTTGATTGTGGATGTCAAAATCGTTTCAAGACTAAAAAAGAAAACCCTAAAATACACTAATTTAAAGCAAATTGTAAAAGCAGAAATACATTCAAGTATTGTGTATCGACTTGATTGCTATTGAAATCACTTTTCCGATCTTGCACACACTAAAAAATTGAAATAATAGGACATTACCCTAATTGACACCGTCCACATTCCCATGAACATCCTAACTTAAAATAAGTAGTCATTTGACCACTTAAGGACTTCATTGAATTAGGATTGATATCCAATATTTAAGGATCACTAAGTGCTCCTACTTCCTTTAGATAATGCAACGACACAATTAGAGGGAAGTCAAACGACGAGTGCAGGTTTACACAAGCCCCTGGTAATTTTTCTAGGAAATGCTTGGGCTCAAGCCACAACTTTAGTTTAGCTAGGCTCTCTTTCTGGAATTAGGTTCACTTGCTGATTTCTTTCCTATTGGGCTCCCAAGTTTTAGCTTTTAAGGAGTCAACCTTAAAACAAGACTAGGCTTGTTTGTTTGAATTGTACACTTTCTCTCATCTCTATCTCTTCTCCTCCCCTCCATTTCTTCCATTCAAAGTGCATGCACGGGCGAAGGTCCTAGAACCCACGTCTCAAGGGACCATTTCATTTTCCCCCCTGCACCAAAAAATCATTGTTGTCATCTTCTTCCTTTGCTGTTAATATGGAAAACCTAGGAAACTGACAAAAAATTCTACTTTCACATCTAACTCGTCAGCTGAC
Source organism: Thalassia testudinum (assembly GCA_037157565.1). Taxonomy (NCBI): domain Eukaryota; kingdom Viridiplantae; phylum Streptophyta; class Magnoliopsida; order Alismatales; family Hydrocharitaceae; genus Thalassia; species Thalassia testudinum. The sequence continues at coordinate 127,460,913 of JAZHRO010000031.1, forward strand.
CCACAAGCTGACTTCCCCATCCCTAACCTCCCTCATTTGGAGCAAGCAGAAAACCTTGTATGGCTAGGTGGCCCTCAAATTCAAACTCAAAATGCAAACCCTTTGCCCTTATGGTCTGCCATTTGGTTCAACTTCAACAAAACCATGAAAATTTTGCTAGGACTATGAGAAACCTGGCCAACCAAGGGAAAAACCCTACAGCTGATGAGAACACCATCATGAGCAATAACTAGCTCATTTTGATCTGATTAAGTCAGTAAATGCTCCTACGTAACCGTTAGAGGACTGTAATTAATTGCATAATCATTCTGAAAGAAAGACAAGAAACAAGTCTTAAAATTGCAAAATTACCATCATATCTTGAATGCAAAAGAATCATGTGTTTTCTCAGGGGTTAATTAAGGGTCAAATGGTCCGAAGAGACTAAGTGGGTTATAATAGACAGAAAAGGGTTTCTGCAACTTTTGAGAATTAAATGACTTCCAAAATCCTAAAAAGAGACCCGCTTAACTAAATGAGGTTTTGGTCAAGATAAAATTTACCTAAGCCCTATAAAATTCATAGAAAAATATTCTCTAGGGTTTGGTACGTTAAATTTGACCATCAGAACTCGTCTTGACCCAAAATAGAGTCTTAGACTGACATTTGCCCTAATTTGGGTTTTTGCATAAATTACCCAGTCAAACGTGTTCGAAACCTAAAAATAACTTCACCATTAAATTTCTTGGGTCTAAATCAGGTTTGTACTAAAATTTTAGCTCAATCTGAGATCATCTTGACCAAGTTTGCATTTTGGACTAGTCAGACTCTAACTATCTCATTTAGACCCTTAAGTTTTGAATTCTCTTTCAAATAGTCCCTCAACTTCTTTGTCTTCTTCACAAGTTGGTCCCCAAGCCATTTGCGGATGGTTAAACCTTCAACATCGAGTCTCAGGCGAGGATTTCTATATCGATTCTAATTCAACCTCTCCTAAAATTAATACGAGGATTCCCTAGTTGCCTTCCATTTGAGCCATTCCTTGGGCTCAAATTCTTTATCAAAAGGTCATGTGAACCTTTCAAAGTTCGGGTATCCTTTTTCACAAAAACCTTTCAAGCTTGGAAGCTTCTTTCCAAGTTTGGAATGGCTTCCTATGGCCTAAAAAGGATCCCATGGTGCACTACCAAGCTCTTCAGTAAGTTTTTGGGAGTCAAATCATCCTAATCCCCTCCTCCGGCCACCAAAAATCCCTGCTCCGGTGACCTCTCTGGATCTCCCTCCTCCGTCCGTCCAACCATTAAATTGGATGGCCAAAGCTCTTCCTCTCTTCGTTGCGACCCTCCCCAGCCAAAGGGTGGGCATTCCTCCATCTACGTCATCGTCGCCGCCTCGCCGCTTCTTCCTCCTCCGTCTCTGGTCGATCAAGACTAGTGCCCTCCTATTTATCACTCTTGATCGGGTTTTAAAAGATAACACATTGTAATATAGCCGAAAAAGCGTTCAAACAAATAGAGAATTTTATTACTTGAAAATCGGAGTATCCGAGGTCGAACACAGGGAGCAATCTGAGTACTTTTAAAAACTAAAGAATACAACTTTTAAATGAAAAACAATTGATTCAAAGGGAGAGTTATAAAAAGAATTGCTAAAAGATAATAGGATTGGACTCTGATTTCTATATCAGACGTCATAAATGCAACTATTCTTCTTCCTATTTTGATTCTGTCATGGCCTTCTCTGATTTTTGCTTTCTCTTCTCTCTTCTGCCTTCTTCTTCTTCTTCATAGGCTCCTCTTCTTCTTTTCTTCTGATCTACAGGTCTTCTTCTTCCTTGAACTTCTTTCTCTTCTTTTCTCTTTCCTGCGAAGGCTTCTTCTTCCTTGGTCTTCTTCCTACCTTTGCTTCTTTTCTCTTCTGTCTTCTTCTTTTTGTCTGCAGTCCTTCTTTCTTCCTTCTCTTCTCTTCTTCGCTCAGCCTCTTCTTCTGCTTCTTCTCTTCTTCTTCCATGCAGCAAGGTCTCTTTTCTTCAACGCCCGGCCTGCCTGCACAAGGGAGCAAAACCTACCCTGTCCCTCTACCTGCACGTCTCTCTCTCTCTCTACGAAATTCACTCAAGGACACTCTCCCAGAGCCACGGGTAATCGGGTCGGATTTCGCACCCGGGACAAGGCGCATCGGCGTGTGGGTGATGCGCAAGGTGTGCTCAGAATGGGTCGGGTCGGAGCCCACTAGATCCGCGAGGTGAAACCGCGGACGAGGAGAGCGCTAGGTGAGGGACCTCACCCCTGTGCATTCAGAGGCGAATAGATAGTAACACAAAAGCAATTTAAATCATACCTGTGCTTCGCATTTCGCCGATGTGGGACTATTAGTCCAGCCCCTCTCTCGCGCGCACCCTCAGAAGATTCTTCTTCGATTGCCAAGGCTGCGGATGTCGCTGCGCTCCTTGCTGGACCTGATGTCTTCGCACTGCTCACCCAAGTCTGCTGCACCTGAAGGCTTGAGGTCCTGAAGCCTAGAGCTGCTCCGAAGCTGCTTCACCCATCAATGGCGACAGGGGCTGGAATACTATCAAACACAAAACAAGCCTCTCGGCTTAATCAGACCAGCTGGGGACCTTCGCCGTGGCACGGCAAAGGTGGTGCACAGTGAAGAAGGTCGTGGGATGGCCTAGGCGTGCGTGCCTAGGTCGTCCTATGATCGAAAGTGTGGGGGTGTTCGGGGGGCTTTGGTGGAGGCGTAGAGGGATGGTGGATGGGCGGAGAGTGTTCCTTGTGGTGAGGCGGAGCTTATGAGACGGTTGGCGAGGCGTGTGGAGGGGCGGAATGATGGGGGCGACTCACCGGAGATTGGTCGGTGACGTGGAAGATGAGGGTGGTCAGGCAGTGTCGAGGGGCAATTAAATGAAATGTAAGGGGGAAAAGAGAGAGGGGAAAATGGAGAATGTATCTGGAGTGTTCTGGAAGGGAGGGAGGCAGCGGAGTGGACGGCTCGTAGCTGCCGTCGTCGGAGAAGAAGAACCCTGAGGGAGAGAGCGGTGATGAGGACGAGGTCAGGGGAACGCGTGCTTGGTACGGCGCGACGCGGGAGGAAGAGGCAAAGTGGACTCTGCTGTTGGTATGGCAGCAGAGCGACGAGAAGGAGGGGAGGAGGTCACCGGACCTTGCGGGTTCCTTGGCTGGAGATGGAAGAGAGGAAAATTTGGGGGAATCTTAGCCAAGAGAAGTCTGAAGATCAGCGGCTGGGTTTGGGGATCCTTTTATAGGTGCTGGTCGAACTTTCTAGTGTGCGGAGGGCTGCGCAATTATCTTCGACGGCTCGCCGGAGAAGGAAAGAGGGTGGATACCCAAATCCCTCGTGCGTTCGCACGAGAGATTGGGTTCACACCAGAGATCGTGATTGGCCTTAGATGGAAGGGAATTCCTCAGAGAATCTCCCTTCCATTTCTGGGAGGGGATCTCTGAGGAATCAAAGATTATTCCCTCTCTAAACCTCGCCAGAGGTCGATTCTACCCCAACAATGGCGGCAGGACTTGATTGCAAAGGTGGCGAGGAAATTAGGGGGCTCTCTGCAATGATTTTCAAAAGATAGTGACCAAATTGTGATTTGGGTGTACTAAATTGCAGTAGGTCAAGATGACCTCCCCTTAGGTCCAAATTTTGGTAAAAACCTAATTTTGACCTAAGGAATCCAATGGTGAAGTTGGATTTTATGTTTGACCTCGTTTGACTGGACATTTTGCGTAAAAACCCAAATTAGGTCAACTAATGAGCTAGGACCCTATTCTAGGTCAAACTAGGTTCCAAAGGCCAAATTAAGTGTTCTAAACCATAGAGGATATTTTTTCATGATTTTTAGATGGTTTACTTGATTTTTATCCTGACCGGAACCTTGTTGATTTAAGCAGGTCTGTTTTAGGGTTACCAAATGTCATTTAATTCCTAAATTGCACATGAACCCATTTCTGATTGACTCAACCCACTTTTTATATTATTTAGACCATTTGACCTATGTTTTGCCTCTGAGAAATCCCATTTATGCACTGTATTGGTAAAGTTGCAGTTTTAACCTTTAATTCATGTTTTCTTCTCAGAGCACTTATTCCCTTATTTAGGCCTTCTTCTAGGTTATGTAGGAGCTTTTATCTTCTTTATTAGGTCAAAATGAGCTAGTTATGGCTCATGATGAGGCTCTCATCATACCCCCATGCCTAGCTTTTGCTAGTCCCTTAGCAAAATTTCAAGGTTTTAACTTCCGTTCTAGACCCAGAGTGTCTTTCAACAATCATGATAAGTGCTTCTCCTTTTCTTTTGTGATTAGGTAGGAGTGCCGACAGTAGGCCTAGAGGTACTCAAGTACCAACCAAATTCCAGACTTGAACCGCTTTAGCCTCAGTCCACCGCAAAGGTTTCTAAGGCCCACAGAAACTAACCTAGGGTTTGTTGGACTCCGCGGTTAAGGCACCCGTGCTTGAGACATTCTTAGCCTAATTTCAGTTTGCAGTGCATTTTTGTTAGAGAGAGATAGAAGATTTATTTGTTTGGAGAGCTCTTCTCTCTCTTTTCTTTTTTTTTCTAGCTTCAGATTAGCTTCTCAACACGGTCTATATTGGATTCCTCGTCCCCATCATCAATCCTCAAGGGTCCTTGGCTTTCGAGATTTCGAGATAATCCAGCCCATGGCAATCCCCAGAACCCTGGCTTTCGAGATTTTGAGATAATCCCGCCCATGGCGTTCTGTGACCGAATTCAGACCCTGGCGATCGACATTTCGTGATAATGCCGCCCATGGTATCTGAACCAGTAGAGTGCTTACATGCCCCCAGTAGGATATTTAAATATCCTAAGAGACAAGCACCGAGGAGATGATATGTTGTTACGCATCTTCGAGGGAAATTTCCTGCAACTCCGCACCGGAAACTCATCCAAATCAACTTGTGTTGATTGGCCGCTCCTAATCTAGGTGACTTTTTCAGAACATTAAACGCTTTTGCATGATTTGAATATTTATGCGCACTGAACCAGACTGTATGTGAATTTGCGGTGCTTAGGTTATCGAATCCCACAAACCGGAGGTTAGTTAACGAGGTCGAATACTTCCTAAGCCTTAGACCTAGTACTCAAGCTTTGCATTTTCCTCAACCTCTTGAGGATTATCCAGATTTTAACGGATACGTGAATTTTTAAGCTAACAAATCTAGCCCAAGAGGCCTAAGACCAGCGTTCCCGCTAATCTCTTGTTATGTCTCCTTAGCACTTTTTTCTTTTTCTTGATTTGGTCAAGAACTTTAGTTAACCCCTTAATCTTTTACTAATGACTATTTCTTTTCATTTTCATTTTGTGCTCCTTTTTGTCATTTTACTCTTTTCCTCTTCTCATTTGTTTGACCCTGAATTGTTCCTCCCCTCCATCAAGTCTTTTTTTTTTTATTGAAACCCTTTCTTGATATGAATTTTCTTGACATTTTGCACTTTCATACCCCCCCATGCCTAAGATTTGCAATGTCCCCATTGTAAATTCGGTGGGTTCAATTTCGGCTTAGTTCATGCATTAGGACAGGTGTGTGGTGAGTGAATGGGTCGAAGTGACTTGTTGTGAACGATTTCTAATCTCAGGTAGGGATACCTGAGGTGAAGTCAGCTATTCTATTGGATGAACCCTAAAGTGCAATATGAATTCCGCATAGAGATGTCAGAAAAGGTTTCGAGTTTTTCAAAGAATGACAGGTTGCCTCCCGTTAAGCGCTGAGTTTTACGCCATCGGCTGGGCACAATGAGCTCAAGAGGAATGGAGGGTAAAGGATGACTCAGCCAAATCTATATCGGTCATGTCAATGAACGGCTTGAGTCTCTGATCGTTCACGACAAAGGGTTCAGAATCGTGGCTGAGTGGGCTGATTTCAATGGCTCCATTTCTTAAGATTTGTCTGACTAGGTAGGGTCCGACCCACTTAGATCTTAGCTTTCCTGGGAATAATTTGAGCTCGGGCATCAAAGAGTAAAACCTTTTGACCAGGATGAAAGACCTTTCTAGAAATGTGTTTGTCGTGAAAAGCTTTAACCCGTTCTTTGTAAATTCGCAAGTTCTCATACGCGTCGTGGCATAATTCATCGATCTCGCTCATTTGAAGTCTTCTGTGGGTTCCAGCCTTAGAAAGATCTAGATTACAGGTCCGTACTGCCCAATAGACTTTATGCTCCAACTCGATGGGGAGGTGGCATGCCTTCCCGTACACTAGTCTGAAGGGAGACATTCCTAATTGGCTCTTGTGGGCAGTCCTATAGGCCCACAATGCTTCCGGAAGATGAGAAGACCAATCTTTTCTATCAGGTCAAACAGTAACCTGAAGGATCTTCTTGATCCCTCGGTTAGATAGCTCAACTAGACCATTAGTTTGGGGGTGGTAAGGAGTAGAGATTTGGTGTGACACCCCGTATTTGGTCATCAGTGACCTGAACTGAGCGTTTGTAAAATGGGTCCCCCCATCGGAAATTATAGCACGCGAAATCCCGAACCTTGAGAAAATATTTTGATGAATGAATTTTATAACAACTTTATGATTGTTGGTTCGGGTAGGAATAACTTCTATCCACTTGGACACATAGTCAACTGCGAGTAAGATATATTCGAAGCCATTTGAGATCGGGAAGGGTCCCGTGAAATCAATCCCTCAAATATCAAAAATTTCGCACACCAAGATCGGTTGTAGAGGCATCATGTCTCGATGGCTCATGTTGCCCAGAGTCTGGCAACAGGAACATGCCTTACAGTGATCTTATGCATCCTTGAAAATTGTGGGCCAGTAAAAGCCACACTGGAGTACTTTTGATGCCATTTTATGTCCTGAGAAATGTCCACCGCATGCCTGGTCATGGCAGAATGAGAGTATGTCTTTGATTTCCACTTCTGCGACGCACCGTCAAATTATCTGATTAGCACCAATGCGGAATAGATATGGGTCTTCCCATAGGTAATACTTGGCATCGGAACGCAATTTGTCCTTTTTGGCCTTCGGCCAATCGGACGGAATAGGATGTGATGCCAGGTATTTAACTCTATCAGCGAACCATGGAAGACTTGTACTGATAGTCAAGAGGTGCTCATCAGGAAAATGTTCTGTGATAGGTTCGGAACGGTCAATTATTTCTGAAGGAAGGTGGGACAAGTGATCAGCTACCACATTTTGCTTTCCTGCCTTGTCGCGAATCTCAAGGTCAAATTCTTGCAACAGCAAGATCCATCGGATTAATCGAGGTTTCGTGTCCTTTGCAAGGAGATATATATGATAACACGGGAACCTAGAAGGTATGATCTGAATTTTTCTAGGGCAAATACTACAGCCAGCAGCTCTTTCTCAGTAACCATATAGTTACGCTGAGCCTCATCCAGTGTTTTGCTGGCGTAGTAAATGACCACAGGTTTCCCATCAATTTTCTGCCCCAAAACCGCTCCTACAGCGATGTGAGATGCATCGCACATGATCTCAAAGGGTTGAGACCAATCAGGGGACTGTAGGATTAGGGCTTGGGTGACTCGGTCACGTAGGACCTCAAATGCTTGAGTGCATTCCTTGGAAATTTTGAAAGGAACATCCTTGGAGAGAAGATTGGTCAGGGGGCACGTGATTTTAGAGAAGTCAGGGATAAATCGATCGAAAAACCAACGTGCCCCAAAATAGATCGGATGTCCTTAATCGAGCTAGGCATAGGGAGCTTGGAAATCAGGTTAACCTTAGCTCGATCCACTTGGATGCCTTTCTCCGAGATTAAATGTCCCAGGACAATTCCCTCAGGCACCATGAAATGGCTCTTTTCCCAGGAAAGAACCAAATTCACCTCAATCCACTACCTGAGTATCTGGACCAAGTGTTGGAGGTAATCGTCAAATGATTCTCCAAAAATTGAAAGTCATCCATGAAGACTTCCAGATAATCACCTACCATATCTGAAAATATGGCAAGCATGCACCGCTGAAAAGTTGCAGGTGCAATGCAGAGACCGAATGGCATCCTTCGAAAAGCGTACGTCCCGAAGGGGCAGGTGAATGTGGTCTTTTCTTGGTCCTCTGGATGGATTGCCACCTGGTTGTAACTGGAGTACCCGTCAACAAAGCAAAAGAACCTATTTCCCACTAGTTTTTCGAGGATCTGATCAATAAATGGTAGTGGGAAATGATCCTTCTTCATGGAGGAATTGAGTCTTCTGTAATCAATGCAGACTCTCCACGAGTTAGCTATTCGGGTAGGAATGACTTCTCCGATTTCAGTCGTGATGATGGTAAGTCCTGCCTTTTTAGGCATCACTTGTATTGGACTCACCCAACGACTGTCGGAGATCAGGTAAATGATCCCTGCATCTAACCACTTTATGATCTCCTTTTTCACGACCTCCTGTAGGTTAGGGTTTAGGCGTCTTTGCATTTCTCTTGAAGGTCGTGCACCTTCTTCTGTGTAGATTCGATGTGTGTAGTATGAAGGGCTTATACCAGTCAAATCATCGAGAGTCCATCCAATGGCTCTACGATGTTGCTGGAGAACAGAAATCAAACAGAGTTCTTGGTCAGGTGTGAGTCGAGAGTTGATAATCATAGGAAACGTCTTATTCGAATCCAAAAAGACGTACTTCAAATGCTCGGGAAGGGGCTTGAGTTCCATGACAGGATTTTCAGCAGCAGCGGGCGGTTCGGGATTTGTATCAGGAACAAGGGTAGGAGTCATAGGTGTGTCTACATCATGTTCGCACTCCTCTGTTAGCGGGTTTTGATTCTCTAGTGGTTGATCCGGGATAATCAAGTTGTCCTCTATATGCAATCATCAACCACGGCTCTGATATCACATATTTCCTCTATAACCCTGCAATTAATCCCTTGTTTGGCCTTAAAAATGTCAATCTTCAGGTTTTGATTCCCAAATTTTAATTCTATCTGGCCCTCTTCGCAGTTTATGTTGGCCCTAGCAGTGACCAAAAAGGGTCTCCCTAATATGATTGGTGTGTCCCTTGGGTTCTTAGGTGTATCCATGTCCAGTACTACGAAGTCCACTGGGAAATAGAAATCTCTTACCCTAACAATGACATCCTCGAGTATTCCTTTAGGTGACTTGATGGATTGATCGGCTAACTACAATGTCACCTCAGTGGGTTTAAGTTCAGATTCCTCAAGGTGGTCGAGGAGGGATGTAAGTATTAAATTTATGGAGGCACCTAGGTCTAGTAAGGCTCTATCAAATTGGGTTTCACTAATTTTACAGGAAATCAAGGGAGTTCCTGGGTCTTTAGCCTTGGGTGGAAGTTTGCTCAAGATGACAGAGCTGGTTTTCTTTGACAATACGATTGGATTCCCATCCTTGGTTCACGGCTTACGTTTAGGGGTACATATGTCTTTCAAGAATCTTGCGTAAGCCTGTATGTGGCGAATTGCATCCATCAATGGGATGTTTATCTGGACCTGTTCAAAGAGCTTGACCAGATCCTCCTCGGGGGCCACGGGTTTAGTTATCCTTTTTCCTTTGGTCAAGGCCTCAGGAAATGGGATCCTAGCTGGTTCCTCTAGGATAGGTCCAGGTTCTTGATCTGGGATAGTAGTATCTTGGATGACTATCCTAGGGTCTTGGCTATTATCAGGCTTGAAGTGGTTCGGATAATGTGGGTCTTGGGTTGTTTTACCATTACGTGTTGTTACAGAGTTCAATCCGGCCTGATTTTGGTTTCGGTTAGGTAGGAGGGGTGGCTACTGCTGGAATCCCGCATAAGATGTCGAAGCTTCCATCCCTTCTGGCGATGGAGCAGCGGGGACCTGATAAATCATATGTGATTGGCCTGAATTTGGATTCATAACGTGCTTCTGGGTTAGCACGTTATTTGGGTTAGGCAGAGGTTGCGAGGGAAGGGTGCCAGGTTGGCGGGAATTTGCCATCTGGGCCAATTGGTTGCGAACCTCTGTGATCTCGTCCTTGTGCTGTTTTTGCATTGGCGCATTCGTCTTTTGAATGTCGGCTAGTGCTTGAAGGATAAGAGTCAGTTGATCCAAGTTTTGCCCGGATTGGTATGTGGGATTGGGCTGAGGCTGAGGCGGCTGATATAGACGAGGGGCTTGTGGACGGGGTTGATATGGTGGTCTTTGAGAATTTCCTGCCCACTGAAAGTTAGGATGATTTCGTCATCCAGGGTTTTAGGTATTGTAGAATGGGTCATTCTGGATGGCGTTGAGGACCTCATAGTTCTGAGGAACCTCAGGAAAGTCATAGTACGAGGGTTCAGAGTTCCCCCAACTCGAGTAGAATGGATCGGAGGTCACTCTAGTCCAAGAGGTAGACGGGGGTGGATATGGGTCCATCCCCTTGGCAGATTGGTGATAGATGTTTTGCACAGTTTCCCTTGCCAGAGGAGGTCGTGCAAAAGAGTTTTGCGCAGAGGTGGCTTGCTACAAATGCCGAGTTAGCACGTCCACCTTCTTTTCTATGATAGAAACCTTGTCCAACCGACTGGCCATCAGTTCCAAGTCGACGGAAGTGGACAGGTCCTGCATCTCATGTGTCCCTCTTAGATTCGTCGATGTGCGAGCATTCATCCTGTCGAATAAGCCCATGGAGTCATTATTTATGGAGTTCCCGCACATGTTTTCGAGAATCTCCCACACCGTGTCCTCATGTTGACCCATGATGTTTCCTTCGCACGTTGCATTGATGAATAAACGAATGTCTTCACGGAGTCCCTGGTAAAAAGACTGGACTTGTTCCCACTTAGGAACTCCGTGATGGGGGCATCGAAGGATGTGATGAGATTAGAAGGTGTTGGACCCAATCAAGACACCCAAAAATTGTTGGGTGACTATAGAGGTTCGGGGCGGATGGATCCCTTAGTCAGAAAGGTCGTCCACTTGAGAAATACCTGGGTAGCCAGAGAGGGAGAGTCCCGCAAAGACCCTACACGGTAGAGTGTCCCCATGAGTTACAGGATTTCCCCCACCCGACCTCTCTTGTCACTGCGGTTCCAGGTAGACCAGAATGGGGACCTTGACCTCTTAAGTCTACCTTTTTTACTTTAAGATCAAGGTGCTTAACGTTCCACTTGAACTTTTAAGTATTTTGAGTGAAAAAGTGACCTAATTTTAAGGTTGGTTGACCCAAGGGATCAGCTTCACCTTTTGTTCCTTTAAGAGCTTTTAGGTCCTTTTCTTTTAAGGTTCAAATGGATTAAAAGCCTGATTTGCTTAGGGTTCTTCTTGTGTAGATCATTTCAAACAAGTTTTAGGCACTCCTCTTTTGGGAAAATTTGTTTCTTTGTTTAGGATAAGGTGCGTCTTAAAAACCCTAGCTTTGTAATCCTTAAATTGGCTCTAGTGGGTCCAATTTAGTTGCCTCAGAGTTTAGTACCTAGGGCTCAATCAAGAAAGTTTTAGCCCTAGTTACCTTAGTTGGATGAGCAGATAAAAATGTGTTGAAATGAAAATCAGGCAACTTGATGAATTACTAAATATGAAATAGGTAGCCCTAAGTTGATTGTTCTCTTTTTCTTTTCAGAGTTTGAGCGAGTTAAGAGGGAGGGCTTATGGAAATTACCTGTTCCTTGTAGTGTCTGTTGTGCAGCTGCTCTTCTTTCCTTTTTGCTTTCCCTATAATAAGCACAACAAAAGAGAGGAGTTAGGTCAAATATTGGATCAAAAAGTTGTAATCAAAAGCTTTAAAAGTGGCCGTTGCTCCCCAGCAATGGCGCCAAAATGTTTATCGCGCTTGATAGGGTTTTAAAGGATAACACGTTGTAATATAACCAAAAAAGTGTTCAAACAAATAGAGAATTTTATTACTCGAAAATCGGAGTATCCGAGGTTGAACACAGGGAGCAATCTGAGTACTTTTAAAAACTAAAGAATACAACTTTTAAATGAAAGACAATTGATTCAAAGAGAGAGTTATAAAAAGAATTGCTAAAAGATAACAGGATTGGACTTCTGATTTCTATATCAGACGTCTTAAATGCAACTATTCTTCTTCCTATTTTGATTCTGTCTTAGCCTTCTCTGATTTTTGCTTTCTCTTCTCTCTTCTGCATTCTTCTTCTTCGTAGGCTCTTCTTCTTTTCTTCTGATCTACAGGTCTTCTTCTTCCTTGAACTTCTTTCTCTTCTTTTCTCTTTCCTACGAAGGCTTCTTCTTCCTTGGTCTTCTTCCTGCCTTTGCTTCTTTTCTCTTCTGTCTTCTTTTTGTCTGCAGTCCTTCTTTCTTCCTTCTCTTCTCTTCTTCGCTCAGCCGCTTCTTCTGCTTCTTCTCTTCTTCTTCCTTGCGGCTAAGTCTCTTTTCTTCAACGCCCGGCCTGCCTGCACAAGGGAGCAAAACCTACCCTATCCCTCTACCCGCACGTCTCTCTCTCTCTCTGAAATTCACTCAAGGATGCTCTCCCAGAGCCACGGGTAATCGGGTCGGATTTCGCACCCGGGACCAGGCCCACCGGCGTGTGGGTGATGCGCGAGGTGTGCTCACAATGGGTCAGGTCGGAGCCCACCAGATCCGCGAGGTGAAACCGCGGACGAGGCGAGCATTAGGTGAGGGACCTCACCCCTGTGTGTTCAGAAGTGAAAAGACAGTAACACAAAAGCAATTTAAATCATACCTGCATGTCGCATTTCGCCGATGTGGGACTATTAGTCAAGCCCCGCTCTCGCGTGCACCCGCAGAAGATTCTTCTTCGATTGCCAAGGCTGCAAACGTCGCTACGCTCCTTGCTGGACCCGATGTCTTCGCACTGCTCGCCCGAGTTCACTGCACCTGAAGGCTGGAGGTCCTGAAGCCTGGAGCTGCTCCGAAGCTGCTTCACCCGTCAATGGCGGCAGGGGCTGGAATACTGTCAAACACAAAACAAGCCTCTCGGCTTAGTCAGACCAGCTGGGGACCTTCGCCATGGCATGGCGAAGGTGGTGCATGGTGAAGCAAGTCGTGGGACGGCCTAGGCGTGCGTGCCTAGGTCGTCCTATGATCGGAAGTGTGGGGATGTTCGGGGGCTGTGGTGGAGGCGTAGAGGGATGGTGGATGGACAGAGAGTGTTCCTTGTGGTGAGGCGGGGCTTATGAGATGGTTGGCGAGGCGTGTGGAGGGGCGGAATGATGGGGGCGACTCGCCGGAGATCGGCCGGTGACATGGAAGATGAGGGTGGTCAGGCAGTGTCGAGGGGCAATTAAATGAAATGTAAGGGGGAAAAGAGAGAGGGGAAAATGGAGAATGTATCTGGAGTGTTCCGGAAGGGAGGGAGGCAGCGGAGTGGATGGCTCGTAGCTGCCATCGTCGGAGAAGAAGAACTCTGAGGGAGAGAGCGGCGACGAGGACGAGGTCAGGGGAACGCGCGCTTGGTACGGCGCACCGCTGGAGGAAGAGGTGAAGTGGACTCTGCTGCTGGTATGGCAGTAGAGCGACGAGAAGGAGGGGAGGAGGTCCCCGGAGCTTGCAGGTTCCTTGGACGGAGATGGAAGAGAGGAAAATTTGGAGGAATCTTCGCCAAGACAAGTCTGAAGATCAATGGCCGGGTTTGGGGATCCTTTTATAGGTGCTGGCCGAACTTTCTAGTGTAAGGAGGACTGTGCAGTTATCTCCACGGCTCACCGGAGAAGGAAAGAGGGTGGATACCCAAATCCCTCGTGCGTTCGCACGAGAGATTGGGTTCACACCAGAGATCGTGATTAGCCTTAGATGGAAGGGAATTCCTCAGAGAATCTCCCTTCCATTTCTGGGAGGGGATGTTTGAGGAATCAAAGAGTATTCCCTCTCTAAACCTCGCCGGAGGTCGATTCTGCCCCAACAATGGCTGCAGGACTTGATTGCAAAGGTGGCGAGGAAATTAGGGGGCTCTCTGCAATGATTTTCAAAAGATAGTGACCAAATTGTGATTTGGGTGTACTAAATTGCAGTAGGTCAAGATGGCCTTCCCTTAGGTCCAAATTTTGGTACAAACCTAATTTTGACCTAAGGAATCCAATGGTGAAGTTGGATTTTATGTTTGACCTTGTTTGACTAGACATTTTGCATAAAAACCCAAATTAGGTCAACTAATGAGCTAGGACCCTATTCTAGGTCAAACTAGGTTCCAAAGGCCAAATTAAGTGTTCTAAACCCTAGAGGATATTTTTACATGATTTTTAGATGGTTTACTTGATTTTTATCCTGACCGAAACCTTGTTGATTTAAGCAGTTCTGTTTTAGGGTTACCAAATGTCATTTAATTCCTAAATTGCACATGAACCCACTTCTGATTGACTCAACCCACTTTTTATATTATTTAGACCATTTGACCTATGTTTTGCCTCTGAGAAATCCCATTTATGCACTGCAATGGTAAAATTTCAGTTTTAACCTTTAATTCATGTTTTCTTCTCAGAGCACTTATTCCTTCATTTAGGCCTTCTTCTAGGTTATGTAGGAGCTTTTATCTTCTTTATTGTGTCAAAATGAGCTAGTTATGGCTCATGATGAGGCTCTCATCACCTCCGCCTCCCTACCACCTTGCTAAGTCCCTCTCTTACTCTCTCTCACTTTTTATTTTGCTTTCCCACTCTCCACAAGCACGCCCGACCACTACTTCTCCCTCAATGCACTACATCTTGTTTGCCTCTGATGACACTCCAGTGATGCTTACTTAACACCACACTTCTCGAAACATGTCGCTACCACCCTCACTAGCTTTGCCATGCTCCACTCAGCAAAAGCCCTCTACCAGTTCACCCTATTCACCACCCTACGACTCCATCGAACTCTACCCTCATCGCACTGACATCTTGAGGTCGTCCAACCTCTTCACTCAATCCCATCCACCACCAAGGCCACCATCACATTCTCCATCCTTAGGTGATCCTCCTAAGCATATTTGATGTGGCTGTGAGGCCATTTTCATGCTTGCAGATCACCCACCAGAGCTCCGCCACCGCCTCAGCCGCACTGATCATGCCTTCAGTGCTGTGACCATGTTTGCTCCAGGTCTTTGCCCCAATTCATGTGGAGTGAACTCAGGACCACTCCGAGGTCCTCGACTGGGACCATCAGCCTCCGTAGTGCACCAATTCGAGACTTCAATAGCTGTAGTTGCGGACGTGCGAAGAAGGGTAGGGCTTTAGTCCCACATCGGAAGTTCACAGAAGCTTGCAGCCGAATAAATTGAAAAAGTGATAGAGGCTTATCGCCTCAAATCACTTGGTGTGTGAGGTCCCTCGCACCCTCACGTGCCTCGTTTGCAACATGCTTCACACGGACCTGGCGCAGACCTGATTACCCATCATAGCCCTATACACTCCTCGACTACGACCTACACCCACAGCCCTGGTCCCAGGTACGCTTAGATCTAAACCCGATTACCTGGTACTGTGCAAGGCTCTGGGAGAGTGTGACCCAAAGAGAGAAAGAGAGGAGAGTTTGCGTAGGGTAGGGGAGGGTTTTGCTCTATTGTGGATTGGCTAACACTTAGCCAAAATTTGATCCCTTTCCCCTATGCTTGAAGAGAAAAAGAAGAAGAGAAGGAAGAAGGAGCAGAAGTAGGGAAAGAAAGAAGAAGAGGAAGAGAAAGAAGAGAGCAGCAGAAGGCGAGAAAAAGAAGAATAGAAGAAGAGCTGCAGAACTGAAGAAGAAGAAATCAGGGAAGGAAGAAGAAGGAGAGAGTTCATTTCATTCATGGCCTTTGAGTTCCATTAGATGTTATTGTAAGGAGTAATTGGATTGGGCCATATCTTATTAGACGAATCTTTGGAAATGGAGCCGTTGAAATCAGCCAACCAAGCCTTAATTTAGAACCCTTTGTCGTGAATGGTTAGCAACTTGAGCCATTCATTGAACTCATCGATACAAATAGGGCTGAGGTATCTTTTGATCTCCATTCTCCCTAAGCTCATTGCACCCGGCTGATGGCGTTAAACTCAGTGCTTAACGGGAGGCAACCCGTCATTTTGAAAAAATCCAAAACCCTTCTTGACACATCTTATGCTGAAATCATATTGCACTTTAGGGTCCGTCCATTAGAACAGTTGACTCCACCTCTAGTACCCGTACACGAGCTTAAGATCGTTCACAACAGTCACCCTGACCGGTCCACCTACCCAAAACCTATTCTAATGTACGATCTGAGCTAAACTTGCATCCACCTAATTTACAATGAGGAAATTACAAATTGTAGGCATGGGTGGGTAATAAAGTGCAAAACACAGTGAAAATCAATTCACAAGAAAGGGTTTCATAAAGAAAATTACATATCCCAAAAAGCAAAAAAATAAAAAACTAAAAAAAAAGAAGGGATGAAATTTTGAAAGATTAATTGCATACCATTCTTGAGGAGGAAAAGGGGAGGTGATGAAAATATCAAAAAGGAGCATAATTTGAAAAGAAAAAAAGGAGATAGTCATTAGTGATAAGATTAAAGAATCTACTTAGTTCTAGACCAAATCAAAAAGGCAGAAAATGAAAGACAAAAAAATGCTAAGAGACAAAAAGAGATTACTATGAACGTTGATCTTAGGCCTCTTGGGTTGTGATTTTAGGCTTAAAAATTCAACTATCCGTTAAGATCTGGATAGTCCTCGAAAGGTTAGGGAAAATGCGAAGCTTAAGTATTAGGTCTAAGGCTTTGGGATTATTCGGCCTCATTAATTGACCTTTGGTTTGTGGGACTCGGTAACCTAAGCACCCCAATCCACACAGTCTGGTTCAATGTGCTTAATTATCAAAATCATGCAAAGGCATTAAATCTATTCTGAAAGATTTACCTAGATTAGGAGTGGATGATCAACATAAGTTGATTTGGACGAGTTGCTGGTTTGGAGAGGCAGAAAATTCCCCTCGAAGAAGCACAAAAACATATCGCCTCCTCGGTGCTTGTCTCCTAGGATATCTAAATATCCTATTGGGGGCATGTAAGCACCTTGTGCTGGTTCAGATGCCATGGGCAGCATTATCACGAAATGTCAATTGCCAGGGTTTGGATTTAGCTACAGAACACCATGGGTAGGATTATCTTGAAATCTCGAAAGCCAGGGTTCTGGGGGTTGCCATGGGCGGTGCTATCTCGAAGCATCTATTGCCAAGGACCCTATGAGGATTGATGGTGGGAATTAGGAACCTAATATAGACCGTGTTCTAAAGCCAATTCGAAGCTAGAAAAAAAAGGAAAAGAGAGAAAACTCTCCAAAAATAAGGAAAAATTCTTCTCTCTCTCTCTTACAAAAATGCATTGCAAACTAAACCTGGGCTAAAACATGTTACAAGCATGGGTGCCTTAATTGCGGAGTTCAATGAACCTTAGGTTAGTTCCTATGGGCCTTAGAATCCTTCACGGTGGATTGAGGCTAGAGCCAGTTAGGTCCAGATCTTGGTTGGTACTTGAGTACCTCTAGGCCTAGTATCGGCATTCTAACCTAATCTACAAAAGAAAGCACACATTAAAGCTCCGAGCATAAAAAGGCATATGGTCCAGAATTAAACTAAATTCCTTGAGAGTTTGTTAAGGGACTACAAAAGTTAGCCATGGGGGTATGATGGGAACACCACCATGACTCATAACTAGCTCATTTTGATCAGATTAAGTCAGTAAATGCTCGTACATAACTGCCAGAGAATTATAACTCATTGCATAGTCATTCTGAAAGAAGAATAAGAAACTAAGGTTAAAACTACAAAATTACCATCATATCTTGAACGCAGAAAATCATAGGTTTTCTCAGGGGTTAATTAAGGGTCAAATGGTCCTAAGAGACAAATAAGTTGGTTAGAACAGACGGAAAAGGATTTCAACGAGTTTTGAGAATTAAATGACTTCTGAAACCCTAAAAGCAAAAATGCTTAATTAACTGAGGTTGTAGTTAGGATAAAATTCACCTAAACCCTCTAAAATTCATGGAAAAATATCTCTAGGGTTTGGTACCTTCAATTTGACCATCAGAACTCATCTTGACCCGAAACAGTCTCAGACTGATATTTTCCCTAATTTGGGTTACCCAGACAAACGAAGTCAAAACCTAAATCGAAGTTCACCATTGGATTCCTTGGGTCCCAAATAGGTTTGTACCAAAATTTGGGCCCAATCTAAGATCATCTTGACCAAGTTTGCAATTTGGACCAGTCAGACTCTTTCTGTCTCATTTAGACCATTAACTTTTGAATTCTCTTACAAATAGCCCACCAAATTCTTTGTCTTCTTCACAAGTAGGTCCCCGTGAAATTTTTGGAAGGTTAAACCTTTACTGTCGAGTTTCAAGTGAGGATTTCTTGCTCGATTCTCAATCAACCTCTCCCAAAATTAATACGAGGATTCCTTTGGAAGTTGCGTTTCATTTGAGCCATTCCTTGGGCTCCAATTCTTTCCCAAAAGGTCATGCAAACTTTTCAAAGGTTCGGGTATCTTATTTTGCAAAAACCTTCTAAGCTTATAAGCTTCTTTCCAAGCTTGAAAGGGCTTCCTATGGCCTATTAAAGATCGCATGGTGCACAGTCAAACTCTTCAACAAGTTTTTGGGAGCCAAATCACCCTAATCCCCCTCCTTCAGCCACCAAAAATCCCTACTCCGGTGACCTCTCTAGATCTCCCTACTCAAGCTGTCCAACCATCAAATTGGATGGCCTAAGCTCTTCCTCTCTTCATCGCGACCCTCCCCAGCCAAAGGGAGGGCATTTCTCCATTTGCGTCATCATCGTCGCCTTACCGCTTCTTTCTCCTTCTTTGGCTCCGGTCAATCAACATCGAAGCCCTCCGCCTCCCTACCACCTCGCTAAGTCCCTCTCTTGCTCTCTCTCTCTCTTTCTACTTCACTTTCCCACTCTCTACACACACGCTCGACCACTGCTTCTCCCTCAATGCACTTCATCTTCTCCGCCTCCGACGACGCTCCGACAACACCTACTCACCACCACACTACTCGAAACACGTCGCTACCACCCTCAATAGCTCTGCCATGCTCCACTCAACAAAAGCCCTCTACTAGTTCACCCTATTCACCACCCTATGACACCACCGAACTCCACCCTCACCGCACTGACATCTTGAGGTCGTCCGACCTCTTCACTCACTCCCACGCACCACCAAGGCCACCGTCACATTTGCTGTCCTTAGGCAATCCTCCTAAGCATGTTTGATGTGGCCGTGAGGCCGTTTTCATGCTTGTAGGTCTCCCACTAGAGCTCTGCCACTATCTCAACTGTACCAACCATGCCTTCCGTCCTCCGACCACGTCTGCAGCAGGTCTCTACCCCTGTTCATGCGGAGTGAACTCAGGACCTCTCCCAGGTCCTCAACTGGGACCATCAGCTTCCGTAGTTCGCCAATTCAAGCCTTCAACAGCTGCAGCTGCGGACGTGTGAAGAAGGGTGGGGCTTTAGTCCCACCTCTGAAGTTTACAAAAGCTTGTAGCCACATAAATTGAAAAAGGGATAGAGGCTTGTCGCCTGAAATCACTTGGGGGGTGAGGTCCCCCGCACCCTCACGTGCCTCTTTCACGACACGCTACCCGTGGACCTAGCGCAAACCCTATTAGCAGCATAAGCTTTATACACTCCTTGGCTACGACCCACACTCGTTGCCTTGGTCCTGGATGCGCATAGATCCAAACCCGATTGCCCGGTACTATGCGAGGCTCTGGGAGAGCATGACCCAAGGATTGAAAGAGAGGAGAGTTTCCGTGGGGTAGGGGAGGGCTTTGCTCTGTTATGGATTGGCTAACACTTAGCCAAAATTTGAGCCCTTTCCCCTGTGCTTGAAGAGAAAAAGAAGAGAAGGAAGAAGGAGTAGAAGTAGAGAATGAAAGAAGAAAAGGAAGAGAAAGAAGAGAGCAGCTGAAGAAGAGCAGAAGAGGAATAGAAGAAGAGCCGCAGAATTGAAGAAGAAGGAGAGAGTTCATTTCATTCATAGCTATTGAGTTTCATTAGATATTATTGTAGGGAGTAATTGGTGATTCAAATCACCATTTTACTCCATTGTTTTAGCCGTTCGACACTTGATATTATTACTACATTACTTTGTGTCAATTTCTGATCATAATTTCTTATCTCTACTGTTTAAATTGCAATCTTGAGAATTGAATTCCTACTTGCACCTAGCGAACGACCTTGAACTTTTTTGAGTATAAATTTTATCTATTTTTCCAA
Organism: Thalassia testudinum; assembly: GCA_037157565.1. Lineage (NCBI taxonomy): Eukaryota > Viridiplantae > Streptophyta > Magnoliopsida > Alismatales > Hydrocharitaceae > Thalassia > Thalassia testudinum. Next base: position 127,480,993 of record JAZHRO010000031.1, read on the forward strand.
GATTTAAACTATTCTGCAATGCAACAATTTAAAACCCGATCTCGAGCGAATAACACCAACCCGTCAATAGCCTGTCGTTCCTCTTATGGATTTTTATGATCCTTTGTGTTATGAGGAATGACCTGGGGTCATCATACCATAAGGGGATTTTGAGATCAAACCAGCCATTCTAAACCTAATCAAACATTTCCATGTCTTCCGAGAGAGGACCCTTTCTGTCATCTCGAGGAATTAACTATCCTTGCTCAAACCACCCATTCCCACAATGTGCAAGAAGATGTGTGGTTAATGAGACTTTTCCCTTTCTCTTTAAATGATAAAGCTTCACACTGGTTTAGAATGGTTGGGTGCCCTATCACCACCTGGCCCTAATTAAAAAGAACTTTTCTTAAAAAAAATTTTTGATCGGTCGCACTAATGCATTAAGAAGATCCATAACGACCTTTCAACAAAAAGAATGGTTAACCCCTCCATGAGTCTTTGGAAAGTTTCCAAGAACCTCTAAGAAGTTGTCCCCACCATGAAATTCCATAATGATAGTTAGTGCAGATCTTCTATCATGGATTAGAAGATCAATTAAAGAGATTCATGGATGCCCCATGTGGGGGCAATTTCCTTAATAAAGATGTCTAAAGCATCTACTTCCATTTTGAAGAAATGAGTGAAAACTCATTTAATATGACTTCAATGGAGACTTTCGGTAGAACTCAAAACCTAAGACTCAAAGTCAATGAAATTGACTCCAAATCCACCTTTGTTCTAGTCACTCAAGATTATTTACACATGATAACTCAACATCTGGACAATATGCAAATACACCAGAAAAAAATGGAAGAAAAGGTCACTCATAAATAAGCTCCACACCTTAACTCTCCACACCCTAACTCTCCACACCTTCTCAGAGGAGAAAATCTACACCACATTGATTCCACACCTGCTAGTCAATAGTTTTCTACTGATTTTACACAAGATATGCCTTGGAATTTTGATTACTTGAATCAAAATATTCTTGATCCCACCACTGATAATATTTATGCTCTCCAGGAGCAATTTAGAAACCCCTCCAACACTTATAATCAAAATAGGAGGACCAACCCAAATCCCTCCTGGAAAGCTCTGGACCCAATTCGTTTCCCAAAATAAATCAATTTTGGAATTATGGGCAACCTGCATATCAACCTGGACCATCCTAGGAAGATATTAATACCTTGGTCATGAAGACTCTGCAAGTTATGCAAAATCTAATGATGGAGGTAACCCTCATGATAACCAACTTGCAGCATCAAGTTAAGGTTACTCTAGATCATAGACCAACTGGCAATCTGCCATCCCAACCCATGCCCAACCCTAACAATCAACGAAATCAATTTCAAGGTGGATATCTCAGTCAGCCCATTCACCCAACACCACAGTATCCCCCAGGTTTCAATCACAGTCAGGCTTCTCATCCTCCTAGAAACAACCATACTGTGAATGTAGTTTCATTGAGGAATGGGAAAACCATTGAAGATCCCTTGCCTGCTAAAGAAACCCACTTCAATGAAAAACATATAAGCTCTTCTCCCTCTTCCTCAAACCCTATTCAGGAACCTGAAATGCAAAACAGGAAAACCCAATACCCTTCCTAGAAGCCCTTCACTCTTCACACACCAAGAAATAGAAATCTGAGCCCACTGATAAGGAATTAATGGATCTCTTTAGGCAAGTAGAAATCAATATGCCTCTCCTAGATGCCATAAAATATATCCCTACCTATGCCAAGTTTTTGAAAGATTTGTGTACTCCCAAAAGGTAGCCTCGAAACATAGGAAAGGTGATCCTTCCAGAGACAGTTAGCTCAGTTGTGCAGAGCAAACTGCCTCTTAAGAGACAGTCAACTCCCCTGATTCAAGTAGTCATTAATGACAATTCCTTTGATCATGCTTTACTAGATCTTGATGCCTTAATTAATCCTATCCCCACTATTATTTTCGAGGAATTTAAGATCAGAGAATTAAAGCCTGTTGAGGTTACTCTTCAATTAGCGGACCAATCTACAAACAAACCGAAGGGAATTGGTGAGGATGTCATTGTCCAGGTCAAAAATTATCTATTTGTCGTAGACTTTCTCGTCCTGGATATAGAGGTACCGGAACCTTTAAAGTTTGCCCTTATAATTCTTGGAAGACCATTCTTAGCCATCGCCCGCACCAATATTGATTGTGATTCTAGCAAGATGGAGATCATGTGTGGTGGTGAATCTGTTACCCTAGACATTTTCCAAGCTCCTAGGCGATTCCAAGAACCTGATTTCTTTGATGACTTGGATTCAGAACTTGAAAATATAGTGGCGGAAACAATGCAGATTTCACACACAGGTTCCTGTTTTGCAATTAACATGGTTCCTGAAAAATCCACTTCATCCCACCCCTACCATAGCCAGACATTCTTCAGCTAATACTTTAGCTGACCCCTTTCCTCTCACTTCACCTTTAACTTCTAAAGTAGAAATTCCGTCAGAGCTAGGCCCTCAATTGGAGTTAAAACCCTTGCCCGACTCCCTTAAATATGTTTTCTTAGGTCCGAATCAAACCATGCCCTTGTATATCAACTCTAGACTTACTGGGGCACAAGCGGAAAAACTTCTTTATGTTTTGAACAAACATAGAAAAGCTATTGGCTGGACCCTTTCTGACCTTAAAGGTATTCATCCGTCATATTGCACCCATCGCATCTTTCTAGAGGATGATTCTCACCCCTCCCACCAACCATAAAGGCGCCAAAACCCTACTATGTAGGAGGTGGTAAAAAAGGAGATTATAAATTGGCTTGATGCTGATATCAACTACCTCATTTCTGATAGCTCCTGGGTTAGTCCCACTCAAGTCGTTCCTAAGAAGGCTAGACAAACAGTTGTCACAAATGAACATGGGGAAACTATAGGCACTAGGACGGCTTCTTCTTGGCATGTGTGAATTGATTATAGAAAATTAAACATTGCCACCAAGAAAGGCCATTTTCCCCTTCTTTTTATTGATGAAATCTTGGAGCGGTTAGCTAGATGCGAATACTATTACTTTCTTGATGGTTATTCCAGCTATAATCATGTAGCAGTCCATCTTGAGGACCAAGCCAAATGATGAACCGTGTTTTGCGAATTAAAATTGTGGTATGGAGAACCTATCATCGTAGCTCGCAAAATGTGTCTACCAAATACAATTTATAACCGAAACTCCCAGGGAGTCCCAGGTCGAACACAGGGAGGTGACGTTTACTTTGGTTGAAAACCACACTTCGTTTTATTTCTTTTTGGTGTTTTGGGGTTTTGTTATTTTTTTCTTTTGTTTTTATAGAAAAAGCTAGCAAGATAAATCACAAGAGAGATGAAACAACTATGATATATCATGCAAATGTTTGTTACAATAATCTATGAAAGCATAAAAGAGATAGGGGTGAGAGGAAATCTCCCGAATCGGCTGTTCGGTGAGACGACAGCACCTGGTGGAAGCTTGGATGAAGGAGGTGAGATGCTGGAGGAAGCTGGGTAGAGGAATGCTTCATCGAGGCTCTGGAATAGAGGTGAGGAGATAGAGGTGATCTTCTATCGGAATGGAGGGGGGAGGACGGCTCCAAGGCAACCTATGAATGTGGTGGGATGAAGGATGAATATTTGGTGGGAAATAGGAAGATTTCACTAATAGGAGGCCTTTGGAGCTTCAGAGTAAGCTCTAATGGAGCTTTGGTAGGCTAGTAGAGCTTAGGAGTATCTGGGACTAGAGTAGGCAGAGATGAAGAGGAATCGGGGGGTGTAGCGGTCCCTTTATAGTGGAGGTAAGAGGAAGAAATTCGTGTAGGAGGTTGTAGTGATAGCTGCAAGCATCACTAAAGACCCTTGCTGCTGTCACTGAAGATCGCACCCCCACCACTCACGCCCGCAGCTGTCCTCTTGCCTTCAAGCAATTAGTGATGGCTGCAAGCATCACTAAAGGCCCGCTAGGCTGTCGCTGAAGGTTGCACCAACCAAGCACACACCTTCTCATAGCTGCTGGCACGCACATGGATGAAGCATGACCGTTGGATCTTTGATGGATGCTCCAGATCGCGCACTTAAGTTCGTGCCCACCTGCATGTAAGATCACGTGTCCGTTGACGCATCAAATCTTGTGTGCACAAACCGTACGCATCGAGTAGCACCATGTGGCGAAGTTTCGGTCACTTGATGGCATCCAACGGGCACTATCGAATCGAGCCCACACTCACAAAATTGGGTGCAGTGGCTAGGCTTCGAATGTGCGCTCATTTGATGGGAGAGGAAGCTTCACCCGCTATGCTGAGGCATTCGATTGTCAAGCATAGAGATCAGATGGCTCGAGTCCTTGACCATTAGATAGAGATCCAACGGTAGTGATTTGGCGTGTCTCTCCTTCAGCTCATGGGGCGTGGCCGATATTGGGTGATCTAGATAGTGCCATTGTCACCATCTGAGTCATTAATTTTCTTTCTGTTGCAGAGGGTGCCACAATGCTCAGATTGAGGTGATTTCTATGTGGCCACACTGTGATTGTTGCTCTGGATCCATCCGTACGGTTAGATTTCTCATTCGAAGCCCATAAAGATGTTGCATTGCCCACTGGATGTTGATCTTCCTCAGATCGCATAAGGTGCTACTAGATTCCGATCTAGACAATTTCGGAGGTGTTAGAATCTGATCACCGTCCTGATCAGATCCATATGGCCAGATCATCCATTCGAGGCCCTGAAATAAATCTCCTTCCCTCCTGGCAATAAAAGGACTTAATTAACCTGAAATATACATAACTACTATAAATGCAAGATGATGCATGTTATGCAATATTAATAATATGAAATGCAAATCTAAGCCTAGGAACTTGCATGAATAGGCATTTTAACCTAATTAAATGTGTCTGCATCATACCCCTATGCCAATCTTTTGCTAGTCCCAAGCAAAATTAAACTACATGCTATGTATAAAAACTGAATTAGGACTTGATCGCTTAGGCCTAAGTTGATTATTAACAATAGAAAATTTCAACTAAGGTCCTAAACTTCGAAAACTCAGCAATACCCTGGTGTCTGTTAAAATGCAACCCGCCCAAGTCTTCACCTCTTTTGAAAAGGGAAGATAAACTTTTTTTTGTTTTTCTTCTTTTCTAATTTTTTCTTGGACTTTTAGTGTTTGAGAGTTTCGGGATAACTTTTTTATAGTTACCTGACCCAACCAAGACTCAAAAAGGACTCTAAGTTCTAAGCATCTAGTGACAATAGTGAAAGACTCACTAGGCAGTCCTTAAAATGGACTTTGAGTTTCTATGACCCTAGGTGACCTTGCCTAAAGGTTTATCTTTTCGAATGGTAGCTTTCTCCTTAGTTCTTTTATTTATGGGGTCAACACAAGGGCGAACCCTATGTACATCTCCCCGAGTTATTCTACTTCGTTGCTTCTTCCCTAAGTGTTTTGTAATATTGTTCATTTTGTGAGCTGGGGTCTGGACAACTAGACAATGGGTTGTTACCCATAGCAACTTGCCAGCCATACTCACGCGGCGAAGTGTGGTTTTTATTTTTTTGTTTCCTCCTTTTTTTATTTTCTCTTTTTTCTATTTTTTTTCCTTTTGGGTACTTTTTTTTTCTTTTCCCTAAGTAGGTGGCTTCCTTGGTCAAAGATTTATCTAAAGGAAGTATGAAGAGAATGGTCGTGTGGCTAGGCTCTAGACAACCGACCGATGAGCTGTTAATAAACACATGAATTCCTGATAAAATGCTTATTTATGATAGTTCATAGGCTTAGCATTGCATATCATGTTATAAATACTGCATAGCATCCATTGCATGCCATTTAGGATAGTTGTGTATTATGTATATTACTTCTTCCATTTTACATGGCCAGGAGGTAGTACAACATTTTTACAGGTTTCGGATGAAGAATCCGACAGTATAGATGAATCCGAAGCGACGTTCACAGATCGTCAACACGAAAATCACCTTGATCAGAGCTCTGTAGCACCCTCTACAAGAAGATGAAGACGGATGGCCCAGATGGAGCCACGTGGCGCCATCCAGACTGCCCCCCACCTGAGCCATCACGATGGCCTCAAGAAAGGATGCACCTCAACCGTTGGATCTTCATCCAACGGCCATGGCGCCCACGACTGCACCGCCCTCCAGTCGACAAAGCGTCGCTTTGGCTCAATGGTGAAGATGTGCACTCTCAAACAGCGAGCGTGAGTTCGAGCCGTGATTCGCCATGCCCGCTACAGTGCCAACTGCAATAGGGCCGCTTGATCTCGATAAAGTGATCGAGATTCTCCACACATGATTTGACACCACTCATCGATGCGAGGGCACATGGCAGATCGCACGCGTGCTATTTAGGGTGTGCATTTAAGATGACCAGGAGCGGTGCCCACCGTCTGATCGTCACAATCGCGTGAGACACGCGATTCAAATCAAATCTCACGTGATCAGCAGGTGAGCCTCAGCCGTGCAATGCCTCATCCGACGACAGCCAACACATGCGCCAGTGGTGCAGATTTCAAATGCTGGCAAGCATACGCTCTCCTCTCGTGATCACAACCATCCATGCCTGATCCAACGGTCGACGATTGCCGCACCTACGACCACTGCAGCCAAGCATTCAACTACTAGTCAAGGCACGTGAATACTTTAGTGACATCTCTGGCAGGTCTTTAGCGATGTCTTAAATGTCACTAAAGGCTCGTGCACACAAACCACCTCCATTCCACCACTATAAAAGCACCCGTACACCCCCCATTCCAAACCATCTCTTCCTACTCTACTCCCACCTACTCCTAAGCTCTATTAGCCTACCAAAGCTCCATTAGAGCTTACTCTCAAGGTCCAAAGGCCCCCTATTAGTATAGCATTCCTTTATCCCACCAAATATACGTCCCTCATCCCATCACCTTCATAGGTTGCCTTAGAGCCATCCTTCCACCTCCATCCCGGTAGTAGATTATTTCCACCTCCTCACCTCCATTCTAGAGCCTCGGTAAAGCATTCCTCTACCCAGCGTCCTCCTACATCTCACTTCCATTATCCCACTCCTCAACTCCTTCCTCCAAGCTTCCACCAGGCATCGTCGTCTCGTCGAATAGTCGATTTGGGAGATTCCTTCTCACCTCCCTCTCTTTTTATGCTTTCATAGATTATTGTTATCAATAATTGTGGAATATATCATATTTGTTTCATCTCTCTTGTGAATTTATTGTGCTTGTCTTTTTATTTCAAGAAAACACAAGATAAAAAACAAAACCTCAACATAGCAAAAAGAAGTAAAACAAAGCGCGATTTTCAAGCATGGTAAATGTCACCTCCTTGTGTTCGACCCGAGACTCCCTTGGAGTTTTGGTAAAATTGTATTTGATAATAAGTTTTGCAACTATGACGACGGGTTGCTCTAAACCCCAATTTCTACCACGCAAAATGCATACATCATTTTAGCACCGTTGCTGGGGAGGCAATGGAATTTACTTCTTTTCTACGCTTCTTTGCATTTGCATCTTAGTAACCCTGCTTATCTCTGATCTAATGTCTTGTAGGTACCCTAGCATGGAGATCCAAGTGCAGTAGACCAGGGTAAAGTGCTGGTAGAGTACTTTGTAAGTGTCCCCCACATTCCCTCCCCACTAGTTTCATTTCACCACACTCATAACCATGACCAAATCTACTTAGGTGCTTGCATAAACCCTAGGACAGAATTGTTTGTCTCGCTTGCCACCTCCACTCATCTCACCCTTGCATTTTATATATTAAAAAAGAAAGATACTTTCTGTGGGACAAATCAATATACACACTTTATACACCAACATTTGAGGTACATAACCTAACTTGATTTTCATCTACTCAACCAGGATTCCAACCTGTGGAACCGGTACACTAGTTCAACATATAAAGGAGTAGAAATCATATTAGTTTAATTACCTTTCTTTGTGCCTTAATCAGTGGTGCATTTGGGCCAATTGATTGAATTGTTTAGGCCGTACCACCTAATTTAAAGGAAATTCATTTTGTAGCTGCCCCATAGGATTCAATATTTAGGTCAAGCTAGGCACTCCATATTCTTTTGATTTATAAAGGAAAAATGCTTGAACTCGTGCCTTCAAAACTTGGTTTGCCTCACAAAACTTTGTTGAATACACCTAATATTTGAATCCTAAAAGCTAAGCAAAATTCGAACCCTAAAACTCACCTCATCATTAATAATCTTGCTTGAAAACTTCTTGGTTGTGCACATTCACACATTCTCAAACAAATCATTTTGGGCACAACCCATTATGGGTCCATCACATTCCTGAAGCACCAATATCCCAAGCTTAACTAAAATTGATTAGACATTGGCCCTAAGGACTGGTTCTCTTGTTGGGATCCTGATTGAGATTGTTCACGATTAACATACTTATACTAGTTAATCGGATGTCTAGCTAGGGAAGTAGTGTCAAATGACCACGGCCGGGGGTACACTAGGAACTGGTGGCACATGCCAAAGGAAGAACCTTCTCCCCAGTCCCTCGTTCTAACTGATTGGAATGTCTAGACATAAATAGATTAAATCATCCATAATCTTTGAACAAATTCTGAGAGTCTGTAGACCTTTAGGCTACCCAACCTAAGGATAGGCTTGTATTTTTCTGTTGTAGGATTCCTTCTCTTCCCTATCCTTCCGACTTCCTTCCAGTGTATGCTTGGAAGGAGGTCATTGAACCATACATTGGAAGGACCTTTAGACCATTCCTAGAGGCAGATGTCGAGCTATAGCCAAGCAAATCCCATTGCTGATCAACTACCACCTCCCCCGCCCCAAACCAATAGGAGCTGATTCAGAGGCAATTGGAAGAATTGCAGTAGATGCAGTAATGGTTCCAATGAATGAATGGTCAGGGCGCTCAGCCGTTGAAGATTTCTGTGATCCTTCAAACTATGGGAAACATCTCAGCATCATGATTCCCACCAGAAACATAGAAATCAAGCCCCAAGTCTTAAGTTTGGTTAAGCATTTCCATGGGCTTGGGTAGGAGGACCCATTCTAGCACTTAAAGGATCTGACCACTTTTGTTCAAACCACCAAAGCAAGGAATGTGAATGAAGAGCAAATGATCATGAGGCTCTTTCCCCACTCTCTCAAGGATAAGGCCGCACATTGGTACTGCACCATCGAAAGGCCAATAGAAACATGGGCTACTCTTAAGTCAACCTTCCTTAAGAAATTCTTCCCAATTGAACGAACCAATGCGTTGCGACGAGCGATTACCACTTTCTCCCAACGGCCGGGGGAACCATTTCATGGTGCCTGGGGGTGATTCCAAGAACTTTTGAGGAAGTGTCCACACCACGAGGTGCCAAAATGGAAACTCGTGTAGATCACGAGTTGGTTGAACAACTCCGTAATCATGTGGACACCTCCTGTGGAGGTAATTTCCTCAACAGGGATGCAGATAGTGCATACAACCTGTTTGAGGAATTGAGCGAGAACTCAGTTAATCATGCCTCCGTGGATGCATTCGACCAGTCCCAACAACCCAGGTCAAATGCTAATGAGATACAGGATTCTCATTCATTTGACATGGAATTGATTTGTAATAAGCTTGATAAAATGGACTTGGTTGCTAAAAGAATGGTAGAATGGATGCCTGGGAATTCATGAAACACTTCCACACCTACTTAATCCCAGAATTTGGGATTCCATTCCACACGAGCTCCCATGGGGCGAGAGTTTGCGAACCACCTTGAATTGGCTCAACCTGTGTGCCAGGATTTCTCGAAACCATATTGGTTCCAAACTGGGGCCTTTGATCCGAGTTTTTTGATCCTTCCTTCTCTCCATCCACGTCCTATGAGGATGCGTATGCAATGCATGAGAATGTTAGGTCCAACCCATATTCCAACACATATAACTCGGGTTGGAGGAACCACCCTAACTTCTCTTGGAAAAGTCAGGGGCAACTGACCCAAACTCGACCTAGCAACTATGCATCTCAAAGACCTATGGGTTAGGGTCAAGTGTACACCCAGTTGCCCCCAAGACTAGTTACTCAGCCATCTTGGAATGCCCAACAATCTGCAGGGTAGGCTGATTTAAATCGATCGATGGTGGAAATGCAAGGGTCCATGCTTCAGCTTATGCAACAAATGAAGACATCAATGGTAAACTTGCAATCTGGGTTAATTGCTAACACCTGATAACCTGGATCTCTACCATCCCAACTCGTACCCAACCTGTGCAATGTGCAAAATCAGGGCAATAGAGCCCAAGTGTATGGCAATCAAAGGGACCCACACGCACATGCTCAGGTGGTTGAGCAAGGTCCCTCCTCTTCCGCTTCTTCTAGTTACATGACCAATCAAGGCCCTCCAATCCTCATTAACCCACCTCAAGACTCGAACCCATATGCCTCCGCAAACTTCGTCACCTTGAGAAGTGAAAAGTAGACCCAGAATCCTAAATTACCTTCTTGGTGCCAAAACCCTAGGGAGCTTGAGAGACAGAAGGAGGAGATTGAAGAAGACAATAAGGCCCAGGGATCGAAAATTGAAAGGACCACCCATATCTTGTTCCTTGTGGCCCTATTGAAAACCAAGAAGAAGAAAACCTTAGATAGCAACAAGATCTTGAATTTTTTCAATAGCATAGAGATCAATATTCTGCTCCTTGATGCTATTAAGCATATCCCATCTTACTCTATATTTTTGAAAGTTCTTTGTACCCAAAAGTGTAAGCCAAGAGAACCCACTTCGACGAAGGTGATTCTCTTTGAGCAGGTAAGTTCTGAGATCCTACATGACCTTCCTCAAAAGAACAAAGATCCGGGTGCCCCTTGATCTCATGCATTATTGAGGAATGCACTTTTGATAGGGCACTGTTGGATCTAGGTGCATCCATCAAACTAATTCCCACTTCTCTTTATGAGAGGTTTGGATTAGGCGAACTTAGGCCAACCTCAGTAACGCTACAATTAGCAGATCGCTCAGTCACCACACTGAAGGGTGTTATTGAGGATGTAATCGTCAAGGTCAAGGATTTCTATTTACCTATAGATTTCCTGGTCCTTGACATGGATGTACCTAACGATTTGAGGAACACACCCATCATTCTAGGGTGCCTGTTCCTAGCAACCTCCAAGGCCAACATAAACTGTAAGAGCGGTAGCATGGAGATCGCCTTTATGGATAAGAAGCTAACTCTTGATATTTTTAAGGCGATAAGAGGATTTGAGGATTGTGGATTCATTGAGGAAGTTGAGGATCATGATTTTGAGACTTGCATGGCGATCAGTGCACTCGAAGACTCCACCAGCTTTAGTTTGCCTGACCCACAACCCTCCATGGCAGACCTACCACATTCCGAAGAGGCTATTGATTCTATTCATTCCCATCAACTTCTATTGCATCATCCTGACGAATCTTCATTGGTGTCCTCCCAACCTTCTATACTAAACCCACCTAAGCTTGAATTGAAACCATTGCATAAAAATTTGAAATATGAGTTCTTAGGACCTGAGAACACGCTCCCTGTAATTATTAGTGTTGATTTAATTAAGGAGCAAGAATTGAGGTTGATTAAGGTCCATAAGAACAATAAGGAGGCAATTGGTTGGACCATCCATGCCCTTAGGGGGATCGGGCCATCTTGTTGTAATCATCGTATTTTCATGGAAGATGGATCCCGCCCTTCTTGCGACATGCAAAGGAGACTAAACCCAAATATGCGAGAAGTGGTCAAGAAGGAGATAATCAAGTGGCTCGATGTTAGAATAATATACCCAATCTCAGATAGTCCGTGGGTTAGCCCCATTCAGATTGTACCCAAGAAGATAGGAATAACCATTATGACTAATGAGAAAGGGGAGACCTTCACCACTCGTTCAGCTTTTGCTTGAAGAGTCTGTATTGACTATAGGAAGCTGAACATAGCCACCAAAAATAATCACTTTCCCTTGTGCCATTCATTGATCAAATCCTAGAAAGGTTAACTGGGCAAAAATACTTTTGCTTTTTGGATGGTTATTTGGGATATAATCAAGACTCTATCCATCTCGAAGACCAGGAGAAGACAACTTTCACATGTCCCTACGAAACCTTTGCATTCCGTAGAATGTCGTTCGGCCTTTGCAATGCACCCGCAACTTTTCAAAGGTGCATGCTGGCCATCTTTTCTGACTTGGTGGGAGATTGTCTTGAGGTGTTCATGGATGATTTCTCCATTTTCGGAGATTCTTTTGAGTCCTACCGAGATAACTTGGAATTGATCTTTCAAAGATGCATCAAGACATGGCTGGTCCTTAGCTGAGGAAAGAGCCACTTTATGACCCGGGAAGGCATTGTCTTGGGTCATGTGGTCTCCAATCGGGGTATTGAGGTTGATAAGGCTAAAGTGGATGCTATCTCTAGAATTCCTCCACCCACATCCATGAAACAGGTCTGCTCTTTCCTTGGGCATGTGGGTTTTTATAGAAGATTCATCAATGACTTCTCAAAGGTTGCTCCACCCTTGAGTAACCTTCCGACCAAAGACATGTCATTTGAGTTTGATGAATCATGCCATAAGGCATTTGATTTGTTGAAAATGGTAGTCACCTGTGCCCTAGTGTTGCAACCACCAGTCTGGACAACCCCATTTGAGATTATGGCTGACGCATCTGATTATGCCGCCGGGGCAGTCTTGGGTCAGAAGATTGAGAAAAAGCCCTCTGTGATTTACTACGCTAGCAAGACTCTGGACGAAGCCCAGAGGAATTATACCGTTACTGAAAAAGAATTTCTAGTTGTAGCTTTCTCTTTGGAAAAATGCAGGGCTTATCTTTTAGGTTCTCATGTAATCATTTATACCGATCACTTGGCCTTGAAACATCTCTCGGCCGAAAAGGATGCCAAGCCCTAACTTATTTGCTGGATTCTGTTACTTCAAGAATTTGATCCTGAAATCAAGGATAAAGTCGAGGCATAAAATGTAGTAGCGGATCACCTCTCGAGAATCCTAATTGATTCTCCTCGTCCTGATATCCCTATTTCACACACTTTTTCAGATGACACTATCCTTATAGTCTCAGGTATCCAAATCCCCTGGTTTGCAGATATCGTCAATTATTTGGTCATTGGTCAAATCTCTCAGGATTGGACCAAACAACAATGGGATAGACTTGTGTCTGAGGTCAAATATTATTTTTAGGACAATCCCAAGCTGTACCGTATCGACGTAGACCAGATTATTCATCGATGCATCCCAGAAATTAAGTGCCATAGTATACTTGAGTTCTGCCATACATCTGCATGTGGTGGACACTTTTCCGAGAAAAAGATGGTAGCAAAAATCTTGCAATATGGATTCTACTGGCTGTCATTATTTAATGATGCCCAATAATTCTCAAAGTCGTGCACCTGATGCCAGACACTCGAGAACATGGCTATGAGAGATATGATGCCTCTAAACCCAATACTTTTCGTTGAAATTTTTGACATTTGGGGCATCAACTTCATGGGACATTTTCATCCTTCATTTGGATGCCAATATATTATGGTCACTATTGATTACGTGTCCAAGTGGATTGAGGAAATCCCCACCCAAACCAATGACCACAAGGTGGTCATCGATTTTGTGAAGAAGAATATCTTCAGTCGATTCGGGATTTCTCAGGCATTTATCAGTGATGGTGGCACGCATTTCACTCATGCCCAGTTTCATAATTTATTGGAGAAATACGGGGTGAATCATCGCATTTCCACACCCTAAAACCCTCAAATGAACGGACAGGCTAAGGTCTCCAATCGGGAGATCAAAAACATTTTGCAAAAAATCGTAAGGCCTAATAGGAAGGATTGGACCCAAAAGGTAGATGATGCTCTTTAGGCCTACCGTATGACAAACAAAATGCCTATCGATATGTCTTCGTTCCATCTGGAGTTTGGTAGGGCATGTCATTTGCCCGTAGAGCTAGAACACTGGGCATTTTGGGCCATCAGAAAATGTAATTTTGACCTAGAGTTGGCTGGGAAAACTAGGAAACTCCAACTAACTGAGTTGGAGGAGCTTAGAAATGATGCTTATGAAAATGCTAGAATCCTTATGGCAAGGACCAAAGCTCTCCATGACCAGATGATTTCACGCAAGTGCTTTGAGCCGAACCAGAAGGTCCGGCTTTTCGGTTCTCGACTAACGCTCTTCCTCTGTAAGCTTAGGTCTAAGTGGGACGACCCATTCATTATTGAGTAGATTTTCCCTAATGGGGCCGTCGAAATCTCTGACCCAAAGACAAGTAATTTCTTCAAGGTCAATGGACAACATCTCAAACCCTTTGTTGACCATGTGCTCCCTGAACCTATCTTGGACAAGGTTGCTCTTACCATACCCTAACCACCATGGGCCAATTATCACCTAGCTGAAGGCACTAAACACAGCACATGTAAGGACTGTCCTGAGCTGACCAGAATGTCATGGAAACCAGGTGCTATTCTTCCACTTCTACTCACCTGCATGCTTTCATTTTCAACAATGAGGACATTGCATTAGCTAAGCATGGGGGGTGGATATTTCTTATGAATCTTTTTGTCAACCGTAATAGTAATTTCTCATTTTTCATCTTAAAAAAAAAAAAAGAATTAGGAGATGAGAACTTAGGCATTAGGAATTTCAAACTTTAGGAATTGATACTTTGGGACCTGAATACTTAGACTCTTAAGGTCTTCGGCCTTAATTAGCCCGGGTGTCCACTCGAATGTGGACCTAGTCTCGAGTCCTCGCCAAGCAATTTTATTTTAAACTAGTCAATAAATTGGGGTGATAAGTATACGACTTATCAACCCGCCCTCTGATTTGAGGGGACTTTAAGCCTAAGCATCTATACACTCTTTGCACTGACTCACTTTTCAGTGATTTCTTCGAAAATTGGGTAGCTAATGGATTGTCTAGGGTGGTATGGCTGGCAAGTTGTCAGTGGTAACAGTTCATCGGCCGGTTGTCCAGAGCCCAGCCACATGACCATTTTCTTTGTACTACCTTTAGGTATATCTTAGATCAGGGAAGCCACCTACTTAGAAAAGAAAAAGAAGAAGAAGAAAAAAAATAGAAAAATATAGAAAAAGGAGAAAATAAAAAAATAAACAAAGCCACACTTCACCGCACGAGTATGGCTGGTAAGTTCCCGTAGGTAATAGCCCATTAGCTGGTTGTTGACGAGTCGATTGTTCGCTTTTCAAGTCGTTTGTAGCTTTATGTGGTGGAAAAATCGACTAATCAATAATTAAAATAATCACTCGTAGAAGAGCGGGTCGTGTCCACAGGGAGGCAATGATGTATTTAAATTCGCACTGGTTAAAAACCTATGTTCGTAGTTAGTTTAGACGAGAATCAAGCCAAATCTACCTTCAGATTAAGGTAGTATCAAGAGAACATGCTGAAATCTCAATTTTGAATAACTAGAGGATTTTTTTGCAATGCAGATTCAATAAAATATTAATAAAAGTTGGCAATGGCAGAAAATGTAAATATTAATAGTGCTTTTACTGTAGCAAACCAGGGGATTTCTTCCCCTTGGCCGTGCTCGAAGAGGAAGGAACGGCCGGAGGCATGAAGCTTGGAGGAAGTTCTTTGGACCGAGGGCTTCGTAGTGGTGGTGGCGGTGAGTCGTGAGGTGGCCGGAGCTGGCTCCGGTGAAGATGGGTTGCACCGGTGGCTGCACCTGTTGAAGGAAGAGCAGATGGGCACGCGTGGAGGCTACTACAGGTGGTGTGCGCAGAGGCTGCTGTTGAGCGCACTGAGCCCACACGCACTACTGGAGAGTACTTCTGGCCGCACTGCTGCAAGGCGAGGACCCGACGAGTAGGCTAAAGCACATTGGAGAAGTGTTGTAGGCTGGTGCTAATGCTGGCGGGCGTGTGCAGCCGGATGCATGCACGGAGAAGAATGCACGCCTACTGCATCCGTGAAGAGGCACTGTAGGGTGCTGCCGGCCGTGCGCTGGAAGCTGGAGGTGATGCAAGCGTGCTGAGGGGCACAAGCTGTAATGGGCGTGCTGAAGGCTGGAGATGGAAGGGGAGTGTGGTGTAGCGGGCATGAAGGCAATCTTGTGTAGCAAGGGCTTGCGTCGTGGATGCTGCAAGAGGTGCGGCGCAGGTGTGCAACCGGAGGCTCAGGCATGAACTGAGCGGCCGGTTGCTGTTGGAGTGGGGGGTCGAAGCTTCAGACATCCGGGAAATTTCCCGGACTTCTTAACTGACTGAGAACATGAACATGCAGTGGCTGCGGCGGTGGTTGTTGGTGACTACGGTGAGGGTGGTGCACGCTGAGGTGCTAACGGTAATGAGGACGAGCTCCGGATGCCGGTGTGGCCTGTCACACCACACGCCCATGGTGGTGGAGGCTCGATGCCACGGTTGAGGCTGGCGGTATGGAATGGAAGAGAGATGAACTCTCTGCACAGTGGTGGGTTGGGGGTGGAGGCCTCTCTAGCTCGGCTGCCTCCTCCTCTCTTTTGAAATCAGCTACCCTGACCAGATCCAACAAATCCGCTCCTCCTTGATTGGGTTATTTACTGCGGCAGCTGGAGAAAGAAATGAAGCCGTTGCACATAGAAGAAGAATAAAAAAATAATGATAAAATATTATGGTTATTTATATACAAACCCTCAACTTTTATGTTAACCTAAATTAATGCATGCAATGTACCTAATTGGTTAATTAATTAAATGAACGCAATTCTAAGTTAATTCTAAGTGCATTAAAATATGAATGCGATGCATGAATTATGTAGTTAAATTAGAAATATGAATTAATCTATTTACATCCTAATTTATGCTAAATAAATGTTAGAATTAACTTAATGTCTAGGCACTTAAATACTTAAATAGCCCACAAATATGGGCTAATCAAATACCCCCATGCCTAGTTTTTACTCGTCCCTAGCAAATCCAAGCAAAACCTAGCACTCCAAGTAGACTAGTCAACCCAATTGGTCTTCCTTTAGAAACATATTAAGTTTAGACTCTAGACCTAAGGTTCCCAAGTAGTTGCTAAGTTACAAACTAGGTCGGCTAAAGACAAGTTGCAGGCATGAGTTTCCTTGATTTCTAACTCTACCTTAAGGTTTATTGATCCTTGAGATTAAGGCATCTGTGCATGTGCGTTGGTCTGAGTTATTTGAGTTAAAGGAAAAAGGATTTTTTTTTAATATATATATATTTTACTTTTGTTTGATTCCCCTAAGTCTAACCTCGGATCAGCTATCAACAAGGTCTGTGTCGGATTCATTATCCCCATTATCGTACCCCGAAGGGTGCCTGGCTTTCAATGCTTCGAGATAGCACTGCCCATTGTTGGGAAAAATCATAGCTTGCATTTTTGATAAAAGCGTCGTAGTATAGTTGCGAAATACGATCCAACAAAGATATTGTTTTGTAAAAATAACAAGTCTTGAGTCCCGGTCGTTCATCTCTGGGAGGTGTTGCTTTTACTTTTGAAATCGATCTTACTCTACTTTGTTTAGAATTCCATGCCAGTTCATGATTATTACGTATTTAGGTATGACATTCTTAGTTGCAAGAATATTAGGAATCGGAAACAGGCAACTTGAATCACACAAAAAAAAATGACAATTATTAAGCTCATGATGATTTCAGACATATAGAGACAAATATATATATAAAACCATTTTTCATTCATTCAGTAGGAGAGTTGTTTGCAACATGAAACGTAGAGGAAAGCTTGCATAAAATTGTTTGAAAATTAAACCTAGCTACCAGAAAATGATCGCATACAAGAATCGATGGGGGGATTTTGCATGCATCATTGGGGGAGAAGTAAGACTACACTACTAAGAAGTAAATAAAAGTAGTAAATATACGAAAAGCTAAGCTACTAATCTAGCAGAAGGAAGGGCATTTGGAGGTGGTCTCCGATGGCCTTTGAGTGGCTGAGATAAGGAGGGGCAGCCAATGGAGCTTAGGCTGGCCCTTGGAGAGAGGTTGGGGAGCTGATCCAGCTTCCTGGCGTGGAGATGGTGGCCTCCATGGTGGTGCTCCACTCGTGGAGGTGGAGGGGAGATGGAAGTGGCTAGCCTAAATGGAATGGATGCCAAGGAAGTGAATGGGTGCAAATGGCCACCCATTGGGTCTTTTTATAGACCTAAGGGAAGCTCTCTAGAGAATTATGGAATTCTATAGAGAGGCCTATGGTGGGAGTTCGTGGGAGAGTGAGGTAGAGAGGGTGGATGGTGGTTTCTAGATCCACCAAATGTTGATCTAAAAATTAAATGGCTCTTGGTTGCTATTTTTGGCAACCAAGGCAACCACACATGGTAGAGAGTTCTAGAGAACTCTAGGCTAGGTATTTTCGTGTGGATGGTATGTGTGGGTGTGTGTGGGTGTGTGTGGGTCGAAACTTATGTGGCTAGGTTGATTAGTTTAGGTTCTAGTGGGTTTAGGGCAAGGTATGTATCAAATTAGGGTTATAAACCCTAATTCACTAAGGTAAAGTGTAATTTAACTTAATACAAGTTTAATTGGGTGTGTAGAAACTTAATTGAGAGTAAAACAACTTAATTAAATTAGGTATCACCCAATTGGACTCTCACTAAGTCCAATTTGACAGTGTGTGTTGAGATCAGGGCTCAATTGGACTCAATGAGTCCAATTGAATAGGTTAATGGAGTTGACTAAGATCCAAGTCAATTAGGATTAGTGAGGACCTATTTAGGTTTTTAGGGAGGTCTAGAGTTGATGTACTAGGGTTAGGGCACCTTAATTTAGGTTCCTATAGGGCTGGAATTGGGTTTAAGGACCTAGAGATCCAAGATCAAGGCTTAAATCTCAAAATAGGAATTGGAGAGCAGTATCAGACGTCTAATAATAGTGTCAGACATCTTATACTCAAAAATCAAAAGTCCAGACTTGTTGTCTGGACATCCAATTAGAGTGAGGAAGGATTTCGGGTTCTGTTTTGGGTATTCTGCAGAAATTGGATGTCTGATAAAGTGTCTGGATGTCCAATAACACTGCAGAAGTGGGTTTGAAGTGTGTGGGAGATGGCTAAGGGTCATGGACGTCCTATAACTCATCTGGACATCCAGATAAGGGTTGGAACTAGGTTTTAGGGCTTCCTAGGGTGTTGTGACCTAATCTAAGGGTGGCTAAGGCTTGGGGAGGTCTCTAGGCTATCCTATGGCTAGGATGGACCTAAGCTCTTCACATTTTACTACTTTATTTCTCCTTAATAGAATAGAAAACCTTTAACCCCCTTACATTATTATTCCTACATCTAAACTAGGCCTTTTGCTCTAGCTCTGCTACAACTCCCGTTATTTGAAATCCAGCTTCAGATCCTACTCCAGATCTAGCTCCAGATCTGCTTATTGCCTGCAATCGACATAATATACTTAATCAGCACATTATAACATTATTTTATGCATAGCTAAAGTAAAGCAGTAAAGATGCAGATAATGCTTATGCGTGCATGTATTTCCCTAACGTATGGTAAGTTCTAGCCTAATCTAGGTCAATTAAGACCTATGATTGCTGCGCAATCATACCCCATGCCTAAATCTTGCTAGTCCCTAGCAAATGGAAGACTAAATTGTTTACAACAAAGGTCCTTAAGGGACTGATTATTTTATCAAGTGTATGCATAGAGATTTTTCTCCTTTTTGTTTTCATCCTATGCTCTAGAAATCCAGACAATCGTGAAGGTGCAGCTATGTAGCTTCTGCAATGGATTCTAGTGAAAACTAATGCACCTCTAAAGCTTGACCCCTAATAAAAATTCTAGCAGGATAGGTGGACTTCTTCCCTCGGGGTATTCAAGATATTCTATGAATTTTACCCTGGCTTTAGGCTTAGGTAGAGAATCTCTGAGAGAAAGGATTATGTATTTGGTGGCTCATTCTCACTTGGTGCTACATAGAAACTAGTACTACAGAATCTAGATTCCCAGGTTACTAAGTAGCTCAACTCAAAGAAAGACAAGAAAAACTATGCTCCCTTTTAATTCCTTTGTATCTATTCTCACTTAAACTTTCTCTTTTCCTTTTCTTTTCTTTCGTAGAGTTCACAACTTCACTAGATTCACGTATATGACCTGTATTTGGTGGTCTCACTAGGCATTAACACTTTAATTGAGTTCTCATAACCCTAACACTAAGTCGGAATTCCTCAACCAGTATTTGGGCGATCAGAAACACAAGAAAAATAGGTTAGAACCATATTTGGTTGATCTCAATTTTATCTAGTGGTATTGCCTCGATGAAATAAACACTAAATATTCATTCTTTTCTTTGCTTTTTCTTCCTTTTCAAATTTTTTCAGTTTTCTTTCTTTTCATCATTTTTTTTCATTTCAATTTTTTTTTCTTTCTTTTTTTTGTTTTTTAACATAGCACATCCACGACTTTATTGAGGAGGCATTATTAGGGATTGGTGGTACTCAAGAGACATTGGGTACCTTATTTGGTGGAAGTTCCTACTCACGGCACCGGGAAAGATAGATAGGATGGTGTATTTCTGACCTTGACATCAATACCCTCCTTCAGCTGAGGATTCCGCAGAGAATGGTTGTAACCATCCACCTTAGCCCAAGTTTTATGAAAACTTGCTCTTTGCGTATTTGCCTTATTCGGTGGCTCTCAAAATTTCGCACAAAAATATATACGCGGGAACTGAGAGCGAAAACTATGTCTAATCTCAAAGTATCATCACCTAATTATCTAGGATTCCAAATTCCTTGCACTAATCTTAGAGGACCAGTACATTCTACTCTCATCTCACACTATTTGGTGGATTTTTATAGGAAAATCTACCTGACTCCCAAAACACTGTCCAAGGTTTCAGGAAAAGAAGCACTACTTCTCGACAGACTGAAGACATTTATCAGCCTTTACCGTGAATCCATTGCAAATTCTACATGTGTGAAAAGTTATACTGGATTCCAGATTGCAGGAATCAACTAAGGGGTAAAATCCCTAATGCATTCTCTTAATAAAATAATCTTATTCATGAATGCAATATGTAACCTCATATAGTTTGTACTTCATGAAATTCTCATATCGGGTTACAATCAGCTTGACCCTAAATTTAGAACAAAAGGTGAGCGGGTGAGTCGGAAGTGGCTGTTGCGAACGATTTCGAGCTCCAATGCGAGCATTGGAGGTGGAGTTGGTTATTCTTTTATTTAAGGTCATAAAGTACGTTTTACAAGCAGCTCCGAGGTTTTCCTAAGTGTTGGCAAAAAATTTTTTAGTTTTTCTGTATCTACCCCTCCATGCCTAAGTTCTTGCATGTCCTCATGCATGAATGTAAAAGAAAATAAATTCGACAGAGAATGAGTGGGTAGAAGTCACCTGGAATTGCTCCTGAAGATATACATTCAGCACCTGCCAACCTGTTAGCATGCAATATACAAAAGGGAAACATGCTAAAAGAAAAATATGCTATGTATAAAAATGATTATGTATAGATGATGGTGAAATGTGGCATATATGCTATCTATATTTGCTGAGTTTAACACCTCCAGCTGGGTGAAAACTCAATCAGATGTGTCATTTCTAGCATAGGAGCCAGCTAAGATTAAGAGAAAGATATGCTCATATTCTCCCAGAATCAGTGGTCCGGAGATGTGAACCAGCTGATTGTGCACCCCTACTCCAAAGAGTCTAGCTATAAGAGAGTGTGGAGTGGTGGTGGAAAATAGAGGATAATCAGAGGGGGGATCATGATGTTGATTGAACTGATTTATCATGTCCCACAATTCAGCAGGAAGTTGCTGAGGGAGTAGATCAAAATGTATCTCAGAATCAGAATCTGAGTCATAGGGATCCTCATAATGATAATTGACATCAAAGATCATGCCCTCTCTAGGCTCTGGGTCATATGGGGGTATCCGTGAAAGTAGATATGTCGGGAGGTCACTGAAATCCTCATCAAAAATTACTTCATCCTCATCAGTATTCATCTCTGATTCATCGGAGGCTGTCTCTTCAGGCTCGAAGTCGAGCCATCTATTAGATTGACTAGGATGATAGGTGCGTCCCCAGCTCATTCTACTCAAAGCTTCACCCTCATATGCATTGGGCTCCTCAGTAATTCCTGCCTCGAGTAGCATATTTATTTCCTCATACAAGTTATCCATAGCTACTTTTGGCTTTCGAATGTCAGGATCAGGGATAGGAAGTGTCGTCTCAAAATCTCCAGCTTCCGAATTAGGGATGTAGGTGAAAGAAGATGAGTGCAGATCAGAAGGTGTTCGATCTAGCATAGTTTCACCTACTATGGGAAGTGGCTTAGGCTGATTAGTAGTGTCGCATGTAATGTTTGCCTCAAGATCCATATCCTCAATTGGATCTACTTTCCTTGTCTTGATTGGGTTATCTAACCTGAGAGGTGTCTCCCAGGATTCAGGATAATCTGATTGCAACTCAGTCCTGGAGATATCAGTCCCTTTCTCCTCAATTTCAGATGAACCCATTCGGCATACTTCCTGCTCCTGTCTCATATCCATGCTAGATTCTTTTTCCCCTGAGTGATCTTCCAGTATCTGCTCCTGAGAATCTTCTGTGTGTCCTTCCGACATAATCATTTCGGATTCCTTGAGGTCTTCAAGGCTATTTTCCACTTGATATCTCAAAAGTAGTAGTTCTTGAGTTTCTCGATTTTGTCTCATTACCTTGTTATCTCTCCTGTTTCCCGAAGAAGCTCCATCACAACTTGTTGATGCAGAATCCAGCTTTGTCTTCGGTTCGGCCCAATGATAGCCTGGATTTTGTGTAGATAGGATGTGGCCTTTTCCTTAGCGCTCGCTATAGCTCTCTATATTCTATAATGCGGCCGCATATGCACTGGTAGCTCTTCAAGGGTTCCAGGGGGTGAATCAGGTCTACCCATGTTCCATGGGTGAGAAGCAGGAGTATGAAATCCATATCCTGGGTTATAAGATGAGGTCCTTTGAGGGACCGACTGGTATGGGTCATAATATCCAGGGTTAGGATATGGGATAATCATTTCGGTAACCTGAGGAGATGGATCAGGCAAAGCGAAAAGTCATCTTCTCCACCTTGGGTTTTGATCCCAAGGTTGTGTTGATTTAGTGACCCAGGCTCTCAGATAAGCTCGTGGGTCCAGCTCTTCTGGATCCTAATTAGGTCCAGATCCAATGTTAGCCATCGTGGCTCAACAAATAGAAGTGATTTGCCTCCTTAGGAGCAACTCCCAAGGTCCAAACAAGTGAGGTCGACGTGACCTCCTTCCGTGCATACACAGGCCAACCCCTGGGTTGGTGTAGCCACGCAAGACAAGGCTAAGGCCCTATCAATCAAATGGTCCTTATAGATCAGGTGACTAGATTTTTCGTTAGGGATTTAAATTCCTGAAGAGAAGTTCGTCGTATAACCGACTAAAAGTGAATCCCACCTCTCAAGCTAACCCAGCCAGTCTGGTTACGAGGGGACTAAGGGAAAGGTTCTTCCTTTGGCTTATGCCTCCGATTCCGTTGACCCCCAAGCCGCAGTCGTTTGACACTACCCCGCAAACCTAGTCACCAGGTTTGGCAAGAGAGATTAAACTCACCCAGTAGTACGACGACGAACTCGGGTTGATTTCGTGTTTACAAATTAGTTTTTAACCCGTTTTATTCAGTGGGGTTTGTGGTGAGTGGCCCACAAGGTGACCAAGCTCATCAGCTAACTAGACTTTATTAAGTCTAGGTTAGCTAAAAGTGTGGTCTCTAGTTGTGACCCTAAAGGTTCAACCTAAGTTGCATGCACTTCTAGGGTTTTTCTCTATTTCAGCAGACCACAAAAGTAATGTTGATTCTCTGATAATAATTGGAATCCAATTAATTTGAAATTTTGTAAGTAGATTCCTTTTTCAATTTGTTTTTCAGAGAATATTTTTTTGGAATTTTTACTATTTCAATTGAATTTTTAGGGAATTTTGAAATTCATGGGGTCAGATTTGGAACTTTGACCATTGGATGGTTTTTAGCTATGAAACATTATCAAATGACCTTCAAAAATTTGGGAAAGATATGGAAAATAAAGCTAATGCGATCAGCTTTCAAACCCCACCATTTTTAGTCAAAACAGATTCGTAGATTACTCGAAATTACTTTTTGAAATTTGAAAAATTTTGAATCTGGGTCAGTTTGACCCCCGTGTACTTCATGAATTTTTAAAAATTTATACATGGATTTTTTTAAAGTAACAATGGAATTTGAAAGATAATTTAAAAATAAAGATTTAGCCTGAATTTCAGAATTTTTTGCTAATGAATTTTTCGGCAATCGAATTTTTTAGTTAGATTTGAAATCTGGCCGAAAATCAGAAGATGGTGGAAAAGCTTTTAAAGAGGTTTGAATTGAAATCTAAGCTTTCCACCAAAAATGCTTTTTTTTTTCAAATCTTTTGCATGTTTTTTTTTCAAAAAGAATTTTTCTCAAAAGATTCAAAGAAAATATCTTTTTTTTTAAAAAGAAACTAACCTAGATTCGAAAAGAAACCCAATCTAGATTTTTTTTAAAATTTTTCTTTTTGATTTGAAAATGAGAAAAATATATATATTTTTTTTTCACAAAAGAGATTGCAAAAAGTAGATCTAATCCTAGGGTTCAGAAAATAAACCTAATCTAAGATAGATGATGTGCACCTGATTTTTCTTCACCGCGCTCGATGTGTGCGCAGATCCCGTTTTCATTCCATGTTGTCCTGCACATCAAAAACAAAGTAGAGGTAGATTTGTCAGTAATAGATTAAAAGATCGAAATCAAGAAAAATGACGTTGCCTCCCCGGCAACAGCACCATTTTGTTTGGAAAAATAGTAGCTTGCATTTTTTATAAAAGCATCATAGTATAGTTGCAAAATACGATCCAACAAAGATACTGTTTTGTAAAAATAATAAGACTTGAGTCTCGGTCATTTGTCTCTGGGAGGCATTGCTTTTACTTTCAAAATCGATCTTACTTTACTTTGTTTAGAATCGCATGCCAGTTTGTGATTATTATGTATTTATGTATGTAATGCTTAGTTGCAACAATGTTAGGAATCGGAAATAGGCAACTTGAATCACACAAAAAGAATGACAATTATTAAGCTCATGGTGATTTCAAACATATAGAGACAAATATATATATAAAAGCATTTTTTATTCATTCAGTGGGAGAGTTGTTTGCAACATGAAACGTAGAGGAAAGCTTGCATAAAAATGTTTGAAAATTAAACCTAGCTACGAGAAAATGATCGCATACAAGAATCGATGGGGGGATTTTGCATGCATCATTGGGGGAGAAGTAAGACTACACTACTAAGAAGTAAATAAAAGTAGTAAATATACGAAAAGCTAAGCTACTAATCTAGCAGAAGGAAGGGCATTTGGAGGTGGTCTCCGATGGCCTTTGAGTGGCTGAGATAAGGAGGGGCAGCCAATGGAGCTTAGGCCGACCCTTGGAGAGAGGTTGGGGAGCTGATCCAGCTTCCTGGCATGGAGATGGTGGCCTCCATGGTGGTGCTCCACTCGTGGAGGTGGAGGGGAGATGGAAGTGGCTAGCCTAAATGGAATGGATGCCAAGGAAGTGAATGGGTGCAAATGGCCACCCATTGGGTCTTTTTATAGACCTAAGGGAAGCTCTCTAGAGAATTATGGAATTCTCTAGAGAGGCCTATGGTGGGAGCTCGTGGGAGAGTGAGGGAGAGAGGGTGGATGGTGGTTTCTAGATCCACCAAATGTTGATCTAAAAATTGAATGGCTCTTGGTTGCTATTTTTGGCAACCAAGGCAACCACACATGGTAGAGAGTTATAGAGAACTCTAGGCTAGGAATTTTCATGTGGATGGTGAGTGTGGGTGTGTGTGGGTCGAAACTTAGGTGGCTAGGTTGATTAGGTTAGGTTCTACTGGGTTTAGGTCAAGGTATGTCTCAAATTAGGATTATAAACCCTAATTCACTAAGGTAAAATGCAATTACACTTAATACAAGTTTAAGTTGGTGTGTGGAAACTTAATTGAGAGTAAAACAACTCAATTAATTTAGGTCTAGGTCAATTGGACTCTCACTGAGTCCAATTGGACAGTGTGTGCTGAGATCAGGGCTCAATTGGACTCAATGAGTCCAGTTGAATAGGCTGATGGAATTGACTAAGATTCAAGTCAGTTAGGATTAGTGAGGACCTAATTAGGTCCTTAGGGAGGTCTAGAGGTGATGTACAAGGGTTAGGGCACCTTAATTTTGGTTCCTATAGGGTTGGAATTGGGTTTAGGGACTTAGAGATCCAAGATCGAGGCTTAAATCTCAAAACAAGAATTGGAGAGCAGTATCAGATGTCTAATAATTGTGTCAGACATCTTATACTCAAAAATCAGAAGTCCAGACTTGCTGTCTAGACATCCAATCGGAGTCAGGATGGATTTCGGATTCTGTTTTGGGTATTCTGCAGAAATTGGACATCTGACAAAGTGTCTGGACATCCAATAACACTGTAGAAGTGGGTTTGAAGTCTGCGGGAGATGGCTAAGGGTCATGGACGTCACATAACTATTCTGGACATCCAGATAAGGGTTGAAACTAGGGTTTTAGGGCTTCCTAGGGTGTTGTGACCTAACTAGCATTGCCCATGGATTTCTTAAGCGAATTCAGGCCTATGGCAATCAGCACTTGGAGATAGGGCCGCCCATGGTACCTGAACTGCACAATGCACTTACATGCCCCCAGTAGGATGGATATCCTAAGAGACAAGCGTCTAGAAGGTAATATGTTATCATCGTATCCTCAAGGTGAGTATATACTCCACCTCTCCTGCGGCGGGAACACTTCCAATCAAATTGTGTTTTCAAGCCTCTCCTAAGTCAAAACTAAGAGAACTAAATATCTTTTAAGAAAGAAAGAAATTACGTTGATTACCTGACCAAGTGTTTGAAATTTGGATGCTTGGGTTACAAGGACCCGTAAACCAAAAGGTAGAACAAGACTCCAGGTACTACCTCACCTTTTAACACAAACCCTAGCTTTCTTTCCTCAACCTCTTGAGGAATGGTCCGTAACTTAACTCCTACTTAAGTTTTTAAGTCCACAAAGGACAGTAAAGGTCTAAAGCTAGTAGCTCATTTAGCTTTAAAAGTTTGACCCTAGAATTAACTTAGTCTAACCTAGAGTTCTGATTTGCTTAAGAATGCAGGACCTAGCCAGTTAAGCTTAAAACTTTTTTTTTTTTTAATGCAAATGTATGCAATGAATGCACTATGCTATGTATATCCCCAAGTACACCCCCCATGCCTAAAATCTGTAATGTCCTCATTGCGTAGAAGGATATTACCTGGGTTAGAGCTAGGCTGCCGTTCTTTTGTTAGCAGCCAAATAGCCAAAGAACCTGCAAATCTGGTTCAATGATTGCAGAAATAGGCCATAAAAATGAGCAAAGTAATGCTGGCCTAGAAAATAGGTAACCTAGGATGTTGGCGAGCTGATGATGAATTTTGATAGCAAATGCTCGCCCAACTAAGATGGGAATGAAATCTTCCCAGGTCACCATAGGAGGTTCTAAAGGATAAACAGGTATAACAACCTCCAAAGAGGTAGGGGGAGGATGACAAGCATCCTCCAAAAGGAATGGGGATGGAATGGTGCAGAGATAAACCCCCAGGGCAATGGACAGACTAAAGAAATCATCAATCCATACCCGATACTCCATTACGGGAAATATTGGTTTGTTTAGCCCCTCGGTCAGAACAAAAGTGAGAAATTCTCTAAGGCAAGGATCGTCTAGGGTGTCCAAGTTTCGAGGTTGCGGGATGGCCATAAGATCTAGGTTGGGTTTAATCAGCTCGGTGCCCATCATTAACACTCTTTCCAAATCCTCAATTGCATCCCTAGCATTCCTTGCACCATCACATTTATCTTCCTACTCTTCATCAGTCACAATTTCGCTTTCAGATATAAGCGAATCAGAGGGTGACTTCGAAATGAATGAAGGTAGGTTGGAAGCAACACATCTAGGGATTATCCTATCAATGTCATCCCCGAGTTTTTGTTCTTTACTCAAATCTTCCTCGGAGTCTATATGTGAATCCACATAAATCTTAGAAGTTGCTTCCAAATTTTCCATCATTTCATCATGAGGAGAAATATCATCAACGGTTGTGCTAAGGAAACCTAATTTGTAAAATTTGTGACATCCTCAGGAACTAACTCTTCAAATAAGACATAATCACCCTTAGTGTCACCCCAAATCTTGAATGTAGGTTCCTCATATAATTCATCTTTCTCCTTATCATATGATTCATCATATACCCGAGGTCTAGAATCATTTAATATTTCAGCAAATCCCCTAGGGTGCTCTATCTAAGGTAAATGGTTTACACTGGTAACATCAGACTCCTCAGATAGGTCAATTTTTTTAGGGTTAGGTTCCCTAAGGGTGGGCTTGAGTTCCATCTCGTGATCAGAAGGGAGGGTAGGATTAACAACTTGACTTCAACCCACTTCATCAAATGTCATGAAAATACTATCATCTGGGTCGAGGTTTTCCAATGGTACCATCATTCCCTTCTTTTGACTCCAATATAATTCAGGTGGATACTCAACCTTATCATCATCTTCCTCAGGTTGCCACCTTTCTTCATCCAATGCATAGCTACTTTCATATGTATCTTCCTCCCACTTAAGGCGTGGATCTCTCAAGGAACTGTCATCTAATGGGGAGGTTTCAAAATCGAACCTCGAAAAGTAGCTACTCTCCCCAGAATTTCCCTCCAGCTTAAAGTGTGGCTCTCCCACGGGAGATGCATCTATTGTAGAGGGGTGTACGTCATCCTCAATGGGGTAGATTGGGTGGCTAATTTCATCTCTTTCTTATTGGCCTTCTCTCGAAGATTCTCTTAACAATTCAATCATTTCGTTTTGCATTTTCTATATTTCCATCTTCAAAGAGGAGAGGTCATTTCTATCATGAGAGAAGTCAAGCTCAGGCTTATAGTACCAAGGAGTGTCAGTCCAACCATTATAATTATTCAAGGAGGGTGGGTTGGGTATTTATTTGGTGTGTGGGATATTGGGCAAGCAAATCCCGCTCCTAGGTTCTACTCACTAATTTGGGGCTTAACCAGGCCAATACTTCTATAATAGGAGTAAAATGGATCCTAATGATTGTCATTATGTCCATCAAGAGATGGACCATCTCGGCATCTGGGAGAGAAGGATACAGAGTGGGGGTGAGGGTGTGGGCAAGAAGTGAAAGGATGAAAATCAATGTGGTCCATTCTAACTCACACCTCAATCAGAATTCCCCAAGCAAAACACAATTCAAACAGGACTTTTTAGGTCTTTCCCAATTTAGGCTTTCGATTTAAGTCAGATTGTAGGTGACAATACAATTTG
Organism: Thalassia testudinum; assembly: GCA_037157565.1. Taxonomy (NCBI): domain Eukaryota; kingdom Viridiplantae; phylum Streptophyta; class Magnoliopsida; order Alismatales; family Hydrocharitaceae; genus Thalassia; species Thalassia testudinum. Next base: position 127,510,345 of record JAZHRO010000031.1, read on the forward strand.
TTCAGTCAATTAACGCACTTATTGTTGACCTACGGCTCGCCTAAGATGACCTAGTTGGAGCTCAGGTGTTCTTCCCTAAATCTCAAATGGTAAAGCAACTCCAAAGATGGAAAATCGAGGGATGCAAGTATGCCTAAGCCTTCTTTTGAAGCTGTGCTTTTGCGGTGCTTCTCAACTACCCCCAAAAATCCATGACAGGGTATCCCCCTCTTTGGATTTACAAAACCTTTGATCTCAAGTTCTGAATACTTCAGAATCCAACGGTAGGAGGGCTCTTGTCTTAGTATTTCCAAACCTATGGAGTGTCTAAGAGTGTGCCGTGGTGCAAGCGAAATAAGTGTGCATACACCACAAAAGATTTTGAATTTTGAATCGCATGCCAAGTTTGAAAATCAAATCCTTGGTTTTTTAGATGTCCCTCCTTTAATTAGTCCTTTTTCAAGAATATATGTGACCACTTAGTAGATTTATTCAATACAGATTAGGTGATCTTCGCATTAAGTCCAAATGCAATGCATGATCAAGAATAGGATGTAGAGTAAGAGAATGCGTACCTTGCTTCCAGCAATCAACGATGCAAGAATGCACGCAATACATAGAAGTAAATCTAGAGGCTACTCATACAGACCTAAATGGTTCGTCCTAGGGCAAGCAGCTTCTAGAAGGCAGCTCATTTTTTTTTTTAATTTTTTTAATCCACTTATGCACAAGAAAATAAAAGTAAACAATCCACGGGAAAAAAACCTAAATCTAAAGAAAAGGGAATAGGCTCCCAAAAATTACCCAACACAGGCCTAAAACAAAATCAGGGAACAAACCCCTCAAAATATACCCTAGAACAAGGGTTTCAAGCCAAATATGCAATAAAAAAATTAAATCTAAGGTCTTAATCCTACTCTAATTAAATTAGAGACTAAATGATCGTCGCGTCCTCGTCCTTCCCCTCCTTTGCAAGGTAGCTCGACCAATTCTTCCTTTGGCTACATCAAGGGTCGCCTCTCAGGATGGCTGATTCCTCGCACAGAAAAAAAAAATAATAATTGGTCAAATCACTGTGCAATTGAGAAATAATCAAAATAAAATCAGGTGAAATTATTGCATCTGTTGCCTCCCCGGCAACGGCACCATTTGACGAGTCGATTGTTCTCTTTTCAAGTCTTTGTAGTTTTATGTGGTGGAAAAATTGACTAATCAATAAGTAAAATGACCACTCATAGAAGAGCGGGTCGTGTCCACCGGGAGGCAATGACGTATTTAAATTCGCACCGGTTAAAAACGTATGTTCGCAGTTAGCTTAGACGAGAATCGAGCCAAATCTGCCTTAAGATTAAGGTAGCATCAAGAGAACATGCTGAAATGGCAATTTTGAACAACTAGAGGATATTTTTTGCAATGCAGATTCAATAAAATATTAATGAAAGTTGGCAATGGTAGAAAATGTAGATATTAATAGCCCTTTTACTGTAGCAAAATAGGGGATTTCTTCCCCTTGGTCGTGCACGAAGAGGAAGGAACGACCGGAGGCGTGAAGCTCGGAGGAAGTTCTTTGGACCGAGGGCTTCACAGCGGTGGTGGTGGCGAGTCATGAGGTGGCTGGAGCCAGCCGGACGGAGCTCCAGTGAAGGTGGGTTATGTTGGTGGCTGCACCTGCTGGAGGAAGCGCAAATGGGCACACGTGGAGGCTGCTACAGGTGGTGCGTACGGAGGCTGCTGTTGCGCACACTGAGCCTGCACGGACTGCTAGAGCATACTGCTGGCCGCACTACTGCAAGGCGGGCACACGGCGGGTAGGCAGAAGTGTGTTGGAGAAGTGCTGTAGGCTGGTGCTAATGCAGGCGAGCGTGTGCAGCCGGATGCTTGCGTGAAGAAGAATGCGCGCTTACTGTGCCCATGAAGAGGAGCTGTAGGGTGCTGGCAGGCGTGCACTGGAAGCTGGAGGTGATGCAGGCATGAAGTGGAGGTGAGGCGCAGCAAGGGTAGTTGTTGCTGCAGGCGTGCTGAGGGGCACATGCTGGAATGCAGGCATTGCAGGCTGGAGATGGAAGGGGAGTGCAGTGTAGCAAGCATGAAGGCGGTCTTGTGCAGTAAGGGCTTGTGCCATGGATGCTTCAGGAGGTGCGGCGCAAATGTGCAACCGGAGGCACGGGCATGAAGTGAGCGGCCGATTGTTGTTGGAGTGGGGGGTCGAAGCTTCAGACGTCCAGGAAAATTCTCGGATGTCTTAACTGACTGAGAAGATGAAAATGCAGTGGTTGCGGCGGTGGTTGTTGGTGACGATGGTGAGGGTGGTGCACGCTGAGGTGCTCACGGTAATGCAGACGAGCTACGAATGGTGGTCTGGCCTGACACACCATACACCCACGATGGTGGAGGCTTGTCACCACGGTTTAGGCTGGCAGTGTGGAATGGAAGAGAGACGAACTCTCTACATAGTGGTGGGTCAAGGGTGGAGGCCTCTCGAGCTCGGCTGCCTCCTCCTCTGTTTTGAAATCAGCTGCCCCGACCAGATCCAACACATCCACTCCTCTTTGATTGGGTTCTTCACTGCGGTAGCTGGAGGAAGAAATGTAGCTATTGCACGTAGAAGAAGAATAAAAAAATAATGATAAAATATTATGGTTATTTATATACAAGCCCTCAACTTTTATGTTAACCTAAATTAATGCATGCAATGTACCTAATTGGTTAACTAATTAAATGAATGCAATTCTAAGTTAATTATAAATGCATTTAAATATGAATGTGATGCATGAATTATGTAATTAAATTAGAAATATGAATTAATCTATTTACATCCTAATTTATGCTAAATAAATGTTAGAATTAACTTAATGTCTAGGCACTTAAATACTTAAATAGCCCACAAATATGGGCTAATCAGTTGTCCACAGCCCAGCTCACAAAAATGAACAATAATTCCCAAAGCACTTAAGGAAGAAGCAGGGAAGTAGAATAAACCAAGGAGATATACACTGGGTTCACCCTTGTGTTAACCCCATAAATAAAAGTAGGGAAAAGGATGTCGTTCGAAAAGATGAAACTCTAAGCAAGATCACCTAGGGTCGTAGAAACCCAAAGTCCATTTTAATGGCCGCCTAATCAGTCTTTCACTCTTTTCACTAGATGCTTAGCACTTAGAGTCCTTTTCGAGTTTTGGGTGGGTCGGGTAGCCGTAAAAAGTTATCCTGGAACTCTCAAACTCGAAAAGTTCAAAAAAATTAGAAATGAAGAAAGAAAAAAAAAAATTGTGCATCTTCTCTTTTCAAATATGGAGAGGGCTTGGATGGTATGCATTCTGGTAGACACTCAGGCATTGTTAAGTTTTTGTAATTAGGTTTTGGGGTTGAGATTTTCTAAAGGAATCTACGAATTTTGCCTAACTAATCAAATCTTGATTCTACTTTTATACATAGCATTTAGGTTAATTTTGCTAGATACTAGCAAAAAGTAAGCATGGGGGTATGATAAACACACATGAATTCATGATAAAATGCTTATTTATGATAGTTCCTAAGCTTAGCATTGAATATCTTGTTATAAATACTGCATAACATCCATTGCATGGCATTTAGGATAGTTGTGCATTATTGATGAGCATGTTTTGCGAATTAAAATTAGGTTTTGGAGAACCCATCGTTGTAGCTCTCAAAACGCATCTATCAGATAAAATTTATAACTGAAACTCAAAAAGTGAGTCCCAGGTCAAACATGGGGAGGCAAACATTTGGTTTTGAAAATCCGCATTTTTCTTTTTATTTATTTTTATCATTTTTTTCTTTTCTAATTTTGTTATTATTTTTAATAGGGCAAGAGATCGGGATGATGAAATCTAGCTAATCTACTTGCAAAATATAAAGAGAGAGAGAGAAACAATCATGCTTTTTTATAATGAAATGTTTATTACAACTAGGAAAGTGGGAAAACTATACTATGAAAGTGATAAAGATAAAGATAGGTGAGAGAAATCCCCCTCAACGATTGCTAGGAGGATGACTCACTCTGACGTCGCCTGGAGGAAGTTGTTGAGGAGAGGGATGAAGCCAGATGACAGAGGGTGGGGTAAGAAGGCATCGCGGCGAGGATCTTTTCGAAGGGAGGTGAGAAGAAGGCCACGGGATGCCCCACGAAGGGGACGAGAGGTGGGAACAAATATTTGTTTTCTACTCTAGAGGAGCATCCTGGGCTTGGGACAGGCTCTCTTTAGAGCCTTGGAGGTGGTGAAAGGAAGAAAGTAAGAGATGGTTTGGAGTGGTGGTGGGTAGGTCCTTTTATAGTGGTGGGGAAGAATGAATTCGCATCTGGGTCATTACTGATGTCCGTAAATGTCGTTACAGATCCCTGCAACTGTCGTTGAAGATACACCCTTCAATTCCTCTTGCTGCCGTGCACAGACCATTAGGCTCAAGTATGCGTCACTAAAGATCTGCCCCCTCCCGCTGGAACACCCTACTGGCATTATGCTCGCACACCCACCGTTTAATCTTTGATCAACGGTCAAGATCTCATGAAGGCAATGCACTCAGATCACATGCTTGATCCGCATCAGATCGGGCATTGGCTGGGGCGTGGTCTTGCGCGTGCGAATTTTTTCAGTGCCGCTGCACCACGTAGCGAGGTCAGTACCACTCGATGAAGATCGCACGGCCCAATTTGCTGCTCGCACTCACACTGTTGATTACATGCACCTGCAGGGATTCGATCGTGCACATCCATTGCTTGAGAGCTCCTGTTGTGACCATTGCGCCATCACGTTAGATTATTGAGCGAAGCGATCAGATGGCTCAAGCTCTCAACCATTGGATGGAAATCCAATGGTCCAGATTCAAAGTTGGTGGTCTCGTTAGATGAAGCAGGTGACGTGGAGCTTTTACAACCATTAGATTTGAATCCAATGGTCGAAACTTCACAGATGCAGCTTTGGAGGAGGGGCTGCGGCTAGGATGGAGGGATGCGATGGCACCACGTGGCACCATCTTGGCCATCCACATTCTTCTTCTTGTAGAGGGTGCTATGGTGCTTGGATCGAGTTGATTTTCATGTTGCCGAACTGCGATCATCGCTTCGGATCCATCCGTATGGTTGGATTTTTCATTCAAAGCCCAATGGATGTTGCATTGCCCCCTGGCCATTCATCTTTCTCGGGCTTCAAATGATGCTAGAGGACTCCGATCTAGACGATTTCATTAGCGTTAGACTCTGATCGTCGTCCTGATTAGATCTGTATGGTCCGATCATCCATCAAGGGCCCTGAAATGAATCTCCTTCTCTCCTGACAATAAAAAGGACCTAATTAACCTAAAATATATACAACTACTCTAAATGCAAAATGATGCATGCTATGCAATATTTATAACATGAAATGCAAATCTAAGCCTAGGAACATGCATGATTAGGCATTTTAACTTAAATAGATGTGTCTATATCATACCCCATGCCTATCATTTGCTAATTCCTAGCAAAATTAAACTAAATGCTATGTATAAAAATAAAATTAGGATTAGATTGTTTAGGCCTAAGTTTTTTATTAACAATAGAAAATTTCAACTATGGTCCTAAATAATGAAAACTCAACAATACACAGGTGTCTGCCAGAATGTAGACCGCCCAAGTCCTTACCTTATTTGAAAAGGGAAGATATATATTTTTTTTTAGTTTTTTCTTCTTATCTAATTTTTTTGGACTTTTGGAGTTTGAGACTTTTGGGATAACTTTTTACGGCTACCCGACCTACCCAAGACTTGAAAAGGACTCTAAGTGCTAAGCATCTCGTGAAAAGAGTGAAGGACTCACTAGGTGGCCGTTAAAACAGACTTCAAGTTTCTACGACCTTAGGTGACTTTGCCTAGAGGTTTATCTTTTTGAATGTTAGCTTTCTCCCTACTTCTTTTATTTATGGGGTCAGCACAAGGGTGAACCTAGTGTATATCTCCCCGATTTATCCTACTTCCTTGTTTCTACCCTAAGTGTTTTAGGAATGGTTGTGCATTTTTGTGAGCTGGGCTTTGGACAACCAGCCAATGGGCTGTTATCCACGATAACTTGCCAGCCATACTCGTGCGGTGAAGTGTGGTTTTAATTTTTTTTTTTTTTCACTTTTTTCTATTTTTTCTTTTTCTTTTGTTTTTTTTTTAAGTGTCCTCCCTGATCTAATATTTTCCTAAAGGTAGTACAACGAAAATGATCTTGTGGCTAGGCTCTGGACAACCGACCGATGAGTTGTTACCACTGACAACTTGTCAGCAGTACCACCCTAGATAGTTCATTAACTACCCAATTTCTGAAGAAACCCTTGAAAAGTGAGTTAATGCAAAAAGTGTGTAGATGCTTAGACTTAAAGTCCCCTCAAATCAGAGGGCTTGTTGATAAGTTGTATACTTATCATCCCAATTTATTGACCAATTAAAATAGAGATACTTGGCAAGGACTCGAGACTAAGTCCACATTCGAGTGGACAGCCGGGCTAATTAAGCCCGAAGATCTAAAGAGTCTAAGTGTTTAGGTCCTCTCGTATCATTTCCTAAACGCCTAAGATCTCTTCTACTAATTCTATTTTCTTTTTTTTTCTTTTTGATCTTTTTTTTAGAGAAACTAAAAGAAATTGTACGGAGTTAACAAAATGATTTCAAGATAAAGTATCCACCTCCCCATGCCTAAATGATGAATGTCCTCATTGTAGAAACAAAGACAGGAAAAGGGTAAGTAAATAGAATATCACCTGAATTTTGTGACAACCCAGTCAGCTCTGCAGAGAGAAAAGTGTATACACTTGCACTAAGTTTAATGCCTTCAGCTAGGCGTAATATACATACAAAGAAAAAATTGAGAATTCACAAGTACAAGTTAGAATCAAAACAAAAATATTGATCCTCAGCCCCTCCAACAAAATATGTCCACAGATGTGGACCAAATTACTATGCAAACCCATGCCCTAGGGTCAAGTTGTTCTAAGGTTCTAGATGAAAACCATCCAGAATTGAAGATTGTTGTATTTAGAGGGTCGGGCCTGTAGTTTGGTGGTGTGCAACCCAAGACTAAAGTGTCAGACAAAAGGTAGATTTGATTTACAAGGTTCAAATGTCCACTTAAAATTCAGCTCAGAAAGATAGTCAATTATTCCAAGCTTGGGTCGCACATCAAAGGTATCGTAAGGGTCCTGGTAAAAAGTAGGTGGTTTTAGGTCAATAGGAACCCTCAGGTCCAAAATTGTAGTTCCCATAAAATTAGCCTTCTAGATTTTCATTGCTAAATTCCTATCGTCTAAAATCAACAATTCTGGGACCTCCAAATCGTTGTACACCCCATCTAAAGTACCCAAGTCCAACAATTGTGGCTCAATCAAGATTGACTTGGGTCTGGTCATCTCAAGAATATCATATTTAGCTCTTCAAGGTGTGGTTGAACAATGGGACTACTGGTTGAATCATTAGGAGTTAGATCCTCCAAGTTAGCCCCAACCGAGTCAGAATCTTCAATGGTCGGCCTATCAAATGGTTCGTCATACTCCTCTGGCCCATTTGTCTCACTAAAATCATTTTCCTTACCTTCAAGTGAGACATCACTCAGAGATTCCTCACCCTCAGAATAAAAGATTTCTTGATCCTCATTTATATATGTCTCAAAATCATATGTCATTTCATGGTCCATGGAAACATATTTGTCATCGTTCCCTGGGTCAGGGATCTTGGGTGAATTAATCGGTTCATCATCCTCAATTGGTTGCTCTAGCCCAACTTGGTCATCCTTGGTCTCAGAATATGTTGTTGGTGCTAGAGCACCACGATAATTTATTTTGATGATAACAAAACACGTGTCATTTAACATTTGCACTTGGAGTCTTAGATTTTAGGAAAATTGCAAATGGTGACGTGTTTAGACGGAGTTCGAGCTCGCATCTAGGATGGATTGGAGGAGCTTGATGAAAAACAGAGGAGATTCGCGAGGAGTGATGGGTTGAAGATGGAAGGACAAGAAGAATAGGATAGAATTCCATTTTATTCCTTTCCTGTACTTTTGCCGTTATTTTGTTGCTCTTTATTTTTTTACTTAGATTTATGTTAAAGAGCCTCAAAGTACCCTAACAGTAGTCCTAGGAACACCGGCACAACCCTAGGATACTTAGGTTTTCTGTAGAGAACTTAGAAAACCAATATAGGGTTCAAACAGCATTTCCAGACGTCTAATTAACAAATCAGACGTCTGATAAAGTGTTTTAAGACATCTGATAACATTTAGGCTGGACACAGTTAGTTCTGTCTGATGAAATCAGACGTCTAGACCTTAAACCAGACGTATTAGGAGACGTCTGATGTCTTTGCCAGATGTCCAATTAGTGGACCATTGGCTGGTTTAGCGAACACTTGAGGATGTTACCGTTAGAGCCTTATCAGACGTCCTTAAGCCCTTCCAGACATCTGATAATTTACCGTTTTGCCTCGACTGACCCGAAAATCTCTTCTCAGAGATTTTTTAGCCGTTGCAAATCCATTCCCACGAAAAAGTAGGTTTCCAGACGTCCAGACATAGTGCCAGACATCCTATATGTCATCTGATGGACTTGCACAAGAACCCTGTTTAGATTTGATCCAAGTCAGGAAGAGACCCGCCCAAAATCAGACGTCTGACCTTATTATCAGACGTCTTAAAGTGATCTTCCATACGTCTGATGCTAGAATTAGACATCTGATAAGCCTGTCAGAACAATGATTGTTCCTGATTTCGGGCTGATTCACTTGGGCTTTGCACCCAATGGCTATGGAAGCTTTTCTAAGCCTTCCAAAGCCTTCCTAAGGCCTCTATAAATAGAGGGGAGCCTTTGACACACTAACATATACCAAGAAACACAAGACACACCTTGCAATACAGTTTCAAACCATTTTGTGTCTCTCTTTCTCTCTAAGCGCTATTTCTTCATCTTGAGAGCATCAAGCCTTCGCGCACCCACTCTCCCGCCGTAGTTCACGAGAGCGAAGTTGCGCCGTCGCGTGGCTCACGCATCTGCATTGTCGACGCACTCCTTTCAAAGGGAAGCATCCTAAATCCTACAGAAGCTTAGGTTCAAAATTACTTTGTTGGATCTATAGGACTACTTGTTTATTTTATCTTTGTTATTTGGTTGGGTATTCGCTTTGCGAATTCCCGTCTCCTTCGAGGGACAAAATCCTTCTCGTGAAGAGAAGGGGTTGAGGAACGCTACCCTCGCACTTGTAGCATGGTTGTATTTGAGGTTGAATCACCCTCATTTTAAGTGATTCGTTTAGTGGATTTTGATCAACTTGGTTGATCAGAAAATGCTAACTCGAGAGGGTTAGGTGGTGGTTTTCACCCGATTTGGGTTTCCACCTAAAAATTCTTGTGTACTTGTGTGTTTGTCTATTTTGTGAGTTTGTTTATATTTATTTCCGCAATTATTACGTCACCCCCTCCGAGTAGGGAATTTCACATTTGGTATCAGAGCAGGTTCTTGCTATTCGGAGTAACACCCAGCAAGAAGATCTATGGAGGGAAGCAGTTTCGCGGGTAGGATTTCGGGGGCCAGTCTACGACTCGTCCGCCGTTCTTTGATGGGAGCAACTACGCCTACTGGAAGCTGCGGATGAAGACGTGGCTTCAAGCCACCAATTTCACAGTCTGGGCCAGGTGCGAGACCCCCTTCAACATTCCAGAAAAACCCGCCGGAGGATACTCGCAGCAGCAAATTTGTGAACTCTCGCTCAATGCGAAAACAATGAACGCGTTGTATTGCGCACTCAGCTCGGAGGAGTTCAACAGAATCTCGCAATGCGCTACCACATACGAGATTTGGCACACACTTGAGGTAACTCACGAAGGTACCTCTAAGGTAAAAACCTCTAAAATTAATTTACTTTCTCAAGAACTTGAATCTTTTTCTATGAAGCCTAACGAATCTTTAAGTGAGATGAATAGTAGGTTCACTCTCATTGTAAATAATTTGAAAGCATTAGGGAAGACATTCATCAAGGGGGAGCTTCAAGGGAAGCTTCTTCGTTCCCTCGGACTGGAGTGGGAACAGAAAGTCACCGCCATCGAGGAGGCGAACGAGGTGGAGGAGCTAAACATGAAAGATCTCCTAGGCAATCTAATGGCCTACGAGACTAAGTTGAAGCAAAAAAAGAAGGATACACCAGAGCCTAAACCGAAGAAGACTCTTGCCTTCAGAGCTGCATCGGATAGCGAGGTAAGTTTCGACGACGAAGACTTTAGAATTTTACTTAAAAAATTTTCCAAGTTTTGTAGGGAATTAAAGAAAGAGAAGACGGAGAAGAAGGAGAGCCCGAGACGTTGCTACCACTACAACGAGAAAGGGCACCTACGACCAGAGTGCCCTCTTCTCAAAAAGGAGAAGAAGAAGGAAAAGGAGAAGAAATCTAAGAAGAACGCGTTCCAAGCCACTTGGGACGGTTCAAGCTCGGAGGAAGAAGAAGAAGAAAAAGAAGAAACCGCTTGCTTTGGTTTCATGGCCAGAGGAAGCGACAGCAAAAGCGGAAGCGACTCAAAGAACGAGGTAAGTTACGAAATATAAGATGCTTTTAATGAGCTTTTTGAAGTTAGTAAATCACTAAAAAGAGAAAACAATAGCATGAAGAAGAATCTTAGTTGTCTTAGAAGTGAAAATGAAAGATTAGAAATAAAACTTAAGGACCTAGAAAGTAGCTCTAGTCCTAAGGATCATAACCTGTTGTTTGAAAATAAAAATTTAATCAATGAAAATACAAAACTGATTGAGGAAAATGCTAGTCTAAAATTAGAAATTTCTGATTTAAAGACTAAGATACATATTATAGAAAAAGAAATCGCATGTCTTAGGGAAAATTCTAACAAATTAATCAACAAAGTAGATAATTTTTATGGCCCTAAGGTTGAGAAAGGATCTCCATCAAGGAGACCTGCTAATCGATCCGGATCCAAGCTCACTTGGATACCGAAGAAAAATTTGGAATCTTATTTTGTAGGGTTCAGGGATAACTACAACACAAAGGACTGGACCTACAAACTAAAGGCTGGTCAACTTGAGTTGGGAGAACCAAGGAGTAGACCAAGGAGCAGAACAAGAAGATCGACGAGACGGCGAACAATTGATGGACCCGCCGCACGTCGACCGCCAGACTGGAGACCGACGCCGATGCCCGGGCCTCCAAGCTACGGATGGGAGCCCCATCCGATGTGGCATCCACCACCACCATTTGGGCCATTTTATTGGCCATGATAGGTGAGGTAAAATCATTTACCCTATATTTTTATCATTAGCATTTAGATAGGGGGAGTTAAAAGTTATGAACTAATTGTCAATTTTTAAGGGGGAGATATAAGGTAGCTAAATTTTCTTTAGAAAGGGGGAGAAAAATAATAGCTATCTTGTTGTTATAAAAAGAAAAAAGGGGGAGGACATCACCTCTGTTAAAAAAAATTTATAGAAGAGCATGTTTTACGGGAGAGTTATAGGAAATGTAAAATCAATTAAACCTTCTTGATAATGTCAAAAAGGGGGAGGATTTTTTGCATTATTATTTATGGTTTTGTCATCATCAAAAAGGGGGAGATTGTTGGTGCTAGAGCACCACGATCATTTATTTTGATGATAACAAAACACATGTCATTTAACATTTGCACTTGGAGTCTTAGATTTCAGGAAAATTTCAAATGGAGACATGTTTAGACGGAGTTCAAGCTCGCATCTAGGATGGATTGGAGGAGCTTGTTGGAAAACAGAGGAGATTCGTGAGGAGCGATGGATTGAAGATGGAAGGACAAGAAGAATAGGATAGAATTCCATTTTATTCCCTTCTTGTACTTTTGTCATTATTTTGTTGCTCTTTATTTTTTTACTTAGATTTATGTTAAAGAGCCTCAAAGTATCCTAACAGTAGTCCTAGGAACACCGGCACAACCCTAGGATACTTAGGTTTTCTATAGAGAACTTAGAAAACCAATATAGGGTTCAAACAGCATTTCCAGACGTCTAATTATCAAATCAGACGTCTAATTATCAAATCAGACGTCTGATAAAGTGTTTTAAGACGTCTGACTGTTGATTCAGAAGTCTGATAACATTTAGGCTGGACATAGTTACTTCTGTCTGATGAAATCAGACGTCCATACCTTAAACTAGACGTCTTAGGAGACGTTTGATGTCTTTGCCAGACGTCCAATTAGTGGACCGTTGGCTGGCTTAGCAAACACTTGAGGATGTGACCGTTAGAGCCTTATCAGACGTCCTTAAGCCCTTCCAGACATTTGATAATTTACCATTTTGCCTCGACTGACTCGAAAATCTCTTCTCAGAGATTTTGTAGCCATTGCAAATCCATTCCCACGAAAAAGTAGGTTTCTAGACGTCCAGACATAGTGCCAGAAGTCCTATATGTCGTCTGATGGACTTGCACAAGAACCCCGTTTAGATCTGATCCAAGTCAGGAAGAGACCCGCCCAAAATCAGACGTCTGACCTTATTATCAGAAGTCTTAAAGTGATCTTCTAGACGTCTGATGCTAGAATTAGACGTCTGATAAGCCTGTCAGAACAATGATTGTTCCTGATTTCGGGCTGATTCACTTGGGCTTTGCACCCAACGACTATGGAAGCTTTTCTAAGCCTTCCAAAGCCTTCCTAAGGCCTCTATAAATAGAGGGGAGCCTTTGACACACTAACATATACCAAGAAACACAAGACACACCTTGCAATACAGTTTTAAACCATTTTGTGTCTCTCTTGCTCTCTAAGCGCTAGTTCTTCATCTTGAGAGCATCAAGCCTTCGCGCACTCGCTCTCCCGCCGTAGTTCACGAGAGCGAAGTTGCGCCGTCGCGTGGCTCACGCATCCACGTTGTCGACGCACTCCTTTCAAAGGGAAGCATGCTAATTCCTATAGAAGCTTAGGTTCAAAATTACTTTGTTGGCTCTATAGGATTACTTGTTTATTTTATCTTTGTTATTTGGTTGGGTATTCGCTTTGCGAATTCCTGTCTCCTTCGAGGGACAAAATCCTTCTCGTGAAGAGAAGGGGTTGTGGAACGCTACCCTCGCACTTGTAGGGTGGTTGTATTTGAGGTTGAATCACCCTTGTTTTAAGTGATTCATTTAGTGGATTTTGATCAACTTGGTTGATCGGAAAATCCTAACTCGAGAGGGTTAGGTGGTGGTTTTCACCCGGTTTGGGTTTCCACCTGAAAATTCTTGTGTACATGTGTGTTTGTCTATTTTGTGAGTTTGTTTATATTTATTTCCGCAATTATTACGTCACCCCCTCCGAGTAGGGAATTTCACATATGTATCCCCCCCGACAAGTGCCTGAGCGAGTTCAGACATTGGCTCTCTTGAAGAGGTTCATCTTGAGAATCATCCTAAGATTTGACTAGTGCAACCACAAATTTCATCCTCAACCTCAACAACTTCCCAAGTAGAAACTCACCTAGGTCCTAATCCCTAACACTTTGGAGCAAATCCAATAGAGAAATATTAAGTTCAATCATTTTGATCATAGGCTCCAATGCTTCAATGCATGGTGTTGGTTGAGCTTCTAAAGATTATATAGTGTTCCTCAAATTAGCCAACACCCTATCCTAGATCTGGTTCACTTGAACCGACTGGTTCGTTTCAAGTTTGGGTGGGTTTGGGATAAATCTAGGGGAGTCAAGATGTCGAGGTTCTCGGGTCCCTCCCTGAAAGTAGGTTATTCTAGGTTGTTCAAAGGATGGTGGCAACCTATATTCAAAGGAATACTGGGGAGGGTGGGTGTTATAATCATTATATCCTTCCTGATTGTAGATTAGGTTGGTTTGGTCATCAAAGGATGGAGATCTATAATCATTGTAGCTCTAGAAAGGATAGTAATCATAGACTTGTTGTCCAGGGTTAGGCCCTGGACACTGAGGTCCAGATTCATATTCCCAATCATAGTTTTCCCAGCTATTTGATGGGTAATTATGAGTCAAGTTGGGATAGTAATCATCTTGGGGAAAAGTGGTGGTAGGGGGATAGGATTGGAAATGTGTGAAAGATGTGGAAGGATACATTGTAGAATAGGAGGGAAATCAGAAGAGAGAAAGGAGCCCTATAGTACAAGCAATCAACCCTATCCTTCGGTGGGTTAGTGATGGTTATACAAAGTAATGCCAGGGAATATTTTGATGAGTAGAGTGAGTCAAAATATTTCCTCCCCGTCAACGGTGCCATTAAAATGATGTGTGGTTTTCAACTCAACTCAGTAATTAAGTTAAATTCACTTAATTAAGAATAGAAGAAATCACTTAGGTTAACTCGAAGTTGTGTCGGTTGTGTAGTATAGGGTCGAATTAACCTAACATTTTAGAAATTTTTACTGGTTGAGTCCAGGTCATTCACTAGAAGGTATAATATTTTTTCTCCAAATTCACCAATTTTCTTTTATCTCTTTATGTTTAGGAGGTATAACTAAGTTGATTTTTAAAGGATGAATTTGTCAAAATATTTAAGCTATAAAGAATATACAAAATTCCATATGAAACATATTTACTCAAAATGATCTACTTTATTAACAAGTAAACAAGCTAGTTTTTCAATTCAATTTCATTCTAAGAAATTAAGGCAATTAAAAGTTATTCTATTAAAACATGCCTTTTTACAATTAAGAACAAAAAGATAATGATGCAAGAAAAATTCGTTTATTTTTATTTATCTTTTCAGCCTCTCATCTTCTTTTTTCTTTCTTTTATTTTCTTCTCTATCTCTCGAACTCTCTTTCTTCTGTTGTTCCTGCCTTCTTTTCTTCTTATTCTTTTTCTCTTCCCTTACTCTTCTCCTACCTTCTCTTCTTCGCTTAGTTTTCTCCTTTATTCCTTAGTCTCTTTTCCTTAACACTCCTTAGCACCTGTGCCCCTTCCTTAGCCTTCAGCAGCTTCTCTTTTCCTTAAACTTTCAGCTGAACCAGGTTTTTTTGCTTTTTTAAGCAAAAGTTATTTTATTTGCGGCGAGGTCCTTTCAAGGATACACAGCACCCTGAGACCAGGGTGGGACTAGACCTTACTCGGTCATCGCCTAATCACAATTAGGTTCATTTTTGGTTCATTTGTTCATCGATTCACAGTCTCGAACCATTTCAGCTCAACCAGGCCTCCCAGGGCACAATCTCATTCATACGCCCCCAAGGGCGCACACCCGTAGGCATAAGCCCACACACACAGACACATGCAATGCTTAGATGGAATCGGTAACCAGTGCGCCGAGCACTAACGACTGCATAGCCAGAGAAACGAATTACTTTTATCCCCAGGTGCGCGCTCATGAACAACCGAGGTGGGACTATCCTACCCCTTCCAGACCTGAATTCAAATGTTCATAACTTTCTACCTAGAGCTCCAAATTCAATGATTTCAAGTTTGTTGGAAAGCTCTAAGGGTAATCTACACAATTTCAAGGTCAATATAATGTTTTAATGATGTTTTCCTTTTCAATTTAAAAGATGAAATCAGGGGTTCCTAGGGGGTTTTTTCTAGCTTAGAAGTAAAATTAAGTCAGGAGAGTCCTCAGATGGACTTCTCTCTTCTATTTAAGGGTCTGTACATGTTATATAAGTAATTTCGCTTCTGTTAGAATAGATTTTAAGCTCTTAAGCCCTTCAGAACATGCAGAGAAGCTTTTCACTTCTCTGAAAGCTTCAGAGTTTGATTTTTCAGACTTCAATAAGTGCAACAGACACTTAAAAGTGTTTCTAATCAATTTAGATTAATTCTAACGGTTATAACAAATCAATCTGGGTAGGTTTTAAGTTTAAATTTCATCAGAATAGTACTCCTGTTGGTTTGGGTTCGAAAGTAACCCAAATTGGCAAAAACTAAATACTCACACATTCATTAACCTGAGCTCACTTTAATCACTTTCAGATCATCAAATAAGATCTCAAAAATAGTTTTCACTCCTCAAAATCTCAATTCAAGCTCAGATCTCCATTATCAGACTCATATTTGACTATGGAAGCTCAAAAATTGACTTTCTGTTTAAAATCTTCTCCCAAGTAATTAATGCCTCAAAGAGAGTTTCTCATCATCTAGAACTTATTCAGATCTTCAAATAGTTGTTCTAACCTTAATTCCTAGGGTTACAGGCTCGTCGCCTGAACTTAAAAACATGTTTGTTCGATAGAGTCATGGGAAGATTGCTACAGTGTTCTAAAGGCTTAAATAGCTTCAGTGCATCACACTGAAGCTTCTGAGCTCATTAAATGCTCTTCAGATCTTTCCTAACAGACTTCTCCAACTCCACCAGAGTTGGGGAAGATGAAGTCAAATCCATAGCTCCAATGGCTAAATCCTGAAGCAAATATCTTCAAAACAATCAGTGGTCCTTATTATACTATTCTGGAGCTACTTAGCAAGTTCTAGAGGCTGTAACACAATAATGGCTCGCCGGAGCTCGTCGGAGCTCCGGTGAGTGCAGAAAAAATAAAATTGTATGCACAGATTGATAAAACTAACCATTTTTTATTTAGAAAACATTCTGAGGTTACAAGGAACCTCAGTATCACATTAAATTCTTCATTTATCCATTAAAATGTAAGATTTGACAGTGAAATTTGTTTTCTTAAAAGATTTGAGTGGTTAAAGCTCAAGACTTGTTTAACCACTCGATTGAGAGGTTAAATCAAGTCAACAGATGTTAATATTCATAAATATGTATTTAATTTATAGTTTGAATTGTTCCTGAGCCGCCATGGACAGTGAGCTCAGGAACTAAATTAAATTTGGGCATTTAATTATAGATGATAATAATAGGTAATATAATGTCGATTAGGGTTCATAAGTGGTGATAGATGATGAAAGAAACCACTGAAAGTGAAATTAAATTGACTATTGTCACCATGGACAGTGATAGTAGTTGGTGAAGGTGAGATATGAATTAGGCGTTTTGGTGATTTAATTAAACGATTAAGTGATTTAGAAGTGAACATGGAAGATACAACGAGGTGGACAGTGAATTAAAAGACAAGATTGAAGCTCTCGCGAGCTCAAGGAACTCGCCGGAGTTGGAGGAGATGAAACTAAATTCTAACATTACTCTAATCTAACTAACTAAACTAACTAACTAAGCTAGCCTACTCCTACTCTTACTCCTAATCTACTATTACCTAGAAGAAGGGGTCAATAGGGTTCCGCCGAAGGTTCATAGCGGACAACGAAATCAGAGGATTGAAGAAAGATCTCCAGCGGGTGGATTTGAGGTGGAGCGGAGGAATCCTAGGGTCAGCACCTGTGTCAAAGGTGCGGAAGACCACAGTAGATGTCCTCGGCTGCTTAAGATGGATGGAGGCAGTCGGAAAATGGAATGGGAAATCGCCGGAGTTTTGGACGAATAGCCTATCAAAGTTGGATACAGTGTTAGAAGAGGGAAGGGAGCCAACTTGAATAAAATCAGAGGTGTGAGGGGGTATTTATAGCAGTTTGCGGCGAAGAGAGTGGCAGAATCTACTCGAAGAAGGAGCTCGACG
The DNA here is from genome assembly GCA_037157565.1 of Thalassia testudinum. Classification (NCBI taxonomy): domain Eukaryota; kingdom Viridiplantae; phylum Streptophyta; class Magnoliopsida; order Alismatales; family Hydrocharitaceae; genus Thalassia; species Thalassia testudinum. Next base: position 127,527,820 of record JAZHRO010000031.1, read on the forward strand.
AGCTTAACCTCCGCCGTCGTCTCTGACGACGGTGAAGTTATCTCCCACTAAAAGATAGGATTCTTGGTTAATCCACACCAATGGATGAAGTGGAGGTCGTGAGCGCAAGCTGCAAGAGCTTGGACAAAGAGGAATGATGTTAGCAGGGCGATGATCGCGCGGTGGGGTGACTCGCTGCCGCCAGCCATTCGTTCGGCTGAAGAAGAGGAAGAAGACAAAGAGGGACATAAAAGTAATAAATCTTAAGGACCTGTGTGAGAAATAAGGAGTCGACTGTAATGAAAAGTAAGGACTAAAATGTAAACCCAAGTTTTGAAGGTTTATTTTAATTTAGATCTTTTTCAACTTTTTATATATGTTAGTAAATAAGCTAAATATTATGTTTACACCTTGAATTTAAATTTTTGACCTTTTTAGGTTAATTTATTAGATTAAGTAAAATCACTTAAGTTATTACATACTTAGTTTTACATTATATTTAAGTTACATAACTTATTAATTAAGAGAATGATTAATAGGATTTCGAGTCCAATTATTATCTAAAGTATTAATAATGTTAATTGAATGATAACATGTCATTTTTAACTTATTTTAAGGTCCTTTACTTAATATCCCTTATTTTATAATTAACCCTTATATGTTCATAACCTTAGCTAATTAACTAGGAAGACTAGTTAATTAGGGGTAATTAGAGATCATGATGAGTGTCTCAACATACCCCCAAGCCAAAGTTTTGCTAGTCCCTAGCAAAATTAACTAAGACTATGATGATTTAAAGCACTTGGGTTTAAATTATTATAAATAGTAACTATGCAGTAGGTCAGAAATTTTTTAAAGTTAAAACAATTTGTAAACAAGAATTTTATTCAAAATTAGAATTCTTCAAAAATCTCTTAATCTTTGTAACTATTCTTAACTCAAATTAGAATACAAAATGTTTTAAGAAAAACAAAACTGAAGGATTGAGAATTAAATTTTAACTCAAAAGCTCAAATAGATTTAAGTTAACCCCTTGTTTATGATATTTGACTTTTATCAATAAAAGCAAATTAACCAGATACTCATTATTAATCAAACTTAGAGTAGTAAAATTCTAATTTACTAGCCTACAACACTAAAGATTAACTTCTAGACCTAGGATTCTATCAATTCTTCTCCTTTAGGTCTCAACTTAAAATCTTTAAAAGCCAATTTCTTAAGCTTCACTACCCAATACCAAGGTTCAGTAGCTATGATTTTAAAACATCTGTGCTTAGTGAAGAGAATTGTCCTAAAGACATCCAAAGTTGCAAAAATCCCGATCTTAAGACATCACTTTCCAATCCCAATTATTCCAATTCAAGCCTTTGGCTTGTCTTTACTCAGGTTTGGTTGCTTTCTTCTCACCAGTTTTCTATCCCGAGGTCAACACCTTTTGTGTATATCTCCCCGGTGGACCACTGGGTCTCTTATTCCTAATTTTTTTTCTCCATATTTTTTTTTCTTTTTCTATAGGTTAGAACACCCATTTGTAGCGAGGTCTTCTTTCTATTTGATGGAAGGAAGAGTAGCATCCATTTGTAATGAGATGCTTTTATTTATTTGTGGAAAACTGCATAAGTACCCATTTTTAACAAGGCACTTAACTGCAGGGTGTTTTATTTATTTATTTCTTTTCTTTTTCTTTTCCCTTCTTTTCCCCCCGTCTCATTTTTCTTACTAGCATTATTCTCCAAATCCTTTTTCTAGGTGAGTGGCACATCCTTCACCCTTTCAAGAACCGCCTCGCGAAAATCCTTGGACTAAAGAGGATTCAGAATTGATCTCTTAACCTCTATGTTTTCGCGGTCTCAGATGTCAACAAGACAATTCTATGTGAGTGAATTTTAGATGTTTAGCTTACTTCGCTGTCAAACCAGAGCTTGGACAACAAAGCCCTTTACTCTTAGGTTCTTCAAATTTCTAGTTTCCTCCTATAGGATCCGTCAAGACAAAATTTACTAAGTCTAGTTATTTATCTCTAGCTTGTAAGTTTTGTAAACTAAAATTCTACCAATTCTCTATTTAATTAACTCTGAATATCTGGCTTTTTACTTAACTTTATGATAAAATCAAATTTTCAAAAAGCAAAAGGATACTTAATCTAATTGATTAAAAAATTATAATTCATTTCCAAAACTTAAGGTTAAAATCTTAACACACTTAGTTTCTTAATTCAAGTAAGAATAGAAAAGCAAATCTTAAAAAGGTTTAAAAGATTCCTTAATTCAAATAAAATCTTATTTTAAGAAAAAGTTTAAACACAAAAGTGTGTTTTTACAAAATGTTTAAGTAAAATCTAATTAAGGATTGAATGCTCTTAAATACTTATATATATTATATATACATTTTAAACTTCTAACCGAAAAGAAAATTAAGCTCTTAATTATAATATATATATATATTATTCTTCTTTTCTTCTTAATTAATAATGAATAAACCTCTCTTATTATTTTTATGAATTTTCTCTTTCAAATTTTTATATTTATATATTTTTATTTTTATGTATATAAGATTTTTATAATTTTTATGTGAATTTTTTCAAAAAATTTTCAAATTTTTATGAAAATTTTGATTTTTTTTTATTTTTATCATTTTTAGATTTTCCATTTTTTTAAATTTCGTGGATATTTAATTTTCATGTATTTTTATTTTTTAATCCACACTTAAAATGAAAATTTCACTTCAACACCGCGTCAAGCCAAAATTCATACAATGTCCTCATTGTATGAAGGGTGAAAAATATTACACTTCATTTAGTATAGGGTGATGGAAGGAGTCGAATAGAGGAGATTAAAAATCTCTGTGTGAATGATTTCAAGTCTGACCAAAGGTCAGAGTGGTCAGTCGGACTAAATGAAGGTATTCAATATGATATGGAGTGAAATTTTAAAAGTAAGTGTATAAGAAAATCAAAAAGGGTAAAAATAAGAAATAGTTATGTATAAGTGCTAAGTTTTACGCCTTCAGCTAGGTGTAAACCCTAGTATAGAACTCCTAAAAAGAATAGGTATACGGTAAAAACAAAGGAGTTGTGGAAGAATTAGATCAAGCAAAAATAGAAAATAGATTAAACCACCCGATCAAAACTCGTCCAGAAATTGCCTAATAAATCTCACAGATCCTAGAATCAGATTCTCATGAAAGAAAAAATCTCAGAAAGATCAGAGTGAATCTTGTGAAGAATAGATCTGATTTAGGTTGAGATGTAAAACGTTCAAGATTAAGTCAATTCAAAAAATGTTTCCACCAAGTTCAGAAGATCAGCAAAATCAATTTTGGTTCTCAATAATAGGTGGGTCATTTTGGCACAAAATAATTTGCTGATACGGGTTTGATGGGTTATTTTTAGGTAATGTAGATGGATTATGATTAGAATCAAAGGCCTAATTAATGAAGTGGACTTGGCCTTGATTTTGCCTAGGATTTGGTAGATTCATAGGATTCGGAATTGGCTGAGATGGAAGAGTACCTAGCTGACGAGACTCAGCCAAAAGCATGATCTGATTTCGTAAATCAGCCAACTCTACCTTACATTGCCTATGGATCTCAGCGAGAGCTTCAGCATTTTGTCGCTGACTCTCTGACACAGCTCTTAAAATTTGATCTAACTATGTATCTCTATTTGGCCTAGAGTAATTTTGCATACTCATCGGGCTAGGCCTTAAATTTGATTGTCAAGGAGGCAAAGGAGGTGGGTTAAAATGGGTCTGATTTGAATAATTTGGTCTTTGATTTTGATTTGGATCAGCCCAAGAAGAATTTGGGTGGCTTCTCCATCTAGGATTATAGGAATTTGAATATGGGTTTGGTCTTGGAAGATTTTCCAGGATGGCGTGTAAACCTAAAGGATATGGCATGTTTTCTGCAACAGTAAAGGGTGGGGAAAAGGTTGGGTAAGATTGTGGGACAAAGGTCCCCCCTTGGGTTGGTGAAGGAGTAGATAGAAAACCCAAGGGAGATGGATCTCTAGAATATAGATTATCATAAATTCCCTCCCCACGGGAATTTGCGAAATAGGTAAATACGCGGGATTCGTAGCAAGTAGAGGCGTAAGATTCTTCATTGTGTTTCTAACCTCGTCGAGATGCTTTGCTACGATATCTACTTTGTCCAGTTTTTCTACAATAATCTCTAAATCCATTGAACTGGGCAGATTACTGATCTCGTGAATGCCCTTATGTGGATTTTGGTGATTCGTATTCGCTCCCCGCAAAAATTGCAACATTGATGTTTTGATTTTTGTTTTTATTGAATCAATCATAATTTTGCGAGGAGTGAATACAAATCACCAAAATCAGCATAAGGGCATTCATGAGATCGGTAATCTGTCCAGTTCAAAGGATTTAGAGATTATTGCAGAAAAACTAGACAAAGTAGATATCGTAGCAAAGCATCTCGACGAGGTTAGAAACACAATGAAGACTCTTACACCTCTACTCGCTACGAATCCCGCGTATTTACCCATTTCTCAAATTCCCACGAGGATGGAATTTGTGAATAATCTGGATACTAGAGATCCATCTTCCTTGGGTTTTCTATCTACTCCTTCACCAGCCCAAGGAGGGACCTTTGTCCCATAATCTTACCCACCCTTTTCCCCACCCTTTACTGTTGCAGAAAACACGCCATATCCTCTTGATTTAAATGCCATTCAGTGATACACACCAAGATCAAACCCATATTCAAATTCCTATCATTCTGGATGGCGTAATCACCCTAATTTTTCTTGGTCTGACCATACACAAAGACCATCATATCCGACTCAGACTAGACAAAACCCGCCTACATTGTCGTTTCAGCAACACAATGCGAGGACATTTTATGCGGGTTCACAAAACCCCATAGGGCCAAATAGAGATACACAGTTAGATCAAATTTTGAGAGCTATGACAGAGAGCCAACGACAATGTTCGGCAGAATTGGCTGATCTTAGGGGTCAAATCACGCAATTAGCTGATTCTCATCAGCTAAGGACCCTTCCATCCCAGCCGATTCCAAACCCTAGGAATATCCAGCAAAGACAACACCCGAGAGTTAAAAATCTGAATCAGGGACATGTCCATCTCCTTAATCAATTACCCCTGAATCCAAATCAAAATCAAAATCTGAATCCACCTATTTCTAATCTTGATTTTGAATATCTAAATCAATAGCAATCAGTTGCCAATCAACCAATAATTAATGATCTATCTTTCCAAAATTCACAAGCATCTTCTTCTTCAGTTGCTTCTTCTTCTCATGCAGGTATTAACTCTGTTACAACCAATCGTGGAACTTCCACTAGGGATCCAATCTTTCTAAGGAACCAATCCCAAGACCCTAGTACATCTAGATTAACCCCTGTTTGTACAACTAGAAGAGATGCAGAAACCGATCCCACAATTCCTACTGATTTGCAAGATCAGGATAACACCTCACTAGAACAGGAAACCCACGTCCCATTCCCAGAAGCTTTGAAGAAGACTAGGAAACAAAAACAACCTGTTACATTAAATGAAGATTTGATTAAGATTTTGAATAGGTACATATTAATATCCCACTCCTAGATGCTATCAAACACATTCCGACTTACGCAAGATTTCTTAAGGAATTGTGTACTCCTAAGCGTAAGTTGAAGAAAGGAAGCACTGTTGTACTTTCCGAGCATGTGAGCTCTATTATATCAAGTACACTTCCTTTAAAAAAGAAAGACCCAGGATCTCCATTTATTTCTTATATAATTAGGGGTCAATGTTTTAATAGAGTTCTAGATTTAGGAGCTTCTATTAACCTCATTCCTTTCTCTTTGGTAAAACATTTTCAAATAGAAAACCTTAAGTCTACCAATGTGACTTTACAAGTAGCTGATAGATCCATTAAGTCACCAAAAGGAATGTTGGAGGATGTTATTGTAAGAGTTCAGGATTTTTATTTCCTTGTAGATTTTATTATTCTTGATATGGAAGTACCCGAACACATTAAAGACACCCCAATTATCTTAGGGAGACCCTTTTTGGCTACTGCAAAAGCCAACATTGATTGTGAATTAGGAAAGATTGAATTGAAATTTGGGTAGAAGACAATTAAGTTAGATATATTTAGAGCTTCTAGTGGATTTGATTGTGTTTGGATTGAGGAAATAAAATCAATAGAAGTTTTTGAGGATGACATTAGTTCTCTAAATTTAGAAGACACATCTTTTGATATCCTATACCCTCAAAGCAATGAGAAATTATTGGAATCTCTACTCAATCCTGAATTTGACTCTGAGTCTAAATCACTTTTCATAATTGAGATCCCGCCCCAAATCCTGTTGTTGATTCAACTCCTATGCATGAATTGAAACCATTGCCTGATAATCTTAAATATGTATATCTCTAATTTGATCAAAGATATCCTGTAATAATCATTTCTCATCTCTCTGAATCACAAGAATCCAAATTGATCAAAGTACTTCAAGATCACAAGAAGGCAATTGGGTGGACTTTACATGATCTCACCGGGATTAGCCCCAATTTTTGTACTCATCGTATCTATATTGAAGATGGGGCACGACCTTCAAGAGAAGCTCAAAGATGCCTAAATCCTAATCTAAAGGAGGTCGTTAAGAAAGAAATAATCAAGTGGCTTGATGTTGATATTATTTATCCTATATCTGATAGCCCTTGGGTGTGTCCAATTCAAGTGGTACCCAAAAAGGCAGGACTCACCATAATCAAAACTGAATCTGGAGAAACCATTCCCATACGAATTGCGAATTCGTGGCGGGTTTGTATAGATTATCGAAAACTAAATTATGTTACAAAGAAGGACAATTTTCCTTTACCATTCATTGATCAAATCCTTGAGAGATTAGCTGGTAATAGGTTCTTCTACTTTTTAGATGGTTACTCTGGATAAAATCAAGTTGCAATTTAGCCCGAAGATCAAGAGAAAATGACTTTCACCTGCCCCTTCGGAACTTTTGCTTCCCGAAGAATGCCATTTGGGCTTTGCAACGCACCCATGACTTTTCAGTGTTGCATGTTAGCCATTTTTACTGAAATGGTGGGTGAATATATGGAGGTTTTTATGGATGATTTTTCAGTCTTCGGGGAGACATTTGATGTTTGCTTGGATAATTTGTCGAAGGTTCTAAAAAGATGTATTGAGGTTAACCTTGTCCTTAGTTGGGAGAAGAGCCATTTTATGATTCCTAAGGGCATAGTACTTGAACATCTCGTATCTGAGCGGGGTATCCAAGTAGATCGAGCCAAGATCAATCAAATTGCAAATCTTCCAATTCCTAACTCGATCAAAGGCATTAGATCATTTCTCGGGCATGTGGGATTTTATAGATGATTCATCCTTGATTTTTCAAAAATTACCTGACCACTCACAAACCTCCTCACAAAGGATGAGATTTTTGAGATGGATGAGGAGTGTATTTTAGCATTTAAAACTTTGAGAGACGGAGTTACACAGGCTCCAATTTTGCAACCACCTAATTGGGATTTACCATTTGAAATCATGTGTGATGCATCAGATTATGCAATAGGAGCTATTTTAGGACAGAAAATTGAGAAGAATCCGATGGTAATTTACTATGCTAGTAAAACATTGAATGAGACACAAAGGAATTGCACAGTTACAGAGAAAGAGTTACTAACAATAGTATTTGGATTAGAAAAATTTAGATCTTACATACTCGTATCTCAAATCATAGTGTACTCTGATCACTCAGCTATTCCACACCTTCTATCTAAGAAGGACACGAAACCTAGGTTAATCAGATGGATCTTGCTTTTGCAACAATTTGACCTAGAAATTCGTGATAAGGTGGGTAGGCAAAATGTTGTTGCAGAACATCTTTCCCATCTTCCTTCTAATACAATTGAATCATCTCCACCAATCACAGAACACTTCCCTGATGAACATCTTTTGACTATATCCACAGATCTTCCTTGGTATGCAGATATTGTTAATTATTTGGTTACACATCAATTCCTGCCATAGGACGGGAATTGCAAATCATGACTCAAAGCAGAAACCAAATACTATTTTTGGGAAGATCCATATCTTTTTAGACTCTGTAATGATCAAATCATCAGGTGTTGTGTCACCTCTTCTGAGATTGATTCTATCCTATCTTTTTGTCACGACCAGGCTTGTGGTGGTCATTTTTTTGGTAGAAAGACCATTGCAAAAGTTTTGCAATGCGAGTTTTATTGGCCCATGTTATTTGCTGATTCTCAGAATTATTGTAAGGCATGTTGTCGCTACCAAACACTTGGTGGCATGTCTTGGAAAGACATGATGCCTTTGAACCCGATTCTAGTTTGTGAAATCTTCGACATTTGAGGCATAGATTTTATGGATCTGTTTCCATCCTCTTTTGGCTTCCATTATATTTTACTTGCTGTCGACTATGTTTCTCGTTGGATTGAAGCCATACCCACATGCATAAACGACAATCGAGTTGTCATTCCTTTTATATAGAGTCACATTTTTGCTCATTTTAGGGTACCTCATGCTATTATTTTTGACAGCGGTTCCCATTTTATTAACGCCCAGTGTAAACATTTACTTAGAAAATATGGGGTTACACATCGTATTTCTACACCTTATCATCCCCAGACTAATGGGCAAACCAAGGTCTCTAATCAAGAGATCAAAAAGATCCTTCAAATGACAATCCAACCCGATAGAAAGGATTGGTCTTCCTATTTAGATGAGGCTTTGTGGGCTTATAGGACTGCCCAAAAAACACCAATAGGCATGTCACCATATAGACTTATTTACGGGAAACCCTGTCATCTTCCCATAGAAATTGAACACAAGGCCTATTGGACAATTAAAGCCTGTAATTTAGACCTCTTGAAGGCTGGTGAAAATAGTAGATTGCAGCTTAGTGAACTCAAGGAATTACGTCATGATTCCTATGAAAGTTCAAAGCTATATAAGGAGAAACTTAAAGCCTTCCACGACAAAATCATTTCCTGCAAATCCTTTGCATTTGGTCAGAAGGTGTTGTTATTTGATGCCCATTTGAAGCTCTTCCTTGGTAAACTTAGGTCTAAATGGCAAGGGCCATTTATTGTAGTTAGAGTCTTCGACAAAGGAGCTGTCGAAATCACTGAACCCAACAAGGATCAACCCCTCAAAGTCAATGGTCAACGTCTTAAACCTTTCCTGGAATCACATCCTTTGGATCTTGTTGGAGAATGTTACCGGCTCCAGGAGGGTTTTTTCTATCCACCCACCACACTTGTACATAGTTGTTTCCTGTTTTCATCCTTTTTATTTTTCTTATACACTTACTTTTAAAATTTCACTCTATATCATATTGATTACCTTCATTTAGTCTGACTGACCACTCTGACCGTTAGTCAGACTTGAAATCGTTCACACAGAGATTTTTAATCTCCTCTATTCGACTCCTTCCATCACCTTATACTAAATGAAGTGTAATATTTTTCACCTTTCTTACAATGAGGACATTGTAAAATTTTGGCTTTGGGGGGTGTTAAAGTGAAATTTTCACTTTAAGTGTGGATTAAAAAATAAAAACACATAAAAATTAAATATCCACGAAATTTAAAAAATAGAAAATCAAAAAATGATAATAATTTAAAAAAATCAAAATTTTCATAAAAATTTGAATTTTTTTTTATAATTACACAAAAATCATAAAAATATTATATACATAAAAATAAAAATATATAAATACAAAAATTTGAAAAAGAAAATTCATAAAAATAATAAGAGGGGTTTATTCATTATTAATTAAGAAGAAAAGAAGAAGAATATATATATTATAATTAAGAGCTTAATTTTCTTTTAGGTCAGAAGTTTAAACTGTATATAGAATATATGTAAATATTTAAGGGCATTCAATTCTTAATTAGATTTTACTTAAACATTTTGTAAAAACACACTTTTGTGTCTAACATTTTTAAAACAAGATTTTATTTGAATTAAGGAATCTTTTAAATCTTTTTAAGATTTGTTTTTCTATTCTTACTTGAATTAAGAAACTAAGTGTGTTAAGATTTTAAACTTAAGGTTTGGAATTGAATTATAACTTTTTAGTCATTTAGATTGAGTAATCATTTTGATTTTTGAAAAATGGATTTTATCATAAACTTAAGTAAAAAGCCAGATATTCAGAGTTAATTAAATAGAGAGTTGGTAGAATTTTAGTTTACAAAACTTACAAGGTAGAGATAAATAACTAGACTTGGTAAATTTTGTCTTGACGGATCCTATAGGAGGAAACTAAAAATATGAAGAACCTAAGAATAAAGGGCTTTGTTGTCCAAGCTCTGGTTTGAGAGTTAAGTAACCTAAACATCTAAAATTCACTCACATAGAATTGCCTTGTTGACATCTGAGACCACGAAAACACAGAGGTTAAGAGATCAATTCTGAATCCTCTTTAGTCCAAGGATTTCCGTGGGGCGGTTCTTGAAAGGGTGAAGGATATGCCACTCACCTAGAAAAAGGATTTGGAGAATAATGCTAGTAAGAAAAATGAGAAGGGTGGAAAAGAAAAGAAAAAGAAAAAGTAAATAAAATACCCTGCAGTTAAGTGCCTCGTTAAAAATGGGTACTTATGTAGTTTTCCACAAATAAATAAAAGCATTTCAATACAAATGGATGCTACCCTTCCTTCCATCAAATAAAAAGAACACCTCGCTATAAATGGGTGTTCTAACCTATAGAAAAAGAGAAAAAAAATATGGAGAAAAAATATTAGGAATAAGAGATCCAGTGGTCCACCGGGGAGATATACACAAAAAGTGCTGACCTCGGGATAGAAAACTGGTGAGGAGAAAGCAACCAAACCAGAGTAAGACGAAGCCAAAGGCTTGAATTGGAATAATTGGGATTGGAAAGTGATGTCTTAAGATCTGGATTTTTGCAACTTTGGATGTCTTTAGGACAATTCTCTTCACTAAGCACAAATGTTTTAAAATCATAGCTACTGAACCTTGGTAATGGGCAGTGAAGCCTAAGAAATTGGGTTTTGAAGATTTTAAGTTGAGACCTAAAGGAGAAGAATTGACAGAATCCTAGGTCTAGAAGTTAATCGTTAGTGTTGTAGGCTAGTAAATTAGAGTTTTACTACTTTAAGTTTGATTAATAATGAACATCTGGTTAATTTGCTTAAACTTATATTGATAAAAGTCAAATATCATAAACAAGGGATTAACTTAAATCTATTTGAGTTTTTGAGTTAAAATTTAATTCTCAATCCTTAAGTTTTGTTTTTCTTAAAACACTTTGTATTCTAATTTGAGTTAAGAATAGTTACAAAGATTAAGAGACTTTTGAGAAATTCTAATTTAGAGTAAAATTCTTGTTTACAAATTATTTTAAGTGTGTTTTGAAAATGTTATAAGTATAAGTCTAAGTAAGAAAATTTTCACACATGCTCTATACATTAATCATTTATATTAAACTTAGAAAATTTCTGATCTAAGCTTTCCTCTACATAGTTACTATTTATAATAATTTAAATCCAAGTGCTTTAAATCATCATAGTCTTAGTTAATTTTGCTAGGGACTAGCAAAACTTTGTCTTGGGGGTATGATGAGATGTCATGATCTCTATTTACCCCTAATTAACTAGTCCTCCTAGTTAATTGGCTAAGGTTATGAACATATAAGGGTTAATTACAGAATAAGGGATATTTAGTTAAGGACATTAAAATAAGTAAAAAATGACATTTTATCATTCAATTAACATTATTAATAATTTAGATAATAATTGGACTCAAAATCCTATTAATAATTCCCTTAATTAATAAGATAAGTAACTTAAATTTAATGCATACCTAAGTATGTAATAACTTAAGTGATTTTACTTAATCTAATAAATTAACCTAAAAAGGTCAAAAATGTAAATTAAAGGTGCAAACATAATATTTACCTTATTTACTGTAACGAACGCGTGCCCCAGATGTCTTTTACGACGTCTGGGAGGTGGCCCAGACGTCAGACCAGACGTCTGGGATCTTTTCCAGACGTTTGGAAATCTGTTATCTTCCACACACATGGGCTGTCTGCGCACCTGAGCGCGCAGACCCGCATATTCGTTTATTCCCTACGACTGCAGACGCCCTGCCGCATCCTCTCTCCTCCTCGCACGGCCTTAAAAGGCCACGCCTCCCCTCACTTCCGTCACCACCGTCTCCTCCCTCTTCTCCTTCAGCCAGTGAGCGTGAGCGCGAGCGCGAGGGCGGCAGCGGCGGCCGCAGTGAGCGTGAAGGAGGCGCTGCGTGCGAGAGCGGAGCTCTGCCGTGAGGGCGAGCTCGTCGGGGCTTCTAGGGCCAATCGGCAGAGGGCACAGGGGGCGCGGAGCGACACGGAGGGGGGACTGCTGCGTTCTGAGCAGCAGGCGCACGAGGTGCAATGCGGGCGGTGTCGTGAGCGGAGGCCGAGTGGCGCCCTGATTCTCGAAAAATTTCCAAAATCAGACGTCTGGGTTGATAGCCAGACGGCGAGGGCGACGTCTGGAAGACCATCCAGACGTCTGAAAGGTGAGTTTTCCGTCTCCTTCTTCCTTCCTATCGACTGACTGTACTGAGGGAGGGAGATGGGTGTGCGAAGGCTCGGTGATTCGCCATCCATCGCGAATCAGACGTCTGGCAGTAGTACCAGATGGCGGAAGTGACCTCCAGACGTCCGAGGTGACCATCGGATGTCTGGGAGCTAGGCCAGACGTCCCCGCAGACTTCTGGATGTCTGGGAAACCACGATGAACAAGGTAATTCTCTGATCCACTTTTTAAGACGTCTGGAAGAAGTTCCAGACGTCTGATTTTGCACAGTGTCATCGTTTTTGACCCGTTTAGGGCCCGTTCGGGTTCCGTTTTCCGTGATTCGAGTTGCGTTCTTTTCAGAATTAATTCCTCTACCCATCTACAGTAGCTATACACTGTTTTGAGACACTCCTTGTGTTTGATCCTTTTGATAGGACCCCATTCTGTTGCAGTCTCGGGGGTCGCGGAGGCACGCGGGATTCCCAACCATGCCCCCATTTCTCCCGTTGTACCTGGTAGAGTGGCTTTAAGTTATTAATAAAATCTGTTAAATTATGGAACCATAAATAGAACCTAGGACATTGCATGAATCCTAGGAATGAGAAATAGATGGAATGATAGCTCCTAGGTGTTGCATGAATCCTAGGGCTGGAAAACTAGATTGTATGATAGATCCTAGGATATGGCATGAATCCTAGGATGGGAAAACTAGTGGAATGTATAATACTGCAGTCTTGGAAAATGGAAAGAGATATAAAGCTGCCTGTAATTTGAATTAACAGCTGCCTGTTGTGAATAAATAACGTGGTTGAGAACATGGATTGTAAGAATGTGAAACTGGAAAGTGAAACCTGGATGTTTGAGTAAAAAGGATGGAACCCTACGGGGAAGTAGGAGTAGAACTCCTGGAAAGTGAATGGAATAGTATTGGGGAAGTGAGCTGGCCCTTGAGTATGGAGTACCAAGGGGAGTGACTGTCCCCCTGTTTAGTGCAGAGCGGAGCCAGCTGCCCTAGGGACCCGTGGTTAGGACTGGCCACTCTGTACCGACTTGCTGGCCCTCGCGTACGTAGTACCGAGGAGAGCTACTAGTGTAGGGAGGTACTAGCTACCCCACGGGCCCCGGGGTTCTGGTAGCCTTCCACACCGACTTGTTAGGCTCGCTGGGGCAAACCAGGGTAGTTAGGCGAGGGTGCACGGACTGTGGAGGGGTAAGGCCCCGATTTGGTTACTGTGGAGGGGTTGGACCCCTGTTACTGAGAGGGCTCTACCCTGGACTGGTTCTGTGCTGTGCTTTGGGCTCACCCGTTAACGGAAACGACTGACCACGTGCCAGTACGGGTTAGCTACCTATGCGTTTATCGCGCGTGCCGTAGTCACCGTTACGTCTGTCAGTGACCTTGGGGTGGTTGACTGAGGGTAGGATCACCACGGGGGACTCTCCCGGCCAGGAGAGCACCACGTGCTACTTCTACTTTTTGGAAAAGACTGCAATCAAGATCGTTCCCACGAGGAACATTCGAGATCAAGAAAAAGATCTGGGGAATAAATGAAATAGTGAGACAATTGAAAGATGTGAATAAAGAAAGTAATCGAACATAACAGCTACTGTACACTCTACTGTTGTCTTTAGTTTAGTTGCCACTCTACTCAGGGTTTTGCTGACGTGTTACACTCGTTACCTTTTTTAGGACCAGGTGTTGAGCAGCCAGGGTCAGCGGCTGCAGAGGACACTGGGCCGTGTAGGGTCCAGTAGAATTACCACTGTCTCTTGTACCTCTTTTTGTTACGTTGTAGTGAGTAGTTCTTGTTTCCGCTGTACTTTCTTTACCTGCAGTTCAAATTATATTATGAATGTTGTTCTACTGTTGTGGTGGTACATACTGTGGTAGTTTCTTTCCTTACTGCTGTACTTTCTTACTGTTAGTTATATTCATGCTGAATGTGGTTTATTTTACTGCTCTTTTGGTTACTTCCTCGTTGGACGACTAGGTCTTGGGATTAGTTGAGTCGGTCCGGTTCTCGTGTCTCGTAGGGACTCGGGAACCGGGTCGTTACATTTACTAACATATATAAAAAGTTGAAAAAGATCTAAATTAAAATAAACCTTCAAAAACTGGGTTTACATTTTAGTCTTTAATATTCATTACAGTTGGGTCCTTAAGTTTTATTACTTTTATGTCCCTCTTCGTCTTCTTCTTCTTCTTTTCCATTCGAATGAACGGCTGGCGGTAGAGAGTCACCCCACCGTGCGATCACCGCCCTGCCGACATCAACCATCTTTATCCAAGCTCTTGCAGCTTGCGCTCACCACCTCCACTTCATCCATCGGTCAGGATTAACCGAGAATCCTATTTTTCAGTGGGAGATAACCTCACCATCGTCGGAGACGATGATAGAGGTTAAGCTCCTCGAGCTCCTTCTTCGGCCAGACGTCGCCACTCTCTTCACCACAAACTGCTATAAATACACCCTCACACCTCTGATTTTATTCAAGTTGGCTCCCTTCCCTCTTCTAACACTGTAGCCGACTTCGATAGGCTATTCTTCCAAAACTCTGGCAACTTCCCATTCCATTTTCCGACTTCTTCCGTCCATCTTAAGCAACCGAGGAGCTCTGCTGAGGTCTTCCGCACCTCTGACACAGGCGCCGACCCAAGGATTCCTCCGCTCCACCTCAAATCCGCCCGCTGGAGATCTTTCTTCAACCCTCTGATTTCGTTATCTGCTATGAACCTTCGATGGAACCCTATTGACCCCTTCGTCCAGGTAACAATAGATTAGGAGTAGGAGTAGGAGTAGGCTAGCTTAGTTAGTTAGTTTAGTTAGATTAGAGTAATGTTAGAATTTAGTTTCATCTCCTCCGACTCCGATGAGTTCCTTGAGCTCGCCAGAGCTTCAATCTTGTCTTTTAATTCACTGTCCACCTTCCTTTAACTTCCATGATCACTTCTAAATCACTTAATCATTTAATTGAATCACCTAAACGCCTAATTCATACCTCACCTTCACCGACTACTATCACTATCCATGGTGACAGTAGTTGATTTAATTTCACCTTCAGTGGGTTCTTTCATCATCTATCACCACTTATGAACCCTAATCGACAATGTAATACCTATTATTATCATCTATAATTAAACGCCCAAATTTAATTTAGTTCCTGAGCTCGCTGTCCATGGCGGCTCAGGAACAATTCAAACTATAAATTAAATATATATTTATGAATAATGACATCTGTTGACTTGATTTAACCTCTCAACCGAGTGGTTAAACAAGTCCGGAGCTTTAACGACTCAAATCTTTTAAGAAAATAATTTCACTGTTAAATCTTATTTCTAAGAGATAAATGAATCATTGAAAGTGATACTAAGGTTCCTTGTAACCTCATGATCCTTTTTGAATAAAAATTAGTTAGTTTTATAATCTGTGCATACAATTTTACATTTTCTGGACTTACTGGTGCTCCGGTGAGCTCCAGTGAGCCATTATTGTGTTACAGCCTCTAGAACTTGCTAAGTAGCTCCAGAATAGTATAATAAGGATCACTGAATGGTTTGAAGATATTTGTTTCAGGATTTAGCCACTGGAGCTATAGATTTGACTTCATCTTCCCCAACTCCGCTGGAGTTGGAGATGTCTGTTAGGAAAGATCTGATGAGCATTTAATGAGCTCAGAAGCTGCAATGCGATGCACTAAAGCTATTTAAACCTTTAGAACACTGTAGCAATCTTCCCATGACTCTGTCGAACAAACATGTTTTTAAGTTCAGGCGATGAGCCTGAAACCGTAGGAATCAAGGTTAGAACAACTTTCTGAAGATCTGAATGAGTTTCTGAGGTTGAGGAGACTCTAATTAAGGCATTAGTTTCTTGGGAGAAGATTTTAAACAGAAAGTCAAACTTGAGGCTTCCATAGTCAAACATGAGTCTGTTAATGGAGTTCTGAGCTCGAATTCAGATTTTGAGGAGTGAAAATTATTTTGAGATCTTATTTGATGATCTAAAAGTGATTAAAGTGAGCTCAAGTGAATGAATGTGTGAGTATTTAGTTTCTACCAATTTTGGTTACTTTCGAACCCAAACCAACAGGAGAGGATTCTGATGAAATTTAAACTTAAAACCTACCTAGATTGATTTGTTATAACCCTTAGAATTAATCTAAATTGATTAGAAATACTTTTAAGTGTCTGTTGCACTTATTGAAGTCTGAAAAATCAAACTCTAAAGCTTTCAGAGAAGTGAAAAGCTTCTCTGCATGTTTTGAAGGGCTTAAGAGCTTAAAATCTATTCTAACAGAAGTAGAATTACTTATATAACATGTACAGACCATTAAATAGAAGAGAGAAGTCCATCTGAGGACTCTCCTAACTTAATTTTACTTCCAGGCTAGTAAAAACGCTGTAGGAACCCCAAATTTCATCTTTTAAATTGAAAAGGAAAACATCATTAAAACATTAAATTGACCCTGAAATTATGTAGATTACCCTTACAGCTTTGCAGCAAACTTGAAATCACTTGATTTGGAGCTCTGGGTGGAAAGTTATGATAATTTGAATTCGGGTCTGGAAGGGGTAGGAAAGTCCCACCTCAGTTGTTCACGAGCATGCGCCTGGGGATAAAAGTAATTCGTTTCTCCAGCTATGCAGTCGTCAACGCTCGGCGCATTGGTTACCGATTCCATCTGATTTGAGCATTGCATGTGTGTGTGTGTGTGTGGGCTTATGCCTGCGGGTGTGTGCCCTTGGGGGCGTGTGAAAGAGATTGTGCCTTGGGAGGGCGAGAGTGGCCTGGGAGGCCAGGTTGAGCCGAAATGGCTCGAGACTGTGAACCGATAAACAAATGAACCGAAAACGAACCTAATTAAGATTAGGCGAGGATCGAGTAGGGTCTAGTCCCACCCTGGTCTCAGGGTGTTGTGCATCCTCGAAAGGACCTCGCCGCAAATAAAATAATTTTTGGCTAAAAAAGTAAAAAATCCCGATTCAGTTGAAGTACTTAAGGAAAAGAGAAGCCGCTGAAGAATGCTAAGTGTTGAAGCTGAAAGCTAAAGAAGGAACACAGGTGCTAAGGAGTGTTAAGGAAAAGAGACTAAGGAACAAAGGAGAAAACTAAGGGAAGAAGAGAAGGCAGGAAAAGACTAAGGGAAGAGAAAAAGAATAAGAGACAAGAAGAAAAGAAGGTAGGAACAATAGAAGAAAAAGAGTTCGAAAGATAGAGAAGAAAATAAAAGAAAGAAAGAAGATAAGAGGCTGAAGAAGATAAAATGAAGGATATTATTTTTCTTGCATAACTAATTTTTGTTCTTAATTGTAAAAAGGCATGTTTTATAGAATAACTTTTAATTGCCTTAATTTCTTAGAATGAAATTGAATTGAGAAACTAACATGTTTACTTGTTAATAAAGTGCAACATTTTGAGTAAATATGTTTTGCATATGGATTTTTGCATATCCTTTATAGTTTAAATATTTTGACAAAATTCATGTTTTGAAAATCAAACTAGCTATACCTCCTAAACTTAAAGAGATAAAAGAAAATTGGTGAATTTGGAGAAAATTATTATGCCTCCCAGTAAACAACCTAGACTCAACCAGTAAAAATTTCTAAAATGTTAGGTTAATTCGACCCTATACTACACAACCAACACAACTTCGAGTTAACCTAATTGATTTCTTCTACTCTTAATTAAGTGAAATTAACTTAATTACTGAGTTGAGTGAAACGCGCGCATAAGTCAGCTCCTCCAACTCCACCAGAGTTGGACAAGACAGATGTCGATTGCGAACTCCAAACATCAAAACATGACTTTAAGTACGTAATCTTGTTCCTTAGGTTCTAAATAGCCAGTCTGGAGCTCCTTAAAGCTTAACTAGGGCTGAAGCTCTAAATCACCTCTTTAGAGATCTGGTGAGCTCCGGTGAGTCCATGAAATGTCTGCCAGAGTACAAACTCTGTGAAATAGACTGTTGGAAATCTCAAGAGCTTCCTGAGGTCACAAGGAACCTAAGGAACTCATAAATTAACACCATTACTAATCATAACAGATGATATGCAATGAATTCAGAAAGTCCAAGTTCTAAGTTCAGTGGAACTCAGAGAGTATCCCCTTAATCAATTGAGTGATGGAAAGTGTTCTGTATGGTGAGGCAATACTAATGGACTATTAATTAGGTGATTAACTCATCTCAAAGTCGCCATTGAAAGCAAGCTCAGAAATGAGGGGGGAATTTGGGTGTTTTTGGTATGAGGCTCTATAGGAGCAATTAATGGAATTTCTAAGGTCCTTAGGTGTTAGGGAAGTGATGATGGACCTTAATTGGGTGTGGGATAGCTTCTGAACACACCATTGATAGTGAAGTGTCTAGGTGCATGTGAATTGGTTTAGGTGATTAGGTGGACAATTGCGGTAATTCTAAGGTTGAGAAGGGCCTTAAGGTGGTGTTCTAGCAATGGAAGACCCTAATGGAGGTGGAGAAGGCTCGGTGAACTCCACCATAGACAATAGAGACCACCGGTGATGGTGAGGAGTTCTACGTAGTATAAGTGATAATAGTGAGAGGAAGGAAGTGGAAATGAATCGTCGAGAGATAAGGAAAGTGGAACATTACCTGAAAGTGTGAACAAAGGCCAAGCGAGGCCGGACTTGACCTCGCCGGAGCTGAGGGAGATGAAACTAATCTACATTGAAACTAAGCTAATCCTACTCCTAACTACTACTAACTTACTCCTAGAAGTTAGATCTACTTACCTCATGAAAGGGAGGTGAGAAGCTCCGTTGAAGGCTCATAACAAAGGATGAAATCAGAAGGTTTGGGATAAGGCTTCCGTGAGAAGTTGAAGGCAGTGGGAATGGGGATGTGGCGCTCCAAGTTTGGATCATAGTTGTTTGGAGAAGAAGAGGAGGTGAGAGAGACGAGTCCCTCACGTGGAGGAGCTCCAAAGGAAAGGTGAGAGGTCGCCGGAGGTAGTGGAGGAATAGCCTATTGTTGGTCGCAATTGGGGAAGAAGGATAGGGAGTCGACCTTTGAAATCAGAGGGGTCGAGGGGTATTTGTAGGTTGCGGCAGCTGTGGAGGTGCCTGAATCTGGACGGGAATACGTCTAGGTGCAAGGTAACCACCGGCGACTTCTTCGATGCCGGTGAAGTTATCGCCGAGCCCTAATTAGGATTTTATGATCATCCAAACAATAGGATGGAATGAAGGAGGTGAGCACAAGCTCCAGAAGCTTGGTGAGGAATGGACGCCGGATGTGAGGTGATCGTGAGGTTTCTTCACCACCGCTCGTCAGCCATTTAAGCAGCTAAAGAAGAAATGAAAAAGAAGAAAAGTGTACGCAAGGACCTGAATGCAAGGAAAGATAAGGACCTTGGTGAAAGGAAAGGACTCAAATGCATTGAATTCTAGGGACTAAAATGTAAACAAAGGCCTTTTAAGGTAATTTTAATTTAATTCTTTTCCAACATTTTATATATAATTATAAAGTAGCTAAATATTATATTAAAGCCATGTATTCACATTTTTGACCCATTTATTTATACTTATTTACTTATTAACTTAGTTAAGTTATTAAAGAATTAGGTCATAAGTTATACTTAAGTTAAATAAGATATTAATTAGGTAGCTAAATAATGATATTTTGAGTCTATTTACTAATTAAATCAATAATAATGTTAATTGTATTTTAATTGAGCATTTTTAACTTCTTTTAAGGTCCATTAATGATTTGTCTTTTATTGCATAGTTAACCCTTATATATGCATATTCCTAGCTAATTAACTAGGGAAACTAGTTAATTAGGGGTAATTAGAAGCCATGATGTGCCTCTCATCATATCCCCACCAAAAGTTTTGCTAGTCCCTAGCAAAATTAACCAGAAATATGATGATTTGAACACCTGGGTATAAATTATTGAAAATAAAAACTAAGTAGAGGAATGCTTAGGCCAGAATTTTGGATATTCAATTTTTTAGATTTTTATATACATATATATACATATCCATAAATATGTAGAGCATTCTATGAAAATCTCTTTTCTTAGACTTAAAAACTTAAATACCCTTCTCTAAACACACACTTTTAAAATTAGAGTTTTTGACAGGAATTTTATAAAAAATTAGAATACCGAAAACCCACTTATTCTCTGTAATCACTCTAAACCCTAGAAACTCAGAATTCAAAGTGTTTTAAGAAAACATAACTCAAAAGTTGGAAATTAAATTTTAACTCAAAAACTCAATAAACTTATGTTAATCCTTAAGTTTATGAAATCTGATTTTTATCAACATGAGTTTAACAAATTAGCCAGACACTCATTATTAACCAAACTCAGAGTGGTAAAACCCTAATCTACCAGCCCACAGTACCAATGGCAGACTTCTAAACCTAGGGTTTTATCAATCTTTCTCCTTTAAGACTTATCTGTAAGTCCTCAAAACATGATTTCTTAGGCTTTACTGCCCAATACCAAGGTTCAGTAGCTATGATTTTAAAGCATCCGTGGTCATGGAGAGAATTGTCCTAAAGGCAATGTTGAAGCTACGACTTGCTACGCTATCATGTTTGCTTTTGAAAGCCTGTCATTGTAGTTTGAAAGCGAAGAACTTGTGTTCAACAAATAAAATTTATATCGGAATAGAAATTCCACGTCAAACTCAAGCAGGCGGACGTTTGATTAAAAATACATGTTTGTTTTATTTGTCACGAAGTAGATTAATTGATTAGAAACTATCTATCTATTTACATTATATATAGAAGAGAGAGAGAGAGAATGAGAGAGAGAGACAATATTACAAACAAAAACCAAAAAGAGATGTTGGATGAACATGGAATTCATTATCAAAGAGATTGTTTGTCACACTAAACATTATGACTAGAAAGTAGAAAACGATTACACTAGAAAGCAGTAAATCTACTCTAGAAAGCATTAAAAAGAATGGAGAGAGAATTATCCCCCTCGACGGCTTCTTGGAGGATGAGCCAGACAGGACGATGCCTGGAAGATGGGGAACAGAGCAAAATGAAGGAGAACGAAGCGGGAAGAACGGGAATGGGGCAGCACGTCATCATCGTCGTGGGATCCACTTTCGAAATGGGGATGAAAATTGGACTTTATCTCTTGAGAAGCATCCTGGGTATGAGACAAGCTTCTCTTAAGCTTTGGAGAGGAAGAGAAGAGAAGGAAGGGATGAAGATTTCATATGGAGGAGGTCTCCTTTTACAGTTGCAAAGAATGAGGGCAATTTGGTCTTTTTAATCTCAAAATATTAAATCAAGGATCTTTAGTGATAGATAAAATCATCGCTAAAGCCCCATCGTGGGCGATGTGCGGTGCCTGCTCACCTCCCCCGCATGCAACACCTTTCCACGTTCATCAAATCTCGGGCGTTCGGTCGTGAGATCAAACGACTGAGAGCACTCCTCGCCGCGCCTCCTCTGCACGCGCTCGCCGCGTCTGATGGCACATCACATGCGGGCGTCCGATAGCGCATGGGAGCTATTGAGTGCTCGCGGCCGATCGATCACGATCCAACGCTCTTCGCACCTGCTCACTTGTTCCCGCTCGCACCCTCCTCGCGACTCGAACGCACGTCCTCCCTTCGCAAAAGTGCATTCGACCGATGCGCTACAAGAGCATTTGTGTCACTCTTACAAATCGTGCATGTGCATTCATAGCCATTGGATGTTCATCCAACAGTGGAGAATCATCGAAGAAGAGAGGGTGCGGTGGGTGTAGTGGTCGGTTGGGCGGTTGAGATGGTGCCATGTGGTGCCTTCTTGGCCATCCATCTTCTAGATGATGTAGATGGTGCCACAGTTGTCGGATTAAGTCGATTTTCACGTCATTAGGCTGCGATCGTTGATCCGAATCCATCCATTCGGTCGGATTTGTCATTTTAAGTGTGGATTCATGTCATCTTCTCCCTTGATCTTTAGGATTCCCTGGTCTCTATCTGATGCTACAGATGTCTGATTAGGGCAATCTTGGAGTCGTTGAACTCCAATCGTCACTCTGATCAAATTTGTACGGTTGGATCTTTGATCCGAGGCCCTGATAAAGATTTTTGCCCTGTCCTTGAACATAATAGGAGACAATTAACCTCCATTTTATTCAAACTAATCTAAATGCAAGATGATGCATGTTATGCAATATTTATAGTATGCAATGCAATTCTATGCTTAAGAACATGCATAAATAGACATCTTATGTAATGTAAACATGTTTACATCACACCCCCATTCCTATCTTTTGCTAGTCCCTAGCAAAAACTATAGGTTTTCTATAAAAGAATTTGGTTGGATTATTTGGACATGAGTTATTTTCAACCATTAAGAAAATGTTTACTTAGGATCTGAACTTGCAAAGACACAGCAGTACCTGAGTATCTACCAAAATGTAGAATGCCTCAAGCCCTTGCCTTATTCAAAGAAAAAATTCTTTTTCTCTTTTTCTTCTTTCCTTTTTTTTTTTGATTTTCGAGTTTTAAGGCTTAGGAGTGGCTTCTACGGCCATTCAACTCACCCAAGATTTGATGAGAACCCTAAGTTCTAAGCATCTTTATTGTGAATGTGATAGACTCGTTGATCGGGAGTAAAAATTGACTTCAGATTTCTACCCCTCTACGTGACTTTAAAAAGAGAATTCTGCCTAAAGGTATATCTTTACAACTAGTAGCTTTATCCCGACTTTTATTCTTATGGGGTCAACACAAGGGTGAATCCGATGTATATCTCTCTGGTTTATTCTACTTCTCCGCTTCTTCCTAAGTGTTTTGGGAATTTTTAGTGCATTTGTTGAGCTGGGATTAGGACAATTGGTCGATGAGCTTTATCACTGACAACTTGCCATCCATACTCATGTGGCGAAGTGTGGCTTATTTCTTTTTTTTCTCTTTTCTCCTTTTCTTTTTCTTTTCTTTTTGACTTTCTTTTTCTCTTTTAAGTAGGTGGCTTCCCTAGTCTAAGATTTACCTAAAGGTAGCAAAAAGAGAATGGTCTAGTGACTTGGCTCTGGACAACCTACCTATGGGCTATTACTAATGATAACTTACCAGCCATATCACCCTAGAAGGTTCATTAGCTACTCAATTCTCATTAAAATCATCGAATAATGAGTCAGTGCAAAGAAAGTGTGTAGATGCTTAAAACTCAAAGTTCCCTCAAATCAGAGGGTGGATTGATAAGTCATGAATTTATCACCGAAGCTTATTTACTCAAATTACAATAGAATTAAGATTGGTGAGGACTCAAAAAATAAATCTACATTATAGTGGATGCACGGGCCGATTAAGTCCAAAGACCTGAAGGGTCTTTTTGTTCATATCATAATGTAGTAATACCTAAGATTGAAAATTTTCTTAAACCAAAGTTCTCTTTCCTAATTCCAATTTTTTTTTAATATAAATAAAAGAAAATAAAACAAATCTACAAAGTCGATGAATAAATTCAGAGATGAATATCCACCCCCCCATGCCTATCTAATGCAATGTCCACATTGTATTAAAAGGACATAAAGCAGAGTGGAATAGAGGAGAAAGCACATGAATTGCATGAATGATGGGTCCACTCTGAGATAAAAAAAAATTATATATGTGCTGAATTTAGTGCCTTCAGCTAGGCACACTATACAAAGAAGAGAAATAAAGAATTCACAGGTGCAATTAGAATCAGAATACAAAGAAGAAACCTTTGACCTACCAACAGATGTCCACAAATGTGGACTAGATTGTGCTGCAGACCCATACCCCATAATTAAGAATATCTAAGGTTCTGGATAAAAATTACCCAAAACCTAAAATCAGTATGCAAGTGGGGTTGGGCCTGCGATTTATGAGGATGCAACCCAAGACCAAAAAGTTGGGTTACAGAGAATTCAAGCTCCAAAGGATAATCAATGAATGTGTACTTGGGTTGGACATCCTCAGAACAGATGTCATAAGGGTCCTGGTTTGATGGTTTCAGATGAATTAGAACCCTTAGACATAGTCTTCTATTTCCTCTAAAGTTTGCTTCCCAAATCAGAACTTCCCAGCTTTTGTTCTGATTCAAAATGTCAAGTTTCAGGACCTCTTGCATATTAATCACCCCATCTGAAATCTACAAGTCTAAAAGATGTGGTTGAATCAAAATTGACTTTGGTATAGTTATCTCAAAAATAAAATCATCGATAAGCTCAATGGGGTGTAACTGACAATTAGGGCATTGGATTGAATCCTCCAAGAAATGGGATTCTAGATCCGTAATATGAGCCCCAATAAGATCAGTTTTCTCAGTTATTGGGCTATCAAATGATCTATCAGATTCGTCAAGCCCAATCGTCTGACAGAAATCATGTTCTATAAACTCGCGTGAGACTTCGCAACTTGAATCTTCACCATCAGAACCAAAGAAATCAAAATCCGTATTAATGTATGTCCTAAAATCAATCATCACTTTTTGATCCTTGGAGACATATATTTCCTCGTACCGTGGCTCAAGGATCTCAGGTGAAGAAATCAGATCATCCACAATTGGTTGCTTTAATTCAATCTGGTCAGCCTCGTAACACGTAACCTTCCGACATGTGCCTGAGCGGGTTCTGACCTTGGCTCTCCTGAAGGGGGTTCATCCTGGGAATCATCCCACTATTAAACCAAAGCAACCACAAATCTCATTCCCAATTTCGCTAACTTCCCAAGTAGAAATTTACCTAGGTTCTTATCCTAAACATCCTGGAGCCAATCTAACAAATACTTGATCAAATCATCAATCATTCCAATTAGGGGCTCCAATCTTTCACTGGAAGGTATTGGTTGAACTTCTAAAGATTTAATGATATTCCGCAAGTTAGCCAGAATCTTATCCTCAACCTGGTTACCCTAAACCAAATGAGTTGGTTCAGGGTTGGGCGGGTTTGGGATCAATGCAGAGGAGTTAACGAATTGAGATTCGTTATACCCTTCCTGATAATAGGTCATTCTGGATTGTTCAAAAGGTGGTGATGACATAAAGGCAATGTAATCAGAGGATGGATAAGAATCAATGTATCCTTCTTGATTGTAGATCGTATTAGGTTATCCATGAAAGGGTGGCGATCTATAATTGATGTGGCTCTGAGATGGATAGAAATCACAATTATAGTTTTCAGGGTTAGACCCTAAACACAGAGGTCCAGAACTATATCCCCAATCCGAGTTATCCTAACTAACTGATGGTTGATTACAGTATGAGTCAGGATAATCGTCATGTTGAGGATAACTCATAACAGGAGGGAAAGAGCGGGAATGCGTATAAAATGTGAAAGGATTCATGATAGACGGGAGGAAGAAAGGTGCCCTGCAATATAATCAATCAAACCTATCCTTAAGTGGGCTAGCCTAAAGGGCTACAAACTCCCTGAACCCATCTTTAGATAAAGAAATGATTTGATCTACTTCTATCTGTTCAATCCAACTAGTTAGAAGGAGGGACTGGGGAGAAGGTTCTTTTTCTGGCTTGCGCCTCTGGTTCCTAGTGTACCCCCCAGCTGCGATCGTTTGATTCTGCTCCCTTAGCTAGACATTAGATTGAACAGTAGAAACAGACTAATCAAAAATAATCCCGTTCTAGGCTCCAAAGAGCGAGTCAAATCCTTAAGGCTAACGTCTACTCTGCTTTATTCAGGGCTAGGTTTGAATGTGCTTTAGAATGTGATGGGCCCTTTATCTGGGTTGTGCCCTTAATGATTGATTGATGTGTGTGTGCGTACACAACCAGTGGTTTCAAAGCAAGATTATTTTTGATGCGGTGAATTTTAGGGTTCAAATCTTGCTTAGTAGCTTTTAGGATTCAACTTTAGGTATTTTCAAACAAGTTTTGTTGGCACACCAGGTTTTGAAAGCACGGGTGAAGAAGTTTTCCTTTGAAACTTAAAAGAATGTGGAGTGCCTGGTAAATCCCTAAGAGTTGAACCTGTGCGGTAGCTACTTGATGAGTTGATTTTAATTAAGCAGTGCAGCCCAATCAACACAAATAATTGGCCTGTTGCACCACTTAATTAGGCACACAAGTGATTACCTAATCTAATTTGTACTCAATTATGTGTTTAGATGTGTGTACCAACTCCAAAGATCGATTTACCGATTGAATTTGAAAATCAGATGAGGTTGTGCACCTCTGTGAGATTTTTTTTTTAATTTTTCCTTATAAATGTGGTGGTTGAGGCGGGTGTGGGTGTCAAACAAACAAACAAAACTAACCTTAGAGTTTATAAAAAGACCTAGGTTGATTGATGTTTGTGTTATTACATGGTGGAATGAAAAATAATGGGTGGGAGGTCAGGGATAACTTACAGAACCTTCAATAGCACTTTACTCCAATCTACCGCTTTTGCTCATCTCAAAAGAGTACCTGCAATCACAATAAGAAAAGAGAGAAGTGAGGTAAATGATTCATAAGTTGGGAAACACAAAAAAAAAAAGTCAAATAGCGTCGCCTCCCTGGCAATGGTGCCAAAATGTTGAAGCTATGAGTTGCTATGCTATCGTGTTTGGTTTTGAAAACCTGTCGTTGTAGTTTGAAAGCGAAGAACTCGTGTTCAACAAATAAACTTTATACCGGAATAGAAATCCCAAGTCAAACTCAGGGAGGTGGATGTTTGATTAAAAATATGAGTTTATTTTATTTGTCACGAATTAGATTAATTGACTAGAAACTATCTATCTATTTACACTAAATAGAAGAGAGAGAGAGAGAGAGAGAATGAGAGATAGAGAATATTACAAACAAAAACCAAAAAAAGACGTAGAATGAACATGGAATTTATTATCAAAGGGATTATTCGTTACACTAAACATTATGATTAGAAAGCAGAAAACGATTACACTAGAAAGCAGTAAATCTACTCTAGAAAGCATTAAAAAGAATGGAGAGAGAGTTATCCTCCTGGACGGTCGCTTGGAGGATGAGTCGAACGGGACGATGCCTAGCAGACGGGGAATGGATAGGATGAAGGAGAACGAAGTGGGAAGAACAGGAATGGGGCAGCACATCATCGTCGTTGCGGGATCCACTTCCAAAAGGGAGATGAAAATTGGACTTTATCACTTGAGAAGCATCCCGGGTGTGGGACAAGCTTCTCTTGAGCTTTGAAGAGGGAGAGACAAGAGGGAGAGAAGAGAATGAAGGGATGAAGATTTTGTATGGAGGAGGTCTCCTTTTATAGTTGCAAGGAATGAGGGCAATTTAGTCTTTTTAATCCCAAATCATTAAATCAGGGGTCTTTAGTGACGGATAAAACCGTCGCTAAAGCCCCATCGTGGGCAATGTGTGCCACCCACTCGCCTCCAGCACATGTAATGCATTTCCATGTTCATCAAATCTTGACCGTTTGATCGTGAGATCGAATGGCTGAGAGCGCTCCTCGCCGTGCCTCCTATGCACGTGGTCGCCACGTCTGATGGCACGACATGCACGGGCGTGCGATAGCGCGTGGGCATTATTTAGCACTGGCAGTCGACCGATCACAATCTGACGATCGTCACACCCACTCACCCACAACCGCTCACCCGCTCCACACCACTCGAATGCACGTCCTCCCTTCGCGAAAGCGCATTCGACCAATGCGCTGCAAGTGTGTTTGTGTCGTGCTTACAAATCCTGCGCGTGCATCCACAGCCGTTGGATGCGCATCCAACGGTGGAGAATCATCGAAGAAGAGAGGGTGTGGTAGGTGTAACGACCGGTTGGGTGGCTGAGATGGTGCCACGTGGTGCCATCTTGGCAATCCATCTTCTAAATGGTGTAGATGGTGCCACGGTTGTCAGATTGAGTCAATTTTTGCGCCATTAGGCTACGATTGTCGATCCGAATCCATCCGTGCGGTCGGATTTGTCATTTGAAGTGTGGATTTGCACCATCTTCTCCCTTGATCTTTAGGGTTCCCTGGTCTCTATCTGATGCTACAAATGTCTGATTAGGACGATCTTCGAGTCGTTGAACTCCAATCGTCACCTTGATCAAATCTGTATGGTTGGATCTTCGACTTGAGGCCTCGATAAAAATTTTTGCCCTGTCCCTGAACATAAAAGGAGTCAATTAACCTCCAATTTATTCAAACTAATTTAAATGCAAGATGATGCATGTTATGCAATATTTGTAGTATGCAATGCAATTCTACGCTTAAGAAGATGCATAAATAGACATCTTATGTAATGTAAACATGTTTACATCGGGCATCCAAAGTTGCAAAAGTCCAGATCTTAAGATATCAATTTCCAATCCAGGTTATTCTAATTCAAACCTTTGGCTTGGCCATACTTAGATTTGGTTGCTTTCTCCTCACCAGTATTTTTATCTCAAGGTCAACACTTTTTGTGTATATCTCCCCGGTGGCCCACTGGGTCTCTTATTTCTAATTTTTATCTCCATATTTTCTCAACACTTTTCTATAGGATAGAACACCCATATGTAGCGAGGTGTTCTTTTATTTAATGGAAGGAAGGGTAGCATTCATTTGTACAGAGATGCTTTATTTGGTGGATAAAACTGCTTAAGCACCCATTTGTAGTGAGGGGCTTAACTGTAGGATGATTTATTCTTTTTTCTTTTTTCTTTTCATCCTTCTCATTTTTCTTACAAATATAATACTCTATATCCTTTTTCTAGGTGAGTGGCACATCCTTCACCCTTTCAAGAGTCACCTCACGAAAATCCTTAGACTAAAGAGGATTTAGAATCGATCTCTTAACCTCTATGTTTTCATGGTCTTAGATGCCAATAAGACAACTCTATGTGTGTGAATTTTGGATGCTTAGGTTATTTAGCTCTCAGACCAGTGCTTCGACAACAAAGCCATTCATTCTCAGGTCCTGTAAACTCTTAGTTTCCTCTCGCAGGAACTGTCAAGATGCAACTCGCCAAGTCTAGACGAATGTCCTTAATTGATTAAGCTAACTATAGCCTGATAGACCTTGAGACTATGATTCTACCAACTCTTTACTTAATTAACTTTGAATATCTAGCCTTTTCACTTAACTTGGTGGTAAAAGCAGATGTTCAAAAAGCAAAAGGACTTAGTCTAATTGATTAAGAAAGTTACAATTTAATTCCAAAACTCAAGTTTTAAACTTAATACACCTTAGTTACTTTATTTCAGGGTAAAGAGTAGAAAAACAGATCCTTCGGGTTTCAGACTCTAACTTAAACAAAATCCCTTTCAAAATTTTTAGGGTATTTTTAACTTTTCTAAAAATTTTTAATTTTTGGGTATTTCTATTTTTTAATTTCGTGGGTATTTAATTTTTTTGTGTTTTTATATTTTTACTTTTATTTAGAAATACACTTGAAGTGAAAGTGTCACTTCACACCCCCCAAAGCCAAAATATTACAATGTCCTCATTGTAAGAAGGGTGGAAAAGAATATTACACTTTACTTAGTGTAGGGTGACAGAAGGAGTCGGATAGAAGAGATCAAAGATCTCAGTGCGGATGATTTCTATTCTGACCAAAAGTCAGAGTGGTCAGTCAGACTAAGCCAAGGTAATCAGTATAAGATAAGTGACAATTCAGGTATAAATTTGAGTGTATGTGTAGAGAAAAGTGTAGAAAACATGAAACAGCTACATACAAGGTGCTAAGTTTTTCGCCTTCAGCTAGGTGTAAACCCTAGTAAAGAACTATAAAGAATATGCATGGTAAAAATAGAGTTATGGAAGAATTGGTTCAAGAAAATGGGAAAATAGATAAAACTATCCAGGTAAAACTCATCCTGAGATTACCTAAAACAGATCTCACAGAACCAAAATTAGATTCCTATGAAAAATCCCAGAAAGATTAGAGTGGATCTCATGAAAATTCGATCTAATTTTGGTTGAGATGTAGATATCAAAGATTGAGGCAATCTATGAAGTAATTCCAACCAAGTTCAGAAGATCAGCAGAGTCAATTCTGATTCTCAATAATAGGTGGGTCATTTTGATACAATAAAAGCTGCTTTATTAGAATCAAAGGTTTGATTGATTCTCATGGATTTGGTGGATTATTTTCAAGAAGTACAGAGGATGGGTTTTGATTAAAATCAAAGGCCTGATTGATGAAATGTACTTGGCACTAATAGGTATTAGAATAAGGATTTGATCTTGAAGTTTTTTCCTGGATGGTGTGTAAATCACAAAGTATGGCATGTTTTCTGCAATAGGAAAGCTTGGGGAAATGGGTGGGAAAGATTGTGGGACAAAGGTCCCTCCCTAGGTTAGTGCAGGAGTAGATAGAAAACCCAAGGAAAATGGATCTCTCGAATCCAGATAATTCACAAACTCCCTCCTTGCACGAATCTGCAAAGTAGGTAAATGCGTGGGATTCTACCTAGTGAGAAGAGGCGTACGAGATTTCATCGTATTTCTAACCTCGTCAAGATGCTTCGCTACGATATCAACTTTGTCCAGTTTCTCTGCTATAATCTCTAAATCACTGGAACTAAACAGATTCTCGATCTCATGAATGCCCTTCTGCAGGTTTTGATGCGCTGTATTGGTGCCCTACGTGAATTGCGACATGGATACTTTGTTGATCGAGTTTTTCGCCATCCCTTCAAATAGTTCTGAGGTCAATTATGCATCGTGATTCAACAAATTCCCTCCATAAGAGGAATTGACCAGATTATGAATGCCTTCTTGCAATCCACAAAAGAAGATGTGCATTAGCTGCCAGTGAGGGATGTCGTGATGTATGATTAGTCAGTTTTCGCTTTCGAATAATGTGATTAAGATGATCTGTCATTTTAGTAACAAAGTGGTGGAAAATTGCTTAACAAAATAATTATAATAAAAATTTCCACTCACAGAAGAGCAGGTCGTGTCGACAGGGAGGCAATGATGTAATAAAATCTTGATTATTTCATATTCTTTCAATCAAGTGTGAAACCCATAATCAAATCCGACATGAAATGCGATGGAAAGAAGATGCACAATAACTTAAAAGTATAAGGGTAAATGTGCAATTTTTCCTCACTGAAATATTTAATAAATATGTGATGATTTTATGTAATTTGTAATTGACATGTATTAGAGAAAATTTATGCACATTTTAATCCCAAAACCAATGCTAGACATGTGAATATCAATATCCACGCAATTATCAAAAAGCATGAGTATGCAGTCACAATTTCACTACAATAAAATAATCATAAATTAAAATTGATTTTGGTGGAAATGGCATTCAAATGTAAATTTTAATTAACATAAAAATAGTGGATTTTACCTCTCTCCTCCTTGTTCATCGGAGAGAGGTTTAATCGAGGACATACTCCAACAGGAGGTTGGCTGAAGCGAGGCCGTCGCGGTGGTGGCAGCGGTGCATCATGAGATGGCCGGAGCCAGCCTGCTGGAGGAGAGGAGTGGCGGCAATGGAGAAGCCTACTGCTGGCCGCGCTTGCTGATGAAGGTGCACGAGAGTGCAGAGGGCGCTGCAGGTGCAAGGAGGCATGGAGGCATGGGCGCTGGGCACTTTGCAGAGCGCGTAGGCGCCTGCGAGCATGGTGGTGGCACCGGCTGCAGGTGCTGCGTGGGGTGATGGCACAGGCGCATGTAATGGTTGAGTGATTGCACCGCAAAAATACACCTGCGATTGTGCCGTCTTGTGCTATTTCCTAGGATTACCAATGCATATTACATATCCATAGTTGCATTTGTAAAAATACACTCATGCATGCATTTAATTGAGAGGGGAGGAGAGTGAAATAAATGGCCTTGCAATTAACATTTTTCCTCAAGTGCTGCTTTGCAAAATTCACCATCTTTTTATTTTTTATTTTACTTGACTTTGAATTCTTCCTGCGGCTGCAAGGCATGGCCGGAGCTTCCTCCTCGTGCCATGGTCTGCAATAGCTCTCCCTGCCAGCCGCATGCAAGCCTCTCCCTGTCAGCCATGAGCCACGCACAGCTAGGGCATGGCTGGGCATGCTTTCTTCTTTAAAAAGAGCGTAGCTCCTTCTTTGAGAGGAGAGCCTGGTCCACCAAAAAAACACACAACAGCTTCTCTTCTCCTTCCAGGCCGTCCCCTCCCCTCTCCCTCGTTACGTAGGTCCTCCTCCTCTGAGGAGACACTCTGTGAGTAGGAGCACCTCACAGTGGTGCACAACCACCACTATGAGTCCACCACCGCCCAGCTCATCAGAGAGCCGGTGGGCATGGTGGTATTATCTGTTTCAACTTTTCAAGCCATTTCCGCCATTGGAGCAGAGCTTCAAGCTTTGAAGCTCAAAGCTCCGCATGTAGCAGCAGCAGCAAGGTGGCAGCAGCCGCAAGGCCCTCCAACGCATGCCTGCAGGCTGCCCTCGCCTCCAACGCGTGCCTGCAGCCACCCTTGCCACCCTCTTAGCGTGCCCTGTCGTGCTCTTTTCGCCTGCAACCAGCCGGCGCAACCCTTCCACACACGTGCCAGCTAATGCGCGCCAGCCGAAAGCCTCCCGCACTCACATCACCGGGCGCACCCGGTCACGCTGCTCGCCCCAGCACTGTAGCCACTGTTCATGCGTTTCAGTGCAACACTATGGCTACAGTGGGGTGACCGGTAAGTTTCTCACTAATCCGGTCACCCAGCATGCAGCAACCGGCCGCAGCCCCCGCGCGCGTCCCGCCCTACATCACGCTCCAACGCCGACCTGCACGTCTGCCAGCGCCTACACACGTCTGCCTTCGCCCGCTCCCATCGGCCGCACACGCCTACGTCTGCCTGCTCTAGCCCCTTCATGCAGTGCGGTGTGTTGCGGTTCACTCCTCCGCGCTCACTCCCTCCCAACGCACACGTCTTCGCGCGCCTACGCGCCTATGTGAGTGCGTGCGCCATCAGATGTTGCCCCACTGCTGCAGACGACTTAAACGCCTCCTTCACTCCAGCAGGAAGCTCTCCCTCTCTCTCTCTCTCTCTCACAGGACTCTCTCACTCTCTCTCTGCCGACACTTTCACACACACACACACCTATACTATACTTTATACATATATATATACGTACATATATATATTTATATAGATGTATATATACTTATATAGATATATATATATACATATATATATACATATATACATATATCTATACATATATTAGTACTTATATAACTATGTATTAGTCTATATACATACATACATATATATATATCTATATACTTATGTATATATATATACACATATATACTTACTTATATACATATATTTATATACATATATATTTATATACATATATCTATATATATATATTATTACCTATATAACAAAGTATAAGTATAGATACATATATACATATATATATATACATATATACATACCTGCTTATACATAGATATATATATATATATATATATACAAATATACATACATATATACATATATATATATATATACACATATCTATCTACATATATCTATATACATATATTACTATATATATATATACATACATATATATATATATATACATCTATACATATCTATCTATACATATATTTACATATCTATATATATATATACATATATACATATATAAGTACATATATACCTATATATTTATAACCACATATACATATAGATATATTTACATATACATATATATATATATTTTCACATTACTTCTCATACGTTGTATCGTGGGAATATCTGCACCAGTTGCTGATATTCCCCGATACACGCATACTGAAAGCGTGTTCACACTCATCTTCCACCCATCCACCTTACACTCCACGTGGCACTTCTCCTTGTTGGTTGCGTCTTTCTAGAAACTGACCTACTTGACACCGTACTACACTCCATCTCCGCCTCCACCCCCACCCCTTTACACATATATATATATACTATATTTACTTTATTTCTACTTTTCTTTCCTGCCAGTAAAAAAGTAAAAACATATATAAAAGAGAAAAGTTAATCCTTGACTTGCAGGTACTTCGTCTTGCGAATAGAAAGACCTGTTTGGGAACCTTGATTTGGCTCAAAGCCAAGAACCTAATTTTGAGGGTGTGCCTCAAGAACAAGAATTATCAGAAAAGAAATCTAAATAGAAAAGCACCAAAAACACAATAAACGAACGGAAGAGATTCGTTGTAGGAAAGGCGTAGAAACTTGACTTCTAGCCCCACTTCCCTGAGTTCGGCCCTGGGCCTAAAAGTGACCAAGATAAAATCAAGTAGGCTAGGTAAAATATTTTTGTAAAGAGATGGTTAGGCTCGATTTAGGTTAACCACTATACACATCTCAACGATAAAATCACCACGTTAACACAACCTAACCGGGTCCGACCAGAATCTTTTATGGCGCCGTTGCCAGGGAAGTGTGTATTCAAGTAAGTTTCTATTCCATTCCTTTCATTTTTTTTCTCTTCTCTCTTCATGGGTGTTTTTCTTTATTGCTGTGCAGGTGAACCTGTTGCAAGGACAAGGCAGGCAGACGAAGTCGGAAACGTGAGCAGATCCAAGGAGGAAACGAGAGAGTGAAGACGCCGACACCACATTGGAACTACGCACACGTTGCTGAATAAGTAGGTTTTTCTTTCTTAGCAACCTAGGTTAACTTGTCACCTTAAAAAAAAAAAAAACTAAAAACTAGAAAAACTTCTTGGGATCTCTTAGGGCAAGTGAATTAAAATTCACTTGTTTGATTGATTGCCTTTACTCCCACCACCTCGGGATTTCCCGCAAAACATCGCATAGCGAAGATCCAAGAATCTTGATTCTTGAATCTTTCACTGTGTGATGTATTCTTTGAGGCAAATAAAAAGATTGATTGCACCCCTCTTTGCCTCATTTATCTGCAAATTCGGGATCACCTTTTGGTGGGGAGACTTGGAATTGAGTTGATTCCAACCCCACCACAACTTTTCACTTGCCTAAGATTCGATCCCGAATACTTCAACCCCAACAAATTGATTTTCTTTATCTTTTGGTTGAGCCTTGTGTGGAAATCATTTTTGGTGATTGGGAGCACTTGAATAGAAGTGCTTTGGCTCCCTTTCACACTAATCTAAAACTAATTCGTGCATCCACACATAGAAATCTCCATTTAAGGAAGCCCATTGCATTTTAGCATGCATAACCAACTGACATTGAAGAAGGGTTTGTTGGGCTTAGAAGAAAACTTGTATTCTTGTAAAACTCGGAGATTGGTTGAATTGGTAATTCAGCGAAATCCTAAAATCCATACTACTTAAGGCTGAATTCTAAAAATCATTTACCAATTAAAACTTCAATTCGAGGAGATTTCCCCATTGCATACTTGTTTTACACACTTTGAAAAATCAATCACTTGGGCATTACCCATAAACAACGCCCTTTCCATTCCAAAAGCACTTATCCTAAACCTCTAACTAAAATTGGTAGCAACTTGACCCTTATTAAGGATTGGAGGTCTAACTACCTGCGTGTAGTGCCTACGTGTTGGTGAGGGTTCCCGCGTGCTATCGGGTGTCTAAGAGTAGGGCAAACGGCCTTTCATTCTAGCCTGGTGGTTCCACGGCGCTCGCATTTAGTTCCGTAGTTCGTGATAATAGGTAACTTAGATCTTTAGGTCTAAGGGCACACTGTAGTGGTTAGGAATTTGATTATATTGATTTGACATCAAGTGTACCTTTGCGGCATCATTTCTCTCATCTCCTTTTCTCTTCTTATTCCCCCAATTCTTCCTGCGGTAGCGCATGTTTGGGAGGAGGTCACAAAACCCTGAACTGTGTGAATTGCCTGATAATTTTAGAAAACAAGCCGAATCGTCCTCCTCCTCCACAAACATGGCTGCACGCCCACCCCCAAATCCTGAGGGAGCAAACCGCCCTCAGAACCCACCAGGTGGTGGAGCCATGGATCCCATAACCCGCCTCCAAGTCCAAATGGAAATGTATAATGAACAAATGGAGGCCATTTGGGAAACATTGGAGGAAATGCAGAACCCTCCCGAATGGGAGGATCCTAGGTCTCTTAGCTCCTATCAGAATCCCACTACTACAGAGACCATAGAACAAATTCGGGTCCCCAAGGGTGGGGACGACTTTGAATTAAAACCTAACGTAATTGGCCTAATAAATTTTCACTTCCATGGTCCTGCAAGTGAAGATCCTTTTCTCCACTTGGAAGACCTAACCCGATTAGCTGAAATTGTTAAACCAAGAAATATCGGGTTACCTATAGTCATCATGAAAATGTTCCCAGTTTCACTGCGAGATAAAGCATCGCAGTGGTTATGCAACCTTGGGAGAACCATCCACTCTTGGGAAGAGATGCGAACAGCGTTTCTCAAGAAGTTCTTCCCAATCGGACGAACCAATGCACTTCGCCATGCTATCACCTCCTTTACGCAACAAAACAGCAAACAATTTCATAAGGCATGGGAGAGATATAATGACCTCCTCAGGAAGTGTCCGCACCACGATCTGCCTAAGTGGCATATAGCCCAAATTTTCTACTATGGGCTAAATGAGACTTTGAAGCAGATTACAGATGCTTCCTGCGGAGAGAATTTTTTGAATAAAGATGAGAATGGAGCATTCGAATTATTTGAAAATGAGTGAAAGCTCAATGAAACAATGCTTGCATTGTGGCCTTTAATCGTACCAGCCTGCCTCGAAATGTCCACGAAGTTGACACAGGAACCTCCCATTCATCCACTGATCTTAGCCTTATCGCACAGAAATTGGATGAAGTCTCCGTCATGCACAAGAAGCTGGACGAGCTTCTGGCCAACCCTGCCCTTCTATGGCAAACACCCCCAGCTCACCACTTCGTCACAATTCCAATTCTTCCAACACCAGGCTTATCCCGAGAAACCCCGTAAGACCTTCCTTACCAAGTGTCGCGCCTAGCAACTTGGTAAGTCATGTGGATCTGGCTTCTGCGAGACAGTATTTCGACTTGGAGGACCAATCCTCCGTGTGCTCGGATGCATGTTTACATGCAGACGCATCTTTTGGCATAGAAGACGCTTGCACCCTGGGGAACAACCCGTTCTCTGCCACTTATAACCCAGGGTGGCGAAATCATCCGAACTTCACATGGTCCAACAACCTGCAGTGCCAAAACCCCGTGGGTGGACCAATGCGACCATCCGCACCTGTCATCCCAAGGGCCCAGTCTAATCCTTTGGCGAATCCGCTATCAGGCCCTTACGTACCGCAAACAGAACATGCATCAAGTCCTCCTGATAAATTGATGCGAATGATGACGGAAATGTCAAAGCGCCATGAAGAGAACATGACCTCTCTTCAGCACCAATTGGCACAGCAAAATGCTGAGATTAGTCAACTACGCATGGTGACTCGATCTCAGGGCACTCTTCCCGCCCAACCTGTTCCAAACCCACGAAATTTCGTACCCCGTGGTCCTCAACCATAGGTACGACCTTCTCAGGGGTAGGTTAATCATATTCCACAGGCTCTGAGCATTCCACCGGGATTTCAGGCTAATCCCACTGCAGCACCGCACTCTTATGTCCCTATTACGAACCCTCCTCCGCCGTATGATCCCACTGGACCCGCATCGTCCAATGCTATCACTACGAGGATCGGTAGGTAGACCGTCGATCTGCCTCGACCTGATCCAGGCCCGTCTTCTTCATCGCCCTCTCATTCGGGATGCGCACCGCATTCGCGAGAGGATGATACACTTAAATTGGTGCCAGAATCAATTCCATTCCCTGAGGCTCTACTGAGGGAGCCAAAAGGCAAGAAAGACACGTAGGCCTTTGATAAACTGCGTAATTTGTTCAGGGATGTAGAAATCAAGGTACCCCTGCTCGAGGCTATCGACCATATACCTACTGTCGCCCGATTTTTCAAAGACTACACAACACCCAGGCGACAGTCAAAGAAAACTAAGAATCCGATGGTTCTCTCGCCTCATGTGAGTTGTGCTATACTGTCAAACCTACCACCGAAGCAGAAAGATCCGGGCACACCACTTATTTCTTGTAGCATCCAAGGCTACAATTTTAACCATGCCTTGCTTGATCTAGGATCTTCCATCAATCTTATACCGACCATCATGCTCGAAAAATTTTCCTTGGGAAATCTGAAACCCACCCCTATCACGTTATAGTTGGCAGATCGTTCAGTCAAAATCCCAAAGGGTGTGGTGGAAGACGTGGTGGTTAGGGTCAACAGTCTCTGTTTTCCTGTTGACTTTCTTGTTTTAGATATGGAAGTTCCTAGCTCACTTTCTAATTGTCCGATCATCCCTGGTCGACCTTTCTTGGCCACAGCCCGCGCCCATATCGACTGCGAGTTGGGCTGTATTGAGATTGCCGTTGGATCTGAAAAGCTCAAGCTTAACATCTTCAAGGCAGCCAATAACTTTGATTGCGATTGCATCGAGGATGACACGTCTGATGAGGACATGTCCATCAGTGCGTTGTTTGCACCTCAAAACACGCCTATAAGAACGCCTTCTTATGCTATTTTCTAGCATTAACTATGTATATTATAATCCTGTAGTTGCATTTGTAAAAATACATGCATTCATGCATTTAATTGAGAGGAGAGGAGAATGAAATAAAAGGGCTTCATAATTTACATTTTCCTCAAGTGCCTCTTTACAAAAATCCATCTCTTCTATTTTTTTTATCTCCACTTGATTTTTATTTTTCCTACGGCTGCAACTTCTCCGCAACCTCTGCAGCGGCCTGCCAAGCCCTCTCCCTGCCATGCCATTCCCTGCGGCTGCCATTCCATCCCACTCCCCGCATGCTGCATGACCATGCTTTCATCTTCTATAAAGCCACGTCTTCTTCTCTTCAAACGAGGGGGGCTGGCTGCAGCAAGAAAAAAACCCACCTTCAGCTCATCACCACCACCGTCCTCCCCTCCATACGCCGGACCTCCTTCGAGGAGACACCCGGCGGGCAGGAGCTCACTGTGGTGAACACCACCACAGTGAGACCACCACCGCCCAGCTCTTCAAAGAGCCGGTGGGCGTGGTGGCTCTTCTCGTTTTTCATTTTTTCCATTCCCGCACTTCCCGCCATGGCTGCCTCTTCAAGGTCTGAAGCTTGAAGCAGCAGCAGCAGCAGCAGCAGCAGCCTCCGCGAGCAACCGCAGGCGCCCCAGCCCCTCCGTGCTCGCCTGCAGACCTTCTCCGCGTCCGCTTCCTCGCTCTGTCGCCCGCCGCTCGCGCCCGCAACCGGCCGCTGCGCGCCTCTGCAGCGGCCGGCCAAGCGTCTTCCCGCTCCCTGCCAACCTCTGCAAGCGTCCGCGCGCGCCTGCAGACCTCCTCCGCGCCCGCCTGCAGACTCCCCGCCTCCCTCTCTGAGCGCGCTGTCGCGAGCCTCCGCGCTCGCAGCCGGCGACGCAGACTCCTCTCCTCCTCTGGGCGAAGACGCGCCCGTGCGCCCGCGACCATCAGACGACGGTCTTCACCTCCGGACGTCTTAACTCGTCCCCTGCAGTGCGGCCCGCTCTCTCCTGCCTTCGCTCTCTCCTGCTCTCTCTCTCCCATTCTCTCTCTCTCTCTCTCTCACTCTCTCTCACAACACTTTCTCACACACTACACCGACGCACACAGACATCTACACTCACACTTTCACACACACACACACACACACCTATACTATAAACATATATATACGCATACTTATATATTGATACATATATACATACATATATACATATATATATCTATATAACTATATACATATATCTACATATCTAGATACATATATACTTATATACATATATATATATATATCTATATAGTATTATATATATATACTTATATATACATAGTATATCTATATAGTTATGTATACATACATATAGTATTATATATATATACTTATATACATATATACATAGCTATATACATATGTACATACATATATATATATATATATATATATATATATCTATATATATCTATATATATCTATACATATATACTTATACATTTATATACATACATATGTACATATATTTTCACGTTATTTATTATACGCTGTATCGCGGGGATATCTACACCAGTTGCTGATATTCCCTGATACACGCGTACAAAAAAAAGCGTGGTCCCATACATCATCCATCCTCCATCCACACTCCACGCGGCACCTAGTCGTGTTGGTTGCGTCTCTCTAGACGTCGGCTGACTCGACATAGTGCTACACTCCATCGTCACCTCCACCCCCACCCCTTTATATATATACTACATATAAATATATATCTATAGCTACTATATTTACTTTCTATCTGTTAGTTTCTTTCTTAGTAAAAAGATAAAAAAAGGTATAAAAGTGAAAAGATAATCTTTGATTTGCAGGTACCCCCGTCTTGCAAGTAGCAAGACGTGTTTTGAAACTCTGTTTTGGCTAAAAGCCAAGGACACAATTTTGAGGGTGTGCCTCAAGAACAAGGATTACCAGAAAAAAACCTAAATAAGAAAAATACCAAAAACAGAATAAACGAACGGAAGAGACGCGTTTTAAGGAAAACGTAGAAACTCGACTTGAACCCCACTTCCCTGAGTTCGACCCTGGGCTTAAAAGTGACAAGATAAAATCAATTAGGCCAGGTTAAAAATTTTGTAAAGAGATGGTTAGGTCTGAATTAGGTTAACCACTATACACATTTCAACGATAAAAATATCATATTAACAACCTATCCAGGCCGACCATCATAGCTTTTCTGGCGCCGTTGCCGGGGAGGTGCGCTTTCGAGTAAGTTTCTATCCAATTCCTTTAAATTTGTCTCTTCTCTCTTCACGGGTATTATTGTTTTTGGTGTGCAGGTGAACCTGGTGGAAGGAGAAGAAGGCTAACGAAGTCGAGGACGTGAGCAGATCCAAGGCGGGAACGAGAGCGTGAAGACGCCGACA
Organism: Thalassia testudinum; assembly: GCA_037157565.1. Lineage (NCBI taxonomy): Eukaryota > Viridiplantae > Streptophyta > Magnoliopsida > Alismatales > Hydrocharitaceae > Thalassia > Thalassia testudinum. The sequence goes on from JAZHRO010000031.1 coordinate 127,569,132, forward strand.
TCGCATTGGAGCTTCGCACACGTTGCCGAACAAGTAGGTTTTCTTTTCTCATCAAATTAGTGTTAACTTGCCACCACAAAAATAAAAAAAAAAAAAATTTAAAACTAAAAACTAGAAAAACTTTTTGGGATTTCTTGAGTGCAAGTGGATTAAAATTCACTTGATTGATTGGTTGTCTTCACTCCTACTGCCCCGGATTTCCCACCTTACTTCGCATAGCGAAAATCCGAGAATCTTCATTCTTAGATTTTTCGCCGTGGGAAGTATTCTTTGAGGCAAAGAAAAAGATTGCTTGTATCCCTCTTTTGCCTCACTTATCTTTAATTCAGGATCACATTTTTGGTGGGGAGACTTGGAATTGAGTTGATTCCAATCCCACCACGACTTTTCAAATTTGCCTGTGATTCGATCCTGAATACTTCAACCCCAAAAATTTTATTTTCTTTATCTTTTGGTTGAAGCCTTGTGTGTGGAAATCATTTCTGGTGACTGGGAGCACTTGAATTGAAGTGCTTTGGCTCCCTGTCACATTGATATAAAACTGATTCGTGCATCCACACTTAGAAATCTCCATTTAGGGTAGCCCATTGCATTTTAGCATGCATTAACTAACTGATAATTGAAGAAGGGTTTCTTGGGTTTTAGAAGGAAAACCTGTATTTTTGCATAAAACCCGGAGATTGGTTGAATTGGTAATTCAGCAAAACCCTAAAATTCATACTACTTAAGGCTGAACTCTAAAAACCATTCGCCAATAAAAACTTCAATTCGGGGAGATTTCCCCGTTGCATGCTTGTTCTTACACACTCTTAAAATCAATCACTTGGGCATTACCCGTAAACAACGCCCTTCACAATCCAAAAGCACTTGACCCTAAGCCTCTAATTAAAACTGGTAGTAACTTGACCCTTACTAAGGATTGGAGGTCTAACTACCTGTGTGTAGCGACTACGTGCTGGTGAGAGTTCCCGCGTGCTATCGGGTGTCTAAGACTGGGGCAAACGGCCTTTCAATCTGGCCCGGTGGTTCCGCGGTGCTCGCATTCGGTTCCGTAGTTCGTGATAGTAGGTAACTTAGATCTTTAGGTCTAAGGGCACACTGTAGAGGTTAGGAACTTGACTGTATTGATTTGTAATCAAGTGTACCTTTGCGGCGTCATTTCTCTCATCCCTTTTCCCTTCTCATCTCCCCAATTCTTCCTGCGGTAGTGCATGTTTGGGAGGAGGTCACAAAACCCTGAATTGCTTGTATTGACTGATAAATCTAGAAAAAGAGCCGAATCATCCTCCTCCTCCACAAACATGGCACACACCCCCGCCTCACCACTTCGTCACAATTTCAATTCTTTCAACACCAGGCTTATCCCTGGAAACCCTGCAAGACCTTCCTTATCGAGTGTCGCGCCAAGCGACTCGGTAAGTCATGTGGAACTGGCTTCTGTGAGCCAGTATTTCAACACGGAGGACCAAGCCTCCGTGTACTCGGACACATATGCGGACACGTCTTCTGGCATAGAAGATGCCTGCACCCTAGGGAATAACCCGTTTTCTGCCACGTATAACCCAGGGTGGCACAATCATCCCAATTTTGCATGGTCCAACAACCCGCAGCGTCGAAACCCCGCTGGTGGACCAATGCGATCGTCCGCACCCGTCATCCCAAGGGCCCAGTCTAATCCTATGGCAAATCTGCCATCAGGCCCTTGTGTACAGAAAACCAAACACGCATCAAAACCTCTTGATAAATTGATGCGAATGATGACGGAAATGTCAAAGCGCCATAAAGAAAACATGACCTCTCTTCAGCATTTGGCGCAGCAGAATGCTGAGATCAGTCAACTAAGCATGGTGACTCGATCTCAGGGCACTTTTCCCGCCCAACCTGTTCCAAACCTGCAAAACTTTGTACCCTGTGGTCCGCAACCACAGGTACAACCTTCTCAGGAACAGGTTCATCAAATTCTGCAAGCTCCGAGTATTCCTTCGGGATTTCAGGATAATCCCGCTGCAGCACCGCACTCTTATGATGATAGTGATCACATCAAGGATGACACGTCTGACGAGGACGTGACTGTCAGTACGTGTATTGAACTAATTGGAGCCGATTCAGACTGCTGCAAATTACCTGATGACTGCCTGACCAACACAAACTGTGACGTTCCCCAATCCCTCCCTATTCCTGTACCTTCTCCTGACCAGACTTCTGACGAGGTTTTCTCCGCTTCCCATACCTCGTGGTCTGAGTCATTGCCGGGCTACTCACCGCCGGTCCACACTATGGAAGACCGGATTGCCCTTTCTTTCCCGCTAAATCAGGCGGATTTGCAAATCCACACTGGGACCTTGAGCCCACAGCTTACTCACCGGGGCTATTCCCTTTTGGATCCATCTATCCAAAAAGCCCCCCTTCTTGGCCAATCTAAGGGCCAACTTCCTCTTCCTGATCTGTTTTCTGATCCGCCTGGGACATTCTCGTCCCAGAAAACGCCAAATCTCTCACCATCCACCATTACTTTTCACGCCTCTATCGCGATTACTTCGCTTTTCTCTTCACCACCCACCATCCACCCACCCTTCCACCCTGATTTATACCCTAAACCTCAGCTCCTGTTACCCGATCTGTCGTCCGTTCTCTGCCTTTCCTTGCATGCATATGAGGACATAGCATTGTTTGGCATGGGGGGGTGGATAGGCATCCATAGGATCCGGGTATTTTATGGTATCAGACAATTACCACCTATTTATAAATATGCAAGAAAAAGAAAAAAGAAAAGAAAAAAAATATAGATATATATATATATTAGTAATAAATGGTGTTTAGTAATGATCTAAAAGCTGAAACAAAAATACAATAAGTGTTTATGGATATTCAACCTCTGTTTTGAAGAATTTCCAGGCCACAGAAGCTTGATTCGCTCAGGCTCGGCTTAATTCACTTAAAGCATTGACGAAATAGATCAAAATCTCTCCTAACTAAGAACGTTTCTTGTACCTGAGACACCAGTACAGGATTCGTTGGTTTGTTTTTTCTTGAGAGCTTAAGTAAACTTGGTTCACACTACACATATCAGGAAAGATCAGGTGAACATAAGATCCAACCCTAGTGTTCATTAGGAAAGGTGGAGTCCTTACCTGTGCGTGCAGGTAGACTTTTTATCCCAAGCTTTAGTCTTGTGTTTAGGAGTGGCTCTTTCCACCAAAAAGAAACTCTCCCACCAAAAAAAAAAAAAAAAAAAAAAAAAAGGTGTGCTCTTTCAAAATGTGTTGTAAGAGATATACTGACATATGTTTCAAAAAAAAAAAAAAAAAAAAAAAAAAAAAAAAAAAAATGTTGCAAAAGAATCAGTATATCTCATAAATGTCGGTATAATTTGTTTTTCGAAAATGGGAGTTGAGTTTTCCGTAATCATCTTAAGGGTCAATCCGAAAACACGAGCTGAAATTGGGACGAACCTGTACTTAAAAATTCGTGAAACCCTGGGAGTGAGTCTTAAGGTTCATCTGGTCAGTCTTGATCCATCACTATGCACAAACCATAACCTCTTGAGCTCTCGAGTACGGCAAAACCTCCTGGGTCCTGGAAATCGTACTTAAGGTTTAAATATCAAGAGTCCGGGTTAGTTGAGAGATGATCTTTGTCATGTAAGACTTAAAGTACTGGTAATCTTCTTTACAATTGGTTCTCACAATATCCGATAATAAACACACCGATATCATCTCAGAAGAAAATCGTCAGCTTAAGATTATTTCTAAATACTATTTTGCTAGGGACTAGCAAAAGATAAGCATGGGGGTATATGTTTGCACCTCAAAACACGCCTATAAGAACGCCTTCTTATGCTATTTTCTAGCATTAACTATGTATATTATAATCCTGTAGTTGCATTTGTAAAAATACATGCATTCATGCATTTAATTGAGAGGAGAGGAGAATGAAATAAAAGGGCTTCATAATTTACATTTTCCTCAAGTGCCTCTTTACAAAAATCCATCTCTTCTATTTTTTTTATCTCCACTTGATTTTTATTTTTCCTACGGCTGCAACTTCTCCGCAACCTCTGCAGCGGCCTGCCAAGCCCTCTCCCTGCCATGCCATTCCCTGCGGCTGCCATTCCATCCCACTCCCCGCATGCTGCATGACCATGCTTTCATCTTCTATAAAGCCACGTCTTCTTCTCTTCAAACGAGGGGGGCTGGCTGCAGCAAGAAAAAAACCCACCTTCAGCTCATCACCACCACCGTCCTCCCCTCCATATGCCGGACCTCCTTCGAGGAGACACCCGGCGGGCAGGAGCTCACTGTGGTGAACACCACCACAGTGAGACCACCACCGCCCAGCTCTTCAAAGAGCCGGTGGGCGTGGTGGCTCTTCTCGTTTTTCGTTTTTTCCATTCCCGCACTTCCCGCCATGGCTGCCTCTTCAAGGTCTGAAGCTTGAAGCAGCAGCAGCAGCAGCAGCAGCAGCCTCCGCGAGCAACCGCAGGCGCCCCAGCCCCTCCGTGCTCGCCTGCAGACCTTCTCCGCGTCCGCTTCCTCGCTCTGTCGCCCGCCGCTCGCGCCCGCAACCGGCCGCTGCGCGCCTCTGCAGCGGCCGGCCAAGCGTCTTCCCGCTCCCTGCCAACCTCTGCAAGCGTCCGCGCGCGCCTGCAGACCTCCTCCGCGCCCGCCTGCAGACTCCCCGCCTCCCTCTCTGAGCGCGCTGTCGCGAGCCTCCGCGCTCGCAGCCGGCGACGCAGACTCCTCTCCTCCTCTGGGCGAAGACGCGCCCGTGCGCCCGCGACCATCAGACGACGGTCTTCACCTCCGGACGTCTTAACTCGTCCCCTGCAGTGCGGCCCGCTCTCTCCTGCCTTCGCTCTCTCCTGCTCTCTCTCTCCCATTCTCTCTCTCTCTCTCTCTCACTCTCTCTCACAACACTTTCTCACACACTACACCGACGCACACAGACATCTACACTCACACTTTCACACACACACACACACACACCTATACTATAAACATATATATACGCATACTTATATATTGATACATATATACATACATATATACATATATATATCTATATAACTATATACATATATCTACATATCTAGATACATATATACTTATATACATATATATATATATATCTATATAGTATTATATATATATACTTATATATACATAGTATATCTATATAGTTATGTATACATACATATAGTATTATATATATATACTTATATACATATATACATAGCTATATACATATGTACATACATATATATATATATATATATATATATATATATATCTATATATATCTATATATATCTATACATATATACTTATACATTTATATACATACATATGTACATATATTTTCACGTTATTTATTATACGCTGTATCGCGGGGATATCTGCACCAGTTGCTGATATTCCCTGATACACGCGTACAAGAAAAAGCGTGGTCCCATACATCATCCATCCTCCATCCACACTCCACGCGGCACCTAGTCGTGTTGGTTGCGTCTCTCTAGACGTCGGCTGACTCGACATAGTGCTACACTCCATCGTCACCTCCACCCCCACCCCTTTATATATATACTACATATAAATATATATCTATAGCTACTATATTTACTTTCTATCTGTTAGTTTCTTTCTTAGTAAAAAGATAAAAAAAGGTATAAAAGTGAAAAGATAATCTTTGATTTGCAGGTACCCCCGTCTTGCAAGTAGCAAGACGTGTTTTGAAACTCTGTTTTGGCTAAAAGCCAAGGACACAATTTTGAGGGTGTGCCTCAAGAACAAGGATTACCAGAAAAAAACCTAAATAAGAAAAATACCAAAAACAGAATAAACGAACGGAAGAGACGCGTTTTAAGGAAAACGTAGAAACTCGACTTGAACCCCACTTCCCTGAGTTCGACCCTGGGCTTAAAAGTGACAAGATAAAATCAATTAGGCCAGGTTAAAAATTTTGTAAAGAGATGGTTAGGTCTGAATTAGGTTAACCACTATACACATTTCAACGATAAAAATATCATATTAACAACCTATCCAGGCCGACCATCATGCGTGTATCAGACTAATTGGGACCTACTCTGACTGTTGCGGATTACCTGTAAACATTGACGATTGCCTGACCAAGATATATTGTGACGTTCCCCCATCCCTCCCTTGTCTCGTACCTTCTCCTGACCAGACTTCTGACGAGGTTTTCTCTACTTCCCATACCTCATGGTCTGAGTCATATCCGAGCTACTCACCACCGATCCACACTCTTGAAGATCAGATTTCCCTTTCTTTCCTGCCAAATCAGGCAGATTTCCAATTCCACACTAGGACCTTGAGCCCATATACTTGTCACTGGGGCTATTCCTTTTGGATCCATCTATCCAAGAAGCCCCTCTTCTTGGCCAATCTGAGGGCCAAATTCTTCCTCCTGACTTGTTTTCTGATCTTCTTGGGACATTCTCGTCCCAAGAAATGCCAGACCTTTCTCCATCCACTCCCGAGCTGAAGGAGCTGCCTAGTACACTTAAGTATGTTTTCTTGGGAGAAAATGAAATTCTCCCCATAATCATCAGTTCAAATTTGACCAGGGAGCAAGAGTGCAAACTAACAAAGGTCCTCATAGAACATAAGGCAGCCATTGGATAGTCTTGATCAGACTTATCTGGCATTCGCCCCTCCTACTGCACTCACCATATATATACGGAAGAAGAGGCTTGACCTTCCCGCGAGATGCAGCGATGTCTCAACCCTAACATGCGGGATGTCGTTAAGAAAGAAATTATTAAGTGGCTGGATGCGGGTATAATCTACCCGATCAGCGATAGCCCCTGGTTGAGTCCGATTCACGTTGTGCCCAAAAAGGCTGGACTCACCATCTGTGTCAATGACAGGGGCGAATCCATCCCTACACGCACTCCTACATCTTGGAAAGTGTGTGTAGATTATGAGAAACTCAATGCTGCAACTAAGAAAGATCACTTTCCACTACCTTTCATTGACCAATTCCTGGAGCGGTTAGTGGGAAATAAATTTTTCTATTTCCTGGATGGATTCTCAGGATATTACCAGGTGGCAATTGATTGCCGGGACCAAGAGAAAACCACCTTTACCTGCCCCTTCGGCGCCTTTGCATTTAGAAGGATGTCGTTCGGACTTTGTAATGCGCCAGTAACTTTCCAGTGATGTATGTTGGCGATATTCCATGACATGCTGGGTGACTTTCTCGAGGTCTTCATGGATGACTTTTTGGTCTTTGGACCATCTTTCGATGAATGTCTTGCCAACCTGACTCGTATCCTTAGGAGATGTATTATTGTAAACCTCGTGCTTTCCTGGGAAAAAAGTCATTTTATGGTGCACGAGGGAATTATTCTTGGGCATATCATCTCCGATAGGGGTATCGAGGTTGACAAAGCTAAGCTTGACGTAATTGCTGATTTACCTGTGCCTGGTTCTGTCAAACAAATCCTCTCCTTCCTGGGACACATCGGTTTCTATAGGAGATTTATCAAAGATTTCTCGAAGATTTCTCGACCTTTAACTCATCTATCGACTGACGTACCCTTCGATATGGGCCCGGATTGCATACGAGCATTCACACAGCTGCGTAATGCTATCACCAAGGCCCTTGTTCTCCAGCCACCTGATTGGTCGCTCGACTTCTAACTCATGTATGATGCTTCCGACTTTGTAGTCGGAGCCATCCTATGACAAAGACGCGATAGACACCCCTTCGTGGCGTACTACGCCAGTAAGACGTTGGACGAGGCCCAGCGTAATTACACTACCACTGAGAAAGAACTACTGGCGATCGTCTTTGGGCTGGAGAAATTTTGCTCCTACCTTCTGGGCTCACATGTTATTGTTTTCACTGATCACGCGGCCATTCGCCATTTCATGCACAAGAAGGATGCCAAGCCTAGGTTGATTCATTGGATCCTTCTGCTCAAAGAATTTGACATTGAGATCCGCGATAAGGCCAGAGCCCAGAATGTTGTAGCTGATCATCTTTCCAGACTGGACCCTGACCATATTGGACTTACTCTGCCGATTAATGAAATTTTTCCTGATGAGCACCTCTTGGCAATTAATGTGGCAAGTGGACCTTGGTATGCTGACATTGCCAATTACCTTGCTTCTGGATCCCTTCCACGTGGCTCGCCTAAAAACCAGTGCGAGCGTCTCATGGCAGAAGCAAAGTATTATTTCTGGGATAGTCCACTCCTTTTTTCGATAGGTGCTGATCAAATCATCCGTCGCTGTACTCCTGATAGCAAATTCCCTAGTGTGCTATCCTTCTGCCACGATCAGGCCTACGGAGGCTATTTCTCTGGGAGGAAAACTGCAGCCAAGGTGTTGCAGTGTGATTTCTTTTGGCCCTCCCTTCACCAGGATGAACACAATTATGCCAAACATTGCACTAGGTGCCAGTCGTTAGAGTCAATGTCACGACATGACATGATGCCCTTGCAACCCATCCAAGCTGCAGAAATCTTCGACATTTGGGGAATTGATTTCATGGGTCCTTTTCCTCCTTCCTACGGCTTCGAATTCATCCTCGTGGCCGTTGACTATGTTTCGAAATGGATCGAGGCTATTCCCACGTGCCGTGCTGACCATGTTATATCCACTCGATTTGTCAAAGACCACATCTTTGTGCGATTTGGGATTCCTCGAGCCATTATCTCGGATGGAGGAAGGCACTTTACCCATGCTTCTTTTTGGGCACTTCTGAGGAAATATGGAGTTCACCATCGCATCGGATCCCCGTATCATCCTCAGATGAATGGCTAGGCAGAAGTGTCGAACCGGCAAATCAAGCAAATTCTCAAGAAAATGGTTCGGCCTGACCGTAAGGATTGGTCCGACAAGTTGATTGACGCACTTTGGGTGCATCAGACCGCCTTCAAGGCTCCCCTGGTTATGTCTCCTTATATAATCGTTTACAGGAAGCCTTGTCATTTGCCCGTGGAGCTGGAGCACCGTGCTTATTGGGCAGTTCGCCAATGTAACCTCGACCCAGACCTGTGTGATCGAGAAAGAAAACTCCAGCTCCTGGAGCTGGAAGAGCTCCGTCGTGAAGCTTTTGATTCGGCTTTAACTTTCAAACAATGCACTAAGGCTTTTCACGACAGCCGTATTTGGCGAAAAGAAATTCAGCCATCTCAGCAAGTTTGGCTCTACAATGCCCAGCTCAAATTCTTTGCTGGGAAATTGAAGTCCAAATGGACTGGTCCTTTCCTTGTCTCAAGACCATTTCCCAACGGGGCCGTTGAGATTGAAGTTCCCAAATCTGGGCATAAATTTACGGTCAATGGGCAGCGTTTGAAACCTTATCTTACTCATGAACCTGCCCCCGTTGGAGAAACTATTGCCCTGCTGGAGGGTAACTAATTTTGTGCCTCATTCTGAGTCCAGCTGGGGATGTTAAATTCAGCGCTCGTTGGGAGGCACCCCAAGAACACTCACTATCCACCATCACTTTTCACACCACCGTCACGATCACTTCACTTTTCACTTCACTGTCACGCTCACTTCACTTTTCCCTTCACCACCCACCATTCACCCACCCTAGCACCCTGCTGTATACCTTGGACCTCACCTCTCGTTACCCGATCTTTCATCTTTCCTCTACCCTTCCCTGCATGCATATGAGGACATAGCATCGTTTGGCATGGGGGGGTGGATAGGCATCCATAGGATCTGGGTATTTTAGGGTATCATGCAGTTTCTATATACATATATAAAATAATAAAAAAATAACAATAATAAATGAAAATGGTGTTTAGTAATGATCTGAATGCTGAAACAAAAATACAATAAGTGCTTATGGATATTCAACCTCTGTTTTGAAGACTTTCCAGGCCATAGAAGTTTGATTCGCTTAGGCTCGGCTTAATTCACTTGAGCATTGACAAAATGGGTCGGAATCTCTCCTAACTAAGGATGTATTCTTGTACCTGAGACACCAATATAGGATCTGTTGGTTTGCTTCTACTCGAGAGCTTAGGTAAACTTGGTTCACACTACACATATCAGGAAAGACCAGGTGAACATAAGATCCAACCCTAGTGTTCATTAAGGAAGGTGGAGTCCTTACCTGTGCGCGCAGGTAGACTTTTTATTCCAGGCTTTAGTCTTGTGTTTAGGAGAGACTCTTTCCACCAAAAAGGAACTCTCCCACCAAAAAGAAAAGTGCGCACCTCCAAATAATGTTATAAGAGATATACTAACACGTGTTTCAAAAAAAAAAAAAAAGATGCAAATAAGTCAGCATATCTCACAAATGTCTGAAAAGTCTTCGCCCTACAAAAAGTTCTTTAGGGCAGGTTACAAATACCTTGTTTTCTTTGAGCCACAAATGTCAGAAAATGGGAGTTGAGTTTTCCGTCATCTTTTTAAGGATCAATCCGAAGACACGAGCTGAAATTGGGACTAACCTTTACTTAAAAATTCGTGAAACCCTGGGCTTGAGTCTTAATATTCATCTGGTCAGTCTTGATCCTTCACTAAGCACAAGCCATAATCTCTTGAGCTCTCGAGTACAACAAAAACCTCGTGGGTCCTGGAAATCATACCTAAGGTTTAAATATCAAGAGTCCTGGTTAGTCGAGAGATGATCTTTGTCATGTGAGACTTAAAGTACTGGTAGTCTTCTTTACAATTGGTTCTCACAATATCCAACAATAAACACACTTATGTCACCTCAGAAAAAAATCTTCAGCTAAAGATCATTTCTAAATACAACAAAAAAAGGTTTTGCTAGGGACTAGCAAAAGATAGCCATGGGGGTATGATTGCACCGCAAAAATACACCAGCAATTGTGTTGTCTTATGCTATTTCCTAGCTTTACCACTGCATATTAGGTACCCATAGTCGCATTTGTAAAAATACATGCATGCAAGCATTTAATTGAGAGGGGAGGAGAGTGAAATAAATGGCCTTGCAATTAACATTTTTCCTCAAGTGCTACTTTGCAAAATTCACCATATTTTATTTTTTATTTTACTTGACTTTGAATTCTTCCCACAGCTGCATGGCATAGCTGGACCTTTTTCCTCGTGCCATGCTCTGCAACAGCACTCCCTGCCAGCCGCATGCAAGCCTCTCCCTGTCAGCCATGAGACATGCACAACCAGGGCATGGCTGTGCATGCTTTCTTCTTCTTTAAAAAGAGCATGGCTCCTTCTTTGCGAGGAGAGCCTGGTTGACCAAAAAAACACATAGCAGCTTCTCTTCTCCTTCCTGTCCTCTGAGGAGACACTCTGCAGGTAGGAGCACCTCACAGTGGTGCACAACCACCACTGTGAGTCCCCCACCGCCCAGCTCATCAGAGAGCCAGTGGGCATGGTGGTATTCTCTGTTTCAACTTTTCAAGCCATTTCTGCCATTGGAGCAAAGCGTCACGCTTTGAAGCTCAAAGCTCTGCACGCAGCAACAGCAGCAAGGCAGTAGCAGCCGCAAGGCCCTCCAGCGCACGCATGCAGGCCACCCTCGCCTCCAACGTGCGCCTGTAGGTGCCCTTGCCTCCCTCTCTGCACGCCCTGTTGCGCTCTTTCCGCCCGCAACCAGCCGACGCAACCCTTCCACGTGCACGCCAGCTAGCACGCGACAGCTGCAAGCCTCTCGCACTCATAGCATCGGGTGCACCAGGTCGCGCGGCTCACCCCGGCACTGTAGCCACTATTCACGTGTTTCAGCGGAACACTACAGCTACAGTGGGGTGACTAGTAAGTTTCTCACCAGTCCGGTCACCCAGCGCGCCACAACCAGCCGCAGCCTGTGTGCGCGTCCCGCCCCGCGTCCCGCTCCAGCGCCCGCCAACGTGTTTTCCAGCGCCTGCACCTGCCTACCTTTGCCTGCTCCCTTCACCCACGCACGCCTGCGTCTGCCTGCTCCAGCCCCTTCACGCAGCGCGGTGCGCTACGGTTCACTCCCCTGCGCTTACTCCCTCCCAGCGCGCACATCCTCACGCGCCTACGCACCTATGCGTGTGCATGCACCATCAGACATTTCCCCACTATTGTAGATGGCTTAAACACCTCCTTCACTCTAGTAGGAAGCTCTCCCTCCCTCTCTCTCTCTCTCTCACAGTGCTTTCTCAATCTCTCTCTGCCAACATTCACACTCTCATACACACACACACACACCTATACTCTACTTTATACATATATATATATATACATACATATATATATTTATATAAATATATATATATACTTATATACATATTTATATACATATATATATATATCTACATATATCTATGCATATATTAGTACTTATATAACTATGTATTAGTCTATATACATACATACATATGTATATATATATATCTATATTCTTATATAAATAAATAAATATATATATATATACACATATATACTTACATATATACATATATATATATTATTACCTATATAACTAAGTATAAGTAAAGATACATATATATATATATATACATATATAGACACCTACTTATACATATATATATATATATATACATATACAAATATACTTACATATATACATATATATCCATATAACTATATATACATATATATATACACACATATCTGTCTACATATATCTATATACATATATTACTATATATATATACATACATATATATACATCTATATAGTTATATATACATACATATACATATATATATATATATACATCTATACGTATATTTATCTATACATATATTTACATATCTATATATATATACATATATATATATACATAAATAAGTACATATATACCTATATATTTATAACCATATATACATACAGATATATTTACATATATACAAATATATAAATATATATTTTCACATTACTTACCATACATTGTAATACATGCGTATAGAAAGCGTGTTCACACTCATCTTCCTCCCATCCACCTTACACTCCACGCGGCACTTCATCCTGTTGGTTGCGTCTTTCTAGATGACGACCGACTCGACACCGTGCTACACTCCATCTCCGCCTCCACCACCACCCCTTTATACATATATATATATACTATATTTACTTTATTTCTACTTCTCCTTCCTGCTAATAAAAAGATAAAAAAATATATAAAAGAGAAAAGTTAACCCTTTACTTGTAGGTACTCCGTCTTGCGAATAGCAAGACACGTTTTGGAACCCTGATTTGGCTCAAAGCCAAGAACCTAATTTTGAGTGTGTGCCTCAAGGACAAGAATTATCAGAAAAAGAATCTAAATAGAAAAACACCAAAAACACAATAAACGAATGGAAGAGATTCGTTGTAGGAAAGATGTAGAAACTTGACTTCTAACCCCACTTCCCTGAGTTCGACCCTAGGCTTAAAAGTGACCAAGATAAAATGAAGTAGGCCAGGTAAAAAAATTTTGTAAAGAGATGGTTAGGCTCGATTTAGGTTAACTGCTATACACATCTCAATAATAAAATCACCATATTAACATAACCTAACCAGGTCCGACCACTGAGGCATTACAGGAGGAGCGAGTGATGTAGCGGGGGCGGGTGGAGGTGTAGGTTCTGCAGAGGCCGGGCGCTATAGGGCTCACGTAGGTGGGTGCAAGCGCTAAGCCGAGGAGACGTGGGTGTACGGTGGCTGGGCTGGAGGCAGGGTGCGCTGGAGAAGTTGAGGAGGCGTGGGTTCTGTAGGCTGGGCTGGAAGCTCGTGTGGGTCTAATGGAGCGGGGATAGGCACTGCTGGCACATGCACTGGCTGTGGTGAGAGCACGTGCGTGCCGGTGGCTGGTGCTGCAATGATGAAGTGAGGGTATGCGTTGGCTGAGTTGAGGGTGCAGTTGGTAGATGGCTGATGGTTGGAACTAAAGTGAGAGCGCGCACGGTGTTGTCTGATGGAGCGGTGGTAGGAAGACTTGCAAAAACTCTTTGGCGGTGTGGGTTGTCACCCCACACGCCCATGGTGGTGAGTCATTCTGCCGCGGTGAGGCCGATGGTATGGAATGGAAGAGGAGCAAGGTCCTCTCAACACAGTGATGGACAAGGGGTGGTGGCCTACCTCATTGGCAACTCTCCCTTCTCCTTTTGTAGCCATAGCCATGATTTCAAATTCAAAATGTCGTAGCATAAATGTGATGGGCAGGAGGAGGAGGAGGAGCCGAAGCCAGAGGAGTTACCTGTGTAAAGGAGAAAAAAATAAAAGATAAAATATTATGGTTATTTATGCATAAGCCCTTAACTTCTATGTTAAATTAAAACAATGCAAGTAATTCACCTAATTTATTAACTAATCAAATGGATGCAATTCTAAGTTAATTCTAAACGCATGCAATGAATGGATTATGCAATTAGGCTAAAAATATGAATTAATTTATTTACATCCTAATGTATGCTATCTAAATGTTCAAATTAATTTAATGTGTAGACATTTAGATACTTAAATAGCCCACGAATATGGGCTAATCAAATACCCCCATGCCTAGTTTTTCTAGTCCCAAGCAAATTCAAGCAAAACCTAGCACTCCAAGTAAACTAGCCAACCCAATTGGTCTTCCTTTAGAAACATATTAAGTTCATACTTGACACCTAAGGTTCTCAAGTAGTTGCTTAGTTACAGACTAGGTTAGCTAATGATAGGTTGCAGGCACAAGTTTCCCTGATTTCTGACTCTACCCTAAGGTTTATTGATCCCTAAGATTAAAGCATCCGTGCATGTGCATTGGTCTGAGTTACTTGAGTTAAATGAAAAGGGATTTTTTTTTTGAATAATATATATTTTTTTTTGTTTGATTCCTCTAAGTCTAACCTCAGATCAGCTATCAACACGGTCTGCGTCCGATTCATTGTCCCCATCACCATACCTCGAAGGGTGCTTGGCTTTCGATGAGTCGAGATAGCACCACCCATAGCAACCCCAAAAACTCCTAGCAATTGACACTTCGAGATAGTATCGCCCATGGATTTCTTAAGCGAATTCAGGCCTGTGGCAATGGGCACTTCGAGATAGGGCCGCCCATGGTACCTGAACTGCACAATGCGCTTACATGCCCCCAGTAGGATGGATATCCTAAGAGACAAGTGCAGAGGAGGTAATATATTATCATCGCATCGTCATGGTGAGTATATACTCCACCTCTCCTGTAGCAAGAACTCCTCCAATCAAATTATGTTTTCAAGCCTCTCCTAAGTCAAAACTAAGAGAACCAAATTTCTTTTACGAAATGAATTAAGGTGATTACTTACTTACACAAGACCAAGTGTGTGAAATTTGGGTGTTTGGGTTACAAGGACGTGTAAGCCAAAAGGTAGAACAAGACTCCAGGTACCACCCCACCTTTTAACTCAACCCTAGCTTTCCTTTTTCAACCTCTTGTGGAATGATCCGTAACTTAACTCCTACTTAAGTTTTTAAGTCCACAAAGGACCCTAAAGGTCTAAAGCTAGTTGCTCATTTAGCTTCTAAAGTTCGACCCTAGAACCAACTTAGTCTAACCTAGAGTTCTGATTTGCTTAAGAATGCAGGACTTATCCAGTTAAGCTCAAAACTATTTTTTTTTTTTTAAAATGCAATTTGCATGAATGACTGCAAAATGTAGACATGCTATAAACAAAATGCCTCAGGTCCTCTCCCCCATGCTTTGTTTAAACAATATCCTCATTGGAAACAAAAATAGTTAAAGGAAGATATTACCTAAGGCGGAGAATGGTAGGAGCTAAGGCTCCTCAAGAGTGACCTCGTCAACCAAATGGCCATCCAAAGTAATGTATAATTTTAACCATTGACCGTCGATGATAAAACGAGTTGCTGAAGAGAAAGGGTTTTTAATCTCCACAGCTCCATGCGGAAATGCTTTAGTGATTATGTAAGGCCCATCCTGATGAGAACCTCATCATGAGCCATAACTAGCTCATTTTGACCTAATATAAATGATAAAAGCTCCTACATAACTCAAGGAAAGGCTTAACTCAGAGAATTCTGAGTTTAAGGAGAAAACAAGTCATAAGGGGTAAAAATGCAATTTTACCAGTATAATCTGCATACAGGTCCAAACATAGGTCAAACAAATCGAATAAGAAGGAAAGTGGGATGATCTGATAAGGGCTACAGCAATTCCAAGGAACTAAATGATAATCTGTAACCCTAAAACAAACCCACTTCAATTCACGAGGTTCGAGGCAAAGTAAAAATGGAATAAACCCTCTAAAATTCATAGAAAAATAATCTCTAGGGTTTAGAACCTTCGATTTGGCCTTAGGAACCCATTTTGACCTACATTGAGAACCATACCCAATTAATAACTTAATTTGGGTTTTTGCATAAATTGACCGGTCAAACAAGGTTTAATCTAGAAATAAAATTCACCATCAGATTCCTTAGGTCCTAATTAGTCATGTATAAAAGCTTGAGCCTAAGAAGAAACCTTCTTGACCAACTTTACACTTTGGTCCTCATATATTTACTTTTTGGCCCTCAACTTTTGAACCCTCGCATTTTGGCCCCTAACTCTCCTTCGTACTTTGCGTTCAGGTCCTCCCTGCAAAACCTGCCAGCACCATGCTCCGGCGACCTTGCGCGGAGCATGGCGCCGCGCAGGGTGAGGGGGAGGGCCTGCCAGGACAAATGGGGGTGCCCTGCGTCGTCAGCCGTCGCAGGAGCACCCCCCTGGTCGCTGCAACCCACCATACCGGCCGAGCGAACGCACGGACGGTATGGGTGTCCATCTCCGGTATCCTCCGGCGAGGGAGACACGTCGTCTCCCTCTGCCCTCCTCTCTGATTCCGCCTCTATAAATACCCCCGTCGCTCCGCCGTTCTGAAGAGCTCGGATCTGACGGAGAAAACCCCCAACTTTCCTCTCTTCCCACTCCGGCAGACGCCCACCAGCTCCGGTGGTTCCTCCTCCTCCTCCTCTTCGTTCTGCCGCACTACCAGCAGCAGGGCTACCTTCCCCTACTCTTCCCGTGCCGCGCCGCACCCAGCGCGCACCTCTCCGGCCCTCTCCTCGCCGCCGCCCCTTCCCCTGGGCATCTTCTTCTCCGGCGACAGTCGATACGACTGTCGCCCTGCTACTCCCCCTTCGTCCCTGCAAGTAAGTTAGAACTACTCTTCCTCCCCTCTTCCTTTTCCTCACTTTACATCTTTACTGTTGCCCCGATCCGACCAATCGCCCTCACTTTCCCCACCTCCGACCCCTGCTCCGGCGACCCGCTCCCATCACTCCAGCAACCCACACGGCTCGTCGACCACCACAGAACCTCCGCCTCCTCACCCTGATCAACCTCCGCCCTTCCACTTCCCCCAAATCACCCTCTGCAACTCCACCGAACACACCCACTTTCCGACCCACAGTCCGACCTAGGGCAGCCCTTGCACGCCGCCCCACGCCTCGCCACCACCCGCATGAGCTTCGCCGCACTCTGGCGAAGCTCCCGGCACCTTCTGATTAGGCTGAGAGGCCATTTTGCTGTGAACAGGTCACCCGTCCTCCGCCGGCATTGCCGTGCAGAAGGAGCTGCTTCCGCCTGCAGCTGCAGGCGCGCCACGCCCAGATTCGACTCCCAGGCTGTGCGAGGCATTTCGGCAAAGCGTCAGGCTGCAGCTGAGGCGAAGCCCTCGTGCGAAGGCCTCGCGTAAAGCCGCGATTACCAGCTGCTTCCTCCGCACAGGCGCCAACTTGGGGTGGGACATTTAGTCCCACCTCGGAAGGCTCTGAAGGAGCGCAGCGGTATAAAGTGAAAAAGTGCTGGAGGCTTATCGCCTCAGCACACGGGGTGACGTCCCCTTCACCCACCCGGTTACCCGGTCTCGTCCGCGCTCACGCCTCGCGGACCTGGCCCAACCCGACTAAGCCTGACCTGCACTCCTCGCCCACCACGCACGCCGGTGGGCCTGGTCCCGGGCTCGACCCGTACCCGACTACCCGACAGCTCTGGGAGAGCTTTCCTAAGAGCGGCTTCTGTGAGAGAGAAACGCGGGAGGGGGAGGGTAGAGTAGGTTTTTGCCCGCTGACGAAAACTTCGAAGAGTGCAGGCACAGGTGAAGAAGAAGACTGATGGAAGAAGAGCAGCCAGGACTGCTCGAAGCAAAGAGGAAAAGGCGAAGAAGAAGAAGACGAGCGAGGCAGAGAAGAAGGACGACGAAAGCTGAAGGAAGGAGCACCGAGCGGCACTGTAGCAGCGGCAGTTTAAGTTGTCTGATTGGAAAATCAGACGACGCTCTGAAGACAGAAAAGAGGAAGAAGAACAGGACCGCAAGGGAAAAGAAAAAGAAAGAGACAAGTAGAAACAAGAGCTGGAAGAAGAAGAAGAACATCAGCCCACTGCTGCAGAGAAAGAAGGAGAACGGAGAAGCCGTGCCGCTGAGCAAGGGACCGCAAGAAGAAAAGCTTTACAGCTGAGGCAGAAAGATGAAAGAAGAAATAAGAAGAACAGAAGGCAGAAGAAGAAGACCACCAGGAGATAAAAAAAGAAGAAAAACCAAAAGCCAAAGAGAAGAGAAAACAAAGAGGAAGAAAGAAGAAACCAAATTTTTATCTCTCCCTCTCTCTCTCTCTTTATTTTTGTAATATTTTTTTTGTAATAAGAATTTGTATCTCTAGAATACAACTTGCTCCCTGAGTTCGACCTCGGGAACTCTTTTATTTTCCGAGTAAAAAAAATTATATATTTGAAATGATGGCAATAACTGGCTATACTATAACGACATAAGAAAACCCAGTTATACATTCCAGCCAACGTTTCAATTGGCGCCGTTGCCGGGGAGCAACGGCTATTCTAGAGATAATCAAATTCCTATTTTTACATTGCTAACAATCTCTCCTTTGTTGTGCAGGAAAATACAAGAAAATCGAGAAGACAAGCAACCGCACGACAACCACTCCAAGGACAGGTAAAATTCTATCCTCTCAATCCCTAAACTCTAAAGAGGAAGAAAAGAAAAGAACAAGCAATATAGGTCTAACCTGTCTTCTATACTCAGTAAACCATCAAAAGTTGCATGTTCTCAACCCATTATTACTGCACACTATTAAGGGTATTTAAGGGCTAACATATTCTTGCTTGAGCCCTAATTACCCAACAAAGAGCTAACTGGACCAAGTAGAGCCAACCTAGGATCCAACACTAGGGATTTAGAGACACACTCCTTAAGCAAGAATTGAGAAAACCAAATGAAGTGTGCCCAAGCCCTTGTCTGAAAATACCTATTCAAAGAAAACCTAAAACAATTGGCTCTCTAAACACTTGAACCCTAAAAGACAAGACCTAAAAGCTCTCAAAGGAAACAAGAGGTAAAGTTGACCCCTTGGGTCAACCAACCTTAAATTAGGTCACTCTTTGCACTTAAAAGACTAAAGTTCAAGTGAAACCTTAAGCACCCTGATCTTAAAGTAAAAATTGGTAGACTTAAGAGGTCAAGATCCCCATTCTGGTCTACCTGGAACCGCAGTGACAAGAGAGGTCGGGTGGGGGAAACCCTGTAACTCGTGGGGATGCTCTACCGTGTAGGGGTCTTTGCGGGACTCTCCCTCTCTGGCTGCCCAGGTAATTGTCAGGTGGACGATCTTTCTGATCAAGGGGTCCATCTGCCCCGCACCTCTACAGTCACCCAACATATTTTTGGGTGTCTTGATTGGGTCCAGCACCTTCTAAACTCATCTCTTCCAACAGTGCATGTACGGAAGGAGGTCCTTAAGACCACCCTTAAGACCCCCTTTAGAAATTCGCTCTAGTCAAGGCCAAGCCTCGACGCCTGTGTTTGTGCAGCAACACCCTCACATTATTCTCTCTTCTGATTCAGAACCAAGTTCTTCTTCTTCCCCCATCATGGCTCAGCCAGTTGAGGAAGAAAATAATCTGGAGCACCAGCTCCAGCGACTCAATGACCTCTTCCAAAATTTCGTGCACCCACCACAGCGTCCTATGATGTGGGACCACTACAATCTTGCTGCAGTGGCCATTGAGCCTCGAGTCAGAATCCCGATTGGAGGACCTGATTCCGAATTAAAGCCCAACATGATTCATGCTATACCTAAATTCCATGGGCTTAATTCTGAAGATCCCTTCCAGCACATCAAACAGCTAAAGCATCTGGCCCAAACTTTTTGGTCAGATGCGCAAAATCGGGATATTCTTCTCATGAAGATGTTCTCCTTTTCTCTTATGGAAAAGGCCGCCCATTGGTATCAAACTCAGACCCGGCCGATCAACACTTGGGAAGAACTTCAATCCGAGTTTCTGAAGAAGTTTTTTCCCGTTGGTCGGACCAACGCCTTGCGCCATCAGATTACGCACTTCTCTCAACAATCAGGAGAACCTCTCCATGAGGCATGGGATCGTTTCCAGGATCTCATGAGAAAGTGCCCCCATCACGGAGTTCCTAAATGGGAACAAGTCCAATCTTTTTACCAGGGACTCCGTGAGGACATCCGCCTTTTCGTCAATGCAACTTGCGGAGGAAATATCATGGGTCAACATGAAGACACCATGTGGGAGATTCTCGAAAACATGTCCGAGAACTCTATCAACAATGACTCCATGGGATTATTCGACAGGACGAATACCCGCGGAGCGACGAATCTTAGGGGAGCACATGAGACGCAGGGCC
The DNA here is from genome assembly GCA_037157565.1 of Thalassia testudinum. NCBI lineage: Eukaryota > Viridiplantae > Streptophyta > Magnoliopsida > Alismatales > Hydrocharitaceae > Thalassia > Thalassia testudinum. Next base: position 127,589,698 of record JAZHRO010000031.1, read on the forward strand.
TGTCCGCATCAGTCGACCTGGAATTAATGGCCAGTCGATTGGACAAGGTTTCAATCATTGAGAAGAAGGTGGATGAGCTGACTCAGCACTTGCAGCGAGCCACCTCTGCGCGTAACTCCTTTGCACAACCTCCTTCCACACAGGAGACTGTGCAAAACATCCTCCACCGATCTTCCCCTAGGATGGATCCTTATCCATCCCCATCTGATTCTCGGATCGGAGGATCATCCGATCCTTTCTACACCAGCCCGGGGAACTCCATTCCCCCTTTCCCTGATTCTCAAGAGGTTCCTCAGACCTGCGAGGACCTCAACGCCATCCAGAACGACCCATTCTCCAACACTTACAACCCTGGATGGCGAAACCATCCCAATTTTCAGTGGGCGGGAAATTCCCAAACCCAAAGATCATCCTTCCAACCCCGCCCACAACCTCCTCGTCCTTACCAGCCGCCTCAGCCTCGGCCCAACCCTACTTACCCATCTGGGCCGAATAAGGATCAAATGTCCCTTATCCTTCAGACCCTGGCTGACATTCAAAGAACGAATGCGGCTATCCAAAAACAACACAAGGACGAACTTACAGTGGTTCGTAACCAATTGACCCAGTTGGCAAACTCTCGCCAGCCAGGTACTCTTCCCTCCCAACCTCTGCCTAATCCTAATAACGTGCCAACCCAGCGGTGCGTTATGAACCCAAACCCAGGCCATGCCCATATGATTTATCAGGCCCCCTCTGTTCCTTCACCTGACGGGATAGAGGCCTCCACTTCTTTTGCAGGTTACCAGCAGCAAGCTATCTTACCCAATCCCAACCAAAACCAGGCAGGACTTAATTCCGTAACAACCCGTAGTGGTAAGGAAACCCAAGACCCACCTCATCCGAACCACTCCAAGCCGAGTATTGATCCCAAGCCTAGGACAGTAATCCAGGACGTCCCCACCCCTGTCCCGGATCCACAACCTGGACCTATCCTAGAAGAACCACCTAAGGTCCCGTTTCCCGAGGCCTTGACCAAGGGAAAGAAGACTACCAAACCCGTGGCCCCTGAGGAGGACCTGGTCAAGCTCTTTGAACAGGTCCACATAAACATCCCCTTGATGGATGCAATCCGCCACGTACCAGCTTACGCACGATTTCTAAAGAATATATGTACACCCCAGCGTAAGCCGTGAACCAAGGGAGGGAGCCCAATTGTTCTGTCAGAGCAAGCCAGCTCTGTAATCCTCAGTAGACTCCCACCCAAGGCAAAAGATCCTGGTACTCCCCTGATTTCCTGCAAGATAGGTGGTACCCAATTTGATAGAGCATTGCTAGACTTGGGTGCATCCATAAACCTGATACCCACATCCTTACTTGACCATCTAGAAGAATCTGAGCTAAAACCAACCGAGGTGACATTACAATTAGCAGATCGATCTATAAAGTCACCAAAAGGGATTCTCGAGGATGTTATCGTAAGAGTGCGGGATTTCTATTTCCCAGTGGACTTTATAGTCTTAGATATGGACGCACCTGAGAACCCTAGGGATACACCAATCATTTTAGGGAGACCTTTCTTGGCTACTGCTAGAGCCAACATCAGCTGTGAGGAGGGTCAAATAGAGCTTAAGTTTGGAGATCAAACACTAAAAATTGATATATTTAAGGCCCAACAAGGAATTAATTGCGGTGTCATCGAACAAATTTGTGACGTCAGGACTTTGGTTGATGAATCACACTTCCAGAATGACTCGATTATGCCTCATCAACCACAGAAGGATCTCGACCCGCAAACAGAGGAGTCGAATCCAGACATACACAACCCAGTAACTCCCACCCTTGAACCTCACATCTACATTGAACCACCCGCTGCTGCTGAAAACCCTATCCTCGAGTTAAAGCCTCTTCCTGCTCACTTGAAATACATCTTTTTGGGTTCCGATCAGACCCTTCCTGTGATTATCAATTCCAACCTCAATCCCGAACAGGAATCCCGTCTGATTACTGTTCTCCAGCAACATCGCAGAGCCATCGGGTGGACTCTCGATGATTTTACTGGAATAAGTCCCTCCTATTGTACTCATCATATCTATTTAGAAGAGGGCACATGACCTTCTCGTGAAATGCAGAGACGCTTAAACCCCAATCTACAGGAGGTCATGAAAAAGGAGATCATCAAGTGGTTAGATGCCGGAATCATCTACCCGATCTCCGATAGTCGTTGGGTGAGCCCAATTCAGGTCGTGCCCAAGAAGGCAGGACTCACCACTATAACGACTGAGACCGGAGAAATCATTCCTACCCGATTAGCCAACTCGTGGAGAGTTTGTATAGATTACCGCCGACTCAATTCCTCCACGAAGAAGGATCATTTCCCACTACCCTTCATTGATCAAATTCTCGAAAAACTTGCGGGAAATAGGTTCTTCTGCTTTCTTGACGGGTACTGCGGTTATAACCAGGTGGCAATCCATCCTGAGGACCAAGAAAAAACCACGTTCACCTGCCCCTTCGGAACATACGCTTTCCGAAGGATGCCTTTCGGTCTTTGCAATGCACCCGCTACTTTTCAGCGATGCATGCTTGCCATATTCTCAGATATGGTAAGTGATTATCTGGAAGTCTTCATGGATGACTTTTCAGTTTTCGGTGCATCATTCGACGATTGCCTCCAACACTTGGTCCAGATACTCAGGTGGTGCATCGATGTGAATTTGGTTCTTTCCTGGGAAAAGAGCCATTTCATGGTGCCTGAGGGAATTGTCCTGGGACACTCAATTTCGGAAAAAGGCATCCAAGTGGACCGAGCTAAGGTTGATCTGATTTCTCACCTTCCTATGCCTAGCTCGATCAGGGACATCCGTTCCTTTTTAGGGCACGTCGGTTTTTACCGCCGTTTCATTCCAGATTTCTCGAAAATCGCACGCCCCTTGACTTCTCTTCTCTCCAAGGATGTACCTTTCAAAATTTCCAAGGAATGCACTCAAGCATTTGAAATCCTGCATGACCGAGTCACCCAAGCCCCGATCCTACAGTCCCCTGATAGGTCTCAACCCTTTGAGATCATGTGCGATGCATCCGACTTCGCTGTAGGAGCGGTTTTGGGGCAGAAAATTGACGGGAAACCTGTGGTCATTTACTACGCCAGCAAAACACTCGATGAGGCTCAGCGTAACTATACGGTTACTCAGAAAGAGCTGCTAGCTGTAGTATTTGCCCTAGAAAAATTCAGATCGTACCTTCTGGGTTCCCGTGTCATCATATACTCGGATCACACAGCTGTGAGGCATCTCCTTGCAAAGAAGGACGCGAAACCTCGATTAATCCAATGGATCTTGCTGTTGCAAGAATTTGACCTTGAGATTCGCGACAAAGCGGGAAAGCAAAATGTGGTAGCTGATCACTTGTCCCGTCTTCCTTCTGAAATAATTGACCCTTCCGGACCCATCACTGAGCATTTTCCCGATGAGCACCTGCTAACTATTGGTACTAGCCTTCCATGGTTTGCTAATGTAGTAAATTACTTGGCATCTCATCAGATCCCGTCCGATTGGCCGAAGGCCAAGAAGGACAAATTACGCTCCGATGCCAAGTATTACATTTGGGAAGACCCGTACCTCTTCCGCATAGGTGCCGATCAGATCATCCGGAGATGTGTCCCGGAAGAGGACTTCAACAATATCCTCTCTTTCTGCCATGACCAGGCATGCGGTGGCCATTTCGCCGGGCGTAAAACCGCATCAAAAGTCCTCCAGTGCGGCTTTTACTGGCCCACACTGTTCAAAGACGCATACAGCCACTGTAAGGCATGCAGTCGTTGCCAGACTTTGGGCAACATGAACCGTCGCGACATGATGCCTTTACAGTCGATTCTCGTATGCGAAATCTTTGATGTTTGGGGGATTGATTTTATGGGCCCCTTTCCTGTTTCGAATGGTTTCGAGTACATCCTGCTTGCGGTGGACTACGTGTCCAAATGGATCGAAGCCATACCGACCCGAACCTGTGATCACAAGATTGTTCTTAAGTTCATACATCAAAACATTTTCTCAAGGTTCGGGATTCCCCGTGCTATTATCTCTGATGGGGGGACCCATTTTACAAATGCTCAGTTTAGGTCACTTATGGCCAAATTTGGGGTGTCTCATCGAATCTCTACTCCTTACCACCCCTAAACAAATGGTCTAGCTGAGCTATCAAATCGGGAGATCAAGAAAATCCTGCAAGTCACTGTTCGACCTGACAGGAAGGACTAGTCGTCCCGACTTCCGGAAGCATTGTGGGCCTATAGGACCGCCCACATGACCCAATTGGGCATGTCTCCCTTTAGACTGGTGTACGGAAAGGCATGCCACCTTCTCGTAGAACTGGAGCATAAAGCCTATTGGGCAGTACGGAACTGTAATCTAGATCTTTCCAAGGCTGGGACCCACAGAAAACTCCAAATCAGCTAGATCGATGAATTACGCCTAGACGCGTACGAGAACTCGCAAATCTACAAGGAGCGGGTTAAAGCCTTCCACGACAAACACATCTCGAGAAAGATCTTTCATCCTGGTCAAAAGGTCCTACTCTTTGATGCCCGACTCAAACTTTTCCCGGGAAAGCTGAGGTCCAAGTGGGTCGGACCATATTTGGTCCGACAGGTTTTTGGAAATGGAGCAATCGAAATCAGTCCACTCAGCCACGATTCTGAACCTTTCATCGTGAACGGTCAGAGACTCAAGCCGTTCATTGATGTAACTTCCACTGATTTGGCTGAAGCATCTTATATCCTCCATTCCCCTTGAGCTTATTGCGCCCAGCCGATGGCGTAAAACTCAGCGCTTAACGAGAGGCAACCCGTCATTTTCCTAAAAATCCAAAACTTTTTCTGACACCTTTTTGCACTTAAGGTTCACCCTTGTAGACAGCCGACCCCACCTCAGATGCTTGCATCTGGGATTAGAAATCGTCCGCAAAAATTCAACCCGACCCATTCACTCATCCAAATTTCTGTCTTAAGGAATGAACTAAGTTAAATAAAAACCCCCTAGGTTACAATGAGGACATTGCAAATCTTAGGCATGGGGGGGGTATGAAAGTGTAAAACTTGTAAGAAAAGGTTTCAAACAAAAAAATTCACATATGCCAAAAATGCCATAAAAATTAAAAATTTTCGAAAAAGAATAAGAGGAAAAGAGGAGAAGGAAATTTTGTGAAGGAGAAGGAGAAAAGAAACAAAATGAAAAAGGAGCACAAAATTATGAGAAAAGGTGATAGTCATTAGTAAGGAACTAAGGAATTAACCTAAGTTCTATATCTCATTCAAGAAAATAACTGAAAAGTGCATAATGAGATTAGTAAGAACGCAAACCTTAGGCATTTTTGAATAGACTCTTAGTACCCATTAAGATCTGAACATTCCTCAAAGAGGTTGAGGAAAATGAAAAGCTGAAGTATTAGGTCTAAGGCTTAGGGAGTATTTGGCCTCGTTAACTAATTTTTGGTTTACGGGACTTAGTAACCTAAGCACCCTAACCTCACACACAGCCTGGTTCAGTAAGCGTAAAAATCAAAATCACGTAGAAGCGTCGCAAAATTCTGAAAAGAACACCTAGAATAGGAGCGGCCGATCAACACAAGTTGATTTGGACGAGTTCCCAACGCGGAGAGGCGGGAAATCCCCTCGAAGATGCGTAACAAAATATCATCTCCTCGGTGCTTGTTTCTTAGGATATTCACATATCCTACTGGGGGCATGTAAGCACTCTGCTGGTTCAGATTCCATGGATGGCATTATCTCGAAGTGTCAATTGCCAGGGTCTGGATTCGGCTACGGAACACCATGGATGGGATTATCTCGAAATCTCAATAGCCAGGGTTCCGGGGGTTGCCATGGGTGGTGCTATCTCGAAGCATCGATCGCCAGGAACCCTTGAGGATTGATGATGGGAGCAAGGAATCTGATACAGACCGTGTTGAAAAGCCAATCCTAGGCTAGAACTAAAAAGAAAAAGAGAGAGAAAACTCTCCAAATAGAAAAAACTTTCTATCTCTCTCTTATAAAACGCACTGCGAACTGAGCCAGGGCTAAAATCATTTCAAGCACGGGTGCTTTAACCACAAAGTCCAATAAACCTTAGGTTAGTTCTTGTGGGCCTTAAAAACCTTTGCTAAGGACTGAGGCTGAGGCTAGACAGATTTGGATCTTGATTGGTACTAGAGTACCTTTTAGGCCTATGGTCAGCATTCTAACCTAATCTAAGCTCAAATGAAAAAGCACTTATCTGAAGCTATTAAGAACTTCATGGTCTAGAACAAGGGTTGAAACCTTAAGTTTTTGCTAAGGGACTAGCAAAAGCTAGGCATGGGGGTATGATGAGAACCTCATCATGAGCCATAACTAGCTCATTTTGACCTAATATAAATGATAAAAGCTCCTACATAACTCAAGGAAAGGCTTAACTCAGAGAATTCTGAGTTTAAGGAGAAAACAAGTCATAAGGGGTAAAAATGCAATTTTACCAGTATAATCTGCATACAGGTCCAAACATAGGTCAAAAAAAATCGAATAAGAAGGAAAGTAGGATGATCTGATAAGGGCTACAGCAATTCCAAGGAACTAAATAATAATCTGTAACCCTAAAACAAACCCACTTCAATTCACGAGGTTCGAGGCAAAGTAAAAATGGAATAAACCCTCTAAAATTCATAGAAAAATAATCTCTAGGGTTTAGAACCTTCAATTTGGCCTTAGGAACCCATTTTGACCTACATTGAGAACCATACCCAATTAATAACTTAATTTGGGTTTTTGCATAAATTGACCGGTCAAACAAGGTTTAATCTAGAAATAAAATTCACCATCAGATTCCTTAGGTCCTAATTAGTCATGTGTAAAAACTTGAGCCTAAGAAGAAACCTTCTTGACCAACTTCACACTTCGGTCCTCATATATTTACTTTTTGGCCCTCAACTTTTGAACCCTCGCATTTTGGCCCCTAACCCTCCTTCGTTCTTTGCGTTCAGGTCCTCCCTGCAATACCTGCCAGCACCATGCTCCGGCGACCTTGCGCGGAGCATGGCGCCGCGCAGGGTGAGGGGGAGGGCCTGCCAGGACAAATGGGGGTGCCTGCATCGTCAGCCGTCGCAGGAGCACCCCCCTGGTCGCTGCAACCCACCATACCGGCCGTGCGAACGCACGGACGGTATGGGTCTCCATCTACGGCGTCCTCCGGCGAGGGAGACACGTCGTCTCCCTCCGCCCTCCTCTCTGATTCCGCCTCTATAAATACCCCCGTCGCTCTGCCGTTCTGAAGAGCTCGGATCTGACGGAGAAAACCCCCAACTTTCCTCTCTTCCCACTCCGGCAGACGCCCACCAGCTCCGGCAGTTCCTCCTCCTCCTCCTCTTCGTTCTACCGCACTACCAGCTGCAGGGCTACCTTCCCCTGCTCTTCCCGTGCCGCGCCACACCCAGCGTGCGCCTCTCCGACCCTCTCCTCGCCGCCGCCCCTTCCCCTGGGCATCTTCTTCTCCGGCGACAGTCGATACGACTGTCGCCCTGCTACTCCCCCTTCGTCCCTGCAAGTAAGTTAGAACTACTTCTCTTCCTCCCCTCTTCCTTTTCCTCACTTTACATCTTTACTGTTGCCCCGATCCGACCAATCGCCGTCACCTTCTCCACCTCCAGCCCCTGCTCCGGCGACCCGCTCCCATCACTCCAGCAACCCACACGGCTCGTCGACCACCGCAGAACCTCCGCCTCCTCACCCTGATCAACCTCCGCCCTTCCACTTCCCCCAAATCACCCTCTGCAACTCCACCGAACACACCCACTTTCCGACCCAAAGACTGACCTAGGGCAGCCCTTGCACGCCGCCCCACGCCTCGCCACCACCTGCATGAGCTTCGCCGCACTCTGGCGAAGCTCCCGGCACCTTCTGATTAGGCCGAGAGGCCGTTTTGCTGTGAACAGGTCACCCGTCCTCCACCGCCATTGCCGTGCAGAAGGAGCTGCTTCCGCCTGCAGCTGCAGGCGCGCCACGCCCAGATTCGACTCCCAGGCTGTGCGAGGCATTTCGGCAAAGCATCAGGCTGCAGCTGAGGCGAAGCCCTCGTGCGAAGGCCTCGCGTAAAGCCGCGATTACCAGCTGCTTCCTCCGCGCAGGCGCCAACTTGGGGTGGGACATTTAGTCCCACCTCGGAATGCTCTAAAGGGGCGCAGCGGTATAAAGTGAAAAAGTGCTGGAGGCTTATCGCCTCAGCACCCGGGGTGAGGTCCCCTTCACTCGCCCGGTTACCCAGTCTCATCCGCCCTCACGCCTCGCGGACCTGGCCCGACCCGACTAAGCCTGACCTACACTCCTCGCCCACCACGCACGCCAGTGGGCCTGGACCCGGGCCTGACCCGTACCCGACTACCCGGCAGCTCTGGGAGAGCTTTCCTAAGAGCGTCTTCTGTGAGAGAGAAACACGGGAGGGGGAGGGTAGAGTAGGTTTTTGCCCGCTGACGAAAACTTCGAAGAGGGCAGGCACAGGTGAAGAAGAAGACTGACGGAAGAAGAGCAGCCAGGACTGCTCGAAGCAAAGAGGAAAAGGCGAAGAAGAAGAAGACGAGCGAGGCAGAGAAGAAGGACGACGAAAGCTGAAGGAAGGAGCACCGAGCGGCACTGTAGCAGCGGCGGTTTAAGTCATCTGATTGGAAAATCAGACGACACTCTGAAGGTAGAAAAGAGGAAGAAGAATAGGACCGCAAGGGAAAAGAAAAAGAATGAGACAAGCAGAAACAAGATCTGAAAGAAGAAGAAGAACATCAACCCACTGCTGCAGAGAAAGAAGGAGAATGAAGAAGCCGTGACGCTGAGCAAGGGACCGCAAGAAGAAAAGCTTTACAGTTGAGGCAGAAAGATGAAAGAAGAAATAAGAAGAACAGAAGGTAGAAGAAGAAGACCACCAGGAGATAAACAAAGAAGAAAAACCAAAAGCCAAAGAGAAGAGAAAACAAAGAGGAAGAAAAAAGAAACCAAATTTTTATCTCTCCCTCTCTCTCTCTCTCTTTATTTTTGTAATATTTTTTTTGTAGTAAGAATTTGTATCTCTAGAATACAACTTGCTCCCTGAGTTCGACCTCGAGAACTCTTTTATTTTTCGAGTAAAAAAAATTATATATTTGAAATGATGGCAATAACTGGCTATACTATAACGACATAACAAAACCCGGTTATACATTCCAGCCAACGTTTCACATCCCAATGAGATTTTAACTTCCCAGGAAAAAGCTTAAGTCTGGAATTGAAAAGTCAGACTTGTTGGTTGGGTTCAAAGGTCTTTCGAAGTATATACTTATCATGAAAGACCTTAGTTCTTTCTTTACAAGCTTGAGATGTGTCATAAGCATCATTCCTTAGCTCCTCAAGCTCACTTAATTCCAGAAGTTGACCCTTACCCCCTTCTCTAAATCCATGTTAACACTTTGACTAGCCCAAAGTGCCTTATGTTCCAACTCAACAGGTAAATATCATGCTTTCCCATACACAATCCGAAAGGGAGAAGTACCCAAAGGGGTCTTATAGGCCGTTCGATATGCCCACAAAGCATCATTGAGCTTTTGGGACGAATCTTTCCTATCAGGTCTAATGATCTTTTCCAAAATATTTTTTATCTCCCTATTCGACACTTCAACCTAGCCACTCGTCTGAGGATGGTAAGGGGTAGCGACCGTGTGAGTCACTCCCAAACTCCTGACTAACCGATTGAAGTGGTGGTTTCGGAAATGAGGTCCCCCATCACTTATAATGGTCTTGGGGCAGCCGAAACGAGATATGATATTGGCCTTCACAAATTTCCAAACCACAGAGTGGTCATTTGTGCCCGTAGGAATGGCCTCTTTCTATTTAGAGACATAATCAACTGCCACCAAGATATATTCATAACCATGGGATGATGGGAAGGGGCCCATAAAGTCAACTCCCCACACATCAAAAATTTCAACAGATTGAATAGGATGTTGAGGTATTTCATTCCTCTTGCCAATCGTTCCAGTCTGTTGACATCTAATACAGGCCTTAACAAAATTATGAGAATCCTTAAATAATGAAGGCCACCAAAAACCAGACTGGAGAACCTTAAAAGCAGTTTTCTTAGCACCAAAGTGTCCTTCATAATGAAGTTCGTGGCAAAAACTCAGCACATTTTGTTGTTCCTCTTCAGGTACACAACGTCTCAATACTTGGTCTTGTCCAATTCTAAATAATTCTAGCTCTTCCCAATGAAAATATCTTGCTTGGGAAAAGAATCTCTTTCTTTTCTTCTCATCCCAAGAGCCAGGAGTTTGTCTAGTGACCAAGTAATTTACGGTATCTGCATACAAAGGTAAAGTTTGTGTTACCGCCATCAAAGTTTCATCAGGAAATGTCTAGCGAATGTCTCCAGAAAGAGAGTCATTAAGTTGAAGGCGAGATAGGTGGTCAGCCACAACATTTTCTAGTCCTTTCTTTTCACGTATCTCCAAGTCAAATTCTTGAAGGAGTAGGATCCACCTAATTAAACGTGGCTTAGAATCTTTCTTAGCTATGAGATGTTTCATTGCTGCATGATCAATAAAAATAACCACCTTAGACCCAAGCAGATAAGACCTAAACTTCTGCAGAGCAAAAACTACAGTAAGTAATTCTTTTTCAGTGATCGTGTAGTTTTGCTGAGGTTCGGTTAAAGTCTTGCTTGCATAATGCAGCACATGAGGTCTTCCCTCAACCTTTTGTCCAATGATTGCTCCCACTGCATAATCCAAAGCATCACACATTAGCTCAAATGGGAGTGTCCAATTAGGAGCTCGGAGAATGGGCATAGAGATCAAGGCCTCCTTCAGAGTTTAAAAGGCCTCGGCACACTTTGAATCAAAATTGAAGGAAGATTCCCTCGCAAACAAGTCACAAAGTGGCCTAGAAATTTTACTAAAATTTTTAATAAAGTGCCTATAAAAGTCGGCATGGCCTAGAAAGGATCTAATTTGTTTGACGTTCGTGGGCAATGGGAGTTTGGAAATAGAATCAATCTTGGCTTTATCTACTTCCAAACCTTGCTAGGATATAACATGCCCAAGTACAATTCCTTTTTGTACCATGAAATGACTTTTCTCCCAACTGAGGACTAAACCAGTCTCCTTACATTGCTTCAACACATTCTCCAGGTGTAGGAGACACTGGTCGAAAGACGAGCCATAAATGGAGAAGTCATCCATAAACACTTCAACACACTCGTCAATCATGTCCGAAAAAATAGACATCATACAACGCTGGAAGGTTGCAGGGGCATTACATAATCCAAACGGCATACACCTGAATGCAAAAGTATCGTAAGGACTCATGAATGTCGTCTTCTCCTAGTCATCAGGAAAGACTACCACCTAGTTGTACCCAGAATATCCATCAAGAAAGCAATAGTACTTATTCCCTACCAATTTCTCGATAATTTGATCAATAAAAGGCAAGGGAAAGTGATCCTTTTGGGTAGCAATGTTCAGCTTACGGTAATCAATATAAACCCTCCATCCAGTTGAGGGTCTAGTGACAACTTGTTCACCTTGGTCGTTGAATTCCACAGTAAAGCCTGCCTTCTTTGGCACCATATGATATGACTTACCCATTTACTATCTGCAATAGGATATATGATCCCATCATCCAACCAATTCAGGATTTCCTTTTTGACCACCTCCCTCATATTAGAGTTCAGACGTCTCTGCATATCCCTAAATGGCTTGATGGATTCATCAGTACAAATGTGGTGCATGCAGAGTGTAGAATCTATACGCTTAATGTCAGCAATGCTCCAAGCAATAGCTTCCTTGTGCCTAGATAAACATTCAATCAAGGCTCCCTCTTGTGCCTCAGATAGCATAGCCAAAATGATAACGGGGAGCCTATCATTGGCACCTAGGAAAACTTACTTGAGAGTGTCAGGGAGGGGTTTCAACTCAAGGTCAGGGGCTTGTATGGTTGAGGGTTTCATAATAGATGTCCCCATTTCATGTAGCAGATCTACCTTAGGCAAAGATGATGGGGGAAGAGACTAAGTAGAAACACCTAGCAATTCCTCAAGTTCTAGTATATCCCCTTTACATTCCTCTAAGAGATGGGAATGCTCATTTAGCATGACATGCTGAAGGGGGTCATCACATAACATTGCAGGGGTTGCCTCTTCAATCAGGTCATCTATCACCTCAACTTGAGAACAATCCTCAAGACCGGCTTGTTTGTAAGCATCAAACACATTAAGCCGAATTTTTCTGTTCCAAAAGCCCATTTTCAATGCCCCAGTATTGCAATTGATTGACGCATGTGAAGTTGCAAGTAAGGGGCAGCCCAAAATGATGGAGAGTTTGGTTGGCTTGTTGGTAGGGTCAGTATCCAAAACTAAGAAGTCAACAGGAAAGAAGAAATCCTCCACTCTTACGAGGACATCTTCCAAAATTCCCCATGGTATCTTAAGTGATCGATCAACAACTTGAAGGATTACAGGGCTAGGCGTCAAATTGCCTCCCCCAAGTTCTTCATACACGTAGCTTAGAAGGATGTTGACCCCCGTAACCAGATCAAGTAGAGCCTCACCAATTTGTAAGTCGCCAATAACTACTGAGATGTATTAGGCTCCTGGGCCCTTAAGTTTCGAGGGTGTGCCATGTTGAACAATTGAGCTAACAGAATCAGGCAGGACAACTTTTGATTGGACCTATTTTCTAGATTGCCACTTTCTTATGCATAGGTCCATTAAGAAGCGGGCATAAGATGGAATCTGCTTGATAGCTTCAAGTAAAGGTAGGTTAATCTGCACTTGCTTGAAAGTTTCCATGATCTCATCTGTCATATCTTTGGCTCCAGATGAGCAAGCAGAAGTCTGGCCAGAGGTGGATAAGCACTATAGAAAGGGCACTCTCGATCTCTGGGTGGAAGGGTTGTCATGTCAAGTAAGGGGTGGAACGGGGGCAACTTCTTTCGGTGAGGTGATTTCAAGAGGAGAAGATTTGGGCAAGTCTTCTCCGGTGGGGGTGAAAGTCAGGGTGGATGGTTTTTTAGGGAATGAGACTATAAGAGCCTCGTGTTTGGAAATTTCTTTCCCACTCCTCAGAATAGTCACTGCCTGAGCATGCTCCCTAAAGACAATCCCTTTTCTTTTAGGATTCTCCTCAGCACCACTGGGGAGCTTCCCAGTTTCTCTCTATCTAATGGCCTCAACAAGGTGTCCTATTTGTGATTTCATCTCATGTATAGCCTTGTCATGAGATTGGATGATGGCACTTTGACTTTCTTGCATAGTTTTCAACATTGCCTTCAATTCATCCATCTCAGATGTATTAGGTTTGGCAAAGGTCTGAGGTTGGTTCATTTGATGGTTTTGAAAGGATTGTGGTTTATAATTCCTTGAATTTGAGACATTTTCGTGTCTCCATGAAATGTTTAGGTGGTTCCTCCATCCCTCATTATAAGTGTTGGAGAAAGGGTCATTATGAAGTCTAGGACGGAACCCTTGAGCGGCATTCAGATCCGCTTGTACAAGCTCGAGGAATTGGGAGGCCAAGTGGCAATCCACAGTGGCTTGTGTATTGCCTTGGCAAATTGAGTATTCGGAAGCTTGGGATGTGGAGGTGTTAGATATGAATGTACTCGGGTTTGACAAAAGTCTTTCCATGTTTTGATTCAATAATTGAATCTGATAGGCTAAATTCTGCATGTCCCTTGCCTCATTCACCTCCAACTTTCTTTGCATGAGAGTGGGCTTTCTATCCATGTAGGCAGAATTCAAGTGAATATTATTCTCACTCAAAGTATCAAAAAGGTTCCAAGCTTCATCCTTAGTCTTAAATAGAAAGGTTCCTGCACAGGCACCATCCACAGTTTGCCTATGCGAATCATTAAGTCTGGTGTAGAACCTTTCAACCAGTTGCCATTTAGGCACCTGGTGATGTGGGCAAAGTCTCAGCAAGTCGTTAAAGTGCTCCCACGCATCATGGAAAGCTTCCCCATCCTTTTGAACAAAACTCATAATTTCCCTCCTAAAGTGATTGGTTTTGCTCATGGGGAAGTACTTCAAAAACTCCTTCTTCAGGGCATCCCAAGTGTTAATATTATCAAGGGTGTGATACCAATACTTGTCTTTGTCCTTAAGGGAGAAGGGAAAGAGGGTCCGCATTTGAGCGTCATCAGTAACGCCCTGCAGCTTCACCGTGGAACAGACCTCAGTGAATTCCTCTATATGCCTATAAGGGTCTTCCCTAGCAGTACCATAAAAGGAGGTCAGCAAGGATATGGCACTACTTTTGATCTCATAAGGATTGTCCCCTCCAGGTCTATGTAGTGCAGGGCCAGCTTGATTGGTTGGAATGAAATATTCCTTAAGGCTCCTTTCACTGGCCATTTCTACCCTTGGAAGGCTTCTTCTTAAGATTCTTTCAGGTTCAGGATCAAACACAAGTTGTCTCCTAAGAGAACACCTACCAAGCATGCACTACAAACACAATTCAAAAGGACTTGTTCGATCTATACAAATTTAGGCTTTTGACTTTAGTTCAAATTGTAGATGACAAATCAAGTTGCCCAATCAATTACACACCTATTGTCAACCTTCAAAATGCCTAAAAAGACCTAGTTGGAGCTTAGGTATTCTTCCCTAAATCTCAAATGGTATAGCAAATCCAAAGATGGAAGATCGAGGGATGCAAGTAAGCCTAAGCCTTCCTTTGAAGCTGTGCTTTCGCGATGTTTCTCAACTACCCCCAAAAATCCATGACAGGGTATCCCCCTCTCTGGATTTACAAAACTTTGATCTCAAGTTCCGAACACTTCAAAATCCAATGGTAGGAGGGCTCTTGTCCTAGTCATTCCAAGACTTAGTAATGTCAAAATGTGTGCCGTGGTGCAAAAGATATAAGTGTACATACACCGCAAAAAGATTTTAAATTTTGAATTGCACACCACATTTGAAAATCAAGTCCTTGGTTTTTAGATGTCGCTCCTTTAATTAGTCCTTTTTCAAGAATATATGTGACCACTTGTTAGATCGCTTCAAGACAAATTATGTAGTCTTCGAATTAAGTCCAAATGCAATGTGTGATCAAGAATAGGATGCAAAGTAAGAGAATGCGTATCTTGCTTCCAGCAATCAACGATGTGAGAATGCACACAATGCAGAGAAATAAATCTAGAGGCTGCTCATAGAGACCTAAATGGTTCGTCCTAGGGGCAGGCAGCTTCTAGCAGGCAGCTCATTTTTTTTCTTTCTTGTTTCATTTTTTTTTTTAGCTACTTATGCACAAGCAAATAAGGGGTAAACAATCCACAAAATAAATTAAAAACCTAAATCTAAAGAAAAGGGAACAGGGTCCCAAAAATTACCCAAAATGGGCCTAAGACAAAATTGGGGAACAAACCCCTCAACTGTACCCCACAACAATGGTTTCAAACCAAATGTGAAATGAAAAATTATGCCTAAAGTCTTAATCTTACTCTAATCAAATCAGTGACTAAATGTATAGAGAAGATCGTCGTGTCCTTGTCCTTCCCCTCCCTTGCAAGGTTGCTCGATCAATTTCTCCTCTGGCGACGTCAAGGGTAGCCTCTCACGATGGATGGTGTGATTGCGAGTTGTAGAATGTGTGTCGTAGATCATTACACTCGCCTCTCGCTAATTCCACGCAGAAATTCCTCACACAGAAAATATAATAAATGGTCAGATCACTATGCAATGAGAAATAATCATTAATGAAATTAGGTGAAATTATTGCGTCTGTTACCTCCCCGGCAATGGCACCATTTGATAAGTCGATTTTCACTTTCGAATAATGTGATTAAGGTGATCTGTCATTTTAGTAACAAAGTGGTGGAAAATTGCTTAACATAATTACAATAAAAATTACCACTAATAGAAGAGCAGGTCATGTCCATAGGGAGGCAATGATACAATAAAATCTCTATTATTTTGTATTCTTTCAATCAAGTGTGGATTCCATAATAAAATCCAACATGAAATGCGATGGAAAGAAGATGCACAATAACTCAAAAATATATGGGTATATGTGCAATTTTTCCTCACAAAAATATTCAATAAATATGTGATGATTTTATGTAATTTCCAATTGACATGTATTAGAGAAAATTTGTGCACATTTTAATCCAAAAACCATTGTTAAAACATGTGAATATCAATAACCACACAATTATCAGAAAACATGAGCAGGTAGTCACAATTTCATCACAATAAAATAAACATAAATTAAAATTGATTTTGGTGGGAATGGCATTCAAATGTAAATTTTAATTAACAAAAAAATTTGTGATTTTACCTCTCTCCTCCTTGCACATGGGAGAGAGGTTCAATCGAGGAGATACTCCTACAAGAGGTTGGCTGAAGCGAGGTCGTCGCAGTGGTGGCAGCGGTGAGTTGTGAGATGGCCAGAGCTGGCTTGCTGGAGGAGATGAGTGGTGGCGGTGGAGAAGCCTGCTGCTGGCTGTGCTTGCTGGTGAAGGCATGAGCGAGTTCAACGGGTGCTGCAGGCGCACGGAGGCGTGGGCGCTAGGCGCTCTGCAGAGCACGTAGGAGCACGTAGGTGTGGTGGTTGCATTGGCTGCAGGTGCTGTGCGGGGCGATGGCACAGGCACATGCAGTGGCTGAGGCACTACAGGAGGCGCGGGTGCTGCAGTAGGGGTGGGTGGAGCTGTAGGTACTACAGAGGCTGAGGTGCTGTAGGGTGCGCGAGTGGCTGCAAGTGCTAAGGCGAGGAGACGCGAGCATGTGGTGGTTGGGCTGGAGGTAGGGTGCATTGGAGAAGTTGAGGCGCAGGTTCTGCAGGCTGGGCTGGAAGCGCATGTGGGTCTGATGGAGCGAGGACAGGCACTGCTGGCGCGTGCACTGGCTGTAGTGAGGGTGCACGTGCATAGGTGGTTGGTGCTGCAGTGATAAAGTGAGGGCATGCGTTAGTTGAGTTGAGGGTACGGTTGGTAGATGGCTAATGGCTGGAACTGAAGTGAGAGCGCGCACGGTGGTGTCTGATGGAGCGGTGGCAGGAAGAGTTGCAGAGACTCTTTGGCGGTGTGGGCTGTCACCCCACATGCCCACGGTGGTGAGTCGTTCTACTACGGTGAGGCTGGTGGTATGGAATGGAAGAGGAACAAGGTCCTCTCAACACAGTGATGGACAAGGGGTGGTGGCCTGTCTCAACGGCAGCTCTCCTTCCTTTTGTAGCCATGGCCATGATTTCAAATTCAAAATGCCGTAGCATAAATGTGATGCGCAGGAGGAGGAGGCGGAGCCGAAGCCAAAGGAGTTACTTATGCAAAGGAGAAAAAAATAAAAGAATAAAATATTACGGTTATTTTTGCATAAGCCCTTAACTTCTATGTTAAATTCAAACAATTCAAGTAATTCACCTAATTGATTAATTAATCAAATGCATGAAATTCTAAGTTAATTCTAAATGCATGCAATGAATGAATTATGCAATTAGGCTAAAAATATGAATTAATTTATTTACATCCTAATGTATGCTATCTAAATGTTCAAATTAATTTAATGTCTAGACATTTAGCTACTTAAATAGCCCACGAATATGGGCTAATCAATGTAGGCATTTTGTTTGCAATTCATCGAAGCATTCCCATGCTCCATGAATTGGTTCTTGATTTTGAGATAAGGTAGTGATGGCTCGCCTTAATGCATTGGTGCTGCCAATAGGGAAGATTTTCTTCAAAAATGTGGATTTGAGTTCAGCCCAAGTCGAGATTGGTCATGCTATATTTCTATACCAGTAGGTAGCCTTGTCCTTAAGGCTAAAGGAGAACATTTTCATCAATAGGATTTCCCAGCTTTGATTTCGAGGACCAAGAGTCTGAGATAGATTTTTTAGATCTTCAATATGTTGGAATGGATCCTCGGATGCAAATTCGTGAAAGTGTGGGCTTTGACCTATAATGTTTGGCTTTAATTCTGGGTCGTTCCCCAATGGGAATCCTAACATTAGGCTCTGCATGTGCATTGAATGGATTATAATAGTTTTGGAGTAGAGGCCTAGGATGAGGGATCGGTAAATCAGGGTTTTCAAAACCCACCTCAAGTCGAGGTGGAGGATGGATTTGTAAGTTCTTCAAATTCTGATGAACAGTGGTCAACAGAATAATTTGATGGTTCTGCTCGAGCATCTGTAAATTCGGGTTTAGGAGCGCCTCATCGACATCAAAAGGTGGCATGTTCCCAGACCAGAAGAAGGGATCTCGGGATTCTGGTTCTACATTTGGTCCATAGGATCAAATGTAGAAAAAGCAAATGAATCAGATGGGAAATTCACTGGTTGCTTCAATGCAACCGACTTAGGAATACCTTTCAATGGAGATACAAGAGGAAATTTCAGGGATTGCCTCCATTCCGTAAACCAAAAAGAATGTGCAAAGCCACACTCACACCATTGAAAATAGCGGCAACAAGACCCGAAAACAGTGCAAAACATGGGTTTTTCTCTTCTTTCAAAGGAAAGAAGAGAGTCCTAGAATACACAAAAATAATTTGGATGCAAACAAGTATAATATCAGTATCAAAATAGGCATCCTAAACCCTTGTGTACGCAAGTGCGTATCCTTAAGGCTCAAAGGTCTAAGGCTAGGATCGAGATCACTTACTACAAGCTCCCCAAGGCTTCAGTAGTGAGACAGACTTGTTGATCTTCGACCAAAGCCCTAAGAGGTGCAAAGAGGAGAGGTAGAAAAATCAGACTCATGTGACTCTAGTGATCGCGCTGTGTGCATGATAGCATGCAACAGGCGAGAGCATAAAAACCTGCATGCATTCTTCAAATGGATTGAGTCACAAATTTTAATTGTCCTCTTTTCACTTAATCTTTTAACAAAAATGATGGAAAGAAGTAAGGTGGCCGCTTTTCAAATCTTTTCAAACAAATATATGATCTTGTTAATTATCCAACGATAGAGATCTACGTGGGTTTTGTTGGTGTTTTCCCGATGATGCGAGAAAATAGTAAGAAAATTCCTAGTCATATTTCATGAATACTAGCAGGAATGTACTCCTAAGAGTGTATGCCTAAAACATGCCACTGCTAGTCAAAAATATATGCATATTTTTGTATTTTTAATTCTTTCCTAACCTAAATGCAATAATACAAGCTACATTAAAGACTAAGTAAAGAAAATACTCACAATGGTATGTATAATGTCCTACAGAAAAATAACACAAGAAAATTCCTACTCCCTTTCCTGAGAATACCAGCAAAGGTAACCCTGAATAGAAGACAAAAAACAAAACAAAACAAAGCTAATTAGTAAGAAGAATTATTAACAAACTAAAAATAATGGTTAATATAAATTACAGTTACCTCCCCGGCAATGGTGCCATAAAATGATTGTTATTTAACAAAATTATGCAAGGGAATGTTTTGGTGAATAAAATGAAGCAAAATATTGCACTCCTTGACAAAGGTGCCATTAAAATGGTAGGTTAAATACTCAACACAGTTAATTATGTTATTTAGGCTTAATTAATTGCATGAGAAAATAACTTAGGATTACTCGAATTAATGATGTGAGTGTAGTATAGGGTCAACTTAACTTAACATTTTAGATTTTAAGTTCTTTTTAGCTGGTTGAGTCTAAGTCATTCACTGGGAGGCATAACTTAATCTTAATTCACCATTAATTGCTAAGGAAAAATTAAGAACAATTTAATTGACTAAATATTAAATTAGAATACTTTAAACCTATGAACACTACACAAGAATTAGTCAAATTAGCACATGCAACATTCTATGAATAGAGAACATATTTACACATGTGATTTGTCATTAAAAATCAAGTAAACATGTTTATTACATCAAATATGGCTAGTTACAAAAGATTAAGGCAAGGAAATGCTAAACAAATGATTGCAAATGCCTCATTACATCTTTTAAAGCTCAAAATAATAAAGGAGAACAAGGTATATCAATGATATTACAAACAGACGCCTAAGGAAATAGCAATGGATGTCTTTAAAAAAATGGCAATTAGAAGGCTAAAAATAAAGCCAGACATCTGATTTCTTCCTCCTTTTTTCTCTCATTCTTTTCTTAAGCTTCTTTAGCCATCCCTTATTTCTTATTTCCTTTCTACTATTACACTTTCTCTCTTTGTCGAGCTCTTTTTCTTAAGCCTTAAGCCTTATGTGCTTCTCTTCTCTTCAATTTTCCTACTCTCTTTACCCTTTCTCTGTTTCCCTTCCTTAATTTCCTTACTCTTCTCTTATGCCATAGCTACGACACTTAGCCAATTTTCTTAAGTTTTCTTAAGCTCTCACGTTCTCTTTACTGTGCTCTCTTATATCCACCATACTTAGTCATTTTAGCAAGCTTTTAACCCATTTAATCTTCAATTATAAAAAATTATTTATTAATGGGCAGCCCAAGCTCTTTCGAGGATACACAGCGCCCAATGGGATAGACCAGACCCTACTTGAGCTCGGGCCTAGTTCTTTAATTGGTGGATTATTTCATATCTTCATCAATGCCCAGTGACTGACCTCCCAGGCCCACACACCCACTCATGGGCCTACGCACACACCCACACACTCCCATGTGCAGGAACGTGCATTGCATGCACCCGCACCCCAAGCTCAGTTTCATTTCGCGCCCTGTGCTGATGATCGAAACGTCGTCTAAACTTTTTCATAATATACTAGTGCAACACCTGAAAAGTTTCCGAGGTCGGACCATTAAAAGCCATTCTAGGCTGATCTTTGATCGACGATTGCAGCTGACTCACTGGATGGTTTCGATCGAGCAAAGGCTCGATCGAAAGCTCTTCGTATGCTCTATCAATATGTAACATCAATTTGCTATTCAGATTATGTCTAGCCCTTCGATTTGAAGGGTGAAGCTGGGAGGTTCACACGACCAATCATGCCTTACAGATGATGTAATCAGGTCTAAGGACATGAGGGAGAGCTTCTGACCTCCAGATGAGGTCCTCGCTAAGTTCAAAATGTGTTTTCTCTTCTAATGGATGAAGAGTGAATCTATGAGATGCTATAGAAAGAGAGAAGAGGCTCTGAGCTTTGTTCAAGAGCTGCAGAGCTCCAAATTGAACTCTAAACAGCTCGACAGAAAGCTAACAACCTTATAAAGAGGATTGAACAACCTCTACAGGTTGTTACATAGTGAATTCAGCAGCTTTGGCATCTAAATCTTGCCAGAAACATACGAATCTCAGTAATGGGTTCAAACAAACCCATACTACTCAATGATTTCAATTGGCCTAATTTCTCAATAAAACTCAATCCAACCAACTCTAAAATATCCTAGATCATTTCAAAGACTAAATTAAATCATCAAATCAGAATTTAAGGCATCAATTCTTCAATTTCATATCAGAGTTGACCAAATCAACCACAAGGTTGACTTACTGTTTTAGACTTTCTTAAGTCCAATTAAAGATCTAGATCAACTCAATTCTACCCCAGGAAGTTATTACGTAGCTCAAAACCATGTTTTGAGCTCATCTGATGTGATCTTTGGCATCGCTGCCTGGGACAAAAATGACCTGAGTTCGGTGGAACACCCTAGGGAATTTCGAAGCAATCAAAGATCAAATATGACCCCTACATGTTCTGCTTGAGCTTATAGACCTATTTCCAGAGCCTAAAACCTAATGGGTCAGCTTCTCCAACTCTACTGGAGTTGGACAAGATAGATGTCAACTGCAAACTCCAGACATCAAAACATGACTTTAAGTACGTAATCTTGTTCCTTAGCTTCTAAATAGCCAGTCTGGAGCTCCTTAAAGCTTAACTATGGCTGAAGCTCTAAATCAACTCACCGGAGCAAGCTTCGATAAGTCCAAGAAATGTCTTCCAGAGTTCAAACCTCAGTTAAACAGACCATTAGAAATCTCAAGAGCTTCCTGTGGTCACAAGGAACCTCAAGAACTAACAAATTAACTACATTACTGATCATAATAGAAGATATGCAATGAATTCAGAAAGTTAAAGTTTTGAGTTCATTGGAACTCAGAGAGTATCCCCTCACCCAATTTAGTGAGGGAAAGAGTTCTGTATGGTGAGGCAATACTAATGGACTACTAATTAGGTGTTTAACTCATTTTTGAGCCACCATTGACAACGAGCTCAGACATGATGGGGGATTTGGGTGTTTTTGGTAGGATGCTCTGTAGAAGCAATGAATGGAATTTCTAAGGTCCTTAGGTGTTAGGGAAGTGATGATGGACCTTAATTGGGTGTGAGATAGCTTCTGGACACTTCACCATGGACAGTGAAGTGTCCAGGAGCATGTGAATTGGTTTAGGTGATTTGGTAGATAACTGGCGTAACTTTGAGGTCAGGAAGGGCCATAGGGTGGTGTTCTAGCGATCGATTCCCAAATGGAGGTGGAGAAGGCTCGATGAATTCTGCCATAGACAGCGGAGACCGTCGGTGACAGTGAGGTGGTCTAGGCGATATAGGTGATAATAGTGAGTGGAAGGAAGTGGAAATAGATCATGGAGAGATAAGGAAAGTGGAACATTACCTGAAAGTGCGAACGAAGAGCTAGCGAAGCCAGACTTGACCTTGCCGGATGTGAGGGAGATGAAGCTAATCTACAATAAAACTAAGCTAATCCTACTCATAACTATTGCTAACTTACACCTACAAGTTAGATCTACTTACCTGACGAAAGGAAGGTGAGAAGCTCCATCGAAGACTCATAACGTAGGATGAATTCAGACGGTAGGGGATAGAGCTCTGGTGAGTGATTGCACCGCAAAAATACACCTGCAATTGTGCCATCTTGTGCTATTTCCTAGCATTACCAGTGCATATTAGGTTTCCATAGTCGCATTTGTGAAAATACATGCATGCATTTAATTGAGAGGGGAGGAGAGTAAATAAAATGGCCTCGCAATTCACATATTCTTCAAGTGCTGCCTCGCAAAACCTCCATCTTCATTTTTTATTTCTTTTTGATTTTTGACTTTCTTCCCATGGCTGCATGGCATGGCTGGATCTTCTTCTTCGCACCTTGCCCTGCAGTCGCATGCCCAGCCTCTCCCTGCCATGAGCCATGCACAGCCGCATGCATAGCCAGGGCATGGCTATGCATGCTTTCTTCTTCTATAAAAACATGGCGGCTTCTTCTTGCAAGAGGTGAGCCTGGTCCTCCACACAAAAAAAAAAACCAACGTAGATTTTTCTCCAGGCCACCATCTCCTTCCCTCTCTCTTCATACGCAGGCCCTCCTCCTCTAAGGAGACACTCTGCGGACAGGAGCACCTCACGGTGGTGCACAACCACCATCGTGAGTCCACCAACGCCCAGCTCATCAAAGAGCTAGTGGGCACGGTGGCTCTTTCATTGTTTTTCCATTTGAAGCACTTCCACCATTGCCACAAAGCTTCAAGCTTTGAAGCTGAACCGGCCACCGCACGCCCCTGTAGCAGCCGGCCGAGCTCCACAGCAGTAGCAGTAAGGCGGCAGCAGCGCATGCAGGCCACCGCACGTGCCTACAGGTACCCTTGCCTCCCTCTCCGCACGCTCTATCGCGAACCTATCCACGCCTGCAACCAACTGGCACACCCCTTCCTCGTGTGCGCTAGCCCGCGCGCGCCAACTGCAAGCTGTCTGCACTCATAGCACCGGAAGCAAGCGGTTGCACGGCTCGCCCGGCCACTATAGCCATTGTTCACGTGTCTCTGTGAAACACTATGGCTACAGTGGGGCAACCGGTAAGTTTCTCACTTATCCGGTCACCCGGCGTGCCGCAACCAGCCTTCGCCTACGCACGTGTTCCACCCCACGTCCCGCTCCAGTGCCCGCCCGCGCATCTGCGTGCGGTCCTCTGCCAGCGCCCGCTCCCGTCCTCTCCCTTCACCCGCATACGTCTGTGTGCGCCCGCTTCAGCTCTCCATGCAGTGCTGTGCGCTGCAGCCCTCTCCGCGCTCACTCCCGCCTAGCGCACGCCTCTTTGCGCGTATATGCGCCTGCGTGCATGTGTGGACACAGACGTCGGCCCCTGGTGCTGCAGATGACTTAACTCCTCACTCCAGCAGGAAGCCCTTTCTCTCTCGTGCTCTCTCTCCCTCTCTCTCTCTCTCTCTCACAGCACACTCTCCCTCTCTCTCAGTAGAAACACATACACACACACTCACACTCTCGCACACACACACTCTCACTTATATATTATTATATACTTTTATATATACATATATATATATAGTTATATCTATACATATTGTAGTATCTATATACTTAAAGTATTAGTATAAATACATACATACATACATATATTTATACATATCAATATACTTCTATATTCAATATATTTACATATATACATATGCATATATACATATATATATATATACATATATCTATACATATATTAGTAGTTATATAAATTTGTATTAGTCTATATACATACATATATATATATATATACATCTATATACTTATATATATATATACATATATATACACATATACTTATACATACATATATACATATCCATCTATATAACTATATATACATATATATATATATATATATCTATATATACATATATATATATATCTATATATACATATATATATATATATATATACATATAACTACATATATACCTATTTATTTATAACCATATAGACATATAGATATATTTGCATATATACATATATATATATATATTTTTTTTTTTTTTTCACATTACTTATCATACGTTGTATAGTGGGAATATCTGCACCAGTTGCTGATATTCCTCGATACACGCGTATAGAAAGTGTGTTCGCACTCGTCTTCCACCATCCATATTACACTCCATGCAGCACCTCGTCCTATTGGTTGCGTCTTTCTAGACGACAATCGACTCGACACCGTGCTACACTCCATCTCCACCTCCACCCCCACCCCTTTATACATATATATATATATACTATATTTACTTTACTTCTGCTTCTCTTTCCTACCAATAAAAAGATAAAAAAAATATAAAAGAGAAAAGATAATCCTTGACTTGCAGGTACTACGTCTTACGAATAGTAAGACCTGTTTTGGAACCCTGATTTGGCTCAAAGCCAAGAACCTAATTTTGAGGGTGTGCCTCAAGGATAAGAATTATCAGAAAAAAATCTAAATAAAAAAACACCAAAAACACACTAAATGAACGGAAGAGATTTGTTGTAGGAAAAGTGTAGGAACTTGACTTGTAACCCCACTTCCATGAGTTCGACCCTAGGCCAAAAAGTGACCAAGATAAAATCAAATAGGCCAGGTAAAAAAATATTTTGTAAAGAGATGGGTAGGCTCGATTTAGGTTAACCACTATACACATTTGAACGATAAAATTACCATATTAACACACCTATCTGGGTCCGACCAACATCTTTTCTGGCACCGTTGCCGGGGAAGTGCACCTTCAAGTAAGTTTCTTTTCCTTTCCTTTCATTTTTCTCTTCTCTCTTCACTGGTGTCTCTGTTTTTGGTGTGCAGGTAAACCTGTTGCAAGGAGAAGAGAGGCAAACGAAGTCGGAAGCAAGGGCAGATCCAAGGCGAGAATGAGAGCGTGGAGATGCCGACACCGCACTGAAGCTTCACACATGTTGCCGAACAAGTTGGTCTTTCTTTCCTAGCAACCTTGGTTAACTTGTAACCTTAATAAAAAAAAAAACTAAAAACTAAAAACTAGAAAAACTTCTTGGGATCTCTTGGGGCAAGTGGATTAAAATTCACTTGTTTGATTGATTGTCTTTACTCCCACCGCCCTGGGATTTCCCGCCTTACTTCGCATAGCGAAAATCCAAGAATCTTGATTCTTGAATTTTTCACTGTGGGATGTATTCTTCGAGGCAAACATAAAAAGATTGATTGCATGATAAACGCCAGTTTATCATCATTTTTATGCTTTAAAACTAACCTAGCTCTTAGGATTTTACTCTGCAAACGGGTTTTTGGGCTGCATTTAGGCATAAATTAGGATAGGCATGCATTGCATTTTTATTGTCATTTTTATGTGTTTTTGTGAGTGTCAGGGATATACAAATGCACAGATCCCTAAAACCCTAGCACTCAAAAAGGCAAATGGTGAAGGAGAAGCCCAGACTAGCTGGAACCCAGCTTGATCCAGCTCACCACAGCTGAAACCTAGCTTACTTGAACTAGCGTTAACTCATCCCAGCTCCATTTAGCTAATCGCAGCTAGATGATAGCCTAAGAGAGTTCACCTTAGCTCACCCTAGCTCAAGTCAGCTCAGATCTAGCTCAACTTAGCTGAGTCTAGCTCATCTCAGCTCCCACTAGTTCACAGGGAGCTCTATCTAGCTCAGCTGAGTTGACAGGAGTTCACCCTAGCTCAGATCCAGCTAAATCCAGCTCCACGCAACTCCAGCCAGCTGAAGAAGAATTCATCTCAGCTCAGGAAGCTCAAGTCCAGCTCCCAGGGATTCAGCTTAGCTCATCTCAGTTGAGTTAAGCTACCTTAGCTGCCTCAACCAGCTTGATTCTCCCCGAGAGCACCAGACCTAGCTCACCTTAGCTCATTTTGGTAGAAGCTAGCTCACTTTAGCTTGGCTTAGCAACTAGCAAAGAACTAGCAAGCTAAGCCAGCTAGAGTAGCCCCATGCTAGCCTCTTCAGCAGCAGCCAGCTCCAGCTCCAGACTTCTTTTCCTCAGCTCCTTCCTCCAAACCCTAGCTCCAACACCTTCTCCTCAACTCCACCTTTAGCTAAGCTAGCTTAGCTTATCTTAGCTTAGCTAACAACCAGCTCCTTGGCCATTCATTACCTCCAAAATCAACCCTAGCTAGCTCCACCAACTCAAGCCTACCTAAGCTAGCTACTCTACTCAAGTTGGCGCCACCTCCTAGCCATCCCTTCACCCCATTATCTCCACCAAAAGACACTTCAAGTGGGCTCCAAAAACCACCCCTAACCACCTCTATATTGGCGCCACTTTCAGCCCCTTAATCCACCCTACACCTACCCACATAAGCCATCCTAGCCATCCACATACCCCCCCTTCAAGAACCTTAAGGTGGCGCCACCTAATGACCTTCTAGAATGCCCATTTTGGCGCCAACACCAAAGGGTGTCAACACCCATAACTACCCCTTGGTGCCCTTTAAGGTGGCGCCAACTCTCCTTGGCCATGGGATCTCCAACCACCTCCATCAACTCATCTTGGCCATCCATTTCAAAGGTCACCATAGCCCCCCTCCTATTCTATAAAAAGCCACCACCTACCACCATTTTTGGGCATCCTCCCTTAGTATATTTTCTACCTAAACCACCTATACCTACGGCCAAGAAGAAGGAGTAGAGAAGGAGATTAAAGGGGCACATCACCAGCCCTTTTGGTGCCTTCTACTCCCCACTCTCTTTAACTTGAGCCATGCCAAGGAGGAGGACCCTCTCACTTCAAGGAGGACGGCCAGGCAAAGGAGAAAAGCTTAGGGTGGACGTCCACCCTTGGAGAGAAACTTAGGGCACGCCCCCTTAGGGCTTGCCTTGGAGATCATCACCTTGGCGGAGTACTACAAGAAAGGAGTTGAAGGATTCTTTTCAAGCTTGGGAGCCACCAACCTTGGAGCAAGAAGCCCTCTTCTTCACCATCTATTTAGAGGATTTGTGTTTTCTTTCTTTATGTCAATTATCTAGTAGTAGAAGCATTCCTATACTAGGCATTTTTGGTAAACACTTTATCAATTATCTAGTTGCCTTCTTCACATTTCTTGTTTGCATTTCTAGTTGCTTATTTTCAGCATTCTTCACTCCCTCTCCATAATTATTCTAGGCCTCCACTTGCCTAGATTGAGCTTAGGGATAGGTTCTACTTGTGACATAGAAGTAGTATTTTAATTCGAAGTGTAAACACTTTTCCCGCCATCAGTTCACATGTTGCCTTAGTTTAAAAACAAAAAAAAAATGATATATTGAAAAATACCAAAAAGAAAGTTGAGATTTATTTCGAGCAAGGGAATCAATTTTGCAATCATATTGCCTCCTTGGACGACCCTAGATACTTCCCTATCTAGGATTATAAATTTAAGAGCGAAAGTTGATTTACGCGTTACAACGACGTATTTTAAGAAACCGCGTGAATTCGCAATCACTTTTTGGCGCCGTTGCTGGGGAGGCACGGCTTTGCATTAACTAATTTTCTCTTGCTTGAAGTGGATGTCATCCCCTTCTCTTTCTTTCTTTTGTGTGTGCAGGAACTACAGCGGGAAAGCGGGAATCTAGAAGCGAGAGCACAAAGTTCCTTTTCTTCCCACGAAAATTCAGGTTGGTTCCTCTTTCTGGTCACATAAATAATTAAAACTACCAAAAATCTATTAAACTTGGCTTTCAGGACCCTAAACGCGTAAATTAAGTGGAGTGGTGCATTTTAAATCCATTATTTGCTTGTATGCTTCTTTAGCACCATTCCATTGCAAGTATTAGTGTTCTATTTTTCGGGTCCAGATTTCTCTCTGGAATTGAAAAATCGATTCCTAACACCCCAGGCCTCCTAAAATCATAAAATTTCATAGAGTGATTCGCAATTAAGTTAGGAACATATGTTACAAATTTCAAATCAATTGGATTTTTATTTAATTTTTAAAAATTCGTGGATTGCAGAAGGGTCGTACCCTCTAATCTTCCTATTTTGCTACTGTCCGCGAATTTTCAGAATTTTTATACTCATCCAATTTTTGTGAAATTTAATTTTTTGGAATCCTTGTAAAATTTTGTATATCATATAAAATAATAAAAATTTTCTGAGGTCGGTGGTAATACTAAAAAGTCCATAATACCCACAGGTATTATTTCTGGACTTTGACACCAGTACAATTAAAAATTCAAAACAATTACCAAACGAATTCCTAAAATATTACAAAAATATTTTCTGGAATCCTTGTTTGATTTTATTCAAAGTAGTTATGTTGTTTGACTTGTTTGGACCACTACTTAATTCTGAAAGCCTAAAAAATAACTCATTGGTAGTTAAATTTCTATCTTAGGGATAATTGGCTTAGGGTTTCTTTCTTTCTCTTTTGAGGCTTAATTCAAAGGAAATATATAATCACCCATACAACTTGTTTTCCTTTGATTGTGGATTTTCAAACTTGTTTGAAAATTTAACTAAAGAAACCCTCAAATACATTCAATTAAATCAAATCCTAAAAGACAAAAATACAAAAAAATTGTGTGACAACTTGATTTTCATTGGAGCCACTCTCCAATTCCTGCACACACACAAAAAAATCAAATAATAGGGCAACAACCCAATAAACGCCCTCCACATTCCGTGTGCACTATAGCATCCTAGACTTAATTAGAATTTGTAGCAACTTGACCCCTAAGGCTTTATCAACTTAGGCTTGCTATTTACCTGGGGTTTTCCCTGGGAAACGTTTGGGCCCAAACCTCCCCTTATGCAACTTGGCCAGATTTGTTGATAGAACGGGTATTCACTATTGACTACTTATTTCCTATATAGACCAAGTCTTAGGTTATTATTAGGGAGTCACATTTAATTTAGGTCTAGTTTTATTTGTTTGAATTGCACACTTTCTCTCATCTCTTTCTCTTCTCCTCCCCTCCCGTTCTTCCATTTTATGCACAGGCGACGATCACAAAATCCGCACTTGGAAGGACCATTTGATTTCGCCCCCCACGCAAAAAGACCACTTTTTCTGTCTTCTTCTCCTGAAAAAATGGAAACACAACAAAATAGGTCCACTGACCCTTCCACGTCCACCTCTAACCCTACCACTAACCCTAATTCTAACCCTTCCACCCAAAACCCAACCACCAGTAACTTCCCACACTTGGAGCTCCCCAATTTTTAGTTGCCCCACACACAACATCAAGACCCCCTACCTGATCTTTTAAAATTGATGGCCAATCAGATTAATAAATTAAATTCCAATAAACAAACATTGACTAGGAACATCCAAAACCTAGCCAATCCAAGGCCAAACCCACCACCCCGTCAGCAGCCTGTTGTTCCTCTAAAAGATTTCTATGATCCGTCTTATTATGAGGAACGACCAGGGGTGGTCATACCGGAGGGGGACTTTGAGATCAAGCCTGCGGTCCTGAACCTAATTAAACACTTTCATGGCCTTCCTACGGAAGACCCTTTCAGCCACCTTGAAGAACTAACTCTTCTTGCACTGACAACCCGTTCCCGAAATGTGCAAGAAGACATATGGCTGATGCGGCTTTTTCCATTATCTCTTAAAGATAAGGCCGCTTATTGGTTCAGGACCATTGGCCGACCCATCACAACATGGCCTCAGCTCAAGAGCACCTTCCTCAAGAAATTATTTCCCATAGGTCGTACCAATTCCTTACGAAGATCTATTATGACCTTTCACCAAAAATCTGGTGAAACTTTCCATGATTCTTGGGAAAGATTTCAAGACCTTTTAAGAAGTTGCCCGCACCACAAAATTCCTTTATGTCAGCTCGTGCAAATCTTCTATCATGGATTAGAAGATCAAATCGGACATTTTGTCGATGCCTCGTGTGGCGGCAACTTTTTAAATAAAGATGCAGAAAGTGCCTATGACCTGTTCGAAGAAATGAGTGAAAACTCATTTAATCAAGCTTCCATGAACACATTTTGCATAACCCACAACCCGCAGTTCGATGTTCATGAAATAGGCACTCAATCTATCCCTGTCACCCAAGACGATCTTCAATTGATTGCTCAAAAACTCGACCAGATGCATATTAATCAAAATAAAATTGAGGAAAGACTGGCTACATCAACTCAAGCTCCACATCCACATCTAACCCAACCTAACTTTCCACGAAGAGAAAATTTGCACAATCTCAACACTACCCCTGCTGATTATTCTGAGGTTGCCCATGATTCACTGGGGAATTACAACTATCCAGATCTTAACCCCACTCAAAATATTTCTGCCATTCAGGAGCCCTTTAAAAATTCTTCCAATTGGAAAAATTACCCAAACTACTCCTGGAATAATCAAGTTTCCTCCCAACCATATCATTTTAATGGGTATGGGTCGAATCCAAACTTCCATCCTGGGCCATCCCAACAAGATATCAATGCCCAGATGCTGCGAACCCTGCAGGATATGCAAACAAAAATGACGGAAGTAACCCGCAACATCACAAATCTGAACAATCAGATTGGGGTTACTCCCACGCAAAGACCTGTAGGACATCTTCCCTCCCAACCCATACCCAACCCTAATCACCAAGGAAACCATTATATGGGATGAAATCCACATTATCCAAATCAGCCTCCTCCTAATCCCCCACCTCAGCAACCTCCCAGGTTTCAGCAATCACAGGCCCCCCCACCTCCTCCAATTAATAATCCGACTGCACATGCAGTAAGTTTGAGGAGTGGGAAAACTACCTCTGACCCCGGGCCTTCACACCAACCTGGTGAAATACCTGTGCAAATTGACTCCCCACCTCCCCATCAGGAAGAAAAAGCAATACAAAAATCTCAAGACAAGATTCCTGTCCCTTTTCCATAAGCTCTCTACCCCACCACCAACAAAAAAAAGAAATCTGAGCCCACTACAGAAGAACTCATGGAGCTATTTGGGCAAGTTCATATCAATATTCCTCTCCTAGATGCCATCAAATATATACCTGCCTATGCTAAATTTTTGAAGGAGATTTGTACTCCAAAAAGGCAGGCCAAAAATCTAGGACAGGTGCATCTTTCGAAGACAGTAAGCTCTGTCATACAGAGTAAGCTGCCTCCTAAGATGAAAGATCTGGGGGCGCCTTTAATTTCTGTAATTATTGATGACAATACATTTAATCGCGTCCTCATTGATCTTGGTGCCTCAGTAAATATTATTCCCACGAGTTTATTTGAAGAATTTCATATCGGTGAATTAAAACCCGTCGAGGTTACCCTGCAATTAGCCGACCGATCTACAATCAAACCTCGTGGGATTGTCGAGGATGTATTAGTCAAGGTCCAGAATTATGTCTTCCCTGCAGACTTTCTGGTTCTTGACATTGAGGCACCCGAATCATTACTGGACTCCCCGATAATCCTTGGACGCCCCTTTTTGGCTACTGCAAAGGCAAATATCAATTGCCACACAGGCAAAATGGATATCAACTGTGCAGGCCAAACTATCACCTTAGATATTTTTAAATCCACCAGGAGATTCCATGATGATAACTTCTTTGAGGACTCAGATACTGAAATTTCTAATATGGTGGAGGAGACAATGTTAATAGATACCCTTACCGACCACAGTTTTTTTGACTCTGATTCAGACTCAGTGGTTGGCGAGATCTGTGATCCGAAAACTTGTCTTGACTCCAAATTTATTCCTGATACCCCCCCTAACCCACCCACTATTCACGCACCTAATTTTTCCACACTAACTCACCATTCCTTCCCCGACCCCTTTCTTTCGGACCTGCCACCAACCCCGCTCGAGTTTGGCACCCAACCTGAATTAAAACCATGGCCAGACTCGGGCCACACTTATCAATTTCCATCTCACTTTGATCCCAATATTATTTCTAATCATTTTTCTAGGGATCTAGACGAAGACACTTTTTTTGTGGGCATCCAAGTGTCCAATTATTTACATGATTTTCCGTCTTCTGTGCATACCTTCACGTCGGCTGAATGGCGTAAAAGATAGCACTGGATGGGAGGTAACCCATCATTTTTTTCCTGCGTTCCCTTTTTCTTCTTTTTCTAGGTTTTATTCATCCTAAACCCGACTGTTCTTCACTAAGGTGATCCCTTTTCCCTCCTAATGCATGAGGACATGGCATATCTTAAGCATGGGGGGGTGTTTTTAAATTTTTACGATCGATTTAGGATGCTTAAAACCTAAAAACATGCAATTTTCTTTAATTTATTTCCTGCGTGCATACCCAAAAAAATAAAAATGTTGAAAACTTTTTGAGAAAAAATTTTGAAATCGAGACTAAGGTCGTAAAATTCACTTCTGGTATAATGGGATTTAATCTTTAACAAACTAAGGATGAGGATATGGATCTGATCATTAGAATTCCAGGGTCTATTTTAGACTAGATCAGATATCCTTCTCTAAAATTCCACCTGAATTCATGATAGTTCAGGTGACTTGATCCTATTTTGTAATATGGAAAGTATTTTACTCAGTTTTTGACTCAAAAACTTGCGATTCTCGAGAAACTTCTTGTGTCAATTTTCACACACAAGCCAACACTTAAAAATAACTAAAATTTTAAAAAACTCCCTTGTTTGGATTTAGTAAAAGTCTGAAGCAGATCATTGGTTTGAGTTCCCACCGTCGAGAAGAAGGAAAAAACCTTCTTTGAGGATGCGATGTCAACATGTTACCGCCTCGGCGCTGCCCTATATCTATATTTCATATCTTTAGACAGAGCAATAAAGCGCATTTCAGCAGCTCAAGTGTCTTGGACGATGCTCTACTTATAGCGTCGGAGCAAGAGCTTGAGTTTGCTTGGAGAGCCCCTTTTCCACCGCATCGTGTTTTGGGGTTGTGAGCTCCTGGGTGGTGTCATGGATAGTGTTATCCCGAAGTACTGGTGCCAAAGCCCCCCTCGAGGAATGGTAACGGGAATGATGATCCCGACACATCTGTTGTAAGACTAAGCTAAAAATAAGCATGGGGGAGAAAAAGAATAATAATAATAATATTAACAATAACACGTCCTTATAAAGGTTGGCTTTTCACAAGCACAGACACAAGGTTTTAAAGAAATTTGCAAGTTGCGAATCAGATTCACGAGCCAGAAAAATCCTAAAAACAAACATTTCAAGTCATCTGAATTAACAAGGGGTTAATTTGTAAATTTTCTGAGGATATATTGATCCCGTTCTATCTAATGGTTGGATCCAAAAACAAATCCTGATGTTTGATCTTTAACAAATCCCATACCTCCTGTGTTTTAATCTACCAAGGTCCCTTAATCTCTTTTTCTCCTCAAAAGTCAAAAAAAAATTAGATTTCCCAAAAATTCTGTTTTCCAAAAAAAAAAAAATTTAATGTTTTGCTAAGAGACTAGCAAAAGATAAGCATGGGGGTGTGATAAATGCCAGTTTATCGTCATTTTTATGCTTTAAAACTAACCTAGCTCTTAGGATTTTACTCTGCAAACGGGTTTTTGGGTTGCATTTAGGCATAAATTAGGATAGGCATGCATTGCATTTTTCATTGTCGTTTTAATGTGTTTTTGTGAGTGTCAGGGATATACAAATGCACAGATCCCTAAAACCCTAGCACTCAAGAAGGCAAATGGTGAAGGAGAAGCCCAGACTAGCTGGAACCCAGCTTGATCCAGCACACCACAGCTGAAACCTAGCTTACTTGAACTAGGGTTAACTCATCCCAGCTCCATTTAGCTAATCGCAACTAGATGATAGCTTAAGAGAGTTCACCTTAGCTCACCCTAGCTCAAGTCAGCTCAGATCTAGCTCAACTTAGCTGAGTCTAGCTCATCTCAGCTCCCACTAGTTCACAGGGAGCTCTAGCTAGCTCAGCTGAGTGGACAGGAGTTCACCCTAGCTCAGATCCAGCTACATCCAGCTCCACCCAACTCCAGCCAGCTGAAGAAGAATTCATCTCAGCTCAAGAAGCTCAAGTCCAGCTCCCGGGGATTCAGCTTAGCTCATCTCAGTTGAGCTAAGCTACCTTAGCTGCCTCAACCAGCTTGATTCTCCCTGGGAGCACCAGACCTAGCTCACCTTAGCTTATTTTGGTAGAAGCTAGCTCACTTTAGCTTGGCTTAGCAACTAGCAAAGAACTAGCAAGCTAAGCCAGCTAGAGTAGCCCCATGCCAGCCTCTTCAGCAGCAGCCAGCTCCAGCTCCAGCTCCAGACTTCTTTTCCTCAGCTCCTTCCTCCAAACCCTAGCTCCAACACCTTCTCCTCCACTCCACCTTTAGCTAAGCTAGCTTAGCTTATCTTAGCATAGCTAACAACCAGCTCCTTGGCCATTCATTACCTCCAAAATCAACCCTAGCTAGCTCCACCAACTCAAGCCTACCTAAGCTAGCTACTCTACTCAAGTTGGCGCCACCTCCTAGCCATCCCTTCACCCCATTATCTCCACCAAAAGACACTTCAAGTGGGCTCCAAAAACCACCCCTAACCACCTCTATATTGGCGCCACTTTCAGCCCCTTAATCCACCCTGTACCTACCCACATAAGCCATCCTAGCCATCCACATACCCCCCCTTCTAGAACCTTAAGGTGGCGCCACCTAATGACCTTCTAGAATGCCCATTTTGGCGCCAACACCAAAGGGTGTCAACACCCATAACTACCCCTTGGTGCCCTTTAAGGTGGCGCCACCTCTCCTTGGCCATGGGATCTCCAACCACCTCCATCAACTCATCTTGGCCATCCATTTCAAAGGTGACCACAACCCCCCTCCTATTCTATAAAAAGCCACCACCTACCACCATTTTTGGGCATCCTCCCTTAGTATATTTTCTACCTAAACCACCTATACCTACGGCCAAGAAGAAGGAGTAGAGAAGGAGATTAAAGGGGCACATCACCAGCCCTTTTGGTGCCTTCTTCTCCCCACTCTCTTTAACTTGAGCCATGCCAAGGAGGAGGACCCTCTCACTTCAAGGAGGACGGCCAGGCAAAGGAGAAAAGCTTAGGGTGGACGTCCACCCTTGGAGAGAAACTTAGGGCACGCCCCCTTAGGGCTTGCCTTGGAGGTCATCACCTTGGCGGAGTACTGCAAGAAAGGAGTTGAAGGATTCTTTTCAAGCTTGGGAGCCACTAACCTTGGAGCAAGAAGCCCTCTTCTTCACCATCTATTTAGAGGATTTGTGTTTTCTTTCTTTATTTCAATTATCTAGTAGTAGAAGCATTCCTCTACTAGCATTTTTGGTAAACACTTTATCAATTATCTAGTTGCCTTCTTCACATTTCTTGTTTGCATTTCTAGTTGCTTATTTTCAGCATTCTTCACTCCCTCTCCTTAATTATTCTAGGCCTCCACTTGCCTAGATTGAGCTTAGGGATAGGTTCTACTTGTCACATAGAAGTAGTATTTTAATTCGAAGTGCAAACACTTTTCCCGCCATCAGTTCGCATGTTGCCTTAGTTTAAAAACAAAAAAAAAATGATATATTGAAAAATACCAAAAAGAAAGTTGAGATTTATTTCGAGCAAGGGAATCAATTTTGCAATCATATTGCCTCCTTGGACGACCCTAGACACTTCCCTATCTAGGATTATAAATTTAAGAGTGAAAGCGGATTTACGTGTTACAACGACGTATTTTAACAAACCGCGTGAATTCGCAATCATTGCACCCCTCTTTGCCTCACTTATCTGCAAATTCGGGATCACATTTTTTGGTGGGGAGACTTGGAATTGAGTTGATTCCAACCCCACCACGAATTTTCACTTGCCTAAGATTCGATCACGAATATTTCAACCCCAACAAATTGATTTTCTTTATCTTTTGGTTGAGCCTTGTGTGGAAATCATTTCTGGTGATTGGGAGCACTTGAAATGAAGTGCTTTCGCTCCCTTTCACACTAATCTAAAACTGATTCGTGCATCCACACATAGAAAACTCCATTTTGGAAATCCCAATGCATTTTAGCATGCATTAACCAACTGATATTGAAGAAGGGTTTGTTGGGCTTAGAAGAAAACCTGTATTCTCTCAAAACCCAGAGATTGGTTGAATTGGTATTTCAGAGAAATCCTAAAATCCATACTACTTAAGGCTGAATTCTAAAAGCCATTCGCCAATTAAAACTTCAATTCGGGGAGATTTCCCCATTGCATGCTTATTTTACACACTTGAAAAATCAATCACTTGGGCATTACCCGTAAACAATGCCCTTCACATTCCAAAAGCACTTAATCCTAAGCCTCTAACTAAAATTGGTAGTAACTTGACCCTTATTAAGGATTGGAGGTCTAACTACCTGCGTGTAGCGTCTATGTGCTGGTGAGGGTTCCCACGTGTTATCAGGTGTCTAAGACTGGGGCAAATGACCTTTCAATCTAGCCCGGTGGTTCCGCGATGCTCGCATTTGGTTCCGTAGTTCGTGATAGTAGGTAACTTAGATCTTTAGGTCTAAGGGCACACTATAGAAGTTAGGAATTTGATTGAATTGATTTGTCATCAAGTATACCTTTGCGACGTCATTTCTCTCATCTCTTTTCCCTTCTTATCTCCCTAATTCTTCCTGCGGTAGTGCATATTTGGGAGGAGGTCACAAAACCCTGAACTGTTTGAATTGCTTGATAAATTTAGAAAAGAAGCCAAATCGTCCTCCTCCTCCACAAACATGGCTACATGCCCTCCCCTAAATCCCGAGGGAGGAAACCGCCCTCAAAACCCACCAGGTGGTGGAGCCTTAGATCCTATAACTCACCTCCAAGCCCAAATGGAAATGTATAATGAGCAAATTGAAGCCATTCGGGAAACATTGGAGGAAATGCAGAACCCTCCCGAACGGGAGGAGCCTAGGTCTCTTAGCTCATATCAGAATCTCGCTGCTACAGAGACCATAGGACAAATTTGGATCCCCATGGGCAGGGACGACTTTGAATTGAAACCTAACATAATTGGCCTAATTAATTCTCACTTCCATGGTCTTGCAAGTGAAGATCCTTTTCTCCACTTGGAAGACCTAACCCGATTAGCAGAAACTGTTTAACCAGGAAATATCGGGTTACGTATAGTCCTCATGAAAATGTTCCCATTTTCATTGGGGGATAAAGCGTCGCAGTGGTTACGCACCCTTGGGAGAACCATCCACTCTTGGGAAGAGATGTGAACAGCGTTTCTCAAGAAGTTCTTCCCAATCGGGCGAACCAATGCGCTTCGCCGTGCTATCACTTCATTTACGCAACAAAACGGCGGACAATTTCATGAGGCATGGGAAAGGTATAACAACCTCCTTAGGAAGTGTCCACACCACGGTCTACCTAAGTGGCATATAGCCCATATTTTCTACTATGGGTTAAATGAGACTTTGAAGCAGATTGTAGACGCTTCCTGCGGAGGGAATTTAATGAATAAAGACGAGAATGGAGCATTTGAACTATTTGAAAATATGAGCGAAAACTCAATGAACAATGCTTCCATTGTCGCCTTTAATCGTACCAGCCTGCCCCAAAATGTCGACGAAGTAGACATGGGACCCTCCCATTCATCCACAGATCTTAGCCTTATTGCACATAAATTGGATGAAGTCTCCGTCGTGCACAAGAAGCTGGACGAGCTTCTGGCCAACCCCGCCCGTTCTATGGCAAACACCCCCACCTCACCACTTCGTCACAATTCCAATTATTCCAACACCAGGATTATCTCGAGGAACCCCGTATGACCTTCCCTACCGAGTGTCGTGTCAAGCGACTCGGTAAGTCATGTGGAACTAGCTTCTGTGAGCCAGTAATTCGACACGGAGGACAAAACCTCCGTGTGCACGGATGCATACTTACATGCGGACACGTCTTCTAGCATAGAAGATGCTTGCGCCCTGGTGAACAACTCGTTCTCTGCCACTTATAACCAAGGGTGGCGAAATCATCCAAACTTCGCATGGTCCAACAACCTGCAGCGCCAAAATCCTGCGGGTGGACCAATGCGACCGTCCGTACCCGTCATCCCAAGGGCCCAGTCTAATCCTATAGCGAATCTGCCATCAGGCCCTTGCGTACTGCAAACTGAACGCGCATCAAGTCCTCTTGATAAATTGATGAGAATGATGACGGAAGTGTCAAAGCGCCATGAAGAGAACATGACCTCTCTTCAACATTAATTGGCACAGTAGAATCCTGAGATCAGTCAACTATGCATGACAACTCAATCTCAGGGAACTCTTCCCGCCCAACCTGTTCCAAACCCATGAAATTTCATACCCCTTGGTCCTCAACCATAGGTACGACCTTCTCAGTGGTAGGTTAATCAGATTCTGCAGGCTCCGAGCATTCCACGGGGATTTCAGGCTAATCCCACTGCAGCATCGCACTCTTATATCCCTATTGCGAACCCTCCTTCGCTGTATAATCCCACTGGACCCGCATCGTCCATTGCTATCACTACGAGGAGCAGCAAGCCGACTGTCGATCCACCTCAACCTGATCCTGGCCTATCTTCTTCTTCGCCCTCTCATTCGGGATGCACATCGCATTCGCGAGAGGACAATACACCCAACTTGGTGCCAGAATCAGTTCCATTCCTTAAGCCTTTACTGAGGGAGCCAAAAGGCAAAAAGAAAGATACGCAAGCCATTGATAACCTGTGTAATTTGTTCAGGGATGTAGAAATCAAGGTACCCCTACTCGAGGCTATTGATTACATACCTACTGTCGCCCGATTTTTCAAAGACTAAACAACACCCAGGCAACAGTCAAAGAAAACTAAGAATCCGATGGTTCTCTTGCCTCATGCAAGTTGTGCTAGACTATCAAATCTACCACCGAAGTAAAAAGATCTAGGCACACCACTTATTTCCTGTAGCATCAAAGGCTTCAATTTTAACTGTCCCCTGTTTGATCTAGGATCTTCCATTAATCTCATACCAACCATCATGCTTGAAAAATTTTCCTTGGGAAATCTGAAACCCACCCCTGTCACGTTACAGTTGGCAGATGGTTCTGTCAAAATCCCAAAGGGTGTGGTGGAAGACGTGGTGGTTAGGATCAACAGTCTCTGTTTTCCTGTTGACTTTCTTATTTTAGATATGGAAGTTCCTAGCTCAGTTTCTGATTGTCAGATCATCCTTGGTCGACCTTTCTTGGCCACAGCCTGCGCCCATATCGACTGTTAGTCAGGTTGTATTGAGATTGCCGTTGGATCTGAAAAGCTCAAGCTTAACATCTTCAAGGTAGCCAAGAACTTTGATTGCGATTGTATCAAGGATGACACGTCTGACGAGGACATGGTCGTCAGCACGTGTATTAGACTAGTTGGGACCTATTCTGACTGCTACGGATTACCTATAAACATTGACGATTGCCTGACCAACACATATTGTGACGCTCACCCATCCCTCCCTTGTCCTGTATTGTCTCCGAGCCAGACTTCTGACGAGGTTTTCTCTGCTTCCTATACCATGTGGTCTGAGTCATATCCGGGCTACTCACCACCAGTCCA
This sequence comes from Thalassia testudinum, assembly GCA_037157565.1. Taxonomy (NCBI): domain Eukaryota; kingdom Viridiplantae; phylum Streptophyta; class Magnoliopsida; order Alismatales; family Hydrocharitaceae; genus Thalassia; species Thalassia testudinum. The sequence goes on from JAZHRO010000031.1 coordinate 127,629,774, forward strand.
CACTCTTGAAGACCAGATTGCCCTTTCTTTCTCATCAAATCAAGCGGATTTGCAAATCCACACTGGGACCATGAGCCCATATACTTCTCACTGCGGCTATTCCTTTTTGGATCCATCTATCCAAGAAGCCCCTCTTCTTGGCCAATCTGAGTGCCAACTTCTTCTCCCTGACTTCTTTTCTGATCCGCCTAGGACACTCTTGTTCCAAGAAATGCCAAACCTTTCACCTTCCACTCCCGAGCTGAAAGAGCTGCCTAATACACTTAAGTATGTTTTCCTGGGACCAAATGAAATGCTCCCTGTAATCATCAGTTAAAAATTGACTCGGGAGCAAGAGTGAAACTAACTGAGGTCCTCATAGAACACAAGGCAGCTATAGGATGGTCCTTACCAGACTTATCTGGCATTAGCCCCTCCTACTGCACTCACTTTATATATATGGAGGAGGGGGCTCGACCTTCCCGCGAGATGCAGCGACATCTCAACCTTAACATGCGGGAGGTCGTTAAGAAGGAAATAATTAAGTGGCTTGATGTGGGTATAATCTACCCGATCAGCGACAGCCCTTGGGTGAGTCGGATTCACGTTGTGCCCATAAAGGCAAGACTCACCATCCGCGTCAATGACAGGGGAGAATCCATCCCTACACGCACTCCTACATCTTGGAGAGTGTGTGTAGATTATAGGAAACTCAATTCTGCAACTAGGAAAGATCACTTCCCGCTACCTTTCATTGATCAAATCCTGGAGCAGTTAGCAGGAAATAAATTTTTCTATTTCTTGGATGGATTCTCAGGATATAACCAGGTGGCAATTGACCCCAGGGACGAAGAGAAAACCACTTTTACCTGCCCCTTCGGCACCTTTGCATTTAGAAGGATGCCGTTCGGACTTTGCAACGTGCCAGCAACTTTCCAGAGATGTATGCTGGCGATATTCCATGACATGGTGGGTGACTTTCTTGAGGTCTTCATGGATGACTTTTCGATCTTTGGACCATCTTTCGACGAATGTCTTGCCAACCTGACTCGTATCCTTAGGAGATGTATTGATGTTAACCTCGTGCTTTCTTGGGAAAAAAGTCATTTTATGGTGCACGAGGGAATTGTTCTTGGACATATCATCTCTGATAGGGGTATCGAAGTTGACAGAGTTAAGCTTGACGTAATTGCTGATTTACCTGTGCCTGGCTCTGTCAAGCAAATCCGCTCCTTCCTGCGACACGTCAGTTTCTATACGAGATTTATCAAAGATTTGTCCAAGATTTCTCGACCTTTAACTCATCTCCTATCAACCGACGTACCCTTCGATACTGGCCCCTACTGCATACGAGCATTCATGCAGATGCGTAATTCTATCACCAAGGCCCCTACTTTCCAGCCACCTGATTGGTCCCTCGACTTTGAACTCATGTGTGACGCTTCCGTCCTTGCAGTCGGAGCCATCCTGGGACAAAGATGCGATAGACACCCCTTCGTGGTGTACTATGCCAGTAAGACGTTGGACGAGGCCCAGCATAATTATACTACCACTGAGAAAGAACTACTGGTGGTCGTCTTTGGGCTAGAGAAATTCCGCTCTTACCTTCTGTGCTCATACGTTATTATTTTCATCAATCACGTGGCCATTCGCCATCTCATGCATAAGAAGGATGCCGAGCCTAGACTGATTCGTTGGATCCTTTTGCTCCAAGAATTTGACATTGAGATCCGCGATAAGGTCGGAGCCCAGAATGTTGTAGCTGATCACCTCTCCAGACTGGACCCTGACCATTTTGGACTTACTCTACCGATCAATGAAATATTTCCTAATGAGCACCTATTGGCAATAAATGCGACAAGTGGACCATGGTATGCCGACATTGCCAATTACCTTGCTTCTGGATCCCTTCCACGTGGCTGGCCTACAAACCAGTGCGAGCGTCTCATGGCAGAAGCAAAGTATTATTTCTGGGATAATCCACTCCTTTTTCGGATAGGTGCAGATCAAATCATCTGTCGCTGTATTCCTGACAGCAAGTTCCCCAGTGTGCTATCCTTCTGCCACGATCAGGCCTGTGGAGGCCATTTCTCTTGGAGGAAAACTGCAGCCAAGGTGTTGCAATGTGATTTCTTTTGGCCCTCCCTTCACCAGGATGCACATAATTATGCCAAGCATTGCACTAGGTGCCAGTCGTTAAGGTCAATGTCACGTCGTGACATGATGCCCTTGCAACCCATCCTAGCTGCAAAAATCTTCGACATTTGGGGAATTTATTTCATGGGTCCCTTTCCTCCTTCCAACGGCTTCGAATTCATCCTCGTGTCCGTTGACTATGTTTTGAAATGGATCGAGGCTATTCCCGCGCGCCATGCTGACCATATTATATCCACTCGATTTGTCAAAGACCACATCCTTGCGCGCTTTGGGATCCCTCGAGCCATTATCTCGGATGGAGGAAGCCACTTTACCCATGCTTCTTTTCAGGCACTTCTGAAGAAATACGGAGTCCACCATCGTTTCGCATCCCCGTATCATCCTCTGACGAACGACCAGGCAGAAATGTCGAACCAGCAAATCAAGCAAATTCTCCAAAAAATGGTTCGGCTTGACTGTAAGGATTGGTTCGACAAGCTGATTGATGCACTTTAGGCAAATCGGACCACCTTCAGGGCTCCCCTTTGTATGTCTCTGTATAGAATCGGTTACGGGAAGCCTTGTCATTTGCCCGTGGAGTTGGAGCACCATGCTTATTGGGTGGTTCGCCAATGTAACCTCAACCCTGACCTGTGTGGTCGAGAAAGGAAACTCCAACTCCAGGAGCTGGAAGAGCTCCATCGTGAAGCCAATGATTTTTCTTTAACTTTCAAACAACGCACTAAGGCTTTTCATGACAGCCGTATTCGGCGGAAAGAATTTGAGCCATCTCAGCAAGTTTGGCTCTATAATGCCCGGCTCATATTCTTTCCTGGGAAACTGATGTCCAAATGGACTGGTCCTTTCCTGGTCTCAAGACCATTTCCCAACGGGGCCGTCGAGATTGAAGATCCCAAATTTTGGTAAAAATTTACGGTCAACGGGTAGCATTTGAAACCCTATCCGAGTCATGAACCTACCCACGTTGGAGAAACCATTGCCTTGCTGGAGGGTAACTAATTCTTTGCCTCATTCTGAGTCCAGCTGGGGATGTTAAATTCAGTGCTCATTGGGAGGCACCCCAACAACACTCACTATTCAACATCACTTTTCACTTCACCACCCACCATCCACCCACTCTACCGCCCTGCTGAATTCCCTGCACTTCAGCTCTCGTTACCCGATCTTTCGTCCTTTCTCTACCCTACCCTGCATGCATATGAGGACATAGCATTGTTTGGCATGGGGGGGTGGATAGGCATCCTTAGGATCTGGGTATTTTCTGGTATCATGAAGTTTCTATATATATATAAACGGTGTTTAGTGATGATCTCAAGGCTGAAACAAAAATACAATAAGTGTTTATGGATATTTAACCGTTGTTTTGAAAACTTTCCAGGCCACAGAAGCTTGATTCGCTCAGGCTCGGCTTAATTCACTTGAGCATTGACAAGATAGATCAGAATCTCTCCTAACTAAAGACGTATTCTAGTACCTGAGACACCAGTACAGGATCCGTTGGTTTGCTTCCACTTGAGAGCCTAAGTAATCTTGGCTCACACTACACATATCAAGAAAGACCAAGTGAACATAAGATCCAACCCTAGTGTTCATTAGGGAAGGTGGAGTCCTTACCTGTGCATGCAGGTAGACTTTTTATCCCAAGCTTTAGTCTTGTGTTTAAGAGAGACTCTTTCCACCAAAAAGGAACCCTCCCACCAAAAAGAAAAAAGTGTGCTCCTCCAAATAATGTTGTAAGAGATATACTGACATGTGTTTCAAAAAAAAAAAAAGATGCAAATAAGTCAGTATATCTCACAAATGTCTGTAAAGTCTTCGCCCTACAAGAAGTTCTTCAGCGCAGGTTACAAATACCTCATTTGCTTTAAGCCACAAATGTCAGAAAATGCGAGTTGAGTTTCCATCATCTTTTTAAGGGTCAATCCAAAGATATGAGCTGAAACTGGGACCAACCTATACTTAAAAATTCATGAAACCCTGGTGTAACGAACGTGTGCCCCAGACGTCTGACAAGACGTCTGGGAGCACATCCAGACGTCTGACCAGACGTCTGGGATCGTTTCCAGACGTCTGTAAAATAGTTATTTTTCGCACGAGAGATTCGTCTGCGCGCCTGTGCGCGCAGACCCGCGATTCCTCTCTCTCTCTTTTTCCCTCTCTCTCTGCAGCTGCAGACCTGCAGCGCTCTCTCTCCCTCCTCCTCGCGTGGCCTTAAAAGGCCACGCCTCCCCTTCTATCGTCTCCACCGTCCCCTTCCTCTTCTCCTTCCTGTGCGCAAGAGCAAGCGAGCGTGAGGGCGGCAGCGGCGAGCGCGAGGGCGGCAGCGGCGGCAGCAGTGAGCGCGGAGGAGGTGCGGCGTGCGAGGGCGGAGCTCTACCGTAAGGGCGAGCTCGCCGGAGCGGCTTGGCCGGCCGGTGGAGGGCGCAGGGGGTGCGGAACGACGCGGAGAGGGACCTGCTGCGGTTTGAGCAGCAGACGCGCTCGGTGCGACGCGGGCGGCGTCGCAAGCGGAGGCCGAGCGGTGCCCTGTTCTGGAAAAATTTTCAGAATCAGACGTCTGGGTTTATAGCCAGACGGCGAGGGAGACGTCTGTAAGATCATACAGACGTCTGAAAGGTGAGTATTCCGCTTTCTTCTTCCTTCCTGTCGACTGACCGTACTGAGGGAGGGAGTTGGCTGTGCGCAGGCTCGCTGATTCGCCATCCTTTGTGAATCGGACGTCTGGAAGTTGTACCAGACGTCCGGGGTGACCATCGGACGTCTGTGAGCTAGGCCAGATGTCCCTGCAGACTTCTGGACATCTGGGAAACCACGCTAAGCAGGTAATTCTCTGATCCACTTTTTAAGACGTCTGGAAGAATTTCCAGACGTCTGATTTTACAGAGTGTCGTCGTTTTCGACCCGTTTAGGGCCCGTTCGGGCTCTGTTTTCCGCGATTCGAGTTGCATTCTTTTCAGAATTAATTCCTCTACCTGTCTACAGTAGCTATACACTGTTTTGAGACTTTCCTTGTGTTTGATCCTTGTGATAGGACCTCGTTCAGTTGCAGTCTTGGGAGTCGCGGAGGCACGCGGGATTCCTGATCACGCCCCCATTACTCCCGTTGTACCTGGTAGAGTGGCTTTAAGTTATTAAAATCTGTTAAATTATGAAACCATAAATAGAACCTAGGACATTGCATGAACCCTAGGATTGAGAAATAGATGGAATGATAGCTCCTAGGTGTTGCATGAATCCTAGGACTGGAAAACTAGATTGTATGATAGATCCTAGGATATGGCATGAATCCTAGGATGGGAAAACTAGTGGAATGTATAATACTTCAGTCTTGGAAAATGGAAACAGATATAAAGTTGCCTGTAATTTGAATTAACAGCTGCCTGTTGTGAATAGATAACGTGGTTGAGAACGTGGATTGTAAGAATGTGAAACTGGAAAGTGAAACCTGGATGTTTGAGTAAAAAGGATGGAACCCTACAGGGAAGTAGGAGTAGAACTCCTGGAAAGTGAATGGAATAGTTTTGGGGAAGTGAGCTGGCCCTTAAGTACGGAGTACCAAGGAGAGCGACTGTCCCCCTATTTAGTGCAGAGCAGAGCCAGCCACCCCAGGGACCCGAGGTTAGGACTGGCCACTCTGTACCGACTTGCTGGACCTCGCGTACGTAGTATCGAGGAGAGCTACTAGTGTAGGGAGGTACTAGCTAGCCCACGGGCCCCGTGGTTCTGCTAGCCTCCCACACCGACTTGTTAGGCCCGCTGGGGCAAACCAGGGTAGTAAGGCGAGGGTGCGCAGACTGTGGAGGGGCAAGGCTCCTGTTTGGTTACTATGGAGGGGTTGGACCCCTGTTACTGAGAGGGCTCTGCCCTGGACTGGTTTTGTGCTATGCTTTGGGTGCACCTGTTAACGGAAACGACTGACCGCGTGCCAGTACGGGTTAGCTACCTGTGCGTTTATCGCGCATGCCGTAGTCATCGTTACGTCTGTCAGTGACCTTAGGGTGGTTGACTGAGGGTAGGATCACCACGGGGGACTCTCCCGGCCAGGAGAGCACCACGTGCTACTTCTACTTTTTGGAAAAGACTGCAATCAAGATCGTTCCCATGAGGAACATTCGAGATCAAGTAAAAGATCTGAGAAATAAATGAAATAGTGAGATAATTAAAAGATGTAAATAAGGAAAGTAATAGAACATAACAGCTACTGTACACTCTACTGTTTTTAGTTTTAGTTGCCACTCTACTCAGCATTTTGCCGACGTGTTACACTCGTTACCTTTTTCAGGCCCAGGTGTTGAGTAGCCAGGGTCAGCGGCTGCAGAGGACGCTGGGCCGAGTAGGGTCCAGTAGAGTTACTACTGTCTTTTGTACCTCTTTTGTTTCCGTTATAGTGAGTAGTTCTTGTTTCCGCTGTACTTTTCTTTACCTGCAGTTCATGTTATATGATAAATGTTGTTCTACTGTTGTGGTGGTATCTACTGTAGTAGTTTCTTTCCTTACTGCTGTACTTTCTTACTGTTAGTTATATTCATGCTGAATGGGGTTTATTTTACTACTCTTTTGGTTACTTCCTCGTTGGACGACTAGGTCTTGGGATTAGTCGAGTTGGTCCGGTTCTCGTGTCTCGTAGGGACTCGGGAACCGAGTCATTACAAGATGGTATTAGAGCAAGGTCGTCCTGAGAAGTGAATCAACTGACTGGAAAATAACCAATTCGCATTTTATAGCTAGAGTAGCCACCACAACATATCTCCTGACTTGAGCTCTTAGAAGTTTTGTTAGGTACCGTCGGTTTTGACGTTTTCGTTTTGTTTCGGGTCTCCATTGTAGGAGATGCCTCATTGTGGAGCTAGGAGGATGGGCTGCCGGCGCGGCTGAGGTCGGGGCTCGAGGGACAGACGTGTCGGGCTTGGAGTACATGCTACCCCTCCTCTTCTCCTGAGCATACCGTCTCCGGACCTCGTCGAACTAATTTGAGAGGTGGTTCGAGAAGAATTTCAGCTTCCACCCACGTCACCACCCACTCCTCCCCCTTCCGAGCGTACGACAGGGGAGTTAGTGCTGGAACGAGATTTTCGCCACCACACTAGGCGTGTTAGAACTCAAAGGAGACACGTGGCATCCGCAGGAGAGCCATCACGTTTTGCAGGGCCATCAGTGGCCCTTGGGGGCCCTCGACAGGGGCCATTCGCCAGCACCGGACCCCCGCCTAGCCGACAGTAGGGACCCGCTGAGGGTGGGAGTCGGGTTCCCCTCTGCTACCAATGTGGCCAGCCGGGCAACGTTAGGAGGGACTGCTGTTTACACCTCAAAACACGCCTATAAGGACGCCTTCTTATGCTATTTTCTAGCATTAACTATGTATATTATAATCCTATAGTCGCATCTGTAAAAATACTTGCATTCATGCATTTAATTAAGAGGAGGGAAGAATGAAATAAAAGGGCTTCATAATTTACATTTTCCTCAAGTGCCTCTTTACAAAAATCCATGTCTTTTATTTTTTATCTCCACTTGATTTTCATTTTTTCCTACGGCTGCAACTTCTTCTCCGCTGCCTCTCCCTGCTGTCCTGCGGTCCTTCCCGCTGCTGCAACTTCCCGCGCGCGTCCGCCCTCTCCCTGCCCAAGCCATTCCCTGCGGCTGCCATTCCTCCCATTCCCCGCATGCTGCATGACCATGCTTTCATCTTCTATAAAGCCACGTCTTCTTCTCTTCAAACCGGGGGCTGGCTGCAGCAAGAGAAAGAAGCCCACCTTCAGCTCATCACCACCACCGTCCTCCCCTCCATACGCCGGCCCTCCTCCGAGGAGAAACCCGACGGGCAGGAGCTCACTGTGGTGCACACTACCACAGTGAGACCATCACCGCCCAGCTCTTCAAAGAGCCGGTGGGCGTGGTGGCTCTCTGTTTTCATTTGTTTTCCGTTCCTGCCCTTCCCGCCATTGCTGCTTCTTCAAGGTCTGAAGCTTGAAGCAGCAGTAGCAGCGACCCCCGCAGCTTCCGCGAGCGTCTGCAAGCGCCCCAGCCACTCCGCGCGCGCCTGCAGGCTCGTTCCCCGCCTCCGTCTCCGTTCTGTCCACGCCACAGTTGCAGCCGCAACAGGCCGCTGCGCGCACTACAGCGGCCGGCTACGGCCTCGCGCCGACCCCCGCGACCCTCCGCGACCACTGCAGAACCTCCCCTCGCACCTCCGCGACCTTCCCCGCAGGCGCTCAGCTCTCCGCGCGCGCCTGCAGGGCACTTCCCCGTCTCCGCCTCTGCTCTGTCGCCTCTGCAATTCCACCCGCGACAGGCCGCTGCGTGCCTCTGCAGCAGCCGGCCAAGCGTCTCCCCGCCCCCCTGCGGCACCTGCAAGCTCCACTCGTGCCTGCAGGTGCCCTCGCCCTCCAGCCTCGCGCGCTCTGTCGCGAGTTCTTGGTGCACGCAACTGGCAGACGCAGGTCTCCTCCTGCGCGAATACGCGCCCACGACCATCAGACGACGGCCTTCGACTGCAGACGACTTAAAACGTGCTCCCTCGCCTCCTGCAGTGCGGCTGCCTCCGTTCTCTCATCTCCTGCCAGCTCTCTCCTGCTCTCTCTCTCCCATTCTCTCTCTCTCTCTCTCTCACTCTCTCTCACAACACTTTCTCACACACTACACCGACGCACACAGACATCTACACTCACACTTTCACACACACTCACACACTAATAGTAACTTATATACATACATATATATATATATATATATACATATACATATATCTATATATATATATACTTATATATACATAGTATATCTATATAGTTATGTATACATACATATAATATAATATATATATACATATACATATATAATATATATATATATATATACACATACTCATATACATATATATATATATACATATCTATATACTTATACATATACACATATATATATATACATATATATCTAGATACATATATACCTATATACATATATATATATATCTATATAGTATTATATATATATACTTATATACATATATACATAGCTATATACATATATACATATATATATATATACACCTATATATATATATATATCTATCTATATATATCTATACATATATACTTATACATTTATATACATACATATGTACATATATTTTCACGTTATTTACTATACGCTGTATCGCGGGAATATTTGCACCAGTTGCTGATATTCTGCGATACAGCGTGTACAAAAAGCGTGGTCCCATACATCATCCATCCTCCATCCACACTCCACGCGGCACCTAGTCGTGTTGGTTGCGTCTCTCTAGACGTCGGCTGACTCGACATAGTGCTACACTCCATCGTCACCTCCACCCCCACCCCTTTATATATATACTACATATAAATATATATCTATAGCTACTATATTTACTTTCTATCTGATAGCTTCCTTAGTAAAAAGATAAAAAAAAAAAAAAGAGGTATAAAAGTGAAAAGATAATCTTTGATTTGCAGGTACCCCCATCTTGCAAGTAGCAAGACGTGTTTTGAAACTCTGTTTTGGCTAAAAGCCAAGGACACAATTTTGAGGGTGTGCCTCAAGAACAAGGATTACCAGAAAAAAAAAAAACCTAAATAAGAAAAATACCAAAAACAGAATAAACGAACGGAAGAGACGCGTTTTAAGGAAAACGTAGAAACTCGACTTGAACCCCACTTCCCTGAGTTCGACCCTGGGCTTAAAAGTGACAAGATAAAATCAATTAGGCCAGGTTAAAAATTTTGTAAAGAGATGGTTAGGTCTGAATTAGGTTAACCACTATACACATTTCAACGATAAAAATATCATATTAACAACCTATCTAGGCCGACCATCATAGCATTTCTTGGCCGTAGCCGGCCGCTGTAGTGCGCGCAGCGGCCTGCTGCGGCTGCAACTGTGGCGTGGACAGAACGGAGACGGAGGCGGGGAACGAGCCTGCAGGCGCGCGCGGAGTGGCTGGGGCGCTTGCAGACGCTCGCGGAAGCTGCGGGGGTCGCTGCTACTGCTGCTTCAAGCTTCAGACCTTGAAGAAGCAGCAATGGCGGGAAGGGCAGGAACGGAAAACAAATGAAAACAGAGAGCCACCACGCCCACCGGCTCTTTGAAGAGCTGGGCGGTGATGGTCTCACTGTGGTAGTGTGCACCACAGTGAGCTCCTGCCCGTCGGGTTTCTCCTCGGAGGAGGGCCGGCGTATGGAGGGGAGGACGGTGGTGGTGATGAGCTGAAGGTGGGCTTCTTTCTCTTGCTGCAGCCAGCCCCCGGTTTGAAGAGAAGAAGACGTGGCTTTATAGAAGATGAAAGCATGGTCATGCAGCATGCGGGGAATGGGAGGAATGGCAGCCGCAGGGAATGGCTTGGGCAGGGAGAGGGCGGACGCGTGCGGGAAGTTGCAGCAGCGGGAAGGACCGCAGGACAGCAGGGAGAGGCAGCGGAGAAGAAGTTGCAGCCGTAGGAAAAAATGAAAATCAAGTGGAGATAAAAAATAAAAGAGATGGATTTTTGTAAAGAGGCACTTGAGGAAAATGTAAATTATGAAGCCCTTTTATTTCATTCTTCCCTCCTCTTAATTAAATGCATGAATGCAAGTATTTTTACAGATGCGACTATAGGATTATAATATACATAGTTAATGCTAGAAAATAGCATAAGAAGGCGTCCTTATAGGCGTGTTTTGAGGTGTAAACATATGATGGTCGGCCTGGATAGGTTGTTAATATGATATTTTTATCGTTGAAATGTGTATAGTGGTTAACCTAATTCAGACCTAACCATCTCTTTACAAAATTTTTAACCTGGCCTAATTGATTTTATCTTGTCACTTTTAAGCCCAGGGTCGAACTCAGGGAAGTGGGGTTCAAGTCGAGTTTCTACGTTTTCCTTAAAACGCGTCTCTTCCGTTAGTTTATTCTGTTTTTGGTATTTTTCTTATTTAGGTTTTTTTTTTTTCTGGTAATCCTTGTTCTTGAGGCACACCCTCAAAATTGTGTCCTTGGCTTTTAGCCAAAACAGAGTTTCAAAACACGTCTTGCTACTTGCAAGATGGGGTACCTGCAAATCAAAGATTATCTTTTCACTTTTATACCTCTTTTTTTTTTTTTTATCTTTTTACTAAGGAAGCTATCAGATAGAAAGTAAATATAGTAGCTATAGATATATATTTATATGTAGTATATATATAAAGGGGTGGGGGTGGAGGTGACGATGGAGTGTAGCACTATGTCGAGTCAGCCGACGTCTAGAGAGACGCAACCAACACGACTAGGTGCCGCGTGGAGTGTGGATGGAGGATGGATGATGTATGGGACCACGCTTTTTGTACACGCTGTATCGCAGAATATCAGCAACTGGTGCAAATATTCCCGCGATACAGCGTATAGTAAATAACGTGAAAATATATGTACATATGTATGTATATAAATGTATAAGTATATATGTATAGATATATATAGATAGATATATATATATATATAGGTGTATATATATATATATATATATATATGTATATATGTATATAGCTATGTATATATGTATATAAGTATATATATATAATACTATATAGATATATATATATATGTATATCGGTATATATGTATCTAGATATATATGTATATATATATATGTGTATATGTATAAGTATATAGATATGTATATATATATATATGTATATGAGTATGTGTATATATATATATATATATATTATATATGTATATGTATATATATATTATATTATATGTATGTATACATAACTATATAGATATACTATGTATATATAAGTATATATATATATAGATATATGTATATGTATATATATATATATATATATATATATATATATGTATGTATATAAGTTACTATTATTGTGTGAGTGTGTGTGAAAGTGTGAGTGTAGATGTCTGTGTGCGTCGGTGTAGTGTGTGAGAAAGTGTTGTGAGAGAGAGTGAGAGAGAGAGAGAGAGAGAATGGGAGAGAGAGAGCAGGAGAGAGCTGGCAGGAGAGGAGAGAACGGAGGCAGCCGCACTGCAGGAGGCGAGGGAGCACGTTTTAAGTCGTCTGCAGTCGAAGGCCGTCGTCTGATGGTCGTGGGCGCGTATTCGCGCAGGAGGAGACCTGCGTCTGCCAGTTGCGTGCACCAAGAACTCGCGACAGAGCGCGCGAGGCTGGAGGGCGAGGGCACCTGCAGGCACGAGTGGAGCTTGCAGGTGCCGCAGGGGGGCGGGGAGACGCTTGGCCGGCCGCTGCAGAGGCACGCAGCGGCCTGTCGCGGGTGGAATTGCAGAGGCGACAGAGCAGAGGCGGAGACGGGGAAGTGCCCTGCAGGCGCGCGCGGAGAGCTGAGCGCCTGCGGGGAAGGTCGCGGAGGTGCGAGGGGAGGTTCTGCAGTGGTCGCGGAGGGTCGCGGGGGTCGGCGCGAGGCCGTAGCCGGCCGCTGTAGTGCGCGCAGCGGCCTGCTGCGGCTGCAACTGTGGCATGGACAGAACGGAGACGGAGGCGGGGAACGAGCCTGCAGGCGCGCGCGGAGTGGCTGGGGCGCTTGCAGATGCTCGCGGAAGCTGCGGGGGTCGCTGCTACTGCTGCTTCAAGCTTCAGACCTTGAAGAAGCAGCAATGGCAGGAAGGGCAGGAACGGAAAACAAATGAAAACAGAGAGCCACCACGCCCACCGGCTCTTTGAAGAGCTGGGCGGTGATGGTCTCACTGTGGTAGTGTGCACCACAGTGAGCTCCTGCCCGTCGGGTTTCTCCTCGGAGGAGGGCCGGCGTATGGAGGGGAGGACGGTGGTGGTGATGAGCTGAAGGTGGGCTTCTTTCTCTTGCTGCAGCCAGCCCCCGGTTTGAAGAGAAGAAGACGTGGCTTTATAGAAGATGAAAGCATGGTCATGCAGCATGCGGGGAATGGGAGGAATGGCAGCCGCAGGGAATGGCTTGGGCAGGGAGAGGGCGGACGCGCGCGGGAAGTTGCAGCAGCGGGAAGGACCGCAGGACAGCAGGGAGAGGCAGCGGAGAAGAAGTTGCAGCCGTAGGAAGAAATGAAAATCAAGTGGAGATAAAAAATAAAAGAGATGGATTTTTGTAAAGTGGCACTTGAGGAAAATGTAAATTATGAAGCCCTTTTATTTCATTCTTCCCTCCTCTTAATTAAATGCATGAATGCAAGTATTTTTACAGATGCGACTATAGGATTATAATATACATAGTTAATGCTAGAAAATAGCATAAGAAGGCGTCCTTATAGGCGTGTTTTGAGGTGTAAACATATACCCCCATGCCTATCTTTTGCTAGTCCCTAGCAAAACCGTATTTAGAAATGATCTTAAGCTGAAGATTTTCTTCTGAGGTGATATAGGTGTGTTTATTATCGAATATTGTGAGAACCAATTGTAAAGAAGATTACCAGTACTTTAAGTCTCACATGACATAGATCATCTCTCAACTAACCAGGACTCTTGATATTTAAACCTTAAGTACGATTTCCAGGACCCAGGAGGTTTTTGCCGTACTCGAGAGCTCAAGAGGCTATGGTTTGTGCATAGTGAAGGATCAAGACTGACCATATGAACATTAAGACTCAATCCCAGGGTTTCACGAATTTTTAAGTACAGGTTGGTCCCAGTTTCAGCTCATGTCTTCGAATTGACCCTTAAGATGATGACGGAAAACTCAACTCCCATTTTCTGATTTTTTTTTTTTTTTTTTTTTTTTTTCGAAACACGTGTCAGTATATCTCTTACAACACATTTTGAAGCACACTTTTTTTTTTTTTTTTTTTTTGGTGGGAGAGTTTCTTTTTGTTGGAAAGAGCCACTCCTAAACACAAGACTAAAGCTTGGGATAAAAAGTCTACCTGCACGCACAGGTAAGGACTCCACCTTTCCTAATGAACACTAGGGTTGGATCTTATGTTCACCTGATCTTTCCTGATATGTGTAGTGTGAACCAAGTTTACTTAAGCTCTCAAGAAAAAACAAACCAACGAATCCTGTACTGGTGTCTCAGGTACAAGAAACGTTCTTAGTTAGGAGAGATTTTGATCTATTTCGTCAATGCTTTAAGTGAATTAAGCCGAGCCTGAGCGAATCAAGCTTCTGTGGCCTGGAAATTCTTCAAAACAGAGGTTGAATATCCATAAACACTTATTGTATTTTTGTTTCAGCTTTTAGATCATTACTAAACACCATTTATTACTAATATATATATATATATATTTTTTTTTTTTCTTTTCTTTTCTTTTTTCTTTTTCTTGCATATTTATAAATAGGTGGTAATTGTCTGATACCATAAAATACCCGGATCCTATGGATGCCTATCCACCCCCCCATGCCAAACAATGCTATGTCCTCATATGCATGCAAGGAAAGGCAGAGAACGGACGACAGATCGGGTAACAGGAGCTGAGGTTTAGGGTATAAATCAGGGTGGAAGGGTGGGTGGATGGTGGGTGGTGAAGAGAAAAGCGAAGTAATCGCGATAGAGGCGTGAAAAGTAATGGTGGATGGTGAGAGATTTGGCATTTTCTGGGACGAGAATGTCCCAGGTGGATCAGAAAACAGATCAGGAAGAGGAAGTTGGCCCTTAGATTGGCCAAGAAGGGGGGCTTTTTGGATAGATGGATCCAAAAGGGAATAGCCCCGGTGAGTAAGCTGTGGGCTCAAGGTCCCAGTGTGGTTTTGCAAATCCGCCTGATTTAGCGGGAAAGAAAGGGCAATCCGGTCTTCCATAGTGTGGACCGGCGGTGAGCAGCCCGGCAATGACTCAGACCACGAGGTATGGGAAGCGGAGAAAACCTCGTCAGAAGTCTGGTCAGGAGAAGGTACAGGAATAGGGAGGGATTGGGGAACGTCACAGTTTGTGTTGGTCAGGCAGTCGTCAGGTAATTTGCAGCAGTCTGAATCGGCTCCAATTAGTTCGATACACGTACTGACAGTCACGTCCTCGTCAGACATGTCATCCTTGATGTGATCACTATCATCATAAGAGTGCGGTGCTGCAGCGGGATTAACCTGAAATCCCGAAGGAATACTCGGAGCTTGCAGAATTTGATGAACCTGTTCCTGAGAAGGTTGTACCTGTGGTTGCGGACCACAGGGTACAAAGTTTTGCGGGTTTGGAACAGGTTGGGCGGGAAAAGTGCCCTGAGATCGAGTCACCATGCTTAGTTGACTGATCTCAGCATTCTGCTGCGCCAAATGCTGAAGAGAGGTCATGTTTTCTTTATGGCGCTTTGACATTTCCGTCATCATTCGCATCAATTTATCAAGAGGTTTTGATGCGTGTTTGGTTTTCTGTACACAAGGGCCTGATGGCAGATTTGCCATAGGATTAGACTGGGCCCTTGGGATGACGGGTGCGGACGATCGCATTGGTCCACCAGCGGGGTTTCGACGCTGCGGGTTGTTGGACCATGCAAAATTGGGATGATTGTGCCACCCTGGGTTATACGTGGCAGAAAACGGGTTATTCCCCAGGGTGCAGGCATCTTCTATGCCAGAAGACGTGTCCGCATATGTGTCCGAGTACACGGAGGCTTGGTCCTCCGTGTTGAAATACTGGCTCACAGAAGCCAGTTCCTCATGACTTACCGAGTCGCTTGGCGCGACACTCGATAAGGAAGGTCTTGCAGGGTTTCCAGGGATAAGCCTGGTGTTGAAAGAATTGAAATTGTGACGAAGTGGTGAGGCGGGGGTGTGTGCCATGTTTGTGGAGGAGGAGGATGATTCGGCTCTTTTTCTAGATTTATCAGTCAATACAAGCAATTCAGGGTTTTGTGACCTCCTCCCAAACATGCACTACCGCAGGAAGAATTGGGGAGATGAGAAGGGAAAAGGGATGAGAGAAATGACGCCGCAAAGGTACACTTGATTACAAATCAATACAGTCAAGTTCCTAACCTCTACAGTGTGCCCTTAGACCTAAAGATCTAAGTTACCTACTATCACGAACTACGGAACCGAATGCGAGCACCGCGGAACCACCGAGCCAGATTGAAAGGCCGTTTGCCCCAGTCTTAGACACCCGATAGCACGCGGGAACTCTCACCAGCACGTAGCCGCTACACATAGGTAGTTAGACCTCCAATCCTTAAAAGGGTCAAGTTACTACCAGTTTTAATTAGAGGCTTAGGGTCAAGTGCTTTTGGAATGTAAAGGGCGTTGTTTACGGGTAATGCCCAAGTGATTGATTTTAAGAGTGTGTAAGAACAAGCATGCAACAGGGAAATCTCCCCGAATTGAAGTTTTTATTGGCGAATGATTTTTAGAGTTCAGCCTTAAGTAGTATGAATTTTAGGGTTTTGCTGAATTACCAATTCAACCAATCTCCGGGTTTTTGCAAAAATACAGGTTTTCCTTCTAAAACCCAAGAAACCCTTCTTCAATTATCAATTAGTTAATGCATGCTAAAATGCAATGGGCTACCCTAAATGGAGATTTCTATGTGTGGATGCACGAATCAATTTTATACCAATGTGAAAGGGAGCCAAAGCACTTCAATTCAAGTGCTCCCAATCACTAGAAAGATATCCACACACAAGGCTTCAACCAACAGATAAAGAAAATAAAATTTTTGGGGTTGGAGTATTCAGGATCGAATCACAGGCAAATTTGAAAAGTCGTGGTGGGGTTGGAATCAACTCAATTCCAAGTCTCCCCACCAAAAAAATGTGATCCTGAATTAAAGATAAGTGAGGCAAAAGAGGGATACAAGCAATCTTTTTCTTTGCCTCAAAGAATACTTCCCACGGCGAAAAATCTAAGAATGAAGATTCTCGGATTTTCGCTATGCGAAGTAAGGCAGGAAATCCCGGGGCAGTGGGAGTGAACACAACCAATCAATCAAGTGAATTTTAATCCACTTGCCCTCAAGAAATCCCAAGAAGTTTTTCTAATTTTTAGTTTTAAAATTTTTTTTTTTTTTTTTTTTTTGTGTGGTGGCAAGTTAACCCTAATTTGATGAGAAAAGAAAACCTACTTGTTCGGCAACGTGTGCGAGGTTCCAATGAGATGTCGGCGTCTTCACGCTCTCGTTCCCGCCTTGGATCTGCTCACGTCCTCGACTTTGTCAGCCTTCTTCTCCTTCCACCAGGTTCACCTGCACACCAAAAACAATAATACCCGTGAAGAGAGAAGAGATAAATTTAAAGGAATTGGATAGAAACTTACTCGAAAGCGCACCTCCCCGGCAACAGCGCCAGAAAAGCTATGATGGTCGGCCTGGATAGGTTGTTAATATGATATTTTTATCGTTGAAATGTGTATAGTGGTTAACCTAATTCAGACCTAACCATCTCTTTACAAAATTTTTAACCTGGCCTAATTGATTTTATCTTGTCACTTTTAAGCCCAGGGTCGAACTCAGGGAAGTGGGGTTCAAGTCGAGTTTCTACGTTTTCCTTAAAACGCGTCTCTTCCGTTCGTTTATTCTGTTTTTGGTATTTTTCTTATTTAGGTTTTTTTTTTTTCTGGTAATCCTTGTTCTTGAGGCACACCCTCAAAATTGTGTCCTTGGCTTTTAGCCAAAACAGAGTTTCAAAACACGTCTTGCTACTTGCAAGATGGGGTACCTGCAAATCAAAGATTATCTTTTCACTTTTATACCTCTTTTTTTTTTTTTTATCTTTTTACTAAGGAAGCTATCAGATAGAAAGTAAATATAGTAGCTATAGATATATATTTATATGTAGTATATATATAAAGGGGTGGGGGTGGAGGTGACGATGGAGTGTAGCACTATGTCGAGTCAGCCGACGTCTAGAGAGACGCAACCAACACGACTAGGTGCCGCGTGGAGTGTGGATGGAGGATGGATGATGTATGGGACCACGCTTTTTGTACACGCTGTATCGCAGAATATCAGCAACTGGTGCAAATATTCCCGCGATACAGCGTATAGTAAATAACGTGAAAATATATGTACATATGTATGTATATAAATGTATAAGTATATATGTATAGATATATATAGATAGATATATATATATATATAGGTGTATATATATATATATATATATATATGTATATATGTATATAGCTATGTATATATGTATATAAGTATATATATATAATACTATATAGATATATATATATATATGTATATAGGTATATATGTATCTAGATATATATGTATATATATATATGTGTATATGTATAAGTATATAGATATGTATATATATATATATGTATATGAGTATGTGTATATATATATATATATTATATATGTATATGTATATATATATTATATTATATGTATGTATACATAACTATATAGATATACTATGTATATATAAGTATATATATATATAGATATATGTATATGTATATATATATATATATATATATATATGTATGTATATAAGTTACTATTAGTGTGTGAGTGTGTGTGAAAGTGTGAGTGTAGATGTCTGTGTGCGTCGGTGTAGTGTGTGAGAAAGTGTTGTGAGAGAGAGTGAGAGAGAGAGAGAGAGAGAATGGGAGAGAGAGAGCAGGAGAGAGCTGGCAGGAGAGGAGAGAACGGAGGCAGCCGCACTGCAGGAGGCGAGGGAGCACGTTTTAAGTCGTCTGCAGTCGAAGGCCGTCGTCTGATGGTCGTGGGCGCGTATTCACGCAGGAGGAGACCTGCGTCTGCCAGTTGCGTGCACCAAGAACTCGCGACAGAGCGCGCGAGGCTGGAGGGCGAGGGCACCTGCAGGCACGAGTGGAGCTTGCAGGTGCCGCAGGGGGGCGGGGAGACGCTTGGCCGGCCGCTGCAGAGGCACGCAGCGGCCTGTCGCGGGTGGAATTGCAGAGGCGACAGAGCAGAGGCGGAGACGGGGAAGTGCCCTGCAGGCGCGCGCGGAGAGCTGAGCGCCTGCGGGGAAGGTCGCGGAGGTGCGAGGGGAGGTTCTGCAGTGGTCGCGGAGGGTCGCGGGGGTCGGCGCGAGGCCGTAGCCGGCCGCTGTAGTGCGCGCAGCGGCCTGCTGCGGCTGCAACTGTGGCGTGGACAGAACGGAGACGGAGGCGGGGAACGAGCCTGCAGGCGCGCGCGGAGTGGCTGGGGCGCTTGCAGACGCTCGCGGAAGCTGCGGGGGTCGCTGCTACTGCTGCTTCAAGCTTCAGACCTTGAAGAAGCAGCAATGGCGGGAAGGGCAGGAACGGAAAACAAATGAAAACAGAGAGCCACCACGCCCACCGGCTCTTTGAAGAGCTGGGCGGTGATGGTCTCACTGTGGTAGTGTGCACCACAGTGAGCTCCTGCCCGTCGGGTTTCTCCTCGGAGGAGGGCCGGCGTATGGAGGGGAGGACGGTGGTGGTGATGAGCTGAAGGTGGGCTTCTTTCTCTTGCTGCAGCCAGCCCCCGGTTTGAAGAGAAGAAGACGTGGCTTTATAGAAGATGAAAGCATGGTCATGCAGCATGCGGGGAATGGGAGGAATGGCAGCCGCAGGGAATGGCTTGGGCAGGGAGAGGGCGGACGCGCGCGGGAAGTTGCAGCAGCGGGAAGGACCGCAGGACAGCAGGGAGAGGCAGCGGAGAAGAAGTTGCAGCCGTAGGAAAAAATGAAAATCAAGTGGAGATAAAAAATAAAAGAGATGGATTTTTGTAAAGAGGCACTTGAGGAAAATGTAAATTATGAAGCCCTTTTATTTCATTCTTCCCTCCTCTTAATTAAATGCATGAATGCAAGTATTTTTACAGATGCGACTATAGGATTATAATATACATAGTTAATGCTAGAAAATAGCATAAGAAGGCGTCCTTATAGGCGTGTTTTGAGGTGTAAACAACTGCCCATCTAGGGCAGGAGGTCAGCAGATACTCCCCGCGCAGAGCATTGGGGGGCGCGTAGGAGGCTGCGGTTCCCAGGCGCAAGGAGGAGGACAGCAGTCGCGAGGAGGGTACCGGCCAGCACCTACCCGTCCGACGCAGAGTGTGGCTGCTTCATCCGCACCTAGTGCTGAGGGGCGTATCAATGCCCTAACACACAGGGACGCCAGAGCTTCGGGATCGGTGGTAGCAGGTATGGTTTCAGTTTTTGGCAGACTCGTTTACACGCTTTTCGATTCCGGCACTACGCACTCGTTTGTCGCAGCCAGTTTCGCAGTTAGTTTGGACCAGGATTGTACACTGTTAGAGAATCCGTTCGTAATAAGAGGTCCGAGTGGTCAGCTGTTTGTAGCTGAGTTGTACACGGATTGCGAGGTCAGCATCGGGGGACATAGCCTGCCAGCTGACCTGATTATGTTGCAGATGGAAGACTTTGGAGTGATTTTGGGGATGGATTCACTGTCCGCTTACCACGCCTTGGTGGACTATTTTGTGAGGAAGATTGTATTCTCCATTCCGGAGTTGCCTTCTTTCGAGTTTTCACGGACAGCCAGTGGATGGAGGTTTCAGGTGCATTTCGGCACTTCGGGCGGCGAGACTTTAGAGACAGGGGTGTGAGGGCTTCCTAGCTTGTGTGGTGGCAGAGCCCAGCCCTGTGGCAGACTTCCAGAGCATCCTGGTGGTCAGAGAGTCCCCTGACATGTTTCCAGACGAGTTACCAGGTCTACCGCCCAAGCGTGAGATCGAGTTTGAGATCTCACTAGTACTAGGGACCAGCCCCATCTCCACCGCGCCATACAAGATGGCACCGCTTGAGCTGCGAGAGCTCAAGTCTCAGTTCCAGGACCTCCTGGAGAAAGGTTTCGTGAGGCCCAGTGCGTCTCCCTAGGGAGCCCCGGTACTGTTTGTGAAGAAGAAGGATGGGACCCTACGCCTTTGTGTGGACTACCGACAGCTGAATAGGGTCACCAACAAGAACAGATACCCGCTGCCGAAGATCGACGATTTGTTTGACCAGTTGCGGGGTGCCACGGTATTTTCCAAGATAGACTTGAGGTCTGGATACCACCAGTTGAGGATCAGGGAGACCGACGTCTCCAAGACAGCTTTCCGCACCCGGTACGGACACTATGAGTTTTTGGTCATGCCGTTTGGGCTGACCAATGCCCCCGTTGCTTTCATGGACCTGATGAACCGGGTTTTTAGACCGTACTTGGACCAATTCGTGGTGGTTTTCATAGATGATGTACTCATCTATTAGATAGATCGGACGCAGCACGGACAGCACTTGCGGATAGTTCTGGACACTCTGAGACGACGCTGGCTGTACGCCAAATACAGCAAGTGCGAGTTCTGGTTGAGGGAGGTGACCTTCTTGGGTCATGTGATCTCTGGTAACGGCCTGGTGGTGGACCCCGCCAAGGTCGAGGCAGTACTCAGGTGGGAGAGACCGCGTTCAGTCACTGAGATCCGCAATTTCCTGGGACTAGCAGGCTACTACAGACGGTTCATCAGAGGATTTTCGCAGATTGCGCGTCCTATGACACAGTTGACCCGGAAGGATGTGCCTTTCGCTTGGACAAACACCTGTGAGGCGTGTTTTCTGGAGCTGAAGGAGAGGTTGACCTCGGCTCCCGTGCTCACCATCCCTGACAGTAGTGGCGGCTTTGTTGTGTACACGGATGCCTCCTTGCAGGGGTTAGGAGGTGTGCTCATGCAGAGGGGTCATGTTGTCGCTTACGCTTCGCGGCAACTGAAGCCCCATGAGCGTACCTACCCTACCCACGACCTAGAGTTGGCAGCTGTTGTCTTCGCGCTGAAGACCTGGAGGCACTACTTGTACGGTGAGACCTTCGAGATTTTTTACAGATCACAAGAGCCTCAGATATCTTTTTGACCAGAAGGAGCTCAACATGAGACAGAGACGTTGGTTGGAGCTCCTGAAGGATTACGACTGCAGCATCTCCTACCACCCGGGAAAGGCCAATGTGGTGGCTGACGCCTTGAGCCGTAAGGCGCCCGCACGCTTGGCCAGTCTACAGTTACAGAGTTGGAGCCTTTTGGCAGAGGTGGGCAGTTGGCGACCCCTAGAGTTACGAGGGTACTGTGGGGCAGTAACGGTGACACGGCAGACTAGGCCAGAGCTGATGGACCGCATCATCACTGGACAGATAGCCGAACCTTACTTACAGTCTTTGCGCGACAGAGTACTGTCAGGAGACCCAGGGGACTTCTCTTTCACAGACCAGGTGCTACGCTTGAGGGGACGGTTGTATGTTCCAAGAGACGAGGAGCTGTTGAGAGAGCTCCTGACTGAGGCACACGGTTCCAGATTCACCATACATCCTGGAAACACGAAAATGTACCACGACTTGAGACGCAAGTTTTGTTGGAGAGGGATGAAGCGGGATGTGGGTGAGTTCGTGCAGCAGTGTTTAGTGTGCCAGCAGGTGAAAGCCGAACATCAGAGGCCTGCAAGGCCGCTTCAGCCGCTTCCAATGCCAGAGTGGAAGTGGGAGAGCATCACCATGGACTTGGTGGTGGGCTTACCTGTTACCCAGCGGGGACACGACGCAGTCTGGGTAATAGTGGATAGACTGACGAAGACGGCGCGATTCTTGCCGATCCGAGTCACTTTGGGACCAGCACAGTTGGCAGAGAGGTATATCCGTGAGGTGGTACGACTACATGGAGTTCCGCGGGAGATCGTATCCAACCGGGATACCCGCTTTATGTCCCAGTTTTGGGCTGAGTTTCAGCAGGCCTTGGGGACGCGATTGATGTTTAGCACGGCTTACCACCCCTAGACGGACGGATAGTCTGAGCGCACGATACAGACACTTGAGGACCTTTTGCGTGCCTGTGTACTGGACTGGAGGGGCTCTTGGGAGGAGCACCTGCCCCTGGCAGAATTTGCATACAACGACAGTTATCACTCGAGCATCGGCATGGCTCCCTACGAGGCTTTGTACGGACGGAAGTGTACGGCACCCTTGAGTTGGGTTGAGGTGGGGACCAAGTGGGAGGTTGGCCCCAGGTTGATCCGGCAAAGTCAGGAGGTAGTTGAGCAGATCCACAGACGACTCCGCACTGTCAGGAGCAGACAGAAGAGCTACGCGGATCGGAGACGCAGAGAGGTGCAGTTTGTGGTTGGGGACCACGTCTTCCTTCGTGTTTCACCCATCAAGGGCTTACAGTAGTTTGGGGTGAGAGGGAAGCTCGCGTCTAGGTTCGTGGGGCCCTTTGAGGTCCTGTAGTGGGTTGGGCCTGTTGCTTACAGAATTGCCCTTCCCCCGCAGCTTTCTGGTGTGCACGACGTATTCCATGTGTCCAACCTCAGGAAGTAGGTAGCCGATTCTAGTCACGTACTGAGTCACGAGAGCGTCGAGGTGAGCGACGACCTGACCTACCCCGAGCGGCCAGTGCAGATTCTAGACCAAGCTGTCCGCAGTTTGAGACGAAAGCAAGTACCCCTGGTAAAGGTTTTGTGGAGGAGCCAGCGGTACGAGGAGGCTACCTGGGAGCCTGTGGCGGCAATGTGGGAGCGGTACCCGGAGCTTTTCGTGGGTACGTCTTTTCAGACCGGCTTTGGTCCTCTTTGAGTTTGTTACGGTTATTTGGACGTCTTTTCCTGCACCCTAGTTGGCACAAGTTTCGGGGATGAAACTTCCATTGAGTTTGTTATATTGTAACGAACGTGTGCCCCAGACGTCTTTTAAGACATCTGCGAGGTGGCCCAGACGTCTGACAAGACGTCTGGGAGCACATCCAGACGTCTGACCAGACGTCTGGGATCGTTTCCAGACGTCTGTAAAATAGTTATTTTTCGCACGAGAGATTTGTCTGTGCGCCTGTGCGCGCAGAACCGCGATTCCTCTCTCTCTTTTTCCCTCTCTCTCTGCAGCTGCAGACCTGCCGCGCTCTCTCTCCCTCCTCCTCGCGTGGCCTTAAAAGGCCACGCCTCCCCTCCTGTCGTCTCCACCGTCCCCTTCCTCTTCTCCTTCCTGTGCGCGAGAGCGAGCGAGCGCGAGGGCGGCAGCGGTGGCCGCAGTGAGCGCGGAGGAGGTGCGGCGTGCGAGGGCGGAGCTCTGCCGTGAGGGCGAGCTCGCTGGAGCGGCTTCGCCGGCCGGTGGAGGGCACAGGGGGCGCGGAACGACGCGGAGAGGGACCTGCTGCGGTCTGAGCAGCAGACGCGCGAGGTGCGACGCGGGCGGCGTCGCGAGCAGAGGCCGAGCGGTGCCCTGTTCTGGAAAAATTTCCAGAATCAGACGTCTGGGTTTATTGCCAGACGGCGAGGGAGACGTCTGAAAGGTGAGTATTCCGCTTTCTTCTTCCTTCCTGTCGACTGACCATACTGAGGGAGGGAGTTGGCTATGCGCAGGCTCGCTGATTCGCCATCCTTCGCGAATCAGACGTCTGGAAGTTGTACCAGATAGCGGGAGTGACCTCCAGACGTCCGGGGTGACCATCGGACATCTGTGAGCTAGGCCAGACGTCCCCGCAGACTTCTGGACATCTGGGAAACCACGCTGAGCAGGTAATTCTCTAATCCACTTTTTAAGACGTCTGGAAGAAGTTCCAGACGTCTGATTTTACATAGTGTCGTCGTTTTCGACCCGTTTAGGGTCCGTTCGGGCTCCGTTTTCCGCGATTCGAGTTGCGTTCTTTTTAGAATTAATTCCTCTACCCGTCTACAGTAGCTATACATTGTTTTGAGACTTTCCTTGTGTTTGATCCTTGTGATAGGACCTCGTTCAGTTGCAGTCTTGGGAGTTGCGGAGGCACGCGGGATTCCCGATCACGCCCCCATTACTCCCGTTGTACCTGGTCGAGTGGCTTTAAGTTATTAAAATCTGTTAAATTATGAAACCATAAATAGAACCTAGGGCATTGCATGAACCCTAGGAATGAGAAATAGATGGAATGATAGCTCCTAGGTGTTGCATGAATCCTCGGACTGGAAAACTAGATTGTATGATAGACCCTAGGATATGGCATGAATCTTAGGATGGGAAAACTAGTGGAATGTATAATACTACAGTCTTGGAAAATGGAAAGAGATATAAAGCTGCCTGTAATTTGAATTAACAGCTGCCTGTTATGAATAGATAACGTGGTTGAGAACATGGATTGTAAGAATGTGAAACTGGAAAGTCAAACCTGGATGTTTGAGTAAAAAGGATGGAACCCTACGGGGAAGTAGGAGTAGAACTCCTAGAAAGTGAATGGAATAGTTTTGGGGAAGTGAGCTGGCCCTTTAGTACAGAGTACCAAGGAGTGCGACTGTCCCCCTGTTTAGTGCAGAGCGGAGCTAGCCGCCCCAGGGACCCGGGGTTTGGACTGGCCACTCTGTACCGACTTGCTGGCCCTCGCGTACGTAGTACCGAGGAGAGCTACTAGTGTAGGGAGGTACTAGCTATCCCACGGGACCCGGGGTTCTGCTAGCCTCCCACACCGACTTGTTAGGCCTGCTGGGGCAAACCAGGGTAGTAAGGCGAGGGTGCGCGGACTGTGGAGGGGCAAGGCCCCGGTTTGGTTACTGTGGAGGGGTTGGACCCCTGTTACTGAGAGGGCTCTGCCCTGGACTGGTTCCGTGCTATGCTTTGGGCGCACCCGTTAATGGAAACAACTGACCGCGTGCTAGTACGGGTTAGCTACCTGTGCGTTTATCGCGCGTGTCGTAGTCACCGTTACGTCTGTCAGTGACCTTGGGGTGGTTGACTGAGGGTAGGATCACCACGGGGCACTCTCCTGGCCAGGAGAGCACCACGTGCTACTTCTACTTTTTGGAAAGGACTGCAATTGAGATCGTTCCCACGAGGAACATTCGAGATCAAGTAAAAGATCTGAGAAATAAATGAAACAGTGAGACAATTGAAAGATGTAAATAAAGAAAGTAATAGAACATAACAGCTACTGTACA
Organism: Thalassia testudinum; assembly: GCA_037157565.1. Classification (NCBI taxonomy): domain Eukaryota; kingdom Viridiplantae; phylum Streptophyta; class Magnoliopsida; order Alismatales; family Hydrocharitaceae; genus Thalassia; species Thalassia testudinum. The sequence continues at coordinate 127,655,628 of JAZHRO010000031.1, forward strand.
CTCCACTGTTGTCTTTAGTTTTAGTTGCCACTCTACTCAGCATTTTGCTGACGTGTTACACTCGTTACCTTTTTCAGGACCAGGTGTTGAGCAGCCAGGGTCAGCGGGTGCAGAGGACGCTGGGCCGAGTAGGGTCCAGTAGAGTTATTACTGTCTTTTGTACCTCTTTTGTTTCCGTTATAGTGAGTAGTTCTTGTTTCCGCTGTACTTTTCTTTACCTGCAGTTCATGTTATATGATAAATGTTGTTCTACTGTTGTGGTGGTATCTGCTGTAGTAGTTTCTTTCCTTACTGCTGTACTTTCTTACTGTTAGTTATATTCATGCTGAATGGGGTTTATTTTACTGCTCTTTTAGTTACTTCCTCGTTGGACGACTAGGTCTTGGGATTAGTCGAGTCGGTCCAGTTCTCGTGTCTCGTAGGGACTCGGGAACCGGGTCGTTACACCTGGGCTTGATTCTTAATGCTCATATAGTCAGTCTTGATCCTTCACTAAGCACAAGCCATAACATCTTGAGCTCTCGAGTATGGCAAAAACCTCCTGGGTCCTGGAAATCGTACTTAAGGTTTAAATATCAAGAGTCTTGGTTAGTCGAGAGATGATCTATGTCATGTGAGACTTAAAGTACTGGTAGTCTTCTCTGCAATTGGTTCTCACAATATCCAACAATAAACACACCTTTATCACCTCAGAAGAAAATCTTCAACTTAAATATCATTACTAAATACATTAAAAAAATGTTTTGTTAGGGACTAGCAAAAGATAGGCATGGGGGTATGATTGTACCGCAAAAATACACCTGCAATTGTGCCGTCTTGTGCTATTTCCTAGCATTACCAGTGCATATTAGGTTTGCATAGTCGCATTTGTGGAAATACATGCTTGCATGCATTTAATTGAGAGGGGAGGAGAGTAAATAAAATGGCCTCGCAATTCACGTATTCTTCAAGTGCTGCCTCGCAAAACTTCCGTCTTCATTTTTTATTTCTTTTTGATTTTTGACTTTCTTCCCGCGATTGCATGGCATGGTTGGATCTTCTTCTTCGCACCTTGCCCTGCAGCCGCTTGCCCAGCCTCTCCCTTACATGAGCCATGCACAGCCGCATGCATAGCCAGGGCATGGCTGTGCATGCTTTCTTCTTCTATAAAAACAGGGCGGCTTCTTCTTGCAAGAGGTGAGCCTGGTCCTCCACACAGAAAAAAAAAAACCCAATGCAAATTCTTCTCCAAGCCACCATCTCCTTCCCTCTCCCTCCATATGCAGGCCCTTCTCCTCTGAGGAGACACTCTGCAGATAGGAGCACCTCACGGTGGTGCACAACCACAACTGTGAGTCCACCACCACCCAGCTCATCAAAGAGCCGATGGGCGTGGTGGCTCTTTCCTTGTTTCTCCGTTTGAAGCACTTGCACCATTGCCACAAAGCCTCAAGCTTTGAAGCTCAACTGGCCACCGCATTCCCCTACAGCAGTCGGCCGAGCTCCACAGCAGCAATAGCAAGGCGGCAGCAGCGTACGCAGGCCACCGCGCATGCCTGCAGGCGCCCTTGCCACCCTCTTTGCACGCTCTGTCGTGAACCTCTCTACTCCCGCAACCAACCGGCGCACCCCTTCCTTGCGCGCGCCAGCCGCAAGCCGTTTGCACTCACAGCACCGGACGTAAGCGATTGCGTGGGTCGCCTGGCCACTGTAGCCACTGTTCACGCGTTTTTGCGGAACACTATGGCTACAGTGGGGTGACCGGTAAGTTTCTCACTTATCTGGTAACCCGATGTGCTGCAACCAGCCTTCGCCCACGCACGTGTTCCGCCCCGCGTCTCGCTCCAGCGCCCGCCCGCACGTCTGCGTGGGGTCCTCTGCCATCGCCCGCTCTGGCCTGCTCCCTTCGCCCGCGTATGTCTGCATGCACCCACTCCAGCTCTCCGCGCAGCGCTGTGCTCTGTAGCCCTCTCCGCACTCACTCCCCCCTAGCGTGCGCCTCTCTACGTGCATACGTGCCTGCGTGCGCGTGTGCCACAGACGTCGGCCCCTGATGCTACAGATGACTTAACTCCTCACTCCAGCAGGAAGCCCTTTCTCTCTCGTGCTCTCTGTCTTTCTCTCTCCCTCACAACACACTCTCCCTCTCTCTTTGCAGAAACACATACACACACACACTCTCACTTATATATTGTTATATACTTATATATATATACATATACATATATATATTGATATATATACATATATTTATAAACATATATATATATATACTTATATCTATACATATAGTAGTATCTGTATACTTAAAGTATTAGTATGCATACATACATCTATATATATATATATATCTATATACTTATATATACATATACTTTTATACATACATATATATATATATATATACATATATTGGTACTTATATAAATGTGTATTAGTCTATATACATACATATATATATATATATATACATCTATATACTTATATATATATACATATATATACACATATACTTATACATACATATATATATATATATATAAATATACATACATATATACTTATCCATCGATATAACTATGTATACATATATTGCTATATATATATATATTTGCATCTATATAGTTATATATACATACTTATACATATATATATACATATATATATATCTATACATATATCTATCTATACATATACTTATATAAATATATACATATAACTACATATATACCTATTTATTTATAACCATATATACATAAAGATATATTTACATATATACATATATATATATTTTCACATTACCTACCATATGTTGTATCGTGGGAATATCTGCACCAATTGCTGATATTCCCCGATACACGCGTATAGAAAGCATGTTCACACTCGTCTTCCACCATCCATCTTACACTCCATGCGGCACCTTGTCCTGTTGGTTACATCTTTCTAGACGACGACCGACTCGACACCGTGCTACACTCCATCTCCGCCTCCACCCCCACCCCTTTATACATATATATATACTATATTTACTTTACTTCTGCTTCTCTTTCCTGCCAATAAAAAGATAAAAAAAATATAAAAGAGAAAAGATAATCCTTGACTTGCAGGTACTCCATCTTGCGAATAGCAAGACCCATTTTGGAACCCTAATTTGGCTTAAAGCCAAGAACCTAATTTTGAGGGTGTGCCACAACGACAAGAATTATCAGAAAAAAATCTAAATAGAAAAACACCAAAAACACAATAAACGAACGAAAGAGATTCGTTGTAGGAAAAGCATAGAAACTTGACTTGTAACCCCACTTCCCTGAGTTCGACCCTAGGCCTAAAAGTGACCAAGATAAAATCAAATAGGCTAGGTAGAAAAATATTTTTTAAAGAGATGGGTAGGCTTGATTTAGGTTAACCACTATACACATTTCAACAATAAAATTACCATATTAACACACCTATCCAGGTTCGACCAACAGTGAGAAGTTGAAGTTGGTGAGAAAGGGGATGCAGCACTCCAAGGCTCTGTCATAGCCGTCCGGAGAGGAAAAGGAGGTGAGAGAGATGAGTCCCTTGCGCGGAGGAGCTTCAAACGAAAGGTAAGAGGTCATTAGAGGTAGCTGAGGAATAGCCTATTGTTAGCCTCGGTTAGGGAAGAAGGATAGGGAGCCAACCTTTGAAATCGAAGGGGTTTAGGGGCATTTATAGGTTGTGGCAGCTGTGAAGGTGGCTAAATCTGGATGGGAATATGTCTAGGTGCAGGGTAACCGCCGCCGTCTTCTCCGACTCCAATGAAGTTATCGTCGAGCCCTAATTAGGTTTTCAAGAGCATCCAAACTATAGGATGGAATGAAGGAGGTGAGCGTAAGCTCGAGAAGCTTGGCGAGGAAGGAAGGATGCCGGATGTGAGGTAATCGTAAGGTGTCTTCACTGCCGCTCATTAGCTGTTCAAGCAGCTGAAGAAGAAATAAAGAAGAAGAAGAAGAAAAGTGTACACAAGGACATGAATGTAAGGAAAGCTAAGGACCTTGGTGAAAGGAAAGGACTCAAATGCATTGAATTCTAGGGACTAAAATTTAAACACAGTCCATTTAGGTTAATTTTAATTTAATTCTTTTCCAACTTTTTATATATAATTCTAAATTAGCTAAATATTATATTGAAGCCATGTATTCACATTTTTGACCCATTTATTTATATTTATTTACTTATTAACTTACTGAAGTTATTAAAGACTTAGTTCTTAAGTTAAATAAGATATTAATTAGGTAGCCAATTATTGATATTTCGAGTCTATTTATTAATTAAATTAATAATAATGTTAATTGAATTTTATTTAAACATTTTAAACTTATTTTAACATCTTTGAAAGATTTATCCCTTATTATATAATTAACCCTTATATATGCATATTCCTAGCTATTTAACTAGGGAAACTAGTTAATTAGGGATAATTAGAAGCTCTGATGAGACTCTCATCACCAATTGAAACCCAACTCTTCCAACTCCTCGATTTCTATATCGTAGATTAGCATGACTTCCGAAAAATCAATCTATGTTTCTGAGGATGTTGGAGAGGTGCATTCATCAAATAAAGTCTCGGAATCATAATCTAAATTTAAAATATGATTTTCATCACATGAGGCCTTGTAATCATCAAAAGAAGGCTCAGATCCAGATTCTAGGTTAAGGGTGTGGGTTGGATCAGTAGAATCTAGATTGGGCTCTATAGGATGTCAGAATTGCTCTCAAGTGCCGGGAATAATCAAAGCGCTCTGAACTGACCCTAGCGCGGACTCAGCCAAAGTAATGAGTGGAATTTATACCATCAAGAGGTTCTAACTTAATCTCATTATCATAAGTGTCTAGGATATTTAAGCTTGGCGAACTAGGATTTTGTATCTCTTGGGCTGGCTCAAAATCGTGATCACCTGCAATCGAATCCTCCCAACCCGTCTCAAGATTAGGCGTATCAATCTATATATAATTTGGATTAAGTTCTATCTAGGTTGGGGGTTGATGTAGAGACAATTATTGAAGATAAAATACCTATTCATGCATGTTCCTAGGCTTAAATTTGCATTTCATGTTGTAAATATTGCATAGCATGCATCATTATGCATTTAGAGTAGTTGTATATATTTTAGGATAATTAGGTCATTTTTATGGTCTGGAGAGAAGATTTATTTCAAGGCCTCGGATGGACTATTGGACCGTATGGATCTGATCAGGACGATGATCGGAAGCTAAAATATTCGAAATTATCAAGATCGAGTCCCCTAGCATCACATGAAGTTGGAGGAAGATCAACAGCTAGGAAAGCAATGCAACATCCTTACAGGCTTCAAATGAAAAACCCGAACATATAGATGGATTCGGAGCAACAATCGCAATTTGGAAACATGGAAATCAACTCTATCCAAGTGCCGTGGCACCCTCTACAACAGAAAGAAGAGTGGACGACCCAGATGGCACCACATGTCACCATCCAGGCCACCCAACATTGGCCAACATTCCCAGCATCTCCTCCTCATCATCGCTAATCTCTTACCGTAGCCTTATGATCAAGATCCAACGGCTGAGGCTCCATCTCCACCACAAGCATAAAGACGTCCGTGTGATGATTTGGATGTCTTGGCGTGTTGGTTGTGTAGATTCCCTACCAGGAGGGGGTGACGTAATAATTGCGGAAGTAAATATAAACAATCTCACAAAATAAACAATCGCACAAAAGGCACAAAGATTTTTAGGTGGAAACCCAAACCGGGAGAAAACCACCACCTAAACCTCTCGAGTTAGGATTTTCCGATCAACCAAGTTGATCAAAATCCACTAAACGAATCACTTTAAACGAGGGTGATTCAACCTCAATTACAACCACGCTACTTAGACGAGGGTAGCGTACCTCAACCCCTTCTCTTCACGAGAAGGATTTTATCTCGCGAAGGAGACAGGAATTCGCAAAGCGAATACCCAACCAAATAACAAAGATAAAAGAAACAAGTAATCCTATAGAGCCAACAAAGTAATTTTTAACCTAAGCTTCTATAGGAATTAGGATGCTTCCCTTTGAAAGGAGTGCGTCGACGACGTGGAAGCGTGAGCCATGGAACGGTGCAACTTCGCTCTTGTGAACTACAGCGGGAGAGCTGGTGCGCGAAGGCTTGATGCTCTCAAGATGAAGAACTAGCTCTTAGAGAGCAAGAGAGACACAAAATGGTTTGAAAGTGTATTGCAAGGTGTGTCTTGGTGTTTCTTGGTATATATTAGTGTGTCAAAGGCTCCCCTCTATTTATAGAGCCCTTAGGAAGGCTTTGGAAGGCTTAGAAAAGCTTCCAGAGCCGTTGGGTGAAAAGCCCAAGTGAATCAGCCCGAAATCAGGAACAATCATTGTTCTGACAGGCTTATCAGACATCTAAGTCTGGCATCAGACGTCTGGAAGTTCACTTTAAGACGTCTGATTTCAAGGTCAGACGTCTGATTTTGGGCGGGTCTCTTCCTGACTTGCATCAGATCTAAACAGGGTTCTAGTGCAAGTCCATCAAATGACATACAGGACGTCTGGCACTATGTCTGGACTTCTGGAAACCTACTTTTTCTATGAAATGGATTTGCAACGGCTAGAAAATCTCTGAGAAGAGATTTTTGGGTCAGTCGAGGCAAAACGGTCAATTATCAGACATCTGGAAAGGCCTATGGACGTCTGATAAGGCTCTAACAGTCATATTCTGTAGTGTTCGCTAAGTAGCCAACGGTCCACTAATTGGACGTCTGGCGAGTCCATCAGACGTCTTCTAAGATGTCTGGACTATGGTCTGGACGTTTGATCAGACAGAATACTAAGTCCAGCCTAATAGTTATCAGACGTCTGAATCAACAGTCAGACGTCTTAAAACAATTTATCAGACGTCCGATTTTGGAATTAGACGTCTGGAAATGCTGTTTGAATCCTATATTGGTTTTCTAAGTATTCTACAGAAAACCTAAGTATCCTAGGGTTGTGCAGGTGTTCCTAGGACTACTGTTAGGGTACTTTGAGGCACTTTAACATAATGTTCTAAGGAAATAAAAAGAGTAAGAAAAATAAAGATAAAAGTACATGAAAGGATTAAACAAAATTCTATCATATTCTTCTTGTCCTTCCATCTTCAATCTATCGCTCCTCGCGAATCCCCTCTGTTCTCCATCAAGCTCCTCCAATCCGTCCTGGATGAGAGCTCGAATTCCGTCTAAACACGTCTACATTTGCAATTGACCTGAAATCTAAGACTCCAAGTGCAAATGTTAAATAACACGTGTTTGTTATCATCAAAACAAATGATCATGGTGCTCTAGCACCAACAATCTTCCCCTTTTTGATGATGACAAAACCGTAAATAATAATGCAAAAAATCCTCCCCCTTTTTGACATTATCAAAAAGATTTAATAGATTTCCTATAACTCCGCCTTGAAACATGCTCTTCTATAAATTTCTTTTAACAAAGGTGATGTCCTCCCCCTTTTTTCTTTTTATAACAACAAGATAGCTATCATTTTTCTCCCCCTTTCTAAAGGAAATTTAGCTACCTTATATCTCCCCCTTAAAAATTTACAATTAGCTCATAAAATTTTTTAACTCCCCCTATCTAAATGCTAATGATAAAAAGATAGGGTGAAGAATTTTTACCTCACCTACCATGGGCAATAAAATGGCCTGAATGGTGGTGGATGCCACATTGGATGGGGCTCCCATCCTAGCTTGGAGGCTCGGGCATTGGCGCCGGTTTCCAATCTAGTGGTTGACGTGCGGCGGGTCCATCGCTTGTTTGCCGTCTCGTTGGTCTTCTTGTTCTCCTCCTTGGTCTACTCCTTGGTTCTCCCAACTTGAGTTGACTAGCTTTGAGTTTGTAGGTCGAGTCCTTTGCGTTGTAGTTATCCCTGAACCCTACAAAATAAGATTCCAATTCTTTTTTCGGTATCCAAGTGGGCTTGGATCCGGATCTGTTAGCGGGTCTCCTTTACGGAGATCCTTTCTCAACCCTAGGGCTATATAGGTTATCTACCCTATTTATCAATTTATTTGATTTCTCCCTAAGACATGCAAGTTCATTTTCTATAATATTCATCTTAGTCTTTAAATCAGAAATTTCTATTTTTAGACTAACATTTTCCTCAATCAATTTATTATTTTCATTGATGAGGTTTTGATTTTCTAATAATATGTTATCATTTTTAGGACTAGCTTCTAGATCCTTGAGTTTTATTTCTAATCTTTCATTTTCACTTTTAAGAAAACTGAGGTTCTTTTTAGTATTTTTATTTTCTATCTTAAGTGCTTTACTAACATCAAATAGTTCATTAAAAGCTTCTTTTAAATCGAGATTTACCTCTTTGTCGGAGTCGTCGCTGTCGTTGTCACTTTCTCCGATTGCCATGAAACCAACGCATGCGGTTTCCTTCTCCCCGAGATCTTCTTCCGAGCTCGTCTCCTCATGAGTGCCTTCCAACCTCCTCCATATCTCGTGGGCAGTGGTGCAATCTTGGATTTGTTCGAATTCCTTCGGACTCAACGCGCAATACAAGGCATTCATTGCCTTTGCATTGAGTGAAAGCTCTTGAATCTGCAGTTGCGAGTAGCCTCCTTGGGGTCTCTTCGGGATCTCGTGTGGGGTTTCGCAACATCCCCATATCTCGAACTTAGTGGCTTGGAGCCACGTCTTCATCCTCAACTTCTAATATCCGAAGTCCCTCCCATCGAAATAGGGTGGTCGGACGGTGGACTGCCCTTCCGAGATTCTGATTGCGGCTATGCTTCCCTCCATGATCTTCTTGCCGGGTGTTACTCCGATATTGCAAGAACCTGCTCTGATACCAACTGTAGATTCCCTACCAGGTGGGGGTGATAGCGATTTCACGCGGTTTGTTAAAATACATCGTTGTAACGCGTAAAATCGATCAACTCTTAAATTTATATTCCTAGATAGGGGAGTATCTAGGGTCGTCCAAGGAGGCAATATGGTTGCAAAATTGATTCTCTTGCTTGGAATATATCTCAACTTTCTTTTTGGTAATTTTCAATATACCATTTTTCTTTATTTTTGAACTAAGGCAACATGCGAACTGATGGCGGGAAAAGTGTTTACACTTCCAATTAAGTAAACAACTCTAAAGTAGCAAGTAGAGCCTCTCCCTAAGCTCACTCTAGGAAAGTGGAGACCTAGAATAATTAGGGAGAGGAAGTGAAGAATGCTGAAAATAAGCAAAAAGAAATGCAAACAAGATATGCGAAGAAGGCAACTAGATAAGTGATAAAGTGTTTAACAAAAATGCCTGGTAGAGGAATGCTTCTACTACTTGATAATTGAAGTAAAAGAAAACACAAATCCTCTAAATAGATGGTGAAGAAGAGGGCTTCTTGCTCCAAGGTTGGTGGCTCCCAAGCTTGAAAAGAATCCTTCAACTCCTTCCTTGCAGAACTCCGCCAAGGTGATGACCTCCAAGGCAAGCCCTAAGGGGGCGTGCCCTAAGTTTCTCTCCAAAGGTGAACGTCCACCCTAAGTCCTTCTCCTTTGCCTAGCCGTCCTCCTTGAAGTGGAAGAGTCCTCCTCCTTGGCGTGGCTCAAGTTGAAGAGAGTGGGGAGAAGAAGGCACCAAAAGGGCTGGTGATGTGCCCCTTTAATCTCCTTCTCTACTCCTTCTTCTTGGCCGTAGGTATAGGTGGTTTAGGTAGAAAATATACTAAGGGAGGATGGGAATTATGTGGTGGTAGGGTAGGGTATTTATAGGATGGGAAGGGGGGTGGTTATGGTGTTTTCTTGGAGGGAAATGAAGGGGTGCTTGGTTATTTTTGGAGGGAAAAATGGGAGGGAAATGAAGAGGTGCCTTGGTTTTCCCTCCAAAAATACCTTCTAGAAGGCAATTTTGGAGGGAAAAAAATGGAGGGTGGAGATGGGTTTTGAGGGTGGATGTAGGGTGGTGATGGAAGGGATAGTTGGCACCAAAATAAAGTAGGAGTAGGTGGTCTTTTTGCTGGAGCTTAGGTAGTAGGGTAGTAGGTTTTGGTGCCATGGAGGTGGACTAGCTAAGTTAAATAGCATAGCTAGCTTAGCTAGTAGGGAGTAGAGTTGGAGGCATTTGGAGCTAAGGTTTTCAGGGAGAAGAGTTGGAGGTATTTATCTTGAGCTACACTAGAGCTGGTGGCTGCTGAAGAGAGCTGGAAGGAGCTACCTTAGCTAGCTTAGCTTACTAGTTCTTTGCTAGCTACTAAACCAAGCTAAAGCAAGCTGGCTTCTGCTAAAAGGAGCTGAGGTGAGCTTGGTCTAATGCTCTCGGGGAGGATCAAGCTGGGTGAGGCAGCTAAGGTATCTTAGCTAAACTGAGTTGAGCTAAGCTGAGTCCCCGGGAGCTGGACTTGAGCTTCCTAAGCTGGAATGAAGTCATCTTTAGCTGGCCGGAGTTGAGTAGAGGTGGATGTAGCTGGACCTGAGCTGGGGTGAACTCCAGTCAACTCAGCTGAGCTAGCTAGAGCTCCCTGTGGACTAATGGGAGCTGAGATGAGCTAGACTTAGCTAAGTTGAGCTGGATCTGAACTGACCTGAGCTAGGGTGAGCTAAGATGAGCTCTCTTGAGCTGCCATTCAGCTGAGATGAGCTGAATGGGGCTAAGATGAGCTAACCCTAGTTCAAGTGAGCTGGAATCCAGCTATGGTGAGCTGGATCAAGCTGAGTTCCAGTTAGTTTGAGCTTCTTCTTCACCAGTTGCCTTCCTGAGTGCTAGGGTTTTGGAGTTCTGACAATCTGCATATCCCTAACACTCACAAAAACACATTAAAAAGATAATAAAAAGTGCAATGCATGCCTAACCTAATTGATGCCTAAATGCAGCCCAAAAACCCATTTGCGGAGCAAAATCCTAAGAGCTAATTTTGTTTTAATGCATAAAATGATGATAAACTGGCGTTTATCACACCCCCATGCTTGTCTTTTGCTAGTCTCTTAGCAAAACTTAAATTTTTTTTAAAAAATAGAATTTTTGGGAAATCTAATTTTTTTCTACTTTTGAGGAGAAATAGATTAAGGGACCTTGGTTGATCTAAACACAAGAGGTACAGGATTTGTTAAAGATAAACATCGAGATTTGTTTTGGATCCAACCATTAGTTGAAACGGGATCAATATATCCTCCAGAAACTTCGCAAATTAACTCCTTGTTAATTCAGATGACTTGAAATTTTTGTTTTTAGGATTTTTCTGGCTCATGAATCTGATTCGCAACTTGCAAAAATCCTTTAAAGTCTTGTGTCTGTGATTGTGAAAAGCCAACATTTATAGGAGCATGTTAATTTATTTATTTATTCTTTTTTTTTTTCTCCCCCATGCTTATTATCAGCTTAGTCTTACAACAGATGTGTCGGGATCATCATTCCCATTACCAATCCTCGAGGGGGCTCTAGCGCCAGTACTTCGGGATAGCACTGTCCATGACACCACCTAGGAGCTCACAACCCCAAAACACAACGCGGTGTAAAGGGGCGCTCCAAGCAAACTCAAGCTCTTGCTCCGACACTATAGGTAGAGCACCGTCCAAGACACTTGAGCTACTAAAATGCGCTTTAATGCTCCATTTAAAGATATGAAATATAGATATGGAGCAGCACCGAGGTGGTAACATGTTGACATCGCGTCCTCAAAGGAGGTATTTTCCTTCTTCTCCGCGGTGGGAACTCAAACCAATGATCTGCTTCAAACTTTTACTAAGTCCAAACAAGGGAGTTTTTCAAATTTTTAATTGTTTTTAAGTGTTGGCTTGACACAAAAAGTTTCTCAAGACACGCAAGTTTTTGAATCAGAAGCTAAGTCAAATACTTTCCATATTACAAAATAAGATCAAGTCACCTGAACTATCATGAGTTCAGGTGGAGTTTTAGAGAAGGATATCTGATCTAATATAAAATAGACCCTGGAATTCTAATGATCAGATCCATGTTCTCATCCTTAGTTTGTTAAAGATTAAATCCCATTGTACCAAAAGTGAATTTTTCGACCTTAGTCCCGATTTCAAAATTCTTCCTCAAAAAGTTTTCAACATTTTTATATTTTTGGGTATGCAAGCAGGAAATAAATTAAAGAAAATTGCATTTTTTTTTTAGGTATGCAAGCAGGAAATAAATTAAACAAAAATTCATGTTTTTAGGTTTTGAACATCCTAAATCGATCGTCAAATTTAAAAACACACCCCCATGCTTAAGATATGCCATGTCCTCATGCATTAGGAGGGAAAAGGGATCACCTTAGTGAAGAACGGTCAGGTTTAGGAGGAACAAAACCTGGAAAAAAAAAAAAAAGGAAAGCAAGAAAAATTGATGGGTTACCTCCCATCCAGTGCTATTTTTTACGCCATTCAGCTGGGCGTGAAGGTATGCACGGAAGATGGAAAATCATGTAAATAATTGGACACTTGAATGTCTTTAATAAAAGTGTCTTCCTCAAGATCCCTAAAAAGATGAGTGGTAAAGATAAAGGGATCAAAATAAAATAGAGAAATGGAAAAAGGACCCCGGTCTGGCCATGGTTTGAATTGATGACGAAGGCCAAACTCAGGTGGATCAGGTGGTAGGTCCAATAGAAAAGGGAGGGAAAGGAGTTAGTGATATGCAAGATGGGTGAAGTTAGTGTGGATATTTTTGGTGAAAAATCAGGAAGACGAAAAGGGGGAAAGTCAAACCCTAGTTGATCTGGAAAGTCTTGGACCACATAATTATCCTTAGAATAAGAATCAATAAAATCTAGATCAATAGTGGTCAAAGCTGAATGAGATTGGATCAACATACTTTTCAAATACTGCTGCCATTTTATTATCAGTATCCTCAAAAATTTTATGATCACTGGACCTCTTGGAAGCTAGAAATAAATCTAATGAGAAGGTCTGGTTACTACAACTTATATTCATTTTCCCAGAATGAGAATGGATATTAGATGTTGCGGTAATCAAAAGGGGTCTTCCAAGAATGGTATTAATGAGAGCCTTAGGTACCTCTATGTCAAGGACCAGAAAATTTACCGGAAATAGACAATTTCGGACCTTGATAATACTATCCTCACCAACTCCCCACGGTTGAATGGTAGATCGATCTTCCAATTGAAATTGAACCTTAAGAGTTTTTAAATCACTGAATCGAAATTCCTCAAATAAGACTGGGGGGATGAGATTACTAGAGGTACCTAAGTTGAGAGGGGCGCGAAAAAAAATGGTGCCAGTTATGACAACTGAGATGAGCGATGTGCCCTGGTCCTTTTTTGTGAAAGGCAGCATGCTCTGAAAAACTGAGCTGGCTATCTTAGAGAGGACCAACCTTTCTAGATTCTGATCATGACTTTTTGAAGCAAATTTTTTATAGGCATGGGGAGAATCTAGGAGGGGAATATTCCTCTTGACTTGCTCAAATAAGTCCAAAGGATTGTGGTCAGAGGGCTCTGATTTTGGATTGTTGGATTGCAGTTTTTGAGAGTGGGAAATAGGGTTTGAATCAGGTGTTTTTGGGATTTCTTTTTCTTCTTCCTTATTGAGGTTAGGGGAGTCAATCTGCATTGGTTGAGAATCAGTTTCATCATTTGAATGTGAAGGCCTTAAATCCATGTTGGTTTCCTCACTTGATGTAAACACATTTACACTACTTAAAATGTCTATTTATGCATGTTCTTAAGCATAGGATTGCATTTCATGATATAAATATTGCATTACATGCATCATCTTGCATTTAGAGTAGTTTGAATAAAATGGAGGTTAATTGTCTCCTTTTATGTGCTTGGACAGGGCAAATATTTTTTCGGGGCCTCGGATCAAAGATCCAACCGTATGGATATGATTAGGGTGACAATTGGAGTTCAACGACTCCAAGATCGCCCTAATCAGGCATCCGTAGCATCAGATAGAGATCGGGGAACCCTAGAAGATCAAGGGCCAGGATGGTGTAAATCCGCACTTCAGATGGCAAATCCAACCACACGGATGAATTCGGATCGACGATCGCAGCCCAACGACACAAAAATCGAGTCAATCCGACATCCGTGGCACCATCTACAACTTCCAGAAGATGGACGGCCAAGATGGCGCCACGTGGCGCCATCTCAGCCGCCCAATCGGCTGCATGCGTCTGGTGAAGACCGCGCACCGTCTCCTCTTCGCCGTTGGATCTCGATCCAACGGCTGCGGTCGCTCGCGTTTAAAAACGTCCCCGCGACCATTTCGCCCGCGTAGCGCAGCGGTGACGCAGCTGCGGGCGAAGCGGAGGTCGCGGGTTCGAGCCGCGGTGAAGGGGTGGAAGGCGCGGGCGAGCGGGCGCGCACGAGCGTCAGATGAAGATCCAACGGCTGCGCGCGCTCAATCGGGACGACGCGCGATTGGACGCCAGGCGTAACGTGCGATCGCACGCGGGCGGGCGCGCTACGCAGCGGGCGCGGACGCGATCTAAGCCGTCCGATCTCGCGATCGGACGGCTGAAAATCAAGCGACGTGCGTAGGCGTTACGCGCACGGCCAGCCGAGCGGGCGCGCGTGGGCGCGGCGGCGACGGCGACGTGGGAGCTTTAGCGACGGTTTTATCCATCACTAAAGACCCCTTATTTATTATTTTGAAGATGTAATGTCCATTTTGCCCCCACTCCTTGCAACTATAAAAGGAGACCCCCTCCATACGAAATTTTCGTCCCTTCCTTCTCCTCTCTACCTCTCCAAAGCTCAAGAGAAGCTTGTCCCACACCCGGGATGCTTCTCGCGAGATAAAGTCCAAATTTTCGTCCCCCTTCGGAAGTGGATCCCGCGACGACGACGGCGTGCTGCTTCGTTCCCATTCTTCTGCTTCGTCCTCCTTCGTCCTGCTTCATTCTCCTTCGTCCAGGCGTCGTCCCGTCCGGCTCGTCCTCCAAGCGACCGTCGAGGAGGATTCTCTCTCCCTATTCTTTTTACTGCTTTCTAGTATAGATTTACTGCTTTCTAGAGTAGTCTATTCGTCCTCCGAGCGATCGTCGAGGAGGACATTTCTCCCTCCATTCTTTTAATGCTTTCTAGAGTAATTGTTTTATGTTTTCTAGTTGTAACGAAAGAAATTTTTTATGATAAATTCCTTGTCTATTCTACATCTCATTTTGATTTCCATGTATAGTATTCCTTCTCTCTCTCTTACTCCCTCTCTCTCTTTTATTTGTTGTAGATACTTAGATAGTTTAAATTGAATTTCTTTGTAACAAAATAAAAAGAAACGCGAAGTTTTTAAATCAAACGTTCGCCTCCCTGTGTTCGACCCGGAATTCTTATTTCGGTATAAATTTTATTTGTTGAACACGAATCCTTCGCTTTCGAACTACAACGACGGGTTTTCCAAAACCAAACACGTTAGCGTAGCTTCGTAAACACGTTCAACATTTTGGCGTCGTTGCCGGGGAGGCAACGATCTTTGATTTCTCTTCAGGGTTTGTAACTTACAAATCATTTACCTCACTTTTCTCCTTTCTTATTGTAATTGCAGGTACTCTTTTGAGGCAAGCAAAAGCGGTAGATTGGAGTAAAGTGCTGTGAACGGTTTTGTAAGTTATCACCCATTCTTTCCCCCTCCATAGATTTCATTCGCCACATTGAATCCAAATTCCAATTAACCTAGGTGTTTGCATAAATCCTAGGAATAGTTTGGTTGTTTGGATTCTCACTCATTCCACCTTCATTTATATAAAAAAAAAAGTAAAAGGATAATTTTGTGGGGTAATTTTCAACAAATACACAATGTACACCCACATTTAAAGGCACTTAACCGAATTGATTTGTTTCTACTCAACTGGGTTCTGATCTGTGGGACCAGTACACATAAACCAACACATAAAAGAGTAGAAATCATTCTAAGTTAACCATCTTTGTGTGCCTAACTTAGTGGTGCATTTGAGGCCAATTGTTTGAGTTGATTGGGCCACACCACTTCAAATAAAATCAACTCATCAAGTAGCTGCCAATTAGGTTCAACTCTTAGGGATCTACCAGGCACTCCACATTCTTTTTAAACTTTAAAGGAAAATATCTTCACCTGTGCTTGCAAAACCTGGTGTGCCAATGAAACTTGATTGAAAACACCTAAAGTTGAATCCTAAAAGCTACTAAGCAAGATTTGAACCTTAAAATTCACCACATCAAAAATAATCTTGCTTGAAAACCACTGGTTGTGCACGCACACACAAAGTAATCAATCATTAAGGGCACAACCCATTTAAAGGGCCCATCACATTCCAAAGCACATTCAAACCTAGCCCTAAATAAAACAGAGTAGACGTTGGCCTTAAGGATTGGACTCGCTCTTCAGAACTCAGAACGAGATTATTTTCCATTAGTCTGTTTCTACTGTTCAATCTGATGTCTAGCTAGGGGAGCAGAGTCAAACGATCGCGGCTGGGGGGTACACTAGGAACCGGAGGCGTAAGCCAAAGGAAGAACCTTCTCCCCAGTCCCTCCTTCTAACTGGTTGGATTGAACAGACGGAAGTAGATCAAATCGTTCCTTTATCTCAAGATGGGTTTTGAGAGTCTGTTGGTCTGTAGGCTAACCCATTTAAGGACAGGTTTGATTGTTTGTATTGCAGGGCACCTTTCTTCCTCCCGTGTCTCATGAATCCTTCCACATATTTCACGCATTCCCGCTCTTTCCCTCCTGTTGTAAATTATCCTCAACAAGACGATTATCCCAACTCGTATTGTAATCGACCATCAGTTAGTTGGGATAATTCGGATTGGGGATACAATTCCGGACCTCCGTGTTTAGGGTCTAACCCTGAACACTTTGATTCTCAATTCTATCCTTCTCAGAGTTGCATCGATTATAGATCGTCCTCCTTTCATGAACAACCTAATGCGATCTACAATCAAGAAGGATACACTGATCCTTACCCATCCTCTGATTTCACTGCCTTTAGGTCATCTCCATCTTTTGAACAATCTGAAATGACCTATTATCAGGATGGGTATAACGAATCTCAATTCGTTAATTCCTCTACATTGATGTCAAACCCGCCCAACCCTGAACCAACTCATTTGGTTCAGGTTAATCAGGTTCAAGATAAGGTTCTGGCTAACTTGAGGAATATCATTCAATCTTTAGAAGTTCAGCCAATACCTTGCATTGAGAGATTGGAGCCCCTGATTGAAATGATTGATGATTTAAACAAGTCTTTGTTGGATTGGCTCCAGGATGTTAATGATAAGAACCCGGGTAAGTTTCTACTCAGGAAATTAGCGAAATTGAGGATGAGATTCGTGGTTGCTTTGATTCAATCTTGGGATGATTCCCAGGATGAACCCTCTTCAGGAAAGCCAATGACAGAACCCGCTCAGGCACCTGTTGGGGGGAACACGTGTTACGAAGTTGACCAGATTGAATTAAAACAACCAATTAAGGATGATTTGATTTCTTCACCTGAAATCCCTGAGCCGGGTTACGAGGAAACGTATGTCTCCTTGGAACGCAAAGTGACAAATGATTTTAGGACATACATTGATACGGATCCTGATGGTGAAGATTCAAGTTGCGAAGTCTCACACGAGTTTTCAGATCACGATTTTTGTGAGACGATTGGGCCTGAGGAATCCGATAGATCATTTGATAGCCCAATAACTGAGGAAACTGATCTTATTAGGGCACACGATACGGATCCAGAATCGCATTTTCTGGAGGAATTAATTCAATGCCCTGATTATCAGTTACACCCTGTTGAGCTTATTGATGATTCTAATTCTGAGATAATTAGACCCAAGTCAATTTTGATTCTGCCACATCATTTAGACTTGGAGATTCCAGACGGGGTGATGAATATACAAGAGGTCTTGGAATTTGATACACTTAATGACGAGGATAGGAGCGGGGAAATTCTGATTTGGGAAGTCAATTTTGGAGGAAATGGAAGATTGAGTCGAAGGGTTCCTTTTAAGCTGAAACCATCAAATCAGAACCCTTACGACATTTGTTTCGAGGATGTCAAACTCAAGCACACATTTAACGATTATCCTTTTGAGCTTCAATTCTCTGTAACCCGACATTTTGGCCTTGGGTTGCATCCTCACAAATCGCAGGCCCGACCCCGCTTGCATTCTGATTTTAGGTTTTGGGTAATTTTTATCCAGAACCTAAGATATTCTCGATTATGGGGGATGGGTCTGCACCACAATCTGGTCCACATCTGTGGACCTCTGTTGACAGGTCGGAGGATTCTTCTGTTTATTCTAATTTTGACCTGCACTTCTGAATTCTTCATTTCTTTTCTTTGTATAGTGTGCCTAGCTGAAGGCACTAAACTCAGCACATATACAGTTCTTTTTCATTTTCATCTCGGAGCGGACCCGATATCCATGCAATTCAGGTGCTTTCTACGCTTTTCCACTCTGTTTTATGTCCTTTTAATACAATGAGGACATTGCATTAGATAGGCATGGGGGGGTGGATATTTATCTTTGAATTCATTCGTCAGCTCCGTAGATTTGTTTTATTTTATAAAAAAAAAAAAAAATCAAAATTAGGAAAGAGAATTTCGGTTTAAGAAAATTTTCAATCTTAAGAAATACTATATTATGTTCTGAACACAAAGACCCTTCAGGTCTTTGAACTTAATCAGCCCGTGTATCCACTAAAATGTGGATTTGTTTTTCGAGTTCTCGCCAACTTGAATTTTATTTTAATTGGAGTAAATAAGTTTGGGTGATAAGTACACGACTTATCAACCCGCCCTCTGATGTGAGGGAATTTTGAGTCTTAAGCATCTACACACTTTCTTTGCACTGACTCGATATTTAGCGATTTTAATGGAAATTGGGTAGCTAATGAACCTTCTAGGGTGATATGGCTGGCAAGTTATCGTGGGTAACAGCGCATAGGTAGGTTGTCCAGAGCCCAGTCACTGACCTTTCTCTTTTTGCCGCCTTTAGGTAAATCTTAGACCAGGGAAGCCACCTACTTAAAAAAAAAAAAAGAAGAAAAAAAAAAAATCAAATAGGAGAAAAGAACAAAAAGAAATAAGCCACACTTCGCCGCACGAGTATGGCTGGCAAGTTGTCGGTGGTAACAGCTCATCGACCGGTTGTCCAGAACCCAGCTCAGAAAATGCACTAAAAATTCCCAAAACACTTAGGAAGAAGCGGAGAAGTAGAATAAATCGGGGAGATATACACTGGATTCACCCTTGTGTTGACCCCGTTAAAAAAAAAAAAATATATATATATAAAAGTAGGGAGAAAGCTACCGGTTGTAAAGATACACCTTTAGGCAGAATTCTTTTTGAGGTCACCTAGAGGCGTAGAAATCCGAAGTCCGTTCTAATTGCCAGTCAACGAGTCTATCACAATCACAATAAGATGCTTAAAACTTAGGGTTCTCATCAAATCTTGGGTGAGTTGAATGGCCGTAGAAAGCCACTCTTAAACCCTAAAATTTGAAAATTCAAAAAAAAAAAAAAAAAAAGAGAGAGTACAAACAGAAAAAGAAATTTTTCTTTGAATAAGGCGAGGCTTGAGGCAGTCTGCATTTTGGCTGATACCCGGGCACTGTTGTGTCTTTGAAAGTTCAGTTCTTAAGTAGATAATTTCTTAATGATTGAAAATAACTCAGGTCCAAATAATCTAACCTAATTCTTTTATAAATAGCACATAGTTTTTGCTAGGGACTAGCAAAAGATAGGCATGGGGGTATGATGTAAACACATTTACACTACTTAAAATGTCTATTTATGCATGTTCTTAAGCATAGGATTGCATTTCATGATATAAATATTGCATTACATGCATCATCTTGCATTTAGAGTAGTTTGAATAAAATGGAGGTTAATTGTCTCCTTTTATGTGCTTGGACAGGGCAAATATTTTATCGGGGCCTCGGATCAAAGATCCAACCGTATGGATATGATTAGGGTGACAATTGGAGTTCAACGACTCCAAGATCGCCCTAATCAGGCATCCGTAGCATCAGATAGAGACCGGGGAACCCTAGAAGATCAAGGGCCAGGATGGTGTAAATCCGCACTTCAGATGGCAAATCCAACCACACGGATGAATTCGGATCGACGATCGCAGCCCAACGACACAAAAATCGAGTCAATCCGACATCCGTGGCACCATCTACAACTTCCAGAAGATGGACGGCCAAGATGGCGCCACGTGGTGCCATCTCAGCCGCCCAATCGGCCGCATGCGTCTGGTGAAGACCGCGCACCGTCTCCTCTCCGCCGTTGGATCTCGATCCAACGGCTGCGGTCGCTCGCGTTTAAAAACGTCTCCGCGACCATTTCGCCCGCGTAGCGCAGCGGTGACGCAGCTGCGGGCGAAGCGGAGGTTGCGGGTTCGAGCCGCGGTGAAGGGGTGGAAGGCGCGGGCGAGCAGGCGCGCACGAGCGTCAGATGAAGATCCAACGGCTGCGCGCGCTCAATCGGGACGACGCGCGATTGGACGCCAGGCGTAACGCGCGATCGCACGCGGGCGGGCGCGCTACGCAGCGGGCGCGGACGCGATCTAAGCCGTCCGATCTCGCGATCGGACGGCTGAAAGTCAAGCGACGTGCGTAGGCGTTACGCGCACGTCCAGCCGAGCGGGCGCGCGTGGGCGCGGCGGCGACGGCGACGTGGGAGCTTTAGCGACGGTTTTATCCGTCCCTAAAGACCCCTTATTTATTATTTTGAAGATGTAATGTCCATTTTGCCCCCACTCCTTGCAACTATAAAAGGAGACCCCCTCCATACGAAATTTTCATCCCTTCCTTCTCCTCTCTACCTCTCCAAAGCTCAAGAGAAGCTTGTCCCACACCCGGGATGCTTCTCGCGAGATAAAGTCCAAATTTTCGTCCCCCTTCGGAAGTGGATCCCGCGACGACGACGGCGTGCTGCTTCGTTCCCGTTCTTCTGCTTCGTCCTCCTTCGTCCTGCTTCGTTCTCCGTCCAGGCGTCGTCCCGTCCGGCTCGTCCTCCAAGCGACCGTCGAGGAGGATTCTCTCTCCCTATTCTTTTTACTGCTTTCTAGTATAGATTTACTGCTTTCTAGAGTAGTCTATTCGTCCTCCGAGCGATCGTCGAGGAGGACATTTCTCCCTCCATTCTTTTAATGCTTTCTAGAGTAATTGTTTTATGTTTTCTAGTTGTAACGAAAGAACTTTTTTATGATAAATTCCTTGTCTATTCTACATCTCATTTTGATTTCCATGTATAGTATTCCTTCTCTCTCTCTTACTCCCTCTCTCTCTTTTATTTGTTGTAGATACTTAGATAGTTTAAATTGAATTTCTTTGTAACAAAATAAAAAGAAACGCGAAGTTTTTAAATCAAACGTTCGCCTCCCTGTGTTCGACCCGGAATTCTTATTTCGGTATAAATTTTATTTGTTGAACACGAATCCTTCGCTTTCGAACTACAACGACGGGTTTTCCAAAACCAAACACGTTACCGTAGCTTCGTAAACACGTTCAACATCACTCCTCAAAGTCTCTGCATACGCAGCTTGGTGGTCACTGGGAGGAGATGGGGGGGGCTGATTTTGATAGAAACTGGGTTGGTGCTGTGATATTGGGTTAATAGGAGGCTGAACCATGTGGTTCTGATGTTGGTATCCACCTGGGTGTTGGTTCCTGGGATTAATAAAGTTTGGTGTGGGTTGGGATGGTGAGTGTCCTGCAGGTCTTTGAGTCGGAATATCCCCAATTTGATCATTGAGATTGTTAATAAGACGGGTTGTTTCCTTTGTTTTTCTTTGTAACTCCTGCAGGGTTTTCATCATCTGGGCATTAATGTCTTCTTGAGATTGCCCAGATTGATAAGTCTGATTAGAATCATACCCTCCAAACGGGTTTTGTTGTTGGTGTGGAACCGGATTGGTCCAGGAGTGAGCCGGATAATTTACCCTATTAGAGGAATTTTTCAATTTCTCCTAGAAAGTAGGGACATTTTGGGTGGAGTGATGATTGGGATAAACATAATTCCCTGTTGAACCATAGAAAGCCTCAGAATAATAATTATACTCAGCACGAGATTTATGCAGATTTTCTCTCTTGCGGGTGTTTAAAGGGGTGAGATGTGGAATGTGTGGAGCTTGGGTAGGTGTGGCAGGACTCCCTTGGTTGGCTAGGTTTGTTAAATCCTTATGCAACTGTTGTTGCTTAACTTGTAGCTGAGCCATGATAGAGTAGAGATTAGGTGGAGGGGCCTGATTAAGTAGCTTCTGGGTGGAAAAATAGGGGAAAGAAAAATTAGCATGCAGGTTAGAGGACCAATTTTGATTTTCCATTTTGAGAGAAGAGGAAGAATGCAGGAAAAGTCTTCTTTTGGGGAGGCAAAATCAAGTGGTCCCTCCAAGTGTGGAGTTTTGGACCGCCGCCCATGCAAAATGGAAGAAATGGCAGGGGAGGAGAAGAGATGGGGATGAGAGAAGTGTGCACACAAGCAATCAAATTCTAGACCTAACCTAATTGTGACTCCCTAGAATTTAACCTAAGACTTGGTCTACCTAGGAAACAAGTAATCATTAGTGAATACCCGTTCTGTCAACAAATCTAGCCAAGTTGCTTAAGGGGAGGTTTGGGCCCAAGCGTTTCGCAGGAAAATCCTCAGGTGCTTGTACAAACTCGCGCCTGGTCGTTTGACACGGCCCCTCAGCCTAAACACCAGATATAGATGACAGAATTGGTATTAACTAGAGAAAACTTAAATCCGATATAGCAAGCCTAAATTGGTGAAACCTTAGGGGTCAAATTGCTACGAATTTTAGTTAGGTATAGGATACTACAGTGCACATGGAATGTGGAGGGCGTTATTGGGATGTTGCCCTGTTATTTAGATTTTTGTGTGTGTGTGCAGGAATTGGAGAGTGGCTCCAATGAAAATCAAGTTGTTACACAATTTTTTTGTATTTTTGTCTTTTAGGATTTGATTTAATTAAATGTATTTTAGGGTTTCTCTAGTTAAATTTTCAAACAAGTTTGAAAATCCACAATCAAAGGAAAATAAGTTGTATGAGTGATTGTATATTTCCTTTAAATTGAGTCTCTAGAGAGAAAGAAAGAAACCCTAAGCTAATTGTCCCTAAGACAGAAATTTAACTACCAATGAGTTATTTTTAGGCTTTCTGAATAGATAGTGGTCCAATCAATGTAACCAACGCCACTACCTTGAGTAAAATCAAACAAAAATTCCAGAAAATATTTTTGTAATATTTTAGGGATTTGTTTGATAATTCTTTTGAATTTTTAATTGTACTAGTGTCAAAGTTCAGAAATGATACCCATGGGTATTGTGGACTTTTCAGTATTACCACTGACCTCAGAAAATTGTTGTGATTTTATGTGATGTGTAAAATTTCACAAGGATTCTAGAAAGATAAATTTCACAAAAATTGGATGAGTATAAAAATTCTAAAAATTCACGGACAGTAACAAAATAGGAAGATTAGAGGGTGTGACCCCTCTGCAGTCCACGAATTTTTAAAAATTAAACACAAATCCAATTGTTCAAAAATTTGGAACAGATGTTCCTAACTTAATTGGGAATCACTCTATGAAATTTTATGATTTTAGGAGGCCTGTGGTGTTAGGAATCAATTTTTCGAGTTTGGCCAGAAATCTGGACCCGAAAAATAGAACACCAATACTTGCAATGGAGTGGTACTAAAGAAGCATACAAGCAAACAATGGATTTTATAATGCACTACTCCACTTAATTAAAGTGTTTAGGGTCCTGAAATCCAATTTTAGTGTATTTTGGTAGTTTTTTAGCCTAAATGTGACAAGAAAGGGGAACCAACCTGAATTTCACGGGAAGAAAAGGATCTTTGAGCTCTCGCTTCCAAATTCCCGCCTTCCCGCTGTAGTTCCTGCACACACAAAAGAAAGAAAGAGAAGGGGATGAGATCCACTTCAAGCAAGAGAAAATTAATTAATGCAAAGCCGTGCCTCCCCAGAAACGGCGCCAAAAAGTGATAGCGATTTCACGCGGTTTGTTAAAATACGTCGTTGTAACGCGTAAAATCGATCAACTCTTAAATTTATATTCCTAGAAGGGGAGTATCTAGGGTCGTCCAAGGAGGCAATATGGTTGCAAAATTGATTCTCTTGCTTGGAATATATCTCAACTTTCTTTTTGGTAATTTACAATATACCATTTTTCTTTATTTTTGAACTAAGGCAACATGCGAACTGATGGCGGGAAAAGTGTTTACACTTCCAATTAAGTAAACAACTCTAAAGTAGCAAGTAGAGCCTCTCCCTAAGCTCAATCTAGGAAAGTGGAGACCTAGAATAATTAGGGAGAGGAAGTGAAGAATGCTGAAAATAAGCAAAAAGAAATGAAAACAAGATATGCGAAGAAGGCAACTAGATAAGTGATAAAGTGTTTAACAAAAATGCCTAGTAGAGGAATGCTTCTACTACTTGATAATTGAAGTAAAAGAAAACACAAATCCTCTAAATAGATGGTGAAGAAGAGGGCTTCTTGCTCCAAGGTTGGTGGCTCCCAAGCTTGAAAAAAATCCTTCAACTCCTTCCTTGCAGAACTCCACCAAGGTGATGACCTCCAAGGCAAGCCCTAAGGGGGCGTGCCCTAAGTTTCTCTCCAAAGGTGGACGTCCACCCTAAGTCCTTCTCCTTTGCCTAGTCGTCCTCCTTGAAGTGGAAGAGTCCTCCTCCTTGGCGTGGCTCAAGTTGAAGAGAGTGGGGAGAAGAAGGCACCAAAAGGGCTGGTGATGTGCCCCTTTAATCTCCTTCTCTACTCCTTCTTCTTGGCCGTAGGTATAGGTGGTTTAGGTAGAAAATATACTAAGGGAGGATGGGAATTATGTGGTGGTAGGGTAGGGTATTTATGGGATGGGAAGGGGGGTGGTTATGGTGTTTTCTTGGAGGGAAATGAAGGGGTGCTTGGTTATTTTTGGAGGGAAAAATGGGAGGGAAATGAAGAGGTGCCTTGGTTTTCCCTCCAAAAATACCTTCTAGAAGGCAATTTTGGAGGGAAAAAAATGGAGGGTGGAGATGGGTTTTGAGGGTGGATGTAGGGTGGTGATGGAAGGGATAGTTGGCACCAAAATAAAGTAGGAGTAGGTGGTCTTTTTGCTGGAGCTTAGGTAGTAGGGTAGGAGGTTTTGGTGCCATGGAGGTGGACTAGCTAAGTTAAATAGCTTAGCTAGCTTAGCTAGTAGGGAGTAGAGTTGGAGGCATTTGGAGCAAAGTTTTCAGGGAGAAGAGTTGGAGGTATTTATCTTGAGCTACACTAGAGCTGGTGGCTGCTGAAGAGAGCTGGAAGGAGCTACCTTAGCTAGCTTAGCTTGCTAGTTCTTTGCTAGCTACTAAACCAAGCTAAAGCAAGCTGGCTTCTGCTAAAAGGAGCTGAGGTGAGCTGGGTCTAATTCTCCCGGGGAGGATCAAGCTGGGTGAGGCAGCTAAGGTATCATAGCTCAACTGAGTTGAGCTAAGCTGAGTCCCCGGGAGCTGGACTTGAGCTTCCTAAGCTGGAATGAAGTCATCTTTAGCTGGCCGGAGTTGAGTAGAGATGGATGTAGCTGGACCTGAGCTGGGGTGAACTCCAGTCAACTCAGCTGAGCTAGCTAGAGCTCCCTGTGGACTAATGGGAGCTGAGATGAGCAAGACTTAGCTAAGCTGAGCTGGATCTGAACTGACCTGAGCTAGGGTGAGCTAAGATGAGCTCTCTTGAGCTGCCATTCAGCTGAGATGAGCTGAATGGAGCTAGGATGAGCTAACCCTAGTTCAAGTGAGCTGGAATCCAGCTATGGTGAGCTGGATCAAGCTGAGTTCCAGTTAGTTTGAGCTTCTTCTTCACCAGTTGCCTTCCTGAGTGCTAGGGTTTTGGAGTTCTGACAATCTGCATATCCCTAACACTCACAAAAACACATTAAAAAGATAATAAAAAGTGCAATGCATGCCTAACCTAATTGATGCCTAAATGCAGCCCAAAAACCCATTTGCGGAGCAAAATCCTAAGAGCTAATTTTGTTTTAATGCATAAAAATGATGATAAACTGGCGTTTATCAGGGGGTGACGTTGTAATTGCGGAAATAAATATAAACAATCTCACAAAATAGACAATCGCACAAAAGGCACAAAGATGTTTAGGTGGAAACCCAAACCAGGTGAAAACCACCACCTAACCCTCTCGAGTTAGGATTTTCCGATCAACCAAGTTGATCAAAATCCACTAAGCGAATCACTTTAAACGAGGGTGATTGAACCTCAATTACAACCACGCTACTTAGACGAGGGTAGCGTACCTCAACCCCTTCTCTTCACGAGAAGGATTTTGTCTCGAGAAGGAGACCAGAATTCGCAAAGCGAATACCCAACCAAATAACAAAGATAAAAGAAACAAGTAATCCTATAGAGCCAACAAAGTAATTTTTAACCTAAGCTTTTATAGGAATTAGGATGCTTCCCTTTGAAAGGAGTGCGTCGACGACGCGGATGCATGAGCCACGCGACGGCTCAACTTCACTCTCGTGAACTACGGTGGGAGAGCGGGTGCGTGAAGGCTTGATACTCTCAAGATGAAGTAGTGCTTAGAGAGCAAGAGAGACACAAAATTGTTTGAAAGTGTATTGCAAGGTGTGTCTTGGTGTTTCTTGGCATATATTAGTGTGTCAAAGGCTCCCCTCTATTTATAGAGCCCTTAGGAAGGCTTTGGAAGGCTTAGAAAAGCTTCCATAGCTGTTGGGTGCAAAGCCCAAGTGAATCAGCCCGAAATCAGGAGCAATCATTGTTCTGACAGGCTTATCAAAGGTCTAATTCTGGCATCCGACGTCTGGAAGTTCACTTTAGGACGTCTAATTTCAAGGTCAGACGTCTGATTTTGGGCGGGTCTCTTCCTGACTTGGATCAGATCTAAACTGGGTTCTAGCGCAAGTCCATCAGACGACATACAGGACGTCTGGCACTATGTCTGGACGTCTAGAAACATACTTTTTCTACGAAATGGATTTGCAACGGCTAGAAAATCTCTGAGAAGAGATTTTTGGGTCAGTCGAGGCAAAACAGTCAATTATCAGACGTCTGGAAAGGCCAATGGACGTCTGATAAGGCTCTAACGGTCATATTCTGCAGTGTTTATTAAGTAGCCAATGGTCCACTAATTGGACATATGGCAAGTCCATCAGATGTTTTCTAAGACGTCTGGACTATGGTCTAGACGTCTGATCAGACAGAATACTAAGTCCAGCCTAATAGTTATCAGATGTCTGAATCAACAGTCAGACGTCTTAAAACACTTTATCAGACGTCTAATTTTGGAATGCTCTGGAAATGCTGTTTGAACCCTATATTGGTTTTCTAGGTATTCTACAAAAAACCTAAGTATCCTAGGGTTGTGCGGGTGTTCCTGGGACTACTATTAGGGTACTTTGAGGCTCTTTAACATAATGTTCTAAGGAAATAAAAAGAGCAAGCAAAATAAAGACAAAAGTACATGAAAGGATTAAACAAAATTCTATCCTATTCTTCTTGTCCTTCCATCTTCAATCTATCGCTCCTCGCGAATCCCCTCTATTCTCCATCAAGCTCCTCCAATCCGTCCTGGATGAGAGCTCGAATTCCGTCTAAACACATCTACATTTGCAATTGGCCTGAAATCTAAGACTCCAAGTGCAAATGTTAAATAACACGTGTTTTGTTATCATCAAAACAAATGATCGTGGTGCTCTAGCACCAACAGGTTGGAGAGAGGCACTCTCAAAGGAGGTGCGTGGGTTCGAATCCCCATAGCCCCTCAATTCCTCAATTCAGTCGACGCCAATGCAGCCAGCGCATGCGCGCATATGCAGCAGTAGCAGTGCCGAGCGTAGCGCCCGCGCTCACAGCATAGTGCCAGCTTGCGAGTGCACGCGCACTTGACAAAGAGAGCGATGTGCGTGCCAATGGAGCATGAGCAGCAGGGATACAGGCGGATCTTCAACGACAGCTCGAGCGACCATTAGTGACACTTGCAGTTGTCACTAAATGACCTGCGCAGTGCGTGCGCCAACCAAGGCAATGAAGAGGCACGGATCTTTAGCGACAACTTGAGCGGCCTTTAGTGATGCTTGTAGCTGTCATTGAATGTCTGTGCGCGAGATTCTCTTCTTGCCATCCACTATATAAAGGCCTACACACCACCCTCACCAAACGATCTCTACCTACTCTACTCCAACCCACTCCTAAGCTCTAGTAAGCCTACCAACGCTCCATTAGAGCTTACTCTGAAGCTCCCAAGGCCCCTTTTAGTGTAGCGAAACTTTGCCTCACCAAATATTCCTCCATCTTCCCATCCCCATTCATCAGTCACCTTGGAGCCATCCTCCCACCTCCATTCTGGTAGCAGATCATCTCCGCCTTCTCACCTCCATTTTAGAGCCATGCTGAAGCTTTCCTCTACCCAACGTCGTCTTAGATCTCACCTCCATCATCCTACTCCTTACCTCCTTTGTTCGAGCTTCTGCCAGACGTCGTCGTTTCACCGAGCAGCTGATTTGGGAGATTTCTTCTCACCTCCCTATTTTTTTATGCTTTCGTAGATATTGTAATAGACATTCATGATATATATCATATTTGTTCCATATTTCTAGTGATTTATTCTGCCTGTCTTCTTCTTCCAAAAGCACAAAAAAAATAGCAAACTTTAAAATACCACAAATAAACCAAATGAAGTGCAGTTTTCAATTAAACGTTGCCTCCCTATGTTCGACCCGGGACCCCCCTTGCAGTTTTGGTATGAATTTTATTTGATCATGAGTTTTGCAACTATGACGACGGGTTACTCGTAACTGTGATTTCAAACTCACGAGACCTGTGCTATCATTTTGGCGTCATTGCTGAGGAGGCAATGCTGTTTGGTTTTTATCTCATTTTCCCACGTTACTTACATATTTCTCTAACCTATCTTTATTCTTCAATTTATTGTCTTGTAGGAACCCGATCATGGAGCCGAGGTTGATAGATTGGACTAAAGTGCGGGTAGATAATTCTGTAAGTTACCCCCGTCTTTCCCACCCACTAGTTCATTTCACCACGCTAATAACTCAAACCCAAATCAACTTAGGTGCATTTTATAAACCCTATGATAGATTTGGTTGTTTGTTTGTCACCTCCACTCATCTCACCCCCGTATATATTAAAAAGAAAAAATACTCTTCTCTTGTGGGATTTTCTAAAAAATACACACATTAACACCCATAACTCTCAACTTAAGGCGCACCACTCCACTTCGATTCTACCACTTAACCAAGACTTGACCTGTGGATTTGGTACACCTTAACTCAACACACACATAAGTGAGTAGAAATCTGATTAGGTTAAGACTTTTTGTGTCCCTTAATCAAGTGGTTCAATAGGCCCATTGCTTGAACTGTTTGGGTCGCACCACTCAATTTAAAACTGATCTATCAAGTAGCTTGCCACTTTGGGTTGATTCTTAGGGCTGAACCAGGCACTCGACATTATTTTTTATTTTTAAAGGAACATATCATCACACATGTTTTCAAAACTTGGAGTGTTCTACTAAACCTTGATTGAACCAACCTAAGATTAAACCCCAAAAGCTACTAAACAAAGTTAAACCCTAAAAGACACATCATCAAGTAACCATGTTTGTAAACCCTAGTTGTGCACATATAAAGATTTGAATCAATCATTAAGGGCACAACCCATCTTAAGGACCCATCACATTCCAAGAGCACAATCATCCCAAGCCTAATTAAAACCTAGTAGATGTTGGTCTTAAGGATTGATTCGCTCTTCGGGGCCCAGATTGAGATTTTTTTTCGATTAATCTGCTTCTGTTGGTCCATTGGATGTCGAGCTAGGGGAGTAGTGTCAAACAACTGCAGCTGGGGGTTCTGATAGGAACCAGAGGCGCAACCTAAAGGAAGAACCTTCTCCCCTGTCCCTCCTTCTAACTAGTTGGGTTGACCAGATAAAAGTAAACTAAATTGTTTATAATGTCAAGATGGGACCATGGTGTCTGTAGGTCTTTAGGCTACCCACATAAGGACAGGTTTGGTTGATTGTACTATAGGGCACCTTTCTCTATTTTGTGTTCCCTCCTACTCCACAATGTATCCTTCCACATCTTTCACACATTTCCAATCCTACCCTCCTACCAATATGTACCTCAAGATGATTACTATCCCGACTCGACTTATGATTACCCATCCACTAGCTGGGATAACTTTGATTAGGGATATGAATTCTGACCTCAGTGTCTAGGGTCTAACCCTAGATAACAAGACTATGATTACTATCCTTCCCGGAGCTACAATGATTATAGATCTCAATCCTTTGATGATCAACTTAACCAGATCTACAACCATGAAGGATAAGCTGATTATAACACTTACCCTCCCCATAATTATGCTGAATATAGCTCATCACCAACCTTTAAACAACCTAAAACGGCCTACTATCAAGGAGTGACTTGAGAACCATGATATCTTGACTCCCATAGATTTAACCCGAACCCACACAAAACTTGAACCAAACCAGTTGGTTCAGGTGAACCAGATCTAGGATAGGGTGTTCGCTAATTTGAGGAACACTATAAAATCTTTAGAAGCTTAGCCAATTATTGCATGACAATCGTAGGTCATAATTGACCTAAATTAGGCTAGGACTTAGCATAAGTTGGGGTAATTCATGTATGCATATGCATTATCTGCATCTTTACTTCTTTCCTTTAGCTATGCATAAAATAATGTTATAATGTGCTGATTAAGTGCATTATGTCAATTGCAGGCAATAAGTCGATCATAAGTTGGCTCTGGAGTTTGATCTGGAGCTGGATCTAAAGCTGAATCAGGAATAATGGGTGTTGCAGCAGGATTGGAGCAGAAGACTTAGATTAGATATAGGGAATAATGATGTAAGGGAGTTAAGGTATGCAATTCTATTAAGAAGAAATAAAGCAATAAAATATGAAGAGCTTAGGTCCATCCTAGGCCTAGGATAGTTTAGAGACTCCCCCCAAGCCTTAGCCACCCTTAGATTAGGTCACCGCACCCTAGGAAACCGTAAAATCCTAGTTCAAACCCATATCTCGACGTCTAGATAAGTTATAGGACGTCTAGAACCCTTAGCCAACTCCTACACACCTCAAACCCACTTCTGCAATGTTATTGGATGTCCAGACACTTTGTCAGACGTCCAATTTCTACACAATACCCAAAACAGAACCTAGAATTCACCTTGACTCAGATTGGACGTCTAGAACTGAAGTCTGGACTTCTGATCTTTGAGTATAAGTCGTCTGATTCTATTTTTGGATGTCTGGAACTGCTCTCTAGTTCCTGTTTTGAGATTCAAGCCTTGATCTTAGATCTTTAGCACCCTAGACCTAATTCCAACCTCATAGGAAGCTAAATTAAGGTACCCTAGCCCTAGTACATCACCTCCAGACTTCCCTAAGGACCTAGTTAGGTTCTCACCAAACCCAATTGACTTATATCAAAGTCAATTACCAATACCTAAATCAATTAGACTCATTGAGTCCAATTAAGCTCAGATCTCAACACACACAAGTCCAATTGGACTTAGTGAGAGTCCAATTGACCTATGCCCAACCTAATTGAGTTATTCACTCTCAATTAGGTTCACACCCATTCAATTAAACTTAGGTTAAGTTTAATTGCAATTTCCCCTTAGCAATTTGGGTTTGCAACCATAATTAAAGGCATACAACTACCCAAACCCCTTAGGACCTAACCTAGACCTCTTAGCCACCTAGGGCATGACCACATACACACACACACACACACACCCATTCACACACAAACACTCCTCTAGAGTTCTTTAGAACTCTCTTGAAGTGGCGCCACACTTGGTTGCCAAATTTAGCAACCAAGAGGCATTCAATTCTTAGACCAGCTTTTTGTGGATCTAAGAACCACTTCTCTCTCACTTGGCTGGCCACTCATTGGAGCTCTCTCTAGAGAGTTCCACACTTCTCTAGTGGGACTCCCTTAGGTCTATAAAAAGACCTAAGGTGCGGCCATTTGCACCAATCCATTTCCTTGGCATTCATTCCACTTAGGCTAGCCACTTTCATCTCCACTCCACCACCACGAGGAGCACCACCATGAAGGCCACCATCTCCACTCCAGGATGCTGGATCATCTCCCCAACCTCTCTCCAAGGGCCAGCCTAAGCACCATTGGCCGCCCCTCCTTCTTCTCTCAACCACTCAAAGGCCATCGGAGCCCACCTCCGAATGCCCTTCCTTTCTGCTAGATTAGTAACTTATTTCTTCGTAATTTTATTGCTTGTATTTACTACTTACTAGTATATCTCTTTATTCTTCCCAAATGTTGCTTCCAAAATCCTCACATAGATTCCTGTATGCGATCATTTTCTGGTGGCTAGATTTACATTTTCAAGCATTCCATTACAGGCTTTCCTCTACATTCCATGTTGCAAGCACTTCTCTGAATGAATGAATAAAAGATATATTTTTATACATATCTCTATGTTTGAAATCACCATGAGCTTATTGGTTGCCATCTTTTTTGTGTGGTTCAAGTTGCCTGTTTTTCATTTATATATGTATATTTTGCAACAAGCATGTCAGTTCTAGAAAATATAGAAGACCTAACTATAAATTCATTTTCTGTAAACAGCCACCATGTACTAGAATTGTGTGCACCGAAACTCACACTTTCACTTTCGTTATCTATCTGACACACGCGCACGTAATCAGAATTCATAATAGAAGTGGCGAAATCTTAATCCGAAGATTGGAAATCACCATGCAATTTTAAATAAAGTAGAGCGATAAAAGATTGATTTCAGATTTGCACAAATGCCGCCTAGAGACGAACGACCGGGACTCAAAGTCTCATCACTTTTACCAAATCATTTTTTTGACGAACGTTTTTGTGCAACTAAACTACTATTTTCGACTCTTTAAAATGCTTGAAAACACCTTTCCGTCAAATGGCACCGTCGCTGAGGTGGCAACGTCACTTTTCTTAGTTTCAATCTTTTAAACTACCACTGAAAAATCTCCCTCTACTTTGTTTCCGGATGTGCAGGACAACACAGGTGAAACGGGACCTGCGCACGCAATGAGCATGGAAAAAGAAATGAGGTGAAAATCATCTCTTCTTAGTCTAGGTTTTCTCTTGAACACTAGGACTAGATTTGCTTCCAGCAATTTCTTTTCAAAAAAAAAAAACTTATTCATTTTCATTAAAAGGAAAAAAAAATCTAGAATAGGTTTCTTTTGGAATCCTAGGATAGTTTGAAAAAGCAACAAAAAAAATATATTTTTTTTGAAAATCCTTTCGAAAAAAATCCTTTTTGAAAAAAAAGATTTGCAAAAGTTTCTAAAGAAAAAGAAAAAAAACATTTTTGGTGGAAACTTTGGATTTCAAAACTCAAACATTCTTTAAAGGCTTTTCCACCATTCTTTGATTTTTGGCCAGCTTTCAAAGTCTGTTTTAAAAATTCGATTGCCAAAAAAATAGTGAACGAAAAAATCTGAATTTCTGGCTAGACCTCCATTTTCAAACCATCTTTCAAACGACACTATTTTTTTGAAAAAAGTCCAAGTATAAAATTTTTAAAAATTCGCAAAGTGTAAGGGGGTCAGATAGACCCAGATTCGAGATTTTTCAAATTTTAAAAAGCAATTCTGAGTAATCCGTGAATTTGTTTTGACTAAAAATTATGGAGTTTGAAAGCTAATCTCATTGGATTTATTTCCCTTATTTTCCCAAATTTGTAAAAGTCATTTGATACTTTTTCAAAGCGAACAACCGACAAGGGGTCAAAATTCCAGATCTGACCCTCTAACATTCAAAACTCTCTAAAAATTTGGTTGAAAGAGTAAAAATTCCAAAAAAATATTCTTTGAAAAGGTAATTGAAAAAGGAATCTACTCACCAAATTTCATGATAATTGGATTCCTATTTTGCTAGAGAACTGATTGTAATTTTTGTAGTCTGCTGAAAAAAAAAGAACAAAACCCTAGAATTGCATGAACCCTACGTTACACCTTTAGGGTTACAACTTAAAGACCACATGTGGGCAAACCTTGACTTAGTCAAGTCTAGCACTTAGCTGATGAGTTGGTCACCTTGTGGGCCACTCACCAAAAGAAAACCCCAATTGAAGAAAATGGGCTAAAATCAATTTTTAAATACGAACTGAACCCGAATTCGTTGTCGTACTACTGGGTGCTTTCAACCTCTTGGTTGGGATAGCTGAGAGGCAGGAATCACTTTCAGTCAGTCGTATGACGAATTTTCTTCTTGAATTAGAACTTAAAATGAAAAATCTAGTCATCTGATTCATAAGAACCATCTGATTAACAGGGCCTTAGCCTTGTCTGGCTTGGCTACACCAACCCAAGGGTTGGGTGGTGTATGCAAGGAAGGAGGTCACTTAGACCTTAATTGGTTTGGCATTGGGAGCCACTCCCAAGGAAGCAAGTCACCTCGCCAGAACCAACTTCTCCCCCCACTTCCACTCTTATAGCCACAATGGCTAATCCAAGACCTGGACCTACACCGGGTCAGGACATTGATAATCTAGACTCTATGGCTCGTCTGGAAGGGTTGGTGGTAAATCTGAGGAGCGGCATCGGCAGAGCATGGATCGTATTTTAACGGCACTTGATAGGATGCAGTACCCACCGCAAGGAGAACAACTACAGGATTTCTACAACCCTACTTTACCAATCGTCGCACCTTTAGTCAGAATTCCCACAGGCAGAGATGCATTTGATCAGCACTCACTTCTATGGGAACTCAAGCGAAGATCCGTTCTAGCACCTAGAGGATTTGAGTTGACTCGCAAAAATGATTCGACCCACGAATATTGATCTTGGGATTGTTTTAATGAAGCTTTTCCCATTTTCTCTGAGGGACAAAGCTTCATACTGGTTTAAGACCATTGGGAAGCTGATTGGAACCTGGTCAGAATTACGACGTGAATTCCTGCAAAATTTCTTCCCAATCGGTCGAACAAATGCGATGCGGCGGGAAATCACCACTTTCTTCCAAGGAGCTGGGGAGAAGTTACATGAAGCCTGGGACCAATTTCACGACCTTCACTAGAAATGCCCGCACCATGGTATACCTAGATGGCACCTAGCTCAAATCTTTTACCATGGGCTGGATGACACACATCGGTATATGGCCGATGCATCTAGTGGCGGTAATTTCCTCACAAAAGATGAAAACATTGCATTTGAGTTGTTCAAATCTTTAGCGGAGAACTCGATGAATGTCGCGTCCATTAACTAGTTCCAACAGCTTGGTCAACAGCAAGTTGGTGTCCATGATGATCACACCGAGTCTATTCGAGCCAACATGGATATCATCGTCAAGCAGCTAGATAGAATAAACCTATTGAGAAAATGATTTACCATATTAGTCAGGGTCAATCTGACATGAACTCTACCACTTCAAGACCCTCCTATGCACCCCGAGCCCTTCCTACTCGAGTTAATCTACTCACTCGGGATGCATCCTCTCCTTATTTACGAGATCCCACATATCAGGATCCCGTAAACAATCCAGATCTGGCACCTTACGATTAGGGTTACGCACCACCTGCAAATTATAACATGTCTCCCATTGACCGATATACGTCTCAGACAACTTTGGCCTACGAGGACGTCAGTGTTATCCAAGGATACGGGCGTAATAACCTATATTCAGAGACATATAACCCTGGTTGGCACCAGCATCCGAACTTCTCCTGGTCTAGTAACTCACAAAGACCACATCACGATCCACACAAACCGACCAGGCAACAGCCATTCTCGCATCAGCAGCAACCTAGTTCTTAATAAGCTGCACGAAGCTGCCAGTCACCCTCAAAAGCGAGCTAACCCTTTGGAGGAACTGAAAGAGGAGCTGCAAAAATCGATGAGGAAGTCTACACAGGATAGCTTGTAGATAATGAAGGCAATGGCTGACCAGATATAGACTATACAGAACATGCAAAACCAGCTATTGCAGGAGCATAAGACTCAAGGAGCCTTGCCCTCCCAACCCGTCCCGAATCCTTGATATGTGTAGAACCAAGGTGCCTCGCCTAGGTTTCAGGCACCACAGGGACAGGCACCCCCTGCACCACCTGCTTATGCCTAAGGCCAGCCGCTTTTGATGCAGAACCCTGCATACTCTGCCCCTTCCGCTCCCCCACCACCTCATGGACAGCAAGCTGATGCAAATGCTATCTCCTTAAGGAGGAAAAGGAAGACATTCGACCCACAACATAGGCAGGTGGGTCCAGATTTTTCCCACCCTTCGTCGCAGGCGGGTTTGACCCCTTCTTCATCTCAAGAGCCACCTATGGTAGATAAGGGTAAGAGGCCACTTGACCCTGAGATTCTCGTCCCTTTTCCTGAGGCTCTGACGCTGAATGTAGTAAGGAAAAAGGACACACGGAATTTTGAGGACATAAAATCAATGTTCAAGGAAGTACATATTCAGGTCCCCCTCGTCGAGGTAATCGATCACATCCCCACTTTCACTAGGTTCTTCAAGGACTATTGTACCTCGAAGCGAGAACCTAGAATTGTACGACAGGCGGTACTGTCGAAAGAGGCTAGCACCGTGATTCTAGCCGACTTGCTGCCAAGAAAGAAAGACCCTGGTACCCCACTCATATCCTGCTTCTTGCAGAATTCTCCATTTGATCGGGCCCATCTCGATCTGGGCTCGTCCATCAACCTAACTCCCACTGCCGTATTTGATCAATTTTGATTTGAGGAGTTAAAGCCCACCTCGATCACGATTCAGCTGGTTGATAGATCAGTCAAAACACCGAGGGGGGTGGTTGAGAACGTGATCATGAAAGTCTGCAGGTTCTGCTTTCCAGCAGATTTTTTCATTCTCGATATGGAAGTTCCTCCTAATCTCCGAGATGCACCGATTATTTTGGGTCACCCATTTCTAGCGATAGCTGAAGCGAACATTGATTATTCATCTAGGTGTATGGAGATAGCCCTAGGTAATGAGCGACTTTGACTTGACATATTCAGGGCAGCAAAGAATTTTGACTGTGATCGAATAGAGGAGGATGTGAAGATGAAGATTCGGCATACTGTGGTAACATTGGGCACCTTTGTGACGACCCAATGTCTCATTCGTCTACACTATTAAGGTTCTTGGACCTCAATCTACACAGGACTGAGACCACTGCAGTACACATATGTCCCTGAGGATCTAACTGTTTATGGTGTGCTTCTGACCATAGCACCCCTGAATCCAGCTATCTTGCTCCACACATTGCTGAATCACCCCTATTGTTGCAGGAAGACGTGACCACAGCTAACGGGTTTCCCATTAACGTAGACACAACCAATTATTTCACAGGAAGCGAATAAGTGGGAATTCATGTGCATACGGATCAGCAGATTCCCACCCTCAAGTGTGCTTCTCTGACTCCCATTTTTGACTCTGACCCACCCATGATTGAATTGAAGCCCTTACTTGACTCACTTAAATATGTGTTCTTAGGCGAAAGTGAGACATACCCAGTCATTATTAATGCCCACTTAACCCAAGAACAGGAGCATCAATTGATTTCTACGCTACAAGACCATAGGGCTGCTATAGGGTGGAGTATTGCTGATCTACGTGGTATTCGCCCCTCGTATTGCACTCATCACATTTACACGGATGAGGGGGTGAAACCTTCGAGGCAACCTCAAAGTCGGCTAAACCCGAATATGCTAGAGGTTGTTAAGAAGGAGATCATCAAATGGCTGGATGCAGGTATTGTATACCCAATCTTAGACAGCCAATGGGTGAGTCCAATCTAGATAGTGCCCAAGAAAGTAGGACTCACCGTAGTAAAAAATGTTAAGGGCGAATCCATCCAGACCCACACTACGACATCTTGGCAGGTCTGCATCGACTATAGGAAACTGAACACGGCTACCAAGAAGGATCACTTTCCTTCACTTTTCATAGACCAGATCTTGGAACGGCTAGCCAAACGTAGTTTCTTTTGCTTTCTGGATGGATACTCCAGGTATAATAAAGTAGCGATTAGCCTAGAAGATCAAGACAAGACTACATTCACATGCCCCCTTGGAACATTCGCTTTTAAGCGGATGCCCTTTGGCCTTTGCAATGCACCAGTGACATTTCTGCATTGTATGATGGCCATCTTCTCTGACATGATTAGGGACTATGTGGAGGTATTCATGGATGACTTCTCCATTTTAGGAGATGAATTCACATCTTGTCTTGATAACCTCACCAAGATCCTGAAATGGTGTATTTAGGTAAACCTAGTACTATGCTGGGAGAAAAGCCATTTCATGGTGAGGAATGGCATAGTACTAGGGCACAGGATCTCTAAAAATGGACTCGAGGTCGATCGAGCTAAATCTGAGATTATTTCCCACTTACCGCCACCTAGCTCGGTTAAGTAGATCAGATCATTCTTGGGTCACGTTGACTTCTATCGGAGATTTATACATTATTTCTCAAAAATTACATGACCTTTGACAAATCTCCTTGTTTCCGATGCCCCATTTGAATTACTCACCTCGTCTCTCAATGCCTTTGAGACTTTACGAAGTGTTGTCTATGATTCCTTGATTCTCCAACCACCTGACTGGTCGCTTGATTTCGAGATGATGTGCAATGCTTCTGATTTTTCCGTCGGTGCCATTTTAGGCCAGCGTCGAGAAAAACAATCATTTGTCATATACTATGCTAGCAAGACGCTGAATGAGGCTCAATGCAATTACACTGTCACCGAAAAAGAACTGCTAACAGTAGTATTCGGGTTGGAGAAATTTAGATCATATTTATTAGGGTCCAAAGTCATCATTTTCACTGACCACTTTGCCCTCCAGCATTTGTTTGCAAAGAAGGATGCCAAACCATGGCTTATTAGATGGATCCTTCTATTGCAGGAATTTGATATCGAAATCCACGACAAAACTGGAAAGCAGAATGTTGTGGCAAATCACCTATCCAGACTGGACCCAGACCACATTCCCTATTCCCTGCCTATCCATGAGCAATTTCAAGATGAATCTCTTTTGGCAATTCATTCTGTTGAGTTCCCTTGGTACGCGGATATCGTGAACTATCTTGCCACAAGCAAGATTCTCGCGAACCTATCCAAGGAATTGAAACTCAAATTCACTGCGGAGGCCAAATTCTACCTCTTGGATGACCCACTGCTCTTTCGCATTGGAGCGGATCAGATTATTCGAAGATGCATCCCAGATTTTGAGATCCCTAGTGTGTTATCTTTTTGCCATAATGATGCTTGTGGTGGTCATTTCTCAGGATGCAAAACCACTCCAAAACTTTTGTAGTTGGGATTTTTCTGGCCAACCATTTTCAGAGATACACACGAATATGCCCAACACTACAAACGATGGCAGGCAATCGGTTCTATGACCAGGAGAGACATAATGCCACTCCAGCCCATCATGGTTGTAGAAGTGTTTGACGTCTGGGGCATCGATTTTATGGGCCCTTTTCCGAACTTGCATGGCTTTGAGTACATATTACTAGCCGTCGACTGTCTCGAAGTGGGTCGAGGCCATCTCGATGAGATGGGTTGACCATAAGACCGTCATTTCCTTCGTACGACAGTACATCCTCGCAAGATTTAGAATACCCCACGCCCTGATTAGCGATGGGGGAAGCCACTTCATCCATGCCCACTTTAGGTCATTATTAAAGAAATACAAGGTACATCACCGTATAGCCACCCTGTATCACCCGCAGACCAATGGGCAGGCTGAAGTGTCTAACCGTCAGATCAAGCTGATTCTCTAGAAGACGATTAGACCAGATAGGAAGGACTGGTCCAATAAATTAGCTGATGCACTCTAGGCATATCGGACCATGTACAAGGCCCCACTCAGAATGTCACCATATCGCATGCTATATGGCAAGGCCTGTCACCTTCCTGTAGAGCTGGAACACCGCACCTTTTGGGCAGTGCGAAAATGTAACATTGACCTCGATGCTGGAGGTCAAGAACGGAAACTCCAGCTCAGCGAATTAGAAGAGATCCAGCGGGAGGCCTATGAGAATGCATTGATATACAAGGATAAGACCAAGGCCTTTCATGACCGCCACATCTGGAGGAAAGCATTCACGCCCAACCAACAAGTCTGGTTGTTTGATTCGTGACTTAAACTATTCGCAGGGAAGCTCAAGTCAAAGTGGACTGGCCCGTATGTTGTGACTTAGCCTTATCCTAATGCGGCAGTCCAGATTATGGACCCAAAATCTAGGCATATATCTACGGTAAATGGCCAGCGTCTCAAGCTATTTTTGGCCTAGAAACCTCCTCCACCTAACGAGATTATTCATCTTATTGAGGACGTGTGATTAAATTCTTGCCCAGCTGGAGGCGTTAAACTCAGAACATATAGATAGCATATCCCACATTCCACCATCTTCTATACATAACCATTTTTATATATAGCATATTTTTCTTCTAGCATATTTTCTTTCCACAAATTGCACACTGATAGGTTCGCCGGTGTTGGATATATAATTTTAGGAGCAATTACAGGTGCTTTCTACCCATTCTCTCTCAACTGTATCTATTTTCTTTTATATTCAAGCATGAGGACATGCAAGAACTTAGGCATGGGGGGGTAGATACAACAAAACTAAAAATTTTTATGCCAACATTTAGGAAAACTTCGGAACTACATGTAAAACGTACTTTAGGACCCTAGATAAAAGAACAACTGACTCCACCTCCAATGTTCGTATTGGAGCTAGAAATCGTCCGCAATAGCCACTTCCGACTCACTCACTCTCATCTTCTAAATTTAGGGTCAAGCTAAATGTAACCCAATAAGGGAAATTTCATGAAGCATGAATATAAGAGGTTACTTGTTTATAGCATATATACATATTGCATTCATGAATAAGATTATTTTATTAAGAGAATTTGATAAGTAGATTTTCTCTTTCATATTATGTTAGTAAGATGATTTGTCGTTGTAGGAACAAAGTGGTGGGAAACCACTTAACAAAGCAATTAAAATTAAAATTAAACGACCCACAGGAGAGCAGGTCGTGTCCACAGGGAGGCAATGGCTTAGTTAAACTCTCAATTAGGTCAAAATCAAGTTCGCTAAACTATTCGCTAGATCGAATAATGCCTGTGTAGCTTTGAAAGTAAACCTTAAATTTATGGAGAAGTCAAGGGGTGTTAATGTACTTTTTACATCAGAAAATTAACCATGTGCAAGTGTATGCCATGTACTATTCACTTGGATGCATATGAAAATGTCATTCAAAATTAAATTCAATGCACATAGAGATGAATAACAAGGTTTAACAGTTCTCTAAAAGCATGAGCATGAAGGCATAAATTTACCATAATAAATTAATGATAAATCAAAATCCATTTTCGTGGCAATGGCATGAAATGTAATTATTAATAGAGGATGAAACAGGGGATTAGCTTCGGGTGGAGCTTGCGTACAGATGAAGGAGAGATGGAAGGCGAGTTGGCGACCAGAGGTAGCCCACCCCGATCTGCACCTGACAATGGTGGCGGCTCGATGGATGGTGGTCGGAGCTGACCTAATGGAGGAAAGAAGTGGCGGTGGTGGAGGTTGCTGCTACTGGATGCGTGTGCTGTAGGCGCATGGAGGGGCAACACGCGGGCACTGCAGGTGTGCAGTTGTACGCGGGGCGTGGGCGTGTGGAGGGGCAGCACTCTATGGGCTGCACAGGCATGCATGGGCGGTCTGTTGGCGCCGGTTGCAGGTGTGCAGGGAGGCGATGGAGTGCAGGTGCTGGGTCATGGTGAAGGCAAGGAGGCATGGGCATGTTGGGTGAAGGCGCTCGGTGGGGTCTGATGGAGCAGAGGGGCTGCTGGCATGCGGGCGAGGGCGTGCAGGTGCTAGAGTGTGTGCTGGAGGTGAAGGTGTGGGCATGCAGGCACTGGCATGGGTTGCTAGCTGATGTGAGGGTGCACAGTGGTTGGGCCACTTGGCAGGGTTGAGGTGCAGGCAGGAGGAGTTGCAGGGACACTTGGTGGTGTGACCTGTCACCCCACACGCCCATGGTGGTGGAGTCGCACTGCAGCTGTGGGATGCTAGTGGTATGGAATGGATGAGAAGCAAGGTTCTCTATGCACACAGTGAGGAACAAAGGGGTGGTGGCCTCCCTTTGAATGGCAGCCCTTCTCTTTTGTAGCCACGGCTACAAAGATTTGAAATTCAAAATCCACCATAGAATCAATGCTGATGTGCAGGAGGAGGAGGCGGAGACAAAGGAGTTACCTGCAAAGGAGAAGAAGAAAAAAATAATAAAATAATTAGGGTTATTTATACATAACTCCTTAACTTCTATGTTAATTAAAATAGTGCACCTAATTAATTAACTAATTAAATGTTTGCAACCCTAGGTTAATTCTAAATGCATTAATTATGCACTTAAGCTAAAAGTATGAATTAATTTATTTGCATCCTAATGTATGCTATCTAAATGTTAAAATTAACTTAATATCTAGACACTTAAATACTTAAATAGCCCACAAATATGGGCTAATCAGAATGCATTAGGGATTTTATGCTCTAATTGATTCCTGTAATCTGGAATCCAGTACAACTTTTCACACATGTAGAATTTGCAATTGATTCATGGTGAAGGCTAATAAACGTCTTTAGTCTATCAAGGAGAAGCAGTGCTTCTTCTCCTGAACCCCTGGACAATGTTTTGGGAGTCAGGCAAATTTTCCTCCAAAAATCTACTAAATAGTGTGAGATGAGAGTACAGTATACTGGTGCGCTAAGG
Source organism: Thalassia testudinum (assembly GCA_037157565.1). Classification (NCBI taxonomy): domain Eukaryota; kingdom Viridiplantae; phylum Streptophyta; class Magnoliopsida; order Alismatales; family Hydrocharitaceae; genus Thalassia; species Thalassia testudinum. Next base: position 127,698,353 of record JAZHRO010000031.1, read on the forward strand.
TTAGTTCAAGGAATCTGGAGTCCTAGATAATCAGGTGTTGACACTCTGAGTTTAGACAGTTTTCGCTTACGGCTCCTGTGTATACATTTTCGTGCAAAATACTGAGAGCCACCAAATAAGGCAAATACACGGAAAGCGACTTCTCATAAAATTGGGGCTAAGGTGGATGGTTACGACCATTCTTTACGGAATCCTCAGTTGAAGGAGGGTATTGATGCCAAGGTCAGAAATACACCATCCTATCTGTCTCTCCCGGTGCTGTGAGTAGGCACTTCCACCAAATAAGCCACCCAATGTCTCTTGAATACCACCAATCCCTAATAATGCCTCCTCAATAAAGTTCATGGATGTATGCTAGTTATGTTATGTTGAAAAAGAGAAAAAAAAGAAAGTGAAAAAAAATGAAATGAAAAAAAAATGATGAAAAGAAAGAAAAATTGAAAAAAACTTGAATATTTAGTTTAGTTGCATTGAGGCAATACCACCAAATATGGCCTTAACCCACCTTATGTTTCTGACTGCCTGAATACTTGTTGAGGAATTCCAACTTAGTGTTAAGTTTATGAGAACTCAATTAAAGTGTTAATGCCAAGTGAGACCACCGAATATAGATCATATACATGAATTTGGTGAGATTGTGTGCTCTAAGAAAAAGAAAGGAAAGAAAAAAAAAAAGAAAAAGAGAAAGAGAGAATGAATACAAAGGAAACAAAAGAGAGCATAGTTTTTCTCATCTTTCTCTGAGTTGAGTTACTTAATAATTTGGGAATCTAGACTCTATAGTACTAATCTCTATGTAGCACTAGTCGAGAGTGACCCACCAAATATATAATCTTTTCCCTCAGAGATTCTCTACCTAAGCCTAAAGCTGGGGTGAAATTCATAGAATATCTTGAATACCTCGAGGGATGAAGTCTGCCTATCCCGCTAGAATTTTACCTGGGGTCAAGTACAGGCTTTAAAGGTGAATCAGTTTTTCACTCGAATCCGTTGCAAAAGCGACATAGCCGCACTTTCACGATTATCTAGATTTCTAGAGCAGCATAGGATGAAAATAAAAATGACAAAAATCTCTAGGCATATGCTTGATAAAGTAATCAATCCCTAAAGTACCCTTCTGTGAATAATTTAGTCTTGCAGTCACTAGCAACTAGCAAGATTTAGGCATGGGGGTATGATTGCGCAGCAATCATACGTCCTAATTGACCAAAATTAGGCTAGGACTGGCATAAGTTAGGGTAATTCATGCATGCATAAGCATTATCTGCATTTTTACTGCTTTCCTTTAGCTATGCATAAAATAATGTTATAATGTCCTGATTAAGTGCATTATGTCAATTGCAGACAATAAGCTGATCAGAAGTTGGATCTGGAGCTGGATTTGAAGCTGGGTCAGGAATAATGGGCATTGCAGCAGGACTGGAGTAGAAGACTTAGATTAGATATAAGGAATAATGATGTAAGGGAGTTAAGGTATTATATTCTATTAAGTAGAAATAAAGTAGTAAAATATGAAGATCTTAGGTCCATCCTAGTCCATGGATAGCCTAGAGACTTCCCCCAAGCCTTAGCCACCCATAGATTAGGTCACCGCACCCTAGGAAACCCTAAAACCCTAGCTCGAACCCTCATCTAGATGTCTAGAAAATTTATAGGACGTCCAGAACCCTTAGCCAACTCCTGCACACCTCAAACCCACTTCTACAGTGTCATTGGATGTCCAGACACTTTGTTAGACGTCCAATCTTTGCAGAATACCCAAAACAGAACCTAGAATTCTCCCTGACTCAGATTGGACATCCAGAATTGAGGTTTGGACTTCTGATTTTTGAGTATAAGTCATCTGAACCTATATTTTGACGTCTGGAACTGCTTTCCAGTTCCTATTTTCATATTCAAGCCTTGATCTTGGATCTTTAGCTTCCTAGACCTAATTCCAACCTCATAGGACCCTAAATTAAGGTACCCTAACCCTAGTGCATCACCTCTAGACTTCCCTAAGGCACTAATTAGGTCCTCACCGAATCCAATTGACTTAGGTCAAAGTCAATTATAAGTCAATTACCAATACCTATGTCAATTGGACTCATTGAGTCCAACTAAGCTCAGATCTCAACCCACACAAGTCGAATTGGACTTAGTGAGAGTCCAATTGACCTAAGCCCAACCTAACTGAGTTATTTCACTCTCAATTAGGTTCACACCCATTCAATTAAACTTAGGTTATGTTTAATTGCAATTTCCCCTTAGCTATTAGGGTTTGCAACCCTAATTCAAGGCATACACCTACCCAAACCCCTTAGGACCTAACCTAGACCTCTTAGCCACCTAGAGCATGACCACACACACACACACACACCCATTCACGTACACACACTCCTCTAGAGTTCTCTAGAACCCTCTTGAAGTGGTGCCACTCTTAGTTGCCAAATTTAGCAACCAAGAGACATTCAATTGTTAGATCCACTTTTTGTGGATCTAAGAACCACTTCTCTCTCACTTGGCTGGCCACTCATTGGAGCTCTATCTAGAGAGTTCCACATTTCTCTAGAGAGACTCCCTTAGGTCTATAAAAAGTCCTAAGGGTTGAACATTTGCACCCATCCATTTCCTTGGCATTCATTCCAATTAAGCTAGCCACTTTCATCACAACTCCACCTCCACTAGGAGCACCACCATGAAGGCCACCATCTCCATGCCAGGATGCTAGATCATCTCCCCAACCTCTCTCCAAGGGCCTGCCTAAGCACCATTGGCCGCCCCTCCTTCTCTCAGCCACTTAAATGCCATCGGAGCCCACCTTCGAATGCCCTTCCTTTCTGCTAGATTAGTAACTTAGCTCCTCATAGTTTTACTGCTTCTATTTACTGCTTGGTAGCAGAGCTCTTTATTCTCCCCCAATGATGCATGGAAAATCCCCCCATAGATTCTTGTATGCAATCATTTTCTGGTAGGTAGATTTACATTTTCAAGCATTCCTATACAAGCTTTCCTCTGCATGCCATGTTGCAAACACTTCTTTGAATGAATGAATAAAAGATATATTTTTATACATATTTCTATGTTTGAAATCACCATGAGCTTATTCGTTGCCATCTTTTTTGTGTGATTCAAGTTGCCTATTTTTCACTTATATATGTATTTTGCAACAAGCTTGTCGGTTCCGGAAAATATAGAAGACCTAAGTATAAATGCATTTTCTATAAAAAGCCACCACATACTAGAATTGTGCACACCGAAACTCACACTTTCACTTTTGTTATCTATCTAACACACGCGCACATAATCAAAACTCATAATAGAAGTGACAAAATTTTAATCCGAAGATTGGAAACTAGCATGCGATTTTAAATAAAGTAGTGCGATAAAAGATCGATTTCAGATTTGCACAAACGCCTCCTAGAGACGAACGATCGGGACTCAAAGTCTTGTTACTTTTACAAAATCATTTTTTTGATGAACGTTTTTACGTGACTTTACTACGAATTCCGATCAGTTATAATGCGCGAAAATACCTTTACGTTAGCCAACACCATGCACTAAAGCATTGGAAGCTATGATCAAAATGATTGATGAACTTAATAGTTCTCTATTGGATTTTCTCTAAAGTGTTAGGGATAGGGTCATGGGTGAGTTTTTTCTTGGTAAGTTGCCGAGGTAGAGGATGAAATTTGTGGTTGTACTAGTCAAATCTTGGAATGATTCTCAAGATGAACCCTCTTCAGGAGAGCCATTGTCTGAACCCGCTCAGGTGCCTATTGGAGGGGATACATATTCTGAGATTGGAGATGACCAGACTGGTCTAGAGCAACCATTTGAGGATGAACCGATTGATTCACCCAAGATCCCCATGTCAGGAAACGAAGAAAATTATGTCTCCTTGGATCATGAAATGATTTATGATTTTGTGACATGTATAAATGAGGATCATCAATTCTTTGACTCTGAGGGTGAAGAATCTTTAGGTGAAATCTCACTTAAGCATAACGAAAATGATTTTACTTAGAAAAATGGGCTTGAGGAATCTGATGAACCATTTGACATCCTGAAAATAGAAGAATTTTATTTTGGTTGGGGTTAACTTGGAGTATTCAAATCTTGCTGATTCAATCAGTGACCCCATTTCTCATCCGTGTGTCGAAGAGCTGACTTCTGAGATCATTGTGCCCAAGTCAATCTTGATTCAACCATGATTTCTGGACTTGGGAGAATTATATTGGGTGAATGATATGCTAGAGGTCCCAGAGCCTGAGCTCGTGATGTTGGAGGATAGAATTGTTGAAATAAAAATTTGGGAGGTCAATTATGAGGGAATTACGATTTTGGATCTAAGGGTACCTATTGAACTGAAACCACCTACCTTGTATCAGGACCCTTATGATATCATTCACATGAGACCCAAGCCTGGAATAATTGGCTATCTTGTTGAGTTGACCAATAAGTGGACACTCGATTTTAATGAATCAGATAAACACGTTGTCCGACACTTTGTTGTTGGGTTGCACACCACAAAACCAGAGGCCCAACCCCACAAACTTATTAATCTTAGGTTCTGGGTAATTTTCATCTAGAACCTTAGAACCACTTGACCCTGGGGCATGGGTCTGCATCATAATCTGGTCCATGTCTGTGGACTATTTTTGCTGATGGGTTTCAGGATCAACCTTTTGATTTTGATTCTGACCCGCACTTGTGAATTCCCAACTTCTTCATTGTAAGTATATTATGCCTAGCTAAAGGCATTAAACTTAGAGCATGTGTATACTCTCTTCTGTCTGCAGAGTTGACCAAGTTGTCACGAAATTCAGGTGATATTCTGTTTACTCTACCCTTTTCATGCCTCTATTTTTACAATGAGGACATTGCATCATTTATGCATGGGGGCATGGATACTTTATCCTGAAATCATTTTGTTAACTCCATAGAATTTCTTTTAGTTTCTTTTTTTAAAAAAGAAAAACCAAAAAGATAAAAAAAAAGAAGAAAATAGAATTAGGAGAGGAGAACTTAGGCTTTTACACGTTATTAACTTTTGGAAATGATACAAGAGGACATAAACACTTAGACTCTTGAGGTCTTAGGGTTTAATTAACTCGGGTGTTCAATTGAATGTGGACTTAGTCTCGAGTCCTCACCAATTAAAATTCATTTTAATTTGGTAAAAAAATTGGGATGATAAGTATGCAACTTATCAACCCGCCCTCTAATTTGGGGGGACTTTAAGCCGAAGCATCTACACACTTTTTCTTGCACTAACTCACTTTTCGGCGATTTCTTCAGAAATTGGGTAAATAATGAACTATCTAGGATGGTTTGGCTGGCAAGTTGCTGGTGGTAATAGCTCATCGGTCGGTTGTTCAGAGCCCAGCCACAAGACCATTTTCGTCGTACTGCCTTTAGGTAAATCTTAGATCAGCGAAGCCACCTACTTAAAAAAAATAGAAAAAGAAAAAAATAGAAAAAAATAGAAAAAGGAGAAAATAGAAAAGAAAATAATAAAGCCACACTTCACTGCATGAGTATGGCTGGCAAGTGGTCGTGGGTAACAACTCATTGGCCGGTTGTCCAGAGCTGAGCTCATAGAAATGCAAAATAATTTCCAAAGCACTTAGGGACGAAGCAAGAAAGTAGAATAAACCAGGGAGATATACACTGAGTTTGCCCTTTTGTTGACCCCATAAATAAAAGTAGGGAGAAAGCTACCAGTCGAAAAGATAAAACTTTAGGCAAGGTTACCTAGGGTCTAGAAACCTGAAGTCTATTTCAACGGTCACCTAGTGAGTCTTACACTATTTTCACAAGATGCTTAGCACTTAGAGTCCTTTTCGAGTCTTGTGTTGGTTGGGTAGCTATAAAAAGTTACCCTGACACTCTCAAACTCCAAAAACTCCAAAAAATAAGAAATGATGAAGAAAAAAATGTATCTTCCCTTTTCAAATAAGGTGAGGACTTGGGCAGTCTGCATTCTGGCAGGCACCCGGGTACTATTGAGTTTTCGTTGTTTAGGACCTTAGTTGAAATTTTCTATGGTTAATAAACAACTTAGGCCTAAGCGATCTACTCCTAATTTTGATTTTATACGTAATATGTAGTTTAATTTCACTAGGGACTAGAAAAAGATAGGCATAGGGGTAAGATATAGGCACAATTATTGAAGATAAAATGACTATTCATGCATGTTCCTAGGCTTAGTTTGCATTTCATGTTATAAATAATGCATGGCATGCATCATTCTACATTTAGAGTAGTTGTATATATTTTAGCATAATTAGGTCCTTTTTATGGTCTGAAGAGAAGAGGATTTATTTCTGGGCATCGAATGGATGATTGGACTGTACGGATCTGATCAGGATGACAATCGAAGGCTAACACCTTCGAAATCGTCTTGATTGGAGTCCCGTCGCATCATATGAAGTCCAAGGAAGACCAACAGCAAGGAGGGCAATGCGACATCGTTACGGGCTTCGGATGGAAAGTTCGACCATACGGATGGATTTGGAGCAACGATCACAGTACCAAAACGTGGAAACCAACTCGATCCAAGTGCCGTGGCACCCTCTACAACATAAAGAAGAATGGACATCCCAGATGGTGCCACGTGGTGCCATCCAAATTGCCCAACACCGGCCAGTAGGCCTAGCACCACCTCCTCATCATCGCTGACCTTGCACCATAGCCGTTTGATCAAGATCGAACGGTTGAGGTTCCATCTCCACCGCATGCGTTAAGACGTCCACGCGACGATCTGGACATCTTGGCATGTTGGTTGGGGAGAGGCACTCTCAAAGGAGGGGCGTAGGTTCGAATTCCTGCAACCCCCTCAATTTCACAATTTTGCAGCCACCAACATAGCCAGCGCATGCAGCAGCAACAATGCCAGCGCACAGCGACAGCTCAGCGCCCACAGGCACAGCATAGTGCCAGCACGCGAGTGCATGCCTGCTTGACAAAGAGAGCGATGCATGGGTCAGCAGAGCATGAGTAGCGAGGACACGCACGGATCTTCAATAATAGCTCGAGTGACCTTTAGTGACATTTGCAACTGTCACTAAATGGTCTGCGTAGTGCATGCGCCAACCATGTCAATGAAGAGGTGTGGATCTTTAGCGACAGCTCGAGTGGCCATTAGTGACGCTTGTAGCTGTCACTGAATGTTTGTGCACTGGATTCTCTTCTTCCCATTCATTATATAAAGCCTGCACACCCCCTCACCAAACCATCTCTACCTACTCTACTCCCACCTACTTCTAAGCTCTAGCAAGCCTACCAACGCTCCATTAGAGCTTACTCTCAAGCCCCCAAGGCTCCTATTAGTGTAGCGAACCTTTTCCTCACCAAATATTCCTCCATCTTACCATCCCCATTCATAGGTCACCTTGGAGACATCCTCCCACCTCCTCCCGATAGCATATCATCTCCACCTTCTCACATCCATTCCAGAACCATGCTAAAGCTTTCCTCTACCTGACATCCCCTTGGATCTCACCTCCGTCATCAAACTCCTCACCTCCTTCATTTGAGCTTCTTGCAGGCGTCGTCGTCTCACTGAGCAGCTGATTCGGGAGATTTCTTCTCACCTCCCTCTCTCTTTATGCTTTACTAGATTATTGTAATAGACATTCATGATATATATCATATTTTTTCCATATCTCTAGTGATTTATTCTGCTTGTCTTCTTCCTTCAAAAACACAAAAAAAAGAAACAAACTTTGAAATACCAAAACAAACTAAACGAAGCACGATTTTCAATTAAAGTAAACATCGCCTCCTTGTGTTCGACCTGTGACTCGGTTGGATTTTTGGTATAAATTTTATTTGATCACAAGTTTTTCAACTACAACAACGGGTTACTCATAACCCCGATTTCAAACTCGTGAAACCCGTGCGATCATTTTGGCACCGTTGTCGGGGAAGTAATGTTGTTTGGTTTTTATTGCATTTTTCCAAGTTAGTTACATATTTCTCTAACCTATCCTTCTTCTTCAATTTATTGTCTTGTAGGAAATCGATTGTGGAGCCGAGGGTGGTAGATTGGAGTAAATTGCAGGTGGAGAATTTTGCAAGTTTCCCCATACTTCCCCACCCACTAGTTCATTTCACCACAGTAATAACTCAAACCCAAACCAACTTAGGTGGTTTTTATAAACCCTAGGATAGACCTGGTTGTTTGTTTGTCACCTCCACCCATCTCACCCCCGCATATATTAAAAAGAAAAAAAATACTCTTCCCTTGTGGGATTTTCTAAAAAATACACACATTTACACCCACAACTCTCAACATAAGCCACTCCACTCCACTTTGATTCTACAACTTAATCGAGATCTGACCTGTGGATCCGGTACACCTTAACTCAACACACAAATAAGTGAGTAGAAATCTACTTAGGTTAAGACTTTTTGTGTGCCTTAATCAAGTGGTGCAATAGGCCAGTTGCTTGAATTGTTTAGGTCGCACCACTCAATCTAAAACTAATCCATCAAGTAGCTTGCCACATAAGGTTGATTCTTAGGGCTGAACCAAGCACTCCACATTATTTTTTATTTTTAAAGGAACATATCATCACCCGTGTTTTCAAAACTTGAAGTGTTCTACTAAACCTTGATTGAACCAAACTAAGAATTAAACCCTAAAAGCTACTAAACAAGGTTAAAATAAAAAAGACACATCATCAAATAACCTTGTCTATAAACCTTGGTTGTGCACGCACACACATTTGAATCAATCATTAAGGGCACAACCTATCTTAAGGACCCATCACATTCCAAGAGCACAAGTCCACTTGGTTGCTTCAACTGCAGTCCATACTTGCAATCATCAACCCACGTAGGACCAATTGGACTCAGTGAGAGTCCAATTGACCTAAGCCGAACATAATTTAGTTATTTCATTCTCAATTAGGTTCACACTCATTCAATTAAACTTGTGCTAAGTTTAATTGCATTTTCTCCTTAGCAAATTAGGGTTTGCAACCCTAACTTGAGACCTACCCTATCCTAAACCTATTAAGGCCAAACCTAGCTTACTTAACCCCCTAGGTCACAACCACACACACTCATTCACGCACTCCCACACCACCTAGAGTATTCTAGGCCCTTGCAAAGGTGGCGCCACTCTTGGTTGCTAAAATAAGCAACCAAGAGATATTCAAACTGTAGATCCACTTTTGGTGGATCTAAGAACCACCCTCTCTCACTCTTTGATGGCCACTCTTGGATCTCTCTCTAGAGAGTTCCATACTTCTCTAGTGAGTCTACCTTAGATGCATAAAAAGACCTAAGATGTGGCCATTTGCACCCATTCAAGTTTGGCTCCATTATTCCACCTTCCATAGCATAGCTTCACCTCCACACCTCCACCTCCACAAGCTCTCACAATGGCCAGCAGCAGCTCCACACCAAAAGCTTGGATCTCCTCCGCCTCACCTCTCCAAGGGCCGACCTAACCCCCATTGGCTTGTTGTGAGAGCTACGGAGGTCAGATTGAGGCAATTTTTACGTCGTTGGGCTACCAATGTCGATTTGGATCCATCTGTATGGTTGGATTTCTCATTTGAGACCTGTTTCAATATGCACTTGTCCACTTGGCCATTAAACATTAATTATAAGCAATCTAAATGTAACTATTATACAATATGCATGCATACTCCTAGGCCCTTGAGATTGACTCTAATTAAAGTAATTAACATTATTATACGTAGAGTCATCACCACAATACAAGGAGAGTCCCTGCAACCAAGGTGCAAAACCTATGTCAGATGATGTCCATCTCGCAGACATGAACAACATAATACAAGCCTTGGAGATCCTTACTAATTTCCATGTCAGCACCTCGAGATGAATGGAATCGACCATTATCAGATCTCTACAACATCTGCTCCACCCATGATCTCACCAATGGCAACATTCTTGAGGACCAATTCAACGCCTCAACAACTAGCGAAAGGGGAAAATTGATGCCAAAATAAAGAGGATGCAATGATGGCAGTGGAAAACTTAGGTCGCATATCCCATTCTGCTGATGTGTAGCTCGGCTGCCCCCTCCCTATAGGTCATCTAATGATAGCCAAGGCTGCTGCAGCGAGGACACATGAGGAACGAGTTTTGGTGAAGAAAAATCAAGGTTTCAAGAACCAATCATCATAGCTCGCCAAATGCGTTATCAAATACAATTTATAACCAAAACACCAAGGGAGTCCTAGATCAAACACAGGGAGGCAATATTTACATTTGTTGAAATCAGTGCTTCGTTTTGCTTCTTTTTGGTGTTTTAGGATTTTGTGAAATTTTTTTCTATTTTTGAAATAAAAAGAAAAGCAAGATAACTTCACAAAGTGGAGAACAAATATGATATTTCACAATGGCATTCAATTGTCTATTACAATATGCTAAAAGATAAAAGAGATAGAGGTGAGAAGAAACCTCCCAAATTGGTTCTTTGGCGAGATGATGGCTCTTGGCAGCAGCTTGGATGAAGAGGGTGAGGAGCTGGACAACGGAGGTGGGATGCGGGAGGATGTCAGGTATAGGAATGCTTCACCAAGGCTTTGAAATGGGGATGAGGAGTAGGAGATGATCTTCTATCAGAATGGAGGTGGGAGGATGGCTCCAAGGCCTCTTATGAAGGTGGTGTGATGGAGGACGAATATTTTGTGGGGATATAGTAGCATTACACTAATAAGCGGCATTTAGAGCTTGGGAATATGCTTAAATGGAGCTTTGGTAGGCTACTAGAGCTTAGGAGTAAGTAGGAGTAGAGTAGGTAGGCTTTGGTAGGCTACTAGAGCTTTGGTACGCCGCTGCTATCCTCGTGCGTGTAGGAAATTGGTGATGGCTGCAAGCATCACTAAAGACCCACTCAGGCTACCGCTAAAGGTCAGCACCGGCCATTCACACACCCTCTCACAGCTGCTGGCATGCGCATCACGTGGCCATGTCGGGCGCATGCACTGGCATGCATTAGCTACTGCTGTCCGTAGCTGTGTGCTATGCCTTTATGTGCACGTGTAGCCATGTCTAAGTAGTGAATTAGAGGGGGCTGTGGAGATTTGAATCCGTGCCCCTCCATTGGAGGACAACATCCCAACCAATGTGCTGCGATAGGGGATTGTCATAAGGAGAAGTTCTTGAGGTCGCGGCGTGGAGGCTTCCTAACTGTTGGATGATGATCCAACGGTTAGGATTCGAAGGTGAAGATGATAAGGGGGCGCCAGCAGTCGTTGATGGTCGATGTTAGGCGACCTCGATGGTGGCACATGGCACCATCTGGGCCATCCATATTCTTCCTGTTGCCGAGGATGCCATGGTGCTTGGACAGAGGTGATTTTCACGCTATTGGACTGTGATCGTCGCTTCAGATCAATCTGTACGATCAGATCTTTTATCCGAAGCCTGTAAGGATGTCGCATTAGCCTTCTGGCCATTGATCTTCCTTGGATTGCATATGGTAATACAAGATTCCGATTAGGATGATCTCGAAGGCGTTGAACTTCGATCATCATTCTGATTAGATCTGTACATTTGGATCATCAATTTGAGACCTCGAAATAAATCTCCTTCCCTCCTAACCATAAAAACTATGTAATTAACCTAAAATATACACAACTTTTCTAAATGCAGGATGATGCTTGCTGTGCAATATTTATAACACGAAATGTAAATCTAAGCCTAGGAACATGCATGAATAGGCATTTTATCCTAAATAGTTGTGTCTACATCATACTCCCATGCCTATCTTTTGCTAGTCCCTAGAAAAATTAAATTATATGCTATGTATAAAACTAAAATCAGGGTTTGATTACTTAGGCAAGATTTGTTGATTGCTTTAGCAAATCTCAACCCTAAGACCTAGTTACAAAACTCGACAGTGCCCGAGTATCTGCCAGAAAGCAGACCACCCACACCCTCACCTTATTTGAAGAAAAAGGATGATACAATTTTTTTCTTTTGCTTTTTCATCTATTCTATTTTTTTTTATTTTCTTTTTTTGAGTTTGAGAGTTTTGAGATAACTTTTTACGGCTACCCAACCCACCCAAGTCTCGAAAAGGACTCTAAGTGCTAAGCATCTTGTGAAAATAATGAATGACTCATTAGCCGATCATTAAAATGGACTTTAGGTTTCTACGAACCTATGTGACCTTAAATGTTTCTACTTAAAGGTTTATCTTTTCCAATGGTAGCTTTCTCCCCACTTTATCTTCTTTGTGGGGTCAACACAAGGGCAAACCAAGTGTATATCTCCCCGTTTTATTCTACTTCCTCGCTTCTTCCGTAAGCGTTTTAGGAATTATTGTGCAATTTTGTGAGCAGAGCTCTGGACAATCAGCCAATGGGCTGTTACCCACGGTAACTTGCCAGTCATACTCGTGCAATAAAGTGTGGTTTTATTTTTTTACTTTCTCCTTTTCTATTTTTTTTCTTTTCTTTTTATTTTTGAGCATCATGCTTTTTTTCTAAGTAGGTGGCTTCCCTGATCCAAGATTTCCTAAAAGTAGTAGAATGATTATGGTCATGTACCGAGGCTTTGGGCAACTAGCCAATGGGCTGCTACCCACGACAACTTCCCAGCCATACTAGACTAAAATGTTCATTAGCTACCCAATTTTCGAACAAATCACTGAAAATTGTGCCAGTGTAAATAGCTGTAGATGCTTGAACTTAGAGTCCCCTCAAATCAGAGGGTGGGCTGATAAGTCATGTACTTACCACCACAATTTATTAGCCAAATTAAATAAAATTACTTGGTGAGGACGTGAGACTAAGCCCACGTTGAAGTGTACACCTAGGCTAATTAAGCTAGAAGACCTGAAGAGTCTAAGTATTTAGGTCCCAAAGTATTAATTCATAAAGTTTGCAACTCCTAATGCATAAGTTCTCTTCTCCTACTTTGTTTATTTTTATAAATAAAATAATAGGAAATTGCTGTTATGGCTAACAAAATGATTATTTCATAAGATATCCAGACCCCAATGCATAGGTAAAGAATGTCCTCATTGAAAGCATGCAGGGGAGTAGAAATGGAAGAATAGCACCTGGTTTCTGTGAGATTTTGGTCAACTGAAAACATCCTTTACACGTGCTGAGTTTAGTGCCTTCAGTTAGGTGTGGTCCTCAATCAAAAATAAGTAACATTGAGGCTACAATAACATAGTTTCTCGGCCCCTAGATATGGTTCTCAGAAAGTAAAAATGGGCTTTCCAAATAGATGATCAATGAAAGTGGCAAGTTGGTGGTGTAGAGAGAGCCCAAATGGTTTCCAATAAGAGTTTTGTTGATTTAATACAGAGAAGGTGTGGGTGGATATAGAATTTGTGCAATGGTTGGGTGAAAAAGGATGTTGAGGGTTTTGTGATGTGTCGGGGGCTTGTGGGTACTGATGTAAACACATTTACACTACTTAAAATGTCTATTTATGCATGTTCTTCAGCATAGGATTGCATTTCATGATATAAATATTGCATAACATGCATCATCTCGCATTTAGAGTAGTTTGAATAAAATGGAGGTTAATTATCTCCTTTTATGTGCTTGGACAGGGAAAACATTTTATCGGGGCCTCGGATCAAAGATCCAACCGTATGGATGTGATCAGGGCGACGATTGGAGTTCAACGACTCCAAGATCGCCCTAATCAGGCATCCGTAGCATTAGATAGAGACTGGGAACCCTAGAAGATCAAGGGCCAGGATGGTGTAAATCCGCACTTCAGATGACAAATCCGATCGCACGGATGAATTCGGATCGACAATCACAGCCCAACGACACAAAAATCGAGTCAATCCGACATCCGTGCCACCATCTACAACTTCCAGAAGATGGACGGCCAAGATGGTGCCACGTGGCGCCATCTCAGCCGCCCAAACAGCCGCTGGCATTTTGTGAAGGCCCCCGCCCGATCGCTCTCTGCCGTCAGATGGAGATCCAACGCCTGTGGCTGCCCGGCGCTTAAAACGTGCGCTCGACCATCCGTGCCCCACAGCACAGCGGTCTAGTGCGCTTACGCAAGCGCGGGGCGCGGGTTTGAGCCGCGGCGAGGGGATTGGAGGCACGGGTAATTGGGGCGAGTGGAGCGTCAGATGGAGATCGTGCGGTCGCGGGTGCCCGATAGTGCCGACGCGCGATTGGACGCCCCACGTAACGCGCGATCGCATGCGTAGGCGGGCGGGTTGCAGCGGGCGCGGATGCATTTTAAGAGATCGGATGGCTTAAAAGCACTGGACGTGCGCGAGCGTTGAGGAGCGAGCAGCCGAGGCGCGCGTGGGCACGGCGGGGATGGCCACGTCGGGGCTTTAGTGACAGATTTATCCGTCACTAAAGACCCCTTATTTATTATTTTGAAGATGTAATGTCCATTTTGCCCCCACTCCTTGCAACTATAAAAGGAGACCCCCTCCATACGAAATTCTCATCCCTTCTTTCTCCTCCCTACCCCTCTAAAGCTCAAGAGAAGCTTGTCCCACACTCGGGATGCTTCTCGCGAGATAAAGTCCAATTTTCGTTACCCTTCGGAGGTGGATCCCACGACGACGAAGGCGTGCTGCTTCGTTCCCGTTCTTCTGCTTCATCCTCCTTCGTCCCTCTTCATTCTCCTTCGTCCAGGCACCGTCCCGTCTGGCTCGTCCTCCAAGCAACCGTCGAGGAGGGTTTCTCTCTCCCTATTCTTTTTACCGCTTTCTAGTATAGATTTACTACTTTCTAGATTAATCTACTCGTCCTCCAAGCAATCGTCGAGGAGGACATTTCTCTCTCCATTCTTTTAATGCTTTGTAGAGTAAATTTATCGCTTTCTAGAGTAATTGTTTTATGCTTTCTAGTTGTAATGAACAATCTCTTCAATACAAAAATTCCTTGTTTATTCTACATCTCATTTTGATTTCTCTGTGTAATATTCTCTTTCTCTCTTACTCTCTCTCTCTCTTCTATTTATTGTAAATAATTAGATGATTCTAAATTGAATTATTCTGTAACAAATAAAAGGAAACGTGTAGTTTTTAAATCAAACGTCTGCCTCCCTGTGTTCGATCCGGAATTTTAATTTCGGTATAAATTTTATTTGTTGAACACGAATTCTTCGCTTTCGAACTACAACGACAGGTTTTCCAAAATTGAACACGTTAGCGTAGGTTCATACACGTTCAACATTTTGGCGCCGTTGCCGGGGAGGCAACGATCTTTGATTTCTCTTCGCGTTTTGTAACTTACAAATCATTTACCTCACTTTTCTCCTTTCTTATTGTAATTGTAGGTACTCTTTCGAGACAGGCAAAAGTGGTAGATTGGAGTAAAGTGCTGTAGAAGGTTTTGTAAGTTACCCCCCACCTCCCACCCATTAGATTTCATTTCATCACATAATAACTCAAACATCAATCAACCTAGGTGTTTTCATAAACTCTAAGGTTAGATTGTTTGTTGTTTGACACCCATACTCACCCCAACCGCCACATTAAAAAAAAAAAAAAAAATCTCACAGAGGTACACAACCTCATCTGATTTTCAAACTCAACCGGTAAACCAATCTTAGGAGCCGGTACACACATCCAAACACATAATTGAGTAGAAATCAGATTAGGTAATCATTTATGTGCCTAATTAAGTGGTACAACAGGCCAATTGTTTGAGTTGATTGGGCCGCACCACTTCAAATAAAATCAACTCATCAAGTAGCTGTCAATTAGGTTCAACTCTTAGGGATTTACCAGGCACTCCACATTCTTTTTAAACTTTAAAGGAAAACATCTTCACCTGTGCTTGTAAAACTTGGTGTGCCAACGAAACTTGATTGAAAACACTTAAAGTTGAATCCTAAAAGCTACTAAGCAAGATTTGAATCTTAAAATTCACCACACCAAAAATAATCTTACTTGAAAACCACTGGTTGTGCACTCACACACGAATCAATCAATCATTAAGGGCACAACCCATTTAAAGGGCCCATCACATTCCAAAGCACATTCAAACCTAGCCCTAAATAAAATAGAGTAGACGTTGGCCTTAAGGTTGGACTCGCTCTTCAGAACCCAGAACGAGATTATTTTCGATTAGTCTGCTTCTACTGTTCAATCTGATGTCTAGCTAGGGGAGTAGAGTCAAACGATCGCGGCTGGGGGGTACGCTAGGAACCGGAGGTGCAAGCCGAAGGAAGAACCTTCTCCCTAGTCCCTCCTTCTAACTGGTTGGATTGAACAGACGGAAGTAGATCAAATCGTTCCTTTATCTCATGACGGGTTTTGAGAGTCTGTAGGTCTTTAGGCTAACCTATTTAAGGATAGGTTTGATTGTTTGTATTGCAGGGCACCTTTCTTCCTCTCGTGTATCATGAATCCTTCCACATATTTCACGCATTCCCGCTCTTTTCCACCTGTTGTAAATTATCCTCAACATGACGATTATCCCAACTCCTATTGTAATCGACCATCAGTTAGTTGGGATAATTCGGATTGGGGATACAATTCCGGAACCCCGTGTTTAGGGTCTAACTCTGAACACTTTGATTCTAATTTTTATCCTTCTCAGAGATACATCGATTATAGATCGTCTTCCTTTCATGAGCAGCATAATACAATCAACAATCAAGAAGGATACATTGATCCTTACCCATCCTCTGATTTCACTGCCTGTAGGTCATCACCATCTTTTCAACAATCTGAAATGACCTATTATCAGGAAGGGTATAACGAATCTCAATTCGTTAATTCCCTTGCATTGAGCCCAAACCCGCCCAACCCTGAACCAACTCATTTGGTTCAGGTTAACCAGGTTCAAGATAAGGTTCTGGCTAACTTGAGGAATATCATTCAATCTTTAGAAGTTCAGCCAATACCTTGCATTGAGAGATTGGAGCCCCTGATTGAAATGATTGATGATTTAAATAAGTCTTTGTTGGATTGGCTCCAGGATGTTAAGGATAAGAACCTGGGTGAGTTTCTACTTGGGAAATTAGCAAAATTGAGGATGAGATTCGTGGTTGCTTTGATTCAATCTTGGAATAATTCCCAGGATGAACCCTCTTCAAGAAAGCTAATGATAGAACCTGCTCAGGAACCTGTTGGGGGGGATAAGTGTTATGAGGCTGACCAGATTGAATTAAAGCAACCAATTAAGGATGATTTGATTTCTTCACCTGAGATCCCTGAGCCAGGTTACAAGGAAAAGTATGTCTCCTTGGAACAGAAAGTGACAACTGATTTTGGGACATACATTGATACGGATCCTGATGGTGAAGATTCAAGTTGCGAAGTCTCACGCGAGTTTTCTGAACACGATTTCTGTGAGACAATTGGGCCTGAGGAATCTGATAGATCATTTAATAGCCCAATAACTGAGGAAACTGATCTTATTAGGGCACACATTACGGATCCAGAATCACATTTTCTGGAGGAATCAATTCAGTGCCCTGATTATCATTTACACCCTGTTGAGCTTATTGATGATTCTAATTCTGAGATAATTAGACCCGAGACAATTTTGATTCTGCCACATCATTTAGACTTGGAGATTTCAGATGGGGTGATGAATATACAAGAGGTCCTGGAATTTGATATGCTAAATGAGGAGGATAGGAGCTGGGAAGTTTTGATTTGGGAAGTTAATTCAGGAGGAAATGGAAGATTGAGTCGAAGGGTTCCTTTTAAGTTGAAACCATCAAATCAGAACCCTTACGACATTTGTTTCGAGGATGTTCAACCCAAGCACACATTGAACGATTATCCTTTTGAGCTTCAATTTTCTGTAACCCGACTTTTTGGTCTTGGGTTGCTTCCTCAGAAATCGCAGGCCCGATCCCGCTTACATTCTGATTTTAGGTTTTGGGTAATTTTTATCCAGAACCTAAGATATTCTCGATTATGGGGTGTGGGTCTGCACCACAATCTGGTCCACATCTGTGGACCTCTGCTGACAGGTCAGAGGATTCTTCTGTTCATTCTAATTCTGACCTACACATGTGAATTCTTCATTTCTTTTCTTTGTATAGTCTGCCTAGCTGAAGGCACTAAACTCAGCACTTATACAGTTCTTTTTCATTTTCATCATAGAGCGGACCTGATATTCACGCAATTCAGGTGCTTTCTACACTTTTCCACTCTATTTTATGTCTTTTTAATACAATGAGGACATTACATTAGATAGGCATGGGGGGGTGGATATTCATCTCTGAATTCATTCGTCAGCTCCGTAGATTTGTTTATTTTCTTTTATAAAAAAAAATTTTCAAAATTAGGAAAGAGAATTTGGGTTTAAGAAAAATTTCAATCTTAAGAAATACTACATTAAGATCTGAACACAAAGACCCTTCAGGTCTTTGAACTTAATCAGCCCGTGTATCCACTAAAATGTGGATTTGTTTTTCGAATTCTCGCCAACTTGAATTTTATTTTAATAGGAGTAAATAAGTTTGGGTGATAAGCACACGACTTATCAACCCGCCCTCTGATGTGAGGGAATTTTGAGTCTTAAGCATCTACACACTTTCTTTGCACTGACTCGTTGTTCGACGATTTTAATGGAAATTGGGTAGCTAATGAACCTTCTAGGGTGATATGGCTGGCAAGTTATCGTGGGTAACAGCCCATAGGTAGGTTGTCCAGAGCCCAGTCACTGAACCTTTCTCATTTTGCTGCCTTTAGGTAAATCTTAGACCAGAGAAGCCACCTACTTAAAAAAAGAAAAAAAAAATCAAAAAGGAGAAAAGAACAAAAAGAAATAAGCCACACTTCGCCGCACGAGTATGGCTGGCAAGTTGTCGGTGGTAACAACTCATCAACCGGTTGTCCAGAACCTAGCTCAGAAAATGCACTAAAAATTCCCAAAACACTTAAGAAGAAACGGAGAAGTAGAATAAACTGGGGAGATATACACTGGATTCACCCTTGTGTTGACGCCGTTAAAAAATAAAAGTAGGGAGAAAGCTACCGGTTGTAAAGATACACCTTTAGGCAGAATTCTTTTTGAGGTCACCTAGAGGCGTAGAAATCCGAAGTCCGTTCTAATTGCCGGTCAACGAGTTTATCACAATCACAATAAGATGCTTAAAACTTAGGGTTCTCATCAAATCTTGGGTGAGTTGAATGGCCGTAGAAAGCCACTCTTAAACCCTAAAATTTGAAAATCCAAAAAAATTAGAAAAGAGTAAAAAGAGAAAAAGAAATTTTTCTTTGAGTAAGGTAAGGGCTTGAGGCGGTCAGCATTTTGGCTAATACCTGGGCATTGTTGTGTCTTTGAAAGCTTAGTTACTAAGTAGACAATTTCTTAATGATTGAAAATAACTCAGGTCCAAATAATCTAACCTAATTCTTTTATAAATAGCATATAGTTTTTGTTAGGGACTAGCAAAAGATAGGCATGGGGGTATGATGTAAACACATTTACACTACTTAAAATGTCTATTTATGCATGTTCTTAAGCATAGGATTGCATTTCATGATATAAATATTGCATAACATGCATCATCTCGCATTTAGAGTAGTTTGAATAAAATGGAGGTTAATTGTCTCCTTTTATGTGCTTGGACAGGGAAAACATTTTATCGGGGCCTCGGATCAAAGATCCAACCGTATGGATGTGATCAGGGCGACGATTGGAGTTCAACGACTCCAAGATCGCCCTAATCAGGCATCCGTAGCATCAGGATAGAGATCGGGGAACCCTAGAAGATCAAGGGCCAGGATGGTGTAAATCCGCACTTCAGATGACAAATCCGACCGCACGGATGAATTCGGATCGACGATCGCAGCCTAACGACACAAAAATCGAGTCAATCCGACATCCGTGCCACCATCGACAACTTCCAGAAGATGGACGGCCAAGATGGTGCCACGTGGAGCCATCTCAGCCACCCAAACGGCCGCTGGCATTTTGTGAAGGCCCCCGCCCGATCGCTCTCTGCCGTCAGATGGAGATCCAACCACTGTGGTCGCCCGACGCTTAAAACGTGTGCTCGACCATCCGCGCCCCGCAGCGCAGCGGTCGAGCGCGCTTACGCGAGCGCGGGGCGCGGGTTCGAGCCGCTGCGAGCGGATTGGAGGTGTGGGTAATTGAGGCGCGTGGAGCATTAGATGGAGATCGTGCGGTCGCAGGGCCCGATAGCGCCGACGCGCGATTGGACGCCCCGTGTAACACGCGATCGCACGCGTAGGCGGGCAGGTTGCAGCAGGCGCGGATGAATTTTAAGAGATCGGACGGCTGAAAAGAACTGGACGTGCGCGAGCGTTGAGGAGCGAGCAGCCGATGAGGCACGCGTGGGCGCGGCGGGGACGGCCACGTCGGGGCTTTAGTGACGGATTTATCCGTCACTAAAGACCCCTTATTTATTATTTTGAAGATGTAATGTCCATTTTGCCCCCACTCCTTGCAACTATAGAAGGAGACCCCCTCCATACGAAATTCCCATCCCTTCTTTCTCCTCTCTACCCCTCCAAAGCTCAAGAGAAGCTTGTCCCACACCCGGGATGCTTCTCGCGAGATAAAGTCCAATTTTCGTTCCCCTTCGGAAATGGATCCCGCGACGACGACGACGTGCTGCTTCGTTCCCGTTCTTCTGCTTCGTCCTCCTTCGTCTCTCTTCATTCTCCTTCGTCCAGGCGTCATCCCATCCGGCTCGTCCTCCAAGCAACCGTCGAGGAGGATTTCTCTCTCCCTATTCTTTTTACCACTTTCTAGTATAGATTTACTACTTTCTGGATTAATCTACTCGTCCTCCAAGCAATCGTCGAGGAGGACATTTCTCTCTCCATTCTTTTAATGCTTTCTTGAGTAAATTTATCGCTTTCTAGAGTAATTGTTTTATGCTTTCTAGTTGTAATGAACAATCTCTTCAATACAAAAATTCCTTGTTTATTCTACATCTCATTTTGATTTCTCTGTGTAATATTCTCTTTCTCTCTTACTCTCTCTCTCTCTTCTATTTATTGTAAATAATTAGATGGTTCTAAATTGAACAAATAAAAAGAAACGCGTAGTTTTTAAATCAAACGTCTGCCTCCCTGTGTTCGATCCGGAATTTTAATTTCGGTATAAATTTTATTTGTTGAACACGAATTCTTCGCTTTCGAACTACAACGACAGGTTTTCCAAAATCGAACACGTTAGCGTAGGTTCGTACACGTTCAACAGGTACTCTAGAATACCTAACGGTTCAAGAGTTTCTCCCCAATGATCAATTTCACCCTCACAATCAAAGTGCTTATTCCAACCATCCTGATCCTCATGATTCTCACCCAAAAGTTGAACCTCAAACTCTAAAAATTCTGGATGAGGACATTGTTGGGTTTTAACTTGATCATGTGAATCATCCAACAAATTTCCAAATTCATGAATATCTTTCTCATCCTAGGTCTCCACAGTTTGTTTTATGTCATTATTGTCCTTAATTATCTATGCAACCGTGTGATTTTCTTCCCAAGTTTGGTTTAACTTGGCCCTTAAATAGTTGTCTAAGGTAGTATGGCCATTACCTCCTCTATTCTGCCAAGCTCCTCCATCAAACCACACATAATTTTATCCTTCTTTGAGACCTCAAAAATATTAAATCAATTTGTTTTATTCCTATAGGCCATTTCTTTATTTCCTGATTCACAATCAATCCTTGCCTTGGTGGTAGCCAAGAAAGGCCTTCCCAAAATAATCTGGGTGTGATCAAGCTGTTTTGGTGCTTCCATGTCTAGGACCATGAAATCAGCAAGGTAATGTAAATCATTAACCTTGACTAAAACATCCTCCAAAAGACCCCTTGGTTTTGTAATGGATCTATCAGCTAACTGCAAGGTAATGTCAGTGTGTTTCAAGTATCCTAGACCTAATTCCATTTACAGTGAGGTAGGGATCACATTAATGGAAGGACCCAAGTCGAGGAGGGCCCAGTCAGAAGTAATGTTTCCTATTGTGCAGGAAATCAACAGGACTCCCAGGTCTTGCTTCTTAGGAGGTAGCTTGTTTAAGATCAGTGTGCTTGTGTTATCAGACAAGACTACTCTCCTATTGCTTTCAGATTCCACTCTACGCTTTCTTTATATGAGTTCAGTAAGCCTATGGCGTAGGCAGGGATTGATCCGATAGCCACGAGGAGTAAAATGATTATCAATTTGAAATCCTGAAGTAAGGACATCTTCTCCTCCAATTTCTCCTCCGACTTTTTTTGTTTGCCCATACAACAACAACATACTCCCAAATCAGACTCTAATGTTTTGTTGATTACATTCTTAGTTGGGAGTCTGGAATTCTTACTACGGGGCCTAATGGTGTTGACATGGGGTTGGGTATGTCCCTTGTGTCTACTACCACTCCTCAAAGTGATGGTATTTGTCGTAGCAAAATGCTGTTGGTTAGTGCCTTGGGGAGGGTTGGGCAAAATAGGAGGCTCCCGATTGATTATGGTGGGAACTTAGTTCGCTCTGGGAGGGGCTAGGGTAGCCCGATTGATAGCATGAGCTTGAGCATGTGACTCCTCATCATTACCAAACCCTTGAGACCCAGCACCTCGGTTCTGTACATTCCTTGGGTTTGGTACAAGTTGTGATGGTAGAGAGCCGGGCTGTCGGTTGTTTGCACTAAGTCCGGATTGCAAGGTGTCAGTGAAGTTTTCATTTGTTGCATGAGCTGGAGCATTGACCCTTGCATTTCTACTATCTTTGGATTTAAATCAGCCAGCCTAACGGGTTGTTGAGCATTCCACAGGGACTGATTAACCTGATTCGAGGGCAACTAAGTATATACATGATCTTGACCCATTGGTTTTTGCAATACATAGTTGTTGGGTCGATATTGGGTCAACTTCCCCTGATCTTTCCAAGTGAAGTTAGGGTGATTTTTCCAACTAGGATTGTAGGAATTCTAGTAAGGGTTGGACCTAACATTCTCTTGGATAGCACTAACATCCTCATAAGACGAGGATGAAGAAGGATCAGGAAAACAAGGATCAAAGGCCCTAGTTTGGAACCCATAAGGTTCCGAGAAGAGCTAACCCGAAGGTCGAGATGACTCCAGCTGGTTTACAAACTCCTGTCCTGTAGGAGCTTGTGAAGAATGGAATCCCGAGCTTTGGGATTGAGTGGATCTAGAAAAATTAGAGTTTCCAGACATCCACTCTTCCATTCGTTTAGCAACCAAATCCACCTTATCTAATTTATTGCAGATCAATTCCATATGAAATGTATGAGAATCTTGGACCTCATTGGCATTTGATCTACTTTGTTGGGATCGATTGAAGGTTTCCTTGGAGGCATGGTTTAAAGAGTTTTCACTCATTTCCTCAAACAAATCATATGCACTATCTATGTCATTATTGAAGAAATTGTCTCCGCAAGAAGCATCCACATGATTACGGAGTTGATCATTCAACCTGTGATAAAAAATCAGCATAAGTTGCCAATTATGCACCTCATTGTGTGGACACTTCTGCAACAGATCCTGGAATTTCTCCTTGGCCCCATGAAATGGTTCCGCCTACCATTGGGCAAAAGTGGTAACTGCCCTTCGCAATGCATTAGTTCACCTAATTGGGAAGAATTTATTCAGGAAGGTCAATTTCAAAGCTGTCCAAGTAGCAATCGGTCTTCCAATGGTACGATACCAATGTGTGGCCTTATCCTTGAGTGAATGGGGGAAAAGCCTCATGATCATCTATTCTTCATCCAAATTCCGCGATTTGGTGGTCTGAACCAAAGTGATCAGGTCCTTCAAATGTTAGAATGGGTCCTCTAAGCCAAGCCCATGAAAGTGTTTAATTAGACTCAAAACCAAGGGCTTGATCTCAACATCCCAGATGGAGATCACAACGCCAGGATGACCCTCATAATTCGAAGGATCATAACAATTCTTCAAGGGCCGAGCACCCTGACCATTCATTCGTTGGAACCATTGTTGCATCTACTGCAATTCTTCCAACTACCTCTAAATCATCTCTTACTGGTTTTGGGGTGAGGGTGGTTGTTGTTGATCAACCATGGGATCTACTTGGCTATAACTCAACCTCCACCTTCGGGAATGGTCTATAGGTCCTTCCAAATGAGGGTTCAATGACCTCCTTCCAAGCATACACTGGAAGGAAGTCAGAAGGACGGGGAAGAGAAGGGACCCTGTAGCACAAAAAATACAAGCTATCCTTCGGTTTGGTAGCGCAAAGGTCCACAGGCTCTCAGAATCCATCTTAAGATTATAGATGATTTACTCTACTTGTATCCAACCAATCCAACCATTTAGAAGGAGGGACTGGGGTGAAGGTTCTTCTTTTGGCTTGCACCTCCGGTTCCTAGTCTACCCCGCTAGCCATGGTCATTTGATGCGACTCCCCTAGCTAGACATCAGATTGACTAGTATAAGCAGGTTGATCATGATCAATCTCAATTTGGGCCCTGAAGAGTGAATCAGTCCTTACGGCCAATGTCTAATCAATTTTAGTTAGGCTTGGGATATTTAGTGCTTTCGAAATGTGATGGCACCTTAATGAGTTGTGCCCTTAATGATTTGCTTGAGAATGTGTGTATGTGCACAACCAAAACATTTTCAAGCAAGATTATGGATGATGAAGTGATTTGTAGGATTCAGATCTTGCTTAATAGCTTTTAGGATTCAAATATTAGGTATATTCAACGAAATTTCCAGGAGGCAAAGCAAGTTTGAAATGACGAGTTCAAGTGTTTTCCTTTACAAATAAAAAAGAAATATGGATTGCCTGGTCTGATCTAAATATTGAATCCTATCAGGCAGCTACAAAATGAATTCCTTCTAGATTAGGTGGTGTGGCCCAAACAATTCAATCAACTGGACCAGATGCACCACCGATTAGGGTACACAAAAAGGTTATGAACCAAGTAAGATTTCTACTCCTTTATGTGTTGAACTGGTCTACCGATTCCACAAGTCAGAATCCCAGTTGAGTAGATAAAAATCAAGTTTGGTTATGTGCCTCAGATGTGGGTGTATGTAGTGTGCATGTTGATTTGTCCCACAAGAAGTATCTTTTTTTTGTTTTTCAATATAATATGCAAGGGTGAGTTGAGTGGAGGTGACAAATATGACAAACAAATTATTTCCTAGGGTTTATGCAAACACCTAAGTATATTAGGACAACATTATTGATGTGGCGAAATGAAACGAGTGGGGAGGAATGTGGGGGCACTTACAAATTACTCTACCTGCACCTTAATCTGGTCTACCGCACTTGGATCTCCTTGCTATGGTACCTGCAAGATAGTAAATCGGAGACAACTGGGGCTAATAATAAGTAAATGAGAAGAAACACTAAAGACAAGAAAGCAAATTCCGTTGCCTCCCCAGCAGCGGCGCCGAAATGATGAACTGGTTTTGCCAAAGAAAAATCAGGGTTTCAAGAACCCGTTGTCGTAGCTCGCAAAATACATTATCAAATACAATTTATAACTAAAACTCCAAGGGAGTCCCTGGTCGAACATAGGGAGGCAATGCTTACTTTTGTTGCAATTCACTCTTTGTTTTGTTTCTTTTTGGTGTTTTAGGGTTTTGTGAATTTTTTTTGTATTATTGAAATAAAAAGACAAGCGAGATAACTTCACAAAGTGGAGAACAAATATGATATTTCACAATGGCATTCAAATGTCTATTACAATATGCTAAAATATAAAAGAGATAGAGGTGAGAAGAAATCTCCCAAAATGGCTATTTGGCAAGACAATGGCTCTTGGTGGCAGCTTGGATTAAGAGGGTGAGGTGCTAAACGACGGAGGTGAGATGTAGGAGGATGCTGGGTAAATGAATGCTTCACCAAGGCTTCAGAATGGGGATGAGGAGCTGGAGAAGATCTTCTACCAGGATGGTGGTGGGAGAATGGTTCCAAGGCTTCCTATGAAGGTGGTGGGATGGTGCATGAATATTTGGTGGGGATATAGGAGCATTACACTAATATGTGGCCTTTGGAGATTGGGAATAAGCTTTAATAGAGCTTTGGTAGGCTACTAGAGGTTAGGAGTAAGTGGGAGTAGAGTAGGTAGAGATGGTGAAGGATGGAGGTGTAGGAGTCCTTTTATATTAGAGGGAAGAGGAAGAAATTCATGTAAAGGGCTATAGTGACAGCTGCAAGTGTCACCAAAGACCCCTGCAGCTGTCGTTGAAGATCGTTTCCCCACTGCTCACGCCCGCAATTGTCCTTCGATGTACAGGCAATTAGTGACGACTGCAAGCGTCATTAAACTCCTGCCTAGGTTGTCGCTGAAGGTCGACGCTAGACATGCACATGCCTACTCACATCTATTGGCACGCGCAACACGCGGCCAAGTCATCTACGTGCACTGGCAAGCGTTGGCTGCTGCTGCACGTAGCTATGCTGTGCACAGCGCCGTTGCGTGTGCGCGTGGCTTTGCGCTGTGCCTATGTGGGCTCGCGCGACCATGTCTAATTGGCAAATTGGGGGGGGGGGGATTCAAACCTGTGCCCCTCCCTTGGAGGCCGACATCCCAAACAATGTGCTGCGACCGGGGATTGTCACAAGGAGAAGTTCTTGAGGCCGCGGCGTGGAGGCTTCCTAACCATTGGTTGATGATCCAAAGGTTGGGATCCGAAGGTGAAGATGATGAGGGGGCACCAGCAGCCATAGATGGCTGATGTTGGGTGATCTAGATGGTGCCACATGGTGCCATCTGGGCTATCCATCTTCTTTCTATTGCAGAGGGTGCCATGGTGCTTCGATCGTGGTGATTTTCACGCTGCCAGAATGCGATCGTCACTCCAAATCCATCTGTATGGTTGGATTCTTCATCTGAAGCCCGTAAGGATGTCGCATTGCCCTCCTAGCCGTTGATCTTCCTCGGATTGCATAAGGTGATACAGGTTTCTGATTAGGATGATCTTAGCGGTATTGAACTCCGATCATCATCCTGATCTGATCCATACATTCAGATCCTCAATTCCAGGCCCCAAAATAAATCTCCTTCCCACCTATCCATAAAAAGGACGTAATAAAACTAAAATATGCACAACTACTCTAAATGTAGGATGACGCGTCCTATGCAATATTTATAACATGAAATGCAAATCTAAGTCTAGGAACATGCACAAATAGGCATTTTATCCTCAATAGTTGTGTCTACATTAACACACCATGGAATTTCTAAAAACATTGCCATAGTGGCCTCAATCACGATAGCAGAAGTAAGTAACCTCTTCCATACGTTGCCTCGTGCCTCTAAGGAAGCGGTCAAAAGCATCCGCGCCCCACCACAACGATCGACCGACCATCCTCCTCGTCTTCCTCCCAGACAGCCGTTCCCTCCTGTCGCCCTCTTATCACCAACCAAACACCCTCCCCACTCAATCCATAGTTCATCTCAATTGTTCATGCATTTTGGGTTTACGACTTATAGTAGTACTCATGCCTTTCAATATTGTTTGAATCTTAGAACTTCATTTACTATGTAGAGCACACAATTTTTTTTTTTGGAAGGTCCCTTAGAAATTTTTCAAATGACTTTCGATATTTGAATGGAGGCCTACGCCTCAACCTAACCCTATACCATCAGTTCCCACCCCCTAAGTATTAAGCTAGGGAGCAAGTTAAGGAAGGGAGAAACAAACTCTACAACAAAAATGACCTAATGCGACGTTTAATATTACTTAACGTCATTAGCTTTGAACAATGTTAACAAATTAACATGGCCAAAAAGAAATCAACTGGATAGACCCTCCTACATCATGTGAATGCGAGTGAACACTAAAGGATCAAGTATACACAAGAGGAGGGGTGAATAGTGTAGTATCTATTAAAAAATTTAACTATAAAACATTCACCATGGATCAAAAAGTTATGTGCACAAACAAGAGAAATCACACGTGATTTAGAGTGGAAACACTTTCGGGTAGAAACCATTACCTAAGCCTCCCAGCTTAGATTTTTCAACTATCTGACACTAGTCAATCCACTAACACGTACCACTTGAATGAGGGTGGCACAACCTCTTATAGGATGTCTTCTCTTACACCTGACAAAGAGAATAATGAGACTTCTATTGGAAGCATAGATCGTCTTTAAAAGAATGAATACGTCATAGTATAGCAGGAAATACATCGAAACAAATATAATTTTAACGAGATGTGAATCCAGGTCAAAGTCAGGGAGGCAGAAAATGCTTTTGATTTCATAAACTGAATTAGAATTGCATGCTACTACTTGCAAACTAATTCATGAATATATATAAAGCAAATCAAGTAAGCTAGTTGTACATGAAGTGCCAATAGAATTGAGTTTATGACTAATAAAGCTAGAACATGAATAAAATCACTATCTAATCTAGCAGAATAAGGGCACCATGGGTGGTCCATGGTGGCCTTCTGGAGAGGTTGGGGAGAGCAATAGTGGTGCACCAAGGTGGCTTGGTAGGTGCTTCAGAGGAAGAGAGCTGAAGAAGATCTGGAGAGAGTTGTTCTTCAACTAGGGGCCTTGAGGCTCCTTTTATAGCCTCATAGAGGGGAAAGATGGGCATTTGAGCCCTCCAACTCATGCAACAACCTCAGATTGATTAAATCCGTCGATTGGGAGATCAACGAATCAGATTGCGCTTCAAAAGGCCTTCCAAAATGCCTCCAACTCTTGGATCTCATAGGTTGCTGACACATGGCACGCATTGAGCATTTAAATCATGATTGCGTGGTCGTCACTCACTTCGCGCCTGCACCACCTTCGTACTCTTCAACCATGAGTGCTAAAATCACGCTCAATCCTCAGCCGTCCGATCTCACGATTGGTCGAATTAAGTGCCTTGCCTGCACCGCCTTCAAATTTCAAATACGCACACACGTGCGTTCGATTGCGCATCATCGTGCGCGTCTTTATCCAACTCATAGTAGCATGCCATGCGTTCGCATCCCTACAGCTTGATGGTGATTCGACGCTTGAGATTCATTCGTGTGGGCTGGTTTCTTGATTTTTCATGGATTGTGCTTCAAACGCACATCACAGCCTTTGTCTCCTGTGCTCTAACCACTGCACTACAAGCGCGTTTGTGTTGCACTTTCCTTTCTTCGCATGGTTGCTCTCAGCAATTGGATAAGATCGAACGGCTAAGGATAATCCTTCCTTGATGAAGCGCAAGGGAGTGGCATGTGGGTGCGTTGTAGCCGTTGCATAATGATCAAATGGCCAACAATGCAGGAGGAAGGTGCCCTCAAAGGTTGGGGTGATGACACGGGTGGCTATGATGGCACCACGATGCCACGTGGCTCCATCATGGTTGTCCTTCTTTTCTTTGTAGATGATGCTTTAGGCCTCCAATCAAGATGATTCTTGCATCGTTGGACTGCGATATTTGATCTGGATCCATCTGTGTGGTTGGATTTGACAGTTGAGGTCCGAATTTTCACCTGTTTGCCTCTTGGTCCTTGCTCTTCTGTATACTCCATAGGATGTTACGGGAGTCTGATCGATGCAATATTGGAAGCATTGGACTCCCGTCGTCATTTCGAGCAAATCCATTAGGTTGGTCGATCATCCGTAGCCTCGAATTGCCAGCAATTATTAATCCTCCTAATTAGAACATAATATGACAATATTATTTAGAAAACTAATAAATCAACTATGATGCAAAGTATGATGCGTATGTATGTAGTATGCCTAATTTAAGCTAGGATCTAACTTAATTCAGCTATATTAGGACCTATGATTCCTGCGCAATCATACCCTCATGCCTAAATCTTTCTAGTCCCTAGCAAGTATAAGACTAAATGCATTCTACCAGGAGTTTGACTAGAGAGTTATTTCTTTTTGTCTTCATGTAGAAATTTAGAATCCAGATAATCATGAAAGTATCGTATTGTAGCCTATGCAACAGATCTAAGCGAAAATTCCATACACATATAAATCTTATGCTTGACCCTTAGTAAAATTCTGTTGGGATAGGCAACCTCTTCTCTTAAGGACATAGAATAACCTCTAGTTTTTAACCCTAGCTTTTTGGCTTAGGTAGAAGATGTCTGAGTTAAATGGTTTTGTATTTGGTAGCTCAATCTCCTTTGGTGCTACATAGGGACTAGCATTTCATAATCTAGATTTCCAGATTATCAAATAAATTCAACTTAGAGAGAGGCTAGAAAACTATGCTCTCTTAAGTCCTTTGTACTCATTCTTCTCTCTTTTTCTTTTCTTTTCTTTTTCTTTTCTATTTCTTCCTGAGCTCACATATCACCAGATTTGTAAATATGTTTGGTGTTCTCTCATGGCATTACACATCAATTAGATTCCGATAACCCTATAACTAAGTCAGAATCCCTCAGCCCATATTTAGGCCGTCAGAAATTCTGGAAAAGTAGGTCAAGGCTGTATTTGGTGTTTTGTGAGGGTGGTAGGTGTTGTTTCCTCAGTGTACTTGACTAAACTAAAACATAGCTCACACTTCTCAATATGGCAACTTTTTTTCATTTTTTTTCTATATACCTTTTTTATTCTCTTTTTTTTTCTATATATTGATATCTACTAACACAATGCCATATCTACTAACATAATGCAATATAGCATACGTACTTTTATTCACGAGGCAGTATTTGGGATTGGGGATGTTCAAGAGGATATCGGGTGTCTTGTTTGGTGGAAGAGCCTATTCTCGACACCGAGAAAGGAATGGATAGGACAACATATTTCTGACCTTGACATTAGTGCCCTTCTTCAGTCGAGGATTCCCAAAGGATAGTCATGACCATCCATCTTAGTCTTAGTTTTATCAGAACCCGTTCTTTGTGTATTTACCATGTTGGGTGGCTGATGTAAACACATTTATTAAGGGTAAAATGCCTATCATGCATGTTCCTAGGCTTAGATTTGCATTTCATGTTATAAATATTGCATAGCATGCATCATTCTGCATTTAGAGTAGTTGTACATAATTTAGGTTAATTGCATCCTTTTTGTGGTTAGAAGAGAAGGATATTTATTTCAGAGCCTCAGATTGACGATCCGACCATACGGATCTGATCAAGACGACGATTGGAGTCCAACGCCTCTGAAATCGCCTCGATCGGAGTTCCATAGCACCATATGCAGTCCAAGGAAGATCAAAGGCCAAGGGACTAGGAGACATAATTCAGAGCTTCAAATGATAAATCGGACCACGCAGATGGATTCGGGTCGACGATCGCAACCTAACGACGCAAAAATCGACTCAGTCCGACCTCTGTAGCAGCCCCTACAACAAGAAGAAGATGGACGGCCCAGACTGCACCACGTGGCGCAGCCCAGGCCGCCAGCATACGCATGTAGCACCGCACGCGCGCAGCACTAGCACGTGGGCGTGCATGCGCTCGCGGCAAGGTAGGAGCGGCGCCAGCGTAGCGTGAAGTGGACTACAGCGACGCATGAGCTGGACTTACAGCGATGCTTACAGCCATCGGTAATTCATCGCATGCTAGCAAAGCCAGCAGTGGGTGCCAGTGGGCATGAGCTGCCTACAGCGATGTTTCCAGCGATGGCCTGAATGTCACTAATGGTCCCATACCAATTTTTGCCTCTTCTCCACGACTATAAAGGGACCTTCACCCCTTCCTTCCAAGCCATCTCTACCTACTCTACTCCCACCTACTCCCAAGCTCTAGCAAGCCTACCAATGCTCCATTAGAGCTTATTCTCAAGCTCCCAAGGTGCTTATTAGTGTAACGAACCTCTACTCCACCAAATACTCCTCCAACTTCCCATCTCCCTTCATAGGTCACCTTGGAGCCGTCCTCCCACCTCCATTCTGGTAGCAGATCACCTCTGTCTTCTCATTTCCATTCCGGAGCCACGCCAAAGCTTTCCTCAACACGACATCCTCCAACATCTCGCCTCCGTCGTCCCACTCCTCACCTCCTTCGTCCGAGCTTCAGCTAGGTGCCGTTGTCTCACTGAACAGCCGATTCGATAGATTTCCTCACCTCCCTCTCTTTCCATGCTTTTATAGTAGATTGTAATAAACATTGGATTGATATATATACCATTTTCGTTCCTCATCTCTATCTTGTGCTTCATTGGCTTGTCTTTTATTTCAAAAACACAAAAAAATAACAAAACCCTAAAATACCAAAAAGAAACAAAATGAAGCTCAGTTTTCAAGTAAAGTAAACGTTGCCTCCCTGTTTTTGACCAGGGACTCCCTTGGAGTTTCAGTATAAATTTTATTTGATGGACGTGTTTTGCAACTACGACGACAGGTTACTTGTAACCCTAATTTCTAAGCACGAGAAACACGCATAGCCATTTTGGCGACGTTGCCGGGGAGACAATGGAATTTACTTTATTGTTTATTGCATTTCTTTGCATTTACATAGCATTAACCCTATTTGTCTTTGATCTACTGTCTTGCAGGTTCCCTAGCATGGAGATCCAAGTGCGGTAGACCGGAGTAAAGTGTGGATAGAGTGTTTTGTAAGTGTCCCCCACACCACCCCCACCTTAGTTTTCATTCCATAACCGAATAACTCAAACCCAAATCAACTTAGGTGCTTTTTATGAACCCTGAGATAGATTTGGTTGTTTGTTTGCCACTTCCACTCACCTCGCCATCCACAAAAATAAAAAATAAAAATAAAAATAAGTGTTATCTGATTGTGGGATTTTTTGAAAGCTACACACTTAACACCCACAACTTCGTATCCTAAGGAGCACAATCACTTCGATTCTACCACTTAACTGGGATTTGACCTATGGACCCGGTACACTTCAACTACATACACATAAGTGAGTAGAAATCTGAATAAGTTAAGCATTCTTGTGTGCCTAAACTAAGTGGTGTAGTAGGCCAATTGATTGAGCTATTTTGGCCGCACCACTCAATCTAAAACTAATCCATCAAGTAGCTTGCCACTTAGGGTTGATTCTTAGGGCTGAACCAGGCACTCCACATTATTTCTGATTTTTAAAGGAACATATCATCACTCGTGCTTTCAAAACTTGGAGTGTTCTACTAAACCTTGATTGAACCAACCTAAGAATTAAACTCAAAAATCTACTAAACAAGGTTGAACCCTAAAAGACAGATCATCAAATAACCTTGTTTGAGAACCCTGGTTGTGCACGCACACACATTTTAACTGATCATTAAGGGCACAACCCATCTAAAGGGCCCATCACATTCCAGAAGCACCATTGTCCCAAGCCTAACTAAAATTGATTAGATGTTGGACCTAAGGACTGGTTCACTTGTCGGGATCAAAATTGATATTGTTCACGATTAACCTACTTATACTAGTCAATCTGATGTCTTACTAGGGGAGTAGCATCAATCGACCGCGGCTGGGGGGTACACTAGGAACCGAAGGCGCAAGCCAAAGGAAGAACCTTTTCCTTAGTCCCTCTGACCGACCGATCTTTCGCTTTTAAGTCGTTTGTAGTTTAATGTGGTGGAAAAATCGACTAATCAATTTTTAATAAGAAATAACCACTCGCAGAGGAGCGGGTCGTATCCATAGGGAGGCAATAACGTATTAAAATTCGCGCCACTTAAAAATGTTTGTTCGGAGTCAATTTGGACAAGAACCAAGCCAAGATTGCCTTTAGATTAAGGTTTAAGCAAGAAACAATGCTGAAATGGCAATTATGAGAAACTACAGGATATTTTCCGCAATGCAGAGTGAATAGAATATGATTAAAATGTGGCAATGGCAGAAAATGTAAATTTTAATTAACGTTTTACTGTAGCAAAACAGGGGAAATTTTCCCTGTTGTCTTGCGCGACGAGGAGCCGATGGTCGGGCGCGGGAAGCTCGGAGGAGGTCCTTTGTATCAAGGGCTTCGAATCGGTGGTGGCGGCGAGTCACGTGGCGGTCGGAGGTGGCCGGACGAGCTCCGACGGAGGTGCTGCAGCCGGCAGCTTGCGCAGCCTGTTGGCGTGAAGTCCGCCGCCTGCTGCTGCTGCGGGGGTGGCTGCTGCCGCTGCCGTGGGCACTGCTGCGGCTGGCGTGTGCGGCTGGCGTGCGTGGTGGTCGGTTGGGCAGTCTGCAGGCAGTTGTGCGTGGGTGCGCGGAGGGTCTGCAGGAGGGCGCACGGTTGTGCGTGGGCGGTGGTCTGCAGGAGGGCGCTTGCGCGGTGGTCTGCAGGCGGTTGGCGTGTGCGGTGGAAGCTGCAGGTGGCTGTTGGAGGATGCTGCAGGCTGGTCTGCAGGCGTTGGAGGAGAGCGCGGGCTGATCTGCAGGCGTGCGCAGGTCTGCAGCCGGTGAGCGGTGGAGGGCGCAGGCGGTCTGGTGGCCGGTTGGAGAGTGCAGGCTGAGGAAGTGGAGGTGAGCAGGTAACTTCAGAAGTCTGGGAAATTTCCCAGACGTCTTAAGTTACTGAAAGGGTGGCTGATCAGTAGCTCGGTGGTGGTGGTCTGCGACGACGACGAGTGAGTTGCACGCTAAGGTGCTCACGGTAATGCAGGCGAGCTCCGGATGGCGGTGTGGCCTGTCACACCACACGCCCACGGTGGTGGAGACTCGCCGCCACGGTAGAGGCCGGCTGTATGGAGTGGAATAGAGAGGTTCTCTCTGCACAGTGGTGGGTCGGTGGCGGAGGCCTCCTGAGCTCGGCTGCCTCCGTGCTCCTTTTGTAGTGTTTTGAACAATTTTGAAATCAGCCGCCGACCAGATCCACCACATCCGCTCCCCCTTGAATGGCTTCATCACCGCAGCAGCCGGGCGTTGGAGCGTCAACCAGCTGTTCTGAAAGAAGAAGAATAAAGAAAATATTATTAAAATATTAGGGTTATTTATGTACAGACCCTCAACTTCTATGTTAATAAAAATAATATACCTAATTGGTTATCTAATTAGAGGAATGCTATTCTAAGTTAATTCTAAATGCACTTAAGATATGAATGCAATGTATGGATTATGTAATTAGATTAAAACTATGAATTGATCTATTTACATCCTAATTTATACTAAATAAATGTTAGAATTAATCTAATGTATAGGCACTTAAATACTTAAATAGCCCACAACTATGGGCTAATCAAATACCCCCATGCATAGTTTTTGCTAGTCCCTAGCAAAATTAAGCGAAACCTAGCACTCTAAGTAGACTAGTCAACTTACTTAGTCTTCCTTCAGAAGCATATTAAGTTCAGGTTCTAAACCCAAGGTTCCTAAGTAGTTGCTAAGTTACAGACTAGGTCGGCTAAAGACGAGTTGCAAGCACAAGTTTCCTTGATTTCTCACTCTACCCTAAAGTTTATTGATCCCTGAGATTAAAGCATCCGTGCTTTTGCATTGGTCCGAGTTATTTGAGTTAAAGGAATTTTTTTTTTTTTTTTTAATATATATACTTTTTTTTTTTTTTTATTCTTCTAAGTCTAACCTCAGATCAGCTATCAACACGGTCTGTGTCGGATTCATTGTCCCCATTATCATACCACGAAGGGTGCCTGGCTTTCGATGCTTCGAGATAGCATCGCCCATAACGACCCCAAGAACTCCTGGCAATCGACACTTCGAGATAGTATCGCCCATGGATTTCTTAAGCGAATTCAGGCCTATGGCAATCGGCACTTCGAGATAGGGCCGCCCATGGTACCTGAACTGCGCAATGCGCTTACATGCCCCCAGTAGGATGGATATCCTAAGAGACAAGCGTCGAGGAGGTAATATGTTACCATCGCATCCTCAAGGTGAGTATATGCTCGACCTCTCCTGCGGCGGGAACTCTTCCAATCAAAATGTGTTTTCAAGCCTCTCTTAAGTCAAAACTAAGAGAACCAAGTCTCTTTTCAGAAATTAAGTTAATTACCAGACCAAGTGTGAAAAATTTGGATGCTTGGGTTACCAGGACCCATAAACCAAAAGGTAGAATAAGACTCCAGGTACTACCCCACCTTTTAACTCAAACCCTAGCTTCCATTCCTCAACCTCTTGAAGAATGGTCCGCAACTTAACTCCTACTTAAGTTTTTAAGTCCACAAAGGACCCTAAAGGTCTAAAGCTAGTAGCTTATTTAGCTTCTAAAGTTTGACCCTAGAATTAATTTAGTCTACGCTAGAGTTCTGATTTGCTTAAGAATGTAGGACTTAGCCAGTTAAGCTCAAAACTTTTTTTTTTTTTTTATATATGTACAAATGTATGCAATTATGCTATGTATATCCCCAAGTACACCCCCCCATGCCTAAAATCTGCAATGTCCTCATTGCATAGAAGGATATTACCTGGGTCAAAGCTGGGCTGAATAGCTGAAGAACCTGCAAATCAGGTTCAAGAATTGCAGAAATAGGCCCTAAAAATGAACAAAGTAAAGTTGGCCTAGAAAATAGGTAACCTAGGATGTTGGCGAGCTGATGATGAATCCCGATAGCAAATGCTCGCCCAACTAAAATGGGAATGAAATCTTCCCAGGTCACCAGAAGAGGTTCTAAAGGATAAACAGTTAAAATAACCTCCAAAGGGGTAGGGGTAGGATGACAAGGATCCTCCAAAAAGAATGGGGAAGGAATGGTATAGAGATAAACCCCCAGGGTAATGGACTGACTAAAGAAATCATCAATCCATACCCGATACTCCATTACAGAAAATATTGGTCTGTTAAGCCCCCTAGTCAGAACAAAAATGAGTAATTCTCTAAGGCAAGGATCGTCTAGGGTGTCCAAGTTACGAGGTTGTGGGATGGCCATAAGATCTAGGTTGGGTTTAATCAGCTTGGTGTCCATCCCAAACACTCTTTCTAAATCCTCAATTTCATC
The DNA here is from genome assembly GCA_037157565.1 of Thalassia testudinum. Taxonomy (NCBI): domain Eukaryota; kingdom Viridiplantae; phylum Streptophyta; class Magnoliopsida; order Alismatales; family Hydrocharitaceae; genus Thalassia; species Thalassia testudinum. The sequence goes on from JAZHRO010000031.1 coordinate 127,734,978, forward strand.
CCTAGCATTCCTTGCACCATCACGTGGATCTTCCTGCTCTTCATCAGGAGTCACAATTTCGCTTTCAGATGTAAGAGAATCAGAGGGTGACTTCGAAGTGAATGAAGGCAGGTTGGAAGCAACAGATCTAGGGATTATCCTATTAATGTCATCCCCGGGTTTTTGTTCTTTACTCAAATCTTCCCTGGAGTCTATATGTGAATCCACATAAATCTTAGAAATTGCTTCCAAATTTTCCATCATTTTATCATGAGGAGAAATATCATCAATGGGTGTGCCAAGGAAACCTAATTTGGTCAAATTTGTGACATCCTCAGGGGCTAACTCTTCAAATAATACATAATCACCCTTAGTGTCACTCCAAATCTTGAATGTAGGTTCCTCATATAATTCATCTTCCTCCTCATCACACAATTCATCATGTACCCGAGGTCTAGAATCATTTAATATCTCAGCAGATCCCCTAGGGTGCTCTATCTGAGGTAAATTATTTACATTTGTTACATCAGACTCCTCAGATAGGTCAATTTCTTTAGGGTTAGGTTCCCTAAGGGTGGGTTTGAGTTCCATATCGTGATCAGAAGGGAGGGTAGGATTAACAACTTGACTTTGACCCACTTCATCAAATGTCACGAAAATACTATCATCTGGGTCGAGGTCTTCCAATGGTACCATCATTCCCTTCTTTTGACTCCAATATAAATCAGGTGGATACTCAACCTTATCATCATCTTCCTCGGGTTGCCACCTTTCTTCATCCAATGCATAGGTACTTTCATGTGTGTTTTCCTCCCACCTAAAGTGTAGATCTCTCAAGGAAGTGTCATCTAATGGGGAGGTTTCAAAATCGATCCTCGAAAAGTAGCTATTCTCCCCAGAATTTCCCTTCAACTTAAAGTGTAGCTTTCCCACGGGAGATGCATCTATTGTAGAGGGGTGTACGTCATCGTCAATGGGGCAGATTGGGTGGCTAATTTCATCTCTTTCTTGTTGGCCTGCTCTCAAAGATTCTCCTAACAATTCACTCATTTCATTTTGCATTTTCTATATTTCCATCTTCAAAGAGGAGAGGTCATTTCTATCATAAGAGAAGTCAGGCTCAAGCTTATAGTACCCAGGAGTGTTTGTCAAACCATTATAAGTTTTCAGGGAGGGTGGGTTGGGTATTTCTTTGGTATGTGGGATATTGGGCAAAGCAAATCCCGCTCCTGAGTTCTGCTCACTAATTTGGGGCTTAACTAGGCCAATACTCCTATAATAGGAGTAAAACGGATCCCAATGATTGTCATTATGTCCATCAAGGAATGGACCATCTCGGCGTCTGGGATCGAAGGATGCAGAGTGGGGGTGAGGGTGTGGGCAAGATGTGAAAGGATGAAAATCAATGTGGTCCATTCTAACTCACACTTCAATCAGAATTCCCCAAGCAAGACACAATTCAAAAAGGACCTTTTAGGTCTTTCCCAATTTAGGCTTTTGATTTTAAGTCAGATTGCAGGTGACAATACAATTTGTTCAATCAATTTACGCGCCTATTGTCGACCTACGGCTCGCCTAAAAAGACCTAGTTGGAGCTTAGGTGTTCTTCCCTAAATCTCAAATGGTCAAGTAAATCCAAAGACAGAAGATCGAGGGATGCAAGTAGGCCTAAGCCTTCCTTTGAAGCTGTGCTTTCGCGGTGCTCCTTAACTACCCCCAAAAATCCGTGACAGGGTATCCCCCTCTTTGGATTTACAAAACCTTTGATCTCAAGTTCCGAACACTTCAAAATCCAACGAAAGGAGGGCTCTTGTCCTAGTATTTCCAAACCTAAGGAGTGTCTAGAAGCGTGCCGTGGTGCAAGTGAAATAAGTGTGCATATACCGTAAAAGATTTTGAACTTTGAATCGCACGCCAAGTTTGAAAATGAAATCCTTGGTTTTTTAAAATGTCCTTCCTTTAATTAGTCCTTTTTATAAAAAAAATGTGACCACTTGTTAGATTTATTCAGTACAGATTAGGTGGTCTTCGCATTAAATCCCAAATGCAATGCGTGATCAAAAATAGGATGCAAAGTAAGAGAATGCGTACCTTGCCTCCAGCGATCTTCGATGCAAAAATGCACGCAATGCAGAAAAGCAAATCTAGAGGCTGCTCATACAGACCTAAATGGTTCGTCCTAGGGCAGGCAACTTCTATCAGGCAGCTCGTTTTTTTTTCTTTTTCTATTTTTTTTTAGAACTACTTATGCACAAGCAAATAAAAGAAATAATAAAAAAAAATAAACCTAAATCTAAAGAAAAGGGAACAGGCTCCCAAAAATTACCCAACACGGGTCCAAAACAAAATCAGGGAACAAACCCCTCAAAATTTGCCCCAGAACAAGGGTTTCAAACTAACTGTAATGAAAAATTAAGTCTTCAGTCTTAATTCTATTCTAATTAAATTAGCGATTAAATACAATGGTGTCCGTCGCGTCCTCGTCCTTCTCCTCCTTTCAAAATTGCTTGTCCACTTCTCGTCTGGCGACGTCAAGGGTCGCCTCTCACAGTGGCTGATTCTTGCACAAAATTTCTCGCACAGAAAAGAAAATAATAGATGGTCAAATCTCTGTGCAATTGACAAATAATGAAAATAAAATTAGGCGAAATTATTGCGTCTGTTGCCTCCCCGGCAACGGCGCCATTTGACCGGCCGATCTTTCGCTTTTAAGTCGTTTGTAGTTTAATGTGGTGGAAAAATCGACTAATCAATTTTTAATAAGAAATAACCACTCGCAGAGGAGCGGGTCGTATCCACAGGGAGGCAATAACGTATTAAAATTCGCGCCACTTAAAAATGTTTGTTCGGAGTCAATTTGGACAAGAACCAAGCCAAGATTGCCGTTAGATTAAGGTTTAAGCAAGAAACAATGCTGAAATGGCAATTATGAGAAACTACAGGATATTTTCCGCAATGTAGAGTGAATAGAATATGATTAAAATGTGGCAATGGCAGAAAATGTAAATTTTAATTAACGTTTTACTGTAGCAAAACAGGGGAAATTTTCCCCGTTGTCTTGCGCGACGAGGAGCCGATGGTCGGGCGTGGGAAGCTCGGAGGAGGTCCCTTGTATCAAGGGCTTCGAATCGGTGGTGGCGGCGAGTCGCGTGGCGGTCGGAGGTGGCCGAACGAGCTCCGGCGGAGGTGCTGCAGCCGACAGCTTGCGCAGCCTGTTGGCGTGAAGTCCGCCGCCTGCTGCTGCTGCGGGGGTGGCTGCTGCCGCTGCCGTGGGCACTGCTGCGGCTGGCGTGTGCGGCTGGCGTGCGTGGTGGTCGGTTGGGCGGTCTGCAGGCGGTTGTGTGTGGGTGCGCGGAGGGTCTGCAGGAGGGCGCGCGGTTGTGCGTGGGCGGTGGTCTGCAGGAGGGCGCTTGCGCGGTGGTCTGCAGGTGGTTGGCGTTTGCGGTGGAAGCTGCAGGTGGCTGTTGGAGGATGCTGCAGGCTGGTCTGCAGGCGTTGGAGGAGAGCGCGGGCTGATCTGCAGGCGTGCACAGGTCTGCAGCCGGTGAGCGGTGGAGGGCGCAGGCGGTCTGGTGGCCGGTTGGAGAGTGCAGGCTGAGGAAGTTGAGGTGAGCGGGTAACTTCAGACGTCTGGGAAATTTCGCAGACGTCTTAAGTTACTGAGAGGGTGGCTGATCAGTAGCTCGGTGGTGGTGGTCTGCGACGACGATGAGTGAGTTGCACGCTAAGGTGCTCACGGTAATGCAGGCGAGCTCCGGATGGCGGTGTGGCCTGTCACACCACATGCCCACGGTGGTGGAGACTCGCCGCCACGGTAGAGGCCGGCTGTATGGAGTGGAAGAGAGAGGTTCTCTCTGCACAGTGGTGGGTCGGTGGCGGAGGCCTCCTGAGCTCGGCTGCCTCCGTGCTCCTTTTGTAGTGTTTTGAACAATTTTGAAATCAGCCGCCGACCAGATCCACCACATCCGCTCCCCCTTGAATGGCTTCATCACTGCAGCAGTCAGGCGTTGGAGCGTCAGCCAGCCATTCTGAAAGAAGAAGAATAAAGAAAATATTATTAAAATATTAGGGTTATTTATGTACAGACCCTCAACTTCTATGTTAATAAAAATAATATACCTAATTGGTTATCTAATTAGATGAATGCTATTCTAAGTTAATTCTAAATGCACTTAAGATATGAATGCAATGTATGGATTATGTAATTCGATTAAAACTATGAATTGATCTATTTACATCCTAATTTATACTAAATAAATGTTAGAATTAATCTAATGTATAGGCACTTAAATACTTAAATAGCCCACAACTATGGGCTAATCACCCTCCTTCTAACTGGTTTGATTGCCTGGACATAAGTAGAGTAAATCATCTATAATCTTAGGATGGATTCGGAGAGTCTGTAGACCTTTAGGCTACCCAAACTAAGGGCAGGTGTTGAGCGCACGAACTGATACGCTAACGTGTTCGATTTTGAAAAACCTGTCGTTGTAGCTTGAAAGCGAAGAATTCGTGTTCAACAAATAAAATTTATACCGAAATTAAAATTCCGGGTTGAACACAGGGAGGCAGACGTTTGATTTAAAAACTACGCGTTTCTTTTTATTTGTCACGGAATAATTCAATTTAAAATTATCTAATTATTTACAATAAATAGAAGAGAGAGAGAGTAAGAGAGAAAGAGAATATTATACAGAGAAATCAAAATGAGATGTATAATAAACAAGGAATTTATCATCAAGGAGATTGTTCATTTCACTCAAACAATTACAAAGCATAAAACAATTACTCTAGAAAGCGATAAATTTACTCTAGAAAGCATTAAAAGAATGGAGGGAGAAATGTCCTCCTCGACGATTGCTTGGAGGATGAGAAAAACTACACTAGAAAGTAATAAATCTATACTAGAAAGCAGTAAAAAGAATAGGGAGAGAGAAATCCTCCTCGACGGTCGCTTGGAGGACGAGCCGAACGGGACGATGCCTGGACGAAGGAGAATGAAGCAAGACGAAAGAGGACGAAGCAAAAGAACGGGAACGGAGTAGCATGCCGTCATCGTCGTGGGATCCACTTCCGAAGGGGGACGAAAATTTAGACTTTAACTCGCGAGAAGCATCCCGGGTGTGGGACAAGCTTCTCTTGAGCTTTGGAGGGTTAGAGAAGAGAAGGAAGGGATGAGAATTTCATATGGAGGGGGTCTCCGTTTATAGTTGCAAGGAGTGGGGGAAAAATGGGCATTACAACTTTAAAATAATAAATGAGGGGTCTTTAGTGACTGATAAATCCGTCACTAAAGCCTCCTTCATGGGCGTCGTGGGCAGCTCACGCGAGCCTGCTCGCCTACTCGCGCGTGCAACGCCTGCGCACGTCCGCTGAGCCTCAGCTGTCCAATCACGAGATAGGACGGCTTAAGTCACGCCTTCACCCGTTGCGCTGTGCGCCCTCCAGCGCATATGATGCTGCGTGATGCCGTGCGTTCAATCGCGCGTGAACGCTATCAGGCGTGCGCGGCCATCCGATCAAGATCCCAGGCCCGCTTGCGCTCAATTGCCCGCGCCTTCCAGCCCTCTGCTGCGGCTCGAACCCGCGCTCACCGCCTATGTAAGCGCGCTCGACCGCTGCGCTACGGGGCGCGGATGGTTGAGCGGACACTTTTAGGTGCGGCTGACCACAGCCGTTGGATCAAGATCCAACGGCGGAGAGCGAGCGGGTGCGGGGCTTCATAGAATGTAAGCGACCGTTTGGGCAGCCGAGACGGCACCACATGGCACCATCTTGGCCGTCCATCTTCTGGAAGTTGTAGATGGTGCCACGGATGTCAGATTGACTAGATTTTTGTGTCGTTGGGCTGCGATCGTCAATTCGAATTCATCCAAGCGGTTGGATTTATCATCTAAAGTGCGGATTTACACCATCTTGGCCCTTGATCTTCTAGGGTTCCCCAGTCACTATTTGACGCTACGGATGCCTGATTAGGGCGATCTTGGAGTTGTTGAACTCCAATCGTCGCCCTGATCACATCCATACGGTTGGATCTTTTATCCGAGGCCCCGATAAAATGTTTGCCCTGTCCAAGCACATAAAAGGTGACAACTAACCTCCATTTTATTCAAACTACTCTAAATGCAAGATGATGCATGTTATGCAATATTTATATCATGAAATGCAATCCTATGCTTAAGAACATGCATAAATAGACATCTTAAGTAGTGTAAATGTGTTTACATCATACCCCCATGCCTATCTTTTGCTAGTCCCTAGCAAAAACTATATGCTATTTATAAAAGAATTAGGTTGGATTATTTGGACCTGAGTTATTTTCAATCATTAAGAAATTGTTTACATAGGAACTGAACTTTCAAAGACACAACAGTGCCCGAGTATCAGCCAAAATGCAGACCGCCTCAAGCCTCGCCTTATTCAAAGAAAAATTTCTTTTTCTCTTTTTACTCTTTTCTAATTTTTTTTGGATTTTCAAATTTTAGGGTTTAGGAGGCTTTCTACGGCCATTCAACTCACCCAAGATTTGATGAGAACCCTAAGCTTTAAGCATCTTATTGTGATTGTGATATACTCGTTGACCGGTAATTAAAACGGATTTCGGATTTCTACGCCTCTAGTTGACCTCAAAAAGACTTCTGCCTAAAGGTGTACCTTTACAACCGGGAGCTTTCTCCCTACTTTTATTTTTTTAGGGGCTCAACACAAGGGTGAATCTAATGTATATCTCCCCGGTTTATTCTACTTCTCAGCTTCTTCCTAAGTGTTTTGGGAATTTTTAGTGCATTTACTGAGCTGGGTTCTGGATAACTGGTCGATGAGTTGTTATCACCGACAACTTGCCAGCCATACTCGTGCGGCGAAGTGTAGCTTATTTCTTTTTTCTTTTCTTCTTTTCTTTTTGATTTTTTTTTTTTTTTAAGTGGCTTCTCTGGTCTAAGATTTACCTAAAGGCAGCAAAAAGAGAAAGGTCCAGTGACTGGCCTATGGACAACCTACCTATCGGCTATTACCCATGATAACTTGCCAGCCATATCACCCTAGAAGGTTCATTAACTACCCAATTTCCGTTAAAATCGCCGAACAACGAGTCAGTGCAAAGAAAGTGTGTAGATGCTTAAGACTCAAAATTCCCTCAAATCAGAGGACGGGTTGATAAGTCATGTACTTATCACCCAAACTTATTTATTCCAATTACGATATAATTAAGGTGGTGAGGACTCAAAGATAAATCCACATTTTAGTGGATACACGGGCTAATTAAGTCCAATGACCTGAAGGGTCTTTGTGTTTACATCATAATGTAGTGTTTCCTAAGATTGAAAATTTTCTTAAACCCAAATTCTCTTTCCTAATTCCGAAATTTTTTTTATATAAAAGAAAATAAAACAAATCTACGGAGCTGACGAATGAATTCAGAGATGAATATCAACCCCCCCATGCCTATCTAATGCAATGTCCTCATTGTATTAAAAAGACATAAAACAAAGTGGAAAAGCGTAGAAAGCACCTAAATTGCGTGAATGTCAGGTCCGCTCTGAGATGAAAACTAAGAAAAACTATATATGTGCTGAGTTTAGTGCCTTCAACTAGGCACACTATACAAAGAAAATAAATGAAGAATTCACAAGTGCAGGTCAGAATTAGAATAAACAGAAGAATCTTCTGACCTAGCAACAACAGTCCACAGATGTGGACCAGATTGTGCTGCAGACCCATTCCCCATAATCGAGAATATCTTAGGTTCTAGATTAAAATTATCCAAAACCTAAAATAAGAATGCAACTGGGGTCGGGCCTGCGATTTATGAGGATGCAACCCAAGACCAAAAGGTCGGGTTACAGAGAATTGAAGCTCAAAAGGATAATCGTTGAATGTGTGCTTAGGTTTGACATCCTCGAAACAAATGTTGTAAGGGTTCTGATTTGATGGTTTCAGCTTAAAAGGAACCCTTCGACTCAATCATCCATTTCCTCCAAAATTAACTTCCCAAATCAGAATTTCCCAACTCCTATCCTCCTCATTCCGAATATCAAATTCGAGGACCTCTTGTATATTAATCACCTCGTCTGGAATCTCCAAGTCTAAATGATGTGGCAAAATCAAAATTGACTTGGGTCTAATTATCTCAGAATTAGAATCATCAATAAGCTCAACGAGGTGTAACTGACAATCAGGGCATTGAATTGAATCCTCCAGAAAATGTATTTCTGGATCTGTAATGTGTGCCATAAGATCAGTTTCCTCAATTATTGGGCTATCAAATGATCTATCAGATTCCTCAGGCCCAATTGTCTCATAGAAATCATGTTCAGAAAACTCGCGTGAGACTTCGCAACTTGAATCTTCACCATCAAAGAAATCAGGATATGTATCAATGTATATCCCAAAATCATTTGTCACTTTCTGTTCCAAGGAGATATACATTTCCTTGTAACCCGGCTCAGGGATCTCAGGTGAAGAAATCAGATCTTCCTTAATTGGTCGCTTTAATTCAATCTGGTCATAACACATGTCCCCCACAACAGGTGCCTTAGCAGGTTCTGTCATTGGCTTTCCTGAAGAGGGTTCATCCTGGGAATCATCCCAAGATTGAATCAAAGCAACCATGAATTTCATCCTCATTTTCGCTAATTTCCCAAGTAGAAACTCACCCGGGTTCTTATCCTTAACATCCTGGAGCCAATCCAACAAAGACTTATTTAAATCATCAATCATTTCAATCAGGGGCTCCAATCTCTCTATGCAAGGTATTGGCTGAACTTCTAAAGATTGAATGAAATTCCTCAAGTTAGCCAGAACCTTATCTTGAACCTGATTAACTTGAACCAAATGAGTTGGTTCAGGGTTGGGTGGGTTTGACATCAATGTAGAGGAATTAACGAATTGAGATTCGTTATACCCTTCCTGATGATAGGTCAGTTTAGATTGTTGAAAAGATGGTGATGACCTAAAGGCAGTGAAATCAGAGGATGGGTAAGGATCGGTGTATCCTTCTTGATTGTAGATCGTATTAGGTTGTTCATGAAAGGAAGACGATCTATAATCGATGTAGCTCTGAGAAGGATAGAAATCAGAATCAAAGTGTTCAGGGTTAGACCCTAAACACGGAGGTCCGAAGCTGTATCCCCAATCCGAATTATCCCAACTAACTGATGGTTGATTACAATACGAGTCAGGATAATCATCATGTTGAGGATAATTCACAACAGGAGGGAAAGAGCAGGAATGTGTGAAATATGTGGAAGGATTCATGAGACACAGGAGGAAGAAAGGTGCCCTGCAATATAAACAATCAAACCTGTCCTTAAATGGGTTAGCCTAAAGACCTACAGACTCCCAAAACCCATCTTGAGATAAAGGAACGATTTGATCTACTTCCGTCTGTTCAATCCAACCAGTTAGAAGGAGAGACTGGGGAGAAGGTTCTTCCTTCGGCTTGGACCTTCGGTTCATAGTGTACCCCCCAGCCACGATCGTTTGACTCTGCTCCCCTAGCTAGACATCAAATTGAATAGTAGAAACAGACTAATAGAAAATAATCTCGTTCTGAGTTTTGAAGAGTGAGTTCAATCCTTAAGGCCAATGTCTACTCTGTTTTATTTAGGGCTAGGTTTGAATGTGCTTTGGAATGTGATGGGCCCTTTAAATGGGTTGCGCCCTTAATGATTGATTGATTTGTGTGTGGGTGCACAACCAGTGGTTTTCAAGCAAGATTATTTTTGATGTGGTGAGTTTTAACGTTCAAATCTTGCTTAGTAGCTTTTAGAATTCAACTTTAGGTGTTTTCAAACAAGTTTCATTGGCAAACCAGGTTTTGCAAGCACAAGTGAAGATGTTTTCCTTTAAAGCTTAAAAAGAATGTGGAGTGCCTGGTAAATCCGTAAGAGTTGAACCTAATTGGTAGCTACTTGATGAGTTTATTTTATTTGAAGTGGTGCAGCCCAATCAACTCAAACAAATGGCCACAAATGCACCACTAAGTTAGGCACACAAAGATGGTTAACCTAGAATGATTTCTACTCTTTTATGTGTTGCTTTATGTGTATCGGTTCCACAGATCAGAACCCGGTTGAGTAGAAACAGTTCAGTTAAGTGCCTTTAAATGTGGGTGTACGTTGTGTGTTTGTTGAAAATTGCCCCATAAAATTATCTTTTTATTTTTTTGTTTTTATATAAATGAAGGTGGAATGAATGTGATTGAGAATCCAAACAACCAAACTATTCCTAGGATTTATGCAAACACCCAGGTTAATTGGAATTTGGATTTAATGGGGCAAATGAAATCTGTGGAGGGGGAAAGAATGGGGGATAACTTACAAAACCTTCCACAGCACTTTACTCCAATCTACCACTTTTGCTCGTCTCAACAGAGTACCTGCAATTACAAGAAGAAAGGAGAAAAGTGAGGTAAATGATTTGTAAGTTACAAAAGGTGAAGAGAAATCAAAGATCGTCGCCTCCTCGGCAACGGCGCCAAAATGTTGAGCGCACGAACCGCTACGCTAACGTGTTCGATTTTGGAAAACCTATTGTTGTAGCTTGAAAGCGAAGAATTCGTGTTCAACAAATAAAATTTATACCGAAATTAAAATTCCTGGTCGAACACAGGGAGGCGGACGTTTGATTTAAAAACTACGTGTTTCTTTTTATTTGTCACGGAATAATTCAATTTAAAACTATCTAATTATTTACAATAAATAGAAGAGAGAGAGAGAGTAAGAGAGAAAGAGAATATTACACAGAGAAATCAAAATGAGATGTAGAATACATAAGGAATTTATCATTAAGGAGATTGTTCATTTCACTCTTACTGCTACAAAGTATAAAATAATTACTCTAGAAAGCGATAAATTTACTCTAAAGGCATTAAAAGAATGGAGGAAGAAATGTTCTCCTCGACGATTGCTTGGAGAACGAGCAAAACTGCACTAGAAAGCAATAAATCTATACTAGAAAGCAGTAATAAGAATAGGGAGAGAGAAATCCTCCTCGACGGTCCCTTGGAGGACAAGCCGGACGGGACGATGCCTGGAAGAAGGAGAACGAAGCAGGACGAAGGAGGACGAAGCAAAAGAACGGGAACGGAGCAGCACGCCGTCGTCTTCGCGGGATCCACTTCCGAAGGGGGACGAAAATTTAGACTTTATCTAGCGAGAAGCATCCCGGGTGTGGGACAAGCTTCTCTTAAGCTTTGGAGGGGTAGAGAAGAGAAGGAAGGGATGAAAATTTCGTATGGAGGGGGTCTCCTTTTATAGTTGCAAGGAGTGGGGGCAAAATGGGCATTACAACTTTAAAATAATAAATGAGGGTTCTTTACTGACGGATAAATCCGTCACTAAACCCTTTTTCGTGGGCATCGTGGGTGGCTCGCGCACGCTTGCTCGCCCGCTCGCGCGCGCAATGCCTGCGCACGTCCGCTGAGCCTCAGCCGTCCAATCGCGAGATCGGACGGCTTAAGTCAATCCTTCACCCATTGGGCTGCACGCCCTCCCGCGCGTACGATGCTACATGACGCCGCGCATTCAATCGCGCGTGAACGCTATTGGGCGCGCATGGCCGTCTGATCAAGATCCAACGCCCGCCCACGCTCAATCGCCTGCGCCTTCCATCCCTCTGCTGCGGCTCGAACCCGCGCCCGCCGCTTGCGTAAGCATGCTCGACCGCTGCGCTACGGGGCGCGAATGGTCGAGCGGACGCTTTTAGGTGTGGCTGACCACAGCCATTGGATCAAGATCCAACGGCGGAGATCGAGCGGGTGAGGGGCTTCATAGAATGTAAGCGGCTGTTTAGGCGGCTGAGATGGCACCATGTGGCGCCATCTTGGCTATCAATCTTCTGGAAGTTGTAGATGGTGCAACGGATGTCGGATTGACTCGATTTTTGTCTCGTTGGGTTGCGGTCGTCAATCTGAATTCATCCGTGTGGTCGGATTTGTCATCTGAAGTGCGGATTTACACCATCCTGGCCCTTGATATTCTAGGGTTCCCTGATCACTATCTGATGCTACGGGTGCCTGATTAGGGCGATCTTAGAGTCATTGAACTCCAATCGTCGCCCTGATCACATCCATACGGTTGGATCTTTAATCCGAGGCCCCGATAAAATGTTTGCCCTGTCCAAGCACATAAAAGGAGACAATTAACCTCCATTTTATTCAAACTACTCTAAATGCAAGATGATGCATGTTATGCATTATTTATATCATGAATGCAATCCTATGCTTAAGAACATGCATAAATAGACATCTTACGTAGTGTAAATGTGTTTACATCAACAGGCATGTATTTTTGTATTGCAGGACTCCTTTCTCTTCTGATTTCCCACCTTACTTCACCATGTACCCTTCCACATCCTACACACATTTCACATCCTATCCTCCTACAACCACTTATCCCCAAGATGATTACTATCCCAACTTGACTTGTAATTACCCATCCACTAGCCGAGATGACTTTGATTGGGGATATGAATCCGGACCTCAGTGTCTAGGGCTTAACCCTAGACAACAAGACTATGACTACTATCCTTCCCAGAGCTACAATAATTGTAGATCTCCATCCTTTGATGATCAACCTAACCAGATCTACAACCGTGAAGAATATGTTGATTATAACACTTACCCTCCCCAGAATTATGCTAAATTTAGGTCGCCACCAACCTTTAAACAACCTGAAATGACCTACTATCAAGGAGGGACCCAAGAACCTCGACACCTTGACTCCCCTAGATTCAACCCAAAGCCACTCAAACCTTAATCGAACCAGTCTGTTTTGGTGAACCAGATCCAGGATATGGTGTTGGCTAATTTGAGGAACACTATACAATCTTTAGAAGCTCCACCAACACCATGCACTGAAGCACTGGAGCCTATGATCAAAATGATTGATGAACTTAATAGTTCTCTATTGGATTTGCTCCAAAGTGTTAGGGAAAGGGACCTAGGTGAGTTCCTTCTTGGGAAATTATCGAGGTTGAGGATGAAATTTGTGGTTGCACTAGTCATATCTTGGGATGATTCTCAAGATGAACCCTCTTCAGGAGAGCCAATGTCTGAACCCGCTCAGGCGCCTGTTGGGGGGGACACATATTCGGAGATTGGAGATGACCAGATTGGTCTAGAGCAACCCTTTGAGGATGAACCAATTGATTCACCCGAGATCCCTAAGTTAGGAAACGAAAAAAATTGTCTCCTTGGATGATGGAATGACTTGTGATGTTGAGACATATACAAATGAGGATCATGAATTCTTTGATTTTGAGGTTGAGGAATCTCTTAGTGAAGTCTCACTTAAGCTTGAGGAGAATGATTTTTGTGAGACATACGGGCTCAAGGAGTATGACAGCCAATTTGGTAGCCCGACTACTGAAGACACTGATTCGGTTGGGGCTAACTTGGAGGATCAGATACCCGACGACTCATTTAGTAGCCCCATTCCTCAACCACACCCTGAAGAGCTGAATGAACATACTTTTGAGATCATTGTGCCCAAGTCAATCCTGATTCAGCCACAATCATTGGACTTGGGTACTTTAGATGGGGTGCACAATGATCTGGAGGTCCCGGAAACCTTGATTTCAAAGGATAGGAAGTTGGAAATGAAAATTTCGGAGGTTAATTTTGAGGGAAAAACAAGTTTGGATATAAGGGTACCTATTGACCTAAAACCACTTATCTTCTATACGAACCCTTATGATATCTTTCACGTGCAACCCAAGCCTGGAATAACTGATTATTTTTCTGAGCTATATGTTAAGTGGACAACCGCACCTATTGAACCATCTTTACCCATTGTCCGACACTTTGGGCTTGGGTTGCACACCACTAAACTGCATGGACGACCTCGCAAACACAACAACATTCGGTTCTAGGTGATTTTCATCAAGAACTTGAGAACCACTCGACCTTGGGGCATGGGTCTGCACCATAATCTCATCCACGTCTGTGGACATCTTTTGCAGACAGGTTTCAGGATCAACCTTTTGATTTTGATTTTGACCCGCACTTGTGAATTCTAAATTTCTTCTTCGTATGTATGTTATGCCTAGCTGAAGGCATTAAACTTAGCGCGTGTGTATACACTCTTCTCTCTGCGGAGTTGACCGAATTTTCACGACACTCAGTTGATATTCTATTTACTTCGCCCTTTTCATGTCTTTATTTTTACAATGAGGATATTACATCATTTAGGCATGGGGGGGCGGATAATTAATTCCTGAAATCATTATGTTAACTCTGTAGAATTTCTTTGAGTTTCTTATAAAATTAAAGGAAAAAAATTGAAAATTTAGAAAATGATAAAAAAAAGAAAGAAATTAGGAAAAGTGAACTTAGGCATTTGGAAGTTATTAACTTTAGGAAATGATACGAGAGGACCTAAACACTTAGACTCTTTAGGTCTTTGGGCTTAATTAGCTTAGGTGTCCACTCGAATGTGGATTAAGTCTTGAGTCCTCGCCAATTAAAATTTATTTTAATTTGGTAAATAATTTGGGATGATAAGTATGCGACTTATCAAACTGCCCTCTGATTTGGGGGGGCTGTAAGCCTAAGCATCTACACACATTTTTTTTTGCACCGACTCACTTTCTGACCGTTTTTACGGAAATTGGGTAGCTAAGGGACCGACTTGGGTGGTATGGCTGACAAGTTGTCAGTGGTAACAGCTTATCAACCGATTGTCCAGAGCCCAGCCACAAGACCATTTTTGTTGTACTATCTTTAGGTAAATCTTAGATTAGGGAAGCCACCTACTTATATAAAAAAAAGGAACACTCAAAAAGAAAAGAAAAAAAAATAAAAAGAAAAAGGAGAAAATAAAAGAACAAATAAAACCACACTTCACCGCATGAGTATGGCTGGCAAGTTGTCGGTGGTAACAACTCAATTGCCAATTGTCCAGAACCCAGCTCAACAAAAAAAAAAAAAGACAATAATTCCCAAAACACTTAAGGAAGAAGTGGGGAAGTAGAATAAACCGAGGAGATATATACTGGGTTTGCCCTTATGTTGACCCCATAAATAAAGGAAGTAGGGAGAAAGCTACCGATCGTAAAGATAAACCTTTAGACAAGGTCACCTAGGGTCGTAGAAACCCGAAGTTCGTCTTAACAGCCGTTTTGTGAGTCTATCACTTTTTCACAAAGATGCTAGTACTTAGTCTTTTTTGAGCCTTGGGCGGGTCGGGTAGCCGAAAAAAGTTATCCTGGAACTCTTAAACTCCAAAAGTACAAAAAAAATTAGAAAAGAAAAATAAAAAATATATATATATCTTCCCTTCTCAAATAAGGCGAGAACTTGGGCGGTCTGCATTCTGTTAGACACCCGGGTACTGTTATGTTTTCATAGTTTAGGACCTTAGTTGAAATTTTCTATTGTTAGTAAACGACTTAGGCTTAAGTGATCTAATCCTAATTCTACCGTTATGCATAGCATATAGTTTAAGTTTGCTAGGGACTAGCAAAAGATAGGCATGGGGGTATGATGTAAACACATTTATTAAGAGTAAAATACCTATTCATGCATGTTCATAGGCTTAGATTTGCATTTCATGTTATATATATTACATAGCATGCATCATTCTGCATTTGGAGTAGTTGTATATAATTTAGGTTAATTGCGTCCTTTTTGTGGTTATGAGAGAAGGATATTTATTTCGGAGCCTCGGATTGACGATCTGACCATACGGATCTGATCAAGACGACGATCAAAGTCCAATGCCTCTAAAATTGCCTCGATCGGAGTTTCATAGCACCATATGCAGTCTGAGGAATATCAACAGTCAAGGATTATGAGACATAATTCAAAACTTCAAAATGATAAATCCAATAGCGAGGATGGATTTGGGTCAACAATCGTAACCTAACGGTGCAAAAATCGACTCAATCCGACCTCTATAGTAGCCCCTACAACAAGAAGTAGATGAACGGCCCAGACTGCATCACGTGGCATAGCCTAGGCTACCAGCACATGCACGCAGCATTGCACATGCGCAGCAGTGCGGGTGCACACAGGCGCGCATGCGCGTAGAGCCAACGCGTGGGAGCCTGTGCGCGCGCGACAAGGCAAGAGCGGCGCCAGTGCAACATAAGGTGGACTACAGTGACGCATAAGCTGGACTTACAGCAACACTTACAGCTGTCGGTAATTCATCACATGCCAGCAAAGCCAGAGTAGGTAGCCAACGGGCATGAGTTGCCTATAGCGACATTTCCAGCGATGGCCTGGATGTCACTAATGGTCCCAAACCGATTTTTTCCTTTTCTCCACCACTATAAAAGGACCTTCACCCCCTCCTTTCCAAGCCATCTCTACCTACTCTACTCCCACTTACTCCCAAGCTCTAGCAAGCCTACCAACGCTCCATTACAGTGTGTTCTCAAGCTCCCAAGGTGCCTATTAGTGTAACGAACCTCTGCTCCACCAAATACTCCAACTTCCCATCCCCCTTCATAGGTCACCTTGGAGCCATCCTCCCACCTCCATTCCCGTAGCAGATCACCTCTGTCTTCTCACCTCCATTCTGGTGCCACGCCGAAGCTTTCCTCAACACGACGTCCTCCAGCATCTCACCTCCTTCGTCCGAGCTTCCACCAGGTGCCATCGTCTCACTGGATAGCCAATTCGGGAGATTTTCTCTTTTTATGCTTTCATAGTAGATTGTAATAAACATTAGATTGGTATATATACCATTTTCTTTCCTCATCTCTATCTTGTGCTTCATTTGCTTGTCTTTTATTTCAAAACACAAAAAAATAACAAACCCTAAAATACCAAAAAGAAATGAAACGAAGCGTGATTTTCAAGTAAAGTAAACGTCACCTCCCTGTGTTCGACCTGGGACTCCCTTGGAGTTTCGGTATAAATTTTATTTGATCAACGTGTTTTGCAACTACGATAATAGGTTACTTGTAACACCGATTTCTAAACACGCGAAACACGCATGACCAGTGGCTCTCACGAGGATTCTCACAAAAAATTTGTATGCAAGAATTGAGAAAGAAAACTGTGCCTAACTCCGAGTATCATTATGCAATTTTCCAGAAAGTAAGATTCCTCACACTACTCTTAGAGCACCAGTAGACTCTCTACTTTCATCTAACAAATATTTGGTGGATCTATTAGAAGGTGGTTTGCCTGACTCCTTGATTACTATATAAAGGTTCAAGAGAAGAAGCAATGCTTCTTCTCGACAAACTAAAGATGTCTATCAATCTTTATAGTGGATCCACTGCAAATTTTATGTGCAAGTATGAAAGTGTACTGGATTCTAAGTTCAAGAATCAACTAAAGAATAAATCCCTAATAAAACCTCTTGATAAAAAGATCTATTTCCCTAAGGTGTTGGTAAAAAATTTTTCAGTTTATATGTAATACACCCTGCCTAAGTTCTTGCATGTGCTCATGCATGAATAAGAGAAAATGAAATAAGACAGGGCGTAAGGGGGTAGAAATCACCTGCAGTTGCTACTGATTTGTCATTCAGCGCATGCCAATACTACAATGGTAATCACAATATGCATAATATGCCAGAATGAAATATGCTATCTATAAAGGATATGTATAAGTGCTAAGTTTAACATCTTTAGCTGGGCAAAACGTTGGTCACTCGTCCTCGATAGGATGTATCGTTTCGTCAGCAGCAGGATTTCCTAAGCTAAAAATGGCTTGAGGCACTAGCCATTTACTGCAAAGACTTGCCCAGATTTTGGGTCCATAATTTGGATTGCCTTGTTAGAATACAGGCGGACCATCGGATATGGCCCAGTCCATTTGGATATGAGCTTTCCTACAAAGAATTTGAGCATGGAATCAAATAACCAGACCTGCTCGTTAGGCATGAATTCCTTCCTTCGCATGTGTCGGTCATGGAAAGCCTTAGTCTTATCTATGTATATCTTTACATTCTCATAGGCTTCCCTTCTAATGTGACGAGCTGGAGCTTCCTTTCATAACATCCCTCTTCAAGGTTAAAATTACACTTCTACATTGCCCAAAAGGCACGATGCTCCAGTTCTATAGGAAGGTGACAGCCCTTTCCATACCTCATGTGGTACGGTGACATTCTGAGCGGGGCCTTGTATGCAATCTGATATGCCCAAAATGTGTCGATTAATCAATCGAACATATCCTTCCTATCATGTCTAGCCATCTTTTGAAGATTAGATACTTTAGCCTGCCCATTGGCTTGGGGGTGATATTGGATATCAATGCGGTGATGTACCCCATATTTCTTCAGTAGAGACCTAAAATGATCATGGATGAAGTGGCTACCTCCATCAAAAAGCAGAGCATAAGGGACTCCGAATCTCATGAAAATAAATTCCCGTACAAATGATATAATGGTCTTATGATTTGCCCATCTTGCTAGGATAGCTTCAACCCACTTCGTGACATAGTCAACTATGAAAAGTATGGACTCGAAGCTGTGAGAGTTCAGGAAAGTGCCCATAAAGTAGATGCCCCAAGCATTGAACACTTCTACGACCAGAATAGGTTGGAGAGCCATCATGTCCCTCTGAGTCATAGAACTGACCGACTGACATCGCTTACATCATTAGGAAAACTCATGTGCATCTCTGAAAATGGTTGGCCAAAAGAATTTAAACTATAAAATCTTTGCATTGACTTTTCGGCCTGAGAAATGATCCCCACAAGTATCGCTGTGGCAGAAGGATAACACACTTCAGATTTTTGAGTTTGGGGTGCATCTACTGATGATCTGATCATCCCCAATGCGAAAGAGCAATGGGTCATCCCAGAAATAAAACTTAGCCTCTGAAATAAACTTGAGCTTTTGATCCTTGGATAACCCTACAGGTAGCATGCCTGCAGCAAGAAAATTTGCAATATCAGCATACCAAGGAAACTCAACAAAATTGACAGCCAACAGAGACTCATCTTGGAATTGATCAAAGATATATTCGGAGTATGGGATGTGTTCTGGGTCTAGTCGAGACCAGTGATCTGCCACAACATTATGAACTCTGGCTTTGTTGCGGTTCTCGACATCAAACTCTTGCAAAAGAAGGGTACATCTGATAAGTTGGGATTTCGCATCCTTCTTTGCCAACAAATGTCGGAGGGAAGAATGGTTAATGAAAATAATCACTTTTGACCTGAGTAGGTGATTGCATAGCAATCATGCATCCTAAATCACTTGAATTAAGCTAGATTCTAGCATAACTTAGGAATAATGCATTCATAGGCATCGTAATTTACATAATAACTAGTTTATTAGTCATATTGATAATATCGTCATTTTATGACCAAAAAGAGAGATGATTTTAATTATAGATGATTCGAAGTCACGAATGTCAGATTATACTAGACAGATCTGATCAAAACGACGATGAGAGTCCAACGTTTCTGAAATCATCTTGATCAGGCAACTAGGGCATCTTGTGCAGTCCATATGGAGATCATAAAGCCAAAGTGTAAAGATCCAAAAAGATCCAAGCCTTAGATGAAAGATCCGACCGCACGGATGGATTCGGATCAATGATCTTGATTTAACGATGCAAAAATCATCTAAATCAGAGGTCTACATCACTAGATACGAAGAAAGGAAGTTGGATGGCCACGATGGCACCACGTGGTGCCATCATAGCCTCATCTGTGAAGGCTCTTCCACTGCGCACTGTGGGCCGTTGGATCGTCATCCAACAGCCATGAAGCGGCCACATTGTCGGCCACCCCCACGCCATCAAGGAAGAACATCTGCCATTGGATCTTCATCCAACAGCTGATAGAGGCTATGTCCGATTTGGAAACACAACACAAGAGTGGGCCTGGCACAACGCTTAGCGTCTTCACCCTTAAGCGAACGGCGTGGGTTCAAAATCGCCTAAGCACTGGTTAGCCCATAGTTGTGGGCTATTTAAGTATTTAAGTGCCTACATATTAGGTTAATTCTAACATTTATTTAGTATAAATTAGGATGTAAATAGATTAATTCATAGTTTTAATCTAATTACAAAATCCACACATTGCATTCATATCTTAAGTGCATTTAGAATTAGCTTAGAATAGCATTCATCTAATTAGATAACCAATTAGGTACATTGTTTTCATTAACATAGAATTTGAGGGTCTGTACATAAATAACCCTAATATTTTAACATTATTTTCTTTATTCTTCTTCTTTCAAAACGGCTGGCTACCGCTCCAATGCCCGGCTGCTGCAGTGAAGAAGCCATTCAAGGGGGAGCGGATGTGGTGGATCTGGTCGTGCGGCTGATTTCAAACTTGTGCAGGCCACTACAAAAGGAGGGAGGCAGCCGAGCTCAGGAGGCCTCCGCCACCGACCCACCACTGTGCAGTGAGAACCTCTCTCTTCCACTCCACACTGCTGGCCTCTACTGTGGCGACGAGTCTCCATCACCGTGGGCGTGTGGTGTGACAGGCCACACCGCCATCCGGAGCTCGCCGCATCACCGTGAGCACCTTAGCATGCATCCTCCTCGCCATCATCGCCGACAACCATCACCGAGCTACTGATTCAGCCACCCTCTCAGTAACTTAAGACGTCTGGGGAATTTCCCAGACGTCTGAAGTTACCCGCTCACCTCCACCCACTCGCCAGCGTACCCATCTGAAGTCCACCCGCAACCGCTCTCCACGCAGCACCCTCTTCCCGCACCTACAGAGTTGCCCGCAGCATCCTCCAACAACGCCTGCAGATCAGTCCACGCCACCTTCCCCGTGCCCATCAGCTTGCAGCACACCCGCACCCACCATCAGCCTTCGCCAACCACGCATGCCCTCCTCGGCCCGCCACGCTCTCCTCCAGCGCTTGCAGAACCGCACGCAGCTGCAGAACGCCACCAGCAGTAGCCACGCCCGCGCCTGCAGCTTGCACACCCACTCCTGCACCTGCAGCACCCTCCACTCGCGCTTGCAGAACCGCCTGCAGCGCCCTCTTCCCCGCGCCTGCAATCTAGCGCTCACCACGCCTGAGCTCCCGTGCCCACGCCAGCCGCAGCAGCGCCCACGCCAGTAGCAGCAACCACCCCCCGCAGCAGCAGCGCGCGGCAGACTTCACGCCAATAGGCCGCACCTGCTCAACCGCCTGCAGCCGCCACCAGCAGCACCTCCGTCGGAGCTCGTCCGGCCACCTCTGGCCACCGCGCGACTCGCTGCCACCACCGATTCGAAGCTCTTGGTCCAAGGGACCTCCTCTGAGCTTCCCGCGCCCGGTCATCGGCTCCTCGTCGCGCAAGATAACGGGGAAAAATTCCCCTGTTTTGCTACAGGAAACCTTTAATTAAAATTTACATTTTCTGCCATTGACAAATTTTAATCATATTTTATTAACTCTGCATTGCGGAAAATATCCTATAGTTTCTCATAATTGCCATTTCAGAATTGTTTCTTGCTTAAACCTTAATCTAAAGGCAATCTTGGCTTGTTTCTTGTCCAAATTGACTACGAACAAACATTTTCAAGTGGCGCGAATTTTAATACGTTATTGCCTCCTTGTGGATACGACCCGCTCCTCTACGAGTGGTTATTTCTTGTTAAAAGTTGATTAGTCGATTTTTCCTCCACATTAAACTACAAACGACTTAAAAGCGAAAGATCGACTAGTCAAATGGCGCCGTTGCCGGGGAGGCAACAGATGCAATAATTTCACCTAATTTTATTTTGATTATTTGTCAATTGCATAGAGATTTGACCATTCATTATTTTTTTTTCTGTGCGAGAAAATTTGTGCAAGAATCAGCTAGTGTGAGACGCAACCCTTAACGTCGCCAGACGAGAATTGGGCGAGCCATTTTTAAACGGAGGAGAAGGACGAGGACGCGACGGAAACCATTTAGTCATTAGTTTAATTAGAATAGAATTAAGATTGTAGACTTAATTTTTCATTACAGTTAGTTTGAAACCCTTGTTCTGGGGCATATTTTGAGGGGTTTGTTCCCCGATTTTGTTTTGGGCCCGTGTTGGGTAATTTTTGGGAGTCTGTTCCATTTTCTTTAGATTTAGGTTTATTTTTTTTTATTATTTCTTTTATTTGCTTGTGCATAAGTAGTTCTAAAAAAAAAAAAACAGACAGAAAAAGAAAAAAATGAGCTGCCTGCTAGAAGCTGCCTGCCCTAGGACGAACCATTTAGGTCTGTATGAGCAGCCTCTAGATTTACTTTTCTGCATTGCGTGCATTCTTGCATCGTAGATCGTTGGAGGCAAGGTACGCATTCTCTTACTTTGCATCCTATTTTTGATCACGCATTGCATTTGGGATTTAATGCGAAGACCACCTAATCTGTACTGAATAAATCTAATAAGTGGTCACATTTTCTTTGAAGAAGGACTAATCAAAGGAAGGACATTTTAAAAACCAAGGATTTGATTTTCAAACTTGGCGTGCGATTCAAAGTTCAAAATCTTTGACGGTGTATGCACACTTATTTCACTTGCACCACGGCACGCTTCTAGACACTCTTTAGGTTTGGAAATACTAGGACAAGTGCCCTCCTTTCGTTGGATTATGAAGTGTTCGGAACTTGAGATCAAAGGTTTTGTAAATCCAAAGAGGGGGATACCCTATCACGGATTTTTGGGGGTAGTTGAGGAGCACCGCGAAAGCGCAGCTTCAAAGGAAGGCTTAGGCCTACTTGCATCCCTCGATCTTCCATCTTTGGATTTGCTTGACCATTTGAAATTTAGGGAAGAACACCTAAGCTCCAACTAGGTCTTCTTAGGCGAATCGTAGGTTGGCAATAGAAGCGTAAATTGACTGAACAAATTGTATTGTCACCTGCAATCTGACTTAAAATCAAAAGCCTAAATTGGGAAAGACCTAAAAGGTCCTTTTTGAATTGTGCCTTGCTTGGGGAATTCCGATTGAAGTGTGAGTTAGAATGGACCACATTGATTTTCATCCTTTCACATCTTACCCACACCCTCACCCCCACTTTGCATCCTTCGATCCCAGACACCGAGATGGTCCATTCCTTGATGGACATAATGACAATCATTGGGATCCGTTTCACTCCTATTATAGGAGTATTGGCCTAGTTAAGCCCCAAATTAGTGAGTAGAACTCAGGAGCGGGATTTGCTTTGCCCATTATCCCACATACCAAAGAAACACCCAACCCACCCTCCCAGAAAACTTATAATGGTTGGACAAACACTCCTGGGTACTATAAGCCTGAGCCTGACTTCTCTTATGATAGAAATGACCTCTCCTCTTTGAAGATGGAAATACAGAAAATGCAAAATGAAATGAGTGAATTGTTAGGAGAATCTTTGAGAGCAGGACAATAAGAAAGAGATGAAATTAGCCACCCAATTTACCCCATTGACGATGACGTACACCCCTCTACAATAGATGCATCTCCCGTGGGAAAGCTACACTTTAAGTTGGAGGGAAATTCTGGGGAGAATAGCTACTTTTCGAGGATCGATTTTGAAACCTCCCCATTAGATGACAATTCCTTGAGAGATCTACACTTTAGGTGGGAGGAAAATACACATGACAGTAGCTATGCATTGGATGAAGAAAGGTGGAAACCTGAGGAAGATGATGATAAGGTTGAGTATCCACCTGAATTATATTGGAGTCAAAAGAAGGGAATGATGGTACCATTGGAAGACCTCGACCCAGATGATAGTATTTTTGTGACATTTGATGAAGTGGGTCAAAGTCAAGTTGTTAATCCTACCCTCCCTTCTGATCACGATATGGAACTCAAACCCACCCTTAGGGAACCTAACCCTAAAGAAACTGACCTATCTGAGGAGTCTGATGTTACCAGTGTAAACCATTTACCTCAGATAGAGCACCCTAGGGGATCTGCTGAGATATTAAATGATTCTAGACCTTGGGTACATGATGAATTGTGTGATGAGGAGGAAGACAAATTATATGAGGAACCTACATTCAAGATTTGGTGTGACACTAAGGGTGATTGTCTTATTTGAAGAGTTAGCCCCTGAGGATGTCACAAATTTGACCAAATTAGGTTTCCTTAACACACCCATTGATGATATTTCTCCTCATGATAAAATGATGGAAAATTTGGAAGCAATTTCTAAGATTTATGTGGATTCACATATAGACTCCAGGGAAGATTTGAGTAAAGAACAAAAACCCAGGGATGACATTGATTGGATAATCCCTAGATCTGTTGCTTCCAACCTGCCTTCATTCACTTCGAAGTCACCCTCTGATTCGCTTATATCTGAAAGCGAAATTGTCACTCCTGATGAAGAGCAGGAAGATCCATGTGATGGTACAAGGAATGCTAGGGATGAAATTGAGGATTTTGAAAGAGTGTTTGGGATGGACACCAATCTGATTAAACCCAACCTAGATCTTATGGCCATCCCACAACCTCGTAACTTGGACACCCTAGACGATCCTTGCCTTAGAGAATTGCTCATTTTTGTTTTGACTAGGGGGCTTAACAGACCAATATTTTCTGTAATGGAGTATCGGGTATGGATTGATGATTTCTTTAGTCAGTCCATGACCCTGGGGGTTTATCTCTATACCATTCCTTCCCCATTCTTTTTGGAGGATCCTTGTCATCCTCCCCCTACCCCTTTGGAGGTTATTTTACCTGTTTATCCTTTAGAACCTCTCCTGGTGACCTGGGAAGATTTCATTCCCATTTTAGTTGGGCGAGCATTTGCTATCGAGATTCATCATCAGCTCGCCAACATCCTAGGTTACCTATTTTCTAGGCCAACTTTGCTTTGCTCATTTTTAGAGCCTATTTCTGCAATTCTTGAACTTGATTTGCAGGTTCTTTGGCCTTTCAGCTCAGCTCTAACCCAGGTAATGGGGGGGTGTACTTGGGGATATACATAGCATAATTGCATACATTTGTACATAAAAAAAAAAGGGTTTTGAGCTTAACTGGCTAGATCTTGCAGTCTTAAGAAAATCAGAACTCTAGGGTAGACTAAGTTAATTCTAGGGTCAAACTTTAGAAGCTAAATGAGCTACTAGCTTTAGACCTTTAGGGTCCTTTGTGGACTTAAAAACTTAAGTAGGAGTTAAGTTGCGGACCATTCCTCAAGAGGTAGAGGAAGGGAAGCTAGGGTTTGAGTTAAAAGGTGGGGTAGTACCTGGAGTCTTATTCTACCTTTTGGTTTACGAGTCCTTGTAACCCAAGCATCCAAATTTCACACACTTGGTCTGGTAATCAACTTAATTTTTTTCTTTCTGAAAAGAGATTTGGTTCTCTTAATTTTGACTTAAGAGAGGCTTGAAAACACATTTTGATTGGAAGAGTTCCCACCGCAGAAGAGGTCGAGCATATACTCACCTTGAGGATGCGATGATAACATATTACCTCCTCGGCGCTTGTCTCTTAGGATATCCATCCTACTGGGGGCATGTAAGCGCATTGCGCAGTTCAGGTACCATGGGCGGCCCTATCTCAAAGTGCCGATTGCCATAGGCCTGAATTCGCTTAAGAAATCCATGGGCAATACTATCTCGAAGTGTTGATTGCCAGAAGTTCTTGGGGTCGTTATGGGTGGTGCTATCTCGAAGCATCGAAAGCCAGGCACCCTTCGAGGTATGGTAATGGGGACAATGAATCCGACACAGACCGTGTTGATAGCTGATCTAAGGTTAGACTTAGAAGAATCAAACAAAAAAAAAAAGTATATATATATATATATAAAACCTTTAACTCAAATAACTCAGACCAATACACAGGCATGGATGCTTTAATCTCAGGGATCAATAAACTTTAGGGTAGAGTCAGAAATCAGGGAAACTTGTGCCTGCAACTTGTCTTTTGCCAACCTAGTCTGTAACTTAGCAACTACTTAGGAACCTTTGGTCTAGAGCCTGAACTTAATATGCTTCTGAAGGAAGACTAAGTGAGTTAACTAGTCTACTTAGAGTGCTAGGTTTCACTTAATTTTGCTAGGGACTAGCAAAAACTAGGCATGGAGGTATTTGATTAGCCCATAGTTGTGGGCTATTTAAGTATTTAAGTGCCTACACATTAGGTTAATTCTAACATTTATTTAGTATAAATTAGGATGTAAATATATTAATTCATAGTTTTAATCTAATTACATAATCCATACATTGCATTCATATCTTAAGTGCATTTAGAATTAGCTTAGAATAGCATTCATCTAATTAGATAACCAATTAGGTACATTATTTTCATTAACATAGAATTTGAGGGTCTGTACATAAATAACCCTAATATTTTAACATTATTTTCTTTATTCTTCTTCTTTCAGAACGGCTGGCTGCCGCTTCAACGCCCGGCTGCTGCAGTGAAGAAGCCATTCAAGGGGGAGCGGATGTGGTGGATCTGGTCGTGCGGCTGATTTCAAACTTGTGCAGGCTACTACAAAAGGAGGGAGGCAGCCAAGCTCAGGAGGCCTCTGCCACCGACCCACCACTGTGCAGAGAGAACCTCTCTCTTCCACTCCACACTTTCGGCCTCTACTATGGCGACGAGTCTCCAACACTGTGGGCGTGTGGTGTGGCAGGCCACACCACCATCCGGAGCTCGCCACATCACCGTGAGCACCTTAGCATGCATCCTCCTCGCCGTCATCGCCAACCACCATCACCGAGCTACTGATTCAGCCACCCTCTCAGTAACTTAAGACGTCTAGGGAATTTCCCAGACGTCTGAAGTTACCCGCTCACCTCCACCCACTCGCCTGCGTACCCATCTGAAGTCCACCCGCAACCGCTCTCCACGCAGCGCCCTCTTCCCGCACCTACAGAGTCGCCCGCAGCATCCTCCAACAATGCCTGCAGATCAGTCCACGCCACCTTCCCCGCGCCCATCAGCCTGCAGCACACCCGCACCCACCATCAGCCTTCGCCAACCACGCACGCCCTCCTCAGCCCGCCGCGCTCTCCTCCAGCGCTTGCAGAACCGCACGCAGCTGCAGAACGCCACCAGCAGCAGCCACGCCCACACCTACAGCTTGCACACCCACTCTCGCGCCTGCAGTACCCTCCGCCCGCACTTGCAGAACCGCCTGCAGCGCCCTCTTCCCTACGCCTGCAATCCAGCGCTCACCACGCCTGAGCTCCCATGCCCACGCCAGCCGCAGCAGCGCCCACGCCAGCAGCAGCAGCCACCCCCCGCAGTAGCAGCGCACGGCAGACTTCACGCCAACAGGACTCACCCGCTCAACCACCTGCAGTCGCCACCAGAAGCACCTCCGCCGGAGCTCGTCCGGCCACCTCCGGCCGCCGCGCGACTAGCCGCCACCACCGATTCGAAGCTCTTGGTCCAAGGGACCTCCTCCGAGCTTCCCGCGCCCAGTCATCGGCTCCTCGTCGCGCAAGACAACGGGGAAAAATTCCCCTGTTTTGCTACAGGAAACCTTCAATTAAAATTTACATTTTCTGCCATTGCCAAATTTTAATCATATTTTATTAACTCTGCATTGCGGAAAATATCCTATAGTTTCTCATAATTGCCATTTCAGCATTGTTTCTTGCTTAAACCTTAATCTAAAGGCAATCTTAGCTTGGTTCTTGTCCAAATTGACTACGAACAAACATTTTTAAGTGGCACGAATTTTAATACGTTATTGCCTCCCTGTGGATACGACCCGCTCCTCTGCGAGTGGTTATTTCTTGTTAAAAATTGATTAGTCGATTTTTCCACCACATTAAACTACAAACGACTTAAAAGCGAAAGATCGACTAGTCAAGCACGAAATCAAGAAAGCATTGAGCAAGTGTGCGATTGGCCGTTGGATCAGCATCGAAGGGTGGAGAAGCGAAAGTGTGGCACGATATGAGTTCTCAGGGACTGCATGCGTGCATCCACGCATGAACTCACGTGTTTCCTTCGTCGTGAAGGATGTGCAAGCACGAGTTAAGCCATCCAATCTCTTGATTGGACGGTTGAAGTTAAGGTGCGAGATTTAAGCGTGCAGGCTCTCATGAAGAGGGAAGAGCAGTTAGGCATGCATAGGAGCATCTGATGGTGATCTGAAGGCCGAGAAGTTGCCACATGTCAAGCCCAGGTTGATTCCAAGCATTTTAGGTGTAAGTTAAGATGTTTTGAGGCCAGATCTGATTTATTGATCTCCCGACCATCGGATTTGATGAAATAATAGTTGTTGCATGTGATAAAGGGGTTAAATACACACTTTTCCCCTCATTAAAACTATAAAAGAAGACCTAGGACTCCCCAGTTGAAGCATCTCTCTTCCATCAACTCCAGATATCTTCCACCTTCTCTGCAACTCTCCATCCCTCTACAACTTTGCTCTGACCTTCATCCGAGTGCCTTAGATTTGAGGTGCTGCCACACCTCACATAAGCAACCTACAAGTGGCATCGTCTCCCTCTCTCTCTATCTCTCTATTTAATTCTAGTATCATTCTTTATTGTGAAAACTATATTTATTGCAAGAAGATTTTGATCTTCTGAATGCATATATATGATTCCTATACATATATACATATATAAATATTTATTTAGAACAAGTTCTATTGAAATGCTTCTGCATAAATTGTGATTGCCTCCCTGCAAATGACCCGGTACTCACCAATTTTATAAATTTATTTGTCGACGTGTTTTCTCCCTATACTATAACTAAATTAACTTTTAAAATGTGAATTACATGTCGAACAATAGGTATGATGTAAACTTCTCCAACCCAAATACGACAGCTAGCAATTCTTTCTCTATAACCGTATAGTTACGCTAAGCCTCAGTTAACCTCTTTCTAGCGTAGTATACTATGAATGGATGGTGCTTCTGATGTTGGCCTAGAATGGCTCTAACAATGAAGTCTGAGGCATCACACATCATCTCAAAGTCGAGAGACCAATCGAGTGGTTGGGGAATAGGTGCATTCAAAATAGCGCATTGTAGGGTCTCAAAAGTGCTGAGACACGAGGAATCAAAGTTAAAGGGGATGTCGACTACAAAAAGATTTGTCAACAGACGGGAAATTTTCGAGAAGTCTCAAATGAATCTCCAGTAGAATCTGGCATCCCTAAGAATGATCTGATTTGTTTTACAAAGCTAGGCAAAGGTAATCAGGAAATGATTTCGAACTTAGCTTGGTCAACCTCAAGTTCATTAGAAGAGATCCTGTGACCTAGTATAATGCCATCCCTTACCATAAACTGGCTTTTCTCCCATGAAAGTACTAGGTTAATGTCTATGCACCTCCTCAAGTTCTTTATGAGGTTATCAAGACAAGACGAGAAGTCATCCATAAATACTTCTACATAATCCCCGATCATATTGAAGAAGATGGCCATCATGCAACACTGAAATGTTGCTGGTGCATTATAGAGGCCAAAGGGCATCCACTTAAAAGTGTATGTTCTAAAGGGACACATAAAATTTGCCTTGTCTTGGTCTTCCGGGTTGATGACGGCTTGGTTATACCTGGAGTACTCATCCAGAAAGTAGAAGAAACTACGCATAGCTAACCTTTCTAAAATCTAATCAATAAAAGGCAAAGGAAAATGATCATTTTTTGTAGTCGTGTTCAGTTTCCTATAATCAATCAACACCCACCATGACGTAGTGGTGCGAGTCGGGATGGATTTGCCAGTTTCATTGTTGATTACTAATGGGAACACCATCATAGGCCCTAACTGGCCACTTTTCATATAGAATAAAAGATAAATGCTCCTACATGTCCATCTGAGCGTCATAACTCCACTTCAAGTTGTTTTGAGAAGAGAACACAAAATTATGGTTAATTCTGTAATTTTAATAGCATATCATGAGCACAAAATAACCAAGGGGGTTGCTGGGGGAAAATAAAGGTCAAATGAGCATTAAAGACTAATAAGTGGGTCCATACAGACAGAAATGGGTTTTCACCCATTTGGAGAATTAGGAGTAACCTAAAAGTCTAATTTCAGACCTACTTAAATTACTAAGTTTCTGATCAGGATAAAATACATATAAACCTTCTAAAAATCATAGAAAATATTCCACAAGGTTTGGTAACCATGAATTGACCATCATAACCTATTTTGACCTTAAATAGAGATACAAACACAATTCTACCCTAATTTAGGTTTTTACATAAATTACCCAATCAAACGTAGTAAAAACTAAAATCTGACTTCACCATTAGATTCCTTGGGTCCAAATTAGCTTATTACCAAAATTTGGGCTTAATCAGAGTCCATCTTGACTTAGTTTGCATTTTAGTCCAAGCTAACTCTTTCCCTCTCATTCATGCCCTGACTTTTGAAATCTTTACAAATAGCCCCTATCTTCTCTTCTTCTTCAAAAGGATCCTTGCCGCCATGGTAGGTGTGAACCCACAAACCTGAGCTCTCAATCAGGGATTCCTCTCTGATTGCTCGGATAATCCCTTCCAAAATTGGAAGCGATGATCCTAAGGAAATCCCTAATCGCCTAAACCTAGATTTCGACTCCAAATCCCTCCATTAAATGGAATTAAACTTTGTGCTTAATAGGAGGCAACCCATCATCTTTGAAAAACCTGAAACCTTCCTGACATATCTCTTCACTGAATTCATATTGCACTTTAGGGTTCGTACATTAAAACAACTAACTCCACCTTTGATACTTGTATCAAATCTTGAAATCGTTCGTAACAGTCATCTAGACCCATTCGCCCACCTTTTGACCCCATTCTAATGTACGATCTGAATTGAACTTGAACCCACCTAATTTACATTGAGGACATTGCAAATCTTAGGCATGGGAAGGTATTAAAGTGAAAAATGCTGTGAAATCAATGCATGGAAGGGTTTCATCAAAAAAAAAAAAGAGGAGAAAAGTGGAAAGGAGAGTTAATTTTGAACTGAATGATAAAGGGAGCAAACAAAAAGAAAAGAAGAAAATGAGTCCCTTAAAATTTAATATGGAACCTACTTAACTTCTATGTTGGATCAGATGATTAATTAAGACCTGAAAGGCTAAAACATAGGGAATTAGTGGCAGATACTGACCTTAATCCTCTTGGATCTATTCAAAGGCTTAAAAACACAAGCATTTTTTAAGATCTAGATTAATCCTCAAGAGGTCGAGGAAAGTGCGAGGCTAATGTAATATGTCTAAGGCTTAGGGATTATTCCGCCTCATTACCTGCCTATTGGTTTGCAGGACTTGGTAACCTAAACACCCAAAAATCACACACTACATCTAGTTCAGTATGCTTAATAAAGAAAAATCTACCAAATGTGTTCTGTTATGAAAAGCTGTCTCAAAGATCTAGCTTAGGAGTAGCTAAACAACACAAGTTGATTAGATGAGTTCCCGACATGAAAAGGTGGGAAAAATTCCCCTTGAAGATGCATAATAACATATCGTCTCCTCGGTCCTTGCCCCTAGGATATCTAAATATCCTACCAGGGCCATGTAAGCACCTTGTACTGGTTCAGGTGCCATGGGAGAGATTATTCCTAAATGTCGTTTGCCAGGACCTGAATTTAGCTGTAGAACACCATGAGCGGCACCATCCTGAACTGTTGAAAGCCAAGGTTCTAGGGGTTGCCATGGGCGGTGCTATCCCAAAGCATCGAAAGCTAGGAACCTTTCGAGGATTGATGGTCAGGACAAGGAATCCGATACAGACCATACTTAGGGCCAAGTTGAGGCTGGATTTAGGGAAAAATAAAAAGAAATGAGAGAAAACTCTCCAAATAAAAGATCCTTCTCTATCTGTATCTTACAAAATTACACTGGCAAACTGAACCTGGATATGTTACATCTATGCACTGGTGCTTTAACGACTAGGGTCAATGAACCACTAGGCAGTTTTTTCGGTTCTTAGAAACCTTCGCAGCAGACTTAGGCTAAAGCTGGTCTGGTCTGGATCTTGGCTGGTACTTGAGTACCTTTAGGCCAGTTATTGGTATTCTGACCTGATTTTCAAAGATGCAGCTTTGTAAGGCACCCTGACGATTACATCCAACATAGAAACCTAGTTTGATCCATAGGATGTTTGCTAAGTGACTAGCAAACGCTAGGCATGGGGATATGATGGGAACACCATCATAGGCCCTAACTGGCAACTTTTAGTCTGGAATAAAAGATAAATGCGTCTACATATCCATCTAAGGATCATAACTCCATTTCAGGCTATTTTGAGAAAAGAACGGAGAACTAAGTTTAATTCTGTAATTTTAACATCATATCATGAACATAGGATAACCAGGGGGGTTTCTAAGGGTGAAATAATGGTTAAATGAGCATTGAAGACTAATAAGTGGGTCTATACAGACAGAAATGAATTTTCACGTATTTCGAGAATTAAGAGTAACCTAAGACCCTAATTTCAAACCTACTTAAATTACCAAGGTTCTGATTAGGATACAATACATCTAAACCTTCTGAGAATCATATAAAAATATTTCATAAAGTTTAGTAACCTTGAATTGGCCAACTGAACCTATTCTGACCTTAAACAAAGTCACAGACACAATTCTACCCTAATTTAGGTTTTTGCATAAATCACATAGTCAAACTTAGTCAAAATTGAAATCCAACTTCACCACTAGATTCCTTGAGTCTAAATTATGTTTGTACCAAAAGTTGGGCCCAAGCAGAGCACATCTTGACCTAGTTTGCATTTTGGTCCAACCTAACTCTTTCTCTCTCATTCTTGCCCCTAACTTTCAAAATCTTTATAAATAGCCCCCTAACTTCTCTTCATCTTCTTCAAATGGATCCCTGCCACTATGGCAGGTGTGAACCCATAGACTCGAGCTCTCAATCAAGGATTCCACCCTGATTGCTTGGCCAATCCCTTCAAAAATTGGAAGGGATGATCTTGAGGAAATCCCTAATCGCCTAAACTTAGATTTCGACTCCAAATCCCTCCATGTTGCTCATGCAAATCAATGGATTTTAGGGATCTTTCTCCCTGAAAATCTGAGCTTAAGCTTGTTTCCAAGCTTAGAAGCTTGCCTGAAGCCCTATAAAAGAGTCCCCATCACCAAGTTGAACTCCTTAGCAAGTTTTAAGCCCAAAAATCCCTCTTCTTCTCTACCTCTGGCTGGATACAACTCTGCTCCAGCGACCTCCTCCCTTCGGTTTCCATGCCTATTGCCACATACTATAGGCAGAAGGTCCTCCTTCCCCAGCTTCTTTCGCACCTCGCCATACCTACGAGGAGCTCCCTCTCCCTTCAAGCGTCGCCGTCCTCCCTCCCGGAGCCACCTTCATCTCCAGCACCGGCCAACCATAGTTGGTGCCATCTTCGCATCCATGTCATCAACAACCGCCTTCATTAGACTCCACATCTCCCACTAATTTGATTCCCATACTCGACACTAACTTCAATGCACCCTCACACCTCTACCACTGTCATCCCCCTCATCTCCGGCGTACCTCTAATGACTTCGCGAAACCACGTCACTACACTAAAACACCACCCACTGGGCTCAAAACTTCTGTTGTAACATCACGACCAAAACCCCTCAAGTAATTAAGGGGATTAGCCACTCACGCACTCCACCCGACTCACGCACCTTCTCACCACCTTCTTGAGGTCGTCAGACCTCCATACTCACCCTCACGCCACGCAACACCCACCAACACACTCGTTGTTCTGCGACGATCCTCCTAAGCATATTTGACGTGGCTGCAATGCTATTCTCTACTTTCTAGGTATCCACAAAACCTCTATCACCGCCATCGACTTCTCCGATGATAGCTGCAGTCCTCTGACCATGATTCCTCCATACAACACCCCCAAGCTTTACAGACTACTTCTAGCTGCATATCCAGGTCCTCAATTGAGGCCTTCACCTATAGCTACTACCTCAATTGGAGCCTTCACCATTCGTAGCTCGCACACGAAGAAGCATTGTGGGTTTAGTCCTACATCGTGTACTGAAGAGATGCCAGCTACAGGTACAAGTGTTTTGTGCCCTCGACCCCTCGCCCAAGTCATGGGGATCAGGTCCCCAGCCACCTTCACCCGCTTACCTGAGTGGTCACTCCTCACTTGCGATTTTGCCCGCAAGCTTGGTCCAATGTTCACGCCCAATTACCCGATTAAGGTTGGGTCATAGAGAGAAATAAGTCAAAAAATAAAAAGATGGGGGGGGGGGGGGAGGTTTGCCCTTTGCGCTTCTCTACACTTAGCAGATGCTGAGAGGCCTTTGCCTCTGTGCTGTGTTGTGCTTGCCTCTTCCTTGAGGCACAAAGGAGAGAGGAGGCTTTGCCTCTTCTGTGGAGCTGTGTTTTGCTTGTTCTGAAGCTACTATTGAATCATTTAGCTTGGTTGACGTTGAATATTTGGTTGAGAGTTACTGTTCAAATATTTGAGTTACTTGAGCTTAATTGAAAGGGTTAAATTTAGCGATTCAAATCACCATTTTAACATATTCCTTTTGCACTTTGCTAATAGACTTCATATATATATCATTTTAAGTAGTTCTAAATAAAGCTTTGGTTGTAATTACTTATATTTCTGATTCAATTGTGATTAATGAGATTGAATTGCCATTATTTGTTCGTCGTGTTTGACCACGGACACATTTCCTAAATTTGAGCATAGAAATTTAAATGATTTGAGCGATTTTGTCCAATACTATGACACATCTCTTAAACAAATGACGAATTCGCTTAAACAATTATGGTGAGTCCTACCTTTTTGGGCACAATCTGAATAGGACTCACCCACTAGCTGTCAGAAATTAGATAAATAAATTCCACATCCAGCCATTTGATGATTTTCTTCTTGACAACCTCTAGCATATTAGGGTTCGGGCACCTCTGAGGTTTTCTTGTTGGTTTCTTTTTTTGAAACTGAAAGAACAGTGATCGTGTTATGATAGCAATCTGGGAGAGAATTTTATTTATAAAAGAAATATGAGCTTACAAAACAGATCCCCAAATACGTATGAGGGACCAGCATGCATTTACAATTTGTTCCACACAGACTGGTCTCTCCTAAAATAAAATCTCATTTCCCACCCTCCAAATACACCACATCACTGTTGCCATATGTGTATGCAATTTATCCTTCATCATAAAATTTTTCCATAGAAAGTCCCATGTGGGGACTGGCTCCTTGCAAACTCTTCCCCAAACTGCATCAGTCACCAAACACGATGAAAAGATCTGCTTAGAACTGTCAGTCAGTAACCCACAAAGCAAACATGACTGTAAGGCCACACCCATCCTCCTATGTCTTAGATCCCCTATAACCAGTCCATCTCTCCTACATAGCCATAAGAATATTTGGACCTTTATTGGCATATTTAGAAGCCACAAATTCCTTGCTATCCTATCCGCCTCCATAGAGTTAGACAAAATTCTGATCTTATTATAAGCCTGAGCTAGGGTGAAGATCCCCTCCCACAGATAGTGATCCTTTATTCCAGCCATCAGCCTAAAAACCATCAAGTCTAGCTACAGCCTCAATTTCTCTTCCCATGTTCTGGTGCCATCTCTGTTTGATTCAGCCCCTTCAATCTACCAGGGCTTGTCCAAATTAGACCAATATCTGTTGACCAGCTCCCACTTGTTTCCTGCAGCATACACTCTTGGATAGGCATTCTTGAGCACGTCAAGCACCGGCCACTCTTCCTGCCAAAATTTGAAAGAGGTGCCATCACTAAGAATCGATTGGAACATCTGCCAATTGTTCCTCAATGCCTATATCACTAAAGCTCATAATGGAGATAGTTTAATTGGATGAAGTTTGTTCAGTGAATTATGAGATTTGCCATAACTATCTCCAATCAAAGTTGCCCAGTTCTTACTGTCACCATTAAATAATGTAATTTCCCACTTTAGAAGTAAGGCTTCATTGAATTCTTTTAAAGATTTTATTCCCACTCCACCATGTTCTTTTGGCATACACAGGTTATCCCACTTTAGGGGCCAAAAAATCTCCCAACATCCTCCAATCCCTTCCAAAAGAAGTGCTTTCTCAAAACATCAATGTCCTTCCAAATAGATTTAGGTGCTTTGAATGGAGAGAAAAAGAAGACGAGGATGGAAGTAATCACTGAATTCAAGAGAGTGAGTTTACCTCCCTTAGAGAGATAGTCTCTACTCCAACCTTCCAATTTGATTGCAATTTTATCGAACAACACATTCCAATCGCTTTTCTTCAGTTTGGAGCACTTCAGAGGGTTGGGATCGTAAAGCGCGTATTTGTCCAAAAATGTGTCATAATGCAGTTGCGAAATACGATAAAAAGAAATAATTTCTAAGATAATGAGACTTGGAGTACCGGTCATTCGTCTCTGGGAGGCATTTATGGAAATGCAGATTTGAAATTGATCTCTCTTGCTCTACTTATTCAAAATCCAATGTCGATTTGCGCTAAGTTCATATTGATGCACGACATCCTATTGCCAGAATATCAGAAATTGAAAACATGCAACTTTAATCACACCAAAAGATGATAATCAGGCACATGGTGATTTTCAACATATATATATAAAGATGATGATAACAGAGTTGTAGAGCACCGGTAGCGGAATGCTTGTACAGAGAATGTAAAAACTAACAGCAATCAGAAAATGACTGCATACATGAATCCACAGGCGATTATGCTTGCATCATTGGGGGAGAAGGGGCTACACTACTAAGCAATAATAAAAGCAATAAATCTACGAAGAACTATGCTACTTATCTAGCTAATAGAACGAAGGGCATTCGGAAGTGGGCTCCAATAGCCTTTGAATGGGTGACAAGAGAAAGAGGGGTGGCTAATGGTGGGTAGGCCGACCCTTGGAGAGAGGTTGGAGGTGATCTAGGCCTGGCGTGGAGGTGATAGAGATGCCATGTTGTGCTTGTGGAGATGGAGGTGGAATGAAGCCAAGAGACCAAGATGTACCAAATGGCCACCCCTTAGGTCTTTTTATAGACTTAAGGGAAGCTCCCTAGAGAAATATGGAATTCTCTAGAGAGGCCTATGGTTGGAGCTCGTGGGAGAGTAAGAGAGTGGATGGATGGGTTGTTTTTTGACCCACATTTGGTGGATCTAAAAATTGAATGCATCTTGGTTGCTATTTTTAGCAACCAAGGCAACAACACAAGGTAAAGAGTTCTAGACAACTCTAGGCTCGGTATTTTCATGTAGATGGTGTGTGTCGACTGAGGCCTAGGTGGCTAGGTTGATTAGGTTAGGTTCTAATGGGTTTAGGTCAAGGTAGGCCTCAAATTAGGGTTGTAAACCCTAATTCATTAAGGTAAAATGCAGTTAAATTTGATACAAGTTTAATTGGATGTGTGAAACCCTAATTGAGAGTAAAATAGCTGAATTAAGTTATGTCTAGGTCAATTGGACTCTCACTGAGTCCAATTGGACAGTTTGTGCTGAGATCAGGGCTCAATTAGACTCAATGAGTCCAATTGAATAGGTTGATGGAATTGACTAAGATCCAAGTCAAATAGGATTAGTGAGGACCTAATTAGGTCCTTAGGGAGGTCTAGAGGTGATCTACTAGGGTTAGGGTACCTTAATTTATGTTTCTAGAGGGTTAGAATTGGGTTTAGGGAGCTAGAGATCCAAGATCAAGGCTTGAATCTCAAAACAGGAACTAAAGAAAAGTTCCAAACGTCCAATAAAAGTGTCAGACAACTTATAGTGAAAAGTCAAAAGTCCAGGCTTCAAGTCAGGACGTCTAATCAGAGTCTGGAAGGGTTCTAGGTTCTATCTTGGGTATTTGCAGAAATTGGATGTCTGATCAAGTGTCTGGACGTCCAATAACACTGCAGAAGTGGGTTTAAGGTGTGCGGGAGTTGGATAAGGGTTCTGGACATCCTATAACTCATCTGGACATCCAGATAGAGGCTGGAATAAGTGTTTTATGGTTTCCTACAGTGCCTAATCTAAGGGTGGCTAAGGTTTAGGGAAGCTTATAGGCTGACCTAGTGCTAGGATGGACCTAAGTTCACAATTTATTGCTTTATTCCTACTTAATAGAATAGCATACCTTAACTACATTACATTATTATCTACTACATCTATTCTAGGTCTTCTGCTCCAACTCTACTACAACACCAGTTATTCTTTATTCTTCAGATCCAACTTAAGATTCAGCTTCAGATCTAGCTTTTGATTAGCTTATTACCAACAATTGACATAATGCACCTAATCAGTACATTATAGCATTATTTTATTCATAGCTAAAAGAAAGCAGTAAAGGTGCTAGTAATGCTTATGCATGCATGAATTACCCTAACTTATGCTACGTTTTAGCCTAATTTAGATTAATTAAGACCTATGATTGCTGCGCAATCGATCCCCCATGCCTAAATCTTGCTAGTCCCTAGCAAATCCGAGACTAAATTATTCACAGAAGGGTCCCTAAGGGATTGATTATTTTATCAAGTGCATGCCTAGAGATTTTTCTCCTTTTTGTTTTCATTCTATGGTCTAGAAATCCAGACAAATGTGAAAGTGCAGCTACGTAGCTCTTGCAACGGATTTGAGTGAAAGACTTGATTCACCTCTAAAGCTTGTACTTGACCCCTAGTAAAATTCTAGCAGGATAAGCGGACTTCTTCCCTTGAGCTATTCAAAATATTCTATGAATTCCACCCCAGCTTTAAGCTTGGGTAGAGAATGTCAGAGGGATACGGGTGTTTATTTGGTGGCTCATTCTCACTTGGTGCTACATAGAAATTAGTACTTCAGAATCTAGATTCTTGGATTATCAAGTGATTGCACAACAATCATAGGTCTTAATTGACCAAAATTAGGCTAGGACTTAGCATAAGCTAGGGTAAGTCATGCATGCATAAGTATTATCTGCATCTTTACTGCTTTCCTCTAGCTATGCATAAAATAATGTTATAATGTGCTGATTAAGTGCATTATGTCAATTACAGGTAATAAGCTGGATCTGAAGCTGGATCAGAAATAATGGGTGTTGCAGCTGGGCTGGAGCAAAAGACTTAGATTAGATGTAGTGAATAATGATGTAAGGGAGTTAAGGTATGGTATTCTATTAAGTAGAAATAAAGCAGTAAAATTTGAAGAGCTTAGGTCCATTCTAGCCCTAAGATAGCCTAGAGACTTCCCCAAGCCTTAGCCACCCTTAAATTAGGTCACCGCACCCTAGGAAACCTTAAAACCCTAGTTCCAACCCTTATTTGGATGTCCAGAACCCTTAACCAACTCCCACACACCTTAAACCCACTTCTGCAGTGTTATTGGACATCTAGCTACTTTGTCAGACGTCTAATTTCTGCAGAATACCCAAGACAGAACCATGAATCCTTCCTGACTCTGATTTGATGTCCAGACAACAATTCTGAACTTCTGATTTTTGAGTATAAGACGTCTGATTCCATTTTTGAACATCTGGAGCTGCTCTCCAGTTCCTGTTTTGAGATTCAAGCATTGATCTTGGATCTCTAGCTCCCTAAACCCAATTCCAACCCCATAGGAACCTAAATTAAGGTACCCTAACACTAGTACATCACCTCTAGACCTCCATAAGGACCTAATTAGGTCCTCACCAAACCCAATTGAGTTAGATCATAGTCAATTACCATTACCTAAGCCAATTAGACTCATTGAGTCCAATTGAGCTCAGATCTCAACCCACACAAGTCCAATTGGACTTAGTGAGAGTCCAGTTGACCTAAGGCCAACCTAATTGAGTTATTTCACTCTCAATTAGGTTCACACCCATTCAATTAAGTTTAATTGCAATTCCCCCTTAGCAATTATTGTTTGCAACACTAATTTGATGCCTACACCTACCCAAACCCCTTAGGACCTAACCTAGAACACATAGCCACCTAGGGCATGACCACACACTCACACACACACACACATTCACGCACACAAACCCATCTAGAGTTCTCTAGAACTCTCTTGAGGTGGCGCCACTCTTGGTTACCAAATTTAGCAACCAAGAGTCATTCAATTCTTAGATCAATTTTTTATGGATCTAAGAACTACCACCTCTCTCCATAGCCGGCCACTCATGGGTGTCTCTCGAGAGAGTTCCACACTTCTCTAGAGAGACTCCCTTAGGTCTATAAAAAGACCAAAGGGGTGGCCATTTGCACCCATCCATCTCCTAGCACTCACCCACTTAGGTTAGCTACATCTCCACCTCCACTCTACCTCCACGAGGAGCACCACCATGGAAGCCACCATCTCCACACCAGGATGCTGGATTATCTCTCCAACCTCTCTCCAAGGGCTGGCCTAAGCACCATTGGCTGCCCTCCTTCTCTCAGTCACTCAAAGGCCATTGGAGCCCACCTCCGAATGCCCTTCTTTTTTGCTAAATTAGTAACTTAGCTCTCATAGTTTTGTTGCTTTTAGTTACTACTTAGTAGTGTAGCTCTTATTCTCCCCCAATGATGCATGCAAAATCCCCCCATAGATTCCTGTATGCGATCATTTTCTGTTAGCTAGATTTTTATTTTCAAGCTTTCCTGTATAAGCTTTCCTCTACATTCCATGTTGCAAGCATCCTCTGAATGAATGAATGAAAAATATATTTTCTGTATACATATCTCTATGTTTGAAATCACCATGAGCTTATTGGTTGCAATCTAATTTGTGCGATTCAAGTCACCTGCTTTCATTACATATATATTTTGCAACAAGCATGTTGGTTCTGGAAAATATAGAAGATCTAACTATAAATGCATTTTCCATAAACAGCCACCAAGTAACTATAATTGTGCGCATCGAAACTCGCACTTTCACCTATGTTATGTACTTAACACATGCGCACGTAATCCGAATTCACAATAGAAGTGCCGAAACCCTAATCCGAAGATTGGAAACCGACATGAGATTTTAAATAAAGTAGGGCGATAAAGGATCGATCTCAGATTTGAACAAATGCCTCCCAGAGATGAATGACCGGGACTCAAAGTCTCGTTATATTTTTATAAATATTTTTGTTTGATCGTATTACGCACTATACTACGATTCTTTTTCCTATAAAAATGCACTCCACGGCTATCAAACATCAAGTAACTCATCTCAGAGAAAGATGAGAAAAACTATGCTCTCTTTTGGTTCCTTTGTATTGATTCTCTCTTATTCTATTTTTTTTTCTTAGAGCTTACAATCTCACCAGATTCTCACATATGATCCATATTTGGTGGTCTCACTTGGCATTAACACTTTAGTTGAGTTCCATAACCCTAACACTAAGTCAGAATTCCTCAGCCAGTATTCGGGCTGTCAAAAACACAGAAAGATAGGTTAAGGCCTCATTTGGTAGATCTCAAATTTATTTGGTGGTATTGCCTCAATGCAACTGAAATAAACACTAAATATTCACACATTCTTTTTTTCTTGCTTTTTCATCTTTTTCTAAATTTTTTTTTCTTTTCATCATTTCTTTTCTTTTCTTTTTTTCTTCATTCATTTTTTTTTTTCAACACAACACAACTAGCACACATCCATGAACTTTATTAAGGTTGCATTATTAGGGATTGGTGGTACTCAAGAGACATTGGGTGGCTTATTTGG
This sequence comes from Thalassia testudinum, assembly GCA_037157565.1. NCBI lineage: Eukaryota > Viridiplantae > Streptophyta > Magnoliopsida > Alismatales > Hydrocharitaceae > Thalassia > Thalassia testudinum. Next base: position 127,776,341 of record JAZHRO010000031.1, read on the forward strand.
TGGGTGTGCCTACTCACAGCATTGGGAGAGATGGATAGGATGGTGTATTTCTGACCTTGACATCAATACCCTCCTTCAACCGAGGATTCCATAAAGAATGGTCGTAACCTTTCACCATAGCCCTAGTTTTATGAAAACTCACTCTCCACGTATTTGCCTTATTTGGTGGCTCTCAAAATTCGCACAAAATGTATACATAGGAACCAAGAGTGAAAACTATCCTTATCTCTGACTATCATCACCTAATTATCTAGGATTCTAGATTCCTTGAACTGATCTTAGAGCACCAGTACACTCTACTCTCATCTCACACTATTTGGTGGAATTTTGGAAGAAAATCTACCAGACTCCCAAAACACTGTCCAAGGGTTCAGGAGAAGAAGCACTGCTTCTTCTCGGTAGACTAAAGATGTTTATTAGCCTTCACAGTGAATCCATTACAAATTCTATGTGTGTGTGAAAAATTGTACTATATTCCAGATTACAGGAATCAACTAGAGGATAAAATCTCTAATGCATTCTCTTAATAAGATAATCTTATTCATGCATGCACTATGTATATATGCCGTAAACAAGTAACCTCTTTTATTCTTACTTCATGAAATTTCCCTTTCAGGTTACATTTAGCTTGATCCTAAATTTAGAACAAAAGGTGAGCAGGTGAGTCGGAAGTGGCTATTGTGCATGATTTTTAGCCCCAATGTGAGCATTGGAGGTCGAGTCAATTGTTATTTTATTTAGGGTCCTCAAATACATTTGACATGTAGCTCTGAGGTTTTCCTAAATGTTGGCATAAAAATTTTCCATTTTGTCCTATCTACCCCTCATGCCTATGTTCTTGCATGAATATAAATGAAAATAAATATAGCAGGGAGTAAGTGGGTAGAGATCACTTGGAATTGCTCTTTAAATTTTAATGTTCAGTACTAGCCATCCTGACAGTTTGCAATATGCAAGAGAAATATGCTTAAAAGGAAAATATGCTATGTATAAAAATGGTTATGTATAGATGATGGTAGAATGTGGGATATGTGCTGAGTTTAACACCTCCAGCTAGGTGAAAACTCAATCAGATGTATCAGTTCTTGTATAAGAGCCGGTCAAGATTAAGAGAAAGTTGTGCTCGTGTGCTCCCATAATCTGTGGTCCAGAGACACGAACCAGCTGATTATGCACCCCTACCCCAAAAAGTCTAGCTATAAGAAAGTGTGGGGTAGTGGTGGAAAATAGAGGATAATCAGAGGGGGGATCATGATGTTGATTCAGTTGATTTATCATGTCCCACAATTCAGCAGGAAGTTGCTGAGGGAGTAGATCAAAATGTATCTCAAAAATAGAATCTGAGTCATAGGGATCCTCATAATGATTGTTGACATAAAAAATCATGCCCTCTTCATGTTGCGGGCCATATGGGGGTATCCATGAAAGTAGAAGATCTGTGGGGAGCTCATTGAAATCCTCGTCAGAAATTACTTCATCCTTCTCAGTACTCATCTCTGATTCATCGAAGGCTAACTCTTCAGGCTTAGAGTCGAGCCATCCATTAGATTGACTAGGATGGTAGGTGCGTCCCCAGCTCATTCTGCTCAAAGCTTCACCCTCGTATGCATTGGGTTCCTCAGTAATTCTTGCCTCAGGTGGCATATTTATTTCTTTGTTCAAGTCATCTATAGCTACTTCTATTCTTCGGATGTTAGGATAAGGGATAGAAAGTGTCATCTTAGAATCTCTAGCATTCGAATTAGGGATGTAGTTGAAAGGAGAAGAGTGCAGATCATAAGATGTTGGCTCTAGCATAAGCTCGCCTACAATTCGAAGTGGCTTAGGTTGATCAGTAGTGTCACATGTAATGTTTGCCTAAAGATCCATATCCTCAAATGGATCTACTTCCCTTATCACGGTTGGGTTATCTAACCCAAAAAGTATCTCCTAGGATTCAAGATAATCCGATTGTGGCTCAGTCCAGGAGATATCAGTCCTTTCCTCCTCAGTTTCCTGAATGGAGTTCTCAAACGAACCCATTCTGAATATTTCCTGCTCTTATCTCATATCCAAGCTACATTCTTCTTCCCCTCAATTATCTTCCAGCATCTACTCTTGAGAATCTCCAGTGTGTCCGTCCGGTGTAGTCGTTTCAAATTCTTTGAGGTCTGCAAGGCCATTTTCCACTTGATATTTCAAAAGCAGTAGTTCTTGAGTTTCTTGATTTTGTCCAATTAACCTTGTTATCCCTGCTGTTTCCTGAAGGAGCTCCATTATAGCTTGTTGATACGGAATCTAGCTTTATCTTTGGTTCAGCTTAGTGATAGCTTGGATTTCATGTAGATAGAATGCAGCATTCTCCATAGTGCTAGCTACAGCTCTTTGTTCTCTATAATGCGGTCGCATATGCACTGGTAGTTCTTCAGGGGTTCCAAGGGGTGAATCAGGTCTACCCATATTCCATGGGTGAGAAGCAGGAGTATGAAATCCATATCCTGGGTTATAAGATGTGATCCTTTGAGGGACCGACTGGTATGGGTCATAATATACAGGGTCAGGATATTGGTTAACCATTTCGTTAACCCGAAGAGAAGGATCAGGCGAAGCGAAAAGTCATCTTCACCACCTTGGGTTCTGATCACAAGGTTGAGCTGATTCAGTGACCCAGGCTCTCAGATAAGCTTGTGGGTCCAACTCTTCTGGATCCTAATTAGGTCCAGATCAGGGTTAGCCATTGTGGCTAAGGGAGTGGAAGAAAAAGGTGGGAGAGAAGATGGTCCGGCGAAGTGACGAATCACCTCTACCTCCTTGGGATCGACTCCTAAGATCCAACCAATTGAGGTCTGAGTGACCTCCTTCCTCGCATGCACCAACCAACCCCTAGGTTGGTGCAGCAAGCCAGACAAGGCTAAGGCCCTATCAATCAGATGGTCCTTATGATCGGATGACCAGATTTTTCATTTTAAGTTCAAATTCCTGAAGAAAAATTCGTCATGTATTCGACTAAAGGTGATTCCCCCTTCTCAAGCTAACCCAGCCAGTCTGGTTACAAGGGGACTAAGGGAAGGTTCTTCTTTTGGCTCACACCTCCGATTCCATTACCCCTTAGCCACAGTCGTTTGACACTACCCCGTAGAGTTAGTCAGCAGGTTCAGCAGGAGAGGTTGAAGCCACCTAGTAATACAACAACGAATTCAGGTTTATTTCATGCTTTAAAAATAATTTTAACCCATTCTTTTCAATGGGGTTTATGATGAGTGGCCCACAAGGTGACCAATCTCACTGGCTAAACACTAGACTTGACTAAGTCTAGACTAGCCCAAATGTCATTTCTAGAATGTAACCCTAAAGGTATAACCTAAGGTTCATGCAATTCTTGGGTTTCTTTTTTCTTTCATCTTCAGCAGACCAATGAAACACAAATAATTCTCTGGATAAAATTTGAATCCAAATAAATAAAAATTTTACAAGTAGATTCCTTTTTAATTATCATTTTAGAGAATAATTTTTTGTGATTTTTACTTTTTCAACCAAATTTCTAAAGATTTTTTAATGTCAGGGGTCAGAACTGGAATTATGACCCTTAGTCGATTTTTCAAATTGAAATAGTATCAAATGATCTTCGAAAATTAGAGAAAAATATGTGAACTAAACCCAATGAAATCAGCTTTCAAACCCCACCATTTTCAGTTGAAACAAATTCACAGATTGCTCGGAATTGCTTTTTGAATTTTGAAAATTTTCAAATCTTGGTCAGTCTGACCCCCTTGCACTTGGTGAATTTTTAAAAATTTTGTACTTGGAATTTTTAAATGAATGGTGCCATTTGAAAGATGGTTTAAGAATGAAAGTATAGCTAAAATTTTAGAATTTTTTGCTCATTACATTTTTGGTAATTGAATTTTTAAGTCAAAATCTGAAATCTGGTCGAAAATCATAGAATGGTGGGAAAGTGCTTGAATTCAAAATTCAAACTTTCCACCAAAATAATTTTTTTTTTCTAAACTTTTGAATTTTTTTTTCAATGGAAAAGCTTTTTTTTTCAAAAATTCTTTTCTTTTTATTTTATGCAAATTAACCTAAGTTTCAAATGGAAACATAATCTAACTACCTAGACTTTTTTTTTTCACGAAGATAAATAGGCTTTTTTTTTTTTCAATTGAAATTGCTAGAAGGAAATCTAACCTAAGGTTCAAATCAGGCCTAAACTAAGAAAGATATGATGTGCACCTGGTATTTTTTTCACACTCGTTATGTGCGTAGGTCCCATTTTTCCCTATTTTCCTGCACATCAAAAGGCAGGCAGAGGAAGTTTTATCTGTAATAATTCTAGAGATCAAAATAAAAAATGTCGTTGCCTCTCCAGCAACGGTGCCATTTTGTTGGTATTGTAATGTGCGTATTTGATCAAAAATGCATCGTAGTACAATTGCGAAATACGATTAATTGGGAAGGAAAGCCTTGCATTTTCTCTGGTGCCATCCCATCATAATTTCCTTAGCTATGATGGACTCTTACAATGACCTATTGGATAGAAAAGCTGACTGGTTTGAGAGAATTGGATCCTGTAGGACATTTCAAAGTCTATTAGCCAAAACTTTACTCACCATCAAATATATAGAATTTGAAAGTGTAATAGGACTACAGTAAGAGAATTTATCCGCTCGTTTATTTGGAAGTAGAAAGAGATAAGATCGATTTATCTTTTCAAAACCGTAGTTACCCTTTTTGAATTCCTTAAGGATCTCCATCACCTCCTCTCTCAATATGTTCCAAAAAACTTTATAGAAAAAAACTTGGACTCCATCCAGACCCGGTGAACCCTCATTATTCAAGTCATTTATAGCCTCCAACACTTCATTTTCAGTTATAGGAACCACCAGCTTGCTAGCCTGATCTTCAGAAATTCGAGGAAAAAGAGATCCTGCCAATCTCCACTTTCCCCTACTTACTGCCCAAGAAGTTTCCCTAAAGTAACTAATAGCTGCAGCATGTATTTCTTGCAGATAAGAAGTTCTTTGACCATCCACATCAATCGATGAGATAAAGTAATGTCTTTTGCGTGTGCTAGTTGCTAAATGAAAGTACTTCATGTTAGCATCCCCCTCATTAAGCCATAGCTATCAGGAGCGTTCTCATCAATACATTTCTCTCTTCAAGTCCTATACTATAACCTCCTGCCAATTCTTCCTTACTCCTTGTTTATGGTTAGACAATGGTGAAATCGACTCCATTGCATCCAATCGCTGCACTTCCAAGAGTGCTTCATGACGTCTCTATTCTCTCAAGGTTGCAACAGTAGCCCCACACTCTAACATTATCCGCATAGATGCAAGCTTTGAGGCCAATCTGATAGTAGCAGTACTCTTTACCTGCTGAGCTTGCCACCATGCTTCCAACATTTCACGAAACCCCATTTCTCTAAGCCACGACCGTCTAAACTTGAAATATGAACCAACTTGTACATTTTCACCACTATCCCAAACCAAAGGGGTTTGGTCTAAGAAGGGTTGTTGAAGACCAGTAACAGAGGACAGTTGGAAGTTCTCCATCAGTTCCACATTTCCAACAAATCTATCAACCTTTAACATCAAACCATTTCCATTTCTCCGCATAAAATCTACCCTAGCAGTTGGAAAGTCATAGCCCAACATTTTGTAAAGTTAGTAGAAACCAACTGAGGTAGTGTCCATTGAACCACTCGGTCTATCCATCCCTATCAAAGTACAATTGAAATCACCACTTGTTAACCATGGTAGCTCTTGCACATGAGATGCAATTGAAGATAGATCTTCCCATAATTCAGGTCTGAGATTCACTGCACACGATCCATAAACACCCGTAATTATCTTTTCCTTCTCCCCTTGTAACAACTTGCATCTACAAGATATCGCATGCCTGGAATTAAAAGTTTCAATCACTTCTAGACAAGCCTTTCTCCACCGAAAGGCTATACCACTAGACCTCCATAAAGCATTCAGAACCACACAATCAGTACATCCTTCCCTTTTCAGTTCACTCCATAATTGATCATTTTCATCCTCTATGTGAGTTTCTTGAATGAGTGCATGATAAATATCCATAAATTCATTGTAAAATGCTTATTTACCATAGTTCCTAGCCCTAGCAATGCACATCATGATATAAATATTGCATAAGCAACCATTGCATTGTATTTAGGATAGTTGTATGTTATGTTTATTAATTCCTTCCTTTCATATGGCCTGGAGGTAATGCGACATCCTTATGGACTTCAGATGAAAAAATCTAACCGTATGGATAGATTCGGAGCTACGATCGCAATCTGACAATGTAGAAATCACCGTGATTCGAGCATCGTGGCATCCACTGCAAGCAAAGAAGGGTGGACGATCACCCGCCATACTTCCAATGGCCACCCAACAAGTGATCTCAGCTGTTGGATGAAAATCCAACGGCTGAGAGCCTACCTTCACGTGGCCTTAGCACATCTTCTTAGCACACTTGTGGAGGCGGTGCAATGGTGGAGGCGCTGGATCGCAAGGGAGGGGCATGAGTTCGAGACCCGCAAAGCCCCCCAATTCGACAATTGGGTGCGTGCCAGTGGCGACGACAACGTGCACGCCAGGGGCATGCCAACATGCACCAGTAGCGCACACATGTGTACGCCAGCTCATTCCAGCGCACTCGCTATCAAGGCCTCCACGCAATCTATGCGCATGATGGAGGGACAGCGTAGCTCACATGGGCAGGCATGAGGTGGCTACAGCGACAGCTGAGCTGGACCTATACCGACATCTGGGAGGTCGTTAATTACCCTATATCCATTTTTAGCCCCTTCCCATCCTCTATATAAAGGCCTACACACCCCCCTTGCCAAACCATCTCTACCTGCTCTACTCCCTCCAACTCCTAAGCTCTAGCAAATTTACCAACGCTCTATTAGAGCTTACTCCCAAGGCTCCTATTAGTGTAATGAAACTCTGCCTCACCAAATACTCCTCCATCATCCCATCCCTATTCATAGGTCACCTCAGAGCCATCCTCCCACCTCCATTCCAATAGAAGATCATCTCCACCTTCTCACCCCCATTCCGGAGCCACGATGAAGCTTTCCTCTACCCGACATCCTCCCGCTTCTCACCTCCTTCATACTGCTTCCCAACTCCTTCGTCTGAGTATCTGCCAGGCATCGTCGTCTCATTGAATAGCCTCTTCGAGAGATTTCTTCTCACCACTTTTCTCTTTTATGCTTTCATAGTTTATTGTGATTGACATTCATGCAATATATCATATTTCATTCCATCTCTCTCTTGTGATTGCTTGTCATTTTATTTCATAAACAAACAAAAATAACAAAACCACAAAACACCAAAAAGAAATATATCGAAGCGTGGTTTTCATACAAACTAAACATCACCTCCCTGTGTTTGACCCAGGACTGTCTTGGACTTTCAGTGTAAATTATATTTTATTGTGAGTTTTGTAACTACGACAATGGGTTACTCGAGTAACCCCGATTTCAAACATGCGAAACACGAACATCATTTTGGCACCGTTGCCAAGGAGGCAACGGAATTTACTTTATTGGTTTTTGCAGTTCTTTGCATTTACATAGCACTAACCCCACCCATCTCTGATCTATTGTCTTGAAGGTACCCTAGCATGGAGATCCAAGTGCGGTGGACCAGAGTAAAGTGCGAGTAGAGTGTTTTGTGAGTGTGTTGCACATTCCCCTCCTTTAGTTTCATTTCGCCACACCCATAACCAAGACTTAATCTACTTAGGTATTTGCATAAACCATAGGATACAATTGTTTGTCATGTTTGCCACCTTCATCCACTTCACCCCCACATTTTTGAAAGAAAAAAAAACATACTTTCCGTGGGACGAATCAAATTACACATTTTATACACTCACATCGAAGGCACATAAGCTGACTTGATTTTCATCTATTCAACTGGGAATCTGACCTGTGGACCCAGTACACTAATTCAACTCATTAAAGTGTAGAAATCATATCAGGTTAATCACCTTTCTCTGTGCCTTAATCGGTGGTGCATTTAAGCCGATTGATTGTATTGCTTGTGCCGCACCACCTAATTTAAAAGAAATTCATTTTGTAGCTACCTCATAAGATTCAATATTTAAGTCAAGCCAGGCACTCCATATTCTTTTGATTTATAAAGGAAAAACACTTGAACTCATGCTTTCAAAACTTGGTTTGCCTCACAAAACTTTGTTGAATACTGATGTAAACACATTTACACTACTTAAAATGTCCATTTATGCATGTTCTTAAGCATAGGATTGCATTTCATGATATAAATATTGCATAACATGCATCATCTCGCATTTAGAGTAGTTTGAATAAAATGGAGGTTAATTGTCTCCTTTTATGTGCTTGGACAGGTCAAACATTTTATCGGGGCCTCGGATCAAAGATCCAACCGTATGGATATGATCAGGGCAATGATTGGAGTTCAACGACTCTAAGATCGCCCTAATCAGGCATTCATAGCATCAGATAGAGACCAGGGAACCGTAGAAGATCAAGGGCCAGGATGGTATAAATCCACACTTCAGATGACAAATCCGACCGTATGGATGAATTTGGATCGACGATCGCAGCCCAACGACACAAAAATCGAGTCAATCCGACATCCGTGGCACCATCTACAACTTCCAGAAGATGGATGGCTGAGATGGCGCCACGTGGTGCCATCTCAGCCGCCCAAATGGCCGCTGGCATTTTGTGAAGGCCCCTGCCCGATCGCTCTCCACCGTTAAATGGAGATCCAACGGTTGTGGCAGCCCGACGCTTAAAACGTGCGCTCGACCATCCGCGCCCCGCAGCGCAGCGGTCGAGCGCGCTTACGCGAGCGCGGGGTGCGGGTTCGAGCCGCGGTGAGGGGATTCGAGGCGCGGGTAATTGAGGCATGTGGAGCATCGGATGGAGATCGTGCTGTCGCGGGCGCCCGATAGCGCCGACGCGAGATTGGACGCCCCGCGTAACGCGCGATCGCATGCGCAGGCGGGCGGGTTGCAGCGGGCGAAGATGCGTCTTAAGCCGTCCAATCTCGCGATCGGACGTCTGAGACTTCGCGGACGTGCGTAGGCGTTACGCACGCTGGTAGCCGAGTGGGCGCGCGTGGGCGCGGAGGCTACGCCTACGTTGGGGGCTTTAGCGACGGTTTTATCCGTCACTAAAGATCCCTCATTTATTGTTTTGAAGTTGTAATGTCCATTTTGCCCCCACTCCTTGCAACTATAAAAGGAGACCCCCTCCATGCGAAATTTTCATCCCTTCTTTCTCCTCTCTACCCCTCCAAAGCTCAAGAAAAGCTTGTCCCACACCCGGGATGCTTCTCGTGAGATAAAGTCCAATTTTCGTTCCCCTTCGGAGGTGGATCCCGCGACGACGATGGCGTGCTGCTTCGTTCCCGTTCTTCTGCTTCGTCCTCCTTCATCCCGCTTCGTTCTCCTTCGTCCAGGCGTCGTCCCGCCCGGCTCGTCCTCCAATCAACCGTCGAGGAGGATTTCTCTCTCCCTATTCTTTTTGCCGCTTTCAAGTATAGATTTACTGCTTTCTAGATTAATCTATTCGTTCTCCAAGCGACCGTCGAGGAGGACATTTCTCCCTCCATTCTTTTAATGCTTTCTAGAGTAAATTTATCGCTTTCTAGAGTAATTATTTTATGCTTTCTAGTTGTAATGAACAATCACTTCAATACAGAAATTCCTTGTTTATTCTACATCTCATTTTGATTTCTCTGTGTAATATTCTTTTTCTCTCTTACTCTCTCTCTCTTCTATTTATTGTAAATAAGTAGATAGTTCTAAATTGAATTATTCTGTAACAAATAAAAAGAAACATGTAGTTTTTAAATCAAACGTCCGCCTCCCTGTGTTCGACCCAGAATTTTAATTTCGATATAAATTTTATTTGTTGAACATGAATTCTTTGCTTTCGAACTACAACGACAGGTTTTCCAAAACCGAACACGTTAGCGTAGGTTCGTACACGTTCAACATTTTGGCGCCATTGCCGGGGAGGCAACGATCTTTGATTTCTCTTCGCGTTTTGTAACTTATAAATCATTTACCTCACTTTTCTCCTTTCTTATTGTAATTGCAGGTACTCTTTTGAGGCAGGCAAAAGAGATAGATTGGAGTAAAGTGCTGTAGAAGGTTTTGTGAGGTACGCCCCACCTCCCACCCATTAGATTTCATTTCATCACATAATAACTCAAACATCAATCAACCTAGGTGTTTTTATAAACTCTAAGGTTAGATTGTTTGTTGTTTGACACCCATACTCACCCCAACCCCCACATTAAAAAGAATAAAAAAAAAATCTCACAGAGGTACACAACCTTATCTGATTTTCAAACTCAACCGGTAATCTAATCTTAGGAGCCGGTACATACATCCAAACACATAATTGAGTAGAAATTATATTAGGTAATCATTTGTGTGCCTAATTAAGTGGTGCAACAGGCCAATTGTTTGAGTTGATTGGGTCGCACCACTTCAAATAAAATCAACTCATCAAGTAGCTGCCAATTAGGTTCAACTCTTAGGGATTTACTAGGCACTGCACATTCTTTTTAAACTTTAAAGGAAAACATCTTCACCTGTCTTGTAAAACTTGGTGTGCCAATGAAACTTGATTGAAAACACCTAAAGTTGAATCCTAAAAGCTACTAAGCAAGATTTGAACCTTAAAATTCACCACATCAAAAACAATCTTGCTTGAAAACCACTGGTTGTGCACTCACACACGAATCAATCAATCATTAGGGGCACAACCCATTTAAAGGGCCCATCACATTCCAAAGCACATTCAAACCTAGCCCTAAATAAAACAGAGTAGACGTTGGCCTTAAGGTTGGACTCGCTCTTCAAAACCCAGAACGAGATTATTTTCGATTAGTCTGTTTCTACTGTTCAATCTGAGGTCTAGCTAGGGGAGTAGAGTCAAACGATCGTGGCTGGGGGTACACTAGGAACCAGAGGTGCAAGCCGAAGGAAGAACCTTCTCCCCAGTCCCTCCTTCTAACTGGTTGGATTGAACAGACGGAAGTAGATCAAATCGTTCCTTTATCTAAATATGGGTTTTCAGAGTCTGTAGGTCTTTAGGCTAACCTATTTAAGGATAGGTTTGATTGTTTGTATTGCAGGGCACCTTTCTTCCTCTCGTGTATCATGAATCCTTCCACATATTTCACGCATTCCCGCTCTTTCCCTCCTGTTGTAAATTATCCTCAACATGACGATTATCCCAACTCGTATTGTAATCGACCATCAGTTAGTTGGGATAATTCGGATTGGGGATACAATTCCGGACCCCCATGTTTAGGGTCTAACCCTGAACACTTTGATTCTGATTTCTATCCTTCTCAGAGCTACATCGATTATAGATCGTCCTCCTTTCATGAACAACCTAATATGATCTACAACCAAGAAGGATACACTGATCCTTACCCATCCTCTGATTTCACTGCCTTTAGGTCATCACCATCTTTTCAACAATCTGAACTGACCTATCATCAGGAAGGGTATAACGAATCTCAATTCGTTAATTCCTCTACATTGATGTCAAACCCACCCAACCCTGAACCAACTCATTTGGTTCAGGTTAATCAGGTTCAAGATAAGGTTCTGGCTAACTTGAGGAATATCATTCAATCTTTAGAAGTTCAGCCAATACCTTGCATAGAGAGATTGGAGCCCCTGATTGAAATGATTGATGATTTAAATAAGTCTTTGTTGGATTGGCTCCAGGATGTTAAGGATAAGAACCCGGGTGAGTTTCTACTTGGGAAATTATCGAAATTGAGGATGAGATTCGTGGTTGCTTTGATTCAATCTTGGAATAATTCCCAGGATGAACTCTCTTCAGGAAAGCCAATGACAGAACCCGCTCAGGCACCTGTTGGGGGGAACATGTGTTACGAGGCTGACCAGATTGAATTAAAACAACCAATTAAGGATGATCTGATTTCTTCGCCTGAGATCCCTGAGCCGGGTTACGAGGAAATGTATGTCTCCTTGGAACACAAAGTGACAAATGATTTTGGGACATACATTGATACGGATCCTGATGGTGAAGATTCAAGTTGCGAAGTCTCACGAGAGTTTTCTGAACATGATTTCTGTGAGACGATCGGGCATGAGGAATCTGATAGATCAATTGATAGCCCAATAACTGAGAACACTGATCTTATTAGGGCACACATTACGGATCCAGAATCACATTTTCTGGAGGAATCAATTCAATGCCCTGATTACCAGTTACACCCTGTTGAGCTTATTGATGATTCTAATTCTGAGATAATTAGACTCGAGTCAATTTTGATTCTGCCACATCATTTAGACTTGGAGATTTCAGACGGGGTGATGAATATACAAGAGGTCCTGGAATTTGATATGCTAAATGAGGAGGACAGGAGCTGGGAAGTTTTGATTTGGGAAGTTAATTTAGGAGGAAATGGAAGATTGAGTTGAAGGGTTCCTTTTAAGTTGAAACCATCAAATTAGAACCCTTACGACATTTGTTTCGAGGATGTTCAACCCAAGCACACATTCAACGATTATCCTTTTGAGCTTCAATTTTCTATAACCCGACTTTTTGGTCTTGGGTTGCATCCTCAGAAATAGCAGGCCCGATCCCGCTTACATTCTGATTTTTGGTTTTGGGTAATTTTTATCCAGAACTTAAGATACTCTCGATTATGGGGTGTGGGTCTGTACCACAATCTGGTCCACATCTGTGGACCTCTGCTGACAAGTTAGAGGATTCTTCTGTTCATTCTAATTCTGACTTGCACATGTGAATTCTTCATTTCTTTTCTTTGTATAGTGTGCCTAGCTGAAGGCACTAAACTCAACACTTATACAGATCTTTTTCGTTTTAATCTTGGAGCGGACCTGATATTCATGCAATTCAGGTGCTTTCTACGCTTTTCCACTCTGTTTTATGTCTTTTTAATACAATGAGGACATTGCATTAGATAGGCAAGGGGTGGATATTCATCTCTGAATTAATTCGTCAGCTCCGTAGATTTGTTTATTTTCTTTTATAAAAAAAAATTCGGAATTAAGAAAGAGAATTTGGGTTCAAGAAAATTTTCAATCTTAGGAAATACTACATTAGGATCTGAATACAAAGACCCCTCAGGTCTTTGGACTTAATTAGCTTGTGTATCCACTAAAATGTGGATTTGTCCTTGAGTCCTCGCCATCTTAATTCTATTATAATTGGAATAAATAAGTTTGGGTGATAAGTACACGACTTATCAACCCGCCCTCTGATTTGAGGGAATTTTGAGTTTTAAGCATCTACACACTTTCTTTGCACTGACTCGTTATTCGGCGATTCTAACGAAAATTGGGTAGCTAACGAACCTTCTAGGGAGATATGGCTGGCAAGTTATCGTGGGTAACAGCCCATAGGTAGGTTCTCCAAAGCCCAATCACTGGACCTTTCTCTTTTTGCTGCCTTTAGGTAAATCTTAGATCAGGGAAGCCACCTACTTAAAAAAAAATCAAAAAGAAAAAGGAGAAAAGAACAAAAAGAAATAAGCCACACTTCGCCGCACGAGTATGGTTGGCAAGTTGTCGGTGGTAACAGCTCATCGACCTGTTGTCCAAAACCCAGCTCAGAAAATGCACTAAAAATTCCCAAAACACTTTGGAAGAAGCGGAGGAGTAGAATAAACCGGGGAGATATACACTGGATTCACCCTTGTGTTGACCCCGTTAAAAAAATAAAAGTAGGGAGAAAGCTACTGGTTGTAAAGATACACCTTTAGGCAGAATTCTTTTTGAGGTCACCTAGAGGCGTAGAAATCCGAAGTCCGTTGTAATTGCTGGTCAACGAGTCTATCACAATCACAATAAGATGCTTAAAACTTAGGGTTCTCATCAAATCTTGGGTGAGTTGAATGGTTGTAGAAAGCCACTCTTGAACCCTAAAATTTGAAAATCCAAAAAGAGAGAAAAAAAAAATTTTTCTTTGAATAAGGCGAGGGCTTGAGGCGGTCTGCATTTTGGCTGATACCCGGGCACTGTTGTGTCTTTGAAAGTTCAGTTCCTAAGTAGACAATTTCTTAATGATTGAAAATAACTCAGGTCCAAATAATCTAACCTAATTCTTTTATAAATAGCATATAGTTTTTGCTAGGGACTAGCAAAAGATAGGCATGGGGGTATGATGTAAACACATTTACACTACTTAAAATGTCTATTTATGCATGTTCTTAAGCATAGGATTGCATTTCATGATATAAATATTGCATAACATGCATCATCTCGCATTTAGAGTAGTTTGAATAAAATGGAGGTTAATTGTCTCCTTTTATGTGCTTGGACAGGGCAAACATTTTATCGGGGCCTCGGATCAAAGATCCAACCGTATGGATATGATCAGGGCGACGATTCGAGTTCAACGACTTTAAGATCGCCCTAATCAGGCATCTGTAGCATCAGATAGAGACCGGGGAACCCTAGAAGATCAAGGGCATAGCCTTCGCGCCCACGCGCGCCCGCTCGGCTACCCGCGTGCGTAACGCCTACGCACGTCCGCGAAGTCTCAGCCGTCTGATCGCGAGATCGGACGGCTTAAGACGCATCTTCACCCGCTGCAACCCGCCCGCCAACGCGTGCGATCGCGCGTTACGCGGGGCGTCCAATCACGCGTCTGCGCTATCGGGCGCCCGCGACTGCACGATCTCCATCCGACGCTCCACGCACCTCAATTACCCGCGCCTCCAATCCCCTCGCCGTGGCTCGAACCAACACCCCGCACTCGCATAAGCGCGCTCGACCGCTGCGTTGCGGGGCGCGGATGGTCGAGCGCACGTTTTAAGCGTCGGGTGGCCACAGCCGTCGGATCTCCATCTGACGGCGGAGAGCGATCAGACGGGGGCCTTCACAAAATGCCAACGGCCGTTTGGGCAGCTGAGATGGTGCCACGGATGTCAGATTGACTCGATTTTTGTGTCGTTGGGCGGCGATTGTCAATCCGAATTCATCCGTGCAGTCGGATTTGTCATCTGAAGTGCAGATTTACACCATCCTAGCCCTTGATCTTCTAGGGTTCCCCGATCTCCATCTGATGCTACGGATGCCCGATTAGGGCGATCTTAGAGTCGTTGAACTCCAATCGTCTCCCTGATCATATCCATATGGTTGGATCTTTGATCCGAGGCCCCGATAAAATGTTTGCCCTGTCCAAGTACATAAAAGGAGACAATTAACCTCCATTTTATTCAAACTACTCTAAATGCGAGATGATGCATGTTATGCAATATTTATATCATGAAATGCAATCCTATGCTTAAGAACATGCATAAATAGACATTTTATGTAGTGTAAATGTGTTTACATCAAATACACCTAATATTTGAATACTAAACTTTGTAGGGCCCCTTCTCTTCCTCATCCTTCTGACTTCCTTCTAGTGTATTCTTGGAATGACCTTTAGACCAATCCCGGCGGTGGAGGTTGAGCCTTAGGCAAGCAAATCCCATGGCTAATCAACAACCACCTCCCTTGCCCTTGTACCAGCAGGAGCTAATTTACAGGTAGTTGGAAGAATTACAGTAGATGCAGCAATGGTTCCAATGAATGAATGGTCAGGGCGCTTGGCCTTTAAAGGATTTTTATGATCCTTAAAATTATGAGGATCATCCCGACATTGTGATCCTCGCTGGAGATGTTGAGACTAAGCCCCAAGTTTTGAGTCTAATTAAACACTTTCACAGGCATGACTCAGAGGACCCAATCCAACATTTGGAGGACCTGATCACTCTAGTTTGGACCACCAAATCTTGGAATGTGGATGAAGAACAGATGCTCATGAGACTTTTCCCCCATTCACTCAAGGATAAGGCTGCACATTGGTATCATGCCATTGGAAGACGGATTGCTACAAGGACAGCTTTGAAATCGACCTTCCTGAGGAAATGCTTCCCAATTAGGCGAACCAATGCGTTGCGACAGGCAATTACCAGTTTTGCCCAATGCTAGGGGAAACCATTTCATTGGGCCTGGGAGAGATTCCAAGATCTGTTGTGGAAGTGTCCACACCATGAGGTGCCTAAATGGCAACTTTTGTAGATTTTTTATCATGGGTTGAATGATCAACACCATAATCATTTGGATGCTTCTTGCGGAGGCAATTTCCTCAACAAAGACTTAGATAGCGCATATGATTTGTTTGAGGAAATGAGTGAAAATTCTTTAAACCATGCCTCCATGGAAACCTTCAACTGATCCCAACAAACTAGATCAAATGCCAATGAGGTCCAAGATTCTCATACATCTGATATGGAATTGATCAGCAATAGATTAGATAAGATGGATTTGGTAGCTAAATGAATGGAAGAGTGGATGTCCGAAAACTCTAATCTTTCTAGATCCACTCAATCCCAAGGATGGGAATTCCATTCTTCGCAAGCTCCTATGAGATGGGAGTTTGTGAGCCAGCTGGAGTCAGCTCAACCTTCAGGCCAACTCTTCTTGGAACCTTATGGGTTCCAAACTAGGGCCTTTGATCCTAGTTTTATTAATCCTTCTTCATCCTCATCTTATGAGGATGTTCAGGCTGTGCAGGAGAATGTTAGGCCCTACGCTTACTCGAATTCCTATAATTCTGGTTGGAAAAGTCATCCTAACTTCTTTTGGAAAGATCAGGGGCAGCCGACCCAATATCGACCCAACAACTATGTACCACAAAAACCAATTGGTTAGGGTCATGTATGTACTCAGTTGCCCTTGAATTAGGTTAATCAGTCCATGTGAAATGCTCAACAACCTACCAAGTAGGCTGATTTAAACCTGAAGATGGTAGAAATGTAAGGGCCAATGCTCCAGCTCAAGCAAGAAATGAAAACTTCACTGGATACCTTGCAATCTAGACTTGGTGCAAACAATCGATAGCCTAGATCTCTACCATCACAACCTGTATGAAACACAAGGTATGTACAAAACTGAGGCATTGGGCCTCAAGGGTTTGGTAACAATGGCGAGTCATATGCTCAAACTCATGCTATCTATCAGGCTACCCCAGCCCCTCCCGAAGCGAACCATGTTCCTACCATAATCAACTGAGAGCTTCCTATTTTGCCCAACCCTCCCCAAGACACTAACCAACAACAATTTGCCACTACAAATACCATCACCTTGAGGAGTGGTAGTAGACACAAGGGACCTACCCAACCCCATGTTAACCCCATTAGGCCCTGTAGCAAGAATTCTAGAATCCCAACTAAGAATGTGGTCAACAAAACATCGAAGTCTGATTTCAGAGTATGTTGTTGTTGTATGGGCAAACAGAAAAAGTTAGAGGAGAAATTGGAGGAAAGGATGCCCTTACTTCGGGCTTTCAAATTGACAATCTTCTACTCCTTGTGGCTATCGGATCAATCCCTGCCTACGCCATAGGTTTACTGAATGCATATAAAGAAAGGTGTAGAGGAAAATCTGAAAACAATAGGAGAGTAGTTTTGTCCGATAACACAAGCACACTGATCCTAAACAAGCTACCTCCTAAGATGCAAGACTCGGGAGCCCCACTAATTTCCTGCACAATAGGAAACATTACTTTCGACTGGGCCCTCCTCAACTTGGGCATTTCCATTAATGTGATCCTCACCTCAATGCACATGGAATTGGGTCTAGGCTACCTGAAACACAATGACATAACCTTGCAGTTAGCCGATAGATCCATTACAAAACCAGGGGGTATTTTGGAGGATGTTTAAGTCAAGGTTAACGATTTGAATTACCTTGCTAATTTTATGGTCCAGGACAAGGAAGCCACAAAATAGCTCAACTACACTATGATTATTTGGGGAAGACCTTTCCTGGCTACTACCAAGGCGAGGATTGATTGTGAATCAGGAAATATAGAAATGGCCTCAGGGGATAAGACAAATCGATTCAATATTTTTGAGGTCACAAAGAAGAATAAAATTAAGTGTGGTTCAGTGGAGGAGCATGGTAGAATAGTGGAAGTAATGGCCATACATACCTTAGACAACCTTTTAATGTCTAACTCAACCCAAACTCGGGAAGAAGATCACACGATTGTAGAAATAATTGAGGACAAGGCAAAAATGCGAGCAATTGTAGCAACATGGGATGAGGAAGATACACATTAAAACCTAACAACATCCTTATCCTAAATGCTTAGTGTTTAAGCACCAACATGTGGGTGCAAATCCTAAGGATCAGGATGGTTGGTTTAAGAACCCAGAGTGTGAGGATGTAATTGAACATTGGGGAAGAACTCTTCAAACATTAGGTATTCTAGAGTACCCACAAACCCCCAGCACATTACAAAACCCTCATCATCCTTTTTCACCCAACCATTGCACAAATTCTATACCCAACCACACTTCCTCTGTAATAAATCAACAAAACTCCTATTAGAGACCATTTGGGCTCTCCCTACACCACCAGCTTGCCACTTTCAATGTTCATCTCCTTGGCAAGCCCGTTTTCACTCTCTAAGACCCATACCTAGGGGCCCGGGAACTGTGTTATTGTGGCCTCAATGTTTAGTTATTTTTTGAGGACATTTCCTAGCTGAAGGCACTAAGCTTAGCACGTGAAAAGACTGTTCCAAACTGACCAAAATCCCAGTGAAACTAGGTGCTATTCTTCCACTTCTACTCTCTTGCATGCCTGCATTTTTAACAATGAGGACATTGCAATAGCTAAGCATGGTGTGGTGGATATATCTTATGTCTTGTAATCTTTTTGTTAGCTATAACAGTAATTTCCTATTATTTTAGTTAAAAACAAAGTAGGAGACGAGAACTTAGGCATTAGGAGTTGCAAACTTTAGGAATTGATACTTTGAGACCTGAATACTTAGACTCTTCAGGTCTTCGGGCTTATTTAGCCCGGGTGTCCACTCGAATGTTGACTTAGTCTCGAGTCCTCGCTAATTAAAATTCATTTTAATTTGGTAAATAAATTAGGATGATAAGTATGCAACTTATCAACCCACCCTCTAATTTGGGGGACTTTAAGCCTAAGCATGTACACACTTTTTTTTGCACTAACTCACTTTTCGACAGTTTCTTCGGAAATTGGGTAGCTAATGAACCATCTAGGGTGGTATGGTTGACAAATTGTCTGTGGTAACAGCTCATCTGTTGGTTGTCCAGAGCCCAGCCACAAGACCATTTTCGTTGTACAGCCTGTAGGTAAATCTTAGATCAGAGAAGCCACCTACTTAAAAAAAAAAATAGAGGGAGAAAAAAATAAAAAGAAAAAATAATAAAAAGGAGAAAAAAATAATTTTAAAAATTAAACAAATAAAACCACACTTCTTCGTACAAGTATGGCTGGCAAGTTGTCGTGGGTAATAGCCCATTGCCTGGTTGTCCAGAGCCCAGCTCACTAAAATAGATAATAATTCCCAAAATACTTAGGGACGAAGCAGGGAAGTAGAATAAACTAGGGAGATATACACTGGGTTCGCCCTTGTGTTTACCCCATAAATAAAAGAAGTAGGGAAAAAGTTATCGTTTGAAAAGTTAAACCTCTAGTCAAGGTCACCTAGGGTCGTAGAAACCCGAAGTCCATTTTAATAGCAGCCTAGTGAGTCGTTCACTCTTTTCACTAGATGCTTAGCACTTAGAGTCCTTTTTGAGTCTTGGGTGGGTCGGGTAGACGTAAAAAGTTATCCCAAAACTCTCAAATTCCAAAAGTACAAAAAAACATAGAAAAGAAGAAAAATAAGAAAAAAATTTTGTGTATCTTCTCTTTTCAAATAAGGTGAGGGCATGGACGATCTGCATTCTGGCAGACACCCGGTCACTGTCGAGTCTTTGTAACCAGGTCTTGTTTTGAAAGCTACTAAAATAACTAAGAAATTATGCCTAGGAGATCAAATCCTAATTCTACTTTTATAAATATCATTTAGGCTAATCTTGGTAGGGACTTGCAAAATGTAAGCATGGGGGCATGATAAACACACGTAAATTATTTATAAAATGCTTATTTACGATAGTTCCTAGGCCCAAAATTGCATACCATGATATAAATATTGCATAAACATCCATTGCATTGTATTTAGGATAGTTGTATGTTTTGTATATTAATTCCTTCATTTATATGGCCAGGAGGCAATGCGACATCCTTACAGACTTCGGATGAAAAAATCTGATCGTACGGATGGATCTAGAGCAACGATCGTTGTTCGAGAACATAAAAATCACCTTGATCCGAGTACTGTGGTATCCTTTGCAAGCAAAGAAGGGTGGACAGTCTAGATGTTGCCATGTGGCACCATCTGGAGTGCCCAAGGTCACCTTGATCCGAGTACTGGGCATATTTCTGACCCTTGAAACTATTACCCTCCTTCAGCCGAGGACTCTATGAAGGACGGTCATAACCAACCACCATAGTCATAGCTTTATCAAGACTCAATCTCTGTATATCTACCTTATTTGGTGACTCTCAGGAATTCACACAAATTACGTACACAAGAACAAAGAGATAAAACTATGCCCAACTCTGAAGTATCATCATCTAATTATCCAAAACTTAAGAGTCCTTGCACTAGACTTATTGCACCAGCAATCTCTCTACTTTCATCTCACAAATATGGGGTAGATCTACTAGAACATAGTATTCTTGACTCCCTATTAACTGTCCAAGGGTTTAGTAGACTACAAATGCTTACTCATTTTCTTCAAAGATCCATTACCCAGTCTGCGTGCACGTGAAATAAATGTACTGGATTCTAAACTTAAGAAATAATTCAAGAAGAAAAACCTCCAATGACAAAGGTATTTTGCAACGGACTAACCCACTCAGCTAAAGAAAATAAGAGTTTTTATATATATATAAATATATATGTATGCAAATATTTATAAATGCTATAAACATTCTCAGGTTATACCCCCCCATGCCTAAGACTGACAATGTCCTCATTGGAAAAATGCAGACATAGAAGAATATCACCTGAGGAGGAGTGGGAGGAGCTAAGGCTCCTCAAGCCGAAGTGCATCCAAAACCTGGCCATCTGAAAGAGTAATATAGGGTTTAAGTCGCTGGCCATTTACCTTAAAGCTCGCACCAGAAGTAGGGGTCCGAATTTCTACAGCTCCATGAGGGAAAGTATTGATAACAACTTATGGTCCGTCCCAGCGGGACTTGAGATTTGCAGGAAATAATTTAAGTCTTGATAAATGCCAGTTTATCATCATTCTTATGCATTAAAACAAACCTAGCTCTTAGGATTTTACTCCGCAAATGAGTTTTTGGGCTGCATTTAGGCATAAATTAGCTAGGCATGCATTGCATTTTTTATTGTCTTTTTTGATATGTTTTTGTGAATGTTAGGGATGAATAGATATACAGATTCCTAAAACCCTAGCACTCAAGAAGGAAAATGGTGAAGGAGAAGCTCAGACTAGCTGGAACTCAACTTGATCTAGCTCACCACAGCTGGAACATAGCTCACTTGAACTGGGGATAGCTCATCCTAGCTCTATTCAGCTAATCTCAGCCGAATGGCAGCTCAAGAGAGTTCATCTTAGCTCACCCTATCTCAAGTCAGCTCAGATCCAGCTCAACTTAGCTGAGTCTAGCTCATCTCAGCTCCTACTAGTCCACAGGGAGCTCTAGCTAGCTCAGTTGTGTTGACAAGAGTTCACCCCAGCTCAGACCCAGCTACATCCAGCTCCACTCAACTCCAGCCAGCTAAAGAACTCATCCCAGCTCAGGAAGCTCAAGTCCAGCTCTCGGGGACTCAGCTTAGCTTTA
Source organism: Thalassia testudinum (assembly GCA_037157565.1). Classification (NCBI taxonomy): domain Eukaryota; kingdom Viridiplantae; phylum Streptophyta; class Magnoliopsida; order Alismatales; family Hydrocharitaceae; genus Thalassia; species Thalassia testudinum. The sequence goes on from JAZHRO010000031.1 coordinate 127,798,094, forward strand.
CTCAGTTGAGCTAAGCTACCTTTGCTGCCTCAACCAGCTTGATCCTCCCCGGGAGCACTAGACCCAGTTCACCTTAGCTCATTATGGTAGAAGCCAGCTCACTTTAACTTGGTTTAGCAGCTAGCAAAGAACTAGCAAGCTAAGCCAGCTAGAGTAGCTCCATGCCAGCTTCTTCAGCAGCTGCTAGCTCCAGTTCCAGCTCCAGACTTCTCCTCCTCATCTCCTCTCTTTAAACCTTAGCTCACATTACCTACTCCTCTACTTCATAGCTTAGCTTAGCTTAGCTAGCATCCAACTCCTTGGCCATCCACCACTTTCAACTCAACCATAGCTAGCTCCATCAACTAAGCTCACTTAAGCTAGCTATCCTACTCCAAGTTGGCGCCACCACCATCACAGCCCTTCACCCCATCACCACTACCAAAAGCCACCTATTTTCCCTCCAAAATAACCTTCTAGAACCCTTTCCTTTTGGCACCAATTTTCCCTCCAAAATTCCCTTCATCTCCACCATACACCTCTCCTTAAATCCATCTCCACCATCCACCTAACACCCCTTCTAGAAGACCCTAGGTTGGCGCCAAAATGGTGGTGTCTCTCCACCACCAAAAGCCACCAACACCACCATAACTACCCCCTTTAACACCCGTTGGGTTGGCACCAAATGCCCTTGGCCATAGGATCACCAACCACCTCCATCCTTCCATCCTAGCCCTCCATTTCAAGGGCCACCTTAACCCCCCATCCTACCCTATAAAAAGACCACTACCCACCACCATTCAAGGCATCCTTGGCTAGCAAATTCAATCTCATATTCCACCTAGAAGCCCACGTCCAAGAGAGAAGAAGAAGAAGACTAAGGGGATATTCTGTCCCCTTGGTGCCTTCCCCTCTTCCCTTCTCTCTTGAGTCACGCCAGCCAAAGGAGAAGCCAGGCAAGGAAGATCTTTGGAGGAGATCTTGAAGGTGGTCCACACCACCTTGGAGGAGCTTTTAAGGGTGGTGCACGCCCACCCCTTGGAGAGAGCATTGAAGGTGGTAGCTTCCACCTTGGAGGAGCTCTCAAGGAAGGAGAAGAAGGAGGCCCTCTTTTCAAGCCAAGGAGCAGCTAGGCTTGGAGCAAGAAGACTCCCCTTTTCACCAAATTTTGCAAGAGGATTAGTGTTTCTTTATTTGCTTTTAAATTTGTTTATTTCTAGTAGAAGCATTCCTCTACTTGTCCTTGAAAAGAACACTAATTCTAGTTAATTAAATTGCCTTCTTTTAGCTTTTTATTGCAATTGTTACTATTGATTCTAGCACATGTTTCACCTCTTCTTCCTAATTACTCTAGGCCTCCACTTGCCTAGAGTGAGCTTAGGAAGAAGATATTTCTACCTTTTAAGTTTTAGTTAAGCAATTGTAGGTGTTAGTACTTTCCATTACAAATCACATTTTGCCCTCGTCTTTTCAAAACAAAAAAATTACATATTTAAATTACCAAAAAGAAAGTTGAGATCTATTTGTAAGCAAGAGGATTAATTTTGCAAACAATTGGCCTCCTTGGACGCCTCTAGATACTCCCCTATCTAGGATATAAATTTAAAAGCGAAAGCGGATTCGCATGTTACAACGACGTTAAAAACCCGCTTTTACAAATCACGCGTATTTCGCTATCAAGTCTAGAATTGAAAAGCCAGACCCCCTGGTAGGACTCAAAACTCTTTCTAATGATGTACTTATCATTGAATACTTTTGTACGTTGCTTGTAAGCTTGAGAAGTTTCATAGGCTTCATTACGAAGCTCCTCAAGCTCACTTAATTCTAACATACATGCCTTTCCTGCTTTATCCAAATTCAAGTTAACATTTTTAATAGCCAAATATGCTTTATGTTGGATTTCAACGTGAAGGTGGCATGCTTTTCCATAGACAAGATGGAAAGGACACATGCCCAAGGGAGTCTTATATGTAGTTCTATAAGCCCAAAGAGCATCATTTAGTTTTTTAGACCAATCCTTCCGATCGGGCTGACAGTTTTTTCTAAAATTCACTTAATCTACCTATTAGACACTTCAACTTGTCCACTCATTTGAGGATGGTAAGGTGTGGCTATCATGTGGTTGACTCCCAAATTTTGGAGTAGTCTTGTGAAGTGCACATTCTTGAAGTGAGGTCCTCCATCACTTATGATCGTCCTTGGGCACCTGTACCAAGAAATGATATCAGCCTTAACAAAGCCCAAGATCACAGAATGGTCATTGGTTTGCATGGGTATGGCTGCTATTCATTTCGATACATAGTCTACAGCCACCAGGATGTATTCATATCCGAAGGACACAGGAAAGGGACCCATGAAGTCAATGCCCTAAATACCAAAGATCTCAACAGGGAGGATAGGTTGTTGGTGCATCTCATCCCTTTTTCCAATGGTTCCCGTTTGCTGGCAACGTAGACATGCGCCCACATACGTATGTGCATCTCGAAATAATGGCAGCCACCAAAAGCCAAACTGAAGAACCTTATGGGCAGTCTTCTTCCTACTACAATGTCCCCCACAATGGAGGTCAAGGCAGAAACTCAGAACATTTCTTTGTTCTTCATCAGGGATGCAACGGTGAAAAAGCTAGTCAGGGCCTACTCTAAAAAGTTTGGGTTCCTTCCACTGATAAAATTTAGCATTGGTGAGAAACCTGTCTCACTTCTGCTTGTCCCAAGTACTGGGGGTAATGCCCATGACCAGATAGTTCACTATGTTAGCGAACCAAGGAGTTTTAGCTTCCACGGCCATCAAAGACTCACAAGGGAAAGTCTCTTCAATACCGCTAGTAGGGTTTGATGCCTCAATAGGGATCCTAGACAATTGATCGGCTACCACATTCTCAACTCCTTTCTTGTCTTTAATTTCCAGGTCAAATTCTTGGAGTAGTAGAATCCATTGAATTAGGTGAGGTTTGGTGTCCTTTTTAGCAAGAAGATGCCTTAGGGAAAAATGACCAGTGAACACCACAACGTTAGATCCCAAAAGATAAGATCGAAACTTTTCCAAAGCAAATACTACAGCAATTAGTTCCTTTTCAGTGACCGTGTAGTTTTGTTGAGGATCCGTAACGGTCTTGTTGCCATAATGCAACACATGAGGTTTGCCATCAACCCTTTGACCTAAGACCGCTCCCACTGTAAAATCAGACGCATTCCACATAAGCTCAAATGGGAGGATCCAATCTGGTGCTTGGAGAATCGACACGGTAATAAGGGCTTTCTTCAAAACTTGGAAAGCCTCACCACATCTATCATCAAAATCGAAGGAGACATCCTTCGATAACAGGTCACAGAGTGGCTTAGAGATTTTACTAAAATCTCTAATGAAGTGCCTATAAAATCAAACAAGGTCAAGGAGAGATCTAAGCTGACGAACATTGGCGAGCAATGGAAGCTTAGAGATGGAATCTATTTTTGCGGTGTCCACCTCTAATCCTCTATCGGAAGCTATATGCCCTAACACAATGCCCTACTGGACCATAAAGTTATTTTTCTCCCAGCTAAGCACCAGCTTTGCCTCTTCACAATGGGTTAAGACTTTATTAAGGTGCGAAAGGCATAGGTCAAACGATGAGCCAAAAATGGAGAAGTCATCCATGAAAATTTCAATGAACTCGTCAATCAAATCAGAAAAGATAGCCATCATACAACATTGGAAAGTGGCAGGAGCATTACATAACTCGAATGGCATTTGGCAGAACGCAAATGTGCCACAATGACTCTTAAAGGTGGTATGCTCCTGATCGTCAGGAAAAATGGCTATCTGATTATACCCAGAGTACCCGTCAAGAAAGCAAAAGTACTTGTTCCCCGCCAATCATTCTAAAATTTGATCGATAAATGGTAAGGGGAAATGATCTTTCCGGGTAGCTGTGTCCAAACGAAGTTAATCAATGGAGACCCTCCAACCAGTTGAGGGTCTTGTGGTCACCAGCTCCCCTTGGTCATTCTCCTCCACAGTGATTCATGCCTTTTTGGGAACTACATGAATAGGACTGACCCATTTTCTATCTGAAATGGGATAGATAATCCTTGCATCCAGCCATTTCAGAATCTCTTTTTTAACAACCTCCTGCACATTTGGATTGAGCCTTCTCTGCATGTCTCAGAAAGGCTTCACGGACTCGTCCGTGTATATATGATAATGCAAAGAGAGGGATAAACACCCTTAATATCAGCAATTGACTAGGCAATTACTTCCTTATGCCTCTGTAAACACTCAAGCAGAGCTCCCTCTTGCAATTCAGATAATGCAGATGAGATAATAATAGGAAGCATGTTATTAGGGCCAAGGAAAGCATATTTCAATGTGCTCGGAAGGGGTTTCAACTCCAATTCAAGAGCCTTTTGGATTAAGGGTTTTAGTTGAGATGTCCCCACCTCAGGTAGCAGATCTACCTTCACGATCTAGGGTGGGGACATAGACTCAGTGTGTATCCCTAGCGACTCTTCTAATTTGGGCATTTCCTTTCAGTTTCTTTAATAATAGAGGGATGGTCCTTAGATATGACCTTCTAAAGGGGATCTCTACATAAGAGTACTGGAGTAGTCTCTCCAATTCTTTCATCAGCAACCTCAATCTGAGAACAATCTTCAAATCCAAATTGCTTGTAAGTATCAAAAACATTCAACTGGATCTTCTTATTCCCAAAGCCCATTTTAAGTGCCCCAGATCTACAATTTATAGAGGCATTGGCTGTGACTAAGAAGGGGCGTCCGAGAATAATGGATGTCTTTGTGGGCTTATTTGATGGGTCAATATCAAGCACCAGAAAGTCAATAGGGAAGAAGAAATCCTCCACTCTCACAAAGACATCTTCCAACAATCCTCGTGGTGTCTTAAGTGATCTATCTGCAACCTACAAGATTACTAGACTAGGCTTTAGCTTGCCTCCTCCCAAAAGGTCGTAGAAAGAGCTCGCTAGAATGTTCACCCTTGCACCCAAATCGAGCAGAGCCTCGTCAATGTGTTGGTTACCTATAACCACTAAAATATACGGGGCCCTTGGGTCTTTCATTTTGGGGGGTGTTCAATGCTGGAGAACCGAGCTAACATGGTCAGCCAGGATGACATTGGTTTGGACCTGTTTCCTAGATCGGTGCTTCTAGGTGCACAGGTGACAGCGAAATACGCGTGATTTGTAAAAGCAGGTTTTTAACGTCGTTGTAACACGCGAATCCGCTTTCGCTTTTAAAATTTATATCCTAGATAGGGGAGTATCTAGGGTCGTCCAAGGAGGCCAAATGTTTGCAATAGTGATTCTCTTGATTGGAATACAATCTCAACTTTCTTTTTGGTATTTTTCAATATATCATTTTTTTGTTTTAAATTAAGACAACATGCGGAATGGTGACGGGAAGGTGATTTACACTTCAATTTAAAATACTACTTCTAAGTGGCAAGTAGAGCCTCTCCCTAAGCTCACTCTAGGCAAGTGGAAACCTAGAATAATTAGGGAGAGGAAGTGAAGAATGCTGAAAATAAGCAAATAGAAATGCAAACAAAAAAAATTGCAAAGAAGGCAACTAGATAATTGATAAAGTGTTTTACAAAAGGCCTAGTAGAGGAAAGCTTGTACTACTAGAAAATTGCAAATAAGAAAATAAAACACAAATCCTCTAGATAGATGGTGAAGAAGAGGGCTTCTTGCTCCAACGTTGGTGGCTCCCAAGCTTGAAAAGAATCCTTCAACTCCTTCCTTGCAGTACTCCGCCAAGGTGATGTCCTCCAAGGCAAGCCTTAGGGGGGCGTGCCCTAAGTTTTTCTCCAAGGGTGGACGTCCACCCTAAGTCCTCCTTTGCCTGGCCGTCCTCCTTGAAGTGGAAGAGTCCTCCTCCTTGGCGTGGCTCAAGTTGAAGAGAGTGGGGAGAAGAAGGCACCAAAAGGGCTGGTGATGTGCCCCTTTAATCTCCTTCTCTACTCCTTCTTCTTGGCCGTAGGTATAGGTGGTTTAGGTAGAAAATATACTAAGGGAGGATGCCTCAAAATGGTGGTAGGTGGTGGCCTTTTATAGAATAGGAGGGGGGCTATGGTGACCTTTGAAATGGATGGCTAGGATGGAAGGAGGGAGGTGGTTAAGGATCCAATGGCCAAGGGTGTTTGGCGCCACCTTAAGGGACACCTAAGGGGTGGTTATGTGTGTTGACACCCCTTGATATTGGCGCCAAAATGGCTTCTAGAAGAGGGTCTAAGTTGGCGCCAAGAAGGATTCTAGAAGGGGGGTTAGGTGGATGGCTAGGATGGCTTATGTGGGTAGGTGTAGGGTGGATTAAGGGGCTGAAAGTGGCGCCAATATAGAGGTGGTTAGGGGTGGTTTTTGGCGCCAACTTGAAGTGTCTTTTGGTGGAGATAATGGGGTGAAGGGATGGCTAGGAGGTGGTGCCAACTTGAGTAGGGTAGCTAGCTTAGGTAGGCTTGAGTTGGTGGAGCTAGCTAGGGTTGATTTTGGAGGTAATGAATGGCCAAGGAGCTGGTTGTTAGCTAAGCTAAGCTAAGCTAAGATAAGCTAAGCTAGCTTAGCTGAAGGTGGAGTAGAGGAGAAGGTGTTGGAGCTAGGGTTTGGAGCAAGGAGCTGAGGAGAAGAAGTCTGTGGAGCTGAATGTAGCTGGATCTGAGCTGGGGTGAACTCCTGTCAACTCAGCTGAGCTAGCTAGAGCTCCCTGTGAACTAGTGGGAGCTGAGATGAGCTAGACTCAGCTAAGTTGAGCTGGATCTGAGCTGACTTGAGCTAGGGTGAGCTAGGATGAACTCTCTTGAGCTGCCATCCAGCTGAGATTAGCTGAATGGAGCTGGGATGAGCTAACCCTAGTTCAGGTAAGCTAGGTTCCAGCTGCGGTGAGCTAGATCAAGCTGAGGTGAGCTGGATCAAGCTGAGGTGAGCTGGATTAGGCTGAGTTCCAGCTAGTCTGGGCTTCTCCTTCACCATTTGCCTTCTTGAGTGCTAGGGTTTTAGGGATCTGTGCATCTGTACATCCCTAACACTCACAAAAACACATTAAAACGACAATAAAAAATGCAATGCATGCCTATCCTAATTTATGCCTAAATGCAGCCCAAAAACCCATTTGCGGAGTAAAATCCTAAGAGCTAAGTTAGTTTTAAAGCATAAAAATGATGATAAACTGGCGTTTATCAACAGGTCCTTCAGAAACTTGGCATAGGATGGGATCTGTTTAATAGCTTCCAACAGAGGTAAGTTAATTTGGACTTGCCTAAAAGTATCAATAATCTACTCCGTCCTATCGTTTGCTCTGGACGAGCCAACAGAAGATTTCCCAGGAGTAAATAGGCGCTCTGGATAGGGCACCCTCAGCTTCTAGGTAGAGGGGTCATCAGGGCAGGAAAGGGGCGGTGGAAGGATGACATCCTCATTGTGGGTGATTTTGTGTAAGGGAGAGCAGTGTGGCTCTTCCTCGATGGAGATGGAAGTCGGGTCAGGTGTGGAAGGGGAATTCTGAGACGTAACCATAGGAGTGTTATCAGGCTTGTCAATCTTTTTTCCACTCCTCAACACGGTCACTGCTTGGGCGTGTGATAGCGATTTTACGCGGTTTGTTAAAATACGTCGTTGTAACGCGTAAATCCGCTTTCGCTCTTAAATTTATAATCCTAGATAGGGAAGTATCTAGGGTCGTCCAAGGAGGCAATATGGTTGCAAAATTGATTCTCTTGCTTGGAATATATCTCAACTTTCTTTTGGTAATTTTCAATATACCATTTTTTTTTTTGTTTTTGAACTAAGGCAACATGCGAAATTATGGCGGGAAAAGTGTTTACACTTCCAATTAAGTAAACTACTCTAAAGTGGCAAGTAGAGCCTCTCCCTAAGCTCACTCTAAGCAAGTGGAGGCCTAGAATAATTAGGGAGAGGAAGTGAAGAATGCTGAAAATAAGCAAATAGAAATGAAAACAAGATATGCGAAGAAGGCAACTAGATAATTGATAAAGTGTTTAACAAAAATGCCTAGTAGAGGAATGCTTCTACTACTAGATAATTGAAATAAAGAAAGAAAACACAAATCCTCTAAATAGATGGTGAAGAAGAGGGCTTCTTGCTCCAAGGTTGGTGGCTCTCAAGCTTGAAAAGAATCCTTCAACTCCTTCATTGCAGAACTCCGCCAAGGTGATGACCTCCAAGGCAAGCCCTAAGGGGGCGTGCCCTAAGTTTCTCTCCAAGGGTGGACGTCCACCCTAAGCTTTTCTCCTTTGCCTGGCCGTCCTCCTTGAAGTGGGAGAGTCCTCCTCCTTGGCGTGGCTCAAGTTGAAGAGAGTGGGGAGACGAAGGCACCAAAAGGGCTGGTGATGTGCCCCTTTAATCTCCTTCTCTACTCCTTCTTCTTGGCCGTAGGTATAGGTGGTTTAGGTAGAAAATATACTAAGGGAGGATGCTCCAAAATGGTGGTAGGTGGTGGCTTTTTATAGAATAGGATGGGGGGTTAAGGTGCCCCTTGAAATGGAGGGCTAGGATGGAAGGATGAGGGTGGTTGGTGATCCTATGGCTAGGGTGAGTTGGCGCCAACCCAAGGGGTGTTAAAGGGGGTGGTTATGGTGGTGTTGGTGTCTTTTGGTGGTGGAGAGACACCCCCATGTTGGCGCCAACATGGGGTCTTCTAGAAGGGGAGTTAGGTGGATGGTGGAGATGGATTCAAGGGGGATTGTGTGGTGGAGATGAGGGGGGATTTTGGAGGGAAAAGTGGCGCCACTAAGGGGTGGTTATGGGTAGTTTTTGGCGCCACTTTTAGGTGTCTTTTGGAGGTGGTGGGTAGGTTAGGCTGGTGCCAAGTAGGTTAGCTTATGTGGAGCTTAGGTGGAGCTAGTTGGGTGGAGTTGGTAGGTGGGTTTTTGGGGTGGTACAAGCCAAGGAAGTTGGAGCATAGTTAAGCTAAGCTAAGCTAAGCTAAGCTAGCTTAGCTAATGGAGGAGTAGAGGAGAAGGTGTTGGAGCTAGGGTTTGGAGGGAGGAGCTGAGGAGAAGTCTGGAGCTGAAATTTGGAGCTGGCTGCTGCTGAAGAGGCTGGCATGGAGCTATTCTAGCTGGCTTAGCTTGCTAGTTCTTTGCTAGATACTAAGCCGAGCTAAGGTAAGCTAGCTTCTACCATACTGAGCTAAGGTGAGCTGGGTCTAGTGCTCCCGGGGAGAATCAAGCTGGTTGAGGCAGCTAAGGTAGCTTAGCTCAACTGAGTTGAGCTAAGCTGAGTCCCTGTGAGCTGGACTTGAGCTTCCTGAGCTGGGATGAATTCTTCTTCAGCTGGTTGGAGCTGAGTGGAGCTGGATGTAGCTGGATCTGAGCTGGGGTGAACTCCTGTCAACTTAGCCGAACTAACTAGAGCTCCCTATGAGCTAGTGGGAGCTGAGATGAGCTAGACTCAGCTAAGTTGAGCTGGATCTGAGCTGACTTGAGCTAGGATGAGCTAAGGTGAACTCTCTTGAGCTGCCATCCAGCTGAGATTAGCTGAATGGAGCTGGGATGAGCTAACCCTAGTTCAAGTAAGCTAGGTTCCAGCTGCGGTGAGCTAGATCAAGCTGAGGTGAGCTGGATCAAGCTGAGGTGAGCTGGATTAGGCTGAGTTCCAGCTAGTCTGGGCTTCTCCTTCACCATTTGCCTTCTTGAGTGCTAGGGTTTTAGGGATCTGTGCATCTGTACATCCCTAACACTCACAAAAACTCATTAAAATGACAATAAAAAATGCAATGCATGCCTATCCTAATTTATGCCTAAATGCAGCCCAAAAACCCGTTTGCGGAGTAAAATCCTAAGAGCTAGGTTAGTTTTAAAGCATAAAAATGATGATAAACTGGTGTTTATCAGCGTGCTCCTTGAATACAACCCCCTTTACCTTAGGGTTCTCCTCAAAAGAGCTAGGCAGCTTCCTCAGATCACGTTGCCTAACTGCCTCAGTAAGATGACCAATTTGGGATTGCATATCAGTAATCAACTTATTCTGAGATTGGATGACCATATTCTGATCCTCTTGCATTGCTTTCACCACGGCCTTCAGTTCATCCATATCAGAGGGCTTATTCTGAGGAGGGTTTTCATAAGATGGTTGGTATATGGGTTGGGGAGGTAAGGGTCTTCTATTCCCTAAGTTAGAAGCATCATCTTGCCTTCAAGAGAAGTTTGGATGGTTCTGCCACCACGGATTTTAGGTATTGGAATACGGGTTATTGTGAGGGGGCAGAAACCTTGGGTCGCATTCAAGTCGACCTAAATCAACTCAGGGAATCGATTTTCCTGATGGTACTCCGCAGTGGCGTGCGTTGTGCTTTGGCAAATGGAGCATTCTCTTGAAGCCTGAAAGATAGAGGCTGCTTGCGGGTTCATGCTGGGGTTTGCTAAAAGCCTATCAAAGTTTTTATTCAATAGTTGCATCTGATAAGCCAAATCCTGAGAAGCCCCGACTTCATGGGCCTCTATCTTCCTCTGCAAGATTGATGGTTTTCTGTCTTGATAGGAAAAGGACTGATGTATGGAGTTGTTGCTTAATGTTTCAAATAATGCCCTGGCTTCATCCCCAATTCTGGTCATGAAGGTTCCTGCACAGGCTGCATCGATGGTTTACCTACACCTTTCAGATAATCCGTTATAGAGCCTTTCGACCAACTGCCATCTTGGCACCTGATGGTGGGGCATAACCTAAGAAGGTCATTAAAGCGCTCCCAAGTCTCATGAAATTGCTCCCCTTCTTGTTGAGTAAAACCCATAATCTCTCTTCTGTAATGGTTGGTTTTACTCGTAGGAAAATGCTTTTTCAAAAATTCTCCCTTAAGGGTGGCCCAATCATTTACCCTTGCATCGAGGGTATGATACCAGTGCTTGGCCTTATCCTTTAGGGAGAAAGGAAATAGAGTCCTCATCAGGGCTTCATCAGTAAAGCCCTGGTGCTTCACCGTGGAACAGACCTTAGTGAATTCCTCCAAATGCCGGTAGGGGTCCTCCCTAGTACTACCATAAATGGAGGGTAATAAAGACATGGTACTGCTCTTGATCTCATACGGATTATCCCTTGCTTGTCGTCTTAGTGCTTGTGCGGGTTAGTTAGTTGGAATAAAATAGTCCCTTAGGGTCCTTTCTTGATTTGCACCTTGATCAGCCATTCCTTCTCTTTTCTCTCCTTGGTAAGCTCTCCTAAGAATTCTCTTGAGCTCAGGATCAAACACTAGACTACCCTCAAGAGGGCGTCTACCAAGCATACAATATCAAACACAATTCAGGTTCTTATTAAGTAAGTGAAACCTCCACTCCAAAGATAACTCAAAAGGTCAAGACTTATCCCTCCGTTCCTACATAAGTGGTTTAAGAGGGGTGTGGACTTGAAATCGTAACCTTCTTTGTTGTGGAGGAAGAATTAGTTAATATAAATGGCCAAACAAGTTTTTCACTGCAATTACGTGCCTTAATTCAACCTTCGAGTGCCCTAGGACCTATACTTTGCTTGGATGATACTCCGAGGTGATCAAGTGAGAAGTTACTCCAAGGACGAACAAAGGGATGCAAGTAGGGCGAACCCTTCCTTTGAGGTGGTGCGTATGTGGTGCCCCTTAACTACCCTTTTGTTCCTTTAAGGGGTGTCCCCCTCTGTGAAGTATCAAAACACTTGGTCAAAAGATAGTATCACCACCACCACAAAGCATAATAGGAGGGTTTGCACCGATAAAGAGATCGGTGGCTATAGCCTTAAGGGATCGAGCCTTAGTGCGGTGCCTAATGTGCGTGCTCAGTGTCAGAAGTGTGCAACACACCGCAAATCTTTTTTATTTTTTATTTTTTTGAAAACGCAGACAAGTCCCTTAGAATAAGATCAAATGTGAATTGATTTTAGGGTTGAATCTGATTATCAGTTCCACTTTTAGTTATGCGACCACTGAATTAGTAAATTCAAACAACTTGGTGGTCATGAATTTTAATTTGAATGCGAATGCGTGAACAGGAGCTGGATGCAAAAGTTAGAAAGGTGTACCTGTCTCTAGCAATCTTCGTGCCAATATGCTTGCAATGCAATAATAAGATCTAATGTGCTACTCAATCACACCTAAATGCGTGCACCTAAGGGCATGCAACTTCTAAACAGGTAGCTCGATATTTTCTTTTGTTGATTTTAAAGGCAAGCAAGCAGAAAATAGAATCACACTTGTGAAATGTAAGCCCTAGAAGCTAAAGAATGTGGGGACAGACCCCAAAAATTCAGCCCCAATTACTACAAGGGTGAAAAGATAGCAATAAATTTTGTGACAATGGAGAATCCCTTGTGAAAGCGGGATCTTGGTCTCCTACATTTTTTCCTCGTGTGGCTTAGCTCGTGGTTGCTGTCATCACTTTGTTGCGCCTCGTCGCCTTGTCAGATTCCTCGCACAATAAAAAAATTGATCAGATAGTTATGTAAATCAGAATATTCAAAAATAATAACGTGAATCTATTACATCTGTTGCCTCCTCGGCAACGGAGCCAATTTTACGGAGAGAGTTTCGCTTATTTATGATAGCAATAGAAGGATATGTTGTTGTAATTAATGTGGTGGAAATCTCTCAATCAAAGATTAACATAGATATGAATTTAAACCACAAAACGGATGTCACATCCACAGGAAGGAACAGATTAATAAGTTCACAATCACGTGCGAAATCTTTGTTCAAATCTGATGCGAAACAAGGCGAAAAGAAGGAACACGTAATTATTTAGAAATGCAAGGATGTGGATGTAATTTTCCTTTCATGAAATAACTTGTAATGCCATGTAACATAGTTGTATTTCAAAACATGGGGCTTTCTCTTTTAGGTCATGTGAGTGTATTGATGAGATCTTATGCATTTATCACATCACCATTTAAAAGTTAAGTGCATGAAAGAAATACTATAACATGTAAGGGCATGCAAGCAATTTCATTCAAATATAATAATCAACTAAATATTGCAATAGGGTTTTTGGCGATGGCACAAATGGTAATTTTTAATGTCACCAAAAACAAAGGAAATTTCCTCTCTCTTTGCACGCGTGGAAGCTTGGTGGTCGGCCGACCGAGGCCCGCCGGCGGTGCGCGGGACAGAGGTGATCATGAAGGCAGGAGAAGCACGGCCGGAGGTGGCATGTGATGATCAGCTGGAGAGCTTGGCACTGGCTGAGCTTGCAATAGGGGGTTGTCGCCGCTGCTACTATCACGCGTGCATGCAAGGGCGCTTGACTGGGCATGCAAGGGCGCTGGTGAGGGTGTGCGAGAGCGCTGTGGCTTCTGCGATCACCTGCTGGTGGCTGCGGTGCGGCACCTGCAGGTGCAGGCACTGGTGTTGCTGAAGGTTGGCGCGCAAGGGCACTGGAGTGGCACGGTGAGAGCGTTGGAGGGGGCACGGTGAGAGCGCTGTGCGGGTGCAGGGAGGCGTGTGCCTACTGAGGCCGTGTGGGCACTGTCGGTGGAAGGCGATGGCGCAATGTCGTGCAGACTAGAAGGGTGCAGTGTGGGCACTGGTGCTGCTGAAGGTTGGGTATGCGCTTGTAGGGTGCGGTGTAGGGTTGATGAGGGCAATGGCCTGGCTTGCTGCTGCCCGCAGTGCAGCGCCTGCGAGCGCTGCTTGGTGTTGTGAGAGCCTGCAGGCGTGTGGTTGCAGGGCGTGGTGGAAGGTGCTTGGTGCAGTAAAGTGATGGCGGAGGAAGGTGGCATGCAAGGGTGCTGGAGGGGGTGCGCTTGTAGTAAGGGCAGGAGGGCGATAGTGTGCACAGTGCACGCTGGTTGCATAGTGCACACAGTCTTCACCGTTGGGCCCTCCCAATCCCCTCCGCCACTCACTCTATATCTCCTCTCTTCCACCTCTCAAGGGATTTTCAAAATCCTTTTGTAAATATGGCCAGCGCCATTTTCATTTGTTGAGGGAGGTGTTGAGCCTGGCCGGAGGATGAGGATGGGATTGAGCTGGCCGTTTGTTGGGAAGATTTATCCCTCTCTCATTGTTCTTTTCCAATATCATTCCTGCAACAAAATATGAAATAATTACATACTAAGTTATAAAATGCGATAAAATAGATAAAAACTCAAGTAATGATGCATGCACTTATTTAATGACCTAATGTGTTTATTAACAAATATACTATATTAGAATTGAAGTACTTAGGCATAATAATAGTCAATTAAAATGGTCTCATCAGTCAGGACAGAAGGAGATTTATTTCGAATCCTCGGAATGATGATCCGATTGTACGGATCTGGTCAGGATGACTATCGGAGTGCAACACCTTCGAAATCACCTTGATTGAAGTCTCGTAGTGCCATATGTAGTCCAAGGAAGATCAGTGGCTAAGGAACTAGGTGATGTAATTCAAAGCTTCAAACGACAAATCCGACCACGCAGATGGATTCGGGTTGACGATCGCAGACCAACGGTTCAAAAATCGACTCAATCCATCCTCTGTAGTAGCCCCCACAACAGAAAGAGTAGGAATGGCCCAGATCACGAAACAGGCACAACCTAGGCCGCCCATGCGCACGCACACGCCACCGCATGTGCACAATAGCGTGGGTGCACCAGCGCGCGCAGAGGCATGCGGGCACGTGAAGCGCGCGCCAGCGCAGTGGTGGGTGGGCACAAGGGCTGTCTTCAACAATGTTTGTGGCGAATCCTCAACGATGTTTATGACCATCACTAAATGTCCTATATATGAATTTGATTCTTTCCACCTCTATAAAAGGATCCCTACCCCTCCCATTTTTCTTCATCTCTTCCTTTCTTCCTCTCACCACCTCCAAGGCCTTAGAGAGAGCTTGTCCCAAGCCCGAGATGCTCCTCTAGAGTAAAAAATCAAATAGTTTTCCCTCCCCTCATCCCCAATCGTGGAGCATCCCGTGGCCGCCCTCTCACCGCCCTTCAGGTAGAAGATCCTCACCGTGATGCTGTCCTGCCCCATCTTCTGTCCTCCGGCTACGTCCTCTGTCATCTCGCTGCTCACCACCTTCCTCCAGGCGTTGCTAGAGCGAGTCATCCTTCGAGTGACAGTCGAGGGGGATTTCTCTCACCTCTTTCTATCTTTTTCGCTTTCGTAGTATAGATTTTTCCGCTTTCGTAGTTGTAACAAACACTTTCTTATGAACAGATGATTGTTTATCTCTCTCTCTTTCTCCCTTTCTCTCATATATTTTTGTAAGTAGATTAGCTAGATAAGCAATTGTTGATTTGATCTCTTGCCTATTAAAATACCAAAAAAATTAGAAAAGATAAAAATAACAAAAAGAAATGAAGTGAAGTTTGGATTTTTATAAAACCAAACGTTTGCCTCCTCATGTTCGACCCGGGACTCACTTTCTGAGTTTTGGTTTTAAATTTTATCTGATAGATGCATTTTGCGAGCTACGACTATGGGTCCTCCAAACAGTCATTTTGACATGCGAAAGATGCTCTCATCATTTTGGCAGCATTGCTAGGGAGGCAACGCTCTTTGGTTTTCTAGAATTTTCTCTACGTTACCTAACTTTTATCTCACTTTTCTCTGATTTTACTATGATTGCAGCTACTCTTTCAAGGTGGGCCAAAGTAGTTAGATCGAAGAAAAGTGCAGTTGAAGGTTTTGTAAGTTCATCCCCACAACCCCCACCCACTAGTTTATTTTACTATACTAATAACTCAAACCCAAATCAACTTATGTGCTTTTTATAAACCCTAGGATAGATTTGGTTGTTTGTTTGCGACCTCCACTCATCTCACCACCGCATATATAAAAAAACAAAAAAAGAAACTCCTCTCCTATGGAATTTTCTGAAAGCTAGAGGCTTAACACCCACAACTTCTCACCTTAAGGTGCACAATTACATTGATTCTACCACTTAACTGGGATCTAACCTGTGGACCCGATACACTTAACTTAGCACACAAATAAGTGAGTAGAAATCTGAATAAGTCAAGCATTTTTGTGTGCCTTAACAAAGTGGTGCAATAGGCCAATTGATTTAACTATTTGGGCTGCACCACTTAAGATAAAAGCGATCCATCAAGTAGCTTGCCACTTAGGGTTGATTCTTACGACTGAACCAAGCACTCCACACTACTTTTTATTTTTAAAGGAACATATCATCACCGTGTTTTCAAAACTTGGAGTGTTCTACTAAACCTTGATTGAACCAACCTAAGAATTAAACCCTAAAAGACACATCAACAAATAACCTTGTTTGCAAACCATGGTTGTGTAAACACACACATTTTAACGGATCATTAAGGACACAACCCACCTTAAGGGCCCATCGCATTCCAAGAGCACTATCATCCCAAGCCTAACTAAAACAGAGTAGACAATGGCCTTATGGATTGATTCGCTCTTTGGGGCTCAGACTGAGATTCTTTTCGATTAATTTGCTTCTACTGGTCCATCTAATTTCTAGCTAGGGGAGTACCATCAAACGACCAGGGTTGGAGGGTACACTAGGAGCTGGAGGTGCAAGCCAAAGAAAGAACCTTCTCCCCATTCCCTCCTTCTAACTGGTTGGATTGACTGGATAAAAGTAGACTAAATCGTTTATAATCTCAAGATGGGTCCAACGAGTCTTTAGGTCGTTAGGCTAACCACACAAGGATAGGTTTGGTTGATTGTACTGCAGGGCACTTTTCTCTCTTCTATTTTCCCTCCTACTCCATAATGTATCCTTCCACATCTTTTACACATTTCCAATCCTATCCTCCTACCACCACTTATCCCCAAGATGATTACCACTTTGACTTGACTTGTAATTGCCCATCCACTAGCCAACATGACTTTGATTGGGAATATGAATACAGACCTCAATGTCCAGGGCCTAACCCTGGAAACAAGACTATGATTACTATCCTTCCCAGAGCTATAATGATTATAGATCTTCATCCTTTGATCACCAAAGATACCCAATCTACAATCAGGAAGGATATAATGATTATAGCACCTACCCTTCCCAGTATTGCAATGACTATAGGTTTCCACCATCCTTTAAACAACCTGAAACGACTTGCTATCAGTGAGGGACCCAAGAACCTCGACATCTTGACTCCCCTAGATTTAACCCAAACCCACCCAAACCTGAATTGAACCAGTCGATTCAGGTGAACCAAATACAAGATAGGGTGTTGGCTAACTTGAGGAACACCATACAATCTTTAGAAGCCCAACCAACACCATGCACTGAAGCATTGGAGCCTATGATAAAAATAATTGATTAACTTAATAGTTTTCTATTGGATTTACTCCAAAATGTTACAGATAGGGACCTGGGTGAGTTTCTTCTTGGGAAATTATTGAGGTTGAGGATGAAATTTATGGCTACCCTAATCAAATCTTGGGATGATTCTCAAGATGAACCCCATTTAGGAGTGCCAATGTCAGAACTCGGTTAGGTGCCTGTCGGGTGGAATACATATTTTGAGATTGGAGATGACCAGGTTGGGCTAAAGCAACCCATTGAGGATGAACCGATTGATTCACCTGAGAGCCCCAAGCCAGGGAGCAAGGAAAAATGTATCTTTGAACCAAGAAATGACAATCGATTTTGAGACATATATAAATGAAGATCATGAATTCTTTGACTCTGAGGGTCAATAATCTTTTGGTGAATTCTCACTTGAACTTAATGAAGAGAATTTTAGCAAGGCAAATGGGCTTGAGGAATCTGAGAAACCAGTTGATAGCCCAATTATTGAAGATTTGGATTCGGTTGGGGCTAACTTGGAGTATTCGAATCCTCATTTACTAGAAGATTCAATCAATAGCCCCATTCCTCATCCGCATCCCGAAGAGCTGACTTCAGAGATCATTGTGCTCAAGTGAATCCTGATTTGGCTGCGATTTCTATACTTAGGAGAATCATATGGGGTGAATGATATGCTAGAGGTCCCAGAGCACGAGCTCTTGATGTTGGAGGATAGAACTGTTGAAATAAAAATTTGGGAGGTAAATTATGAGGGAACAACAATTTTGGATCAAAGGGTAGGTATGAGGAAACCACCTACCTTCTATCAGGACCCTTATGATATCTTTCACGTGGGACCCAAGCCTGGAATAATTGACTATCTTCCTAAGCTGAACTATAAGTGGACACCCGATGTTAATGAATCAGATCAACCCATTGTCCGACACTTTGGTCTTAGGTTGCACACCACAAAACCGTTGGCCTGACCTCGCAAACACAATAATCTTAGGTTTTGGGTGATTTTCATCCATAACCTTAGAACCACTCGACCCTGGGGCATGGTTCTGCATCATAATTTGGTCGACATATGTGGACATCTTGTACTGATGAGTTTCAGAATCAACCTTTTGATTTTGATTTTGACCTGCACTTGTGAATTCTCAACTTCTTCTTTGTATGTATATTATGCCTAGCTGAAAACATTATACTTACCGCATGTGTATACTCTCTTCTCTCCGTGGAGCTGATTAGGTTGTCACGAAATTCAGGTGATATTCTATTTAGTCTACCCTTTTCATGTCTCTATTTTTACAATGAGGACATTGCATCATTTAGGCAAGGGTGGATGGATTCTTTATCCTGTAATCATTTTGTTAACTCTATAGAATTTCTTTTAGTTTCTTTAAAAAAAAAATTCAAAAGGGCAAAAAGAAAAAAAAGAAAATAGAATTAGGATAAGAGAACTTAGGCTTTTAGGCATTATTAACTTTAGGAAATGACACAAGAGGACATAAACACTTAGACTCTTCAGGTCTTCGAGCTTAATTAGCGCGGGTGTCCACTTGAATGTGGACTTAGTCTCGAGTCCTCACTAATTCAAATTCATTTTAATTTGGCTAATAAATTGGGATGATAAGTATGCGACTTATCAACCTGCCCTCTGATTTGAGGGGATTTTAAGTCGAAGCATCTACACACTATTTGCACTGGCTCACTTTTCGATGGTTTCTTCGAAAATTGGGTAGCTAATGAACTATCTAGGGTGGTATGGCTGGCAAGTTGTCAGTAGTAACAGCTCACCAGCCGATTGTCCATAGTCTTTAGGTAAACATTAGATCAGGGAAGCCACCTACTTAGAGAAAAAAAAGGAAAAAAATATAGAAAAGAAAATAGAAAAATGAGAAAATAAAAACATATATAAATAAATAAAACCACACTTCACCGCACGAGTATGGCTAGCAAGTTACCGTGGGTAATAGCCTAGTGGCCGATTATCTAGAGCCCAGCTCACAAAAATGTACAATAATTCCCAAAACACTTAGGGAAGAAGTGGGGAAGTAGAATAACCGGGAAGATATACACTGGGTTCGCCCTTGTGTTGACCCCATAAATAAAAGAGGTAAGGAGAAAGCTATTGTTCGAAAAGATAAACCCCTAAGCAAGGTCACCTAGGGTCGTAGAAACCCGAAGTCCATTTTAACGGCTTCAAGTGAGTCTTTCACTCTTTTCACTAGATGGTTAGCACTTAGAGTCCTTTTCGAGTCTTGGGCAGGTCGGGTAGCCAGAAAAAGTTATCCTAGAACTCTCAAACTCTAAAAGTCCAAAAAAAATTAGAAAGGATGGAAATAAAAAAAAAATTATCTTCCCTTTTCAAATAAGACGAGGACTTAGGTGATCTGCATTCTGGTAGACACTCAGGTACTGTTGAGTTATTGTAGTTTAGGACCTTAAATGAAATTTTCTATTGTTAATAAATGACTTAGGCCTAAGAGATCGAGTCCTAATTCTATTTTTATACATGGCAGGTAGTTCAATGTTGCTACAGACTAGAAAAAGATAAGCATGGGGGTATGATGTTGACACATCCATTTAGGTTAAAATGCCTATTTATGCATATTCTTAGGCTTAGATTTGCATTCCATATTATAAATATTGCATAGCAAGCATCATTATGCATTTAGAGTAGTTGTGTATAACTTAGGTTAATTGCATCCTTTCTCTAGTCGGAGAGGAGATTTATTTCGAAGTCTCGGATTGACAATCTGATTGTACAGATCTAATCAGAACGACGATTGGAGTCAAATGCCTCCGAAATCATCTTGATCGGAGTCCCATAGAACCATATGCAGTTCGAGAAAGATCAACGGCTAAGGGACTATGTGACATAATTCAGAGCTTCAAATGACAAATCCAACTGCACGGATGGATTCGAGTCAACTATTGCAGCCCAACTACTCAAGAATCAACTCAATCCAACCTCAGTAGGTACCCCTACAATAGAAAGAAGGTGGACGGCCTAGATCATGCCACGTGGCGTAACCCAGGCCGCCCATGCGCATGCACGCACACAGCAGCGCTGGTGCACACATGTGCTTGGAGGAATGCACGCGTAGTGGCATCGCATGTGGGCGCGCACGTAGAGGCATATGACATGGGCGTGCAACCCTTAGAATCAAGACCCAATGGCTTGTCTGGAAGCTAGGGTTGAGGAAACAAAATAGAAATACAAGCAGAGCATCAACAAGATTCTCACAACACTTACCAAGAAGCAGCATCCACCACGTGGAGAACAAATATGGGACTTTTACGATCCGGTGGCAAAAATTATAGCTCCTCAGGTCTAGATTCCAACAGGCGGATATGCATTCGAGTTGAAGTCGAATATCATAAGTCTGATTCAAACTCATTTCCATGGAAACTCAAATGAGGATCCGTTCCAGCACTGACAAGTCCATTTTTGTGCATTTTGAAATTGTTGAAAATCAAAGTATAATCACACTAAACCCTTGATCAAAATATTTAATTGCTTACGAAACTCGCATAGATTTCTTTTCTTTTTAGAATTTAAGTCCCGGTCATTCATCTCTTGGAGGCATAAAAGCAAGTTGAGATTTCAATCTGCTTTTCTAACCTAAATATAACCTAACCAAATATTTTTGTGTTTTTTGATTTTTATTTTGAAACACAAAATGAAACCTAGATCTAGACATGGTAGCTAAAACCTAAGTGACTTCATGCATCAAAGTGGGGCCATGGTGGCCGTGCATGGTGTGACAAACCCAAAGGGGACGTTCCTAAGTAAACTAATAGGCATGCATCAAAGCGTAAGCCGTGAAAATCATAGCATGCACATAAACAAGAATCAAGCAATATTATTTATGCATAAGAGTGTCAAACACATCACTGCTGGAAAGCATATAAATAGAAGAAATCCCTCATGCCGAAAAGTTTCCACTAGGGCTATCGACTATGTGTGAGGATGTAGGCTAGACCATGGTTATATAAACCCAGCTACATCCTACCAACAAGAGAGGGCAACCAAGCAAGGTATGGGAAACCATGTGGCTGACCAAGATGACGAAGAAGGGGGAGAAAGAGAGGGGTAGTGTGCACCTAAGTGGAGAGACGAGGGTGTTGCACCCTTTCTCTACCAATGGCCATCCTTGAGAAGACCATGAAGATGGTCTCCTCTATGGCCATTTAAGAGGAAAACAAATGGGGCATGGACCTTCTATGGTGGTGGAAGAAGGCACGCCCACATGGTGTTGCATCTTCATGCTCTTCTTCTTCTTGCCGCCTTGAAGAAGCTTGGAGGAGAGCTCTTTCTAGCCGTCCATGGAGCCATGGAGGAGGAGGACGGCCTTGAGAGGAAAGGAGGAGAGGTGTGGTTGCAAGTGAGAGGCGGAGGAGAGGATTCAAGAGTGAATGGTGTGCAATTTCCTTGCTCTCTCTTTGTCCTTATGGGAGGGCTCCATTTGGTTGCCACTTTTGGTGGCTCCAAAAATAGCCAATGTCACCTTTTTAGGATCTAGGTTGGGCACAAGTTTTAGGGTTTCCACGAGAGTGTGCATGGGTTTGGTAGGAGTAGAATAGGAATGTGTGTGTGTTTTTCTTAGGGCTAGGTTGTGGGTTTTGGTAGGATTAGGTGCTAAATAGTTTGGGTCAATCTAGAATAGGTGGGTATGGACCTAATTAGGCTTAGGAAAGTTTAATTGGATAGGAGTGAACCTAATTAGGTATAGGTCAAGTCTAATTGGATGTGTGCATGTGATTAGGCTAGGGTAACCCTAATAGGTATGAGTCAGTTAGATCTTAGGTGGATCTAATTGGGATCGGGTGCACCCAATGAACTATAGATGTACCGAATTAAGTATGGGATGGTTCAATTAAATTAGGGATAGGATAAGTAGGGCCATGGATAGTGGACTAGGCTTAGGATGTCTCTAATTAGGTTTCCTAGGATGTCTAAGGGTAGGGATAAAGCTGTCCTCCTCACTCCTCTTATCTAGATCAGTCTTCTTCTTCCTTTATTGCTTTATTCCACTATCTCTTACATCCTGGATCACTTTATTATCTACAAATAGCAATAAAAGCCATTTAAATAGTAGAATATCTTATCTTATTCTAAATAAACTGGTGCAATGTATGATATGTAAGATATGAGTGCAATATCCACATATTAAGCTAGGTTCAGACATTATTTAGGTTAATTAGAACCCATGATTGCTATGCAATCATACCCCTATGCCTAAATTTTGCTAGTCCCTAGCAAAAGCAAGACTAAGTGCATGGCTAGGTTATTTACAAGTTCAATCCCCAAAAGACTACTTATTCATTTTATCAAAGAGCTTGACTAATGATTTTTCTCCTTTTGTTTCATCTTGAAATCTACAAATCCAGATACGTGAATGTCCAGCTATGTAGCTTTCACAACAGAATCTAGTGAAAGGTTTCATCCACCTCAAAAGTCTATACTTAACCCTAGTAAAATTCGAGCAGGATAGGAGAACCTCCTCCCTTGGGATATCCAAGATATTTTTTTGAGTTTGACCCCAGCTTTAAGCTCAAGTAGAGAATGTCAGAGGGAAATGGATGTGTTTATTTGGTACTCATGTCACTTTGTGCTACATAGAAATTAGTACAATATAATCTAGATTCCCAAATTATTAAGTAACTCAACTCAGAGAAAGATGAGAAAAACTATGCCCTCTTTTGGTTCCTTTGTTATTCATTCTCTTTTTCTTTTTTTTCTATTTTTTCTTTTTCTTTTCTTTTCTTTCTTTTTCTTAGAGCTCATAATCTCACTAGATTCACACATATGATCTGTATTTGGTGGTCTCACTTGGCATTAACACTTTTATTGAGTTCCATAACCCTAACACTAAGTCCAAATTCCTCAGCAAGTATTCGAGTGGTCAGAAACACAAAAAGATAGGTTAAGGCCTTATTTGGTGGATGTCAAATTTATTTGGTGGTATTACCTCAATGCAACTAAAATAAATACTAAATATTCATACACTCTTTTTCTTTGCTTTTTCTTCTTTTTCTAATTTTTTTCCTTTTCAACTTTTCTCTTTTTTTCATTTTTTTTCTTCCCCTTTTTCTTCTATGTATATATATTTTTTTTCAGCATAGCATAAGTTAGCATACTTTCATGAACTTTATTGAGGAGGCATTATTAGGGATTTGTGGTACTTAAGAGACATTGGGTGGCTTATTTGTTGGAAGTGCCTACTCACGGCACTGGGAGAGACGGATAGGATGGTGTATTTCTGACCTTGACATCAATACCCTCCTTCAGCCGAGGATTCCGTAAAGAATGGTCGTAACCATTCACCTTAGCCCTAGTTTTATGAAAACTCACTCTCTGCGTATTTGCCTTATTTGGTGGCTCTCAAAATTTCACGCAAAATTGTATACACAGGATCCGAGAGCGAAAACTATGCCTAATCTCTAAGCATCATTACCTAATTATCTAGGATTCCAAATTCCTTGCACTAATCTTAGAGCATCAGTACACTCTACTCTCATCTCACACTATTTGGTGGATTTTTGGAAGAAAATTTTCCTGACTCCCAAAACAATGTCCAGGAGTTCAGGAAAAGAAGCACTACTTCTCGACAAACTAAAGACGTTCCTCAGTCTTCACTATGAATCCATTGCAAAATCTACATGTGAGTGAAAATTGTATTGGATTCCTGATTGCAGGAATCAACTATAGGATAAAATCCTTAATACATTCTTTTGATAAAAATCTCATTCATGAATGCAATATATATAAATGCTATTTATAACCTTTTAAAGTTTCACTTCGAAAATTTCCTTAATTCGGGTTGTATACAGCTTGACCCTAAATTTAGAACAAAAAGGTGAATGGATGAGTCAAAAGTGGCTATTACAAATGAATTTTAGCTCCAATACGAACATTGGAGGTGGAGTCGGTTGTTCTTAATTTACGGACCCTAATGTGCAATTAGCATGATGTACGAAAGGTTTTTCCTAGGTGTTGGCAAAAAAAAAATTTCAGTTTACAATTACTACCCCCCTATGCCTACTTTCTTACATGTCCTCATGCATGAATATAACGAAAATTTACTTAAGATAGGGGTAAATGGGTAGAAATCACCTAGAATAGCTCTTGAATTTTGACATTCCGCTTATTCGAACACCTAAAATTGAATATGTAGGGAAAATATGCTATATATAAGTGTTGAGATTAATGCCTCCAGCTGGGTGTACACTCAAAAAGGATATATCAATACACTATTGACAATGGCGAGTAAAATGATAAGAATTTTAATCTCATTCGCCAACAGTGGGTCGCAAATGCAAACCAGTTGTCCCTGAATTCCAACCCAAAATAATCAGAAAAATTTGTAGATGGGGTTTGGGATTATCTGTAGCTAGATGCTACAGAGGAAAGACGAATAATTACGGGTGCCTGGAAGAAATGAATATGAAGGCATCCCAAAGAGGTGATGGAGAATGTGGGTGGTAGGGGTATGGGTGGAGTCATGTGGGGTGAAATCATATGGGTCTTAATAATGGTGATGAATGGAAGGCATGACCCAAGTGATGTGGTCAGATTTGGAAATCAAGGTCCACTAATTAGTCTCTATCTCTACCAAAGATGTTTGGGTATCATCTTCTTTTATCTCTTCAAAAATTTTCGATTCTAATTCCCAATTATCACTTGATTCCACAAAATTTTTACCTTCCTTCGATAACTTATCATATGAAATCCCCAATAATCTTTCAATTTCTTGAATATCTATTTCATAAGGTGATATTTCCGCCTTCTCACTTAGATGAAATTGGGCATTAGATTCAGTAGTGAGTTCCTCCATGAAAGTGGAATGGGCTGAATCATTGATTGAGGAGTTGTTACTGTCTTTTTGATTTTGTTGCTCCGTGTATGTGATCATTTGAGTTAATTCATCAATGTCTCCATGGGTATTCTCAAATATAACAAAAGCATATTCAGGTCCCTTAATGCTTGGTTCCTCAAAATGAAATGATTGGTATTCAGGCCATAAATTAAGATCAAGATTCTAGAATAAATCTCCATTCTCAACTTCAATTGGATTATCAATATCATCCACCTCGGGTGTTTGATCAATAGAATCCTCCATGACCACCATCGAAGCACAAATCGGTTATGACACACCTGACCCAAATTCATAGATTTCTGATTATTGTTGCTCGTCTCGGATTCTATGAAGCTCTTTTTTTATATCATCATATTCTCTTACACTAGCTTCTTTTATTTCATGAATCATTTTAATCAATTGAGTAATCTAGGATTCATTGCAAGGGGCAGGGGCTGGAATTGTGCTAGTTCGATCAAGATAGTCAACCATGCTATCAATGATTTGATCTGGTATTGAGGGTGACTTATGTGATCTAGTGGATTGTTGATTTGGGTCATGCAGTTCTACCCAGGCGTCAATTGCCATGGTTTCTTCTGAATTTCCCTCCGAATCACTTTCTGTGTCATCCAGAAAATACCCTGACTTCGTTTTCCTAGCAGCTACATGAATATCAAAGTGAATCTTGTCATTGCCGCTACTCATCTCCATACATCCTGAGTAATAGTCAATCCGTGCATTGGCCGTAGACAAGAAAGGTCGACCCAAAATGATGGGTGAATTACTTAGCTTCTTCGGTATATTCATGTCCAAGACAATAAAATCGACTGGAAAGCTAAGACCTTGAACTTTAATAATCACATCCTAAACTACCCCCATTGGTGTCTTCATGGAGCCATCTGCCATTCTAATGGTGACAGGTGTGTGGTGCAGATCTCCAAGTCTGGTGCGGTCAAAAAGGGCAGTAGGAATCAAGCTAATGGAAGACCCTAGATCTACAAGGGCTCTATTAAAGGTAAGTCCCTTGATGGCACAGGATATGAATGGTTTTCTAGGGTCAGACTTTTTAGGTGGTAGAGTGCCAGAAATAAATGCACTTATGTTAGCTGATAAAAGCACTAATGTAAACACGTTTATATCACATAAACTATCTATTTACGCGTGTTCTTAGGAATAGAATTGGATCACATACTATAAATATTGCATAACATGCATCATCTTGCATTTACATTAGTCTATATAAAATGTAGGTTAATTGTCTCATTTTATGGCCTGGGATAGGGCAACGCCTTAATAAGGGCTTTGGACTGAGAATCCAACCGTACGGATCTGATCAGAGCAACAATGGGAGTTCAACTACTCCAAGATCGCCCTAATCGGACATCTATAGCACCAGATATAGTCCAAGGAAGCCTAGAAATCAAGGGTCAAGATGGTGTTAATCAGCACCTCAGACGACAAATCCGACCACATGGAAGAGTTTGGATCGATGATTGCAACCTAATGGCATGAAAACCAATCCAACACCTGTGGCACCGCCTACAACACACAGAAGATGGATGACCAAGATGGCACCACATGGCGCAATCACAGTCGCTCGATCTGCCCTAGGGACCCGCTACTCTCCTCATCTGAATGCACAGCAAGATGAGATCTCGGCCGTTGGATCTTGATCCAATAGCCGTGAGCGCACACTGCCTAAAACCATCGCACGACGCTGATGAAGACGCAGCACAGCAGTCACGAGGCATTACGTGAGCGCGAGGGTGGGTTCGACTCCCAATCCGCTACGCGCGTGCGTTAAATCAAATCATGCGATTGGCTATGGATAGCCTAGATCGCCCAATCGGGCATATGCGGGATGAGACTCTTCGCCTCACGCCCAATCTAATGCGTGGACTCGTGCGGTGCGATGCTGAAGCGCGGCGTAGGCGAGGACAACTTTAAGCCTTCTGATCTTGAGATTTGATGGCTGACATCGTCCAAACGTGGGCATGCATTTTAGGCGACGAAGAGGAGTAGGCGTGTGCAATGCGCGCACACGTCATCCACAACTAACCTTTAGCGACGTTTAAGTCTATCGCTAAAGGTCCCCTTTTATTGTTTTTGAAGTTAGAATGTCCAAAATGCCCCTGCTCCTTGCAACTATAAAAGGAGACCCTTACCCTATAAAATTCTCATCCCTACTTCTCTTTTCTCACCCTTTCCAAAGCTCTAAGAGCTTATCTCAAACCTGGGATGCTCCTCTAGAGTAGAAATCATAATTTTCCCACCTTCATCCCCCTTCGTGGAGCATCCTGCAGTTGTCCTCTCTCTACATTCGAGAAGTGGATGCTGCAACGACAACGACATGCTGCTTCATTCCCGTTCCTCTCGCTTCGTCCTCCTTCTTCCCACTCTATTCCCCATCTTCTAGGCATCGTCCCTTCCAGCTCATCCTCCAAGTGATCGACGAGGAGGATACTTCTCTCTCCATTTTTTTTACTGCTTTTAGAGTAGATTTACCGCTTTCTAGTATAGATTTCCTGCTTTCTAGTTGTAATGAGTAGTGTAATGAACAACTTCTAATAATGAAAGCCATGTTTATTCTACATCCCTTTTGATTTTATTTGTAATATTCTCTCTCTCTCTTCTATTTATTATTTGTTAAATAAGTAGCTAGTTTTCTACCAGCTATTTTGTTTCATGACAAACAAAACAAATGCGTATTTTTAACCAAATGTCTGCCTCCCTGTGTTCGACTCGAAACTTCTTTACGGATTTTCGGCATAAATTTTATATGTTGAATGGATTTCTTTGCGACTCGAACTACAATGATGGGTTTTCAAATCCAACTCCAAACACATAGATTTACGCTCTCAACATTTTGGTGTCGTTGCTGGGGAGGCGACGCTCTTTGATTCTTCGTGTTTTCCAACTTATGAATCATTTACCTCACTTCTCTTCTTTCTTATTGTGATTGCAGGTACTCTTTTGAGATGAGCAAAAGCGGTAGATTGCAGCAAAGTGCTATTGAAGGTTATGTAAGTTTACCCTTACCTCCCACCCATTAGTCTTCATTCCACCACGTAATAACACAAACATAAATCAACCAAGGTGTCCTTATAAACTCGAAGGTTTGTTTTGCTTGTTTGTTTGACTACTACGCCTGCCTCACCCTCCGCATTTAAAAGAAAAATTTAAAAAAAATCTCGTAGAGGTACACAACCTCATCTTATTTTCAAACTCAGCCGGTAAACCGATCTTTGGAACCGGTACACACGCCCAAACACATAATCCAATAGAAATCAGATTAGGTAATCACTTGTGTACAAAATTAAGTGGTGTAATAGGCTGATTATTTGAGTTGATTGGGCCACACCACTTCAACTAAAATCAACTCATTAAGTAGCTACCACATAGGTTCAACACTTAGGGATTTACCAGGCACTCCACATTCTTTTTAGTGTCAAAGGAAAACATCTTCAACTATGCTTTCAAAACCTGGTGTGCCAACAAAACATTATTGAAAATACCTAAAGTTGAATCCTAAAAGCTACTAAGCAAGATTTGAAACCTAAAATTCACTACATCAAAAATAATCTTGCTTGAAAACCACTAGTTATGCTTGCACACACACATCAATCAATCATTAAGGGACAACCTAGATAAAGGGACCATCACATTCCAAAGCACATTCAAACTTAACTCTATTTAAAACAGAGTAGACGTTGGCCTTAATGATTCGATATGCTCTTCGGAGCCCAGAACGAGATTATTTTCGATTAGTTTGTTTCTACCATTCAATCTGATGTCTAGCTAGTGGAGCAGAATCAAACGATCACAGCTTGGGGATACACTAGGAACCGGAGGTCCAAGCTGAAGGAAGAACATTCTCCCTAATCCCTCCCTCTAACTGGATGGATTGAACGGAAAGAAGTTGATCAAATCATTTCTTTTTGTCAAGATGAGTTCTGGGAGTCTGCAAGTCTTTAGGTTAGCTGACTGGTCGATCTTTCGCTTTAAATTCGTTTGTAGTTTAATGTGGTGGAAAAATCGACTAATCAATATTTAACAAGAAATAACCACTCGCAGAGGAGCGGGTCGTATCCACAGGGAGGCAATGACGTATTAAAATTCGCACCAATTAAAAACGTTCGTTCGTAGTTAGTTTGGACAAGAATCAAGACAAGATTGCCTTTAGATTAAGGTCTAAGCAAGAAACAATGCTGAAATGGCAATTATGAGAAACTAGAGGATATTTTCTGCAATGCAGAATCAATAAAATATCATTAAAAAGTGGCAATGGCAGAAAATGTAATTTCTAATTGATGGTTTATTATAGCAAAATAGGGGAATTTTTCCCCTTTGTCTTACACGACGAGGAGCGGATGGCCGGGTGCGGGAATCTCGGAGGAGGTCCCTTGGGCCAAGAGCTTCGAATCGGTGGTGGCGGCGAGTCGCGCGGCCGCCGGAGGTGGCCTGACGAGCTCTGGCGGAGGTACTGCAGCCGGTGAGCTTGCGCGGCTGTTGGCGTGAGATCTGCTCGTGCGCTGCTGCTGACGGCTCTGCAGGCGCGGGAGGACGGCTCTGCAGGCGGTTGAGCGGGTGCGGCTGCAGCTGGCGGGGGTGCGCAGGCTGCAGCAAGCGTGGGCAGAGGGCGCTGCTGGCGGTTCTACAGGAGGGGGTGAATGGTGTGGACTGCAGGCGCTGTTAGAGTTCTGCAGGCGCGGTTGCTACTGTAGGCGCGGGAGGTGGGTGCCGCAGGCTGACGAGGGCGTGCGCGGTCTGGAGGGCGTGGAGATGGGGAAGGCTGATGGTGGGTAAGGTTGCGCTGGAGGCTGGTGGGTGGCGCTGCAGGCGTGGGCGCGCACGGATGAAGGTGCAGGCGCAGGGGTGGTGGTGCGGGCGTGAACGGTGAGATGGGCGGATGTGGTTGTGTGGGTGCGGGTGGAGTTTAGACGGGTACACAGCCGGGTGATCGCAGTTGAGCGGGTAGCTTCAGACGTCCAGGAAATTTCCCGAACGTCTTAAGTGAATAAGAAGGTGATTCCAGTGACGGTGGTTGCGGCGGTGGTGGTTGGTGACGACGGCGAGGGAGATGCATGATAAACACCAGTTTATCATCATTTTTATGCTTTAAAACTAACCTAGCTCTTAGGATTTTACTCCGCAAATGGGTTTTTGGGCTGCATTTAGGCATCAATTAGGTTAGGCATGCATTGCACTTTTTATTATCTTTTTAATGTGTTTTTGTGAGTGTTAGGGATATGAAGATTGTCAGAACTCCAAAACCCTAGCACTCAGGAAGGCAACTGGTGATGAAGAAGCTCAAACTAACTGGAACTCAGCTTGATCCAGCTCACCATAGCTGGATTCCAGCTCACTTGAACTAGGGTTAGCTCATCTTAGCTCCATTTAGCTCAGCTCAGCTGAATGGCAGCTCAAGAGAGCTCATCTTAGCTCACCCTAGCTCAGGTCAGCTCAGATCCAGCTCAACTTAGCTGAGTCTAGCTCATCTCAGCTCCCATTAGTCGACAGGGAGCTCTAGCTAGCTCAGCTGAGTTGACTGGAGTTCACCCCAGCTCAGGTCCAGCTACATCCAGCTCTACTCAACTCTAGCCAGCTAAAGATGACTTCATTCCAGCTTAGGAAGCTCAAGTCCAGCTCCCGGGGACTCAGCTTAGCTCATCTCAGTTGAGCTAAGCTACCTTAGCTGCCTCAACCAGCTTGATTCTCCCCGGGAGCACCAGACCTAGCTCACCTCAGCTCATTTTGGTAGAAGCTAGCTCACTTTAGCTTGGCTTAGCAACTAGCAAAGAACTAGCAAGCTAAGCCAGCTAGAGTAGCCCCATGCCAGCCTCTTCAGCAGCAGCCAGCTCCAGCTCCAGCTCCAGACTTCTTCTCCTCAGCTCCTTCCTCCAAACCCTAGCTCCAACACCTTCTCCTCTACTCCTCCTTTAGCTAAGCTAGCTTAGCTTATCTTAGCTTAGCTTAGCTTAGCTAACAACCAGCTCCTTGGCCATTCATTACCTCCAAAATC
The DNA here is from genome assembly GCA_037157565.1 of Thalassia testudinum. Lineage (NCBI taxonomy): Eukaryota > Viridiplantae > Streptophyta > Magnoliopsida > Alismatales > Hydrocharitaceae > Thalassia > Thalassia testudinum. The sequence continues at coordinate 127,829,133 of JAZHRO010000031.1, forward strand.
AACCCTAGCTAGCTCCACCAACTCAAGCCTACCTAAGCTAGCTACCCTACTCAAGTTGGCTCCACCTCCTAGCCATCCCTTCACCCCATTATCTCCACCAAAAGACACTTCAAGTTGGCGCCAAAAACCACCCTTAACCACCTCTATATTGGCGCCACTTTCAGCCCCTTAATCCACCCTACACCTACCCACATAAGCCATCCTAGCCATCCACCTAACCCCCCTTCTAGAATCCTTCTTGGCGCCAACTTAGACCCTCTTCTAGAAGCCATTTTGGCGCCAATATCAAGGGGTGTCAACACACATAACCACCCCTTAGGTGTCCCTTAAGGTGGCGCCAAACACCCTTGGCCATTGGATCCTTAACCACCTCCCTCCTTCCATCCTAGCCATCCATTTCAAAGGTCACCATAGCCCCCCTCCTATTCTATAAAAGGCCACCACCTACCACCATTTTTGAGGCATCCTCCCTTAGTATATTTTCTACCTAAACCACCTATACCTACGGCCAAGAAGAAGGAGTAGAGAAGGAGATTAAAGGGGCACATCACCAGCCCTTTTGGTGCCTTCTTCTCCCCACTCTCTTCAACTTGAGCCACGCCAAGGAGGAGGACTCTTCCACTTCAAGGAGGACGGCCAGGCAAAGGAGAAGGACTTAGGGTGGACATCCACCCTTGGAGAGAACTTAGGGCACGCCACCCTAGGGCTTGCCTTAAAGGACATCACCTTGGCGGAGCACTGCAAGGAAGGAGTTGAAGGACTCTTTTCAAGATTGGGAGCCACCAACCTTGGAGCAAGAATCCCTCTTCTTCACCATCTATCTAGAGGATTTGTGTTTTCCTTTCTTTATGTCAATTTTCTAGTGGTAGAAGCATTCCTCTACTAGGCATTTTTGTTAAACACTTTTTTTTTAATTATCTAGTTGCCTTCTTTGCAATTTTTTTGTTTGCATTTCTATTAGCTTATTTTCAGCATTCTTCACTCCCTCTCCCTAATTATTCTAGGCCTCCACTTGCCTAGAGTGAGCTTAGGGAGAGGTTCTGCTTGTCATCTAAAAATAGTATTTTAATTCGAAGTGTAAACACTTTTCCCGCCATCAGTTCGCATGTTGCCTTAGTTTAAAAATAAAAAAAAATGATATATTGAAAAATACCAAAAAGAAAGTTGAGATTTATATTCCTAGCAAGAGAATCACTATTGCAAACATTTGGCCCCCTTGGACGACCCTAGATACTTCCCTATCTAGGATTATAAATTTAAGAGCGAAAGCGGATTCGCGTGTTACAACGACGTTAAAAAACTGCTTTTACAAATCACGCGTATTTCGCTATCACTTTTTGGCGCCGCTGCCGGGGAGGCACGGCTTTGCATTAACTCATTTTCTCTTGCTTGAAGTGGATCTCATCCCCTTCTCTTTCTTTCTTTTGTGTGTGCAGGAACTACAGCAGGAAAGCAGGAATCTGGAAGCGAGAGCTTAAAGATCCTTTTCTTCCCGCGAAAATTCAGGTTGGTTCCTCTTTCTAGTCACATAATTAATTAAAACTACCAAAAATATATTAAACTTGGCTTTCAGGACCCTAAACACTTAAATTAAGTGGAGTGGTGCATTTTAAAATCATTGTTTGCTTGTATGCTTCTTTAGCACCATTCCATTGCAAGTATTGGTGTTCTATTTTTCGGGTCTAGATTTCTCTCCAGACTTGAAAAATCGATTCCTAACACCACAGGCCTCCTAAAATCATAAAATTTCATAGAGTGATTCCCAATTACGTTTGGAACATCTGTTCCAAATTTCAGATCAATTGGATTTGTATTTAGTTTTTAAAAATTCGTGGATTACAGAGGGGTCACACCCTCTAATCTTCCTGTTTTGCTACTGTCCGCGAATTTTCAGAATTTTTATACTCATCCAATTTTTGTGAAATTTATCTTATTGGAATCCCTGTGAAATTTTACATATCATATAAAATCATAAAAATTTTCTGAGGTCGGTGGTAATACTGAAAAGTCTATAATACCCACGGGTATTATTTCTGAACTTTGACACCAGTACAATTAAAAATTCAAAACTATTATCAAACAAATTCGTAAAATCTTACAAAAATCTTTTCTGGAATCCTTGTTTGATTTTCTTCAAAGTAGTGGTGTTGTTTGACTTGTTTGGACCACTACTTAATTCTGAAAGCTAAAAATAATTCATTGGTAGTTAAATTTCTGTCTCAGGGATAATTGGTTTAGGGTTTCTTCTTTCTCTTTAGAGACTCAATTAAAAGGAAATATACAATCACACATACAACTTGTCTTTCCTTTGATTGTGAACTTTCAAACTTGTTTGAAAACTTAAAGAGAAAAACCCTAAAATTCATTTAATTAAATCACATCCTAAAAGACAAAAATATAAAAAAAAAATTGTGTGACAACTTGATTTTCATTGGAGCCACTCTCCAATTCCTGCACACGCACAAAAAAGTCAAATAACAGGGCAACAACCCAATAAACGCCCTCCACATTCCGTGTGCACTATAGAATCCTAGACCTAATTAAAATTTGTAGCAACTTGACCCCTAAGGCTTTATCAACTTAGGCTTGCTATTTAGGTCTTAAGTTTTCTTTAGTTAGTACCAATTCTGTCATCTATATCTGGTGTTCAGGCTGAGGGGCCATGTCAAACGACCAGGCGCGGGTTTGTACAAGCACCTGGGGTTTTCCCTGGGAAACGTTTGGGCCCAAACCTCCCCTTAAGCAACTTGGCTAGATTTGTTGATAGAACGGGTATTCACTATTGACTACTTACTTCCTATATAGACCAAGTCTTAGGTTATTATTATTAGGGAGTCACAATTAAGTTAGGTCTAGTTTTTGTTTGTTTGAATTACACACTTTCTCTCATCTCTTTCTCTTCTCCTCCCCTCCCCGTTCTTCCATTTTATGCACGGGCGACGGTCTCAAAATCCGCACTTGGAAGGACCATTTGATTTCGCCCCCCACGTAAAAAGACCACTTTTTCTGTCTTCTCTTAAAAAAATGGAAACACAACAAAATAGGTCCACTGACCCTTCCACGTCTACCTCTAACCCCACCTCTAACCCTAATTCTAACCCTTCCACTCAAAACCCAACCACCAGTAACTTTCCACACTTGGAGCTCACCAATCTTGAGTTGCCCCACACACAACATCAAGACCCCCTACCTGATCTTTTAAAATTGATGGCCGATCAGATTAATAAATTAAATTCCAATCAACAAACATTGACTAGGAACATCCAAAACCTAGCCAATCCAAGGCCAAACCCACCACCCCGTCAGCAGCCTGTTGTTCCTCTAAAAGATTTCTATGATCCGTCTTATTATGAGGAACGACCCGGGGTGGTCATACCGGAGGGGGACTTTGAGATCAAGCCAGCCGTCCTGAACCTGATTAAACACTTTCATGGCCTTCCTAGGGAAGACCCTTTCAGCCACCTTGAAGAACTAACTCTTCTTTCACAGACAACCCGTTCCCGAAATGTGCAAGAAGACATATGGCTGATGCGGCTTTTTCCATTATCTCTTAAAGATAAGGCCGCTTATTGGTTCAGGACCATTGGCCGACCCATTACAACATGGCCTCAACTCAAGAGTGCCTTCCTCAAGAAATTCTTTCCCATAGGTCGTACCAATTCCTTACGAAGATCTATTACGACCTTTCACCAAAAATCTGGTGAAACTTTCCATGATTCTTGGGAAAGATTTCAAGTCCTTTTAAGAAGTTGCCCGCACCACGAGATTCCTTTATGGCAGCTCGTGCAAATCTTCTATCATGGATTAGAAGATCAAATCCGACAGTTTGTCGATGCCTCGTGTGGCGGCAACTTCTTAAATAAAGATGCTGAAAGTGCTTATGATCTATTTGAAGAAATGAGTGAAAACTCATTTAACCAAGCTTCCATGAACACATTTTGCAGAACCCAAAACCCGCAGTTTGGTGTTCATGAAATAGGCGCTCAATCTATCCCAGTCACCCAAGAAGATCTTCAAATGATCGCTCAGAAACTCGACCAGATGCATATTAATCAGAAGAAAATTGAGGAAAGACTCGCCACATCAATTCAAGCTCCACACCCACATCTAACCCAACCTAACTTTCCACGAAGAGAAAATTTGCACAATCTCAACACCACTCCTGCTGATTATTCTGAGGTTGCCCATGATTCACCGGGGATTTTCAATTATCCAGATCTTAACCCCACCCAAAATATTTCTGCCATCCAGGAGCCCTTTAAAAATTCTTCCAATTGGAAAAATTACCCGAACTACTCCTGGAATAATCAAGTTTCCTCCCAACCATATCATTTTAATGGGTATGGGTCGAATCCAAATTTCCATCCTGGGCCATCCCAACAAGATATCAATGCCCAGATGCTACGGACCCTGCAGGATATGCAAACAAAAATGACGGAAGTAACCCGCAACATCACAAATCTGAACAATCAGATTGGGGTTACTCCCACGCAAAGACCTGTAGGACATCTTCCATCCCAACCCATACCCAATCCCAATCACCAAGGGAACCATTATATGGGCAGAAATCCACATTATCCAAATCAGCCTCCTCCTAATCCACCTCAGCAGCCGCCCAGGTTCCTGCAATCACAGGCCCCCCCACCTCCTCCAAATAATAATCCGACTGCACATGCAGTTACTTTGAGCTAGCTTGGAGCCACCAACCTTGGAGCAAGAATCCCTCTTCTTCACCATCTATCTAGAGGATTTGTGTTTTCCTTTCTTTATGTCAATTTTCTAGTGGTAGAAGCATTCCTCTACTAGGCATTTTTGTTAAACACTTTTTTTTTAATTATCTAGTTGCCTTCTTTGCAATTTTTTTGTTTGCATTTCTATTAGCTTATTTTCAGCATTCTTCACTCCCTCTCCCTAATTATTCTAGGCCTCCACTTGCCTAGAGTGAGCTTAGGGAGAGGTTCTGCTTGTCATCTAAAAATAGTATTTTAATTCAAAGTGTAAACACTTTTCCCGCCATCAGTTCACATGTTGCCTTAGTTTAAAAATAAAAAAAAATGATATATTGAAAAATACCAAAAAGAAAGTTGAGATTTATATTCCTAGCAAGAGAATCACTATTGCAAACATTTGGCCTCCTTGGACGACCTTAGATACTTCCCTATCTAGGATTATAAATTTAAGAGCGAAAGCGGATTCGCGTGTTACAACGACGTTAAAAAACTGCTTTTACAAATCACGCGTATTTCGCTATCAATGCACGCTAAGGTGCTCACGGTAATGCGGGCGAGCTCCGGATGGCGGTGTGGCCTGTCACACCACACGCCCACGGTGGTGGAGACTCGCCGAGGCCGACAGTGTGGAGTGGAAGAGAGAAGTTCTCTCTGCACAGTGGTGGGTCGGTGGCGGAGGCCTGCCTTGCTCAGCATCCTCTCTCCTCCTTTTGTAGCGGCCTGCACAAATTTGAATGGAGAGGCGGGAGCAGATCTACCTTCTCCGCCGATCCATGAATGCGCTTTTAGTGAGGCCGGAGGCGTTGCAGCGGCAGTCGAGCCGTTGCTGAGAAGAAGAAGAATAAAGGATATTATTAAAATATTATGATTATTTATATACAAACCCTCATGTTTTATGTTAACTAAAATAATGTACTTAATTAGTTAACTAATTAGATAAATGGCACTCTAAGCTAATTCTAAATGCACTTAAAATATGAATGCAATGTATGGATTATGTAATTAAATTAAAAATATGAATTAATCTATTTACATCCTAATTTATGCTAAATAAATGTTAGAATTATCCTAATGTTTAGGCATTTAAATGCTTAAATAACCCACAACTATGGGCAAATCAAATACCCCCATGCCTAATTTTTGCTAGTCCCTAGCAAAATTAAGCGAAACCTAACACTCTAAGTAGACTAGTCAACTCACTTAGTCTTCCTTCAGAAGCATATTAAGTTCAGGCTCTAGACCCAAGGTTCCAAAGTAGTTGCTAAGTTACAGACTAGGTCGTCTAAAGACAAGTTGCAGGCACAAGTTTCCCTGATTTCTGACTCTACCCTAAAGTTTATTGATCCCTGAGATTAAAGCATCAGTGCCTGTGCATTGGTCTGAGTTATTTGAGTTAAAGGATTTTCTTTTTTTTATATATATATATACTTTTTTTTTGTTTGATTCTTCTAAGTCTAACCTCAGATCAGCTATCAACACGGTCTGTGTCGGATTCATTGTCCCCATTACCATACCTCGAAGGGTGCCTGGCTTTCGATGCTTCGAGATAGCACCGCCCATAACGACCCCAAGAACTCCTGGCAATCGACACTTCGAGATAGTTTCGCCCATGGATTTCTTAAGCGAATTCAGGCCTATGGCAATCGGCACTTCGAGATAGGGCCGCCCATGGTACCTGAACCGCGCAATGCACTTACATGCCCCCAGTAGGATGGATATCCTAAGAGACAAGTGCCGAGGAGGTAATATGTTATCATCGCATCCTCAAGGTGAGTATATACTCCACCTCTCCTGCAGCGGGAACTCTTCCAATCAAAATGTGTTTTCAAGCCTCTCTTAAGTCAAAACTAAGAGAACCAAATCTCTTTTCAGAAAGAAAGAAATTAAGTTGATTACCAGACCAAGTGTGTGAAATTTGGATGCCTGGGTTGCAAGGACCCGTAAACCAAAAGGTAGAATAAGACTCTAGGTACTACCCCACCCTTTAACTCAAACCCTAGTTTTCCTTCCTCAACCTCTTGAGGAATGGTCCGCAACTTAACTCCTACTTAAGCTTTTAAGTCCACGAAGGACCCTAAAGGTCTAAAGCTAGTAGCTCATTTAGCTTCTAAAGTTTGACCCTAGAATTAACTTAGTCTACCCTAGAGTTCTGATTTGCTTAAGACTACAAGATCTAGCCAGTTAAGCACAAAACCTTTTTTTTCTCATTTTTTTTTATATATGTACAAATCTATGCAATTATGCTATGTATATCCCCAAGTACACCCCCCCATGCCTAAAACTTGCAATGTCCTCATTGCATAGAAGGATATTACCTGGGTTAGAGCTAGGCTGAATTGCCAAAGAACCTGCAAATTAGGTTCAAGAATTGCAGAAATAGGCCCTAGAAATGAGCAAAGCAATGTTGGCCTAGAAAATAGGTAACCTAGGATGTTTGTGAGCTGATGATGAATCCCGATAGCAAATGCTCGCCCAACTAAAATCGGAATGAAATCTTCCCAGGTCACTAGAAGAGGTTCTAAAGGATAAACAGGTAAAACAACCTCCAAAGGGGTAGGGGGAGGATGACAAGGATCCTCTAAAAAGAATGGGGAAGGAATGGTACAGAGATAAACCCCCAGGGTAATGGACTGACTAAATAAATCATCAATCCATACCCGATACTCCATTACAGGAAATATTGGTCTGTTATGCCCCCTGGTCAGAACAAACGTGAGCAATTCTCTAAGGCAAGGATCGTCTAGGGGTTCCAAGTTACGATGTTGTGGGATGGCCATAAGATCTAGGTTGGGTTTAATCAGCTTGGTGTCCATCCCAAACACTCTTTCTAAATCCTCAATTTCATCCCTAGCATTCCTTGCACCTTCACATGGATCTTCCTGCTCTTCATCAGGAGTCACAATTTCGCTTTCAGATATAAGCAAATCAGAGGGTGACTTCGAAGTGAATGAAGGCAGGTTGGAAGCAACAGATCTAGGGATTATCCTATCAATCTCATCCCCAGGTTTTTGTTCTTTACTCAAATCTTCCCCGGAGTCTATATGTGAATCCACATAAATCTTAGAAATTGCTTCCAAATTTTCCATCATTTTATCATGAGGAGAAATATCATCAATGGGTGTGCTAAGGAAACCTAATTTGGTCAAATTTGTGACATCCTCAGGGGCTAACTCTTCAAATAAGACATAATCACCCTTAGTGTCACTCCAAATCTTGAATGTAGGTTCCTCATATAATTCGTCTTCCTCTTCATCATGTACCCGAGGTCTAGAATCATTTAATATCTCAGTAGATCCCCTAGGGTGCTCTATCTGAGGTAAATGGTTTACACTGGTTACATCAGACTCCTCAGATAGGTCAATTTCTTTAGGGTTAGGTTCCCTAAGGGTGGGTTTGAGTTCCATATCATGATCAGAAGGGAGGGCAGGATTAACAACTTGACTTTGACCCACTTCATCAAATATCACGAAAATACTATCATCTCGGTCGAGGTCTTCCAATCGTACCATCATTCCCTTCTTTTGACTCTAATATAAATCAGGTGGATACTCAACCTTATCATCATCTTCCTCGGGTTGCCACCTTTCTTCATCCAATGCATAGCTATTGTCATGTGTATTTTCCTCCCACCTAAAGTGTAGATCTCTCAAGGAAGTGTCATCTAATGGGGAGGTTTCAAAATCGATCCTCGAAAAGTAGCTATTCTCCCCAGAATTTCCCTCCAACTTAAAGTGTAGCTCTCCCACGGGAGATGCATCTGTTGTAGAGGGGTGTACGTCATCCTCAATGGGGTAGATTGAGTGGCTAATTTCATCTCTTTCTTGTTGGCCTACTCTCAAAGATTCTCTTAACAATTCACTCATTTGATTTTGTATTTTCTGTATTTCCATCTTCAAAGAGGAGAGGTTATTTCTATCATGAGAGAAGTTAGGCTTAGGCTTATAGTACCCAGGAGTGTTTGTGCAACCATTATACTTTTTCAGGGAGGGTGGGTTGGGTATTTCTTTGGTATGTGGGATATTGGGCAAAGCAAATCCCGCTCCTAGGCTCTGCTCACTGATTTGGGGCTTAACCAGGCCAATACTCCTATAATAGGAGTAAAATGGATCCCAATGATTGTCATTATGTCCATCAAGGAATGGACCATCTCGGCGTCTGGGATCGAAGGATGCAGAGTGGGGGTGACGGTGTGGGCAAGATGTGAAAGGATGAAAATCAATGTGGTCCATTCTAACTCACACTTCAATCAGAATTCCCCAAGCAAAACACAATTCAAAACAGACCTTTTAGGTCTTTCCCAATTTAGGCTTTTGATTTTAAGTCAGATTGCAGGTGACAATACAATTTGTTCAATCAATTTACACGCCTATTGTCGACCTACAGCTCGCCTAAGAAGACCTAGTTGGAGCTTAGGTGTTCTTCCCTAAATCTCAAATGGTTAAGTAAATCCAAAGACGGAAGATCGAGGGATGCAAGTAGGCCTAAGCCTTCCTTTGAAGCTGTGCTTTCGCGGTGCTCCTCAACTACCCCCAAAAATCCGTTACAGGGTATCCCCCTCTTTGGACTTGCAAAACCTTTGATCTAAAGTTCCGAACACTTCAGAATCCAACGAAAGGAGGGCTCTTGTCCTAGTATTTCCAAGCCTAAGGAGTGTCTAGAAGCGTGCCGTGGTGCAAGTGAAATAAGTGTGCATACACCGTAAAAGATTTTCAACTTTGAATCGCACGCCAAGTTTGAAAATCAAATCCTTGGTTTTTAAAATGTCCTTCCTTTAATTAGTCCTTTTTCTAAAAAAATGTGACCACTTGTTAGATTTATTCAGTACAGATTAGGTGGACTTCGCATTAAATCCCAAATGCAATGCGTGATAAAAAATAGGATGCAAAGAGAATGCGTACCTTGCCTCCAGTGATCTACGATGCAAGAATGCATGCAATGCAGAAAAGTAAATCTAAAGGCTGCTCATACAGACCTAAATGGTTCGTCCTAGGGTAGGCAGCTTCTAGCTGGCAGCTCATTTTTTTTTTTTCTATTTTTTTTAGAACTACCTATGCACAAGCAAATAAATGTAATAATAAAAAAACATAAACCTAAATCTAAAGAAAAGGGAACAGGCTCCCAAAAGTTACCCAACACGGGCCCAAAACAAAATCGGGGAACAAACCCCTCAAAATACACCCCAGAACAAGGGTTTCAAACTATCTGCAATGAAAAATTAAGTCTACAGTCTTAATTCTATTCTAATTAAATTAGAGATTAAATACAATGGTGTCCGTCGCGTCCTCGTCCTTCTCATCCTTTCAAAATTGCTTGTCCACTTCTCGTCTGGCGACGTCAAGGGTCGCCTCTCACACTGGCTGATTCTTGCACAAAATTTCTCGCACAGAAAAGAAAATAACAGATGCTCAAATCTCTGTGCAATTGAAAAATAATAAAAATAAAATTAGGCGAAATTATTGCGTCTGTTGCCTCCCCGGTAACGGCGCCATTTGACTGGTCGATCTTTCGCTTTAAAGTCGTTTGTAGTTTAATGTGGTGGAAAAATCGACTAATCAATATTTGACAAGAAATAACCACTCGCAGAGGAGCGGGTCGTATCCACAGGGAGGCAATGACGTATTAAAATTTGCACCAATTAAAAACGTTCGTTCGTAGTTAGTTTGGACAAGAATCAAGCCAAGATTGCCTTTAGATTAAGGTTTAAGCAAGAAACAATGCTGAAATGGCAATTATGAGAAACTAGAGGATATTTTCCGCAATGCAGAATCAATAAAATATCATTAAAAAGTGGCAATGGCAGAAAATGTAATTTCTAATTGATGGTTTACTGTAGCAAAACAGGGGAATTTTTCCCCTTTGTCTTGCGCGACGAGGAGTGGATGGCTGGGCGCAGGAAGCTTGGAGGAGGTCCCTTGGACCAAGAGCTTCGAATCGGTGGTGGCGGCGGTCGGAGGTGGTCGGACGAGCTCCGGCGAAGGTGCTGCAGCCGGTGAGCTTGCGCGGCTGTTGGCGTGAGATCTGCTCGTGCGCTGCTGCTGACTACTCTGCAGGCGCGGGAGGATGGGTCTGCAAGCGGTTGAGCGGGTGCGGCTGCAGCTGGCGGGGGTGCGCAAGCTGCAGCAAGCGCGGGTAGAGGGCGCTGCTAGCTGTTCTGCAGGTGCGGGGGTAAATGGTGTGGACTGCAGGCGCTGTTGGAGTTCTGCAGGTGCGGTTGCTGCTGCAGGCGCGGGAGGTGGGTGCTGCAGGCTGAGGAGGGCATGCGCGGTCTGGAGGGCGTGGAGATGGCGAAGGCTGATGGTGGGCGCGGTTGCGCTGGAGGCTGGTGGGTGGCGCTACAGGCGTGGGCGCGCACGGATGAAGGCACAGGCGCGGGGGTGGTGGTGCGGGCGTGAACGGTGAGATGGGCAGATGTGGTTGTGTGGGTGCTGGTGGAGTTCAGACGGGTACGCAGGCGGGTGATCGCAGTTGAGCCGGTAGCTTCAGACGTCCGGGAAATTTCCCGGACGTCTTTAGTGAATGAGAAGGTGATTGCAGTGATGGTGGTTGCGGCGGTGGTGGTTGGTGACGACGGCGAGGGGATGCACGCTAAGGTGCTCACGGTAATGCGGGCGAGCTTCGGATGGCTGTGTGGCCTGTCACACCACACGCCCACGGTGGTGGAGACTCACCGAGACCGGCAGTGTGGAGTGGAAGAGAGAAGTTCTCTCTGCACAGTGGTGGGTCGGTGGCAGAGGCCTGCCTCGCTCAGCATCCTCTCTCCTCCTTTTGTAGCGGCCTGCACAAATTTGAATGGAGAGGCGGGAGCAAATCCACCTTCTCCGCCGATCCATGAATGCACTTTTAGTGAGGCCGGAGGCGTTGCAGCGGCAGCTGAGCCGTTGCTGAGAAGAAGATGAATAAAGGATATTATTAAAATATTATGGTTATTTATATACAAACCCTCAAGTTTTATGTTAACTAAAATAATGTACTTAATTAGTTAACTAATTAGATGAATGGCATTCTAAGCTAATTCTAAATGCACTTAAAATATGAATGCAATGTATGGATTATGTAATTAAATTAAAAATATGAATTAATCTATTTACATCCTAATTTATGCTAAATAAATGTTAGAATTATCCTAATGTTTAGGCATTTAAATACTTAAATAACCCACAACTATGGGCTAATCACTAGCCCACTTAAGGACAGGTTTAATTGTTTGTATTTAAGGGTGACTTTCTTCCTCCCATCTATCATGAATCCTTCCATATTCTATACGCATTCCCACTCTTTCCCTCTTGTTATGACTTATCCTCGACATGATGATTATCTCGACTTGTACTGTAATCAACCATCTGTTAGTTGGGATAACTTTGATTAGGGATACAGTTCCAAACTTTCATGTTCAGGATCTGACCCTAGACTCCATCATCAAGATTTTTATCCTTCTCAGAGCCACATCAATTATAGATCATCATCCCTTCGTGGACAACCTAGTATGATATACAATCAAGGAGGATACACTGATCCTTACCCATACCTTGAATACACTTCCTTTAGGTCATCACCACTTCATGAACAACCCAAAATGACCTATTATTAGGGAGGGTATCACTAATCTCAATTTGTTAACTCCTCTGCACAGATCCCAAACCTGCCTATTCCTAAACCAAACCATTTGGTTCAGGTTAACCAGGTTCAGGAAAAGGTTTTGGCTAACTTGAGGAATACTATACAATCTTTAGAAGTTCAGCCAATACCTTACATTAAAGAATTGGAGCCCCTGATTGAAATGATTGATGATCTGAACAAGTATTTGTTGGATTGGCTCTAGGATGTTAAAGATAAGGACCCGGGTGAGTTTTTACTTGGGAAGTTAGTGAAATTGAGAATGAGATTTGTGGTTGCTTTAGTTCAATCATGGGATGATTCCCAGGATGAACCCCCTTTAGGATAGCCAATGTCAGAACCCACTCAGGCACCTATTAGGGGGACACATGTTACGAGGCTTACCAGATTACCCTTGAGGAACCAATTAAGGATGATCTGATTTCTTCACCTGAGATCCCTGTGCTGGGGTACGAGGAAATGTATGTCTCCATGGATCAAACGGCGATGGATGATTTTGGGACGTGCATTAATACGGATTTAGATTTCTTTGATTCTAAGGGTGAAGAATCAATTTGCAAAGTTTCACGTGAGTTTATAGAACACGATTTCTATGAGACGATTGGGTCTACAGAATCGATTAAATCATTTGATAGCCCAATAACTGAAGAAATTGATCCTATTGGGGCTCACATGGAGGATTTAGAATTGCATTTTTTGAAGGATTCAATTCAATGCCCCGATTGTCAGTTACATCCAATTGAAGTTACTAACGATTCTATTTTTTAGATAAATAAACCCAAGTCAATTCTGATTCAGTCACATCTTCTAGACTTGGAAATGTCAGATGGGGTGATTAATATGCAGGAGGTCCCAGAATTTTACATTCTGAATGAGGAGGATAGGAGCTAGGAAATTTTGATTTAGGAAGAAAACTCCGAAGGAAGTAGAAGACCAAGTCTAAGGGTTCAAATTAATCTGAAACCATCAAAGTAGGACCCTTACGACATTTGTTCTGAGGATGTCCAACCCAAGCACACATTCATTGATTATCCTTTTGAGCTTTATTCCTCTGTAACCTGACTTTTTGGTCTTGGGTTGCATCCTCAGAAATCACAGGCCCGACCTCGTTGATCAGGTTTTTGCGCGGTTTCTTAATTTAGTGTTTTAATTCATTGCAACGTACAAAAATGGATTCGCTTTTAAATTTATATTCCTAGATAGGGGAGTATCTAGGGTCATCGAAGGAGGAAAGTTTGCAAAAATTAAATCTCTTGCTTTAAAAATAAATCTCAACTTTCTTTTTGGCCTTTTTGAATATATAGTTTTTATGATTTTTGAAATAAAGGCAACATGCAAGTTTTTGTTGAAAGCTATAAAAAAACTAATACCTAATTAAAGAAACCTACCCAAAGGTGACAGGTAGAGCCTCTCCTTAAGCTCACCCTAGGAACATGGAGGCCTAGAATAATTAGGGAGAGGGACTGAAATAATTGTTAGGCAAAATTTGTAATAAGTGTTTGCACCTCAAAACACGCCTGTAATAACGCCTTCTTGTGCTATTTTCTAGCATTAACATTGCATAATAGGATCCTGTAATCGCATTTGTAAAAACACTTGCATGCATGCATTTAATCAAGAGAGGAAGAGGAGTGAAACAATCGCCTACATAGTTACATTTTTTTTCAAGTGCCTCCTTGCAAAATCACCCTCTTTTTATTTTTCCTCTTGATTTCTTCTTTTCTCTCCTTCCCGCGGCTGCGTCCTTCCCGCGGCTGCACTCTTCCCGCAGCTGCATGCAGCAGCCACGCAGCACCTCTTCCCGTCACGTCTCCCTGCCAATGCCGCTCCCTACAGCTGCAACTCGCACGCCCTCTCCCTACTGCAGCCAACATGCCCCTCTCCCCTCCTCTATAAGTAGCTGCAGCTTCATCCTCGCGAAGCAGCGGCAGCAGCTGCTGAAAAAAACCCGCAGCCACCTTCCTCGCCCGTTCTCCCCTCCCATACGCCGGCCCTCCGTCGAGGAGGCACCCGACGAGTAGGAGAACCCACTGTGGTGCTCACCACCACAGTGGGAACACCACCGCCCAGCTCTTCAACGAGCAGGTGGGCGTGGTGTTTTCTTTTCTCTTCGTTTTCATCTCCACGCCATTGCTGCCGCTTCAAGCTCCGAAGCTTGAAGCAGCAGCAGCAGCAGCTAAACCGCGGCGACAGCAGCAGCAGCAGCACCCCCCGCCTCCTCCGCGACCTTCCCCGCAGGCGCGCAACCCTCCGCGCGCGTCTGCAGGCCCGTTCTCCGCCTCCGTCTCCGTTCTGTCCGCCACGCAGTTGCACCCGTAGCCCGCCGCCGCGCGCACTGCAGCGGCCGGCTACGGCCTCACGCCGACCCCTGCCCCCCTCCGCGACCCTCCGCGACCACCAGCAGACCTCCTCCACGCTCGCTCCTCCGCGCCATCGCCCGCTCGTCGACTTCGCGCAGGCCTGCAGAACCCTGCGCGAAGGCGCGCCCGCACCCGCCGTCTTCAGACGTCCGCCTCCACCTTCAGACGACGCGGCGTCAGACGTCCGCCGCCGCGAGCAGACGACTTAACTCGCTGCCATTGTCCGCGCTCTCGATCTCTCCAGCCTGCTCTCTCTCTCTCTGCTGATCTCTCTCTCCCGCTCTCTCTCTCTCACGTATTCTCTCTCTTTTGCACTCACTCACAGACACACACTACACCAACTCACACACATCTTCACCGACACACACACACACCCACACACACACTTACACTATACGTATAGCTATATATAGTAACATATATATACTTATATACATCTATATATAATATATACATACATATATATATATATATATATATACACTTATATACATAGTAATATCTATAGTTATGTATACATACATATATATATAATATATATACATATATATATAATATATATATATATATATCTACTTATATATATCTATATACTTATACATATACTTATATATATATACATATATACTTATATACATATATATATATATATACATATCTATATACATATATATATACACACATATATATATATATATCTAGATACATATATACTTATATACATATATATATATATATACATCTATATAGCATTATATATATATACTTATATACATATATACATAGCTATATACATATATACATACATATATATATATATAATACATATATATCTATATATATCTATACATATATACTTATACATTTATATACATATAGATATATTTACTTATATACATACATATGTACATATATTTTCACGTTATTTACTATACGCTGTATCACGGGGATATCTGCACCAGTTGCTGATATTCCCTGATACACGCGTACAAAAAAGGCGTGGTCCCATACATCATCCATCCTCCATCCACACTCCACGCGGCACATAGTCGTGTTGGTTGCGTCTCTCTAGACGTCAACTGACTCGACATAGTGCTACACTCCATCGTCACCTCCACCCCCACCCCTTTATATATATACTACATATAAATATATATCTATAGCTACTATATTTACTTTCTATCTGTTAGCTTCCTTCTTAGTAAAAAGATAAAAAAAGGTATAAAAGTGAAAAGATAATCTTTGATTTGCAGGTACCCCGTCTAGCGAGTAGCAAGACTTGTTTTGGGACTCTGTTTGGCTAAAAGCCAAGGACACAATTTTGAGGGTGTGCCTCAAGAACAAGGATTACCATAAAAAACCTAAATAAGAAAAAAACACCAAAAACACAATAAACGAACGGAAGAGACGCGTTTTAAGGAAAACGTAGAAACTCGACTTTAACCCCACTTCCCTGAGTTCGACCCTGGGCCTAAAAGTGACAAGATAAAATCAATTAGGCCGAGTTAAAAATTTTGTAAAGAGATGGTTAGGTCTGAATTAGGTTAACCACTATACATATTTCAACGATAAAAACATCATATTAACAACCTATCCAGGCCGACCCATCATGACTTTTCTGGCGCCGCTGCCGGGGAGGTGCGCTTTCGAGTAAGTTTCTATCCAATTCCTTTAAATTTGTCTCTTCTCTCTTCACAGGTATTGTTGTTTTTTGGTGTGCAGGTGAACTTGGTGGAAGGAGAAGGAAAGCAGACGAAGTCGGGAACGAGAGCAGATCCAAGGCGGGAATGAGAGCGTGAAGACGCCAACATCGCATTGGAGCTTCGCACACATTGCCGAACAAGTAGGTTTTCTTTTCTCATCAAATTAGGGTTAACTTGCCACCACAATAAAAAAAAAAAATTAAAAACTAAAAACTAGAAAAACTTCTTGGGATTTCTTGAGGGCAAGTGGATTAAAATTAACTTGATTGATTGGTTGTCTTCACTCCCACTGCCCCGGGATTTCCCGCCTTACTTCGCATAGCGAAAATCCGAGAATCTTGATTCTTAGATTTTTCGCCGTGGGAAGTATTCTTTGAGGCAAAGAAAAAGATTGCTTGTATCCCTCTTTTGCCTCACTTATCTTTAATTCAGGATCACATTTTTGGTGGGGAGACTTGGAATTGAGTTGATTCCAACCCCACCACGACTTTTCAAACTTGCCTGTGATTCGATCCTGAATACTTCAACCCCAACAATTTTATTTTCTTTATCTTTTGGTTGAAGCCTTGTGTGTGGAAATCATTTCTGGTGATTGGGAGCACTTGAATTGAAGTGCTTTGGCTCCCTGTCACATTGATATAAAACTGATTCGTGCACCCACACTTAGAAATCTCCATTTAGGGTAGCCCATTGCATTTTAGCATGCATTAACTAACTGATAATTGAAGAAGGGTTTCTTGGGTTTTAGAAGGAAAACCTGTATTTTTGCAAAAACCCGGAGATTGGTTGAATTGGTAATTCAGCAAAACCCTAAAATTCATACTACTTAAGGCTGAACTCTAAAAACCATTCGCCAATAAAAACTTCAATTCGGGGAGATTTCCCCGTTGCATGCTTGTTCTTACACACTCTTAAAATCAATCACTTGGGCATTACCCGTAAACAACGCCCTTCACATTCCAAAAGCACTTGACCCTAAGCCTCTAATTAAAACTGGTAGTAACTTGACCCTTACTGAGGATTGGAGGTCTAACTACCTGTGTGTAGCGACTACGTGCTGGTGAGAGTTCCCGCGTGCTATCGGGTGTCTAAGACTGGGGCAAACGGCCTTTCAATCTGGCCCGGTGGTTCCGCGGTGCTCGCATTCGGTTCCGTAATTCGTGATAGTAGGTAACTTAGATCTTTAGGTCTAAGGGCACACTGTAGAGGTTAGGAACTTGACTGTATTGATTTGTAATCAAGTGTACCTTTGCGGCGTCATTTCTCTCATCCCTATTCCCTTCTCATCTCCCCAATTCTTCCTGCGGTAGTGCATGTTTGGGAGGAGGTCACAAAACCCTGAACTATTTGAATTGACTGATAAATCTAGAAAACAAGTCGAATCGTCCTCCTCCTCCACAAACATGGCTGCACACCCACCCCCAAATCCCGAGGGAGGAAACCGCCCTCAGAACCCACCAGGTGGTGGAGCCTTAGATCCCATAACCCGCCTCCAAGCCCAAATGGAAATGTATAATGAGCAAATCGAAGCCATTCGGGAAACATTGGAGGAAATGCAGAACCCTCCCGAACAGGAGGAGCCTAGGTCTCTTAGCTCTTATCAGAATCCCGCTGCTACAGAGACCATAGGACAAATCCGGGTCCCCATGGGCGGGGACGACTTTGAATTAAAACCAAATATAATTGGCCTAATCAATTTTCACTTTCATGGTCTTGCAAGTGAAGACCCATTTCTCCACTTGGAAGACCTAACCCGACTTGCTGAAACCGTTAAACCAAGAAATGTCGGGTTATCTATAGTCCTCGTGAAGATGTTCCCGTTTTCATTACGGGATAAAGCGTCGCAATGGTTACGCACCCTTGGGAGAACCATCCACTCGTGGGAAGAGATGCGAACAGCGTTTCTCAAGAAGTTCTTCCCAATCGGGTGGACCAATGAGCTTCGCCGTGCTATCACTTCATTTACGCAACAAAACGGCGAACAATTTCATGAGGCATGGGAGAGGTATAACGACCTCCTCAGGAAGTGTCCGCACCACGGTCTGCCTAAGTGGCATATAGCCCAGATTTTCTACTATGGGCTAAATGAGACTTTGAAGCAGATTGCAGACGCTTCCTGCGGAGGGAACTTTATGAATAAAGACGAGAATGGAGCATTCGAGCTGTTTGAAAATATGAGTGAAAACTCGATGAACAATGCTTCCATTGTCGCCTTTAATCGTACCAGCCAGCCCCGAAATGTCCACGAAGTTGACATGGGACCCTCCCATTCATCCACTGATCTAAGCCTTATTGCACAAAAACTGGATGAAGTCTCCGTCGTGCACAAGAAGCTGGACGAGCTTCTGGCCAACCCCGCTCGATCTATGGCAAACACCACCTCTTCACCACTTCATCACAATCCAAGTTCTTCTAATACCAGGCTTATCCCGAGAAATCCCGTTAGACCTTCCTTACCGAGTGTCGCGCCAAGCGACTCGGTAAGTCATGTGGAACTGGCTTCTGCGAGCCAGTATTTCGACACGGAGGACCAAGCCTCCGTGGGCTCGGACGCATATCTACATGCGGACGCGTCTACTGGCATAGAAGATGCTTGCGCCCTGGGGAACAACCCGTTCTCTACCACTTATAACCCGGGGTGGCGTAATCATCCGAACTTTGCATGGTCCAACAACCCGCAGCACCAAAACCCCGCGGGTGGACCAATGCGACCGTTCGCACCTGTCATCCCAAGGGTCCAGTTTAATCCTATGGCAAATCCGCCATCAGGCCCTTGCGTACCACAAACTGAACACGCATCAAGCCCTCTTGACAAATTGATGCGAATGATGACGGAAATGTCAAAGCGCCATGAAGAGAACATGACCTCTCTTCAGCACCAATTGGCGCAGCAGAATGCCGAGATCAGTCAACTACGCATGGTGACTCGATCTCAGGGCACTCTTCCCGCCCAACCTGTTCCAAACCCACGAAATTTCGTGCCCCGTGGTTCTCAACCACAGGTACGACCTTCTCAGGGACAGGTTAATCAAGTTCTGCAAGCTCCGAGCATTCCACCGGGATTTCAGGCTAATCCTGCTGCAGCACCACACTCTTATATCCCCATTGCAAACCCTCCTCCACCGTATGATCCCACTGGACCCGCATCGTCCAATGCTATCACTACGAGGAGCGGTAAGCAGACCGTTGATCCGCCTCGACCTGATCCTGGCCCATCTTCTTCATCACCCTCTCATTCGGGATGCATACCGCATTCGCGAGAGGATGATGCACCAAAACTTATGCCAGAATCAGTCCCATTCCCTGAGGCTCTACTAAGGGAGCCAAAAGGCAAAAAGAAAAATACGCAGGCCTTTGACAACCTACGTAATTTGTTCAGGGATGTAGAAATCAAGGTACCCCTGCTCGAGGCAATCGACCACATACCTACTGTCGCTCGATTTTTCAAAGACTACACAACACCCAGGCGACAGTCAAAGAAGACTAAGAATCCGGTGGTTCTCTCGCCTCATGCGAGTTGTGCTATACTGTCAAACTTACCACCGAAGCAAAAAGATCCGTGCACACCACTGATTTCCTGTAGCATCCAAGGCTGCAGTTTTAACCGTGCCTTGCTTGATCTAGGATCTTCCATCAATCTCATACCGACCATCATGCTCAAAAAATTTTCCTTGGGAAATCTGAAACCCACCAGTGTCACGTTACAGTTGGCAGATCGTTCTGTCAAAATCCCGAAGGGTGTGGTGGAAGACGTGGTGGTTAGGGTCAACAGTCTCTGTTTTCCTGTTGACTTTCTTGTTTTAGATATGGAAGTTCCTAGTTCACTTTCTGATTGTCCGATCATCCTCGGTCGACCTTTCTTGGCCACAGCCCGCGCCCACATCGACTGCGAGTCGGGCTGTATTGAGATTGCCGTTGGATCTGAGAATCTCAAGCTTAACATATTCAAGGCAGCCAAGAACTTTGATTGCGATTGCATTGAGGATGACACGTCTGACGAGGACATGGCCGTCAGCGCGTGTATCGGACTAATTGGGACCTATTCGGACTGCTGCGGATTACCTATAAACACTGATAACTGCCTGACCAACGCATACTGTGACGTTCCCCAATCCCTCCCTTGTCCAGTACCTTCTCCTGGCCAGACTTCTGATGAGGTTTTCTCCGCTTCCCATACCTCGTGGTCTGAGTCATATCCGGGCTACTCACTGTCGGTCCATACTCATGAAGACCGAATTGCCCTTTCTTCCCCGCCAAATCAGGCGGATTTACAAATCCACACTGGGACCTTGAGCCCATATACTTCTCACTGGGGCTATTCATTTTTGGATCCATCTATCCAAGAAGCCCCTCTTCTTGGCCAATCTGAAGGCCAGTTTCTTCCTCCTAACTTGTTCTCCTACCCGTCTGGGACACTCTCGTCCCAAGAAATGCCAGATCCTTCCCCATCCACTCCCGAGCTAAAAGTGCTGCCTAATACACTCAAGTATGTTTTCCTGGGACCAAATGAAATGCTCCCTGTAATCATCAATTCAAAATTAACCATGGAGCAGGAGTGCAAACTAACTAAGGTCCTCCTAGAACACAAGGCAGCTATTGGATGGTCTTTATCAGACTTATCTGGTATTAGTCCCTCCTACTGCACTCATCGTATATATACGGAGGAGGAGGCTCGACCTTCTCGCGAGATGCAACGACGTCTCAACCCTAACATGCGGGAGGTCGTTAAGAATGAAATCATTAAGTGGCTGGATGCGGGTATAATCTACCCGATCAGCGATAGCCCCTGGGTGAGTCCGATTCACATTGTGCCCAAAAAGGCAGGACTCACCATCCGTGTCAATGACAGGGGCGAATCCATCCCTACACGCACTCCTACATCTTGGAGAGTGTGTGTAGATTATAGGAAACTCAATGCTGCAACCAAGAAAGATCACTTCCCGCTACCATTTATTGACCAAATCCTAGAGCGGTTAGCGGGAAATAAATTTTTCTGCTTCCTGGATGGATTCTCAGGATATAACCAGGTGGCAATAGACCCCCGAGACCAAGAGAAAACCACTTTTACCTGCCCTTTCGGCACCTTCACCTTTAGAAGGATGCCGTTCAGACTTTGTAACGCGCCAGCAACTTTCCAGAGATGCATGCTGCGATATTTCATGACATGGTGGGTGACTTTCTCGAGGTCTTCATGGATGACTTTTCAGTCTTTGGACCATCTTTCGACGAATGTCTTGCCAACCTGACTCGCATCCTTAGGAGATGTATTGATGTAAACCTCGTGCTTTCCTGGGAAAAAAGTCATTTTATGGTGCACGAGGGAATTGTTCTTGGACATATCATCTCCGATAGGGGTATCGAGGTTGATAGAGCTAAGCTCGATATCATTGCTGATTTACCTGTGCCTGGTTCTGTCAAACAAATCCGCTCCTTCTTGGGACACGTCGGTTTCTATAGGAGATTCATTAAAGACTTCTCCAAAATTTCTCGACCTTTAACTCATCTCCTATCAACCGACGTGCCCTTTGACATGGGCCCTGACTGTATGCAAGCATTCACGCAGCTGCGTAATGCTGTCACCAAGGCCCCTGTTCTCCAGCCGCCTGATTGGTCCCTCAACTTTGAACTTATGTGTGACGCTTCAGACCTTGCAGTCGGAGCCATCCTGGGACAAAGACGCGATAGACACCCCTTCGTGGTATACTACGCCAGTAAGACGTTGGACGAGGCCCAGCGTAATTATACTACCACTGAAAAGGAACTACTGGCAGTCGTCTTTGGGCTGGAAAAATTCCGTTCTTACCTTCTGGGCTCTCACGTTATTGTTTTCACTGATCACGCGGCCATTCGCCATCTCATGCACAAGAAGGATGCCAAGCCTAGACTGATTCGTTGGATCCTTCTGCTCCAGGAATTTGACATTGAGATTCGTGATAAGGTCGGAGCCCAGAATGTTGTGGCTGATCACCTTTCCAGACTGGACCCTGACCATATTGGACTTACTCTGCCAATTAATGAAGTTTTTCCTGATGAGCACCTATTGGCAATAAATGTGGCAAGTGGACCGTGGTATGCCGACATTGCCAATTACCTTGCTTCTGGATCTCTTCCACGTTGCTGGCCTAAAAACCAGCGCGAGCGTCTCATGGCAGAAGCAAAGTATTATTTCTGGGATAATCCACTTCTTTTTCGGATAGGTGCTGATCAAATCATCCGTCGCTGTATTCCTGACAGTGAGTTCCCCAGTGTGCTATCCTTCTACCACGATCAGGCCTGTGGAGGCCATTTCTCTGGGAGGAAAACTGCAGCCAAGGTATTGCAGTGCGGTTTCTTTTGGCCCTCCCTTCACCAGGACGCGCACACTTATGCCAAACATTGCACTAGGTGCCAGTCATTAGGGTCGATGGCACGTCGTGACATGATGCCCTTGCAACACATCCTAGCTGCGGAAATCTTCGGCATCTGGGGAATTGACTTCATGGGTCCCTTTCCTCCATCCAACGGCTTCGAATTCATCCTCGTGGCCGTCGACTATGTTTCAAAATGGATCGAGGCTATTCCCGCGCGCCGTGCTGACCATGTTATCTCCACCCGATTCGTCAAAGACCATATCTTTGCACGTTTTGGGATCCCTCGGGCCATTATCTCGGATGGAGGAAGCCACTTTACCCATGCTTCTTTTCGGGCAC
Organism: Thalassia testudinum; assembly: GCA_037157565.1. NCBI lineage: Eukaryota > Viridiplantae > Streptophyta > Magnoliopsida > Alismatales > Hydrocharitaceae > Thalassia > Thalassia testudinum. Next base: position 127,852,229 of record JAZHRO010000031.1, read on the forward strand.
TTCTGAGGAGGTACGGAGTCCACCATCGTATCGCATCCCCGTATCATCCTCAGACAAACGGCCAGGCGGAAGTGTCGAACCGGCAAATCAAGCAGATTCTCCAGAAAACGGTTCGGCCTGACCGTAAGGATTGGTCCGACAAGCTGACTGAAGCACTTTGGGCGTATCGGACCGCCTTCAAGGCTCCCCTTGGTATGTCTCCATATAGAATCGTTTACGGGAAGCCTTGTCATTTGCCTGTGGAGTTGGAGCACCGCGCTTATTGGGCGGTTCGCCAATGTAACCTCGACCCAGACTTGTGTGAACGAGAAAGGAAACTCCAACTCCAAGAGCTGAAAGAGCTCCGTCGTGAAGCCTATGATTCTGCTCTAACCTTTAAACAGCGCACTAAGGCTTTTCATGACAGCCATGTTCGGCGGAAGGAATTTGAGCCATCACAGCAAGTTTGGCTCTATAATGCCCGACTCAAATTCTTTCCTGGGAAATTAAAGTCCAAATGGACTGGTCCTTTTCTGGTCTCAAGACCATTCCCCAATGGGGCCGTCGAAATCGAAGATCCCAAATCTGGGCGTAAATTTACGGTCAACGGGCAGCGTTTGAAACCCTATCTGACTCATGAACCTGCCCCCGTTGGAGAAATCGTTGCCCTGCTGGAGGGTAACTAATTCTTTGCCTCATTCTGAGTCCAGCTGGGGACATTAAATTCAGCGCTTGTTGGGAGGCACCCTAACAGCACTCACCATCCACCATCACTTTTCACACCTCTATCGCAATCACTTCACTTTTCTCTTCACCACCCACCATCCACCCACCCTTCCACCCTGATCTATACCCTGAACCTCAGCTCTTGTTACCCGATCTTCCATCCTTCCTCTGCCTTTCCCTCCATGCATATGAGGACATAGCATTGTTTGGCATGGGGGGGTGGTAGGCATCCATAGGATCCGAGTATGTTATGGTATTATACAGTTCCCACCTATTTATAAATATGAAAAAAAAAAAAAAAAGAAAAAAAGAAAAGAAAAAAAAATATATATATATATTATAATAAATGGTGTTTAATAATGATCTTGAAGCTGAAACAAAAAGGCAATAACTGTTTATGGATATTCAACCTCTGTTTTGAAGAATTTCCAGGCCACAGAAGCTTTGATTCGCTCAGGCTCGGCTTAATTCACTTAAAGTATTGACGAAATAGATCAAAGTCTCTCTTAACTAAGGACGTATTCTTGTACCTGAGACACCAGTACAGGATCCGTTGGTTTGCTTTTTCTTGAGAGCGTAAGTAAATTTGGTTCACACTACACATATCAAGAAAGACCAGGTGAACATAAGATCCAACCCTAGTGTTCATTAGGGAAGGTGGAGTCCTTACCTGTGCGTGCAGGTAGACTTTTTATCCCAGCATTTACTCTTGTGTTTAGGAATGACTCTTTCCACCAAAAAGAAACTCTCCCACCAAAAAGAAAAATAAGTGTGCTCCTTCAAAATGTGTTGTAAGAGATATACTGACACGTGTTTCAAAAAAAAAAAAAAAAAAAAAAGAGAGATGTTTTAAAAGAGTCAGTATATCTCATAAATGTCTGCATACTTTGTTTTTCGGTGAGCCACAAAAAAAAAAATATCAGAAAATGGGAGTTGAGTTTTCCGTAATCATCTTAAGGGTCAATCCAAAAACACGAGCTGAAACTGGGACCAACTTGTACTTAAAAATTCGTGAAACCCTGGGAGTGAGTCTTAAGGTTCATCTGGTCAGTCTTGATCCTTCACTATGCACAACCATAACCTCTTGAGCTCTCGAGTACGGCAAAAACCTCCTGGGTCCTGGAAATCGTACTTAAGGTTTAAATATCAAGAGTCCTGGTTAGTTGAGAGATGATCTATGTCATGTGAGACTTAAAGTACTGGTAGTCTTCTTTACAATTGGTTCTCACAATATTCCATAATAAACACACCTGTATCACCTCAGAAGAAAATCTTCAGCTTAAGATCATTTCTAAATACTATTTTGCTAGGGACTAGCAAAAGATAGGCATGCGGGTATATGTTTGCACCTCAAAACACGCCTGTAATAACGCCTTCTTGTGCTATTTTCTAGCATTAACATTGCATAATAGGATCCTGTAATCGCATTTGTAAAAACACTTGCATGCATGCATTTAATCAAGAGAGGAAGAGGAGTGAAACAATCGCCTACATAGTTACATTTTTTTTCAAGTGCCTCCTTGCAAAATCACCCTCTTTTTATTTTTCCTCTTGATTTCTTCTTTTCTCTCCTTCCCGCGGCTGCGTCCTTCCCGCGGCTGCACTCTTCCCGCAGCTGCATGCAGCAGCCACGCAGCACCTCTTCCCGTCACGTCTCCCTGCCAACGCCGCTCCCTACAGCTGCAACTCGCACGCCCTCTCCCTACTGCAGCCAACACGCCCCTCTCCCCTCCTCTATAAGTAGCTGCAGCTTCATCCTCGCGAAGCAGCGGCAGCAGCTGCTGAAAAAAACCCGCAGCCACCTTCCTCGCCCGTTCTCCCCTCCCATACGCCGGCCCTCCGTCGAGGAGGCACCCGACGAGCAGGAGAACCCACTGTGGTGCTCACTACCACAGTGGGAACACCACCGCCCAGCTCTTCAACGAGCAGGTGGGCGTGGTGTTTTCTTTTCTCTTCGTTTTCATCTCCACGCCATTGCTGCCGCTTCAAGCTCCGAAGCTTGAAGCAGCAGCAGCAGCAGCTAAACCGCGGCGACAGCAGCAGCAGCAGCACCCCCCGCCTCCTCCGCGACCTTCCCCGCAGGCGCGCACCCCTCCGCGCGCGTCTGCAGGCCCGTTCTCCGCCTCCGTCTCCGTTCTGTCCGCCTCGCAGTTGCACCCGTAGCCCGCCGCCGCGCGCACTGCAGCGGCCGGCTACGGCCTCACGCAGACCCCTGCCCCCCTCCGCGACCCTCCGCGACCACCTGCAGACCTCCTCCACGCTCGCTCCTCCGCGCCATCGCCCGCTCGTCGACTTCGCGCAGGCCTGCAAAACCCTGCGCGAAGGCGCGCCCGCACCCGCCGTCTTCAGACGTCCGCCTCCACCTTCAGACGATGCGGCGTCAGACGTCCGCCGCCGCGAGCAGACGACTTAACTCGCTGCCATTGTCCGCGCTCTCGATCTCTCCAGCCCGCTCTCTCTCTCTCTGCTGATCTCTCTCTCCCGCTCTCTCTCTCTCACGTATTCTCTCTCTTTTGCACTCACTCACAGACACACACTACACCAACACACACACATCTTCACCGACACACACACACACCCACACACACACTTACACTATACGTATAGCTATATATAGTAACATATATATACTTATATACATCTATATATAATATATACATACATATATATATATATATATATATACACTTATATACATAGTAATATCTATAGTTATGTATACATACATATATATATAATATATATACATATATATATAATATATATATATATATATCTACTTATATATATCTATATACTTATACATATACTTATATATATATACATATATACTTATATACATATATATATATATACATATCTATATACATATATATATACACACATATATATATATATATCTAGATACATATATACTTATATACATATATATATATATACATCTATATAGTATTATATATATATACTTATATACATATATACATAGCTATATACATATATACATACATATATATATATACATATACACCTATATATATATATATATAATACATATATATCTATATATATCTATACATATATACTTATACATTTATATACATATAGATATATTTACTTATATACATACATATGTACATATATTTTCACGTTATTTACTATACGCTGTATCACGGGGATATCTGCACCAGTTGCTGATATTCCCTGATACACGCGTACAAAAAAGGCGTGGTCCCATACATCATCCATCCTCCATCCACACTCCACGCGGCACATAGTCGTGTTGGTTGCGTCTCTCTAGACGTCAACTGACTCGACATAGTGCTACACTCCATCGTCACCTCCACCCCCACCCCTTTATATATATACTACATATAAATATATATCTATAGCTACTATATTTACTTTCTATCTGTTAGCTTCCTTCTTAGTAAAAAGATAAAAAAAGGTATAAAAGTGAAAAGATAATCTTTGATTTGCAGGTACCCCGTCTAGCGAGTAGCAAGACTTGTTTTGGGACTCTGTTTGGCTAAAAGCCAAGGACACAATTTTGAGGGTGTGCCTCAAGAACAAGGATTACCATAAAAAACCTAAATAAGAAAAAAACACCAAAAACACAATAAATGAACGGAAGAGACGCGTTTTAAGGAAAACGTAGAAACTCGACTTTAACCCCACTTCCCTGAGTTCGACCCTGGGCCTAAAAGTTACAAGATAAAATCAATTAGGCCAGGTTAAAAATTTTGTAAAGAGATGGTTAGGTCTGAATTAGGTTAACCACTATACATATTTCAACGATAGAAACATCATATTAACAACCTATCCAGGCCGACCCATCAATAAGCTATGCAATAGAAATTGAATGAAGGCAATTTGAATTAAATGAAAATTATGCATACAAAACCTATGGAGGAATGCTTCTACTCTACTTGAAAATACAAGAAAAAATAAAATGCAAATCCTCTAGATAGATGCTGAAGAAGAGGGCTTCTTGCTCCAAGCTTGGTAGCTCCCGAGATTGAAAAGAGTCCTCCAACTCCTTCTTTGCTATGCTCCTCTAAGATGATGTCCTCCAAGGTGGCAGCTGCCACCTTTAATTCTCTTCTTCCATGGGTAGACATCAACCCTAGGTTCTTCTCCTTTGCCTGGACATCCTCCTTGAAGTGGAAAGCTCCTCCTTCTTGACGTGGCACAAGTTGAAGAAAGTGGGGATCGGAAGGCACCAAAGCGGCTGGAGATGTGCCCCCGTAATCTTCTTCTCTACTCCTTCTTCTTGGCCGAAGGTGTATGTGGGTATAGGTAGAATAATACACTAATGGAGGATGCTCTAAAATGGTGCTAGGTGGTGGGTTTATATAGAGTAGTAAGGGGGCTAAGGTGACTGTTGAAATGGAGGGCTAAGATGGGAAGATGGAGGTGGTTGGGGATCATATGGCTAAGGGCAATTGGCGCCAACCCAAGGGACACCTAGGGGGTGGTTATGGGTGGTGGCACCCCTTGAAGTTCGTGCGAAAATGGCTTCTAGAAGGGGGGCTGAGGTGGCACCAAGTAGGGTTCTAGAAGGAGGGGTAGGTGGGTGGATAGGATGGGTTGTAGGGTTAAGTGTATGGTGGATAAGGGGGTGGATGTTAGCACCAAAATGGGGGGTAGTTAGGCTTTGGATTTGGCACCAAAATTGGTGCCTTTTGGTGGTGATGATGGAGTGAAGAGGTAGTAAGGTGGTGGCATCAACCTGGAGTAGGATGGCTAGCTTGGTAGGGCTCAAGTTGGTGGAGCTAGCTAGGGTTGAGTTGAAGATGGTGGATGGACAAGGAGCTGGTTGCTAGCTAAGCTAAGGTAAGCTAAGCTAGCTTAGCTAGATATGGAGTAGAGGAGTAGGTAATGTGAGCTAAGGTTTGAAGAGAGGAGTTGAGGGGGAGAAGTCTGGAGCTTGAACTGGAGCTGGCAGCTGTTGAGGAGGCTGGCATGGAGCTACTCTAGCTGGCTTAGCATGCTAGTTGTTTGCTAGTTGCTAAGCCAAGCTAAAGTGTGCTGGCTTCTACCATAATGAGCTGAGGTGAGCTGGGTCTGGTGCTCCCGAGGAGGATCAAGCTGCTTGAGGCAGTTAAGGCAGCTTAGGTCAATTGAGTTGAGCTAAGCTGAGTCCCCGAGAGCTGGACTTGATCTTCCTGAGCTGGAATGAAGTCAACTTCAGCTGGCTGGAGTTGAGTGGAGCTTGATGTAGTCGGACCTGAGCTAGGGTTAACTCCAGTCAACTTAGCTGAGCTAGCTAGGGCTCCCTATGGACTAATGGGAGCTGAGATGAGCTAGATTCAGCTAAGTTGAGCTGGATCTGAGCTGACCTGTGCTAGGATGTGCTAAGATGAGCCCTCTTGAGCTGCCATTCAGCTGAGATGAGCTGAATGGAGTTAGGATGAGCTAACCCTAATTCAGGTGAGCTGAATTCCAGCTATGGTGAGCCGTATCAAGCTGAGTTCCAACTGGTGAGAGCTTCTCCTTCACCAGTTGCTTATCCCTAACACTCACAAAAACACATTCAAAACATAATAGAAAATGCAATGCATGCCTAACCAAATTTATGCGAAAATGCAGCCCAAAAACCCGTTTGCAGAGTAAAATCCTAAGAGCTAGGTTTATTTTAATGCATAAGAATGATGATAAACTAGCATTTATCACACCCCCATGCTTATCTTTTGCTAGCCTCTTAGAAAAACTTTAATTTTTTTGGAAAATGGAATTTTTTGGGAAATCTAATTTTTTCAACTTTTGAGGAGAAAAGGATTAAGGGACCTTGGTTGATCTAAACACAGGAGGTACAGGATTTATTAAAGATGAACATCGGGATTTGTTTTGGATGCAACCATTAGACAAAACGGGATCAATATATCCTCCGAAAAATTCACAAATTAACCCATTGTTAATTTAGATGACTTGAAATTTTTGTTTTTAGGATTTTTCTAGCCCATGAATCTGATTTGCAACTTGTGAAATCCTTTAAAACCTTGTGTCCGTGCTTATGAAAAGCCAACATTTATAAGGGCGTTTTAGTTTTTTTTTTTTTTCCCCCGTGCTTATTTTTAGCTTAGTCTTACAACAGATGTGTCTAGATCATCATTTCCGTTACCAATCCTTGTGGGGGCTCTAGCGCCAGTACTTCAGGATAGCACTATCCATGACACCACCCAGGAGCTCACAGCCCCAAAACACAATGTGAGCACCGTCCAAGACACTTAGCTGCTAAAATGCACTTTAATGCTCTGTCTAAAGATATGAAATATAGATATGGAGCAACGCCAAGGCGGTAACATGTTGACATCGCGTCCTAAAAGGAGGCATTTCCCTCCTACTCGGCAGTGGGAACTCTAACCAATGATCTGCTTCAGACTTTAACTAAGTCCAAACAAGGGAGTTTTTGAATTTTTTTAGTTGTTTTTAAGTGTTGGCTTGTGTGTGAAAATTGACACAAGAAGTTCCTCAAGACATGCAAGTTTTTGAATCAGAAACTAAGTCAAATACTTTCCACATTACAAAATAGAATCAAGTCACCTAAACTATCATGAGTTCAGGTGAAATTTTAGAGAAGGATATCTGCTCTAGTCTTAAATAGACTATGAAATTCTAATGATTAGATCCACATCCTCATCCCTAGTTTGTTAAAGATTAAATCCCATTGTACCAAAAGTGAGTTTTTCAACCTTTTTCCCGATTTCAAAATTTTTCCTCAAAAAGTTTTCAACATTTATATTTTTTGGGGTATGCAAGCAGGAAAATAAAATAACTAAAGAAAAGTGCATGTTTTTTGGTTATGAAAAGCCTAAATCAATCGTCAAATTTTAAAAACACCCCCTATGCTTAAGATATGCAATGTGCTCATGCATTAGGAGGGAAAAGGGGTCACCTTAATGAAGAGTGGTCGTGTTTATGATGGTCAAAACCTGGAAAAAGAAATGAAAAAGGAAAGTAGGAAAAAAAATGATGGGTTACCTCCCATCCGGTGCTATCTTTTACGCCATTCAGCCGGGCATAGTGTGCACGAAAGACGGAAGATCATGTAAAAAGTTGGACACTTGAATGTCTTTAATAAAAGTGTCTTCCTCAAGAATCCTAAAAAGATGAGTGGTAAAGATAAATCTATCAAAATAAAATAGAGAAATGGAAAAACGGCTCGGGACTGGCCATGGTTTGAATTGATGATGAAAGCCAAGCTCAGGTGGTAGGTCTAATAGAAAATGGGAGGGGAAAGGAGTTAGTGAGATGCAGGATGAGTGAAGTTAGTGTGGATATTTTTGGTGAAAAATCAGGAAGATGAAAATGGGGAAAGTCAAACCCTAGTTGATCTGGAAAGTCTTGGACCACATAATTATCCTTAGAATAAGAATGAATAAAATCTAGATCAATAGTGGTCAAAGATGAATGAGATTGGATCAACATAGACTTCTCAAATACTGTTTGCATTTTATTATCAGTGTCCTCAAAAATTTTGTGATCAATGGACCTCTTGGAAGCTTGGAATAAATCTAATGAGAAGGTCTGGTTACTGCAACTTATATTCATTTTCCTAGAATGGGAATTGATATTAGCTGCTGCCATAATCAGAAAAGGTCTTCCAAGGATGGCATTAATGAGAGCCTTAGGTACCTCTATGTCAAGGACCAGAAAATTTACCGGAAATAGACAATCCCGGACCTTGATAATACTATCCTCAACAACTCCCCGTGGTTGAATGATAGATCGGTCTTCCAATTGAAATTGAACCATAGTAGGTTTTAAATAATTGAATCGAAATTCCTCAAATAAGACTGGGGGGATGAGATTACTAGAGGTACCTAAGTCGAGAGGTGTGCAAAAAAAAATGGTGTCAGTTATGACAACTGAGATGAGTGATGTGCCCTGGTCCTTTTTTGTGAAAGGCAGCTTACTTTGAAAAACTGAGCTAGCTATCTTTGAGAGGACCAACCTTTCGAGATTCTAATCACGCCCTTTTGAAGTATATTTTTTAGAGGCATGGGGAGAATCTAGGAAGGGAATATTCCTCTCGACTTGCTCAAGTAAGTCCAAAGAATTGTGGTCAGAGGTCTCTGATTTTGGATTGTTGGATTGCAATTTTTGAGAGTGGAAAATAGGGTTTGAATTAGGTGTTTTTGGGGTTTCTTTTTCTTCTTCCTTATTGAGGTTAGGGGAGTTAATCTGCATTGGTTGAGAATCGGTTTCATCATTTGAATGTGAAGGCCTTAAATCCATGGTGGTTTCCTCACTCCTTAAAGTCTCTGCATACGCAGTTTGGTGATCACTGGGAGGAGGTGGAGGGACCTGATGTTGATAGAAACTGGGTTGGTGCTGTGATATTGGTTTAACAGGAGGCTGAATCGTGTGGTTCTGATGTTGGTCTCCACCTGGGTGTTGGTTCCTGTGATTAATAAAGTTTGGTGTGGGTTGGGATGGTGAGTGTCCTGCTGGTCTTTGAGTCAGAATATCCCAAATTTGATCATTGAGATTGTTAATAAGATGGGTTGTTTCCTTTGTTTTTCTTTGTAACTCCTGCATGGTTTTCATCATCGAGGCATTCATGTCTTCTTGAGATTGCCCAGATTGATAAGTCTAATTTGAACCATACCCTCCAAATGGGTTCTGTTGTTGGTGTGGAACCAGATTGGTCTAGGAGTGAGTCGGATAATTCATCCTATTAGGGGAATTTTTCAATTTCTCCTAGAAGGTAGGGACATTTTGTGTGGGGTGATGATTGGGATAAACATAATTCCCTGTTGAACCATAGAAAGCCTCAGAATAATAATTATACCCAGCATGGGATTTATGCAGATTTTCTCTCTTGCGGGTGTTAAAAGGGGTGAGATGTGGATTGTGTGGAGCTTGGGCAGGTGTGGCAGGACTCCCTTGGTTGGCTAGGTTTGTTAAATCCTTATGCAACTGTTGTTGCTTAACTTGTAGCTGAGCCATGATAGACTAGAGATTAGGCGGATGGGCCTGATTAAGAAGCTCCTGGGTGGAAAAATAGGGGAAAGAAAAATTAGCATGCGGGTTAGAGGACCAATTTTGATTTTCCATTTTGAAAGAAGAGGAAGAATGCAGGAAATGTCTTTTTTTTTTATTTTTGGGGAGGCAAAAATCAAGTGGTCCCTCCAAGTGTGGAGTTTTGGACCATCGCCTGTGCAAAATGGAAGAAATGGGAGGGAAGGAGAAGAGATGGAGAAGAGAGAAGTGTGCACACAAGCAATTAATTTCTTGACCTAGCTTAATTGTGACTCCCTAGAAATTAACCTCAGACTTTGTCTACCTAGGAAATAAGTAATCAACAGTGAATATCTATTCTGTCAACAAATCTAGCCAAATTGCTTAAGGGGAGGTTTGGGCCCAAGTGTTTCCCAAGAAAATCACCAGGTGCTTGTACAAACCCGCACCTGGTTGTTTGACACGGCCCCTCAGCCTGAACACCAGATATAGATGACAGAATTGGTATTAACTAGTGAACACTTAAGACTTATATAGTAAGCCTAAGTTGATGAAAACCTTAGGGGTCAAATTGCTGCCAATTTTAATTAGGTCTAGGATACTAGTGTGCACACGGAATGTGGAAAGCATTGAATGGGTTGTTGCCCTATTATTTTTCTTTTTTGTGTGTGTGTAGGAATTGGAAAGTGGTTCCAATGCAAAGCAAGTTGTCACACAATTATTGTATTTCTGTCTTTTAGGATTGGATTTAACTTAGTTTATTTTTAGGCTTTTTTTGTTAAGTTTTCAAACAAGTTTGAGATTCCACAAACAAGAGGAAATCAAGTTGTATGGGTGAGGATATGTTTCCTTTTGGTTGTTTATCTCTAAAAATGAAAAAGAAACCCTAATCCAATTGATCCTAGGATAGAAATTTAACTACCAATGAGTTATTTTTAGGCTTTTTGTATTAAGTAGTGGTCCAAACAATTCAAACAATACCACTACTTTGAAGAAAATCAAATAAGGATTCCAGAAAATATTTTTGTAAGATTTTAGGAAGTTGTTTGATAATTGTTTTAAATTTTTACTTGTACTGGTGTCAAAGTCCAGAAATGATACTTGTGGGTATTTTGGACTTTTCAGTATTACCACCGACCTCAGAAAATTTTGGTGATTTTATATGATGTGTAAAATTTCACAAAAATTGGATGTGTATAAAAATTCTAAAAATTCATGGACAGTAGTAAAATAGGAAGATTAGAGGGTGTGACTCCTTTACAATCCGTGAATTTTTTAAAATTAAATACAAAACCAATTGATCTGAAATTTCGGTCAGATGTTCCTAACTTAATTTGGAATCATTGTGTCAAATTTTATGATTTTAGGAGGCCTGTGGTGTTGGGGATTGATTTTTCAAGTCCGGATAGAAATTTGGACCCAAAAAATAGAACACCAATACTTGAAATGGAGTGGTGTTGATGGTGCAAACAAGCAATCAATGAGTTTTAAGAAGTACAACTCCACTTAATTAAGTTATTTAAGGTTCTAAAAGCCAAGTTTAGTGTATTTTGGTAGTCTTTTAGTTTAGGTCTGACAAAAGAGACGAAACCAACCTGAAAATCTGCGAGAAGAAAAAGAACTTTGAGCTTTTGCTTCCAAATTCCCGCTTTCTTCCTGCAATAGTTCTTGCACACACAAACGAAAAGAAAGAGAAGGGGATGAGATCCACTTCAAGCAATAGAAAAATGACTAATGCAAAGCAGTGCCTCCCCAGCAATGACGCCAAAGAGTGATCGCATTTTTGCACGGTTTGTTAATTTAGGGTTTTAAGTCGTTGCAACGCACAAAAACGGATTCGCTTTTAATTTTATATTCTTAGATAGGGGAGTAACTAGGGTCATCCAAGGAGGCAAGTTTCCAAAAATTAAATCTCTTGCTTTAAAAATAAATCTCAACTTTCTTTTTGGTCTTTTTGAATATATAGTTTTTATGATTTTTGAAATAAAGGCAACATGCAAGTTTTTGTTGAAAGCTATAAAACAACTAATACCTAATTCAAGAAACCTACATTAAGATGACAGGTAGAGCCTCTCCCTAAGCTCACCCTAGGCACGTGGAGGCCTAGAATAATTATGGAGAGGGAGTGAAATAATTGCTAGGGAAAATTTGTAATAAGCTATGCAACAGAAATTGAAAGAAGGCAATTTGAATTAAATCAAAATTGTGCATACAAAACCTATAGAGGAATGCTTCTACTCTACTTGAAAATATAAGAAAAAATAAAACACAAATCCACTAGATAGATGGTGAAGAAGAGGGCTTCTTGCTCCAAGCTTGGTAGCTCCCGAGCTTGAAAAGAGTCCTCCAACTCCTTCTTTGCTATGCTCCTCTAAGATGATGTCCTCCAAGGTGGTAGCTACACCTTTAATTCTCTTCTTCCAAGGGTGGACATCCACCCTAGGTTCTCCTTTTCCTGGCCGTCCTCCTTGAAGTGGGAAGCTCCTCCTTGTCATGGCACAAGTTGAAGAAAGTAGGGAGAAGGCTCCAAAGGGGCTGGTGTTGTGCCCGAGTAATCTTCTTCTCTACTCCTTCTTGGCCGTAGGTGTAGGTGGGTATAGGTAGAATAATACACTAATGGAGGATGCTCTAAAATGGTGGTAGGTGGTGGGTTTTTATAGAGTAGTAAGGGGGATAAGGTGACTCTTGAAATGGAGGGCTAAGATGGGAAGATGGATGTGGTTGGGGATCCTATGGCTAAGCACAATTGGTGCCAACCCAAGGGACAACTAGGGGGTGGTTATGGGTGGTGTCACCCCTTGAACTTGGCGTCAAAATGGCTTCTAGATGGGGGGCTGAGGTGGCACCAAGTAGGGTTCTAGAAGGAGGCGTAGGTGGGTGGCTAGGATGGGTTGTAGGGTTAAGTGTATGGTGGATAAGGGGGTGGATGTTGGTGCCAAAAAGGGGGGTAGTTAGGGCTAGGTTTTGGCAACAAAATTGGTGCCTTTTGGTGGTGATGATGGGGTGAAGAGGTGGCTAGGTGGTGGTGCCAACTTGGAGTAGGATGGGTTGCTTAGGTAGGGCTTAAGTTGGTGGTGCTAAGCTAGGGTTGAGTTGAAGGTGGTGGATGGACAAGGAGCTAGTTGCTTGCTAAGCTAAGCTAAGCTAAGCTAGCTTAGCTAGCTTTGGAGTAGAGGAGTAGGTAATGTGAGCTAAGGTTGGAAGAGAGGAGCTGAGGAGAAGTCTGGAGCTTGAACTGGAGCTGGCAGCTGCTGAAGTGGCTAGCATGGAGCTACTCTTGCTAGCTTAGCTTGCTAGTTCTTTGCTAGCTGCTAAGCCAAGCTAAAGTGAGCTGGCTTCTACCATAATGAGATGAGCTGAGCTGGGTCTGGTGCTCCCAGGGAGGATCAAGCTGGTTGAGGTAGCTAAGGTAGCTTAACTCAACTAAGTTGAGCTAAGGTGAGTCCCTGGGAGCTAGGCTTGAGCTTCCTAAGCTGGAATGAAGTCATCTTCAGCTGGCTGGAGTTGAGTGGAGCTGGATGTAGCTAGACCTGAGCTAGGTGAACTCCAGTCAACTTAGCCGAGCTAGCTAGAGCTCCCTATGGACTAATGGGAGCTGAGATGAGCTAGACTCAACTAAGTTGAGCTGGATCTGAGCTGACCTGAGCTAGGGTGAGCTAAGATGAGCTCTGTTGAGCTGCCATTCAGCTGAGATGAGCTGAATGGAGCTAGGATGACCTAACCCTAATTTAGGTGAGCTGAATTCCAGCTATAGTGAGCTGGATCAAGCTGAGTTCCAACTGGTGAGAGCTTCTCCTTCACCAGTTGCCTTCCTGAGTGCTTGGATACTAGGGATCTGGTAATCGATTTATCCCTAACACTCACAAAAACACATTAAAAAGACAATAAAAAATGCAATGCATGCCTAACCTAATTTATGCCTAAATGCAGCCTAGAAACTCATTTACGGAGTAAAATCCTAAGAGCTAGGTTTGTTTTAATGCATAAGAGTGATGATAAACTGGCATTTTTCACCCGCTTGCATATTGATTTCAGGTTCAAGAAAGAGAACTTGAGCCTTAGAAAATTTTCAATCTTAAGAAATAAAACTGTATGATTTGAACACGAAGGCCCTTCAGGTCTTCGAACTTAATCATCTCAGGTATCTAGTAAAATGTGGATTTGTTTATTGAGTCCTTGCCATCCTGAATTTGATTTTAATTTGATTAAATAAGTTAGGGTGATAAGTACACGACTCATCAACCTGCCCACTATTTTGAGGGAACTTCAAGTCTAAGCATCTACACACTATTCGCACTGACTCATTTTTTGTCGATTTTAACGAAAATTGGGTAGCTAATGAACCTTCAAGGGTGGTATGGTTGGCAAGTTATCGTGGGTAACAGCACATAGGTAGGTTGTCCAGAGCCCAACCACTGGACCATTCTTTTCCTGCTACCTTTAGGTAAATCTTAGACTAGGGAAGCTCCTACTTAGAAAAAGGAAGAAAGTTCAAAAAGAAAAGAAAAAAAAAAAGAAAGAGAAAAGGAGAAAAGTAAGAAAAAGTAACAAAAAGAAATAGTCCACACTTCGTCGCACGAGCATGGCTGGCAAGTTGTCGGTGGTAACAGCTCATTGATTGGTTGTCCAGATCCCAGCTTAAGAAATGCACTAAAAATTCCCAAACACTTAGGAAGAAGTGGAGAAGTAGAATAAGCAAGGGAGATATACACTGGATTCACCCTTGTGTTGACCCCATAAAAATTAAAGTAGGGAGAAAGCTACTGGTGGTATAGATACACCTTCAGGCAGATTTCTTTCTAACGTTACCTAGGGGCGTAGAAACCCAAAGTCTGTTCTGATTGCCGATCAACGAGTCTATCACATTCATAAAAAGATGTTTAGAACTTAGGGTTCTTATCGAGTCTTGGGCAGGTTGAGTGGCCGTATAAAGCCGCTTTGTAACTCTAAACTCAAAAATACAAAAAAAATTAGAAAAGAAGGAAAAGAGAAGATATCCCTCTTTGAATAAGGCGAGAACTTGAGGCGGTCCGCATTTTGGCTGATACTCGGTCGCTGTTGTGTCACTGTAGTTCAAATCCTAGTTGAAATCCTTAAGTGTTGAAAATAACTATTGCCAAAGAAATTTTACTTAATTCTCTTATAAATAACATGTAGTTTTGATAGGGAGTAGTAAAAGATAGGCATGGCGGTGTGATGTAAAGATGTTTATATCACATAAACTGTCTATTTACGCATGTTCTTAGGCATGGAATTGCATCACATACTATACATATTGCATAACATGCATCATCTTGCATTTAGGTTACTCTGTATAAAATGTAAGTTAATTGTCTCCTTTTATGGCCAAGGACAGGGCAACATTTTAATCAGGTCTTCAGACCGAGAGTCCAACTATACAGATCTGATCAGGGCAACGACGGGAGTTCAACGACTCAAAGATCGCCCTGATCGGGCATTCGTAGCACCGGATACAGTCCAAGGAAACCTAGAGATCAAGGGCCAAGATGGTGTTAATCCACACCTCAGGCAACAAATCCGACTGCACAGAAGGGTTTGGATCGACGATCACAGCCTAACTACACAAAAATCGATCCAATCTGACACTCGTGGCACTGTCTACAACACACAGAAGATGGATGACCCAGATGACACCACGTGGTGCCATCTTAGCCACCCGGTCAGCCCCAGAGACCCACTGCACTCCTCTTCTAAAGGCACGACAAGATAAGATCTGGGCCGCTGCATCTTGATCCAATGGTCGTGAGGGCTTGCCTCTTAAAACCTTCGCACGACGTAGACGAAGACACAGAGCAGCGGTTGCGAGGCATTGCATGAGAACGAGGGGCAGGTTTGACTCGTGATCCGCTATGCGAGCGCGTTAAACCTAGGCCATGCAATCAGCTACGTATGACCCAGATCATCCAATTGGGCGTACGTCGGATCAGACACTCCACCTCACGCCCGATCTGACGTGCAGACTCATGCGGTGTGATGCTGAAGCACAGCACAGGAGAGAACTACTTTAAGCCATCCAATCTTAAGATCGGACGGCTGATATCGTGTAAATGTGGGCATGCGTTTTAGGCTCCGACGAGGAGCGGTCACGTGCAGCGTGCGCACACGTCGTCCACGACCGACCTTTAGTGATGTTTAAGTTCATTGCTAAAGGACCACTCTTTATTGTTTGTGAAGTTAAAATGTCCAAAATGCCCCCACTCCTTGCAACTATAAAAGGAGACCCTTACCCTACGAAATTCTCATCCTTTCTCTTCTCTCACCCCTTCCAAAGCCCTAAGAGCTTGTCATAAACCCGAGATGCTCCTCTAGAGTAGAAATCATAATTTTTCCACCTTCGTCCCCCTTCGTAGAGCATCTCGTGGTTGTCCTTTCTCTGCATTCGGGAAGCAGATCCCACGACGACGATGACATGCTGCTTCATTCCCATTCCTTCCGCTTCGTCCTCCTTCCCACTCCGTTCCCCATCTTCCAGGCGTTGTCTCGTCCGGCTCGTCCTCCAAGCGATTGTCGAGGACGATACTTCTCTCTTCATTCTTTTTACAACTTTCTATAGTAGATTTACCACTTTCTAGTATAGATTTCCTGCTTTCTAGTCGTAATGAACAATGTAATGAACAACTTCTGATAATGAAATCCTTGTTTATTCTATATCCCTCTTGCTTTTATTTGTAATATTCTCTCTCTCTTGTATTTATTATTTGTTATATAAATAGCTAGTTTTTGATCAGCTATTCTGTTTCGTGGCAAATAAAATAAACTCGTATTTTTAATGAAACGTCTGCCTCCCTATGTTCGACCGGGAACTTCTTTACAGATTTTCGATATAGATTTTACCTATTGAATGGATTTTTTTGCTACTCGAACTACGATGACATGTTTCCAAATCTAACTCCGAACGCATAGATTTCCGCTCTCAATAACCACCTCTTTAGGTATGGAAGTCTTTTTCTTATTTTGTGACTCTTTCTTTAAGGCCTTAGGAAAGGGTAAATTGGTCAAATCAACTTCAAAAGCCTTTTTCTTTTTGTCCCTAGAGACTAAGTTAGAGCTGGATGTGGGTGTGGTCTTATGATTTTTGGTTGAGCCCGAATTAAATTGTTTGGGTAGGCTCTTAGCTTTCGTCTTCCTTTTAGAGGCCAAAGAGTTGGGCCCTACACAATGGCATGTATGATAGATTGGAGGAGCGGTCAGAAGAATAGGTGGAGAATAGGAGTAAAAAGGCATTTGCTTCTGGGGATAAAGTGATTCTTGAAGTCTCTTGATTTGATCCCCTTGAGGTTTCACTTGATTTTTTAGCTTAGTCAGCCTTTCTTCATTTTTCTTGTCAAAGTCCAACAAGATGTTCATGATACCCTCAAGGGTGATTGTGGGTTGCGTTGGACTAGGTGGTTGCCCTAAAGTGGATTGGCTGGAGTACTGGGCTGGCCTCAGTCTTTGTGGTGGCCATGAAAGGTCAGGGTTGTCACTCCACTCAGGGTTATACGAATTGGATATGAATCAATAGGTGTATCGCCCTGAGTGGGGATGATTATAGTGGGAGTTGATTGAGAACTTGTTATGTGGTCCTGTACTTGTGATCCGTTATTCCAATTCCTTAGTGATATATCATCAGGTACAGGTGTATCAGAAATGGTGCATTCCTCAAATGATCTACCCAAATCACTGATTAGGTCCAAAGGTGCCTTTTGGTTTGGCTGAGTCCAGGATGCCTCCCCATGGTAGCAAGAATCAGTAGAGTAGCTAGTGAATCGAAAATATGGGTTACTAGACCCACTAGGCTGGTTGTTCCAAGTCTCTCATTCCTTGGAGGAGTGATAAGGTTGAAATTGTGCCTGAGATCGTTTAATTTGCTCTAGGAGCTTGGCACATTGATTTGTATAGTCCTTGTTATATTCCCAGAATTCAGCAACTATGGCATTCAATTGGTTCTGATGTAGATAAGGGTTGGATCCATGACGTCCAAGCTCTAAATAAGCTGGGGGATAAGGATGATCATATCCCAGCTGGTTAGAATGAGTCTCCCAATGTGGAGGAGTCGAAATCATGGTTGGGTTGGGAGATGGAGGACCTTGAGGGTCAAAAGAATGATATGGGTTCATGGATATTTGAGAAAAGATGCGGATAGAGATAAGAGATAGACTTCCTTAAGAAGACACAACCAGCTACAAGGGGCTAGTGGAATTAAGGCAAAGGCCTAGGAAGAAAGATGAGAGAGCCCCAAATCAAGCAAACAGGCTAGCCTTAAATTGTATACCCTAATTGGATCTAAACCTGGTATCTTGAAATGGAACTGGGTTAAACGAACCCTTGAATTACTTGGCTGGCCAGAAGGGTGGGACCCCTAGGACACCCCACACGGAAAGATACCACTAGAGGTTTACGCGGGTACCGCACTGATCACACAGGTTTCGCGAGTTTGAAATCAGGGTTACAAGTAACCCATCATCGTAGTTGCAAAGCTAGTGGTCAAATAAAATTTATACCGAAACTCTAAGGGAGTCCTAGGTCAAACACAGGGAGGTGACGTTTACTTTAATTGAAAATCGTGCTTCGTTTTGATTCTTTTTGATATTTTAGGGTTTTGTTATTTTTTTTCTATTTTTGAAAAGAAGACATGTAGAATGAATCACAAGATAGAAATGGAACAAATATCATATATATATATATCAATCCAATGTCGATTACAATAAACTATGAAAGCATAAAAAGGGAGGGGGTGAGAGGAAATCTCCTGAATCGGCTATTCGGCAAGACGACGGTGCCTGGTGGAAGCTCGGACGAAGGAGGTGAGGAGCAGGATGACGGAGGTGAGATGCAGGAGGACGTCGGGTAGAGGAAAGCTTCGACGTGGCTTCGGAATGGAGGTGAGAAGGAGGAAATGATTTGCTACCCGAATGGAGGTTGGAGGACGTCTCCAAGGCGACCTATGAATGGGCATGGGAAGATGGATTAATATTTGGTGAGGCAGAGGTTTGCTACACTAATTGGAGCCTTAGGAGCTTGAGAGAAAGCTCTAACAGAGTGTTGGTAGGCTTGCTAGAGCTTGGGAGTTGGTGGGGGTAGAGTAGGTAGAGATGGCTTGGAAGGGAGGAGGTGTAGGTCCTTTTATAGTGGATGAGAAGAGGCAAAAATAGCTGTGGGACCATTAGTGATCTCCAAGCTATCGCTAGAAGTGTTGCTATCGGCAGCTCATGCCCGCTCACGCCCACAGCTGGCTTTGCTGGCCTGAGAAGAATTAGCGACGGCTGCAACTGTCGCTATATGTCCAACTCATGCGTTGCTGTAGCCTGATGCCAACCGAGCAGGCACCCACACTGCCACAGCACTGGCGCACACTCCGTGCACCGTGTCACGTGCATTCTCTTGCGCTGGCGCTACACTGTGCGCATGCATGCCTCCGTAGACGTGCATGTAGTGGCACATGCATGCTTATGGGTTGCCTGGGCTGTGCCACGTGGCACAATCTGGGTCATCTATCTTCTTTTCATTGTAGGGGCTGCTATAGAGGTTGGATTGAGTTGATTTTTTAGCCGTTGGGCTGTGATCGTCAACCTGAATCCATCCGCATGGTCAGATTTGTCATTTAAAGCTCTGAATTATGTCACCTAGTCCCTTGGCCATTGATCTTCCTCGGACTGCATATGGTGCTACACAACTCTAATCAAGGTAATTTTGGAGGCCTTGGACTCCGAACGCCATCTTGATTGAATCGGTACGGTGGGATCGTCAATCCGAGCCTCAAAAATAAGTATCCTTCTCTCTTGACCACAAAAAAGATCCAATTAACCTAAATTATATACAACTGATCTAAATGCATAATGATGCTTGCTATCCAATATTTATAACATAAAATGCAAATCTAAGCCTAGGAACATGCATGAAAAGGCATTTTATCCTCAATAAATGTCTTTACATCATACCCCCATGCCAATCTTTTGCTAGTCCCTAAAAAAATTAAACTATATGCTTTGTATAAAAGTAGAATTAGGATTAGATCACTTAGGCCTATGTCGTTTATTAACAATAGAAAATTTCAACTAAGGTCCTAAACTACGAAGACTCAACAGTACCCAGGTGTCTGTCAGAATGTAGACTGCCCAAGTCCTCACCTTATTTGGAAAGGGAAGATAGATTTTTTTATATTTCTTATTTTCTAATTTGTTTTTGTACTTTTGGAGTTTGGGAGTTCTGAGATAACTTTTTACGGCTACCCAACCCGCCCAAGACTCAAGAAGGACTCTAAGTGCTAAGCCTCTTGTGAAAATAGTGAAGGACTCACTAAGTGGCTGTTAAAATGGACTTCGAGTTTCTACAACCCAAGGTGACCTTTCTTAAAGGTTTATCTTTTCAAATGGTAGCTTTCTCCCTACTTCTTTTATTTATAAGGTCAACACAAGGGCGAACCTAGTGTATATCTCCCTAGTTTATTCTACTTCTCCGCTTCTTCCCTAAGTGTTTAGGGAATTATTATGCATTTTTGTGAGCTAGGTTCTGGACAATCGGCTAATTGGTTATTACCCACGACAACTTGCCAGCCATACTCATGCGATGAACTGCGGTTTTGTTTATTTATTTTTATTAATTTTTTTTCTCCTTTCTCTATATATACTTTTTTTCTTTTTCTTTTTATTTATTTATATTTTTTTTTTTTTAAGTAGGTGGCTTCCCTGATCTATGATTTACCTAGAGGCAGTACAATGAAAATGGTCTTATGACTGAGCTCTGGACAACCTGGCAATAAGCTATTACCACTAACAACTTGCTAGCCATGCCTCCCTATATAGTTCTTTAGCTACCCAATTTTCGATGAAACCACCGAAAAATGTGCAGATGCTTAGGCTTAAAGTCCCCCCAAATCAGAGGGTAGGTTGATAAGTCGCATACTTATCATCCTAATTTATTTACCAACTTAAAATGAGTTTTAATTGGCGAGGACTCGATACTAAGTCCACATTTTAGTGGACTCTCGAGCTAATTAAGTCCGAAGACCTGAGGAGTCTAAGTATTTAGGTCCTCTCATATCATTTCCTAAAGTTAATAACTTCCAAATGTCTAAGTTCTCTTTTCCTAATTTTTCCTTTTTTTATCTTTTTGAAATTTCATTTTTTTTTAAAGGATAAAAAAATAGGCAATTACTATTACAACTAACAAAAAGGTTATAAAATGTGTCCACCCCCCATGCTTAGCTATTGCAATGCCCTCATTGCAAAATTTGAAAGCATGAAGGAGAGTAGAAGTGGAAGAATAGAACCTGATTTGCGTGAGATTCAAGTTAGCTTGGAACAGTCTTTGCATGTGCTGAGTTTAGTGCCTTCAGCTAGGCGAGGTCCTCAATAAAAAATAACTAAACATTGTGGCCACAACAACACAGGTTCCGGGCCCCCAGGTATGGGTCCTGGGGAGTGAAAATGGGATTACCAAAGAGATGAACAATGAAAGTGGCAAGCTGGTGGTGCAGGGAGAGCCCAAATGGTCTCCAATAAGATTTTTGTTGATTTATTAAAGAGGAAGTGTGGTTGGGTATAGAATTTGTGCAATGGTTGGGTGAAAAAGGATGAAGAAGGTTTTGTGATGTGCTCAGGATTTGTGGGTACTCTAGAATACCTAATGTTTGAAGAGTTCTTCCCCAATGTTCAATTTCATCCTCACACACTGGGTTCTTAAACCAACCATCCTGATCCTCATAATTCCCACCCACAAGTTGGACCTCAAACTCTAAGCATTTCGGATAAGGATGTTGTTGGGTTTTATCTTGATCACGTCAATCATCCAATAAATTTTCGACTTCATGTATATCTTCCTCATCCTACAATTGGTCGCATTTTTGCATTGTCCACAATTATTTCCGCAACCATGTGATCTTCATCCTAAGTTTGGGTTTAGCTGGCCATTAAAAGGTTGTCTAAGGTAGATATGGCCGTTAATTCCTCTATTCTACCAAGCTCCTCCATCGAACCACACTTAATTTTATTCTTCTTTGAGACCTCGAAAATATTGAGTCGATTTGTCTTATCCCCTGAGGCCATTTCTATATTTCTTGATTCACAATCAATCCTCACCTTAGCAGTAGCCAGGAAAGGTCTTCCCAAAATAATCGGGGTGTGGTTGAGTTGTTTTGGGGTTTCCATGTCTAGGATAATGAAATCATCATGGTAATGCAAATCATTATCGTTGACTAAAGCATCCTCCAAAATATCCCTTTGTTTTGTAATGAATCTATCGGCTAACTGCAAGGTTACGTCAGTGTATTTTGGGTAACCTCAACCAAATTCCATGTGCAATGAGGTGGGGATCACATTAATGGAAGCACCCAAGTTGAGGAGGGCTCAGTCAAAGGTAATGTTTCCTATTGTGCAGGTAATTGGCGAGGCTCTCGGGTACTGCTACTTAGGAGGTAGCTTGTTTAGGATCAGTGTGCATGTTAATGAACAAAACTACCCTCCTATTATTTTTAGATTTCGCTCTACGCCTTTCTTTATTTGCATTTAGTAAGCCTATGGCGTAGGCAGGGATTGATCCGATAGCCGCGAAGAGTAAAATGATTGTCAATTTGAAAGCTTGAAGTAAGGACATCCTTTCCTCCAATTTCTTCTCTGGCTTTTTTTGTTTGCCCATACAACAACAACACACTCCTGGTCAGACTCTGATGTTTTGTTGATCACATTCTTAGTTGGGAGTTTGGAATTCTTGCTTTGGGGCCTAATGGGGTTGACATGGGGTTGGGTAGGTCCCTTGTGTCTTTTACCACTCCTCAAGGTGATGGTGTTTGCCGCGGAAAAATGCGATTGGTTAGTGCCTTGGGGAGGGTTGGGCAAAATAGGAGGCTCCCAGTTGATTATTGTAGGAACTTGGTTCGCTCTGGGAGGGGCTGGTGTAGCCTGATAGATAGCATGAGCTTGAGCATGCGACTCCCCATCATTACCAAACCCTTGAGGCCCAGCGCCTCAGTTCTATACATTCCTTGGGTTTGGTACAGATTGTGATGGTAGAGATTTGTGTTGTCGGTTATTTGTACTAAGTCTGGATTGCAAGTTGTCCAATGAAGTTTTCATTTGTTGCATGAGCTAGAGCATTTACCCTTGCATTTCTACCATTTTCAGGTCCAAGTTAGCCTGCTCGGTGGGTTGTTGAGCATTCTACATGGGCTGATTCACCTGATTCAGGGACAATTGAGTATATACTTCACCCTGACCCATTGGTTTTTGCAATACATAGTCGTTGGGTCGATATTGGATCTGCTGCCCCTAATCTTTCCAAGAGAAGTTAGGGTGGTTTTTCCAACCAGAATTGTAGGAATTCGAATAAGGGTTGGACCTAACATTCTCTTTCACAGCATGAACATCCTCATAAGATGTGGATGAAGAAGGATCAGAAAGACTGGGATCAAAGGCCCTACTTTGGAACCTATAAGGTTCCGAGAAGAGTTGGCTCAAAGGTCGATCCGGCTCGAGTTGGTTCACAAACTTCCGTCCCGTAGGAGCTTGTGAAGATTGGAATCCCGATCACTAGGATTGACTGGATCTAGAAAAATTTGAGCTTTCAGACATCAACTCTTCCATTCGTTTAGCAAGCAGATCCATCTTATCTAATCTATTGCAGATCAATTCCATATCAGATGTATGAGAATCTTGGACCTCATTGGCATTTGATCTAATTTGTTGGGATTGGTTGAAGGTTTCCATGGAGGTGTGGTTTAAGGAATTTTCGCTCATTTCCTCAAGTAAATCATACGTGCTATCTGCATCCTTGTTGAGGAAATTACCTCAGTAAGAAGCATCACATGATTACGAAGTTGATCATTCAACCCATGATAAAAAATCTACACAAGTTGCCATTTAGGCACCTCATGGTGTGGACACTTCCGCAATAGATCCAGGAATCTCTCCCAGGCCTCTTGAAATGGTTCCCCCTACCTCTGGGCAAAAGTAGTAATTGCCCATCGCAATGCATTGGTTCACCCAATTGGGAAGAATTTCCTCATGAAGGCTGATTTCAAAGCTGTCCAGGTAGCTATCGGTCTTCTAATGGTACAATACCAATGTGCAGCCTTATCTGTGAGTGAATGGGGAAAAAGCCTCACGAGCAACTATTCTTCATCCACATTCCACGATTTGGTGGTCTGAACCAGAGTGATCAGGCCCTCCAAATGTTCGAATGGGTCCTCTAAGCCAAGCCCGTGAAAGTGTTTTATTAGACTCAAAACCTAGGGCTTGATCTCAACATCTTTGGCAGGAATCACAACACTGGGACAATCCTCATAATTTGAAGGATCATAAAAATCCTTCAAGGGCCGAGTGCCCTAACCATTCATTTATTAAAACCATTGCTGCATTTGCTACAATTCTTTCAACTGCCTTTGAATCAGCTCTTGCTGGTTCGGGAGCAAGGGAGGTGGTTATTGATCAGCCATGGGATCTGCTTGGCTAAAGCTCAACCTCCACCTCTGTGAATGGTCTAAAGGTCCTTCCAATCTAGGGTTCAATGACCTCCTTCCAAGCATACACAGGAAAGAAGTCGGAAGGATGGGGAGAAGAGACCCTGCAACACAAAAAAATAAGCCTATCCTTAGGTTGGGTACCCTAAAGGTCTACACACTCTCAGAATTCATCCTAAGACTATGGACAATTTAGTCTACTATGTCCAAGCAATCCAACCAATTAGAAGGAGGGACTGGGGAGAATGTTCTTCCTTTGGCTTGCGCCTCTAGTTCCTAGTGTACCCCCCAGCCATGGTTGTTTGACGTTACTCCCCTAGCTAGACATCAGATTGACCAGTAGAAGTAGGTTAATCGTGAATAATCTCAATCTGGATCCCATAGAGCGAACCAGTCCTTAAGGCCAACACCTACTCAATTTTAGTTAGGCTTGGGATAATGGTGCTTCTGAAATGTGATGGGCCCTTAATGGGTTGTGCCCTTAATGATTTGTTTGAGAATGTGTGAATGTGCACAACTAAGTGGTTTTCAGGCAAGATAATTAATGATGAGGTGAGTTTTAGGGTTCGAATCTTGCTTAGTAGCTTTTAGGATTCAAATACTAGATATATTCAATCATGTTTTGTGAGGCAATCCAAGTTTTCAAAGCACAAGTTCAAGTATTTTTCCTTTGTAGATCAAGAAAATATGGAGTGCCTAGATTGACCTAAATATTGAATCCTATGGGGCAACTACAAAATGAATCTCTTTTAGCTTAGGTGGTGCGGCCCAAACAATTCAATCAATCAGCCCAAATGCACCACCAATTAAGGCACATAGAAAACGTGATTAACCTAAAATGATTTCTACTGTTTTATGTGTTGAATTCATGTACCAGGTCCATAGGTCGGAATCCTAGTTGAGTAGATGAAAATCAAGTCTGGTTATGTGCCTTTGATGTAGGTGTATAAAGTGGGTAAATTGATTCGTACCACAGAAAATATCATTTTGTTTTTTTTTATAAGATCTGGGTGAGATGGATGAAGGTGGCAAACAAGACAAACAAAGTCTATCCTAGGGTTTATGCGAACACCTAAGTAAATTAGGTCTTGGTCATGATTGTGGCAAAATAACTAGTGGGGGGGAATGTGGGGAACACTTACAAAACACTCTACCCGCACTTTACTCCGATCTACCGCACTTTGATCTCCATGTTGGAGTACATGCAAGATAGTAGATCAAAGACAAGTGGGGTTAGTGCTATGTAAATGAAAGAAGCACAGAAAATAAGAAAGTAAATTCCATTTCCTCCTCGGCAATGGCACCAAAATGATCGCATGAGTTTCACAAGTTTGAAATCAGGGTTACAAGTAACCTGTCGTCGTAGTTGCAAAACTCATGGTCAAATAAAATTTATATTGAAACTCCAAGGGAGTCCTGGGTCAAACACCGCCTTTACTTTAACTAAAAAGTAAGTGCTTTATTTTGCTTCTTTTTGGTATTTTACAGTTTTGTTATTGTTTTTATATCTTTGAAAAGAAGACAAGCAGAATGAATCACAAGATAAAAATGGAACACATATGATATATATATATTAATGCAATGTCGATTACAATAAACTATGAAAGCATAAAAAGAAAGGGGGGTGAGAGGAAATCTCCCGAATTGGCTATTCGGCAAGACGACGGTGCTAGGTAGATGCTCGGATGGAGTTAAGGAGTGGGATGTTGGAGGTGAGATGCAGGAGGACATCAGGTAGAGGAAAGCTTCGGCGTAGCTTCAGAATGGAGGTGAGAAGGTGGAGATGATCTGCTACCGGAATGGAGGTGGGAGGATGGCTCCAAGGTGGCCTATCAATGGGGATGGGAAGATGGATGGATATTTGGTGAGGCAGAGGTTTGCTACACTAATAGGAGCCTTGGGAGCTTGAGAGCAAGCTTTAACAGAGCATTGGTAGGCTTGCTAGAGCTTGGGAGTTGGTGGAAGTAGACTAGGTAGAGATGTCTTGGAAGGGAGGGGGTGTAGGTCCTTTTATAGTGGAGGAGAAGATGCAAAAATAGCTATGGGACCATTAGTCACCACCAAGCCATCGCTGGAAGTGTCACTGTAGGTTGCCCATGCCCGCTCAAGCCCACAGCTACCTTTGCTGGCACGTGAAGAATTAGCAACGGTTGTAAGCATTGCTGTAGGTCCAGCTCATGTGTCGCTGTAGGCTGGTGCCAACCGAGCATGTGCCCACGCTGCCGCTACGCTAGCACACGTTTCGCACACCGTGTCACGTATGCGCTCACGCGCTGGCGCAATGTTGTGAGCAGGCGTGCTTTCGTGCGCACGTTGGGTGGCACGTGTGTGCGCATGGGCGGCCTGGGTTGCACCACATGGCACAATCTAAGCCGGCCATCTTCTTTTCATTGTAAGGGCTACTACAGAGGTTGAATTGAGTTGATTTTCGTGCCGTTGGGCAGCGATCGTCGACCTGAATCCATCAGCGCGATTGGATTTTCCAGTTGAAGCTCCAAATTATGTCACATAATCCCTTGGCAGTTGATCTTCCTTGAATTGCATATGGTGCTACGAGACTCCTATTGAGGCGATTTCAGAGGCATTGGACTCCGATCGTCATGTTGATCAGATCCGTACGATCAGATTGTCAATCCAAGGCTCAGAAATGAATACCCTTCTCTCCTAGCCACAAAAAGGAAGCAGTTAACCTAAATTATATACAACTACTCTAAATGCATAATGATGCATGCTCTGTAATATTTATAACATGAAATGCAAATCTAAGCCTAGGAACATGCATGAATAGCCATTTTACCCTCAATAAATGTGTTTACATCACTTATCGACCATTCTTGTCGCTAGTTGGTCCCAATAAAGATGGCCTTGATTTTTACCCAATTAAATTTTTGGTTACCTAGTAAATTTGTCCTACCTAGGGTACAACTACTTAGTTTTTGGCTTGGGCTTAGAGTTCTCTTAGAATGTGGTTGGGCGTTTTCGGGGTGTTGCCCTTAAAATTAGATTTAGAAGTTTGAATTGCACAGATAGAGGGTTTTCAATACAAGCTTTAATTGGTGTAGTGGCTTTTATGGTTCAAGTGCTTGTATTAATTTTTTTTCTTTTATGATTTCCTTGTTTCGGTCAATTCAAACAAGGTTGTAGTGGAGCACACAACACGTTTTGTAAGTTCGAATTTGTTATATGAATTTCCTTTAAGTATGTAGTGCAAATGTGATGTACCTTATTGTGGAAACCCTAATATCAGATTGGTCTATATGATGCTTTTAAGTCCAATAAGCTAGAAGTGGTGTGGCCCAATCAAGCTAAGTAATGGTCCTAATGCACCACTACTAAATGAAATAGACCTAAGTGGTTGCCTAAGTTGAAATGTAGCTCAAATTCAATTTATGTGGGTGAGGGGAAGACAAGCAAACAAATCAAATCGCCTCTCATGCAATCACACAAAAATTAGGCTCAGTTTTGGGTCTCTAAATTTAAATGCTAATGTGAAACACCTAGGGTTTATGCTTCTTCTAACAATCTACAGTTAGACCTTAGTCTAACTTGAAATCACTCCCGAAATCAGTAAATAAATCAAAATAAGATGAAATTTTGTAGAGATCTTACTTTTTCAATAAGTTTTTCAGGGAATATTTTTCTAAGATTTTTAATGTTTCATGAAAATTTTCACAACTTTTTATGTTCTATTGGGTCAAACAGACCAAATAGACCGCCTATGAGAAATGCAGTTCGAAACATTATCAAAGGAAATCCAAAAATTCTTCGAAATGGAGGCAAAAGCTGAAGGAAGAACCTTCCTCGTAGTCCCCTCATAACCAGCCTGGCCAGGTTAGCCTGACAGGCGGGAATTCCTTGCAGTTGATCTCTCACCGAATTTTTTTTAGCACAAACTTAAATGAAAATCCAATCATCTGATCTACATAACCACTCTGATTAACAAGGCCTTAGTCTTCTTCTGCTTGACTACACCAACCCTTTGAGTTGGTGCATGCAAGGAAGAAGGTTGTTAGGACCTAAACTTGTGGGACCTTGGGAGCCGAACCCAAGGATGTAAAGGCAATTCTCGCTCGATCTCTCTTCTCAACCTTCCTCCACTCTATTTGTTGAGATGGCTAATCCTGGTCCTCGAGTAGGTCAGGACCCTTAGAATCAGGACCCAATGGCTCGTCCGGAAGCCAGGGTCGAGGAGTCGGAATAGAAATACGAGCAGAGCATCGACAAAATTCTTACAACACTCGCAAGGATGTAGCATCCACCACGTGGAGAACAACTGTGGGACATCTACGATCCGGTGGCAACAATTATAGCTCCTTATGTCTAGATTCCCACAAGCGGAGATGCATTCGAGTTGAAGTCAAGTATCACAAGTCTGATTCAGACTCATTTCCATGGAAACTCGAATGAGGATCCCTTCCAGCACTAACAAGTCCATTTTCGTGCATTTTGAAATTGTCGGAAATTGTAGTATAGTCATGCTAAACCCTTGATCAAAATATTTAATTGTTTACAAAACTCTCATAGATTTCCTTTCTTTTTAGAGTTTGAGTCCCGGTCATTCATCTCCGGGAGGTGTAAAAACAAGTTGAGATTTGAATCGGCTTTTCTAACCTAAATCTAACCTAACCTTTTATTTTTGTCTTTTTTGTGTTTTTTTATTTTTATTTTGAAACACAAAATGAAACCTAGATCTAGACGTGGTAGCTAAAACTTAAGCGACTATGTGCATCAAAGTGGGGCCATGGTGGCCGTGCATGGTGTGACAAATCCAAAGGGGACGTTCCTAAGTAAACTAATAGGCATGCATCAAAGTGTAAGCCATGAAAATCATATCACGCACATAAACAAGAATCAAGCAATATTATTTATGCATAATAGTGTCAAACACGTCTATGCTAGAAAGCATATAAATAGAAGAAATCCCTCGCGTCGGAAAGTTGCCACTAGGGCCATCGACTATGTGTGAGGGTGTAGGCTAGACCACGGGTATACAAACCCGTCTACAAACCTACCAAAAATAGAGGACGGCCAAGCAAGGTATGGGAAACCATGTGGCCAACCAAGATGAAGTAGAAGGGGGAGAAAGAGAGGGGGCGTTTGCACCCAAGTGGAGACAGGAGGGTATTGTACCCTTTCTATACCAATGGTTATCCATGAGAAGACCTTGAAGAGGGTCTCCTCTATGGCCGTTTAAGAGGAAAACAAATGGGGCATGGACCTTCTATGGTAGGCGAACAAGGGACGACCACATGGTGTTGCATCCTCATGCTCTTCTTCTTCTTACTGCCCTTGAAGAAGCTTGGAGGAGAGCTCTTTCTAGCCATCCATGGAGCCTTGGAGGAAGAGGACGACCTTGAGAGGAAAGGAGGAGAGGTGTGGTTGCAAGTGAGAGGTGGAGGATTGGATTCAAGAGTGAATGGTGTGGAATTTCCTGGCTCTCTCTTTGTCCTTATGGGAAGGCTCCATTTGGTTGCCACTTTTGGTGGCTCCAAAAATAGCCAATGCCACCTTTTCAGGATCTAGGTTTGACACAAGTTTTATGGTTTCCAAGAGAGTGTGTGTGGATTTGGTAGGGGTAGAATAGGAAGGTGTGTGTGTGTTTTTTGTAGGGCTAGGTTGTGGGTTTTCGTAGGATTAGGTGCTAAATAGGTTGGGTCAATATAGATTTGGTGGGTATGGACCTAATTAGGCTTGTGAAAGTCTAATTGGATAGGAGTGAACCTAATTAGGTCTAGGGCAAGTCTAATTGGATGTGATTAGGCTAGGGTAACCCTAATAGGTATGCTTCAATTAGATCCTGGGTGGATCTAATTGGGCTCGGGTGCACCCAATCAATTGTCGATGCACCCAATTAGGTATGGGATGGTTCAATTGGGTTAGGGATAGGATAAGTAGGGCTATGGATAGTGGACAAGGCTTAGGAGGTCTTTAATAAGGTTTCTTAGGGTGTCTAAGGGTAGGGATAAGGCTATCCTCCTCACTCCTCTTATCTGGATCAGTCTTCTTCTTCCTTTATTGCTTTATTCCACTATCTCCTATGATAAGCACATATAAATTCATCATAAAATGCTTATTTATAATAGTTCCTAGGCCTAGCATTGCATATCATGATATAAATATTGCATAACATCCATTGCATGGCATTTAGATTAGTTGTTTGTCTTATATATTAATTCCTTCATTTTATATGGCTAGGAGGCAAAGCGATGTCCTTGTGGATTTCAGAAGAAAAATTTGATCGTATGGATGGATCCGAAGCGACGATCGCAGTCCAACAACATAGAAATCACCTCGATCTGAGCATCGTGGCATCCTCTGCAAGCAATGAAGGGTGGACGGTCTAGATGTTGCCACGTGGCATCATCTCGAGCACCCAAAGCTACCTGCCACATCTCCAAAGGCTGCGATCGAGTGATCTCAGCCATTGGATGAAAATCCAATAGCTAAGAGGCTGCCCTCACTGTGCAGGCACAATTATTCTCTGCAACACACCTGCAGATGTGGTGCAACAGTGAGGTCGAGAACTCTAAAATAGCGAGTGCAAGATTGAGCCGCGATTCGCCACGCCGCACTACAGTGCCAGCTGTAATAGGGTCGCCCGATCGCAATCGAGCAATCAAGATTCCCCATGTGCGATCCAACACTGCCATAGATGCGAAGATGCACACCAGATCACATGCATGCCATCTGGGGTGTGCAATTAAGTCGACCGCAAGTAGCGCCCTTCGTATGATCTTCACAATCGCATGGGCCATGTGATTCAAATCAGAGCATTTGCTATTTGCCGGCGCGTCTCGACCGTGCGATGCATCATCCAACGGCTACGAGCACACGTGCCAGCGGTGCGAATTTCAAACGCTAGTAGGCTCGCGCTCTCCTCTCGCAATCACAGTTGTCCACACTTGATCCGACAGCCGACAATTGCTGCGTCTATTACAGCTGTGGGCGTGAGCATTGAGCACGGCCTTTACAACAGAGGAGCAGACCTTTAGTGACACTTGCAGCTATCACTAATGGCCCGCGCAGTGCTTACGTCAGCAAAGGCATTGAAGAGGCCCAAATCTTTTGGAGACAGCTTGAGCCACCTTTAGTGATGCTTGTAGCTATCGCTGAATGCCTTTGCGTGGGATTCTCTTCTTCCCTCGATTATATATACAACCCTACACCCCTCATTTCTCTTCATCTCTACCTACTCTATTCCCACCTACTCCTAAGTTCTAGCAAGCCTACCAACACTCCATTAGAGCTTACTCTCAAGCTCCCAAGGCTCCTATTAGTGTTGCGAACATCTACCCTACCAAATATTCATCCCTCTTCCCATCCCCATTCATAGGTCACCTTAGAGCCATCCTCCCACCTCTATTCTGGTAGAAAATCATCTCCTTCACACCTCCACTTCGGAGCCACGCCAAAGCTTTCCTCTACCCGACGTCCTCCTACATATCATCTCCATCGTCCCACTCCTCACCTCCTTTGTCCAAACTTCCACCAGGTGCTGTCATCTCGCTGAATAGTCGATTCAGGAGATTTCTTCTCATCTCCCTCTCTTTTTACGCTTTCATAGTTTGTTGTAATTGACATTGGAGTGATATATATATCATATTTGTTCCATATCTCTTATGATTCATTCTACTTGTCATCTTTCAGAAATACAAAAAATAATAACAAAACCCTAAAATACCAAAAACATACAAAATGAAGCATGGTTTTCAGTTAAAGTAAACCTTGCCTCTCGGTGTTCGACCTGGGGCTCCCTTGGAGTTTCGATATAAATTTTATTTGATCACGAGTTTTGCAACTACAACGGTGGGTTACTTGTAACCTCGATTTTAAACATGTAAAACACATGTGATCATCCTACATCTTGGATCACTTTATTATCTGCAAATAGCAATAAAAGGCATTTAAATAGAAGGATATCTCATCTTATTCTAAATAAACTAATGCAATGCATGATATGAAAGATATGAGTGCGATATGCACAAATTAATCTAGGTTCAGACATTATTTAGGTTGATTACGTCCCATGATTGCTATTCAATCAAGCACATCGAAGATCTGAGTCAGATTGCAGAGGCAATTCG
The DNA here is from genome assembly GCA_037157565.1 of Thalassia testudinum. Classification (NCBI taxonomy): domain Eukaryota; kingdom Viridiplantae; phylum Streptophyta; class Magnoliopsida; order Alismatales; family Hydrocharitaceae; genus Thalassia; species Thalassia testudinum. The sequence goes on from JAZHRO010000031.1 coordinate 127,884,437, forward strand.
ACCCAAAATTGTAGATATCGGAATTGTTCTTGTAAAGCTTTTCCCTTTTTCTCTCAAGCATAAAGCTGCTTATTGATTCAGGACTATCGGGAGGCCAATTGGAGCCTAAGACGAATTACGTTGCCAATTCCTCCAGAAGTTCTTCCTGATCGGTCAAACAAATGCTATGAGGTGCATGATCACAACCTTTACCCAAGCCCTAGAGAGAATCTACATGACACCTGGGATAGATTCCACAATCTTCTTAGGAAGTGCCCAAACCATGGTGTACCTAAATGTCACCTCGCTCAAGTCTTTTACCATGGGCTGGATGACACACATCGATACCTGGCTGATGCATCTAGCGATGCAAATTTCCACGTGAAGGACGAGAACGATGCTTTTGAACTGTTCGAATCCTTTATAGAGAACTCGATGAATGCTGCCTCAATGAACCAGTTCTAGAGACCTAAACAGAGTCAGTGTCCATGAAGCTCAAGCCGAGTCTACCTAAGTCGACATGGACATTATCACCAAAAAGCTGGATAAGGTGGATCTGCTCGATAAGAAGCTCGATGAATTAATGCGAGTGAGATCTGGATCTTCTAGCAGCACTACTCCATCTTACTCCTCTCAAGCATCCCGAGCTCCCTCTACTCGTACATATCCGTTTACTCGGGATGTTTTCTCTCCATCTTCACGGGATCCTGCATACCAAGAACTTGTGAACAATATGGATCTGGAGCCGTACAATCAAGGTTACGCACAACATGATAATGCACGTGCATATTCTTTTGATAAATTTACATCTGAGATGTCTTTGGCCTACAAAGATGTCAATGCTATTCAAGGTTATGGGCGTAACAACCCATATTCAGAAACATAAAACCCTGGTTGGCACAGCATCCCAATTTCTCCTGGTCTGGTAACCCACGGAGATCGACTTAAGCTTCACACTACAAGATCAGGCAATACAGGAATGCACAGAACACATGCCAAAGGTAGCAGCCATTCCTGTTGTAGCAATAGACATGCTCTATCTATCAGCTACTGCACGAAGCTACCAACTATCCTCCAAAGCGAGCTGACCCTTTGGAGTCTCTGAAGGAGGAATTGCAGGCTTCAATTAAGAAATCCACTCATGACAACCTGCAAGTAATGAAGGCAATGGCTGACCAAATTCAGAGCATACAAAACATGCAAAACCAGATGATGTAGGAGAATAGATCACAGGGAGCTTTGTCCTCCCAACCTATCCCAAACCTGAGATATGTGTAGAATCAGGGCACTCAGCCAAGATTCTAAGCACCGCAGGGGTAGGCACATGCTATTCTGCAAGCACCTACCGCACCACTTGGTTATGGGCTTGGTCAGCCACCTCCGTCGCTAAACACTATCTATCTAGACCAACCTGCTCCTCTACCCCTTCAAGTTCAGCACACTGATGCAAAAGCTGTCACCTTATGGAGTAGAAAGACTACACAGGACCTGCTACCTAGGAAAGTAGGTAATGATTTTTCCTGCACTCTACCGTAAGATGGCTCACAACCCTCCTCCTCTCATAAGCCATCTTCATCAGATAAAGGAAAGAGGCCCCTAGACCCTGAGATTCCCGTCCCTTTTCCCACATGCTAACGTGAGATTCAACATGGAAAAGGGATACGTGGAATTTCGAGGACCTGAAATCTATGTTCAAGGAAGTTCATGTTCAGGTCCCTCTCCTCGAAGCAATAGATCACATCCCTGTTGTTTCTAGGTTCTTCAAGGACTACTGTACTCCGAAGCGACAGTAGAGAATCGGATGACAGGAGGTATTATCTGAGGAAGCTAGCATGGTTATCTTAGCCAACTTACCACCCAAAAAGGACCCTGGCACACCACTGATTTCCTACCATTTGCAGGATTCCCCTTTTAATAGGGCCCTTCTTGACTTGGAGTCGTCCATCAACCTAACTCCCACTATAGCATTTGATTGATTTCGATTCGGGGAGTTAAAGCCCACCACGGTTACCATACAGTTGGCTGATCGATCAGTGAAAACGGCGAGGGGGGTTGTTGAAAATTTGATTGTAAATGTCCAAGGATTCTGCTTTCTAGTGGACTTTTTTGTTCTTAATATGGAGGTTGCTCGTAATCTCTATGATGCATCGATTATTCTAGGTTGCCCGTTCTTGGCAACTACTCGTGCAAACATCAACTGTGCATCAGGATGCATGGAGATTGCCCTAGGGAACGAAAAGCTTATACTAGATATTTTCAGGGCATCAAAGAACTTCAATTGTGATTTAATCGAGGAGGATGGTGAAGATGAAGATTCAGTGTTCTGTGGGAACGTTGGGCTCCTCTAGAGCGACCCAATGGCACATTCATCTTCACTATCAGGGGTCTTAGATCGTGATCCACATGGCACTGAGACCAATGACATACACATTTCATCCTATGGATCTGGTTGTCATGGGTGTTCATCTGCTTCTAACACACCTGATCCTGACTATCCTGTCCTATCTAACAATGATATCTTAAGGCAGGATTACATGATCACTGTGGACGGATTCTTCATTAGTCAAGATCGATAGATTTCCGCTATTGTGTCCTCTCCTCCCCTGCAGAAACCCTCTCTCCACCCTCCGCTACTAGAGTTACAACCATTACCTGATTCTCTTAAGTACTTGTCTCTGGGAGAAAGTCAGATCTATCTCGTGATTATCAATGCTCACTTGACTCCAGACCATGAACACCAGTTGATCTCTATTCTACAAGCACATAGGGCTGCTATTGGGTGAGGCATTACTGATCTCCATAGGATTCGCCCCTCATATTGCACTCACCATATCTACACTATTGAAGGGGTGAGACCATCGAGACAACCGCAGAGATGCCGAAATCCAAATATGTTGATGGTTATCAATAAGGAGATCATTAAATGGTTGGACGCAGGCATTATCTATCCAATTTCCAATAGCCAGTGGATGAGACCCATTCAGATTGTGCCCAAAAAGGCGAGACTCACCGTAATAAAAAATGAATTGGACAAATCCATCACGACCCGAACCACGAGTTCTTGGCGGGTCTACATTGATTACTGGAAGCTAAACTCGACTACCAAAATGGATCATTTTCCTTTACCCTTTATTGATCAGATTTAGAACGACTGGTTGGGCGTAGCTTCTTCTGCTTTATGGATGGATACTCTAGGTAAAATCAAGTAGCGATCAACTAGAAAGATCAAGATAAGACTTTTACGTGTCCCTTCGGAACATTCACTTTTAAGTGGATTACTTTCGGCCTCTACAACACACCAGCTACTTTTCTGCGATGCATTATGGCCATCCTTTCAGACATGATCGGGGACTACGTAGAAGTGTTCATGGATGACTTCTCCATGTTCGGAGACGATTTCTTATCTTGTCTTGATAACCTCACAAGGATCCTAAGGAGATGTATAGAAGTTAACCTAGTTTTTTTATGGGAGAAATGCCATTTTATGGTGAGGGATGGGATCGTACTAGGTCACAGGATCTCCTCTAATGGACTCGAGGTTGATCGAGCAAAGTCCAAAATCATTTCGCGATTACCACAACCTAGCTCAGTTAGGCAAATTAGATCATTCTTAAGGCATGTCAGATTTTATCGAAGATTCATTCAAGATTTCTCGAAAATTGCTCATCCATTAATGAATCTTCTGGTAACCGACACACCCTTTGATTTTGACTCCTCGTGTCTCAGTGCTTTCGAAACCTTGCAAAGCATTGTTTGAAGTGAACCTATTCTCCAGCCTCCCGACTGGTCTCTCGACTTAGAGATGATGTGTAACACCTCCGACTTTGCTGTCGGAGCTGTTCTTGGCCAGCGTTGGGAGCACCAACCATTTGTAATATACTACGCTAGAAAAATGCTGATTAAGGCTCAGCGTAACTATACAATAAATGAGAAAGAATTGCTAGCAGTCATATTTGATGCGATTTTTACATGGTTTGTTAATTATGTTGTTGTAATGCACAAAACTGATCAACTCATAAATTTATAAACCTGGATAGTGGGGTATCTAGGGTTGTCCAAGGAGGCCAAATGCTTGAAAAAAATGTCTCTTGCTTGGAAATGAAATTCGCCCTTCTTTTTGGATTTTTTAATTTATATATTTTTAGGGTTTTGAAATAACAAGCATTTGCAAAGTTGTTGACAAAGAAAAAGGTGATCTAAACCAAATCCACTAAAATATTGCTAGAGTGACAAGAAAGGCCTTTCCCTAAGCTCACTTTAGGCACATGGGGGCCAAGAGTAATTAGGGAGAGGGAGTGAAAAATTGGTAGATCAAGATAAAGGACAAATGTGAGAGAAGCTATTTTCGTGCATTTTAAAGTCATCATTAGACAGAAGTCGTTTTTGTGGTAGCAAGACACGTGGGCGGCATTTAATAGAAGTTGTTTTCACGCATTTTAAGGTCATCGAAAATCTGAGTATAGTCGCACTAAAATGCTTGTAAAAAAAAATGATTTTGTAAGGATAACGAGACTTGAGTCACGGTAGTTCATCATCAGGAGGCGTTTATGCAAATCTGAAATCGATCTTTTTCACTCTACTTGTTATTAATTGCACATCGGTTTCTAATCATCAGATCAATGTTTGGCCACTTCCATTATGAACCCTAATTACGTGTGCATGTGTTAGATAGATTACAAATGTGAAAGTGTGAGTTTCAGTACGCACGATTCTAGTTATGTGATGGCTGTTTACGGAAAATGCACTAATAGTTAGATCCTCAATATTTTCAGATACCGACATGCTGGTTGCAATGGATAATAGTTAAAATCATGCAACTTTAATCACACAAAATTTATATTGCAATAAGCTCATGGTGATTCTAAACACAGAGATACATATATATAAAAGATGTTTCATTCATTCATCATGGTGTTTGCAACATGAAACAAGTTGAAAGCTTATAAAGGAAAGCTTGAAAACATAAATCTAGCTAACAGAAACTGATTGCATACAAGAATCTATGGGGGGATTTTGCATGCATCATTTGGGGAGAATAAGAGCTACACTACCAAATAGTAAATGAAAGCATGTAAATATGAAGAACTAGCTACTAATCTAGCAGAAACTAAAGGCATTCGGAGGTGGGCTCCAATGGCCTTCAAATGGTTGAGAGGAGAAGGAGGGGTAGCCAATGGTGCTTAGGCCGACCCTTGGAAAGAGGTTGGAGAGGTGATCCAGCATCCTAGCATGGAGATGGTGGCAGCCATGGTGCACAACTCTGGAGGTGGAATGGAGGTGAATGTAGCTAACCTAAGTGTGAATGAGTGCCAAGAATGGGATGGGTGCAAATGGCAATCCATTAGGTCTTTTTATAGACCTAAGGGAGTCTCAATAGAGAAGTGTGGAACTCTCTAGAGAGATCTCCAATGAGTGGCAGGCCAAGTGAGAGAGAAGTGGTTCTTAGATCCATAAAGAGTGGATCTAAGAATAGAGTGCCTCTTGGTTGCTAAGTTTGGCAACCAAGACTGGCGCCACTTCAAGAGAGTTCTAGAGAACTCTAGATGTGTGGGAGTGCATGAATGGGTGTGTGTGTGTGTGTGTGTGTGGTCATGCCAAAGGTGTCTAAGTGATATAGGTTAGGTCCTAAGGGGTTTACGTAGGTGTATGCCATGAATTAGGGTTGCAAACCCTAATTTCTGAGGGGAAATCGCAATTAAACTTAACCTAAGTTTAATTGAATGAGAGTGAACCTAATTGAGAGTGAAATGACACAATTAGGTTGGGCTTAGGTCAATTGGACTCTCACTAAGTCCAATTGGACTTGTGTGGGTTGAGATCTGAGCTCAATTGAACTCTATGAGTCCAATTGACTTAGGTAATGGTAATTAACTATGATCTAAGTCAATTTGGTTTGGTGAGGACCTAATTATGTCCTTAGGGAGGTCTAGAGGTGGTGTACTAGGGTTTGAGTACCTTAATTTAGTTTCCTATGGGGTTGGAATTAGGTTTAGGGAGCTAGAGATCCAAGATCAAGGCTTGAATCTCAAAACAGGAACTGGAGAGCAGTTCCAGAGGTCCAAAAATAGAATCAGACGACTTATACTCAAAAATCAGAAGTCCAGACATCAGTTATGGATGTCCAATCAGAGTCAGGGGGAATTCTAGGTTCTATTTTGTGTATTCTGTAGAGGTTGGACATCTGACAAAGTGTCTGGACGTCGAATAATACTACAGAAGTGGGTTTGAGGTGTGCGGGAGTTGGGTCAGGATTCTGGATGTCCTATAACTTATCTGGACGTCCAGATAAGGTTTGGAACTAGGGTTTTAGGGTTTCCTAGGGTGCTGTGGCCTACTCTAAGGGTGGCTAAGTCTTGGGGGAAGTCTTTAGGCTATCCCAGGGCTAGGATAGACCTAAGCTCTTCATATTTTACTATTTTATTCCTACTTAACAGAGTAGCATGTCTTAACTCCCTTACATTACTATATCCTACATCTAATCTAAGTCTTTTGCTCCAGTCCTGTTGCAACACCCATTATTCCTGATCCAGCTTCAAATCCAGCTCTAGGTCCAGCTTCTGATCAACTTATTGTCTGCAATTGACATAATGCACTTAATCAACACATTATAACATTATTTTATGCATAGCTAAAGTAAAGCAGTAAAGATGCAAATAATGCTTATGCATGCATGAATTACCCTAACTTATGCTAAGTTCTAGCCTAATTTATGTCAATTAAGACATATGATTGCTGTGCAATAATACCCTCATGTCCAAATCTTGCTAGTCCCTAGCAAATGCAAGACTAAATTATTTACAGCAAGGGTCCCTAAGGGACTGATTATTTTATCAAGTGTATGCATAGAGATTTTTCTCCTTTTTGTTTTCATCCTATGCTCTAGAAATCCAGACAATCGTGAAAGTGCTGCTATGTAGCTTTTGCAACAGATTCAAGTGAAAAACTGATACACCTCTAAAGCCTGTACTTTACCCCTAGTAAAAATTCTAGTGGGATAGGTGGACTTCTTCCCTCAGGGTATTCAAAATATTCTATGAATTCCACCCTGGCTTTAGGTTTGAGTGGAGAATCTTAGAGTGAAAAGATTATATATTTGGTGGCTTACTCTCGACTGGTGCTACAAAGAGACTAGTATTAGAGAATCTAGATTCCTAGATTACTAAGTGACTCAACTCAGAGAAAGATGAGAAAAACTATACTGCCTTTTGATTCCTTTGTATTCATTCTCTCTTACTCTTTTTTTTTTCTTTTCTTAGGGCTCACAATCTCACCAAATTCACACTTATGACTTATTTGGTAGTCTCACTTAGCATTAACAGTTTAATTGAGTTCCCATAACTCCAACACTAAGTCAGAATTCCTCAGCCAGTATTCGAGCAGTCAGAAACACAGAAAAATAGGTTAAGGCCATATTTGGTGGTATTGCCTCAATGCAACTGAAATAAACACTAAATATTCACTCTTTTTCTCTTTACTTTTTCTTCTTTTTCTAATTTTTTTCTCTTTTTCAGTTCTTTTTCTTCATCATTTTTTTTATTTTTTTTTCAACATATACACAACTAGCACACATCCATGAACTTTATTGAGGAAGCATTGCAAGGGATTGGTGGTACTCAAGAGACATTGGGTGGCTTATTTGGTGGAAGTGCCTACTCACGGCACCAGGAGAGATGGATAGGATGGTGTATTTCTAACCTTGACATCAATACCCTCGTTCACTCGGGGATTCCATAAAGAATGGTCGTAATCATCCACCTTAGCCCTAGTTTTATGAAAACTCACTCTCCACGTATTTGCCCTATTTGGTGGCTCTCAAACTTTCACACAAATTGTATACGCAGGAATTAAGAGTGAAAACTATGTCTAATCTTAGTGTATCATCACCAAATTATCTAGGACTCCGGATTCCTTGTACTATTCTTATAGCACCAGCACACTCTACTCTCATCTCACACTATTTGGTGGATTTTTGGAGGAAAACACAATCCAGGGGTTCAAGAGAAGAAGCACTGCTTCTTGACAGACTAAAGACATTTATCATCCTTCACCATGAATCCATTACAATTTCTACATGTGTGTGAAAAATTGTACTGGATTCCAGATTATAGGAATCAACTAGAGGATAAAATCCCTAATGCATTCTATTAATAAAATAATCTTATTCATGAGTGCAATATGTATATATTCTACAAACAATTAACCTCTTGTAATTTGTACTTCATGAAATTCCTGTATCGGGTTACAATCAGCTTGACCCTAAATTTAGAACAAGAGGTGAGCGGGTGAGTCAGAAATGGCTGTTGTGGACGATTTCTAGCTCCAATGCGAGCATTGAAGGTGGAGTCTGTTGTTCTTCTATTTAGGATCCTAAAGTATGTTTTACATGCAGCTCCGAGGTTTTCCTAAATGTTGGCATAAAAAATTTCAGTATGTTGTATCTACCCTCGCATGCCTAAGTTCTTGCATGTCCTCATGCAAGAATATAAAAGGAAATAAATACAGTAGGGAGAGAATGGGTAGAAATCACTTGTAATTGCTCCTGAAATTATACATTTAGCTCCGGCCAACCTGTAAGTATGCAATATGTAGAAAGAAAATATGCTTTACATAAGAATGGTATGTATGGGTGATGGTGGAATGTGGGGTAGATGCTGAGTTTAATGCCTACAACTAGGTGAGAATTCAATCACACGTCCTCAATAAGATGAATGATCTCGCCAATTGGACGAGGTTCCTAGGCCAAAAATGGCTTAAGGCGCTGGCCATTTACCATAGATATATGCCCAGATTTTGGGTCCCTGATCTAGACCGGCCAATTAGGATATGGATGAATCACAACATATGGGACAGTCCACTTGGACTTAAGCTTCCCTGCGAAAAGTTTTAATCGTGAATCGAACAACCAGACTTGCTGGTTGGGCATGAATGCTTTCCTCCGGATGTGGCAGTCATGAAAGGCCTTGGTCTTTTCATTGTATATCTATGCATTCTCATAAGCCTCCCATCGAATCTCTTCTAATTCGCTGAGCTGGAGTTTCCGTTCTTGACCTCCTGCATCAAGGTTAAGTTTACATTTTCGCACCGCCCAAAAGGTCCGGTGTTCCAGCTCTACAAGAAGGAGATAGGCCTTGCCATATACCATACGATGTGGTGACATTCCGAGTGGGGCCTTGTATGTGGTCCGATATGCCTAGAGTGCATCAACTAATTTATCGGACCAGTCCTTCTTGTCTGGTCTAACCATCTTCTGGAGAATCAGCTTGATCTGACGGTTAGACACTTTAGCCTGCCCATTGGTCTGCAGGTGATACAAGGTAGCTATATGGTGATGTACCCCGTATTTCTTTAATAATGACCTGAAATGGGCATGGATGAAGTGGCTTCCCCAATTGCTAATCAGAGCATGGGGTGTTCCGAATCTAGCGAAGATGTATTACCATAGTAAAGAAATGATGGTCTTATGATCAGCCCATCTCACTGGGATAGCCTCGACCCACTTCGAGACAGAGTCAACAGCTAGTAATACATACTCGAAGCCATGCGAGTTTGGAAAAGGGACCATAAAATCGATGCCCTGAATGCGCAGCAATCATAGGTCTTAATTGACCTAGATTAAGCTAGGACTTAGCACAAGTTAGGGTTATTCATGCATGAATACGCATTATCTGCATCTTTACTGCTTTTCTTTAGCTATGCATGAAATAATGTTATAATGTGCTGATTAAGTGCATTATCTCAATTGCAGGCAATAAGCCGATCAAGAGCTAGATCTGGAGCAGGATCTAAAGCTGGATCAGAAATAACGGGAGTTGCAGCAGAGCTGGAGTAGAAGGCTTAGTTTTAATGTAGGAGTAATAATGAAAGAGAGTTAAAGGTTTTCTATTCTACTAAGTAGAAATAAAGTAGTAAAATGTGAAGAGCTTAGGTCCATCCTAGCCCTAGAATAGCCTAGAGACCTCCCCAACCCTTGGCCACCCTTAGATTAGGTCACAATACCCTAGGAAGTCCTAAAACCCTAGTTCCAACCCTTATCTGGACGTCCAAATAAGTTATAGGACGTCCAGGACCCTTAGCCAACTCCCGCACACCTCAAACCCACTTCTTCAGTGTTATTAGACGTCCAGAGACTTTGTCAAACGTCCAATTTCTACAGAATACCCAAAACGGAACCTTGATTTCCCCCTGACTCAGATTGGACGTCCAGAACTGAAGTCTTGACTTCTGATTTTTGAGTATAAGTCGTCTGATCATATTATTCGATGTCTGATACTGGTCTCCAGTCCCTGTTTTGAGATTCAAGTCTTGATCTTGGATCTCTAGCTCCCTACACATAATCCAAACCCCATAAGAGCCTAAATTAAGGTGTCCTAACCCTAGTACATCACCTCTAGACCTACCTAAGGACCTAATTATGTCCTCACCAAATCAAATTGACTTAGATCAAAGTCAATTACCTTCACCTAAGTCAATTGGACTCATTGAGTCTAATTGAGCTTAGATCACAACCCACACAAGTTCAATTGGACTTAGTGAGAGTCCAATTGACCTAAACCCAACCTAATTGTGTTATTTCACTCTTAATTAGGTTCACACTCATTCAATTAAACTTAGGTTAAGCTTAATTGCATTTTCCCCTTAGCAATTAGGGTTTGTAACCCTAATTCAAGACCTGCACCTACCCAAACCCCTTAGGACCTAACTTAAACCTCTTAGACACCTAGAGCATGACCACACACACACACACACACCCATTCACGCACACACTTCTATAGAGTTCTCTAGAACTCTCTTGAAGTGGCGCCACCTCTTGGTTGCGAAATTTAGCAACCAAGAGGCATTCAAATTGAGATCCACAATTTTTGGATCTCAAAAACCACCTCTTTCTTCATGTGGCCAGCCACTCTTGGACTCTCTCTAGATAGTTCCACACCTCTCTAGTGAGAAGCCCTTGAGTCTATAAAAAGACCCCATGGGTGGCAAAGTGCACCGATTCACATCCCTTGGCTTCCATCCACCACTTGACACCGCTCACTTCATTGGCTCCATGCATGGCCACCTTCAATTAGGTTAGCCACTCCACCTCCACGAACTCACCACCATCATGGAGGACATCATGCTGGGATGCTAGATCAATCCTCTCTCTCTCGAAGGGTCGGCCTAAGCTACATTGGCCGCCCCTCATTCTCCTCCTGCCCATTCCAAGGCCATCGGGGACCACCCCTGAATGCCCTTTTGTTCTGCTAGATTTAGTTTATGCTCTTTGTAGTTTACTACTTTTTATTACTGCATAGTAGAGTAGCCTTTATTCTCCCCCAGTGATGCATGCAAAATCCCCCCATTGGTTCTTGTATGCAGTCATTTTCTGGTAGCAAGATTTAAATTCCATTCATTTTTGTACAAGATTTCCTCTGTAGTTTTTGTTGCAGACAACTCTCCCATTGAATGAATGAAAAATGCTTTTATATATATATATATATATCTCCATGCTGTGAAATCACCATGAGCTTATTGATTACTATTTTATTTGCGTGATTCAAGTTAAAGTTGCCTATTTTAATTGTCTATCTGTTCTACAACAAGCATGTCATTTCCCGGGAATTTCGAAAACCTAACGATAGATGCATTCTCCATAAATAGTCACCACCTTACTAGAATAATGTCTGCAGAAACTCACACATTCACCTTTGTGATTTATTTAACGCATGCACACGTAATCCGAGTCCATAACAGAAGTGGTGAAATCCTAATTAGGAGATTGGAAATCAGCATGCATTTTTAAACAAAGTAGTGCGGCAAAAAGATTGATTTCAAAAGTAAAACAAACGCCTCCCAGAGGTGAATGACCGGGACTCAAAGTCTCATTATTTTTACAAACTTAATTTTTGACGAACATTTTGACGCGACTATACTATGATTCCGACAACTTTCAAAATGCGCGAAAGTGGTTCTTTCATGCCCCAAACATCGAACACTTCTACAACCATGATGGGCCGGAGTGGCATCATGTCTCTCCTAGTCATAGAACTGACTGACTGGCATCGTTTACAGTGTTGGGCATATTTGTGTGTATCTTTGAAAATGGTTGACTAGAAAATCCGGACTGCAAAATTTTTGCAATGATTTTCCATCCCAAGAAAGGACCACCACAGGCATCATTGTGGCAAAAAGATAACTGGGGATTTCAGAATCTGGGATGCATCTTCAAATAATTTGATCCACTCCATTGTAGAAGAGAAGTGGGTCATCCCAGAGGTAGAATCTGACCTCCATAGTAAATTTGAGTTTCTAGTCCTTGGATAGGTTCGCAGGAATCTTGCCTGTGGCAAGGTAGCTCGTGATATCTGCATACCAGGGGAACTCAACAGAGTGAACTGCCGAAAGAGATTCATCCAGAAATTGCTCGTGGATAGGTAGGGAATAAGGAATGTGGCCTAGGTCCAGTCTAGATAGGTGATCCGCTACAACATTCTGCTTTCCAGCTTTGTCATGGATTTCAATATCAAATTCTTGCAATAGAAGGATACATCTAATAAGCCAGGGTTTGGCATCCTTCTTTGCCAACAAATGCCGGAGGGTAGAGTGGTCAGTGAAGACGATGACTTTGGACGCTAATAAATAAGATCTAAATTTCTCCAACCCGAATACTACTACTAGCAGTTCTTTTTCGGTGATAGTATAATTACGTTGAGCCTCATTCAGCGTCTTACTAGCATAGTATATGAAAAAAGTTTGCTTTTCCCGACGCTGGCCAAAAAAGCACCGACGGCAAAGTCAAAAGCGTCACACATCATCTCGAAATCAAGCGACCAGTCGGGTGGTTGGAGAATCGAGGAATCAGAGACAGCGCTTCGTAAAGTCTCGAAGGTGCTGAGACATGAGGTGTCAAATTCAAATGGGGCATCGACATCCAGGAGATTCGTCAAAGGCTGTGCAATTTTTGAGAAATCGCATATAAATCTCTGATTGAAGTCGACGTGACCCAATAATGATATGATTTGCTTGACCAAGCTAGGTGGTGGCAAGTGGGAAATAATCTATGATTTAGCTTGATCGACCTCAAGTCCATTTTTAGAGATCCTATGTCCTAGTAGTATGCCATCCCTCACCATGAAATGGCTTTTCTCCTAGGAGAGTACTAGGTTTGCCTCAATACACCATTTCAGGATCTTGGTGAGGTTATCAAGACAAGATGTGGAATCATCTCTGAAAATGGAGAAGTCATCCATGAACACCTCCACATAGTCCCTAATCATGTTCGAGAAGATGGCCATCATACAACGCTGAAATGTTGCTGGTGCGTTGCAGAGGCCAAAAGGCATCCACTTGAAAGCAAATGTTCCAAAGGGGCATGTGAATGTGGTCTTGTCTTGATCTTCCAGGTTAATCGCTAGTTGATTATACCCAGAGTATCCATCCAGAAAGCAAACGAAACTATGTCCGGCTAACCGTTCCAAGATCTGATCAATGAAAGGCAAAGGAAAGTGATCATTCTAGGTAGCCGTATTCAGTCTCCTATAGTTGATACACACCCGCCATGATGTCGCAGTGCAGGTCGGGATGGATTCGCCCTTATCATTTTTTACTACGGTGAGTCTTGCTTTCTTTGGCACTATCTAGATCGGACTCACCCATTGGCTGTCAGAGATTGGGTATACAATGCCTGCATCCAGCCATTTGATGATCTCCTTCTTAACAACCTCTAGCATATTTGGGTTAAGCTGTCTTTGAGGTTGTCTCAAAGGTTTCACCCCCTCATCCCTGTAAATGTGATGAGTGCAATACGAAGGGTGAATACTGCGGAGATCAGCAATGCTCCACCCTATAGCTGCCCTATGGTCTTGTAGCGTAGAAATCAATTGGTGCTCCTATTCTTAGGTTAAGTGGGCATTAATAATGACTGGGTATGTCTCACTTTCACCCATGAACACATACTTAAGTGAGTCAGTTAAGGGCTTCAATTCAATTACAAGTGGGTTAGAGTCAGAAATGGGAGTGGGAGGAGCAAACTTGAAGGTGGGAATCTGCTGATCCGTGTGCACGTGAATTCCCGCTGATTCACTTTCTGTGAAATAATCAGTTGTGACTGCATTAACGGGAAACTCGTTAGCTGTGGTCACATCTTCTTGCAACAACAGGGGCAATTCAGCAATCTGTGGATCAGGATAGCTGGGTTCAGGGGTGCTGTGGTCAGAAGCACACCATAAATAGTCAGATCCTTGGGGGGATATGTGTAGTACAGTGGTCTCAGTCCCGTGTGGATCGTGGTGCAAGAGCCCTGAGAGTGCAGATGAATGAGACTTTGGGTCATCATAAAGGAGTCCAATGTTACCACAGTATGCCGAATCTTCATCTTCACCATCTTCCTCTATGCGATCATAGTCAAAATTCTTTACTGCCTTGAATATTTCAAGTCAAAGTCGCTCATTACCTTGGGCTATCTCCATACACCAAGTTGCTCAATCAATGTTTGCTCGGGCTGTCACTAGAAATGGCCGACCCAAAATGATTGGTGCATCTCAGAGATTAGGAGGAACCTCCATATCAAGAATGAAAAAGTCTGTTGGAAAGCAGAATCCACGGACTTTTACGATCACATTCATGACCACCACCCTCGGTGTTTTTACTAATCTATTAGCCAGTTGAATCGTGACCAAGGTAGGCTTTAACTCCCCAAATCGAAATCGATCAAATACGTTAGTGGGAGTTAGGTTGATGGACGAACCCAGATCTAGAAGGGCCCGATCAAATGGAGAATCCTACAAGAAGCAGGATATGAATGGGGTACCAAGGTCTTTATTTTTCGGTGGCAAGTCAGCTAGAATCATGGCGCTAGCTTCTTTTGACAGTACCGCCTGTCATCCAATTCTAGGCTGTCGCTTTGGGGTACAATAGTCCTTGAAGAACCTAGTGACAGTGGCGATGTGATCAATTGCCTCAAGGAGAGGGACCTGAATTTGTACTTCCTTAAGCGTTGACTTCAGGTCCTCAAAATTTCACGTGTCCTTTTCCCGTACTACATTTCGTGTCAGAGCCTCAGGAAAAGGGATGGGAATCTCAGGGTCAAATGGCCTCTTACTCTTTTCTACCGTAGGTTGCTCTTGAGATGAAGAAGGAGTCAAACCCACCTACGGCGAAGGGTGAGAAAAATCAAGACCCGCCTACCTATGTGGTGGGTCGAATGTCTTTCTTCCACTACCCAATGAGACAGCATTTGCATCGGCTTGCTATCCATGAGGTGGTCGTGGAGCAGAAAGGGCAGAGTACGTAGGTTTCTGCATTAAAGGAGACTGGCCTTGAGCATAACCAGGTGGTGCAGGAGGCTCCTATAATATGGTGTGCTCCTGTCCCTGTGGTGCCTGAAACATAGGTGGGGCACCTTGGTTTTGCACATATCGAGGGTTCGGGATAGGTTTGGAGGGCAAGGCTCCCTGAGTCCTATGCTCCTGCAACAACTGATTTTGCATGTTCGGTATAGTCTGTATCTGGTCAGCCATCGCCTTCATTATCTGCAAGCTATCCTGTGTAGATTTCCTCATCGATTCTTGCAACTCCTCTTTCAGTGCCTCCAAAGGGTCAACCCATTTTGGAGGCTGACTAGCAGCATGGTGTAGTGGCTGGTATATAGAATGGGGTTGCTGCTGATGCAGGAATGGCAGCTGCCTAGGGTATGTGTTTTGCGCATTCCCGTATTGCCTGGTCTGGTAGTGTGGATCTTGATGTGGTCTCTGTGAGTTACCAGAGCAGGAGAATTTCGAATGCTGGTGCCAACTAGGGTTATACGTCTCTGAATACAAGTTATTACACCCGTATCCTTGAATAGCATTGACGTCCTCGTAGGCCGATGATGTCTAAGACGTATATCCATCAAGGGGATATGTATTATAATCTGTGGGTGGTGCGTAACCCTGGTAATATGGTGCCAGATCGGGATTGTTTACGGGATCCTAATATGCAGGATCTCGTAAATAAAGAGAAGATGCATCCCGAGTGAGTAGATTAACTCGAGCAGGGGCAGCTCGGCGTGCATAGGAGGGTCTTGTAGCAGCAGAGCTTAGTTCAGATTGACCCTGACTAATTTGGTCAATCTTTTTCTCAATCAAGTTTATTCTATCCAATTACTTGACGATGATATCCATGTCAACTCGAATAGACTCGATGTGAGCCTCATGGACACCAACCCACTGCTGACCAAGCCACTGGAACTGGTTCACGGATGTGGCATTCATCGAGTTCTCCACAAAAGATTCAAACTCAAATGCACTGTTCTCATCTTTCGTGAGGAAATTCCTGCCACTAGATTCATCGACCAAATACCGATGTGTGTCATCCAGGCCATGGTAAAAGATCTGAGCTAGGTGCCATCTAGGTATACCATGGTGAGGTCATTTCTGGAAAAGGTAGTAAAATTGGTCCTAGGCGTTATGCAACTTCTCCCTAGCTCCTTGGGAGAAAGTCGTGATCGCACACCTCATCGTGTTAGTTCAATCTATCGGGAAGAACTTTTGTAGGAATTCACATCGTAATTCTGGCTAGGTTCCAATTGGCTTCCCAGTGGTCTTGAACTAGTATGAAGCTTTGTCCCTCAGAGAAAATGGGAAAGGCTTCATTAGAACAATCCTAAGATCAATATTCCTGGGTCTAATCGTTTCTACGAGTCGACTCAGGTCCTCTAAGTGCTAGAACAGATCTTTGCTTGAGTTTCCATAAAAGTGAGTGCTGATCAAACCGACCACATTATGCTTGAGTTCAAACGCATCTCCGCCTAAGGGAATCTTGACTAAGGCTGCAACGATCGGTGCGCCTGGATCATAGAAATCCCGAAGTTGTTCTCCTCGTGGTGGATGCTGCATTCTATTTTGCGTCGTCAAGATACGATCCATGCTATGCCGATGTCGCTCCTTAGATTCAACCACCCGGGCTTCCAAATGAGCCATCAGGTCCAGATTATCAATATCCTAACCCGCTCTAGGTCCAAGTCCAGGATTAGCCATTGTGGATATGGGAGTGGAAGAAGTGGGGGGAAGATGGTCCTTGCCAGGTGACTCGCCTCCTTGGGAGTGGCTCCCAAGGTCCAACCAATTGAGGTCTAAGCGACCTCCTTCCTTGCATACACCACCCAACCCTAGGTTGGTGTAGCCAAGCTAGACAAGGCTAAGGCCCTATCAATTAGATGACCAGATTTTTCATTTTAAGTTTTAATTCCTGAAGAAAATTCGTCGAACAACCGACTGAAAGCGATTCCCGCCTCTCGACTAACCCAGACAAAAGGTTGAAAGCACCCCGTAGTACGACAATGAATTTGGGTTTTATTTCGTGTTTTAGACTTGATTTTTAGCCCATTTTCTTCAGTTGGGGTTTTCTTTTGGTGAGTGGCCCACAAGGTGACCAAGCTCACCGGCTAAGTACTAGACTTGACTAAGTCCAGGTTAGCCCAAATTTGGTCTCTAAGTTGTAACCTTAAAGGTGTAACCTAGGGTTCATGCAATTCCAGGGTTTTGTTCTTTTGTCTTCAGTAGACCATAAAAATTACAATCAGTTCTCTGGCAAAATTTGGAATTCAATTAACTTGAAATTTGGCGAGTAGATTTCCTTTTCAATTATCTTTTTAGAAAATATTTTTTTTGAAATTTTTACTAATTTAACCGAATTTCTAGATGTTTTTGAACGTCAGAGGGTCAAATTTGGAATTTTGACCCCTAGTCGATTTTTCGCTTTGAAATAGTATCAAATGACTTTAAAAAATTCAGGAAAAATATGGAAAATAAATCCAATGAGATCAGGTTTCAAAGTCCATCATTTGTAGTCAAAACAAATTCAGGGATTGCTTGGAATTGCTTTTTGAAATTTGAAAAATCTTGAATCTGGGTCATCTTGACCCCCCTGCATTTCGCAAATTTTAAAAACTCTGTACTTAGAATCTTTTCAAAAGAATGGTGCCGTTTGAAAGATGGTTTGAAAAAAAAGATCTAGCCCAAATGTCAGAATTTTTTGTTCACTAATTTTTGGCAATCGAATTTTTAATACAGACTTTGAATTTTGGCTGAAAATCAGAAAATGGTGGAAAAGCTTTTAGAGGAGGTTTGAGTTTGAAATCCAAACATTCCACCAAAAGTGTTTTTTTTTTCAAAAACGTTTACATGTTTTTTTTTTTTCAAAAAAAATGTTTTTTCTGTTCAAAGGATTTTCCAAAATATATATATATATTTTGCTTTTTCAAAGTACCCTAGGATTCAAAAGAAACCTAATCTAGATTTTTTTCTGAAAATTTTTTGATTTTTTTTTTCTCTTAAAAATGAATAAGATTTTTTTTTATATTTTTTTTCAAAAGAGATTGCTGGAAGCAAATCTAATCCTAGGGTTCACAAAAAAAAAAACTAGATTAAAAAAAATATGATGTGCACCTGAAATTTTTTTCCACGTGCTCGTTGTGTATGTATATCCCATTTTTTCTTGCCTTTCCTGCACATCCAAGGACAAGCAGAGGAAGATTTGTCAGTGATAGCTCAAAAGATTGATATAAAAAAAAATGATGTTGCCTCCCCGGTAACAGCACCATTTGATAGAAGCCGTTTCACGTATTTCAAAGTCGTTGGAAATTATAGTATAGTCGCACTAAAACACTCGCAACAAAAAAGATTTTGTAAGGCTAACGAGACTTGAGTCCTAGTCATTCATCTCTGGGAGGCGTTTATGCAAATTTGAAATAGATCTTTTTCGCTCTACTTGTTTAAAATTGCACATCGATTTCTAATCATTGGATCAATGTTTGGCCACTTCCATTATGAACCCTAATTACGAGCGCATGTGTTAGATAGATGGAAAAGGTGAATGTGTGAGTTTCAATACGCACGATTCCATTTATGTGGTGCCTGTTTACGGAAAATGTGCTAATAGTTAGATCCTCAATATTTTCAGATACCGACATGCTGGTTGCAATAGATAATAATTAAAATCAAGCAACTTTAAGCACACAAAATTTATATTGCAATAAGCTCATGGTGATTCTCAGCATAGAAATATATATATATAAAAGATCTATCATTCATTCATCATGGTGTTTGAAACATGAAACTACTGGAAAGCTTATAGAGGAAAGCTTGAAAACATAAAACTAGCAAACAAAAAATGATCGCATATAGGAATCTATGGGGGGATTTAGCATGCATCATTGGGGGAGAATAAAAGCTACACAACTAAGCAGTAAATGAAAGCATGTAAATATGAAGAACTAGCTACTAATATAGCAGAAACTGAGGGCATTCGGAGGTAGGCATTGATGCCATTGAATGGTTGAGAGGAGGAGGGGCAGCCAATGGTGCTTAGGCCGACCGTTGGCGAGAGGTTGGAGAGGTGATCCAGCATATTGGTGTGGAGATGGTGGCAGCCATGGTGCACAACTCGTGGAGGTGGAATGGAGGTGAATGTAGCTAACCTAAGTGTGAATGAGTGCCAAGAATGGGATGGGTGCAAATGGCCACCCCTTAGGTCTTTTTATAGACCTAAGGGAGTCTCACTAGAGAAGTGTAGAACTCTCTAGAGAGAGCTCCAATGAGTGGCCGGCCAATTGAGAGAGAAGTGGTTCTTAGATCCACAAAAAGTGGATATAGATCAACTTCAAGGGAGTTCTAGAGAACTCTAGATGTGTGGGAGTGTGTGAATGGGTGTGTGTGTGTGTTTGGTCGTGACATAAGTGTCTAAGTCATATAGGTTAGGTCCTAAGAGGTTTAGGTAGGTGTATGCCTTGAACTAGGGCTGCAAATCCTAATTGCTAGGGAGAAATTGCAATTAAACTTAACCCAACTTTAATTGAATGAGTGTGAACCTATTGAGAGTGAAATGACTCAATTAGGTTGGGCTTAGGTAAATTGGACTCTCACTAAGTCCAATTGGACTTGTGTGGGTTGAGATCTGAGCTTAATTTGACTCTATGAGTCCAATTGACTTAGGTAATGGTAATTGACAATGATCTAAGTCAATTGGGTTTGGTGAGGACCTAATTAGCTCCTTACAAAGGTTTAGAGGTGGTGTACTAGTGTTTGGGTACATTAATTTTGGTTCCTATGGAGTTGGAATTGGGTCTAGGGAGCTAGAGATCCAAGATCAAGGCTTGAATCTCAAAGTAGGAACTGGAGAGCAGTTCCAGACATCCAAAAGCAGAATCAAACGACTTCTACTCAAAAATTAGAAGTCCAGACTTCAGTTCTGGATGTCCAATCCGAGTCAGGGGGAATTTTAGGTTCCATTTTGGGTATTCTGCATAAATTGGACATCTGACAAAGTGTCTGGACGTCAAATAACATAACAGAAGTGGGTTTGAGGTGTGCGGGAGTTGGCTAAGGGTTTTGAACATCCTATAACTTATCTGGACATCCAGATAAGGGTTGGAACCAGGGTTTTAGAGTTTCCTAGGGTGCTATGACCTACTCTAAGGGTAGCTAAGGCTTAGGGGAAGTCTCTAGGCTATCCTAGGGATAGGATGGACCTAAGCACTTCATATTTTACTATTTTATTCCTACTTAATAGAGTAGCATACTTTAACTCCCTTACATTATTATATCCTACATCTAATCTAAGTCTTCTACTCCAGTCTTGCTGCAGCACCCATTATTCCTGATTTAGCTTCAGATCTAGCTCCAGACCCAGCTTGTGATTAGCTTATTGCCTGCAATTGACATCAGGACTTAATCAACACATTATAGCATTATTTTATGCATAGCTAAAGTAAAGCAGTAAAGATGTAGATAGTACTTATGCTTGCATGAATTACCCTAACTTATGCTAAGTTCTAGTCTAATTTAGGTCAATTAAGACCTATGATTGTTGTGCAATCAGTGAGGGGTGAAAAGGTGGCAAGGTTTGGCACCAACTTAGGGGTGGACTAGGTTAGGTACGTAGACTTAGGGTTAGGATTGATTGGTGGAGCTAGTTTGGTGGGGTTTTAGGGTGGTAGATGCCAAGGGAGTTGGAGCCTAGCTAAGCTAAGCTAAGCTAAGGTATCTTAGCTAGTAATAGAGTATAGGAGTAGGTAATGTGAGCTAGGGTTTGAAGAGAGGAGCTGAGGAGGAGAAGTCTAGAGCTTGAACTGGAGCAAGCAACAGTTGAAGAGGGTGGCATGGAGCTACTCTAGCTAGCTTTGCTTGCTAGTTCTTTGCTAGCTGCTAAGCCAAACTAAAGTAAGCTAGCTTCTACCATAATAACCTGAGGTGTGCTCGGTCTGGTGCTCCCAGAGAGGATCAAGTTGGTTGAGGCAGCTAAGGTAGCTTAGCTCAACTGAGTTGGGCTAAGCTGAGTCCCTAAGTGCTGAACTTGAGCTTCCTAAGTTGAAATGAAGTCATCTTTAGCTGGTTAGAGTTGAGTGGAGCAGGATGTAGCTGGAACAGAGCTCGGGTGAACTCTAGTCAAGTCAGCTGAGCTGGCTAGAGCTCCCTATGAACAAATAGGAGCTGAGATGAGCTACACTCAGCTAAGTTGAGCTAGATCTGAGCTGACCTTAGCTAGGGTAAGCTAAGATGAGCTCTCTTGAGCTGCCATTCAAGTGAGATGAGCTGAGTGGAGCTAGGATGAATGACCGCATGCATTTTGCGAGTTTGAAATCAGGGTTTCAAGTAACCCATCGTCGTAGTTGCAAAACATGTGGTCAGATAAATTTATACCAAAACTCCAAGGGAGTCTCGTGTCGAACACAGGGAGGCAACGTTTACTTTAACTGAAAATCGCGCTTCATTTTGTTTGTTTTTGGTATTTCAGGGTTTTGTTTTCTTTCTGTTTTTGAAATAAGTGACAAGCAATCACAAGATAGAGATGGAATTAAATGTGATGTATTGCATTAATGTTGATTACAATAATCTACGAAAGCATAAAAAGAGAGGGAGGTGAGAGGAAATCTCCGAAATCGACTGTATGGCGAGACTACAGTGCCTAGCAGAAGCTCGGACAAAGGAGGCGAGGAGCGAGATGATGGAGATGAGATGCATGAGGATGCCGGGTAGAGGAAAGCTTCGGTGTGGCTCCATAATGGAGGTGAGAAGACGAAGATGATCTGCTATTGGAGTGGAGATGGGAGGATGGCTCCAAGGCTACCTATGAATGGGAATGGGAAGATGGATGAACATTTGGTGTGGCAGAGGTTTGCTACACTAATAGGAGACTTGGGACTTGAGAGCAAGCTCTAATGGAGCGTTGGTAGGCTTGCTAGAGCTTGGGACTAGGTGAGACTAAAGTAGGCAGAGATGGCTTGGAAGGGAGGGGGTGTAGGTCCTTTTATAGTGAAGAAGAAGAGGGAAAAATAGGCATGGGACCATTAGTGACTTCCAGGCCATCGCTGGAAGGGTTGTTATAAATAGCTCATGCCCGCTAATGCCCATAGCCTGCTTTGCTGGTGTGCGAAGAATTAGCGATGGCTGTAAGCATCGCTGCAAGTCTGGCTCATACGTCCCTGTAGGTTGGAGCCAACTGAGCACGCGCCTGCCCCATGCTCTGCTGGGGCAGCCTGTGCTGTGCCTGCTCATGCATGCAGAATGCATGGCAGCCTGTTAATGTGCGCTGGCGTGCGCACGCGCGCCTGCGCTGCTGGTGCACGTTGGCATGTGCTGCGAGCATGCTCGATTGAGAATGGGGGGATTGCGGGGATTCGAACCCATGCCACTCCCTTGAGAACCGCTACACCACTTGCTTTGCTAAGCCTTCACGTGCGTCGTAAGGAGGGACTTGCTGCTGCGTGGCGCGGCGTGCTCTTAGCCGTTGGATTTGCATCCAACGGATGAGATCACTTGATGGGCAGCCTTTGAAGGTGTGGTAGGTGGCTGTGGGCGCTCTAGATGGTGCCACGTGACACCATCTGGATCATCCACACTTAATTGCTTGCAGAGGATGCCACGGTGCTCGGATCAAGGTGATTTCTTTGTTATTGGATTGCGATCGATGCTCTGGATCTATCCGTATGGTCGGATTTTTCATCTGAAGTCCATAAGGATGTCACGTTACCTCCTGGCCATTGATCTTCCTCAGACTTCATATGATGCTACAGTTCTCCGATCTAGATGATTTGAGAGGCGTTAGACTCTGATCATGGTCTTAATCGAATCCGTACGGTCCGATCACCCATCCGAGGCCCTAAAATAAGTCTTCTTCTCTCTTGACCATAAAAAGGACCTAGTTAACCTAAAATATATACAACTACTCTAAATGCATAATGGTGCATGTTATGCAATATTTATAACATTAAATGCAAATCTAAGCCTAGGAACATGCATGAATAGGCATTTTAACCTAAATAGATGTATCTATATCATACCACCATGCCTATCTTTTGCTAGTCCCTAGTAAAATTAAACTACATGCTATGTATAATTTCAAAACTAGGATTAGATTGCTTAGGCCTAATTCAATTATTAGCAATAGAAAATTTCAACTAAGGTCCTAAACTACGAAGACTCAACAGTACTCTAGTTCCTGCCAGAATGTAGACCGCCCAAGTCCTCACCTTATTTGAAAAGGAAATATACATTTTTTCTATTCTTCTTCTTTTCTAATTTTCTTTTGTACTTTTTGGAGTTTCAGAGTTCCCAGATAACTTGTTACGGCTACCCAACCTGCCCAAGACTCGAAAAGGACTCTAAGTGCTAAGCACCTTGTGAAAATAGTGAAAGACTCACTAGACAACCGTTAAAATAGACTTCAGGCTTCTACGACCCTAGGTAACCTTGCCTAGAGGTCTATCTTTTCGATTAGTAGCTTTCTCCCTACTTTTTTTTATGGGGTCAACACAAGGGCGAACCCAGTGTATATCTCCTCGGTTTATTCTACTTCCCCGCTTCTTCCCTAACTGTTTTTGGAATTATTATGCATTTTTTTGTGAGCTGGGTTCTAAACAACTAGCCGATGAGCTGTTAGCTCTGACAACTTGCCAGCCATACTCGTGCGGTGAAGTGTGGTTTTATATTTTTTTCTCATTTTTCTATTTTTTTCCTTTTTTTTTCTTTTATTTTTTCTGTTCTCTTTTTTTTATAAGTAGGTGGCTTTCCTGAACTAAGATTTACCTAAAGGAAGTACAACGAAAATGGTCTTGTGGCTGGGATCTGGATAATCGGCTGATAAGTTGTTACCACCAACAACTTGCCAGCCATACCACCATAGATAGTTCATTAGCTACCCAATTTCCGAAGAAACTGTCAAAAAGTGAGTCAGTGCAAAGAAAGTGTGTAGATGCTTAGGCTTAAAGTTCCCCCAAATCAGAGGGCGGGTTGATAAGTCGCATACTTATCATCCCAATTTATTTACCAACTAAAAATGAATTTTAATTGGCAAGGATTCAAGACTAAGTCCACATTCAAGTGGACACCTGGGCTAATTAAGACTGAAGACCTGAAGATTCTAAATGTTTAGTTCCTCTCGTATCATTTCCTAAAGTTAATAACTTCAAAATTCCTAAGTTCTCTTTTCCAAATTTCTTTCTTTTTTTTATCTTTTTCAAATCTTCAAAATTTTTTTTATAACCAAATATCAGGAAATTACTGTTACAGCTGACAAAAAGGTTATAAAATATGTCCACGCCCCCATGCTTAGCTATTGCAATGTCCACATTGTGAAAAATGAAAGCATGTAGGAGAGTAAAAGCGAAAGAATAGCACCTAGTTTCCGTGAGACTCTGGTCAGCTTGGAATAGTATTTACATGTGTTGAGTTTAGCACCTTCTGCTAGGCGAGGTCCTCAATAAAAAAAACTAAACATTATGGCCACAACAACATAGTTTCCAGGCCCCCAGGTATAGGTCCCAGAGAGTGAAAATGGGCTTGCCAAAGAGATGAACAATGAAAGTGGCAAGCTGGTGGTGTAGGGAGAGCCCAAATGGTCTCCAATAGGAGTTTTGTTGATTTATTACAGAGGAAGTGTGGTTGGGTATAAAATTTGTGCAATGGTTGGGTGAAAAAGGACGATAAGGGTTTTGTGATGTGCTGGGGATTTGTGGGTATTCTAGAATACCAAATGTTTGAAGAGTTCTTCCCCAATGTTCAATTTCATCCTCACACTCTGGGTTCTTAAACCAAACCTCCTGATCCTCAGAATTCCCACCCACAAGTTGGACCTCAAACTCTAAGCATTCAGGATAAGGAAGTTGTTGGGTTTTATCTTGGTCATGTGAATCATCCAACAAATTTTTGATTTCATGTATATCTTCCTTATTCTGCATTGCTATAATTGGTCGAATTTTTGTTCTGTCCTCATTTATTTCCATGACCGTGTGATCTTCTTCTCGAGTTTGGGTTGAGTTGGCCATTAAAAGGTTGTCTAAGGAATGTATGGCCATTACTTCCTCTATTCTACCAAGCTCCTCCATCAAATCACACTTAATTTTATTCTTCTTTGTGACCTCAAAAATATTTAATCAATTTATCTTATCCCTTGTGGCCATTTCTATATTTCCTGATTCACAATCAATCCTTGCCTTGGCAGTAGACAGGAAAGGTCTTCCCAAAATAATTGTGCTGTGGTTGAGCTATTTTGGGGTTTCCATGTCCAGGACCATAAAATCAGCATGGTAATGCAAATCATTAACCTTGACTAAAACATTCTCCAAAATACCCCTTGGTTTGTAATGGATCTATCGGCTAACTGCAAGTTTATGTTAATGCATTTTAGGTAGCCTAGACCCAATTTCATGTGTAGTGAGGTGGGGATCACATTAT
This sequence comes from Thalassia testudinum, assembly GCA_037157565.1. NCBI lineage: Eukaryota > Viridiplantae > Streptophyta > Magnoliopsida > Alismatales > Hydrocharitaceae > Thalassia > Thalassia testudinum. Next base: position 127,910,101 of record JAZHRO010000031.1, read on the forward strand.
TGGAAGCACCCAAGTCGAGGAGGGCCCAATCAGAAGTAATGCTACCTATTGTGCAGGAAATCAGCGGGGCTCCCAGGTCTTGCTTCTTAGGAGGTAGCTTGTTTAGTATCCATGTGCTTGTGTTATTGGACAAAACTACTCTCCTATTGATTTCTGTTTTTTCCTTATGCCTTTCTTTATATGCATTCAGTAAACCTAGGGCATAGGTGGGGATTGATCCGATAGCCCACGAGGAGTAAATGATTGTCAATTTGAAAGCCTAAAGTAAGGACGTCCCTTCCTCCAATTTCTATTTGCCCATACAACAACATACTGCCGAATCAGACTCTGAAGCTTTGCTGATCACATTGTTAGTTGGGAGTTTGGAATTCTTGTCATGGGGCCTAATGGGGTTGACATGGGGTTGGGTAGGTCCCTTGTGTCTACTACCACTCCTCAAGGTGATGGTGTTTGCCATGGCAAAATGCTATTGGTTAGTGCCTTGGGGAGGGTTGGGCAAAATAGGAGGCTCCCGATTGATTATGGTAGGAACTTGGTACGCTCCAGGAGGGGCTGGGGTAGCCTAATAGATAGCATGAGCTTTAGCATGCGACTCCCCATCATTAAGGCCCAGCACCTCGGTTCTGAACATTCCTTGGGCTTGGTACAGATTGTGATGGTGGAGATTTGAGCTGTTGGTTGTTTGTACTAAGTCCGGATTTCAAGGTGTCCAGCGAAGTTTTCGTCTATTACATAAGCTGGAGCATTGACCCTTGCATTTCTACCATTTTCAGGTTCAAGTCAGCCTGCTCAGCAGGTTGTTGAGCATTCCACATGGGCTAATTAACCTGATTTAGGGGCAACTGAGTATATACATGACCCTGGCCCATTGGTTTTTGCGGTACAAAGTTGTTGCGTCGATATTGGGCCTGCTTCCTCTGATCTTTCCAAGAGAAGTTAGGATGATTTTTCCGACTAGAATTGTAGTGTTGAACGTCAAGTTGCTACGCTAATGTGTTTGGTTTTGAAAAACCTGTTGTCGTAGTATGAAAGCGAAGAACTCATGTTCAACAAATAAAATTTATACTGGAATGGAAATCCCAGGTTGAACATAGGGTGGCGGACATTTGATTTAAAAAAATTCACGTTTGATTTATTTGTTGCGAAGTAATTCAATTGATTAGAACATCTAACTATTTACAATAAATGGAAGAGAGAGAATATTACAAATAAAAATCAAAAAGAGATGTAGAATGCACATGGAATTCATTATCAAAAGGATTGTTCATTACACTAAATATCACGAAGAGAAAGTGGGAAAATGATTACACTAGAAAGCAGTAAATCTACTCTAGAAAGCAGTAAATCTATTTTAGAAAGCAGTAAAAAGAATGGGGAGAGGGATATCCTCCTCGACGGTCGCTTGGAGGATGAGTCGGACGGGACGATGCCTAGACGAAGGAGGACGAAGCAGGACGAAGGAGGGCGAAGCAGGAAGAATGGGAATGGGGCAGCACGTCATCGTCATCGCGGGATCCGCTTCCGAAAGGGGGATGAAAAATTGACTTTATCTCGCGAGAAGCATCCTAGGTGTGGGACAAGCTTCTCTTGAGCTTTGGTGAGGGAGTGAAGGAAGGGATGAGAATTTTTTATGGAGGGGGTGACCTTTTATAGTTGCAATGAGTGGGGGCTATTTGGTCATTACAACTCTTAAAACATTAATTCAGACCTTTAGTGGCGGATAAAACCATTGCTAAAGGTTTGAACATGGGCGTAGTGGGTGGCGCATTCGCGTCCGCTCGCTTGCTCGCACGTGTAACATGCGTACACATCTAGCCGCTCTCAGCCGTCCGATCGCGAGATCGGACGGCTTAGAACGTGCTACACCTGTCTCTTTTGCACGCCCGCCCAAGTGCGATTCCTCGGCACGCGCGGGCATGCAATAGCGCGTGGGGCGGATTGGGCGTGTGCAACCGTTCGATCGTGATATAGTGGTCAATCGCACCCGCTCCCCCACATCGCAAGCCCACTTCTCACGTTTCGAACGCACGCCGGCACCTCGCGATAAGGCACTTGCCCGCTGCGCTGTGGAGGAGAGTTGGTCGTGGAGATGATTTTAGCGGCGCGAGCTCATGGCTGTTGGATCAAGATCCAACGACCCAGATCGCACGTTGGATTCTCTTTGGAGTGGCAGCGGCAGACCTGAGGGCCAATTGGATGGCTGAGATGGCGCCATGTGGTGCCATCTTGGCCATCCATCTTCTAGATGATGTAGATGGTGCCACGAGTGTCGGATTGAGTCGATTTTCACGCTGTTAGGTTGCGATTGTCGATCTGAATCCATCCATGTGGTCAGATTTGTCGTTTGAAGTGCAGATTCACACCATCTTGGCCCTTGATCTTCTAGGGTTCCCCGATCACTATCTGATGCTACAGATGTCTAATTAGGGCGATCTTGGAGTCGTTGAACTCCAATCGTCGTCCTGATCACATCTGTATGGTTGGATCTTTAATCCGAGGCCTCAATAAAAAGTTTGCCCTATCCATGAACATAAAAGGAGACAATTAACCTCCGTTTTATTCAAACTACTCTAAATGCAAGATGATGCATGTTATGCAATATTTATAGTATGCAATGCAATCCTATCCTTAAGAACATGCATAGATAGACATCTTAAGTAGTGTAAACGTGTTTACATCATACCCCCATTCCTATCTTTTGCTAGTCCCTAGCAAAAACTATATGCTATTTATAAAAGAATCAGGTTGGATTATTTGGGCTTGAGTTATTTTCAATCATTAAGAAAATGGCTACTTAGGATTTGAACTTTCAAAGACACAACAGTGCCCAAGTATCTGCCAAAATGCAGATCACCTCAAGCCCTCGCCTTATTGAAAGAAAATTTTATTTTTCTCTTTTTCCTCTTTTCTAATTTTTTTGGATTTTCAAGTTTTAGGGTTTAAGAGTGGCTTTCAACGGCCATTCAAGTCACCCTAGATTTGATGAGAACCCTAAGTTCTAAGCATCTTATTGTGAATGTGATAGACTCATTGACCGGTAGTTAAAACGGACTTCGGATTTCTATGCCTCTAGGTGACCTAAAAAAATTCTACCTAAAGGTGTATCTTTACAACCGGTAGCTTTCTCCCTACTTTTATTTTTTTACGGGGTCAACACAAGGGTGAATCCAATGTATGTCTCCCCAGTTTATTCTACTTCTCCGCTTCTTCCTAAGTGTTTTGGTATTTTTTTAGTGCATTTATTGAGCTGGGTTCTGGACAATCGGTTGATGAGCTGTTACCACCAACAACTTGCCAGCTATACTCGTGCGGCGAAGTGTGATTTATTTCTTTTTTTCTTTTCTCCTTTTCTTTTTGATTTTTTTTTTAAGTAGGTGGATTCCCTAGTCTATGATTTACATAAAAGCAGCAAAAAGAGAAAGGTCCAGTGATTGGGCTCTGGACAACCTACCTATGGGCTGTTACCCACGATAACTTGCCAGCCATATTACCGTAGAAGGTTCATTAGCTACCCAATTTCCATTAGAATCGTCGAACAACGAGTCAGTGACAAGATAGTGTGTAGATGCTTAAAACTCAAAATTCCCTCAAATCAGAGGGTGGGTTGATAAGTCGTGTACTTATCACCCAAACTTATTTACTCCCATTAAAATAGAATTTAGGTTGGCGAGGACTTGAAAAACAAATCCACATTTTAGTGGATGCACGGGTTGATTAAGTCCAAAGACCTGAAGGGTCGTTGTGTTCAAATCATAATGTAGTATTTCCTAAGATTGAAAATTTTCTTAAACCCAAGATCTCTTCCCTAATTCCAAATTTTTTTTTTAATAAAAGAAAATAAAACAAATCTACGGAGCTGAGGAATAAATTTAGAAATGAATATCCACCCCCCCATGCCTATCTAATGCAATGTCCTCATTGTATTAAAAAGACATAAAACAGAGTGGAATAGCATAGAAAGCACCTAAATTGCGTGAATGTCAGGTCCGCTCCGAGATGAAAACTAAAAAGAACTGCATACATGCTGAATTTAGTGCCTTCAGCTAGACACACCATACAAAGAAGAGAAATAAAGAATTCACAAGTGTAGGTCAGAATCAGAATAAATGGAAGAAACCTCTAACCTGTCAGTAGAGGTCCACAGATGTGGACCAAATTGTTGTGCAGACCCATACCCCATAATCAAGAATATCTCAGGTTCTGGATAAAAATTACCTAAAACCTAAAATCAGTATGCAAGCGGGGTCGGGCTTGCGATTTATGAGGATGCAACCTAAGACCAAAAAGTCGGGTTACAGAGAATTCAAGCTCAAAAAGATAATCATTGAATGTATACTTAGGTTGGACATCCTCATAACAGATGTCGTAAGGGTCATGGTTTGGTGGTTTCAATTTAATAGGAACCCTTTGACATAGTCTTCTACTTCCTCCGGGGTTAGCTTCCCAAATCAGAACTTCCCAGCTTCTATCCTCCTCATTCAGAATGTTAAATTCCAGCACCTCTTGCAACCCATCTGAAATTTCGAAGTCTAAAAGATGTGGCTGAATCAGAATTGACTTGGGTCTAATTATCTCAGAAACAGAATCATCGATAAGCTCAATGGGGTGTAACTGAAAATCAGGGCATTTGATTGATCCTCCAAAAAATGCGATTCTGAATCCACAATGTGAGCCTTAATAAAATATGTTTCCTCAGTTATCAGGCTATCTAATGATCTTTCAGATTCCTCAGGCCCAATTGTCTCACAAAAATCGTGTTCAATAAACTCGCGTGAGACTTCGCAAATCGAATCTTCACCGTCAGAATCAAAGAAATCAAAATCTGTATTAATGTATGTCTCAAAATCATCTGTCACTTTTTGATCCATGGAGACATACGTTTCCTCGTACCTCAGCTCAAGGATCTCAGGTGAAGAAATCAAATCTTCCTTAATGGTTGCTCTAATTCAATCCGGTTAGCCTCGTAACACGTGTCCCCCCAACAGGTGCCTGAACGGGTTCTGAAATTGGCTTTCCTGAAGGGACTTCATCCTGGGAATCGTCCCATGACTTAACTAAAGCAACCACAAATCTCATCCTCAATTTCACTAACTTCCTAAGTAAAAACTCACCCAGGTTCTTATCCTTAACATCCTGAAGCCAATCCAACAAATATATATTCAAATCACCAATCATTTTAATCAAAGGCTCCGATCTCTCAATGCAAGGTGTTGACGCGGCTAGATCGTGTTTTAACAATTAATGCATTGTAATATAGGTGAACTTTCCGCGAAAACAAATAAAGATTTATAACTCAAAAATTGGAGTATCTGAGGTCGAACATAGGGAGTAATCTAAGTACTTTCAAAACTTGAGAACACAACTTTTTAAATGAAAATAAATGACTAGTTCAATGAGAGTGATATAAAGAGAAATTGCTTAAAGGGAACAAAATGGACGTCTGATACAATATCAGACGTCTCAAAATAGAGCTCCTTCTCTTCCCTTCCATTTCTGGTTCTGTTTCTCTTCTTTATTTCTTTTCTTCCTGCTACCAAGGTCTGGCTTTATTCTCTCTTTTCTTCTCCTTTCCTTCTTGAATCTTCGTCTGCCCCATGTCTTCTTCTTCTTCAATTCTGTTCTTCTTCTCTACCTTGCCCTTGTTTCTCCTCTGCAGAGCCTCCTTCCTTCTTTCTTCTGTTTCCCCTTGGCCTTTCTTCTTCTTTTCTGCCTTGCCCTTCTTCCTTGGCAGAGCCTCCTTCCTTCTTTCTTCCTCTGCTTGCAGTGGCTAAGTCCCTGCATCCTACACACAACTACGCACAGCAAAACCTAACCCTCTACCCGCACGTCTCTCTCTGTCTATGTGTAAACCACTCTCAGCACACTCTCCCCAGAGCCAGGTAAACGGGTCAGATCGCGTGCCTGAGACCAGGCGCACCGGCGTGAGGGTGGTGCGCAAGGTGTGCTCAGGACAGGGTCAGGTCGGGTCATGCCAGATCTGCGTGGTGAACTCACAGACGAGGAGCAATGGTAAGGTGAGGGACCTCACCCCAAGTGCGTTCGAAGGCAACCGGCTGATATGATAAAATCAATATAAAGGATATGAGCACATCGTGAATTACCGATGTGGGACTAAAGCCCACTGCTTTTCCTTGCACACCCGCAGCAGACCGCGCCTTCAATTCCCTCAACTGCAGGCTCTGTTGGCTTTCCTTGCTGGGTCAGCTACCTTGGCACGACCTTCCCAAATTCGCAGCACCTGGAATCTTGCGGTCCTGAGGCTTGGAGCGAGTGTGGAGCTTCCTCAAGTTGCCGTTAATGGCGGCTAGAGCTTGAGATCTATTTGACACAAAAATTGCCTCGCGGCCTAATCAGATCACTGAGGGACCTTCACTGTGTCATGGCAAAGGTGAGGAGCTATGTGACAGGCCGCAGGGTGGCCTAGGCGTGAGTGCCTAGGTCGCCCTATGGCCAAATGGGTGGGTGTGTTCAGGGGGTCGTTGTGGTGGTGTAGCGGGACTGTGGATGAGTGGAGGGTACGCAGTGAGGTGAGGTGGAGGTTATAAGATGGTTGGCGAGATGTGTGGGGCTGCGGAGCGACGGGAGCGTCTCGCTGGAGGGTGGCCGAAGATGAGGAAGGTGGCGGTGGATAGGGACGGTTGAGGGTCGATTGTGTGAAATAAAGTGAGGAAATGAAAGAGCGGAAGATGTGGAACTTATCTGGACTGTTGGGAGAGAAAGGGGGTAGCGGAATCAGACGGCTTATTTGTGCCATCGTCAGAGAAGATAACCCTGAGGGAGATATTGGCGACAAGGAGGAGGTCGGGGAAGCGTGTGCTTGGTGCGGCGTGACGCGGGAAGATGAGGCGAAGTAGACTCTACTGCTGGTATGGCAGCAGAGAGACGAGAAGGAGGAGAGGTAATCTCCGGAGCTTGCGGGTTTCTTGGCCGGAGAGAGAAGAGAAGAATTTTGGAGGATTCTACCGCCAAGACAAGTCTGAGAGATTTCACAGAGGGTCGGAGGTCTTTTTATAGGTGCTGGCCGAGCTTCTTGTGCATGGTGGGCAAGCTTTTAGCCACCGTTGTCTCGCCGAAGAAGGAAGGTGGTTGGGATCCAAATCTTTCGTTCATTCGCATGAGAGATTGGATAGGAATCAGAGATAATGATCGGGCTTAGATGGAAGGGGATTCCTCAGAGAATCTCCCTTCCAATTTTGGGAGGAGATCTCTGAGGGATCTGAGAGTATCCCGTCTGTCTTCTTCGCCGGAGAAGGATTCCTCCCCAATAATGGCGGAGGGACCTGATTATAAGATTGGTGAGAAAGCTAGGGGGGTTTATGTGATGGTTTCAAAAGATAAGGATAAAAATGTAAATGGGTGTACTAAATTGCAAAGTAGGTCAAGATGACTTCCCCTTAGGTCCAAATTTTGGTAAAAACCTAATTTGGACAAAAGGAATCCAATGATGAAGTTGGATTTTAGGTTTGACCACGTTTGACTAGGCATTTTTGTGTAAAAACCCAAATTAGGTCAATTGATGAGCTAGGATCCTATTCTAGGTAAAACTAGCTTCCAAAGACCAGATTGATTGTTCTAAACCATAGGGGATATTTTTCCATGATTTTTAGAGGGTTTACTTGACTTTTATCTTGGCCGAAACATTGTTGAATTAAGCGGGTCTATTTTAGGGTTACAAGATGTCATTTAATTCCTGGATTGCACATGAACCCATTTCTGATTAAATGAACCCACTTTTTATCTCATTTAGACCATTTGACATATGTTTCTCCGCTGAGAAATCCCGTTTATGTACTGTAATGGTAAAATTGCAGCTTTAACCTTTATTTCATGTTTTCTTCTCAGAACACTTATTCCTTCAATTAGGCCCTCTTCTAGGTTATGTAGGAGCTTTTATTCTTTTTATTAGGTTAAAATTGGCTAGTTATGGCTCATGATGAGGCTCTCATCATTCCCCAATGCCTAGCTTTTGCTAGTCCCTTAGCAAAATCTCAAGGTTTTAACTTCTGTTCTAGACCCTGTCTGTCATCAATTATGATAAGTGCTTCTTTTGTGATTAGGTCAGAATGCCGATAATAGGCCTAGAGGTACTTAAGTACCAACCAAAATGCAGACCTGACCCGCTTTAGCCTCAGTCCTCCGCAAAGGTTTTTAAGGCCCACAGAAACTAACCTAGGGTTTGTTGGACTCCACGGTTAAAGCACCCGTGCTTGAGACATTTTTATCCTAGGTTCAGTTTGCAGTGCATTTTTGTAAGAGAAAAATAGAATATTTATTTGTTTGGAGAGCTTTTCTCTCTCTTTTCTTTTTATTTCTAGCTTCGGATTAGCTTCTCAACACGGTCTGTATCGGAGTCCTCATCTCCATCATCAATCCTCAAGGGTCCCTGGCTATCGAGATTTTGAGATAATCCGCCCATGGCAACCCCCAGAACCCTAGCTTTCGAGATTTCGAGATAATCCCGTCCATGGCGTTCCGTGGCCGAATTCAGACCCTGGCGACCGACATTTCATGATAATGCCGCCCATGGTATCTGAATTAGTAGAGTGCTTACATGCCCCCAGTAGGATATTTGAATATCCTAAGAGATAAGCACCGAGGAGACGATATGTTGTTACGCATCTTCGAGGGGAATTTCCCGCCTCTCCACGTCGGGAACTCGTCCAAATCAACTTGTGTTGATCGGCCGCTCCTAATCTAGGTGACTTTTGCAGAACATTAAACGCTTTTGCGAGATTTGGATATTTATGCACACTGAACCAGACTGTGTGTGAATTTGGGGTGCTTAGGTTACCGAATCCCGCAAATCAGAGGTCACTTAACGAGGCCAAATACTTCTTAAGCCTTAGACCTAATACATAAGCTTCGTATTTTCCCCAACCTCTTGAGGATTATCCAGATTTTAGCGGATATGTTAATTTTTAAGCTAAAGAATCTAGCGCAAGAGGCCTAAGACCAGCATTCCCGCTAATCTCTTGTTATGTCACCTTAGCACTTTTTTTTTCTTCTTTTATTGATCTGGTCTAGAACTTCTGTTAATCTCTTAATCTTTTACTAATGACTATTTCTTTTTCTTTTTCATTTTATGCTCCTTTTTTGTCATTTTACTCTTTTCCTCCTCTCATTTTGTATGACCCTGAATTATTTCTCCCCTCCTTCAAGTCTTTTTTTTTTTTGAATTGAAACCCTTTCTTGATAGGAATTTTCCTGACATTTTGCACTTTCATACCCCCCCATGCCTAGGATTTGCAATGTCCCCATTGTAATTAGGTGGGTTCGATTTCAGCTTAGTTCATGCATTAGGACAGGTGTGTGGTGAGTGAACGGGTCGAAGTGACTTGTTGTGAACGATTTCTAATCTCTGGTAGGGGTACCTGAGGTGAAGTCAACTGTTCTAATGGATGAACCCTAAAGTACAATATGAATTCCACGTAGAAATGTCAGAAAAGGTTTCAGGTTTTTCAAAGAATGACGGGTTGCCTCCTGTTAAGCGTTGAGTTTTATGCCATCGGCTGGACGCAATGAGCTTAAGGGGAATGGAGGGTAAAGGATGACTTAGCCAAATTTGTATCGGTCATGTCAATGAACGATTTGAGTCTCTGACTGTTCACAACAAAGGGTTCAGAATCGTGGCTGAGTGGGCTAATTTCAATGGCTCCATTTCCAAAGATTTGTCGGACTAGGTAGGGTCTGACCCACTTAGATCGTAGCTTTCCTAGGAATAACTTGAGTCGGGCATCAAAGAGTAAATCCTTTTGACCAGGATGAAAGATCTTTCTAGAAATGTGTTTGTCATGAAAAGCTTTAACCCGTTCATTGTAAATTCACGAGTTCTCATACGCATCGTGGCGTAATTCATCGATCTCGCTTATTTGAAGTCTTCTGTGGGTTCCATCCTTAGAAAGATCTAAATTACAATTTCGTACTGCCCAATAGGATTTATGCTCCAATTCGACAGGGAGGTGACATACCTTCCCGTACACTAGTTTGAAGGGAGACATTGCTAATTGGGTCTTGTGGGTGGTCCTATAGGCCCACAATGCTTCTGGAAGCCGAGAAGACCAATCTTTTATGTCTGGTCAAACAGTAGCCTGAAGGATTTTCTTGATCTCTTGGTTTGATAGCTCAGCTACACCATTAGTTTGTGGGTGGTAAGGAGTAGAGATTCGGTGTGACACCCCATATTTGGTCATCAGTGACCTGAACTGAGCGTTTGTGAAATGGGTTCCTCCGTCGGAAATTATTGCTTGTGGAATCCTGAACCTTGAGAAAATGTTTTGATGAATGAATTTGATAACAACTTTATGATTGTTGGTTCGGGTCGGAATGGCTTCTATCCACTTGGACACGTAGTCAACTGCAAGTAAGATGTATTCGAAGCCATCGGAGATCGAGAAGGGTCCCATAAAATCAATCCCCCAGATATCAAAAATTTCGCATACCAAGATCGGCTGTAGAGGCATCATGTCTCGATGGCTCATGTTGCCCAAAGTCTGGCAACGGGAATATGCCTTACAGTGATCGTATGCATCCTTGAAAATTGTGGGCCAGTAAAAGCCACACTGGAGGACTTTTGATGCGATTTTATGTCCTGAGAAATGTCCATCGCATGCCTGGTCATTGCAAAATGAGAGTATGTCTTTGATTTCCACTTCCGCGACACACCGTCGAATTATCTGATCAGCACCAATGCGGAATAGATACGGGTCTTAACATAGGTAATACTTGGCATCGGAACGCAATTTGTCCTTCTTGGCCTTCGGCCAATCAGACGGAATCAGATGTGATGCCAGGTAATTTACTATATCTGCAAACCATGGAAGACCTGTACTGATAGTCAGGGGGTGCTCATCAGGAAAATGTTCTGTGATGGGTCCGAAAGGGTCAGTTATTTCAGAAGGAAGATGGGACAAGTGATCAGGTACCACATTTTGCTTTCCCACTTTGTCGTGAATCTCAAGGTCAAATTCTTGCAACAACAAGATCCATCGGATTAATCGAGGTTTCACGTCCTTCTTTACAAGGAGATGCCTCACAGCTGTGTGATCCGAGTATATGATAACACGGGAACCCAGAAGGTATGATCTGAATTTTTCTAGGGCAAATACTACAGCTAGCAGCTCTTTCTCAGTAACCGTATAGTTACGCTGAGCCTCGTCCAGTGTTTTGCTGGCGTAGTAAATGACCACAGGTTTCCCATCAATTTTCTGCCACAAAACCGCTCCTACAGTGAAGTCAGATGCATCGCACATGATCTCAAAGGGTTGAGACCAATCAGGGGACATAGGATCGGGGCTTGGTTGACTCGGTCATGTAGGATCTCAAATGCTTGAGTGCATTCCTTGGAAATTTCGAAAGGCACATCCTTGGAGAGAAGAGTGGTCAGGGGGCGTGCAATTTTTGAAAAATCAGGGATAAATCGGCAGTAAAAACCGACGTGCCCCAAAAAAGATCGGATGTCCTTAATCGATCTAGGCATAGGGAGCTTGGAAATCAGGTTAACCTTAGCTCAATCCACCTGGATGCCTTTCTCCGAGATTAAATGTCCCAGAACAATTCCCTTAGGCACCATAAAATGGCTCTTTTCCCAGGAAAGAACCAAATTCACATCGATGCATCGCCTGAGTATTTGGACCAAGTGCTGGAGGCAATCATCAAATGATGCTCCAAAAATTGAAAAGTCATCCATGAAGACTTCCAAATAGTCACCTATCATATCTGAGAATATGGCAAGCATGCACCGTTGAAAAGTTGCAGGTGCATTGCAGAGACCGAAAGGCATCCTTCGAAACGCGTACGTTCCGAAGGGGCAGGTGAATGCGCTCTTTCCTTGGTCCTTAGGATGGATTGCCACCTGGTTGTAACCGGAGTACCCGTCAAGAAAGCAGAAGAACCTATTTCTTGCTAGTTTCTCGAGGATCTGATCAATGAACGGTAGTGGGAAATGATCCTTCTCCATGGAGGAGTTGAGTCTTCTGTAATCAATGCAGACTCTCCACAAGTAAGCTATTTGGGTAGGAATGACTTCTCCAGTTTCAGTCGTGATGATGGTAAGTCCTGCCTTTTTAGGCACCACCTGTATTGGACTCACCCAACGACTGTCGGAGATCGGGTAGATGATCCCTGCATCTAACCACTTAATGATCTCCTTTTTCACGACCTCCTGTAGGTTAGGATTTAAGCATCTTTACATTTCTCGTGAAGGTCATGCACCTTCTTCTGTGTAGATTCGATGTGTGTAGTATGAAGGGCTTATGGCAATCAAATCATCGAAAGTCCATCAATGGCTCTACGATGTTACTGGAGAACAGAAATCAAGCGGATTTCCTGGTAAGGTGTGAGTCGGGAGTTGATAATCATAGGAAACGTCTGATTGGAATCCAAAAAGACGTACTTCAGATTCTCAGGAAGGGGCTTGAGTTCCATGACAGGATTGTCAGCAGTAGCGGGTGGTTCGGGGTTTGTATCAGGAATAAGGGTCTGAGTCATAGGTGTGCCTAGATCATGTTCGCACTCCTCTGTTGGCAGGTTTTGATTTTCTAGTGGTTGATCAAGGATAATCAGGTTCTCCTCTGTATGAAATTCATCAACCACGGTTCTGCTATCACATATTTGCTCTATAACCCTGCAATTAATCCCTTGTTGGGCCTTAAAAATGTCAATCTTAAGGGTTTGATTCCCAAATTTTAATTCTATCTGGCCCTCTTTGCAGTTTATGTTGGCCCTCGCAGTGGCCAAAAAGGGTCGCCCTAATATGATTGGTGTGTCCCTTAGGTTCTCAGGTGCATCCATGTCCAGTACTATGAAGTCCACCGGGAAGTAGAAATCCTGCACCCTAACAATGACATCCTCGAGTATTCCTTTAGGTGAGTTGATGGATCGATCGGCTAACTGCAACATCACCTCAGTTGGTTTAAGTTCGGACTCTTCAAGGTGGTCAAGGAGGGATGTAGGTATTAGATTTATGGAGGCACCTAGATCTAGTAAGGCTCTATCAAATTGGCTTTCACCAATTTTACAAGAAATTAGGGGAGTTCTAGGGTCTTTAGCCTTGGGTGGGAATTTACTCAAGATGACAGAGCTGGCTTGCTCTGACAGTACGATCGGATTCCCATCCTTGGTTCTCGGCTTACGTTTAGGTGTACATACGTCTTTCAAGAATCTTGCGTAAGCCGGTACGTGGCGAATTGCATCCATTAAGGGGATGTTCATCTGGACTTGTTCAAAGAGCTTGACTAGATCCTCCTCGGCAGCCACGGGTTTGGTTATCCTTTTTCCTTTGGTCAAGGCCTCAAGAAATGGGATCCTAGTTGGTTCCTCTAGAATAGGTCCAGGTTCTTTATCTGGGACAGTGGTATCTTGGATAACTATCCTAGGGTTTTGGCTACTACCAGGCTTGGAGTGGTTTGGATAATGTGGATCTTGGGTTGTTTTACCACTACGTGTTGTTACAGAGTTTAATCCGGCCTGATTTTAATTTGGGTTTGGTAAGAGGGGTGGCTGCTGCTGAAATCCTGCATAAGATGTCGAAGCTTCCATCCCGTCTGGTGATGGAGTAGCAGGGGCCTGATAAATCAAATGTGCGTGGCCTGAATTTGGATTGATAACGTGCCTCTGGGTCGGCACATTATTTGGGTTATGCAGAGGTTGCGAAGGAAGGGTGCCAGGTTGGCGGGAATTTGCAACCTAGGCCAGTTGGTTGCGAACCTCTATGATCTCATCCTTGTGCTATGTTTGAATTGCTGCATTTGTCTTTTGAATGTTAGCCAGTGCTTGAAGGATAAGAGTCATTTGATCCTAGTTTGGCCTAGATTGGTAGGTGGGATTGGGCCGAGGAGGCTGATATGGACGAGGGGCTTGTGGACGGGGTTGATATAGTGGTCTTTGAGTCTGAGAATTTCCCGTCCACTGAAAGTTAGGATGATTTCACCATCCAGGGTTGTAGGTATTGGAGAATGGGTCATTCTGGATGGCATTGAGGTCCTCGCAGTTCTGAGGAACCTCAGGAAAGTTAGAATACAAGGGTTCAGAGTTCCCCCAACTCAAGTAGAATGGATCGGAGGTCACTCTAGTCCGAGAGGCAGATAGGGGTGGATATGGGTCCATCCCCTTAGCAGATTGGTGGTAGATGTTTTGCACAGTTTCCCTTGCCAGAGGTGGTCGTGCAAAAGAGTTTTGCACAGAGGTGGCTTGCTGCAAATGCCGGGTTAGCTCGTCCACCTTCTTTTCTATGATAGAAACCTTGTCAAACCCACTAGCCATCAGTTCCAAGTCGACGGAAGCGGACAGGTCCTGCATCTCATGTGCCCCTCTCAGATTCGTCGATGTGCGGGCATTCATCCTGTCGAATAGGCCCGTGGAGTTATTATTTATGGAGTTCTCGCACATGTTTTCAAGAATCTCCCACACCGTGCCCTCATGTTGACCCATGATGTTTCCTCCGCACATTGCATTGACGAATAATTGAATGTCTTCACGGAGTCCCTGGTAGAAAGACAGGACTTGTTCCCATTTAGGAACTCCATGATTGGGGCATTTTCGCATGAGATCTAAGAATCGGTCCCATGCTTCATGAAGAAGTTCTCCCAGTTGTTGAGTGAAATGAGTGATCTGGTGACGCAAAGCATTCGTCCGGCCAACGGGGAAGAATTTTTTCAAAAATTCAGACTGAAGTTCCTCCCATGTGTTGATCAGACGGGTCTGAGTTTGATACCAATGGGTGGCCTTGTCCAAGAGGGAGAACGAAAACATTTTCATGAGTAGGATATCCCGATTTTGTGGATCTAACCCGAAGGTCTGGGCCAGATGCTTGAGTTGTTTAATGTGTTGGAATGGATCCTCAAAGTTAAGTTCATGAAATTTTGGTATGGCATGAATCATATTGGGCTTCAGTTCAGAATCAGGACCTCCAATCGGGATTCGGACTCGAGGTTCGATCGCCACTGCAGCGGGATTATAGTGATCTCGTATCATAGGTCGCTGCGGTGGGTTTACAAAGTTTTGAAAGAGATCATTCAGGAGTTGAAGTTCATGCTCAAGGTTGTTCTCCTCTTCAATGGGTTGTTCCATGATGGGAGAGGAAGGAGAACTTGGTTCTGAATCAGATGAAAGATTTATGTGGTGGGGTTGCTGCACAAATGAGGGCGTCAAGGCTTGGCGTCGACGAGAGTGAATTTCTAAAGGAGGTCTTAAGGGTGGCCTTAAGGACCTCCTACCGAACATGCACCGAAGGATGTGATGGGATTAGAAGGTGCTGGACCCAATCGAGACACCTAAAAATTGTTGGGTGACTATAGAGGTTCGGGGCAGATGATACCCCTTAGTCAGAAAGGTCGTCTACCTGAGAAGTACCTGGGCAGCCAGAGAGGGAGAGTGCCGCAAAGACCCCTACACGGTAGAGCATCCCCACGAGTTATAGGGTTTCCCCCACCCGACCTCTCTTGTCACTGCGGTTCCAGGTAGACCAGAATGGGGACCTTGACCTCTTAAGTCTACCTTTTTTTACTTTAAGATCAAGGTGCTTAAGGTTCCACTTGAACTTTTAGGTCTTTTGAGTGAAAAAGCGACCTAATTTTAAGGTTGGTTGACCCAAGGGATCAACTTCACCTCTTGTTCCTTTAAGAGCTTTTGGGTCTTTTCTTTTAAGGTTCAAATGGATTTAAAAGCCTGATTTGCTTCGGGTTTCTCTTGTATATATCTTTTCAAATAAGGTTTAGGCACACCACTTTTGGAAAAACCTTTTTTTTCTTTTTTAAGAGAAGATGCGTCTCTAAAAACCCTAGCTTTTCTATCCATAAGTTGGCTCTAGTTGGTCAAATTTAGTTGCCTCAAAATTTAGTATCTAGGGCTCAATCAAGAAAGTTTTAGCCCTAGTTATCATAGTTGGATGAGCAGTTAAAAATGTGTTGAAATGAAAATCATGCAACTTTGATGAATTACTAAGTATGAAACAAGTAGCCCTAAGTTGATTCTTCTTTTGTTCCTTTTAATCTTTGAGGGAGTTAAGAGAGAGGGCTAATGAAAATTACCTATTCCTTGGAGTGTCTGTTGTGCAGCTGCTCTTCTTTTCTCTGCTTTCCCTGAGACAAGCACAATAAAAGAGAGGAATTAGGTCAAATATTGGATCAAATGTTGTGATCAAAAACCTTAGAAGTGCCCGTTGCTCCTCGGCAACGGCGCCAAAATGTTGATGTGGCTAGATTGTGTTTTAACAATTAATGCATTGTAATATAGACGAACTTTCCGTGAAAACAAATAAAGATTTATAACTCGAAAATCGGAGTATCCGAGGTCGCTCCCCGGCAACGGTGCCAAAATGTTGAACGTCGGGTTGCTACGCTAACATGTTTGGTTTTAAAAAACCTGTCATCATAGTATGAAAGAGAGGAACTCATGTTCAACAAATAAAATTTATACCGGAATGGAAATCCTGAGTCGAACATAAGGAGGCGGACGTTTGATTTAAAAAAAATTGCATTTGATTTATTTGTCACGAAGTAATTCAATTGATTAGAACATCTAACTATTTACAATAAATAGAAGAGAGAGAGAGAGAATATTACAAACAAAAATCAAAAAGAGATGTAGAATGCACATGGAATTCATTATCAAAAGGATTGTTCATTACACTAAACATCATGAAGAGAGCGGGAAAATGATTACACTAGAAAGTGGTAAATCTACTCTAGAAAGCACTAAATCTATTCTGGAAAGCAATAAAAAGAATGTGGAGAGAGATATCGTCCTCGATGGTCTCTTGGAAGACGAGCCAGATGGGACGACACCTGGATGAAGGAGGACGAAGCAGGACGAAGGAGGGTGAAGCAGGAAGAACGGGAATGGGGTAGCACGTCATCGTCGTCGCGGGATCTACTTCCGTAAGGGGGACAGAAAATTGACTTTATCTTACGAGAAGCATCCCATGTGTGGGACAAGCTTCTCTTGAGCTTTGGAGAGGGAGAGAAGAGAAGGAAGGGATGTGAATTTCATATGGAGGGGGTCTCCTTTTATAGTTGCAAGGAGTGGGGGAAATTTGGTCATTACAACTCTTAAAACATTAATTCAAGACCTTTAGTGATGGATAAAACCGTCGCTAAAGGTCCGAACGTGGGCGTAGTGGGCGGTGCGCGCGCACCCGCTCGGTTGCTCGCGTGTACACGTCCAGCCGCTCTCAGCTGTCCGATCGCGAGATCGGACGGCTTAGATCGCGCTATGCCTACCTCCTTTACATGCCTGCCTGCGTGCGATTCCGCATCATGCGTGGGCGTACAATAGCGCGTGGGGCGGATTGGGTGCGCGCGACCGTTCGATCGAGATCGAGCGGTCAATCGCGCTTGCTCGCCCACACCACTCTCGTGCTTCTCATGTTTCGAACGCCCGCCAGCACCTCGCGATAAGGCGCTTGCCCACTGCGCTATGGAGGAGAGTTGGTCGCGGAGATGATTTTAGTGGTGCGTGCTCATGGCCATTGGATCAAGATCCAACGGCCCAGATCGCGCATCGGATTCTCTTTGGAGAGGCAGCGGGGGACCTGAGGGCCGGTTGGATGGCTGAGATGGTGCCACATGGTGCCATCTTGGCTGTCCATCTTTTGGATGATGTAGATGGTGCACGGGTGTCGGATTGAGTCGATTTTCGCATCGTTAGGCTGCGATCGTTGATCCGAATCGATCCGTGCAATCGAATTTTTCGTTTGAAGTGTGGATTCACACCATCTTGGCCCTTTATCTTCTAGGGTTCCCCAGTCACTATCTGATGCTACATATTTCTGATTCGGGCGATCTTGGAGTTGTTGAACTCCAATCGTCACCCTGATCACATCTGTATGGTTGGATCTTCAATCCGAGGCCCTGATAAAAAGTTTGCCCTGTCCATGAACATAAAAGGAGACAATTAACCTCCATTTTATTCAAACTACTCTAAATGCAAGATGATGCATGTTATGCAATATTTATAGTATGCAATGCAATCCTATGCTTAAGAACATGCATAAATAGACATCTTAAGTAGTGTGAACGTGCTTACATCATGTAGGAATTGGAATAAGGGTTGGACCTAACATTCTCTTGCACAGCATGAGCATCTTCATAAGATGAGGATGAAGAAGGATCAGAAAGACTGGGATTCAAGGCCCCAGTTTGGAACCCATAAGGTTCCGAGAAGAGTTGGCTCAAAGGTTGAGTCCGCTCATGTTGGTTCACAAACTCCCATCCCGTAGGAGCTTGCGAAGAATGGAATCCCGATCCCTGGGACTGATTGGATATAGAAAAGTTAGAGTTTCTGGACATCCACTCTTCCATTCATTTAGTAACCAGTTCCATCTTATCTAGTCTATTACAGATCAATTCCATATTAGATGTATGATAATCTTGGACCTCATTGTCATTTGATCAAATTTGTTGGGATCAGTTGAAGGTTTCCATGGAGGCATGTTTTAAAGAATTTACGCTCATTTCCTCAAATAACTCATACGAGTTATCTGCGTCCTTGTTGGGGAAATTGCCTCTGCAAGAAGCATCCACATGACTATAGAGTTGATAATTCAACCCGTGATAAAGAATCTGCACAAGTTGCCATTTAGGCACCCCGTGGTTGTGGACACTTCCGCAACAGATCCTGGAATCTCTCCCAGGCCTCATGAAACGGTTCCCCCTACTGCTGGGCAAACGTGGTAATTGCCCGTCGCAATGCATTGGTCTGCCCAACTGGGAAGAATTTCTTCTGTATGGTCGATTTCAAAGCTGCTAGGTAGCAACCGGTCTTCCAATGGTAGGATACCAATGTGCGGCCTTGATAAATGCCAGTTTATCATCATTCTTATGCATTAAAACAAACCCAGCTCTTAGGATTTTACTCCACAAACGGGTCTTTGGGCTGCATTTAGGCATAAATTAGGTTAGGCATGCATTGCATTTTCTATTGCCTTTTCGATATGTTTTCATGAGTGTTAAGGATGAACAGATATACAGATCCCTAAAGCCCTAACACTCAAGAAGGAAAATGGTGAAGGAGAAGCTCAGACTAGCTGAAACTCAGCTTGATCCAGCTCACCACAGCTGGAACATAGCTCACTTGAACTAGGGTTAGCTCATCTCAGCTCCATTCAGCTAATCTCAGCTGAATGGCAGCTCAAGAGAGTTCATCTTAGCTCACCCTAGCTCAAGTCAGCTCAGATCCAGCTCAACTTAGCTAAGTCTAACTCATCTCAACTCCCACTAGTCCACAGGGAGCTCTAGCTAGCTCAACTCAGTTGACAGGAGTTCACCCTAGCTTAGACCCAGCTACATCCAACTCCACTGAACTCCAGCCAGATGAAGAAGAACTCATCTCAGCTCAGGAAGCTCATGTCCAGCTCCCGGGGATTCAGCTTAGCTCAACTCAGTTGAGCTAAGCTACCTTAACTGCCTCAACCAGCTTGATCCTCCCTAGGAGCACTAGACCCAGCTCACCTTAGCTCATTTTGGTAGAAGCCAGCTCACTTTAACTTGGCTTAGTAGGTAGCAAAGAACTAGCAAGCTATGCCAGCTAGAGTAGCTCCATGCCAGCCTCTTCAGCAGCTGCCAGCTCCAGTTCCTGCTCCAGACTTCTCCTCAGCTCCTCTCTTCAAACCTTAGCTCACATTACCAACTCCTCAATTTCATAGGTAGCTAAGCTAGCTTAGCTTAGCTTAGCTTAGCTAGCACCCAACTCCTTGGCCATCCACCACCTTCAATTCAACCCTACCTAGCTCGATCAACTAAGCTCACCTAAGCTAGCTATCCTACTCCAAGTTAGCACCACCACCATCACACCCCTTCACCCCATCACCACTACCGAAAGCCACCTATTTTCCCTCCAAAATAACCTTCTAGAACCCTTTCCTTTTGGCACCAACTTTCCCTCCAAAATTCCCTTCATCTTCACCATACACCTCTCCTTAAATCCATCTCCACCATCCACCTAAGCCCCCTTCTAGAAGACCCTAGGTTGGCGGCAAAATGGTGGTGTCTCTCCACCACCAAATGCCACGAACACCACCATAACCACCCCCTTTAACACCCCTTGGGTTGGCGCCAAATGCCCTTGGCCATAGGATCACCAACCATTTCCATCCTTCCATCCTTGCCCCCCATTTCAAGGGGAACCTTTACCCCCCATCCTACCCTATAGAAAGACCACTACCCACCACCATTCAAGGCATCCTTGGCTAGAAAATTCACTCTCATATTCCACCTAGAATCCCACGTCCAAGAGAGAAGAAAAAGAAGATTAAGGGGATATTCTGTCCCCTTGGTGCCTTCCCATCTTCCCTTCTCTCTTGAGTCACGCCAGCCAAAGGAGAAGCCAGGCAAGGAAGATCTTTGGAGGAGATCTTGAAGGTGGTCCACGCCACCTTGGAGGAGAGCGTTGAAGGTGGTAGCTTCTACCTTGGAAGAGCTCTCAAAGAAGGACAAGAAGGAGGTCTCTTTTCAAGCAAAGGAGCAGCTAGGCTTGGAGCAAGAAGACTCGCTTCTTCACCAAATTTTGCAAGAGGATTAGTGTTTCTTTTATTGCTTTTAAATTTGTTTAGTTCTAGTAGAAGCATTCCTCTACTTGTCCTTGGAAAGAATGCAAATTCTAGTTAATTAAATTGCCTTCTTTTAGCTTTTTGTTGCAATTGTTACTGTTGTTCTAGCACTTATTCTACTTCCACTCCCTAATTACTCTAGGCCTCCGCTTTCCTAGAGTGAGATTAGGTAGTGGACTTATTAATCTCTTATGTTTTAGCTTAGCATTGTAGGTGTTAGCACTCTTTTGTCACAATTTGCACCTTTCCCGTGTTATTTCAAAACAAATATATATATATATTTAAAATACCAAAAAGAAAGTTGAGATGTGTTTTTAGCAAGAGAATTGAATTGTAATTTTTGCCTCCTTGGACGACCCTAGATACTCCCCTATCTAGGATATAAATTTAAAAGCATATGCGAATTCGTGTATTACAACGACGTTAAAAACCCGCTTTTACAAATCACGCGTATTTCGCTCACTTTCTGGTGCCGTTGCCGAGGAGGCACGGGTTTGCATTAGTTAATTTTCTCTTGCTAGATGTGGATCTCATCCCCTTCTCTTTCTTTCTTTTGTGTGTGCAGGAATTACAGTGGGAAGGTGGGAATTTGGAAGCGAAAGCCTAAAGTTCCTTTTCTTCTCGTGGATTTCAGGTTGGTTCCCCATCACTTGTCACACTTAACCTAAAAAAACTACCAAAATACACTAAAATTGGCTTTCAGGACCATAAACAACTTAACTAAGTGGAGTGGTGCATTTTAAAATCTATTGTTTGCTTGAATGCTTCTTTAACACCACTCCATTGCAAGTATTGGTGTTCTATTTTTCGGGTCCAGATTTCTATCAGGAATTGAAAAATTGATTACTAACACCACAAGCCTCTTAAAATCATAAAATTTCATACAATGATTCCTAATTGAGTTAGGAACATTTGTTCCAAATTTCAGATAAATTTTCTTTATATTTAATTTTTAAAAATTCGTGGACTGCAGAGGGATCACACCCTATAATCTTCCTATTTTGCTACGGTCCACGAATTTTTTTAATTTTTATACTCATCCAATTTTTGTGAAATTTAGCTTGCTGAGGTCGATGGTAGTACTGAAAAGTCCAAAATACCCACAGGTATCATTTCTGGACTTTGACATCTGTACAATCAAAAATTCAAAATAATTAACCAACAAATTCCTAAAATCTTACAAAAATCCTTTTTGGAATCCTTGTTTGATTTTATTCAAAGTAGTGATGTTGTCTGACTTGTTTGTACCACTACTTAATACAGAAAGCCTAAAATTAATTCATTGGTAGTAATTTTCTATCTTAAGGATAATTGGCTTAGGGTTTCTTTCTTTCTTTTTAGAGACTCACATTAAAGGAAATTAACCATCATCAATACAATTTGTTTTGCCTTTGATTGTGGAGTTTCAAACTTATTTGAAAATTTAAAAAGAAAAACCCTAAAATACATTTAATTAAATCAAATCCTAAAAGACAAAAATACAAAAAAATTGTGTGACAATTTGATTTTCATTGTAGCCACTCTCCAATTCCTACACACACACAAAAAAATCGAAATAACAGGGCAACAACCCAATAAATGCCCTCCACATTTCGTGTGCACTATAGCATCCTAGACCTAATTAAAACTTATAGCAACTTAACCCTTAAGGCTTTATCAACTTAGGCTTGCTATCTAGGTCTTAAGTTTTCTTTAGTTAGTACCAATTCTGTCATCTATATCTGGTGTTCAGGCTGAGGAGCCGTGTCAAACGACCAGGTGCGGGTTTTTACAAGCACCTGGTGTTTTCCTTGGGAAACGTTTGGGCCCAAACCTCCCCTTAAGCAACTTGGCTAGATTTCTTGACAGTACGGGTATTCACTATTGATACTTATTTCCTACGTAGACCAAGTCTTAGGTTTTTTTTTAAGGAGTCACACTTAAGTTAGGTCTAGTTTTGTTTGTTTGATTTACACACTTTCTCTCATCTCTTTCTCTTCTCCTCCCCTACCGTTCTTCCATTTTATGCATGGGCGACGGTCTCAAAATCCGCACTTTGAAGGACCATTTGATTTCGCCCCCCATGCAAAAAGACCACTTTTTCTGTCTTCTTCTCCTAAAAAAGTGGAAACTCAACAAAATAGGTCCACTGACCCTTCCACTTCCACCTCTAACCTTACCTCTAACCCCACCACTAACCCTAATTCTAACCCTTCCAGCCAAAACCCACCTACCTTTAACTTCCCACACTTGGAGTTCCCTAATCTTTAGTTGTCCCAAACACAACATCAAGACCCCCGACCTGATCTTTTAAAATTGATGGCTGAGCAGATTGATAAATTAAATTCCAATCAACAAACATTGACTAGGAACATCCAAAACCTAGCCAATCAAAGGCCAAACCAACCACCCCATCAGCAGCCTGTTATTCCTCTAGAAGATTTCTATGATCCATCTTATTATGAGGAACGACAAAGGGTGGTCATACCAGAGGGGGAATTTGAGATCAAGCCTGCAGTCCTGAACCTAATTAAAAACTTTCATGGCCTTCCTAGGGAAGACCCTTTCAGCCACCTTGAAGAGCTGACTCTTCTTGCACAAACAACCCGTTCCCGAAATGTGCAAGAAGACATATGGCTGATGCGGCTTTTTCCATTATCTCTTAAAGATAAGGCCGCTTATTGGTTCAGGACCATTGGCCGATCCATCACAACTTGGCCTCAGCTCAAGAGCACCTTCCTCAAGAAATTCTTTCCCATAGGTCATACCAATTCCTTGTGAAGATCTATTACGACCTTTCACCAAAAATCTGGTGAGACTTTCCATTATTCTTGGGAAAGATTTCAAGATCTTTTAAGAAGTTGCCCGTACCACGAGATTCCTTTATGGCAGCTCATGCAAATCTTCTATCATGGATTAGAAGATCAAATCCGACATTTTGTCGATGCCTCATGAGGTGGCAACTTCTTAAATAAAGATGCTGAAAGTGCCTACGACCTGTTTGAATAAATGAGTGAAAACTCATTTAATCAAGCTTCCATGAACACATTTTGCAGAACCCAAAACTAGCAGTTCGGTGTTCATGAAATAGGCACTCAATCTATCCTTGTCACCCAAGACGATCTTCAATTGATCGCTCAAAAACTCGACCAGATGCATATTAATCAAAAGAAAATTAAGGAAAGATTGGCCACATCAACCCAAGCTCCACACCCACATCTAACCTAGCCTAACTTTCCACGAAGAGAAAATTTGCACAATCTCAACACTACTACTGATTATTCTGAGGTTGCCCATGATTCACTACGGAATTATAACTATCCAGATCTTAACCCTACTCAAAATATTTCTGCCATCCAGGAGCCCTTTAAAAATTCTTCCAATTAGAAAAATTACTCGAACTACTCCTAGAATAATCAGGTTTCTCCCCAACCATATCATTTTAATGGGTGTGGGTCGAATCCAATCTTCCATCCTGGAACATCTCAACAAGACATCAATGCCCAAATGATGCGAACCCTACATGAAATGCAAACAAAAATGATGGAAGTAACCCGCACCATCACAAATCTGAATAATCAGATTGGGGTTACTCCCACGCAAAGACCTGCAGGACATCTTACATCCCAACCCATGCCCAACCCTAATCACCAAGGGAACCATTATATGGGCAGAACTCTGCATTATCCAAATCTGCCTCCTCCTAATCCACCACCTCAGCAGCCTCCCAGGTTTGCGCAATCACAGGCCCCCCACCTCCTCCAAATAATAATCCGACTGCACATGCAGTTACTTTGAGGAGTAGGAAAACCACCACTGATCTCTAGCCTTCACACAAACCTGGTGAAATACCTGTACAAATCGACTCCCCACCTCCCTATTAGGAAGAAAAAGAAATACAAAAATCTCACGACAAGATTCCTCTCCCTTTCCCACAAGCTCTCCACCCCACCACCAACAAAAAAAAGAAATTTGATCCCACTAAAGAAGAACTCATGGATCTATTTGGGCAAGTTCATATCTCCTAGATGCCATCAAATATATACCTGCCTATGCCAAATTTTTGAAGGAGATTTGTACTCCTAAAAGGCAGGCCAAAATTCTAGGACAGGTGCATCTTTCGGAGATAGTAAGCTCTACCATACAGAGTAAGCTGCCTCCTAAGATGAAAGATCCGGGGGCACCTTTAATTTTTTTAATTATTGATGACACTACCTTTAATCGCACCCTCCTTGATCTTGGTGCCTCAGTTAATATTATCCCCACGAGTTTATTCGAAGAATTTCAGATCGGTGAATTAAAACCCGTCGAGGTTACCCTACAATTAGCTGACCAATCTACAATCAAACCTCGTGGGATTGTCGAGGATGTTTCGGTCAAGGTCCGGAATTGTGTCTTCCCTACAGAACTTTCTAGTTCTTGACATTGAGGTACCTGAATCATTACTGGACTCCCCAATAATCCTTGGATGCCCTTTTTTGGCCACTGCAAAGGTAAATATCAATTGCCACATAGGAAAAATGGATATCACTTGTGCAGGCCAAACTGTCACTTTAGATATTTTCAAATCCTCTAGGAGATTCCATGATGATAACTTTTTTGAGGACTCAGATACGAAAATTTCCAATATGGTGGAGGAGACAATGTTAATAGATACCCTTACTGACCATAATTTTTTTGACGACTCTGATTCAGAATTAGTGGTCGGCGAAATCTGTGATCTGGACACTTGTCTTGACGCCAAATTTATTCTTGATACACCCCCTAAGCACCCTAACCCACCCACTATTCACGCACCTAATTTCTCCACACTAACTTCACCAAATCCTCACCATTCCTTCCCTGACTCCTTTCTTACTGACCTGCCACCAACCCCGCCCAAGTTTGGCATCCAACCTGATTGAAAACCATGGCCAGACTCGGGCTACACTTATCATTTTCCATCCAACTTTGATCCCAATATTGCTTCTAATCAATTTTCTAGGGATCTAGAAGAAGACACCTTTTTTGCGGGCATCGAAGTGTCTAATTATTTACATGATTTTCTGTGCATACCTTCACGCCCGGTTGAATGGCGTAAAAGATAGCACTGGATGGGAGGTAACCCATCATTTTTTCCTGCTTTCCTTTTTTCTTCTTTTTCTAGGTTTTGATCATCCTAAACTCGACCGTTCTTCACTAAGGTGATCCTTTTTCCCTCCTAATGCATGACGACATGGCATATCTTAAGCATGGCAGGGTGTTTTCAAATTTTGACGACCGATTTAGGATATTCAAAACCTAAAAACATTCATTTTTCTTTAATTTATTTCGTGTTTGCATACCAAAAAAAAAACAAAAGAAACAAAAAAAAATGATGAAAAACTTTTTGAGAAAAGAAATTTTTTGAAATCGGGACTATGGTTGAAAAACTCACTTTTGGTACAATGGGATTTAATCTTTAACAAATTAGGGATGAGGATGTAGATCTGATCATTAGAATTTCAGGGTCTATTTCTAGACTAGATCAGATATCCTTCTCTAAAATTCCACCAGAACTCATGATAGTTCAGGTGACTTGATCGTATTTTGTAATACGGAAAGTATTTGACTTAGTTTCTGATTCAAAAACTTGCATGTCTTGAGAAACTTCTTGTGTCAATTTTCACACACAAGCCAACACTTAAAAACCACTAAAAATTTGAAAAACTCCCTTGTTTGGACTTAGTAAAAGTCTGAAGCAGATCATTGGTTTGAGTTCCCACCGCCGAGAAGGAGGAAAATGCCTCCTTTGAGGACGCGATGTCAACATGTTACCGCCTCGACGCTGCTCCATATCTATATTTCATATCTTTAGACAGAGCATTAAAGCGCATTTTAGTAGCTCAAGTGTCTTGGACGGTGCTCTACCTATAGTGTCGGAGCAAGAGCTTGAGTTTGCTTAGAGCGCCCCTTTACACCGCATCGTGTTTTCGGGTTGTGAGCTTCTGGGTGGTGTCATGGACAGTGTTATCTCGAAGTACTGGCACCAGAGCCCCCTCGAGGAATGGTAACAGGAATGATGATCCCGATACATCTGTTGTAAGACTAAGCTAAAAATAAGCATGGGAAAAAAAAGAAATAATAAATAAATTAACATGCCATTATAAATGTTGGGTTTTCACATGCACAGACACAAGGTTTTAAAGGATTTTTGCAAGTTGAGAATCAGATTCACAAGCCAGAAAAATCCTAAAAGCAAAAATTTCAAGTCATCTGAATTAACAAGGGGTTAATTTGTGAATTTTCTGGAGGATATATTGATCCCGTTTTGACTGATGGTTGGATCCAAAAATAAATCCTGATGTTTATCTTTAACAAATCCCATACCTCCTGAGTTTTAATCTACCAAGGTCCCTTAATCTCTTTTTCTCCTCAAAAGTCGAAAAAAATTTGATTTCCCAAAAATTCCAATTTCCAAAAAAATTGATGTTTTGCTAAGAGACTAGCAAAAGATAAACATTGGGTTGTGATAAATGCCAGTTTATCATCATTCTTATGCATTAAAACAAACCTAGCTCTTAGGATTTTACTCCGCAAATGGGTTTTTGGGCTGCATTTAGGCATAAATTAGGTTAGGCATGCATTGCATTTTCTATTGTCTTTTTGATATGTTTTTGTGAGTGTTAGGGATGAACAGATATACAGATCCCTAAAACCCTAGCACTCAAGAAGGCAAATGGTGAAGGAGAAGCTCAGACTAGCTGAAACTCAACTTGATCCAGCTCACCACAGTTGGAACCAAGCTCAATTGAACTAGGGTTAGCTCATCTCAGCTCCATTTATTTAATCTCAGCTGAATGGCAGCTCAAGAGAGTTCATCTTAGCTCTCCCTAGCTCAAGTCAGCTCAGATCCAGCTCAACTTAGCTGAGTCTAGCTCATCTCAGCTCCCACTAGTCCACAGGGAGCTCTATCTAGCTTAGCTGAGTTGACAGGAGTTCACCCTAACTCAGACCCAGCTACATCCAGCTCCACTCAACTCTAGCCAGATGAAGAAGAACTCATCTTAGCTTAGGAAGCTCAAGTCCAGCTCCCGGGGATTCAGCTTAGCTCAACTCAGTTGAGCTAAGCTACCCTAACTACCTCAACTAGCTCACCTCAGCTCATTGTGGTAGAAGCCAGCTCACTTTAACTTTGCTTAGCAGCTAGCCAAGAACTAGCAAGCTATGGCAGCTAGAGTAGCTCCATGCCAGCCTCTTCAGCAGCTGCCAGCTCCAGTTCCAGCTCCAGACTTCTCCTCCTCAGCTCCTCTCTTCAAACCTTAGCTCACATTACCTACTCCTCTACTTCATAGCTAGCTAAGCTAGCTTAGCTTAGCTTAGCTTAGCTAGCATCCAGCTCCTTGGCCATCCACTACCTTCAACTCAACCGTAGTTAGCTCCATCAACTAAGCTCACCTAAGCTAGCTGTCTTACCCCAAGTTGGCGCCACCACCATCACACCCCTTCACCCCATCACCACTACCAAAAGCCACCTATTTTCCCTCAAAAATAACCTTCTAGAACCTTTCCTTTTGGCGCCAACTTTCCCTCCAAAATTCCCTTCATCTCCACCATACACCTCTCCTTAAATCCATCTCCACCATCCACCTAACCCCCCTTCTAGAAGACCCTAGGTTGGTGCCAAAATGGTGGTCTCTCTCCACCACCAAAATCCACCAACACCACCATAACCACCCCCTTTAATACCCCTTGGGTTGGCGCCAAATTCCCTTGGCCATAGGATCACCAACCACCTCCATCCTTCCATCCTAGCCCTCCATTTCAAGTGGCACCTTAACCCCCCAACCTACCCTATAAAAAGAACACTACCCACCACCATTGAAGGCATCCTTGGCTAGCAAATTCAGTCTCATATTCCACCTAGAAGCCCACATCCAAGAGAGAAGAAGAAGATTAAGGGGATATTCTGTCCCCTTGGTGCCTTCCCCTCTTCCCTTCTCTCTTGAGTCATGCCAGCCAAAGGAGAAGCCAGGCAAGGAAGATCTTTGGAGGAGATCTTGAAGGTGGTCCATGCCACCTTGGAGGAGCTTTTGAGAGTAGTGCACGCCCACCCCTTGGAGGAGAGCATTGAAGGTGGTAGCTTCCACCTTGGAGGAGCTCTTAAGGAAGGAGAAGAAGGAGGCCCTCTCTTCAAGATAAGGAGCAGTTAGGCTTGGAGCAAGAAGACTCCCTTCTTCACAAAATTTTGCAAGAGGATTAGTGTTTCTTTTATTGCTTTTAAATTTGTTTAGTTCTAGTAGAAGCATTCCTCTACTTGTCCTTGGAAAGAACGCAAATTCTAATTAATTAAATTGCCTTCTTTTAGCTTTTTGTTGCAATTGTTACTGTTGTTCTAGCACTTATTCTACTTCCACTCCCTAATTACTTTAGGCCTCCACTTTCCTAGAGTGATCTTAGGTAGTGGACTTATTAATCTCTTATGTTTTGGCTTAGCATTTTAGGTGTTAGCACTCTTTTGTCAGAATTCGCACCTTTCCCGTGCTATTTCAAAATAAAAATATATATATATATATTTAAAATAACAAAAATAAAGTTGAGATGTG
Source organism: Thalassia testudinum (assembly GCA_037157565.1). Taxonomy (NCBI): domain Eukaryota; kingdom Viridiplantae; phylum Streptophyta; class Magnoliopsida; order Alismatales; family Hydrocharitaceae; genus Thalassia; species Thalassia testudinum. The sequence goes on from JAZHRO010000031.1 coordinate 127,939,186, forward strand.
TTTTTAGCAAGAGAATTGAATTGTAATTTTTGCCTCCTTGGATGACCCAAGATACTCCCCTATCTAGGATATAAATTTAAAAGCGTATGCGAATTCGTGCGTTAAAACCACGTTAAAAACCCGCTTTTACAAATCACGCGTGTTTCGCTCTCAGGCCTTATCCCAGAGTGAATGGCGGAAAACCTCAAGAGCATCTGTTCTTCATCAACATTCCACAATTTGGTGGTCTGAACCAGAGTGATTAGGTCTTCCAAATATTGGAATTGTTCCTCTGATCCAAGCTAGAGAAAGCGTTTAATTAGACTCAAAACCTGGGGCTTGATCTCAACATCTCTGGTGGGAATCACAACGCCGGGATGATCCTCATAATTTGAAGGATCATAAAAATCCTTCAAGGGCTGAGTGCCCTAACCATTCATTTGTTGGAACCATTGCTGCATCTGTTGCAATTCTTCCAACTACCTCTAAATCAGCTCCTGCTGGTTCGTGAGCAGGGGAGGTGGTTGTTGATCAGCCATGAGATCTGCTTGGCTAAAGCTCAACCTCCGCCTCTGGGAATGGTCTAAAGGTCCTAATCTAGGGTTCAATGACCTCCTTCCAAGCATACACTGGAAGGAAGTCGGAAGGACAGGGAGGAGAAGGGACCCTGAAGCACAAAAATACAAGCCTGTCATTAGGTTGGGTACTGTTGAATGTATACGAATGCTACTCTAACATGTTCGATTTTGGAAAACCAGTCGTTGTAGTTCGAAAGCGAAGAATTCGTGTTCAACAAATAAAATTTATACCGAAGTGAAAATTCCGGGTCAAACACAGGGACGCGGACGTTTGATTTAAAAACTACGCGTTTCTTTTTATTTGTCACAGAATAATTCAATTTAAAACTATCTAATTATTTACAATAAATAGAAGAGAGAGAGAGAGTAAGAGAGAAAGGGAATATTACACAGAGAAATCAAAATGAGATGTAGAATAAACAAGGAATTTTTCATTAAGGAGATTGTTCATTACAACTAGAAAGCATAAAACAATTACTCTAGAAAGCAATAAATTTACTCTAGAAAGAATTAAAAGAATGGAGGGAGAAATGTCCTCCTCGACGGTCGCTTGGAGGACAAGTAGATTAATCTAGAAAGTAGTAAATCTATACTAGAAAGCAGTAAAAAGAATAGGGAGAGAGAAATCCTCCTCGACGGTTGCTTGGAGGACGAGCCGGACGGGACGACACCTGGACGAAGGAGAACGAAGCAGGATGAAGGAGGACGAAGCAGAAGAACGGGAACAGAGCAGCACGCCGTCATCGTCGCGGGATCCACTTCCGAAGGGGAACAAAAATTGGACTTTATCTCGCGAGAAGCATCCCGAGTGTGGGACAAGCTTCTCTTAAGCTTTGGAGGGGTAGAGAGGAGAAAGAAAGGATGAAAATTTCGTATGGAGGGAGTCTCCTTTTATAGTTGCAAGGAGTGGGGGCAAAATGGACATTACAAGTTCAAAACAATAAATGAGGGGTCTTTAGTGATGGATAAATCTGTCACTAAAGCCCCAATGTGGGCGTAGCTTCCGCGCCCACCCGCGCCTCCTCGTCTGCCCGCTCGTCAATGTACATGCACGCCCAGCGATCCTCAACCATCCGATCGCAAGATCGGACGGCTTAAGTCGCGCCTTCTCCCGCTGCATTGCACGCCCGCCCGTGCGTCCGATTGCGTGTCCGTACCACGCGTCCAATCACGTGTCGGCGCTATTGGGCGTGCACAGCCTTTGGATCGCAATCTGACGTTCCACGCGCCGCTCGCTTCTGCCTGATTTGAGGCTTGCGGGACTCGATCCCGCGACCTCTGCTACGCCCGCCACTTCATCTCCGCTGCACTACGCCGTCGAGAAGGTCGCGAGGATGATTTTAAAGTGCCGCGTCCATAGCTGTTGGATCGAGATCCAACGGCGAAGAGGGGGTAGGTGCGCGGTCTTCACGGAATGTAGGTGGCCATTTGGGCAGCTGTAATGACCCGATTCCCGAGTCCCTACGAGACACGAGAACCGGACCGACTCAACTAATCCCAAGACCTAGTCGTCCAATGAGGAAGTAACCCAAAGAGCAGTAAAATAAACCACATTCAGCATGAATATAACTAACAGTAAGAAAGTACAGCAGTAAGGAAAGAAACTACCACAGTATGTACCACCACAATAGTAGAACAACATTCATAATATAATTTGAACAGTAAGTAAAGAAAGTACAGTGGAAACAAGAACTACTCACTACAACGTAACAAAAAGAGGTACAAGAGACAGTGGTAACTCTACTGGACCCTACTCGGCCCATCATCCTCTGCAGCCGCTGACCCTGGCTGCTCAACACCTGGTCCTGAAAAGGGTAACGAGTGTAACACGTCAGTAAAATGCTGAGTAGAGTGGCAACTAATCTAAAGACAACAGTAGAGTGTACAGTACCTGTTATGTTCGATTACTTTCTTTATTCACATCTTTCAATTGTCTCACTATTTCATTTATTCCTCAGATCTTTTTCTTGATCTCGAATGTTCCTCGTGGGAACGATCATGATTGCAGTCTTTTCCAAAAAAGTAGAAGTAGCACGTGGTGCTCTCCTGGCCGGGAGAGTACCCCGTGGTGATCCTACCCTCAGTCAACCACCCCAAGGTCACCGACAGACGTAACGGTGACTACGGCACGCGCGATAAACGCACAGGTAGCTAACCCGTACTGGCACGCGGTCAGTCGTTTCCGTTAACGGGTGCCCCCAAAGCACAGCACGGAACAAGTCCAGGGTAGAGCCCTCTCAGTAACAGGGGTCCAACCCCTCCACAGTAACCAAACCAGGGCCTTGCCCCTCCATAGTCCACGCACCCTCGCCTGACTACCCTGGTTTGCCCCAGTGGGCCTAAACAAGTCGGTGTAAGAGGCTAGCAGAACCCCAGGGCCTGTGGGTAGCTAGTGCCCTCCTAACACTAGTAGCTCTCCTCAGTACTACGTACACGAGGGCCAGCAAGTCGGTACAGAGCGGCCGATCCTAACCCCGGGTCCCTGTGGTGGCTGGTCCCACTCTGCACTAAACAGGTACAGGTACTTCCCTTGGTACTACGTAGCCAAGAGACAGTACACAACTACATCTCAGTTAAATTCCTTTCTCTCTGCAGGAGTTCCACTCCTAATTCCCCCATAGGGTTCCATCCTTTTTACTCAAACATCCAGGTTTCACTTTCCAGTTTCACATTCTTACAATCCATCTTCTCAACCACGTTATTTATTCACAACAGGAAGCTGTTAATTCAAATTACAGGCAGCTTTATATCTCTTTCCATTTTCCAAGACTGCAGTATTATACATTCCACTAGTTTTCCCATCCTAGGATTCATGCCATATCCTAGGATCTATCATACAATCTAGTTTTCCAGCCCTAGGATTCATGCAACACCTAGGAGCTATCATTCCATCTATTTTTCATTCCTAGGATTCATGCAGTGTCCTAGGTTCTATTTATGGTTCCATAATTTAACAGATTTTATTAATAACTTAAAGCCACTCTACCAGGTACAACGGGAGTAATGGGGGCGTGATCGGGAATCCCGCGTGCCTCCGCGACCCCCGAGACTGCAATAGAATGGGGTCCTATCACAAGGATCAAACACAAGGAGTGTCTCAAAATAGTGTATAGCTACTGTAGACGGGTAGAGGATTTAATTTCGGAAAGAACACAACTCGAAACGTGGAAAACGGAACCCGAACGGGCCCTCAACGGGTCGAAAACGATGACACTGTGCAAAATCAGATGTCCGGAACTTCTTCCAGACATCTTAAAAATGTGGATCGGAGAATTACCTTGTTCTACGTGGTTTCTTAGACGTCCAGAAGCCTGCGGGGACGTCTGGCCTAGTTTCCAGTCGTCCGATGGTCACCCCGGACGTCTGGAGGTCACTCCTGCCGTCTGGTACTACAGCCAGACGTCTGATTCGTGTTGGATGGCGAATCACCGAGCCTGCGCAAGCCCATCTCCCTCCCTCAGTACGGTCAGTCGACAAGAAGGGAGAAGAAGACGGAAAACTCACCTTTCAGACGTCTCGAAAGTCTTCCAGACGTCGACCTCGCCTTCTGGCTATCAGCACAGACGTCTGATTCTGGAAACTTTTCCAGAACCAGGGCGCGACTCGCACCTCGTGCGCCTGCTGCTTGAGCCTCAGCAGGCCTCCCGCGTCGTTCCGCGCCCACTGCACTCCCTGCCGGCCGGCCCTTGCAGCCCCGGCAAGCTTGCCCTCATGGCTGAGCGCCGCTCTCGCACGCAGCACCCCCTCCGCGCTCACTGCGGCCGTTGCCGCCGCAGCAACCCCACACCCACTCTCGCACTCGCTCACTGGAAGAAGAAGAGGAAAGGGGTGGAGGCGACGGAAGCGAGTGGAGGCGCGGTCTTTTTAAGGCCGCGCGAGGAGGAGAGAGGGGGCGCACAGCAACGGCGTCTGCAGCCGCAGAGAGAAGAATAACCGAATATGCGGTCTGCGCGCTCAGGCGCCAGACGACCCACGCGTGTCGAAAATAACTGATTTCCAAACGTCTGGAAACGATCCCAGACGTCTGGTCAGATGTCTGGATGTGATCCCAGACGTCTGGTCCGACGTCTGGGCCACCTCCCAGACGTCTTAAAGGACGTCTGGGGCACGCGTTCGTAACAATATAACAAACTCAAAGGAAGTTTCTTCCACGAAACTTGCGCCATCTAGGGTGCGGGAAAAGATGTCCAATTAACCATAACAAACTCAAAGAGGACCGAAGCTGGTCTGAAAAGACATACCCGCGAAAAGCTCTGGGTACCGCTCCCGCATTGCCGCCTCAGGCTCCCAGGTAGCCTCCTCGTACCGCTGGCTCCTCCACAAAACCTTTACCAGGGGTACTTGCTTTCGTCTCAAACTGCGGACGGCTCGGTCTAGGATCTGCACTGGCCGCTCGGGGTAGGTTAGGTCGTCGCCCACCTCGACGCTCTCGTGACTTAGTATGTAACTGCGATCGGCTACGTACTTCCTGAGGTTGGTCACGTGGAACACGCCGTGCACACCAGAAAGCTGCAGGGGGAGGGCAAGCCGGTAAGCAACGGGTCCAACCCGCTCCAGGACCTCAAAGGGCCCCACAAACCTCGGCGCGAGCTTCCCTCTCACCCCAAACCGCTGTAAGCCCTTCATGGGTGCGACACGATGGAAGATGTGGTCCCCAACCTCAAACTACACCTCTCTGCGTCTCCGATCTGCGTAGCTCTTCTGTCTGCGCCTGACAGTGCGGAGTCGTCTGTGGATCTGCTCAAATACCTCCTGACTCTGCCGAATCAACCTGGGGCCAACCTCCCACTTGGTCCCCACCTCAACCCAACTCAAGGGTGCCGTACACTTCCGTCCGTACAGAGCCTCGTAGGGAGCCATGCCGATGCTCGAGTGATAACTGTTGTTGTATGCAAATTCTGCCAGGGGCAGGTGCTCCTCCCAAGAGCCCCTTCAGTCCAGTACACAGGCACGCAAAAGGTCCTCAAGTGTCTGTATTGTGCGCTCAGACTGTCCGTCCGTCTGGGGGTGGTAAGCCATGTTAAACCTCAACCTCGTCCCTAAGGCCTGCTGAAACTCAGCCCAAAACTGGGACATAAAGCGGGTATCCCGGTCGGATACGATCTCCCGTGGAACTCCGTGTAGTCGTACCACATCACAGATATACCTCTCTGCCAACTGTGCTGGTCCCAAAGTGACTCAGATCGGCAAGAATCGCGCCGTCTTCGTCAGTCTATCCACTATTACCCAGACTGCGTCGTGTCCCCGCTGGGTAACAGGTAAGCCCACCACCAAGTCCATGGTGATGCTCTCCCACTTCCACTCTGGCACTGGAAGCGGCTGGAGCGGCCTTGCAGGCCTCTGATGCCCGGCTTTCACCTGCTAGCACACTAAGCACTGCTGCACGAATTCACCCACATCCCACTTCATCCGTCTCCACCAAAACTCACGTCTCAAGTCGTGGTACATTTTCATGTTTCCAGGATGTATGGTGAATCTGGAACCGTGTGCCTCAGTCAGGAGCTCTCTCAACAGCTCCTCATCTCTGGGAACGCACAACCGTCCCCTCAAGTGTAGCACCTGGTCTGTGAAAGAGAAATCCCCTGGGTCTCCTGACAGTACTCTGTTGCGCAAAGACTGCAAGTACGGATCGGCCCTCTGTCCTGTGATGATGCGATCTATTAGCTCTGGCCTAGTCTGCCGTGTCACCGTCACTGCCCCACAGTACCCTCGTAACTCTAGAGGTCGCCAACTGCCCACCTCCTCCAAAAGGCTCCAACTCTGTAACTGTAGACTGGCCAAGCATGCGAGTGCCTTATGGCTCAAGGCGTCAGCCACAACATTGGCCTTTCCCGGGTGGTAGGAGATGCTACAGTCGTAGTCCTTCAGGAGCTCCAACCAATGTCTCTGTCTCATGTTGAGCTCCTTCTAGTCAAAAAGATATCTGAGGCTCTTGTGATCTGTGAAAATCTCGAAGGTCTCACCGTACAAGTACTGCCTCCTGGTCATCAGTGCGAAGACAACAGCTGCCAACTCTAGGTCGTGGGTAGGGTAGGTATGCTCATGGGGCTTCAGTTGCCGCGAAGCGTAAGCGACAACGTGACCCCTCTGCATGAGCACACCTCCTAACCCCTGCAAGGAGGCATCCGTGTACACAATGAACCCGCCACTACTGTCAGGGATGGTAAGCACGGGAGCCGAGGTCAACCTCTCCTTCAGCTCCAGAAAACACGCCTCACAGGCATCTGTCCAAGCGAAAGGCACATCCTTCCGGGTCAACTGTGTCATAGGACGCGCAATCTGCGAAAATCCTCTGATGAATCGTCTGTAGTAGCCTGCCAGTCCTAGGAAACTGAGAATCTCAGTAACTGAACGTAGTCTCTCCCACCTGAGCACTGCTTCGACCTTGGCTGGGTCCACCGCTGAAACGCTTGGTTCGGGACAACTGGGTTTTATTGTTATAACGTTGTAGTATAGCCAGTTATTACCAACATTTCAAATATGTAAATTTTTTACTCGGAAAATAAAAGAGTTCCCGAGGTCGAACTCAGGGAGCAAGTTGTATTCTAGAGATATACATGTTTCTTTTACAAAATAAAGAAAGAGAGAGGGAAAGAATTTGTTGTTCTCTTTGTTTTCTCCTCGTGATGTTCTTCTTTCTTTCTTTCTTCAGATCTCCTACTTCTTCTTTGTTCTGCAGAGGTGATGCTCCTCTTTCTTTCTTCAGATCTCCTTCTTCTTCTTCCTTGGTTTCTGTCTTGGTCTCTCTTCTTCTTTTTCTGCAGTCTCTTCTGTGAAGGTTTCTTCTTGTTTCTCCTCCCTGCGGCTAAGTGTCAGCTTCTTCTTTTCTTTTTCAGCCAGGGACGTCACCCCTCCTTTCTTCTTTTCCCTTCAGGCCGTCGTCTGATTTCCAAATCAGACGACTTAACTACCTGTTGCTACAGTCAGCTTCCTTCTTCTTCCGCGGGTCTTCTTCTTCGCCTGTGCCTGCACACTTCAGAGTTTTTCGTCAGAGGCAAAACCTACTCTACCCTCCCCCCCCGCGTCTCTCTCTCTCTCTGAAACCACTCTTGGGAAAGCTCTCCCAGAGCTACCGGGTAACCGGGTTCGGGTCAGGCCCGGGTCCAGGCCCACCGGCGTGCGTGGTGGGCGAGGAGTGCAGGTCAGTCTTAAGTCGGGTCGGGTCGAGTCAGGTCCGCGGGGCGTGAGCGCGGACGAGACCGGGTAACCGGGCGGGTGAAGGGGACCTCACCCCGTGTGCTGAGGCAGTAAGCCTCCAGCACTTTTGCATCTTATGTCGCTGCGACTCTTCAGGCTTTTCCGAGGTGGGACTAAATGTCCCACCTCAATTGCGCGCCCGCAGCGGGGAAATCAGCAGGAGATTGCGGCATCACGCGAAGCTTTCTTCCTTAGCTGCGAACCTGGTGTTTTGCCAAAATGCCTCGCAAGGCCTGGGAGTTGAATCTGGGCTTGGCGCTGAGCGTGGCGCACCTGTAGCTGCAGGCGGAAGCAGTTCCTCCTGCGCGGCAATGGCGGCGGAGGTCGGGTGGTCTGTTCACAAGAAAACGGCCTCTCGGCCTAATCAGAAAGTGCCAGGAGCTTCGCTAGGGTGCGGCGAAGCTCGTGTGGGTGGTGGCGAGGCGCGGGGCGGCGTGCGAGGGTTGCCCTAGGTCGGACTGTGGGTCGGAGGATGGGTCTGTTCGGTGGGGTTGCAGAGGGTGATGTGGGGGAAGTGGCAGGGCGGAGGTTGATCAGGGTGAGGAGGCGGAGGTCCTGCAGTGGTCGGCGAGCCGTGTAGGTGGCTGAGGTGATGGGAGCGGCTCGCCGGAGGGTGGTCGGAGACGAAGGGGGTGAAGGTGGTCAGGGTCGGTCGAGGGCTTAATTGAATAAATTGAAAGCGGGGAAAGAAAGAGGAGAAGAAGGGGAGTAGCTCTAGCTTACTTGCAGGGACGAAGGGGGAGGAACAGGGCGACAGTCGTATCGACTGTCGCCGGAGAAGACGATGCTCAGGGAAAGGGGCGGCGGCGAGCAGAGAGCCGGAGAGGCGCCAGCTGGGTGCGGCGTGGCGCGGGAAGAGCAGGGGAGGAAGTCTCTGCTGCTGGTATTGCGGCAGAGCGAAGAGGTGGAGGGGGAGGAAACCGCCGGAGCTGGTGAGCGTCTGCCGGAGGAAGAAGAGAGGAAAGTTGGGGATTTTCTCCGTCAGATCCAGGCTGCTCCGGTCGGTGGAGCAACGGGGGGTATTTATAGGGATCAAACAGGGAGGAAGGCAGAGGGAGACGACGTGTCTCCCTCGCCGGAGGATGGCCGGAAACAAGAACCCATACCGTCCGTGCGTTCGCACGGCCGGTATGGTGGGTTACAACGACCAGGGGGGTGTCCCTGCGACGGCTGACGACGCAGGGCACCCCCGGTTTACTTGCCAGGTCCCCCACCTCACCCTGCGCGGCGCCATGCTCCGCGCAAGGTCGCCGGAGCATGGTGCTGGCAGGTTTTGCAGGGGGGACCTGATTGCAAAGAACGAAGGAGAGTTAGGGGCCAAAATGCGAGGGTTCAAAAGTTGAGGGCCAAAGAGTAAATATATGAGGACCAAAGTGTAAAGTCGGTTAAGGAGGTTTCTTCTTAGGCTCAAGTTTTTATACATGACTAATTAGGACCTAAGGAATCTGATGGTGAATTTCATTTCTATATTAAACCTTGTTTGACCGGTCAATTTACGCAAAAACCCAAATTAAGTTATTAATTGGGCATGGTTCTCAATGTAGGTCAAAATGGGTTCTGAAGGCCAAATTGAAGGTTCTAAACCCTAGAGATTATTTTTCTATGAATTTTAGAAGGTTTATTCTATTTTTACTTTGCCTCGAACCTTGTGAATTGAAGTGGGTTATTTTAGGGTTACAGATTATCATTTAGTTTCTTGGAATTGCTGTAGCCCTTGCTAGATCATTTCATCCCACTCTTATTCTTATTAAGCTGCTTTGACCTATGTTTGGGCCCTGAATTACCCTGTATGCAGATTATACTGGTAAAATTGCATTTTTACCCCTTATGACTTGTTTTCTTCTCAAACTCAGGATTCTCTGAGTTAAGCCTTTCCTTGAGATATGTAGGAGCTTTTATCCTTTGTATTAGGTCAAAATGAGCTAGTTATGGCTCATGATGAGGTTCTCATCAACCGCCAAGCCGTCTCCAGAGATCACATGACCTAGGAAGGTCACCTCCCTTAACCAGAACTCGCACTTGCTATATTTGGCGTACAGCCGGCGTCGTCTCAGAGTATCCAGAACCATCCGCAAGTGCTGTCCGTGCTGTGTCCGACCTCTAGAATAGATGAGTACATCATCTATGAAAACCACCATGAACTGGTCCAAGTATGGTCTAAACACCCGGTTCATCAGGTCCATGAAAGCAGCGGGGGCATTGGTCAGCCCAAACGGCATGACCAAAAACTCGTAGTGTCCGTACCGGGTGCGGAAAGCTGTCTTGGAGATGTCGGTCTCCCTGATCGTCAACTGGTGGTATCCAGACCTCAAGTCGATCTTGGAAAACACCGTGGCACCCCGCAACTGGTCAAACAAGTCGTCAATCCTCGGCAGCGGATATCTGTTCTTGATGGTGACCCTATTCAGTTGTCGATAGTCCACACAAAGGCGTAAGGTCCCATCCTTCTTCTTCACAAACAGTACCGGGGCTCCCCAGAGAGACGCACTGGGCCTCACGAAACCCTTCTCCAGAAGGTCCTGCAACTGAGACTTAAGCTCTCACAGCTCAAGCGGTGCCATCCTATATGGCGCGGTGGAGATGGGGCTGTTCCCTGGTACTAGTGAGATCTCAAACTCGATCTCACGCTCGGGTGGTAGTCCTGGTAACTCGTTTGGGAACATGTCAGGGTACTCTCTGACCACCGGGATACTCTGGAAGTCTGCCACAGGGCTAGGCTCTGCCACCACACAAGCTAGGAAGCCCTCACACCCCTAGCTCAAAAGTCTCGCCGCCCGAAGTGCCGAAATGCACCTGAAACCTCCATCCACTGGCTGTCCATGAAACTCGAAAGAAGGCAACTCCGGACTGGAGAAGACGATCTTCCTCTCAAAATAGTCCACCAAGGCGTGGTAAGCGGACAGCCAATCCATCCCCAGAATCATTCCAAAGTCCTCCATCTGTATCATAATCAGGTCAGCTGGCATGCTATGTCCCCCGTCGCTGACCTCGCAATCCGTGTACACCTCCTAAGCTACAAATAGCTGACCACTCAGACCTCTGATTACGAACAGATTCTCTAACAGTGTATAATCCTGGTCCAAACTAACTGCGAAACTGGCTGCGACAAACGAGTGCGTAGCGCCAGAATCGAAAAGCGTGTAAACGAGTCTGCCGAAAATAGAAACCATACCTGCTACCACCGATCCCGAAGCTCTGGCTTCCCTGTGTGTTAGGGCGTTGCTACGCCCCTCAGCTCTAGGTGCGGACGAAGCAGCCACACTCTGCGTTGGACGGGTAGGTGCTGGCCGGTACCCTCCTCGCGACTGCTGTGCTCCTCCTCGCGCCTGGGAACCGCGGCCTCCTGCGCGCCCTCCAGTGCTCTGCGCGGGGAGTATCTGCTGACCTCTTGCCCTAGATGGGCAGTCCCTCCTAATGTGGCCCGGCTGGCCACATTGGTAGCAGAGGGGAACCCGACTCCCGCCCTCAGTGGGTCCCTGCTGTCGGCTAGGCAGGGTTCCGGTGCTGGCGACTGGCCCCTGTCGAGGGCCCCCAAAGGCCACTGATGGCCCTGCAAAACGTGACGGCTCTCCTGCGGATGCCACGTGTCTCCTTTGAGTTCTCCTAACACGCCTAGTGTGACGGCGGAAATCCTGTTCCACCACCAACTCCCCTGTCATACGCTTGGAAGGGGGAGGAGGGAATGGCGATGTGGATGGAAGCTGAAATTCTTCACGAACCACCTCTCGAATTAGTTGGACAAGGTCCGGAGACGGTATACTCAGGAGAAGAGGAGGGGTAGTATGTACTCCAATCCCGACACATCTTTCCCTCAGGCCCCGACCTCCTAGTTCCATGACGAGGCATCTCCTACAAGGAGACGCGAAACAACGAAATACGTCAGTACGGAAAAGTACCAAACAAAAACGTCTAAGAGCTCATGTCAAGAGATAAGTTGTGGTGGCTACTCTAGTTATAGACATGTGAATTGGTTATTTTCCAGTCAGTTGATTCACTTCTCGGGACGAACTTGCTCTGATACCATCTTGTAACGACCCGGTTCCCGAGTCCCTACGAGACACGAGAACCGGACTGACTCAACTAATCCCATGACCTAGTCGTCCAACGAGGAAGTAACCAAAAGAGCAGTAAAATAAACCACATTCAGCATGAATATAACTAACAGTAAGAAAGTACAGCAGTAAGGAAAGAAACTACCACAGTATGTACCACCACAACAGTAGAACAACATTCATAATATAATTTGAACTGCAGGTCAAGAAAGTACAGCGGAAACAAGAACTACTCACTACAACGTAACAAAAAGCGGTACATGAGACAGTGGTAACTCTACTGGACCCTACTCGGCCCAGCATCCTATGCAGCCGCTGACCCTGGCTACTCAACACCTGGTCCTGAAAGAGGTAACGAGTGTAACACGTCAGCAAAACGCTGAGTAGAGTGGCAACAAAACTAAAGACAACAGTAGAGTGTACAGTAGCTGTTATGTTCGATTACTTTCTTTATTCACATCTTTCAATTGTCTCACAATTTCATTTATTCCTCAGATCTTTTTCTTGATCTCGAATGTTCCTCGTGAGAACAATCTTGACTGCAGTCTTCTCCAAAAAGTAGAAGTAGCACGTGGTGCACTCCTAGCCGGGAGAGTCCCCCGTGGTGATCCTACCCTCAGTCAACCACCCCAAGGTCACTGACAGACGTAACGGTTACTACGGCACGCGCGATAAACGCACAGGTAGCTAACCCGTACTAGCACGTGGTAAGTCGTTTCCGTTAACGGGTGCGCCCAAAGCACAGCACGGAACTAGTTCAGGGCAGAGCCCTCTCAGTAACAGGGGTCCAACCCCTCCACGGTAACCAAACCGGGGCCTTGCCCCTCCATAGTCCGCGCACCCTTGCCTGACTACCCTGGTTTGCCCAAGTGGGCCTAAACAAGTCGGTGTAGGAGGCTAGCAGAACCCCAGGGCCCGTGGGGTAGCGAGTGCCCTCCTAACACTAGTAGCTCTCCTCGGTACTACGTACACGAGGGCCAGCAAGTCGGTACAGAGCGGCCGGTCCTAACCCCGGGTCCCTGGGGTGGCTGGCCCCACTCTGCACTAAACAGGTACAGGTACTTCCCTTGGTACTGCGTACCCAAGAGACAGTACACAACTACATCTCAGTTCCATTCCTTTCTCTTTCCAGGAGTTCCACTCCTAATTCCCCCGTAGGGTTCCATCCTTTTTACTCAAACATCCAAGTTTCACTTTCCAGTTTCACATTCTTACAATCCATGTTCTCAACCACGTTATTATTCACAACAGGCAGCTGTTAATTCAAATTACAGGTAGCTTTATATCTCTTTCCATTTTCCAAGACTGCAGTATTATACATTCCACTAGTTTTCCCATCCTAGGATTCATGCCATATCCTAGGATCTATCATACAATCTAGTTTTCCAGCCATAGGATTCATGTAACACCTAGGAGCTATCATTCCATCTATTTTTCATTCCTAGGATTCATGCAATGTCCTAGGTTCTATTTATGGTTCCATAATTTAACAGATTTTATTAATAACTTAAAGCCACTCTACCAGGTACAACGGGAGTAATGGGGGCGTGATCGGGAATCCCGCGTGCCTCCGCGACCCCCGAGACTTCAATAGAATGGGGTACTATCACAAGGATCAAACACAAGGAGTGTCTCAAAATAGTGTATAGCTACTGTAGACGGGTAGAGGATTTAATTCCGGAAAGAACGCAACTCGAAACGCAGAAAACGGAACCCGAATGGGCCCTCAGCGGGTCGAAAATGACAACACTGTGCAAAATCAGACATCTGTAACTTCTTCCAGACGTCTTAAAAATGTGGATCAGAGAATTATCATGTTCTGCGTGGTTTCTTAGACGTCCAGAAGCCTGCGGGGATGTCTGGCCTAGTTTCCAGTCGTCCGATGGTCACCCCGGACGTCTGGAGGTCACTCTCGTCGTCTGGTACTACAGCCAGACGTCTGATTCTTGTTGGATGGCGAATCACCGAGCCTGCGCACACCCATCTCCCTCCCTCAGTACGGTCAGTCGACAAGAAGGAAGAAGAAGACGGAAAACTCACCTTTCAGACGTCTGGAAAGTCTTCCAGACGTCGACCTCGCCGTCTGGCTATCAGCATAGACGTCTGATTCTGGAAATTTTTCCAGAACCAGGGTGCGAGTCGCACTCCGCTCGCAACGCCACCAGTGTCGCACCTCGTGCGCCTGCTGCTCGAGACGCAGCAGGCCTCCCGTGTTGTTCCGCGCCCGCTGCACTTCCCGCCGGCCGGCCCTAGCAGCCCCGGCGAGATCGCCCTCACGGCTGAGCGCTGCTCTCGCACGCAGCACCCCCTCCACACTCACTGCGGCCGTCGCCGATGCAGCAACCCCGCGCCCACTCTCGCGCTCACTCACTGGAAGAAGATGAGGGAAGGGGTGGAGGCGATGGAAGCGAGGGGAGGCGTGGTCTTTTTAAGGCCACGCGAGGAGGAGAGAGAGGGAGCACAGCAGTGGCGTCTGCAGCCGCAGAGAGAAGAATAAGCGAATATGCGGTCTGCGCGCTCAGGCACGCAGACGACCCGCGCCTGTCGAAAATAACTGATTTCCAGACGTCTGGAAACGATCCCAGACGTCTGGTCAGATGTCTGGATGTGATCCCAGACATCTGGTCCGATGTCTGGGCCACCTCCCAGACGTCTTAAAAGACATCTGGGGCACGCATTTGCAACAGCGGCTGAGATGGCGCCACGTGGCGCCATCTTGGACGTCCATCTTCTGGAAGTTGTAGATGGTGCCACGGATGTCAGATTGACTCGATTTTTGTGTCGTTGAGCTGTGATCGTCGATCCGAATTCATCCGTGCGGTCAGATTTGTCATCTGAAGTGCGGATTTTCACCATCCTGGATCTTGATCTTCTAGAGTTCCCCGATCACTATCTGATGCTATGGATGCTTGATTAGGGCGATCTTTGAGTCATTGAACTCCAATCATCACCCTGCTCACATCCATATAGTTGGATCTTTGATCTGAGGCCCCAATAAATTATTTGCCCTGTCCAAGCACATAAAAGGAGACAATTAACCTCCATTTTATTCAAACTACTCTAAATGCAAGATGATGCATGTTATGCAATATTTATATCATGAAATGCAATCCTATGCTTAAGAACATGCATAAATAGACATTTTAAGTAGTGTAAATGTGTTTACATCAATCCCCATTCCTATCTTTTGCTAGTCCCTAGAAAAAACTATATGCTATTTATAAAAGAATTTGGTTGGATTATTTGGACTTGAGTTATTTTCAATCATTAAGAAATTGACTACTTAGGAATTGAACTATCAAAGACACAACAGTGCCCGGGTATCAGCCAAAATGCAGAGCGCCTCAAGCCCTCGTCTTATTAAAAGAAAAATTTCTTTTTCTCTTTTCTAATTTTTTTGGATTTTCAAATTTTAGGGTTTAAGAGTGGCTTTCTACGGCCATTCAACTCACCTAAGATTTGATGAGAACCCTAAGTTTTAAGCATCTTATTGTGATTGTGATAGACTCGTTGACTGGCAATTAAAATGGACTTCGGATTTCTACACCTCTAGGTGACCTCAAAAAGACTTCTGCCTAAAGGTGTATCTTTACAACCGGTAGCTTTCTCCCTATTATTTTTTACGGGGTCAACACAAGGGTGAATCCAGTGTATATCTCCCCGATTTATTCTACTTCTCCTCTTCTTCCTAAGTGTTTTGGGAATTTTTTAGTGCATTTACTGAGCTGGGTTCTGGACAATCGGTCGATGAGCTATTACCACCGACAACTTGCTAGCCATACTCGTGCAGCGAAGTGTGGCTTATTTCTTTTTGTTCTTTTCTCCTTTTCTTTTTGATTTTTTTTTTTTTAAATAGGTGGCTTCCCTTGTCTAAGATTTACCTAAGGGCAGGAAAAAGAGAAAGGTCTAGTGACTGGGCTCTGGACAACCTACCTATGGCTGTTACCCACGATAACTTGCCAGCCATATCACCCTAGAAGGTTCATTAGCTACCCAATTTCCGTTGAAATCGCCGAACAACGAGTCAGTGGAAAGAAAGTGTGTAGATGCTTAAGACTAAAAATTCCTTCAAATCAGAGGGTGGGTTGATAAGTCGTGTACTTATCATCCAAACTTTATTTACTCTAATTAAAATAAAATTCAAGTTGGCGAGAACTCAAAAAAAAAATCCACATTTTAGTGGATACACGGGCTGATTAAGTTCAAAGACCTGAAGGGTCTTTGTGTTCAGATCTTAATGTAGTTTTTCCTAAGATTGAAAATTTTCTTAAACCCAAATTCTCTTTCCTAATTTCAATTTTTTTTTTAATCAAAATAAAACAAATCTACGGAGCTAACGAATGAATTCAGAGATAAATATCTACCCCCCCATGCCTATCTAATGCAATGTCCTCATTGTATTAAAAAGACATAAAATAGATTGGAAAAGCGAAGAAAGCACCTGAATTGCGTGAATGTTAGGTCCGCTCAGAGGTGAAAAATTAAGAACTATATATGTGCCGAGTTTAGTGCCTTCAGCTAGGCAAACCATACAAAGAAAAGAAATGAAGAATTCACAAGTGCAGGTCAGAATTAGAATAAACAGAAGAATCTTCCGACCTGTCAACAGAGGTCCACAGATGTGGACCAGATTGTGGTGCAAACCCACACCCCATAATCGAGAATATCTTAGGTTCTGGATAAAAATTACCCAAAGCCTAAAATCAGAATGCAAGCGGGGTCGGGCCTACGATCTATGAGGATGAAACCCAAGACCAAAAAGTCAGGTTACAGAGAATTGAAGCACAAAAGGATAATTGTTGAATGTGTGCTTGAGTTGAACATCCTCGAAACAAATGTCGTAAGGGTTCTGATTTGATGATTTAAGCTTAAAAGGAACCCTTCGACTCAATCTTCTATTTCCTCCAAAATTAACTTCCCAAATCAGAACTTCCCAGTTCTTATCCTCCTCATTCAGCATATCAAATTCGAGGACCTCTTGTATATTCATCACCCCTTCTGAAATCTCAAGGTCTAAATGATGTGGCAGAATCAAAATTGACTTGGGTCTAATTATCTCAGAATTAGAATCATCAATAAGTTCAAGAGGGTGTAACTGAGACTCAGGGCATTGAATTGATTCCTCCAGAAAATGCGATTCTGGATCCGTAATGTGTGCCCTAATAACATCAGTGTCCTCAGTTATTGGGCTATCAAATGATCTATCAGATTCCTCTAGCCCAATCGTCTCACAGAAATCGTGGTTAGAAAACTTGCGTGAGACTTCGTAACTTGAATCTTCACCATCAGGATCCGTATCAATGTATGTCCCAAAATCATTTGTCACTTTCTGTTCGAAGGAGACATACGTTTCATCGTAACCCGGCTTAGGGATCTCAGGTGAAGAAATCAGATCATCCTTAATTAGTTGTTTTAATTGAATCTGGTCAGCCTCATAACACGTGTCCCCCCCAACAGGTGCCTGACCAGGTTCTGTCATTGGCTTTTCTGAAGAGGGTTCATCTTGAGAATTATTCCAAGATTGAATTAAAGCAACCACGAATCTCATCCTCAATTTCGCTAATTTCCCAAGTAGAAACTCACCCGGGTTCTTATCCTTAACATCCTCGAGCCAATCCAATAAAGACTTGTTTAAATCATCAATCATTTCAATCAGGGGCTCCAATCTCTCAATGTAAGGTATTGGTTGAACTTCTAAAGATTGAATGATATTCCTCAAGTTAGCCAGAACCTTATCTTGAACCTGCTTAACCTGAACCAAATGAGTTGGTTTAGGGTTGGGCAGGTTTGGGCTTAATGAAGGGAATTAACGAATTTAGATTCGTTATACCCTTCCTGATAATAGGCCATTTCAGACTGTTGAATAGATGGTGATGACCTAAGGCAGTGAAATCAAAGGATGGGTAAGGATCGGTGTATCCTTCTTGATTGTAGATCGTATTAGGTTGTGTATGAAAGGAAGACGATCTATAATCGATGTAGCTCTGAGAAGGATAGAAATCAGAATCAAAGTGTTCAGGGTTAGACCCTAAACACAGGGGTCCGAAATTGTATCCCCAATACGAATTATCCCAACTGACTGATGGTTGATTACAATATGAGTTGGGATAATCGTCATGTTGAGGATAATTCACAACAGGAGGGAAAGAGCGGGAATGCGTGAAATATGTGGAAGGATTCATGAGACACGGGAGGAAGAAAGCTACCCTGCAATACAAACAATCAAACCTGTCCTTAAATGGGTTAGCCTACAGACCTACAGACTCCCAAAACCCATCTTGGGATAAAGGAATGATTTGATCTACTTCTGTTTGTTCAATCCAACCAGTTAGAAGGAGGGACTGGGGAGAAGGTTCTTCCTTCGGCTTGCGCCTCCGGTTCCTAGTGTACCCCTCAGCCGCGATCATTTGACTCTGCTCCCCTAGCTAGACATCAGATTGAACAGTAGAAAGAGACTAATTGAAAATAATCTCGTTCTGAGTTCTGAAGAGCGAGTTCAATCCTTAAGGCCAACATCTACTTTGTTTATTTAGGGCTAGGTTTGAATGTGCTTTGGAATGTGATGGGCCCTTTAAATGGGTTGTGCCCATAATGATTGATTGATTTGTGTGTGCGTGCACAACCAGTGATTTTCAAGCAAGATTGTTTTTGATGTGGTGAATTTTATGGTTCAAATCTTGCTTAGTAGCTTTTAGGATTCAACTTTAGGTATTCTCAAACAAGTTTCATTGGCACACCAAGTTTTACAAGAATGGGTGAAAATGTTTTCCTTTGAAGCTTAAAAGAATGTGGAGTGTCTGGTAAATCCCTAAGAGTTGAACCTAATTGGCAGCTACTTGATGAGTTGATTTTAATTGAAGTGGTGTGGCCCAAACAACTCAAACAACTGGCCACAAATGCACCACTAAGTTAGGCACACAAAGATGGTTAACCTAAAATGATTTCTACTCTTTTATGTGTTGCTTTATGTGTACCGGTTCCACAGATCAGAACCCAGTTGAGTAGAAACAAATCAATTAGTTTAAGTGCCTTGAATGTGGGTGTACGTTGTGTGTTTGTTGAAAATTGCCCCACAGAATTATCTTTTTTTTTTTTTTGTTTTTATATAAATGAAGGTGGAATGAATGTAAGTGAGAATCCAAACAACCAAACTATTCCTAGGATTTATGCAAACACCTAGGTTAATTGGAATTTGGATTCAATGTAGCGAATGAAATTTATGGAGGGGGAAAGAATGGGGGATAACTTACAAAACCTTCCATAGCACTTTACTCCAATCTATCGCTTTTGCTCATCTCAAAAGAGTACCTGCAATTACAATAAGAAAGGAGAAAAGTGAGGTAAATGATTTGTAAGTTACAAAATGCGAAGAGAAATCAAAGAGTGTCGCCTCCCCGGCAAATGGCGCCAAAATGTTGAACATATACGAACGCTACGCTAACGTGTTCGGTTTTGAAAAACCTGTCGTTGTAGTTCGAAAGCGAAGAATTCATATTCAACAAATAAAATTTATACCGAAATGAAAATTCCGGGTTGAACACAAGGAGGCGGACGTTTGATTTAAAAACTATGCGTTTCTTTTTATTTGTCATAAAATAATTCAATTTAAAACTATCTAATTATTTACAATAAATAGAAGAGAGAGAGAGAGAGAGTAAGAGAGAAAGAGAATATTACACAGAGAAATCAAAATGAGATGTAGAATAAACAAGGAATTTTTCATTGAAGAGATTGTTCATTACAACTAGAAAGCATAAAACAATTACTCTAGAAAGCGATAAATTTACTCTAGAAAGCATTAAAAGAATGGAGGGAGAAATGTCCTCCTCGACGATCGCTTGGAGGACGAGTAGATTAATCTAGAAAGCAGTAAATCTATACTAGAAAGCAGTAAAAAGAATAGGGAGAGAGAAATCCTTCTCGATGGTTGCTTGGAGGACGAGTCGGACGGGACGACGCCTGGACGAAGGAGAACGAAGCAAGATGAAGGAGGACGAACCAGAAGAACGAGAATGGAGCAGCACGCCGTCATCATCGTGGGATCCACTTCCGAAGTGGAACGAAAATTGGACTTTATCTCGCGAGAAGCATCCCGGGTGTGGGACAAGCTTCTCTTGAGCTTTGGAGGGGTAGAGAGGAGAAAGAAGGGATGAAAATTTCGTATGGAGGGAGTCTCCTTTTATAGTTGCAAGGAGTGGGGGCAAAATGGACATTACAACTTTAAAACAATAAATGAGGGGTCTTTAGTGACGGATAAATCCGTCACTAAAGCCCCAATGTGGGCGTAGCTTCCGCACCCACCCGCGCCTCCTCGGCTGCCCGCTCGTCAACGTACATGCACGTCCAGCGATCCTCAGCCATCCGATCGCAAGATTGGATGACTTAAGTCACTCCTTCTCCCGCTGCATTGCGTGCCCGCCCGCGCATCTGATTGCGCGTCCGTGCCGCGCGTCCAATCGCGCGTCGGCGCTATTAGGCGTGCGCAGCCATTGGATCGCAATCTGATGCTCCACGCGCCACTTGCTTGCGCATAATTTGAGGCTCGCGGGACTCGATCCCGCGACCTTTGCTTCGCCCGCCGCTTCATCTCCGCTGCGCTACACCGTTGAGAAGGTCGTGAGGATGATTTTAAAGCGCCGCGTCCACAGCTGATGGATCGAGATCCAATGGTGGAGAGGGGGCAGGTGTGCGGTCTTCATGGAATGTAGGCGGCCATTTTGGGCTGCCGAGATGGTGCCACGTGGCGCCATCTTGGTCGTCCATCTTCTGGAAGTTGTAGATGGTGCCACGGATGTCGGATTGACTCGATTCTTGTGTCGTTGAGCTATGATCGTCGATCCAAATTCATCCGTGCGGTCGGATTTGTCATCTGAAGTGCAAATTTTTACCATCCTGGCCCTTGATCTTCTAGGGTTCCCTGGTCACTATCTGATGCTACGGATGCCTGATTAGGGTGATCTTGGAGTCATTGAACTCCAATCATCGCCCTGATCACATCCATATGGTTGGATCTATGATCTGAGGCCCCAATAAAATGTTTGCCCTGTCCAAGCACATAAAAGGAGACAATCAACCTCCATTTTATTCAAACTACTCTAAATGCAAGATTATGCATGTTATGCAATATTTATATCATGAAATGCAATCCTATGCTTAAGAACATGCATAAATAGACATTTTAAGTAGTGTAAATGTGTTTACATCAGGTACCCTAAAGGTCTACAGACTCTTCGAATCCATCCTAACACTATGGACGATTTACTCTACTTATGTCCAGGCAATCCAACCAGTTAGAAGGAGGTACTAGGGAGAAGGTTCTTCCTTTGGCTTGCACCTCCGGTTCCTAGTGTACCCCCCAACCATGGTCATTTGTTGGTACTCCCCTAGGTAGACATCAGATTGACTAGTAGAAGTAGGTTAATCGTGAATAATCTCAGTCTGAATCCCATAGAGCGAACCAGTCCTTAAGGCCAATGTCTACTCAATTTTAGTTAGGCTTGGGACAATGGTGCTTCTAGACGTGATGGGCCCTTAATGGGTTGTGCCCTTAATGATTTGTTTGAGAATGTGTGGATATGCACAACCAAGGGATTTTCAAGTAAGATTATTAATGATGAGGTGAGTTTTAGGGTTTGAATCTTGCTTAGCAGCTTTTAGGATTCAAATACTAGGTGTATTTAATCAAGTTTTGTGAGGCAATCCAAGTTTGTTTTTAAAAGCACATATTGAAGTATTTTCCTTTATAAATCAAGAAAAAAAGATGAAGTGCCTAGATTAACCTAATTATGAATCCTATGGGGCAGCTACAAAATGAACCTCTTTTAGATTAGGTGGTGCAGCCCAAACAATTTAATCAATCGGCTCAAATGCACCACCGATTAAGGCACACAAAATGGTGATTAACCTAATATGATTTCTACTCTTTTATGTGTTGAATTCATGTACTGGGTCCACAAGTCGAAATCCTGGTTGAGTAGATGAAAATCAAGCATGATTATGTGCCTTAAATGTGGGTGTATTAAGTGTGTCTATTGATTCGTCCCACAGAAAGTATCTTTTTTTTTATTATTTTTATTTCTTTATTTTAAATCCAGGGTAAGGTGGATGAAGGTGGCAAATAAGACAAACAATGTCTAACCTAGGGTTTATGCAAACACCTAAGTAGATTAGGTCATGGTTGCGAGTGTGGCAAAATGAACTAGTGGGGGGGGAATGTGGGGGACACTTACAAAACACTCTACCCACACTTTACTCTGACCTACCACACACGAATCTCCATGCTAGCGTACCTGCAAGACAGTAGATCATAGACAAGTGGGGTTAGTGCTATGTAAATGCAAAGAAGCGCAATAAACAATAAAGTAAATTCTGTTGCCTCCCCAGCAACAGCGCCAACATGAATGCACGCATTTCGTGAGTTTGAAATCAGGGTTACAAGTAACCCGTCATTGTAGTTGCAAAATGCACAGTCAAATAAATTTATACCGAAACTCCAAGGGAGTCCCAGGTCGAACACAGGGAGGCGACGTTCACTTTAACTCAAAACCACACTTCGTTTTGTTTGTTTTTTTTACTTTAGGGTTTTATTTTATTTTTTTTTGAAATAAGAGACAAGCAATCGCAATATAGAGATGGAATAAAATGTGATGTATTGCATTAATGTCTATTACAATAATCTACAAAAGCATAAAAAGAGAGGGAGGTGAGAGGAAATCTCCCAAATTTGCTGTTTGACGAGATGACGGCGTCTGGCAGAGGCTCGGATGAAGGAAGTGAGGAGCGAGATGATGGAGGTGAGATGCAGGAGGACGTCGGGTAGAGGAATGCTTCGGCGTGGCTCTAGAATGGAGGTGAGAAGATGGAGATGATCTACTACTAGAATGGAGGTGGGAGGACGGCTCTACGGCGACATATGAATGAGGATGGGAAGATCGATGAATACTCATTGCGGCAGAGGTTTGCTACATTAATAGGTGCCTTGGGAGCTTGAGGATAAGCTCTAATGGAGCGTTGGTTGGCTTGCTAATGCTTGGGAGTAGGTGGGAGTAGAGTAGGTAGAGATGGATTAGAAGGGAGGGGGTGTTGGTCCTTTTATAGTGGAGGAGAATAGGCAAAAATAGGCATGGGACCACTAGTGACCTCTAGGCCATCGCAGGAATCGTCGTTGTAAGATAGCTCATGCTCGCTCATGCCCAAAACTGGCTTTACTGGCACATGAAGAATTAGCAATGGCTGTAAGTGTCGGTGTAAGTCCAGCTCATTCGTCACTATAGGTAGGCGCCAACTGAGCACGTGCCTGCCCCATGCTTCACTGGCGCTGCCTAAGCTATGCCTGCTCAAGCACACGGATTGCACGGCAGCCTGCTGGTGTGCGTGCACGTGCGCATGCGCAGTGCTGGTGCGCATTGGTGTGGGCTACGAGCAAGCTCGATTGAGAATGGGGGGGATTGCGAGAATTCGAACCTGCACCCTCCCTTGTGAACCGCCGCCCCACCCACTACGCCCAGCCTTCATGTGCGTCGTGAGGAGGGATTTGTAGCTACGTGGCGTGGCGAGCTCTCAGCCAATGGATTTGCATTCAAGGGCTGAGATCACTTGATGGGTAGCCTTTGAAGGTGTGCCAGGTGGTTGTGGGTGCTTTAGATGGTACCACGTGGCAACATCTGGACCGTCCACACTTCATTGCTTGCAGAGGATGCCATGGTGCTCGGATTGAGGTGATTCCTACGTTGTCAAACTACGATCGATGCTCCGGAGCCCTCCATATGGTCGGATTTTTCATCTGAAGTCCATAAGGATGTCACATTGCCTCCTAGCCGTTAATCTTCCTCGGACTTCGTACGATGCTACAGTTCTCCGATCTAGATGATTTTAGTGGCGTTAGACTCCGATCATCATCTTAATCAGATCCATACGATCTGATCATCCATTTGAGGCCCTGAAATAAGTCTTCTTCTCTCCTGACCATAAAAAGGACCTAGTTAACCTAAAATATATACAACTACTCTAAATGCAAAATGATGCATGTTATGCAATATTTATAATATGAAATGCAAATCTAAGCTTCGGAACAAGCATGAATAGGCATTTTAACCTGAATAGATGTGTCTATATCAATGAGAAAACCCTAGTTCAGGTGAGCTGAATACCAGCTATGGTGAGCTGGATCAAGCTGAGTTCCAGCTAGAGAGAGCTTCTCCTTCACCAGTTGCCTTCCTGAGTGCTAGGGTTCTAGGGATCTGCCAATCTGTATATCCCTAACACTCACAAAAACACATTAAAAAGACAATAAAAAGTACGATGCATGCCTAACCTAATTAATGCCTAAATGTAGCCCAAAAACCTATTTGCGGAGCAAAATACTAAGAGCTAGGTTTGTTTTAATGCATAAGAATGATGATAAACTGGCATTTATCACACCCACATGCTTATCTTTTGCTAGTCTCTTAGCAAAACTTTAATTTTTACAAAATGGAATTTTTGGGAAATCTATTTTTTTTTTTACTTTTGTGCAAAAAGAAACTATGGGACCTTGGTTTGTTTAAACACTGGTGGTACGGGATTTGATGAAGATAAACATCGAGATTTATTTTTCTATCCAAAAATTAGACAAAACAGGATCAATATATCCTCCAAAAAATTCATAGATTAACCCCTTATTAATTCAGATGACTTGAAATTTCTATTTTTAGGATTTCTCTGGCTCTTGAATTTGATTTGCAACTTGCAATAACCTTTAAAACCTTGCGTCCGTGCTTGTGAAAAGCAAACATTTATAAGGGTGTGTTTTTGGTTTAAAACTTTTTTTTTGTCCCCCATGCATATTTCTAGCTTAGTCTTACAACAGATGTGTTGGGATCATCATTCCCATCACCAATCCTTAAGGGGGATCTGGCGCCAGTACATCGGGATAGCATTGTCCAAGACACCACCCAGAAGCTCACAACCCCAGAACACAATGCGGTGTAAAGGGGCGCTCCAAGCAAACTCAAGCTCTTGCTTCGACACTATTGGTAGAGCACCGTCCAAGACACTTAAGCTGCTAAAATGCACTTTAATGCTTCGTCTAAAGATATGAAATATAAATATGGAGCAGTGTCGAGGCGATAACATGTTAACATCTTGACCTAAAAGAAGGCATTTTCCTCCTCGATGGTGGGAACTCAAACCAATGATCTGCTTCAGACTTTTAATAAGTTCAAACAAGGGGGTTTTTCCAATTTTTAGTAGTTTTTTAAATGTTGGCTTGTGTGTGAAATTTGACACAGGAAGTTCTGCAAGAAAAGAAAGTTTTTGAATTAGAAACTAAGCCAGATACTTTCCACTTTACAAAAGATGATCAAGTGACCTGATGAGTTCAGGTGGAATTTTATAGAAGGATATCCGATCTAGTGTAAAAGTAGAACCTGAAATTCTAATGATCAGATTCGTATCCTCATCCCTAGTTTGTTAAAGATAATATCACATTGTACCAAAAGTGAGTTTTCAACCTTGGTCCTAATTTCAAAATTTTCCCTCAAAAAGTTTTCAATATTTTTATTTTTTTGGGTATGCATGCCAGAAAAGAAAAATGCATGTTTTTTGGTTTTGAAAATCCTAATTTGACCGTCAAAATTTTAAAAACACTCCCCCATTCTTAAGATATGCTATGTCCTCAGGCATTAGGAGGGAAAAGGGATCACCTTAGTGAAGGGCGATCGAGTTTAGGATGGTTAAAACCTGGAAAAAGAAAGGAAAAAGGAAGGCATGAAAAATGATGGGTTACCTCCCATCCAGTGCTATCTTTTATACCATTCAGCTGAGCGTGAGGGTATGCACAGAAGACAGAAAATCATGTAAATAATTGGACACTTGGATGCCCACATAAAATGTGTCTTCTTCCGGATCCCTAGAAAATGGATGAGAGGAAATATAGGGATCAAAGTTGGATGGAAAATGATAAGTGGAGCCCGAGTCTGGCCATGGTTTCAAATCAGGTGGAATGGCAAACTCAGGTGAGTCTGGTGGCAGGTCAATAGGAAAGGGGTCGGGGAAGGGATAGTGAGGATTTGGTGTAGTGTGGAAAGGTGGGGTGAGCGAAGAGTGGATGGGTCAAGGTGATTAGGGGGTTCATCAGGAATGGATTTTTGGTCAAAACAAGTCTCCAAATCACAAATTTCATCGACCACTGATTCTAAATCTGATTCCCCAAAAATATTGTGGTTGGAAAGGGTATCTATCAACATTGACTCCACCATATTTAAAATTTCAGTATTCGAGTCCTCAAAAAAGTTATCAAGGAATCTCCGGGAGGATTTGAAAATATCTAGAGTGATAGTTTGGCCTATGTAGGTGATATCCATTTTTCCTATGTTGCAATTGATATTTGCCTTTGTAGTGGCAAAAAGGGTCGGCCAAGGATTATTGGGGCATTCAATGAAGATTTGGGTACCTCCATGCCAAGGACCAGAAAGTCTGCAGGGAAGACACAATTCTGGACCTTGACCAAAACATCCTCAACAATCCCATGAGGTGTAATTCTAGATAGATCGACTAATTGCAAGGTAACCTCGACGGGTTTTAATTCACCGATCTGAAACTCTTCAAATAAAATCATGGGAATGATATTAACTGAGGCACCAAGATTAAGGAGGGTGAGATTAAAGGTTGTATCATCAATAATCACTGAAATTAATGGTGCCCCCAGATCTTTCATCTTGGGAGGCAGCTTGCCCTATATGATAGAGCTTACTATCTCCGAAAGATGTACCTGTCCTAGATTTTTGGCCTGCCTTTTAGGAGTACAGATCTCCATCAAAAATTTGGCATAGGGAGGTATATATTTGGTGGCATCTAGGAGAGGAATCTTGATTTGAACTTGCCCAAATAAATCTATGAGTTCTTCTATGGTGGGCTTAGATTTCTTTTTTCTATTGGTGGTAGGGTGGAGAGCTTGTGGAAAAGGGATAGGAGTCATGTCTTGAGATTTTTGTGTTTCTTTCTCTTCCTGATGGGGAGGTGGAGAGTCAATTTGCATAGGGATGGGGATTTCACCAGGTTTTTGAGAAGGCCCAGGATCAGTGGTGGTTTTCCCACTCCTCAACGTAACTGCATGTGTAGTCGGATTATTATTTGGAGGAGGTGGGGGGGCCTGTGGTTGTGGAAACCTGGGAGGCTGCTGAGGTGGTGGATTAGTAGGAGGCTAATTCGGGTAGTGTGGATTTCTTCGTAGATATCGGTTCCTTTGGTGATTAGGGTTGGGCATAGGTTGGGAGGGAAGATGTTCTGCAGGTCTTTGAGTGGGAATAACCCTGATCCGATTATTCTGATTTGTGATGGTGCGGGTTACTTCCATCGTCTTTTTCTGCAAGTCCTACAGGGTTCTCATCATCTGGGCATTGATGTCTTGTTGGGATGGCCCAGGATGAAAGGTCAGTTTAGATCCAAATCCATTAAATTGATTTGGTTGGGGAGGAACCAAATTATTCCAGGAGTAGTTCGAGTAGTTCTTCCAATTTGAAGAATTTTTAAATGGCACCTGGATGGTGGAAATATTTTGAGTGCAGTTAAGATCTGGATAGTTGTAATTCCCCAGTGAATTATGGGCAACCTTAGAATACTGGTAATAATCAGCAAGAGTTGTGTTGAGATTGTGTAAATTTTCTCTTCATGGAAAGTTAGGTTGGGTTAGATGTGGATTGTGTGGAGCTTAGGTTGATGTGGTAAGTCTTTCCTCAACCTTCTTTTGGTTAATGTGCATCTGGTCAAGTTTTTGTGCAATCATTTGAAGATCATCTTGGGTTATAGGAATAGATTGAGTGCCTACTTATTGAACACCGAACTGCGGGTTTGAAGTTTTGCAAAATGTGTTCATGGAAGCTTGATTAAATGAGTTTTCACTTATTTCTTCAAAAAGGTCACAGGCACTCTCAGCATCCTTATTCAAGAAATTGTCGCCACACGAGGCGTCGACGAAACATTATATTTTATCTTCTAATCCTTGATAGAAGATCTACATGAGCTACCATAAAGGAATCTCATGGTGGGGCAACTTCTTAGGAGATCTTGAAATCTTTCCCAAGAATCTTGAAAAGTCTCACCAGATTTCTATTGAAGGGTCGTAATAGATCTTCGCAGGGAATTAGTATGACCTATGGGAAATAATTTTTTGAGGAAGGTGCTCTTAAGTTGAGGCCATGTGGTGGTGGGTCAGCCAATGGTCCTAAAATGTAAGCAGCCTTATCTTTAAGAGATAATGGAAATAGCTGCATCAGCCATAGGTCTTCTTGCACATTGTAGGAACGAGTTGTTTGTGCAAGAAGAGTGAGCTCTTCAAGGTGGCTAAATGGGCCTTCCCTAGGAAGGTGAAACGTTGGCTGGAATGTATAACCGGGTTTTGTTATGTCGTTATAGTATAGCCAGCTATTGCCATCATTTCAAATATATAATTTTTTTTACTCGGAAAATAAAAGAGTTCCCGAGGTCGAACTCAGGGAGCAAGTTGTATTCTAGAGATACAAATTCCTATTACAAAAAAAATATTACAAAAATAAAGAGAGAGAGAGAGAGAGAGAGGGAGAGATAAAAATTTGGTTTCTTCTTTCTTCCTCTTTGTTTTCTCTTCTCTTTGGCTTTTGGTTTTTCTTCTTTGTTTATCTCCTGGTGGCCTTCTTCTTCTGCCTTCTGTTCTTCTTATTTCTTCTTTCATCTTTTTGCCTCAGCTGTAAAGCTTTTCTTCTTGCGGTCCCTTGCTCAGCAGCACGGCTTCTTCGTTCTCCTTCTTTCTCTGCAGCAGTGGGTTGATGTTCTTCTTCTTTCAGCTCTTGTTTCTGCTTGTCTCCTTCTTTTTCTTTTCCCTTGCGGTCCTGTTCTTCTTCCTCTTTTCTGCCTTCAGAGCGTCGTCTGATTTTCCAATCAGACGACTTAAACCGCCGCTGCTATAGTGCCGCTCGGTGCTCCTTCCTTCAGCTTTCGTCGTCCTTCTTCTCTGCCTCGCTCGTCTTCTTCTTCTTCGCCTTTTCCTCTTTGCTTCGAGCAGTCCTGGCTGCTCTTCTTCCGTCACTCTTCTTCTTCACCTGTGCCTGCACTCTTCGAAGTTTTCGTCAGCGGGCAAAAACCTACTCTACGCTCCCCCTCCTGCATTTCTCTCTCACAGAAGCCGCTCTTAGGAAAGCTCTCCCAGAGCTGCCGGGTAGTCGGGTACGGGTCGAGCCCAGGTCCAGGCCCACCGACGTGCGTGGTGGGCGAGGAGTGCAGGTCAGGCTTAGTCGGGTCGAGCCAGGTCCGCGAGGCGTGAGCGCGGACGAGACCGGGTAACCGGGCGGGTGAAGGGGACCTCACCCCGTGTGCTGAGGCGATAAGCCTCCAGCACTTTTTCACTTTATACCGCTGCGCTCCTTCAGAGCCTTCCGAGGTGGGACTAAATGTCCCACCCCAAGTTGGCGTCTGTGCGGAGGAAGCAGCTGGTAATCGCGGCTTTACGCGAGGCCTTCGCACGAGGGCTTCGCCTCAGCTGCAGCCTGACGCTTTGCCGAAATGCCTCGCACAGCCTCGGAGTCGAATCTGGGCATGGCGCACCTGCAGCTGCAGGCGGAAGCAGCTCCTTCTGCACGGCAATGGCGGCGGAGGACGGGTGACCTGTTCACAGCAAAACGGCCTCTCGGCCTAATCAGAAGGTGCCGGGAGCTTCGCCAGAGTGCGGCGAAGCTCATGCGGGTGGTGGCGAGGCGTGGGGCGGCGTGCAAGGGCTGCCCTAGGTCGGACTGTGGGTCGGAAAGTGGGTGTGTTCGGTGGAGTTGCGAGGGTGATTTGGGGGAAGTGGAAGGGCGAAGGTTGATCACGGTGAGGAGGCGGAGGTTCTGCGGTGGTCGACGAGCCGTGTGGGTTGCTGGAGTGATGGGAGCGGGTCGCCGGAGCAGGGGCCGGAGGTGGAGAAGGTGAGGGCGATTGGTCGGATCGGGGCAACAGTAAAGATGTAAAGTGAGGAAAAGGAAGAGGGGAGGAAGAGAAGTAGTTCTAACTTACTTGCACGGACGAAGGGGGAGTAGCAGGGCGACAGTCGTATCGACTGTCGCCGGAGAAGAAGATGCCCAGGGGAAGGGGCGGCGGCGAGGAGAGGGCCGGAGAGGCGCGCGCTGGGTGCGGCGCGGCGCGGGAAGAGCCGGGGAAGGTAGCCCTGCTGCTGGTAGTGCGGCAGAACGAAGAGGAGGAGGAGGAGGAACCGCCGGAGCTGGTGGGCGTCTGCCGGAGTGGGAAGGGAGGAAAGTTGGGGGTTTTCTCCGTCAGATCCGAGCTCTTCAGAACGGCGGAGCGACGGGGGTATTTATAGAGGCAGAATCAGAGAGGAGGGCAGAGGGAGACGACGTGTCTCCCTCGCTGGACGACGCCGGAGATGGAGACCCATACCGTCCGTGCATTCGCACGGCTGGTATGGTGGGTTGCAGCGACCAGGGGGTTGCTCCTGCGACGGCTGACGACGCAGGGCACCCCCATTTGTCCTGGCAGGCCCTCCCCCTCACCCTGCGCGGCGCCATGCTCCGCGCAAGGTCGCCGGAGCATGGTGCTGGCAGGTTTTGCAGGGAGGACCTGAACGCAAAGAACGAAGGAGAGCTAGGGGCCAAAATGCGAGGGTTCAAAAGTTGAGGGCCAAAAAGTAAATATATGAGGACCAAAGTGTAAAGTTGATCAAGAAGGTTTCTTCTTAGGCTCAAGCTTTTATACATGACTAATTAGGACCTAAGGAATCTGATGGTGAATTTTATTTCTAGATTAAACCTTTTTTGACCGATCAATTTATGCAAAAACCCAAATTAAGTTATTAATTGGGTATGGTTCTCAATGTAGGTCAAAATGGGTTCCTAAGGCCAAATTGAAGGTTCTAAACCCTAGAGATTATTTTTCTATGAATTTTAGAGGGTTTATTCCATTTTTACTTTGCCTCGAACCTCGTGAATTGAAGTGGGTTTGTTTTAGGGTTACAGATTATCATTTGGTTCCTTGGAATTGCTGTAGCCCTTATCAGATCATCCCACTTTCCTTCTTATTCGGTTTGTTTGACCTATGTTTAGACCTGTATGCAAATTATACTGGTAAAATTGCATTTTTACCCCTTATGACTTGTTTTCTCCTTAAACTCAGAATTCTCTAAGTTAAGCCTTTCCTTGAGTTATGTAGGAGCTTTTATCGTTTATATTAGGTCAAAATGAGCTAGTTATGGCTCATGATGAGGTTCTCATCATACCCCCATGCCTAGCTTTTGCTAGTCCCTTAGCAAAAACTTAAGGTTTCAACCCTTGTTCTAGACCATGAAGTTCTTAATAGCTTCAGAAAAGTGCTTTTTCATTTGAGCTTAGATTAGGTTAGAATGATGACCATAGGCCTAAAAGGTACTCTAGTACCAATCAAGATCCAAATCTGTCTAGCCTCAGCCTCAGTCCTTAGCAAAGGTTTTTAAGGCCCACAAGAACTAACCTAAGGTTTATTGGACCTTGTGATTAAAGCACCCGTGCTTGAAATGATTTTAGCCTTGGCTCAGTTCGCAGTGCGTTTTATGAGAGATAGAAAGTTTTTTCTATTTGGAGAGTTTTCTCTCTCCTTTTCTTTTTAGTTCTACCCTAGGATTGGCTTTTCAACACAATCTGTATCAGATTCCTTACTCCCATCATCAATCCACAAGGGTTCCTGGCAATCGATGCTTCGAGATAGCACCGCCCATGGCAACCCCCGGAACCCTGGCTATTGAGATTTCGAGATAATCCCATCCATGGTGTTCCGTGGCCGAATCCAGACCCTGGCAATTGACACTTCGAGATAATGCCATCCATGGAATCTGAACCAGCAGAGTGCTTACATGCCCCCAGCAGGATATGTGAATATCCTAAGAGACAAGCACCGAGGAGATGATATTTTGTTACGCATCTTTGAGGGGATTTCCCGCCTCTCCGCGCTGGGAACTCGTCCAAATCAACTTGTGTTGATCGGCTGCTCATATTCTAGGTGTTCTTTTCAGAATTTTGCGACGCTTCTGCGTGATTTTGATTTTTACGCTTACTGAACCAGGCTGTGTGTGAGGTTAGGGTGCTTAGGTTACTAAGTCCCGTAAACCAAAAATTAGTTAACGAGGCCAAATACTCCCTAAGCCTTAGACCTAATACTTCAGCTTTTCATTTTCCTCAACCTCTTTGAGGAATGTTCAGATCTTAATGGGTACTAAGAGTCTATTCAAGAATGCCTAAGGTTTGCGTTCTTACTAATCTCATTATGCACTTTTCAGTTATTTTCTTGAATGAGGTCTAGAACTTAGGTTAATTCCTTAGTTCCTTACTAATGACTATCACATTTTCTCATAATTTTGTGCTCCTTTTTCATTTTGTTTCTTTTCTCCTTCTCCTTCACAAAATTTCCTTCTCTTTTCCTCTTATTCTTTTTCGAAAAATTTTTAATTTTTATGGTGATTTTGGCATATGTGAATTTTTTTGTTTGAAACCTTTTCTTACAAGTTTTGCACTTTCATACCCCCCCCATGCCTAAGATTTGCAATGTCCTCATTGTAACATAGGGGGTTTTTATTTAACTTAGTTCATTCCTTAAGACAGAAATTTGGATGAGTGAATGGGTCGGGTTGAATTTTTGCGGACGATTTCTAATCCCAGATGCAAGCATCTGAGGTGGGGTCGGCTGTCTACAAGGGTGAACCTTAAGTGCAAAAAGGTGTCAGAAAAAGTTTTGGATTTTTAGGAAAATGACGGGTTGCCTCCCGTTAAGCGCTGAGTTTTACGCCATCGGCTGGGCGCAATAAGCTCAAGGGGAATGGAGGATATAAGATGCTTCAGCTAAATCAGTAGAAGTTACATCAATGAACGGCTTGAGTCTCTGACCGTTCACGATGAAAGGTTCAGAATCGTGGCTAAGTGGACTGATTTCGATTGCTCCATTTCCAAAAACCTGTCGGACCAAATATGGTCCGACCCACTTGGACCTCAGCTTTCCCGGGAAAAGTTTGAGTCGGGCATCAAAGAGTAGGACCTTTTGACCAGGATGAAAGATCTTTCTCGAGATGTGTTTGTCGTGGAAGGCTTTAACCCGCTCCTTGTAGATTTGCGAGTTCTCGTACGCGTCTAGGCGTAATTCATCGATCTCGCTGATTTGGAGTTTTCTGTGGGTCCCAGCCTTGGAAAGATCTAGATTACAGTTCCGTACTGCCCAATAGGCTTTATGCTCCAGTTCTACGGGAAGGTGGCATGCCTTTCCGTACACCAGTCTAAAGGGAGACATGCCCAATTGGGTCTTGTGGGCGGTCCTATAGGCCCACAATGCTTTCGGAAGTCGGGACGACCAGTCCTTCCTGTCAGGTCGAACAGTGACTTGCAGGATTTTCTTGATCTCCCGATTTGATAGCTCAGCTAGACCATTTGTTTGGGGGTGGTAAGGAGTAGAGATTCGATGAGACACCCCAAATTTGGCCATAAGTGACCTAAACTGAGCATTTGTAAAATGGGTCCCCCCATCAGAGATAATAGCACGGGGAATCCCGAACCTTGAGAAAATGTTTTGATGTATGAACTTAAGAACAATCTTGTGATCACAGGTTCGGGTCGGTATGGCTTCGATCCATTTGGACACGTAGTCCACCGCAAGCAGGATGTACTCGAAACCATTCGAAACAGGAAAGGGGCCCATAAAATCAATCCCCCAAACATCAAAGATTTCGCATACGAGAATCGGCTGTAAAGGCATCATGTCGCGACGGTTCATGTTGCCCAAAGTCTGGCAACGACTGCATGCCTTACAGTGGCTGTATGCGTCTTTGAACAGTGTGGGCCAGTAAAAGCCGCACTGGAGGACTTTTGATGCGGTTTTATGCCTGGCAAAATGGCAACCGCATGCCTGGTCATGGCAGAAAGAGAGGATATTGTTGAATTCCTCTTCCGGGACACATCTCCGGATGATCTGATCGGCACCTATGCGGAAGAGGTACGGGTCTTCCTAAATGTAATACTTGGCATCGGAGCGTAATTTGTCCTTCTTGGCCTTAAGCCAATCGGACGGGATCTGATGAGATGCCAAGTAATTTACTACATTAGGAAACCATGGAAGGCTAGTACCAATAGTCAGCAGGTGCTCATCGGGAAAATGCTCAGTGATGGGTCCGAAAGGGTCAATTATTTCAGAAGGAAGATGGGACAAGTGATCAGCTACCAGATTTTGCTTTCTCGCTTTGTCGCGAATCTCAAGGTCAAATTCTTGCAACAGCAAGATCCATCGGATTAATCGAGGTTTCGCGTCCTTCTTTGCAAGGAGATGCCTCACAGCTGTGTGATCCGAGTATATGATGACACGGGAACCCAGAAGGTACGATCTGAATTTTTCTAGGGCAAATACTATGGCTAGCAGCTCTTTCTCAGTAACCGTATAGTTACGCTGAGCCTCATCGAGTGTTTTGCTGGCGTAGTAAATGACCACAGGTTTCCCGTCAATTTTCTGCTCCAAAACTGCTCCTACAGCGAAGTCGGATGCATCGCACATGATCTCAAAGGGTTGAGACCAATCAGGGGACTGTAGGATCGGGGCTTGGGTGACTCGGTCACGCAGGATTTCAAATGCTTGAGTGCATTCCTTGGAAATTTCGAAAGGTACATCCTTGGAGAGAAGAGAAGTCAAGGGGCGCACGATTTTCGAGAAATCTGGAATGAAACGGCGGTAAAAACTGACGTGCCCTAAAAAGGAACGGATGTCCCTGATCGAGCTAGGCATAGGAAGGTGAGAAATCAGATCAACCTTAGCTCAGTCCACTTGGATGCCTTTTTCTGAAATTGAGTGTCCCAGGACAATTCCCTCAGGCACCATGAAATGGCTCTTTTCCCAGGAAAGAACCAAATTCACATCGATGCACCGCCTGAGTATCTGGACCAAGTGTTGGAGGCAATCGTCGAATGATGCTCCAAAAACTGAAAAGTCATCCATGAAGACTTCCAGATAATCACCTACCATATCTGAGAATATGGCAAGCATGCATCGCTAAAAAGTAGCGGGTGCATTGCAAAGACCGAAAGGCATCCTTTGGAAAGCGTATGTTCCGAAGGGGCAGGTGAACGTGGTCTTTTCTTGGTCCTCAGGATGGATTTCCACCTGGTTATAACCGGAGTACCCGTCAAGAAAGCAGAAGAACCTATTTCCCGCAAGTTTTTCGAGAATTTGATCAATGAAGGGTAGTGGGAAATGATCCTTCTTCGTGGAGGAATTGAGTCGGCGGTAATCTATACAGACTGTCCACGAGTTGGCTAATCGGGTAGGAATGATTTCTCCGGTCTCAGTCGTTATAGTGGTGAGTCCTGCCTTCTTGGGCACGACCTGAATTGGGCTCACCCAACGACTATCGGAGATCGGGTAGATGATTCCGGCATCTAACCACTTGATGATCTCCTTTTTCACGACCTCCTGCAGATTGGGGTTTAAGCGTCTCTGCATTTCACGAGAAGGTCGTGTGCCCTCTTCTGAATAGATATGATGAGTACAATAGGAGGGACTTATTCCAGTCAAATCATCGAGAGTCCACCCGATGGCTCTGCGATGTTGTTGGAGAACAGTAATAAGACGGGATTCCTGTTCGGGATTGAGGTTGGAATTGATAATCACAGGAAGGGTCTGATCGGAACCCAAAAAGATGTATTTCAAGTGAGCAGGAAAAGGCTTTAACTCGAGGACAGGGTTTTCAGCAGCAGCTTGTGGTTCAATGTAGATGTGAGGTTCAAGGGTGGGAGTTACTGGGTTGTGTATGTCTGGATTCGACTCCCCTGTTTGCGGGTCGAGATCCTTCTGTGGTTGATGAGGCATAATCGAGTCATTCTGGAAGTGTGATTCATCAACCAAAGTCCTGACGTCACAAATTTGTTCGATGACACCGCAATTAATTCCTTGTTGGGCCTTAAATATATCAATTTTCAGTGTTTGATCTCCAAACTTAAGCTCTATTTGGCCCTCCTCACAGCTGATGTTGGCTTTAGCAGTAGCCAAGAAAGGTCTCCCTAGAATGATTGGTGTATCCCTAGGGTTCTCAGGTGCGTCCATATCTAAGACTATAAAGTCCACTGGGAAATAGAAATCCCGCACTCTTACGATAACATCCTCGAGAATCCCTTTTGGTGACTTTATAGATCGATCTGCTAATTGTAATGTCACCTCGGTTGGTTTTAGCTCAGATTCTTCTATATGGTCAAGTAAGGATGTGGGTATCAGGTTTATGGATGCACCCAAGTCTAGCAATGCTCTATCAAATTGGGTACCACCTATCTTGCAGGAAATCAGGGGAGTACCAGGATCTTTTGCCTTGGGTGGGAGTCTACTGAGGATTACAGAGCTGGCTTGCTCTGACAGAATAATTAGGCTCCCTCCCTTGGTTCGCGGCATACGCTGGGGTGTACATATATTCTTTAGAAATCGTGCGTAAGCTGGTACGTGGCGGATTGCATCCATCAAGGGGATGTTTATGTGGACCTGTTCAAAGAGCTTGACCAGGTCCTCCTCAGGGGCCACGGGTTTGGTAGTCTTCTTTCCCTTGGTCAAGGCCTTGGGAAACGGGACCTTAGGTGGTTCTTCTAGGATAGGTCCAGGTTGTGGATCCGGGACAGGGGTGGGGACGTCCTGGATTACTGTCCTAGGCTTGGGATCAATACCCGGCTTGGAGTGGTTCGGATGAGGTGGGTCTTGGGTTTCCTTACCACTACGGGTTGTTACGGAATTAAGTCCTGCCTGGTTTTGGTTGGGATTGGGTAAGATAGCTTGCTGCTGGTAACCTGCAAAAGAAGTGGAGGCCTCTATCCCGTCAGGTGAAGGAACAGAGGGGGCCTGATAAATCATATGGGCATGCCCTGGGTTTGGGTTCATAACGTGCCGCTGGGTTGGCACGTTATTAGGATTAGGCAGAGGTTGGGAGGGAAGAGTACCTGGTTGGCGAGAGTTTGCCAACTGGGTCAATTGGTTACGAACCACTGTAAGTTCGTCCTTGTGTTGTTTTTGGATAGCCGCATTCGTTCTTTGAATGTCAGCCAGGGTCTGAAGGATAAGGGACATTTGATCCTGATTCGGCCCAGATGGGTAAGTAGGGTTGGGCCGAGGCTGAGGTGGCTGGTAAGGATGAGGAGGTTGTGGGCGGGGTTGGAAGGATGATCTTTGGGTTTGGGAATTTCCCGCCCACTGAAAATTGGGAAGGTTTCGCCAACCAGGGTTGTAAGTGTTGGAGAATGGGTCGTTCTGGATGGCGTTGAGGTCCTCGCAGGTCTGAGGAACCTCTTGAGAATCAGGGAAAGGGGGAATGGAGTTCCCCGGGCTGGTGTAGAAAGGATCGGATGATCCTCCGATCCGAGAATTAGATGGGGATGGATATGGATCCATCCTAGGGGAAGATCGGTGGAGGATGTTTTGCACAGTCTCCTGTGTGGAAGGAGGTTGTGCAAAGGAGTTACGTGCAGAGGCGGCTCGCTGCAAGTGCTGAGTCAGCTCATCCACCTTCTTCTCAATGATTGAAACCTTGTCCAATCGACTGGCCATTAATTCCAGGTCGACTGATGCGGACAGGCCCTGCGTCTCATGTGCTCCCCTAAGATTCGTAGCTCCGCGGGTATTCGTCCTGTCGAATAATCCCATGGAGTCATTGTTGATAGAGTTCTCGGACATGTTTTCGAGAATCTCCCACACGGTATCTTCATGTTGACCCATGATATTTCCTCCGCAAGTTGCATTGACGAAAAGGCGGATGTCCTCACGGAGTCCCTGGTAAAAAGATTGGACTTGTTCCCATTTAGGAACTCCGTGATGGGGGCACTTTCTCATGAGATCCTGGAAACGATCCCATGCCTCATGGAGAGGTTCTCCTGATTGTTGAGAGAAGTGCGTAATCTAATGGCGCAAGGCGTTGGTCCGACCAACGGGAAAAAACTTCTTCAAAAACTCGGATTGAAGTTCTTCCCAAGTGTTGATCGGCCGGGTCTGAGTTTGATACCAATGGGCGGCCTTGTCCATAAGAGAAAAGGAGAACATCTTCATGAGAAGAATATCCCGATTTTGCGCATCTGACCCAAAAGTTTGGGCCAGATGCTTTAGCTGTTTGATGTGCTGGAAGGGATCTTCATAATTAAGCCCATGGAATTTAGGTATAGCATGAATCAAGTTGGGCTTTAATTCGGAATCAGGTCCTCCAGTCGGGATTCTGACTCGAGGCTCAATGGCCACTGCAGCAGGATTGTAGTGGTCCCGCATCATAGGACGCTGTGGTGGGTGCACGAAGTTTTGGAAGAGGTCATTGAGTCGCTGGAGCTGGTGCTCCAGATTATTTTCTTCCTCAACTGGCTGAGCCATGATGGGGCAAGAAGAAGAACTTGGTTCTGAATCAGAAGAGAGAATAATGTGAGGGTGTTGCTGCACAAACACAGGCGTCGAGGCTTGGCCTTGACGAGAGCGAATTTCTAAAGGGGGTCTTAAGGGTGGTCTTAAGGACCTCCTTCCGTACATGCACTGTTGGAAGAGATGAGTTTAGAAGGTGCTGGACCCAATCAAGACACCCAAAAATATGTTGGGTGACTATAGAGGTGCGGGGCAGATGGACCCCTTGATCAGAAAGATCGTCCACCTGACAATTACCTGGGCAGCCAGAGAGGGAGAGTCCCGCAAAGACCCCTACACGGTAGAGCGTCCCCACGGGTTACAGGGTTTCCCCCACCCGACCTCTCTTGTCACTGCGGTTCCAGTTAGACCAGAATGGGGATCTTGACCTCTTAAGTCTACCAATTTTTACTTTAAGATCAGGGTGCTTAAGGTTTCACTTGAACTTTAGTCTTTTAAGTGCAAAGAGTGACCTAATTTAAGGTTGGTTGACCCAAGGAATCAACTTTACCTCTTGTTTCCTTTGAGAGCTTTTAGGTCTTGTCTTTTAGGGTTCAAGTGTTTAGAGAGCCAATTGTTTTAGGTTTTCTTTGAATAGGTATTTTCAGACAAGGGCTTGGGCACACTTCATTTGGTTTTCTCAATTCTTGCTTAAGGAGTGTGTCTCTAAATCCCTAGTGTTGGATCCTAGGTTGGCTCTACTTGGTCCAGTTAGCTCTTTGTTGGGTAATTAGGGCTCAAGCAAGAATATGTTAGCCCTTAAATACCCTTAATAGTGTGCAGTAATAATGGGTTGAAAACATGCAACTTTTGATGGTTTACTGAGTATAGAAGACAGGTTAGACCTATATTGCTTGTTCTTTTCTTTTCTTCCTCTTTAGAGTTTAGGGATTGAGAGGATAGAATTTTACCTGTCCTTGGAGTGGTTGTCGTGCGGTTGCTTGTCTTCTCGATTTTCTTGTATTTTCCTGCACAACAAAGGAGAGATTGTTAGCAACGTAAAAACAGGAATTTGATTATCTCTAGAATAGCCATTGCTCCCCGGCAACGGCGCCAATTGAAACGTTGGCTGGAATGTATAACCGGGTTTTATTATGTCGTTATAGTATAGCCAGTTATTGCCATCATTTCAAATATATAATTTTTTTTACTCGGAAAATAAAAGAGTTCCCGAGGTCGAACTCAAGGAGCAAGTTGTATTCTAGAGATACAAATTCTTATTACAAAAAAAATATTACAAAAATAAAGAGAGAGAGAGAGGGAGAGATAAAAATTTGGTTTCTTCTTTCTTCCTCTTTGTTTTCTCTTCTATTTGGCTTTTGGTTTTTCTTCTTTGTTTATCTCCTGGTGGTCTTCTTCTTCCGCCTTCTGTTCTTCTTATTTCTTCTTTCTTCTTTCTGCCTCAGCTGTAAAGCTTTTCTTCTTGCGGTCCCTTGCTCAGCGGCACGGCTTCTTCGTTCTCCTTCTTTCTCTGCAGCAGTGGGTTGATGTTCTTCTTCATCTTTCAGCTCTTGTTTCTGCTTGTCTCTTTCTTTTTCTTGTCCCTTGCGGTCCTGTTCTTCTTCCTCTTTTCTGCCTTCAGAGCGTCGTCTGATTTTCCAATCAGACGACTTAAACCGCCGCTGCTACAGTAACGCTCGGTGCTCCTTCCTTCAGCTTTCGTCGTCCTTCTTCTCTGCCTCGCTCGTCTTCTTCTTCTTCGCCTTTTCCTCTTTGCTTCAAGCAGTCCTGGCTGCTCTTCTTCCATCAGTCTTCTTCTTCACCTGTGCCTGCACTCTTCGAAGTTTTCGTCAGCGGGCAAAAACCTACTCTACCCTCCCCCTCCCGCGTTTCTCTCTCACAGAAGCTGCTCTTAGGAAAGCTCTCCCAGAGCTGCCGGGTAGTCGGGTACGGGTCGAGCCCGGGTCCAGGCCAACCGACGTGCGTGGTGGGCGAGGAGTGTAGGTCAGGCTTAGTCGGGTCGGGCCAGGTCCGCGAGGCGTGAGCGCGGACGAGACCGGGTAACCGGGCGGGTGAAGGGGACCTTACCCCGTGTATTGAGGCGATAAGCCACCAGCACTTTTTCACTTTATACCGCTGCGCTCCTTCAGAGCCAAGTTGGCGCCTGCGCAGAGGAAGCAGTTGGTAATCGCGGCTTTACGCGAGGCCTTCGTGCGAGGGCTTCGCCTCAGCTGCAGCCTGACGCTTTGCCGAAATGCCTCGCACAGCCTGGGAGTCGAATCTGGGCGTGGCGCGCCTGCAGCTGCAGGTGGAAGCAGCTCCTTCTGCACGGCAATGGCGGCGGAGGACAGGTGACCTGTTCACAGCAAAACGGCCTCTCGGCCTAATCAGAAGGTGCCGGGAGCTTCGCCAGAGTGCGGCGAAGCTCATGCGGGTGGTGGCGAGGCGTGGGGCGGCTTGCAAGGGCTGCCCTAGGTCGGACTGTGGGTCGGAAAGTGGGTGTGTTCGGTGGAGTTGCGAGGGTGATTTGGGGGAAGTGGAAGGGCGAAGGTTGATCACGGTGAGGAGGCGGAGGTTCTGCGGTGGTCGACGAGCCGTGTGGGTTGCTGGAGTGATGGGAGCGGGTCGCCGGAGCAGGGGCCGGAGGTGGAGAAGGTGAGGGCGATTGGTCGGATCGGGGCAACAGTAAAGATGTAAAGTGAGGAAAAGGAAGAGGGGAGGAAGAGAAGTAGTTCTAACTTACTTGCACGGACGAAGGGGGAGTAGCAGGGCGACAGTCGTATCGACTGTCGCCGGAGAAGAAGATGCCCAGGGGAAGGGGCGGCGGCGAGGAGAGGGCCGGAGAGGCGCGCGCTGGGTGCGGCGCGGCGCGGGAAGAGCAGGGGAAGGTAGCCCTGCTGCTGGTAGTGCGGCAGAACGAAGAGGAGGAGGAGCAGGAACCGCCGGAGCTGGTGGGCGTCTGCCGGAGTGGAAAGAGAGGAAGGTTGGGGGTTTTCTCCGTCAGATCCGAGCTCTTCAGAACGGCGGAGCGACGGGGGTATTTATAGAGGTGGAATCAGAGAGGAGGGCGGAGGGAGACAACGTGTCTCCCTCGCCGAAGGACTCCAGAGATGGAGACCCATACCGTCTGTGCGTTTGCATGGCCGATATGGTGGGTTCCAGCGACCAGGGGGGTGCTCCTGCGACGGCTGACGACGCAGGGCACCCCCATTTGTCCTGGCAGGCCCTCCCCCTCACCCTGCGCGGCGCCATGCTCCGCGCAAGGTCGCCGGAGCATGGTGCTGGCAGCTTTTGCAGGGAGGACCTGAACGCAAAGAACGAAGGAGAGTTAGGGGCCAAAATGCGAGGGTTCAAAAGTTGAGGGCCAAAAAGTAAATATATGAGGACCAAAGTGTAAAGTTGGTCAAGAAGGTTTCTTCTTAGGCTCAAGCTTTTATACATGACTAATTAGGACCTAAGGAATCTGATGGTGAATTTTATTTCTAGATTAAACCTTGTTTGACCGGTCAATTTATGCAAAAACCCAAATTAAGTTATTAATTGGGTATGGTTCTCAATGTAGGTCAAAATGGGTTCCTAAGGCCAAATTGAAGGTTCTAAACCCTAGAGATTATTTTTCTATGAATTTTAGAGGGTTTATTCCATTTTTACTTTGCCTCGAACCTCGTGAATTGAAGTGGGTTTGTTTTAGGGTTACAGATTATCATTTAGTTCCTTGGAATTGCTGTAGCCCTTATCAGATCATCCCACTTTCCTTCTTATTCGGTTTGTTTGACCTATGTTTGGACCTGTATGCAGATTACACTGGTAAAATTGCATTTTTACCCCTTATGACTTGTTTTCTCCTTAAACTCAGAATTCTCTGAGTTAAGCCTTTCCTTGAGTTATGTAGGAGCTTTTATCATTTACATTAGGTCAAAATGAGCTAGTTATGGCTCATGATGAGGTTCTCATCAGAAGGCCATGGAAGTGTTTAATCAGGTTCAGAACCACTAGCTTGATCTTGAAGTTCCCTTTTGGTATGACCACCCCTGGTCGTTCCTCATAATAAGAAGAATCATAAAAATCTTTTAGAGGAATAACAGGTTGTTGACGAGGTGGTAGGTTTA
The DNA here is from genome assembly GCA_037157565.1 of Thalassia testudinum. Lineage (NCBI taxonomy): Eukaryota > Viridiplantae > Streptophyta > Magnoliopsida > Alismatales > Hydrocharitaceae > Thalassia > Thalassia testudinum. The sequence continues at coordinate 127,981,396 of JAZHRO010000031.1, forward strand.
GCCTTTGGTTGGCTATGTTTTGGATATTCCTAGTCAACATTTGTTGATTAGCATTCAGTTGAGCAATCTGCTCCGCCATCATTGTCAATAGATCTGGCGGGGGGGCTTGATGTCGTGATTGAGGCAAATCAGCATTGGGAAGCTCCAAGTGCGACAAATCAAAGGTGGGGGTTTTGGGTGGAAGGGTTAGAATTAGGGTTAGTAGTGGAGTTAGAGGTGGGATTAGAGGTGGAAGTGGATGGGTTAGTGATGGGAACACCATCATGAGCCCTAACTAGTTCATTTTGACCCAGAAAAGAGAACAAAAGCTCCTACATAACCAATTGGAGGTCTTAACTCGATGAATAACCCTTCTGAGAGAAAAGTAAGAAACAAGGGGTAAAACTGTAATTTTACCATTGAAATACAACAAGGGCTTTCTCATGGTCTAAACACAAGTCAAATAGTCTTAACAAGATAAAAAGTGGGTTGGTTTAAATAGAAAAGGGTTCATGTGAATTCTAGGAATTAAATGACTTCTTGTAACCTAAAACAGACCCACATAATTTAACAAGGTTATGGTTAGGATGAAATTCACCTAAACCCTCTAAAAATTATGGAAAATATCCTCAAGGATTTATAACCTTCAATTTGGCCCTTAGAGCCTATTTTGACCTAAATTGAGGTCTTAGTCAAATGTTTGCCCTAAATTAGGTTTTTGCATAAATTGCCCAGTCAAACGTAGTCAAAGCTAAAATCCAACTTCACCATTGGATTCCTTAGGTCCAAATTAGGTTTGTACCAAAATTTGGACCTAGGAGGAATTCATCTTGACCTACTTTGCAAACAGGTCCAACCCAATTACATTTCTACCCCTAACTTTTAAAAACTTCTACGGAAACCCCTTATCTTTGTCTTTGTTCTTTGTAATTAGGTCGCTCCACCATTATAGCGGAGGGAATCCTACTCCGACGAGCTTTTAAGGGAAAGATCTCTCTGATTTCTCAGAAAATCCCGTTCAAAATTGAAAGGGGGATTCTCTAAGAAATTTCCTCCAATTTGAACACAATCAAAGGCTCGATTTGGTACCCAATCTCTCATGCGAATGCTTGAGAGATTTGGGTCTCATTCAACTTTCCATCTTCGACAAGGTTTCCATTCTTGGAAGCTTGGCTTCCAAGCACACTAGGGCCTATAAAAGCATGCCCAGATCACCCCGCATCCTCCACGCTTGAAATTGGCCAAAGAATCCCTCTACTTCATCTCTTCCCCCTCCGGCCAGTGACTCAGCAATCTCCAGCAACATCCCTCTACTTCCGTTGTCACTCTACCATAATACTAGTGGTAGGGTTCTCTTCCTCCTATTCATCTGCGTCGCGCCACACCTGCTGATGCCCTTGCAGCCCCTTCATCGTCGCTGTCCTCCCCCTACTAAATGCTTTGTCTCTGGCGATGGTAGTATGAGCTAGCCACCATCTCTGCATCCCCCTTCCTCTATCTACGCTCAGCTAAGTCCTCCCTCTTTTCTAAACATTTTTCTCTCTTTTATTCTTGCAAACACGCCTCGACGCATACAACCACCATCACCTTTTTCATCTCCGGCCAGACCTTCGGCGAGGTGTCCCCACCGCTCGATGCCTCCATCTGCCTCGCCAACTACCCCATAAGCACCGCAACACTCCATCGACCATAAACCCTCACTCCACTCACCATGCCACGCCCCCAGAACATCCCTCGAACACACCCATTCTCATGCACATAGGGTGCCCTAGGCATGCACTCTTTGGCCACGCCACGCCACGCCGACTGCCGCACTACATTCGCCGTGTCTCAGCAAAGTTGTTTGAGCTTTTTGACGTGGCCACAAGGCTGTTTTCGTGTGGACAGGTTCCGAGGCTTGCCGCCATTGAAGTAAGCAAGCAGCTAGCTTGCAAACTAGCTCCAGGTCTCCCCGCTCCAGGTGAATCACCCCAGGTTATGCAAACTCATCTCATGAACGACTCCAGATGAGCGTTTTGCTTCAAAGACCCAGTAGCTGCAGTAATCAAAGAAGCTCCTGCTACGGGCGCACACGAAGGAAGGTGGGATGTTTAGTCCCGCCTTGGAAAGTCTTGAGCAGGCGTAACGAAATAAGAGGAGAAAGTGACATAGCCTCTTCGCCACCTGACCACGGGGTGAGGTCTCACTCACCTCTCACTGCCTTATCCGTGACGCGACCCCTACAGACCTGGCTTGAGCTGTACACCCGACTTGCACTCCTCGCCCACCACCGCACTCCAGTGGGCCTGGTTTTGGGCACTCAACCGACTCGATTACCCGAGAAGCGACTCTGGGATAGTGAGCCTAAGAGAGAAAGAGGAAGGGACATCATGGGGGTGGGTAGGGGTAGTTTTTACTCTCTCACAGGAAGGAGAAGAAGAAGTGGCCAAGGAAGAAGAGGGCGGAAGCCAAAGAAGCTAAGGGAGGAGATGGCAAGGACTGAAAAGGAAGAAGCTGAAGAAGGGTTGATGAAAGAGAAAGAGAAGGAGAAGGTTAAGGTAGAAGAAAGAGGGGCAGCAGAGAAAGAAGAAGAAGAAGAAGATAAGGGCCAAAGCAACCAAAGGCAAAAGAAGAAAAGGCATAGGCACGAAGAAAAGAAGGAAGAAAGGCATCAGAGATAGAGAATAGAAAAAGATCAGAAATAGCACTGTAGCAATTCCAAGTTTAAGACGTCTGATTCACAAAATCCAACGTGCAGTTTTTGTGCTCTTCGTATACATTGATATTTAGTGTCCACATTTACATCTTTTGCACTATAACTCTAGCTTTCATTGCACATTATATTCAATTTTAAAGTTGTGCTCTTGATTTTTAAACACCAATTTATTCCCTGTGCTCGACCTCGGATTTAAAACTTCGAGTAATAAATTCTATTTATTTTCGAGTGATTTCAACTATACTACAATGCATCGATTTTAAAACCTTGATCTCACCTTGTTAAACATTTAGTGGACCTATTTTGTTGATTTTCCATTTTAGAATAAGAAGAAGGAAAAAGTGATTTTTTTGCGCGTGGGGCGAAATCAAAAGGCCCCTCCAAGTGCGGATGTTGAGACTGTCGCCCGTACATAAAATGGAAGAACGGGAGGGGAGGAGAAGAGATGGAGATGAGAGAAGTGTGCACACAAGAAATCAAATTCTAGACCTAACTTAATTGTGACTCCCTAGAAATTAACCTGAGACTTGGTCTACCTAGGAAATAAGTAATCAACAGTGAATACCTATTCTATCAACAAATCTTGCCAAGTTGCTTAAGGGGAGGTTTGGGCCCAAGCGTTTCCTAGGAAAATCCCTAGGTGCTTGTACAAACCTACGCCTGGTCATTTGACATGGCCCCTCAACTTGAACACCAAATATAGATGACAGAATTGGTATTAACTAGAGAAAACTTAAGACCTATATAGCAAGCCGAAGTTGATGAAACCTTAGGGGTCAAGTTCCTACGGGTTTTAGTTAGGTCTAGGATACTGTAGTGCACACGGAATGTGGAGGGTGTTAATTGGGTTATTGCTTTGTTATTTTCACTTTTTTGTGTGTGTGTGCAAGAATTCAAAGTTGATTCCAATGAAAAATAAGTTGTCACATAATTTTTGTATTTTTGACTTTTAGGATTCAATTTAATTTAATGTGTTTTAGGGTTTCTCTTTTTAAATGTTCAAAAAAGTTTGAAACTTCGACAATCAAGGGAAAACAAGTTGTATTGGTGATGGTCAATTTCCTTTAAAAGTGGTTTTCTAGAAATACAAAGGAAAACCCTAATGCAATTTGATCCTAAGGTAGAAAATTATTACCAATGAGTTGTTTTTAGGCTTTCTATCTTAAGTAGTAGTCCAAACAAGTCAAACAACACCACTACTCTGAAGACAATCAAACAAGGATTCCAAAAAAGATTTTTTTTAAGATTTTGGGAATTTGTTTGATAATTGTTTTGAATTTTTATTTGTGCTGGTGTCAAAGTCCAAAAATGATACCCATGGGTATTTTGGACTTTCTGTACCACCACTAGCCTAAAAAAATTTTGGTGATTTTTTATGATGTGTGGAATTTGACAAGGATTCCAGAAAGTTAAATTCATAAAAATTGGCTAAGTAGAAAAAATCTAAAAATTCATGGACAGTAACAAAATTGGAAGAATAAAGGGTGTGACCCCTCTGTAGTCCATAAATTTTTAAAAATTAATTACAAACCCAATTATTCTCAAATTTGTAACAAATGTTCCCAGCTTGATTTGGAATCTCTGGGTGAAATTTTAAGATTTTAGGAGGTCTGTGGTGTTCGGAATTGATATTTCCAATCCAGATAGAAGTTTAGATCTAAAAATAGAACACCCGCACTTGAAATGGAGTGGTGTTTAATGGTGCAAACAAGCAAACAATGAGTTCTAAATTGCACCACTCAACCTAATTAAGATATTTAAGATCCTGAAAACCAAGTTTAATATTTTTTTGGTACTTTTTACGGATAAATGTGACAAAAAGGAAAAGGGATAACTAGTAGGTGATTTTTACTCAACTCAGTAATTAAGTTAATTTCACTTAATTAAGAGTAGAAGAAATCACTTAGGTTAACTCGAAGTTGTGTCAATTGTGTAGTATAGGGTCGAATTAACTGAACATTTTAGAAATTTTTACTGGTTTAGTCCAGGTCGTTCACTGGGAGGCATAATAATTTTTTTCTCCAAATTCACTAATTTCCTTTTATCTCTTTAAGTTTAGGAGGTAAAACTAGTTTTACTTTTCAAAACATGAATTTTGTCAAATATTTAAACTATGAAGAACATACAAAATTCCATATGCAAACATATTTACTCAAAATATTGTACTATATTCAGAAGTAAACAAGCCAAATTTTTAAATTTTATTTCATTAAGGCAATTAGAAAATTATCCAATTAAAGCATGCCTTTTACAATTAAGAACAAAAAGATTCACATGCAAGAGAAAATTCATTTATCTCTACAACCTCTAATCTTCTACTTTCTTTTCTTCTCTCTCTCTTTTATTTTCTTCTCTGTCGAGCTCTCTTTTATTTTCTTATGTTGTTCCTGCCTTCTCTTCTTCCCTTAGTCTTTGCATCCTTCAGCACTTAGCTTCCTTCGGCGGCTTCTCTTTTCTTAAACTTTCAACTGAACCGGGTTTTTTCTACTTTTTAAACCAAAAGTTTCTCTATTTGCGGCGAGGTCCTTTCGAGGATACACAGCACCTTGAGACCAGGGTGGGACCAGACCCTAATCGATCCTCACCTAATCTCAGTTAGGTTGGTTTTGGTTTATTTCTTAATCGGTTCACAATATCGAGCCACATCGGCTCAACCCGGCCTCCCAGGCCACACACTCACCCTCCCAGGGCACATTCACATCCGCACACACGCCACCAAGGGTGCACACACCCGCAGGCTAATGCCCACACACTCAGATACAATGCTCAGATCAGATCAGAATTGGAACCGGTGCACCGCGCGCTGACGACTGCATAGCCATAGGAACAAAATAGTTTTATACCCAGGCGCGTGCTCGTGGATATCCGAGGTGGGACAAACATTCCCCTTCCAGACCCGAATTCAATCAATCATAACTTCCTACCTAGTGCTCCAAATTGGATATTTAAAGTTTGTTGGAAAGCTCTAAGGGTAATCTATTCAATTTTATGGTCAATTTAATGTTTATTATTTTTTGTTCTTCAATTTAAGGGATGAAATCAGGAGTTTCTACATTTTTTATACCAAGCCTGGAAATGTTTTTAACTCAGGGAAGTCCTCAGATGGGCTTCTCTCATCTATTATAAGGTATATACATATTATATAAGCAATTCCGCTTCAGTTTGGATGGATTTAAAGTTCGTAAGACCTACAGAACCTGCAGAGAAGCTTTTCTCTTCTCTGAAAACTTCAGAGGTTGATTTTCAGATATCAATTTGTACAACAGACACTTTAAAGTGTTCCTAATCTATTTAGATTAATTCTAAGGGTTTTAACTAATCAATCTGGGCAGGTTTTAGGTTTGAATTTCAACAGAACAGTGCTTCTGTTAGTTTGGGTTCGAGAGTAACCCAAATTAGTAGGAACATAATTTTCATACATTACATCATCTGAGCTTACTTAAATTGATTTCAGATCAACAAATAAGATTCCAGAAACAACTTCCACATCTCAATTCCTCAATCCAAGCTCAGAACACCATTATCAAACTCAGGTTTGACTACAAAAGCTCGAAAATTGACTTTTTGTTTAAAGATTCTCCCTAGGAAATTAATGCATCAATCTGAGTCTCTTCATCATCTGGAACTCACTGAGATCTTCAGATTTGAATTCTGTCCTTAATTCCTAAAGATTCTGGCTCGCCGCCTGAACTAAAATATGTATGTGTTCGACAGAGTTATTCTGTGATAGTTACAGTGTTTTAAAGACCTAAATAGCTTCAGTGCTTCGCACTGAAGCTTCTGAGCTCCTTAAGTGTTTCTTAATTCCTTCATAACAGACTTCTCCAACTAACCGAAGTTGGGGAAGATGAAATTACTTCTTAAGCTCCAGTGATTGAAGCATCAAGAAAATTTCTTTAAAATGATTAGTAATCCATATAATAACATTCTGGAGCAACCTAGCAATTTCTAGAGGCTGTAACTCAACTTTGGCTCGTCGGAGCTCGCTAAAGCTCCGGTGAGTCCAGAAAATATAAAATGTTTCAACAGATTGACAAAATTATTTATTTTTAATCCAGAAATGATCTTGAGGTTACAAGGAACCTCTTTATCACATTAAATTCCTCGTTTGTTCATTGAAATAAAAGGTTTAACCATAAGTTCATTTTTTTTAAAAAAATTTGATTGGTTTAAGCTGAGGACTTGATTTAACTACTCGAATGAGAAGTTAAATGAAGTCAACAGATGTTATTAACCATAAATATATATATTTAATTTATAGTTTGAAATGTTCCTGCCATGGACAACAAACTCAGAAACTTAAATTAAATTTGGGCGTTGAATTATAGATGATATTAATAGGTAATATAAAGTTGATTAGGGTTCATTAGTGATGATAGGTGATGAAAGAATCCAATGAAGGTGGAATTAGGCCAACTTCTATCACCATGGACAGTGAAGTAGTCAGTGAAGGTGAGATATGAATTAGGAGTTTAGGGGATCTAATTAATCGATTAAGTGGATTAGAAATGAACATGGAAGTTAAAAGAAGGTGAACAATAAGTTAAAAGACAAAATTAAAGTCTCTAGCGAGCTCAAGGAACTCGTCAGAGTTGGAAGAGATGAAGCTAAATTCTAAAATTACTCTAACCTAACTAACTAAACTAACTAACTAAGCTAGCCTACTCCTACTCCTACTCCTAGTCTACTGTTACCTGGACAAAGGGGTCAATAGGGTTCCACCGAAGTCTCATGGCGGACAACGAAATCAGAGGGTTGAAGAAAGAGCTCTGGCGGGCGAATTTGAGGTGAAGCGGAGGAATCCTAGGGTCAGTGCCTTTGTCAGAGGTGCGGAAGACCACTGTGAATTTCCTCGGCTACTTAAGATGGACGGAGGAAGTCGGAAGATGAAATGGGGAATCGCCGGAGGTTTGGAAGAATGGCCTATCGAAGTCAGCTACAGTGTTAAAAGAAGGAAGGGAGCCAACTTGCTAAAATCAGAGGTGTGAGGGGGTATTTATAGCATTTTGCGGCGAAGAGAGGGGTGGGGTCTGGCCGAAGAAGAAGCTCGAGGAGCTTAACCTCTGTCGTCATCTCCGATGACGGTGAGGTTAACTCCCACTGAAAAATAGGATTTTTGGTTAATCCAGACCGATGGATCAAGTGGAGGTGGTGAGCGCAAGCTGCAAGAGCTTGGGCAAAGAGGAATGTTTTCGGCAAGGCGGTGATCGCGCGGTAGGATGACTCTCTGCCACCAGCCGTTCGTTTGGCTGGAGAAGAAGAAGAAGAAGACGCAGAGTGACTTAGAAGTAATCAAAATTAAGGACCTATATGAGAAATAAGGACTCGACTATAATAAAAATTAAGGACTAAAATGTAAACCTAGGTTTTGAAGGTTTATTTTAACTTAGATCTTTTTCAACTTTTTATATATGTTAGTAAAAAAGGTAAATATTATATTTACACCTTGAATTTACATTTTTGACATTTTTGGGTTAATTTGTTAGATTAAGTAAAATCACTTAAGTTATTACATACTTAGGTATACATTATATTTAAGTTACTTATCTTACTAATTAAGGGAATGATTAGTATGATTTCGAGTCCAATTATTATCTAAATTATTAATAATGTTAGTTGAATGATAAAATTCCATTTTTAACTTATTTTAAGGTCCTTAACTAAATATCCCTTATTTTATAATTAACCCTTATATATTCATAACCTTAGCTATTTAACTAGGAAGACTAGTTAATTAGGGGTAATTAAAGATCATGATGAGTGTCTCATCATACCCCCAAGCCAAAGTTTTGCTAGTCCCTACTAAAATTAACTAAGACTATGATGATTTAAAGCACTTGGGTTTAAATTATTATACATAGTAAATATGTAGAGGAAAGCTTAGGTCAGAAATTTTCTAAATTTAATAGAAATGATTAATGCTTAGAGCATGTGTGAAAATTTTCTTACTTAGACTTATACTTATAACATTTTCAAAGCACACTTAAAATAATTTGTAGACAAGAATTTTATTCAAAATTAGAATTCTTCAAAAATCTCTTAATCTTTGTAACTATTCTAAACTCAAATTAGAATACAAATTATTTTAAGAAAAACAAAACTTAAGGATTGAGAATTAAATTTTAACTCAAAAACTCAAATAGATTTAAGTTAATCCTTTATTTATGATATTTGACTTTTATCAATATAAGTTTAAGAAAATTAACCAGATACTCATTATTAATCAAACTTCGAGTAGTAAAACTCTAATTTACTAGCCTACAACACTAAAGATTAACTTCTAGACCTAGGATTTTGTCAATTCTTCTCCTTTAGGTCTCAACTTAAAATCTTCAAAACCCAATTTCTTAGGCTTCACTGCCCAATACCAAGGTTCAGTAGCTATGATTTTAAAACATCTCTGCCTAGTGAAGAGAATTATCATAAAGACATCCAAAGTTGCAAAAATCCAGATTTTAAGACATCACTTTCCAATATCAATTATTCCAATTCAAGCCTTTGGCCTGGCCTTACCCAGGTTTGGTTGCTTTCTCCTCACCAGTTTTCTATCCCGAGGTCAAACTTTTTGTGTATATCTCCTTGGTAGACCACTGGGTCTCTTATTCCTAATTTTTTTTTTCTCCATATTTTTTTTTCTTTTTCTATAGGTTAGAACACCCATTTGTAGCGAGGTGTTCTTTTTATTTGATGGAAGGAAGGGTAGCATCCATTTGTAAGGAGATGCTTTTATTTATTTATGGAAAAACTACATAAGTACCCATTTTTAGCGAGGCACTTAACTCCAAGGTGTTTTATTTACTTTTTCTTCTTCTTTTTCTTTTCACCCTTCTCATTTTTCTTACTAACATTATTCTCCAAATCCTTTTTCTAGGTGAGTGGCACATCCTTCACCCTTTCAAGAACTGCCCTGCGGAAATCCTTGGAGTAAAGGGGATTCAGAATTGATCTCTTAACCTCTATGTTTTCACGGTCTCAGATGTGAACAAGACAATTCTATATGAGTGAATTTTAGAAGTTTAGGTTACTTAGCTCTCAAAACAGAGCTTGGACAACAATACCCTTTACTCTTAGGTTCTTCAAATTCTTAGTTTCGTCCTATAGGATCCGTCAAGACAAAATTTACCAAGTCTAGTTATTTATCTCTAGCTTGTAAGTTTTGTAAACTAAAATTCTACCAACTCTTTATTTAATTAACTCTGAATATCTTGCTTTTTACTTAACTTTATGATAAAATCAAATTTTCAAAAAGCAAAAGATTACTTAATCTAATTGATTAAAAGTTATAATTCAATTCCAAAACTTAAGTTTAAAATCTTAACACACTTAGTTTCTTAATTCAAGGAAAGAATAGAAAAACAAATCTTTAAATGATTCAAAAGATTCCTTAATTCAAATAAAATCTTGTTTTAAATTTTAAACACAAAAGTGTGCTTTTACAAAATGTTTAAAGTAAAAATCTAATTAAGAATTGAATGCTCTTTAATACTTATATATATACTATATACATTTTAAACTTCTGACCTAAAAGAAAAATAAAGCTCTTAATTACAATATATACATTCTTCTTTTCTTCTTTATTAATAATGATATTCCCCTCTTATTATTTTTATGAATTTTTTTTCAAATTTTTTTATTTATATATTTTTATTTTTATGTATATGAGATTTTTAATTTTTATAATTTTTTTCGAATAAATTTTTCAAATTTTTATGAAATTTTTGAATTCTTAAAATTTTTATCATTTTTAGAATTTTTATTTTTTTAAATTTCGTGGATGTTTGATTTTTATGTGTTTTTTATTTTTAAACACTTAAAATGAAAAATTCACTTCAACACCCCCCCAAGCCAAAATTTTATAATGTCCTCATTGTAATAAGGGTGAAAAATATATAAAGTGAAATTTTAAAAATAAATGTATAAGAAAATAAAAAAGGATGAAAATAGGAAATAGCTATTGATATAAACACATTTACACTACTTAAAATGTCTATTTATGCATGTTCTTAAGCATAGGATTGCATTTCATGATATAAATATTGCATAACATGCATCATCTACCATTTAGAGTAGTTTGAATAAAATGAAGGTTAATTGTCTCCTTTTATGTGCTTGGACAGGGCAAAAATTTTATTGGGGCCTCGGATCAAAAATCCAACCGTATGGATGTGATCAGGGCGATGATTGGAGTTCAACGACTCCAAGATCGCCCTAATCAGGCATCCGTAGCATCAGATAGAGACCAGGGAACCCTAGAAGATCAAGGGCCAGGATGGTGTAAATCCACACTTCAGATGGCAAATCCGACTGCACGGATGAATTCGGATCGACGATCGTAGCCCAACGACACAAAAATCGAGCCAATCCGACATCCGTGGCACCATCTACAACTTCCAGAAGATGGACGGCCAAGATGGTGCCACGTGGCACCATCTCATCCGCCCAAACAGCCGCTAGCATTTTGTGAAGGCCCCCGCCCGATCGCTCTCCGCTGTCAGATGGAGATCCAACGGCTGTGGCCACCCGGCGCTTAAACCATGCGCTCGACCATCCGCGCCCCGCAGCGCAGCGGTCGAGCGCGCTTACACGAGCGCAGGGCGCGGGTTCGAGCTGCGGCGAGGGGATTGGAGGCGCGAATAATTGAGGCGCGTGGAGCATCGGATGGAGATCGTGCGGTCGTGGGCGCCCGATAGCGCCGATGCGCGATTGGATGCCCCGCGTAACGCGTGATCGCACGCGTAGGCGGGCGGGTTGCAGTAGGCGCGAACGCATTTTAAGCCGTCCGATCTCGCGATCGGACGGCTGAAAAGCGCTGGACGTGCGCGAGCGTTGAGGAGCGGGCAGCCGAGGAGGCACGCGTGGGTGCGGCGGCGACGGCCACATCGGGGCTTTAGTGACGGATTTATCCGTCACTAAAGACCCCTTATTTATTATTTTGAAGATGTAATGTCCATTTTGACCCCACTCCTTGTAACTATAAAAGGAGACCCCCTCCATACGAAATTCTCATCCCTTCTTTCCCCTCTCTACCCCTCCAAACCTCAAGAGAAGCTTGTGCCACAACCGGGATGCTTCTCGCGAAATAAAGTCCAATTTTCGTTCCCCTTCGGAAGTGGATCCCGCGACGACAACGACGTGTTGCTTCGTTCCCGTTCTTCTGATTCGTCCTCCTTCGTCCCGCTTCGTTCTCCTTCGTCCAGGCGTCGTCCCGTCCGGCTCGTCCTCCAAGCAATCGTCGAGGAGGATAACATTTCTCTCCCCATTTTTATTTACAGCTTTTCTAGTGTAGAATTTTCTGCTTTATAGTGTAATTGATTTTCCGCATTCTAGTGTAACTTTTATAAACTATTGAAATATTGAATGCATGTTCTCTTTCTCTCTCTCTCTCTCTTTCTCTCTCTCTCTCTCTCTCATAGTTTGATAGCCCCATTGTAATTATAATGCCTTGCTTAAAGAAAATCTTAAAAAAATAATTGCGTAATAGATCAACGTAGCCTCCCTGTGTTCGACCCGAAATTATTTTCGGTATAAATTTTATATGTTGAACACGAATTCTTCGCTTTCGAACTACAACGATAGGTTTTCCAAAACCAAACACGTTAGCGTAGGTTCGTAGCGTTCAACATTTTGGCAGCGTTGCCGGGGAGGCAACTCTCTTTGATTTCTCTTCGCGTTTTGTAACTTATAAATCATTTACCTCACTTTTCTCCTTTCTTATTATAATTGCAGGTACTCTTTCGAGACAGGCAAAAGCGGTAGATCGGAGTAAAGTGCTGTGGAAGATTTTGTAAGTTATCCCCCACCTCCTACCCATTAGATTTCATTTCATCACATAATAACTCAAACATCAATCAACCTAGGTGTTTTTATAAACTCTAAGGTTAGATTGTTTGTTGTTTGACACCCATACTCACCCCAACCCCCACATTAAAAAGAAAAAAAAATCTCACAGAGGTACACAACCTCATCTGATTTTCAAACTCAACCGGTAATCCAATCTTAGGAGCCGGTACACACATCCAAACACATAATTGAGTAGAAATCAGATTAGGTAATCATTTATGTGCCTAATTAAGTGGTGCAACAGGCCAATTGTTTGAGTTGATTGGGCCGCACCACTTCAAATAAAATCAACTCATCAAGTAGCTACCAATTAGGTTCAACTCTTAGGGATTTACCAGGCACTCCACATTCTTTTTAAACTTTAAAGGAAAACATCTTCACCTGTGCTTGTAAAACTTGGTGTGCCAACGAAACTTGATTGAAAACACCTAAAGTTGAATCCAAAAACCTACTAAGCAAGATTTGAATCTTAAAATTCACCACATCAAAAACAATCTTGCTTGAAAACCACTGGTTGTGCACTCACACACAAATCAATCAATCATTAAGGGCACAACCCATTTAAAGGGCCCATCACATTCCAAAGCACATTCAAACCTAGCCCTAAATAAAACAAAGTAGACGTTGGCCTTAAGGATTGGACTCGCTCTTCAGAGCCCAGAACAAGATTATTTTCGATTAGTCTGTTTCTACTGTTTAATCTGATGTCTAGCTAGGGGAGCAGAGTCAAACGATCGCGGCTGGGGGGTACACTAGGAACCGGAGAAGCAAGCCGAAGGAAGAACCTTCTCCGCAGTCCCTCCTTCTAACTGGTTGGATTGAACAGACGGAAGTAGATCAAATCGTTCCTTTATCTCAAGACGGGTTTTGAGAGTCTATAGGTCTTTAGGCTAACCTATTTAACGACAGGTTTGATTGTTTGTATTGCAGGGCACCTTTCTTCCTCCCGTGTATCATGAATCCTTCCACATATTTGACGCATTCCCGCTCTTTCCCTCCTATTGTAAATTATCCTCAACATAACGTTTATCCCAACTCGTATTGTAATCAACCATCAATTACTTGGGATAATTCGGATTAGGGATACAATTCCGGACCCCCGTGTTTAGGGTCTAACCGTGAACACTTTGATTTTGATTTTTATCCCTCTCAGAGCTACATCGATTATAGATCGTCTTCCTTTCATGAACAGCATAATACGATCTACAATCAAGAAGGATACACCGATCCTTACCCATCCTCTGATTTCACTGCCTTTAGGTCATCACCATCTTTTCAACAATCTAAAATGACCTATTATCAGGAAGGGTATAACGAATCTCAATTCGTTAATTCCTCTACATTGATGTCAAACCCGCCCAACCCTGAACCAATTCATTTGGTTCAGGTTAATTAGGTTCAAGATAAGGTTCTGGCTAACTTGAGGAATATCATTCAATCTTTAGAAGTTCAGCCAATACCTTGCATTGAGAGATTGGAGCCCCTGATTGAAATGATTGATGATTTAAACAAGTCTTTGTTGGATTGGCTCCAGGATGTTAAGGATAAGAACCCGGGTTAGTTTCTACTTGCGAAATTAGCGAAATTGAGGATGAGATTCGTGGTTGCTTTGATTCAATCTTGGAATAATTCGCAGGATGAACTCTCTTCAGGAAAGCCAATGACAGAACCCGCTCAGGCACCTGTTGGGGGGACAAGTGTTATGAGGCTGACCAGATTGAATTAAAGCAACCAATTAAGGATGATTTGATTTCTTCACCTGAGATCCCTGAGCCGGGTTACGAGGAAACATATGTCTCCTTGGAATAGAAAGTGACAACTGATTTTGGGACATACATTGATACGGATCCTGATGGTGAAGATTCAAGTTGTGAAGTCTCACGCGAGTTTTCTGAACACGATTTCTGTGAGACAATTGGGCTTGAGGAATCTGATAGATCATTTAATAGCCCAATAACTGAGGAAACTGATCTTATTAGGGCACACATTACGGATCCAGAATCGCATTTTCTGGAAGAATCAATTCAATGCCCTGATTATCAGTTACACCCTATTGAGCTTATTGATGATTCTAATTCTGAGATAATTAGACCCAAGTCAATTTTGATTCTGCCACATCATTTAGACTTGGAGATTTCAGACGGGGTGATAAACGTACAAGAGGTCCTGGAATTTGATATGCTGAATGAGGAGGATAGTAGCAGGGAAGTTCTGATTTGGGAAGTTAATTTTGGAGGAAATGGAAGATTGAGTCGAAGGGTTCCTTTTAAGCTGAAACCATCAAATCAGAACCCTTACGACATTTGTTTCGAGGATGTTCAACTCAAGCACACATTCAACGATTATCCTTTTGAGCTTCAATTCTCTGTAACCCAACATTTTGGCCTTTGGTTGCATCCTCATAAATCGTAGGCCCGACCCTGCTTGCATTTTGATTTTAGGTTTTGGGTAATTTTTATCCAGAACCTAAGATATTCTCGATTATGGGGGATGGGTCTGCACCACAATCTGGTCCACATCTGTGGACAGCTGTTGATAGGTCAGAGGATTCTTCTGTTTATATTAATTCTGACCTGCACTTGTGAATTCTTCATTTCTTTTCTTTGTATAGTGCGCCTAGCTGAAGGCACTAAACTCAGCACTTATACAGTTCATTTTTCGATTTCATCTCGGAGCGGACATGACATTCACGCAATTCAGGTGCTTTCTACACTTTTCCACTCTACTTTATGTCTTTTTAATACAATGAGGACATTGCATTAGATAGGCATGGGGGGGTGGATATTTATCTCTGAATTCATTCGTCAGCTCCATAGATTTGTTTATTTTCTTTTATAAAAAAAGAAATTTAGAATTAGGAAAGAGAATTTGGGTTTAAGAAAATTTGCAATCTTAGGAAATACTACATTAGGATCTGAACACAAAGACCCGTCAGGTCTTTGGACTTAATTAGCCTGTGTATCCACTAAAATGTGGATTTGTCTTTGAGTCCTCGCCATCTTAATTCTATTATAATTGGAATAAATAAGTTTGGGTGATAAGTACACGACTTATTAACCCGCCCTCTGATTTGAGGGAATTTTGAGTTTTAAACATCTACACACTTTCTTTGCACTGACTCGTTATTCGGCGATTCTAACGGAAATTGGGTAGCTAATGAACCTTCTAGGGTGATATGGCTGGCAAGTTATCGTGGGTAACAGCCCACAGGTAGGTTGTCTAGAGCCCAATCACTGGACCTTTCTCTTTTTGCTGCCTTTAGGTAAATCTTAGATCAGGGAAGCCACCTACTTAAAAAAAAAAAAAAATCAAAAAGGAGAAAAGAACAAAAAGAAATAAGCCACACTTCGCCGCACGAGTATGGCTGGCAAGTTGTCGGTGGTAACAGCTCATCGACCGGTTGTCCAGAACCCAGCTCAGAAAATGCACTAAAAATTCCCAAAACACTTAGGAAGAAGCGGAGAAGTAGAATAAATCGGGGAGATATACACTGGATTCACCCTTGTGTTGACCCCGTTAAAAAATAAAAGTAGGGAGAAAGCAACCGGTTGTAAAGATACACCTTTAGGTAGAATTCTTCTTGAGGTCACCTAGAGGCGTAGAAATCCGAAGTCTGTTTTAATTGCCGGTCAACGAGTCTATCACAATCACAATAAGATGCTCAAAACTTAGGGTTCTCATCAAATCTTGGGTGAGTTGAATGGCTGTAGAAAGCCACTCTTAAACCCTAAAATTTGAAAATCCAAAAAAAAAAAAAATTAGAAAAGAGTAAAAAGAAAAAGAAATTTTTCTTTGAATAAGGCGAGGGCCTGAGGCGGTCTGCATTTTGGTTGATACCCAGGCACTGTTGTGTCTTTGAAAGTTCAGTTCCTAAGTAGACAATTTCTTAATGATTGAAAATAACTCAGGTCCAAATAATCTAACTTAATTCTTTTATAAATAGCATATAGTTTCTGCTAGGGACTAGCAAAAGATAGGCATGGGGGTATGATGTAAACACATTTACACTACTTAAAATGTCTATTTATGCATGTTCTTAAGCATAGGATTGCATTTCATGATATAAATATTGCATAACATGCATCATCTTGCATTTAGAGTAGTTTGAATAAAATGGAGGTTAATTGTCTCCTTTTATGTGCTTGGACAGGGCAAACATTTTATTGGGGCCTCAGATCATAGATCCAACCATATGGATGTGATCAGGGCGACGATTGGAGTTCAATGACTCCAAGATCACCCTAATCAGGCATCCGTAGCATCAGATAGTGACCGGGGAACCCTAGAAGATCAAGGGCCAGGATGGTAAAAATTTGCACTTTAGATGACAAATCCGACTGCACAGATGAATTCGGATCGACGATCGCAGCCCAACGACACAAAAATCGAGTCAATCCGACATCCGTGGCACCATCTACAACTTCCAGAAGATGGACGGCCAAGATGGCACCACGTGGCGCCATCTCATCCGCCCAAACGGTCGCTGGCATTTTGTGAAGGCCCCCGCCCGATCGCTCTCCGCCGTCAGATGGAGATCCAATGGCTGTGGCCGCCCGGTGCTTAAAACATGCGCTCGACCACCCGCGCACCGTAGCGCAGCGGTCGAGCACGCTTACGCGAGCGCAGGGTGCGGGTTTGAGCCGCGGCGAGGGGATTGGAGGCCCGGTTAATTGAGGCGCGTGGAGCGTCGGATGGAGATCATGCGGTCGTGGGCGCCCAATAGCGCCGACGCACGATTGGACGCCCCGCGTAACGCGCGATCGCACGCGTAGGCGGGCGGGTTGCAGCGGGCGCGGACGCGTTTGAAGCCGTCCGATCTCGCGATCGGACGGCTGAAAAGCGCTGGACGTGCGCGAGCGTTGAGGAGCGGGCAGCCGAGGAGGCGCGCGTGGGCGTGGCGGCGACGGCCACGTCGGGGCTTTAGTGACGGATTTATCCGTCACTAAAGACCCCTTATTTATTATTTTGAAGATGTATTGTCCATTTTGCCCCCACTCCTTGTAACTATAAAAGGAGACCCCCTACATGCGAAATTCTTATCCCTTCTTTCTCCTCTCTACCCCTCCAAAGCTCAAGAGAAGCTTGTCCCACACCCGGGATGCTTCTCGCGAGATAAGGTCCAATTTTCGTTCCCCTTCGGAAGTGGATCCCGCGACGACAAGTACGTGCTGCTTCGTTCCCGTTCTTCTGATTCGTCCTCCTTCGTCCCGCTTCGTTCTCCTTCGTCCAGGCATCGTCCCGTCCGGCTCGTCCTCCAAGCAATCGTCGAGGAGGATAACATTTCTCTCCCCATTCTTATTTACAGCTTTTCTAGTGTAGAATTTTCTACTTTATAGTGTAATTGATTTTCCGCATTCTAGTGTAACTTTTATAAACTATTGAAATATTGAATGCATGCTCTCTTTCTCTCTCTCTCTCTTTCTCTCTCTCTCTCTCATAGTTTGATAGCCCCATTGTAATTATAACACCTTGCTTAAAGAAAATCTTAAAAAAATAATTGCGGAGTAGATCAATGTAGCCTCCCTATGTTCGACCCAGAATTATTTTCGGTATAAATTTTATATGTTGAACACGAATTCTTCGCTTTCGAACTACAACGATAGGTTTTCCAAAACCGAACACGTTAGCGTAGGTTCGTAGCGTTCAACAGCTATGTATAGGTGTTAAGTTTTACGCCTTCAGCTAGCGTAAACCCTAGTAAAGAACTCCTAAAAAGAATAGTATATGGTAAAAATAGAGGAGTTATGAAAGAATTAGATAAAAAAAAGAATTAGAAAACAGATTAAACCACCCAATCAAAACTCATCCTAAAATTGCCTAGAATAGATCTCACAGATCCTAGAATCAGATTCACGTGAAAAATCTTAGAAAGATCAGAGTGAATATCATGAAAAATAGCTCTCATTTAAGTTGAGATGTAAAACGTTTAAGATTGAGGCAATTTATAAAAGAATGTTTCACCCACTTTCAGAAGATCAACATAGTCAATTTTGGTTCTCAATAATAGGTAGGTTATTTTCGCACAAAATAGGTTGCTGATGCGGGTTTGATGGGTTATTTTTAGGTAATACAGAGGATGGGTTATGATTAGAATCGAAGGCTGGATTAATGAAGTGGACTTGGCCTTTATTTCGCTTAGGATTTGGCAGATTCCTAGGATTCGAAATTGGCTAGGATGGAAGGGTCCCTAGCTGGCGAGATTCAGCTAACTATGTGATTTGACCCCTAAGATCAGCCATTTCTGCCGAACATTGTCGTTGCACTTCAGCACGAGCCTCAGCATTTTGTCGCTAGGTCTCTGTCACAGCTCTTAAAATTTGGTCTAGCTGTGAATCTCTATTTGGCCCTACGGGGTTTTGCGAACCCACGTAAAATGGCCTCGCATTGTGTTGCTGAAACAACAATGTAGGCGGGTTTTGTCTGGTCTAAGTCAGATATGATGGTCTTTGTGTATGGTCAGACCAAGAAAAATTTGGGTGATTACGCCATCCAGGATTATAGGAATTTGAATATGGGTTTGATCTTGGTGTGTATCCCTGAATGGCATTTAAATCAAGAGGATATGGCATGTTTTCTGCAACAGTTAAGGGTGGGGAAAAGGGTGGGTAAGATTGTGGGACAAAGGTCCCTCCTTGGGTTGGTGAAGGAGTAGATAGAAAACCCAAGGAAGATGGATCTCTAGAATCCAGATTATTCACAAATTCCCTCCCCGCGGGAATTTGCGAAACAGGTAAATACGCGGGATTCGTAGCAAGTAGAGGCGTAAGATTCTTCATTGTGTTTCTAACCTCGTCGAGATGCTTTGCTACGATGTCTACTTTGTCCAGTTTTTCTGCAATAATCTCTAAATCCTTTGAACTGGACGGATTACCGATCTCGTGAATGCCCTTATGTGGATTTTGGTGATTCGTATTCGTGCCCCGCAAAAATTGCGACATTGATGCATTGTTGATCGAGTTTTCCGCCATCCCTCCAAATAATTCTGAAGCGGATTCTGCGTCGCGATTTAGAAAATTTCCTCCACAAGAGGCATCGACTAGATTGCGAATGCCCTCTTATAAACCATAATAAAAGATGTGCATAAGTTGCCAACGAGGGATGACAATTTCCTCCTTATGTGGGCATTTCCTTTGCAATTCATGAAAATGTTCCCACGCTTCATGAATTGGTTCTCCTTGATTTTGATTGAAAGTAGTAATAGCTCGCCTTAAAGCATTGATTCGACCAATTGGAAAGAATTTCTTCAAAAATGCAGATTCGAGTTCAGCCCAAGTTGAGATTGGTCTTGCTATAGTTCTATACAAATAACCTGCTTTATCTTTAAGGCTAAAAGAGAACATTTTCATTAGTAGGATTTCCCTATTTTGATTTCGAGGACCAAGAGTTTGAGATAAATTTTTAAGATCTTCAATGTGTTGAAATGGATCCTCGGATGAAAATCCATGAAAGTGGGGGAATAAACTTATAATGTTTGGCTTTAATTCTGGGTCATTTTCCCCAATAGGAATCCTAACATTAGGCTCTACTTGTCCATTAGATGGGTTATAATAATCTCTCTGTAGAGGCCTAGGATGATTGATCAGTAAATCATGATTTTCAAAACCCACCTCAGGTCGAGGTGAAGAACGTGTTTGCAAAGTTTGTAAATTATTTAAGGCTGCTGTTAATAAATTGATTTGTCTTGTTTGCTCTAGCATCCTAAGGTTCTAGTTCAGGAGCGCCTCATGAACATCAAAAGGTGGCAACTCCCCCTGACTAGAAGAAGAAGGGATCTCAGGATTAAGATTCTACATTGGATCCATAGATGTAGATGGATCAGATGGAAAAACCATTAGTTGGTTATCTGCAACCGGCTTAGGATCACCTGTCAACAGTGGTACAAGAGACGGATGCATGGATCGTCTCCCGTTCATAAACGAAAAATAAATGTGCAAATGCACACGCACAACACCGATAGAAAAACAGTGGCACAAAAAACTTGCAAAACAGCGCAAAAGACGCGGGTTTTGCTATTCTTTCAAAGGAAAGAAGAAATTCTTAAAGTACGCAAAGTAATTTGACGCAAACAAATAGAGTAACAGTATCAAAATACGTGTCCTAATTCGTGACTATGCAGGTGGGTACCTTAAAGCTCAAAGGTCTAAGGTCTAGGATCGAGACCGCTCACTACTGGCTCCCCATGGCTCTAGTAGTGAGGCAGACTTGTTGATCTTCCGCCAAAGCCCTAAGAGGTGCAAAAAGGAGAGATAGAAAAATAGACTCGTGTGACTCGAGTGATCGCACTGTGTGCGCGATAGCATGCAACAAACGATATCGATATAAAAACCCGCATGCATTCAGCAAACAGATTTAAGTCACTAATTTTACGTCCTCTTTTTAGTTAATCTTTTTTCAGAAATATATCAATTAAACTACAATGACCTCTTTTTATATCTTTTCAAACAAAAATATGCTCTTTTTAATTCTCAAAGACAGGGATCTATGCAGGTTTTCACGTGTTTTCCCGTTGATGCAAGTAAAATAGTTTTAAAAATTTTCCCAAGTCAGATCGTACTTAACACTAGCAAGAAATGCACTCCTAAGAGTGTATGCCTATGTTATGCTGCTGCTAGTTAGAAAAGATGTATTTTTGTATTTTTTATTTATTTTTAAATGCGACAAACAAAAGATTAGGAAATACCTACAAAGAAATGAAAACAGCAAAACTAAATCCTGCCTTCTCCTGAGATTACTCGCAAAGGTAAAGCTGAAAAGAAGGCAGAAAATAAAACAAAAATAAAACAAAACACACTAATTAAAACAAAAATTAGTAAAAACAAAATTATTTACAAAAAATACCTCCTAATTAAGCAATTAATCCTTTTTAAAATTTTAGTGAATCAAAATATTGCCTCTCCGGCAACGGCGCCGTTAAAATTGTGTGTAGACGAAGCAATACTAGGGAATATTTCGATGTGTGGAGTGAGTCAAAATATTTCCTCAACGGTAACGGTGCCATTAAAATAGTAGGTGGTTTTCACTCAACTCAGTAATTAAGTTAATTTCACTTAATTAACAGTAGAAGAAATCACTTAGGTTAACTCGAAGTTGTGTCAATTATGTAGTATAGGGTTGAATTAACCTAACATTTTAGAAATTTTTACTGGTTGAGTCTGGGTCGTTCACTGGGAGGCATAATAATTTTTTTCTCCAAATTCACTAATTTCCTTTTATCTATTTAAGTTTAGGAGGTAAAACTAGTTTTACTTTTCAAAACATGAATTTTGTCAAATATTTAAACTATGAAGAACATACAAAATTCCATATGCAAACATATTTACTCAAAATATTATACTTTATTAACAAGTAAACATGCTAATTTTTTAAATTTTAGTTCATTAAGGCAATTAGAAAATTATCCAATTAAAGCATGCCTTTTACAATTAAGAACAAAAAGATGCTAATGCAAGAGAAAATTCATTTATCTCTACAACCTCTAATCTTCTTCCTTCTTTTCTTCTCTCTGTCTTTTATTTTCTTCTCTGTCGAGCACTCTTTTATTTTCTTCTTATGTTGTTCCTGCCTTCTCTTCTTCCCTTAGTCTTTGCATCCTTCAGCACTTAGCTTCCTTCGGTGGCTTCTCTTTTCTTAAACTTTCAGCTGAATCGGGTTTTTTCCACTTTTTAAACCAAAAGTTTCTGTATTTACGGTGAGGTCCTTTCGAGGATACACAACACCCTAAGACTAGGGTCGGACTAGACCCTACTCGGTCCTCGCCTAATCTCAGTTAGGTTGGTTTTGGTTTATTTCTTAATCGGTTCACAATATCGAGCCGCATCGGCACAACCCAGCCTCCCAGGCCACACACTCGCCCTCCCAGGGCACATTCACATTCTCACACATGCCCCCAAGGGTGCACACACCCACAGGCTAATGCCTACACACTCAGATACAATGCTCAGATCAAATCAAAATTGGAACCGGTGCACCGCGTGCTGACGACTACATAGCCGTAGGAACAAAATAGTTTTAGACCCAGGCGTGCGCTCGTGGATATCCGAGGTGGGACAAACATTCCCCTTGTAGACCCGAATTCAATCGATCATAACTTCCTACCTAGAGATCCAAATTGGATGATTTCAAGTTCGTTGGAAAGCTCTAAGGGTAATCTATTCAATTTTATGGTCAATTTAATGTTTTATAATGTTTTGTTCTTCAATTTAAGGGATGAAATCAGGAGTTTCTATAGGTTTTATAACAAGGGTGGAAATGTTTTTAACTCAGGGAAGTCCTTAGATGGGCTTCTCTCATCTATTATAAGGTCTATAGATATTATATAAGCAATTCCACTTTAGTTTGGATGGATTTAAAGTTCTTAAGACCTATAGAACCTGCAAAGAAGCTTTTCTCTTCTCTAAAAACTTCAGAGGTTGATTTTCAGATATCAATTTGTACAACAGACACTTTTAAGTGTTCCTAATCTATTTAAATTAATTCTAAGGGTTTTAACTAATCAATCTGGGCAGGTTTTAGGTTTGAATTTCAACAGAATAGTGCTTATGTTAGTTTGGGTTCGAGAGTAACCCAAATTAGCAGGAACATAATTTTCATACATTACATCATCTGAGCTTACTTAAATTGATTTCAGATCATCAAATAAGATTCCAGAAACAACTTCCACATTTCAATTCCTCAATCCAAGCTCAGAACACCATTATCAAACTCAGGTTTGACTACAGAAGCTCGAAAATTGACTTTTTGTTTAAAGCATCTCCCTAAGAAATTAATGCATCAATCAGAGTCTCTTCATCATCTGGAACTCATTGAGATCTTCAGATTTCAATTATGTCCTTAATTCCTAATGATTCAGGCTCGCTGCCTGAACTAAAATATGTATGTGTTCGACAGAGTTATTCTGTGATACTTATAATGTTTTAAAGACCTAAATAGCTTCAGTGCTTCGCACTGAAGCTTCTGAGCTCCTTAAGTGTTTCTTAATTCCTTCATAACAAACTTCTCCAACTAACCGGAGCTGGGGAAGATGAAATTACTTCTTAAGCTCCAGTGATTGAAACATCAAGCAAATTTCTTAAAAATGATGAGTAATCCTTATAATAACATTCTGGAGCCACCTCCGTATAATAAACATTTCATTAAATTAGAAATGAACATGGAAGTTAAAACAAGGTGAATAATGAGTTAAAAGACAAAATTAAAGTCTCTAGCGAGCTCAAGGAACTCGCCGGAGTTGGAAGAGATGAAGCTAAATTCTAAAATTTCTCTAACCTAACTAACTAAACTAACTAACTAAGCTAGCCTACTCCTACTCCTACTCCTAGTCTACTGTTACCTAGACGAAGGGGTCAATAGGGTTCCGCCGAAGCCTCATGGCGGACGACGAAATCAGAGGGTTGAAGAAAGAGCTTCGGCGGGCGAATTTGAGGTGAAGCAGAGGAATCCTAGGGTCAGCGCCTTTGTCAGAGGTGTGGAAGACCACGACGAATTTCTGCGGCTACTTAAGATGGACGGAGGAAGTTAGAAGATGAAATGGGGAATCGTCGGAGGTTTGGAAGAGTAGCTATCGAAGTCAGCTACGGTGTTAGAAGAGGGAAGGGAGCCAACTTGCTAAAATCAGAGGTGTGCGGGGGTATTTATAGCATTTTGCGGCGAAGAGAGGGGTGGGGTCTGGCCGAACAAGAAGCTCGAGGAGCTTAACCTCCGTCGTCATCTCTGACGACGGTGAGGTTAACTCCCCTGAAAAATAGGATTTTCGGTTAATCCAGACCGATGGATCAAGTGGAGGTGGTGAGCGCAAGCTGCAAGAGCTTGGGCAAAGAGGAGTGATGTCGGCAGGGTGGTGATTGCGCGGTAGGATGACTCACTTCCACCAGTCCTTTGTTTGGCTGGAGAAGAAGAAGAAGAAGTCTAAGAGGGACTTAGAAGTAATCAAACTTAAGGACCTATATGAGAAATAAGGACTCGATTGTAATAAAAATGAAGGACTAAAATGTAAACCCAAGTTTTGAAGGTTTATTTTAACTTAGATCTTTTTCAACTTTTTATATATGTTAGTAAATAGGGTAAATATTATGTTTACACCTTGAATTTACATTTTTGACTTTTTAGGTTAATTTATTAGATTAAGTAAAATCACTTAAGTTATTACATACTTAGGTATACATTATATTTAAGTTACTTATCTTATTAATTAAGGGAATGATTAGTATGATTTCGGGTACAATTATTATGTAAATTATTAATAATGTTATTTGAATGATAAAATTCCATTTTAAACTTATTTTAAGGTCCTTAACTAAATATCCCTTATTTTATAATTAACCCTTATATATTCATAACCTTAGCTAATTAACTTGGAGGACTAGTTAATTAGGGGTAATTAGAGATCATGATGAGTGTCTCAACAATAACCAACCCAAAATTCTATGGGAAGACAAGATACTTGAAGATTCTCAAAATTTCTCACTTTCTTTCTGCAATTGATTCCTTCACACACAAGAGAAATGAGAGACAAGGGGATGCGATCCAGTTCAAGCAAGAGAATTAATCAAGCAAAGCCGTGCCTCCCTGGCAACGGTGCCAAAAAGTAATGTGATTTTTATGTGGTTTGTTAATTATGTCATTGTAACGTGCAAAATCGATCAACTCTTAAATTTATTAACCTAGATAGTGGGGTATCTAGGGTCATCCAAGGAGGCCAAATGTTTGCAAAAAATACATCTCTTGCTGGGAAATGAAGTTCAACTTTCTTTTTGGTTTTTTAATTTATATTTTTTTAGGATTTTGAAATAACGAGCATTCGCAAAGTTGTTGACGAAGAAAAAGGCGATCTGAACCAAATCCACTAAACTATTGCTAGAGTGACAAGAAACGCCTCTCCCTAACCTTACTTTAAGCACGTGGGGGCCTAAAGTAATTAGGGAGAGGGAGTGAAGAAGTGCTAGATCAAGATAAGAAAAACAAATGCGACAAGAATTTAAAAGAAAGCAACTTAAATTGAATTGAACTTGTTTTACACAAAACACATAGAGGAAAGCTTCTAATCTATTTGAAATGCAAGAAGATAAAAGCACAAATCCTATAAATGAAATGGTGAAGATGATGACGGCTTCTTGCTCCAAGCCTGGTAGCTCTCGGGCTTGAAAAGAGTCCTCCAACTCCTTCCTTGTAAAGCACCTTCAAATGGTGTCCTCCAAGGTGGAAGCTTCCACCTTACCTTTCCTCCTCCAAGGGTTGGTATGCACCACCCTTGCTCCTCCTTACTTGGCCATCCTCCTGGTGAGGAAGTTCTCCTCCTCCTTGGTGTGGCAAAGGGAGAAGAAAGAAGGGGAAGAAGGCACCAAAAGGGCAGGTAGGATGCCTCCTTAATTTTCTTCTCTTCTTCTTCTTCCTTGTCCTTGAATTATGGTGGGTGTACTATGGAATTAAACTAATGGTAGGATGAAGAGAATGGTGGTAGGTGATGGGTTTTTATAGAGTGGGATGGGGGTAGGGATGGCGTGAATAGGTGGATGGCTAGGATGGAGTTTGGTGGTGGTTATGGGTGGTTAAGTTAATCCTAGGGCTAGGGTTAAGTGGTCCCACCTAAGGGGTGCTAAGGGGGTTAGTTAGGGCTAGCCAAGGGGCACCTAAAAGTGGTGCCAACCATGGAAGGGTGACATGGGTTGGCCCCAACTTGAAGGCTTCTAGAAGGAGGGTGAGGTGTAGGGTGGATAGGGGTTGGAAGGGGTAGGTGTAGGCTATAGGTGGGGGGTTATTTTGGCTCCAAAAGGAGGGGGTTCTAGAAGTCTTAGTTGGCGCCAAAATAGGTGTCTTTTGGAAGGAGGTGAGGGGTGAAAAGGTGGCTAGGTTTGGCACCAACTTACGGGCGGACTAGGTTAGCTAGGTGGACTTAGGGTTAGGGTTGATTGGTGGAGCTAGGTAGGTGGGGTTTTAAGGTGGTAGATCCCAAGGGAGTTGGAGCCTAGCTAAGCTAGGCTAAGCTAAGCTAGCTTAGCTAGTAATAGAGTAGAGGAGTAGGTAATGTGAGCTAGGGTTTGAAGAGAGGAGATGAGGAGAAGTTTGGAGCTTGAACTGGAGCATGCAGCAGCTGAAGAGGGTGGCATGGAGCTACTCTAGCTTGCTTAGCTTGCTAGTTCTTTGCCATCTGCTAAGCCAAGCTAAAGTGAGCTGGCATCAACCAGAATTAGATGAGGTAAGATAGGTCTAGTACTCTTGGGGAGGATCAAGCTGGTTGAGGCAGCTAAGGTAGCTTAACTCAACTATGATGAGCTAAGCTAAGTCCCTGAGAGCTGGACTTGAGCTTCCTGAGCTGAAATGAGGTCATCTTCAACTGGCTGGAGTTGAGTGGAGCTGAATGTAGCTGGAACTGAGCTTGGGTGAACTCCAACCAACTCAGCTGAGCTAGTTAGAGCTCCCTGTGGACTAATGGGAGCTGAGATGAGCTAGACTCAACTAAGTTGAGCTAGATCTAAGCTGACCTAAGCTAGGGTGAGCTAATATGAGCTCTCTTGGTCAACCATTCAGCTGAGATGAGCTGACTGGAGCTACGATGGGCTAACCCTAGTTCAGGTGAGCTGAATTCTAGCTATGGTGAGTCAGATCAAGTTGAGTTCCAGTTGGTAAGAGATTCTCCTTCACCAGTTGCCTTCCTGAGTGTAAGGGTTCTAAGGATTTGGCAATCTGTATATCCCTAACACTCACAAAATCACATTAAAAAGATAATAAAAAGTGCAACGCATGCATAACCTAATTAATGACTAAATGCATCCCAAAATCCCATTTGTGGAGAAAAATCCTGAGAGCTAGGTTTGTTTTAATGCATAAGAATGATGATAAACTGGCGTTTATTAGTATTCAGGTTGGAGAAATTCAGGTCGTACTTACTCAGGTCCAAAGTTATCTTCTACACTGACCATTCCACCCTCTAGCATTTGTTAGGGAAGAAGGATGCCAAACCCCGTCTTATCAAATGGATACTTCTTTTGCAAGAGTTTAATGTCGAGTTCTGTGACAAAGCTAGAGCACATAATGTTGTTGTGAATCACTTCTCTCGGCTAGACCCAGAATATATTCCGTACTCCCCGCCAATATCAAACCGATTATCGGATGAGTCTCTGCTTTCTATTAACTCTGTTGAGTTTCATTGGTGCACCGATATAGGAAACTATCTCGTTGTAGGTAGGCTACCTGCGATATTATCCAAGGGTGAAAAGCTCAAATTTACATTAGAGGCTAAATTCTAATTTTTGGACTACCCACAACTCTTTCGCATTAGGGCTGATCAGATCATCCGTAGATGCATACCTGATTGAAAAATCTCTAGTGTGCTATCCTTCTGCCACAACAATGCTTATGAGGGTCATTTCTTCGGCTGAAAGACTGCTGCAAAGATTTTCCAATCAGGATTTTTCTAGCCAACCATTTTCAGAGATACACACGAGTGTACCAAGTGCTGTAAGCGATGCCAGGTGGCCGGTTCTATGACATAGAGAGACATGATGCCTCTCCAATCTATTCTCATCGTAGAAGTGTTCGACGTCTAGGGCATCGACTTTATGGGCCCCTTACCGAACTTGCATGCCTTTGAGTACATACTCCTCATAGTAGACTATGTCCCAAAGTGGGTAGAAGCTATCCCGGCAAGACGAGCTAATCATAGGACTGTTATATCCTTCGTTTGGGAATTCAATTTTTGCAAGATTCGGAGTTCACCGTGCCTTGATAATTGATGGGGGTAGTCACTTCATCCATGCCCATTTCAAGTCATTATTGAAGAAATACATGGTGCAGCACCTCATTGCTACCCCGTATCACCCACAGACCAATGGGTAAGCTGAAGTATAAAACCGTCAAATCAAGCTTATCCTTCAAAAGACGGTTAGACCTAATACGAAGGATTGGTCTGATTGGTTGATTGATGCACTATGGGCATATCGGACCACGTACAAGGCCCCGTTCGGAATGTCGCCATACACATGGTGTATGGAAAGGCCTATCACCTTCCTGTGGAGCTAGAGCATCATGCCTTTTGGGCAATGCAGAAGTGTAATTTTAACCTCGAGGCTGGAGGTTTTGAAAGGATGCCCCAGCTCATTGAGTTAGAGGAGATTAGGCAGGAAGCTTATGAGAATGCAAAAATATACAAAGACAAGATAGAGGCTTTCCATGATCGATACATCCAGAGGAAAGAGTTCCTACCTAACCAGTAGGTCTGGCTATTTGACTCCCAACTCAAATTCATTGCGGGAAAGCTCAAGTCCAAGTGGACTGGGCCGTTTCAGGTGGTCCACCCATGTCCTAACGAGGCAGTCCAAATTAGAGACCCAAAATTTGGGCATGTTTTTATAGTTAATGGCCAGTGCCTCATACCATTTTTTGCCCAGGAACCTCCTCCTACTGACAAAACAATAAATCTTCTCAAGGATGTGTGACTAATGAGTCACCCAAATAGAGGCGTTAAACTCAGCACGTATACAAATATACATACCATATATGCATAGCATATTTCATTTTCGCAAATTATTTTGCATATTGTGTATGGCATTGCAGTGATGGCATGAGTTGAACGACAACTCAGAAGTAGTTCCAGGTGATTTCTATCCGCATACACCTTGCCTTATTTCTTTTTTTCATGCATGAGGACATGCAAACACAAAGGCATGGGGAGATAGTCCACAAAAATTGAAAATTTTCTACCAACAAGTGGGGGATTAGATCATTTTATCAAGAGGTTTTATTAAAGATTTATTCTTTAGTAGATTCCTAAGCTTAGAATCCAATATAACCTCACATTTTCATGTAGAATTTGCAATGGATCCACTGTAAAAACCAATAGGCATCTCTAGATTGTCAAGAAGAAGCATTGCTTCTTCTCCAGAGCCCTTAGACAGCAATCAGCGAGTCAGGTGAACCATCTTCTAGTAGATCCACCAAAACATATGTGAGATAAGAGTAGAGAGCCTACTGGTGCTCTAAGGCTAGGGTAAGGAATCTTTAACTTTGAATAATTGAATAATGACACTCGGAGTTGGGCATAGTTTTCACTCTCAGTTCTTGCATACTAATTCTATGAGAAATTCCATACGAGAGCGACCAAATAAGGAAAAAGCATGGAGAGTGGGTTTTGATAAAACTAGGATTGTGGTGGATGGTCACGATCGTCCTCTGTGGAATCCTCGGCTGAAGGAGGGTACTAATGTCGAGGTCAGAAATATGTCATCCTATCCGTTCCCTACTCTGTGTCGAGAGTAGGCACTTCCACCAAATAAGCCACCTAAGATCCTCTTGGTCATCCCCAAAAATCCTAAATAATTCCTCATTAATAAAATTATGTATGTCATGTTGCATTGTTGCATTTTGTTATGTTGGTAACGGCATTGTGCCAGTAGATATAAGTAAGAAAAGAAGAGAAAAAGCATACAAAAGAGATATTTGCTTGAAAAAAAAAGTGTTATGTTAAGAAGTTTGAGTTATGTATGTCAAAGTGTTTTGAGGCAAAAACACCAACCATCCCCACAAACCACCAAATACATCCTAAACTTATTTTTTCTGTATTTCTGACTGCCTAAATATGGGCTGAGGGGTCTGACTTAGTCGTAGGGTTATTGGAACCTAATTAAAGTGTGATGCCATGCAAGACCACCAAATACAGTTGCAAATCTAGTGAGATGTGAGCTCAGGAAGAAAAAGGAAAGGAAAAGAAAAGAGAGAGAGAGAAAGAGAGGAAAGAAAAGGTACAAAAGATTAAAGAGATCATAGTTTTCCAGTTAATTTATTCTATAATTTAGATATCTAGATTCTGAAATACTAGCCTCTATATAGCACCAGATGAGAGTGAGCCACCAAATACAAATCTAGTTAACTCAGATGTCTTCTACCTAAGCCAAAATTCGAGGCTAAAATAAGAGAATAGTTTATATCCCCGAGAGAAGTGGTTTATCTATCCCATCAGAATTTTACTACGAGACAAGTACAAGCTTTAAATGTATATCGACTCTTTGCTTGGATCCATTGCAGAAGCTACAACATTACATATTCATGGTTATCTGGATTTTCAATTTTTGGATGAAGCAAAAAGAAATAAACCTTTAGTTAAACTCTTGATAAAAATGCATTTAGTCTTGCACTTGTTAAGGACTAGCAAGATTTAGGAATGGGGGCATGATTGCGCAGCAATCACATGCCCTAATTCGCCTGAATTATGGTAGAACCTAGCTTAACATGGGCATTCTGCATGCATACACATTGTACTTTGCATCCTATATGTTTTATACATAATAATGTGCTATTTGAGAGGTATTAATAATTACAGGTAATCCAAGGTAGCAGATGACCGATCCAACCTTGTGGATCTATTTAGAACGATGATGGGAGTCTAACACTTCCAACATCACATCAATCAGACTTCCATAGCACCCTAGGGAGTCTATAGAAGAAGTAGGAGCCAAGGAGCAAATTGAAGAATACTCGAACCTCAGATGATAAATCCAACCATACGGATGGATCCGGATCGATGTTCGCAGCCCAATGGCGTAGAAATCAACTCAATCGGAGGCCTACATCATCAGATACAAGGAGAAGAAGATGGATAGCCACGATGGTGCCACGTGGTGCCATCGCAGTCGCCCCTTACAATGCCCCAATATAGAAGGAAAGACGTGGGCCATTGGATCGTCATCCAACGGCCGTGATGCATCCACGTCGCCCACCTCCCGTTGCTTCATCAAATGAGGATGCGATCTTTATCGTTGAATATCCATCCAATGGCTGAGAACGGTCGTGCGAAGATTTGGAAACCCAATGCAAAGTCATTCGCAGCGTGTTGGTTAGCACCTTCATGCCTATGCAACCAACGTGTGTTAGAGAAGCACCCGGTGTGGAATCAGGCAGAGCGGCGAGGATGGGCGCAATTGATCGTAGGATCTTCATTGGGTGGTGGAAGAGCGGAAGTGTGGCTGGTGTAGGAGAGTCAGATGAAGATGTGCCTGATAACGAGTGCCTTAGGAGTTGGCTGAGTGCAGCACAAGCTTATTTAGCCACCGATTCAGAGATCGGATGACTGATAAAGCTTAGGATTTCAGGCGCATTTAAGCGTTGTGCGGTAGGCGTGCAGACGAAGCAGCGAGCAGCGGGCGAGTGGAGGCCATCAGATGCAGATCCAAGGGCGTACAATGCGCCACGTGTCAGCAGCAGATCAAACCGTGAGTGGAAGAAGGATTTGGAAGGCTTAATAAGGACTATTGATCTCCCGATCAATGAATCTAATTAATCTGAAGCCTTTGCACGGAATTAAGGGCTCAAATGCCCTAAATGCTCTTCACAAAAGCTATAAAAAGAGGCCTATGGGTCCCCTTTGGATTCATTCAAGGGCTTTCTTATTCTTCCTCCTACAACTCCTCTCCCTTCTTCTTTGCCTCTGTCTCTACATCTCCATCTGAAGCGTCTATTGGGCCACCCCAACAAATCATTGCTGCTCTTCCCAACCTATCCAGAAAGCCACCACAGACCACCCATGGTGCCCTCATTTTGTTACAGTAGTAGTTTGCTTACATTCACTTTTTCAGTTTATCTCATATATCAAATTCAATCTCTCTTTGTGATATGGATATTGTGATTGATTGTTTCTATTACTTGGTAATTATATTTGGAACAAATGCATGAAATCAAAAGTGTTTTCTACCTCCCTATGATCGATCAGGACTCACCAGTTCCGTTAATTTATTTCCTCGAGACGTATTTCGCACTATACTACAGCACACTCATCTTTAACGTGATCTACGCCTCGAACAAAGACATGAACACTGACACAGAAAGATCATCCATCTCCCTCCCATAATCCTACCTCTACACATTCTGCAGTTTCGCAAAACCAGCCACCATGGACTGAACCACATTCTTCGATGTGAAATGCAATGGCAGCCCTTTGATCTCTAGCCTACCAGATCTAGAACCTGACCTCTGCAGCGGGCGTCCCAACAATGCACCATTAAATGGCAAGACTAATCTCCATAAGACCATCAAAGACTCAAAATTGCTCGATTTAAATCTAAGGCACTTAACATCAATCATCCCCAAGCCAAATACCACAAATCTCATGGGAGAAAGACTAGCAATATTCAAACCTTCAACTGATAGTGACAAAGAACTTACCAACCGTTGAAGTCACTCCAAAGAGGGGTTTCCTATCATCACTTCTCCAACCAGTGCACCTCTAAGAACTAAGTTTGTAACCCTAATATCATTTGACATTGGGACCTCCACATCAATGGTGTGACCTATATAGATAGATGGTGGCGATGACGATAGTAGACCTCTAGCGTTCATTCTCCAAGGGCTCAAGAATGGCCCCTCTCCAGATCTCCCTCTATTCATCATACATGAATCACGTTTGTGTCCATGACCATGACACACCGAGAAGACAAGGGGAGAGTGGCATACTGCCGCCATGTGCCCTCGCCTGTGGCATCGAAAGCATACAATCTCTCTTTTGACCCTTCTCCACTCCCCTATCATCATACGACCCCTTCTCACCTCATTCCTCCCCTCTTGAGCATCCCCCCACTTCTCTCTCCTGTGCCACATCTTCGATCTTCAAGTCGACCAACCCTCATCAACCCCCACATCGCCATGACCCTCCTTCCCATTCGCCCTCTCCATCCCCCTTGTCCTCTTCTCCATCCCAGTTGCCCCTTGTTGAGGCAGAAAATCTATGCAAAAAGGATTGAGTTTAGAAAACTCGTCATCGTAGCAAGATTTGCAAAGAAATTCGTCAACAAATAAATTTTTACCGACATTCGTAAAGAAATTCCGGGTCGAACACAAGGAAGCTAAGTCAATCTAAAATCCATAATTATATATATTTTTTGGGTATTTTTGTTTTAGAAGCGAGATAATCACAATGAATTTGATATTAACACTAAGAGAGAGAGAGAATAATCACTTTGCAACTGAATATTGTTTTTACAGCTTGAAAGAAGGAAATGATTACAGCTAGAAAGCGGGAAATTCTATTCTAGAAAGCAGTAAAGAAGGGAGAGCGATGTTATCCTCCTCGACAGTTGCTTGAAAGATGAGCTGGACGGGAAGACACTTGGAAGGTGGAGGACGAAGATGAAAGACAAGGAATGGAGCAGGAAGAACCGAGGGGGAGGTAGGGCATCATCGTCATCGCGGGATCCACTTCCAGAACAGGGGGAGAAAACTTTGATTTTGGCTCTAGAGGAGCATCCCAAGTTTAGGACAAGCTTCTTTAGAGCTTTGGAGAGGGAGAGAGGTGAAGGAAGGGATAATTAAAATGTGGGGGGTGTAGGCCTTTTTATAGGTGTAGAGGTTGGGGGCAACACGGTCATTTTATGTTAGAAACATTAATGCAAGTGCCTTTAGTGACGGATAAAACCGTCACTAAAGCCTAGATCATGGGCATAGTTGCCGCGCACGCCCACCTCTTCCTCTTCGCTGCTCTCAATGCACCAACACAATCTTGAAATTGCAACCGTTCGATCTCAAGATCGGACGACCTAGAATCAATGAGCACTGCTTCTTTAGCATAACCACGCATGCGTGTGCATGATCTGCGAACCCAATGCTGCCACATCGTCGCTTGATCAGCTGTTCGCATTCCATCTGATGGCCAAATTTGGCCTGTGCACATCGCCCGCTCGATTTAAGGAGGGCAGGACTTGAACCCGCGCCCTCTTCATCATGGATGGCGTCAAAACCAATGTGCCATGCTACCCTTTGAGGCGCGCTTTGGATCCAAGCACAGTCGCTCTCAACTGTTGGATCAAGATCCAACGGTTGAGATCAACCAAGCAGGTGTGGACGAAGAGAGGGCGCAGCAGTCCTCACCAATTTGGTTGGGCCGGTTTGGGCAATCGAGATGGCACCACGTGGCGCCATCTTGGCTGTCCATCTTCTGTGGCTTGTAGAAGGTGCCATTGATGTCAGATTGGGCCGATTTTCACGTCATTGGTCTACTATCATCAATCCGAATCCATCTGTGCAATCGGATTAGTAATCTAAAGTGCGGATTGACACCATCTTGGCCCTTGATCTCTGACCTTCCTTGAATTATATCTGATGCTACAGAAGTCTGATCGGGGCAATCTTGGAGTCGTTGAACTCCAATCGTCTTGCTGATCAGATCCATACGGTTAGATTTTTTATCTGAGGCCCTGATTAAAAGTCGCCCTATTCCTGGCCACCAAAAAAAAGAAGTTATTATACAATTTGTACAATTTGACCTAAATGCATGATGATGCATGTTATGCAATATTTACAATGCGTGATGCAAATATGATACTAAGAACATGCATTAATAGACATTTTTTGCTATTCTGATGTATGCACATCACACCCCCATTCCTATCTTTTGCTAGTCCCTAGCAAAAACTATATGTTATTTATAAAATAATTAGGTCAGATTTCTTGGGAAAAAGTTATTCTTCAACACTAGGAAATATTTACTAAGAACCTAAACTATAAAGACACAATAGTGCCTAGGTGTCGGCCAAAATGCAGACCACCTCAAGCCCTCACCTTATTCAAAGGAGGATCATTTTCTGCTTTTCTTCTTTTCTATTTTTTTTTTTGTTTGAGTTTAGAGTTTCGGAGCAGCTTTCAACGACTACTCAACCCACCCAAGACTCAAAGAGAACCATAAGTTTTAAGCATCTTTGTCTGAAATGCAATAGACTCACTAATTGGAGATTGGAATGGACTTTGGGTTTCTACGCCTCAAGGTGACCTTGAAAAGAAATTCTGCCTAAAGGTGTATCTATTCGACCAGTATCTTTCTCCCTACTTGTATTTTTATGGGGTCAACACAAGGGCAGACCCAGTGTGTATCTCCCCGGCTTATTCTACTTCTCTACTTCTTCCTAAGTGTTTTGTAATTTTACGTGCATTTCTTAGGCTAGGTTTTGGATAACCTACCAATGGGCTATTACCCACGATAACTTGCCAGCCATACTCATGTAGTGAAGTATGGATTATTTCTTTTTCTTTTCTTTTCTCCTTTTCTATTTTTTTCTCTTCTTTTGGGATTTTTTTTTTAAGTAGGTGGCTTTCCTGATCTAAGACTTACCTAAAGGCAGCAGAAAAAGAATAGTTGTGTGACTGGGCTCTAGACAACCTACCTATGGGCTGTTACCCATGATAACTTGCTAGCCATACCACCATAGAAGGTTCATTAGCTACATAATTTTCGTGAAAAATGCCGAAAAGCGAGTCAGTGTAAATAGTGTGCAGATGCTTAGACTTAAAATCCCCTCAAATCAGAGGGTCGGTTGATAAGTCGTGTACTTGTCACCCCAACTCATTTAACCAAATTGAACTAAATTTAGAAGGGCGAGGACTCAATAAGCAAATCCACATTTTAGTGGACACCAGGGTTGATTAAGCCTGAAAACTTGAAGGGTCTAAGTGTTTAGATCCTATTGTATTTTTCCGTAAGGTTGAAAAATCCTAATGGCCAATTATTCTTTCCTAATTCAATTTCTTTTTAATTTTTTTTTATGGAGAACAAAATAAGTAGAATTTACAAGAATTCCACAGAACTGACAAAATGATTCAGAAACGAATCCACCCCCCCATGCCTAGTTGATGCAATGTCCTCATTAGAAATAAAAGGCATGAAAGGAAAGGTAGAATGTAGAAGATATCACCTGAATATAATGCTCGGGCCAGCTCTGAGTCAGATTGTACATATGCTAAGTTTAATGCCATCAGCCAGGCAAAGTTCAGCCAAAGAAATCATGGTGTGATTAGAGTAACCGTGTCTGTGATGGGTTCTGGAATAATACGATCAACAAAAGGCTTCAGACGTTGACCGTTGACTTTCAAAGAATTACTCGTCTTTGGGTCAGAGATCTGAATAGCTCTGTTTGAAAATATCTGATCGATGATGAACAGGCTATTCCATTTTGACCTAAGTTTGCTGGGAAAGAGCTTAAGTCGAGAATCAAAGAGACAGACCTTCTAGTTCAGCTCAAAGCTCTTGCGGGATATCAATTGGTCATGAAGAGCTTTGGTCCGAGCCTTATAGACCTTAGCATTCTCGTATGCATCATTTCTAAGCAACTTCAACTCAGATAATTGGAGTTTCCTAGTCTTTACTGCTAAAGTCAAATCCAAATTACATTACTTGATTGCCCAGAATGCCTTATGTTCAATCTCTATGGGTAAATGGCATGCCTTTCCATACACCAGATGAAACGATGACATGCCGATGGGCATTTTGTATGCCGTATGGTATGCCCAAAGAGCATCCTCAAGCTTGTGAGTCCAATCTTTATGATCAGGTCTAACCATTTTCTGCAAAATATTCTTGATCTCTCGATTGGAGATCTCACCTTGTCCATTCGTCAGGGGGTGGTAAGGTGTGGAGATTATGTGATTTACCCCATATTTTGCCAGTAAACTACAGAACTAGGCATTAATGAAATGAGTACCACAATCGCTGATGATGGCCCTCGGAATCCCAAACCGACTAAAGCTGTTCTTAACAAAATCGATGACCACCATGTGGTCATTAGTTCGGGTGGGAATGCCTCAATCTGATTGGACATGTAATCAATAGCGACGAGAATGTACTAGTGTCCAAATGAAGGGAGGAAGGGTCCCATGAAGTCGATGCCCCAAATGTCGATGATTTTGATGGGAAGAATCGGGTTTAGAGGCATCGTATCTCTCTTAGTTATGCCCCCAAGTTCCTAGCATCGGGAACACGACCACAAGAATTCCTGGGCACCCTTGAATAAAGACAGCCAATAGAATCTAGATTGCAAAATTTTTGCAACCGTCTTTTTCCAGGAGAAATGTCCACCACACGCAGATGCATGGCAGAACTCGAGTATACTTTAGAATTCATTCTCCATAACACATCGACGAATAATCTGATCAAAGCCAATGCAGTATAGTTTAGGGTCCTCCCAAAAGGAATATTTGGCCTCAGATTTGAGTCTATCTTGTTGTTACTTGGTCCAATCCTGAGGGATTTGACCAACGACCAAATAATTTACAATATCTAAAAACCACAGGGTTTGGACACCTGATACTGTAAGAATAGTTTCGTCTGGAAAAGTATTAGCAATCAGAATATCCAGACGAGAGGAATCACTTAGAAATCTCAAAAGATGATCAGCCACCACATTCTGTGCCCCTGATTTATCTTTGATTTCAAGATCGAATTCTTGAAGCAGAAGAATCCATCGGATAAGCCAGGGTTTGACATCTTTTGTGGCCAAGTGATGTCTCAAGGTCAAGTTGTCAGTGTAAATGATGACGTGAGACCCTAAGAGATAAGCCCTGAATTTCTCCAAAGTAAATACTACAACTAGCAATTCCTTCTCAGTAATAGTGTAATTCCTCTGGGCCTCGTCCAGAGTTTTGCTAGTGTAGTAGATGACAGAGGGCTTCCTATCAATCTTTTCACCCAAAACAACCCCGACAACATAATCAGAAGTGTCGGTCATGATCTTAAATGCGACTATCCAGACCAGTTGTTGCAACACTAGAGCAAAAGTGACTGTTGTTTTAAGAAAATCAAATGCCTTACAGCATGATTCATTAAAATCAAATGGCATATCTTTGGTGAGAAGGTTGCTCAGAGGGCGTGCAACCTTAGAGAAGTCCTTGATGAACCTTCTATAGAATCCCACATGACCAAGAAATGATCGAATTTGTTTGACAGATGTAGGAGGAGGAAGTTTGGAGATAGCATCAACCTTACCTTTGTCAACTTAAATTCCTCATTCAGAGACAACATGACCCAAGACAATGCCTTCATGTGTCACAAAATGGCTCTTTTCCCAGCTAAGGACCAATCTAGTTTTGATGCATCTTTTAAGGATCATTTCAACATTAGCCAGGCAAGAACCAAATGATTCTTCTAAAATAGAGAAATTATCCATGAAAACTTCCATAAACTCTCCCACCATGTTAAAGAATATGTCTAGCATACACCTTTGAAAAGTCGCAGGTGCGTTGCATAAGCTGAATGGCATTCTACAGAAAGCAAAGGTTTGGTAGGGACAGGTGAAAGTCATTTTTTCCTAAACCTCAGGATGGATAAGGACTTGATTGCATCCCGAGTAACTGTCTAGGAAACAAAAGTACTTTTGCCTGACTAGCCTTTCAAGGATTTGATCAATGAAGGGCAAAGGGAAATGATCTTTTTTTGTGGCTGTGTTCAGCTTCCTATAATCAATACAGACCCTCCAAGAGGAAGCTGAACAAGTTGTGACAGAATCTCCATTCTCATTAGTCACAATGGTAATCCCAGCTTTCCTAGGAACAATTTGCACAGGACTTACCCAAGGACTATCTAAGATTGGATAAATGATTCTTGCGTTGAGCCACTTAATTATTTCCTTCTTGAGCACTTCTCGCATATTAGGGTTTAATCTCCTCTGCATTTGGCAAGAATGGTAGGTTCCATCATCTGAGAATATTCTATGAATGCAATAAGATGACTCGATCCCCCTATGGTCATGAATGGTCTAACCAATTTCCTCCTTGTCCTCCTTTAGGACCTTGACCAGTTTAATCTCATGCTCCTTAGTTAATCTAGCACTGATAATCATAAGGAGTGTCTTTTGAGGTCCCAAAAATTGCTATTTTAAACTCTTAGGCAATGGTTTCAGTTCGAGCTAGGGCAGGTTTAGGATGGAAGGTAAGGATGATGCTGGTAAAGATTCATTAAGAGGAAGAGGTTGAAAGTGAACAAAATCAATAACCACCTCAGAATGTAGCGGGTTTGCCAAAGATGGCTACAGGTCAGATCCATAAAGATAGGAGGAACTTTCAATTGCATAAATTGCCATACATGTTTCAATATTCAAGTTATCTTCCTCAAGTTCCTCTATAAATCCACAATCCTCAAATTTGTTAAATACCCTAAAAATATCCAATTTCAATTTCTGATCCCCAAAGGTGATTTCCATGCTACCACTCTCACAATTGATATTGGATTTAGCGGTGCCTAGGAACGGATGCCCCAGAATGATGGGCATGTTCCTTAAATTCTCAGGTACATCCATGCCAAGGATAAGGAAATCTATTGGAAAATAGAAGTCCTTAACCGTGACAATAACATCCTCAATAACACCTCTCAGATTTGTGACTGAACGGTCCATGAACTACAGCATTACTAAGGTCAGCCGAAGTTCACCTAATATGAACTTCTTGTAAAGAGAAGTCGGAATTAGGTTAATGGATGCACCTAGATCAAGAAATGCCCTATCAAAGGTGTAATCTCCAATGACACAAGAAATCAAAGGGGCACCTGGATCTCTCTTTTTCGGAGGAAGGTGATGCAGGATAACAGAACTAGCCTGCTCGGAGAGTATCACCTTCCTCAGAATAGATTTCCTCGACTTATGCTTCTGTGTGCATAAATCCTTTAAAAATTTAGCGTAAGTCGGTATGTGTTTGATAGCGTCAAGGAGCAGAATATTGATTTCGACATTCTTGAATATATTCAAGAGCTCCTCGTTACTAGCAACATGCTTCTTCTTCCCAGGTGTTGAACAAACTAATCGGTAATGCTAACGTGTTCCGTTTTGGAAAACCTGTCGTTGTAGCTTGAAAGCAAAGAATTCATGTTCAACAAGTAAAATTTATACCGAAATGAAAATTCCAGGTCGAACACAGGGAGGTGGACGTTTGATTTAAAACTACGCGTTTCCTTTTATTTGTCACGAAGTAATTCAATTTAAAACTATCTAATTATTTACATTAAATAGAAGAGAGAGAGAGGGTAAAAGAGAGAGAATATTACACATAGAAATCAAAATGAGATGTAGAATAAACAAAGAATTTATCATTAAAAGATTGTTCATTACAACTAGAAAGCATAAAACAATTACACTAGAAAGTGATAAATTTACACTAGAAAGCATTAAAAGAATGGAGGGAGAAATGTCCTCCTCGACGGTTGCTTGGAGCACGAGCAGAACTACACTAGAAAGTAGTAAATCTATACTAGAAAGCAGTAAAAAGAATAGGGAGAGAGAAATCCTCCTCGACGGTCGCTTGGAGGATGAGCCTGACGGGATGATTGCTGGACGAAGGAGAATGGAGTAGGACGAAGGAGGACGAAGCAGAACAACGGGAATGGAGCAGCACGCCATCGTCGTCGCGGGATCCACTTCCGAAGGGGGACGAAAATTTGGACTTTATCTCGCGAGAAGCATCCCGGTTGTGGGACAAGCTTCTCT
Organism: Thalassia testudinum; assembly: GCA_037157565.1. NCBI lineage: Eukaryota > Viridiplantae > Streptophyta > Magnoliopsida > Alismatales > Hydrocharitaceae > Thalassia > Thalassia testudinum. The sequence goes on from JAZHRO010000031.1 coordinate 128,022,127, forward strand.
TGAGCTTTGGAGGGGTAGAGAAGAGAAGGAAGGGATGAGAATTTTGTATGGAGGGGGTCTCCTTTTATAGTTGCAAGGAGTGGGGGCAAAATGGACATTACAACTTTAAAATAATAAATGAGGGGTCTTTAGTGACGGATAAATCCGTCACTAAAGCCCCCAACATGTGAGTAGCTCCCGCACCCACGCGTGCCGCCTCAGCTGCTCGCTTCCTCAACGCATACGCATGTTCTTCGATTCTCAGCCGTCCGATCTCGCATCTCCGCCCGCTCGCTGTGCGCCCGCCTGGCGCGTGGGATCGCGCATCCATGCCGCGCGTTCAATAGCGCGTGAATGCTATAGGGCAAGTGCGGCCGTCCGATCAAGATCCGACGCCTGCCCGAGCTCAATCGCCTGCGCCTTCCAGCCCTTCACTGCGGCTCGAACCCGCGCCCGCCGCTCGGATGGTCGAGCGGACACTTTTAAGCGCGGCTAACCACAGCCGTTGGATCAAGATCCAACGGCGAAGAGCGAGCAGGTGTGGGATCTTCAGAGGTTGCATGCGACTGTTTGGGTGGCCGAGATGGTGCCACGTGGTGCCATCTTGGCCGTCCATCTTCTGGAAGTTGTAGACGGTGCCACGGATGTCAGATTGACTCAATTTTTGTGTCGTTGGGCTGCGATTGTCGATCCGAATTCATCCGTGCGGTCGGATTTGTCATCTGAAGTGTGGATTTACACCATCCTGGCCCTTGATCTTCTATGATTCCCCAGTCACTATCTGATGCTACGGATGCCTGATTAGGGCGATCTTGGAGTCGTTGAACTCCAATCGTCACCCTGATCACATCCATACGATTGGATCTTTGATCCGAGGCCCTGATAAAATGTTTGCCCTATCTAAGCACATAAAAGGAGACAATTAACCTCCATTTTATTCAAACTACTCTAAATGCAAGATGATGCATGTTCTGCAGTATTTATATCATGAAATGCAATCCTATGCTTAAGAACATGCATAAATTGACATCTTAAGTAGTGTAAATGTGTTTACATCATACTCCCATGCCTATCTTTTGCTAGTCCCTAGCAAAAGCTATATGCTATTTATAAAAGAATTAGGTTGGATTATTTGGACCTGAGTTATTTTCAATCATTAAGAAATTATCTACTTAGCAACTGAACTTTCAACACAACAGTACCTGAGTATCAGCCAAAATGCATACCGCCTCAAGCCTCGCCTTATTCAAAGAAAAATTTCTTTTTCTTTTTTTACTCTTTTCTATTTTTTTTTTTTGGATTTTCAAATTTTAGGGTTTAAGAGTGGCTTTCTACGGCCATTCAACTCACCCAAGATTTGATGAGAACCCTAAGCTTTAAGCATCTTATTGTGATTGTCATAGACTCGTTGACTGATAATTAAAATGGACTTCGGATTTCTACGCCTCTAGGTGACCTCAAAAAGACTTCCACCTAAAGGTGTATCTTTACAACCGGTAGCTTTCTCCCTAGTCTTATTTTTTTATGGGGTCAACACAAGGGTGAATCCAGTGTATATCTCCCCGATTTATTCTACTTCTCCGCTTCTTCCTAAGTGTTTTGGAAATTTTTAGTGCATTTACTAAGCTGGGTTCTGGACAACTGGTCGATGAGCTATTACCACCGACAACTTGCTAGCCATACTCGTGCGGCGAAGTGTGGCTTATTTCTTTTTGTTCTTTTCTCCTTTTCTTTTTGATTTTTTTTTTCTTTTAAGTAGGTGGCTTCCCTGGTCTAAGATTTACCTAAGGGCAAGAAAAAGAGAAAGGTCCAGTGACTGGGCTCTGGACAACCTACCTATGGGTTGTTACCCACGATAACTTGCCAGCCATATCACCCTAGAAGGTTCATTGCTACCCAATTTCCATTAAAATCGCCGAACAACGAGTCAGTGCAAAGAAAGTGTGTAGATGCTTAAGACTCAAAATTCCCTCAAATTAGAGGGCGAGTTGATAAGTCGTGTACTTATCACCCAAACTTATTTATTCCAATTACGATAGAATTAAGATGGCGAGGACTCAAAGACAAATCCACATTTTAGTGGATACACGGGCTAATTAAGTCCAAAGACCTGAAGGGTCTTTGTGTTCAAATCATAATGTAGTATTTCCTAAGATTGAAAATTTTCTTAAACCCAAATTGTCTTTCCTAATTCCAAATTTTTTTTTTATAAAAGAAAATAAAACAAATCTACTGAGCTGACGAAAGAATTCAGAGATAAATATCCACCCCCCCATTCCTATCTAATGCAATGTCCTCATTGTATTAAAAAGACATAAAATAGAGTGGACAAGCGTAGAAAGCACCTGAATTGCGTGAATGTCAGGTCCGCTCTGACATGGAAACTAGGAAAAACTGTATATGTGCTGAGTTTAGTGCCTTTAGCTAGGCACACTATACAAAGAAAAGAAATGAAGAATTCACAAGTGCAGGTCAGAATTAGAATAAACAGAAGAATCTTCTGACCTAACAACAGCGGTCCACAGATGTGGACAAGATTGTGGTGCAGACCCATCCCCCATAATCGAGAATATCTTAGGTTCTGGATAAAAATTATCGAAAACCTAAAATCAGAATGCAAGCGGGGTCGGGCCTGCGATTTATGAGGATGCAACCCTAGACCAAAAAGTTGGGTTACAGAGAATTGAAGCTCAAAAGGATAATCGTTGAATGTGTGCTTGAGTTTGACATCCTCGAAACAAATGTCGTAAGGGTTCTGATTTGATGGTTTCATCTTAAAAGGAACCCTTCGACTCAATCTTCCATTTCCTCCAAAATTAACTTCCTAAATCAGAACTTCCCAGCTCCTATCCTCTTCATTTCGAATGTTAAATTTTGAGACCTCTTGCTTGTTAATCACCCCATCTGAAATCTCCAAGTCTAAATGATGTGGCAGAATCAGAATTGACTTAGGTCTAATTATCTCAAAAATAGAATTATCGATAAGCTCAACGGGGTGTAACTGATAATCAGGGCATTGAATTGGTTCCTCCAGAAAATGCGATTCTGGATCCGTAATGTGTGCCCTAAGATCAGTTTCCTCAATTATTGGGCTATCAAATAATCTATTAGATTCCTCAGGCCCAATCGTCTCACAGAAATCGTATTCAGAAAACTCGCGTGAGACTTCGCAACTTGAATCTTCACCATCAGGATCCATATCAATGTATGTCCCAAAATCAGTTGTCACTTTCTGTTCCAAGTAGACATACGTTTCCTCGTATCCTAGCTCAGGGATCTCAGGTGAAGAAATCAGATCTTCCTTAATTGGTTGCTTTAATTCATTCTGGTCAGCCTCAAAACACGTGTCCCCCCCAACAAGTGCCTGAGCGGGTTCTGTCATTGGCTTTCCTGAAGAGGGTTCATCTTGGGAATCATCACAAGATTGAATCAAAGCAACCACGAATCTCATCATCAATTTCGCTAATTTCCCAAGTAAAAACTCACCCGGGTTCTTATCCTTAACGTCCTGGAGCCAATCCAACAAAGACTTGTTTAAATCATCAATCATTTCAATTAGGGGCTCCAATCTCTCAATGCAAGGTATTGGATGAACTTCTAAAGATTGTATGATATTCCTCAAGTTAGCCAGAACCTTATCTTGAACCTGGTTAACCTGAACCAAATGAGTTGGTTCAGGGTTGGCCAGGTTTGGGCTCAATGCAGGGGAATTAACGAATTGAGATTCGTTATACCCTTCCTGATAATAGGTCATTTCAGATTGTTGAAAAGATGGTGATGACCTAAAGGCAGTGAAATCAGAGGATGGGTAAGGATCAATGTATCCTTCTTGATTGTAGATCATATTAGGTTGTGCATGAAAGGAAGACGATCTATAAACAATGTAGCTCTGAGAAGGATAGAAATCAGAATCAAAGTGTTAAGGGTTAGACCCTAAACACGGGGGTCTGGAATTGTATCCCCAATCCGAATTATCGCAACAAACTGATGGTTGATTACAATATGAGTTGGGATAATCGTCATGTTGAGGATAATTCACAACAGGAGGGAAAGAGCGGGAATGCATCAAATATGTGGAAGGATTCATGAGGCACAGAAGGAAGAAAGGTGCCCTGCAATACAAACAATCAAACTTGTCCTTAAATGGGCTAGCCTAAAGACCTACAGACTCTCAAAACCCATCTTGAGATAAAGGAACGATTTGATCTACTTCTATCTGTTCAATCCAACTAGCTAAAAGGAGGGACTGGGGAGAAGGTTCTTCCTTTGGCTTGCGCCTCCGGTTCCTAGCGTACCCCCCAGCCGCTATCGTTTGACTCTGCTCCCCTAACTAGACATTAGATTGAACAGTAGAAACAGACTAATCGAAAATAATCTTGTTCTGAGTTCTGAAGAGCGAGTTTAATCCTTAAGGCCAACGTCTACTCTGTTTTATTTAGGGCTAGGTTTGAATGTGCTTTGGAATGTAATGGGCCCATTAAATGGGCTGTGCCCTTAATGATTGATTGATTTGTGTGTGCGTGCACAACCAGTTGTTTTCAAGCAAGATTATTTTTGATGTGGTGAATTTTAAGGTTCAAATCTTGCTTAGTAGCTTTTAGGATTCAACTTTAGGTGTTTTCAAACAAGTTTCGTTGGCACACCAGGTTTTGCAAGCACAGGTGAAGATGTTTTCCTTTAAAGTTAAAAAAGAATGTGGAGTGCCTGGTAAATCCCTAAGAGTTGAACCTAATTAGCAGCTATTTGATGAGTTTATTTTATTTGAAGTGGTGCGGCCCAATCAACTCAAACAATCGACCTGATGCACCACTTAATTAGGCACACACAAATGATTACCTAATCTAATTTCTACTCAATTATGTGTTTGAATGTGTGTACTGGCTCCTAAGATTGGTTTACCGGTTGAGTTAGAAAATCAGATGAGGTTGTGTACCTCTGTGAGATTTTTTTTTTAATTTTTTAAATTTTTCTAATGTGGGGGTTGGGGTGAGTATGGGTGTCAAACAACAAACAATCTAACCTTAGAGTTTATAAAAACACCTAGGTTGATTGATGTTTGAATTATTATGTTGTGAAATGAAATCTAACAGGTGGGAGGTGGGGGATAACTTACAAAACCTTCCACAGCACTTTACTCCAATCTACCGCTTTTGCTCGTCTTAAAAGAGTACCTGCAATTATAATAAGAAAAGAGAAAAGTGAGGTAAATGATTTGTAAGTTACAAAACACGAAGAGAAATCAAAGATCGTCGCCTCCTTGGCAACGGCGCCAAAATGTTGAACAAACGAATCGCTAACGCTAACGTGTTTGATTTTAGAAAACCTGTCGTTATAGCTTGAAAGCGAAGAATTCGTGTTCAGTAAATAAAATTTATACCGAAATGAAAATTCCAGGTCGAACACAGGGAGGCAGACGTTTGATTTAAAAACTACGCATTTCTTTTTATTTATCACGAAGTAATTCAATTTAAAACTATCTAATTATTTACAATAAATAGAAGAGAGAGAGAGAGAGAATATTACACATAGAAATCAAAATGAGATGTAGAATAAATAAAGAATTTATCAATAAGAAGATTGTTCATTATAACTAGAAAGCATAAAACAATTGCAATAGAAAGCGATAAATTTACTCTAGAAAGCATTAAAAGAATGGAGGGAGAAATGTCCTCCTCGAAGGTTGCTTGGAGGACGAGCAGAACTATACTAGAAAGCAGTAAATCTATACTAGAAAGCAGTAAATAGAATAGGGAGAGAGAAATCATCCTCAACGGTCGCTTGGAGGATGAGTCGGACGGGACGACGCTTGGACGAAGGAGAACAGAGCAGGACGAAGGAGGACGAAGCAGAAGAATGGGAACGGAGCAGCACGCCATCGTCGTCGCAGGATCCACTTCCGAAGGGGGACGAAAATTTAGACTTTATCTTGCGAGAAGCATCCCGAGTGTGGGACAAGCTTCTCTTGAGCTTTCGAGGGGTAGAGAAGAGAAGGAAGGGATGAGAATTTTGTATGGAGGGGGTCTCCTTTTATAGTTGCAAGGAGTGGGGGCAAAATGGACATTATAACTTCAAAATAATAAATGAGGGGTCTTTAGTGATGGATAAATCCATCACTAAAGCCCCCAACGTGGGCGTAGCTCCTGCGCCCATGCACGCTACCTTAGCTGCCCGCTTCCTCAATGCATACGCATGTTCTTCGATTCTCAGCCGTCCGATTGCGAGATCGGACAGCTTAAGACGCGTCTCCGCCCTCTCGCTGTGCGCCTGCCTGGCGCGTGCGATCGCACGTCCATGCCGCGCATTCAATCTCGCGTGAATGCTATCGGGCACACGAGGCCATCCAATCAAGATCCGACGCCCGCCTACGCTCAATCACCCGCGCCATCCAACCCTTCGCTGCGGCTCGAACCTACGCCCGCCGCTTGCGTAAGCGCACTCGACCGCTGCGCTACGAGGCGCGGATGGTCGAGCGGACACTTTTAAGCGTGGCTGACCACAGCCGTTGGATCAAGATCCAACAGCAGAGGGCGAGCGGGTGTGGGATCTTCAGAGGTTGCATGCGGCTGTTTGGGCGGCCGAGATGGCGCCACGTGGTGCCATCTTGGCTGTCCATCTTCTAGAAGTTGTAGATGGTGCCACAGATGTCAGATTGACTCGATTTTTGTGTCGTTGGGCTACGATCGTCGATCCGAATTCATCTGTGCGGTCGGATTTGTCATCTGAAGTGCGGATTTACACCATCTTGGCCCTTGATCTTCTAAGGTTCCCCGGTCACTATCTGATGCTACGGATGCCTGATTAGGGCGATCTTGGAGTCGTTGAACTCCAATCGTCACCCTGATCACATCCATACGGTTGGATCTTTAATCCGAGGCCCCGATGAAATGTTTGCCCTATCCATGCACATAAAAGGAGACAATTAACCACCATTTTATTCAAACTACTCTAAATGCAAGATGATGCATGTTATGCAATATTCATATCATGAAATGCAATCCTATGCTTAAGAACATGCATAAATAGACATCTTGAGAAGTGTAAATGTGTTTACATAACCATGTTTAATCAAGGCCACAGGAAAAGGAACATGGTCATATCTTTGGGATTAGGTTCCTCAGCCTTGATTTCTTCTTCGGAGTTCTCCTTTCTCTCCTAATGTTCTCCAGGATTTGGTAGATCAGAACAAGGTAGTTTTGGGTCCTGGGTTTGCCTTCCTCTCCTCAAGGTAACAGAGTTAATAGATGCATAAGGGTTTAGGTCTTGGGGAGGGTTGGGGAAGATTGGAGGGGCTTCATTAGCCAGAAACCTTGGATTTGATGAAGAAGCAGAAGAAGGACCCTGCTCAACCACCTGAGCATGTGTGTGTGGGTCCCTCTGATTCCTATACCGTTGGGCTTGATTGCCTAGATTCTATATATTACGCAGGTTGGGTACGGGTTGAGATGGTAGAGATCCGGGTTGACGGGAATTAGCAATGAACTCGATTTGCAAGTTGTCCAGCGAGGTTTTCACTTGCTGCATGAGCTGGAGCATAGATCCTTGCATCTCTATCATCTGATGATTCAAATCAACCTGCCCTACAGGTTGACGAGCATTCCAAGCTGGCTGATTGATCAAATTTGGAGGTAGCTGAGTATAAACATGACCCTGACCCATTGGTCTTTGCGGAGCATAGTTGCTAGGTTGGAATTGGGTCTATTACCTAATTGCACAGTAATCATGGGCCTTAATCAACCAAAATAATGTTTTAACCTAGCTTAATTTGTGGATATTGCACTCATATCTTACATATCATGCATTGCATGAGTCTATTTAGAATAAGATCAGATATCCTACTCTTTAATTATTTTTATTACTATTTGTAGGTAATAAAGTGATCTAGGATGAAGGAGATAGTGGAATAAAGCAATAAAGGAAGAAGAAGATCTATCCAGATAAGAAGAATAAGGAGGATAGCCTTATCCTTACCCTTAGAAACCCTAGGACAGCCTTCCCAAACCCAAAACAACCTCCATTAGGGCACCTTAGACTCAAAACCCAAACATGGATAGCACTATCCATGTTCTTATACACCCTATTGATGGGTCGGCCAGGATAGGTTGTTAATATGATGATTTTATCGTTGAAATATGTATAGTGGTTAACCTAATTCGGACCTAACCATCTCTTTACAAAATTTTTAACCTGGCCTACTTGATTTTATCTTGTCACTTTTAGGTCCAGGGTCGAACTCAGGGAAGTGGGGTTCAAGTCGAGTTTCTACGTTTTCCTTTAAACGTGTCTCTTCCATTCGTTTATTCTGTTTTTGGTGTTTTTCTTATTTAGATTTTTTTCTGGTAATCCTTGTCCTTGAGGCACACCCTCAAAATTGTGTCCTTGCCTTTCAGCCAAAACAGAGTTCCAAAACAAGTCTTTCTACCCGCAAGACGGGGTACCTACAAGTCAAAGATTATCTTTTCTCTTTTATATACGCTTTTTATCTTTTTACCAAGAGAGAAGCAAACAGATAGAAAGTAAATAAAGTATGCATATATATATATATAATATATATAAAGGGGTGGGGGTGGAGGTGACGATGGAGTGTAGCACTATGTCGAGTCAGTCGACATCTAGAGAGACACAACCAACTCGACTGGGTGCCGCGTGGAGTGTGGATGGATGATGGATGATGTATGGTCCACGCTTTTTGTACGCGTGTATCGAGGAATATCAGCAACTAGTGCAGATATTCCTGCAATACAGCATATGGCAAATAACGTGAAAATATATATATATGTGTATGTATATAAGTTAATATATCTATATATATATATAAATGTATAGGTATATATGTATCGATATATATAGATATATATATGTGTATATATGTATATATGTATATAAATATATGTATATATATATATCTATATATATATATATAATACTATATAGATGTATATATATATGTATATATATATAAGTATATAGATATGTATATATATATATGTATATAAGTATGTGTATATATATATAGGTGTATATGTGTAAGTATATAGATATATATATATGTATATATATATTTATATATATATATATAGTATATATATTTGTATGTATACATAACTATATAGATATACTATGTATATAAGTATATATATATATATACAAAGATATATGTATGTATATATATATATATGTATATATATATATGTTACTATATATATGTATACGTATAGATATATATATGTTTATACTAGTGTTTATGTGTGTGTGGGTGTGTGGAAGTGTCGGTGAAGATTTGTGTGTGCGTTGGTGTAGTGTACTGAGAGTGAGTGAAAAAGAGAGAGAGAGAGAGAGAGAGAGAGTGGGAGAGAGAGAGCTGGAGAGCGCAGAAGGGACGAGTTAAGTCGTCGGTGGATGGTGGCAGACGTCTGGAGCCGCGTCGTCTGGAGAAGGCGGCGGACGTCTGGACGTCGCGGGTGCGGGCGCGCACCTTCACGTACGATTTCTGTAGGCCGACGCGAAGACGACGAGCGGGCGATGCGTGGAGGAGCAAACGTGGAGGAGGGTCTGTGGGTAGTCGTGGACGGGTGCGGAGGTTGGCAGGGGACGGCGAGAGGGCCTGTCCGGCCGCTGCAGTGCGTGCAGTGGCCGGTCGCGGGTGCAAGGGCGGAGGAGACAAAATGGAGATGTGTTTGCACCTCAAAACACGCCTGTAATAACGCCTTCTTGTGCTATTTTCTAGCATTAACATTGCATAATAGGATCCTGTAATCGCATTTGTAAAAACACTTGCATGCATGCATTTAATCATGAGAGGAAGAGGAGTGAAACAATCGCCTACATAGTTACATTTTTTTTCAAGTGCCTCCTTGCAAAATCACCCTCTTTTTATTTTTCCTCTTGATTTCTTCTTTTCTCTCCTTCCCGCGGCTGCGTCCTTCCCGCGGCTGCACTCTTCCTGCGGCTGCATGCAGCAGCCACGCAGCACCTCTTCCCGTCACGTCTCCCTGCCAATGCCGCTCCCTACAGCTGCAACTCGCACGCCCTCTCCCTGCTGCAGCCAACACGCCCCTCTCCCCTCCTCTATAAGTAGCGGCAGCAGCTGCTGAAAAAAACCCGCAGCCACCTTCCTCGCCCGTTCTCCCCTCCCATACGCCGGTCCTCCGTCGAGGAGGCACCCGACGAGCAGGAGAACCCACTGTGGTGCTCACCACCACAGTGGGAACACCACCGCCCAGCTCTTCAACGAGCAGGTGGGCGTGGTGTTTTCTTTTCTCTTCGTTTTCATCTCCACGCCATTGCTGCCGCTTCAAGCTCCGAAGCTTGAATCAGCAGCAGCAGCAGCTAAACCGCGGCGACAGCAGTAGCAGCAGCACCCCCCGCCTCCTCCGCGATCTTCCCCGCAGGCGCGCAACCCTCCGCGCGCGTCTGCAGGCCCGTTCTCCGCCGCCGTCTCCATTCTGTCCGCCTCGCAGTTGCACCCGTAGCCCGCCGCCGCGCGCACTGCAGCGGCCGGCTACGGCCTCACGCCGACCCCTGCCCCCCTCCGCAACCCTCCGCGACCACCTGCAGACCTCCTCCACGCTCGCTCCTCCGCGCCCGCACCCGCCGTCTTCAGACGTCCGCCTCCACCTTCAGACGACGCGGCGTCAGACGTCCGCCGCCGCGAGCAGACGACTTAACTCGCTGCCATTGTCCGCGCTCTCGATCTCTCCAGCCCGCTCTCTCTCTCTCTGCTGATCTCTCTCTCCCGCTCTCTCTCTCTCACGTATTCTCTCTCTTTTGCACTCACTCACAGACACACACTACACCAACACACACACATCTTCACCGACACACACACACACCCACACACACACTTACACTATACGTATAGCTATATATAGTAACATATATATACTTATATACATCTATATATAATATATACATACATATATATATATATATATATATATGCACTTATATACATAGTAATATCTATAGTTATGTATACATACATATATATATAATATATATATATATATATCTACTTATATATATATCTATATACTTATACATATACATATATATATATACATATATACTTATATACATATATATATATATACATATCTATATACATATATATATACACACATATATATATATATATCTAGATACATATATACTTATATACATCTATATAGTATTATATATATATACTTATATACATATATACATAGCTATATACATATATACATACATATATATATACATATACACCTATATATATATATATATAATACATATATATCTATATATATCTATACATATATACTTATACATTTATATACATATAGATATATTTACTTATATACATACATATGTACATATATTTTCACGTTATTTACTATACGCTGTATCACGGGGATATCTGCACCAGTTGCTGATATTCCCTGATACACGCGTACAAAAAAAAGCGTGGTCCCATACATCATCCATCCTCCATCCACACTCCACGCGGCACATAGTCGTGTTGGTTGCGTCTCTCTAGACGTCAACTGACTCGACATAGTGCTACACTCCATCGTCACCTCCACCCCCACCCCTTTATATATATACTACATATAAATATATATCTATAGCTACTATATTTACGTTCTATCTGTTAGCTTCCTTCTTAGTAAAAAGATAAAAAAAGGTATAAAAGTGAAAAGATAATCTTTGATTTGCAGGTACCCCGTCTAGCGAGTAGCAAGACTTGTTTTGGGACTCTGTTTGGCTAAAAGCCAAGGACACAATTTTGAGGGTGTGCCTCAAGAACAAGGATTACCATAAAAGACCTAAATAAGAAAAAAACACCAAAAACACAATAAACGAACGGAAGAGACGCATTTTAAGGAAAACGTAGAAACTCGACTTTAACCCCACTTCCCTGAGTTCGACCCTGGGCCTAAAAGTGACAAGATAAAATCAATTAGGCCAGGTTAAAAATTTTGTAAAGAGATGGTTAGGTCTGAATTAGGTTAACCACTATACATATTTCAACGATAAAAACATCATATTAACAACCTATCCAGGCCGACCCATCATGACTTTTCTGGCGCCGTTGCCGGGGAGGTGCGCTTTCGAGTAAGTTTCTATCCAATTCCTTTAAATTTGTCTCTTCTCTCTTCACGGGTATTGTTGTTTTTTGGTGTGCAGGTGAACTTGGTGGAAGGAGAAGGAAAGCAGACGAAGTCGGGAACGAGAGCAGATCCAAGGCGGGAATGAGAGCGTGAAGACGCCGACATCGCATTGGAGCTTCGCACACATTGCCGAACAAGTAGGTTTTCTTTTCTCATCAAATTAGGGTTAACTTGCCACCACAATAAAAAAAAAAAAATTATTAAAAACTAAAAACTAGAAAAACTTCTTAGGATTTCTTGAGGGCAAGTGGATTAAAATTAACTTGATTGATTGGTTGTCTTCACTCCCACTGCCCCGGGATTTCCCGCCTTACTTCGCATAGCGAAAATCCGAGAATCTTGATTCTTAGATTTTTCGCCGTGGGAAGTATTCTTTGAGGCAAAGAAAAAGATTGCTTGTATCCCTCTTTTGCCTCACTTATCTTTAATTCAGGATCACATTTTTGGTGGGGAGACTTGGAATTGAGTTGATTCCAACCCCACCACGACTTTTCAAACTTGCCTGTGATTCGATCCTGAATACTTCAACCCCAACAATTTTATTTTCTTTATCTTTTGGTTGAAGCCTTGTGTGTGGAAATCATTTCTGGTGATTGGGAGCACTTGAATTGAAGTGCTTTGGCTCCCTGTCACATTGATATAAAACTGATTCGTGCACCCACACTTAGAAATCTCCATTTAGGGTAGCCCATTGCATTTTAGCATGCATTAACTAACTGATAATTGAAGAAGGGTTTCTTGGGTTTTAGAAGGAAAACCTGTATTTTTGCAAAAACCCGGAGATTGGTTGAATTGGTAATTCAGCAAAACCCTAAAATTCATACTACTTAAGGCTGAACTCTAAAAACCATTCGCCAATAAAAACTTCAATTCGGGGAGATTTCCCCGTTGCATGCTTGTTCTTACACACTCTTAAAATCAATCACTTGGGCATTACCCGTAAACAACACCCTTCACATTCCAAAAGCACTTGACCCTAAGCCTCTAATTAAAACTGGTAGTAACTTGACCCTTACTGAGGATTGGAGGTCTAACTACCTGTGTGTAGCGACTACGTGCTGGTGAGAGTTCCCGCGTGCTATCGGGTGTCTAAGACTGGGGCAAACGGCCTTTCAATCTGGCCCGGTGGTTCCGCGGTGCTCGCATTCGGTTCCGTAATTCGTGATAGTAGGTAACTTAGATCTTTAGGTCTAAGGGCACACTGTAGAGGTTAGGAACTTGACTGTATTGATTTGTAATCAAGTGTACCTTTGCGGCGTCATTTCTCTCATCCCTATTCCCTTCTCATCTCCCCAATTCTTCCTGCGGTAGTGCATGTTTGGGAGGAGGTCACAAAACCCTGAACTATTTGAATTGACTGATAAATCTAGAAAACAAGTCGAATCGTCCTCCTCCTCCACAAACATGGCTGCACACCCACCCCCAAATCCCGAGGGAGGAAACCACCCTCAGAACCCACCAGGTGGTGGAGCCTTAGATCCCATAACCCGCCTCCAAGCCCAAATGGAAATGTATAATGAGCAAATCGAAGCCATTCGGGAAACATTGGAGGAAATGCAGAACCCTCCCGAACAGGAGGAGCCTAGGTCTCTTAGCTCTTATCAGAATCCCGCTGCTACAGAGACCATAGGACAAATCCGGGTCCCCATGGGCGGGGACGACTTTGAATTAAAACCAAATATAATTGGCCTAATCAATTTTCACTTTCATGGTCTTGCAAGTGAAGACCCATTTCTCCACTTGGAAGACCTAACCCGACTTGCTGAAACCGTTAAACCAAGAAATGTCGGGTTATCTATAGTCCTCATGAAGATGTTCCCGTTTTCATTACGGGATAAAGCGTCGCAATGGTTACGCACCCTTGGGAGAACCATCCACTCGTGGGAAGAGATGCGAACAGCGTTTCTCAAGAAGTTCTTCCCAATCGGGCGGACCAATGCGCTTCGCTGTGCTATCACTTCATTTACGCAACAAAACGGCGAACAATTTCATGAGGCATGGGAGAGGTATAACGACCTCCTCAGGAAGTGTCCGCACCACGGTCTACCTAAGTGGCATATAGCCCAGATTTTCTACTATGGGCTAAATGAGACTTTGAAGCAGATTGCAGACGCTTCCTGCGGAGGGAACTTTATGAATAAAGACGAGAATGGAGCATTCGAGTTGTTTGAAAATATGAGTGAAAACTCGATGAACAATGCTTCCATTGTCGCCTTTAATCGTACCAGCCAGCCCCGAAATGTCCACGAAGTTGACATGGGACCCTCCCATTCATCCACTGATCTAAGCCTTATTGCACAAAAACTGGATGAAGTCTCCGTCGTGCACAAGAAGCTGGACGAGCTTCTGGCCAACCCCGCTCGATCTATGGCAAACACCACCTCTTCACCACTTCATCACAATCCAAGTTCTTCTAATACCAGGCTTATCCCGAGAAACCCCGTTAGACCTTCCTTACCGAGTGTCGCGCCAAGCGACTCGGTAAGTCATGTGGAACTGGCTTCTGCGAGCCAGTATTTCGACACGGAGGACCAAGCCTCCGTGGGCTCGGACGCATATCTACATGCGGACGCGTCTACTGGCATAGAAGATGCTTGCGCCCTGGGGAACAACCCGTTCTCTACCACTTATAACCCGGGGTGGCGTAATCATCCAAACTTTGCATGGTCCAACAACCTGCAGCGCCAAAACCCCGCGGGTGGACCAATGCGACCGTCCGCACCCGTCATCCCAAGGGTCCAGTTTAATCCTATGGCAAATCCGCCATCAGGCCCTTGCGTACCACAAACTGAACACGCATCAAGCCCTCTTGACAAATTGATGCGAATGATGACGGAAATGTCAAAGCGCCATCAAGAGAACATGACCTCTCTTCAGCACCAATTGGCGCAGTAGAATGCCGAGATCAGTCAACTACGCATGGCGACTCGATCTCAGGGCACTCTTCCCGCCCAACCTGTTCCAAACCTGCGAAATTTCGTGCCCCGTGGTTCTCAACCACAGGTACGACCTTCTCAGGGACAGGTTAATCAAGTTCTGCAAGCTCCGAGCATTCCACCGGGATTTCAGGCTAATCCTGCTGCAGCACCACACTCTTATATCCCCATTGCAAACCCTCCTCCACCGTATGATCCTACTGGACCCGCATCGTCCAATGCTATCACTACGAGGAGCGGTAAGCAGACCGTCAATCCGCCTCGACCTGATCCTGGCCCATCTTCTTCATCACCCTCTCATTCGGGATGCATACCGCATTCACGAGAGGATGATGCACCAAAACTTGTGCCAGAATCAGTCCCATTCCCTGAGGCTCTACTAAGGGAGCCAAAAGGCAAAAAGAAAAATACGCAGGCCTTTGACAACCTATGTAATTTGTTCAGGGATGTAGAAATCAAGGTACCCCTGCTCGAGGCAATCGAACACATACCTACTGTCGCTCGTTTTTTCAAAGACTACACAACACCCAGGCGACAGTCAAAGAAGACTAAGAATCCGGTGGTTCTCTCGCCTCATGCGAGTTGTGCTATACTGTCAAACTTACCACCGAAGCAGAAAGATCCGGGCACACCACTGATTTCCTGTAGCATCCAAGCCTGCAGTTTTAACCGTGCCTTGCTTGATCTAGGATCTTCCATCAATCTCATACCGACCATCATGCTCAAAAAATTTTCCTTGGGAAATCTGAAACCCACCCCTGTCACGTTACAGTTGGCAGATCGTTCTGTCAAAATCCCGAAGGGTGTGGTGGAAGACGTGGTGGTTAGGGTCAACAGTCTCTGTTTTCCTGTTGACTTTCTTGTTTTAGATATGGAAGTTCCTAGTTCACTTTCTGATTGTCCGATCATCCTCGGTCGACCTTTCTTGGCCACAGCCCGCGCCCACATCGACTGCGAGTCGGGCTGTATTGAGATTGCCGTTGGATCTGAGAAGCTCAAGCTTAACATATTCAAGGCAGCCAAGAACTTTGATTGCGATTGCATTGAGGATGACACGTCTGACGAGGACATGGCCGTCAGCGCGTGTATCGGACTAATTGGGACCTATTCGGACTGCTGCGGATTACCTATAAACACTGATAACTGCCTGACCAACGCATACTGTGACGTTCCCCAATCCCTCCCTTGTCCAGTACCTTCTCCTGGCCAGACTTCTGACGAGGTTTTCTCCGCTTCCCATACCTCGTGGTCTGAGTCATATCCGGGCTACTCACTGTCGGTCCATACTCATGAAGACCGAATTGCCCTTTCTTCCCCGCCAAATCAGGCGGATTTACAAATCCACACTGGGACCTTGAGCCCATATACTTCTCACTAGGGCTATTCATTTTTGGATCCATCTATCCAAGAAGCCCCTCTTCTTGGCCAATCTGAAGGCCAGTTTCTTCCTCCTAACTTGTTCTCCTACCCGTCTGGGACACTCTCGTCCCAAGAAATGCCAGATCCTTCCCCATCCACTCCCGAGCTAAAAGTGTTGCCTAATACACTCAAGTATGTTTTCCTGGGACCAAATGAAACGCTTCCTGTAATCATCAGTTCAAAATTAACCATGGAGCAGTAGGGCAAACTAACTAAGGTCCTCCTAGAACACAAGGCAGCTATTGGATGGTCTTTATCAGACTTATCTGGTATTAGTCCCTCCTACTGCACTCATCGTATATATACGGAGGAGGAGGCTCGACCTTCTCGCGAGATGCAACGACGTCTCAACCCTAACATGCGGGAGGTCGTTAAGAATGAAATCATTAAGTGGCTGGATGCGGGTATAATCTACCCGATCAGCGATAGCCCCTGGGTGAGTCCGATTCACGTTGTGCCCAAAAAGGCAGGACTCACCATCCGTGTCAATGACAGGGGCGAATCCATCCCTACACGCACTCCTACATCTTGGAGAGTGTGTGTAGATTATAGGAAACTCAATGCTGCAACCAAGAAAGATCACTTCCCGCTACCATTTATTGACCAAATCCTAGAGCGGTTAGCGGGAAATAAATTTTTCTGCTTCCTGGATGGATTCTCAGGATATAACCAGGTGGCAATAGACCCCCGAGACCAAGAGAAAACCACTTTTACCTGCCCTTTCGGCACCTTCACCTTTAGAAGGATGCCGTTCGGACTTTGTAACGCGCCAGCAACTTTCCAGAGATGCATGCTGGCGATATTTCATGACATGGTGGGTGACTTTCTCGAGGTCTTCATGGATGACTTTTCAGTCTTTAGACCATCTTTCGACGAATGTCTTGCCAACCTGACTCGCATCCTTAGGAGATGTATTGATGTAAACCTCGTGCTTTCCTGGGAAAAAAGTCATTTTATGGTGCACGAGGGAATTGTTCTTGGACATATCATCTCCGATAGGGGTATCGAGGTTGATAGAGCTAAGCTCGATATCATTGCTGATTTACCTGTGCCTGGTTCTGTCAAACAAATCCGCTCCTTCTTGGGACACGTCGGTTTCTATAGGAGATTCATCAAAGACTTCTCCAAAATTTCTCGACCCTTAACTCATCTCCTATCAACCGACGTGCCCTTTGACATGGGCCCTGACTGTATGCAAGCATTCACGCAGCTGCGTAATGCTGTCACCAAGGCCCCTGTTCTCCAGCCGCCTGATTGGTCCCTCAACTTTGAACTTATGTGTGACGCTTCAGACCTTGCAGTCGAAGCCATCCTGGGACAAAGACGCGATAGACACCCCTTCGTGGTATACTACGCCAGTAAGACGTTGGACGAGGCCCAGCGTAATTATACAACCACTAAAAAGGAACTAGTGGCAGTCGTCTTTGGGCTGGAAAAATTCCGTTCTTACCTTCTGGGCTCTCATGTTATTGTTTTCACTGATCACGCGGCCATTCGCCATCTCATGCACAAGAAGGATGCCAAGCCTAGACTGATTCGTTGGATCCTTCTGCTCCAGGAATTTGACATTGAGATTCGTGATAAGGTCGGAGCCCAGAATGTTGTGGCTGATCACCTTTCCAGACTGGACCCTGACCATATTGGACTTACTCTGCCAATTAATGAAGTTTTTCCTGATGAGCACCTATTGGCAATAAATGTGGCAAGAGGACCGTGGTATGCCGACATTGCCAATTACCTTGCTTCTGGATCTCTTCCACGTGGCTGGCCTAAAAACCAGCGCGAGCGTCTCATGGCAGAAGCAAAGTATTATTTCTGGGATAATCCACTTCTTTTTAGGATAGGTGCTGATCAAATCATCCGTCGCTGTATTCCTGACAGTGAGTTCCCCAGTGTGCTATCCTTCTGCCACGATCAGGCCGGTGGAGGCCATTTCTCTGGGAGGAAAACTGCAGCCAAGGTGTTGCAGTGCGGTTTCTTTTGGCCCTCCCTTCACCAGGACGCGCACACTTATGCCAAACATTGCACTAGGTGCCAGTCATTAGGGTCAATGGCACGTCGTGACATGATGCCCTTGCAACACATCCTAGCTGCGGAAATCTTCGACATCTGGGGAATTGACATCATGGGTCCCTTTCCTCCATCCAACGGCTTCGAATTCATCCTCGTGGCTGTCGACTATGTTTCAAAATGGATCAAGGCTATTCCCGCGCGCCGTGCTGACCATGTTATCTCCACCCGATTCGTCAAAGACCATATCTTTGCACGTTTTGGGATCCCTCGGGCCATTATCTCGGATGGAGGAAGCCACTTTACCCATGCCTCTTTTCGGGCACTTCTGAGGAGGTACGGAGTCCACCATCGTATCGCATCCCCGTATCATCCTCAGACAAACGGCCAGGCAGAAGTGTCGAACCGGCAAATCAAGCAGATTCTCCAGAAAATGGTTCGGCCTGACCGTAAGGATTGGTCCGACAAGCTGACTGACGCACATTGGGCGTATCGGACCGCCTTCAAGGCTCCCCTTGGTATGTCTCCATATAGAATCGTTTACGGGAAGCCTTGTCATTTGCCTGTGGAGTTGGAGCACCGCGCTTATTGGGCGGTTCGCCAATGTAACCTCGACCCAGACTTGTGTGAACGAGAAAGGAAACTCCAACTCCAAGAGCTGGAAGAGCTCCGTCGTGAAGCCTATGATTCTGCTCTAACCTTTAAACAGCGCACTAAGGCTTTTCATGACAGCCATGTTCGGCGGAAGGAATTTGAGCCATCTCAGCAGGTTTGGCTCTATAATGCCCGACTCAAATTCTTTCCTGGGAAATTAAAGTCCAAATGGACTGGTCCTTTTCTGGTCTCAAGACCATTCCCCAATGGGGCCGTCGAAATCGAAGATCCCAAATCTGGGCGTAAATTTACGGTCAACGGGCAGCGTTTGAAACCCTATCTGACTCATGAACCTGCCCCCGTTGGAGAAACCGTTGCCCTGCTGGAGGGTAACTAATTCTTTGCCTCATTCTGAGTCCAGCTGGGGACATTAAATTCAGCGCTTGTTGGGAGGCACCCTAACAGCACTCACCATCCACCATCACTTTTCACACCTCTATCGCAATGACTTCACTTTTCTCTTCACCACCCACCATCCACCCACCCTTCCACCCTGATCTATACCCTGAACCTCAGCTCTTGTTACCCGATCTTCCATCCTTCCTCTGCCTTTCCCTCCATGCATATGAGGACATAGCATTGTTTGGCATGGGGGGGTGGATAGGCATCCATAGGATCCGAGTATGTTATGGTATTATACAGTTCCCACCTATTTATAAATATGAAAAAAAAAAAAAAAAAAAAGAAGAAAAGAAAAGAAAAGAAAAAAAAAATATATATTATAATAAATGGTGTTTAATAATGATCTTGAAGCTGAAACAAAAAGGCAATAAGTGTTTATGGATATTCAACCTCTGTTTTGAAGAATTTCCAGGCCACAGAAGCTTGATTCGCTCAGGCTCGGCTTAATTCACTTAAAGTATTGACGAAATAGATCAAAGTCTCTCTTAACTAAGGACGTATTCTTGTACCTGAGACACCAGTACAGGATCCGTTGGTTTGCTTTTTCTTGAGAGCGTAAGTAAATTTGGTTCACACTACACATATCAAGAAAGACCAGGTGAACTTAAGATCCAACCCTAGTGTTCATTAGGGAAGGTGGAGTCCTTACCTGTGCGTGCAGGTAGACTTTTTATCCCAGCATTTAGTCTTGTGTTTAGGAATGACTCTTTCCACCAAAAAGAAACTCTCCCACCAAAAAGAAAAATAAGTGTGCTCCTTCAAAATGTGTTGTAAGAGATATACTGACACGTGTTTCAAAAAAAAAAAAAAAAAAAAAAAAAACAGAGACAGAGATGTTTTAAAAGAGTCAGTATATCTCATAAATGTCTGCATACTTTGTTTTTCGGTGAGCCACAAAAAAAAAAAAAAAAAAAAAAAATCAGAAAATGGGAGTTGAGTTTTCCGTAATCATCTTAAGGGTCAATCCAAAAACACGAGCTGAAACTGGGACCAACTTGTACTAAAAAATTCGTGAAACCCTGGGAGTGAGTCTTAAGGTTCATCTGGTCAGTCTTGATCCTTCACTATGCACAACCATAACCTCTTGAGCTCTCGAGTACGGCAAAAACCTCCTGGGTCCTGGAAATCGTACTTAAGGTTTAAATATCAAGAGTCCTGGTTAGTTGAGAGATGATCTATGTCATGTGAGACTTAAAGTACTGGTAGTCTTCTTTACAATTGGTTCTCACAATATTCCATAATAAACACACCTGTATCACCTCAGAAGAAAATCTTTAGCTTAAGATCATTTCTAAATACTATTTTGCTAGGGACTAGCAAAAGATAGGCATGGGGGTATATGTTTGCACCTCAAAACACGCCTGTAATAACGCCTTCTTGTGCTATTTTCTAGCATTAACATTGCATAATAGGATCCTGTAATCGCATTTGTAAAAACACTTGCATGCATGCATTTAATCAAGAGAGGAAGAGGAGTGAAACAATCGCCAACATAGTTACATTTTTTTTCAAGTGCCTCCTTGCAAAATCACCCTCTTTTTATTTTTCCTCTTGATTTCTTCTTTTCTCTCCTTCCCGCGGCTGCGTCCTTCCCGCGGCTGCACTCTTCCCGCAGCTGCATGCAGCAGCCACGCAGCACCTCTTCCCGTCACGTCTCCCTGCCAACGCCGCTCCCTACAGCTGCAACTCGCACGCCCTCTCCCTGCTGTAGCCATCACGCCCCTCTCCCCTCCTCTATAAGTAGCGGCAGCAGCTGCTGAAAAAAACCCGCAGCCACCTTCCTCGCCCGTTCTCCCCTCCCATACGCCGGCCCTCCGTCGAGGAGGCACCCGACGAGCAGGAGAACCCACTGTGGTGCTCACCACCACAGTGGGAACACCACCGCCCAGCTCTTCAACGAGCAGGTGGGCATGGTGTTTTCTTTTCTCTTCGTTTTCATCTCCACGCCATTGCTGCCGCTTCAAGCTCCGAAGCTTGAAGCAGCAGCAGCAGCAGCTAAACCGCGGCGACAGCAGCAGCAGCAGCACCCCCCGCCTCCTCCGCGACCTTCCCTGCAGGCGCGCAACCCTCCGCGCGCGTCAGCAGGCCCGTTCTCCGCCTCCGTCTCCATTCTGTCCGCCTCGCAGTTGCACCCGTAGCCCGCCGCCGCGCGCACTGCAGCGGCCGGCTACGGCCTCACGCCGACCCCTGCCCCCCTCCGCGACCCTCCGCGACCACCTGCAGACCTCCTCCACGCTCGCTCCTCCGCGCCCGCACCCGCCGTCTTCAGACGTCCGCCTCCACCTTCAGACGACGCGGCGTCAGACGTCCGCCGCCGCGAGCAGACGACTTAACTCGCTGCCATTGTCCGCGCTCTCGATCTCTCCAGCCCGCTCTCTCTCTCTCTGCTGATCTCTCTCTCCCGCTCTCTCTCTCTCACGTATTCTCTCTCTTTTGCACTCACTCACAGACACACACTACACCAACACACACACATCTTCACTGACACACACACACACCCACACACACACTTACACTATACGTATAGCTATATATAGTAACATATATATACTTATATACATCTATATATAATATATACATACATATATATATATATATATATATATATGCACTTATATACATAGTAATATCTATAGTTATGTATACATACATATATATATAATATATATATATATATATCTACTTATATATATATCTATATACTTATACATATACATATATATATATACATATATACTTATATACATATATATATATATACGTATCTATATACATATATATATACACACATATATATATATATATCTAGATACATATATACTTATATACATATATATATATATACATCTATATAGTATTATATATATATACTTCTATACATATATACATAGCTATATACATATATACATACATATATATATACATATACACCTATATATATATATATATAATACATATATATCTATATATATCTATACATATATACTTATACATTTATATACATATAGATATATTTACTTATATACATACATATGTACATATATTTTCACGTTATTTACTATACGCTGTATCACGGGGATATCTGCACCAGTTGCTGATATTCCCTGATACACGCGTACAAAAAAAAGCGTGGTCCCATACATCATCCATCCTCCATCCACACTCCACGCGGCACATAGTCGTGTTGGTTGCGTCTCTCTAGACGTCAACTGACTCGACATAGTGCTACACTCCATCGTCACCTCCACCCCCACCCCTTTATATATATACTACATATAAATATATATCTATAGCTACTATATTTACTTTCTATCTGTTAGCTTCCTTCTTAGTAAAAAGATAAAAAAGGTATAAAAGTGAAAAGATAATCTTTGATTTGCAGGTACCCCGTCTAGCGAGTAGCAAGACTTGTTTTGGGACTCTGTTTGGCTAAAAGCCAAGGACACAATTTTGAGGGTGTGCCTCAAGAACAAGGATTACCATAAGAAACCTAAATAAGAAAAAAACACCAAAAACACAATAAACGAACGGAAGAGACGCGTTTTAAGGAAAACGTAGAAACTCGACTTTAACCCCACTTCCCTGAGTTCGACCCTGGGCCTAAAAGTGACAAGATAAAATCAATTAGGCCAGGTTAAAAATTTTGTAAAGAGATGGTTAGGTCTGAATTAGGTTAACCACTATACATATTTCAACGATAAAAACATCATATTAACAACCTATCCAGGCCGACCCATCAAGATGGAGGCGGGGAATGCCCTGCAGGCACGCGCGAAGGCGGAGCGCGGCTGCGGGGAAGGTTGAGGAGGAGGCGGGGGTGCTGTTGCTGTCGCTGCGCCGAGGTTTGGCTGCTGCTGCCGCTGCGCCGCGGTTTGGCTGCTGCTGCCACTGCTTCAAGCTTCGGAGCTTGAAGCGGCAGCAATGGCGTGAGACGAAAAAAACGAAAGGAAGGAAGACACCACGCCCACCGGCTCGTTGAAGAGCTGGGCGGTGGTGTTCCCACTGTGGTGCTGTGCACCACATTGGGTTCTCCTGCTCGCCGGGTGCCTCCTCGAAGGAGGGCCGACGTATGGGAAGGGAGGACGGTGGAGGAGAAGGTGGTGGCTGCAGGTTTTTCTTCTGCAGCAGCGTGTGTCTCGTGAGGAAGAAGCTGCAGCTTCTTATTGTGGAGGAGAGAGTGGCGTGCCTGGCTGCAGCAGGGAGAGGGCGCGGGATTGGCAGCTGTAGGGAGTGGCGTTGGCAGGGAGACATGATGTGGAGTAAATGCATGCAGCTGCGGGAAGAGAAGTGCAACCGCAGGAAGGGAAAAGAAAGAAAGAGGAAAGAAAAAATAGAGAGGGGACTTTTTGCAAAGTGGCACTTGCGAAAAAATGTAAATATGCAAGCCATTTATTCCATTCTCTTCTCCTCTCAATTAAATGCATGAATGCAAGTGTTTTTACAAATGCAACTATAGAATCCTAATATGCAATGTTAATGCTAGGAAATAGCATAAGAAGGCTTTATTGCAGGCGTATTTTGAGGTGCAAACATATACTCCGATGCCTATCTTTTGCTAGTCCCTAGCAAAATAGTATTTAGAAATGATCTTAAGCTGAAAATTTTCTTCTGAGGTGATAATGGTGTGTTTATTATCGGATATTGTGAGAACCAATTGTAGAGAAGACTACCAGTACTTTAAGTATTACATGACATAGATCATCTCTCAACTAACCAAGACTCTTGATATTTAAACCTCAAGTACGGTTTCCAGGACCTAGGAGGTTTTTGCCGTACTCGAGAGCTCAAGAGGTTATGGCTTGTGCATAGTGAAGGATCAAGACTGACCAGATGAACATTAAGACTCAATCCCAGGGTTTCATGAATTTTTAAGTATAGGTTGGTCCCAATTTCGGCCTATGTCTTCGGGTTGACCCTTAAGGTGATGACAGAAAACTCAACTCCTATTTTCTGATTTTTTGTGGCTCACAGAAAAACAAAGGATATAGAAATTTATGAGATATACTAACTCTTTTGCAACATCTCTCTCTTTTCTTTTCTTTTTTTTTCTTTTGTTTTTTTTTGACAATGTTTTTTTTTTGAAACACGTGTCAGTATATCTCTTACAACACATTCAGAAGGAGCACACTTTTTTTTCTTTTTGGTGGGAGAGTATCATTTTGGTGGAAAGAGTCGCTCCTAAACACAAGACTAAAGCCTGGGATAAAAAGTCTACCCGCGCGCACAGGTAAGGACTCCACCTTCCCTAATGAACACTAGGGTTGGATCTTATGTTCACCTAGCCTTTCCTGATATGTGTAGTGTGAACCAAGTTTACTTAAGCTCTCAAGTAAAAGTAAACCAACGAATCTTGTACTGGTGTCTCAGGTACAAGAATACATCCTTAGTTAGGAGAGATCTTGATTTATTTTGTCAATGCTTTAAGTGAATTAAGCCGAGCCTGAGCGAATCAAGCTTTTGCGGCTTGGAAATTCTTCAAAACAGAGGTTGAATATCCATAAACACTTATTGTATTTTTGTTTCAGCTTCTAGATCATTACTAAACACCATTTTCTCTCTCTATTTTTTTTTTCATGTATATATAGAAACTACATGATACCCTAAAATACCCAGATCCTAAGGATGCCTATCCACCCCCCCATGCTAAACAATGCTATGTCCTCATATGCATGCAGGGAAGGGTTGAGAAAGGATGAAAGATCGGGTAGCGAGAGCTGAAGTGCAGGGTATAGATCAGGGTGGTAGGGTGGGTGGATGGTGGGTGGTGAAGTGATCGCGATAGAGGCGTGAAAAGTGATGGTGGATGGTGAGTGCTGTTAGGGTGCCTCCCAACAAGCGCTGAATTTAACGTCCCCAGCTGGACTCAGAATGAGGCAAAGAATTAGTTACCCTCCAGTAGGGCAATGGTTTCTCCAACGGGGGCAGGTTCATGAGTCAGATAGGGTTTCAAACGCTGCCCGTTGACCGTAAATTTACGCCCAGATTTGGGATCTTTGATCTCGACGGCCCTGTTGGGGAATGGTCTTGAGACCAGGAAAGGACCAGTCCATTTGAACTTTATTTCCCAAGAAAGAATTTGAGTCGGGCATTATAGAGCCAAACTTGCTAAGATGGCTCAAATTCCTTCTGTTGAATATGGTTGTCGTGAAAAGCCTTAGTGCGCTGTTTAAAGGTAAGAGCAGAATCATAAGCTTCACGACGGAGCTCTTCCAGCTATTGGAGTTGGAGTTTCCTTTGTCGACCACACAGTCTGGATCGAGGTTACATTGGCGAACCGCCAAATAAGTGTGGTGCTCCAACTCCACGGGCAAATGACAAGGCTTCCCATAAACGATTCTATATGGAGACATACCAAGGGGAGCCTTGAAGGCGGTCCGATACGCCCAAAGTGCGTCAATCAGCTTTTTGGACCAATCCTTACGGTCAGGCCGAACCATTTTCTGGAGAATCTACTTGATTTGCCGATTCGACACTTCTGCCTGGCCGTTCGTCTGAGGATGATATGGGGATGCGATACGATGGTGGACTCCGTACCTCCTCAGAAGTGCTCGAAAAGAAGCATGGGTAAAGTGGCTTCCTCCATCCGAGATAATGGCCCGAGGGATCCCAAAACACGCAAAGATGTGGTCCTTGATGAATCGGGTGGAGATAAGATGGTCAGCACGACACACGGGAATAGCCTTGATCCATTTCAAAACATAGTCGACGGCCACGAGGATGAATTCGAAGCCATTGGATGGAGGAAAGGGACCCATGAAGTCAATTCCCCAGATGTGAAAGATTTTCGTAGCTAGGATGTGTTGCAAGGGCACCATGTCACGATGTGCCATTGACCCTAACGAATGGCACCTAGTGCAATGCTTGGCATAAGTGTGTGCGTCCTGGTGAAGGGAGGGCCAAAAGAAACCGCACTGCAACACCTTGGCTGCAGTTTTCCTCCCTGAGAAATGGCCTCCACAGGCCTGATCGTGGCAGAAGGTTGCACACTGGGGAACTCACTGTCAGGAATACAGCGACGGATGATTTGATCAGCACCTATCCGAAAAAGAAGTGGATTATCCCAGAAATAATACTTTGCTTCTGCCATGAGACGCTCGCGCTGGTTTTTAGGCCAGCCATGTGGAAGAGATCCAGAAGCAAGGTAATTGGCAATGTCAGCATACCACGGTCCACTTGCCACATTTATTGCCAATAGGTGCTCATCAGGAAAAATCTCATTAATTGGCAGAGTAAGTCCAATATGGTTAGGGTCCAGTTTGGAAAGGTGATCAGCCACAACATTCTGGGCTCCGGCCTTATCGCGAATCTCAATGTCAAATTCCTAGAGCAGAAGGATCCAATGAATCATTCTAGGCTTGGCATCCTTCTTGTGCATGAGATAGCAAATGGCCGCGTGATCAGTGAAAACAATAACGTGAGAGCCCAGAAGGTAAGAGCGGAATTTCTCCAGCCCAAAGACGACCGCCAGTAGTTCCTTTTCAGTGGTAGTATAATTACGTTGGGCCTCGTCCAACGTATTATTGGCGTAGTATACCACGAAGGGGTGTCTATCGCGTCTTTGTCCCAGGATGGCTCCGACTGCAAGGTCTAAAGTGTCACACATAAGTTCAAAGTCGAGGGACCAATCAGGCGGCTGGAGAACAGGGTCCTTGGTGACAGCATTACGCAGCTGCGTGAATGCTTGTATACAGTCGGGGTCCATGTCGAAGGGCACGTCGGTTGATAGGAGATGAGTTAAGGGTTGAGAAATTTTAGAGAAGTCTTTGATGAATCTCCTATAGAAACCAACGTGTCCCAAGAAGGAGCAGATTTGTTTGACAGAACCAGGCACAGGTAAATCAGCAATGACGTCGAGATTAGCTCTGTCAACCTCGATACCCCTATCGGAGATGATATGTCCGAGAATAATTGTTGGTGCTAGCACACCACGATCATTTGTTTTGATGATAACAAAACACGTGTTATTTAACATTTGCAATTTGAGTCCTAGATTTCAGGTCAATTGCAAATGTGGACGTGTTTAGACGGAGTTCGAGCTCGCATCCAGGACGGATTGGAGGAGCTTGACGGAAAACAGAGAAGGTTCGCGTGGAGCGAAAGATTGAAGATGGAAGGAAATGAAGAATAGGATAGATTTCCTTCTTTTGTACTTGTTGTATTTTTCGTTTCTTTTGTTGCTCTTTATTTCCTTAGATATTTCATGTTAAAGAGCCTCAAAGAACCCTAACAGTAGTCCTAGGAACACCGGCACAACCCTAGGATACTTAGGTTTTCTGTAGAATACTTAGAAAACCAATATAGGGTTCAAACAGTACTTCCAGACGTCTAATTCACAAATCAGACGTCTGATAAAGTATTTTAAGACGTCTGAATGTTGTTTCAGACGTCTGATAACTGTTAGGCTGGACATAGCTAGTTCTGTCTGATGAAATCAGACGTCCAGACCTTTGTCCAGACGTCTTAGAAGACGTCTGATGGACTTGCCAGACGTCCAGATAGTGGACCGTTGGCTAGCTTAACAGACACTGCAGAATATGACCGTTAGAGCCTTATCAGACGTCCTTAGGCCTTTCCAGACGTCTGATAATTGACCGTTTTGCCTCGGCTGACCCAAAATCTCTTCTCAGAGATTTTCTAGCCGTTGCAACGTTTGGAAATCAATTCCCACGGTAAAAGTAGGTTTCCAGACGTCCAGACATAGTGCCAGACGTCCTGTATGTCGTTTGATGGACTTGCACAAAAACCCTGTTTAGATCTGATTCAAGTCAGGAGGAAACCCACACAGAATCAGACGTCTGACCTTTAAATCAGACGTCTTAAGGTGGCCTTCCAGACGTCTGATGCCAGAGTTAGACGTCTGATCACCCTGTCAAGTGTAATCATTCTCCTGATTTCGGCCTGATTCTCTTGGGTTTTGGTCCCAACGGCTATAGAACCTTTCCTAAGCCTTCCAAAGCTTTCCTAAGGCCTCTATAAATAGAGGGGAACCTTTGCAACACAAAAACACACTTAGAGACACAAATACACACTTAGAAAAACACAAGACACACTTAAGCAACATACTTCCACTCTCTTGTGTCCAAGAAGCTCTTGCTCTCTAAGCTCAAGTTCTACATCTTGAGAGCATCATTCCCTTCGCGCACCCGCTCTCCCGCCGTTGTCTACGAGAGAGACATTGCGCCGTTGCGTGGCTCACGCACCCGCGTCATCATCGACGCACTCCTTGCAAAGGGGAGTTTCCTAAATCCTATAGAAGCTTAGGTTAATTACTTTGTTGGCTCTATAGGTTTGTTGTTTTATTTTATCTTTGTTATTTTGTTGGGTATTCGCTTTGCGAATTCCCGTCTCCTTCGTGGGACAAAATCCTTCTCGTGGAGAGAAGGGGTTGAGGAATGCTACCCTCGTACTTGTAGCGTGGTTGTATTGAGGTTGAATCACCCTCGTTTTAAAGTGATTCGGTTAGTGGATTTGATCAACTAGGTTGATCGGAAAATCCTAACTCGAGAGGGTTAGGTGGTGGTTTTCACCCGATTTGGGTTTCCACCTAAAAATTACTTGTGCACATTTTGTGATTGCTTATTTTGTGAGATTGCTTTATATATTTCAATTCCGTATTTTTTTTGTTACGCTAATCTCACCCCCTCCTAGTACAAGGGTAGAACTTTCAATAATTCCCTCGTGCACCATAAATTGACTTTTTTCCTAGGAAAGCATGAGGTTTACATCAATACATCTCCTAAGGATGCGAGTTAGGTTGGCAAGACATTCGTCGAAAGATGGTCCAAAGACTGAAAAGTCATCCATGAAGACCTCAAGAAAGTCACCCTCCATGTCATGGAATATCGCCAGCATGCATCTCTGGAAAGTTGCTGGCGTGTTGCAAAGTTCGAACGGCATCCTTATAAAGGCGAAGGTGCCGAAAGGGCAGGTAAAAGTGGTTTTCTCTTGGTCTCGGGGGTCAATTGCCACTCGGTTATATCCTGAGAATTCATCCAAGAAGCAAAAAATTTTATTTCCCGCTAACCGCTCCAGGATTTGGTCAATAAATGGTAGCGGGAAGTGATCTTTCTTGGTTGCAGCATTGAGTTTCCTATAATCTACACACACTCTCCAAGATGTAGGAGTGCGTGTAGGGATGGATTCGCCCCTGTCATTGAAACGGATGGTGAGTCCTGCCCTTTTGGGCATAACGTGAATCGGACTCACCCAGGGGCTATCGCTGATCGGGTAAATTATACCCGCATCCAGCCACTTAATGATTTCTTTCTTAACGACCTCCCGCATGCTAGGGTTGAGACGTCGCTGCATCTCGCGAGAAGGTCGAGCCTCCTCCTCTATATATATACGGTGAGTGCAGTAGGAGGGGCTAATGCCAAATAAGTCTGATAAAGGCCATCCAATAGCTGCCTTGTGTTCTAGGAGGACCTTAGTTAGTTTGCACTCCTGCTCCCTGGTTAATTTTGAACTGATGATTACAACGAGCGTTTCATTTGGTCCCAGGAAAACATACTTGAGTGTATTAGGTAGCACTTTTAGCTCGGGAGTGGATGGGGAAGGATCTGGCATTTCTTGGGATGAGAGTGTCCCAGATGGGTAGGAGAACAAGTTAGGAGGAAGAAACTGGTCTTCCGATTGGCCAAGAAGAGGGGCTTCTTGGATAGATGGATCCAAAAATGAATAGCGCCAATGAGAAGTATAATGGCTCAAGGTCCCAGTGTGGATTTGAAATCCGCCTGATTTGGCAGGGAAGAAAGGGCAATTCGGTCTTCATGAGTGTGGACCGACGGTGAGTAGCCCGGATATGACTCAGACCATGAGGTATGGGAAGCGGAGAAAACCTCGTCAGAAGTCTGGCCAGGAGAAGGTACTAGACAAGGGAGGGATTGGGGAACGTCACAGTATGTGTTGGTCAGGCAGTCATCAGTGTTTATAGGTAATCTGCAGCAGTCCAAATAGGTCCCAATTAGTCCGATACACGTGCTGACGGCCATGTCCTCGTCAAACGTGTCATCCTCGATGCAATCGCAATCAAAGTTCTTGGCTGCCTTGAATATGTTAAGCTTGAGCTTCTCAGATCCAATGGCAATCTCAATATAGCCCGACTCGCAGTCGATATGGGCGCGGGCTGTGGCTAAGAAAGGTCGATCGAGGATGATCAGACAATCAAAAAGTGAACTAGGAACTTCCATATCTAAAACAAGAAAGTCAACAGAAAACTAGAGACTGTTGACCCTAACCACCACGTCTTCTACCACACCCTTCGGGATTTTGACAAAACGATCTGCCAACTGTAACGTGACAGGGGTGGGTTTCAGATTTCCCAAGGAAAATTTTTCGAGCATGATGGCAGGTATGAGATTGATGGAAGATCCTAGATCAAGCAGGGCACGTTTAAAACTACAGCCTTGGATGCTACAGGAAATCAGTGGTGTGCCCGGATCTTTCTACTTCGGTGGTAAGTTTGACAGTATAGCACAACTCGCCTGAGGCGAGAGAACCACCGGATTCTTAGTCTTCTTAGACTGTCGCCACGGTGTTGTGTAGTCTTTAAAAAATTGAGCGACAGTAGGTATGTGGTCGATTGCCTCGAGTAGGGGTACCTTGATTTCTACATCCCTGAACAAATTATGCAGGTTGTTAAAGGTCTACGTTGTTTTCTTTTTGCCTTTTGGCTCCCTTAGTAGAGCCTCAGGGAATGGGACTGATGCTGGCACAAGTTTGGGTACATCATCCTCTTGCGAATGCGGTACACATCCCGAATGAGAGGGCAAAGAAGAAGACGGGCTAGGATCAGGTCGAGGTGGATCGACGGTCTGCTTACCACTCCTTGTAGTGATAGCATTGGACGATGCGGGTCTAGCGGGATCATACAGCGGAGGAGGGTTCGCAATGGGGACATAACAGTGCGGCGCTGCAGCAGGATTAGCCTGATATCCCGGTGGAATGCTCAGAGCTTACAAAACTTGATTAACCTATCCTTGAGAAGGTCGTACCTGTGGTTGAGGACCACGGGGTACGAATTTTCGCAGGCTTGGAACAAGTTGGGATGGAAGAGTGCCCTGAGATCGAGTCGCCATACATAGTTGACTGATCTCAGCGTTCTGCTGCGCCAATTGGTGCTGAAGAGAGGTCATGTTCTCTTCATGGCGCTTTGACATTTCCGTCATCATTCGCATCAATTTGTCAAGAGGGCTTGATGCATGTTCAGTTTGTGGTACGCAAGGGCCTGATGGCGTATTTGCCAAAGGATTAAATTGGGCCCTTGGGATGATGGGTGCGGACGGTCGCATTGGTCCACCCGCGGGGTTTTGGCGCTGTGGGCAAAACCCCGCGGGTTGTTGGACCATGAGAAGTTCGGATGATTATGCCACCCTGGGTTATAAGTGGCAGAGAACAGGTTGTTCCCCAGGGCGCAAGCGTCTTCTATGCCAGAAGACGCGTCCGCATGTAAATATGCGTCCGAGCACACGGAGGCTTGGTCCTACGTGTCGAAATACTGGCTCGCAGAAGCCAATTCTACATGACTTACCGAGTCGCTTGGCGCGACACTCGGTAAGGAAGGTCTAACGGGGTTTCTTGGGATAAGCCTGGTGTTTGAAGATTTGTATTGTGACGAAGTGGTAAAGAGGTGGTGTTTGCCATAGATCAAGCAGGGTTGGCCAGAAGCTCGTCCAACTTCTTGTGCACGATGGAGACTTCATCCAGTTTTTGTGGAATAAGGCTTAGATCAGTGGATGAATGGGAGGGTCCCGTGTCAACTTCGTGGACATTTCGAGGCTGGCTGGTACGATTAAAGGCGACAATGGAGGCATTGTTTATTGAGTTTTCACTCATAATTTCGAATAGTTTGATTGCTCCATTCTCGTCTATATTCATAAAATTCCCTCCACAGGAAGCATCTGCAATCTGCTTCAAAGTCTCATTTAGCCCGTAGTAGAAAATCTGGGCTATATGCCACTCAGGCAGACCATGGTGCGGACACTTCCTGAGGAGGTCGTTATACCTCTCCCATGCCTCATGAAATTGTTCGCCGTTTTGTTGCGTAAAAGAGGAGATAGCACGGTGAAGCGCATTGGTTCTCCCGATTGGGAAGAACTTCTTGAGAAATGCTGCTCGCATCACTTCCCAAGAATGGATGGTTCTCCCAAGGGTGCGTAACCATTACGACACTTTATCACGCAATGAAAACGGGAACATCTTCATGAGGACTATAGATAACCCGACATTTCTTGGTTTAACGGTTTCAGCAAGTCGGGTTAGGTCTTCCAAGTGGAGAAATGGGTCTTCACTTGCAAGACCATGAAAGTGAAAATTGATTAGGCCAATTATGTTTGGTTTTAATTCAAAGTCGTCCCCGCCCATGCGGACCCGAATTTGTCCTATGGTCTCTATAGCAGCGGGATTCTGATAAGAGCTAAGAGACCTAGGCTCCTCCCATTCAGGAGGATTCTGCATTTCCTCCAATGTTTCCCAAATGGCTTCGATTTGCTCATTATACATTTCCATTTGGGCTTGGAGGCGGGTTATGGGATCTACGGCTCCACCACCTGGTGGATTCTGAGGGCGGTTTCCTCCCTCGGGATTTGGGGGTGGGCGTGTAGCCATGCTTGTGGAGGAGGAGGACGATTCGGCTTCTTTTCAAGATTTATCAGTCAATTCAAACAATTCAGGGTTTTGTGACCTCCTCCCAAACATGCACTACTGTAGGAAGAGTTGGGGTGATGAGAAGGGAAAAGGGATGAGAGAAATGGCACCACAAAGGTACACTTGATTACAAATCAATACAGTCAAGTTCCTAACCTCTACAGTGTACCCTTAGACCTAAAGATCTAAGTTACCTACTATCACGAACTACAGAACCGAATGCGAGCACCACGGAACCACCGGGCCAGATTGAAAGGCCGTTTGCCCCAGTCATAGTCACCCGATAGCACGTGGGAACTCTCACCAGCACATAGCCGCTACACGCAATTAGTTAGACCTCCAATGCTTAGCAAGGGTCAAGTTGCTACCAATTTTATTTAGAGGCTTAGGATCAAGTGCTTCTTGAATGTGAAGGGCGTTATTTACGGGTAATGCCCAAGTGATGATTTTTAGAGTGTGTAAAATAAGCATGCAACGGGGAAATCTCCCGAATTGAAGTTTTTATTGGTGAATGGTTTTTAAAGTTCAACCTTAAGTAGTATGAATTTTAGGGTTTTGTTGAATTACAAATTCAACCAATCTCCGGGTTTTTGCAAACATGCAG
This sequence comes from Thalassia testudinum, assembly GCA_037157565.1. NCBI lineage: Eukaryota > Viridiplantae > Streptophyta > Magnoliopsida > Alismatales > Hydrocharitaceae > Thalassia > Thalassia testudinum. Next base: position 128,055,924 of record JAZHRO010000031.1, read on the forward strand.
GTTTTCTTTCTAAGCCCAAGAAACCCTTCTTCAATATCAGTTAGTTAATGCATGCTAAAATGCAATGGGCTACCCTAAATGGAGATTTCTATGTGTGGATGCACGAATCTGTTTTATATCAATGTGAAAGGGAGCCAAAGCACTTATATTCAAGTGCTCCCAATCACCAGAAATGATTTCCACACACAAGGCTTCAACCAAAAGATAAAGAAAATCAAATTGTTGGGGTTGAAGTATTCAGGATCGAATCTCAGGCAAGTTGAAAAGTCGTGGTGGGATTGGAATCAACTCAATTCCAAGTCTCCCCACCAAAAATGTGATCCTGAATTAAAGATAAGTGAGGCAAAAGAGGGATGCAAACAATCTTTTTATTTGCCTCAAAGAATACTTCCCACGGCGAAGAATCCAAGAATCAAGATTCTCGAATTTTCGCTATGCAAAGTAGGGCGGGAAATCCCGAGGCGGTGGGAGTGAAGACAACCAATCAAACAAGTGAATTTTAATCCATTTTCCTCAAGAGATCCTAAGAAGTTTTTTTAATTTTTTAGTTTTTAGTTTTTTTTTTTATTGAGGTGGCAAGTTAATCCTAGTTTGCTAAGAAAAGGAAAACCTACTTGTTCGACAACGTATACGAAGCTCCGGTGTCGGTATCTTCACGCTCTCGTTCCCGCCTTGGATCTGCCCTCGTTCCCGACTTCGTCTGCCTGTCTTCTCCTTGCAACCAGATTCACTTGCACATCAAAAACAAAAATACCCATGAAGAGAGGAGAAAAATTGAAAGGAATTGAATAAAAGCTTACTTGAAGATGCACTTCCCCGGCAACGGCGCCAGAAAAGTATGATGGGTCGGCTCGGATAGGTTGTTAATATGATGATTTTATCGTTGAAATATGTATAGTGGTTAACCTAATTCGGACCTAACCATCTCTTTACAAAATTTTTAACCTGGCCTACTTGATTTTATCTTGTCAATTTTAGGTCCAGGGTCGAACTCAAGGAAGTGGGGCTCAAGTCGAGTTTCTATGTTTTCCTTAAGATGCGTCTCTTTCGTTCGTTTATCCTGTTTTTGGTGTTTTTCTTATTTAGATTTTTTTCTGGTAATCCTTGTCCTTGAGGAACACCCTCAAAATTGTGTCCTTGGCTTTTAGCCAAAACAGAGTTCCAAAACAAGCCTTGCTACCCGCAAGATGGGGTACCTGCAAGTCTAAGATTATCTTTTCTCTTTTATATACTTTTTTTATCATTTTACCAAGAGAGAAGCAAACAGACAGAAAGTAAATATAGTATGTATATATATATAATATATATGAAGGGGTAGGGGTGGAGGTGACGATGGAGTGTAGCACTATGTCGAGTCAGTCGATGCCTAGAGAGACGCAACCAACTTGACTGGGTGCCGCGTGGAGTGTGGATGGATGATGGATGATGTATGGGTCCATGCTTTTTGTACGCGTGTATCGGGGAATATCAGCAACTAGTGCAGATATTCCCGCAATACAGTGTATGGCAAATAACGTGAAAATATATATATGTGTATGTATATAACTAAATATATCTATATATATATATAAATGTATAGGTATATATGTGTAGATATATATAGATATATATATGTGTATATATGTATGTATATAGCTATATATGTATATATGTATATAAATATATGTATATATATATATATATATCTATATATATATATATAATACTATATAGATGTATATATATATGTATATAAGTATATGTATCTAGATATATATGTATATATAGATAAGCATATAGATATGTATATATATATATGTATATAAGTATGTGTGTATATATATATATAGGTGTATATGTGTAAGTATATAGATATATATATACGTATATATATATTATATATATATGTATGTATACATAACTATATAGATATACTATGTATATACGTATATATATATATATATTTGTATATATATATATGTTACTATATATATGTATACGTATAGATATATATATGTTTATAATAGTGTTTATGTGTGTGTGGGTGTGTGGAAGTGTCGGTGAAGATGTGTGTGTGCGTTGGTGTAGTGTACTGAGCGTGAGTGAAAAAGAGAGAGAGAGAGAGAGAGAGAGCAGGAGAGAGAGAGGTGGAGAACGCAGAAGGGACGAGTTAAGTCATCGGTGGATTGCGGCAGATGTCTGGAGCCGCGTCGTCTGGAAAAGGCGGGTGCGGGCGCGGGCCTTCGCATAGGGTTTCTGCAGGCCGACGTGAAGATGACGAGCGGGCGACGCACGGAGGAGCGAACGTGGAGGAGGGTCTGTGAGCGATCGTAGAGGGGTGCGGAGGTTGGCAGGGGACGGCGAGAGGGCCTGGCCGGCCGCTGCAGTGCGCGCAGCGGCCGGTCGTGGGTGCAAGGGCAGAGGAGACAGAACGGATACGGAGGTGGGGAATGCCCTGCAGGCGCGCACGAAGGCAGGGAGCAGCTGCGGGAAAGGTCGCGGAGGAGGTGGGGGTGCTGCTGCTGCTGCTGCGTCGCGGTTTGGCTGCTGCTGCTGCGGTTTCAAGCTTCGGAGCTTGAAGCGGCAGCAATGGCGTGAGATAAAAAAATGAAACGAAGGAAGACACCACGCCCACCGGCTCGTTGAAGAGCTGGGCGGTGGTGTTCCCACTTTGGTGGTGTGCACCACAGTGGGTTCTCCTGCTCGCCGGGTGTCTCCTCGAAGGAGGGCCGACGTATGGGAGGGGAGGACGGTGGAGGAGAAGGTGGTGGCTGCGGGTTTTTCTTCTGCAGTAGCGTGTGTCTCGCGAGGAAGAAGCTGCAGCTTCTTATAGAGGAGGAGAGAGTGGCGTGCCTGGCTGTAGCAGGGAGAGGGCGCGGGATTGGCAGCTGTAGGGAGTGGTGTTGGCAGGGAGACATGACGTGGAGTAAATGCATGCAGCTGCGGGAAGAGAAGTGCAACCACAGGAAGAGAAAAGAAAGAAAGAGGAAATAAAAAATAGAGAGGGGACTTTTTGCAAAGAGGCACTTGTGAAAAAATGTAAATATGCAAGCCATTTATTCCATTCTCTTCTCCTCTCAATTAAATGCATGAATGCAAGTGTTTTTACAAATGCAACTATAGTATCCTAATATGCAATGTTAATGCTAGGAAATAGCATAAGAAGGCTTTATTGCAGGCATATTTTGAGGTGCAAACACCTATCCCTCTCCCTAGCACTTATGAACCAAAATCCACCTTAGAAAACCAAAAACTCGCTCCCCAACACCGTTTAGGACATCTAGACATCTGGGTGGACATCTGATTTCTGTAGAATAACAATCTAGGAAGCCAAAACTCATACTGACACAAAATTGAACATCCAATTTATTGTCCAGATGTCCAATTTTGTAGAATAAGACATCTGACCACTATCCTGGATGTCTAATACTATTGTCTGATTCCTGATTTTGGTGCTAGAAGCCTGATCTTGCCTATTTTGACCTAGGAACCCCATCGGACACCCTAGGAAACCTAATTAGAGACCTCATAAGCCTAGTCCACTATTCATAGACCTACTTATCCTATCCCTAACCCAATTGAACCATCCCATACCTAATTTGGTGCATCTATAGTTGATTGGGTGCACCTGAGGCCACTTAGATCCACCCAGGATCTAATTGACTCATACCTATTAGGGTTACCCTAGCCTAATCACATGCACACATCTAATTAGACTTGACCTAGACATAATTAGGTTCACTCCTATCCGATTAAACTTTCCTAAGCCTAATTAGGTCCACACCCACTTAATGTTGGTTAACCCAACCTAGATTCACCAAACCCACAACCCTACTCCACGAAATTACACCCACACATACATACACTTTCCCGAATCCCACTTGCCCATTCTAGCCATCATTAGTTGGTCACCAACCAAGATCCTACATTGGTGGAACTTGCTATTTTGGGAGCCACCAAAAGTGGTGGTCCATTTGAAATGAAGAGGCCTTCCCATAAAAGCCAAGGAAAGAAGAGAGCCAGGAAATTCATTCACTCTCCCATCCATTCCGCTCCCACTTGCAACACCCTTCCACCCTCCAAAACCATAGGGTCGTCCTCCTCCTCCAAGGTCCCCTCCATGGACGGCTAAAGAAGAAGCTCCTCCAAGGCATCTTCATGTGGGCGGTGGTGTCAGACCCGAATAGGTTGCTAATATGATGATTTTGTCGTTGAAGTGTCTATAGTGGTTAACCTAAATTGGACCTAACTATCTCTTTACAAAAATTTTTCAACCTGCCCTACTTGATTTTATCTTGGTCACTTTTAGGCCCAAAATCGAACTCAGGGAAGTGCGGTTACGAGTCAAGTTTCTACGCCTTTCCTACAATGAATTTCTTCCGTTCGTTTATTGTGTTTTTGGTGTTTTTTCTATTTAGATTTTTTTCTGGTAATCTTTGTCCTTGAGGCACACCCTCAAAATTGGGTTCTTGGCTTTAAGCCAAAACAGGGTTCCAAAACGGGTCTTGCTATTCGCAAGATGGGGTACCTGCAAGTCAAAGATTATCTTTTCTCTTTTATATACTTTTTTTATCTTTTTATGGGCATGCAAGAGAAATAGAAATAAAGTAAATATAGTATAGATATATATGTAGGTATATATTATATATATAATGGGGTGGGGGTGGAGACGGAGATGGAGTGTAGCACTGTGTCTAGTCGGTTGTCGTCTAGAAAGATGCAACCAACAGGACGAGGTGTCGTGAGTAAGGTGGATTGGTGAAAGATGAATGCGAACACGCTTTTTGTACATGTGTATTGGGGAATATCAGCAACTGGTGCAAATATTCCCGCAATACCACGTATGGTGAATAATGTGAAAATATGTGTATATATGTAAATATATCTATATGTATATATATATATAGTTATAAATATATAGGTATATATATATATGTGTGTAGTTATATATGTATAGATGTATATGTATATATATATAAGTATATGTATAGATAGATATAAGTATAGATATATATATATAGGTATGAGTATGTGTATATAACTATATAGATGTAAATATATATGTATGTATATGTATATAGTAATATATGTATATATAGATATATGTGGCTAGATATATATATATGTATATATAGATGTACATATAAGTAGGTGTGTATATATGTGTATATATATATATGTATCTATACTTAGTTATATAGGTAATAATATATATATAGATATAGGTATATTTATATATATATGTATATAAATATATGTATATATGTAAGTATATATATGTGTATATATATATATAAGTATATAGATATATATATATGTATATGTATGTATATGGACTAATATTTAGTTATATAAGTACTAATATATGTATAGATATATGTATATATATATGTATGTATACTAGTACATAAGTATATAGGTACTACTATATGTATAAATATAAATATATATATATGTATATATATATCAATATATATATATGTCTACGTATATATATATATATATATGTATATAATAGTGTATAGGTGTGTGTGTGTATGGAAGTGTGAGTGTACGTGTGTGTAAGCGTCGGTAAAGAGAGGGCGCTGCTGAGAAGAAGGGGCGGGTTAAGCCATCTGAGGCCGTGGAGCGTTGTCTGGTCCACGCATGCATGCGCAGGTGCATAGGCGCACTGAGAGGTGCACTCATGTCGGGGAGTGGGCGCGGAGAGAGGAGGCCTCAGCTCACCGCGCTGCATGGAAGGCTGGAGCAGGCACTCACAGGTGCACCTGGGTGAAGAAAGCGGGCGACGCAGGTGGGTGCGGGCGCTGGCAGACGCGCGGGAGGGCACGGACAGAACGCGGGGCGAGACGCGCGCGTAGGCGAACGGCTGTAGCATCACGTCGGGTGACCGGTTAAGTGAGAAACTCACCGGTCACCCCATTGTAGCCACAGTGTTCCGCAGAAATGCGTGAACAGTGGCTACAATGGCCAGGCGAGCCACGCAACCGCCTACTGCAGGTGCTGTGAGTGCGGGCGGCTTGCGGCTAGCGCGCGTGGGCTGGTGCGTGAGGAAGAAGGTCTGCGTCGGCCGGTTGCGGGTGTGGAGAAGTTCACGATAGAGTGCGCGGAGAGGGAGTTGGCGTGCACGGTGGAGGGCAAGGGCGACCTGCTGCTTGCATGGTGGCTTGCGGGAGTTGGCTGGGGTGCGCGGTGAGGCTTGGCCGGCCGCTGCAGGGGTGCGTGGAGGCCTGCTACGGGCGGAAGAGAGAGCACTGTGCGAAGAAGCAGGAGGCGATGGTGCCTGCAGGCATGTGCGGAAGGCCTACGAGTGCTGCTGCCGCCTTGCTGCTGCTGCTGTGGGGCTCGGCCGGCTGCTGTTGGGCGTGCGGTGGCCAATTGAGCTTCATAGCTGAAGCTTTGGTGTAATGGCTGAAATGGCTTGATGTTCAAACAAGGAAAGAAGGCCACCACGCCCACCGGCTCTTTGAAGAGCTGGGCGGTGGTGGTCTCACTGCGGTGGGTGTTCACCACAGTGAAGGACTCCTGCCCGCAGGGTGTCTCCTTTAAGTAGGAGGTCCTGCGTATGGAGGGAGAGGGAGGAGAGGGTGGCAGCCTGGAAGGAGAAGCTGCTGGGTTTTTCCGTGGAGGACCAGGCTATTTTCAATGGAGCCGTGCCCTCTTTTATAAAGGAAGAAGTCATGCACAGCCATGCCCTGGCTATACATGGCTTGCATGCGGCTGCAAAAAGAGGCTGGCATGGCTTGGAAGGGAGAGCATGAGTAGGGAATGGTGCGAAGAAGATGTTGTCATGCAATGTAGCTATGGGAAGAAAGTCAAATAGAATTAAAAATAAAAAGATAGTGAATTTTACAAAGATGCACTTGAGGAAAAATGTTAATTGCAAGGCCACTTATTTCATTCTCCTCCCCTCTCAATTAAATGCATGCATGCGTGTATTTTTACAATGCGACTATGGAGACCTAATATGCATTGGTAATGCTAAGACATAGCACAAGATGGCACAATTGCAGGTGTATTTTTGTGGTGGAATCATACCCCCTTGCCTATCTTTTTCTTGTCCCTAGCAAAACATTTTTGTAATGTATTTAGAAATGATCTTTAAGCTGAAGATTTTCTTCTGAGGCAACATAGGTGTGTTTATTGTTGGATATTGTGAGAACCAATTATAGAGAAGAATACCAGTACTTTAAGTCTCACATGACAAAGATCATCTCTCGACTAACCAGGACTCTTGATATTTAAACCTTAAGTACGATTTCCATGACCCAGGAGGTTTTTGTCGTACTCGAGAGCTGAAGAGATTATGGCTTGTGCTTAGTGAAGGATCAAGACTGACCAGATGAACATTAAGACTCAGGCCCAGGGTTTCACGAATCTTTAAGTACAAGTTGGTCCCAGTTTTAGCTCGTGTTTTCGGATTGACCCTTAAGAAGATGACGGAAAACTCGACTCCCATTTTCTGATATTTGTGGCTCAAAGGAAAACAAGGTATTTGTAACCTGCCCTGAAGAACTTCTTGTAGGGCGAAGACTTTACAGACATTTGTGAGATACACTGACTTATTTGCATCTTTCTTTTTGAAACACGTTTTAGTATATCTCTTACAACATTATTTGGAGAAGCATACTTTTCTTTTTGGTGGGAGAGTTCTTTCTTGGTGGAAAGAGTTTCTCCTAAACACAAGACTAAAACCTGCGATAAAAAGTCTACCTACGCGCACAGGTAAGGACTCCACCTTCCCTAATGAACACTAGGGTTGGATCTTATGTTCACCTAGTCTTTCCTGATATGTGTAGTGCGAACCAAGATTACTTAGGCTCTCGAGTAGAAGCAAACCAACTGATCCTGTACTGGTGTCTCAGGTACAAGAAGACATCCTTAGTTAGGAGAGATTTCGATCTACCTTGTCAATGCTCAAGTGAATTAAGCCGAGCCTGAGCGAATCAAGCTTCTGTGGCCTGGAAAGTCTTCAAAATAGAGGTTGAATATCCATAAACACTTATTGTATTTTTGTTTCGGCCTTTAGATAATTACTAAACACCATTTTCATTGTTCTCTTTTATATATATATATATATATAGAAACTGCATGATACGCTAAAATAATCAGATCCTAAGGGTGCCTATCCACCCCCCCATGCCAAACGATGCTATGTCCTAATATGCATGCAGGGAAGGGTAGAGAAAGGACGAAAGATTGGGTAACGAGAGCTGAAGTGCAAGGTAAACAGCAGGGTGGTAGGTTGGGTGGATGGTGGGTGGTGAAGTGAAAGTGAAGTGATCGTGACAGTGAAGTGAAAAGTGATGGTGGATGGTGAGTGTTGTTGGGGTTCCTCCGAATGAGCGCTGAATTTACCGTCCCCAGCTGGACTCAGAATGAGGCAAAGAATTAGTTACCCTCCAGTAGGGTAACGGTTTCTCCAACGGGGGCAGGTTCGTGAGTCAGATAGGGTTTCAAACGCTGCCCGTTGACCGTAAATTTATGCCCAGATTTGGGATCTTCGATCTCGATGGCCCCATTGGGGAATGGTCTTGAGACCAGGAAAGGACCAGTCCATTTGAACTTCAATTTCCCAGGAAAGAATTTGAGTTGGGCATTATAGAGCCAAACTTTCTGAGATGGCTCAAATTCTTTCCGCCGAATACGGCTGTCGTAAAAAGCCTTAATGCATTGTTTGAAAGTTAAACCAGAATCATAGGCTTCACAATGGAACTCTTCCAGCTCCTGGAGTTGGAGTTTCCTTTCTCAACCACACAAGTCTGGGTCGAGGTTACATTGGCGAACAGCCCAATAAGCGTGGTGCTCAAACTCCACGGGCAAATGGCAAGGCTTCCCGTAAACGATTCTATACGGAGACATACCAAGGGGAGCCTTGAAGGCGGTCTGATACGCCCAAAGTACGTCAATCAGCTTGTTAGACCAATCCTTACGGTCGGGCCGAACTGTTTTCTGGAGAATCTACTTGATTTGCCGGTTCGACACTTCTGCCTGGCCGTTCGTCTGAGGATGATACGAGGATGCGATACGATGGTGGACTCCGTATTTCCTCAGAAGTGCCCTAAAAGAAGCATGGGTAAAGTGGCTTCCTCCATCCGAGATAATGGCTCGAGGGATCCCAAAGCGGGAAAAGATGTGGTCCTTGACAAAGCAATTGGATATAACATGGTCAGCACGGTGCGGGGGAATAGCCTCGATCCATTTTGAAACATAGTCAACGGCGACGAGGATGAACTCAAAGCTGTTGGAAGGAGGAAAGGGACCCATGAAATCAATTCCCCAGATGTCGAAAATTTCTGCAACTAGGATGGGTTGTAAGGGCATCATGTCACGACGTGACATTGACCCTAACGACTGGCACCTAGTGCAATGCTTGGCATAATTGTGTGCATCCTGGTGAAGGGAGGGCCAAAAGAAACTGCACCACAACACCTTGGCTGCAGTTTTCCTCGCAGAGAAATGGCCTCCATAGGCCTGATCGTGGCAGAAGGATCACACACTGGGGAACTCGCTGTCAGGAATACAGCGACGGATGATTTGATCAGCACCTATTCAAAAAAGAAGTGGATTATCCCAGAAATAATACTTTCCTTCTGCCATGAGACGCTCACGCTGGTTTTTAGGCCAGCCACGTGGAAGGGATCCAGAAGCAAGGTAATTGGCAATGTCGACATACCATGGTCCACTTGCCACATTTATTGCCAATAGGTGCTCATTAGGAAAAATTTCATTGATCGGTAGAGTAAGTCCAATATGATCAGGGTCCAATCTGGAAAGGTGATCAGCTACAACATTCTAGGCTCCGGCCTTATCACGGATCTCAATGTCAAATTCCTGGAGCAGAAGGATCCAACGAATCAGTCTAGGCTTGGCATCCTTCTTGTGCATGAGATGGCGAATGGCCACGTGATCAGTGAAAACAATAACGTGAGAGCCCATAAGGTAAGAGCGGAATTTCTCCAGCCCAAAGATGACCAGTAGTAGTTCTTTTTCAGTGGTAGTATAATTACGCTACGCCTCGTCCAATGTCTTACTGGCATAGTACACCACGATGGGGTGTCTATCGCGTCTTTGTCCCAGGATGGCTCCGACTGTAAGGTCGGAAGCGTCACACATGAGTTCAAAGTCGAGGGACCAATCAGGCTGGTGGAGAACAGGGGCCTTGGTGACAGCATTATGCAGCTACGTGAATGCTTGTATGCAGTCGGGGCCCATATCGAAGGGTACATCGGTCGATAGGAGATGAGTTAACGGTCAAGAAATCTTGGAGAAGTCTTTAATGAATCTCCTATAGAAATCGACATGTCCCAGGAAAGAGCGGATTTGTTTGACAGAGCCAGGCACAGGTAAATTAGCAATGACATCGAGCTTAGCTCTGTCAACCTCAATACCCCTATCAGAGATGATGTGTCCGAGAACAATTCCCTCGTGCACCATAAAATGACTTCTTTCCCAAGAAAGCACGAGGTTTACATAAATACATCTCCTAAGGATACGAGTCAGGTTGGCAAGACATTCGTTGAAAGATGGTCAAAAGACCGAAAAGTCATCCATGAAGACCTCAAGAAAGTCACCCACCATGTCATGGAATATCACCAGCATACATCTTTGGAAAGTTGCTAGCACGTTGCAAAGTCCGAACGGCATCCTTCTAAATGCAACGGTGCCAAAGGGGCAAGTAAAGGTGGTTTTCTCCTGGTCTCGGGGATCAATTGCCACCTAGTTATATCCTGATAATCCATCCAGGAAATAGAAAATTTTATTTCCCCCTAACAGCTCCAGGATTTGGTCAATGAATGGTAGCGGAAAGTGATCTTTCTTGGTTGTAGCATTGAGTTTCCTATAACCTACACACGCTCTCCAAGATGCAGGAGTGTGTGTAGGGATGGATTCACCCCTATCATTGACACGGATGGTGAGTCCTACCTTTTTGGGCACAATGTGAATCGGACTCACCCAGGGGCTATCGCTGATCAGGTAGATTATACCCGCATCCAGCCACTTAATGATTTCCTTCTTAACGACCTCTTGCGTGTTAGGGTTGAGACATCGCTGCAACTCGCAGGAAGGTCGAGCCTCCTCCTCCGTATATATACAGTGAGTGCAGTTGGAGGGGCTAACGCCAGATAAGTCTGATAAAGACCATCCAATAGCTACCTTGTGTTCTATGAGGACCTTAGTTAGTTTTCACTCTTGCTCCCTAGTCAATTTTGAACTAATGATTATAGGGAGCATTTCATTTGGCCCTAGGAAAACATACTTAAGTGTACTAGGAAGCTCTTTTAGCTCGGGAGTGGATGGTGAAAGATCTGGCATTTCTTGGGACGAGAGTGTCCCAAGCGGGTTGGAGAACAAGTCGGGAGGAAGAAATTGGCCTTCAGAGTGGCCAAGAAGAGGGGCTTCTTGGATAGATGGATCCAAAAAGGAATAGCCCCAGTGAGAAGTATATGGGCTCAAGGTCCCAGTGTGGATTTGCAAATCCACCTGATTTGGCGGGGAAGAAAGGGCAATCTGGTCTTCAAGAGTGTGGATCGACGGTGAGTAGCTCGAATATGACTCAGACCACGAGGTATGGAAAGCAGAGAAAACCTCGTGAGAAGTCTAGTCAGGAGAAGGTACGGGACAAGGGAGGGATGGGGGAACGTCACAATATGTGTTGGTCAGGCAGTCATCAGTGTTTATAGGTAATCCGCAGTAGTTCGAATAGGTCCCAATTAGTTCAATACATGCGCTGACGGCCATGTCCTCGTCAGACATGTCATCCTCGATGCAATCGCAATCAAAGTTCTTGGCTGCCTTAAAGATGTTAAGCTTGAGCTTTTCAAATCCGACGGCAATCTCAATATAGCCCGACTCGTAGTCGATATGGCGCAAGCTATGGCCAAGAAAGGTCAACCAAGGATGATCGGACAATCAGAAAGTGAGCTAGGAACTTCCATATCTAAAACAAGAAAGTCAACAAGAAAACATAGACTGTTGACCCTAACCACCACGTCTTCCACCACACCCTTCGGGATTTTGACGGAACGATCTGCCAACTGTAACATGAGAGGGGTGGGTTTCAGATTTCCGAAGGAAAATTTTTCGAGCATGATGGTCGGTATAAGATTTATGGAAGATCCTAGATCAAGCAGGGCAAGGTTAAAATTGCAGCCTTGGATGCTACAGGAAATAAGCTGTGTGCCCGGATCTTTCTACTTCGGTGGTAGGTTTGACAGTATAGCACAACTCGCATGAGGCGAGAGAATCACCGATTCTTGGTTTTCTTTGACTATCACCTGGGTGTTGTGTAGCCTTTGAAAAATTGTGCGACAGTAGGTATGTGGTCGATAGCCTCGAGTAGGGGAACCTTGATTTCTACATCCCTGAATAAATAACGCAGGTTATCAAAGGCCTGCGTATCTTTCTTTTTGCCTTTTGGCTCCCTCAGTAGAGCCTCAGGGAATGGAACTAATTCTGGCACCAATTTGGGTGTATCGTCCTCTCGCGAACGTGGTGCACATCCCAAATGAGAGGGAGATGAACAAGACGGGCTAGGATCAGGTCGAGGCAGATCGACGGTCTACTTACTGCTCCTCGTAGTGATAGCATTGGACGATGCGGGTCTAGTGGGATCATACGGTGGAGGAGGGTTTGCAATAGGGACATAAGAGTGTGATGCTGCAGCAGAATTAGCCTGAAATCCCAGTGGAATGCTCGGATCCTGCAGAATCTAATTAACCTACCCCTGAGAAGGTCGTCGCGGGTTTGGAACAGGTTGGGTGGGAAGAGTGCCCTGAGATCGAGTCGCCATGCATAGTTGACTGATCTCAGCATTCTTTTTCTTTTTCTTTTTAATTGGACACACTCTCCTTTTCTTTTTCTTTTGGACATCCATAAAGGCTCACCCATAGCCTCTTGTGGTCGGCCTTCTCTTGTTGGTAGGCGTGTAGACGGGTTTGCACATGCAAGGTCTATCCTACACCCTCACACAAGGCCGATGGCCCTAGTGGCACATTCCCGGCATAAGGGATTTCTTCTATTTAAATGCTTTCTAGTATAGATATTGTGTGACATTATTTTAAGTATTCTATGCTTAAATAGTATTGTGTGATCATCGCTTCTGTGATTGTCTTAAAATCTATTTGCCTATCACTTTTCAAAATAAAAATCAAAAACATAAAAAGATTAAAAAAAAAAATTAGGTTAGATTAGATTTAGGTTAGATTAAGCTGATCCAAATCTCAACTTATTTTCACGCTTCCTAGAGACGAACGACCGGGACCCAAGTTTTCAACGGAATAAAATCCATCGAGTTTCGATATTATAAATCTTTTTGTCAAGGGGATTTCATGACTATACTACAATGTTGTTTTCCAAAAACTCGCGATTTCTATGCTTGTCACTGATGAGACGCTCATCATGATCTTTAATTACCCCTAATTAACTAGTCTTCCTAGTTAATTAGCTAATGTTATGAACATATAAGGGTTAATTATAGAATAAAGGATATTTAGTTAAGAACCTTAAAATATGTTAAAAATGACATTTTATCATTCAATTAACATTATTAATAATTTAGATAATAATTGGACTCGAAATCCTATTAATCATTCTCTTAATTAATAAGATAATAACTTAAATATAATGTAAACCTAAGTATGTAATAACTTAAGTGATTTTACTTAATCCAATAAATTAACCTAAAAAGGTCAAAAATGTAAATTCAAGGTGTAAACATAATATTTACCTTATTTGCTAACATATATAAAAAGTTGAAAAAGATCTAAGTTGAAATAAACCTTCAAAACTTGGGTTTACATTTTAGTCCTTACTTTTCGTTACAGTCGGGACCTTATTTCTCACACAGGTCCTTAAGTTTTATTACTTTTATGTCCCTCTTCGTCTTCTTCTGCTTCTTCTTCTTCTGCCGAACGAACGGCTGGCAGTAGAGAGTCACCCCACCGCGCGATCACCATCCTGCCGACATCATTCCTCTTTGTCAAAGCTCTTGTAGCTTGCGCTCACCACCTCCACTTCATCCATCAGTCTGGATTAACCGAGAATCCTATTTCTCAGTGGGAGATAACCTCACCGTTGTCGGAGACGACGAGGGAGGTTAAGCTCCTCGAGCTCCTTCTTTGGCCAGACCCCGCCACTCTCTTCGCTGCAAACTGCTATAAATACCCCCTCACACCTCTAATTTTATTCAAGTTGGCTCCCTTCCCTCTTCTAACACTACAGCCGACCCAATAGGCTATACGTCCAAAACTTTGGTGACTTCCCATTCCATTTTCCAACTTCCTCCATCCATCTTAAGCAACCGAGGAGATCCGCTGTGCTCTTCCGCACCTCTAACACAGGTGCTGACCCAAGGATTCCTCCGCTCCACCACAAATCCGCCCGCCAGAGATCTTTCTTCAACCCTCTGATTTCGTCGTCTACCATGAGACTTCAGCGGAACCCTATTGACCCCTTCGTCTAGGTAATAGTAGATTAGCAGTAGGAGTAGGAGTAGGCTAGCTTAGTTAGTTAGTTTAGTTAGTTAGATTAGACTAATGTCAGAATTTAGTTTCATCTCCTCCGACTCCAGCAAGTTCCTTGAGCTCGCCAGAGCTTCAGTCTTGTCTGTTAATTCATTGTACAACTTCCTGTATCATCCATGTTCACTTCTAAATCACTTAATCATTAATTAAATCACCTAAACGCCTAATTCAAATCTCACCTTCACTGACTACTATCACTGTCCATGGTGACAGTAGTCGATTTAATTCCACCTTCATTGGGTTCTTTCATCACTTATCACCACTTATGAACCCTAATCGACATTATAATACCTATTATTATCATCTATAAATAAATGCCTAAATCTTAATTAAGCTCCTGAGCTCGCTATCCATGGCGGCTCAGGAATAGTTCAAACTGTAAATTAAATATATATTTATGAATATTAACATCTGTTGACTTGATTTAACCTCTCAATCGAGTGGTTAAACAACTCCTGAGCTTTAACCACTCAAATCTTTTAAGAAAACAAACTTACTGTCAAATCTTACATTTTAATGAACAAATGAGGAATTAAATGTGATACTGAGGTTCCTTGCAACCTCAGGATCCTTTTTGAATAAAAAATGGCTAGTTTTATCAATCTGTAAATACAATTTTATATTTTCTGGACTCACCGGAGCTCCAGCGAGCCATTCTTGAGTTTCAGCCTCTAAAACTTGCTGAGTAGCTCCAGAATAGTATAATAAGGATCATTGATTGTTTTGAAGAAATTTTCTTGAGGATTTAACCACTGGAGCTATAGATTTGACTTCATCTTCCCCAACTCCGGTGAGTTGTAGAAGTCTGTTAGGAAAGATCTGAAGAGCATTTAATGAGCTCAGAAGCTTCAGTGCGATGCACTGAAGCTGTTTAAGTCTTCAAAACATTGTAGCAATCTTCCCATGACTCTGTCGAACAAACATGTTTTTAAGTTCAGGCAGCGAGCCTATAACCCTAGGAATCACGGTTAGAACATAAATTTGAAGATCTGAATAAGTTCTAGATGATGAGAAGACTCTATTTGAGGCATTAATTTCTTCGGAGGAAGCTTTGAACAGAAAGTCAATTTTCGAGCTTCCATAGTCAAACATGAGTCTGTTAATGGAGTTCTGAGCTTGAATTGAGATTTTGAGGAGTGAAAACTATTTCTGGAATCGTATTTGATGATCTGAGAGTGATTAAAGTAAGCTTAGATGAATGAATATTTGAGATTTAGTTTATGCAAATTTGGGTTACTTTTGAACCCAAACCAACAGGAGTACTATTTTGATGAAATTTAAACTTAAAACCTGCCCAGATTGATCTGTTATAACCCTTAGAATTAATCTAAATTTATTAGAAACACTTTAAAGTGTCTGTTGCACTTATTGATGTCTGAAATCCAAACTCTGAAGCTTTCAAAGAAGTGAAGAGCTTCTCTGGTGGTCCTGAAGGTCTTAAGAACTTAAAACCTATTCTAACAGATGCGGAATCACTATATAACATGTACAGAACTTTAAATAGAAGAGAGAAGTCCATCTGAGGACTCTTCTGACTTAATTTTACTTCCAGGCTAGTAAAAAACCCGTAGGAACCCCTGACTTCATTAAAACATTAAATTGACCCCGAAATTGTGTAGATTACCCTTAGAACTTTCTAACAAACTTGAAATCATTCAATTTGGAGATTTGGGTAGAAAGTTATGAACATTTGAATTCGGGTCTGAAAGGGGTAGGATAGTCCCACCTCGGTTGTTCACGAGCGTGCGCCTGGGGATAAAAGTAATTCGTTTCTCTGGCTATGCAATCATCAACGCTCGGCGCACCAGTTACCGATTCCATCTCATCTGAGCATTGCATGTGTGTCTGTGTGTGCGGGCTTATGCCTGCAGGTGTGCGCCCTTGGCGGCGTGCGAATGAGATTGTGCCCTGTGAGGGTGAGAGAGTCCTAGGAGGCCAGGTTGAGTCGAAATGGCTATAGACTATGATCCGATATAAATGAATCGAAAACAAACCTAATTGAGATTAGGCGAGGACTGAGTAGGGTCTGGTCCCACCCTGGTCTCAGGGTGCTGTGTATCCTCAAAAGGACCTTGCCGCAAATAAAATAACTTTTGGTTAAAAAGTAAAAAAAGCAGGTTCAGCCGAAAGTTTAAGGAAAAGAGAAGCTGCTGAAGGATGCTAAGTGTTGAAGCTGAAAGCTAAAGAAGGGGCACAGGCGCTAAGGAGTGTTAAGGAAAAGAGACTAAGGAACAAAAGGAGAAAATTAAGGGAAGAAGAGAAGGCAGGAGAAGACTTAGAGAGAGAATAAGAGATAGGAGGATAAGAAGGTAGGAACAACATAAGAAAGGTAAGAAAAGAGAGCTCGAAAAAAGAAAATAAGAGAGAAGGAAATGAGAGGCTAAAGAGATAAATGAAAATAAATGAATTTTTCTTGCATCATTATCTTTTTGTTCTTAATTGTAAAAAGGCATGTTTTAATAGAATAACTTTTAATTGCCTTAATTTCTTTGGAATGAAATAAAATTGAAAAAACTAGCATGTTTACTTGTTAATAAAGTAGATCATTTTGAGTAAATATGTTTTTCATATGGAATTTTGTATATTTTGTATAGTTTAAATATTTTGACAAAATTCATGTTTTTAAAATCAAACTAGTTATACCTCCTAAACTTATAGAAATTAAAGAGAATTGGTGAATTTGGAGAAAATTATTATGCCTCCCAGTGAACGACCTGGACTCAACCAGTAAAAATTTCTAAAATGTTAGGTTAATTCGACCCTATACTACACAACCGACACAACTTCGAGTTAACCTAAGTGATTTCTTATACTTTTAATTAAGTAAAATTAACTTAATTACTAAGTTGAGTGAAAACCACGCATCATTTTAATAGCGCCGTTGCCGGGGAGGAAATATTTTGACTCACTCCACTCATCAAATTATTCCCTGGCATTGCTTCATCTAATCATCATTTTAATGGTGCCGTTACTGGGGAGGTAATATTTTGATTCACTAAAATTTAAAAGGATTGATCATTTAATTACGAGGTATTTTGTAAATATTTTTATTTTTACTAACTTTTGTTTTAATTAGTGTGTTTGTTTTATTTTTGTTTTGTTTTATTTTCTGTCTTCTTTTCAGGTTTACCTTTACGGGTAATCTCAGGAGAAGGCGGGAATCCATTTTACTGTTTTACTTTTTTTGTAAGTATTTCTTAATCTTTTGTTTTGCTGCATTTAATAAAAATAAAAAATACAAAAGTACATCTTTTCTGACTAGTAGCAGCATAAACATAGGCATACACTCTTAGGAGTGCATATTTCCTACTAGTATTAAGAGTGATTTGACTCGGGAAATTTTGAAACTGTTTTTCTCGCATCAGTGGGAAAGCACGAGAAAACCCGCTTAGATCCCTGTCCATTGAGAATTAAAAAGACCACATATTTTTGTTTGAAAGGATATAGAAAGCGGTCATTATAGTTTAATTGATATATTTTTGGAAAAGACTAACTAAAAAGAGGAAGTAAAATTGGTGACTTAAATCTGTTTGCAAAATGCATGTGGGTTTTTATATCGATATCGTCTGTTGCATGCTATCGCGCACACAACGTGATCACTAGAGTCACAGAAGTCTATTTTTCTATCTCTCCTCTTTGCACCTCTTAGGGCTTTGGCCAAAGATCAACAAGTATGTCTCACTACTAGAGCCTCGGGGAGCCAGTAGTGAGCAGTCTCGATCTTAGACCTTAGACCTTTGAGCTTTAAGGTACGCACCTATGTAGTCACAAATTAGGACGTGTATTTTGATACTGTTACTCTATTTGTTTGCATCAAATTACTTTGTGTATCTTAGGAATTTCTTCTTTCCTTTGAAAGAAGAGCAAAACCCGCGTCTTTTGCATTGTTTTGCAGGTTTTTTGTGCCGTTGTTTTCTTATCGGTGGTGTACGTTTGCCTTTGAACATTATTTTCCATTTATGGATGGGAGGTGATCCTTGCATCCACCTCTTGCACCACCGTTGACAGGTGATCCTAGGCCGGTTGAAGATAAGCAACCAATGGTTTTCCCGTCTAATCCATCTACTTCTATGGATCCAATGCAGAATCTTAATCCTGAGATCCCTTCTTCTTCTGGTTAGGGGTAGATGCCCCCTTTTGATGTTCATGAGGCACTCCTGAACTAGAACCTTAGGATGCTAGAGCAAACAAGACAAATCAATTTACTAACAGCAACCTTAAATAATCTACAGACTCTTCAAACCCATTCTTCACCTCGACCTGAGGTGGGTTTTGAAAATCCTGATTTACCGATCAATCATCCAAGGCCTCTACTTAGAGATTATTATAACCCATCTAATGCAGAAGTAGAGCCAAATGTTAGGATTCCTATTGGGAAAAATGATCCAGAATTAAAGCCAAACATTATAGGTTTAATCCCCCACTTTCACGGATTTGCATCCGAGGATCCATTTCAACACATTGAAGATCTTAAAAATTTATCTCAAACTCTTGGTCCTCGAAATCAAAATAAGGAAATCCTACTAAAGAAAATGTTCTCCTTTAGCCTTAAAGATAAAGAAGCTTATTGGTATAGAACTATAGCAAGACCAATCTCAACTTGGGCTGAACTCGAATCTGCATTTTTGAAGAAATTCTTTCCAATTGGTCGAACCAATGCTTTAAGGTGAGCTATTACTACTTTCAATCAAAATCAAGGAGAACCAATTCATGAAGCGTGGGAACATTTTCATGAGTTGCAAAGGAAATGCCCACATCAAGACATCCCTCATTGGCAACTCATGCATATCTTTTATTATGGTTTACAAGAGGGCATTCGCAATCTAGTCGATGCCTCTTGTGGAGGGAATTTTCTAAATCGCGATGCAGAATCCGCTTCAGAATTATTTGAAGGGATGGCAGAAAACTCGATCAATAATGCATCAATGTCATAATTTTTGTGGGGAGTGAATACGAATCACCAAAATCCGCATAAGGGCATTCACGAGATCGGTAATTTGTCCAATTCAAAGGATTTAGAGATTATTGCAGAAAAATTGGACAAAGTAGATATCGTAGCAAAGCATCTCGACGAGGTTAGAGACACAATGAAGAATCTTACGCCTCTACTTGCTACGAATCCCGCGCATTTACCTGTTTTGCAAATTCCCATGGGGAGGGAATTTTTGAATAATCTGGATTCTAGAGATCCATTTTCCTTGGGTTTTCTATCTACTCCTTCACCAACCCAAGGAGGGACCTTTGTCCCACAATCTTACCCATACTTTTCCCCACCCTTTACTATTGCAGAAAACACGCCATATCCTTTAGGTTTACATGCCATCTAGGAAAATATTCCAAGACCAAACCCATATTGAAATACCTATAATCCTGGATTCAGAAGCCACCCAAAATTTTCTTGGGCTGATCCAAATGAAAATCAAAGACCTAATTATCCAAATCAGACCCATTTTAATCCACCTCCTTTGCCTCCTCAGCAATCAAATTTAAGGCCTAGCCCTATGAGTATGCAAAATTACTCTAGGCCAAATAGAGATACACAGCTAGACCAGATTTTAAGAGCTGTGTCAGAGAGTCAGCGACAAAATGCTGAAGTTCTCGTTGAGATCCATAAGCAATGTATGGTAGAATTGGCTAATTTACGAAATCAAATCACACTTTTGGCTGAGTCTCGTCAGCCAGGTACTCTTCGATCTCAGCCAATTCCAAATCCTAGGAATCTACCAAATCCTAGGCAAAATCAAGGTGAAGTCCACTTCATTAATCAGGCCTTTGATTCTAATCATAATCCATCCTCTATATTACCTGAAAATAACCCATCAAACCCACATCAGCAACATATTTTGTGCCAAAATGACCCACCTATTATTGAGAATCAAAACTGATTTTGCTGATGCTCTAAACTTGGTGGAAACATTTTTGAATTGCCTCAATCTTCAACATTCTACATCTCAACCTAAATCAGATCTATTCTTCACAAGATTCACTTTAATCTTTCTGAGATTTTCATGAGAATCTGATTCTAGGATCTGTGAGATCTATTCTAGGCAATTTCACGATGAGTTTTGATGGGGTGGTATAATTTGTTTTCTAATTCTTTGATCTAATTCTTTCATAACTCCTCTATTTTTACCGTATACATATTCTTTTTAGGAGTTCTTTACTAAGGTTTACGCCTAGCTGAAGGCATAAAACTTAGCACTTGTACATAGTTATTTCTTGTTTTACCCTTTTTGATTTTCTTATACACTTCAAAATTTTCACTTAATATTTTTCACCCTTCTTACAATAAGAACATTGTAAAATTTTGGCTTGGGGGGGCGTTGAAGTGAAATTTTCATTTTAAGTGTTGGTTTAAAAATAAAAAAGACATAAAAATTAAATATCCACGAAATTTAAAAAATTAGAAAATCTAAAAATGATAAAAATTTTAAAAAAATCAAAAATTTCATAAAAATTTGAAAATTTTTTAAAAATTTTCATAAAAATTATAAAAATCTTATATACAAAAAAATAAAAATATATAAAAACAAAAATTTATAAATTTAAAGAAAATTCATAAAAATAATAAGAGGGGTTTATTCATTATTAATAAAGAAGAAAAGAAGAATGTATATATATATATAATTAAGAGCTTAATTTTCTTTTAGGTCAGAAGTTTAAAATGTATATAGAATATATATAAGTATTTAAGAGGATTCAATTCTTAATTAGATTTTACTTAAACATTTTGTAAAAACACATTTTTTAAACAGGATTTTATTTGAATCTAGGAATCTTTAAAATCTTTTAAAGATTTATTTTTCTATTCTTACTTGAATTAAGAAACTAAGTGTGTTAAGATTTTAAACTTAAGTTTTGGAATTGAATTACAACTTTTTAATCAATTAGATTAACTATCATTTTGCTTTTTGAAAATTTGATTTTATCATAAAGTTAAGTAAAAAACCAGATATTCAGAGTTAATTAAATATAGAGTTGGTAGAATTTTAGTTTACAAAACTTGCAAGCTAGAGATAAATAACTAGACTTGGTAAATTTTTTCTTGACGGATCCTATAGGAGGAAACTAAGAATTTGATGAACCTAAGAGTAAAGGGCTTTGTTGTCCAAGCTCTGGTTTGAGAGCTAAGTAACCTAAACATCTAAAATTCGCTCATATAGAATTGTCTTGTTGACATCTGAGACCGTGAAAACATAGAGGTTAAGAGATCAATTCTGAATCCTCTTTAGTCCATGGATTTCCGCGGGTTGGTTCTTGAAAGGGTGAAGGATGTGCCACTCACCTAGAAAAAGGATCCGGAGAATAATGGTTGTAAGAAAAATGAAAAAGAAAAAGAAAAAAAAAGTAAATAAAACACCCTGCAGTTAAGTGCCTTACTAAAAATGGGTGCTTATGCAGTTTTCCACAAATAAATAAAAGCATCTCAATACAAATGGATGCTACCCTTCCTTCCATCAAATAAAAAAGACACCTCGCTAAAAATGGGTGTTCTAACATATAGAAAGAGAAAAAAAGTATGGAGAAAAAAATATTAGGAATAAGAGACCCAGTAGTCCACAGGGGAGATATACACAAAAGGTGTTGACCTCGGGATAGAAAACTGGTAAGGAGAAAGCAACCAAACCTGAGTAAGGCCAAGCAAAGGCTTGAATTGGAATAATTGGGATTGGAAAGTGATGTCTTAAGATCTGGATTTTTGCAACTTTAGATGTCTTTAGGACAATTCTCTTCACTAAGCACAGATGTTTTAAAATCATAGCTACTGAACTTCGGTATTGGGCAGTGAAGCCTAAGAAATTGGGTTTTGAAGATTTTAAGTTGAGACCTAAAGGAGAAGAATTGACAGAATTTTAGGTCTAGAAGTTAATCTTTAGTGTTGTAGGCTAGTAAATTAGAGTTTTACTACTCTAAGTTTGATTAATAATGAGTATCTGGTTAATTTGCTTAATCTTATATTGGTAAAAGTCAAATATCATAAATAAGTGATTAGCTTAAATCTATTCGAGTTTTTGAGTTAAAATTTAATTCTTAATTCTTAAGTTTTGTTTTTCTTAAAACACTTTGTATTCTAATTTGAGTTAAGAATAGTTACAAAGATTAAGAGATTTTTGAAGAATTCTAATTTTGAATAAACTTCTTGTTTACAAATTATTTTAAGTGTGTTTTGAAAATGTTATAAGTATAACTCTAAGTAAGAAAATTTTCACACATGCTCTATACATTAATCATTTATATTTAACCTTAAAAATTTCTGAATTAAGCTTTCCTCTACATAGTTACTATTTATAATAATTTAAACCCAAGTGCTTTAAATCATCATAGTCTTAGTTAATTTTGCTAAGGACTAGAAAAACTTTTGCTTGGGGGTATAGTTAATTTAAACCCCAAGTTTTTCTTGGAGAAGTTAGGGTGGTTCCTTCAACCTAGATTATAATCATTAGAGTAAGGGTTGGACCTAACGTTCTCCTGTACAACATAAACATCCTCATAGGGTGAGGATGGAGAGAAAGAAAGGGAGGGATCAGAGAAACTAGGATCAAAGGCCCCTGTTTGGAACCCATGGGGTTCTGAACAATGTTGGCTTACAGGTTGAATCACACCTAGTTGATTCACGAACTCCCATCTAGAAGGAGCTCTGATGAGTCCATTTTAATGGACTAATATTACGCCTAAATAACTTTAATTGTATATTTTAGGTTTATTAATAACTACACTAAGTTATAGAATAATTGTATGCATCATGATTTAATTTAATAACATTCTATAATTTAATGATTATGTTCTTTTTATGTGCCGGTAATAAAATGCATAAAGAACAAGGATGGGGGGATAAATTTCCCAACAGTCGCAACTCTTTCCCCCCTCCCCCACCCTACATGGGTTTAATCATCCGCCGCCCTTCAACTGACGAGGCCAGAAATAGTTAAGGGATTTGAAAATCCCTTAACGCATGCACGTGGGGAGAGAGAGGAATTAAAAAGAGAGGAGGTGCACTAGGGATTGATCTTCATCTTTCCCCCCTTGCGGGGAACTGCTTCACCGTGGAAAGGGCGAACCCTGTGACCCACTGCGTGCACTCTGCGCCAAGCATCCATCCTCTAGTGCCCCCTGTTGCAGGAGCTCATGCCACATTTGCCTGCAACTATTCACCCTTGCCCTAGTCCACCTGCCAAGCGCCCACTGCAGACCTACCTCCACCGACCACAGCGCCATCACCAAATTCTGCACAGCATCAAGCAAATGCCCGCGCCTTAACCTGCAGCAGCGACGCCGCAGACGCTTGCTCCTGCACTGCAGGTGTGCCCGCAGGCACATGCCTTCTACTCCTGCACAATAGACCTTCCAGTGCTCCCTACAGAGTGCCATCTCGCCTCAGCACGCCTGTGCACCAAGCCCGCAGCGCTTCACCCGCTTCCACCGCTCATCTTTGCAGATGCGCTTCAGCCTACAGCCGCGCATGCTTCAACCTCCCCGCAGACGCTGCTCCGCACCTTCCAGGCCCTGCAGGTCCACCTCCCTTCAGTGCCTCCATCATTCCAACAGGCACCGCACGCCAAGTTCTTCAGAGCCGCCTCAAGCCAGCGCCTAGCACTCCCCTCTGCAGATCGCCTCGCCTCTACCGCACTGCAGCGCGCGCACTGCTCATCCAGCGCCTGCCCCTGCCCGGTGCACCGTGCACCAAGCCTGCCTCTCCACCCTACATCCGCAACACAAGCACACCCGCGCCACCCTACAGGCTTGCTTGCACGCTCCAGCCTCTGCCTGCACGGGCACGCACCAGCGTGTGTGCGCCCCACGCCACAGGGGGCACTGCAGCAGCACAGCTACCTTCTTGTTCAATAGGCTGGAGCTCCGGCCACCACCACTGGCCACCTCCATCGCTGCCGCTGCCACCACTGGAGAGCTCTCGACCTCGCCGTCCTCTTGAGCTACGCAACAACCCCCGCGGTGCTCTCCCTCTCTCGCAAGGAGGAGAGAGAAAAAAAGCCCTGTTTTCCTCCCAATTAAAATTTACATTCAATGCCATTGACACCTAATTTGATTTTTTTATTATTATTATATTGTGGTAGAATTGCATTTGAACACTCATAGTTCCTTATAATTGCATGGTATTGATATTAACACTTTAAAGATTGATTTTGGGCTTAACTTAAGTACTAATTGTCTCTAGTACACATCACGTGAAAATTGCATAAATTCATCATGAATTTATTGAGGATTTCTGTGAGGGAAAACTGCACATATACCCCTATGTTCTTAAGTTAATGCAAATCTACTTTCCTTCACACTTTAAGTTAGACTTGAATAGGGATTTCGCACTATCCGAAATAGCATTAAACAATTAAGTATTGATTGCATAATTGCCTCCCTGTGGACACGACCTGCTCTTCTGTGAGTGGTTATTTTCATTATTTTTGATTAGTTGATTTTTCCACCACTTAAATACTATAACACGAAGCGAAAAGTCATCTTTCAAATTGGCACCGTTGCTAGGGAGGCAACAGACGCAATAGATTTATTTTATTGTTTTTAAATATTTTGAGTTTCGAAATTATCTAATCGTTTTTATTATTGTGCAAGGAATCTGACACAGCGACGAGGCAGAGTAAAGCGTTGACTTTGAAAGTGAACAACGTGCACGGCGGCGACGATCTTTTTGGTGGACCTTGACGCCACTTGGAGGACGACAACAGGAACACGTGGGCCTTGATCCCACTTATATAGGCTTACAGAGAAGCCTATTTCTGATTTAGCCAGTAGGACTTAGTTAGATTTAGTTAGATAGACATTAAAATTTAAATTACTGTCTTTTGGGCCCTTATTGGGTATTTTTGGTAACGTGTTCCCATTTATTTTGATTATAGGATTATTTGAACTGTTTTGAACTGCATTTTAGTTAGTTAGTTAGATTAGGTCTGTTTGTTATTATTATTAAAAAATATATATATTCGAACTGCCTACTAGAAGCTGCATATCTATAGGACGATCATCTAGGACTGAATGAGAAGCATCTAGTTTATTTTTTATTGCACTGCATTCATTATTGCACGAAGAAAGCTAGAGTAAGGTACATCTTCTCCTAAGCATTAATTACTTGTCATGCATATGCATTGAACCTAAATCTAAGACCACTTAAGAGCTTGAATCAAATTAATTCAGTGGTCACTTTAAAAGAAATTGGGACTGTCAAGAGGTTGGACTTTAAAATCTATGACTGAAAATTGTGTGCAAAAGGATCCTGTTTGCGAAATTTCAAAAAACGATCGTAAGCTTGCACACTTGAGACACTGTGTACCTCACATAAGGTCACTAGATAAATTTCTACCTCTCCTTTTTTGCACCACAAGGGAAGTTAGTCGGAAATCAACAAGCCTATCCACCAAGTTACTTCGGTTCCTCGTGTGTGGGCTCGATTCAAGACTTCCATCCCTTGCGAGTAGGTTATAGGCACCAGCGATGGTTGGCCTAGGAAGCGTAATTTTTGCAAAACTTGTTTGGCTATGAACTAAACATATAACTCTAAGACCTGCAATCTACTAAAAACAGATCCCGTTGAATTTGCGTTTGCTGTGACAATAGGACTCTTTAGGAAGTTTTCTGCTGAATCCTAAGAAAGTTAAAATTGTTTTACTTAAAGAAATGGATTACTCTTACTCCTATCATTGAGATTATCAGAGTCAATACTTCCCATCTTTTAATCAAGATCCCATGCTCCAGCGTATCCATCCTTTGATGGGTACATTGATAATTCATTGGATCATTCTCATTCTTACCCTGGGAGTACTGGCTTGATAACTCCCACTTTTGAGTAGAGCCTAGGAACGGGATTTTCCAATCCTAAAATCCCTACTTCCATGCAAACACCCAACCCTCCCACCCTTCATGATTTTCCGTATCGAGGTTGGATCAATACCCCTAGGCAACTGGAGCCTGAAATTGACTATCCTCTCCAATTGGATAATAGTAGCCTCTCCTCTTTTATGATAGAAATGCAAAAACAGCAAAAGGAAATAATGGAATCAATGGGAGAGATGTTGAGGAATAGTCAACAATTAAATGAAGAAATAAGACAACTTAGCTACATGCTTCCCAATAATCCTGATCCCTACCCAATAAACCATGATCATAAAAATAATTCTGAGGAACCTAATGACAATAGGGATCCAATTTTAGGTAGCCATCACTTAGACTCTCCCAATGAGACACGGCCACTAGAGGATAACGATCATAGTGATTATCCACTTGAATTATATTGCAGTCAAAAGTAAGGGAAGATGCTACCTCTTGAGGACTTGACCCCAACGACAGTATTCTCCTTAACCCTACCAACCCGAGTCAAGGTTGTATTATTCCTATCACTTCCCCTATTAATTATTTGATGGAATCCCATTCTACCCTTAGTGAGCCTACTCCTAACCCTCTACTTAGGGAATCAACACCTATCATTCAATATCCTAAGGATTCAAATGCACCTAATGAAGGTGACCCTAAGGGAATAGAGGATGATCAATTCTGGTCTCAGGGATATGAAGAGTCTAATTTAGAGGAAGAGGATGCCCCAACAGACGAACCTGGACTGAAAATCTGGAGTGAATCACAGGAGAATTATTTATCATTTGAGGATTTAGCTCCAGAGGATAGAAATAATATGATTAAATCCATATTCCTACTTTCTTTTGGGAGTCATCCTCCATCAAAATAGGAGTTGATATTAGAGGAGGACAAGCAAAATAATGAGAAGTCTATGGGAGACTCTCGGGGACAAAACACGTCATTTAAGGATTTATACCTCGAGAACAATAACGAATTCAATGATATAGCCTTCCTCCAAAATATTAAGACTGATCCTCCGTTAGAAATAATTGAAGATACTAATCCAACTCCTAATGAATCACATATACACCCCGACAAATATTTGAATGAACCAAACGAATTTGGGGATGAGCGGAATGATAATGATTCTGACATTTTCACCCTGCTATTAAAGAGTTCTAATTTGGAGTCTACCCTTGATTCAAATATGACTCCGATCATTAATACTAGGCAGGGTAACGGGAAGTTGTCTACAACTAGGGAGTGTACCCAATCTGAATCATTGTTGGAATTGGACCTAACACCAACTAAGCCTGCATTGGACTTAACCAGTACCTTCCAACACTACAAACAACCCTTATACACCCTAACCGATCCGTGGCTCAGATCTCTGCTCATGTACATTCTTTCTGGAGAATATATCCGGCCAATACATCCTAGAGTAGAATGGCGAGTGTGGATTGATGCTTGTACTTTCACTCTCGCCATTCAAGGGTTTGAACTAATTACGTGTATATCTTTTAAAACCCATCCTGCTCTGGAGGATCCTGGTTATCCTCCACTTAGTCCATTTTGGGAGGTCCATTTTCATATTCCGTTTATTATTCTTAGACCTCCCAAGGTAGCCAACGAGATTTTCTATTTTCATTTCTTCTGGAGAGCATTTGGAATTACATTGCATCATCAGCTTGCCAACATCCGTGGTTACCTGTTTTCTAGGCCAACGCTATTATGCATATTATTAGGGCCTACCCTTTTCTGTTTGGAACCTGACTTACAGGTTCCTTATAAGTCTGGCTGCTGACAGAAAATGCAGCGCTTCTTGGGAGGCAACCCAGCAAACTGTGTCAGGTGATATTTTTCCTTTCTCCTCCTATTTTAATTTTACAATGGGGACATTGTAGGATTTAGGCATGGGGGAGTACATTTGCATTTTAGGAAGTATTCATGCATTTAGGTTAGCATATATAAAAAAAAAATAATTCTCTTTTCTTGAGCTGAATGGGTTAGTCCCTAGCAAATTACCTTTGCCATTAGAGGTTTTTCTTTCGGAATTATTTCTTAAGTTTAGAATCCAG
Source organism: Thalassia testudinum (assembly GCA_037157565.1). Classification (NCBI taxonomy): domain Eukaryota; kingdom Viridiplantae; phylum Streptophyta; class Magnoliopsida; order Alismatales; family Hydrocharitaceae; genus Thalassia; species Thalassia testudinum. Next base: position 128,084,323 of record JAZHRO010000031.1, read on the forward strand.
TACATTTATTTCACGTGCACGTAGACTTGGTAATGGATCCTTAAAGAAAACCAATGAGCATTTGTAAGTCTACTGAACCATTAGATAGTTCATAGGGAGTCTGGCATACTATCGTCCAATAGATCCACCTCATATTTGGGAGAAGAAAGTAGAGAGATTACTGGTGCGCTAGGTCTAGTGCAAGGACTCTTAAGTTTTGGTCAATTAGATGATGATACTTCAGAGTTAGGCGTAGTTTTCACTCTCTGTTCCTGTGTGCGTATTTTGTGTGAATTCCTGAGAGTCACCAAATAAGGCAGATACACAGAGATTTAGTCTTAATAAAGCTATAACTATGGTGGATGGTTACGACCGTCCTTCATAGAATTCTCAGCTGAAGGAGGGTAATAGTGTCAAAGGTTAGAAATACGCCTGTCCTATCCATTCCTTCCTGGTGCCGAGAATAGGCACTTCCACCAAATAAGCCACACAACTTCCTCTTGACCATCATCATCCCTAATAATGCCTCATAAATAAAAGTCCGTATTGTGTTGTGTTGATTGAAAAAGAAACAAAAACAAGAAGAAAATATATATATATATATATATATAAAGAAGAAAAGAAGAAATAGAAAGAAGAAAAAAAAGAAAAAGTTTTATTACAAAAAATAAAAAGAGGTCTAATGTAACTCTGTTTCTGAGGCAACAAAACACCTATCGCGTTCCACCAAATATGACCCATACCTACCTTCTAGTATTTCTGATCGTCGGAATACTGGTTGAGAACTCTAACTTAGTTGTAGAGTTATTAGGACTTTAATTGAAGTATAGATGGCATGTGAGGCCACCAAATAGTGAGTACAATTTCTAAATCTGGCGAGATTCGTGATCTCAGAAAGAAAGAAAAGAGAGAGTGCCTAGGAACTTCAAGAAAGCACCATTGTGTAGCCTCTCTCAGAGTTGACTTGTCTAATAGTTTAGAGAGCTAGAGTCTGCACTACTAGACAATATGTAGCACCAGATGAGTGTGTGCCACCAAATACAAATCCATTCAAGTCGATATCTCTTACCTAAGCCATTCGTTGGGGTCAAATTGCAGATTATCATCTACTTTATCCTCGAGGGAAGTAGTTGCCTATCTCGACAGAAATTTTTGCCAAGGGTGATGTATGAACTCCCAATGCAAATCGACTTTTTCACTTGGATCCGTTACTTAGGCTATTATCACGTCACATTTCTCTGGATTTCTAAAGTTTTGAAATAAGGAAAGAGGAAATCTTCTGATTACTTCTATTATTTTCATTTTTGCTAGGGACTAGCAAATCTTAGGCATGGGGGTGTTTGATGAGTCCATTTTAATGGACTAATATTACACCTAAGTAACTTTAATTGTACATTTTAGGTTTATTAATAACTACACTAAGTTATAGAATAATTGTATGCAATATCACTTAATTTTATAACATTCTATAATTTAATGATTAAGTTCTTTTTATGTGCAGGTAATAAAATGTAGAAAGAACAAGGGTGGGGGTATAAATTTCCCCAACGGCCGCAACACTTTCCCCCCTCCCCCGCCCCACATGGGGTTAATCTTCCGCCGCCCTTCAACTGACAAGGCCAGAAATAGTTAAGGGATTTGAAAATCCCTTAACACACGCACGCAGGGAGAGAGAGGAATTAAAAAGAGAGGAGGTGCACTGGGGATTGATCTTCATCTTTCCCCCCTTGCAGGGAACTGCTTCACTGTTGAAAGGGCGAACCCTATGACCCACCGCACGCACTGTGCGCCAAGCATCCATCCTCCAACGCCCCCTGCTGCAGGCACTCACACCACATCTGCCTGCAACTGTTCACCCTTGCCCCAGTCCGGCCGCCAAGCGCCCACTGCAGACTTGCCTCAGCTTCAACCGACCACAGCGCCATCACGAAATTCTGTAGACCATCAAGCAGACGCCCGCGCCTTAGCCTGCAGTAACGATGCCGCAGACGCTTGCTCCTGCACCGTAGGTGTGCCCACAAGCGTGTGCCTTCAACTCCTGCACTGCAGACCTTCCAGCGCTCCTTGCAGAGCGCCATCTCGCCTCAGCACGCCCGCGCACCAAGCTCGCAGCGCTTCCTCGCTTCCACCGCTCATCTTTGCAGAAGCACTTCAGCCTGCAGCCACGCGCTCTTCAACATCCCCACAGATGCTGCTCCGCACCTTCCAGGCCCTACAAGTCCGCCTCCCTTCAGTGCCTCCATCGTTCCAGCAAGCACCGCACACCAAGTTCTTCAGAGCCGCCTCAAGCTAGTGCCTAGCGCTCCCCTCTGTAGATCGCCTCGCCTCCAGTGCACTGCACCGCGTGCACCGCTCATCCAGCGCCTGCCCCTGCCCGTTGTACCGCACACCAAGCCTACCTCTCCACCTTGCATCCACACCACAAGCACACCTACGCTACCCTGCAGGCGCGCCCGCACGCTCCAGCCTCTACCTGCATTGGCATGCACCAACATGCGCATGCCCCACGCCGCAGGGGGCGCTGCAGCAGCACCGTCGCCTTCTTGTTCAATAGGCCGGAGCTCCGGCAACCACCGCCGACCATCTCCGTCCCCCTTCGTCGCCGCCGCTGCCACCACCGGAGAGCTCTCGACCTCGCCGTCCTCTTGAGCCACGTAACAACCCCCGCGGTGCTCTCCCTCTCTCGCAATGAGGAGAGAGGAAAGAAGCCCTATTTTCCTCCCAATTAAAATTTACATTCAATGCCATTGCCACCTAATTTGATTTATTATTATTATTATATTATAGCAGAATTGCATTTGAACACTCATAGTTCCTTATAATTGCATGGTATTGATAATAACTAGTTTAAAGATTGATTTTGGGCTTAACTTAAGTACTAATTGTCTCTAGTACACATCATGTGAAAATTGCATAAACTCATCATGAATTTATTGAGGATTACTGTGAGCGAAAACTACACATATACCCCTATCTTCTTAAGTTATTGCAAATCTACTTTCCTTTACATTTTAAGTTAGATTTGAATAGGGATTTCGCATTATCCGAAATAACATTAAATAATTAAATATTGATTGCATAATTGCCTCCCTGTGCACATGACCCGCTCTTCTGTGAGTGGTTATTTTCATTATTTTTTATTAGTCGATTTTTCCACCACTTAAATACTATAACTCGAAGCGAAAAGTCATTTTTCAAGCTTGCGAAGAATGGAATCCCAAATTTTGGGAATGAGTGGATCGAGAATAGTTGGCATAGTTTTCTGCCATCCACTCCTCTATCCTTTTGGTGACCAAGTCAACCATAACTAGTTTATTACAAATCAGTTTCATATCAAACGAATGAGTCATGGACTTTATTAACATTCAATCTAGGTTGTTGGGTTTAGTTAAAAGTATCCATGGAGGCATGATTGATTGAATTTTCACTCATTTCCTGAAACAAATCATGCATGCTATCTACATCATTTTTGAGGAAATTGCCTCCGTAAGAAGCATCCACGTGATTTCTGAGTTGCTCAGTTAACCCATGGTAAGTGATCTGCGCGAGCTGCCATTTCGGCACCTCGTGGTGTGGGCACTTTCGCAATAAGTCCTGGAATTGCTCCCAGGCAAGATGAAACTGCTCCCCTGACTGTTGGGTGATGGTAATAGTCACCCAACTTAGTGCATCGGTACATCCAACAAGGAAGAATTTCTTCAGGAAAGACAATTTCAGATCATTCCATGTCACGATCGGCCTTCCTATGGTCATGTACCAATGAGAAGCTTTATCCCTAAGAGAGTGGGGAAAGAGCCTCATTATCATCTGCTCTTCGTTCTCGTTTCACTCTTTGGTGATCTGGACCAAAGTGGTCAAGTCCTCCAAACGCTGAAACGAATCTTCAGAGCTAAGCCCATGGAAATGTTTGATAATGCTTAACACCTGGGGCTTGATTTCAACATCTCCGGTAGGAATCTAGACGTCGGGATGTTCCACATAATTTGAGGGGTCATAAAAATCCTTCAAGGGCTGAGTACTCTGCATTCTCTAGAACCATTGTTGCATTCTCTGCATTTATTCTAGTTGCCTTTGAAACATCTCCTATGGATTCTGAGGTAGAGGGGGTTGTTGATCGGCCATGGGATCAATTTGGCCAAAATTCAATCTATGCCTCCTAGAATGATCAAATGGTCCTTCCAATCGATGATTCAATGACCTCCTTCCAAGCATAAGCTAGAAATAGGTTAGAAGGATTGGGGATAAGAACCCTGTAGCACAATAAAATAAGCTTGTCCTCAAGTTGGGTAGCCTAAGAATCTACAGACTCTCAGAATCCGTCTAAAGATTACAGACGATTTACACTGCTTTTATCTAGTATATCCAACCAGTTAGAAGGAGGGACTTGGAAAAGGTTCTTCCTTCAACTTGCACCTCCAGTTCCTAGTGTATTCCCCAGCCGTGATCGTTTGATTCTACTCCCCTAGCTAGACATCAAATTGACTAGTACAAGCAGGTTAATCGTAAACAATCTTAATCTAGGCCCCGAAGATTGAATCAGTCCTTAAGGCCAATGTCTACTTGATTTTACTTAGGCCTAGGATTGTGGTTCTTTTGGAATGTGGTGGGCCCTTAAGATGGGTTGTGCCCATAATGATTGATTGAATATGTGAGTGCATGCACAACTAGGGCTTTCAACCAAGATTATTTGGTTGAATGGATTTTAAAGTTCAAATCTTGCCTAAGTAGCTTTTAGGGTTTAGAATTAGGTGAGTTCAATCAAGTTTCAGAGGCAAACTAGATGATCAAATACGGGTGAAGATCTTTTCCTTTTGAAGTCAAAAGTAAAGTTGAGTGCCTAGTATTGACCAAAATTGTAAACCCTAAGGGGAAGCTACTTGATGAGTTGATTTTAAAATGAAGTAGTGCAGCCCAAACAACTCAAACAATTGACCAAAATGCACCACTGAGTTAGGCACACAAGATGATTAACCTAGCTGATTTCTACTCTCTTATGTGTTGATTTGCATGTACCAGTTTCACAAGTCAGAATCCTGGTTGAGTAGATAAAAATCAAGTTAGGTTATGTGCCTTGAATATAGGTGTATGTAGTGTGTATGTTGATTTATCCCACAAGAAGTATCTTTTTATGTTTTTTTTACGATGGTGAGATGAGTGGGGGTGGAAATCAAAGCATCCAAACTAATCCTAGGGTTTATGCGAACACTTAGGTTAATTAGGGTTTGAATTAAGATTGTGGAATGAAATCTATGGAGGGGGAAAGAATGTAGAGCACTTATAGTTGTCTTCAACTACACTTTACTCCTTTCTACTGCTTGAAGATTTCCTAGTGAGGTACCTGCAAAATAATAGAAAAGAAATAAAAGCAAGTTCGAAAACAATAAAGTGCGTGAAATGCGGAAAGAAAATCGAGAATCGTCGCCTCGCCGGCAACGGCACCAACATGTTGAAACATAAAATCTACACAAAAAGGATTGAGTTTTGAAAACTTGTCATTGAAGTATGATTTGCTAAGAAATCTGTCAGCAAATAAATTTTTACCGAAATTCGTAAAGAAATTCCAGGTTGAATAGAGGGAGGCTACGTCGATCTAAAATCCATAATTTTTTTTTCTGGTATTTTGTTTTAGAACCAAGATAATCACAATGAATTTGATATGAGCACTAAGAGAGAGAGACCAATTACTTTGCAACTAAATATTATTTTTACAACTAGAAAGTAGGAAATGATTATAGCGAGAAAGCGGGAAATTCTACTCTAGAAAGCAGTAAAGAAGGGAGATAGATGTTATCCTCCACGACGGTTGCTTGGAGGGCGAGACGGATGGGGCGATGCCTGGAAGACGGAAGATGAAGAACGGAGTAGGAAGAACTGGGGGCGAGGCAGGGCATCAACGTCATCGCAGGATCCACTTCAGGAATTAGGGGAGAAAACTTTGATTTTGGCTCTAGAAGAGCATCCCAGGTATGGGACAACCTTCTTTAGAGCTTTGGAGAGGGAGAGAGGTGAAGGAAGGGATGACTAAAATGTGGGGGGCGTAGGCCTTTTTATAGATGTAGAGGTTGGGGACAAAAAGGCCATTTTATGTTAAAAACATTAATGCAAGGGCCTTTAGTGATGAATAAAATCATCACAAAAGACCAGATCGTGGGCATAGCTGTTGTGCACTCCTGCATCTTCCTCTCTGCTACTCTCAACGCACCAACACAATCTTGAAATCGCAGCCATTCTTTCTTGACATCGAATGACCTAGAATCAACGAGCACTGCTTCTTCAGTGTAACCACACACGCGTGAGTGATTGCGCGTGTGATTGCACGTCATCATGCATGTGCGCTATCCACGCACCCAGTGCTACCACGTCGTCGCTTGATCGGCTGTTCACATTCCATCTGACGGTCGAATTTGGCCCGTGCACGTCGCCCGCTCGATTTAAGGAGGGTAGGGCTCGAACCTACGCCCTCTTCATCGTGGATGGCATCGAGACCAATGCGCCAAGCCACCCTTTAAGGCGCACTTTGGATCCAAGTGCACTCGCACTCAGCTGTTGGATCAAGATCCAACGACTGAGATCAACCGAGCAGGTGAGGAGAGAGAGAGGGCATGAGGGTCCTCACCAATTTGGCTGGGCCAGTTTGGGCGATCAACATGGACCCACGTGGTGCCCTCTTTGCCATCCATCTTCTGCGACTTGTAGATGGTGCCACGAATGTCAGATTGGGTCAATTTTCACGTTGTTAGGCTGCAATCATCGATCTGAACCCATCCGTGTGGTCGAATTGGTCATCTGAAGTGCGAATTGACACCATCTTGGGCCTTGATCTCTGACCTTCCTCATATTATATCTGATGCTACCAAAGTTCGATCAGGGCAATCTTGGAGTTGTTGAACTCCAATCATCCCCTTGATCAGATCCGCACGGTTGGATTTTTGATCTGAGGCCCCGATTAAAAGTTGCCCTGTCCCTGGCCACCAAAAAGAAGAAATTACTATACAATTTATATAATTTGACCTAAATGCATGATGATGGATGTTATGCAATATTTATAATGCATGATGCTAATATAATGCTAAGAGCATGCATTAATAGACATTTTTGGCTATTCAGATGTATGCACATCACCCCTATCCTGTTGGTTTCACCTTTCATCTGTGTAGATATGATGAGTGCAATATGAAGGGCGAATCCCATGGAGATCAGCAATGTTCCACCTGATTGTAGCCCTATGTTCTTGAAGTACAGAGATTAATTGATGTTCTTACTCCAGGTTCAAGTTTGCTTTGGTGATCACTAGGTATGTCTCACTTTCACCCAGAAACACATATTTGAGTGAAACAGGTAAGGGCTTTAACTCAATTATCGGTGGGTGGGGAGCAGGTTCGTACGTGGGAGGAGAGGAATCAATTGCAAAAATCTAATGATCTTGATTGACGGGAAATCCGCTTGCAGAGGTCATAAAATCCTTTCTTAAAGGGAGCAGATTAGTGCTTGGCGAGACAGGATACTTACGATCAGGGGTGTTGTGATCAGATGAACACCCCACACAATCAGATCTGCGGGATGAAATGTGCACATCATTAGCCTTAGTCTTGTGTGGATCAGATCCAAGAACCCTGATAGTGAAGATGAATGTGCCATTGGGTCATTGGAGAGGAGCCCAATGTTCCCACAGAAAGATAAACATTCATCTTCACCATCCTCCTTGATTAGATCATAGTCGAAGTTCCTTCATGCCCTGAAGATGTCTAGTTTAAGATTTTTGCTTCCTAGGGCTATCTCCATACACCGAAATTCACAGTTGTTGTTTGCGCGGGCTGTCACCAAGAATGGGTGACCCAAAATGATTGGTGCATCATGGAGATTAGGAGGAACCTCCATATCAAGAACAAAAAAGTCCATTGGTAAGCAAAATGCTTGGAATTTTATGATCACATTTTCAACCACCCCCTCGGTGTTTTCAGAGATTGGTTAGTCAACTGTATGGCAACCGAGGTGGGTTTCAACTCCCCAAATAGGAATCGATTAAAAAATGCGGTGGGAATTAGGTTGATGGACAACCGCAAATCAAGAAGGGCCTGATCAAATGGAGAATCCTATAATAAGCAGGAAATAAGTGGTGTGCCTAGGTCTTTCTTTTGGCCGGTATGTCAGCTAAAATAATAGCATTAGCTTCTTTTGACAATACCGCTTCTCGTCCGGTTTTCTGCTGTTGCTTTGGAGTATAGTAATCCTTGAAGAACCTAGCGATAGCAGGGATGTGATCTATTGCCTCGAGTAGAGGGACTTGAATGTGAACTTCTTTGAACATGGATTTTAGGTCCTTGAAATTTTGCATATCACTTTTCTAGGCTGAATCTCACTATTGTCGCAGCGAAATTGAGGTTTTAAACATTGCATTGTAGTATAGTCGAAATAGCTTTGAAAACAAATAATATTTATTACTCGAATTTGAAAGTCCGAGGTCAAACACAAGGAGCAATATGAATTCAAAACTAAAGATCACAAACTGAATCAAGAATATAAGACATTGCAATAAGAATGATGTCAGGTATCAATGTGCAAAAAGAATGGAGTAAAATGGTGATTTAAATCACCAATTACTCCTCACAAATAACAATTAAATCAAAGCATCAAATATATGGAATCTAATGTACTAGACGGCTTCAACAGCCTATGCTACAGTGCTGTTTAGAGACTCAAGGGTCTCTCTCTTCTTTTTTCTTTCTATCTGTGCTTCTCCCTTCTTTCTCTATTTCCCCTACCTTCTCTTCTTCTTCTTGTTCTTGTTCTTCTTCTCTTTCTCTTCCTATGCTTAAGCCTTCTCTTCTTTTTTTTTCTTTTCCTGTGCTTAAGCCTTCTCCTTTTCTTTTTTTTCTTTGTTCATCTTCACGTAGAGGGGGAAGATCCTTCAAATGGTTAAGTGTCAGCTGTTTCTCCTTATAGCAAAACCAACCCCACCCCCACGTGCTATCTCTCTTTCTCTCTCTCTGTCACACTCTCCCAGAGCCTTCAACAGTACCGGGTAATCGAGTTTCGAAACTAAAGCACACCCAAGTCCAGGGTTGCGGGTGTCCTTGTAGCCGAGGAGTGGAATGGGTTTGGCGAGTGGGATCTGCGCCAGGCCCGCGGGGGACAAGTCACGGGTGAGGCGTAGGTGAGCGGAGACCTCACCACTAGTGTCTGACGCAAATAGCCTTAGACACAAATTCAACTTTTGCGCCCCAGTGCTCTCAGTGGTTTCCGAGGTGGGATGAAAGTCCCACCATTCCTTGTTACACTGGCCACAGCAGATGATGCGTCCAATTCCTGTCAAAGGCCCGGTCAAGGGCCAAATTGATCCCTTGGTTGCATTCCTGGACGAGGTCTGCTGCACTTCGAAGTGTTGCTTGGAGCTGCAACAGTTGAGTAGAGCTTCAAGCTTTGCTCAAGCTCACCATTAATGGATTGGAGGACTTGGCACGTGAAATCAAGAAAAGGGGCCTCACAGCCGTGTCAGATGGCTCGGAAGGTTCACCGTGTAGTGGCGAGTGTGGTGGTGGGTGCAGCGTGCGGTGCGAGTGAGGGTGGAGGTCAGACGGTGACAGAGAAGGGTACGGGAAGGTGGGTTGTTCAGTGGCACTGAGGAGAGGCCAATGACCTCAATTACAAGATGGCTTTTTCTCTCTAGGACTTGACGGAGGTGTAAGGATGAACGGTGGCCAAGTTGGTAAAGTGTAGTGGCCGTGCAAACTCGTCGGAGGTACACAGGCGGGATGGAAGACAGATGGCATTAGGGTGAGTTAGTGGCCGAAATGGAGATGTGAATGTGTAAGAATGATAAGTGGAAGATGAGGCATCAATAGGGCTAGATAGCGGAGAAAGCAGGGTAGAGGCGGTGCCGATTATGGTGTGGTCAGTGCCAGGGACGAATGTGCTCAGGTGAGGGAAGGATGGCGATGATGGAGATAGAAGCGCCCACTGGTATGGCGCAACACGGAAGAAGGCAAGGAAGGAGGATCTATCGTTGGTGTTGCTATCAGATGACGAGGAGTGGCAAGGAGGGTCACCAGAGCTTAAGGAGCCTTCCAGCCAGGTCAGGGGAGAGGAATTTAGGGGAGATCCCAGTCGAAATTGAGCATAGGGAGTTGGGCCTGATTTGGCTTGCTTTTATAGAGCTTAGGAGGGGATTTTAAGCTTGGAAACCAAGCTTCCAAGATAGGAATTGTCACCGGAGTAGGAAACCCAAATCTCTCATGCGTTCGCATGAGAGATTGGGAAGGTTATGGGGCATGGGATTTGGCTCAAATGAAGGGAATTCCTTGACGAACTTCCCTTTCAAATTTGAAAGGGATTTGCTAAGGAATCAAGGTGTCCTTGTCATTTTTAGGTTGCCGGTGCTTGTTGGAGTAGGATTAATGGCGGTAGGGACCTACTTGTGAAGACAATGATAAAGTTAGGGGTCTATTTCTAGATATTTGAAAGTTAAGGGAATAAATGTAATCAGAGAGGACTAAGTTGCAAACTAGGTCAAGACAATTTTATCTTAGGTCCAAATTTTGGAACAAACCTAATTCGAACCTAACGAATCCAATTGTGAAGTTGGATTTTGGTTTTGATTGCGTTTGACTAGGTAATTTTTGCAGAAGCCCAAATTAGGGTAAATGTCTGTTTGAGACTCTATGTTGGGCCAAAATGGGTTCTGATGGTCAGTTTGAAGGTATCAAACCCTAGAGAATTTTTGTCTATGAATTTTAGAGGGTTTAGGTGAATTTTATCCTAACCAGAACCTTAATTAATTAAGCAGGTCTATTTTTAGGATTTCAAAAGTCTTTTAATTCTCAAAACATATGCAAACCCTTTTCTGTTTGTTCTAACCCACTTGTTGTCCTTTTAAGACCATTTGACCCTCAATTAACCCTTGAGAAAACCCATGGTTGTACTGTATTCAAGTTATGATGGAAAAATTATGATTTTAACCCTGGTTTCATATTTCTCCATCAGAATGTATTTGCAATGAAATATGGCTCTCTAGCAATTATGTAGGAGCATTTACTGACTTAATTGGTTCAAAATGAGCTAGTTATGGCTCACGATGGCATTCCCACCATACCCCCATGCCTAGCTTTTGCTAGTCCCTTAGCAAAATCTCATGAAATTAACTTTAATTCTAGACCATATGCTTTTCTATGCTCAAAACTCTGATGTGTGCTTCTTTTGTAGATTAGGTCAAAATGCCAATAGTAGGCCTAGAGGTACTCAAGTACCAACCAAGATCCGGACCTGACCAGCTCTAGCCTCAGTCCATCGCGAAGGTTTCTAAGGCCCACAGGAATTAATCTAAGGTTCACTGAACTCTGCGTTTAAAGCACCCGTGCTTGTAGCATGTTTTAGCCCAGGTTCAGTTTGCAGTGCATTTTTGTAAGAGATAAACAGATGAATTTTTCTTTGCTTTTGGAGAGTTTTGTCTCTTCTTTTTATTTCTAGCCTCGAATTAGCTTTAAAACATGATCTGTATCGGATTCCTTGTTCCTACCATCAATCCTCGCAGGGTCCTTGGCAATCAATGCTTTGAGATAGCACTGCCCATGGCAACCCCCAGAACCCTGGCTTTCGAGATTTCGAGATAATCCCACCCATGGTATTCTGTAGCTAAATCTAGACCTTAGCAATCGACATTTCGGGATAATGCCGCCCATGGCATCTGGATCAGCATAAGGTGCTTACTTGCCCTTGGTAGGACACTTAGATATCCTAGGAGACAAGCACCGAGGAGACAATATGTTATTGCGCATCTTCAAGGGGAATTTCCCACCTCTCCACACCGAGAACTCGTCCAAATCAACTTGTGTTGATCAGCCGCTCATAATCTAGGTAGCTTTCTCAGAACAGATTGAACGCATTTACGTGATTTTCATACTTAAGCACACTGAACGAGACTGTGTGTGGATTTGGGTGCTTAGGCTATTGAGTCATGCAAACCAGAGGTCAGTTAATAAGGCTGAATAATCCCTCAGCTTAGACCTAATACTTAAGCTTCGCATTTTCCCCAACCCCTTGAGGACTATCCAGATCTTAGTAGATACTTGAATTTTTATGCCTAGGATCATAGCCCAAGAGGCCTTAGATCAGCGTTCCTACTAATCTCTTTTTGTTTTTCAGCACATTTTCTCCTTTCATTTTCTTTCTTTTGATTTGGTCTATAACTATGTCAATTCCTTAATCTTTACTAATGACTGTCATTTTCTTTTTCTTTTCAAATTATGCTCCTTTTTGACATTTTTATCTCCTCCCCTTTTCTCATCAAAAAGGATATGCAATTAATTCAGAATTTCCTCCCTTCTATTTTTGTTCATTTTCAATTTTTTTATTTTTTTGGTTTTTTGGAATATGTGACTTTTTTGATGAAACCAATTCTTGTGAAGTGATTTTCATGGCATTTTGCACTTTAATACCCCCCATGCGTAAGGTTTGCAATGCCCACATTGTAAATTAGGTGGGTTCGAGTTCAGCTTCGATCATTCATTAGAACAAGTGTTGGGTGGGTGGATGGGTCGGGGTGACTGTTGCGGACGATTTCAAGCTCAGGTACGGGTACCGGAGGTGGAGTCGACTGTTCTAATGGATGAACCCAAAAGTGCAATATGAGTTCAACATAACATGTGTCAAGAAGGGTTTTGATTTTTTCAAAAAGATGACAGGTTACCTCTTGTTAAGCACTAAGTTTAATGCCATCAGCTGGGTGGAATAAGCACAGGGTGAATGGAGATCAAAAGATACCTCAACCATGTTTGTATCGGTGAGTTCAATGAATGGCTTAAGTCACTAACCGTTCATGACAAAGGGTTCTGAATCAAGGCTGGGTTGGCTGATTTCTATGGCTCCATTTCCAAAGATTTGTTTGATAAGATATGGTCCAATTCATTTTGATCTGAGTTTTCTTCGGAACATTTGAGTTTGGCATCAAAGAGTAGGACTTTTTAACCAGGGTGAAAGATCTTTCTAGATATGTGCTTATTGTGAAAGGCCTTAACTAGCTCTTTGTAAACACGTGAGTTCTCAAATGCATCAATGCGTAATTCATCAATCTCACTCATTTGACGCTTTCTGTGGGTTTCTACCTTAGAAAGATCAAGATTACACTTCCGTATAGCCCAATAGTCTTTGTGCTCCAACTCGATGGGGAAGTGACTGATGCAAAGTTTGGCGTGATTTGTAAAAGCAATTTTTAAGTTGTTGTAAGAAGCCAAATTGCAAACGCTTTTAAATTTATATTCCTAGATAGGGGAGTATCTAGGGTCTTCCAATGAAGCGGGTTGCTTGCAAATCAACTCTCTTTCTTAAAAAATAAATCTCAACTTTCTTTTTGGTAGTTTAAATATGTAATTTTTTTTTTGAAATGATGAGGGCAAAATGTGAATTGTGACGGGAAGTACTAACACATATAATTACTTAGCTAAAACTTAAGAGATAGATATATCCCCTCCCTAAGCTCACTTTAGGCAAGTGGAGGCCTAGAGTAATTAGGAAGAAGAGGTGAAACAAGTGCTAGAACAAAAACAACAATTGCAATAGAAATTAAAAAGAAGGCAATTTGATTAAGCAGAATTTGTGTTCTTTTCAAAGACAAGTAGAGGAATGCTTCCAGTAGAAATGAAAAATATAAAAGCAATAGAAGAAACAGAAATCCTATCAAAGAATATGGTGAAGAAGGGAGTCTTCTTGCTCCAAGCCTAGCTGCTCCTTGGCATGAAAAGTGGGTCTCCTTCTTCTCCTTCCTTGAAAGCTCCTCCAAGGTGGATGCTACCACCTTCAATGCTCTCCTCCAACGTGGACGTGCACCACCCTCAAGTTCTCCTCCAAGGTGGTGTGGACCACCTTCAAGACCTCCTACAAAGGTCTTCCTTGCCTGGCACCTCCTTCGACTGGCGTGGGCTCAAGAGAGAAGGGAAGAGGGGAAGGCACCAAAGGGACAGAATATCCCCTTAATCTTCTTCTTCTTCTCTCTTGGGTGCGGGCTCTAGGTAGAATATGAGAGGAAATTTGCTAGCCAAGGATGGTTTGAATGGTGGTGGGTGGTGGTCTTTTTATAGGGTAGGATGAGGGGTTAAGGTGACTCTTGAAATGGAGCGCTAAGATGGGAGGATGGAGGTGGTTAGGTGATACTAGGCTTAAGGATGGTTGGCGCCACCTAAAGGGTGTAAGAGGGGTAGTTATGGGTGGCCAAGGGACACCAAAAAGTGGTGCCAACCATGGAGAGGTGCCATGGGTTGGTGCCAACTTCTAGGCTTCTAGAAGGGGGGATTATGTCGATGGTGGAGATGGGTTTAAGGGAAGATATGAGGTGAAGATGAAGGGGGTTTTTTGAGGGAAAAAGTGGTGCCAACAAGGAGGAAGTTAGGGTGGTTTTGGCACCACTTTATGGTGTCTTTTAGAGGTAGTGGGTAGGCTAGGTTGGCACTGTTAACGCGTCTTGATCGTGTTTTAACAGTTAGTTACGTCGTAGTATAGGTGATCAAGCGTTGTCAATAAATAAAAATTTATTGCTCGAAAACCTAAGTATCCGAGGTCGAACACAGGGAGCAATTGGAATTTATTACTAATCTCAAGAATGTAATTGAACACTTAATTACTCAAAACTTAATTCAAAATATATAAATGCATGAGTTTAAAAGTTAATTGTGGTAAAAAAAAAATAGAGGAATTGGACGTCTGATCATGCTATCAGACATCTTAAAAAGATGTTTCCTCCTATCTTGTTCTTGTTCCTCTTCTTCTGACTTCTGATTTTCTTCCTTTCTTCTTTGTGCTTCTTCTTCCTTGTTTCTTCTCTGCAGTTCTCTTGCCTTGCTTCTTTCTTCTTATTTTCCTCTATCTTCTGCCTTGCCTCTCTTCTGTAGTTTCTTTCTCCTTTTCTCTGTGGGTCTTCTTCTTCCTTCCTTGGCTATGCTCTCTTTTCTTCTTCTGCTTGTCTTTCCCTTTCTTTATTTCTTCTTCCTTCTTCAGTTCCTCTTCTCTTTGGCTTCACTCCATCCCTCTACCTTGCCTTTCCTTCTCTTTTTCCTCTACGAAGCTTCCTTTCTTCTTCTTCTTCCCCTTCGCTTGCAGCGGCTAAGTCCCTGCTTCCTTCTTCAGTTCCTTCCCTGCACAAACCAAAGAGAGGAAAACCTACCCCTCTACCCACACCCATGTCTCTCACTCTGTGTATCACTCTTCAGCACGCTCTCCCAAAGTTGGGTAATCGGGTCGGGTCGCATGCCCGGGTCTAGGAGCAACGGTGTGGGTGTGGTGCGTGAGGAGTGCTCAGCAAGGTATCAGGTCCAATGACCAGATCCACGTTATGAGCTCACGGATGAGGTGCTGTGTTTAGGTGAGGAGGGACCTCACCCCAGTGTATTAGAGGCAACCAGATGATGTCACGAATTCAATTTAAAGTACTGAAGCACTTTATGACTTACCGAGGTGGGACTAATGCTCCACCGCTCTTTCTCGCGCGCCCGCAGTAGATCGTTCCTCCAATTGGAGGAAATGTAGGTCTCGTGGTGCCACTTGCTAGAACAACTGGATGCACAAGACCACCCTGAGTTTGTTGGACCTGGAATCATGGAGCATTGCAGCCTGGGACGAGCTTGCAACCTCCTCTAGCAGTCGCTAATGGCAGCTGGAGCTCGAACCCTACCTGGCACAAAAAGGGCCTTGCGGCTCTATCAGACCACAAAAGCACATTCGCCGTGTCACGGCGAATGTTAGGCGGTAGGTGGCAGGCCGCGGGGCGGCCTAGGCATGCATGCCTAGGTAGCCCTGTGGCTGGATGGATGGGTTTGGTCGAGAGGCAGTTGTGGTGGTGTAGAGGGTCTGTGGACTAGAGGATGTTCAGTGGAGTGTGGTGGAGGTTATGCGGTGGTTGGCAAGATGTGTGGGGCTGCGGAGTAACGGAGGCATCTCGCCAGAGGGTGGTCGGAGATGAGGAAGATGCTAGTGGACAACGGCGGGCGAGGAGCGTTTGGTGAAATAGGATGAGGGAAGTGAAAGAGGGATAGAGATGAATAGTTCTAACCTAACTAAGTGGATGAAGGGGGCAAGAGGGCGACTGGAAGTACCTGCTATCTCCAGAGAAGAAGCCGTCCAGTGGAGGAAGACAGTGGCAAGGATGGATCTAGGGGAGCACGCGCGGGTGCTGCGCGATGTGGAGGAGGATGAGGAGGACAGCTCTACCACTGGTATTGTGGCAGAGCGATGACGAAGAGGCGAGGGGCTCGCTGGAGCTCGTTGGACCCCTTAGCCGGAGGAGAAGAAGAAGAAGAAATCGAGGTGGAATTCCGGCCAAGTCGAGCTGAGGAGGTGCGGCCGGAGTTGGGGGTTAATTTATATGCACAGGCAGGGACTCCTGTGCTTGGAAGCCAAGCTTCCAAGCATGGGAATACTCGCTGGAGATGGAATCAATTAAGAGACTCAAATCTCTCGTGCGTTCGCACTAGAGATTGGGTGCAAATCAGGGATCAGGTTGAGTTCAGATGGAAGGGAATTCCTCAAAGAATCTCCCTTCCAAACCTGGGAGATCTCTGAGGAATCAGAGAGTATTCCCTCTCTATTCCTTGTCGGAGTAGGATTTCTCCCCATTAATGGTGGAGGGACCTGCTTGTAAGAGTGGCGAGGAAGTTAGGGGGATTTATGTAATGGCTTTCAAAAGATAGGGACCAAAATGTAATTGGGTGTATTAATTTGCAAAGTAGGTCAAGATGACCTCTCCTTAGGTCCAAATTTTGGTACAAACCTAATTTGGACCTAAGAAATCTAATGGCAAAGTTGGATTTTAGGTTTGACCATGTTTGGTAGGACATTTTGCATAAAAACCCAAATTAGGTCAATTGATGAGCTAGGACCCTACTCTAAGTCAAAATAGGTTCCAAAGGCCAAATTGAATGTTATAATCCCTAGGGGATATTTTTCCATGAATTTTAGAGGGCTTACTTGATTTTTATCTTGATCGAAACCTTGTTGCATTAAGAGGGTAAGTTTTAGGGTTACAAGATGTCATTTAATTCCTGGAATGAACATGAACCCATTTCTGATTGAATCAACCCACTTTTTTTCTTATTCAGACCATTTAACCTATGTTTTGTCTTTGAGAAATCCCATTTATGTACTGCAATGGTAAAATTACATTTTTACCCTTTATTTCATGTTTTCTTCTCAGAACACTTACTCCTTCATTTAATCCTTCTTCTAAGTTATGCAGGAGCTTTTTTGAATAAAAATGAGCTAGTAAGGGCTCATGATGAGGCTCTCATTAGGCACCAAGGTGATGTGGACGTAGGGGTAGCTTATGTGGAGCTAGTTGGTGGAGTTGTCAGGTAGGGTTTTTAGGTGGTAAAAGCCAAGGGAGCTGGAGCATAGCTAAGCTAAGCTAAGCTAAGCTAGCTTAGCTAATGGTGAAGTAGAGGAGGAGGTGTTGGAGCTAGGGTTTGGACGGAGGAGATGGATCTGAAGAGTCTGGAGCTGAAATGGAGCTGGCAGGTACTGAAGACGTCAACATGTGGTTACTCTAGCTGGCTTAGCTTGCTAGTTCTTTGCTAGCTACTAAGCCAAGCTAAAGTGAGCTGGCTTCTGTTGAATGGAGCTAAGGTGAGCTAGGTATGGTGCTCCTAGGGAGGATTGAGTTGGTTGAGACAGCTATGGTAGCTTAGCTCAACCAAGTTGAGCTAAGCTGAGTCCCCAGGAGCTGGACTTGAGCTTCCAGAGCTGGGATGAGTTCTTCTTCAACTGGTTGGAGTTGAGTGGAGCTGGATGTAGCTGGATCTAAGCTTGGGTGAACTCCATTCAACTCAGCTGTGCTAGCTAGAGCTCCCTATGGACTAGTGGGAGCAAATATGAGCTAAACTCAACTAGGTTGAGCTGGATCTGAGCTGACCTGAGCTAGGGTGAGCTAGGATGAGCTCTCAGGTGCTGCCATTCAGCTGAGATTAGCTGAATGGAGCTAGGATGAGCAAACCCTAGTCCAAGTGAGCTAGGTTCTAGCTGTAGTGAATTGGATCAAGCTGAGTTCCAGTTAGTCTAAGCTCCTCCTTCGCCATTTACCTTCTTGAGTGCTAGGGTTTTAGGGATCTGTTTATTTGCTCATCCCTAACACTCACGAAAACACTTCAAAAAGATAATAAAAAATGCAATGCATGCCTAACCTAATTAATGCCTAAATGCAGCCCAAAAACCCATTTGCGGAGTAAAACTCTAAGAGCTAGGTTTGTTTCAATGCATAAGAATGATGATAAACTGTCATTTATCACACCCCTATGCTTATCTTTTGCTAGTCTCTTAGCAAAAATTTAATTTTTTAGAAAATGGTATTTTTGGGAAATCTAATTTTTTCGACTTTTGAGGAGAAAAACATTAAGGGACATTGGTTGATCTAAATGTACGAGGCACGAGATTTGTTAAGGATAAACATCAAGATTTATTTTTGGATCCAACCATTAGACAAAACATGATCAATATATCCTCCAGAAAATTCACAAATTAACCCCTTGTTAATTCAGATGACTTGAAATTTTTGTTTTTAGGATTTTTCTGCCTAATGAATCTGATTCGCAACTTGCAAAATCCTTTAAAACATTGTGTCTGTACTTGTGAAAAGCCAACATTTATAAGGGTGTGTTAATTAATTAATTTTTTTTTTCTTCCCCATGCTTAATTTTAGCTTAGTCTTACAACAGATGTGTTGGGATCATCATTCCCATTACCAATCCTCAAGGTAGCTCTGGCACCAGTACTTCGGGATAGCACTGTCCATGACACCACCCAGGAGCTCACAACCCCTAAACACGATGCAGTGTAAAGGGGCGCTCCATGCAGACTCAAGCTCTTGCTTTGACACTATAGGTAGAGCACTGTCCAAGACACTTGAGCTACTAAAATGCGCTTTAATGCTCTGTCTAAAGATACGAAATATAGATATGGAGCAGCACTGAGGCAGTAACATGTTGGCATCACGTCCTCAAAGGTGGCATTTTCCTCCTCGGTGGTGGGAACTCAAACCAATGATCTGCTTCAGACTTTTACTAAGTCCAAACAAGGAAGTTTTTCTAATTTTTAGTTGTTTTTAAGTGTTGGCTTGTGTGTTAAAATTGACACAAGAAGTTCCTCAAGAAATGCAAGTTTTTGAATCAGAAACTAAGTCAAATACTTTCCACATTACAAAATAGAATCAAGTCACCTGAACTATCATGAGTTCAAGTGGAATTTTTGAGGAGATCTGATCTGGTCTAAAAATAGACCCTAAAATTCTAATGACCAGATCAGCATCCTCATCCTTAGTTTGTTAAATATTAAATCCCATTGTACCAAAAGTGAGTTTCTCAACCTTAATCCCAATTTCAAAATTTTTCCTCAAAAAGTTTTCAACATTTTTGTATTTCTAGGTATGCAAGCAGGAAAATGAAATAATTAAAGAAAAGTGAGTGTTTTTAGGTTTTGAAAATCCTAAATCGTTCGTCAAATTTTAAAAACACCCCCCCATGCTTAAGATATGCAATATCCTCATGCATTAGGAGGGAAAAGGGATCATCTTAATGGAGAGCGGTTGGGTTTAGGATGGCCAAAACCTGGAAAAAGAAAGATAAAAGGAAAGCAAGAAAAAAAATGATGGGTTACCTCCCATCCAATGCTATCTTTTATGCCATTCAGCTGGGCGTGAAGGTATGCACGGAAGACGGAAAATCATGTAAAATGTTGGACACTTGAATGCCCACAAAAAATGTGTCTTCTTCTAGATCCGTAGAAAATTGATTAGAAGTAATATTGGGATTAAAGTTGGATGGAAAATGATAAGTGTAGCCTGAGTCTGGCCATGGTTTCAAATCAGGTTGGATGCCAAACTCGGGCGGGGTTGGTGGTAGGTCCATAAGAAAGGAGTCGGGGAAGGGATGGTGATGATTGGGGGAAGTTAGTGTAGAAAAGTGGGGTGTGGGAATAGTAGGTGGGTTAGGGTGATCAGGGGGTGCATCAGGAATGGATTTGGGGTCAAGACAAGTCTCTAGATCATAGATTTCACTGACCACTGATTTTGAATCAGAGTCCTCAAACAAATTATGGTCGGTAAGGGTATCTATCAATATTGTCTCCTCCACCATATTGGAAATTTCCATATCTGAGTCCTCAAAAAAGTTATCATCATGGAATCTCCTGGAGGATTTGAAAATATCAAAAGTGATAGTTTGGCCGACGCAAGTGATATCCATTTTGCCTGTGTGGGAATTGATATTTGCCTTTGCAGTGGCCAAAAAAGGGCGTCGAAGGATTATTGGGGAGTCCAGTAAGGATTCAGGTACCTCAATGTCAAGGACCAGAAAGTCTGCAGGGAAGACACAATTCTGGACCTTGACCAAAACATCCTCGACAATCCCACAAGGTTTGATTGTAGATCGATCGGCTAATTGCAAGGTAACCTCGACGAATTTTAATTCGCCAATCTCAAATTCTTCAAATAAAATTGTGGGAACAATATTAACTGAGGCACCAAGATTAAGGAGGGTGCGATTAAAGGTAGTATCATCAATAATTACTGAAATTAAAGTCACCCCTGGATCTTTCATCTTAGGAGGCAGCTTGCTCTGTATGACAGAGCTTACTGTCTCTGAAAGATGCACCTATCCTAGATTTTTGCCCTGCCTTTTAGGAGTACAGATCTCCTTCAAAAATTTGGCATAGGCAGGTATATATTTGATGGCATCTAGGAGAGGAATATTGATTTGAACTTACCTAAATAGATCCATGAGTTCTTTTATGGTGGGCTCAGATTTCTTTTCTT
The DNA here is from genome assembly GCA_037157565.1 of Thalassia testudinum. Taxonomy (NCBI): domain Eukaryota; kingdom Viridiplantae; phylum Streptophyta; class Magnoliopsida; order Alismatales; family Hydrocharitaceae; genus Thalassia; species Thalassia testudinum. Next base: position 128,105,081 of record JAZHRO010000031.1, read on the forward strand.
TGTTGGTAGTGGGTGGAGAGCTTTTGGGAAAGGGATAGGAATCGTGTCTTGAGATTTTTGTATTTCTTTTTCTTCCTGATGGGGAGGTAGGGAGTCAATTTGCACAGTGATTGGCATTTCACCAGATTTGTGTGAAGGCCCAGGGTCAGTGGTGGTTTTCCCACTCCTCAATGTAATTGAATGTGCAGTCGAATTATTATTTGGAGGTGGTGGGGGGGCCTACAGTTGCGGAAACCTGGGAGGCTGCTGAGGTGGTGGATTAGTAGGAGGATGATTCAGGTAGTGTGGATTTCTGCCTGGATATTGGTTCCTTCGGTTATTAGGGTTGGGCATGGGTTGGGACAGAAGATGTCCTGCAGATCTTTGCATGGGAATAACCCCAATCTGATTGTTCAGATTTGTGATGGTGCAGGTTACTTTCATTATTTTTGTTTGCATTTCTTGCAGGGTTCGCATCATCTGGGCATTGATGTCTTGTTGGGATGGCCTAGGATGAAAGGTTGGATTCGACCCATACCCATTAAAATGATCTGGTTGGGAAGGAACCTAATTATTCTAGGAGCAGTTTAGGTAATTTTTCCAATTGGAAGAATTTTTAAAGGGCTCCTGGATGGCAGAAATATTTTGAGTGACATTAAGATCTGGATAGTTGTAATTCTCTAGTGAATCATGGGCAACATCAGAATACTGGTAATTATAAGCAGTAGTGTTGAGATTGTGCAAATTTTCTCTTCGTGGAAAGTTAGGTTGGGTTAGATGTGGACTGTGTGGAGATTGGGTTGATGTGGCCAGTCTTTCCTCAATTTTCTTTTGATTAATATGCATCTGGTCGAGTTTTTGAGCGATCATTTGAAGATCATCTTGTGTGACAGAGATAAATTGAGTGCCTACTTCATGAACACTGAACTATGGGTTTTGAGTTCTGCAAAATGTGTTCATGGAAGCTTGATTAAATGGGTTTTCACTCATTTCTTCAAAAAGGTCAGGCACTTTCAGCATCCTTATTTAAGAAGTTGCCACCACACGAGGCATCGACAAAATGTCGGATTTGATCTTCTAATCCATGATAGAAAATTTGCATGAGCTGCCATAAAGGAATCTCGTGGTGCGGGCAACTTCTTAAGAGATCTTGAAATCTTTCCCAAGAATCATGGAAAGTCTCACCATATTTTTGGTGAAAGGTCGTAATATATCTTCACAGCAAATTAGTACGACCTATGGGAAAGAATTTCTTGAGGAAGGTGCTCTTGAGCTGAGGCCAAGTTGTGATGGGTCGGCCAATGGTCCTAAACCAATAAGTGGTCTTATCTTTAAGAGATAATGGGGAAAGCTGCATCAGCCATATGTCCTCTTGCACATTTCAGGAATGGGTTGTTTGTGTAAGAAGAGTCAACTCTTCAAGGTGGTTGAAAGGGTCTTCCATAGGAAGTCCATGGAAGTGTTTAATCAAGTTCAGGACTGCATGCTTGATCTCGAAAATAAGATGGATCATAAAAACATTTTAGAGGAATAACAGGCTACTGACGGGGTGGTGGGTTTGGCCTTTGATTGGCTAGGTTTTGGATGTTCCTAGTCAATGTTTGTTGATTGGAATTTAATTTATCAATCTGCTTAGCCATCAATTTTAAAAGATCAGGCTGGGGGTCTTGATGTTGTGTTTGGGGCAATTCAAGATTAGGGAGCTCCAAGTGTCGGAAGTTAAAGGTGGGTGGGTTTTGGGTGGAAGGGTTAGAATTAGGGTTAGTAGTGGGGTTAAAGGTAAGATTAGAGGAGGAAGTGGAAGGGTTAGTGGACCCATTTTGTTGATTTTCCATTTTCTTAGAAGAAGAAGACAAAAAGGTGGTCTTTTTGCATGGGGGAAAAATCAAATGGTCCTTCCAGGTGCGGATTTTGAGACCATCGCCCATTCATAAAATGGAAGAATGGGAGGGGAGGAGAAGAGAAAGAGATGAGAGAAGGTGTGCAAATAAAACAACCAAAGCTCGACCTAACTTAAGTGTGACTCGCTAAAAATAAACCTAAGACAGTATACGTAGGAAATAAGTAATCACTAGTGAATACCGATTCTATCAACAAATCTAGCCAAGTTGCTTAAAGGGAGGTTTAGGCCCAAACGTTTCCCAGGGAAAACCCCAGGTGCTTGTAAAAACCCATGCCAGATCGTTTGACACGGCCTCTCAGCCTGAACACTAGATATAGATGACAGAATTGGATTAACTAAAGAAAACTTAAGACCCATATAGCAAGCCTAAGTTGACGAAGTCTTAGGGGTCAACTTGCTACGGATTTTAGTTAGGTCTAGGAACTATAGTGCACATGGAATGTGGAGGGCATTAATTGGGTTGTTGCCCTATTATTTCATTTTTTTTTATTGTATGTGGAGGAATTGGAAAGTGGCTCCAATGAAAAGCAAGTTGTCACACAATTATTGTATTTCTGTCTTTTAGGATTCAATTTAATTGAATGTGCTTTAGGGTTTCCCTTTTCAAATGTTCAAAGAAGTTTGAAATTTCATAATCAAAGGAAAAACAAGTTGTATTGGTGATGATGTATTTCCTTTATGTTGTGGGACTAAAAAGCAAGAAAGAAACCCTAATTGGATTTAAACCCTAATACAGAAAATTACTACCAATGAATTCTTTTTAGGCTTTCCGAATAGGTAGTGGTCCAAACAATGCAACCAACACTACTACCTTATGTAAAATCAAACAAGGATTCCAGAAAGATTTTTGTAAGATTTTAGAAATTTATTTGTGTATTATTTTGAATTATTATTTGTACTGGTGTCAAAGTCCAGAAATGATACCCATGGGTATTTTGGACTTTTCAGTATTACCGCTGATCTCAGAAAATTTTGTTGATTTTTTATGACGTGTAAAATTACACATGGATTCTAGAAAGCTAAATTTCACAAAAATTGGATCAGTACAAAAATTCTAAAAATTCACAGACAGTACCAAAATAGGAAGATTGGAGGGTGTGACCCCTCTACGGTCCATTAATTTTCAAAAATTAAATACAAAGTCAATTAATCTGAAATTTGGAACAGATGTTCCAAACTTAATTTGGAATCATTGTATGAAATTTTATGATTTTAGGAGTCCTGTGGTGTTGGGAATTGATTTTTCATGTCCGGACAGAAATTTGGACCCTAAAAATAGAACACCAATACTTGGATTGGAGTGGTGTTAATGAAACATTCAAGCAAATAATGAATTTTAATGGATACCACTCCACTTAATTAAGATGTTTGGGATCTTGAAAACCAAGTTTAATATTTTTTTGGTAGTTCTAATTAACTATGTGACCGGAAAAGGGAACCAACCTAAAAATCCACGGGAAGAAAAGGAACTTTGAGCTTTCGCTTCCCAATTCCCACTTTCCCGCTGTAGTTCCTGCACACGCTAGAGAAAAGAAAGAGAAGGGGATGAGATCCACTTCAAGCAAAAGAAAACAAAATTAAGCAAAGCTGTGCCTCCCCGGCAACGGCGCCGAAAAGTGATGCGAAGTTTTGCGTGATTTGTAAAAGGGATTTTTAAGTCGTTGTAACAAGCCAAATCACAAACGGTTTTAAATTTATATTCTTAGATAGGGGAGTATCTAGGATTGTCCAAGGAGGCAGGTTGCTTGCAAATCAACTCTCTTGCTTAGAAAATAAATCTCAACCTTCTTTTTGGTATTTTAAATATGTAATTTTTTTTTGTTTTGAAATGATGAGGGCAAAATGCGAATTGTGACGGGAAGTACTAACACCTATAATTACTTCGCTAAAAATTAAGAGATAGATATATCCCCACCCTAAGCTCCCTCTAGGCAAGTGGAGGCCTAGAGTAATTAGGAAGAAGAGTTGAAACAAGTGCTAGAACAAAAACAACAATTGCAATAGAAATTAAAAGAAGGCAATTTGATTAAGTAGAATTTATGTTCTTTTCAAAGACAAGTAGAGGAATGCTTCGACTAGAAATGAAAAATATAAAGCCAATAGAAGAAACACAAATCCTCTGGCAAAATATGGTGAAGAAGGGAGTCTTCTTACTCCAAGCCTAGCTGCTCCTTGGCTTGAAAAGAGGGTCTCCTTCTTCTCCTTCCTTTAAAGCTCCTCCAAGGTGGATGTACCACCTTCAATGCTCTCCTCCAAGGTGGACATGCACCACCCTCAAGTTCTCCTTGAAGGTGGCATGGACCACCTTCAAGACCTCCTCCAAAGGTCTTACTTGCCTGGCTCCTCCTTTGGCTGGCGTGGGCTCAAGAGAGAAGGGAAGAGGGGAAGGCACCAAAGGGACAGAATATCCCTTAATCTTCTTCTTCTCTCTTGGGTGTGGGCTATAGGTAGAATATGAGAGGAAATTTGCTAGCCAAAGATGGTTTGAAAGATGGTGGGTAGTGGTTTTTTTATAGAGTAGGATGAGGGGTTAAGGTGACTCTTAAAATGGAGGGCTAAGATGGGAGGATGGAGGTGGTTAGGTGATCCTAGGGTTAAGGATGGTTGGCGCCACCTAAGGGATGTAAGCGGGTAGTTATGGGTGGCCAAGGGACACCTAAAAGTGGCACCAACCATGGAGAGGTGCCACAGGTTGGAGCCAACTTCTAGGCTTCTAGAAGGGGGGATTATGTGGATGATGGAGATGGGTTTCAGGGAAGATGTGTGGTGGAGATGAAGGGGGTTTTTGGAGGGAAAAAGTGGTGCCAACAAGGAGGTCGTTAGGGTGGTTTTGGTGCCACATTATGGTGTCATTTGGAGGTAGTGGGTAGGCTAGGTTGGCATCAAGGTGGGGTGGAAGTAGGGGTAGCTTATGTGGAGCTTAGGTGGAGCTAGTTGGTGGAGTTGTTAGGTTGGGTTTTTAGGTGGTAAAAGCCAAGGGAGCTGGAGCATAGCTAAGCTAATCTAAGCTAAGCTAGCTTAGCTAATAGTGAAGTAGAGGAGGAGGTGTTGGAGCTAGGGTTTGGAGGGAGGAGCTAGATCTGAGGAGTCTACAGCTGAAATGGAGCTGGCAGCTACTGAAGAGGTCAACACGGGGCTACTCTAGCTAGCTTAGCATGCTAGTTCTTTACTAGCTACTAAGCCAAGCTAAAGTGAGCTGCCTTCTGTTGAATGGAGCTGAGGTGAGCTGGGTTTGGTGCTCCAAGGGAGGATTGAGCTGGTTGAGATATCTAAGGTAGCTTAGCTCAACCAAGTTGAGCTAAGCTGAGTCCCCGGGAGCTGGACTTGAGCTTCCTGAGCTGGGATGAGTTCTTCTTTAGCTGGCTAGAGTTGAGTTGAGCTAGATGTAGCTAGATCTGAGCTAGGGTGACCTCCAGTCAACTCACCTAAGCTAGCTAGAGCTCCCGTGGAACATGGGTGCTGAGATGAGCTGGACTCAACTAGGTTAAGCTAGATTTAAGCTGACCTGAGCTAGGGTGAGCTAAGATGAGCTCTCTTGAGCTGCCATTTGGCTGATATTAGCTGAATGGAGCTGGGATGAGCTAACCCTACTCCAAGTGAGCTAGGTTCCAACTGTGGAGAACTGGATCAAGTTGAGTTCCAGTTAGTTTGAGCTCCTCCTTCACCATTTACCTTCTTGAGTGCTAGGGTTTTAAGGATCTGTATATCTATTCAACCCTAACAGTCACAAGGGCACATCAAAAAGATAATAAAAAATGCATTGCATGCCTAACCTAATTAATGCCTAAATGCAAGCCAAAAGCCCATTTATGGAGTAAAACTCTAAGGGCTAGGTTTGTTTTAATGCATAAGAATGATGATAAACTGTTGTTTATCAATGACATGCCTTCCCGTACACCAATCTGAAAGGAGACATGCCAATTGGGTTATATGGGCTGTCCTATAGGCCCACAAGGCTTCCGGAAGTCGGGATGACCAATCCTTTCTATCAGGTCAGACAGTGACCTAAAGGTTTGAGAGTGATAAGGATTAGAGATTCGGTGCGACACCAAATATTTGGTCATCAGTGATATGAATTGAGCATTTGTTAAATGGGTATCTCCATCAGAGATAATGGCACGTGGAATCCGATGTAAACATGTTTACACTACTTAAGATGTCTATTTATGCATGTTCTTAAGCATAGGATTGCATTGCATGCTATAAATATTGCATAACATGCATCATCTTGCATTTAGAGTACTTTGAATAAAATGGAGGTTAATTGTCTCCTTTTATGTGCTTGAACAGAGCAAACTTTTTATCGGGGTCTCAGATCGAAGATCCAACTATACAGATGTGATCAGGGCAACGATTGGAGTTCAACGACTCCAAGATCACCCTAATCAGGCATCTATGGCATCAGATAGTGATCGGGGAACCCTAGAAGACCAAGGGCCATGATGGTGTAAATCTGCACTTCAAATGACAAATCCAATCGCACGGATGGATTCGGATCAACGATCGCAGCCTAACGACACAAAAATAGAGTCAATCCGACATTCGTGGCACCATCTACATCATCCAGAAGATGGACGGCCAAGATGGCACCACGGGATGCCATCTCGGCCGCCCAATCACCCGCACGCACCTGCTGAAGCCCCCACATCCGCCCTTCTCCGCCTTTGGATCAAGATCCAACGGCTACGATGCGCCTATGCCGAAGTCAGGCGCTCGACACAAACGCGTCCCCAGCACGTTGGTCGAGCGCTCTTAACGCGAAGCGAGAGCATGCGTTCAAGCCTCGCCACGCAGAATTTGGAGTGGGGGCACACCTTCAATCGACTGTTGGATCACGATAGAATGATTGCGAACGCCCGATAGCGCCCACACGCTATTGCACGTGCGGCGGTAACGCGGCATCGCACGTGATTGGGCGTGCGCTGAGGAGGCGGGCGTAGCATGATCTGAGCCATCCGATCTTGCTATCGGATGACTGAGGATGGCTGAACGTACTCAAGCATTGCGTGCGTGGGCAAGCGAGCAGGCACACATGCGTCGCCCACTACGCCCATGTTCAGACCTTCAGCGACAGTTTTATCCGTCACTAAAGGTCCTGAATTAATGTTTTTAAAGATGTAATGACCAAATTGCCCCCACTCCTTGCTACTCTAAAAGGAGACCCCCTCCACACAAAATTCTGATCCCTTCCTTCTCTTCTCTACCTCTCCAAAGCTCAAGAGAAGCTAGTCCACACCTGGGATGCTCCTCGCGAGATAAAGTCAAATTTTCATCCTCTATTCGGAAGCGGATCCCGTGACGACGACGATGTGCTGCCTCATTATCCTTCGTCCAGCTTCATCCTCCTTCTTCTGCTCCATCCTCCTTCATCCAGGCGTCATCCCATCCGGCTTGTCCTCCAAGCGATCGTCGAGGAGGATAACTTCTCTCTCCCATTCTTCTTTACAATTTTCAAGTGTAGAATTCTCCTACTTTCTAGTTGTTGAACGTAAACGAATGCTACGCTAGCGTGTTCAGTTTTGGAAAACTTGTCGTTGTAGTTCGAAAGCGAAGAATTCGTGTTCAACAAATAAAATTTATACCAAAATTAAAATTCCAGGTCGAACACAGGGAGGCGGACGTTTGATTTAAAAACTACACATTTCTTTTTTTTTGTCACAGAATAATTCAATTTAAAACTATCTAATTATTTACAATAAATAGAAGAGAGAGAGAGTAAGAGAGAAAGAGAATATTACATAGAGAAATCAAAATGAGATGTAGAATAAACAAGGAATTTTTCATTGAGGAGATTGTTCATTACAACTAGAAAGCATAAAACAATTACTCTCGAAAGCGATAAATTTACTCTAGAAAGCATTAAAAGAATGGAGGGAGAAATGTCCTCCTTGACGGTCGCTTGGAAGACGAGTAGATTAATCTAGAAAGCAGTAAATCGATACTAGAAAGCAGTAAAAAGAATAGGGAGAGAGAAATCCTCCTCGATGGTGCCTGGACGAAGGAGGACGAAGTGGGATGAAGGAGGACGAAGCAGAAGAACGGGAACGGAGCAGCACGCCATCGTCGTCGCGGGATCCACTTCCGAAGGGGGACGAAAATTTGGACTTTATCTCGCGAGAAGCATCCCGGGTGTGGGACAAGCTTCTCTTAAGCTTTGGAGGGGTAGAGAGGAGAAGGAAGAGATGAAAATTTCGTATGAAGGGGGTCTCCTTTTATAGTTGCAAGGAGTGGGGGCAAAATGGACATTACAACTTCAAAACAATAAATGAGGGTCTTTAGTGATGGATAAATCCATCACTAAAGCCCCGACGTGGGCGTAGCTTCCGCGCCCACGCACGCCGCTTCAGCTGCTCGCGCGCCCAACGTACACGCACGTCCAGCGATCCTCAGCCGTCCAATCGCGAGATTGGACGGCTTAAGTCGTGCCTTCTCCCACTACATTGCGCGCCCGCCTGAGCATCCGATTGCGCATCCGTGCCGCACGTTCAATCGCGCGTCGGCGCTATTGGGCACGCGTGGTTGTCCGATCTCCATCTGACGCTCCACGCACCCGATATTTTGCACCCAATTTGAGGCTCGCGGGACTCGATCCCGCGACCTCTGCTTCGCTCGCCGTTCCATCTCCGCTGCGCTACGCTGTCGAGAAGGTCGCGAGGATGATTTTAAAGCGCCGCGTCCACAGCCGATGGATCGAGATCCAATGGCGGAGAGGGGGCGGGTGCGCGGTCTTCATGGAATGTAGGCAGCCGTTTGGTCTGCCGAGATGGGGCCACGTGGTGCCATCTTGGCCATCCATCTTCTGGAAGTTGTAGATGGTGCCACGGATGTCGGATTGACTCGATTTTTGTGTCGTTGAGCTACGAACGTCGATCTGAATTCAGCCGTGTGGTCGGATTTGTCATCTGAAGTGCATATTTTCACCATCCTGGCCCTTGATCTTCTAGGGTTCCCCGGTCACTATCTGATGCTACGGAAGCCTGATTAGGGCAATCTTGGAGTCATTGAACTCCAATCGTCGCCCTGATCACATCCATACGGTTGGATCTTTGATCCGAGGCCCCAATAAAATGTTTACCCTGTCCAAGCAAATAAAAGGAGACAATTAACCTCCATTTTATTCAAACTACTCTAAATGCAAGATGATGCATGTTATGCAATATTTATATCATGAAATGCAATCCTATGCTTAAGAACATGCATAAATAAACATTTTAAGTAGTGTAAATGTGTTTTCATCATACCCCCATGCCTATCTTTTGCTAGTCCCTAGCAAAAACTATATGCTATTTATAAAAGAATTAGGTTGGATTATTTGGACTTGAGTTATTCTCAATCATTAAGAAATTGTCTACTTAGGAACTGAACTTTCAAAGACACAACAGCGCCCGAGTATCAGCCGAAATGCAAATCGCCTCAAGCCCTCGCCTTATTCAAAGAAAAATTTCTTTTTCTCTTTTTACTCTTTTCTAATTTTTTTTTGGATTTTCAAATTTTAGGGTTTAAGAGTGGCTTTCTACGGCCATTCAACTCACCCAAGATTTGATGAGAACCCTAACTTTTAAGCATCTTATTGTGATTGTGATAGACTCGTTGACCGGCAATTAAAATGGACTTCGGATTTCTACGCCTCTAGGTGACCTCAAAAAGACTTCTGCCTAAAGGTGTATCTTTACAACCGGTAGCTTTCTCCCTATTTTTATTTTTTGCGGGGTCAACTCAAGGCTGAATCCAGTGTATATCTCCTCGGTTTATTCTACTTCTCCGCTTCTTCCTAAGTGTTTTGGGAATTTTTTTAGTGCATTTACTAAGCTGGGTTCTGGACAATCGGTCGATGAGCTGTTACAACCGACAACTTGCCAGCCATACTCGTGCGGCAAAGTGTGGCTTATTTCTTTTTGTTCTTTTCTCCTTTTCTTTTTTATTTTTTATTTATTTATTTATTTTTAAATAGGTGGCTTCCCTGGTCTAAGATTTACCTAAAGGTAGGAAAAAGAGAAAGGTCCAGTGAATGGGCTCTGGACAACCTACCTATGGGCTATTACCCACGATAACTTGCCAGCCATATCACCCTAGAAGGTTCATTAGCTACCCAATTTCCATTAAAATCGCTGAACAATGAGTCAGTGCAAAGAAAGTGTGTAGATGCTTAAGACTCAAAATTCCCTCAAATCAGAGGGCGGGTTGATAAGTCGTGTACTTATCACCCAAACCTTATTTACTCTATTTAAAATACAATTCAAGTTGGTGAGAACTCGAAAAACAAATCCACATTTTAGTGGATACACGGGCTGATTAAGTTCAAAGACCTAAAGGGTCTTTGTGTTCAGATCTTAATGTAGTTTTTCCTAAGATTGAAAATTTTCTTAAACCCAAATTCTCTTTCCTAATTTTGATTTTTTTTTATAATCAAAATAAAATAAATCTACAGAGCTGACGAATGAATTCAGAGATAAATATCCACCCTCCCATGCCTATCTAGTGCAATGTCCTCATTGTATTAAAAAGACATAAAATAGAGTGGAAAAGCGAAGAAAGCACCTGAATTACGTGAATGTCAGGTCCGCTCCGAGATGAAAACTTAAAAAGAACTGTATATGTGCTGAGTTTAGTGCCTTCAGCTAGGCACACTATACAAAGAAAAGAAATGAAGAATTCACAAGTGCAGGTCAAAATTAGAATAAATAGAAGAATCCTCCGACCTGTCAACAGAGGTCCAAAGATGTGGACCAGATTGTGGTGCAGACCCACACCCCATAATCGAGAATATCTTAGGTTCTGGATAAAAATTACCCAAAACCTAAAATCAGAATGCAAGCAGGGTCGGGCATGCGATTTATGAGGATGCAACCCAAGACCAAAAAGTTGGGTTATAGAGAATTGAAGCTCAAAAGGTAATCGTTGAATGTGTGCTTGAGTTGAACATCCTCGAAACAAATGTCGTAAGGATTCTTATTTGATGGTTTCAGCTTAAAAGGAACCCTTCGACTCAATCTTCCATTTCCTCCAAAATTAACTTCCCAAATCAAAACTTCCCAGCTCCTATCCAGCTCATTCAGTATATCAAATTCTAGGACCTCTTGTATATTCATCACCCTGTCTGAAATCTCCAAGTCTAAATGATGTGGCAGAATCAAAATTGACTTGGGTCTAATTATCTCAGAATTAGAATCATCAATAAGCTCAACAGGGTGTAACTGATAATCAGGGCATTGAATTGATTCCTCCAGAAAATGCGATTCTGGATCCGTAATGTGTACCCTAATAAGATTAGTGTCCTCAGTTATTGGGCTATCAAATGATCTATCAGATTCCTCAGGCCCAATCGTCTCACAGAAATCGTGTTTAGAAAACTCTCGTGAGACTTCGCAACTTGAATCTTCACCATCAGGATTCGTATCAATGTATGTCCCAAAATCATTTGTCACTTTCTGTTCCAAGGAGACATACGTTTCCTCGTAACCTAGCTTAGGGATCTTAGGTGAAGAAATCAGATCATCCTTAATTGGTTGTTTTAATTCAATCTGGTCAGCCTCATAACACGTGTCCCCCCCAACAGGTGCCTGAGCAGGTTCTGTCATTGGCTTTCTTGAAGAGGGTTCATCCTGAGAATTATTCCAAGATTGAATTAAAGCAACCATGAATCTCATCCTCAATTTCGCTAATTTCCCAAGTAGAAACTCACCCGGGTTCTTATCCTTAACGTCCTGGAGCCAATCCAACAAAGACTTGTTTAAATCATCAATCATTTCAATCAGGGGCTCCAATCTCTCAATGCAAGGTATTGGCTGAACTTTTAAAGATTGAATGATATTCCTCAAGTTAGCCAGAACCTTATCTTGAACCTGGTTAACCTGAACCTAATGAGTTGGTTCAAGGTTGGGCAGGTTTGGGCTTAATGCAGGGGAATTAACGAATTTAGATTCGTTATACCCTTCCTGATAATAGGTCATTTTAGATTGTTGAAAAGATGGTGATGACCTAAAGGTAGTGAAATTAAAGGATGGGTAAGGATCGGTGTGTCCTTCTTGATTGTAGATCGTATTAGGTTATGCTTGAAAGGAAGACGATCTATAATCGATGTAGCTCTGAGAAGGATAGAAATCAGAATCAAAGTGTTCAGGGTTAGACCCTAAACACAAGGGTCCGGAATTGTATCCCCAATCTGAATTATCCCAACTAACTGATGGTTGATTACAATATGAGTTGGGATAATCGTCATGTTGAGGATAATTCATAACAGGAGGGAAAGAGCGGGAATGCGTGAAATATGTGGAAGGATTCAAGAGACATGGGAGGAAGAAAGGTAATCTGTAATACAAACAATCAAACCTGTCCTTAAATGGGTTAGCCTACAGACCTACAGACTCCCAAAACCCGTCTTGAGATAAAGGAACGAGTTGATCTACTTCTATCTGTTCAATCCAACCAGTTAGAAGGAGGGACTGGGCAGAAGGTTCTTCCTTCGGCTTGCACCTCCGGTTCCTAGTGTACCCCCCAGCTGCGATCGTTTGACTCTGCTCCCCTAGCTAGACATCAGATTGAACAGTAGAAATAGACTAATCGAAAATAATCTCGTTCTGGGTTCTGAAGAGCGAGTCCAATCCTTAAGGCCAGCGTCTACTATGTTTTATTTAGGGCTAGGTTTTAATGTGCTTTGAAATGTGATGGGCCCTTTAAATGGGTTGTGCCCTTAATAATTGATTGATTTGTGTGTGCATGCACAACCAGTGGTTTTCAAGCAAGATTATTTTTTTGATGTGGTGGATTTTAAGGTTCAAATCTTGCTTAGTAGCTTTTAGGATTCAACTTTAGGTGTTTTCAAATAGGTTTCGTTGGCACACCAGGTTTTGCAAGCATAGGTGAAGATGCTTTCCTTTAAAGTTTAAAAAGAATGTGGAGTGCTTGGTAAATCCCTAAGAGTTGAACCTAATTGGCAGCTACTTGATGAGCTTATTTTATTTGAAGTGGTGCGGCCCAATCAACTCAAACAATTGGCCTGATGCACCACTTAATTAGGCACACAAATGGTTACCTAATCTGATTTCTACTGCATTATATGTTTGAATGTGTGTACCGGTTCCTGAGGTCGGTTTACCGGTTGAGTTTGAAAATCAGATGAGGTTGTGTACCTCTTTGAGATTTTTTTAATTTTTTTCTTTTTTTTAATTTGGGGTTTGGGGTGAGTATGGGTGTCAAACAACAAACAATCTAACCTTAGAGTTTATAAAAACACCTAGGTTGAATGATGTTTGAATTATTATGTTGTGGAATGAAATCTAATGGGTGGGGGGTGGGGGATAACTCACAAAACCTTCTACAGCATTTTACTCTGATCTACCGCTTTTGCTTGTCTCGAAAGATTACCTGCAACCACAATAAGAAAGGAGAAAAGTGAGGTAAATGATTTGTAAGTTAGAAAACGCGAAGAGAAACCAAAGAGCATCGCCTCCCCGGCAATGGCGCCAAAATGTTGAACGTAAACGAACGCTACGGTAACGTGTTCGATTTTGGAAAACCTGTCGTTGTAGTTCGAAAGCGAAGAATTCATGTTCAACAAATAAAATTTATACTGAAATTAAAATTTCGGGTCAAACATAGGGAGGCGAACGTTTGATTTAAAAACTACGCGTTTCTTTTTATTTGTCACAGAATAATTCAATTTGAAACTATCTAATTATTTACAATAAATAGAAGAGAGAGAGAGAGTAAGAGAGAAAGAGAATATTACACAGAGAAATCAAAATCAGATGTAGAATAAACAAGGAATTTTTCACCGAGGAGATTGTCCATTACAACTAGAAAGCATAAAACAATTACTCTAGAAAGCGATAAATTTACTCTAGAAAGCATTAAAAGAATGGAGGGAGAAATGTCCTCCTCGACGGTCACTTGGAGGACGACTAGATTAATCTAGAAAGCAGAAATCTATACTAGAAAGCAGTAAAAAGAATAGGGAGAGAGAAATCCTCCTCGACGGTCGCTTGGAGGACGAGCCGGACAGGACGACGCCTGGACGAAGGAGGATGAAGCAGGACGAAGGAGGACGAAGCAGAAGAACGGGAACGGAGCAGCACGCCGTCATCGTCGCGGGATCCACTTCCGAAGGGGGACGAAAATTTGGACTTTATCTCGCGAGAAGCATCCCGGGTGTGGGACAAGCTTCTCTTGAGCTTTGGAGGGGTAGAGAGGAGAAGGAAGAGATGAAAATTTCGTATGGAGGGGGTCTCCTTTTATAGTTGCAAGGAGTGGGGGCAAAATGGACATTACAACTTCAAAACAATAAATGAGGGGTCTTTAGTGATGGATAAATCCGTCACTAAAGCCCCGATGTGGGCGTAGCTTCCGCGCCCACACACGCCGCTTCAGCTGCCCGCGTGCCCAACCTACACACACGTCCAGCGATCCTCAGCCATCCGATCGCGAGATCGGACAACTTAAGTCGCGCCTTCTCCCACTGCATTGCGCGCCCGCCCGCGCGTCCGATCGCGCGTCCACGCCGCGTGTTCAATCGCGCATCGGCGCTATTAGGCGAGCGCGGCCGTCCGATCTCCATCTGACGCTCCACGCGCCCGATAGCTTGCGCCCAATTTGAGGCTCACGGGACTCGATCCCGCGACCTCTGCTTCGCCCACCGCTTCATCTGCTATGCCGTCAAGAAGATCGCGAGGATGATTTTAAAGCACCGCGTCCACAGCCGATGGATCGAGATCCAATGGCGGAGAGGGGGCGGGTGCGCGGTCTTCATGGAATGTAGGCGACCATTTGGGCGGCCAAGATGGCGCCACGTGGTGCTATCTTGGCCGTCCATCTTCTGGAATTTGTTGATGGTGCCACGGATGTCGGATTGACTCAATTTTTGTGTCGTTGAGCTGCGATCGTCGATCCAAATTCATCCGTGCAGTTGGATTTGTCATCTGAAGTGCAAATTTTCACTATCCTGGCCCTTGATCTTCTAAGGTTCCTCGGCCACTATCTGATGCTACGGATGCCTGATTAGGGCGATCTTGGAGTCGTTGAACTCCAATCGTCACCCTAATCACATCCATACGGTTGGATCTTTGATCCGAGGCCCCAATAAAATGCTTTCCCTATCCAAGCACATAAAAGGAGACAATTAACCTCCATTTTACTCAAACTACTCTAAATGCAAGATGATGCTTGTTATGCAATATTTATATCATGAAATGCAATCCTATCCTTAAGAACATGCATAAATAGACATTTTAAGTAGTGTAAATGTGTCTAGATCACTAGTGTAGTTGATTTCTCATTTTCTAGTATAATTCTTGTTTGGTTTTATTGTATAAACATTTTGAATTATTGAATGCATGTTTTCTCTCTCTCTCTCTCCCTTTTTAGTCTGATTGTAGTTATAACTTCATTGTAAATACATCGCCTCGCTTTTCAAGAAAAATTCTAAAAAAAATATAATTGCAAATATAGATTGACGTAGCCTCCCTGTGTTCGACCCGGAATTCCAATTTCGGTATAAATTTTATTTGTTGAACACGAGTTCTTCGCTTTCAAGCTACAATGACAAGGTTTTAAAAACCAAACACGTTAGCGTAGCAACTCGCACGTTCAACATTTTGGCACCGTTGCCAGGGAGGCAATGAATTCTGATCTTCTTTTTGCATGTTTTGCACTTTGTTATTTTCTAACTTGCTTTCTCTTGTATCTATTGTTTTGCAAAGGCCTCCATTAGGGAATCATCAAGAGGTAGGCTGGAGTAAAGTGCAGTTGAAGACAACTGTAAGTGCTCCCCTTTCTTTCCCCCTCCATAGATTTCATTGGCCACATTAAATCCAAATTCCAATTAACCTAGGTGTTTGCATAAATAATAGGAATAGTTTGGTTGTTTGGATTCTCACTCACATTCATTCCACCCTCATTTATATAAAAAAAACAACAAAAAGATAATCTTGTGGGGCAATTTTCAACAAACACACAACATACACCCACATTCAAGGCACTTAATCAAATTGATTTGTTTCTACTCTACCGGGTTCTGATCTGTGGAACCGGTACACACAAAGCAACACATAAAAGAGTAGAAATAATTCTAGGTTAACCATCTTTGAGTGCCTAACTTAGTGGTGCATTTGTGGCCAATTGTTTGAGTTGTTTGGGCCGCACCACCCTACTTAAAATCAACTCATCAAGTAGCTCCTCCTTAGGGTTTCAATCTAGGTCGATTCCAGGCACTCCACTTTCTTTTTGGTTTTAAAGGAAAATAATCTTCACCCGTGTTTGACAAATTGGTTTGCCTAGAAACTTGATTGCAATCCACCTAATTTGAAACCCTAAAAGCTACTTAAGCAAGATTTGAACATTAAAATCCACGCATCACAAATAATCTTGCTCGAAAACCCTGGTTGTGCACGCACTTACACAAATCTCAATCAATCGTTAAGGACACAACCCATTTTAAGGGCCCATCACATTCCATAAGCACTACAATCCCACGTCTTAATAAAATTGAGTAGACGTTGGCCATAAGGTCTGATTCACTCTTCAGGGCCTAGTCTGAGATTGTCTTTGATTAACCTACTTGTACTAATAATCTGATCTCTAGCTAAGGGAGTAGTGTCAAACGACCGTGACTGGGGAGTACACTAGGATCTGGAGGCAAAAGCCGAAGGAAGAACCTTCTCCCCAGTCCCTCCTTCTAACTGGTTGGATTGAACAGACGCAACTAGAGTAAATTATCTTAAGGCGGGTTTTGGGTGTCAGTAGATCCTTAGGCTACCCCACTTAAGGAAAGCTTTATTTTGTTGCGCTGCAGGGTCCCTATCCCCAGTCCTTCCGACCTTCTCCTAGTTTATGCTGGGAAGACGGTCATTGAATCCTCGATTGGAAGGACCATTAGATCATTCTAGGAGACGCAAATTGGATTTTGGTCAAATTGATCCCATGGCTGACCAACAGCCTCCTCTGATTGGAAATCCACAGGAAGAATTTCGAAGGTAGCTGGAACAAATGCAGAGAATGTAGGAATGGTTCCAGAGAATGCAGGGCACATAGCCCTTGAAGGATTTTTATGATCCTTCAAATTACGGGGAACGTCCCGATATCCAGATTCCAGTCGATGACGTAGAAATCAAGCCCCAGGTGTTAAGCCTGATTAAACATTATCATGGGCTTGGCTTCGAAGATCCATTTCAGCACTTGGAGGACTTGACCACTTTGGTCCAGATAACCAAGGCATGAAACGTAAACGAGGAGCAAATGATCATGAGGCTCTTCCCCCACTCTCTTATGGATAAGGGTGTGCATTGGTATAGGACAATAGGAAGACCAATTACAACTTGGAATGAGTTGAAATCGGCCTTTCTGAAGAAATTCTTCCCAGTCGGACGTACCAATGCTTTGAGATGGGCAATCACTACCTTTACCCAGCGGCTGGAGGAGCAGTTTCATGTGGCCTGGGATCGATTCCAGGACTTATTGTGGAGGTGTCCACACCACGAGGTGTCGAAATGGCAAGTCGTGTAGATCTTCTATCATGGGTTGGCTGAGCAACTCAGAAATCATGTGGATGCTTCTTGCGGAGGCAATTTCCTCAATAAAGATGCAGATAGTGCACATGATTTATTTGAGGAAATGAGTGAGAATTCAATCAATCATGCCTCCATGGATACATTTAGCCGGTCCCAGCGGCCCAGATCAAATGTTAATGAAGTCCATGACTCTCATTCATTTGATATGGAATTGATTTGTAACAAACTTGATAAGGTGAACTTGGTTGCTAAGAGAATGGAAGAGTGGATGGCTGGCAATTCTATGGACAACTCTCAATCCACTCAATCCCAAAATTCAGGATTCCATTCCTCATGAGCTCTTTCTGGACTGGAGTTCGTGAATCAACTCGATGCGGCTCAACCTGTGAGTCAGCATTTTTCGGAACCCCATGAGTTCCAAACTGGGGCCTTTGATCCCAATTTTTCTGATCCTTCCCTTTCTTTCTCTCCATCCTCACCTTATGAGGATGTCTGTGCTATACAAGAGAATGTTAGATCCAACCCCTACTCTAATGCCTATAATCTAGGTTGGAGAAACCACCCTAACTTCTCTTGGAAAAACCTAGGGCAAAAGACCCAACTCTGACCTGGCAACTATGCTCCACAACGACCAATGGGTCAGGGTCAAGTATATACTCAGTTGCCTCCAAATCAGGTCAATCAGCCAGCTTGGAATGCCCGTCAACCCGTAGGGCAGGCTGATTTGAACCGTCAAATGGTAGAGATGCAAGGATCCATGCTCTAGCTTATGCAGCAAATGAAAACATCGCTAGACAACTTACAGTCCGGGCTCATTACTAACTCTCATCAACCAAGATCTCTACCATCCCAACTCGTACCCAACCCGCGAAATATTATGAATTCAGGCAACCAAGCCCATGGGTATGGAAATCAGAGGGACCCACATTCACATGCTCAGGTGGTTGAGCAGGGTTCTTCGTCCTCTTCTTCTTCTTCTGCAAATCAACAATTCATGGCTAATCAAGCCCCTCCAATTTTTTCTAACCCTCCCCAAGACCCAAATTCTTATGCATCTGTAAATTCTGTCACTTTGAGGAGTGGTAAGTAGACTCAGGATCCACAACCACACTAATCTAATCTTTTGAATCCTGAAGAACCTGAGGAGAGAGAGGAGAATTCTAGAGGAGAAATCACAGCTCAGGAACTTGATTCCAAAGATCTGACTCATGTTTCTTTTCATGAAGCCTTAACCAAATCAAAAAAGAAGAAGTCGGTTGATAGCAATGAGGAGCTTCTGAATCATTTTAAGAATGTTGAGATCAATATCCTGCTCCTTGATGCTATCAAGAACATACTGGCTTATGCAAGATTTTTAAAGTTATTATGTCCACAAACGATTAAGTCGAGAGAATCTATTATGAGGAAAGTGGTACTCTCTGAGTAGGCTAGTTCTGTTATCCTTCACTACCTCCCTCAGAAAAAGAGAGATCCTGGTGCTCCGTTGATTTCTTACGTCAATCGAGATTATACATTTGATAGAGCACCTTTGGATCTGGGTGCATCCATCAACCTAATGTTGACTTCTCTTTACAAGAAGTTTGGGTTAGGTGAACTTCAGCCAACTTCAATGACGCCACAGTTAGCAGACCGCTCGGTCACAAACCCGCGAGGCATTATTGAAGATGTTATAGTTAAGGTCAAGGATTTCTATTTTCCTATAGATTTCCTTGTCCTTGACATGGATGTACCTGATAATCTGAGGAACATGCCCATCATTTTGGGGTGTCTGTTCCTGGCTACCGCTAAGGGCAACATTAATTGTGGAAGCGGTAGCATGGAAATCGCCTTTGGGGATCAACGAATGTAATTGGATATTTTTAAGGCAATCAATAAATTTGCGGATTGTTGAATTTATTAAGGAAGTTGATGAGGATAATGATAACATTGAAACTTGTTTGATGGTTTCTTCAATCGAAAGTTCCTCCTTGGATGACGAATTTGACCCGTAACCCTCTATGGCTGACCTACCATCTTCTGCAGAGGTTATTGATTTTGTTCACTCACAACCTCTTCCTCTTGTTGAATCTTCAGCATCTACCTTACCATCAATCATCAACCCGCCCCAGCTTGAATTGAAACCATTGCCTGAGAATTTAAAATATCAATTTTTAGGACCTCAGAAGATGCTCCCTATGATTATTAGTGCTAAATTGACAAAGCAGCAAGAGATTAAATTGATCAAGGTCCTGAAGGAACATAAGGAGGCAATTGGTTGGACCATTCATGACCACAAATCGAGTCATCTTACTGTAATCATAGAATATTCTTGGAAGATGGATCGTCAGATGCAGAGGAGCGGGATATTGATCCATTGTGACTAACGAGAGAGGAGAATCTGTCACAACTTGTTCAGCTTCCTCTTGGAGGGTTTATATTGATTATAGGAAGCTGAACATAGCCACTAAAAAGGATCATTTTCCCCTACCCTTCATCGATCAAATCTTGGAAAGATTAGGCGGGCAGAAGTACTTCTGTTTTCTTGATGGCTACTCGGGATACAACCAAGTTCCTAACCATCATGAGGATCAGAAAAAAACTACTTTCACCTGTCCCTACGGAACCTGTGCTTTTCGTAGGATGCCTTTCGGGTTATGCAATGCACCTACGACTTTTCAAAGGTGTATGCTAGCCATATTTTTTGACATGGTGGGAGAGTTTATGGAAGTATTCATGGATGATTTCTCTATTTTCGGAGAATCATTTGACTCTTGTTTGGCTAATCTGGAAATGATTCTTAAGCGATGTATAAAAACACGATTGGTCCTTAGCTGGGAAAAGAGTCATTTCATGACCAAAGAAGGCATCGTTTTGGGTCATGTAATCTCCGAACGGGAAATTGAAGTGGACAAAGCTAAGGTTGATGCCATCGCTAAACTTCCTCCTCCCACATCTGTTAAACAAATCCGATCATTTCTTGGCCATGTGGGATTCTATCG
Source organism: Thalassia testudinum (assembly GCA_037157565.1). Taxonomy (NCBI): domain Eukaryota; kingdom Viridiplantae; phylum Streptophyta; class Magnoliopsida; order Alismatales; family Hydrocharitaceae; genus Thalassia; species Thalassia testudinum. Next base: position 128,125,441 of record JAZHRO010000031.1, read on the forward strand.
AAGATTCATTAAGGATTTCTTGAAGGTTGCTCGTCCCTTGGGCAATCTTCTTGCCAAAGAAACGCCGTTTGTTTTTGACGAATCATGACGAAGGGCATTTGATTTCCTGAAAACAGCAGTCACTTGTGCTTCACTTTTGCAACCACCAATTTGGACAACCCCTTTTGAGATCATGACCGACACTTCTGATTTCGCGGTCGGGGTAGTCTTGGGTCAGAAAATTGATAGAAAGGCCTCTGTCATCTACTACGCTAGTAAAACTCTAGATGAAGCACAGAGGAATTATACTGTTACTGAAAAGGAATTACTAGCTGTAGTGTTCGCTTTGGAAAAATTCAGGGCTTATCTCTTAGGGTCACATGTTATTATCTATACTGACCACTCGACCTTGAGACATCTCTTGGCCAAAAAGGATGCTAAACCTACGCTTATTCGTTGGATTCTTCTTCTTCAAGAATTTGATCTTGAAATCAAGGATAAAATCGGGGTACAAAATGTGGTAGCAGATCATTTGTTGAGACTCCTAAGTGATTCTTCTTGTCCAGACATTCCGATTGCTGACACTTTTTCAGACGAAACTATTTTGATAGTTTTAGGTGTCCACACCCCATTGTTTGCTGACATTGTTAATTATTTGGCAGTTGGTCAAATCCCCCAAGATTGGACTAAGCAACAACGGGCTAGACTCAAATCTGGGGCCAAATACTACTTCTGGGAGGACCCTGAGCTGTATCGCATTGGCTCTATTCAGATTATTCGCCGATGTATACCGGAGAATGAATTCAATAGTATACTCGAGTTCTGCCATGCATCTGGGTGTGGTGGACATTTCTCCGGGAAAAAGACGGCTGCAAAAATCTTGCAATCTGGCTTCTATTGGCCATCTTTATTTAAGGATGCCGAGGATTTCTCAAGGTCATGTTCTCGATGTCAGGCACTTGGGAGCATAACTAAGAGAGATATGATGCCCCTAAACCCAATTCTTCTTATCAAAATTTTTGATGTTTGGGGCATCGATTTCATGGGACCCTTTATCCCTTCATTTGGACATCAGTACATTCTTGTTGCTGTTGATTATGTGTCCCAATGGATTGAGGCGATTCCCACCCGAACTAATGACCACAAGGTGGTCATCGATTTTGTCAAGAAAAATATCTTCAATAGGTTCAGGATTCCAAGGGCTATCATCAGTGATGGTGGCACTCATTTTACTAATGCCCAATTCCAGAATTTATTGGCCAAATACGGGGTTAATCACCGAATTTCCATACCTTACCATCCCCAGACGAATGGACAAGCTGAGATCTCTAATCGAGAGATCAAAAACATTCTGCAGAAAATGGTTAGGCCTGATCGTAAAGATTGGACTCAAAAGCTTGAGGACGCTCTTTGGGCCTACCATACAGCGTATAAAATGCCCATCGGCATGTCTCCATTCTGTTTGGTGTATGGAAAGGCATGTCATCTACCCGTAGAGATTGAACACAGGGCATTCTCGGCGATCAAACAATGCTATTTAGATCTAAATTTAGCTGGGATGACCAGGAAACTCCAACTATCTGAGTTGGAGGAGCTCAGAAATGATGCTTATGAAAATGCCAAGATCTACAAGTTTCGGACCAAAGCTCTACATGATTAACTGATTTCCTGCAAGAGCTTTGAGCCAAACTAGAAGGTCTGGTTATTCGATTCTAAACTTAAGCTCTTTCCTGGCAAACTTAGATCTAAATGGCATGGCCCATTCATAATTGACCAGATTTTGCCAAATGGAGCCATTCAGATTTCTGACCCAAAGACAAGTAACACATTTGAAGTCAACGGTCAATGTATAAAGCCTGTTATTGATCGTATTCTTCCAGAACCCATCTCTGACACAGTTGCACTAGCCATTCTGTGACTTCTTTGGCTGGACTTCACCTAGCTGACGGCATTAAACTCAGCAGTTGTACATATGACACAAGGCTGATACGAGCTTCATATTCAGGTGACATCTTTCATATTCTATCCTTTCTTTCATGTCTCTTTTTCAATGAGGACATTGCATCAACTAGGCATGGGGGGGTGGATTCATTTTTGAATCATTTGGTCAGCTTTGTGAAATTCATGTAAATTATTTTTCTCTTCTTGTTTATACATAAAAAAAAATCAAAATTAGGAAGGATTTGTTGGACATTAGGACTTTTCAATCTTAGGAAATTTTACATTAGGATCTGAACGCAAAGACCCTTCAAGTCTTTGGACTTAATTAGCCCGTGTATCCACTAAATTGTGAATTTGTCCTTTAAGTCCTTGCCATCTTAATTCTATTCTAATTGGAGCAAATAAGTTTGGGTGATAAGTACACGACTTATCAACCCACCCTCTGATTTGAGGGAATTTTTGAGTTTTAAGCATCTACACACTTTCTTTGCATTGACTCGTTGTTCGACGATTCTAACGGAAATTGGGTAGCTAATGAACCTTCTAAGGTGATATGGCTGGCAAGTTATCGTGGGTAACAGCCCATAGGTAGGTTGTGTAGAGTCCAGTCACTGGACCTTTCTCTTTTTGCTACCTTGAGGTAAATCTTAGACCAGGGAATCCACCTACTTAAAAAAAGAAAAAAATCAAAAAGAAAAGGAGAAAATAAAAAAAGAAATAAACTACACTTCACCGCATGAGTATGGCTGGCAAGTTGTCAGTGGTAACAGCTCATCGACCGGTTGTCCAGAACCCGACTCAGTAAATGCACTGAAAATTCCCAAAACACTTAGGAAGAAGCGGAGAAGTAGAATAAACTGGGGAGATATACATTGAATTCACCCTTGTGTTGACCCCGTAAGAAAAATAAAAGTAGGGAGAAAGCTACCTGTTGTAAAGATACACCTTTAGGCAGAATTGTTTTTAGGTCACCTAGAGATGTAGAATCTGAAGTCTATTTTAACTGCCGGCTAACGAGTCTATCACATTCACAATAAGATGATTAAAACTTAGGGTTCTCATCAAATCTTGGGTGAGTTGAATGGCTGTAGAAAGCCACTCTTAAACCCTAAAACTTGAAAATCCAAAAAAATTAGAAAAGAGGAAAAAGAGAAAAAGAAATTTTTCTTTGAATAAGGCAAGGGCTTGAGGTGGTCTGCATTTTGGCAGATACTCGGGCACTATTGTGTCTTTGAAAGTTCAGATCCTAGGTAGACAGATTTTTAATGATTGAAAATAACTCATGCCCAAATAATCCAACCTAATTCTTTTATAAATAGCATATAGTTTTTGCTAAGGACTAGCAAAAGATAGGCATGGGGGTATGATGTAAACACATTTACACTACTTAAGATGTCTATTTATGTATGTTCTTAAGCATAGGATTGCATTACATGCTATAAATATTGCATAACATGCATCATCTTGCATTTAGAGTAGTTTGAATAAAATGGAGGTTAATTGTCTCCTTTTATGTGCTTGGACAGGGCAAACTTTTTATCAGGGCCTCAGATCGAAGATCCAACCATACAGATGTGATCAGGGTGACGATTGGAGTTCAAAGACTCCAAGATTGTCCCAATCAGGCATCTGTAGCATCAGATAGTAACCGGGGAACACTAAAAGATCAAGGGCCAAGATGGTGTAAATCCGCATTTCAAACGACAAATCCGATTGCACGGATGGATTCGGATCGACGATCGCAGCCTAACAACATAAAAATCGAGTCAATTCGACATCTGTGGCACCATCTACATCATCTAGAAGATGGACAGCTAAGATGGCACCACGTGGCACCATCTCGACCGCCGAATCGCCTGCACGCACCTGCTGAAGCCCCCGCATCCACCCTTCTCCGCCGTTGGATAAAGATCCAATGGCTGCGACGCGTCCACGCTGAAGTCAGCTGCTTGACACAAATGTGCCCCTAGCACGATGGTTGAGGGCTCTAATGCGAAGCGAGAGCGCGCGTTCGAGCCTCGCCACACGGAATTTAGTGCGGAGGCACGCCTTCAATCGACCGTCAGATCGCGATAGAACGATCGCATGCGCCCGATAGCGCCCACGCGCTATGGCACGCGCAGTGGTAACATGGCATCGCATGCAATCGGGCACTCACTGAGGAGGTGAGCGTAGCGCGATCTGAGCCGTCCGATCTCGCGATCGGACGGTTGAGGATGGCTAAACGTGCGCAAGCGTCGTGCGGGCGGGCTAGCGAGCGGGCGTGTGCGTGCCGCCCACTATGCCCAGGTTCGAAACTTTAGCGTGGTTTTATCCATCACTAAAGGTCTTGAATTAATGCTTTTAAAGATGTAATGACCAAATTGCCCCCACTCCTTGCAACTATAAAAGGAGACCCCCTCCACATGAAATTCTGATCCTTTCCTTGTCTTCTCTACCTCTTCAAAGCTCAAGAGAAGCTTGTCCCACACCCGGGATGGTCCTCGCAAGATAAAGTCAATTTTTCGTCCCCCATTCAGAAGTGGATCCCGCAACGACAACGACGTGCTGCCCCATTCTCCTTCATCCCGCTTCGTCCTCCTTTCGCTCCATCCTCCCTCATCCAGGCATCGTCCCATCCGGCTCGTCCTCCAAGCAATCATCGAGGAGGACAACTTCTCTCTCCCATTCTTCTTTACAGCTTTCTAGTGTAGAATTTTCCTGCTTTCTAGTGTAGTTGATTTCCCACTTTCTAGTGTATATATTGTTTGGTTTTATTGTATAAACATTTTGAATTATTGAATGCATGTTTTCTCTCTCTCTCTCTCCCTTTTTAGTCTGATTGTAGTTATAGCTTCATTGTAATTACATTGCCTCGCTTTTCAAGAAAAATTCTAAAAAAAATATAATTGCAAATATAGATTGACATAGCCTCCCTGTGTTCGGCCCGAAATTCCAATTTCGGTATAAATTTTATTTATTGAACACGAGTTCTTCGCTTTCAAGCTACAATGGCAACGTTTTAAAAACCAAACACGTTAGCGTAGCAACTCGCACGTTCAACATAATCCCAAACAAAGAAAAGGTGTTCTAGTGAATGAATTTGATTGCCAACTTAGGATCATTGGTTTGGGTCGGAATGGCTTCGATCCATTTGGACACAATCGTCAAGTCATAATCGTCAGGTCTAGGCTTCCAGACTACGCGGATTGAGGGCTAGAGTGAGTCCAGCCTGGTAGCAAGTGCCGCTAGAATTGCAGTTGTGCGGATTGTGAAGTCTCTCTCCTGCAGGTATCAGCAGAGGCAGGTGGGACTTTTAGTCCCACCTCAATAAGTCGTAACCTTTTTGAGCGGTTTAAGTAGATTTTGTGCTCTTTGTTGTTTGCCTCAAATTCACTGGGGTGAGGTCCCTCGCCTCACCTATCATGCCTCGTCCGTGACATATAACCCGCGGACCTAGCACCTGGATCCAATTAACCCCTCCGTGCACTCCTCACACACCACACCCATGCCGGTGCACCTGGACCTAGGAGCGCAACCGACCCGATAACCCGGCTTTGGGAGAGCGTATCGAAGAGAGATACATAGTGAGTGAGACGCGTGGGGAGGGTAGGGGAATAGGTTTCGTCGCATGGTGTGCTTGTGTAGGAAGAGGATGCTAAGGGAGGAAGAAGCGCAGCAGGAGAAGGAAGTAGGACTTAGCCGCTGCAAGTGAAGGAGAAGAAGAAGAAAGACACACTATAGTAGAGGTGCGGCAGACTGAGAGAAAGAAGAAGAAGAGAGAGAACAAGGGGTAGACAAAGAGGAGAAGCACGAAAGCAAAGGAAGAAGAGGAAGAAAAAGAAGGCAACTAAATAAGAGACAAGGCCAGGACTTAGCCGCAAGAAGAGAATTGAGAGGAGAGAAAGCAAAGGAAAAAGAAGAGTAGGAGAGACTAAGGAAGATAAAGAAAAGGAGAAACAAGAAACCATAGCTACAGCAAAGCAAAGCAAAGATAGAAGAGAAGATTCTGAAGGCCAATTTTAAGATGTCTGATGCAATATCTGACGTCGAATTCTTTTTGAGCACTCTTTTCATAACATTATCCTATCATTTTTGTTTAACTAGTCATTGCTTTTTATTAAAAGTTGTGTTCTTAAGTTTTGGAATACTCAAATTTCTCGCTATGTTCGACCTTGGATACTTTGATTTTTGAGTAGTAAATTTTTATTTGTTTTCGCGAAGAGTTCATCTATATTACAACAAGATATCTGTTAAAACACAATCTAGCTGTGTAAACATTTTAGCACCGTTGCCGGGGAGCAACAGGCACTTCTGAAGCTTTTGATCACAACTTCTGATCCAATACTGACTTAATTCCTCTCCTTCATTGTGCTTGTCTCAGGGAAAGCCGAGAAAAGAAGAGCAACTGCACAACAACCACACCAAGGAATAGGTAACTTTCGTTAGCCCTCTCTCTTAATCCCGTCAAAGTCTGAAAAGAAAAAAAAAATAGAAAAATCAACCTAGGGCTACCTGTTTCATACTTAGTAATTCATTGAAGTTGCCTGATTTTCATTTCAACACATCTTGAACTGCACATCCAACTAAGGTAACTAGGGCTAAAACTTTCTTGATTGAGCCGTAGATACCAATTTTTGAGGCAACTAAATTGGACCAACTAGAGCCAACCTAAGGATTGCAAAGCTAGGGTTTTTAGAGACACATCTTCTCTTAAACAAAAAAGGCAAAAAATAAAAAAGAGGTGTGCCTAAGCCTTGTTTGTAAAGATCTATACAAGAGAAACCCTAAGCAAATCAGGCTCTTAATCCATTTGAACCCTAAAAGAAAGGACCTAAAAGCTCTCAAAGGAAGAAGAGGTGAAGTTGATCCTTTGGGTCAACCAACCTTAAAATTAGGTCACTTTTTTTCACTACCTAAAACTTCAAGTGGATCCCTAAGCACCTTAATCTTAAGTAAAAAAAGGTAGACTTAAGAGGTCAAGGTCCCCATTCTGGTCTACCTGGAATCTCAGTGACAAGAGAGGTCGGGTGGGGGAAACCCTGTAACTCGTGGGGATGCTCTACCATGTAGGGGTCTTTGCGGGACTCTCCCTCTTTGGCTACCTAGGTACTTCTCAAGTGGACGACCTTTATGACTAAGGGGTATCATCTGCCCCAAACCTCTATAGTCACCCAACAATTTTTGGGCGTCTCGATTGGGTCCAGCACCTTCTAATCTCATCACATCCTTTGGTGCATGTTCGATAGGAGGTCTTTAGGACCATCCTTAAGACCTCCTTTAGAAATTCACTCTCGCCAAGGCCAAGCCTCGACGACCTTGTTTGTGCAGCAACCTCACCACATAAACCTTTCATCTGATTCAGAACCAAGTTCTCCTTCTTCTTCCATCATGGCACAACCCATTGAAGAAGAGAACAACCTTGAGCACCAGCTTCAGCACTGACTGATCTCTTCCAAAACTTTGTAAACCCACCGCAGCGACCAATGATGCGAGATCACATAATCCCGCTGCGGTGGCGATCAAGCCTCGAGTCTGAATCCTAGTTGGAGGTCCTAACTCTGAACTCAAGCCCAATATGATTCATGTCATACCAAAGTTTCATGGGCTTAACTTCAAGGATCCATTCTAGCACACTAAACAACTCAAGCATCTAGCCCAGACCTTCGAGTCAGATCCACAAAATCGGGATATTTTGCTCATGAAAATGTTTTCTTTCTCCCTCTTGGACAAGGCTGCCCATTGGTATCAAACTCAGACTCATCCGATCAACACATGGGATGAACTTCAATCTGAATTTTTGAAAAAGTTCTTTCCCGTTGGCCAGTTGAATGATTTGCGCCACCAGATCACCCATTTCACTCAACAAACGGGAGAACCTCTTCACGAAGCATGGGACCAATTCTTAGATCTCATGCGAAAGTGCCCCCATCACGAAGTTCCTAAATGGGAACAAGTCTAGTCTTTTTACCAGGGACTCCGTGAAGATATTCGATTATTCATCAATGCAACGTGTGGAGGAAACATCATTGGTCAACATGAGGACACGGTGTGGGAGATTCTCGAAAACATGTGCGAGAACTCCATCAATAATGACTCCAAGGGCTTATTCGACAGGACGAATGCCTGTGCATCAGCGAATCTAAGAGGGGCACATGAGACGTAGGACCTATCCACATCCGTCGACTTGGAACTAATGTCCAGTTGGTTGGACAAGGTTGCTATCCTAGAGAAGAAGGTGGATGAGCTAACTCAGCATCTGTAGCAAGCCACCTCTACACAGAACTCTTTTGCATGGCCACCTCTGGCGAGGGAAACTATGCAAAACATCTATCACCAATCTTCTTAGGGGATGGACCCGTATCCACCCCCGTCAGACTCTCGGATCGAAGTGACCTCCAATCCATTCTATTCAAGTTGGGGGAACTCTGAACCCTCGTATTCCGACTTTCCTGAGGTTCCTCAGACTTGCGAGGACCTCATTGCCATCTAGAATGACCCATTCTCCAATACCTACAACCCTAGATGGTGAAATCATCCCAACTTTCAGTGGATGGGGAATTCTCAGACTCAAAGACCACCGTATCAGCCCCGTCCATAAGCTCCTCATCCATATCAGCTGCCTCAGCCTCGGCCCAATCCCACCTATCAATCCGGGCCAAACAAGGATCAAATGACTCTTATCATTCAAGCACTGGCTGACATTCAAAAGATGAATGCAGTAATGCAAAAATAGCACAAGGACGAGATCACAGAGGTTCGCAACCAACTAGCCCAAATGGAAAATTCACGCCAACCTGGCACTCTTCCTTCGCAACCTCTGCCAAACCGAAATAACATGCCAAGCAAGAGGTGCGTTATGAACCCAAATTCAGGCCATGCACATTTGATTTATCAGGCCCCTGCTGCTCCATCACCAGATGGGATGGAAGCTTCGACATCTTATGCGAGATTTCAGCAGCAACCACCCATCTTACCAAACCCAAACCAAAACCAGGCAGGATTAAGCTTGGTAACAAAACGTAGTGGTAAAGCAACCTAAGACCCACATTATCCGAACCACTCCAAGCCTGGTAGTAGCCAAAACCCTAGGATAGTTATCTAGGATACCCTTGTCCCAGATCAAGAACCTAGACATTTCTAGAGGAACCAACTAGGATTCCATTTCCTGAGGCTTTGACTAAAGGAAAAAGGATAACCAAACCTGTGGCTCCCAAGGAGGATCTGGTAAAGCTCTTTGAACAGGTCCAGATAAACATCCCCTTGATGGATGCAATTCGCCACGTACCAGCTTACACAAGATTCTTGAAAGACGTATGTACACATAAACGTAAGCTGCGAACCAAGAGTGGGAATCCAATCGTACTGTCAGAGCAAGCCAGCTCTATAATCTTGAGTAAACTCCCACCCAAGGCTAAAGACCAAGGAACTCCCCTGATTTCTTGTAAAATTGGTGAAACCCAATTTCATAGAGCCTTACTAGATCTAGGTGCCTCCATAAATCTAATACCTACATCCCTCCTTGACCACCTTGAAGAGTCTGAACTTAAACCGACTAAGGTGATGTTTCAGTTAGCCAAACAATCCATCAAGTCACCTAAAGGAATACTCAAGGATGTCATTGTTACGGTAAGGGATTTCTACTTCCCGATGGATTTCATAGTTCTGGATATTTAAGCACCTGAGAACCCAAGGGACGCACCAATCATATTAGGGAGACCTTTCTTGGCCATTGCTAGGGCCAACATAAACTGCGAAGAGGGACAAATATAATTAAAATTTAGGAATCAAACTCTAAAGATTGACATCTTTAAGGCCCAACAAGGAATTAACTGCAGGGTTATAGAGCAAATATGTGATATCAGAGCCGTGGTTGATGAATCGCATACAGAGGACAACCTGATTATCCCGGATCAACCACTAGAAGATCAAAACCCACAAACAGAGGAGTGCGAACCTGATCTAGACACACCCATGACTCCAACCCTTGTTCCTAACACAAACCCCAAACCACCCGCTGCTACTGATAATCCTGTCATGGAACTCAAGCCCCTTCCCGAGCATCTGAAGTACGTCTTTTTGGGTTCCAATCTGACGTTTCCTGTGATTATCAACTCCCGACTCACACCTGACCAGGAATCCCATCTGATTATTGTTCTCCAGCAACATCGTAGAGCCATTGGATGGACTCTCGATGACTTGACTGGCATAAGCCCCTTATACTGCACACATCGAATCTACACAGAAGAGGGTGCACGACCTTCATGAGAGATGCAGAGACGTTTAAGCCTTAACCTGCAGGAGGTCGTAAAAGTGATCATCAAGTGGTTAGATGCAAGGATCATCTACCCGATCTCCGACAGTCGTTGGGTGAGTCCAATATAGGTTGTGCCTAAGAATGCCAGACTCACCATCATCACGACTGAAATCGGAGAGGTCATTCCTTCCTGAATATCTAACTCATGGAGAGTCTGCATTAATTACTGAAGACTCAATTCCTCCACGAAGAAGGACCATTTTCTACTACCATTTATTGATCAGATCCTCGAGAAACTAGCGGGAAATAGGTTCTTCTACTTTCTTGACGAGTACTCCAGTTACAACCAGGTGGCAATCCACCTAGAAGACCAAGAGAAGACCACGTTCACCTGCCCCTTCATGATGTACGCATTTAGAAGGATGCCTTTTGGTTTCTGCAATGCACCCGCAACCTTTCAGCTGTGCATGCTTGCCATATTCTAAAATATGGTAGGTGATTATCTGGAAGTCTTCATGGAGGACTTTTCAGTTTTTGGAGCATCATTTGACGATTGCCTCCAATACTTGGTCCAAATACTCAGGCAATGCCTCGATGTGAATTTGGTTCTTTCTTTGGAAAAGAGCCATTTCATGGTGCCTGAGGGAATTGTCCTAGAACATCTAATCTCGGAGAAAGGCATCAAATTCGATCGAGCTAAGTTTAACCAGATTTCCAAGCTCCCTATGCCTAAATCGATTAAGGACATTCGATCTTTTTTGGGGCACGTCGATTTTTACCATCTATTTATCTCCAATTTTTCAAAAATCGCACACCCCCTTATTACTCTTCTCTTCAAGGATGTGCCTTTCGAAATTTCCAAGGAATGCACTCAAGCATCTGAGATCCTTTGTGATCGATTCACCAAAGCCCCGATCCTACAGTCCCCTGATTGGTCTTAACCCTTTGAGATCATGTACAATGCATCTGACTTCGCTGTAGGTGCGATTTTGGTGCAAAAAATTGACAAGAAACCCGTGGTCATTTACTACGCTAGCAAAACACTAGACGAGGCTTAGTGTAACTACACGGTTACTGAGAAAGAGTTGGTAGCTGTGGTATTTGCCCTAAAAAAATTCAGATCATACCTTCTGGGTTCCCGTGTTATCATATACTCGGATCACACAGCTATGAGGCATCTCCTTGCAAAGAAGGATGTGAAACCTCAATTAATCTGATGGATCTTGCTGTTGCAAGAATTTGACCTCGAGATTCGTGACAAAGTGGGAAAGCAAAATGTGGTAGCAGATCACTTGTCCCGCCTTCCTTCTGAAATAATTGACCCTTCCGGACCCATCACAGAACACTTTCCTGATGAGCACCTCCTGACTATCAATACAGGGCTTCCATGGTTCTCAGATATAGTGAATTACTTGGCATCACATCAGATCCAGTCCAATTGGCCGAAGGCCAAGAAGGACAAATTTCATTCCGTTGCCAAGTATTACCTGTGGGAATACCCGTATTTATTCTGCATTGGTGTTGATCAATTAATTAGACGGTGTGTCGCGGAAGTAAAAATCAAAGACATACTCTCCTTTTGGTTGACAAGGCATGCAGTGGACATTTCTTAGGACACAAAACCGCATCAAAAGTCCTCCAGTGTGGCTTTTACTGGCCTACAATTTTCAAGGATGCATACGATCAATGTAAGGCATGTTCCTATTGCCAGACCTTGGGCAACATGAGCCATCGAGACATGATGCCTCTACAGCCGATCCTGGTATGCAAAATTTTTGTCATTTAGGGGATCGATTTTATGGGACCCTTCCCTATCTCGGATGGCTTCGAATACATCTTACTTGCCATTGACTACGTGTCCAAGTGGATAGAAGCCATTCCGACCCGAACCAATAATCATAAGGTTCTTATCAGATTCATTCATCAAAACATCTTCTCAAGTTTCAAGATTCCACGAGCAAAATTTTTTGACAGAGGGACCCAGTTTACAAACGTTCAGTTCAGGTCACTGATGACCAAATACGGGGTGCCACATCAAATCTCTACTCCTTACCACCCCAAACTAATGGTCTAGCTGAGTTATCAAACCGAGCGATCAAGAAAATCCTTTAGGTTACTGTTTGACCTGACAGGGAGGATTGGTCTTCTCAACTTCCGGAAGCATTGTGGGCCTATAGGACCTCCCACAAGACCCAATTAGGTATGTCTCCCTTTAGACTGGTTTATGGGAAGGCATGTCACCTCCTCGTCGAATTGGAGCATAAAGCCTATTGGGCAGTACAGAATTGCAATTTAGATCTTTCTAAGGCTGGAACCTACAGAAGGCTTCAAGTAAGCGAGATCGATGAATTACGCCATGACGCATATGAGAACTCATGAATTTACAAAGAATGGGTTAAAGCTTTTCATGATAAACACATTTCTAGAAAGATCTTTCATCCTAGTCAAAAGGTTTTACTCTTTAATGCTCGACATAAGTTATTCCCAGGAAAACTGTCTAAGTGGATCGGATCATACCTAGTCCAACAAATCTTTGGAAATGGAGCCATTGAAATCAGCCCACTCAGCCATGATTCTGAACCCTTTGTTGTGAACGGTCAGTGACTTAAACCGTTCATTGACATGACCAATACAAATTTGGCTAAGCCATCCTTTACCCTACATTCTCCTTGAACTCATTGCGCCCAGCTGATGGCATAAAACTCAGCACTTAACGGGAGGCAACCCATCATTCTTTGAAAAAACCGAAACCTTTTCTGACATTTCTACACGGAATTCATACTACACTTTAGGGTTCATCCATTAGAAGAGCTGACTCCACCTCAGGTACCCCTACCTGAGATTAGAAATCATTCGAAACAGTCACTTCGACCCGTTCACCCACCCAACACCTGTCCTAATGCATGAACTAAGCTAAAATCGAACCCACTTAATTTACAATGGGACATTGCAAATCGTAGGCATGGGAGGGTATGCAAGTGCAAAATGTCAAGAAAATTCATATCAAGAAAAGGTTTCAACTCAAAAAAAAATCTTGGAAAATAAAAAGAACTGAGGAGGGGGTGAGGCAATTTTTGGGCTATACAAAATGAGGAAAAGAGCAAAATGCCAAAAAAGGAGCACAAAAGGAAAAAAAAAGGGTGGTCATTAGTAAAAGATTAAGGGATTAACTGAAGTTCTAGACCAGATCAAGAAAAGAGAAAAATAAAAGAAAAGTGCTAAGGAGACATAAAAGGAGATTAGCAGGAATGCCGATCTTAGGCCTCTTGGGCTAGATTCTTTGGCTTAAAAATTCACGTATCGACTAAGATTTGGACAATCCTCAAGAGGTTGGGGAAAATGTGAAGCTTAAGTATTAGGTCTAAGGCTTAGGAAGTATTCGACCTTGTTAACTGACCTTCAGTTTGCAGGATTCGCTAACATAAGCACCCCAATTCACACACAGTCTGGTTCAGTGCGTATAAATATCAAAATCACGCAAAAAGCATTTCAATGTTCTGAAAAGGTCACCTAGATTAAGAGAGGCTGATCAACACAAGTTGATTTGGATGAGTTCCCGTTGCGGAGAGGTGGGAAATTCCCCTCGAAGATGCACAACAACATATCATCTCCTCGGTGCTTGTCTCTTAGGATATTTAAATATCCTACCAGGGTCATGTAAGCACTCTGCTGGTTCAGATACCATGGGTGGCATTATCACGAAATGTCGATTGCCAGGGTCTAAATTCGGCCACGGAATGCCATGGGTAGGCTTATCTTGAAATCTCGAAAGCCAGGGTTCTAGGGGTTGCCATGGGTGGTGCTATCTGGAAGCATCGATTGCCAGGGACCCTTGAGGATTGATGATGGGGCGAGGAATCTGAAATAGACCATGTTGAGAAGCCAATCCGAAGCTAGAAATAGAAAGAAAAGAGAGAGAAAACTCTTTAAACAAATAAATCTTCTGTCTCTCTCTTACAAAAATGCACTGCAAACTGAACCTAGGCTAAAAATGTCTCAAGCACAGGTGCTTTAATCGTGGAGTCCAATAAACCCTAGGATAGTTTCTGCGGGCCTTAAAAACCTTTGCAGAAGACTGAGGCTAAAGCGGGTCAGGTCTGGATTTTGGTTGGTACTTGAGTACCTCTAGGCCTATTGTCGGCATTCTAACCTAATCACAAAAGAAAAAGAAAAGCACTTATCATAACTGATGACAGATGCTCAGGGTCTAGAACAGAAGTTAAAACCTTGAAATTTTGCTAAGGGACTAGCAAAAGCTAGGCATGGGAGTATGATGAGAGCCTTATCATTAGCCCTAACTAGCTCATTTCGACCCAAGAAAGAGAATAAGAGCTCTTACATAACCTAGAGAAGGACTTAATTCAAGGAATAAGTGTTCTGAGAAGAAAACATGACATAAAGGTTAAAACTGCAATTTTACCATTATAGTACATAAATAGGATTTCTCAAAGGCAAGACATAGGTCAAATGGTCTGAATAAGGTAAAAGGTGGGTTGGTTCAATCAAAAATGGGTTCATGTGCAATCCAGGAATTAAATGACATCTTGTAGCCCTAAAAAAGACCCGCTTAATTCAATAGGGTTCTGGTCAGAATAAAAATCAACTAAGCCCTCTAAAATTCATGGAAAAATATCCCTTAGGGTTTATAACCATCAATTTGACCTTTGGAACCTATTTTGACCTAGATTAGGGTCCTAGCTCATTAATTGACCTAATTTGGGTTTTTATGCAAAAAGTCCAGTCGAATATGGTCAAACCTAAGATCCAACTCTACCATTGGATTCCTTAGGTCCAAATTATGTTTTTACCAAAATTTGAACCTAAGGGCAGGTCATCCTGACCTACTTTGCAAATTAGTACACCCAATTACATTTTGGCCCCTATCTTTTGAAAACCATTACACAAGCCCCCTAACTTCCTCACCACTCTTACAAATAGGTCCCTCCACCATTAATGCGGAGGAATCCTTCTCCGACGAGGAATGGAGGGGGAATACTCCCTGATTCCTCAGAGATCTCCGAGATTTGGAACGGAGATTATTTGAGGAATTCCCTTCCATCTGAGCTCAATTGCAATCTTTGATTCGCATCCAATCTCTCGTGCGAATGCACGAGAGATTTGGATCTCCAACTACCTTCCTTCTCCGGAGAGAGGTAAGTGGTAGAAGGCTTGCCCTCCATGCACCTGAAGCTTGGCCAGCAACTATAAAAGGATCCCCGATCCTCTGCGAATCTCTCAAGCTTGTTTTGGCCGCAGACTCCCCCAGACTTCATCTCCCCTCTCTCCAGCCAAGTTGCCCGCAAGCTCCGACAATTTTTCCTCCTCCCTCTCATCGCTCTGCTGCCATACCAGCAGCAACGTTCACTTCGCCTAGTTCCTCCATGTCGCGCCGCACCAGTGCACGCCTTCCTATCCTCCTCCTTGTCGCCGTTATCTCCCCCTCAGGGTCGTCTTCTCCGACGACGGCACAAACGTGTCATCCATCTCCTTTACCTCCCCTTCACTCCAGGTACTCTAGACAAGCTTCTTATCTTCCACTCTTTCCTTTCCCTCATTCTCTTTCACAAAACACCCCTTGACTGCCACTGTTCGCCCGCATCTTCCCATCTCCGGCCACCCTCCGGCGAGACGCATCCATCACTCCAACCTCCACACGTCTCGCCACCAACCTCACAACCACCACCACAGCTCACTGAACATCTTCCACCCATCCACAGGTCACCACATGCACTCCACACTTCCCCCAACCTAACCCATAAATCTGGCCACAGAGTGACCTAGGCACGCACGCCTAGGCCGCCCTGCGGCCTGCCACCTATCGCCTCACCTTCGCCGTGATATACTGATATGGATTTTACGCGGTTTGTAAAATACGTCGTTATAATGCGCAAAACCGATCAACTCTTAAATTTATATCCTAGATAAGGGAGTATCTGGAGTTGTCCAAGGTGGCCAATTGTTTGCAAAATTAATCCTCTTGCTTACAAATAGATCTCAACTTTCTTTTTGGTATTTTAAATATGTAATTTTTTTTATTTTGAAAAGATGAGGGCAAAATGCGAATTGTAACGGAAAGTACTAACACCTACAATTGCTTAACTAAAACTTAAAAGATAGAAATATCTTCTTCCTAAGCTCACACTAGGCAAGTGGAGGCCTACAATAATTAGGAAGAAGAGGTGAAACAAGTGCTAGAACCAAAAGTAACAAATGCAATAGAAAGCTAAAAGAAAGCAATTTAATTAACTAGAATTAGTGTTATTTTCAAGGACAAGTAGAGGAATGCTTCTGCTAGAACTAAACAAATTTAAAAGCAAATAAAGAAACACTAATCCTCTTGCAAAATTTGGTGAAGAAGGGAGTCTTCTTGCTCCAAGCCTAGCTGCTCCTTGGCTTGAAAAGAGAGCCTCCTTCTTCTCCTTCCTTGAGAGCTCCTCCAAGGTGGAAGCTACCACCTACAATGCTCTCTCGAAGGGGTGGGCATGCACCACCCTCAGAAGCTCCACCAAGGTGGCATGGACCACCTTCAAGATCTCCTCCAAAGATCTTCCTTGCCTGGCTTCTCCTTTGGCTGGCTTGTCTCAAGAGAGAAGGGAAGAGGGGAAGGCACCAAGGGGACAAAATATCCCCTTAATCTTCTTCTTCTTCTTCTTCTCTCTTGGACGTGGGCTTCTAGGTGGAATATGAGAGTGAATTTGCTAGCCAAGGATGCCTTGAATGGTGGTGGGTAGTGGCCTTTTTATAGGATAGGATGGGGGGTTAAGGTGCCCCTTGAAATGGAGGGTTAGGATGGAAGGATGGAGGTGGTTGGTGATCCTATGGCCAAGGGTATTTGGCGCCAACCCAAGGGGTGTTAAAGGGGGTGGTTATGGTGGTGTTGGTGGCTTTTGGTGGTGGAGAGACACCACCAATTTGGCGCCAACCTAGGGTCATCTAGAAGGGGGGTTAGGTGGATGGTGGAGATGGATTTAAGGAGAGGTGGATGGCGGAGATGAAGGGGGTTTTTGGAGGGAAAAGTGGCTCCATCAAGGGGGTGGTTAGGGTGGTTTTGGTGCCACTTTTAGATGTCTTTTGGAGGTGGTGGGTAGGCTAGGTTGGTGCCAAGTAGGTTAGCTTATGTGGAGCTTAGGTGGAGCTAGTTGGGTGGAGTTGTTAGGTGGGGTTTTGGGGTGGCACAAGCCAAGGAATTTGGAGCATAGCTAAGCTAAGATAAGCTAAGATAAGCTATGATAAGCTAGCTTAGCTAATGGAGGAGTAAAGGAGAAGGTGTTTGAGCTAGGGTTTGGAGGGAGTAGAGGAGAAGTCTGGAGCTGAAACTGGAGCTGGCTGCTGCTGAAGAGGCTGGCATGGAGCTACTCTTGCTGGCTTAGCTTTCTATTTCTTTGTTTGCTGCTAAGCCAAGATAAAGTGAGCTAGCTTCTGCCATAATGTGTTGAGGTGAGCTAGGTCTGGTGCTCCCGGGGAGGATCAAGCTAGTTGAGGCAGTTAAGGTAGCTGAGCTGAATCCCCGGGAGTTGGACTTGAGCTTCCTGAGCTGAGATGAGTTCTTCTTCATCTGGCTGGAATTGAGTGGAGCTGGATGTAGCTTGGTCTGAGCTGGGGTGAACTCCTGTCAACTCAGCTGAGCTAGCCAGAGCTCCCTGTGGACTAGTGGTAGCTAAGATGTGCTAAACTTAGCTAAGTTGAGCTGGATCTAAGCTGACTTGAGCTAGGGTGAGCTAAGATGAACTCGCTTGAGCTGCCATTCTGCTGAGATTAGCTGAATGGAGTTGGGATGAGCTAACCCTAGTTCAAGTGAGCTAGGTTCCAGCTGTGGTGAGCTGGATCAAGTTGAGTTCCAGTTAGTGTGAGCTTCTCCTTCACCATTTGGCCTCATGAGTGCTAATGTTTTAGGGATCTGTATATCTGTTCATCCCTAACACTCACAAAAACATATCAAAAAGATAATAAAAAATGCAATGCATGCCTAACCTAATTTTTGCCTAAATGCAACCCAAAAACCCATTTGCGGAGTAAAATCCTAAGAGCTAGGTTTGTTTTAATGCATAAGAATGATGATAAACTGGCATTTTTCACATAGCAAAGGTCCTCCTGTGGTCTAATAGAGTGGCAAGGCTCCTTTTGTGTCGTGCAGGGTCGTGCTCCCATCTGCCATTAGTGACGGCTCGAGCTCAATTGTTCTCAAGCTCCAGGCCACAATCGTTAGGTCCCAGCCTTCCAGACTACGTGGATTGAGGGTGAGAGTGAGTCCAGCATAGTAGTGGTGTCGGACTCGGATAGGTTGTTAATATGGTGATTTTATCATCGACGTGTGTATAGTGGTTAACCTAAATCGGACCTAACCATCTCTTTACAAAATTTTTAACCTGGCCTACTTGATTTTATCTTGGTCACTTTTAGGCTCAAGGTTGAACTTAGGGAAGTGGGGTGACAAATTAAGTTTCTACGCCTTTCCTATAACAAGTCTCTTCTGTTCATTTATTGTATTTCTGGTGTTTTTCTATTTAGTTTTTTTTCTGGTATTCTTTGTCCTTAAGGCACACCCTCAAAATTAAGTTCTTGGCTTTGTGCCAAAGCAGGGTTCCAAAACGGGTCTTGCTATTCGCAAGACGGATTACCTGCAAGTCAAAGATTATCTTTTCTCCTTTATATATATTTTTTATCTTTTTATGGGCATGCAAGAGAAAAAGAAATAAAGTAAATTTAGTATAGATATATATGTATATACAATATATGTATAAAGGGTTGGGGGTGGAGTCGGAGATGGAGTGTAGCATTGTGTCGAGTCGGTCGTCGTCTAGAAACATGCAACCAACGGGATGAGGTGCCGCGTGTAAGGTGTAGGATGGATGGTGGAAGATGAATGCTAGCACGCTTTTTGTATGCGTGTATCGAGGAATATCAACAACTAGCGCAGATATTCCCGCGATACCACGTATGATAAGTAACATGAAAATATGTATATATATATATGTGTATATATATAAATATATCTATATATATATGTGGTTTTAAATATATAGGTATATATATGGAGTTATGTATGTATATAAGTATATGTATATATATATATTTGTATATGTATATATATAAGTATATGTATAGATATATATATGTATAAGTTTGTATATATCACTATCTAGATGTAAATATATATATATCTATATATGGTAATGTATGTATATAGATATATGTAGATAGATATGTATATATATATATATAGTTGTAGATATATATATATTTATATGTAAGTATATTTATATATATATATCTATAAATATATGTATATATATGTATATATAACTATATGTGTATGTATATGTATATATATACATAAGTATATAGATGTATATATATATATAAATGTGTATTTATATAGACCAATACATATTTATATAAGTACTAATATATGTATAGATATATGTATATATATATATATGTATATAAGCATATGTATATATGTAAATATATATGTATGTATATATATATAAGTATATACATATATGTATAAATATATATATGTATACTAATACTTTGTTTTATAAATACTATATATATAGATATAACTATATATACATATATATGTATGTATATAAATATATGAATACATATCAATATATATATGTATACGTATATATATATGTATATAATAGTGTATTGGTGTGTGTGTGTGTGTATGGAAGTGTGAGTGTATGTGTATGTAAGTGTCGGTAAAGAGAGTGAGAGAGTGTTGTGAGAGAGAGAGAGAGCGGGAGAGAGAGAGCTGCTGAGGGTTAAGGCGTTCGAAGGACCAAGCGTCATCTGGAGGCTCCACGCGCACGTGCAGGCATGTATGCGTGCGGAGAGAAGAGGCCACAGCACGTAGATAGGAGTAGGCGCCAGGGAGAGAAGAGGCCGCAGCGCACCATGCTGCGCAAAGGGTTGGAACGGGCGCTCGCTGGCGTGCATGGGCGAAGAGAACGGGCAACACAGGCAGGGCGAGATAGGCTGCAATGGCTTGAACTTGAAACAGGGAACGAAGGCCACCACCCCCACCGGCTCTTTGAAGAGCTGGGTGGTGGTGGTTTCACGGTGGTGGGTGCGCACCACAGTGAAGACTCCTACCCGTAGAGTGTCTCCTCTGAGGAGGAGGTCCTGTGTATGGAGGGAGAGGGGGAGGAGACGGTGGCTTGGAAGGAGAAGCTGCGTTGGCTTTTTTTGTGTGGAAGGACCAGGCTATTTGAAGAAGAAGAACACGCCCTATTGTATAGAGGAAGAAGGCATGGCAGGGAGTGGGCTGCTGCGGCTGGCAGGGAGAGTTGTGAGCAAGGAATGTCTCGAAGGAGAAGAAGTTGGCATGCAGCAGCAGGAAGAGTGATTACAAAATCAAATGGAGATAAAAATAAAGATGGGAATTTTGTGAAGCAGCACTTGAAGAAATTGTAAATTGTAAGGCCACTTATTTCATTCTCCTCCCCTCTCAATTAAATGCATGCATGCATGTATTTTTACAATGCGACAATGGAAACCTAATTTGCATTAGTAATGCTAGGACATAGCAAAGATGGCACAATTGCATGTGTATTTTTGTTGTGCAATCGTACCCCCATGCCTATCTTTTGCTAGTCCCTAGCAAAACACTTTTGTAATGTATTTAGAAATGATCTTTAAGCTGAAGATTTTCTTCTGAGGCAACATAGGTGTGTTTATTGTTGGATATTGTGAGAACCAATTGTAGAGAAGACTACCAGTACTTTAAGTCTCACATGACAAAGATCATCTCTCAACTAACCAGGACTCTTGATATTTAAACCTTAAGTACGATTTCCAGGACCCAGGAGGTTTTTGTCGTACTTGAGTGCTTAAGGGATTATGGCTTGTGCATAGTGAAGGATCATGACTGACCAGATGAACATTAAGACTCAACCCCAGGGTTTCATGAATTTTTAAGTAAAGGTTGGTCCCAGTTTCAGCTCTTGTTTTCAGATTGACCCTTAAGAAGATGACAGAAAACTTAATTCCCATTTTCTGACATTTGTGGCTCACAGGAAAACAGGGTATTTACGACTTGCCCTGAAGAACTTTTTTAGGGTGAGATCTTTACAGATGTTTGTGAGATATATTGACTCATTTGCATCCTTTTTTTTTTTTGAAACACGCGTCAATATATCTCTTACAACATTATTTGGAGGAGCACACTTTTTTTTTTCTTTTTGGTGGGAGAGTTCCTTTTTGGTGGAAAGAGTTGCTCCTAAACATAAGACTAAGGCCTGGGATAAAAAGTCTACCTGCGCGCACAGGTAAGGACTCCACCTTTCCTAATGAACACTAGGGTTGGATCTTTTGGTCACCTGGTCTTTCCTGATATGTGTAGTGTGAACCAAGTTTACTTAAGCTCTCAAGTAAAAGCAAACCAACGAATCTTGTACTGGTGTCCTAGGTACAAGAATACGTCCTTAGGAGAGATTCCGATCTATCTTGTCAATGCTCAAGTGAATTAAGCCGAGCCTGAGCGAATCAAGCTTCTGTGGCCTGGAAAGCCTTCAAAACAATGGTTGAATATCCATAAACACTTATTGTATTTTTGTTTCAACCTTCATATCATTACTAAACACTATTTTTTATTATTATATGTATATATTTTTTTTTCTTTTTCTTTTTCTTACATATTTATAAATAGGTGGGAACTGCATGATACCATAAAATACCCAGATCCTATGGATGCCTATCCACCCCCCCATGCTAAACAATGCTATGTCCTCATATGCATGCAGGGAAAGGCAGAGAAAGGATGAAAGATCGGGTAACGAGAGTTGAGGTGTAGGGTATACAGTAGGGTGGTAGGGTGGGTGGATGGTGGGTGGTGAAGTGAGAAGTGAAGAGATCGTGATAGTGGCATGAAAAGTGATGGTGGATGGTGAGAGATTTGGCATTTCTTTGGGCGAGAGTGTCCCAGGCGGAACAGAAAACAAGTCGGGAAGAAGTAGTTGGCCCTCAGATTGGCCAAGAAGAGGGGCTTCTTGGATAGATGGACCCAAAAAGGAATAGCCCCAGTGAGTAGGATGTGGGCTCAAGGTCCCAGTGTGGAGTTGCGAATCCGCCTGATTTGGCAGGAAAGAAAGGGCAATTAGGTCTTCAAAAGTGTGTACCGGCGGTGAGTAGCCTAGATATGACTCAGACCATGAGGTGTGGGAAGTAGAGAAAACCTTGTCAGAAGTCTGGCCAGGAGAAGGTACAGGACAAGGGAGGGATGGGGGAACATCACAATATGTGTTGGTCAGGCAGTCATCAGTGTTTATAGGTAATCTGTAGCAATCAAAATAGGTCCCAGTTAGTCCAATACACGTGCTGACGGCCATGTCCTCGTTAGACGTGTCATCCTCGATATAATTGCAATCAAAGTTCTTGGCTGCCTTGAAGATGTTAAGCTTGAGCTTTTTAGATCCAACGGCAATCTCAATACAGCCCGACTCGCAGTCGATATGGGCACAGGCTGTGGCCAAGAAAGGTCGACCAAGGATGATCAGAAAATCAAAAAGTGAGCTAGGAACTTCCATATCTAAAACAAGAAAGTCAACAGGAAAACGGAGACTGTTGACCATAACCACCACGCCTTCCACCACACCCTTTGGGATTTTGACAGAACGAACTGCCAACTGTAACGTGACAGGGGTGGATTTCAGATTTCCCAAGGAAAATTTTTCAAGCATAATGGTTGGAATAAGATTTATGGAAGATCCTAGATTAAGCAGGGCACGGTTAAAACTGTAGCTTTGGATGCTACAGGACATAAGCGGTGTGCCCGGATCTTTCTGCTTCGGTGGTAGGTTTGACAGTGTAGCACGACTCGCATGAGGCGAGAGAACCACCTTATTTTTAGTTTTCTTGGACTGTCTCCTGGGTGTTGTGTAGTCTTTGAAAAATCGGGCAACAGTAGGTATGTGGTCGATAACCTCGAGCAGGGGTACCTTGATTTCTACATCCCTGAACAAATTACGCAGGTTATCAAAGGCCGGCGTATCTTTCCTTTTGCATTTTGGCTCCCTCAGTAGAGCCTCAGGGAATGGAAGTGATTCTGGCACCAATTTGGGTGTATCATCCTCTCGCAAATGCGGTGCTCATCTTGAATGAGAGGGCGATGAAGAAGATGGGCCAGGATCTGGTCGAGGCGGATCAACAATCTACTTGCCGCTCCTCGTAGTGATAGCATTGGATGATGCAGGTCTAGTGGGATCATACGGCGGAGGAGGGTTCCCAATAGGGACAAAACAGTACGGTGCAGCAACGCGATTAGCCTAAAATCCTGGTGGAATGCTCGAAGCTTGCAGAATTGGATGTACCTACCCTGAGAAGATTGTACCTGTCGTTGAGGACCACAGGGTACAAAATTTCGTTGGTTTGGAATAGGTTGGGCAGGAAGAGTGCCCTGAGATCGAGTCGACATGTGTAGTTGATTGATCTCAGTATTCTGCTGCACCAATTGGTGCTGAAGAGAGGTCATGTTTTCTTCACAGCGCTTTGACATATCCATCATCATTCGCATCAATTTATCAAGAGGACTTGATGCATGCTCTGCTTGCAGTACGCAAGGGCCTGATGGCGGATTCGCCAAAGGATTAGACTAGGCCCTTGGGATGATGGGTGCGGACGGTCGCATTGGTCCACCCACGGGGTTTTGGCGCTGTGGGTTGTTGGACCATGTGAATTTTGGATGATTGCGCCATCCTGGGTTATACGTGGCAGAGAACGGGTTATTCCCCAGGGCACAAGCATCTTCTATGCCAGAAGACGCGTCCACATGTAAATATGTGTCCGAGCACACGGAGGCTTAGTCCTCTATGTCAAAAAACTGGCTCGCAGAAGCTAGTTCCACATGAATTACCGAGTCACTCGGTGCGACACTCGGTAAGGAAGGTCTTATGGGGTTTCTCAGGATAAGCCTGGTGTTGGAAGAATTAGAATTGTGACGAAGTGGTGAGGTGGGGGTGTTTGCCATAGAACGAGCGGGGTTGGTCAGAAGCTCATCCAGCTTCTTGTGCAGGATGGAGACTTCATCCAGTTTTTGTGCGATAAGGCTTAGATCTGTGGATGAATGGGAGGGTCTCGTGTCAACTTCGTGGACATTTCGGAGCTGGCTGGTACGATTAAAGGCGACAATGGAAGCATTATTCATTGAGTTTCACTCATATTTTCAAACAATTTAAATGCTCCATTCTCGTCTTTATTCATAAAGTTCCCTCCGCAGGAAGTGTCTGCAATCTACTTCAAAGTCTCATTTAGCCCATAGTAGAAAATTTGGGCTATATGCCACTTTGGCAGACCATGGTGCGGACACTTCCTGGGGAGGTCATTATACCTCTCCCATGCCTCATGAAATTGTTCGCCGTTTTGTTGTGTAAAAGTGGTGATAGCACGGCGAAGCGCATTGGTTCGCCCAATTGGGAAGAACTTCTTGAGAAACGCTGTTCGCATCTCTTCCCAAGAGTGGATGGTTCACCCAAGGGTGCGTAACCACTGCAATGCTTTATCCCGCAATGAAAATAGGAACATTTTCATGAGGACTATAGATAACCCAACATTTCTAGGTTTAACCATTTCAGCCAGTCAAGTTAGGTCTTCCTAGTGGAGAAAAGGATCTTCACTTGCAAGACCATGGAAGTGGAAATTTATTAGGCCAATTATGTTAGGTTTCATTTCAAAGTCATCCCCGCCGTTGAACGTATACGAATGGCTACGCTAACATGTTTGGTTTAGGAAAACCTGTCGTTGTAGCTTGAAAGCAAAGAATTTGTGTTCAACAAATAAAATTTATACCGAAAAGAATTCCGGGTCGAACACAGGGAGGCTACATTGATCTATATTTGCAATTATAGTTTTTTAGGATTTTTTATAAGCAAGGTGACATAATTACAATGGAGTTATCAGAAAGAGAGAGAGAGACAGAAAGAGAGAGAGAGAAAGAGAACATGCATTCAATATTTCAACTATTTATATAATCAAACTAAATAAAAGTTACACTAGAAAGCGAAAAATCAATTACACTATAAAGCAGGAAAATTCTACACTAGAAAAGCTATAAATAAGAATGGGGGGAGAAGTTATCCTCCTCGACGATTGCTTGGAGGATGAGTCGGACGAGACGACGCCTGGATGAAGGAGAACGAAGCAGGGCGAAGGAGGACGAAGCAGAAGAACGAGAACGAAGCAGCACACCGTCGTCGTCACGGGATCCACTTCCGAAGGGGGATGAAAATTTAGACTTTATCTCGCGAGGAGCATCCTGGGTGTGGGACAAGCTTCTCTTAAGCTTTGGAGGGGTAGATAAGAGAAGGAAGGGATGAGAATTTCGTACGGAGGGGGTCTCCTTTTATAGTTGCAACGAGTGGAGGCAAAATGGACATTACAACTTCAAAATAATAAATGAGGGGTCTTTAGTGATGGATAAAACCGTCGCTAAAGCCCCCAACGTGGGCGTAGCTTCCGCTTCCACACGTGCCCGCTCAGCTGCTCGTGCACGCAACGCCTACGCACGTTCAACGATCCTCAGCCATCCGATCACGAGATCGGACGACTTAAGTCACGCCTTCATCCGCTGCATTACGCACCCGCCCGTGTGCGATCGTGCGTTATTTTTTTGGATTTTCAAATTTTAGGGTTTAAGAGTGGCTTTCTACGGCCATTCAACTCACCCAAGATTTGATGAGAACCCTAAGCTTTAAGCATCTTATTGTGATTGTGATAGACTCGTTGACCGGTAATTGAAATGGATTTCGGATTTCTACGCCTCTAGGTGACCTAAAAAAAAAAACTTCTGCCTAAAGGTGTATCTTTACAACCGGTAGCTTTCTCCCTACTTTTATTTTTTACGGGGTCAACACAAGGGTGAATCCAGTGTATATCTCTCTGGTTTATTCTACTTCTCCACTTCTTCCTAAGTGTTTGGGGAAATTTTAGTGCATTTACTAAGCTGGGTTCTGGACAATCGGTCGATTAGCTGTTACCACCGACAACTTGCCAGCCATACTCGTGCGGCGAAGTGTGGCTTATTTCTTTTTTTTTCTTTTCTCCTTTTCTTTTTGATTTTTTTTTTTAAGTAGGTGGCTTCCCTGGTCTAAGATTTACCTAAGGGCAGGAAAAAGAGAAAGGTCTAGTGACTAGGCTCTGGACAACCTACCTATGGGTTATTACCCACGATAACTTGCCAGCCATATCACTCTAGAAGGTTCATTAGCTACCCAAATTCCATTAGAATCGCTGAACAACGAGTTAGTGCAAAGAAAGTGTGTAGATGCTTAAAACTTAAAATTCCCTCAAATCAGAGGGCTGGTTGATAAGTCATGTACTTATCACCCAAACTTATTTATTCCAATTATAATAGAATTAAGATGGCGAGGACTCAAAGACAAATTTACATTTTAGTGGATACACAGGCAAATTAAGTCCAAAGACCTAAAGGGTCTTTGTGTTCAGATCTTAATGTAGTATTTCCTAAGATTGAAAATTTTCTTAAACCTAAGTTCTCTTTCCTAATTCCGAATTTTTTTTTTATAAAAGAAAATAAAACAAATCTACGGAGCTGACGAATGAATTCAGAGAGGAATATCCACCCTCCCATGCCTATCTAATGCAATGTCCTCATTGTATTAAAAAGACATAAAATAGAGTGGAAAAGCGTAGAAAGTACCTGAATTGCATGAATGTCAGGTCCGCTCCGAGATGAAAAATTAAAAAGAATTGTATATGTGTTGAGTTTAGTGCCTTCAGCTAGGCACACTATACAAAGAAAAGAAATGAAGAATTCACAAGTGCAGGTCAGAATTAAAATAAACAGAAGAATCCTCCGACCTATCAACAGAGGTCCACAGATGTGGACCAGATTGTGGTGCAAACCCATCCCCCATAATCGAGAATATCTTAGGTTCTGGATAAAAATTACCCAAAACCTAAAATCAGAATGCAACAGAGGTCGGGCCTACAATTTATGAGGATGCAACCCAAGACCAAAATGTCGAGTTACAGAGAATTGAAGCTCAAAAGGATAATCGTTGAATGTTGCTTAGGTTTGACATCCTCAAAATAAATATCGTAAGTGTTCTGATTTGATGGTTTCAGCTTAAAAGGAACCCTTCGACTCAATCTTCTATTTCCTCCAAAATTAACTTCCCAAATCATAACTTCCAAGCTCCTGTCATCCTCATTCAGCATATCAAATTCCAAGACCTCTTGTATATTAATCACCCCGACTGAAATCTCCAAGTCTAAATGATGTGGCAGAATCAGAACTGACTTGGGTCTAATTATCTCAGAAATAGAATTATCGATAAGCTCAATGGGGTGTAACTGATAATCAGGGCATTGAATTGATTCCTGCAGAAAATGCGATTCTGGATCCGTAATATGTGCCCTAAGATCAGTTTCCTCAATTATTGGGCTATCAAATAATCTATTAGATTCCTCAGGCCCAATCGTCTCACAGAAATTGTGTTCAGAAAACTAGCGTGAGACTTTGCAACTTGAATCTTCACCATCAGGATCCGTATCAATGTATGTCCCAAAATCAGTTATCACTTTCTATTCTAAGGAGACATACGTTTCCTCGTAAGTCGGCTCAGGGATCTCAGGTGAAGAAATCAGATCTTCCTTAATTGGTTGCTTTAATTCAATTTGGTCAGCCTCGTAACATGTGTCCCCCCCAACAAGTGCCTGAGCGGGTTCTGTCATTGGCTTTCCTGAAGAGGGTTCATCCTGGGAATTATTCCAAGATTGAATCAAAGCAACCACGAATCTCATCCTCAATTTCGCTAATTTCCCAAGTAGAAACTCACCCGGGTTCTTATCCTTGACATCCTAGAGCCAATCCAACAAAGACTTGTTTAAATCATCAATCATTTCAATCAGGGGCTCCAATCTCTCAATGCAAGGTATTGGCTGAACTTCTAAAGATTGTATGATATTCCTCAAGTTAGCCAGAACCTTATCTTGAACCTGGTTAACTTGAACCAAATGAGTTGGTTCAGGGTTGGGCGGGTTTGGGCTCAATGCAAGGGAATTAACGAAATGAGATTTGTTATACCCTTCCTGATAATAGGTCATTTTAGATTGTTGAAAAGATGGTGATGACCTAAAGGCAGTGAAATCAGCGGATGGGTAAGGATCGGTGTATCCTTCTTGATTATAGATCGTATTAGGCTGTTCATGAAAGGAAGACAATCTATAATCGATATAGCTCTGAGAAGGATAGAAATTAGAATGAAAGTGTTCAGGGTTAGACCCTAAACACGGAGGTCCGGAATTGTATCCTCAATCCGAATTATCCCAACTAACTGATGGTTGATTACAATACGAGTTGGGATAATTGTCATGTTGAGGATAATTCACAATAGGAGGGAAAGAGCAGGAATGAGTGAAATATGTGGAAGGATTCATGAGACACGAGAGGAAGAAAGGTGCCCTGCAATACAAACAATCAAACCTGTCCTTAAATGGGTTAGCCTATAGACCTACAGACTCCCAAAACCCGTCTTGAGATAAAGGAACGATTTGATCTACTTCTGTCTGTTCAATCCAACCAGTTAGAAGGAGGGACTGGGGAGAAGGTTCCTACTTCAGCTTGCGCCTCCGGTTCCTAGTGTACCCCCCATCCGCGATCGTTTGACTCTGCTCCCCTAGCTAGACATTAGATTGAATAGTAGAAATAGACTAATCAAAAATAATCTCGTTCTGAGTTCTGAAGAGCGAGTTCAATCCTTAAGGTCAACGTCTACTCTGTTTTATTTAGGGCTAGGTTTGAATGTGCTTTGGAATGTGATGGGCCCTTTAAATGGGTTGTGCCCTTAATGATTGATTGATTTGTGTGTGCATGCACAACCAATAGTTTTCAAGCAAGATTATTTTTGATGTGGTGAATTTTAAGGTTCAAATCTTGCTTAGTAGCTTTTAGGATTCAACTTTAGGTGTTTTCAAACAAGTTTCATTGGCACACCAGGTTTTACAAGCACAGGTGAAGATGTTTTCCTTTAAGGCTTAAAAAGAATGTGGAGTGCTTGGTAAATCCCTAAGAGTTGAACCTAAGTGGTAGCTACTTATGGGTTGATTTTAATTAAAGTGGTGCAGCCCAAACAACTCAAACAACTGGCCACAAATGCACCACTAAGTTAGGCAGACAAAGATGGTTAACCTAGAATGATTTCTACTCTTTTATGTGTTTCTTTATGTGTACCGATTCCACAGATCAGAACTTGGTTGAGTAGAAACAAATCAATTTGGTTAAGTGCCTTTGAATGTGGGTGTACGTTGTGTGTTAGTTGAAAATTGCGCCACAAAATTATCTTTTTTTTTTATATATAAATGAAGGTGCAATGAATGTGAGTGAGAATCCAAACAACCAAACTATTCCTATGATTTAATCAAACACCTAGGTTAATTGGAATTTGGATTCAATGTGGCGAATGAAATCTATGGAGGGGGAAAGAATGGGGGATAACTTACAAAACCTTCCACAGCACTTTACTCCAATCTACCGCTTTTGCTCGCCTCAAAAGAGTACCTGCAATTACAATAAGAAAGGATAAAAGTGAGGTAAATGATTTGTAAGTTTCAAAATGCGAAGAGAAATCAAAGATCGTTGCCTCCGCAGCAACGGCGCCAAAATGTTGAACGTATACGAATGTCTAGCTAACGTGTTTGGTTTTGGAAAACCTGTCGTTGTAGCTTGAAAGCGAAGAATTCGTGTTCAACAAATAAAACTTATACCGAAAAGAATTGTGGGTCGAACACAGGGTGGCTACGTTGATCTATATTCGTAATTATATTTTTTTAGGATTTTTTATAAGCAAGGCGACATAATTACAATGGAGCTATCAGAAACAGAGAGAGAGAGAGAAAGAGAGAGAGAGAAAGAGAACATGCATTCAATATTTCAACTGTTTATATAATCAAACTAATTAAAAGTTACACTAGAAAGCTAAAAATCAATTACACTATAAAGGAGGAAAATTCTACACTAGAAAAGCTGTAAATAAAAATGGGAGAGAGAAGTTATCCTCCTCGACGATTTCTTGGAGGATGAGCCGGACAGGACGATGCTTGGATAAAGGAGAACGAAGCAGGACAAAGGAGGACGAAGCAGAAGAACGGGAACGGAGCAGCACGCCGTCGTCGTCGCAGGATCCACTTCCGAAGGGGGACGAAAATTTAGACTTTATCTCCCGAGGAGCATCTCGGGTGTGGGACAAGCTTCTCTTGAGCTTTGGAGGGGTAGAGAAGAGAAGGAAGGGATGAGAATTTCGTATGGAGGGGGTCTCCTTTTATAGTTGCAAGGAGTGGGGGCAAAATGGTCATTACTTCTTCAAAATAATAAATGAGGGTTCTGTAGTGACGGATAAAACCGTCGCTAAAGCCCCCAACGTGGGCGTAGCTTTCGCACCCACGCGCACCCGCTCAGCTGCCCGCACGCTCAACGCCATCGCACGTTCATTGATTCTCAGCCGTCCGATCGCGAGATCGGACGGCTTAAGATGCATCTCTACCCGCTGCGCTGCATGCCCATCTGCGTGCGATCACGCGTCCATGCCACGCGTGTAATAGCGCGTTGGCGCTATCAGGCGCACGCAGCCATTGGATCTCCATTTGACGCTCCACGCGCCTTAATTGCCCGCGCCTTCCAGCCCCTCGCTGCGGCTCGAACTCGCACCTGCCGCTCACGAAAGCGAGCTCGATCGCTGCGCTATGGGGCGCGGATGGTCGAACGGATGCTTTTTGGTGCGGCCGACCACAGCCGTTGGATCAAGATCCAACGGCGGAGAGCGGGCGGGTGCGGGACCTTCGTAGAATGCATGCGGCCATTTGGGCAGTCGAGATGGCGCCACGTGGCACCATCTTGGCCGTCCATCTTCTAGAAGTTGTAGATGGTGCCATGGATGTCGGATTGACTAGATTTTTGCATCATTGGGCTACGATCGTCGATCCGAATTCATCCGTGCAATCAGATTTGCCATCTAAAGTGCGGATTTTCACCATCCTGGCCCTTGATCTTCTAGGGTTCCCCGGTCACTATCTGATGCTACGGATGTCTGATTACGGCGATCTTGGAGTCGTTGAACTCCAATCGTCACTTTGATCACATCCATATGGTTGGATCTTTGATCCGAGGCCCCGATAAAATGTTTGCCCTGTCCAAGCACATAAAAGGAGACAATTAACCTCCATTTTATTCAAACTACTCTAAATGCAAGATGATGCATGTTATGCAATATTTATATAATGAAATGCAATCCTATGGTTAAGAACATGCAAAAATAGACATTTTAAGTAGTGTAAATGTGTTTACATCACCTGCCCATGAGGACCCCAATTTGTCCTATGGTCTCTGCAGCAGCGGAATTCTGATAGGAGCTAAGAGACCTAGGCTCCTCCCATTCAGGAGGGTTCTGCATTTCCTCCAAAGTTTCCTGAATGGCTTCCATTTGCTCATTATACATTTCCATTTGCGCTTGGAGGCGAATTATGGGATCTAAGGCTCCACCACCTGGTGGGTTCTGAGGGCGATTTCCTCCATAAGGATTTAGGGTGGGCGTGCAGCCATGTTTGTGGAGGAGGAGGATGATTCGGCTTCTCTTCTAGATTTATCAGGCAATTCAAACAGTTCAGGGTTTTGTGACCTCCTCCCAAACATGCACTACCGTAGGAAGAATTGGGGAGATAAGGGAAAAGAGATGAGAGAAATGACGCCGCAAAGGTACACTTGATGACAAATCAATTCAATCAAATTCCTAACCTCTACAGTGTGCCCTTAGACCTAAGGATCTAAGTTACCTACTATCACGAACTACGGAACCGAATGCAAGCACCGTAGAACCACCGGGCCAGATTGAAAGGTCGTTTGCCCTAGTCTTAGATACCCGATAGCACGCGGGAACCCTCACCAGCACGTAGGCACTACACGCAGGTAGTTAGACCTCCAATCCTTAAGAAGGGTCAAGTTACTATCAATTTTAGTTAGAGGCTTAGGGTCAAGTACTTTTGGAATGTGAAGGGTGTTGCTTACGGGTAATGCCCAAGTTATTGATTTTTCAAGTGTGTAAAACGAGCATGCAATGGGGAAATCTCCCCAAATTGAAGTTTTAATTGGTGAATGGTTTTTAGAGTTTATCCTTAAGTAGTATGAATTTTAGGATTTTGCTGAATTACCAATTCAACCAATCTCCGAGTTTTGAGAGAATATAGGTTTTCTTCAAAGCCCAACAAACCCTTCTTCAATATCAGTTTGTTAATGCATGCTAAAATGCAATGGGCTACCCTAAATGGAGATTTCTATGTGTGGATGCACGAATCAGTTTTAGAGTTTATGTGAAAGGGAGCCAGAGCACTTCAATTCAAGTGCTCCCAATCACCAGAAATGATTTCCACACACAAGGCTTCAACCAAAAGATAAAGAAAATCAAAATGTTGGGGTTGAAGTATTCGAGATTGAATCTTAGGCAAGTTGAAAAGTCATGGTGGTGTTGGAATTAACTCAATTCCAAGTCTCCCCACCAAAAAGGTGATCCCGAATTGTAGATAAATGAGGCAAAGAGGGGTGCAATCAATCCTTTTGTGTTTGCCTCAAAGAATACTTCACACAGTGAAAAATTCAAGAATTAAGATTCTTGGATTTTCGCTATGCGAAGTAAGGTGGGAAATCGTGGGGCGGTGGGAGTGAAGACAATCAATCAAACAAGTGAATTTTAGTCCACTTACCCCAAGAGATCCCAAGAAGTTTTTCTAGTTTTTTAGTATTTTAGTTTTTTTTTTTATTAAGGTGACAAGTTAAACTAAGTTGCTAAGAAAAGAAGACCTATTTGTTCGGCAACGTGTGCGAAGCTCCAATGTGGTGTCAGGGTCTTCAAGCTCTCATTCCCGCCTTGGATCTGCTTACATCTTCGACTTCGTATGGCTACCTTCTCCTTGCGA
Source organism: Thalassia testudinum (assembly GCA_037157565.1). NCBI lineage: Eukaryota > Viridiplantae > Streptophyta > Magnoliopsida > Alismatales > Hydrocharitaceae > Thalassia > Thalassia testudinum. The sequence continues at coordinate 128,158,526 of JAZHRO010000031.1, forward strand.
CAGGTTCACCTGCACAGCAATAAACAAAAACACTTGTGAAGAGAGAAGAGAAAAATGAAAGGAATGGAATAGAAACTTACTTGAAGGCGCACCTGTCTGGTAACGGCGCCAGAAAAGGTTATGCTGTCAGACCCGGATAGGTTGTTAATATGGTGATTTTATCGTTAAAGTGTGTATAGTGGTTAACCTAAATCGGACCTAACCATCTCTTTACAAAATTTTTAACCTGGCCTACTTGATTTTATCTTGGTCACTTTTAGGCCCAGGGTCGAACTCAGGGAAGTGGGGTTACATGTTAAGTTTCTACGCCTTTCCTACAACGAGTCTCTTCCGTTCGTCTATCGTGTTTTTTGTGTTTTTCTATTTAGATTTTTTTCTGGTAATCTTTGTCCTTGAGGCACACCCTCAAAATTAAGTTATTGGCTTTGAGCCAAAACAGGGCTCCAAAAGGGGTCTTGCTATTCGCAATACGGATTACCTGCAAGTCAAAGATTATCTTTTCTCTTTTATATATTTTTTTGATCTTTTTATGGGCATGCAAGAGAAATAGAAATAAAGTAAATATAGTATAGATATATATGTATAAAGGGGTGGGGGTGGAGGTGGAGATGGAGTGTAGTACTGTGTCGAGTCGGTCGTCATCTAGAAAGATGTAACCAATAGGACGAGGTGCCGCGTGTAAGGTGTAGGATGGATGGTGGAAGATGAATGCGAACACGCTTTTTGAACGTGTGTATCAAGGAATATCAGCAACTGGTGCAGATATTCTCGCGATACCACGTATGATAAGTAACGTGAAAATATATATATGTGTATATATATATATATCTATATATATATATATGGTTATAAATATATAGGTATATATATGGAGTTACCTATGTATATATGTATATGTATAGATAGATATATGTATAGATATATATATGTATATATATATTTATAAGTATGTATATATAACTATATAGATGTAAATATATATATATATCTATATATGGTAATATATGTATATAAATATATGTAGATAGATATGTATATATATATGTATATATAGTTATAGATATATATATATGTATAAATATATGTATATATATGTATGTATAAGTATATGTGTATATATATGTATATATATATATATGTGTGTGCGTGTATGTATATAGACTAATACATATTTATATAAGTACTAACATATGAATACATATATGTATATATATATATATATATATGTATATAAGTATATGTATATATGTAAATATATATGTATATATATATATAAGTATATAGATATATGTAAATATATATATATGTATACTAATACTTAGTTATATAAATACTATATATATATTGATATAAATATATGTATATATATATTTGTATATAATAGTGTATAGGTGTGTGTGTGTATGGAAGTGTGAGTGAATGTGTGTAATTGTCGGTAAAGAGAGTGGGATAGTGTTGTGAGAGAGAGTGAGAGAGAGAGACAGAGAGCACTGCTGAGGGTTAAGGCATTTGAAGGACCAAGCATTGTCTGGAGGCTCCACGTGCACGTGCAGGCGCGTATGTGCACGAAGAGAAGAGGCCGCAGCACGTAGACGAGAGTGGGCGCGAGGGAGAGAAGAGGCCGTAGCGCACCGCGTTGCGCGAAGGGCTGGAGCGGGCACTCGCAGGTGCGCATGGGCGAAGAGAGCAGGCGATGCAGGCGGGTGCAGGCACTTGCAGACGTGCAGGCGGGCACTGGCAGAACGCGGGGCGAGACACGCGCGCAGGCAAAGGATGGCTGTGGCGCGTCGGGTTACCGGTTAAGTGAGAAACTCACCGGTCACCCCACTGTAGCCACAGTGTTCCGCAGAAACGCGTGAACAGTGGCTGCAGTGGTCGAGCAAGCCGTGCAACCGCCTGCTGCAGGTGCTGTGAGTGCGGGAGGCTTGCGGCTGGCGTGCACGAGGAAGGGTTGCGCCGGCCGGTTGCAAGCGTGGAGAAGTTCGCGACAAAGCATGCGGAGAGGGAGGCATGGGCGCCTGCAGGCACGGCAGTAGCCTGCCTGTGGGTGCGCGGTGGCTACGTGCCTGCTGCCACCTTGCTGCTGCTGCTGCCGCAGAGCTTCAGACCTTGAAGCCTACGGCAATGGTGGAAGTGCTGGAACGAAGAAATCAAGGAAGAGATGACCACCGCGCGGTTGGAGTGCGCGGTGGAGCTGCTGTTGCTATGCAGAGCTTGAGAGCTTCAAAGCTTGAAGCTCCAGCTCCAATGGCTGCAATGGCTTGAACTTGAAATAGGGAACGAAGGCCACCACGCCCACCAGCTCTTTGAGGAGCTGGGCGGTGGTGGTTTCATGGTGGTGGGTGTGCACCACAGTGAAGACTCCTGCCCGCAGAGTGTCTCCTCTGAGGAGGAGGTCCTGCGTATGGAGGGAGAGGGGGAGGAGACGGTGTCCTGGAAGGAGAAGCTACGTTGGATTTTTTTGTGTGGAAGGACCAGGCTATTTGAAGAAGAGGAGGACGCCCTGTTTTATAGAGGAAGAAGGCATGGCTGCACATAGCAGGGAGTGGGCTGCTGCGGCTGGTAGGGAGAGTTGTGAGCAGGGAATTACTCGAAGGAGAAGAAGTTGCCATGCAGCCACGGGAAGAGTGATTACAAAATCAAATGGAGATAAAAATAAGATGGGAATTTTGTGAAGCAGCACTTGAAGAAAATATAAATTGCAAGGCCACTTATTTCATTCTCCTCCTCTCTCAATTAAATTCATGCATGCATGTATTTTTACAATGCGACAATGGAAACCTAATATGCATTGGTAATGCTAGGACATAGCACAAGATGGCACAATTGCAGGTGTATTTTTGCGGTGCAATCAAGTAGCAAGTGTCGCGAGAACTGCAGTTGTGCCGATTGTGAAGTCGCTCTCCTGTAGGTGTCAGCAGAGGCGAGTGGGACTTTTAGTCAGACCTCGGTAAGTTGTAACCTTTTTGAGTGGTTTAAGTAGATTTTGTGCTCTCTGTTGTTCGCCTCGATTTCACTAGGGTGAGGTCCCTCGCCTCACCTATCACGCCTCGTCCGTGACTTATAACCCGCATACCTAGCACCCGGATCCGATTAACCCCTCCATGCATTCCTCACGCACCACACCCATGCCGGGGCACCTAGACCCTGGCGCGCAACCAACCCAATAACCCAGCTTTGGGAGAGTGTACCGAAGAGAGATACACATAGAGAGAGACACGTGGGGAGGGTAGGGGAATAGGTTTTGTTGCGTGGTGTGCTTGTGTAGGAAGAGGACGCTAAGGGAGGAAGAAGCACAGCAAGAGAAGGAAGCAGGACTTCGCTGCCGCAAGTGAAGGAGAAGAAGAAGAAAGACACACTGTAGTAGTGGTGCGGCAGACCAAGAGAAAGAAGAAGAGAGAGATCAAGGGGCAAACAAAGAGGAGAAGCAAGAAAGAAGAGGAAGAAGAGGAAGAGAAAGAAGAAGGCAACTGAAGAGGAGACAAGGACAGGACTTAGCCGTAGGAAGAGAATCGAGAAGAGAGAAAGTAAAGGAAAAAGAAGAAGAGTAGGATCAGCTAAGGAAGAAAAAGAAAAGGAGAAACAAGAAACCATAGTTGCAACAAAGCAAAGCAAAGACAGAAGAGATGATTCTGAAGGCCAATTTTAAGACGTCTGATGCAATATCAGACGTCCAATTCTTCTTTAGCACTTTTTCCATAACATTATCCTATCATTTTTGTTGAACTAGTCATTGCTTTTTATTAAAAGTTGTGTTCTCAAGTTTTTGAATACTGAAATTGCTCCCTGTGTTCGACCTCGGATACCTTGATTTTCGAGTTATAAATTTTTATTTGTTTTCGCGGAGAGTTCATCTATATTAGAACGAGATATCTGTTAAAACACGATCTAGCCGCGTAAACACCATCCGAAATAGGGAAGGGTCCCCATGAAATCAATCCCCCAGATATTAAAGATTTCGCATACGAGAATCGATTGTAAATGCATCATATCGTGGTGGCTCCTGTTGCCTAAGGTTTGGCAACGAGTGCATGCCTTACAGTGATTATAAGCGTCTTTGAAAATCATAGGCCAATAAAAGCCACACTGGAGGACTTTTACTACGATTTTATGTCTCAAAAAGTGTTTGCCATAGGCTTAGTCATGGCAGAAGGACAAAATGTCCTGAATTTCTATTTCTAGGATGCACCATCTAATTATCTGATCAGCACTGATAAATGCCAGTTTATAATCATTCTTATGCATTAAAACAAACCTAGCTCTTAAGATTTTACTCCGCAAACGGGTTTTTGGGCTACATTTAGGCATAAAATAGGTTAGGCATGCATTGCATTTTTTATTGTCTTTTTAATATGTTTTTGTGAGTGTTAGGGATGTACAGATATATAGATCCCTCAAACCCTAGCACTCAAGAAGGCAAATGGTGAAGGAAAAGCCCAGACTAGCTGGAACTCAGCCTAATGCAACTCACCTCAGCTTGATCCAGCTCACCTCAGCTTGATCCAGCTCACCGCAGCTGGAACATAGCTTACTTGAACTAGGGTTAGCTCATCCCAGCTCCATTAAGCTAATCTCAGCTGGATGGCAGCTCAAGAGAGTTCACCTTAGCTCACCCTAGCTCAAGTCAGCTCAGATCCAGCTCAACTTTGCTGAGTCTAGCTCATCTCAGCTCCCACTACTCCACAGGGAGCTCTAGCTAGCTTAGCTAAGTTGACAGGAGTTCACCCCAGCTCAGATGCAGCTACATCCAGCTCCACTCAGCTCCAGCCAGCTGAAGAAGAACTCATCCCAGCTCAGGAAGCTCAAGTCCTGCTCCCGGGAGCTCAGCTTAGCTCAACTCAGCTGAGCTAAGCTACCTTCACAGCCTCAACCAGCTTGATTCTCCCCAGGAGCACCAGACGTAGCTCACCTCAGCTCATTTTGGTAGAAGCTAGCACACTCTAGCTTGGCTTAGCAACTAGCAAAGAACTAGCAAGCTAAGCCAGCTAGAGTAGCCCCATGCCATCCTCTTCAGCAGTAGCCAGCTCCAGCTCCAGACTTCTTCTCCTCAGCTCCTTCCTCCAAACCCTAGCTCCAACACCTTCTCCTCTACTCCTCCATTAGCTAAGCTAGCTTAGCTTAGCTTAGCTTAACTATGCTCCAACTTCCTTGGCTTGTACCACCCCAAAAACCCACCTACCAACTCCACCCAACTAGCTCCACCTAAGCTCCACATAAGCTAACCAACTTGGCACCAACCTAACCTACCCACCACCTCCAAAAGACTCCTAAAAGTGGCGCCAAAAACTACCCATAACCACCCCTTAATGGTGCCACTTTTCCCTCCAAAATCCCCCCTCATCTCCACCACACAATCCCCCTTGAATCCATCTCCACCATCCACCTAACTCCCCTTCTAGAAGACCCCATGTTGGCGCCAACATGGGGGTGTCTCTCCACCACCAAAAGACACCAACACCACCATAACCACCCCCTTTAACACCCCTTGGGTTGGCGCCAACTCACCCTAGCCATAGGATCACCAACCACCCTCATCCTTCCATCCTTGCCCTCCATTTCAAGGGGCACCTTAACCCCCCATCCTATTCTATAAAAAGCCACCACCTACCACCATTTTGGGGCATCCTCCCTTATTATATTTTTCTACGTAAACCACCTATACCTACGACCAAGAAGAAGGAGTAGAGAAGGAGATTAAAGGGGCACATTACCATCCCCTTTGGTGCGTTCTTCTCCCCACTCTCTTCAACTCGAGCCACGCCAAGGAGGAGCACTCTTCCACTTCAAGGAGGACGGCCAGGGAAAGGAGAAGGAGTTAGGGTGGACGTCCACCCCTGGAGAGAAACTTAGGGCACACCCCCCTAGGGCTTGCCTTGAAGGACATCACCTTGGCAAGGCACTGCAAGGAAGGAGTTGAAGGACTCTTTTCAAGATTGGGAGCCACCAACCTTGGAGCAAGAAGCCCTCTTCTTCACCATCTATCTAGAGGATTTATGTTTTCTTTTCTTATTTGCATTTTTCTAGTAGTACAAGCTTTCCTCTACTAGGCCTTTTGTAAAACACTTTATCAATTATCTAGTTGCCTTCTTTGCATTTTTTGTTTGCATTTCTATTAGGTTATTTTCAGCATTCTTCACTCCCTCTCCCTAATTATTCATGGCCTCCACTTTCCTAGAGTGAGCTTAGGGAGAGGCTCTACTTGCCACATAGAAGTAGTATTTAAATTGAAGTGTAAATCACTTTTCCCACCATCAGTTCGCATGTTGCCTTCGCTTAAAAACAAAAAATGATATATTGAAAAAAATACCAAAAAAGAAAGTTGAGATTTATATTCCTAGCAAGAGAATCAATTTTGCAACCATATTACCTCCTTGGACGACCCTATATACTCCCCTATCTAGCAATATAAATTTAAGAGTTGATCGATTTTATGCGTTACAACGACGTATTTTAACAAACCGCGTGAAATCGCAATCACTTTTTGGCACCGTTGCCGGGGAGGCACGGCTTTGCATTAACTCATTTTCTCTTGCTTGAAGTGGATCTCATCCCCTTCTTTCTTTCTTTTGTGTGTGCAGGAACTACAGCAGGAAGGCGGGAATCTGGAAGCGAGAGCTCAAAGTTCCTTTTCTTCCCGTGAAATTCAGGTTGGTTCCTCTTTCTGGTCACATAATTAATTAAAACTACCAAAAACATATTAGACTTGGCTTTCAGGATTCCAAACAACTTGATTAAGTGGAGTGGTGCCTTATAAAATCTATTGTTTGCTTGTATGCTTCTTTAGCATCACTCCATTGTAAGTATTGGTGTTCTATTTTTCAGGTCCAGATTTCTGTCCGGATTTGAAAACTCGATTCCTAACACCACAGGCCTCTTAAAATCATAAAATTTCATAGAGTGATTTCTAATTAATTTTGGAACATCTGTTCCAAATTTTAGATCAATTGGATTTGTATTTAATTTTTAAAAATTCGTGGATTGCAGAGGGGTCACACCCTTTAATATTCCTTTTTTGCTACAGTCCACGAATTTTTAGAATTTTTATACTCATCCACCTTTTGTGAAATTTAGCTTGCTGGAATCCTTATGGAATTTTACACATCATATAAAATCACAAAAATTTTCTGAGGTCAGTGGTAGCACTGAAAAGTCTACAATACCCACAGGTATCATTTCTGGACTTTGAAACCAGTATAATTAAAAATTCAAAACAATTATCAAACAAATTCCTAAAATCGTACAAAAATCTTTTCTGGAATCTTTGTTTGATTTTATTCAAAGTAGTGGTGTTTTTTGACTTGTTTGGACCACTACTTAATTCAGAAAGCCAAAAATCAATTCACTGGTAGTAAAACTTCTGTATTAGGGATAATTGGCTTGGGGTTTCTTCTTTCTTTTTAGAGACTCAATTAAAAGGAAATATACAATCACCCATACAACTTGTTTTCCTTTGATTGTGAATTTTCAAACTTGTTTGAAAATTTAATTAGAAAAACCCTAAAACACATTTTATTAAATTGAAACCTAAAAGACATAAATACAAGAAAATTGTGCGACAACCTGATTTTCATTGGAGCCACTCTCTAATTCCTGCACACACACAAAAAAATCAAATAACAGGGCAACAACCCAATAAATGCCCTCCACATTCCGTGTGCACTATAGCATCCTAGACCTAATTAAAACTTGTAGCAACTTGACCCCTGTTTGCACCTCAAAACACGCCTATAATAACGCCTTCTTGTGCTATTTTCTAGCATTAACTATGTATATTATAATCCTGTAGTCTCATTTGTAAAAACGCTTGCATGCATGCATTTAATCATGAGAGGAGGAGAAATGAATAAATGGCTTCGTAATTCACATTTTATCTCAAGTGCCTCCCTGCAAATTCCACCTTTTTATTTTTCCTCTTGATTTCTTCTTTTCTCTCCTTCCCGCGGCTGCACCCTTCCCGCGGCTGCATTCTTCCCGCAGCTGCATGCAGCAGCCACGCAGCACTTCTTCCCGTCACTTCTCCCTGCCAACGCCGCTCCCTATAGCTGCAACTCGCACACCCTCTCCCTGCTGCAGCCGGCACGCCACTCTCCCCTCCTCTATAAGTAGCTGCAGCTTCATCCTCGCAAGGAGATGTAGCTGCTGCAAAGACCCCGCAGCCACCACCTTCCTCTCCACCGTTCTCCCCTCCCATGCGCTGGCCCTCCGTCGAGGAGGCACCCGGCGAGCAGGAGAACCCACTGTGGTGCACACCACCACAGTGTGAGCACCACCGCCCAGCACTTCAACGAGCCGGTGGCCGTGGTGTTTTCTTTTCTCTTCGTTTTCGTCTCCACGCCATTGCTGCCGCTTCAAGCTCCGAAGCTTGAAGCAGCAGCAGCAGAAGCTAAACCGCGGCGACAGCAGCAGCAGCAGCACCCCCCGCCTCCTCCGCGACCTTCCCCGCAGGCGCGCAACCCTCCGCGTGCGCCTGCAGGCCCGTTCCCCGCCGCGCGCACTGCAGCGGCCGGTTACGGCCTCGCGCCGACCTCCGCGACCCTCCGCGACCACCTGCAGACCTCCTCCACGCTCGCTCCTCCACGCCTTCGCCCGCCCGTCGCCTTCGCGCACGCCTGCAGGAACCCTACGCGAAGGCGCGCCCGCACCCGCCGTCTTCAGACGTCCGCCCCGCCTTCGGACGACGCAGAGTCAGACGTCTACCGCCTCCGGCAGACGTCTTAACTCGCGCGTCCGCGATCACTCCTTCGCCCGCTCTCTCTCTCTGCCGATCTCTCCCGCCCGCTCTCTCTCTGTCTGGCGCTCTCTGCTCTCTCTCACGTACTCTCTCTCTCTCTCCGTTCTCTCTCTCTCTCTGTACTCACAGCAACACACACACACCTATACCAGCACATACACACACGTTCACTGACGCACACACACACACTCACACACTTATAGTAACACATATATACTTATATACATCTATATATAATTTATACATACATATATCTATATATATATATATATACTTATATACATAGTAATATCTATAGTTATGTATACATACATATATATAATATATATATATATATATACGTATATATATCTATATACTCATACTCATATACATATATATATATACATCTATATAGTATTATATATATAAACTTATATACATATATACATAGCTATATACATATATACATATACACCTATATATATATACATATATATCTATATATATCTATACATATATACTTATACATTTATATACATACCTATGTACATATATTTTCACGTTATTTACTATACGCTGTATCGCGGGAATATCTGCATCAGTTGCTGATATTCCCCGATACACATGTACAGAAAGCGTGTTCGCATTCATCATCCATCATCCATCCACACTACACGCGGCACATAGTCGTGTTGGTTGCGTGTCTCTAGACGTCGACTGACTCGACATAGTGCTACACTCCATCGCCACCTCCACCCCCACCCCTTTATATATATACTACATATAAATATATATCTATAGCTACTATATTTACTTTCTATCTGTTATCTTCCTTCTTAGTAAAAAGATAAAAAAAGGTATAAAAGTGAAAAGATAATCTTTGATTTGCAGGTACCCCGTCTTGCAAGTAGCAAGGCGTGTTTTGAAACTCTGTTTTGGCTAAAAGCCAAGGACACAATTTTGAGGGTGTGCCTCAAGAACAAGGATTACCAGAAAAAAACCTAAATAAGAAAAATACCAAAAACACAATAAACGAACGGAAGAGACGCGTTTTAAGGAAAACGTAGAAACTCGACTTGAACTCCACTTCCCTGAGTTCGACCCTGGGCCTAAAAGCGACAAGATAAAATCAAGTAGGCCAAGTTAAAAATTTCTGTAAAGAGATGGCTAGGTTCAAATTAGGTTAACCACTATATATATTTCAACGATAAAATCATCATATTAACAACCTATCTGTGCCGACCCATCATGACTTTTCTGGCGCCGTTGCCGAGGAAGTGCGCTTTCTAGTAAGTTTCTATCCAATTCCTTTAAATTTGTCTCTTCTCTCTTCACGGGTATTGTTGTTTTTGGTGTGCAGGTGAACCTGGTGGAAGGAGAAGAAGGCTGACGAAGTCGAGGACGTGAGCAGATCCAAGGCGGGAAGGAGAGCGTGAAGACGCTGACATCGCATTGGAGCTTCGCACACGTTGCCGAACAAGTAGGTTTTCTTTTCTCATCAAATTAGGGTTAACTTGCCACCACAATAAAAAAAAAAAAAATTTTAAAACTAAAAACTAGAAAAACTTCTTGGGATTTCTTGAGGGCAAGTGGATTAAAATTCACTTGATTGATTGGTTGTCTTCACTCCCACTGCCCCGGGATTTCCCACCTTACTTCGCATAGCGAAAATCCGAGAATCTTGATTCTTAGATTTTTCGCCGTGGGAAGTATTCTTTGAGGCAAAGAGAAAGATTGCTTGTATCCCTCTTTTGCCTCACTTATCTTTAATTCAGGATCACATTTTTGGTGGGGAGACTTGGAATTGAGTTGATTCTAACCCCACCACGACTTTTCAAACTTGCCTGCGATTCGATCCTGAATACTTCAACCCCAACAATTTTATTTTCTTTATCTTTTGGTTGAAGCCTTGTGTGTGGAAATCATTTCTGGTGATTGGGAGCACTTGAATTGAAGTGATTTGGCTCCCTGTCACATTGATATAAAACTGATTCGTGCATCCACACTTAGAAATCTCCATTTAGGGTAGCCCATTGCATTTTAGCATGCATTAACTAACTGATAATTGAAGAAGGGTTTCTTGGGTTTTAGAAGGAAAACCTGTATTTTTGCAAAAACCCGGAGATTGGTTGAATTGGTAATTCCGCAAAACCCTAAAATTCATACTACTTAAGGCTGAACTCTAAAAACCATTCGCCAATAAAAACTTCAATTCGGGGAGATTTCCCCGTTGCATGCTTGTTCTTACACACTCTTAAAATCAATCACTTGGGCATTACCCGTAAACAACGCCCTTCACATTCCAAAAGCACTTGACCCTAAACCTCTAATTAAAACTAGTAGTAACTTGACCCTTACTAAGGATTGGAGGTCTAACTACCTGTGTGTAGCGACTACGTGCTGGTGAGAGTTCCCGCGTGCTATCGGGTGTCTAAGACTGGGGCAAACGGCCTTTCAATCTGGCCCGATGGTTCCGCGGTGCTCGCATTCGGTTCCGTAGTTCGTGATAGTAGGTAACTTAGATCTTTAGGTCTAAGGGCACACTGTAGAAGTTAGGAACTTGATTGTATTGATTTGTAATCAAGTGTACCTTTGCGGCGTCATTTCTCTCATCTCTTTTCCCCTCTTATCCCCCCCCAATTCTTCCTGCGTAGTGCATGTTTTGGAGGAGGCCACAAAACCCTGAACTGTTTGAATTGACTGCTAAATCTAGAAAAAGAGCCGAATCATCCTCCTCCTCCACAAACATGGCACACACCCCCACCTCACCACTTCGTCACAATTCCAATTCTTTCAACACCAGGCTTATCCCGAGAAACCCTGCAAGACCTTCCTTATCGAGTGTCGCGCCAAGCGACTCGGTAAGTCATGTGGAATTGGCTTCTGCGAGCCAGTATTTCAACATGGAGGACCAAGCCTCCGTGTGCTCGAACACATATGCGGACACGTCTTCTTGCATAGAAGACGCCTGCACCCTGGGGAACAACCCGTTTTCTGCCACGTATAACCCAGGGTGGCACGATCATCCAAATTTCGCATGGTCTAACAACCCGCAGCGCCAAAACCCCGCTGGTGGACCAAGGCGATCGTCCGCACCCGTCATCCCAAGGGCCCAATCTAATCCTATGGCAAATCCGCCATTAGGCCCTTGCGTACAGTAAACCAAACACGCATCAAAACCTCTTGATAAATTGATGCGAATGATGACGGAAATGTCAAAGCGCCATAAAGAGAACATGACCTCTCTTCAGCATTTGGCGCAGCAGAATGTTGAGATCAGTCAACTAAGCATGGCGACTCGATCTCAGGGCACTTTTCCCGCCCAACCTGTTCCAAACCCGCAAAACTTTGTACCCTGTGGTCCGCAACCACAGGTGCAACCTTCTCAGGAACAGGTTGATCAAATTCTGCAAGCTCCGAGTATTCCTCCGGGATTTCAGGTTAATCCCGCTGCAGCATCGCACTCTCATGCTGATAGCGATTACATCAAGGATGACACGTCTGACGAGGACATGACTGTCAGTACGTGTATCGAACTTATTGGAGCTAATTCAAACTGCTGCAAATTACCTGATGACTGCCTGACCTATACAAACTGTGACGTTCCCCAATCCCTCCCTATTCCTGTATCATCTCCTGACCAGACTTCTGACGAGGTTTTCTCCGCTTCCCATACCTCGTGGTCTGAGTCATCGCCGGGCTGCTCACCGCCGGTCCACACTATGGAAGACCGAATTGCCCTTTCTTTCCCACTAAATCAGGCGGATTTGCAAATCCACATTGGGACCTTGAGCCCACATCTTACTCACCGGGGCTATTCCCTTTTGTACCCATCTATCCAAAAAGCCCCCCTTCTTGGCCAATCTAAGGGCCAACTTCCTCTTCCTGATCTGTTTTCTGATCCGCCTGGGACACTCTCGTCCCAGAAAACGCCAAATCTCTCACCATCCACCATTACTTTTCACGCCTCTATCGCGATTACTTCGCTTTTCTCTTCACCACCCACCATCCACCCACCCTTCCACCCTGATTTATACCCTGAACCTCAGCTCCTGTTACCCGATCTGTCGTCCGTTCTCTGCCTTTCCCTGCATGCATATGAGGACATAGCATTGTTTGGCATGGGGGGGTGGATAGGCATCCATAGGATCCGGGTATTTTATGGTATCAGACAATTACCGCCTATTTATAAATATGCAAGAAAAAGAAAAAAGAAAAGAAAAAAAAAATATATATATATATATTAGTAATAAATGGTGTTTAGTAATGATCTAAAAGCTGAAACAAAAAATACAATAAGTGTTTATGGATATTCAACCTCTGTTTTGAAGAATTTCCAGGCCACAGAAGCTTGATTCGCTCAGGCTCGACTTAATTCACTTAAAGCATTGACGAAATAGATCAAAATCTCTCCTAACTAAGAACGTTTCTTGTACCTGAGACACCAGTACAGGATCCGTTGGTTTGCTTTTTCTTGAGAGCTTAAGTAAATTTGGTTCACACTACACATATCAGGAAAGATCAGGTGAACATAGGATCCAACCCTAGTGTTCATTAGGATAGGTGGAGTCCTTACCTGTGCGTGCAGGTAGACTTTTTATCCCAGGCTTTAGTCTTGTGTTTAGGAGTGACTCTTTCCACCAAAAAGAAACTCTCCCATCAAAAAGAAAAATAAGTGTGCTCCTTCAAAATGTGTTGTAAGAGATATATTGATAGGTGTTTCAAAAAAAAAATAATAATAATAAATAATAAAAAATAAAAAAGAAAAAAAAGATGTTGCAAAAGAGTCGGTATATCTCATAAATGTCTGTATACTTTGTTTTACGATGAGCCACAAAAAAAAAAAAAATCAGAAAATGGGAGTTGAGTTTTCCGTAATCATCTTAAGGTTCAATCCGAAAACACGAGCTGAAATTGGGACCAACCTGTACTTAAAAATTGGTGAAACCCTGGGAGTGAGTCTTAAGGTTCATCTGGTCAGTCTTGATCCTTCACTATGCACAAACCATAACCTCTTGAGCTCTCGAGTACGGCAAAACCTCCTGGGTCTTGGAAATCGTATTTAGGGTTTAAATATCAAGAGTCCTGGTTAGTTGAGAGATGATCTTTGTCATGTAAGACTTAAAGTACTGGTAATCTTCTCTACAATTGGTTCTCACAATATCCGATAATAAACACACCGATATCACCTCAGAAGAAAATCTTCAGCTTAAGATCACTTCTAAATACGGTTTTGCTAGGGACTAGCAAAAGATAGGCATGGGGGTATATGTTTGCACCTCAAAATACGCCTATAATAACGCCTTCTTGTGCTATTTTCTAGCATTAACTATGTATATTATAATCCTGTAGTTGCATTTGTAAAAACGCTTGCATGCATGCATTTAATCATGAGAGGAGGAGAAATGAATAAATGGCTTCGTAATTCACATTTTATCTCAAGTGCCTCCCTGCAAATTCCACCTTTTTATTTTTCCTCTTGATTTCTTCTTTTCTCTCCTTCCCGCGGCTGCACCCTTCCCGCGGCTGCACTCTTCCCGCAGCTGCATGCAGCAGCCACGCAGCACTTCTTCCCGTCACTTCTCCCTGCCAACGCCGCTCCCTATAGCTGCAACTCGCACACCCTCTCCCTACTGCAGCCGGCACGCCACTCTCCCCTCCTCTATAAGTAGCTGCAGCTTCACCCTCGCAAGGAGACGCAGCTGCTGCAAAGACCCCGCAGCCACCACCTTCCTCTCCACCATTCTCCCCTCCCATGTGCCGACCCTCCGTCGAGGAGGCACCCGGCGAGCAGGAGAACCCACTATGGTGCACACCACCACAGTGTGAGCACCACCGCCGAGCTCTTCAACGAGCCGGTGGGCGTGGTGTTTTCTTTTCTCTTCATTTTCGTCTCCACGCCATTGCTGCCGCTTCAAGCTCCGAAGCTTGAAGCAGCAGCAGCAGCAGCTAAACCGCGGCGACAGCAGCAGCAACACCCCCCGCCTCCTCCGCGACCTTCCCCGCAGGCGCGCAACCTTCGCGCGCGCCTGCAGGCCCGTTCCCCGCCTCCGTCTCCGTTCTGTCCACCCCGCATTGCACCCGCAGCCGGCCGCCGCACGCACTGCAGCGGCCGGTTACGGCCTCGCGCCGACCTCCGCGACCCTCCGCGACCACCTGTAGACCTCCTACACGCTCGCTCCTCCACGCCTTCGCCTGCCCGTCGCCTTCGCGCACGCCTGCAGGATCCCTACGCGAAGGCGCGCTCGCACCCGCCGTCTTCAGACGTCCGCCTCCGCCTTCAAACGACGCAGAGTCAGACGTCTGCCGCCTCCGGCAGACGTCTTAACTCGCGCGTCCGCGATCACTCCTTCTCCCGCTCTCTCTCTCTGCCGATCTCTCCCGCCCGCTCTCTCTCTGTCTGGCGCTCTCTGCTCTCTCTCACGTACTCTCTCTCTCTCTCCGTTCTCTCTCTCTCTCTCTGTACTCACAGCAACACACACACACCTATACCAGCACATACACACACATTCACCGACGCACACACACATACTCACACACTTATAGTAACACATATATACTTATATACATCTATATATAATATATACATACATATATCTATATATATATATATACTTATATACATAGTAATATCTATAGTTATGTATACATACATATATATATATAATATATATATATATGTATATATATCTATATACTCATACTCATATACATATATATATATACATCTATATAGTATTATATATATAAACTTATATACATATATACATAGCTATATACATATATACATATACACCTATATATATATACATATATATCTATATATATCTATACATATATACTTATACATTTATATACATACATATGTACATATATTTTCACGTTATTTACTATACGCTGTATCGCAGGAATATCTGCATCAGTTGCTGATATTCCCCGATACACATGTACAGAAAGCGTGTTCGCATTCATCATCCATCATCCATCCACACTACACGCGGCACATAGTCGTGTTGGTTGCGTCTCTCTAGACGTCGACTGACTCGACATAGTGCTACACTCCATCGCCACCTCCACCCCCACCCCTTTATATATATACTACATATAAATATATATCTATAGCTACTATATTTACTTTCTATCTGTTATCTTCCTTCTTAGTAAAAAGGTAAAAAAGGTATAAAAGTGAAAAGATAATCTTTGATTTGCAGGTACCCCGTCTTGCAAGTAGCAAGTCGTGTTTTGAAACTCTGTTTTGGCTAAAAGCCAAGGACACAATTTTGAGGGTGTGCCTCAAGAACAAGGATTACCAGAAAAAAACCTAAATAAGAAAAATACCAAAAACACAATAAACGAATGGAAGAGACGCGTTTTAAGGAAAACGTAGAAACTCGACTTGAACCCCACTTCCCTGAGTTCGACCCTGGGCCTAAATGCGACAAGATAAAATCAAGTAGGCCAGGTTAAAAATTTCTGTAAAGAGATGGTTAAGTTCAAATTAGGTTAACCACTATATATATTTCAACGATAATATCATCATATTAACAACCTATCTGTGCCGACCCATCAACCGCTAAGGCTTTATCAACTTAGGCTTGCTATTTAGGTCTTAAGTTCTCTTTAGTTAATACCAATTCTGTCATCTGTATCTGGTGTTCAGGCTGAGGGGCTGTGTCAAATGACCAGGCGCGGGTTTGTACAAGCACCTGGGGTCTTCCCTGGGAAACGTTTGGGCCCAAACCTCCCCTTAAGCAACTTGGCTAGATTTGTTGATAGAACGGGTATTCATTATTGACTACTTATTTAGTATATAGACCAAGTCTTAGGTTATTATTAGGGAGTCACATTTAAGTTAGGTCTAGTTTTATTTGTTTGAATTGCACACTTTCTCTCATCTCTTTCTCTTCTCCTCCCCTCCCGTTCTTCCATTTTATGCACGGGCGACGGTCTCAAAATCCGCACTTGGAAGGACCATTTAATTTCGCCCCCCACGCAAAAAGACCACTTTTTCTGTCTTCTTCTCCTGAAAAAATGGAAACACAACAAAATAGGTCCACTGACCCTTCCACATCCACCTATAACCCCACCACTAACCCTAATTCTAACCCTTCCACCCAAAACCCAACCACCAGTAACTTCCCACACTTGGAGCTCCCTAAACTTGAGTTGCCCCACACACAACATCAAGACCCCCTACCTGATCTTTTAAAATTGATGCCCGATCAGATTAATAAATTAAATTCTAATCAACAAACATTGACTAGGACCATCCAAAACCTAGCCAATCCAAGGCCAAACCCACCACCCCGTCAGCAGCCTATTGTTCCTCTAAAGGATTTCTATGATCCGTCTTATTATGAGGAACGACCAGGGGTGGTCATACCGGAGGGGGACTTTGAGATCAAGCTTGCGGTCCTGAACCTAATCAAACACTTTCATGGCCTTCCTAGGGAAGACCCTTTCAGCCACCTTGAAGAGCTAACTCTTCTTGCACAGACAAACCGTTCCCGAAATGTGCAAGAAGACATATGGTTGATGTGGCTTTTTCCATTATCTCTTAAAGATAAGGCCGCTTATTGGTTCAGGACCATTGGCCGACCCATCACAACATGGCCTCAACTCAAGAGTGCCTTCCTCAAGAAATTCTTTCCCATAGGTCGTACCAATTCCTTGCGAAGATCTATTACGACCTTTCACCAAAAATCTGGTGAAACTTTCCATGATTCTTGGGAAAGATTTCAAGACCTTTTAAGAAGTTGCCCGCACCACGAGATTCCTTTATGGCAGCTCGTGCAAATCTTCTATCATGGATTAGAAGATCAAATCCGACATTTTGTCGATGCCTCGTGTGGCGGCAACTTCTTAAATAAAGATGCTGAAAGTGCCTATGACTTGTTTGAAGAAATGAGTGAAAACTCATTTAATCAAGCTTCCATGAACACATTTTGCAGAAACCAAACCCGCAGTTCGGTGTTCATGAAATAAGCACTCAAGCTATCCCAATCACCCAAGACGATCTTCAAATGATCATTCAAAAACTCGACCAGATGCATATTAATTAAAAGAAAATTGAGGAAAGACTGGCCACATCAACGCAAGCTCCACACGCACATCTAACCCAACCTAACTTTCCACGAAGAGAAAATTTGCACAATCTCAACACTACTCCTGCTGATTATTCTGAGGTTGCCCATGATTCACTGCAGAATTACAACTATCTAGATCTTAACCCCACTCAAAATATTTCTGCCATCCAGGAGCCCTTTAAAAATTCTTCCAATTGGAAAAATTACCCGAACTACTCCTGGAATAATCAAGTTTCCTCCCAACCATATCATTTTAACTGGTATGGGTCGAATCCAAACTTCCATCCTGGGCCATCCCAACAAGACATCAATGCCCAGATGATGCGGACCCTGCAGGATATGCAAACAAAAATGACAGAAGCACCATCACAAATCTGAATAATCAGATTGGGGTTACTCCTACGCAAAGACCTGTAGGACATCTTCCGTCCCAACCCAAACCCAATCCCAATCACCAAGGGAACCATTATATGGGCAGAAATCCACACTATCCAAATCAGCCTCCTCCTAATCCACCACCTCAGTAGCCGCACAGGTTTCTGCAATCACAGGCCCCCCCACCTCCTCCAAATAATAATCCGACTGCACATGCAGTTACTTTGAGGAGTGGGAAAACCACCACTGACCCCGGGCCTTCACACGAACCTGGTAAGATACATGTGCAAATTGACTCCCCACCTCCCCATCAGGAAGAAAAAGAAAAACAAAAATCTCAAGACAACATTCCTGTCCCTTTCCCACAAGCTCTCTACCCCACCACCAACAAAAAAAAGAAATCTGAGCCCACTAAAGAAGAACTCATGGAACTATTTGGGCAAGTTCATATCAATATCCCTCTCCTAGATGCCATTAAATATATCCCTGCCTATGCTAAATTTTTAAAGGAGATTTGTACTCCTAAAAGGCAGGCCAAAAATCTAGGACAGGTGCATCTTTCGGAGATAGTAAGCTTTGTCATATAGAGTAAGCTACCTCCTAAGATGAAAGATCCAGGGGCACCTTTAATTTCTGTAATTATTGATGACACTACATTTAATCGTGCCCTCCTTGATCTTGGTGCCTCAGTAAATATTATTCCCACAAGTTTATTCGAAGAATTTCATATCGGTGAATTAAAACCCGTCGAGGTTACCCTGCAATTAGCCGACCGATCTACAATCAAACCTCGTGGGATTGTCGAAGATGTATTAGTTAAGGTCCAGAATTGTGTCTTCCCTGCAGACTTTTTGGTTCTTGACATTGAGGCACCCGAATCATTACTGGACTCCCCGATAATCCTTGGACGCCCCTTTTTGGCCACTGCAAAGGCAAATATCAATTGCCACACAGGCAAAATGGATATCAACTGTGCAGGCCAAACTATCACTTTAGATATTTTTAAATCCTCCAGGAGATTCCATGATGATAACTTCTTTGAGGACTCCGATACTGAAATTTCCAATATGGTGGAGGAGACAATGTTAATAGATACCCTTACCGACCACAATTTTTTTGAGGACTCTGATTCAGACTCAGTGGTCGACGAAATCTGTGATCCGGAAACTTGTCTTGACTCCAAATTTATTCCTAATACCCCCCTAACCCACCCACTATTCACGCACCTAATTTTTCCACACTAACTCACCATTCCTTCCCCGACCCCTTTCTTACGGACCTGCCACCAACCCCACCCGAGTTTGGCACCCAACCTGAATTAAAACCATGGCCAGACTCGGGCCACACTTATCAATTTCCATCTCACTTTGATCCCAATATTATTTCTAATCAATTTTCTATGGATCTAGACGAAGACACCTTTTTTGCGGGCATCCAAGTGTCCAATTATTTACATGATTTTCCGTCTTCTGTGCATACCTTCACTCCCAGCTGAATGGCGTAAAAGATAGCACTGGATGGGAGGTAACCCATCATTTTTTCTTGCTTTCCCTTTTTTTCTTCTTTTTCCAGGTTTTGTTCCTCCTAAACCTGACTGTTCTTCACTACGGTAATCCTTTTCCCTCCTAATGCATGAGGACATGGCATATCTTAAGCATGGGGGGGTGTTTTTAAATTTTACGATCGATTTAGGATTTTCAAAACCTAAAAACATGCACTTTTGTTTAATTTATTTCCTGCTTGCATACCCAAAAAAAATAATAAAAATGTTCAAAACTTTTTGAGGAAAAATTTTGAAATCGGGACTAAGGTCAAAAAATTCACTTTTGGTACAACGGGATTTAATCTTTAACAAACTAAGGATGAGGAAATGGATCTGATCATTAGAATTCCAAGGTCTATTTTAGACTAGATCAGATATCCTTCTATAAAATTCCACCTGAACTCATGATAGTTCAGGTGACTTGATCCTATTTTGTAATATGGAAAGTATTTGACTTAGTTTCTGATTCAAAAACTTGCGGGTCTCAAGAATCTTCTTGTGTCCATTTTCACACACAAGCCAACACTTAAAAACAACTAAAAATTTGAAAAGCTCCCTTGTTTGGATTTAGTAAAAGTCTGAAGCTGATCATTGGTTTGAGTTCCCACCGCCGAGAAGAAAGAAAATACCTTCTTTGAGGGCGCGATGTCAACATGTTACCACCTCGGCGTTGCTCTATATCTATATTTCATATCTTTAGACGGAGCATTAAAGCGCATTTTAGCAGCTCAAGTGTCATGGACGGTGCTCTACCTATAGCGTCGGAGCAAGAGCTTCAGTTTGCTTGGAGCGCCCCTTTTCACCGCATCGTGTTTTGAGGTTGTGAGCTCCTGGGTGGTGTCATGGACAGTGCTATCCCGAAGTACTGGTGCCAGAGCCCCTTCGTGGAATGGTAACGGGAATGATGATCCCGACACATCTGTTGTAAGACTAAGCTAAAATTAAGCATGGGGGAGAAAAATAAAAAATAAAAAAATAAAAAAAAATATATAATAATAATAATAACACGTCCTTATAAATGTTGGCTTTTCACAAGCACAGACATAAGGTTTTAAAGGATTTTGCAAGTTGCGAATCAGATTCACAAGCCAGAAAAATCCTAAAAACAAACATTTCAAGTCATCTGAATTAACAAGGGGTTAATTTGTGAATTTTCTGGAAGATATATTGATCCCGTTCTGTCTAATGGTTGGATCCAAAAATAAATCCTGATGTTTATCTTCAACAAATCCCGTACCTCCAGTGTTTTAATCTACCAAGCTACATTAATCTCTTTTTCTCCTCAAAAGTCAAAAAAATTAGATTTCCCAAAAATTCCGTTTTAAGTTTTGCTAAGAGACTAGCAAAAGATATGCATGGGGGTGTGATAAACGCCAGTTTATCATCATTCTTATGCATTGAAACAAACCTAGCTCTTAGGATTTTACTCCGCAAATGGGTTTTTGGGCTGCATTTAGGCATAAAATAGGTTAGGCATGCATTGCATTTTTTATTGTCTTTTTAATATGTTTTTGTGAGTATTAGGGATGTATAGATATATAGATCCCTCAAACCCTAGCACTCAAGAAGGCAAATGGTGAAGGAGAAGCCCAGACTAGCTGGAACTCAGCCTAGTCCAGCTCACCTCACTTGATCCAGCTCACCTCAGCTTGATCCAGCTCACCGCAGCTGGAACCTAGCTTACTTGAACTAGGGTTAGCTCATCCCAGCTCCATTCAGCTAATCTCAGCTGGATGGCAGCTCAAGAGAGTTCACCTTAGCTCACCCTAGCTCAAGTCAACTCAGATCCAGCTCAACTTTGCTGAGTCTAGCTCATCTCAGCTCCCACTAGTCCACAGGGAGCTCTAGCTAGCTCAGCTAAGTTGATAGGAGTTCACCCCAGCTCAGATCCAGCTACATCTAGC
The DNA here is from genome assembly GCA_037157565.1 of Thalassia testudinum. Lineage (NCBI taxonomy): Eukaryota > Viridiplantae > Streptophyta > Magnoliopsida > Alismatales > Hydrocharitaceae > Thalassia > Thalassia testudinum. Next base: position 128,180,147 of record JAZHRO010000031.1, read on the forward strand.
TCCACTCAGCTCCAGCCAGCTGAAGAAGAACTCATCCCAGCTCAGGAAGCTCAAGTCCAGCCCCCAGGGACTCAGCTTAGCTCAACTCAGTTGAGCTAATCTACCTTGGCTACCTCAACCAGCTTGATTCTCCCCGGGAGCACCAGACCTAGCTCACCTCAGCTCATTTTGGTAGAAGCTAGCTCACTTTAGCTTGGCTTAGCAACTAGCAAAGAACTAGCAAGCTAAGCTAGCTAGAGTAGCCCCATGCCAGCCTCTTCAGCAGCAGCCAGCTCCAGCTCCAACTCCAGACTTCTTCTCCTCAGCTCCTTCCTCCAAACCCTAGCTCCAACACCTTCTCCTCTACTCCTCCATTAGCTAAGCTATCTTAGCTTAGCTTAGCTTAGCTTAACTATGCTCCAACTTCCTTGTCTTGTACCACCCCAAAAACCCACCTACCAACTCCACTCAACTAGCTCCACCTAAGCTCCACATAAGCTAACCTACTTGGCACCAACCTAACCTACCCACCACCTCCAAAAGACACCTAAAAGTGGCGCCAAAAACTACCCATAACCACCCCTTAATGGCGCCACTTTTCCCTCCAAAATCCCCCCCTCATCTCCACCACACAATCCCCCTTGAATCCATCTCCACCATCCACCTAACTCCCCTTCTAGAAGACCCCATGTTGGCGCCAACATGGGGGTGTCTCTCCACCACCAAAAGACACCAACACCACCATAACCACCCCCTTTAACACCCCTTGGGTTGGCGCCAACTCACCCTAGCCATAGGATCACCAACCACCCTCATCCTTCCATCCTAGCCCTCCATTTCAAGGGGCACCTTAACCCCCCATCCTATTCTATAAAAAGCCACCACCTACCACCATTTTGGGGCATCCTCCCTTAGTATATTTTTCTACCTAAACCACCTATACCTACGGCCAAGAAGAAGGAGTAGAGAAGGAGATTAAAGGGGCACATTACCAGCCCCTTTGGTGCCTTCTTCGTCCCACTCTCTTCAACTTGAGCCACGCCAAGGAGGAGGACTCTTCCACTTCGAGGAGGACAGCAAGGCAAAGGAGAAGGAGTTAGGGTGGATGTCCACCCTTGGAGAGAAACTTAGGGCACACCTCCCTAGGGCTTGCCTTGAAGGACATCACCTTGGCAGAGCACTGCAAGGAAGGAGTTGAAGGACTCTTTTCAAGATTGGGAGCCACCAACCTTGGAGCAAGAAGCCCTCTTCTTCACTATCTGTCTAGAGGATTTGTGTTTTCTTTTCTTATTTGCATTTTTATAGTAGTACAAGCTTTCCTCTACTAGGCCTTTTTTAAGACACTTTATCAATTATCTAGTTGTCTTCTTTGCATTTTTTGTTTGCATTTCTATTAGCTTATTTTCAGCATTCTTCACTCCCTCTCCCTAATTATTCTAGGCCTCCACTTGCCTAGGGTGAGCTTAGGGAGAGGCTCTACTTGCCACATAGAAGTAGTATTTAAATTGAAGTGTAAATTACTTTTCCCACCATCAGTTCGCATGTTGCCTTTGCTTAAAAACAAAAAAATGATATATTGAAAAAAATACCAAAAAGAAAGTTGAGATTTATATTCCCAGCAAGAGAATCAATTTTGCAACCATATTGCCTCCTTGGACGACCCTAGATACTCCCCTATCTAGGAATATAAATTTAAGAGTTGATCAGTTTTACGCGTTACAACGACGTATTTTAACAAATCGCGTGAAATCGCAATCAAGCACCAATGCGGAAGAGGTACGGATCTTCCAACATGTAGTACTTGCCATCGGAAAGCAATTTGTCTTTCTTGGCCTTCGGCCAATTGAATGGGATCTGATGTGATGCCAAGTAGTTTACCAAATCAGCAAACCAAGGAAGTTTCGTACTAATAGTTAGGAAGTGCTCATCGGGAAAATGTTCTGTGATGGGTCTGGAAGGGTTGATACTGTCAGAAGGAAGGCAGGATAAGTGGTCAACTACCACATTCTACTTTCCCGCTTTATTGCGAATCTCAAGATTGAATTCTTGCAACAACAAGATCCAGCAGATTAGTCGAGGTTTCGCATCCTTCTCTGCATGGAGGTGCCTTACTACAGCGTGATCTGAGTATACGATAACATGGGAACTCAAAAGATATGATCTGAATTTTTCCATGGCAAATATTTCTGTTAGCCGCTCTTTCTCAGTAACTGTATAGTTATGTTAAGCCTCGTCAAGTGTCTTGCTAGTGTAGTAGATGACCATGAGTTTCCCATCTCTTTTCTGCCCAAGTATCGCTTCTACAGCATAATCAGATGCATCGCACGTGATCTCAAAGGGTTGAGACAAATCAGGGAACTGTAGGATAGGTGCTTGGGTCACTCGATCACACAAGATTTCAAATGCCTGAGTGCACTCCTTGGAGATTTCAAAAGGGACATCCTTAAATAAAAGATTAGTGAAGGGGCACACGATTTTCAGAAAATTGGGAATGAATCGACAGTAAAAACTGACGTCCCACAGAAAAGATCGAATGTCTTGAACTGAGCTAGGAGTAGGGACTTTGGAAATCTAATTCACCTTGTCTCGGTCAACCTGGATGCCTTTTCCAGAGATGAGATGTCCCAGGGCAATTCCCTCAGGTACATGAAGTGGCTCTTTTCCCAGGAAAGAACCAAGTTCATGTCAATGAACCGCTTGACGATTTGGACCAAGTGCAGGAGGCAATCATCCAATGATTCACCAAATACCGAGAAGTCATCCATGAAGACTTTAAGTTATTCACCTATCATTTTTGAGAATATGGCAAGCATGCACCACTAAAAAGTAGTGAGTGCATTGTAGAGTCCGAATGACATCCTTCAGAATGTGTACATTCCAAGGGGGTAGGTGAAGGTGGTCTTCTCTTGGTCCTTGGATTGGATTGCGACCTGATTGCAACCGGAGTATCCATCCAAAAAGCATAAGAATCAATTTCCCACTAGTTTCTCGAGAATCTAATCAATGAATGGTAGTGGGAAATGATCCTTCTTCGTGGAGGAATTGAGTCTTCAGTAATCAATGCAGACTCTCCATGAGTTTGCTATATGGGTTGGTATGGTTTCTCCAGTTTCAGTCTTGATGACAGTGAGCCCTACCTTCTTAGGCACAACTTGGATTGGGCTTACCTAACGATTGTTGGTGGTTGGGTAGAAGATTTCTGCATCTAACCACTTGATGATCTCCTTTTTCATGACATCCTGCAGATTTGGATTTAGGCGTCTTTGCATTTCACAGGATGGCCATGAGCCCTTTCAGTGTAGATGTGATGTGTGCAATATGAGGGGTTGATACCAATCCGATCATCGAGAGTCCATCCAATGGCTCTTCGATGCTACTGGAGAATAGAAATCAGGTGTGTTTCCTGATCAGGTGTGAGTCAAGAGTTGATAATCATAGGAAACGTCTGATTAGAACCCAAAAAGACATACTTGAGATGATCGGGAAGAGGCTTTAATTCCATAACAGGGTTGTTAGCAGCAGCAGGTGGTTCAGGGTGGGTGTCGGGAGCAATGGAAGGAGCCATGGGAGTGTCTAGGTTGAGTTTAGGCTCCTCTAATTGTGGGTTTTGATCCTCTTGTGGTTGATCAGAAATAGTCGAATTTTCCTTGATAAAGTCATCAACCACAGCTTTGATATCACAAATCTATTCTATGACTCCACAATTAATTCCTTGTTGGGCCTTAAAGATGTTGATCTTTAGTGTCTTGCTCCCAAATTTTAATTCAATTTGGCCCTCCAAACAATTGTTATTGGCCCTAGCAGTGGCCAGAAAGGGTCTCCCTAGTATGATTGGTGTATTCTTCACATTCTCAGGAGCATCCATGTCTAAAATAATAAAATCTACTGGAAAATAGAAATCATATACCCTAACTATGACATCCTCGAGAATTCCTTTTGGTGACTTAATTGATCGATCGGCCAGTTGTAAAGTCATTTCAGTCAGTTTAGGCATAGATTCCTCAAAGTAGTCTAGTAGGGATGTAGGTATCAAATTTATTGAGGCTCCTAAGTCAAATAAAGCTCGGTCGAATTGTGTATCACCAATTTCACAAGAGATCAGAGCGGTGCCTGGGTCTTTTGCCTTAGGCGGGAGTTTGCTCAAAATGACAGAGCTGGCTTTCTCCAACAGTACGATCGGATTCTCATATTTGGTTCGCGGCATACGCTTAGTTGTGCACACATCTTTTAGAAATCGTGCGTAAGCCGGTACGTGGTGCATCGCATCCATTAAGGAGATGTTTATATGGACTTGCTCAAAGAGCTTAACCAGGTCCTCCTTAGGTGCTGCGATTTTGGTTATCCTTTTTCCCTTGGTCAAGGCCTCGGAAAATGGAACCTTAGATGGTTCCTCTAGAATGGGTCAAGGTTCTTGATCTAGGATAGAGGTGTCCTAGATGACTATTCTAGGGTTAGGGTTTGTATTACTAGGCTGGGAGTGGCTTGGATAAGGTAGGTCCTACGTTGTTTTCCCACTACGGGTAGTAACAGAATTCAATCCCGCTTGGTTCTGGTTTGGTGTAGGAAACAGAGGTGCTTGCTGCTGGTAACCCGCATATGATGTTGAAGCCTCCATCCCATCTGGTGATGGAGTAGAAAGGGCCTGATAAACAAATTGAGCTTGGCTCGGATTTGGGTTCATAACGAGCCTCTGGCTCTGTACGTTATTCGGATTAAGCAGAGGTTGTGAAGGAAGTGCACCAGGTTGGTGAGGATTTGCCAACTAGGCAAGTTGATTACGAACCCCTGTGATCTCATCTCTGTGCTATTTTTGCATAGCCACATTCGTCTTCTGAATGTCAACCAGAGTTTGAAGGATAAGAGTCATTTAATCTATGTGAGTCGGCTTGGATTGATAGTTGCATTAGGCCAAGGCTGAGGTGGCTGATATGGATGAGGAGCTTGTGGTCGAGGCTGATATTGAGGTCTCTGGTTTTGATTATTTCCTGACCACATGAAATTGGGATGATTATGCCATCCAGGGTTGTAAGTATTGGAGAATGGATCATTCTGAATGGCGTTAAGGTCCTCGCAGGTCTGGGGAACCTCGAAAAAGTCAGAATACAAGGGCTTAGAGTTCCCCAAACTGGTGTAGGTGGGTCCAGAGTTTCCTCTGAAGCTAGAATCGGATGAGGGTGGATATAGGTCCATCCCCTGAGAAGATTGGTGATAGATGTTGTGCATAGCCTCCCTACCAGAGGGTGGTTGGGTGAACGAATTTTGTGCAAAGATGGATTGCTGCAAGTGTCGAGTTAGCTAATCTACCTTCTTCTAAATAGTAGAGACCTTGCCCAGATGACTGGCCATCAGTTCCAAGTCGATGGAAGAGGACAGGCCTTATACCTCATGTACTTCATTTGGATTCATCAATGCACGGTCATTCGTCTGGTCAAACATGCCCATGGATTCATTATTGATGGAGTTCTCACACATATTCTCGAGAATCTCCCACATGGTGTCCTCGTGTTGACCCATGATGTTTCCTCCGCAGGTCGCGTTGACGAATAATCGAATATCCTCATGGAGTCCCTGGTAAAAAGACTAGACTTGTTCCCATTTAGGAACTCCATTGTGGGGGGACATTCGCATGAGATCTAGAAAATGATCCCATGCCTCGTGAATTGGTTCTCCTACTTGTGTGAAATGTGTGATCTGGTGTTGTAAAGCATTGTCCGACCAACAGGGAAGAATTTTCTCAAAAAATCGGATTGAAGTTCCGCCTAGGTGTTGATTGGATGCATTTGGGTTTGGTACTAGTGAGCAGCTTTGTCCATGAGAGAGGAGAACATTTTCATGAGTAGAACATCCCAATTTTGAGCTTCTGACCTGAAGGTCTGGGCCAGATGCTTGAGTTGCTTGATATGCTGGAAAGGATCTTCGGAATTATGCCCGTGGAATTTGGGAATGGCATGAATAATGTTGGGCTTGAGTTCAGTGTCAGGAACTCCAGTGGGAATTTGTACCCGAGGTTAGATTGCCACCGCGGTGGGATTGTAGTGATCTTGCATCATTGGATGCTACGGTGAGTTCACAAAGGCATGGACAAGATCATTGAGGTGCTGAAGTTGATTTTCAAGATTATTTTCTTCTGCTGGTTGTGCCATGATGATGGATGAAGGAGAATCAGGTTCAGATGAGTTAGAAATGATATCGATTGGATTGGGTTGTTGCACAAATAGAGAGGTCGAGGTTTGTCCTCGACGTGAGTGAGTAGCTATAGGAGGCCTCAAGGATGGTCTTAGAGACCTCCTCCCGAACATGCACCGATGGAGTAGATGAGAGGTAGAATGTGATGGACCCAATCAAGACACCAAAAAATTTTGGAAGACTATAGAGGTTCGGGGAGGTTGATAATCCTTAGTTAGAAAGCCGTCCACCAGAGAATTACCTGGGCAACCAGAGAGAGAGAGTCCCGCAAAGAGCGCTACATGGTAGAGTGCCCCCACGGGTTACAGGGTTTCCCCCACCTGACATCTCTTGTCACTGATATTCTAGGTAGACCAGAATGGGGACTTGACCTCTTAAGTCTACCAATTTAATTAAGAGCAAGGTGATTATGATTTCACTTGAACTTTTAAGATGTTTTTGTGAAAAAGTGACCTAATTTGAAGATTGGTTAACACAAAAAGGTGGGTCAACTTCGCCTATATTATCCTCTTGAGAATTTTAGGTCCCTCTTTTAGTGTTCAAATGAATTTAAGAGCCTGATTTTAGGGTTTTGCTTGAATAGATCAGTTCAATCAAGGCCTAGGCACACATTGTTTTAGAGAGATAAATTCTTGATTAAGTAACTGTGTTTCTAAAACCCTGAACTGGAATCCTTAATTGGCTTTGATTTGGTCCAATTTAGTTTGTGAAAATGTGGTAGCTAGGGCTCAAATAAGAATGTGATAGCCCTAGATACCTTAGCTTCGAACGGGTGCACAGATTGGGGTTTGAATATTTGTAGAATGTATCAAGTCAGGCAACTTGATGGTTAATCTAAGAATATAATGCAAGTAGCCCTAATTGATTTCTTCCTTTTTTAGCTCTTTCAGATTAAGGGGTTTAGAAGAATGTAGATGGAGTTTACCTGCCCCTGGAGTGGTTGATGTGTGGTTGATCTTCCTCAATGAATCCCCTGAAATAGATCAAAGTCAAAAGAGATAGTGCAAGTTTGTATTGACTCGGATATTGCAACCAAGAGATCTAAATTGCATGTTTCTCCCCAGCAACGGCACCATAATGTTGTCGCAACGAAATCGAGGATTCAAATCATTACATTGTCGTATAGTTGAAATCGCTTTGAAAACAAATAATATTTATTACTCTAATTTGAAAGTCCGAGGTTAAATACAAGGAGCAATATGAATTGAAAACTCAAGATCACAATTTGAATCAAGAATATAAAAGATTGCAATAAGAATGATGTCAGGTATCAATGTGCAAAAAGAATGGAGAAAAATGGCGATTTAAATCACTAATTACTCCTCACAAATAACAATTAACTCAAAGACTCAAATATATGCAATCAAATGTATCAGATGGCTTAAACAGCCTGTGCTACAGTGTTGTTAAGAGACTCAAGGGACTCTTTCTTCTTCTTTTTTCTTTCTGTCTGTACTTCTCCTTTCTTTCTTTGTTTCCCCTACCTTCTCTTCTTCTTCTTATTCTTCTTCTTCTTCTCTTTCTCTTCCTATGCTTAAGCCTTCTCCTCCTCTTCTTTTTCTTTTCTCTACCTATGCTCAAGCCTTCTCCTCTTCTTTTTTTTCTCTGCACTTCTTCTTCAAGCAGAGGGGGAAGATCCTTCAAATGGCTAAGTGTTAGTCGTTTCTCCCTATAGCAAAACCCCCTACCTCTGCACGCTATTGATGATGAGCTGGTAGATGGTGGTTGGTGTAGTTATTGATGGAAATATTATTAGTGTCATTGTAGTGGATTGTATGGAATACCAACCATCATTACAACCATTATTTAATTAACTAATTTTTACTGATTTTATTCCAGGTCGTTCACTGGGAGGCAGTTATTGATTTACATCACTCTCTAATACTAAAATTATCCTTTAATTCCAAAAAGAAGTTTTATGTCTAATAACGAATGAATGAAGGAATGAATACTTGGTTTGATTGCTTACAAAGAATTAATTAAAAATGCTTGCAAAAACTAATTAAAAACAAGCACCAAACACTTCGTCACTATACTCTAAACTACCTCTTTATAAGTTATATTACTAATACTTACATAAAAGTGCACTACCAACTAGGATTACATAGTATACTAATTTTACTTACTAAGCTAACACCTACAGTGACACATATAAAAGCTATAGTGACAGATGCAAGCGTCGCTAGACCCCAGAAAAAGCTATATACATAATAAAAGAGAGAAACCAGGGCCTGTAGCGACCGTTAGAGTGACATCTTATTCTGTTAGTAAAGGTACGATGTTATTTACATAAAAGTAAATGGCTGTACTACGTATATATATATATTATAATTCTTTGTATCTGTATTTTCACTCTCTGTCTTCACTATACGTATTTACATTTTCACTCTCTCTTTCCATGCTACCCTTCTTCTACCTTTCTTCTTCTTCTTTGTTTTATTTTGCATTATATGTCTTTGGAACACTATGGCCTACAGGTGATTAACTGTTGTCATTAACCCTCTTAATTAATCAAAAATGTGTTTAGTCTGCGGGTACGATCTTCGAGGGATACACGACACCTAGAGGGTGGGACCAGACCTCTACTAAGTGCTCCCTAATTGTCATTAGGTCACTTAATTATATATTATCAAGCTCAGATCAGAGGGCCACTCAGCCTGCACACACGCACACACCCCCTGGCCCTCGGCCCCAAATGGTCGTATGTTCATGCTCATGTATATGCTCAGATGGTGTAAGGTAAGGTTGTTTCGGGCGCCCGGCTCCAGTGACGATTGCGTCATTAGTTAACAAATTCAATTTATACTGTAGCACGTGCTCTTCAGCGCATGATGTGGCACTATTCGAGTGCTACATCTGCATTGAAATAGCATGTGGCTGCACGATAGAGGGAATTTTGGCCCTCAATTTGAGGGCCAAAATTTATTTTAAAATAAAAATAAACTATGGGAAAATAAAGTATTTATATAATACTATACAATTGTACACTTGATTTGAAATTTTAATTATATTTACTATATAAATAAATTAACTAAAGTATACAGTTTATACATACTGATTTTGATGTTTAATTCTTTAATTACTTATAAATTAGCTACTATATGGTCTAATTGACCCTATACAGAGTTAGTATACATGTATAAGTATTTTATAGACATTTTTATTATATTTTACAGATTTGATTTTTGTTCTATTTACATTTACATAGCAAATTTGAACTGTTTTACTTATAAATTAAGTTGACATAATATAATAAGATATAAAAATACTTCAATTAGCTTAAATTACTTAAAGTACATTAGTCTAAGTATACAGATTCACTTAACTTAATTATAACTCTAAATTACTAATTTATACAATTTAATCTAATAACATAGCTATTAACTTAATAAATTAATTATTTATTATGTATGAAGACTTAAATTAAGGTACAGGATTTTGCTTGTTTGTAATCTACGTATAAATATGTATATACAGTATTATAGCTTAATACTATTATTTATACTGTCAATTGATTTATTTAGTTTAAGAGTACATATAAGTTAGTTTAATTAATAAATAGTTATATAATTAATATATATATAGTATAATCTAACTTAAATACCCACTTTACAGTATACAATATATACATAAGTTCTTTGTACAGTTTATATACATATGCTACTTATTTACATATATATCTTAGTATAAAGCTTATATTTACAAGAGTATACTTAATATACAAAGTACTTTTTTAGGCATTTTCGGAGTTTTTCACTTTTTATGGTTTTTATACATATTATACAGATAAGAGATGAGAGGGGAAGAATTAGATGAGGAGAAAGAGGTGTTTTTTATGTTTTTAGATATAACTTCTATTATTAAGTTTCATGGCATACAAATCCATCGACTAGTAAATTATACCAAGTCGAGGGTTTTGCATACCATGCAACTTTATATGTAATTAGAAAACTTTCTGATCTTTGATCAGACAGTTTTATTTTAATTTTTTAGAATTTTTACTGATTTTTATTGAATTTCAAATCTCATCCATCCTAAGCCTTTCAAAAGATTTCTAAGGGGTCCTAAAGGCATAGGATGGATCTTAAGGGATCTGGAAAGGCATTGACTGCCTTAACAACAGTTAGGGTGAAATCTGACAGGATTCTTACCTTTTTAGCATAGTGATCATTTTTTTTTCATTTAGTTCATGTGTGTGGACAGTTAAACTGCAAATGAAAATAGTTGACAAACATTTAGAAGAAAAGCGACAAGCATTCACAGAATCAAAATTCAAGTTCTTATACAGGAAAGCTTGTATACAAGGAATTCATTACAACTACATGACAGCTATCTTCAAAGTACATTATACAGGGTTTTAAATCAGACTTTTTCTGCTACAATTAACAACAGAAACAACAGCCAGGACTCTCACACCAACCCTGTAGCAAATCAAATTTGATTCCAGATGGCTTAACCGCTGCTGCAGTTAGTCCATCTGGAATGAAATTAGATTTATGGAAAGAAGGAGAATGTAGTTGCAAGGTGCAATAACTTGCTGTGACTCTAGGATTAACATCATAAATCCACACTAAAAAATTCTCTCAACCCCATCTGACAAGGGTTTCACTCATTAAAAACACCAAATAACCCAATTCAAATGTCGGAACCCTTATCAATAAATTCGCATTAGATTAAATCGGCAAAAACACTGATCTAACTCTTCCTAGTGCTATAGACAACATGTAGAAAGAGTTAAATCAATCACTTAAAATCCATAACTCAAATCCCAGATTTTGAAACCTTGAGTATTGAGAACTCCTTAGGTGAAGAAATCATCAGTGGTCTTCACAAACATAAACTCATGAACACAAGGTAGATCCTCAAATCACCATAGTGATTTTCCTTAGTTCTTTCATTCATTCAATGCATTAAAATCCTCATAAAAACTCAGATCAGATTATGACTCTTCTTAGATGAATTCTGAAACCAGAAACATCTCAGATTCCTTGCCAAACAACGCATGAGAATCAGAATTCCTCAGTTTGTCAGATCAAAACAGGCAAAACGCAATTAAGTAAAAATCCCTTAAATTTGAATTAAAGAAAAATCCGACAAACTGATCATTTTTTTTAAGCTCAGATTAGGGGCTTTTGTGATAAAAAATGGGGTGAATTGGAAGCCCCTAATGTGATTTTTGACGCCAATTTCAGATTTAAGTTTAAAAACCAATCAGATCTAAAATTAAGTCTGAATGAATGGGTGAATTGCGAGAAACAAATTGTGGAAATCAGAAGCGAATATGGAAACATGGAGAGGGAGAAAATATGTGATCATGGACTGGGTGAAACCATCCCCTCTGATCTGGATTGATCAGAGGAGGTGAGGGGGGAAATTCTAGTCTACATCTACTGCTACAGCTACACTATCATAACAGCAAAATTAAACACTACAAATTACTTGAATTCTACTCTAAACCTAATTAACTACAGCTACAACTAATTTGCAGAATGATAAATCTACTCTAACCGGAAGAATGGGACCTATGGGTCCTTAGCCGGTGGTTAAGGAGGAAGAAGGGAGGAAGATGACTCCAGCGGAGGGAAGAGTCTGCTAGTGAGGCTCCAGGGTTGTCCTCAGGTGCTACGAAGTCCTTAGCGATGAGGATGTCGAGAAGAAGGTGGTGATTTCATAGTTGGTGGCTGTGAAATCAGAGAATTGGTGGGGAGGAGAAACTGGAGTGGACGAATGATCGCTAAGAGATGTAGGAGGGAGCGATCCCTTGCGTGCGCGACCACTGAGGTGCTTACGTAGCAAACTCAGTGGTACAGATCACCGCATGGGTGAGGATAGCTGGTGAGGCAACCGGCGGCAGGGATGAAAGGAGAGGAGCGCGCGGCGAGCCAACTCAAAATCTGACTGTCAGATTGGATCTTGGGAGAGGGGTGAGCGTACACATCAATTCGCGCGAAGCTTCTAATTAGATCCAACCACAGATCAAAATCGTGAGACACAGACGGCTGAGATTTGCCGTGTTCTTCATGCGCTACAGTGCATGCGAAGAGCAGTAGGCGTATCTCGAAATGTCAGGAAAATTGCAGGGAAAACCCCTATGAGAAGGGGTAGAAAAATTGTGTGCAGGCCCATAAGTGAAGAGAATTAAAATTGGATGGACCATGCAGCCTTTCAGAGGGGTCCCTATGGGTTACAAGTAGGTCAAAAAAATATTTTCAAAGACAAGAATGTGATGCATGAAGGACCTAAGTGTAAACTCTATATTGCAAGGCCTAAATGATGTCCAAATGCCTTCAAATTTTTATATGTGCTTAATTGAACATTTAAGACATTAATTGTACTTCTGATTTGGCCTTTTAAACTTATTTATGTGTTCAATTAACGCATGGATCACCGTTTGTCCTTTATCTTCAGAATATCTCATTTTGTGACCTAATTATGAAATTTTAACACAAAATAAAGGTTTTAGGTCTTTTTCTTTGATTCCCACACTTAACCCTTTTTATCTGTTAATTTGATGTTGTTTAACCCAGTGACTAGCTTAACTTCAACTTTTTAGCTATGATGAGTAGCCACTCATCATACCCCCATGCTTAAGTTTTGCTAGTCCCTTAGCAAACAATTCAGTGAAGTGTATAGCAATTTGAGTATCAGCAAGGCAAGTGTGAAGAGATATCTTTTTTGTCTTTCAATTTTTCTCAAAAGTCTTAAGTGTTTGATGATGATCTTCAAGCAGAAAGATTTTTCCAATAAACCAACTGTGTTTATGTTTGGACATTGTGAGAACCTTATTATTAAGGATAACCTGCCAGAACTCAAGACTTAAATGACATAGACCATCTCTCAACCAACAAGGACTCTTGATATTTAAACCTTATGTCGAATTCCAGGACTCAGGGGGTTTTACAGAGACTCAGGATGCTATAAGGTTATGGCTGTGCTTTATGATAAGTCAGGAATAACCAAGTGAATTCTAAAACTCAATCCCGAGGTTTCACCTCTTTTCAAGTCCAGGTTGGTCCTAACTTGAGCTCATGTTTTCAGATGACTCTCACGAATTGACGAGTATTCGAACCCAACTCTTATTGAGTTTGTGGCTCAAAGAATTTTTGGTGGACAAACAGGGTACTTGTATTGAACCCTGAAAACATTTTTGGTGGAACTTTTGTATTTACAGACTTTGGATAACATACTTGACTTATTTGCAAGAACTTTCTCTTTCTTGGACTTTTTTATTTTTTGCTTTTTTTGTTAGTATGTCTCCGGAACTTTATTTGGTAGAGCACACTATATTTGGTGGGTGAACATTTTGTGGAAGGAGCTTCTCCTAGACACATGACAAAAGGTTAGGACAAAGAGTCTACCTACACGCACAGGTGACGACTCCACCTTCCCTAATGAACACTAGGGTTGAATTTTAGGTTCAAGTGATTTTTCCTGACATTGTGTAGTGTAAGCCAAGGTTACTGTTGAACGTTTACGAACCTACGCTAACGTGTTCGGTTTTGGAAAACCTGTCTTTGTAGTTCGAAAGCAAAAAATTCATGTTCAACAAATAAAATTTTTACCAAATTAAAATTCCGGGTCGAACACAGGGAGGCAGACGTTTGATTTAAAAACTATGCATTTCTTTTTATTTGTTATAGAATAATTCAATTTAGAACCATCTAATTATTTACAATAAATAGAAGAGAGAGAAAGAGTAAGAGAGAAAGAGAATATTACACAGAGAAATCAAAATGAGATGTAGAATAAACAAGGAATTTTTGTATTGAAGAGATTGTTCATTACAACTAGAAAGCATAAAACAATTACTCTAGAAAGCGATAAATTTACTCTAGAAAGCATTAAAAGAATGGAGAGAGAAATGTCCTCCTCGATGATTGCTTGGAGGACGAGTAGATTAATCTAGAAAGTAGTAAATCTATACTAGAAAGCGGTAAAAAGAATAGGGAGAGAGAAATCCTCCTCGACGGTTGCTTGGAGGACGAGCCGGACGAGACGACGCCTAGACGAAGGAGAACGAAGCGGGACGAAGGAGGACGAATTAGAAGAACGGGAACGAAGCAGGACGTCGTCGTCGTCACGGGATCCACTTCCGAAGGGGAACGAAAATTGGACTTTATCTCGCGAGAAGCATCCCGGGTGTGGGACAAGCTTCTCTTGAGCTTTGGAGGGGTAGAGAGGAGAAAGAAGGGATGAGAATTTCGTATGGAGGGGGTCTCCTTTTATAGTTGCAAGGAGTGGGGGCAAAATAGACATTACATCTTCAAAATAATAAATAAGGGGTCTTTAGTAACAGATAAATTCGTCACTAAAGCCCTGACGTGGCCGTCGCCGCCGCGCCCACGCGCGCCCGCTCGGCTGCCCACGTGCGTAACGCCTACGCACATCCGCGAAGTCTCAGCCGTCCGATCTCACGATCGGACGGCTTAAAATCACACCTTCACCACAGCCCGCCCGCCTGTGCGTGCGATCGCGCGTTCACGCGCACGTCCAATCGCATGTCGGTGCTATCGGGCACGCGCGGGCGTTGGATCGCGATCGTGCGGTCGATTAGAGGCGCGCCACCGCTCCAATTTCCGCGTGGCGAGGCTCGAACGCGCGTCCCTGCTTCGCGTTACAACGCTCGACCGCTGCGCTGCGGTCGCATTTGTGTCGAGCGCCTGACTTCAGCGTGGGCGCGTCGCAGCCATTGGATCGAAATCCAATGGCGGAGAGGAGACGGGTGCGCGATCTTCACAAAATGCAAGCGGCCGTTTGGGTGGCTGAGATGGCGCCACGTGGCGCCATCTTGGCCATCCATCTTTTGGAAGTTGTAGATGGCGCCACGGATGTCGGATTGACTCGATTTTTGTGTCGTTTGGCTGCGATCGTCGATCTGAATTCATCCATGCGATCGGATTTTTCATCTGAAGTGCGGATTTACACCATCCTGGCCCTTGATTTCTAGGGTTCCCTGGTCTCTATCTGATGCTACGGATGCCTGATTAGGGCGATCTTGGAGTCGTTGAACTCCAATCGTCGCCCTGATCATATCCATACGGTTGGATCTTTGATCCGAGGCCCCAATAAAATGTTTGCCCTGTCCAAGCACATAAAAGGAGACAATTAACCTCCATTTTATTCAAACTACTCTAAATGCGAGATGATGCATGTTATGCAATATTTATATCATGAAATGCAATCCAATGCTTAAGAACATGCATAAATAGACATTTTAAGTAGTGTAAATGTGTTTACATCAGTTACCTAGACTCCTAATTCAAAGCAAACCAGCAAATCCTGCACTGGTGACTCAGTTACAGGAATATGTCCTAAAGTTAGGAGAGTCTGTGGTCTATCTTGTCAAAGCTCAATGTGTATTAAGCGCAAGCTTGAATCAAGTTATAGTGGCCCAGCAAGTGAAACCAGTAAAGGTTGAATGTCCATAAACACTTATTCTAATTTTGTTCTCAGCTAGAAGATCATAGCTAAACACTTATTTTTCATTTTTGACAACTTTTTTCTCCCTCTCTCCTTAAAATTAATGTCCTCCTTGACAATAGAGTGCATGTCCCTTATTGTATTTTTTGAATTTTTTTATGATTTCTTTTTTGTATTTTTGGCTTTGTAATTTTTTTTTTCAAAAAATTTTTTCAAAGTTTTTCAAAATATTAATGTTTTTTCAGAATTTTTGATAATACTATACTATAATACTATAGGTGTGTCTATAATTGCGTTTCAGTTTAAATGGTTTACCATTTACACCCCCCTTGCTTAAATGTTGCCATGTCCTCATTGAATGGATAGGGTGGATGCAAATGCATGCTTTGCTTTTCACCATCCTAGACTGGGTGATCGAAGGAAGTCGGAATGAGGAGATAAAATCTCTATGCAGATGATTTTAAGTCTGATCTAGGATCAGAGTGAATAGTCGGGCTAGGAAGTGAAATGCATGACATGTGTGTCAATGAAAGTATGCTAAAAATGCAAGAGAAGACACCTAATGCAAATAAAGGCAAGAGTAAGAAAGGTGAAAAACAACTATATACAAGGATAGGTTTTGCCAAGTTTAACGCCTACAGCTTGGTGTAAACCCAGATGGTAATTCAAAATGTACGAGCGAAATGGTGGAATTGACAAGTCTGAGATCATGCTGCTCAATGAAAGGCTTTAATCTTTGTCCGTTGACAGTAAAAGTTTCAGATTTGTCAATTTCAGTGATCTCAACGGCTCCATTGTCAAAGATTCTTATGATTTTGAAAGGTCTAGTCCATTTTGATCTTAGTTTGCCTGGAAAGAGTTTTAGTCTAGAGTCGAAGAGGACTTTTTGATCAGGGTGAAATGATTTCCTATGAATGTGATGGTCATGGAAGGCCTTAAGTTTATCCTTATAAATCCTTGAGCTTTCATAAGATTCATTCCTTAACTCATTTAGATCAGAAATTTGCAACTTTCTAAGATCACCGGCCTTCTCTAGGTCCAAGGTACACTTTCTGATGGCCCAATAGGCTTTGTGCTCGAGTTCTACGAGAAGATGACAGTGTTTCCCATACACAAGTCTAAAAGGAGACATGCCTAATGGGGTTTTGTGAGCTGTCTTATATGCCCACAATGCATTAGAAAGGTGGGAAGACCAATCCTTTCTATTTGGTCGGATGGTAGTCTGTAAAATCTTATTGATCTCCCGATTAGACAATTCAGCAAGTCCATTGGTTTGAGGGTGATATGGTGTAGCTATCCTATGTGACACCCCATACTTTTGAAGTAGGGACTGAAAATGTGTGTTTCTGAAATGAGACCCTCCATCACTAATGATGGCTTTTGGTAACCCAAATCTAGAGAAGATGAAATCTTGGACGAATTGTGTCACAACTCTATGATCATTAGTCCTCGAGGGGATGGCTTCTATCCATTTAGGAACATACTCGACCGCCAACAATATATACTCTTAGCCATAAGATTTAGGAAAAGGTCCCAAGAAGTCAATGCCCCAAACGTCAAAGATTTCGCACACCATGATCGGATTCAAGGGCATCATGTCCCGGCGGCCAATACTGCTGAGAGACTAACGGCGTGAACATGCCCTGCAATATTCGTGTGCATCTTTAAAGATTGTGGGCCAAAAAATCGCTCTGCAAAATCTTTGCGGCAGTCTTTTTGCCGGAGAAGTGATCGCCGCACTCCTGGTCATGGCAGAACGACAAGATGCTTTCTATCTCCTTATCTGGAACACACTTCCTAAGGATCTGGTCTTTGCAATGCTTGAAAAGCCAAGGTTCTTCCCAGTAATAGTGTTTGGCCTTGGATCTAAGTCTATCTTTTTGATGTCAAACCCAATCAGTGGGAAGGATTCCAGAAGCCAGGTAGTTGACAATGTCAGCATACCAGGGAAGATCAGAATGATTGACAAACAATTGCTCGTCAGGGGAGTGGTCAGAAATTGGTAAAGAAGGAGAAATCACTTCAAAAGGAAGGCGAGATAAGTGGTCAGCTACCACATTCTATTTTCGAGCCTTATCATGAATCTCTAAATCAAATTCCTGTAAAAGTAGGATCCATCTAATTAGATGAGATTTCGCATCCTTCTTGGTGAGAAGATGTCAAACTGCAGTGTGGTCGGTGTAGACTATAATGTGGGAACCTAAAAGATAAGGTCTGAATTTCTCTAGTGCAAATACTACAGCTAGCAATTCCTTTTCCGTGATGGTGTAATTCCTCTGAGCTTCATCTAAGGTCTTGCTAGCATAATAGATGATTGTGGGTTTCCCATTCAATTTTTGACCAAGGACAGCTCCTATTGCAAAATTAGAGGAATCACACATCATCTCAAATGGGTGAGACCAATCCAGAGGTTGCAGTATTGGTGCCTTGGTGACCAGATCACGAATTGTCATATAGGCATGAACACAATCGTCAGAGATCTGGAAGTCTACATCTTTAGAGAGAAGAAAAGTGAGAGGTCAGGCTATTTTTGAGAAATCCGCTATAAAGCGGCGATAAAAACCAACATGCCCAAGAAAATATTTAATCTGTTTAACCGACGAAGGTAGTGGTATTTCAGAAATCAACTTTACCTTCACGTGGTTGACCTCTATTCCTCTCTCCGAGATAAGGTGACCTAATACTAGCCCTTCTGGTACCATGAAATGTGATTTCTCCCAGGAAAGTACCAGATTCACATTTATGCATCTTTGCAGGAGCTTAGTCAGGTGGTCTAAGCATGCATCAAATGTGCTCCCGAAGACTGAGAAGTTATCCATGAAGACTTCTAAGCAATCACCTACCAAGTCAGAAATGATTGCAAACATACACCGTTGAAATGTAGTAGGTGCATTGCATAATCCAAAAGGCTTCCTACGAAATGCAAACGTTCCATAGGGGTAGGTGAATGTCATTTTTTCCTGATCATCGAGGTGAATTGCCACCTGATTATATCCTGAATAGCCATCCAAAAGGTAGAAAAATCTATTCCCCACCAGTCTTTCCAGTATCTGATCAATGAAGGGCAAAGGGAAATGATTTTTCTTTGTGGCTTGGTTGAGTTTTCGGTAATCTATACATACTCGCCATGAACTAGCAAGGAGTGTAGGGATGACTTCTCCAGAATTAGTGGCGATGATGGTAAGTCCGACCTTCTTTGGCAGAACCTGAACAGGACTTACCCATCTGCTATCAGAAATGGGGAAGATAATTTTGTTGTCTAACCACTTAATCATTTCATTTTTCACCACCTCTTGCAATGTAGGGTTCAATCTATGCTGGGGCTGTCTAGTAGGTCTAGATCCTTCTTCAGTGAAAATCCTATGTGTGTAGTAAGAAGGACTAATGCCAATCAAGTCAGAAAGGCTCCATCCTATAGCCTGTCTATGTGCTCTCAGGACAGATAAGAGTCATGATTCTTGATCAGATGATAAGGAAGAGTTAACAATCACCGGATAGGTCTGATCAGGTCCTAAGAAAACATATTTGAGAGAGTCACGAGGAGGTTTGAGTTAAACAGGTACTGGATCAGAAGGAGCAGGTGTGGAAGTTTCAGGAGATTCTAGAGATACTAGAGGAATAGGAGGTGGGTCCTCAGTCTCTAAAATGGGTATCTCAGTGGAAGTCAAGTCAGAGTCCAAAGAGTGCTGAGGTTCTAATTTTAAAGAATCGATGAAGGTACCCTCAACCAACCGGTTTGAAGAATCCAAAGAAATGATTTCCTCATTAAACTACAAGTCAATCCTCTTTGGGCCTGAAAAATATCAATCTTTATTTTCTGATCTCCGAACTTCAATTCTATAAGGCCCTCCTTACAATTGATGTTTGCCTTGGCCGTAGCCAAGAAAGGTCTTCCTAAAATGATAGGTGTGTTCTGGATATCCTCAGGTACTTCCATGTCAAGGACTATAAAGTCTACAGGAAAGTAAAAATCCTTGACCCGCATTATAACATCTTCCCACACTCCCTGAGGTCTCTTAACTGATCTGTCAGCTAATTGCAGGGACACCTCAGTTGACTTCAGATTGCCAACCTAGAAATGTGTCAATAGAGAGGTTGGGATAAGATTGATGGAAGCACCTTGGTCAAGTAGTGCTCTATTAAATGTGGTGTTACCTATCATGCAGGATAGGCGAGGGGTGTCTGGGTGTAACGACCCAGTTCCCGAGTCCCTGCGAGACACAAGAACCGGACCGACTCAACTAATCCCAAGGCCTAGTCGTCCAACGAGAAAGTAACCAAAAGAGTAGTAAAATAAACCACATTCAGCAAGAATATAACTAACAATAAGAAAGTACAGTAGTAAGGAAAGAAACTACCACAGTATGTACCACCACAACAGTAGAACAACATTCATAATATAATTTGAACTGCAGGTAAAGAAAAGTACAGCGGAAACAAGAACTACTCACTATAACGTAACAAAAGAGGTACAAGAGATAGTGGTAACTCTACTGGACCCTACTAGGCCCAGCGTCCTCTGCAGCCGCTGACCCTGGCTGCTCAACACCTGGTCCTGAAAAAGGTAACGAGTGTAACACGTCAGCAAAACGCTGAGTAGAGTGGCAACTAAAACTAAAGACAACAGTAGAGTGTATAGTAGCTGTTATGTTCCATTACTTTCTTTTTTCACATCTTTCAATTGTCTCACTATTTCATTTATTCCTCAGATCTTTATCTTGATCTCGAATGTTCCTCGTGAGAACGATCTTGATTGCAGTCTTTTCCAAAAGGTAGAAGTAGCACGTGGTGCTCTCCTGGCCGGGAGAGTCCCTCGCGGTGATCCTACCCTCAGTCAACCACCCCAAGGTCACTGACAGACGTAACGGTGACTACGGCACGCGCGATAAATGCACAGGTAGCTAACCCGTACTGGGACGCTGTCAGTCGTTTCCGTTAACGGGTGCGCCCAAAGCACAGCACGGAACCAGTCCAGGGCAGAGCCCTCTCAGTAATAGGAGTCCAACCCCTCCACAGTAACCAAACCGGGGCCTTGCCCCTCCACAGTCCGCACACCCTCGCCTGACTACCCTGGTTTGCCCCAGTGGGCCTAAACAAGTCGGTGTAGGAGGCTAGCAGAACCCCGGGGCCCGTGGGGTAGCTAGTTCCCTCCTAACACTAGCAGCTCTCCTCGGTACTACGTACGCGAGGGCCAGCAAGTCGGTACAGAGTGGCCAGTCCTAACCCCGGGTCCTTGGGGCAGCTGGCTCCGCTCTACACTAAACAGGGGGACAGTCGCTCTCCTTGGTACTCCGTACTCAAGGGCTAGCTCACTTCCCCAATACTATTCCATTCACCTTCCAGGAGTTCTACTCCTACTTCCCCATAGGGTTCCATCCTTTTTACTCAAACATCCAGGTTTCACTTTCCAGTTTCACATTCTTACAACCCATGTTCTCAACCACGTTATTTTTTCACAACAGGCAACTGTTAATTCAAGATACAGGCAGCTTTATATCTCTTTCCATTTTCCAAGACTGCAGTATTATACATTCCACTAGTTTTCCCATCCTAGGATTCATGCCATATCCTAGGATCTATCATACAATCTAGTTTTCCAGCCCTAGGATTCATGCAACACCTAGGAGCTATCATTCCATCTATTTCTCATTCCTAGGATTCATGCAATGTCCTAGGTTCTATTTATGGTTCCATAATTTAACAGATTTTATTAATAACTTAAAGCCACTCTACCAGGTACAACGGGAGAAATGGGGGCGTGGTCGGGAATCCCGCGTGCCTCCGCGACCCCCGAGACTACAACAGAATGGGGTCCTATCACAAGGATCAAGCACAAGGAGTGTCTCAAAATAGTGTATAGATACTGTAGACGGGTAGAGGAATTAATTCTGAAAAGAACGCAACTCGAATCGCGGAAAACGGAACCCGAACGGGCCCTAAACGGGTCAAAAATGACGACACTGTGCAAAATCAGACGTCTGGAACTTCTTCTAGATGTCTTAAAAAGTGGAACAGAGAATTACCTTGTTCAGCGTGGTTTCCCAGACATCCAGAAGTCTGCGGGGACGTCTGGCCTAGATCCCAGACGTCCGCTGGTCACATCGGACGTCTGGAGGTCGCTTCCGCCATCTGGTACTACTGCCAGACGCCTGATTCACGATGGATGGCGAATCACCGAGCCTGCGCACACCCATCTCCCTCCCTCAGTACGGTCAGTCGATAAGAAGGAAGAAGGAGACGAAAAACTCACCTTTCAGACGTCTGGATGGTCTTCCAGACGTCGCCCTCGCCGTCTGGCTATCAACCCAGACGTCTGATTCTGGAAATTTTTCCATAATCAGGGCACCACTAGGCCTCCGCTCGCGACGCCGCCCGCATCGCACCTCGCGCGCCTGCTGCTCCGACCGCAGCAGTCCCCCCTTCGCGTTGCTCCACGCCCCCTGCGCCCTCCGCCGGCCGGCCCTAGCAGCCCCGGCGAGCTCGCCCTCACGACAAAGCTCCGCACTCGCACACAGCACCTCCTCCGCGCTCACTGCGGCTGCCACTGCCACCCTCGTGCTCGCGCTCACGCTCACTGGCTGAATGAGAAGAGGGAGGAGATGGTGGTGACAGAAGTGAGGGGAGGCGTGGCCTTTTAAGGCCGTGCGAGGAGGAGAGAGGATGCGGTAGGGAGTCTGCAGCCGCAGGGAATAAACGAATATGCGAGTCTGCGCGCTCAGGCGCGTAGACGACCCGCGCGTATGGAAGATAATGGATTTCCAGACGTCTGGAAACGATCCCAGACGTCTTGTACAACGTCTGGGCCACCTCCCAGACGTCTTAAAAGATGTCTGGGCCACGCGTTCGTTACACTGGGTCTTTCATCTTAGTGGGGAGGGTACTCGAGATAATGGAACTAGCTTATTCCAAGAGGATGATTGGACTACTCCCTTTTTGAATCCTTGCTTTACGCTTAGGTGTGCATAGGTCTTTTAGAAACTTAGCGTATAGAGGTATGTGGCGAATCACATCCAACAAGGGGATGTTTATGTGGACTTGCTCAAAGAGCTTAAGCAAATCCTCCTCAGGTGCCACACAAGTCTTTTTCTTTCCTTTCTCCTTCTTCTTTAAAGCTTCAAGAAATGGTACAGGAGTGGTGACAAGAGGTTCAGTCCTAGGTAAAGGAGAAGTAGGAAGTGGAGGAGTGGAATTAGAAGCAGGAGAAGTAAGAAGAGGTGGATCTAGTGTGCTTTTACCACTCCTAGTGACTTTGGCATTTAGTTCAGCCCTAGAGGTAGATGGTAAATCGGTGTTAGGTAGCAAAGGTGGTTGTGTTTATGCAAAAGAAGAATTTGGGTCTGTGAAAAATTCAGTGTCGTGCAAGGGTTGTGAAATGACATGTGCTTGACCTTGCACTGCCGATCTTGGTTGAACATAACTCTGGGCAGGTATGTTCCTAGGGTTGGGTTGTGGTTGAGATGGGAGTGAATGTGATTGATGGGACTCCATCAAGTGTGATAGCTGGGCTCTCATCTCAGCTAAAGCTACGTCCTGTCTCTACTACATAGCAATATTCTATTGTTGCATATCAGCTAAAGCTTTCATGATAGACACCAACTGGTCATTTCGTGTTGGCCCAGATTGAGAGTATTGGGTGGGCCTGGGTTGGGGTTGCTGGTAGGCACGTGGTGGATATCCGTGTGATTGTGTAGGTCGTGCTCGAATCGGGTTGTGCTGTGGTGGTGCAGAAGGTTGTTGAAAAGGAGGTCTCTGTGAATTTCCAGACCATGAGAAATTTGAATGATTGTGCCATCCAGGGTTGTAGGTTTGTGTGAAAGGGTCATTATGAATGGCATGGAGCTCCTCCGAAGCTCCAGAAGGTGCAGGGAAGTCAGTGTAGGGAGGGACAAAGGTTCCTCCAACCGGCGAAGGATGTGGAAATGGGAAATCCGGTAAGGCAGTTTGTGTCATAGAAAGATTATTCACAGTTTCCCTCCCTGTGGGAAACTGAGAAGAAGTGTTTTGTGCTGGTGACTGAGAAGAAGATGATGAAGGTTTTGAGGGAAATTTCCGTACTTTATCTACTTTCTTCTCAATTAAGGCCACTTTACCCAGTTGACTAGCCACTATCTCTAAGTCTCTGCTACTAGATTGGGCTTCGTGTACCCCAGTATGTGAGTGGGAATGTGAGGACTTTCTAGTAAACATGCTCATTGAGGCATTATTAATAGAGTTTTCGGCCATGCGTTCAAAAAGCTCAAAGGCTAAGTCCTCATCCCAACACAGGAAATTGCCTCCACAAGCGGCATCTACAAAATTCCATGTGTCATCATGGGGCCCATGGTAGAAGATCTAGACCTGTTGCCAGCGTGGAACACCATGCTGGGGACATTCTCTCAGAAGCTCGTGGAATCTCTCCAAGGCCTCATGCATTTGTTCGCCTGAATTCTGAGTGAATGTAGTGATGGCATGCCTTAAGGCATTAGTGCGGCCTACAGGAAAGTACAACTTTAAGAACTCATGTTCTAAAGAAGCCCAGGAATCTATAGGTGTAGTCCGTGCAAGTGTTCGAAAGCAAAAGGCTGCCTTATCTTTCAATGAAAAGGAGAACATTTTCATTAAAAGCATGTGCTGATCATGTCCTTGCGGACCCAGAGTTTGGGCAAGATTCTTCAGCTCCTCTAAATGCTGAAAAGGGTCCTCAGAAGCTAGTCCATGGAAGTGAGGAATGAGTGCTATGATGTTTAGCTTCAGTTCCGCAGCACGACCCCCATTGGGATAACATACCACAGGCATTGTTTGAGCAACTACGGGATTATAGTAATCCCGTAGTTGAGGTCTACAGAGTTGGGGTGGTGCCTATCGATTTCTAGGTTGAGGTGGTTGTGGTTGGGGGTTAGCTAAAAGATTAATAGGTTGAGCAAGCTGTTGCACCTATTGGATTAAGGTATTCATCTATAATTGTGTTTCGAGAATGTGCTGAAGATGAGTCATAGGTCCTCTCTCCAGGGATGGGTTAGGAAGATTAGGATAAGATGGAGGTCAGAAACTAGGGATAGGTGGTTGTGGTGGTGGAGGATGTGCAATTAAGTGTGGAGGAAGTTCTTCAAAATCCTCGAATTGTGATGACTCAAGATCATCCTCTTCGTGAGTGGAATAGTGAATAGGAGTTTGAGACTCGGGAGGTAAGGGATTAGAAGTGGAAGGCAAAGAGGAAGATGCAATAGTTGGGTATCAGTGCCCAAGGGGAGTAGTAGTTCTGGGTTCTGGGATCTCCTACCTTCCATTGAGTTGGTTTTTGAAAACACGTTTACTTCAATTCGTCACAACTCAATGGGAAAATTTTAGCTAAATTCATAGAAAGCGGAAAATCCCAATCGAATCTCAATCAATTCAGAAGACCAAGCAAGCGAGATGAATCGAATTTTTTTACCTAGAGGCTGCTATGAAAAATTATGTTGTACGCAAGCAATTGTTTCAAACAATTGTACGTGTCCTAAGATAAACTTAGCGATGTGCACACCTCTAAAATCCATTGGGAGTCTGGATAAGACTTATCGTGCGAATCCAGATCCTGTGGTCACAAAAGGAGATGAGGTAGAAACCCGTGTGTTGTGACCTTAAGTGATCGTGCTGTGTGCACGATAGCAATCAACACAAGGCGATAAAAATCTCAATCAAGGTTTCACACAAAGTTAATATGGCCTTTTGGTTTAGTTCACGCAATTATGAGGTGATTTCTATGATGCTTGTCTCGCTTTCTACTCTATTCACTACAAAAGATGGTCTTCTTTAATTTTAAGTCAAATGCACTGATGACAGGAGTTTGAGAAAAGTAAAGAATTCGTACCTGACTTTGGCAATCTTCAATATGCAAAATTGAATTGAATTAAAATCTAGCAGAAAAGTATGCAACCTAAAATGGATGCCTAAGGATATGCTGCTGCTAGATAAGAATGAGATCTTTTTTATTTTTGATTTTTAAAATTTTTAATTTTTTTTCATATGCAACAAGCAAAAACAATGAAAGAAATCGATTCGGAAAAACCGTATCGATGAGAGATGAGTAGAAAAATAAAGTCCAGAAAGTCCACAGTTATTACAATGAATGTGTGAGAACAGGCTCTCACAACTTATGACTAACAATTGGTCCTAGTTAATATACCTAAATCTAATTAAACTATACCACTATTACTACTCCTACAGCTACTCTGAGGACAAACTCCGCCTGGACGTAGGGTCAGGAGCGTAGCGATTCCACCAGGAAGGCGACCTCCACCTGGAAGATGATACTACTCCACCTCCTCCTTAAGTGCTGTGGAAAAATAACAAATGATTAGTAAAAGAATAAAAGAATGTATACACAATAACAAATTAATCAATGGAGGAAAATAATTACAATCAATGAATTTGAATGAAATGAAAAATTTCTATATACAAAAAGAATTAAAGAGTAATTTTGGCGAAAAGAGAGCTGCCTCCCCAGCAACGGTGCCAAAAAATAATGATGATGAGCTGGTAGATGGTGGTTCATATAGTTATTGATGGAAATATTATTAGTGTCATTGTAGTGGATTGTATGGAATACCAACCATCATTACAACTATTATTTAATTAATTAATTTTTACTGGTTTTATTCCAGGTCATTCACTGGGAGACAGTTATTGGTTTATATCACTCTCTAATTCAAAAATTATCCTTTAATTCCAAAATGAAGTTTTTTTGTCTAATAACGAATGAATAAATGAATACTTGGTTTGATTGCTTACAAAGAATTAGTTAAAAATGCTTACAAAAACTAATTAAAAACAAGCACCAAACACTTCATCACTACACTTTAAACTACCTCTTTATAAGTTATATTACTAATACTTACATAAAAGTACACTACCAACTAGGATTACATAGTATACTAATTTAACTTACTAAGCTAACACCAACAGCAACACATATTAAAGCTATAGTGACAGATGCAAGCATCGCTGGACCCTAGAAAAAGCTATATACAAACTAAAAGAGATAAACTAGGGTCTGTAGCGACGGTTAGAGCGACAACTTATTCTGTTAGTAAAGGTACAAAGTTATTTACATAAAAGTAAATGGCTGTATTATGTATATATATATTATAATTCTTTGTATCTGTATTTTCACTCTCTATCTTCACTATATGTATTTACATTTTCACTCTCTCTCTTTCCATGCTACCCTTCTTCTACCTTTTTTCTTCTTTTTTTTATTCTGCATTGTAAGTCTTTGCAACACTACGGCCTATAGGTGATTAACTGCTACCATTAACCCTCTTAATTAATCAAAAATGTGTTTAGTTTGTGGGCACGCTTTTCGAGGGATGCACAGCACCCAGAGGGTGGGACTAGACCTCTACTAAGCACGCCCTAATTGTCATTAGGCCGCTTAATTTTGCATTATCAAGCTCAGATTAGAGGGCCTCTCAGGCCGCACACACGCACATACCCCTGGCCCCAAATGGTCGTATGTTCATGCTCATGTATATGCTCAGATGGTGTAAGGTAATGCTGTTTTGGGTGCCCGACGCCCGTGATGACTGCGTCATTAGTTAACAAATTCAATTTAAACTGTAGCGCATGGTCCTCAGCGCGTGATGTGCCGCTATTCGAGTGTCGCATCTGCGCTGAAATTGCGTGCGGCTGCACGACAGAGGGCCTTTTGGCCCTCAATTCGAGGACAAAAAATTTATTTTAAAATAAAAATAAACTATCGGAAAATAAAGTATTTATATAATACTATACAATTGTACACTTGATTTGATATTTTAATTATATTTACTATATAAATAAATTAACTAAAGTATACAGTTTATACATACTGACTTTGATGTTTAATTCTTTAATTACTTATAAATTAGCTACTATATGGTCCAATTGACCCTGTACAGAGTTAGTATACATGTATAAGTATTTTATAGACATTTTTATTGTATTTTACAGACTTGATCTCTGTTCTATTTACATTTAAATAGTAGATTTGAAATGTTTTACATATAAATTAAGTTGAAATAATATAATATGATAAAAAATACTTCAATTAGCCTAAATTACTTAAAGTACATTAGTCTAAGTATATAGATTCAGTTAACTTAATTCTAACTCTAAATTACAAATTTATCTAATTTAATCTAATAACTTAGCTATTAATTTAATAAATTAATTATTTATTATGTATAAAGACTTAAATATAGGTACAAGGTTTTATTTATTTATAATCTACATATAAATATATATATATAATATTATAGCCTAATACTGTTATTTATACTGTCTATTGATTTATTTAGTTTAAGAGTACATATAAGTTAGTTTAATTAATAAGTAGTTATATAATTAATATATATATAGTATAATCTAACTTAAATACCCACTTTACAGTATACAATATATAGATAAGTTTTTTATATAGTTTATACACATATGCTACTTATTTACATATATAACTTAGCATAAAGCTTATATTTACAAGAGGATACTTAATATACAAAGTACTTTTTTAGGTATTTTTGGAGTTTTTCACTTTTTATGGTTTTTATACATATTATAGAGATAAGAGATGAGAAGGGAAGAATTAGATAAGGAGAAAGAGGTGTTTTTGATGTTTTCAGATATAACTTCTATTATTAAGTTTCATGGTATACAAATCCATTGACAGGCAAATTGTACCAGGTTGAGGGTTTTGAAAATGCAACTTGATATGTAATTAGAAAACTTTCTGATCTTTGATTTATTTTAATTTTTTAGAATTTTTACTGATTTTTATTGAATTTCAAAGCTCATCCATCCTAAGCCTTTCAAAAGATTTCTAAGGGGTCCTAAAAGCTTAGGATGGATCTTAAGGGATCTGTAAAGGCATTGACTGCCTTAACAATAGTTAGAGTGAAATATGACAATAATTCTTCCCATTTTAGCATACTGATCTTTTTTTTTTTCATTTAATTCATGTGTGTGGACAGTTAAACTGCAAAAGAAATAGCTGACAAACATTTACGAGAAAAGCAACAAGCATTCATAGAATCGAAATTCAATTTCTTATACAAGAAAGCTTATATACAAGGAATTCATTACAACTACATGTTAGCTATCTTCAAACTACACTCTACAAGGTTTTAAATCAAACTTTTTCTACTACAATTAACAACAGAAACAGTAGCCAGGACTCTACATACCAACCCCGCAGCAAATCAAATTTGATTCTAGATGGCTTAACTGCTGCTGCAATTAGTCCATCTGGAATGAAATCAGATTTATGGAAAGAAGGGGAATGTAGCTGCAAGGTGCAGCAAGTTGCTGTGACTCTAGGATTGACATCATAAATCGACACTAAAAAATTCTCTCAACCCCATCTGGCAAGGGTTTCACTCATTAAAAATACTGAATATCCTAATTCAAATGCAAGAACCCTTATCAATAAATTTGCATTAGATTAAATTAGCAAAAACGCTGATCTAACTCTTCCTAGTGCTATAGACGGCATGTAGAAAGAGTTAAATCAATCACTTAAAATCCACAACTCAAATCCCAGATTCTAAAACCATAAGGACTATTGAGAACTCCTTAGGTTAAGAAATTATCAGTGGTCTTCACAAACATAAACTCATGAACACAAGATAGAACCTCAAATCACCACAGTGACTTTCCTTAGTTCTTTCATGCATTCAATGCATTAAAATCCTCATAAAAACTCAGATCAAATTATGGCTCTTCTGAGACGAATTCTGACACCAAAAACATCTCAGATTCCTTACCAAACAATGCATGAAAGTCAGAATTCCTCAGTTTGTCAGATCGAAATAGGGAAAACCCAATTAAGTAAAATTCCATGAAATCTGAGTTAAAGAAAAATCCGACAAACTGATCATTTTTTTTAAGTTCAGATCAGGGGCTTTGTGATAAAAAATGGGGTGAATGGGAAGCCCCTAATGTGATTTTTGATGCCAATTTCATATCTGAGGTTAAAAACCAATCAGATCTGAAATTAGGTCTGAATGAATGGGTGAATTGCGAGACACAAATCGTGGAAATCAGAAGCAAATATGGAAACATGGAGAGGGAGAAAATATGTGATCATGGACTGTGTGAAACCATCCCTTCTGATCTGGAATGATCAGAGGAGGTGAGGGGGGAAATTCTAGTCTACATCTACTGCTACAGCAACACTATCATAACAACGAAATTAAACAGTACAAATTAATTGAATTCTACTCTAAACCTAATTAACTACAGCTACAACTAATTTGCAGAATGATAAATCTACTCTAACAGGAAGAATGGCACCTATGGGTCCTTAGCCTGTGGCTAAGGCGGAAGAAGGGAGGAAGATGACTCCAATGGAGGTAAGAGTCTTCTAGTGAGGCTCTAGGGTCATCCTCAGGTGCTACGAAGTCCTTTGAGACGAGGAGGTCGAGAAGAAGATGGTGATTTCACAGCCGGTGGCTGTGAAATCAGAGAATTGGTGGGGAGGAGAAACTGGAGTGTACGAATGATCGCTAAGAGATGTAGGAGGGTGTGATCCCTTGCGGACGCAACCACTGAGGTGCTTAAGTAGCAAACTCAGTGGCTCAGATCATCGCGTGGGTGACGATAGCCGATGAGGCAACCGGCGGCAGTGATGAGAGGAGAGGAGCATGCGACGAGCCAACTCAAAATCTGACCGTCAGATTGGATCTGGTGAGAGGGGTCAGCATACGTGCCAATTCATGCGAAGCTTCTAATCAAATCCAATCGCAGACCAAAATTGCGAGAGGCACAGATGACCGAGATTTGCCATGTTCTTCATGCGCTACAGTGCGTGCGAAGAGCAACAAGCATATCTCGAAATGCTGGGAAAATTGTAGGGAAAACCCCTACGTGAAGGCGAAGAAAAATTGTGTGCAGGCCCATAAGTGAAGGGAATTAAAACAAGATGGACCCTGCAGCCTTTCAAAGGGGTCCCTGCGGGTTACAAGTAGGTCCAACAAGGATTTTCAAAGACAAGAATGTGATGCATGAAGGACCTTAGTGTAAACTCTATATTGCAAGGCCTAAATGATGTCCAAATGCCTTCAAATTTTTATATGTGCTTAATTGAACATTTAAGACATTAATTGTACTTCTGATTTGGCCTTTTAAACTTATTTATGTGTTCAATTAATGCATGGATCACCATTTGTCCTTTATCTTCAGAATATCTCATTTTGTGACCTAATTATGCAATTTTAACACAGAATAAAGGTTTTAGGCCTTTTTCTCTGATTCCCACACTAAACCCTTTTTATCTGTTAATTTGATGTTGTTTAACCCAGTGACTACCCTAACTTCAACTTTTTAGCTATGATGAGTAGCGACTCATCATACCCCTATGCTTAGGTTTTGCTAGTCCCTTAGCAAACAATTCATTGAAGTGCATAGCAATTTGAGTATCAACAAGGCAAGTGTGAAGAGATATCTTTTTCGTCTTTCAATTTTTCTCAAAAGTCTTAAGTGTTTGATGATGATCTTCAAGCTGAAAGATTTTTCCAATAAACCATCTGTGCTTATGTTTGGACATTGTGAGAACCTTATTACTGAGGATAACCTACCATAACTCAAGACTTAAATGACATAGACCATCTCTCAACCAATAAGGACTCTTGATATTTAAACCTTAAGTCGAATTCCAGGACTCAGGGGATTTTATAGAGACTCAGGATGCTATGAGATTATGGTTGTGCTTTGTGATAAGTCAGGACTAACCAAGTGAATTCTAAAACTCAATCCCGGGGTTTCACCTCCTTTTAAGTCCAGGTTGGTCCTAACTTGAGCTCATGTTTTCGAATGACTCTTAAGAATTGACGAGTATTTGAACCCAACTCTTATTGTGTTTGTGGCTCAAATAATTCTTGGTGGACAAACAGGGTATTTGTATCGAACCCTGAAAGCATTTTTGGTGGAACTTTTGTATTTACAGACTTTGGAGGACATACTTGATTTATTTGCAAGAACTTTCTTTTTTTTGACTTTTTTGATTTTTTTTTTGTCAGTATTTCTCTGGAACTTTATTTGGTAGAGCGCACTATATTTGGTGGGTGAACTTTTTGTCGAAAGAGCTTCTCCTAGACACAAGACTAAAGGTTAGGACAAAGAGTCTACCTACATGCACAGGTAACGACTCCACCTTCCCTAATGAACACTAGGGTTGAATTTTAGGTTCAAGTGATTTTTCCTGACATTGTGTAGTGTAAGCCAAGGTTACTTAGACTCCTAAGTCAAAGCAAACCAGCGAATCCTGTACTGGTGACTCAAGTACAAGAATATGTCCTAAAGTGAGGAGAGACTGTGGTATATCTTGTCAAAGCTCAAAGTGTATTAAGCCTAATCTTGAATCAAGCTATAGTGTCCCGGCAAGTCAAACCAGTAAAGGTTGAATGTCCATAAACACTTATTCTATTTTTGTTCTCAGCTAGAAGATCAAAGTTAAACACTTATTTCTCATTCTTGATAACTTTTTCTCCCTCTCTCCTTAAAATTAATATCTTCCCTTGACAATAGAGTGCATGTCCCTTATTGTATTTTTGGAATTTTTTTGTGATATGTTTTCTGTATTTTTGGCTTTGTAAATTTTTTTTTTTCAAAAAATTTTTCCAAATTTTTTCAAAATATTATTTTGTTTTCAGTATTTTTGATAATACTATACTATAGATACTATAGGTGTGTCTACAAATGCATTTGAGTTTAAATGGTTTACCATTTACACCCCTCAAGCTTAAATGTTGCAATGTCCTCATTGAATGAATAGGGTGGATGTAAATGCATGGTCTGCTTTTCACTATCCTAGACTGGGTGATGGAAGGAAGTCGGAATGAGGAGATAAAAACTCTGTGTGGACGATTTTAAGTCTGATCTAGGATCAGAGTGAACAATTGAACTAGGAAGTGAAATGCATGACATGTGTGTCAATGAAAGTATGCTAAAAATGCACGAGTAGACACCTAATGCAAATAGAGGCAAGAGTAACAAAGGTGAAAAACAACTATATACAAGGATAGGTTTTACTAAGTTTAACACCTTCAGCTAGGCGTAAACCCAGATGGTAATTCAAAATGTTGGAGCGAAATGGTGGAATTGACAAGTCTGAGATCATGCGGCTCAATGAAAGGTTTTAATCTTTGTCCAATGACAATAAAAGGTTCAGATTTGTCAATTTCAGTGATCTCAACGGCTCCGTTGTCAAAGATTCTTATGATTTAGAAAAGTCCAGTCCATTTCGATCTTAGTCTCCCAGGAAAGAGTTTTAGTCTAGAGTCGAAGAGGACTTTTTGACCAGGGTGAAATGATTTCCAATGAATGTGACGATCATGGAAGGCCTTAGGTTTATCCTTATAAATCCTTGAGCTTTCGTAAGATTCATTCCTTAACTCATCTAGTTCAGAAATTTACAATTTTATAAGATCACCGGCCTTCTCTAGGTCCAAGGTACACTTTCTGATGGTCCAATAGGCTTTGTGCTCGAGTTCTATGGGAAGATGATAGTGTTTCCCATACACAAGTCTAAAAGTAGACATGCCTAAGGGGGTTTTGTGAGCAGTCCTATATGCCCACAATGCATCGGAAAGGTGGGAAGACCAATCCTTTCTATCTGGTTGGATGGTAGTCTTTTATATCTTCTTGATCTCCCGATTGGACAATTCAGCATGTCCATTGGTTTGAGGGTGATATGGTGTAGCTATCCTATGTGACACCCCATACTTTTGAAGTAGGGACTGAAAATGTGTGTTTCTGAAATGAGACCCTCCATCACTAATGATGGCTTTTGGTACCCTAAATCTAGAGAAGATGAAATCTTAGACGAATTGTGTCACAACTCTATGATCATTAGTCCTCGAGGGGATGGCTTCTATCCATTTAGAAACATACTCGACTACCAACAATATATACTTGAAGACATAAGATTTAGGAAAAGGTCCCATGAAGTCAATGCCCCAAACGTCAAAGATTTCGCACACCATGATCGGATTCAAGGGCATCATGTCTCGATGGCCAATACTGCCGAGAGACTGACAGCATGAACATGCTCTGCTATATTCGTGTGCATCTTTAAAGATTGTGGGCCAATAAAAACCACTCTGCAAAATCTTTGCGACAGTCTTTTTGCCAGAGAAGTGACTGCCGCACGCCTGGTCATGACAGAATGACAAGATGCTTTCTATCTCCTAATCTGGAACACACTTCCTAAGGATTTGGTCTTTTCAATGCTTGAAAAGCCAAGGTTCTTCGCAATAATAGTGTTTGGCCACGGATCTAAGTCTGTCATTTTGATGTCAGACCGAATCAGTGGGGAGGATTCCAGAAGCCAGGTAGTTGACAATGTCAGCATACCAGGAAAGATCAGAATGAATGACCAGCAATTGCTCATTAGGGAAGTGGTCAGAAATAGGTAAAGAAGGAGAAATCACTTCAGAAGGAAGGCGGGATAAGTGGTTAGCTACCACATTCTGTTTTCTAGCCTTATCACAAATCTCTAGATCAAATTCCTGTAAAAGTAGGATCCATCTAATCAGACAAGATTTCACATCCTTCTTGGCGAGAAGATGTCGAACTGCAGTGTGGTTGGTGTAGACTATAATGTGGGAACTTAAAGGATAAGGTCTGAATTTCTCTAGTGCAAATACTACAGCTTGCAATTCCTTTTCCGTGATGGAGTAATTCCTCTGAGCTTCATCTAAGGTCTTGCTAGCGTAATAGACGACTGTGGGTTTCCCATTCAGTTTTTGACCAAGGACAGCTCCTACTACATAATCAGAGGCATCACACATGATTTCAAAAAAGTGAGACCAATCCGAAGGTTACAGTATTGGTGCATTGGTGACCAGATCACGAAGTGTCGTATAGGCACGAAAACAATTGTCAGAGGTTTGTAAGTCTACAACATTAGAGAGGAGATAAGTGAGAGGTTGGGCTATTTTCGAGAAATCTGCTATAAAGCGATGATAAAAACCAACATGGCCGAGAAAAGATCTAATCTGTTTAACTGACGAAGGTAGTGGTAATTCAGAAATCGACTTTACATTTGCGCGGTCAACCTCTATTCCTCTCTCCGAGATATGGTGACCTAATACTAGTCCTTCTGGTACCATGAAATGTGATTTCTTCAAGGAAAGTACCAGGTTAACATTTATGCATCTTTGCAGGACCTTAGTCAGGTGGTCTAAGCATGCATCAAATGTGCTCCCGAAGATCGAGAAGTCATCCACGAAGAGTTCTAAGAAATCACCTACCAAGTCGGAAAAGATTGCAAACATACACCGCTGAAATGTAGCAGGTGCGTTGCATAATCCAAAAGGCATCCTACGAAATGCAAAGGTTCCGTAGGGGTAGGTGAATGTCATTTTTTCCTGATCATCAGGGTGAATTTCCACCTAATTATATCCTAAACAACCATCCAAAAAGCAGAAAATTCTATTCCCAGCCAGACTTTCCAGTATCTGATCAATGAAGGGCAAAGGAAAATGATCTTTCTTCGTGGCTTTGTAGAGTTTCCGGTAATCTATACATACTCGGCACGAACTAGCAACGCGTGTAGGGATGACTTCTTCAGAATTAGTGGTGATGATGGTAAGTCTGGCCTTCTTTGGCACAACCTGAACAGGACTTACCCATCTTCTATCAGAAATGGGGAAGATAATTCCGTTGTCCAACCACTTAATCATTTCATTTTTCACCACCTCTTGCAATGTAGGGTTCAATCTACGCTGGGGCTGTCTAGTAGGTCTAGATCCTTCTTCAGTGAAAATCCTATGTGTGCAGTAAGAAGGACTAATGCCAGCAGGTTAGAAAGGCTCCATCCTATAGCCTGTCTATGTGCTCTCAGGACAGATAAGAGTCATGATTCTTGATCAGATGATAAGGAAGAGTTAACAATCACTGGATCGGTCTGATCAGGTCCTAAGAAAACATATTTGAGAGAGTCAGGAAGAGGTTTGAGTTCAACAGGCACAGGATTAGAAGGAGTAGGTGTGGAAGTTTCAGGAGATCCTAGAGATACTAGAGGAATAGGAGGTGGGTCCTCGGTCTCTAAAATGGGTATCTCAGTGGAAGTAAAGTCAGAGTCCAAAGAGTGTTGAGGTTCTAAGTTTAATGAATCGATTAAGGAATCCTCAACCAACCGATCCAAAGAATCCAAAGAAAAGATTTCCTCAATTAAACTACAGGACGGTCATCTTTGGGCCTGAAAAATATCAATCTTTATTTTCTGATCTCCAAACTTCAATTCTATAAGGCCCTCCTCACAATTGATGTTTGCCTTGGCCGTAGCCAAGAAAGGTCTTATTAAAATGATAGGTGTGTTCTAGATATCCTTAGGTACTTCCATGTCAAGGATTATAAAGTCTACAGGAAAGTAAAAATCCTTGACCTGCACTATAACATCTTCCAACACTCCTTGAGGTCTCTTAACTAATCTGTCAGCTAATTGCAGGGACACCTTGGTTGGCTTCAAATTTCCAACCTCGAAATGTGTCAGTAGAGAGGTTGGGATAAGATTGATGGAAGCACCTAGGTCAAGTAGTGCTCTATTAAATGTGGTGTTACCTATCATGCAGGATAGGAGACGGGTGCCTAGGTCTTTCATCTTAGTAGGGAGGGTACTGGAGATAATGGAACTAGCTTATTCCGAGAGGATGATTGAACTACTCCCTTTTTGAGTCCTTGCTTTACGCTTAGGTGTGCATAGGTCTTTTAGAAACTTAGAGTAAAGAGGTATGTGGCGAATCGCATTCAACAAGGGGATGTTTATGTGGACTTGCTCAAAGAGCTTAAGCAAATCCTCCTCAGGTGCCACATAGGAATTTTTCTTTCCTTTCTCCTTCTTCTTTAAAGCTTCAAGAAAAGGTACAGGAGTGGTGACAAGAGGTTCAGTCCTAGGTAAAGGAGAAGTAGGAAGTGGAGGAGTGGAATTACAAGCAGTAGAAGTAGGAAGAGGTGGATCTAGTGTGCTTTTACCACTCCTATTGACTATGGCATTTAGTTCGGCCCTAGAGGTAGATGGTGAATCAGTGTTAGGTAGCAAAGGTGGTTGTGTTTGTGCAAAAGAAGAACTTGGGTCTGTGCAAAATTCATTGTCGTGCAAGGGTTCTGAAATGAAATGTGCTTGACCTTGCACTGCAGATCTAAGTTGAACATGCCTCTAGGCAGGTATTATCCTAGGGTTGGGTTGTGCTTGAGATGGGAGTGAATGTCATTGACGGGACTGTGTCAAGTGTGATAGTTGGGCTCTCATCTCAGCTAAAGCTGCGTCCTGTCTCTGCTGCATAGCAATATTCTGTTGTTGCATATCAGCTAGTGCTTTCAAGATAGACCCCAACTGCTCAACTCGTGTAGGCCTAGATTGAGAGTATTGGGTGGGCCTGGGTTGGGGTTACTGGTAGGCACGCGGTGGATATCCGTGTGATTGTGGAGGTGGTTCTCGGATTGGGTTGTGCTGTGGTGGTGCAGAAGGTTGTTGAAAAGGAGGTCTCTGTGAATTTCCCAACCATGAGAAATTTGGATGATTGCACCATCCAGGGTTGTAGGTTTGTTCGAAAGGGTCATTATGAATGGCATGGAGCTCCTCCGAAGCTCCAGGAGGTGTAGGGAAGTTAGTGTAGGGAGGGACAAAGGATCCTCCAACCGGTGAAGGAAATGGAAATGGGAAATCCGATAATACAGTTAGTGTCACAGAAAGATTATTCATAGTTTCCCTCCCTGTGGGAAACTGAGAAGTGTTTTGTGCTGGTGACTGAGAAGAAGATGATGAAGGTTTTGATAGAAATTTCCATACTTCATCTACTTTCTTCTCAATTAAGCCCACTTTATCCAGTTGACTAGCCACTATCTCTAAGTCTCTGCTACTAGATTGGGCTTCGTGTACCCCAGTATGTGAGTGGGAATGTGAGGAATTTCTATTAAACATGCTCATTGAAGCATTATTAATAGAGTTTTTAGCCATGCCTTTAAAGAGCTCAAAGGCTGAGTCCTTGTCCCAACAAAGGAAATTGCCTCCACAAACGGCATGTACAAAATTCTGTGTGCCATCATGGAACCCATGGTAGATGATATGGACCTGTTGCCAGTGTGGAACACGATGGTTGGGACATTTTCTCAGAAGCTCGTGGAATCTCTCCCAAGCCCCGTGCATTTGTTCTCCAGAATTCTCAGTGAATGTAGTAATGGCACGCCTTAAGGCATTAGTGCAACCTACTGGAAAGTACTTCTTTAAGAACTCATGTTCTAAAGAAGCCAAGGAATCTATAGTTGTAGTCCGTGCAAGTGTTCAAAACCAAAAGGCTGCCTTATCTTTCAATGAAAAGGAGAACATTTTCAATAAAAACATGTGCTGATCATGTCCTTGTGGACCCAGAGTTTGGGCAAGATTCTTCAGCTCCTCTAAATGTTGAAAAGGGTCCTCAGAAGCAAGTCCTGGAAGTGATGAGGAATGAGTGCTATGATGTTTGGCTTCAGTTCAGTAGCACGACTCCCATTGGGATAATGTACCACAGGCATTGGTTGAGCAACTGCGGGATTTTAGTAATCCCGTAGTTGAGGTGTACGGAGTTGGGGTGGTGCCTGAGGATTTCTAGGTTGAGGTGGTTGTGGTTGGTGGTTAGCTAAAAGATTAACAACTTGAGCAAGCTGTTGCAGCTGTTGGGTTAAGGCATTCATCTGTAATTGTGTTTCGAGAAGGTGCTGAAGATGAGGCATAGGTCCTCTCTCCGGGGGTGGGTTAGGAAGATTAGGATAAGGTGGAGGTTGGAACCTAGGGATAGGTGGTTGTGGTGGTGGAGGATGTGCAATTAAGTGTGGAGGAAGTTCTTCAAAATCCTCGAATTGTGATGACTCAAGATCATCATCTTGGTGAGTGGAATAGTGAATAGGAGTTTGAGACTCGGGCGGTAAGGGATTAGAAGTGGAAGTCAAAGAGGAAGATGCAATAGCTTGGGCATCAGTACACAAGAGGAGTACTAGTTCTGGGTTCTGGGATCTCCTACCTTCCATTGAGTTGGTTTTTGAAAACACGTTTACTTCAATTCGTCACAACTCAATCGAAAAATTTTAGCTAAATTCACAGAAAGCGGAAAATCCCAATCGAATCTCAATCAATTCAAAAGACCATGCAAGCGAGATGAATTGAATTTTTTTACCTAGAGGTTGCTACGCAAAATTATGTTGTACGTAAGCAATTGTTTCAAACAGTTGTATGTGTCCTAAGATAAACTTAGCGTTGTGCAGACCTCTAAAATCAACTGGGAGTCTGGATAAGACTTAGCATGCAAACCCAGATCCTGTGGTTGCAAAAGGAGTTGAGGTTGAAACCCGTGTGTTGTGACCTTAAGTGACCGTGCTATGTGCCCGATAGTAATCAACACAAGGCGATAAAAATCTCAATCAAGGTTACACACAAAGTTAATATCTCCTTTTGGTTTAGTTCACGTAATTATGAGGTGATTTCTATGCTGCTTGTCTCGCTTTTTACTCTATTCACTACAAAAGATGGTCTTCTTTAATTTTAAGTCAAATGCACTAATGACAAGAGTTGGAGAAAAGTAAAGAATGCATACCTGACTCCAGTAATCTTCAATATGCAAATTTGACTTGAATTGAAATCTAGCAGAAAAGTATGCAACCTAAAATGGATGGCTAAGGATATGCTGCTACTAGATAAGGATGAGATCTTTTTGATTGTTGGTTTTTTAATTTATTATTATTTTTTTATACATGAAACAAGAAAAAACAAAGAAAGAAATCGATTCGGAAAAATCGTATCGATGAGAGATGAGTAGAAGAATAAAGTCCAAATAGTCCACAGTTATTAAAATGAATGTGTGGGAATAGACTCTCACAACTTATGACTAACAATTGGTCCTAGTTAATATACCTAAATCTAACTAAACTATGCTACTATTACTACTCCTACTGCTACTCTGAGGACAAACTCCACGTGTATGTAGGGTCAGGAGCACAGGAAGATGACCTCCACCTGGAAGATGATACTTCTCCCCCTTTTACTCAAGTGCTGTGGAAAAATAACAAATGATTAGTAAAAGAATAAAAGAATGTATACATAATAACAAATTAATCAATGGAGGAAAATAATTACAATCAATGAATTTGAATGAAATGAAAATTTTTCATATACAAAAAGAATTAAAGGGTAATTTTGGTGTAAACAGAGTTGCCTCCTCGGCAACAGCACCAAAAAATAATGATGATGAGCTGGTAGATGGTGGTTGATGTAGTTATTGATGGAAATATTATTAGTGTCATTGTAGTGGATTGTATGGAATACCAACCATCATTACAACCATGATTTAATTAACTAATTTTTACTGGTTTTATTCTAGGTCGTTCACTGGGAGGCAGTTATTGATTTACATCACTCTCTAATTCCAAAATTATCCTTTAACTCCAAAAAGAAGTTTTATGTCTAATAATGAATGAATGAATGAATACATGGTTTGATTGCTTACAAAGAACTAATTGAAAATGCTTGCAAAAGCTAATTAAAAACAAGCACCAAACACTTCATCACTATACTCTAAACTACCTCTTTATAAGTTATATTACTAATACTTACATAAAAGTACACTAACAACTTGGATTACATAGTATACTAATTTAACTTACTAAGCTGACACCGACCGTAACACATATAAAAGCTATAGTGACAGATGCAAGCGTCGCTAGACCCTAGAAAAAGCTATATATAAACTAAAAGAGAGAAACCAGGGTCTGTAGCGACGATTATAGTGACATCTTATTCTGTTAGTAAAGGTATGAAGTTATTTACATAAAAGTAAATGGCTGTACTATGTGTATGTATATATATATATATTATAATTCTTTGTATCTGTATTTTTACTCTCTATCTTCACTATACGTATTTACATTTTCACTCTCTCTTTCCATGCTACCCTTCTTCTGCCTTTCTTCTTATTCTTCTTTGTTTTATTCTACATCATATGTCTTTCCAACACTACGGCCTAAAGGTGATTAACTGCTGTCATTAACCCTCTTAATTAATCAAAAATGTGTTTAGTTTGTGGGCATGCTTTTCGAGGGATACACAGCACCCAGAGGGTGGGACCAGACCTCTACTAAGCACACCCTAATTGTCATTAGCCCTCTTAATTGTGTATTATCAAGCTTAGATCAGAGGGCCTCTCAGCCCGTACAGACGCACACACCCCCGGGCCACCGGCCCCAAATGCTCGTATGTTCGTGCTCATGTATATGCTCAGATGGTGCAAGGTAAGGCTGTTTCGGGCGCCCGGTGCCCGTGACTACTGCGTCATTAGTTAACAAATGCAATTTATACGGCAGCGCGTGATGTGCCGCTATTCGAGCGCTGCATCTACGCTGAAATTGCGTGCAGCTGCACGACAGAGGTCCTTTTGGCCCTCAATTCGAGGACAAAAATTTATTTTAAAATAAAAATAAACTATGGGAAAATAAAGTATTTATATAATACTATACAATTGTACACTTGATTTGATATTTTAGTTATATTTACTATATAAATAAATAAACTAAAGTATACAGTTTATACATACTGATTTTGATGTTTAATTCTTTAATTACTTATAAATTAGCTACTATATGGTCTAATTGACCCTATACAGAGTTAGTATACATGTATAAGTATTTCATAGATATTTTTATTGTATTTTACAGATTTGATTTCTGTTCTATTTACATTTAAATAGCTGATTTGAACTGTTTTACTTATAAAATAAGTTGAAATAATATAATAAGATATAAACATACTTCAATTAGCTTAAATTACTTAAAGTACATTAATCTAAGTATACAAATTCACTTAACTTAATTCTAACTCTAAATTACTAATTTATCTAATTTAATCTAATAACTTAGCTATTAACTTAATAAATTAATTATTTACTATGTATAAAGACTTAAATTAAGGTACAGGGTTTTATTTCTTTATAATCTACATATAGATATGTATATACAGTATTATAGCTTAATACTGTTATTTATACTATCTATTGATTTATTTAGTTTAAGAGTACATACAAGTTAGTTTAATTAATAAATAGTTATATAATTAATATATATATAGTATAATCTAACTTAAATAACCACTTTACAGTATACAATACATAAATAAGTTCTTTATACTGTTTATATACATATGCTACTTATTTACAAATATAACTTACTATAAAGCTTACATTTACAAGTGTATACTTAATATACAAAGTACTTTTTTAGGTATTTTTGGAGTTTTTCACTTTTTATGGTTTTTATACATATTATAGAGATAAGAGATGAGAAGGGAAGAATTAGATGAGGAGAAAGAGTTGTTTTTGATGTTTTTAGATATAACTTCTATTATTAAGTTTCATGGTATACAAATCCATCGACTGGCAAATTATACCAAGTCGAGGGTTTTGCATACCATGCAACTTGATATGCAATTAGAAAACTTTTTGATCTTTGATCAGACAGTTTTATTTTAATTTTTTAGAATTTTTACTGATTTTTATTGAATTTCAAATCTCATCCATCCTAAGCCTTTCAAAAGATTTCTAAGGGGTCCTAAAGGCTTAGGATGGATCTTAAGGGATTTGGAAAGGCATTAGCTGCCTTAACAACAGTTAGAGTGACATCTGACAGGAATTCTTCCCATTTTAATACACTGATCATTTTTTTTTTCTTTTCGTTCATGTGTGTGGATAGTTAAACTGCAAATGAAATAGCTGACAAACATTTAGAAGAAAAGCAACAAGCATTCACAGAATCGAAATTCAATTTCTTATACAGGAAAGCTTGTATACAAGGAATTCATTACAACTACATGTCAGCTATCTTCAGACTACCTTATACAGGGTTTTAAATCAGACTTTTTTTGCTACAATTAACAACAGAAACAACAACCTAGACTCTACACACCAACCCTGCAGCAAATCAAATTTGATTCCAGATGGCTTAATTGCTGCTGCAGTTAGTCCATCTGGAATGAAATCAGATTTATGGAAAGTAGGGGAATGTAGCTGCAAGGTGCAGCAACTTACTGTGACTCTAGGATTAACATCATAAGTCCACACTAAAACATTCCCTCAACCCCATCTGATAAGGGTTTCACTCATTAAAAACACCGAATATCCCAATTCAAATGCAAGAACCCTTATCAATAAATTCGTATCAGATTAAATCAGCAAAAACACTGATCTAACTCTTCCT
Source organism: Thalassia testudinum (assembly GCA_037157565.1). Classification (NCBI taxonomy): domain Eukaryota; kingdom Viridiplantae; phylum Streptophyta; class Magnoliopsida; order Alismatales; family Hydrocharitaceae; genus Thalassia; species Thalassia testudinum. The sequence goes on from JAZHRO010000031.1 coordinate 128,222,936, forward strand.
AGTGCTATAGACAGCATGTAGAAAGAGCTAAATTAATCACTTAAAATCCACAACTCAAATCCCAGATTTTGAAACCTTAAGTAGTATTGAGAACTCCTTAGGTTAAGAAATCATCAGTGGTCTCCACAAACATAAACTCATGAACACAAGATAGAACCTCAAATCACCATAGTGATTTTCCTTATTTCTTTCATGCATTCAATGCATTAAAATCCTCATAAAAACTCATATCTGATTATGGCTCTTCTGAGATGAATTCTGACACCAGAAACATCTCAGATTCCTTGCCAAACAATGCATCAAAATCAGAATTCCTCAGTTTGTCAGATCAAAACTAGCAAAACCCAATTAAGTAAAAATCCTTGAAATCTAAGTTAAAGAAAAATCCGACAAACTGATCATTTTTTTTATGCCCAGATCAGGGGCTTTTGTGATAAATAATGGGGTGAATTGGAAGCCCCTAATGTGATTTTTGACGACAATTTCAGATTTGAGGTTAAAAACCTATTAGATCTGAAATTAGGTCTGAATGAATGGGTGAATTGCGAGAAACAAATCATGAGAATCAAAAGCGAATATGGAAACATGGAGAGGGAGAAAATTTGTGATCATGGACTGTGTGAAACCATCCCCTCTCATCTGGAATGATCAGAGGAGGTGAGGGGGGAAATTCTAGTCTACATCTACTGCAATAGCTACACTATCATAACAGCGAAATTAAACACTACAAATTACTTGAATTCTACTCTAAACCTAATTAACTATAGCTATAACTAATTTGCAAAATGATAAATCTACTCTAATAGGAAAAATGTGACCTATGGGTCCTTAGTCGGTGGCTAAGGAGGAAGAAGGGAGGAAGATGACTCCAGCGGAGGGAAGAGTCTGCTAGTGAGGCTCCAGGGTCATCCTCAAGTGCTACAAAGTCCTTAGCGACGAGGAGGTCGAGAAGAAGGTGGTGATTTCACAAATGGTGGCTGTAAAATCAGAGAATTGGTGGGAAGGAGAAACTGGAGTGGACGAATGATTGCTAAGAGATGTAGGAGGGAGCGATCCCTTGCACGCACGACCACTGAGGTGCTTAAGTAGCAAGCTCAGTGGCTCAGATCACGGCGTGGGTGAGGATAGCCGATGACGCAACCGGCGGTAGGGATGAGAGGAGAGGAGCGCACGATGAGCCAACTCAAAATCTGACCGTCAGACTGGATCTGGGGAGAGGGGTGAGCGTACGTGCCGATTCACGCAAAGCTTCTAATCAGATCCAGCTGCAGATCAAAATCACGTGAGACACAGACGACCGAGATTTGTCGTGTTGTTCGTGCGCTACACTGCATGCGAAGAGAAACAGGCATATCTCAAAATGTCAGGAAAATTGCAGGGAAAACCCCTGCACGAAGGGGTAGAAAAATTATGTGCAGGCCCATAAGTGAAGAGAATTAAAATAGGATGGACCCTGTAGCCTTTCAAAGGGGTCCCTACAGGTTACAAGTAGGTCCAAAAAGGATTTTTAAAGGAAAGAATGTGATGCATGCAGAACCTAAGTGCAAACTCTATATTACAAGGCCTAAATGATGCCCAAATGCCTTCAAATTTCTGTATGTGCTTAATTGAACATTTAAGATATTAATTGTACTTCTAATTTGTCCTTTTAAACTTATTTATGTGTTCAATTAATGCATGGATCACCATTTGTCCTTTATCTTTAGAATATCTCGTTTTGCGACCTAATTATGCAATTTTAACACAGAATAAATGTTTTAGGCCTTTTTCTTTGATTCCCATGCTTAACCCTTTTTCTCTATTAATTTGATGTTGTTTAACCAAGTGACTAGCTTAACTTCAACTTTTTTGCTATGATGAGTAGCCACTCATCAGCTATCTCTTTCTCTCTCTGGGTGACACTCTACAAGTGCCTTCCACAGTATTGGGTAATTGGGTTTCAAACCTAGAGTGCACCTGGATCTAGGGCTAGAAGCGTGATCACAGACGAGGAGTGGAACGGGTTAAGTTGGTCGGATCTACGCTAGGCCCATGGTGGCAGGTCACAGGCAAGGCACAGGCAAATGGGTGGGTGGGGACCTTACCCCTAGTGTCTGAGGCAAACAACCTTAGACACATATTCAACTTATGCGCCTCAGTGCACTCAGTGGTTTTTGAGGTGGGACTAAAGTCCCACCCTTCCTCTTTGCATTCGCCACAATAGATGATGCATCCAATTCCATTCAAAAGTTCGGTCAAGGGCCAAATTGATCCCTTGGTTGCAATCCTGGACGAAGTCTACTACACCTGGAAGTGTCGTCTGGAGTTGCAACGGCTGAGGAGTGCTTCAAGCTTCACTCATGCTCACCGTTAATGGCATGGAGAACTTTGCACCTGAAAATCAAGAAAAAGGGCCTCGTGGTCATGTCTGATGGTTCAGCAAGTTCAGCATGGAGTGGCAAGTGTGGTGGTGGGTGCAGCATGTGGTGCGAGTGAGGGTAGAGGTCAGATGGTGATGGAGAAGGGTGTAGGAAGGTGGGTTGTTCGATGGCACTAAGGAGGCGCCAATAGCCTTAATTACCAGAGGGCTTTTTCTCTCTATGACATAGTAGAGGTGTTGGGATAACGGTGGCCAAGTTGCTGGAGCGTAGTGGCCATGCGAACTCGCCGAAGGTACGTCGGTGAGGTGGAAGACAGAGAGCATTAGGGTGAGTCGGTGGTCGAAACAGAGTTGCGAATGTTCAGGAATGATAAGTGGAAGATGAGGCATCGATAGGGCTAGATAGCGGACGAACTAGGGTAGAGGTGGCACCGGTTAAGGTGTGGTCGGTGCCTGGGAAGAAGGTGCCCTTGTGAGGAAAGGTTGGCGACGATGAAGGAGATAGAAGTGCCCGCTGGTATGGCACGATGCAAAAGAAGGCGAGGAAGGAGGATTTGCCACTAGTGTCGCGGTAAGATGATGTGGAGAGGCAAGGTGGGTCACTGGAGCTCAATGAGCCTTTCAGCTGGGTTAGGACAGAGGAATTTAGGGGAGATCCCAGTCGAAATTGAGCTTAGGGAGTTCAGCGTGATCTGGGCTTGCTTTTATAGAGCTTAAGAGGGGATTTTAAGCTTGGAAGACAAGCTTCCAAGCAAGGACTTCTCACTAGAGTAGGAAACTGAAATCTCTCATGTGTTCGCATGAGAGATTGGGAAGGTTATGGGGTGTGGGATTTGACTCGAAAGGAAGGGAATTCCTTGACAAACTTCCCTTTCAAATTTGAAAGGGATTCGTTAAGGAATCAAGGAGTTTCCATTTTTAGGTCACTGGTGCTTGTAGGAGTAGGATTAATGGCGGCAAGGACCTACTTGTGAAGACGATGACAAAGTTAACGGCCTATTTGTAAAGATTTAAAAGTTAAGGGCATAAATTTAATCAGACAAGACCAAGTTGTAAACTGGGTCAGGACAATTTTATCTTGGGTCCAACTTTTGGTACAAACTTAATTTGGACCTAAGGAATCTAATGGCAAAATTGGATTTTGGTTTTGACAACATTTGACTAGCTAATTTATGCAAAAACCAAAATTAGGGTAAATGTCTGTTTAAGACTACTTTGGGCCAAAATAGGTTCTGATGGTAAGTTTGAAGGTACCAAACGCTAGATAATATTTTTCTATGAATTTTAGAGGGTTTAGGTGAATTTTATCCTGACCAGAACCTTAGTTAATTAAGCGGGTCTATTTTTAAGGTTTCAAAAGTCATTTAATTCTCAAAACACATGTAAACCCTTTTTTGTCTGTTCTAACCCAGTTGTTTTCCTTTTAAGACCATTTAACCCTCAATTAAGCCCTGATGGAACCTTTGGTTGTACTGTATTCAAGTAATGATGGCAAAATTATAGTTTTAACCCTAGTTACTTGTTTCTCACTCAGAATGGATTTGTAGTGAATTATGGCTCTCTGGTAGTAATGTAGGAGCATTTACTGACTTAATTCGATCTAAATGAGCTAGTTATGGCTCATGATGGTGTTCCTATCACTCGTGTTAGAGCCTCGAGAAAGGGGACAAGAATCTCAGTGTCAGCTAGCTTCTTTCCTTTGTTTACCTAAGGTGGCTCCTGAGAGGAAGAGGGTGATGAGCCATCCTACGGTAGAGAGCATGAGAAACCATGAACTGCTTCCCTTGGTAGTGGGTCCTGTGTATTCTTTCAAAGTGATAGCCTTTGCATCAATGGGCAATCCATGAGGTGGGGGAGGAGCGGAAGGAATAGAATACGCAGGGTTTTGTAGTAAAGGTGGCTGACCTTGCAGATAAACACACATAAATTCATCGTAAAATGCTTATTTACGATAGTTCCTAGGCCTAACATTGCACATCATGATATAAATATTGCATAAACACCCATTGCATTGCATTTAGAATAGTTGTATATTATGTACATTAATTCCATAATTTTATATGGCCAGGAGGCAATGCGACATCTTTATGGGCCTCAGATAAAGAATTCGACCATACAGATAGATTCAGAGCGACGATCGCAGTCCGTCGACATGAAAATCACCTTGATCAGAGCTTTGTATCACCCTCCACAAGAAGAAGAAGATGGATGACCCAGATTGTGCACATGGCACCATCCAGGCTGCCCCACTTAAGCCATCGAACGACCAGCATTTCCCTGCACAAGGGCAAACGTGCTCCCTCTGAGCATGCAATTAAGACGACCGGCAACATCAGCGGACATCTGATGGCGAAGTCGCATGAGGCATGCGATTGAAACTCTGCGAAGCATGTACTCTGCTCTTGGCCATGTGATCCCGCATCCTATGGTCGTGGACGTGTAGCCTTAAATCCAAAGCACCACATAGTGCTGCCCTCAGCACAGCAGACAAAGCTCTTTTACTTATCCACGGGCACACGTTCGAAGCTCAGCCACTCACTCAAATTCTACGAAGAGAGGGTGCAATTCGATTACACCGGTTGGATGTCATCAAGCAGCAGAGGCATCACCACGTAGCACGACTCAATGGGCTTGAAAGCAGCACATGATCGTCGACGCACTTCGAGAACGCATCATCTCATGCATGATCAAGAGTCACGATCTCCGTGCCATCTCAGCAATTCACTTATGAATCCAACTGCCGCGGCATATCCAACCTCAGCAACAGCAGGCGGGCGTGAGTGGCGGGCATGGGATTTACAGCGACAGAAGAGCGAGCCTTTAGTGACACTTGCAGCTATCACTAAGTGGCCTGTGTAGTGCGTGCAAAAGCCAAGGCAATGAAGAGGCATAGATCTTCGGCGACGGCTCGAACGGCCTTTAGTGATGCTTGTAGCTATCGCTGAATGTCTATGCGCGGGATGCTCTTCCTCCCATCACTATATAAACTGCCCTACACCTCTCATTCCTCTTCATCTCTACCTACTCTACTCCCACCTACACCTAATCTCTATCATGCCTACTAATGCTCCATTAGAGCTTACTCTCAAGTTCCCAAGGCTCCTTTTATTGTAGCATCCCTTTGCGACACCAAATATTCCTCCATCTTCCCATCGCTATTCATAGGCCGCCTTGGAGTCATTCACCCACCTCCATTCTAGTAGCAGATCATCTCTGCCTCCTTACCTCCATTCCAGAGCCTCGATGAAGCTTTCCTCTACCCGACGTCCTCCTGCATCTCACCTCCGTCGTCCAACTCCTCAACTCCATCCAAGCTTTCGCCTGGCGCCATCGTCTCACCGAACAGTCGATTTGGGAGATTCCTTCTCACGTCTTTCTCCTTCTATGCTTTCATCGATTATTGTAGTAGACAATTATGTAATATATAATATTTGTCACATCTCTCCTGTGAATTTTTTCTGCTTGTCATTTTATTTCAAAAACACAAAAAAACCTCAAAATACTAAAAGGAAACAAAATGAAGCACGGTTTTCAAGTAAGGTAAATGTCGTCTACATGTGTTTGACTCGGGACTCCCTTGGAGTTTCGGTAAAAATTGTATTTGATAACGAGTTTTATGACTATAACGATGGGTCCCTCCAAACCCTGATTTCTACCATGCAAAACGCGTTCATCATTTGGTAGTATAGTGGTGGTAGAAATCAGGGTTTGGAGGAACCCGTCGTCATCGTCGTAAAACTCATGATCAAATACAATTTTCACCGAAACTCCAAGGTGGCGACATTTACCTTGCTAGAAAACTGTGCTATATTTTACTTCTTTTTGTTATTTTGAGGCTTTGTTTTTTTTTTACATTTCTAAAATAAAAGACAAGCAGAATAAATTCATAAGAGCGATGGAACAAATATGATATATTGCATAATTGTCTATTACAATAATCTATGAAAGCATAAAAAGAGAGGGAGGTGAGAGGGAATCTCCCGAATCGGCTGTTTGACAAGACGACGGTGCCTGATGGAAGCTTGGACGAAGAAGTTGAGGTGCGGCATGATGGAGGTAAGATGCATGAGGACGTCGGGTAGAGGAAAGCTTCACCGAGTCTCTGGAATGGAGGTGGGGATACGGAGATGATTTGTTTCTGGAATGGAGGTAGGAGGATGGCTCAAAGGTGATGTATGAATGGTGATGGGAAGATGGAGCAATATCTGGTGGGGCAAAGGGATGCTACACTAATAGGCGCCTTGGGAGCTTGAGTAAGCTCTAATGGAGCATTGGAAGGCTTAGTAGAGCTTAGGAGTAGGTGGGAGTAGAGTTGGTAGAGATGAAGAGGAATGGGGGGTGTAGGGCTATTTATATAATGATGGGAGGAAGAGCATCCCACGTAGAGATATTCAGCGATGGCTACAAGCATACTAAAGGCTTCTCGAATTGTCGTCGAAGATCCATGCCTCTTCATTGCCATGGCTGGTGCACGCACTACGCAAGCCATTTAGTGACAGCTGCAAGTGTCACTAAAGACCCGCTCTTCTATCGCTGCAAATCTCGAGCCCACCACTCACTCTTGCTTTTGTCGCTGAGATTGGATGCAGCGCGGCTGTTGGATTTAGAAGGGAATTGTTGAGAAGGTGTGGAGATCGCACCTCTTGATCGCACGTGGGATGGTGCATCTCGAGGTGCGTCGACGGCTATGTGCTGCATCTGTACCCATTAAGTGGTTCCACATGGTGATGCCTCCGCTGCTTGATGACATCCAACGGGCGCAATCAAATTGCGCTCACTCTTCACTGAATTTGAGCACAACAGCTAAGCTTCGAATGCGCGCCTGTGCATGAGAAAAAGTGCTCCGTCCACTGTGCTGAGGGCGGCTTTATGTCATGCCTTGTATTTGAGTCTATGCACCCACGACCGTCGAATGCGGGATCGCACGTCCGAGAGCAGAGCTCATGCTTCGTAAAGTTTGAATCGCGCGCCTCGCACGGCTTCGCCATCTGACGTCCGCTGATGTTGCCGGTCATCTTAACTGTGCCCTCAGAGGGAGCACATTTGCCCTTGTCCAGGGCGATGCTAACCATTCAATGGGTCAGGTGGGGTGGCTTGGATGTGGCCACGTGGAGCCATCTGGGCCATCCGTCTTCTTCTTATTGAGGGTGCTACGGAGCTCTGATCAGGGTGATTTTGACATCGACGGACTGCAATTGTCACTCTGAATCCATCTGTATGGTCGGATTCTTTATCCGAGGCCCTTAAAGATGTCGCACTGCTTCCTGGCCATGTAAAATGATGAAATTAATGTACACAATATACAACTATTCAAAATGAAATGCAATGGATTTTTTTTCAATATTTATATCATGATATGCAATGCTAGGCCTAGGAACTACGGTAAATAAGCATTTTACAATGAATTTATGCATGTTTTTCTTACCCCATGCTTACTTTTTGCTAGTCCCTCGCAAAATTAACCTAGATGCTATGTATAAAAGTAGAATTAGGATTCGATCTCCTAGGCATAACTTGTTGGTTATTTTAGGAACTTTCAACCCAAGACCTGGTTACAAAGACTCGACAGTGGCTGGGTGTCTGCCAGTATGCAGACTGCCCAAGTCCATGCTTTATTTACAAAGGGAAGATACATTTCAGCACCATTGCCTAGGAGGCAACGCTCTTTATTTTTTTTTTCCATGTTTTTTCGCCTTACCTAACTTTTATCTCACTTTTTCTCTAATCTTACTATGATTGCAGGTACTCATCCGAGATGGGCTAGAGTGGTTAGATCAGAGAAAAATGGAAATGAAGGTTTTGTAAGTTTACCCCACCACCCCCACCCTAGTTCTCATTCCATAACCTAATAACTCAAACCCAAATCAACTTAGGTGCTTGCATAAACCCTAAGGTAGATTTTGGTTGTTTGATTGCCACTCCACTCACCTCACCCACCCGCATATGTAAAAAAATGAAAAAATATTCTTCTCTTGTGGGATTTAATTAAAGAGACACACTTAACACCAACAAATTCTCATCCTAAGGTGCACAATCACTTTGATTCTACCACTTATCCAAGATCTGACCTGTGGACCCGGTACACTTCAACTCAATACACATAAGTGAGTACAAATCTGAATAGGTTAAACATCTATGCGCTTTAACTAAGTGGTGCAACAAGCCAATTGATTGAACTATTAGGGTTGATTTTTAGGGATGAACTATGCGCTCCACATTTTTCTGATTTCTAGAGGAATATATCATCACCAATGCTTGCAAAACTTGGAGTGTTCTCTTGAACTTGATTAAACGAACCTAAAAATTAATCCCTAAAAGATTTTAAAAAATGTTAAACCCTAAAAGTCACATCATCAAATAACCTTGTTTGGAAACCCTGGTTGTGCACACACACACATTTGAATCAATCGTTAAGGGCACAACCCATCTAAAGGGCCCATCACATTCTAAGAGTACAATCATCCCAAGCCTAATTAAAACTAAGTAGACGTTGGACTTAAGGATTGATTCGCTCTATGGGGCTCAGACTGAGATTTTCTTTTTATTAATCTACTTTTGCTGGTCCATCTAATGTCTAGCTAAGGGAGTAGCATCAAATGACTGCGATTGTGGGGTACACTAGGAATCGAAGGCATAAGCCAAAGGAAGAACCTTCTCCCTTATCCCTCCTAACTGGTTGGATTGACCAGATAAAAGTAGACCAAATTGTTTATAATCTCAAGATGGGTCCTAGGAGTATGTAGGTCTTTAGGCTAGCCCACCTAAGGACAGGGTTGATTGCTTGTATTGCAAGGCTCCTTTCTCTCTTCTGATTTCCCTCTTACTCCATAATATATCCTTCCACATCTTTCACACATTTCCAATCCTACCCTCCTACCACCACTTATTCCCAAGATGATTACTATCCTGACTTGACTTGTAATTGCCCATCCACTAGCCAGGATAACATTGATTGGGGTTATGGATCCGAACCTCAGTGTCCAAGGTCTAACCCTGGACAACAAGACTGTGATTACTATCCTACCCAAAGCTACAATGATTATAGATCTCCATCGTTTGATAACTAAACCAACCCAATCTATAATCAGGAAGGATAAGATGATTATAACACCTACCCTCCCCCCCAGTATTGCACTGAATATAGTTCACCACCATTCTTTGAACAAACCGAGACGATCTACTATCAGGGAGGAACCCGAGAACCTCAATATCTTGACTCCCCTAGATTTAACCCGAACCCAGCCAACCCTAAATCGAACCAGTCGGTTTAGGTGAACCACATCCAAGACAGGGTGTTGGCTAACTTAAGGAACACCATACAATCTTTAGAAGCCCAGCCAACACCATGCCCTAAAGCATTGGAGCCTATGATAAAAATGATTGATGAGCTGAATAGCTCTTTATTGGATTCACTCCAAAATGTTAGGGATAGGGGTTTGGGTGAGTTTCTAGTTGGGAAATTGTGGAGGTTGTGGATGAAGTTTGTGGTTGCCCTAGTCAAATCTTGGGAAGATTCTTAAGATGAACCCAAATCATGAGAGCCAATTTCTGAACCTGCTCAGGCACCTGTTAGGGGGGATACATTTTATTAGACTGGGGATAACTAGGTTGGGCTAGAGCAACCCATTGAGGATGAACTAATTGATTCACCCGAGATCCTCGAGTTAGGGAGAGAGGAAAAATATGTCTCTTTGAACTAGCAAATGACAATAGATTTTGAGACATATATAAATGAGGATCATGAATTGTTTGACTCTGAGGGTGAAGAATCTCTTATGAAGTGTCACTTGAGCATAAGGAAGATGATTTTAGAGAGATAAAAGGGCTTGAGGACTCTAACGAACCATTTGATAGCCCAATTATTAAAGATTTGGATTCGGTTAAGGCTAACTTGAAGGATTTGAATCCTCATTTACTAGAAGATTCAATCAATAGCCCCATTCCTCAACAACATTCCAAACAAATTGATTTTGATTTGGAAATCATTGTACCCAAGTCAATTTTGAGTTAGCCACAATATCTAGACTTGGGTAAATCATATGGGGTGAATGATATGCTAGAGGTCCTAGAGCCTGAACAATTAATGTGGGAGGATAGGAATTTGGAAGTGAGGATCTGAGAAATTAACTTCTGGGAAAGCAGGAGTTTGGATTTAAGGGTTCTTGTTGATCTAAAACCACCTACTTTTTACCAGGACCCTTGTGATATCTTTCACGTGCAACCCAAGCTTGAAATAACTGATTATTTTTCTGAGCTGAATGTTAAGTGGACATCTAAACCTAGTTAACCAGATCTACCTTTTGTTTGACACTTTAGTCTTGGGTTGCACACCACAAAACCACAGGCTCGGCCCTGCAAGCTTAACAACCTTCGATTTTGGGTGATTTTCATCCAGAACCTAAGAACCACTCGACCCAGGAGCATGGGTTTGCACCATAATCTGGTCCATGTCTGTGGACATCTCCTGTTGACAGGTTTAAGGATCAATCTTTTAATTCTGATTCTAACTCATACCTGTGAATTCTTAACCTCTTCTTTGCTTGTATTTTATGCCTAGCTAAAGTCATTAAATTTAGCACTTGTTTATATTCCACATTCTCTGCGGATCTGACCAAATTTTCACGTTATTCAGGTGATATTTTGTTTACTCTACCTTTTCATGTCTTTACTTTTACAACGAAGACATTGCATCATTTAGTTATGGGGGGTGGATACTTTATGTAACGAGCGCGTGCCCCAGACATCTTTTAAGAAGTCTGGCCAGTGGCCCAGACGTCGGACCAGACGTCTGGGATCGTTTCCAGACGTCTGGAAATCCGTTATCTTCCACACGTGCGGGTTGACTGCGCGCCTGAGCTCGCAGACCCGCATATTCGTTTATTCCCTGCAGCTGCAGATGCCCTGCCGCGTCCTCTCTCCTCCTTGCATGGCCTTAAAAGGCCACGCCTCCCCTCACTTCTGCCACCACCGTCTCCTCCCTCTTTTCCTTCAGCCAGTGAGCGTGAGCGCGAGCGCGAGGGCTGCAGCGGCGGCCGCAGTGAGCGCGGAGGAGGTACTGCGTGCGAGAGCGGAGCTCTGCCGTGAGGGCGAGCTCGCTGGGGTTGCTAGGGTCGGCCGGCGGAGGGCGCAGGGGGTGCGGAGCGACGCGGAGGGGGGGACTGCTGCTGTCTGAGCAGCAGGCGCGGGAGGTGCGACGCGGGCGGCGTGGCGAGCGGAGGCCAAGTGGCGCCTTGATTATGGAAAAATTTCCAGAATCAGACGTCTGGGTTGATAGCCAGACGGCGAGGGCGATGTCTGGAAGACCATCCAGACGTCTGAAAGGTGAGTTTTCCATCTCCTTCTTTCCTGTCGACTGACCGTACTGAGGGAGGGAGATGGGTGTGCGCAGGCTCGGTGATTCGCCATCCACCGCGAAGCAGACGTCTGGCAGTAGTACCAGACGGCGGAAGAGACCTCCAGACATCCGGGGTGACCATCGGATGTCTGGGAGCTAGGCCAGACGTCCCCGCAGACTTCTGGAAGTCTGTGAAACCACGCTGAACAAGGTAATTCTATGATCCACTTTTTAAGATGTCTGGAAGAAGTTCCAGAGGTCTGATTTTGCACAGTGTCATCGTTTTCGACCCGTTTAGGGCCCGTTCGGGTTTCATTTTCCGCTATTCGAGTTGCGTTCTTTTCGGAATTAATTCCTCTACCCGTCTATAGTAGCTATACACTATTTTGAGGTACTCCTTATGTTTGATCCTTGTGATAGGACCCCGTTCTGTTGTAGTCTGGGGGGTTACGCAGGCACGCGGGATTCCCGACCACACCCTCATTTCTCCCGTTGTACCTGGTAGAGTGGCTTTAAGTTATCAATAAAATCTGTTAAATTATGGAATCATAAATAGAACCTAGGACATTGCATGAATCCTAGGAATGAGAAATAGATGGAATGATAGCTCCTAGGTGTTGCATGAATCCTAGGGCTGGAAAACTAGATTGTATGATAGATCCTAGGATATGGCATGAATCCTAGGATGGGAAAACTAGTGGAATGTATAATACTGCAGTCTTGGAAAATGGAAAGAGATATAAAGCTGCCAGTAATTTGAATTAACAGCTGCCTGTTGTGAATAAATAACGTGGTTGAGAACATGGGTTGTAAGAATGTGAAACTGGAAAGTGAAACCTGGATGTTTGAGTAAAAAGGATGGAACCCTACGGGGAAGTAGGAGTAGAACTCCTGGAAAGTGAATGGAATAGTATTGGGGAAGTGAGCTGGCCCTTGAGTACAGAGTACCAAGGAGAGCGACTGTCCCCCTGTTTAGTGCAGAGTGGAGCCAGCCGCCCCAGGGACCCGGGGTTAGGACTTGCCACTCTGTACCGACTTGCTGGCCCTCGCGTACGTAGTACCAAGGAGAGCTACTAGTGTTGGGAGGTACTAGCTACCCCACGGGCCCTGGGGTTCTGCTAGCCTCCCACACCGACTTATTAGGTCCGCTGGGGTAAACCAGGGTAGTCAGGCGAGAGTGCACGGACTGTGGAGGGGCAAGGCCCCGGTTTGGTTACTGTGGAGGGGTTGGACCCCTGTTACTGAGAGGGCTCTGCCCTGGACTGGTTCCGTGCTGTGCTTTGGGTGCACCCGTTAACGGAAACGACTGACTGCGTGCCAGTACGGGTTAGCTACCTGTGCATTTATCGCGCTCGCCGTAGTCACCGTTACGTCTGTCAGTGACCCTGGGGTGGTTGACTGAGGGTAGGATCACCACGGGGGACTCTCCCGGCCAGGAGAGCACCACGTGCTACTTCTACTTTTTGGAAAAGACTGCAATCAAGATCGTTCCCACGAGGAACATTTGAGATCAAGAAAAAGATCTGGGGAATAAATGAAATAGTGAGACAATTGAAAGATGTGAATAAAGAAAGTAATCGGACATAACAGCTACTGTACACTCTACTGTTGTCTTTAGTTTAGTTGCCACTCTACTCAGCATTTTGCTGACGTGCTACACTCGTTACCTTTTTCAGGACCAGGTGTTGAGCAGCCAGGGTCAACGGCTGCAGAGGACGCTGGGCCGAGTAGGGTCCAGTAGAGTTACCACTGTCTCTTGTACCTCTTTTTGTTACGTTGTAGTGAGTAGTTCTTGTTTCCGCTGTACTTCTTTACCTGCAGTTCCAATTTATATTATGAATGTTGTTCTACTGTTGTGGTGGTACATACTGTGGTAGTTTCTTTCCTTACTGATGTACTTTCTTACTGTTAGTTATATTCATGCTGAATATGGTTTATTTTACTACTCTTTTGGTTACTTCCTCGTTGGACGACTAGGTCTTGGGATTAGTTGAGTCGGTCCGGTTCTCGTGTCTCGTAGGGACTCGGGAACCGGGTCATTACACTTTATCTTGAAATTATTTTGTTAACTCCATAGAATTTATATTAGTTTCTTTAAGAAATAAATGAAAATTCAAAAAGATAAAAAAATGAAGAAGAATTTGGAGAAGAGAACTTAGACATTTGGAAGTTATTAACTTTAGGAAATGATACGATAGGACCTAGACACTTAGACTCTTCCGGTCTTCATGTTTAATTAGCCTGGGTGTCCACTTGAATGTGGACATAGTCTCGAGTCCTCGCCAAGTAACTCTACTTTAAATTGGTCAATAAATTGGGGAGATAAGTATACGACTTATCAACCCGCCCTCTAATTAGAGGGGACTTTAAGCCCAAGCATCTACACACTTTCTGCACTGACTCACTTTTCGGCAGTTTCTTCAGAAATTGGGTAGCTAATAAACTATCTAGGGTGGTATGGCTAGCAAGTTGTCGGTGGTAACAACTCATCAGCCAGTTGTACAGAGCCCAACCATAAGACCATTTTCGTCGTACTGCTGTTGAATGGCAAATGACTACCCATTCACAATTGGATTTGAAAACCCGTCGTTGTAGTTCGAGTCGCGAAGAAATCCGTTCAACAAAAAAAATTTATACCGAAAAATCTATAAAGAAATTTCAAGTCGAATACAGGGAGGCTACGTCGATCAAAATTCGTAATTATATTTTTTTTGTGCTTTTGTTTAAAGGGCAAAATAATCACAATGAAAGCAATATAGACATTAGGAGAGAGAGAGAGAAAGAACAATCACTTGATATTGCATAATATTTTTACAACTAAGAAAGCGAGAAATGATTACACTAGAAAATGAGAAATGATTACAACTAGAAAGCAAGAAAATTCTATTCTAGAAAGCAGTAAAAAGAATGGGAGAGAGAAGTTATCCTCCTCGACAATCTCTTGGAGGACGAGCTGGATGGGACGATGCTTGGGAGATGAGGAATGGAGTGGGAAGGAGGATGAGTAGGAGGAATGGGAACGAAGCAGCACGTCGTCGCCATTGCAGGATCCGCTTCCGAAACGAGCGAGAAAACTTGGTTTTAGCTTTTGAGGAGCATCACAATGTTGAATGGCAGAAGACTATGTGTTCACAATTGGATTTGAAAACCCGTCGTGGTAGTCGTGAAGAAATCCGTTCAATAAAAAAGAATTATTCCAAAAAATCTGTAAAGAAATTTTGTGTCGAACACAGGCAGGCTACATCGATCAAAATTCACAATTACAATTTTTTTATGTTTTTGTTTAAAGGGAAAAATAATCACAATGGAAGCAATATAGATAATAAGAGAGAGAGAGAAAGAACATTCACTTGATATTGATAATATTTTACAACTAAGAAAGCGAGAAATGATTACAGTAGAAAGAAGGAAAATTTTACTCTAGAAAGCAATAAAAAGAATGGGAGAGAGAAGTTATCCTCCTCGATGATCGCTTGGAGGATGAGCCGCACGAGACAACGCCTATAAGACGAGCAACGGAGCGGGAAGGAGGACGAAGCAGGAGGAACAGGAATGACACAGCACGTAGTCGTCGTCGCGGGATCATCTTCCAAAACGGGGGTGAAAACTTGGTTTTAGCTCTTGAGGAGCATCCCGAGTGTGGGACAAGCTTCTCTTAAGCTTTGGAGAGGGAGGGAGGAGAAGGAAGGGATGAGAAATTTGCATGGTAGGGGTCTCCTTTTATAGTTGCAAGGAGTGGGGGAATTTTTGACATTACAACATTAAAAACATTAATTCAGGACCTTTAGTAACGGATTTATCCATCACTATGGGCCTGAACATGGCTGACGTGCACGCGCGCCCCCTCGCCTTCGCTGCCTCAATGCTTACACATGACCGTGCGTACTCAGCCATCTGATCAGGAGATCGGATGGTTTAAACCACCCTCGCCAGCGTCACGCGCCCTCATGCAATCGGGCCTTTGTGCTCCGCGTCTGATCGCGTGTGGGTGTTATCGACTGATCTGCGCTACTCGATGTGAATCACACATCTCCAATTGCATGCCCACGCATAGTAGATGCGGGACCAAACGTGCATCGTGCGCTCGCGCAACACACTGGACCACTGCACTAAGCGTGGGCTTGTGTTGCACGGATGAATTTGCGCATGCATGCTTGCGGCCGTTGGATAAAGATCCAATGGCCTAGATCGAGCATTGGAGACTCTTTGGAGAGGCAGCAACAGTCCTAAGGGCCGGTTGGGTGGCTAGGATGGCGCCAGATGGTGCTATCTTCGCCATCCATCTTTTGAGTGTTGTAGACGGTGCCACGGGTGTTGGATTGGATCGATTTTCACGCCGTTAGGCTGCGATCGTCAATCCGAACCCATCCGTGCAGTTAGATATGTCATCTGTGGTGCAGATTAATACCATCTTGCCCTTGATCTTTAGGATTCCTTGGTCTCTAAATGGTGCTACAGATGTCCGATCAGAGCGATCTTGATGTCGTTGAACTCCAATCGTCGCCCTAATCAAAGCTGTACAGTTGGATCTTCGATCCGAGGCCCTGATTAACAAGTTGCCTTGTCCCTAGCCATAAAAAGGAGACAATTACTATACAATTTGTACAACTTGACCTAAATGAATGATTATGCATGTTATGCACTATTTATAATGTATAATGCTAATGTGACGCTAAGAACATGCATTAATAGACATTTTAGACTAATCAGATGTATGCACATCACACCCCCATGCCTATCTTTTGCTAGTCCCTAGCAAAAACTACATGCTATTTTTAAAGGAATTAGGTTGAATTACTAAGGCATAAATTATTTTCAACATTAAGAAATTTTTACTTAGGACCTGAACTTTCAAAGACACAACAGCACCCGGGTATCTGCCAAAATGCAGACCACCTCAAGCCCTCACCTTATTCAAAGAAAGATCACTTTTTCTCTTTTTCTTCTTTTCTAATTTTTTTGGATTTTTGAGTTTAGGGTTACAAAGTGGCCTTCTATGGCCACTCAACCCACCCAAGAGTTGATGAGAACCCTAAGTTCTAAGCATCTTTTTGTGAATGTGATGGACTCATTGATCAGCAATCAGAATGGACTTCAGGTTTCTACGCCCCTAGGTGACCTTAAAAAGAGAGTTCTGCCTAAAGGTGTACCTTTACGACTGGTAGCTTTCTCTCTACTTTTATTTTTTAATGGAATCAACACAAGGGTGAATCCAGTATATATCTCCCCAGCTTATTCTACTTCTCCGCTTCTTCCTAAGTGTTTTGGGAAATTTTAGTGCATTTCTTGAGTTGGGTTCTAGACAACCGGTCAATGCACTATTACCACCGACAACTTGCCAGCCATACTCGTGTGGCAAAGTGTGGCTTATTTCTTTTTGTTTCTTTTTCTTACTTTTCTCCTTTTTCTTTCTCTTCTTTTTTTTTTATGTAGGTGGCTTCCCTAGTCTAAGATTTACTTAAAGGTAGTAAGAAGAGAGTGGTCCAGTGATTGGGCTCTGGAAAACCTACCTATGGGCTGGTACCTATTGATCGTGCTTGACTCGGGTTTAAAGAATGTCACGTTGTAGTATAGTCGAAAAAGCGTTCAAAACAAATAAAGATTTTTATTACTCGAAAACCAGAGTATCCGAGGTCGAACTCAGGGAGCAATTTGAATTTACTACTAATCTCAAATGTAATTGGACACTCTAATTTACTCAAAACTTGAATTCAAATATGAATGTATGTGGTTAAAAGGTAATTATGACAACTTTGCCTTTCTTCTTCCTTCTCTGCTGTCTCTCTTCCTTCCTTCTCTTCTCTTTTCTACGAAGGCTTCTTCTTCCTTGGTCTCTTCTGTCTCTTCTCTTCAACTCTTTCTTCTCCTTCTCTTCTCTTTTCTACTAAGGCTTCTTCTTCGTTGGTCTCTTCTCTTCTTCCTCTTTTTGTCTGCAGTTCTTCTTCTTTCCTTGATCTTCTTCCTGCCTTTGCTTCTTTTCTTGCAGTCCTTCTTCCTTCTCTCTGCAATCCTTCTTTCTTCCTTCTCTTCTCTGCCTCACTTAGCCTCTTCTACTTCTTCGCTTCTTTTCCTTGAGGCTTAGTCTCTTTTCTTCAACTCTCGGCCTACCTGCACAATGGGGAAGCAAAACCTACCCAGTCCCTCTACCCGCACATCTCTCTCTCTCTCTAAAATTCACTCAAGAATGCTCTCCCAGAGCCACGGGTAATCGGGTCAGATTTCGCACCCAGGACTAGGCGCACCGACGTGTGGTGATGTGCGAGGAGTGCTCAGAATGGGTCGGGTCGGAGCCCACCAGATCCGCGAGGTGAAACCGTGGACGAGGCGAGCGTGGGTAAGGTGAGGGACCTCACCCCTGTGCGTTCGGAGGCGAAGAGCTAATAACACAAAATCACTTTATACCTCTTCGGCCGCTTGTAACTTCACGATGTGGGAGTATTAGTCCCGCCTTGCTCTCGCGTGCACCTGCAGAAGACCTTCTTCAATTGCCAAGGCTGCGGGCTTCGCTGTGTTCCTTGCTGGATCAGATGACTTCGCACTGCTCGCCCGAGTCCGCAACACCTGAAGCCTGGAGCTGCTCCGAAGCTGCTTCAACCGTCAATGGTGGCAGGGGCTGAAATAATGTCAAACGGAAAACATGCCTCTCGGCTTAATCAGACCAGCTGGTGACCTTCTCTTTGGCACGGCGAAGGTCGTGCATGGTGAAGCAGGTCGTGGGATGGCCTAGGCATACGTGCCTAGGTCGTCCAGTGACCGGAAGTGTGGGGGTGTTCGGGGGGCTGTGGTGGAGGCGTAGAGGGATGGTGGATGGGCGGAGAGTATTCATTGTGGTGAGGTAGAGCTTATGAGACGGTTGGCGAGGCGTATGTTGGGACGAAATGGTGGGGGTGACTCGTCGGAGGTCGGCCGGTGATGTGGAAGATGAGGGTGGTCAGGTGGTGTCGAGGGGCAATTAATTGAAATAAAATCGGGAAGAGAAAGAGGGGAGGTTGTGGAACAATTCTAACCTACTTACAGGGACGAAGGGGACGGAGAGGCGGACAGCAGTACCTACTGTCGCCGGAGAAGAAGCTACCCAGTGGAGGAGGACGGTCGCGACGACGAGGCTGTGGCGGCGTGCGCGGGTATTGCGCGATGCGGAGGAGAATCAGGAAGATGACTCTGCCACTGGTTTTGTGGCAGAGCGAAGAGGGAGGGGAGGGGGGCTCGCCGGAGCTCGCTGGACCCTTGGCCGGAGAAGAAAGAGAATAATTTGAGGTGGAAGTCCAGCCAAGTCAAGCTAAAAATGAGCAGCCAGGTTTGGGGGTTCTTTTATAGGCACTGGGCCGTGCTTTTAAAGCGTGGAGGGCATGCCATTACCTCCGCCGACTCGCCAGAGAATGAAATAGGGTGGATACCCAAATCCCTCGTGTGTTCACACGAGAGATTGGGTTCACACCAGAGATCGTGATTGGCCTTAGATGGAAGGGAGTTCCTTAGAGAATCTCCCTTCCATTTCTGGGAGGGGATCTCTGAGGAATCAGAGAGTATTCCCTCTCTAATCCTCGCTGGAGCAGGATTTTGCCCCAATAATGGTGGAAGGACCTGATTGCAAAGGTGGCGAGGAAGTTAGGGGGCTCTCTGTGATGATTTTCAAAAGTTAGGGACCAAAATGTAATTTGGATGTACTAAATTGCAAAGTAGGTCAAGATGACCTCCCCTTAGGTCCAAATTTTTGGTACAAACCTAATTTGGACCTAACGAATCCAATGGTGAAGTTGGATTTTAGGTTTGACCTCATTTGACTAGACATTTTGCGTAAAAACCCAAATTAGGTTAATTGAAGAGCTAGGACCCTAATCTAGGTCAAACTGGGTTCCAAAGGCCAAATTAAGTGCTCTAAACCCTAGAGGATATTTTTCCATTATTTTCAGAGGGTTTACTTGATTTTTATCCTGACCGAAACCTTATTTAATTAAGAGGGTCTGTTTTAGGGTTACCAAATGTCATTTAATTCCTAGATTGCACACGAACCCATTTCTGATTGACTCAACCCACTTTTTATCTCATTTAAACCATTTGACCTATGTTTTGTCTCTGAGAAATCCCATTTATGTACGTAAATGGTAAAATTGCAGTTTTAACCTTTATTTCTTATTTTCTTCTCAGAGCACTTATTTCTTCATTTAGGCCTTCTACTAGGTTATGCAGGAGCTTTTATTCTATTTATTATGTCAAAATGAGCTAGATATGGCTCATGATGAGGCTCTCATCATACCCCCATGCCTAGCTTTTGCTAGTCCCTTAGCAAAATTTCAAGGTTTTAACTTCTGTTCTAGACCCTGAGTGTAAGTTCTTTTCTTTTTCTTTTGTGATTAGGTAGGAATGCCGACAATAGGCCTAGAGGTACTCAAGTACCAACCAAAATATGGACCTATTCTACTTTAGCCTCAGTCCTCCGCAAAGGTTTCTAAGGCCCACAGAAACTAACCTAGGGTTTGTTGGACTTCGCAGTTAAAGCACCCGTGCTTGAGACATTTTTAGCCTAGGTTCAGTTTGCAGTGCGTTTTTGCAAGAGAGAGATAGAAGATTTATTTGTTTGGAGAGCTTTTCTCTCCCTTTTCTTTTTATTTCTAGCTCGGATTAGCTTCTCAACACGGTCTGTATCGGATTCCTCCTCCCCATCATCAATCCTCAAGGGTTCCTGGCTATTGATGCTTCGAGATAACACTGCCCATGGCAACCCCCAGAACCCTGGCTTTCGAGATTTCGAGATAATCCTGTCCATGGCGTTCCATGGCCGAATTCAGACACTGGCGATCGACATTTCGTGATAATGCCACCCATGGTATCTGAACCAGCAGAGTGCTTACATGCCCCCAGTAGGATATTTAAATATCCTAAGAGACAAGCACCGAGGAGACGATATGTTGTTACGCATCTTCGAGGGGAATTTCCCTCCTCTCCGCGCTGGGAACTCGTCTAAATCAACTTATGTTGATTGGCCGCTCTTAATCTAGGTGACTTTTTCAAAACATTAAACATTTTTGCATGATTTTGATATTTATGCGCACTGAACCAGACTGTGTGTGAATTTGGGGTGCTTAAGTTACTGAATCCCGCAAATCGGAGGTCAGTTAACATGGCCGAATACTTCCTAAGCCTTAGACCTAATACCTAAGCTTCGCATTTTCCCCAACCTCTTGAGGATTATCCAGATCTTACCGGATACGTGAATTTTTAAGCTAAAGAATCTAGCCCAAGAGGCCTAAGACCAGCGTTCCCGCTAATCTCTTGTTATGTCTCCTTAGTACTTTTTCTTTTATTTCTTTTCTTGATCTAGTCTAGAACTTCAGTTAATTCCTTAATCTTTCACTAATGACTATTTCTTTTTCTTTCTCATTTTGTGCTCCTTTTTGTCATTTTTCTCTTTTTCTCCTCCTTATGAATATGTGGCTTACAAAATTTCCTCCCTCCCCCATTTTTTTGTTCTTTTTCATAACTTTTTTGTGTTTTTGACATATGCAAAAATTTTTGTGTGTGAGACTCCTGACTTTTTCTTGGTTCTATATGTATGCACTTTATCACCCCCGCATGCCTAAGTTTTACAATGTCCTCATTGTAAACAGAGGGTGTGAAATAGTGTTGAGGTCAGGGACTTAGGACAGGATACATCGGGTGGGTGAATGGGTCGGGAATGACTGATGCGGGTGATTTCAAGCTCTGATACGTGTACTAGAGGTGGGATCAACTGTCTAAGGCTGAACTCAAAGTGCAATAGATGTAGAGTACAGAAGGATAATCTGACGGGTCTCTATTTTTGGGATGACGGGTTACCTCCCATTAAGCGCTAAATTCAATGCCTTCAGTCGAGCGGAAAATGGGGTGGAGAGGGAGTGGTCAAGTCAATGAAATTTTGTAAAACAAGCACCTTAATTAAGAGCCACGTTGGTCCAACCAGGTGCTTGTTGAGATCAGTCGGATGATGATGTAGCCCAAACCCAATGAGTCTAGTGGGTTGATAGATGTAGATTAACAAATGCGGAACCCCCCATATGTAGTGAAGTTCAAATGAATATGGAAGTGAAAACTCAGGTTTAGGCTGAGTCGAATCAGCTTGGTCAAAGTAGGGTTTGGAAAAATAATCAATGTAAGGTGTGGAATCCGTACAGGGGTGATCAAAGAATGTTGGCTCCTGTTTTTCGTTCTGATCAATGCCCGATACCCAATATAGATATGGAGTTGAATCATCTGCAAACGGCTCAGTGAGAGGTGAATCGGAATAGAAATTGAGTCCGGTTGCGGGTCGGGGTAGGGAACAGGTTTTGATTGGTTCTGTATATGTGGAGTAGGTGGCTTCAAAGAAAATTGGCTTGTTATAATCAGGAAGCAGATTTTCTGCGATGTTATGGTCAGATTCGAAATCGTCGGAGAGTTTGCGAAAATCAACGTCTGAATGAGATTCAAGATCATGAGTTCCACCATAGAATAAATCATATGTTGTATACTCAGCAGCCTGATTGGGGTCTAGCCTAAATGTTAATTCTAGCTTAAAAAGGTATCCTTATCTGGTAGAGGCTCAGGTTCTAAGCTAGTAGGGCAGACCCAATTGAAACCTCGCTCGTCCAACTCCTAGGTTTCTGTGTCGTAGATTGGCATGACTTTCGAAAAATCGATTAGTTCCTCTGAGGATGTTGGCGAGGGATATTCATCAAATCGAGGCCCAAAATTATATTCTTCATTGAAAGATTGATCTTCTTCATCTGGGGCCTTGAAATCTTCAAAATATGTTTCCGATCTAGGTTCTAGGCTTAGGATGTGGGTTGAATGACTAGAATCTAGGTCTGAATAACCTTCAAGGGTCACCTTATCAGAATAAGGGATGAAATTTATACCCTCGAGAGGTTCAGTTCTACTCTCATACTTGTAGGAGTTTTGGATTTCTAGAATGGGCTCATCATGGTATTTTCCTGCATTTGGAGCTTCCCAACCTTCTTCAATATCAGGCACATTGTATTCTATCTGGGTTGGGAATCCACAACCATTTTGTGCCTCAAACCCGAGATCAGATTTATCCTCGATGTTGTCCCAAGATAGTTCCTCCTCTGTTTGTGGTATATACGGGTACTTCTAGTCAATAACTTGTTTTACTAATCTCAGTATCTCTTCCAGTTTTTCAAGACTATCTTGGTGTTGCTTCCAAAGTCGAGGATTTGTCATACATTGAAGGTATTCAATATTGTGTAGTTTTTCTATCTCAATGTATGTAGTAATGATCAAGTCACGGGTTGATCCGTTTGTGGCTTCTGCTAATAGTACTTGGGCACAAGTTATGGTAAAGGTTGTGGTTGTTGGGACATCAACCTGAATGTTTCCTATTGGTGTTGAGGTTTCTTCATTTTCATAAAATTTCATGGCATCCTCAATCATTTTATCTCTCATGGATCTCTAATATTCAGGTTTCTTGAATGGTGGTCCTAAGTGGTTTGGTTGCATATTTGGATCAGGTGGTGGAATCTAGATGTAGAATCAGAGTTGGAATCAAGATCAAGTTATGAAGCGATCAGATATGAATAATGAGTCCCACTGAAAATGTGTATGTGTGCTCTAAAGAGAAAAGATGAGGGACTGGAGATGTTTTTGACCCAATCAAGACACCCAAAGATGTTTGGATGACTATGGAGGTTCAGGGCAGATGGACCCTAGATCAGAAAGTCGTCCACCTGAGAATTACCTGGGCAGCCAGAGAGGGAGAGTCCCGCAAAGACCCCTACACGGTAGAGTGTCCCCACAGGTTACAAGGTTTCCCCCACCCGACCTCTCTTGTCACTGAGATTCCAGGTAGACCAGAATGGGGACCTTGACCTCTTAAGTCTACCACTTTTATTTCCATGGTGCTTTAGTGTTCTCACTTGAACTTTAGATGTGTTGATGTTGTGACCTAATTTAGAGGTTGGTTGACCCAAGGGGTCAACTTCACCTGACCTGTCTTATGGATGGCAGAATGATTCTAGGTTTGGAGCCTAGAGATCACCCTGATTTGACTCCCAGGTTGTTAGGTCCAAAAATTTTAATATTCAAGTGATTTTAGAGCTTCTTTTTCTTAGGGTTTGTCTTGTTTAGATCTCTTCAATCAAGGTCTTGGGTGACACACTAATGCAGGAAGGCTTATTTCCTTTTATGTAGGCATGTGTGACTAACACTCCAAGATCCTACTGTAGAAACCCTAATTTGGTTCTATTTCCAATCCTTTTTTCTTTTTCACAAAAATTCTCTTTGTACTTGAAAGCGAGAATTGTGTTGTCTGTAGAGATTAAGCGTTATTTCTATTAGGCACATGAATTTGTGGGATGAAATCTAAAAAATCGCTCCAACTTCATGAACATTTGAAAACATTTTCGTAAAATTAGGAAACGTTTGCCTTAAAGATGGTGCTTACTATGGAAAGAAGGCAACTGATTCCTAAATTGATTTTCTTCCTTTTGTCTTTTTAGAATTAGGGGATGATTAAGGAAGAAAAGAAATTACCTGCCCTGGAGCGGTTGACTTGCGGAAGGGATTTTCTCGTGAAATACCTGCAAGATCAAAACAAAGCAAAGTAGGGCAAGTTAGTGTTCAATATGATAAAAAGAATGTAGAGACTAGTGGTAAATTGCGCATTGCTCCCCGACAACGGTGCCATTTTGTTGAAGCGACTGGCTCGATCGTGTTTTAACAGTTATTGCATCGTAGTATAGGTGATCAAGTATCGTCAACAAAAAAAGATTTTTATTACTCGAAAACCAGAGTATCCGAGGTCGAACACAGGGAGCAATTTGAATTTACTACTAATCTCAAATGTAATTAAACACTCTAATTTACTCAAAACTTGAATTCAAATATGAATGTATGTGGTTAAAAGGTAATTACGAAAAAAGAGTGAAATTGGACGTCTGATCACAAGATCAGACGTCTTAAAAGTGCTTTCGCTTTTTCTTTTGCTTTCTTTCTTCTGCAGCCTTCACTTTGCCTTTCTTCTTCTTTCTCAGCAGTCTCTCTTCCTTCCTTCTCTTCCCTTTTCTGCGAAGGCTTCTTCTTCCTTGGTCTCTTTTGTCTCTTCTCTTCAACTCTTTCTCCTCCTTCTTCTCTTCTCTTTTCTGCTAAGGCTTCTTCTTCCTTGGTCTCTTCTCTTCTTCCTCTTCTTGTCTGCAGTTCTTCTTGCCTTGATCTTCTTCCTGCCTTTGCTTCTTTTCTTATAGTCCTTGTTTCTCTCTGTAATCCTTCTTTCTTCCTTCTCTTCTCTGCCTCGCTCAGCCTCTTCTACTTCTTTACTTCTTTTCCTTGCGGCTTAGTCTCTTTTCTTCAACTCTCGACCTGCCGGCACAACGGGGAAGCAAAACCTACCCTGTCCCTCTACCCGCATGTCTCTCTCTCTCCCTCTAAAATTCACTCAAGGACGCTCTCCCAGAGCCACGGGTAATCAGGTCGGATTTCGCACCCGGGACCAAGCGCACTGGCGTGTGGGTGATGCGCGAGGAGTGCTCATAATGGGTCGGGTCGAAGCCCACCAGATCCACGAGGTGAAACCACGGACGAGGAGAGCGTGCGTAAGGTGAGGGACCTCACTCCTGTGCATTCGGAGGCGATGAGCTAATAACACAAAATCACTTTATACCTCTTCGGCCGCTTGTAACTTCACGATGTGGGACTATTAGTCCCACCTTGCTCTCGTGCACACCCGTAGAAGACCTTCTTTGATTTCCAAGGCTGCTGGCTTCGCTGCATTCCTTGCTGGATCAGATGACTTCGCACTGCTTGCCCGAGTCCGCTACACCAGAACCCTGGAGTTGCTCCGAAGCTACTTCAACCGTCAATGGCGGCAGGGGCTGAAATAATGTCAAACACAAAACAAGCCTCTCGGCTTAATCAGACCAGTTGGGGACCTTCGCTGTGTCACGACGAAGGTCGTGCATGGTGAAGCAGGTCGTGGGATGGCCTAGGTGTGCGTGCCTAGTTCGTCCTGTGATCGGAAGTGTGGGGGTGTTCGGGGGGCTATGGTGGAGGCGTAGAGGGATGGTGGATGGGTGAAGAGTGTTCCTTGTGGTGAGGCGAAGCTTATGAGACGGTTGGTGAGGTGTATGGAGGGGCCGAATGGTGGCGGTGACTCGCCGGAGGTCGGTCGGTGACGTGGAAGATGAGGGTGGCCAGGTGGTGTAGAGGGGCAATCAATTGAAATAAAATCGGGAAAAGAAAGAGGGGAGGTTGTGGAACAATTCTAACCTACTTACAGGGACGAAGGGGATTGAGAGGTGGACAGTAGTACCTGCTATCGCCGGAGAAGAAGCTTCCTAGTGGAGGAGGACTGCGGCGATGACGGGGCTGAGGTGGCGTGCGTGGGTATTGCGCGACGTGGAGGAGAATCAGGAAGATGACTCTGCCACTGGTTTTGTGGCCGAGCGAAGAGGGAGGGGAGGGGGGCTCGCTGGACCTCACTGGACCCTTGGCCGGAGAAGAAAGAGAAGAATTTGAGGTGGAAGTCCAGCTAAGTCAAGCTAAAAATGAGCAGCTGAGTTTGGGGGTTCTTTTATAGGCACTGGTCCGTGCTTTCAGAGCGTGGAGGGAACGCCATTACCTCCGCCGGCTCGCCGGAGAAGGAAAGAGGGTGGATACCCAAATCCCTCGTGCGTTTGCACGAGAGATTGGGTTCACACCAGAGATCGTGATTGGCCTTAGATGGAAGGGAGTTCCTCAGTGAATCTCCCTTCCATTTCTAGGAGGGGATCTCTGAGGAATCAGAGAGTATTCCCTCTCTAATCCTTGTCGGAGCAGGATTCTACCCCAATAATGGTGGAAGGACCTGATTGCAAAGGTGGAAAGGAAGTTAGGGGGCTCTCTGCGATGATTTTCAAAGTTAGGGACCAAAATGTGATTTGGGTGTACTACATTGCAAAGTAGGCGAAGATGACCTCCCCTTAGGTCCAAATTTTGGTACAAACATAATTTGGACCGAAGGAATCCAATGGTGAAGTTGGATTTTAGGTTTGACCTCGTTTGACTGGACATTTTGCGTAAAAACCCAAATTAGGTTAATTGAAGAGCTAGGACCCTAATCTAGGTCAAACTGGGTTCCAAAGGCCAAATTAAGTGTTCTAAACCCTAGAGGATATTTTTCCATGATTTTTAGAGGGTTTACTTGATTTTTATCCTGACCAGAACCTTGTTGAATTAAGTGGATCTGTTTTAGGGTTACCAAATGTCATTTAATTCCTAGATTACACACGAACCCATTTCTGATTGACTCAACCCACTTTTTATCTCATTTAGACCATTTGACCTATGAATTGTCTCTGAGAAATCCTGTTTATGTACTGCAATGGTAAAATTGAAGTTTTAACCTTTATTTCATGTTTTCTTCTCAGAGCACTTATTTCTTCATTTAGGCCTTCTACTAGGTTGAGGAGCTTTTATTCTCTTTATTATGTCAAAATGAGCTAGATATGGCTCATGATGAGGCTCTCATCAGTACCCATGATAACTTGCCAACCATATCACCCTAGAAGGTTCACTAGCTACCCAATTTTAATTAAAACCTCCGAACAACGAGTCAGTGATGAATAGTATGTAGATACTTATACTTAAAGTTCCCTCAAATCAGGGGGCAGGTTGATAAGTCATGTACTTATCACCCAAACTTATTTAATCAAATTAAAATAGAATTCAGGACGGCGAGGACTCGATAACAAATCCACATTTTAGTGGATACCTGGGCTGATTAAGCCCAAAGACCTAAAGGGTCTTAGTGTTTAGATCCTAGTGTAATATTTCCTAAGATTGAAAGGTCCTAATGTCCAAGTATTCCTTCCTAATTGAATTTTTTTTTAATATATATAATAAAATAGGTAGAATTTATAAAATTTCCACAGAGCTGACAAAATAATTCAGAAATGAATCCACCCCCCATGGCTAACTGATGCAATGTCGTCATTGAGAATAAAAGACCTGAAAGGAAGGGTAGAATGTAGAAGATATCACCTGAATATGAAACTCGGGTCAGCTCTGAGTCAGACTGTACAACTACTGTGTTTAATGCCGTTAGATAGGTGAAGTCCAGCTAAAGAAGACATAACATGGCTAGAGCAACCCTACCTGAGATGGGTTCTGGAATAGTATGATCAATAACAAGCTTCAGACGTTGACCGTGACTTTGAATGAATTACCCATCATTGGGTCAGAGACCTGAACAGCTCCATTTGGAAATATCTAATCAATAATGAACGGGTCACTCCATTTCGACCTAAGTTTGCCGGGAAAGAGCTCTAAGTCGAGAATCGAAGAGCCAGACCTTCTGGTTCGACTCAAAGCTCTTGTGGGAAATCAATTGGTCATGAAGAGCTTTGGACCAAGCCTTATAGATCTTGGCATTATCATATGCATCATTTTTGTGCTCCTCCAATTCAGATAGTTGGAGTTTCTTGGTCTTCCCTGCTAAACTCAGATTTATATTGCACTGCTTGATTGCCTGGAATGGCCTATGTTCAATTTCTACAGGTAAATGGCATGCCTTTCCATATACCAGATGAAATTGAGACATGCTGATGGGCATTTTATACGCCGTACAGTAGGCCCAAAGAGCATCCTGAAGCTTTTGAGTCCAGTCTTTGCGATTAGGCCTAATCGTTTTCTGTCAAAAATTCTTGATCTCCTGATTGGAGATTTCGGCCTGTCCATTCATCTAGGGATGGTAAGGTGCGGAGATTCAGTGATTAACCCCATATTTTGCCAGCAAATTACGGAACTGGGCTTTAGTGAAATGAGTGCCACCATCGCTGATGATGGCCATCGTAATCCCGAACTGACTGAAAATGTTCTTCTTGATGAAATCTATGACCACCTTGTGGTCGTTGGTTCAAGTGGGAATAGCCTGGATCCACTTGGACACATAATCAACAGCAGCAAGCATGTACTGATGAACAAATGAAGGGAGGAAGGGTCCCATGAAGTCAATGCCCCAAACGTCAAAGATTTCGGAAGGAAGAATAGGGTTTAGGGGCATCATATCTCTCTTGGTTATGCTCCCAAGTGCCTGGCATGGGGAACATGACCTCGAGAATTCTTGGGCATCCTTGAATAAAGATGGCCAATAGAATCCAGATTGCAAAATTTTTGCAGCCGTCTTTTTGCCAGAGAAGTGTCCACCACACGCAGATGCATGGCAGAACTCAAGTATACTCTTGAATTCGTTCTCCGAAATACATCAGTGAATAATTTGATCAGAGCCGATGCGGTACATTTCAGGGTCCTCCTAGAAGTAATATTTGGCCTCAGATTTGATTCTACCCCATTGTTGCTTGGTCCAATGTTGGGGGATTTGACCAACGGCCAAATAATAGACGATGTCAGCAAACCATGGGATTTGGACAATTGAAATTGTAAGGATGGTTTCATCTGGAAAAGTACCAGCAATCGGAATGTTTAGACAAGAAGAATCACTCAGAAGTCTCTACAGATGATCCTTGATTTTAAGATCAAATTCTTGAAGCAGAAGAATCCAACGAATAAGCTGGGGTTTGGCATCCTTTTTTGCTAAAAGATGTCTGAAGGACGAGTGGTCAGTATATATGATAACGTGAGACCCTAAGAGATAAGCCCAGAATTTCTCCAAAGCAAATAGTACAGCTAGTAATTCCTTCTCAGTAACAGTGTAATTCCTTTGGACCTCGTCTAGAGTTTTACTACTGTAGTAGATGACAGAGGGCTTCTTATCAACTTTCTGACCCAAAACAACCCCGACCGCATAATCAGAAGCGTTGGTCATGATCTCAAAAGGGGCTATCCAAATTGGTGGTTGTAGCACCAGAGCATAAGTGACAGCCATTTTAAGAAAATCAAATGCCTTATAGCATGATTCATCGAAATCAAACGGCGTTTCTTTGGCGAGAAGATTGCTCAAAGGATGGGCAACCTTCAAAAAGTCCTTGATGAATCTCCTATAGAATCCCACATGACCAAGAAAAGATCAAATTTGTTTGACAGGTGTAGGAGGAAGAAGTTTAGCGATAGCATCAACCCTAGATTTGTCCACTTCGATTCCCTATTCAGAGATTACATGACTCAAGATGATGCCTTCTTATGTCACGAAATGACTCTTTTCCCAACTAAGGAACAGTCTTGTTTCGATTTATCGTTTAAGAATCATTTCAAAATTAGCTAGACAAGATTCAAACGAATCTCCAAAAATAGAGAAATCGTCCATGAAGACTTTCATAAACTCTCCCACCATGTCAGAGAAAATGGCCAGCATACACCATTGAAAAGTGGCAAGTGCATTACATAAGCCAAATGGCATTCTACGGAAAGCAAAGGTTCCATAGGGACAAGTGAAAGTAGTTTTTCCCTGATCCTCAGGATGAATAGTGACTTGGTTGTATCCTAAGTAGCCATCAAGGAAATAGAAGTACTTCTGCCCGACTAGTCTTTCACGGATTTGATCAATCAAAGGCAAAGGGAAATGATCCTATTTTGTGGTTGTGTTTAGCTTCCTATAATCAATACAAACTCTCTAAGAGGAAGCTAAACAAGTTGTGACAGATCCTCCTTTCTAGTTAGTCACAATGGTAATCTCAGCTTTCTTGGGAACAATTTGCACCCGACTTACCCAAGGACTATCAGAGATCAGATAAATGATTCCTGCATCGAGCTACTTGATAATCTCCTTCTTGACCACTTCTCGCATATTCGAGTTTAATCTCCTCTGCATCTGGTGAGAAGGGTGGGATTCATCTTCCAAAAATATTCTATGATTGCAATAAGATGGCTCAATCCCCCTAAGGTTATGAATGGTCCAACCAATTGCCTCATTGTGTTCATTTAGGACCTTAATCATTTTAATCTCCTACTCCTTTGTTAATTTAGCACTGATAATCATAGGTAGAGTCTTATGTGGTCCTAAAAACTAATATTTCAGATTCTTATGGTCCAACCAATTGCCTCATTGTGTTCATTTAGGACCTTAATCATTTTAATCTCCTACTCCTTTGTTAATTTACCACTGATAATCATAGGGAGAGTATTATGTGGTCCTAAAAACTAATATTTCAGATTCTTAGGTAATGGCTTTAGTTCAATCAGGGGTGGGTTGATGATTAAAGGTAAGGAAGATGCTGATGAAGACTCATTAAGAGGAAGAGGTTGAGAGTGAACAAAATCAATAACCTCTTCAGAAGGTGGTAGGTTTGCCATAGAGGGTTGCAGGTTCAAATCATCATCAGAGGAGGAACCTTCAAATGCAGAAACCACCATACAAGTTTCAATATTCACATTATCATCCTCAAGTTCTCAATAAATCCGCAATCCTCGAATTTATTAATCGCCTTAAAAATATCCAATTTCATTCTTTAATCCCTAAAGGCGATTTCCATGCTATCGCTTTTGCAGTTAATATTGGCCTTGGCGGTAGCCAGGAACGGATGCCCCAGAATGATGGGTGCGTTCCTTAGATTTTCAGGTACATCCATGGCAAGAACAAGGAAATATACAGGAAAATAGAAATCCTTAACCTTAACAATATCATCTTCAATAACGCCTCATGGATTTGTGACCGAACGATCCGCTAAATGTAGTGTTACTGAAGTCGGCTGAAGTTCACCTAATCCGAACTTCTCGTAAAGAGAAGTCGGAATTAGGTTGATGGATGCACCTAGATCCGGCAGTGCTCTATCAAAGGTATAATCTCCAATGACACAAGAAATCGAAGGAGCACTTGGATCTCTCTTTATCTGAGGGAGGTGGTGCACGATAGCAGAACTAGCCTACTCAGAGAGTACCACCTTCCTCAGAACAGATTCTCTCAACTTACGCTTCTGTGTACATAAATCTTTTGAAAATTTTACGTAAGCTGGTATATGCTTGATAGCGTCTAGGAGCGGTATATTGATCTCGACATTCTTGACAATATTTAGAAGCTCCTCATTACTATCAACAGACTTCTTCCTTGATCTAATCAAGGTCTCAGGAAAAGGAACATGAGTCGGATCTTCAAAATCAGGTTCCTAAGCCTTGATTTCTTCTCCGAAGTTCTCCTTTCTCTCCGTTGATTGTTCAGGATTTTGTAAATCAGAATAGTGTGGTCATGGAACATGAGTTTGTTTACCAATCCTCAAAGTAACAGAAATGGAAGATGCATACGGGTTTGGGTCTTGGGGAAGGTTAGGAAAGATTGGAGGGGCTTCATTAGCCAAGAATCGTTGATATGCAGAAGAGGAAGAAGAGGAAGGACCCCGCTCAACCACTTGAGCATGTGCATGTGGGTCCCTCTGATTCTCGTACCCATAGGCTTGATTGCCCAAATTCTTGATATTACGTGGGTTGGGTACGAGTTGTGATGGTAGAGATCTGGGTTGACAAGAATTAGCAATGAACCTGTTTTGCAAGTTGTCTAGCGAGGTTTTCATTTGCTACATGAGCTGGAGCATCGATCCTTGCATCTCTACCATTTGTCGGTTCAAATCAGCCTGCCCTACGGGTTGACGGGCATTCCAAGTGTAAACATGACCCTGACCCATTGGTCGTTGTAGAGCATAGTTGCTGGGTCAGAATTGGGTTTGTTGCCCCGGGTTTTTCTAGGAGAAGTTAGGGTGGTTCCTCCAACCCGAATTGTAAGCATTGGAGTAAGGGTTAGACCTAACATTCTCCTGTACAGCATAGACATCTTCACATCATGAAGATGGAGAGAAAGAAAGGGAGGGATAAAAGAAACTGGGATCAAAGGCCCTAGTTTGGAACTCGTGGGGTTTCGAATAATGCTAGCTTGCTGGTTGAGTCGCATCAAGTTGATTCACTAACTCCCATCCAGAAGGAGCTTGCGATGAATGGAATCCCAAATTCTGGGATTGAGTGGATCGAGAGTTGTTCATTGAGTTCCCAACCATCCATTCCTCCATTCTCTTAGCAACCAAGTCCACTCTATCAAGTTTATTACAAATCAATTCCATATTGAATGAATGAGAGTCGTGGACTTCATTAAAATTTGATCTCGACTGCTGAGACCTGTTAAAAGTATCCAATGAGGCATGATTAATTGAATTCTCACTCATCTCCTCAAACAAATCGTGCATGCTATCTACGTCTTTGATGAGGAAATTGCCTTCGCAAGAAGCGTCCACGTGATTTTTAAGTTGCTCAGTCAACCCATGGTAGAAGATCTGCACGAGTTGCCATTTCGGCACCTCGTGGTGTGGACACCTCCGCAATAGGTCCTAGAATTGCTCCCAGGAAACATGAAACTCTTCCCCCGATCACTGGGCGAATGTAGTAATTGCTTGTCTCAACGCATCGGTACGTCCGACAGGGAAGAATTTCTTCAAGAAAGTTGATTTCAACTCTTTCCAAGTTGCAATTGGTCTTCCTATAGTCTGGTACCAATGAGCAGCTTTATCCCTAAGAGAGTGGGGGAAGAGCCTCATGATCATTTGCTCCTCATTCATGTTTCGTGCCTTGGTGGTCTGGACCAAAGTGGTCAAGTCCTCCAAGTGCTGAAACGGGTCTTCAGAGCCAAGCCCATGGAAATGTTTGATCAGGCTTAACACCTAGGGCTTGATTTCTACATCTCTGGCAGGAATCTGGATGTTGCCATGTTCCCCGTAATTTGAAGGATCATAAAAATCATTCAAGGCCTGAGCACCCTGCATTCTCTGCATTTGTTGCAGCTGCCTTCGAAATACCACCTGTGGATCCTGTGGAAGAGGAGGCTGTTGATCGGCCATAGGATCAATTTGGCCAAAATCCAATCTACGCCTTCTAGAATACTCTAGTGGTCCTTCCAAACGGGGATTCCGTGAACTTCTTCCCAGCATAAACTAGGAAAAGGTCGGAAGGACTGTGGATGAGAACCCTGTAGCACAATAAAACAAGCCTGTCCTTAAGTGGGGTAGCCTAAGGATCTACAGACTCTCAGAACCTGCCTTAAGGTTATAAACGATTTACTCTACTTGTGTCTGCTCAATCCAACCAGTTAGAAGGGGGGATTGGGGAAAAGGTTCTTCCTTCGGCTTGCACCTCCGGTTCCTAGTATACCCCCTAGCTGCGATCGTTTGACGCTACTCCCCTAGCTAAACATCAGATTGATCAATACAGGTTGGTTAATCATAAACAATCTTAGACTAGACCGTGAAGAGCAAATCAGTCCTTAAGGCCAACGTCTATTTCATTTTATTTAGGTCTGGGTTTGTAGTGCTTATGGAATGTGATGGGCCCTTAAAATGGGTTGTGCCCTTAATGATCAATTGAGTATGTGTAAGTGCATACACAACTAGGGTTTTCAAGCAAGATTATTTGTGATGAGTATATTTTAAGGTTCAAATCTTGCTTAACTAGCTTTTAGGGTTTAGAATTAGGTTTATTTCAATCAAGTTTAAGGCAAACCAGGTTTTCAATCATGGGTGAAGAATGCTTTCCTTTCGAAATAAAAAATAAAGTGGAGTGCCAGGTATGAACCTAGATTGAAAACCCTAGGAGGAAGCTACTTGGTTAGTTGATTTTATGTTGAGTGGTGCGGCCCAAACAACTAGAACAATTGGCCACAATTACACCACAAAGTGAGGCACACAAAAATGATTAACCTAGAATGATTTCTACACTTTTATGTGTTGATTTATGTGTACCAATTCCACAGATCAGAATCCGATTGAGTAGGAGAAAATCAATTAGGTTAGGTGCCTTGAACGTGGGTGTATGTTGTGTGTATGTTGAATTACCCCACTAAAATATCCTTTTGTTGTTTTTTTATATGCCAGGGTGAAATGAATGTGGATGGAAATCCAAACAACCAAACTAATCGTAAGATTTATGTAAACACCTAGGTTAATTGGAATTTGAATTAACGTGATGAAATGAAATCTATGGAGGGGGAAGAATGGGGAGCACTTACAGTTGTCTTCAACTGCACTTTACTCCGATCTACAGCTTGACGATTCCCTGATAGAGGTATCTGCAAAACAATAAACATGAGATAAAACAAGTTAGAAAATAGTAAAGTACGTGGAATGTGAAAAGAAGATCGAAAAAATTGTTGCCTCTCCGGCAATGGTGCCAAAATGTTGAATGGCGGACGACTACGCATTCGTAATTGGATTTGAAAACCAATCATTGTAGTTTGAGTCGTGAAGAAATCCGTTCAAAAAATAAAATTTATATCGAAAAATCTGTAAAGAAATTTCGGGTCGAACATAGGGAGGCTACGTCAATCAAAATTTGCAATTATATTTTTTTGTGTTTTGTTTCAAGGGCGAAATAATCACAATGGAAGCAATATAGATAACAAGAGAGAGGGAGAAAGAATAATCACTTTATATTGCATAATATTTTTACAACTAAGAAAGCGAGAAATGATTACACTAGAAAAAAAGAAATTATTACAACCAAAAAGTAGGAAAATTATACTCTAGAATGCAGTAAAAAGAATGGGACAGAGAAGTTATCCTCCTCGATGATCGCTTGGAGGACAAGCTGGATGGGACAACACCTGGAAGACGAGGAACGGAGTGGGAAGAAGGAGGACAAAGCAAGAGAAACGGGAATGAAGCAACACGCTATCTTCGTCGCGGGATCTACTTCCGGAACGGGGGCGAAAACTCGATTTTAGCTCTTGAGGAGCATCCCAGGTGTGGGACAAGCTTCTCTTAAGCTTTGGAGAGGGAGAGAGAAGGAAGGGATGAGAAATTCGTATGGTCGGGGTCTCCTTTTATAGTTGCAAGGAGTGGGGGCATTTTGGACATTACAACATTAGAAACACTAATTTATGACCTTTAGTGAAAATTTATCCATCACCAAAGGCATGAACGTGGCCAATTGCACACGCCATGCGTGCTCCCCCTCACCTTTGTACCTCAACGCTTACGCACGGCCGCATGCGCACAACTGTCCGATCAAGAGATCGGATGGATTAAACCGCCCTCGCCAGTGCCTGATAAACGCCAGTTTATCATCATTCTTATGCATTAAAACAAACCTAGCTCTTAGGATTTTTACTCCGCAAATGGGTTTTTGGGCTGCATTTAGGCATAAATTAGGTTAGGCATGCATTGCATTTTTTCTTGTCTTTTTAATGTGTTTTTGTGAGTGTTAGGGATGTACAGATACACAGATCCCTAAAACCCTAGCACTCAAGAAGGCAAATGGTGAAGGAGAAGCCCATACTAGTTGGAACTCAGCTTGATCCAGCTCGCCACAGCTGGAACCTAGCTTACTTGAACTAGTGTTAGCTCATCCCAGCTCCATTCAGCTAATCTCAGCTGAACGGCAGCTCAAGAGAGTTCATCTTAGCTCACCCTAGCTCAAGTCAGCTCAGATCCAGCTCAACTTAGCTGAGTCTAGCTCATCTCAGCTCCCACTAGTCCACAGGGAGCTCTAGCAAGCTCAGCAGAGTTGACAGGGGTTCACCCCAGCTCAGATCCAGCTACATCCAGCACAACTCAACTCCAGCCAGCTGAAGAAGAACTCATCCCAGCTCAGGAAGCTCAAGTCCAGCTCCCGGGGACTTAGCTTAGCTCAACTCAGTTGAGCTAAGCTACCTTAGTTTCCTCAACCAGCTTGAGTCACCCCGAGAGCACCAGACATAGCTCACCTCAGCTCATCATGGTAGAAGCTAGCTTACTTTAGCTTGGCTTAGCAACTATCAAAGAACTAGCAAGCTAAGCCAGCTAGAGTAGCTCCATGCCAACCTCTTCAGCAGCAGCCAGCTCCAACTTCAGCTCCAGACTTCTCCTCCTCAGCTCCTCCCTCCAAACCCTAGCTCCAACACCTTCTCCTCTACTCCACCTTTAGCTAAGCTAGCTTAGCTTATCTTAACTTAGCTTAGCTTAGCTGACAACCAGCTCCTTGGCCATCCATTACCTTCAAAATCAACCCTAGCTAGCTCCACCAACTCAAGCCTACCTAAGCATGCTACCCTACTCAAGTTGGCGCCACCTCCTGGCCATCCCTTCACCCCACTATCTCCACCAAAAGACACCTAAAGTTGGCGCCAAAAACCACCCCTAACCACCTCTATATTGGCACCACTTTCAGCCCCTTCATCTACCCTACACCTACCCACATAACGCATCCTAGCAATCCACATACCCCCCTTCTAGAATCCTAAGGTGGCGCCACCTAATAGCCTTCTAGAAGGCCCATTTTGCCGCCAATTCTAAAGGGCACCAAAGCCTTAACTACCCCCTTGGTGTCCCTTAAAGTGGCGCCAACTCACCTTGGCCATGGGATCTTCAACTACCTCCACCAACTCATCTTGGCCATCCATTTCAAAGGTCACCATAGCCCCCTTCCTATTCTATAAAAAGCCACCACCTACCACCATTTTGGGGGATCCTCCATTAGTGTATTTTTCTACCTACATCCACCTATACCTACGCCCAAGGAGAAGGAGTAGAGAAGGAGATTAAAGGGGCATATCACCAGCCCTTTTGGTGCCTTCTTGTCCCCACTCTCTTCAACTTGGGCCATGCCAAGGAGGAGGATTCTTCCACTTCAAGGAGGATGGCCAGGCAAGGGAGAAGGACCTAGGGTGGACGTCCGCCCTTGGAGAGAAGCTTAGGGCATCCCCCTTAGGGCTTGCCTTGGAGGACATCACCTTGGCGGAGCACTGCAAGGAAGGAGTTCAAGGACTCTTTTCAAGATTGGGAGCTACCAACCTTGGAGCAAGAAGCCCTCTTCTTCACCATCTATCTAGAGGATTTGTGTTTTCTCTTCTTATTTGCATTTTCATAGTAGTAGAAGCTTTCCTCTACTAGGCCTTTTTGTAAAGCACTTTTTCAGTTGTCAAGTTGCCTTCTTTGCAAGTTTTCTTGTTTGCATTTCTATTTGCTTGTTTTTAGCATTTTTCACTCCCTCTCCCTAATTATTCTAGGCCTCCACTTGCCTAGAGTGAACTTAGGGAGAGGCTCTACTTGCCACATAGAAGTAATATTTAAATTGAAGTGTAAATCATCTTTTCATCCACCAGTTCGCATGTTGCCTTAGCTTAAAAATAAAAAAAATGATATATTGAAAAAAGAAATACCAAAAAGAAAGTGGAGATTTGTATTTTGAGCAAGAGAATCACAATTTTGCAAACATTTGGCCTCCTTGGATGACCCTAGATACTCCCCTATCTAGGAATATAAATTTAAGAGTGAAAGCGGATTTACACGTTACAACGACCTAATTAACAAACCGCGTATAATCGCTATCACTTTTTTGCACCATTGCCGGGGAGGCACGGCTTTGCATTAACTCATTTTCTCTTTCTTGAAGTGGATCTCATCCCCTTCTTCTTTCTTTTGTGTGTGCAGGAACTACAGCAGGAAGGCGGGAATTTGGAAGCGAGAGCTTAAAGTTCCTTTTCTTCCTGCGAAATTCAGGTTGGTTCCTCTTTCTAGTCACATAATTAACTAAAACTACCAAAAATATATTAAACTTGGCTTTCAGGATCCCAAACAACTTGATTAAGTGGAGTGGTGCCTTATAAAATCTATTGTTTGCTTGTATGCTTCTTTAGCATCACACCATTGTAAGTATTGGTGTTCTATTTTTCGGGTCCAGATTTCTATCCGGAATTGAAAAATCGATTCCTAACACCACAGGCCTCCTAAAATCATAAAATTTCACAGAGTGATTCCCAATTAATTTTGGAACATCTGTTATAAATTTCAGATCAATTGGATTTGTATTTAATTTTTGAAAATTCGTGGATTGCAGATGGGTCACACCCTTTAATCTTCCTATTTTGCTACTGTTCGTGAATTTTTAGAATTTTTATACTCATCCAATTTTTGTCAAATTTAGTTTACTGGAATCCTTGTGGAATTTTACACATCATATAAAATCACAAAAATTTTCTGAGGTCGGTGGTAATACTGAAATGTCCACAATACTCACAGGTATCATTTCTAGACTTTGACACCAGTACAATTAAAAATTTAAAATAATTATCAACAAAATTTCTAAAATCGTACAAAAATCTTTTCTGGAATCTTTGTTTGATTTTGTTCAAAGTAGTGGTGTTGTTTGACTTGTTTCGACCACTACTTAATTCAGAAAGCCAAAAATCAATTCACTGGTAGTAATTTTCTGTCTTAGGGATAATTGGCTTAGGGTTTCTTTCTTTCTCTTTAGAGACTCAATTAAAAGGAAATATACAATCACACATACAACTTGTCTTTCCTTTGATGTGAACTTTAAAACTTGTTTGAAAACTTAAAGAAAAAAAACCTAAAACTCATTTAATTAAATCAAATCCTAAAAGACAAAAATATAAAAAAATTGTGTGACAACTTGATTTACATTGGAGCCACTCTCCAATTCCTGCACACACAAAAAAATCAAATAACAGGGCAACAACCCAATAAACGCCCTCTACATTCCATGTGCACTATAGCATCCTAGACCTAAATAAAATTTGTAGCAACTTGACCCCTAAGGCTTTATCAACTTAGTCTTGCTATTTAGGTCTTATGTTTTCTTTAGTTAATACCAATTCTGTCATCTGTATCTGGTGTTCAGGCTAAGGGGCCATGTCAAACGACCAGGCGCAGGTTTGTACAAGCACCTGGGGTTTTCCCTAGGAAACGTTTGGGCCCAAACCTCCCCTTAAGCAACTTGGCTAGATTTGTTGATAGAACGGGTATTCACTATTGACTACTTATTTCCTATATAGACCAAGCCTTAGGTTATTATTAGGGAGTCACATTTAAGTTAGGTCTAGTTTTATTTGTTTGAATTACACACTTTCCCTCATCTCTTTCTCTTCTCCTCCCCTCCCGTTCTTCCATTTTATGCATGGGCGACGGTCTCAAAATCCGCAGTTAGAAGGACCATTTGATTTCGCCCCCCATGCAAAAAGACCACTTTTTCTGTCTTCTTCTCCTGAAAAAATGGAAACACAACAAAATAGGTCCACTGACCCTTCCACATCCACCTCTAACCCCACCACTAACCCTAATTCTAACCCTTCCACCCAAAACCCAACCACGAGTAACTTCCCACACTTAGAGCTCCCTAATCTTGAGTTGCCCCACACACAACATCAAGACCCCCTACCTGATCTTTTAAAATTGATGGCGATCAGATTAATAAATTAAATTCCAATCAAGAAACATTGACTAGGAACATCCAAAACCTAGCCAATACAAGGCCAAACCCACCACCCCGTCAGCAGCCTGTTGTTCCTCTGAAAGATTTCTATGATTCGTCTTATTATGAGGAACGACCAGGGGTGGTCATACCGGAGGGGGACTTTGAGATCAAGCCTGCGGTCCTGAACCTAATTAAACACTTTCATGGCCTTCCTAGGGAAGACCCTTTCAGCCACCTTGAAGAGCTAACTCTTCTTGCACAGACAACTCGTTCCTGAAATGTGCAAGAAGACATATGGCTGATGCGGCTTTTTCCATTATCTCTTAAAGATAAGGCCGCTTATTGGTTCAGGACCATTGGTCGACCCATCACAACATGGCCTCAACTCACGAGTGCCTTCCTCAAGAAATTCTTTCCCATAGGTCATACCAATTCCTTACGAAGATCTATTACGACCTTTCACCAAAAATCTGGTGAAACTTTCCATGATTCTTGGGAAAGATTTCAAGACCTTTTAAGAAGTTGCCCACACCATGAGATTCCTTTATGGCAGCTCGTGCAAATCTTCTATCATGGATTAGAAGATCAAATCCGACATTTTGTCGACGCCTCGTGTGGCGGCAACTTTTTAAATAAAGATGTAGAAAGTGCCTATGACCTGTTCAAAGAAATGAGTGAAAACTCATTTAATCAAGCTTCCATGAACACATTTTGCATAACCCAAAACCCGCAGTTCGGTGTTCATGAAATAGGCACTCAATCTATCCCGGTCACCCAAAACGATCTTCAATTGATCGCTCAGAAACTCGACCAAATGCATATTAATTAGAAAAAAATTGAGGAAAGACTCGCCACATCAATTCAAGATCCACACCCACATCTAACCCAACCTAACTTTCCATGAAGAGAAAATTTGCACAATCTCAACACTACCCCTACTGATTATTCTGAGGTTGCCCATGATTCACTGGGGAATTACAACTATCCAGATCTTAACCCTACTCAAAATATTTCTGCCATCCAAGAGCCCTTTAAAAATTCTTCTAATTGGAAAAATTACCCGAACTACTCCTGGAATAATCAAGTTTCCTCCCAACCATATCATTTTAATGGGTATGGGTCGAATCCAAACTTCCATCTTGGGCCATCCCAACAAGATATCAATGCCTAGATGCTGCGAACCCTGCAGGATATGCAAACAAAAATGACGGAAGTAACCCGCAACATCACAGATCTGAACAATCAGATTGGGGTTACTCCCATGCAAAGACCTGTAGGACATCTTCCGTCCCAACCCATACCCAACCCTAATCACCAAGGGAACCATTATATGGGCAGAAATCCACATTATCCAAATCAACCTCGTCCTAATCCACCACCTCAGCAGCCGCCCAGGTTTCTGCAATCACAGGCCCCCCCACCTCCTCTAAATAATAATTCGACTGCACATGTAGTTACTTTGAGGAGTGGGAAAACCACCACTGACCCCGGGCCTTCACACGAACCTGGTAAGATACCTATGCAAATTGACTCCCCACCTCCCCATCAGGAAGAAAAAGAAAAAGAAAAATCTCAAGACAAGATTCCTGTCCCTTTCCCACAAGCTCTCTACCCCACCACCAACAAAAAAAAGAAATCTGAGCCCACTACAGAAGAACTCATGGAGATATTTGGGCAAGTTCATATCAATATTCCTCTCCTAGATGCCATCAAATATATACCTACCAATGCTAAATTTTTGAAGGAGATTTGTACTCCAAAAAGGCAGGCCAAAAATCTAGGACAGGTGCATCTTTCAGAGACAGTAAGCTCTGTCATACAGAGTAAGCTGCCTCCTAAGATGAAAGATCCGGGGGCACCTTTAATTTCTATAATTATTGATGACACTACATTTAATCGCACCCTCCTTGATCTTGGTGACTCAGTTAATATTATTCCCACGAGTTTATTCGAAGAATTTCGGATCGATGAATTAAAACCCGTCAAGGTTACCCTGCAATTAGCCGACCGATCTACAATCAAACCTCGTGGGATTGTCGAGGATATTTTAGTCAAGGCCCAGAATTGTGTCTTCCCTGTAGACTTTCTGGTTCTTGACATTGAGGCACCTGAATCATTACTGGACTCCCCAATAATCCTTGGATGCCCCTTTTTTGCCACCGCAAAGGCAAATATCAATTGCCACATAGGCAAAATGGATATTAACTATGCAGGCCAAACTATCACTTTAGATATTTTTAAATCCTCCAAGAGATTCCATGATGATAACTTCTTTGAGGACTCAGATACTGAAATTTCCAATGTGGTGGAGGAGACAATGTTAATAGATACCCTTACCGACCATAATTTTTTTGAGGACTCTGATTCAAAATAAGTGGTTGACGAAATCTGTGATCCAGAAACTTGTCTTGACCCTAAATTTATTCCTGATACCCCCCCTAAGCACCCTAACCAACCCACTATTCACGCAGCTAACTTTTCCACACTAACTTCACCCAATCCTCACCATTCCTTCCCCGACCCCTTTCTTACGGACCTGCCACCAACCCCGCCCGAGTTTGGCACCCAACCTAATTTAAAACCATGGCCAGACTCGGGCTACACTTATCATTTTCCATCCAACTTTGATCCCAATATTATTTCTAATCAAATTTCTAGGGATCTAGAAGAAGACACCTTTTTTTGCGGGCATCGAAGTGTCCAATTATTTACATGATCTTACGTCTTCCGTGCATACCTTCACGCCTGGCTAAATGGCGTAAAAGATAGCACTGGATGGGAGGTAACCCATCATTTTTTCTTGCTTTCCCTTTTTTCTTCTTTTTCAAGGTTTTGTTCCTCCTAAACCCGACCATTCTTCACTAAGGTGATCCCTTTTCCCTCCTAATGCATGAGGACATGGCATATGTTAAGCATGGGGGGGTGTTTTTAAATTTTACGATCGATTTAGGATTTTCAAAACCTAAAAACATGCATTTTTGTTTAATTTATTTCCTGCTTGCATACCCAAAAGAGTAAAATTGTTCAAAACTTTTTGAGGAAAAATTTTGAAATCGGGACTAAGGTTGAAAAATTCACTTTTGGTACAATGGGATTTAATCTTTAATGAGGATATGGATCTAATCATTAGAATTCTAGGGTCTATTTTAGATTAGATCAGATATCCTTCTATAAAATTCCACCTGAACTCATGATAGTTCAGGTGACTTGATCCTATTTTGTAATACGGAAAGTATCTGACTTAGTTTCTGATTCAGAAACTTGCGTGTCTTGAGAAACTTCTTGTGTCAATTTTCACACACAAGCCAACACCTAAAAACAATTAAAAATTTGAAAAACTCCCCTTTTTGGACTTAGTGAAAGTCTGAACCAGATCATTGGTTTGAGTTCCCACTGCCGAAAAGGAGGAAAATACCTCCTTTTAGGATGCGATGTCAACATGTTACCGCCTCGACACTGCTCCATATCTATATTTCATATATTTAGACAGAGCATTAAAGCACATTTTAGCATCTCAAGTGTCATGGATGGTGCTCTACCTATAGTGTCGGAGCAAGAGCTTGAGTTTGTTTGGAGCGCCCTTTTTCACCGCATCGTGTTTTGGGGTTGTGAGCTCCTGGGTGGTGTCATGGACAGTGCTATCTTGAAGTACTGGCGCTAGAGCCCCCTCGAGGAATGGTAACGGGAATGATGATCCCGACACATTTATTGTAAGACTAAGCTAAAAATAAGCATGGGGGAGAAAAAAAAATAATAATAATAATAACACGTCCTTATAAATGATGGCTTTTCACAATCACAGACACAAGGTTTTAAAGGATTATGCAAGTTGCGAATCAGATTCATGAGCCAGAAAAATCCTAAAAACAAACATTTCAAGTCATCTGAATTAACAAAGGGTTAATTTGTGAATTTTCTGGAGGATATATTGATCCTGTTCTATCTAATGATTGAATCCAAAAAATAAATCCCGATGTTTATCTTTAACAAATCCCGTACCTCCTGTGTTTTAATCTACCAAGGTCCCTTAATTTCTTTTTCTCCTCGAAAGTCAAAAAAATTAGATTTCCCAAAAATTCCATTTTCCAAAAAAATTAAAGTTTTGCTAAGAGACTAGCAAAAGATAAGCATGGGGGTGTGATAAATGCCAGTTTATCATCATTCTTATGCATTAAAATAAACCTAGCTCTTAGGATTTCTACTCTGCAAACGGGTTTCTGGGCTGCATTTAGGCATAAATTAGGTTAGGCATGCATTGCATTTTTTATTGTCTTTTTAATGTGTTTTTGTGAGTGTTAGGGATGTACAGATACACAGATCCCTAAAACCCTAGCACTCAAGAAGGCAAATGGTGAAGGAGAAGCCCATACTAGCTGGAACTCAGCTTGATCCAGCTCACCACAGCTGGAACCTAGCTTACTTGAACTAGGGTTAG
The DNA here is from genome assembly GCA_037157565.1 of Thalassia testudinum. NCBI lineage: Eukaryota > Viridiplantae > Streptophyta > Magnoliopsida > Alismatales > Hydrocharitaceae > Thalassia > Thalassia testudinum. Next base: position 128,267,129 of record JAZHRO010000031.1, read on the forward strand.
CTCATCCCAGCTCCATTCAGCTAATCTCAGCTGAACGGCAGCTCAAGAGAGTTCATCTTAGCTCACCCTAGCTCAAGTCAGCTTAGATCCAGCTCAACTTAGCTGAGTCTAGCTCATCTCATCTCCCATTAGTCCAAAGGGAGCTCTAGCTTGCTCAGCTGAGTTGACAGGAGTTCACCGCAGCTTAGATCCGACTACATCCAGCTCCACTCAACTCCAGCCAGCTGAAGAAGAACTCATCCCAGCTCAGGAAGCTCAAGTCCAGCTCCCGAGGACTTAGCTTAGCTCAACTCAGTTGAGCTAAGCTACCTTAGTTGCCTCAACCAGCTTGAGTCTCCCCGGGAGCACCAGACCTAGCTCACCTCATCTCATCATGGTAGAAGCTAGCTTACTTTAGCTTGGCTTAGCAACTAGCAAAGAACTAGCAATCTAAGCCAACTAGAGTAGCTCCATGCCAACCTCTTCAGCAGTAGCCAGCTCCAATTTCAGCTCCAGACTTCTCCTCCTCAGCTCCTCCCTCAAAACCCTAGCTCCAACACCTTCTCCTCTACTCCACCTTTACCTAAGCTAGCTTAGCTTATCTTAGCTTAGCCTAGCTTAGCTAACAACCAGCTCCTTGACCATCCATTACCTTCAAAATCAACCCTAGCTAGCTCCACCAACTCAAGCCTACCTAAGCTAGCTACCCTACTCAAGCTGGCGCCACCTCCTAGCCATCCCTTCACCCAACTACCTCCACCAAAAGACACCTAAAGTTGGTGCCAAAAACCACCCCTAACCACCTCTATATTGGCGCCACTTTCAGCCCCTTCATCCACCCTACACCTACCCACATAACCCATCCTAGCCATCCACATACCCCACTTCTAGAATCCTAAGGTGGCGCCACCTAATAGCCTTCTAGAAGGCCCATTTTGCCGCCAATTCTAAAGGGCACCAAAGCCTTAACTACCCCCTTGGTGTCCCTTAAAGTGGTGCCAACTCACCTTGGCCATGGGATCTTCAACTACCTCCACCAACTCATCTTGGCCATCAATTTCAAAGGTCACCATAGCCCCCTTCCTATTCTATAAAAAGCCACCACCTACCACCATTTTGTGGGATCCTCCATTAGTGTATTTTTCTACCTACATCCACCTATACCTACGCCCAAAGAGAAGGAGTAGAGAAGGAGATTAAAGGGGCATACCACCAGCCCTTTTGGTGCCTTCTTCTCCCCACTCTCTTCAACTTGGGCCATGCCAAGGAGGAGGATTCTTCCACTTCAAGGAGGACGGCCAGGCAAGGGAGAAGAACTTAGGGTGGACGTCCACCCTTGGAGATAAGCTTAGGGCACACCCCCTTAGGGCTTGCCTTGGAGGACATCACCTTGGCGGAGCGCTGCAAGGAAGGAGTTGAAGGACTCTTTTCAAGATTGGGAGCTACCAACCTTGGAGCAAGAAGCCCTCTTCTTCACCATCTATCTAGAGGATTTGTGTTTTCTCTTCTTATTTGCATTTTCATAGTAGTAGAAGCTTTCCTCTACTAGGCATTTTTGTAAAACACTTTTTTAGTTATCAAGTTGCCTTCTTTGCAAGTTTTCTTGTTGGCATTTCTATTTGCTTGTTTTTAGCATTTTTCACTCCCTCTCCCTAATTATTCTAGGCCTCCACTTTCCTAGAATGAGCTTAGGGAGAGGCTCTACTTGCCACATAGAAGTAATATTTAAATTGAAGTGTAAATCATCTTTTCCGCCACCAGTTCGCTTGTTGCCTTAGATTAAAAACAAAAAAAATGATGTATTGAAAAAAAAAATACCAAAAAGAAAGTTGAGATTTGTATTTTGAGCAAGCGAATCACAATTTTGCAAACATTTGGCCTCCTTGGATGACCCTAGATACTCCCCTATCTAGGAATATAAATTTAAGAGCGAGAGCGGATTTACACGTTACAACGACCTAATTAACAAACCGCGTAAAATCGCTATCAGTGCCACACGCCCGTGTGCGATCGGGTGTTCACTCTTCGCGTTTAATCGAGCATAGGCACTATCGACTAAACCGCACTACTCGATGCGAATCGCACGGATCTAATTGTGCACCCGCGTGTAGTAGATGTAGTATCGACCACGCGTCACATTCTCATGCAACGCATTCGATCGCTGTGCTGAGCATGGGCTTGTGTCGCGTAGATGAATTTGCGCGCAAGTGCCTACGGTCGTTGGATCAAGATCCAACGGCCCAGATCACGAGTTGGAGACTCTTTGGAGAGGCAGCGGTGGTCCTGAGGGCCGGTTGGGCGGCTAGGATGGCACCACATGGTGCCATCTTAGCCGTCCATCTTCTAGTTGTAGTAGACGGTGCCACGGGTGTTCGATTCAACCAATTTTCACGCCGTTAGGCTGCAATCATCAATCTGAACCCATCCATGCGGTCGGATTTGTCATTTGAGGTGCAGATTAACACCATCTTGGCCCTTGATCTTTAGGGTTCCTCGATCTCTATCTGGTGCTACAGATGTCCGATCAGGGCAATCTTGGAGTCGTTGAACTCCAATCGTCGCCCTAATCAGATTCGTATGGTTGGATCTTCGATTCGAGGCCCTGATTAACAAGTTGCCCTGTCGCTAGCCATAAAAAGGAGACAATTGCTAAACAATTTGTACAACTTGACCTAAATGCATGATTATACATGTGATGCACTATTTACAATGTATAATGCTAATGTGACACTAAGAACATGCATTAATAGACATTTTTGGTTAATTACATGTATGCACATTAACTGCCTTTAGGTAAATCTTAGATCATGGAGGCCATCTACTTAAAAAAAATAGAAAAAAAATTGGAAAAGGAGAAAATAAAAAAATAAAGAAAACCACACTTCATCGCATGAGTATGGCTGGTAAGTTGTCGTGGGTGACTGCCCATTGGTTGGTTGTCTAGAGCACTGCTCACAAAAATGCACAATAATTCCCAAAACACTTAGGGAAGAAGTGAGGAAGTAGAATAAACCAGGGAGATATACACATGATTTGCCCTTGTGTTGACCCCACAAATTAAAGTAGGGAGAAAGCTACCGTTCGAAAAGATAAACCTTTAGGCAAGGTCATCTAGGGTCGTAGATACCCGAAGTCTATTTTAACGATTGCCTAGTGAGTCTATCACTATTTTCACATGATGCTTTGCACTTAGATTCCTCTTTGAGTCTTTGGCATGGTGGGTAGCCGGAAAAGTTATCTCGACACTCTCAAACTCTGAAAAGTCCAAAAAAAAAAAGAAAAGAAGAAAAATAGAAAAAAATGTATCTTGCCTTTGCAAATAAAGTGAGGACTTGGGCGGTCTACATTCTAGCAGACACCTAGGCACTGTCAAGTCCTTCTAACCATGTCTTGGGTTGAAAGTTACTAAAATAACCAACAAATTATGCCTAAGAGATCGAATCCTAATTCTACTTTTATAAATAGCATCTAGATTAATTTTGCTAGGGACTAGAAAAAAGTAAGCATGGGGGTATGATAAACACACATAAATTCAACATAAAATGCTTATTTACGATAGTTACTAAGCCTAGCATTGCATATCATGATATAAATATTGCATAAATATCCATTGCATTGCATTTACAATACTTGTATTCCAACAATTTACATGGCCAGGAGGTAGTGTGACATCTTTATAGTCCTCGGATAAGGAATCCGACTGTACAAATGGATTCAGAGTGGTGATCATAGTCTGTCGACATGAAATCACCCTGATCAGAGCTTCGTAGTGCCCTCCACAAGAAGAAGAAGAAGACGGATGGCTTAGATGGCGCCACGTGGCTCCATCCAGGTTGCCCCACCTGAGCCATCGGACAGTCAGCATTGCCCCTCATAAGGGTAAATGCACGCTCTCCGAAAGTGCAGTCAAGACGACTGGCAGCATCAGCGGACGACTGATGGCAAAGCAACGTGAGGGACGTGATTCAAACTCTACGAAGCGCGTACTCTGCTCTCGGTCGTGCAATCCCGTATCTGACAATCATGGGCGCGTAGCCTCAAATCCGAAGCATGACATAGTGCCGCCCTCAGTAAAGCAGGTGAAGCTTTGTCTTTTGTCCACGAGCGTGCGTTCGAAGCTCAGCCACTGCGCCCAAATTCTACGAAGAGCCAACATGATTCGATTGTGCCAGTTGGATGTCATAAAGCAGTAGAGGCGTCACCACGTGGCACCACTCGATGGGAACGGATGCAGCACGCGGCCATTGACACACGTCGAGAACGTGCCATCTCATGCACTATCAAGAGGCGTGATCTCTGTGTCATCTCGGCCATTCACTTCTAAATCCAACAGTCGCGGTGCATCCAACCTCAGCGACAGTAGGTAGGCGTGAGCGGTGGGCACGGGATTTGCAGCGATAGAAGAGAGAGCCTTTAGTGACACTTGCTGCTGTCACTAAATGGCTTGTGTAGTGCATGTGCCAGCCAAGGCAATGAAGAGGCATGGATCTTCGGTGATAGCTCGAGTAGCCCTTAGCGACACTTGTAACTAATACTCCATTAGAGCTTACTCTCAAGCTCCCAAGGCTCCTAATAGTGTAGCATCCCTTTGCCCCACAAAATATTCCTCCATCTTTCCATCACCGTTCATAGGTTGCCTTGGAGCCATCCTCCCACCTTCATTCCGGTAGTAGATCATCTCTACCTCCTCACCTCCATTCCAGAGCCTCGTGATGCTTTCCTCTACCCGACGTCCTCCTGCATCTCACCTCCGTCGTCCCGCTCCTCAACTCCTTTGTCCAAGCTTTCACCAGGCACCGTTGTCTCGTCGAACAGCCGATTCAGTAGATTCCTTCTCACCTCTCTCTCTTTTTATGCTTTCGTAGATTATTGTAATAGGAAATTGTGCAATATATCATATTTGTTCCATCTCTCTTGTAAATTTATTCTTCTTTTCTTTTTTTTTTCAAAAATAAAAAAAAATAAAACCTCAAAATACGAAAAAGAATCAAAATGAAGCACGATTTTCAAGCAAGCTAAACATCGCCTTCTTGTGTTCTACCTGAGACTCCCTTGGAGTTTCAGTAAAATTGTATTTGATAACGACTTTTGCAACTAAGATGATGGGTTACTCTAAATCCTGATTTCTACCACGTGAAACGTGTTCATCACTTGCCTATAACTAGGTGGCGAGGAGGTGCTTGTAAAACAACATGTGCCTGTCCCTGTTGTGCTAGGAACCTAGGCAGGGCACCCTGATTTTGCATGTATCTTCGGTTCAGGATAGGTTGTTAGGGCAAAGCTCCCTATGATCTATGCTCCTGCAGCATCCTATTCTACGTACTATGTATACTATATATCTGATCAGCCATTGCTTTCATAATTTGCACATTATCATGAGTTGATTTCCAGAAGCACTCCTACAATTCCACTTTTAGTGACTCCAAAGGGTCGGCCTACTTTGGAGGGTAATTGGCAGCTTGGTGCAGCGGCTGATAAACAAAACATGTTTCCTACTGGAACGGTGATGAGGGTGCGCTTTGCGAATTAAAATTTGGGTCTGGAGGACACATCGTTGTAGCTCGCAAAACACATCTATCAGATAAAATCTATAACTAAAACTCGAAAAGTGAGTCCTAAGTCAAACACGAGGAGGCGAACGTTTCGTTTTGAAAATTTGCGTCTCTCTTTTATTTGTTTTTGGTCTTTTTTATCTTTTCTGATTTTTTTGGTATTTTTAGCAAGCAAGAGATCTGGTCGGTGACTTCTAACTAATCTACTTGCAACAATATTAGAGAGAGAGAAAGAGAGAGAAATAATCATCTATTTATAAAAGAATGTTTGTTTCACTACGAAAGTGAAAAATCTATACTACGAAAGCATAAAAAGGTAGAATGAGGTGAGAGAAATCCCCCTTGACTGTGGCTCGAAGGATGACCCGCTCTGACGTTGCCTGGAGGAAGGTGGTGAGGAGTTAGATGGAGGATGGAGTATGGGGTGGGACGGTGTTGCAGTGAGCATCTTCTTCCCGAAGGGTGGTGAGAGGACGACCACGGGATGCTCCAGGAATGAGAATGAGGGGAGGGAAAAACTATTTAGTTTTTTACTCTAAAGGAGCATCCTGGGCTTGGGACAAGCTCCCTCTAGTGCCTTGGAGGTGGTAAGCGGAAGAAAGGAAGAGATGAAGAAAAATGGGAGGGGTACAGGTCCTTTTATGGTGGAGGAAAGAATCAAATTCATATACAGGATATTTAGTGATGATCATAAACGTCGTTGAAGATCAACTACAAACGACACTGAAGATCCCGCTCACGCACCCCTATTGCCACACCGCTAGCGCATGCTGTACGCACCCTTGTCGCAGCATATGCACGATACGTGCCACTGTCTCCACGCACACACTGCGCTGCTGCATGTGTCGCTGCGCCTGTGTGTGCGAGCCTCCGAGTGCACGCACGTACCCGCATTGCTATGCACGTGCGGTAGTGCGTGCATGTGCATGGGCGGCTTGGGTTACACCACATGGCACAATCTCTTCCGTCCATCTTCTTTTCTTTGTAGGGGATGCTACAGAGGTCAGATTGAGTCGATTTTCATGTCTTTGGGCAGCGATCATTGACCCAAATCCATTCGTGTGGTTGGATTTGTCATTTAATGCTCCAAATTGCATCACCTAATCCCTCAGCCGTTGATCCTCCTTAGATTGAATATGGTGCTACGGGACTCTGATCGAGGCAATTTCTGAGGCGTTGGACTCCGATCATTATCTTGATCAGATCCGTACGGTCGGATAGTCAATCCAAGGCTCTGAAATAAACATCCTTCTCTCCTGACCATAAAAAGGACATAATTAACCTAAATTATATACAACTATCCTAAAATGCAGAATGGTGCATGCTATGCAGTATTAATAACATGAAATGCAAATTTAAGCCTAGGAACATGCATGAATAAGCATTTTGCCCTCAATAATTATGTCTACATCATACCTCCATGCCTATCTTTTGCTAGTCCCTAGCAAAATTAAACTACATGCTATGTATAATGATAGAATTAGGATTCGATCGCTTAGGCCTATGTTGTTTGCTAATAATAGAATTTACAAACTAAGGTCCTAAACTGCAAAAACTCAACAGTACCTAAGTGTCTGCCAAAATGCAGACCGCCCAAGTCCTCACCTTATTTGAAAAGGGAAGATACATTTTTTTATTTTTCTTCTTTTCTAAATTTTTGGTCCTTTTAGTGTTTTAGAGTTCCAAGATAAATTTTTACGACTACCTGACCCGCCTAAGACTTGAAAAGGATAGTAAGTGCTAGGCAACAAGTGAAAAGAGTGAAAGACTCACTAGGCGGCCGTTAAAATGTACCTCAGGTTTCTACGACCCTAGGTGACTTTGCCAAGAGGTTTATCTTTTCGAACGGTAGCTTTCTCCCTACTTTTATTTATGGGGTCAATACAAGGGCAAACGCAATGTATATCTCCCCAATTTATTCTACTTCCCTACTTCTTCTCTAAGTGTTTTGGTAATTATTGTGCATTTTTATGTGTTGGGCTCTGGACAACCGGCCAATGAGCTGTTACCCATGACAACTTGCCTGCCATACTCGTGTGGTGAAGTATGGTTTTATTTGTTTATTACTTTTTTTTATTTTCTCCTTTTTCTATCTTTTTCTTTTTGTTTCTCTTTTATCTTTTTTTCCTTCTTTTTTTATGTAGGTGACTTCCCTGATCTAAGTTTTACCTAAAGGCAATACAATGAAAATTGTCTTGTGGCTGGGCTCTGGACAATCGGCCGATGAGCTGCTACCACCGACAACTTGCAAGCTATACTACCCTAGATATTCATTAGCTACCAAATATCAGAAGAAACCATTGAAAAGTGAGTCAGTGCAAAAAGTGTGTAGATGCTTAGGCTTAAAGTCCCCTCAAATCAAAGGGCGGGTTGATAAGTCGTATACTTATGACCCCAATTTATTGACCAATTTAAAGTAGAGTTACTCGGCAAGGACTCAAGACTAAGTTCACATTCGAGTGGACACCTAGGCTAATTAAGCTTGAAGACCTGAAAAGTCTAAGTGTTTAGGTCCTCTCATGCCATTTCCTAAAGTTAATAAATTCCAAAATGCTTAAGTTCTCTTCTCCTAATTCTTCTTTTTCTCTTTCTTTTTTATCTTTTTGAATTTTCATTTTTCTTTTAAAGAAACTAAAAGAAATTCTACGGAGTTAACAAAATGATTTAAGGATAAAGTTTCCATCCCCCCATGCTTAAATGATGCAATGTCCTCATTGTAAAAATGAAGACATGAAAAAGGGCAGAGTAAATAGAATATCACCTGAACATCGTGATAACCCAGTCAACTCTACAGAGAACGTGGAATATAAACATGTGCTAAATATAGTGCCTTTAGCTAGGCATAAAAATACAAACAAAGAAGAGGTTAAGAATTCATAGTTATGGGTTAGAATCAAAAGTAAAAGATTGATCCTTAAACCCATTAGCAGGAGATATCCACAGATGTGGACCAAGTTGTGGTGCAGACCCATGCCCTAGGGTCGAGTGGTTCTAAGGTTCTAGATGAAAATCACCCAGAACCTAGGATTGTTGTGTTTGCGGGGCCAGGCCTACGGTTTTGTGGTGTGCAACCCATGACTAAAGTGTCGAACAACGGATTGATTTGATTCATTAAATCGGGTGTCCACTTATAGTTTAGATCTGGAAGATAGTCAATTATTCCAGGCTTGGGTCGCACGTGAAAGATATCATAAGGGTCCTGATAGAAGGTAGGTAATTTCAGGTCAACAAGAACCTTCAGATCCAAAATCAAAGTTCCCTCAGAATTAGCTTCCCAGATTTTAATTCCAACTTCCTATCCTCCGAAATCAACGTTTCTGGGACCTCCAAATCGTTGTACACCCCATCTAAAGTACCCAAGTCCAATAATTGCGACTGAATTAGGATTGACTTGGGTGTAATGATTTCTAAATAACAATCAATCCCTTCGGGATGTGGTTGAGGGATGGGGCTACTAATTGAATCTTCTAGTAAATGAGGATTCAAATCCTCCAAGTTAGCCCCAACCGAATCAAAATCTTCAATGAATGGGCTATCAAATGGTTTGTCATCCTCCTCAAGCCAGTTTGTCTTACAAAAATCAACTTCCTTAAGCTCAAGTGAGACTTCAGTAAGAGATTCCTCACCCTCAAAATCAAAGAATCCACGATCGTCATTTGTGTATGTCTGAAAATCATATGTCATTTCATGGTTGGTGGAGACATATTTTTTGTCATTCCCTGGCTCTGGGATATCAGGTGAGAAACTCGATTCATCCTCAAAGGGTTGCTCTAGACCAATGCAGTCTTCCTCGATCGAAGAATATGTATCCCCCCCGACTGGTGCCTGAGTGGGTTCAGACATTGGCTCTCATGAAGGGGGTTCAACCTGAGAATCATCCCAAGATTTGATTCGGGCAACCACAAATTTCACTCAACCTCGATAATTTCCCAAGAAGAAACTCACCCAGGTCCCGATCCCTAACACTTTGGAGCAAATCCAATAGAGAACTACAAGTTCATCAATCATTTTGATCATAGGCTCCAATGCTTTAGTGCATGGTGTTGGCTAAGCTTCTAAAGATTATATAGTGTTCCTCAAATTAGCCAACACCCTATCCTGAATCTGGTTCACCTGAACCGACTAGTTCGATTCAAGTTTGGGTAAATTTGGGTTAAATCTAAGGGAGTCAAGATGTCGAGGTTCTCGAGTCCCTCCCCGATAGTAAGTTATTTCAGGTTGTTCAAAGAATGGTGATGACCTATTTTCAATGGAATAGTAGGGAGGGTAGGTGTTATAATCAGCATATCCTTCCTGATTGTAGATCGGGTTGGTTTTGTCATCAAAGCATGGAGAACCATAATCACTGTTGGTTTGGGAAGGATAGTAATCATAGTCTTGTTGCCCAGGGTTAGGCCCTGAACACTAAGGTCCAGATTCGTATCCCCAATCAAAGTTACCCTAGCTAATGGATGGGTAATTACAAGTCAAGTCAGGATAGTAATCATCTTGGGGATAAGTGGTGGTAGGAGGATAGGAAGTGAAATGTGTGTAGGATGTGGAAGGATACATTGTGGAGTAAGAGGGAAATCAGAAGAGACAAAGGAGCCTTGCAATACAAGCAATCAACCCTATCCTTAGGTTCGTTAGCCTAAAGACCAACAGACTCCCAGGACCCATCTTGAGATAAAAAGGATTTGGTTTACTTTTATCCAGCCAAGCCAACTAGTTAGAAGGAGAGACTGGGGAGAAGGTTCTTCCTTTGGCTTACGCCTCCAGTTCCTAGTGTACCCCCCAACCGCTATCATTTAACACTAATCCCCTAGCAAGACATCAGATGAACCAGCAGAAGTAGATTAATAAAAAAAAATCTCAATCTAAGGTTCGAAGAGAGAATGAATCCTTAAGGCCAGCATCTACTCAGTTTTAATTAGGCTTGGGATGATTGTGCTCTTGGAATGTGATGGACCCTTTAGATGGGTTGTGCCTTTAATGATCAATTAAAATGTGTGTGCGTGCACAACCATGGTTTTCAAATAAGGTATTTGATGACGTGTCTTTTAGGGCTTAACCTTGTTTAGTAGCTTTTAAGGTTTAATCTTTAGGTTTGTTCAATTAGGGTTCAGTAGATCACTCTAGGTTTTACAAACACTGGTAATGATGTATTCCTTTAGAAATTAGAAAAAATGTGGTGTGCCTGGTTCAGCCCTAAGAATCAACCCTAAGTGGCAAGCTACTTGATGGATCAATTATAAATTGAGTGGTGCGGACCAAACAGTTCAATCAATTAGCCTATTGCACCACTTGATTAAGGCACACAAAAAGTCATAACCTAATCAGATTTCTACTCACTTATTGGTTTGTTGAGTTAAGTGTAGCAGGTCCACAGGTTAGATCCCGGTTAAGTGGCAGAATCAATGTGATTATGCACCTTAGGGTGAGAAGTTGTGGGTGTTAAGTGTGTAGCTTTTAGAAAATCTGACAAGAGAAGAGTATATATATATTTTTTATATATATGCAGAGGTGAGATGAGTGGAGGTGGCAAATAAACAACCAAATCTTTCCTAGGGTTTACAAAAAGCACCTAACTTGATTTGGGTTTGAGTTATTAGTGTGGTGAAATGAACTAGTAAGTACGGGTGGTGGGGATAAAGTTACAAAACCTTCATCTGCACTTTTCTCCGATCTAACCGCTTTGGACCGCCTCAGAAGAGTACCTACAATCACAGTAAGATCAGAGAAAAAGTAAGATTAAAGTTATGTAAGGTGGAAAAAACATGAGAAAAATCAAAGAGTGTTGCCTCCCAGACAATGGTGCCAAAATGATCAAGGTGTGCTTAGCGAATTAAAATCTAGGTTCGGAGGACCCATCGTCGTAGCTCGCAAAATGCATTTATCAAATAAAATTTATAACCGAAACTTGAAAACTGAGTCCTGGGCCTATCTCGAGGAGATGAACATTTGGTTTTAAAAATCCGCATTTCTTATTTATTTATTTTTTGTTATTTTTATATTTTCTTATTTTTTTGGTAATTTTAGCAAGTAAGAGATCAGGTTGATGACTTCTAACTAATCTACTTGCAACAATATAAGAGAGAGAGAGAAAGAGATAGAAACAATCATCTATTTATAAATGAACGTTTGTTACACTACGAAAGCGAAAAATCTATACTATAAAAGCGTCAAAAGATAGAATGAGGTGAGAGAAATCTCCCTTGATGGTCTCTTAGAGGATGACTTGCTTTGATGTTTCCTGGAAGAAGGTGGTGAGGAGTAGGATGAAGTAGGATGGAGCTGGAGGATGGAGGATGGGGCAGGACGACGTCGCGGGGAGGATCTTCTTCCCAAAAGGCGATGAGAGGACTGCCACGGGATGCTCCACGAATGAGGATGAGGTGAGGGAAAAACTATTTAATTTTCTACTTTAGAGGAGCATCTCGAGCTTAGGACAAGGTCCCTCTAGAGCCTAGGAGGTGGTGAGAGGAAGAAAGGAAGGGATGAAGAAAAATGGGAGGGATAGGGGTCCATTTATAGTGGAGGAAAGAATCAAATTCGAATATAGGACATTTAGTGACAGTCATAAATGTTGCTGAATATCCGCCACAAACGTCACTGAAGATCCCACTCATGCGCCCCTGCTGCCGCACCGCTGGCGTGTGCTGTACGCACACATGTCATGTGCGTACGCGCGTGCGCTTGTGCATGGGTGCTTCCGCACGCGAATGCATACCCACACTGCTGTGCGCATGGCGGATTAGGTTGCGCCACATGGCATAATCTAGACCATCCATCTTCCTTCCTTTGTAGAGGATGATACAGAGGTCGGATTGAGTCGATTTTTGTTATGTTGGGCTGCGAACATTGACCCGAATCCATCCGTGTGGTAGGATTTGTCATTTGATGCTCTGGATTGCATCACCTAGTCCCTCGGCCATTGATCTTCCTTGGATTGCATATGGTCCTATGGGACTCTGATCGAGGCGATTTCAAAGGCATTAGACTCCGATCGCTGTCTTGATTAGATCCGTACGGTTGGATCGTCAATCCGAGGCTCCGAAATAATTATCCTTCTCTCCTAAACATAAAAAGGACATAATTAACCTAAATTATATAAAACTAGCCTAAAATGCAGAATGATGCATGCTATGCAATATTTATAACATGAAATGCAAGTCTAAGCCTAGGAACATGCATGAATAGGCATTTTACCGTCAATAATTTTGTCTACATCAGACGGGAATGGCTACTACCTCAGGTATGTGTTCTGCACATTCCCGTATTGTCTGGTATGGTAGTGTGGATCTTGATTTGGTCTCTATGAGTTACCAGACTAGGAGAAGTTAGGATGCTGGCGCCAGCCAGGATTATACATCCCAGAATATGGGTTATTACGTCTGTAACCTTGGATAGCACTAACATCTTCATAGGCCGAGGATGTCTCAGATGCAAATTCATTAAAAGAATACGCATTCGAATTGTCATGTGGTGCATAACCCTGATTGTATGGTGCCAAAGCTAGAATATTCATGGGTTCCTGATATGCAGGATTCTATGGAGATAGAGAAGAAACATCTCGAGTGAAAAGATGTACATGAGCAGGAGGGGCTCGGGATGTAAGAGAGGAGTGTGATGCAGCTGTAGTGTTAGGAAATCTAGATTTAGCTCGCATTAATTCGTCGAGCTTCCAATCGAGTAGATCCACCTTGTCCAGCTTCTTGGTGATAATGTCCATATCAGCTCGGGTAGATTTGGTATGAGCTTCGTGAACACTAACTCGTTGATTTCCAGGTCACTGGAATTGGTTCATTGAGGAGACATTCATCAAGTTCCATGACAAGAATTCAAACAGTTAGAATCTCCTGTTCTCATCCTTCATGAGGAAATTCCTACCGCTAGATGCATCGACCAAGTACCGGTGTGTGTTATCTGGCCCATGGTAAAAGACTTGTGCAAGGTGACATATGAGTACACCATGGTGTAGGCATTTTCTGAGAAGATCATGGAATCTGTCCCAGGCATCATGTAGTTTCTCTCTTGGGCCTTGGGAGAAAGTTGTGATTGCATGCCTCATTGCATTTGTTTGACTAATCGGGAAGAACTTTTGAAGGAATTCACGATATAATTCTGCCTAGGTTCCAATTGGCCTCCCGATGGTCTTGTACCAATAGGAAGCTTTATCGAAAGAAGGGAAAGGCTCTTTGTGAACAATTCCGATATCTACATTTCCGGGTCGAACTAACTCTGCAATTCGACTAAGATCTTTGACATGCTGGAATGTATCCTCATTCGAGTTTCCATGAAAATGAGCCTAAATTAGACTTATAAAGTTTGGCTTTAACCCAAATGTATATCTGCCTGCAGGAATCCAGACCTAAGGTGCTATAATCATCACTGCCGAATTGTAGAAGTCCTGCAGTTGTCTTGCACGCGGTGGATGCTGCATCCTATCTAGTGTCATGAGGAACCTGTCAATGCTCTGCTCATATCTTTGCTCAGACTCCTCGACCCTAGCTTCCAAACAAGCCATTGGGTCTTGATTCTCAGTGCCCTAACCAGCTCAAGGACTGAGATCAGCCATCTCAGCCAATCGAGAGGAAGAGGGTTGGGAAGAAGGACTAGGCGAGAGTTGCCTTTGCCACCTCGGGTTTGGTTCCCAAGGTCCCACAAGTCTAGGTCTTAATGATCTTCCTCCCTGCATACACCAACAGAAAGGGTTCGAGTTGTATACTCTGTAGGGCACAAGCGCACTAGAAGGGGGGATGAATAGTGTAGTATATAAATAAAAGTTGCAAGAATAAGCAAACCACAAAAAGCACATAAGATGTATAGTGGTTCCCCTCACTCGGGTACTCCACTACCTACATTTCCCAACTTAGGATTTTTAACTCAATTCCCTCAACTCTGAGGGAATCAATTTACTAATAACCTAAGGTAATTAATGGGTTACCTCAACCCAATTACAAGATAAAGGAATGAGCAAAAATACTGGTATAAGCAAGATATAATAAAGCTTACAACTAAATTTCCTAAGTCTCCGGCAAGTATATTGCTTAAAAAACACTTGAATTAATCTAACGAAAATACTAAATTGAAAGTGAATGATATAAAAATGAAGTACACAATCGCCTTTGAAGATTTATTGCAAACAAAAAGTGGCCTTGAGAAGAATGCAACAAATCAAGTTCCTTTGCAGTTAGAAAATAGGGAAATGGTGGTGTAGGCAAGGAGAGTATTTTTGGCTTGATGTAATTATGCAAAAGACACTTAAGGAGTGTTTATATAGGCAACTAAACACCTTCCCTACGATTACTAGCCATTAGGGACAATTTGGGAAGATTAGTGATAGGATTAATTGTAAAATAGCCATTCTGATTAGGCATAACGGCTAGTTGGTACCGGTATTAACTGCTCACAGTCAGCCCAACAATGCCTGGGGTACCGGTACTCAGTGCATTCTGTTGAGTACCAACAAAGTCACTTGGTACTGGTACTTATCATTAGTACCGGTACTTGTGACTCACAGGCAACGAGGCTGTGACTTACATGTATCGGTACTGGGGATTAGTACCGGTACTTGTAAGGTCCAGGCATACCAAAAGTCCACCAACTGTGAACACTTAATACCAGTACTCATGATGAGTACCGATACTTGTTATTCATGGTTTGGGACTTTGGCCCAAACCTATGTCTAACATGTACCGGTACTTATGACTAGTGACTCGTCGATCTTTCATTTTAAAGTTGTTTGCAGTTTAATGTGGTTGAAAAACCGACTAATCAATATTTAAGAAAAAATAACCACTCGCAGAGGAGCGGGTCAAATCCACAGGAAGGCAATGACGTATTAAAATTCGCACCAGTTAAAAATGTTTGTTCATAGTTAGTTTGGACAAGAATCAAGCCAAAATTGCCTTCAGATTATGGTTTAAGCAAGAAACAATGCTGAAATAGCAATTCTGAGAAACTAGAGGATATTTTCCGCAATGCAGAATCAATAAAATATGATTAAAAAGTGACAATGGCAGAAAATGTAATTTCTAATTGACGGTTTACTGTAGCAAAATAGGGGAATTTTTCCCCTTTGTCTTGCACGACGAGGAGCGGATGGCTGGGCGTGGGAAGCTCGGAGGAGGTCCCTTGGACCAAGGGCTTCGAATCGGTGGTGGCGGCGAGTCGCGCGGCGGCCGGAGGTGGCCGGACGAGCTCCAGCGGAGGTGCTGCAGTCGGTGAGCGTGCGCGGCCTGTTGGTGTGAGAACTGCCGCGCGCTGCTACTGGCGGCTCTGCAGGCGCAGGCGGAGGAGGCTGCAGGCGCGAGAGTGGGTGCGCAAGCTGCAGGCGCGGGCGGAGGCGTATGTGGTTGTGCCGGTCTGCGGGTGCGGGGGTGGCTGCTGCTACTGGCGAGTGCGAGGGTGAAGGGCTCTGCAGGCGCGGGTGAATGGCGCTTGTCTGCAGGAGCAAGGAAGGGCGGTTGGAGTTCTGCAGCTGTGCACGGGTGACTGCTGCTGGTGGCGGGCACGCAGGCGAAGGTGTGCACTGGTCTGTAGGTGCAGGAGGATGGCGTGGACTGCAGGCGCGTGGAGAGCGGGTCTGCAGGTGAGGAGGGTGTGGGCTATTGGAGGTGAGTGGGTAGCTTCAGACATCCGGTAAATTTCCCGGACATCTTAAGTTACTGAAAGGGTGGTTGACGGTTGTTGCGGTGGTGGTGGTTGGTGACAACGGCGAGGGAGATGCACGCTAAGGTGCTCACGGTAATGCAAGCGAGCTCCGGATGGCGGTGTGGCCTGTCACACCACATGCCCACGGTGGTGGAAACTCGCCGCCACAGTAGAGGCCGGCAGTATGGAGTGGAAGAGAGAAGGTCTCTCTGCACAGTGGTGGGTCGGTGGTGGAGGCCTCTCGAGCTCGACTGCCTCCCTCCTTTTATAGTGGCCTGCATAAATTTGAATTCAGCCGCCCGACCAGATCCACCACATCCGCTCTCCCTTGAATGGGTTCTTCACTGCGGCCGTTCGGCGTTGGAGCAGCAGCCAGCCGTTCCTGCAAGAAGAAGAATAATGAAAATAATGTTAAAATATTACGGCCATTTATATACAGACCCTCAACTTTTATGTTAATAAAAATAATGTACCTAATTGGTTATCCAATTAGATAAATGCCATTCTAAACTAATTCTAAATGCACTTAAAATATGAATGCAATGCATGGATTATGTAATTAAATTAAAACTATGAATTAATCTATTTACATCCTAATTTATACTAAATAAATGTCAGAATTAACCTAATGTGTAGGCACTTAAATACTTAAATAGCCCACAACTATGGGCTAATCAACTAGTACCGGTACTTGTTACAATTACCTTATTTTACAAGTTTAAACCAAGTTTTATGGAAATCGTATCTTAGCTATACAATAATATTTTCAATGAATTGATCTTTAGTTTTAAAACGAATGATTGAATGTGATTTTAATTCCTGATTTTCTCCACTTTGATTTTAACTCCTAAGATATCTTTTTCTTGTTAGGAGACATACAAAAGTTATAAGATACAACAAACTAAACTAAACTATAGTCTTTAATCTTCATGCCATCATTACTTCTTTCATCCATCCTTAGATCCTGTTATTTCCTGAAAACAGTTCATAAACTCATTAGATTTAAAACGATTTTGTTAATAGCAAAACATAAAAGAGGAGTCGAACTAGGTTTCAAAAATCTCCCCAGTTTCTGTGTTGACAAATCAATAGAAATACTTATATTTAAAATAATAGAAACCTTATAAGAGAAGGAATACAAAAAACTCCTCTAGGAGTGAAACCTCCCCCTCAAACTAAGCTTCCTTATTTAAATACAGTGTAATTATCATTTCTCCCCCTTTTTGTCAATGAAACAAAAAGAATATATCAATATGCATAGATAATGATTAGGCATGAAACAGTGTTGTAGAGAAACAATCATAAGAAAACAAGCATATTAATAGTGATAACAATAATAATTGAAGTCATACATCATTAAAAGACATAATAACCAAGCAAAAACATGTTAAAATTTTCAATACATGAAAATATAGAGTAAAAACTAATTGCGAGTATGTTTTCTGATATAAAGAAAAAAGAAGTAGAATGGCTCAGGAGAGCAAGATTTACTTAGGTGATAAGAATATACCTAGAGTAGAAGCTTGGAGGTGATCCTTCTTCTTCATTGCTAGGGCTTGGAGTGGCTCTTGAGAGGAGAACTAGGGTTTGCAAAGGGTGAAATGAGGCAAGTGTTTGCACTTGGCCTCTTTTATATGGGATGGGTCATGTGTTAGTCACATGACCACTTAAGTGGTTGAGAAAATATTTCAATCAACAACTTAGGTGTTCAAAAATAATGTAGTCAACAACCTAAGTTAAGCAACCATATTGCAAACAATACCTTAATATTTCCAGTCATATCAAAATATTGCAGTTAGACCCTCGAGGAATTTTTTTTAATTGTAATCAATTTGTTAATTTTGAATTTCTTTTATTATACAAAGTCCTAACTTTCTTATAAAGCAAAATCCCTCTTCTGTAAGAGGTTTTGTAAAAATATTTGCCTGTTGATTTTGAGTGTCAACAAATTCTAATTGAATGGAACCTTGAAGCACGTTACCTCTATGGAAATGATGTCTAACATTTGTGTTTGGTACATGAATGATGTACCAGATTTTTTGATAAATTTATTGCACTTGTATTATCACATAAAATTTTGGATTGCGCAAAAACTAATCCAAAGTCGGATAAAGTCTATCTCATCCAAATGACCTGAGAGTAAGGAAGTGAAGCAGCAATATACTCTGCTTTAGTCATAGAAACTGAAACACAAGTCTGTTTCCTAGAGAACCATGAGACTAGGGATTCTCCAATAAAATGACGTGTACCGCTAGTGCTCTTTCGGACATAAATATGTAGCAAAAAAAATATCATGTCTAGAGGTTGTAAGGCATAAAAGTAAACCTATTATACCCTGGTATTTCTTTTCATCTACCCTCTTGCCGGATAAATCTTCACCAAGAGAAGCAGATAGAGCAATTAGAGTCTCTTTTCCATTTACTATTTCAAAGTCAAACTTCTTGAGAATTTCATGAACATATTTTGTTTGACTAAAGTAAATAGTAGTGTCTAATTGTTGGATTTAGAGACCTAAAAAGAATATGAATTCACGCATCATACTCATCTCAAACTCAGTCTTCATAGTCTCACAAAAATGCTAACATAGGGACTCCATTGATCCAAAAACAATATCTTCGACATATATTTGAACCAACAGGAGGTCATCCCCTTCTTCCTTTACAAAAAGTGTTGAATCAACAACCCCAATTCTATATCCATGCAGGAGAAGGAAGGACCTAAGCCCCTCATACAAAGCCCTGGGAGCTTGTTTATGTCCATATAATTCCTTATTGAGCTTGTATACATGCTCTTGGTGTGCTGGGTCCTCGAACATTGGAGGTTGATGAACATAAACATCTTCCTTAATGTAGCCATTAAGAAAAGCACTCTGACATCCATTTGATATAACTTGAAGCCCTTTGCACTTGCAAAAGCAAGTAGCATCCGTATGGACACCAAGCGAGCAATAGGAGCATATGTCTCATTGAAGTCAATACCCTCATGTTGGTTATAGCCTTTAGCTACAAGTTTGGCTTTATTCCTGATTACTAAACCAGATTCATCCAATTTATTTCAAAACACCCACTTGGTCCTAATGATGGAATTACCCTCAGAAGTGGGTACCAAGTCCCATACATTATTTCTTATAAATTGGAGTAGCTCCTCCTGCATAGCTACAACCCATGACTCATCCTTTAATGCCTCATCAATGATGTAAACACATTTATTGAGGGTAAAATGCCTATTCATGCATGTTCCTAGGCTTAGATTTGTACTTCATGTTATAAATATTGCATAGCATGCATCATTCTGCATTTAGAGTAGTATATAATTTACGTTAATTGCCTCCTCTTTGTGGTCAGGAGAGAAGGATATTTATTTTGGAGCCTCGGATCGACGATCCGATCGTACGAATCTGATCAAGACGACAATCAGAGTCCAACGCCTCCGAATCACCTCGATCGGAGTCTCGTAGCATCATATGCAGTCCGAGGAAGATCAACGGCAAAGGGGCTAGGTGACATAATTCGGAGCTTCAAATGACAAATCCGACCATATGGATGGATTCGGGTCGACGATCGTAGCCCAATGGCACGAAAATCGACTCTATCCGACCTCTGTTGTAGCCCTACAACGAAATGAAGATGGATGGCCTAGATTATGCCACGTGGCGCAGCCCAGGCCACCCAGCACATGCACGTGCCACCGCACGCGTGCAGCGCAGCGGCAACGCATGAGCATGTGTGCGCACGGCAAAGGAGGGGGAGCACAGTGCCAGCAACGCATGAGCTAGACCTATAGCGACGCTTACAGTCGTTGCTAATTCTTCATGCGCCAGTAAACCCTGCTTTGGCCATGAGAGGGCATGAGCTGCCTACAGCGACACTTCTAGCAACAGGCTGGATGTCATTAATGGTCCGATACCTATTTTCGCCTCTTCACCTCTGCTATAAAATGACCTACACCTCGTTCCTTCCAAGCCATCTCTACTTACTCTACTCCCACCTACTCCCAAGCTCTAGCAAGCCTACCAACACTCCATTGGAGCTTTTCCTCAAGCTCCCAAGGCTCCTATTAGTGTAGCAAGCCTCTGCCTCAGCAAATATTCGTCCATCTTCTCATCCCCATTCATGGGTCACCTTGGAGTCGTCATCCCACCTCCATTTTGGTAGCAGATCACCTCTGTCTTCACACCTCCATTCTGAAGCCATGCCGAAGCTTTCCTCTACCTGACATCCTCCTGCATCTCACCTCCATCTTCCCGCTCCTCACGTCCTTTGTCTAATCTTCCTCTAGGCACCATCATCTTACCGAACAGTCGATTTAGGAGATTTCCTCTCACCCACTCTCTTTTTATGCTTTCATAGTTGATTGTAATAGACATTGAAGTGATATCTATACCATTTTTGTTCCAACTCTATCTTGTGATTTGTTTGCTTGTTTTCTTCTTACAAAAAAAAAAAAATAACAAAACCCTAAAATACCAAAAAGAAACAAATCCAAGCATGATTTTCAGTTAAAGTAAATGTTGCCTCCCTTTGTTAGACCCAGGACTCCCTTGGAGTTTTGGTATAAATTTTATCTGATAGACGTGTTTTGCAACTACGATGACGGGTTACTTGTAACCTTGATTTCTAACATGTGAAACACGTGCGACCATTTTGGTGCCATTGCTGGGGAGGCAATGGAATTTACATTATTATTTTCTATGCTTCTTTGCATTTACATAACACTAACCCCTCTTATCACTGATCTATTGTCTTGTTGGTACCCTAGCATGGAGATCCAAGTGTAGTAGACTAGAGTAAAGTGCGGGTAGAGTGTTTTGTAAGTGTCCCCCACACCACCACACCTTAGTTTTCATTCCATAACCTAATAACTCAAACCCAAATCAACTTAGGTGCTTTGCATAAACCATAGGGTAGATTTTGGTTGTTTGATTGTCACTCCACTCACCTCAGCCACCCCTATATATAACAAAATAAAAAAAAAAATTCTTCTATTGTGGGATTTAACTGAAATCTACCGACTTAACACCCACAACTTCTTATCATAAGATGCACAATCACTTTGATTCTACCACTTAACCAGGATCTGACCTGTAGACCCAGTACACTTCAGCTAAATACACATAAGTGAGTAGAAATCTGAATAGGTTAAACATTCTTGTGTGCCGTAACTAAGTGGTGTAATAGGCCAATTGATTGAGTTGTTTGTGCCACACCACTCAATCTAAAACTGATCCATCAAGTAGCTTGCCACTTAGAGTTGATTGTTAGGGCTGAACCAGGCACTCCACATTATTTTTGATTTTTAAAAGAACGTATCATCACCGGTGCTTTCAAAACTTGAAGTGTTCTACTAAAACTTTATTGAGCCAACCTAAGAATTAAACCCTAAAAGCTACTAAACAAGGTTAAATCCTAAATGACACATCATCAAATAACCTTGTTTGAGAACCTTGGTTGTGCATGCACACACATTTTAACTGATCATTAAGGGCACAACCCATCTAAAGGGTCCATCACATTCCCAGAGCACGATCATCCCAAGCCTAACTAAAGCTGAGTAGATGTTGGCCTTAAGGATGGATTCGCTCTTTGGGGCTTAGACAAAGGTTTTTTTTCGATTAATCTGCTTTTACTGGTCCATCTGATGTCTAGCTAGGGGAGTAGCATCAAACGACCGCAGTTGGGGTGCGCACTAGGGACCGGAGGCATAAGCCAAAGGAAGAACCTTCTCCCTAGTCCCTCCTTCTAACTGGTTGGATTGACCGGATAAAAGTAGACCAAATCGTTTATAATCTCAAGACGGGTCCTGGGAGTCTGTAGGTCTTTAGGCTACCAACATAAGGACTGGTTTGGTTGATTGTATTGCAGGGCACCTTTTCTCTTCTGCATTTTCCCTCCTTTTCTACCATGTACCCTTCCACATCCTACACACATTTCACATCCTATCCTCCTACCACCACTTATCACCAAGATGATTATTATCCCAACTTGACTTGTAATTACCCATCCACTAGCCGGGATGACTTTGATTGGGGATATGAATTCGGACCTCAGTGTCTAGGGCCTAACCCTGGACAAAAAGACTATGATTACTATCCTTCCCCAAGCTACAATGATTATAGATCTCGATCCTTTGATGATCAAACCAATCCGATCTACAATCAGGAAGGATATAATGATTATAACACCTACCCTCTCTAGTATTCCACTAAATATGGCTCTCCACCATTCTTTGAACAACCTGACATGACCTACTATCAGGGAGGAACCCAAGAACCTCGACATCTTAACTCAGATTTAACCCAAAGCTACCCAAACCTGAATTGAACCAGTCGATTCAGGTGATCCGAATCCAGGATAGGGTGTTGGCAAATTTGAGGAATACCATACAATCGTTAGAAGCTCAGCCAACACCATGCATTGAAACATTGGACCCTATGATAAAAATGATTGACGAGCTGAATAGCTCTTTATTGGATTTGCTCCAAAGTGTTAAGGATAGGGACCTGGGTGAGTTTCTTCTTAAAAAATTATCGAGGTTGAGGATGAAATTTGTGGGTGCCCTAGTCAATTCTTTGGATGATTCTCAAGATGAACCCTCTTCAGGAGATCCAATGTTTGAACCCTTTTTTTTGACTAGGGATGACCAGGTTGGGCTAGAGCAACCCATTAAGGATGAACCGATTGATTCACCCGAAATCCCTGAGCAAGGGAATGAGGAAAAAAGTGTCTCCTTGAACCAGGAAATGACAATCGATTTTGAGACATAT
Source organism: Thalassia testudinum (assembly GCA_037157565.1). Taxonomy (NCBI): domain Eukaryota; kingdom Viridiplantae; phylum Streptophyta; class Magnoliopsida; order Alismatales; family Hydrocharitaceae; genus Thalassia; species Thalassia testudinum. Next base: position 128,290,058 of record JAZHRO010000031.1, read on the forward strand.
ATAAATGAGGATCATGAATTCTTTGATTTTGAGGGTGAGGAATCTCTTAGTGAAGTCTCACTTGAGCTTAAGGAAGATGATTTTAGTGAGACAAATCATCTCAAGGAGCATGACAAACCATTTGATAGCCCATTCATTAAAGATTTTGATTCGATTGGGGCTAACTTGGAGGATTCGAATCTTCATTTACTTGTTGATTCAATCAGTAACCCCATTGCTCATCTACACCCTAAAGAGCTGACTTCTGAGATCATTGCGCCCAAGTCAATCTTGATTCAGCCATAATTTCTGGACTTGGGAGAATCATATGGGGTGAATGATATGCTAGAGGTCCTAGAGCCTGAGTTCTCGATGTTGGAGGATAGAATTGTTGAAGTAAAAATTTGGGAGGCTAATTCTAAGGGAACTTTGAGTTTGGATCTAAGGATTCCTATTGACCTAAAAGCACCAACTTTTTACCATGACCATTATGATATCTTTCACGTGCAACCCAAGCTCAAAATAACTGATTATTTTTCTGAGCTGCACTATAAGTGGACACCCGATTTTAATGAATCAGATCAACCCATTGTCTGACACTTTGGTCTTGGGTTGCACACCACTAAACCATAGGCTCGACCCTGTAAGCACAGCAACCTTCATTTCCGGGTGATTTTCATCCAGAACCTAAGAACCACTCGACCTTGGGGCATGGGTCTACACCATAATTTGGTCCACGTCTGTGGACATCTTCTACTAGTGGGATTCAGCATCAATATTTTTATTTTGATTCTGACCAGCACTTGTGAATTCACAATTTCTTCTTTGTATGTATGTTATGCCTAGCTGAAGGAATTAAAAATAGCGCATGTGTATACACTCCTCTCCCTACAAAACTGATTGGATTTTCACGACACTCAGGTGATATTCTGTTTACTCCACCCTTTTCATATCTTTATTTTTACAATGAAGGCATTGCATCATTTAGTGCTAGGGGGTTGGATACTTAATCCTAAAATCATTTTGTTAACTCTATAGAATTTCTTCTAATTTCTTTATAAAAAAATTTTAAAATTTGAAAAAGATATAAAAAGAAAAGAAATTAAAAAAAGAGAACTTAGGCATTTAGAAGTTATTAACTTTAGGAAATGATACGAGAGGACCTAAACAGTTAGACTCTTCAAGGCTTCAGGCTTAATTAGCCTGGGTGTCCACTCGAATGTGGGCTTAGTCTCGAGTCCCTGCCAATTCAAATTCATTTTTAATTTGTCCAATAAATTGGATGATAAGTATACGACTTATCAACCTGCCCTCTAATTTGGGGGGACTTTAAGCCTAAGCATCTACACACATTTTTTTTGCATTGACTCACTTTTTGGTGGTTTCCTCAAAAATTAGGTAGCTAATAAAGTATCTAGGGTGGTATTGCTGGCAAGTTGTTGGTGGTAACAGCTCATCGGCCGATTGTCCGAGCCTAGTCACAAAACCATTTTCATTGTATTGCCTTTAAGTAAATCTTAGATTAGAAAAGCACCTACTTAAGAAAAAAAGGAAAAAAAAGAAAGCAAAGAAAAGAAAATATAGAGAAAAAAATAGAAAATGGAGAAAATGAAAAAAACAATAAAACCACAGTTCACCGCATCAGTATGGCTGGCAAGTTGTCGATGCTAAGAGCTCATCGGCCGGTTGTCCAAAACCTAGCTCACAAAAAAAATGCAGAATAATTCCCAAAACACTTAGGGAAGAAGCAGGGGAGTAGAATAAACCAGGGAGATATACACTGGGTTCACCATTGTGTTGACCCCATAAATAAAAGAAGTAAGGAGAAAGCGACCAATCAAAGAGATAAACCTCTAGGCAAGGTCACCTAGGGTCGTAGAAACCTGAAGTCTATTTTAACAACTGCCTAGTGAGTCTTAAACTATTTTCACAAGATGCTTAGCACTTAGAATCCTTTTCGAGTCCTAGGCGGGTCGGGTAGTTGTAATTATTTATCCTAGAACTCTCAAACTCCAAAAGTACAAAAAAATTAGAAAAGAAGAAAAATAATAAATACATGTATCTTCCCTTTTCAAATAAGGGGAGGACTTGGGCGATCTGCATTCTGGCAGATACCCGGGTACTGTTGAGTCTGCGTAGTTTAGAACCTTAGTTGAAATTTTCTATTGTTAAAAAACGACTTAGGCCACACCAATCTAACGTTAATTCTGCCTTTATGCATAGCGTATAGTTTAATTTTGCTAGGTACTAGCAAATGATAGGCATGAGGGTATGATGTAAACACATTTATTGAGTGTAAAATGCCTATTCATGCATGTTCTTAGGCTAAGATTTGCATTTCATGTTATAAATTTTGCATAGCATGCATCATTCTGGATTTAGAGTAGTTGTATATAATTTATGTTAATTGCATCCTTTTTGTGGTCAGGAGAGAAGGCTATTTATTTCAGAGCCTCAGATTGACGATCCAACCATACAGATTTGATCAAGACGATGATCGGAGTCCAACGCCTCTAAATTCGCCTCGATTGGAGTCCCGTAGCATCATATGTAGTCTAAGGAAGATCAATGGCCAAGGGACTAGGTGACAAAATTCGGAGCTTCAAATGACAAATCTGACCACGTGAGTGGATTCGGGCCGATGATCGCAGCCTGACAACGTAAAACTTCACTTGGTCCAACCTCTGTAATAGCCCCTACAATAAAAAGAAGATGCATGGCCAAAATTGCGCCACGTGGTGTAGCATAGGTCACCTAGCACATGCACGTGCCACCGCATGCACACAACAACGCAATTGTGTGCCCGCACACAGTCGCGCATGTGCAAAATGCAGCGCCAGCACGTGAGCGTGCACGTGCGTGGCAAAGGCGAGGCAGCGTGGTGTCAATGGCATGAGCTGGACCTACAGCGATGCATGAGCTGGACTTATAGCGACTCTTACTGCCATCGCTAATTCTTCGCATGCTAGCAAAGCCAGCTGTGGCGCGAGCAGGCATGAGCTATCTACAGTGACGCTTCTAGCGATGGCCTGGATGTCATTAATGGTCCCATACCTATTTTTGCCTCTTCTCCACTATGAAAGGACCTACACCCTCTCCCATCCAAGCCATCTCTACCTACTCTGCTCCCACCTACTCCCACTCTCTAGCAAGCCTACCAACGCTCCATTAGAGCTTGTTCTCAAGCTCCCAAGGCTCTTATTAGTGTAACAAGCCTCTGGCTCACCATATTTGTCCATATTCCCATCCCTATTCATAGGTTTCCATGGAGCCGTCATCCCACCTCCATTTCGATAGCAGATCTCCTCTATCTTCTCACCTCCATTCCGGAGCCACGTCGAAGCTTTGCTCTACCTGACGTTTTCCTGCATCTCACCACCATCGTCCCGCTCCTCACCTCCTTCGTTCGAGCTTCCGCCAGGCACCGTCGTCTCGCTGAACAGTCTATTCAGGAGATTTCCTCTCACCCCCCTCTCTTTCCATGCTTTCGTAGTTGATTGTAATAGACATTGAGGTGATATCTATATCATTTTTGTTTCATCTCTATCTTGTGATTCGTTTGCTTGTTTTCTTCTTATAAAAATACAAAAAAAAAACAAAACCCTAAAATACCAAAAAGAAACAAATCAAAGCATGATTTTCAGTTTAAGTAAACGTCGCCTCTCTATGTTCGACCCGGGACTACGAGTTTTGGTATAAATTTTATCTGATCAACGTGTTTTGCAACTACGACGACAGGTTACCTATAACCTCAATTTCTAACACGTGAAACATGTGCGACCAATCAACTTTCTTGGGTTCAAGTTGAGAAACAAAGGCATTAAGGACAAAATCAGCTCTAAAATGAGATCGGGTTTTTACACCTTGTTCAATATCACCTGTAATCTATTTTTAAGGGTGATCCTTGTAGTGTACTCATTCTTTCGGAAGATCATGTACATCTTGAGAATCTTCCATTTTCTATACATTAATGAAAGGGGTATCTTCATCATCAGAATCTAAAAGATTTGGTTCAGGTTCTCCTAAGTTTTTTTCATCAAATGAAACATGCAGGGATTCTTCAATAACAAAGGTCCATTCATTAAAGACTCAATAGGCTTTGCTTCTAGTTGAATAGCCAATAAAGGTGCCTTCATCACCTTTAGTATCAAACTTATCAAGTCGATCTCGGGTGTTTAATAAACAACATCAACTTCTAAACACCCTGAAATTTGAAATCCTAGGAGACTTCTCATAATAAAGCTCATATGGAGTTTTCTTAATAATAGGCCTTAAGTGTGTTCTATTAAGAGCATAACATGCCGTATTACTTGCTTCAGCCTAGAAATATTTTTAAAGCCCGAACACCAAAAGCAAAGTTTGGGCACATTTTTGTAGAGTGTGATTCCTGCACTCTACAACACCATTCTGAGATGGTGCCCGAGGAAATGAAAAGTCATGGGTTATGCTAAAATTGACACAAAAACTTGAGAATTTTTCATTTTTAAATTCACCCCCATGATCAGTCTTATGTCTAAGAATTGAAGATGATTTTTCCTTTTGAAGTCTTTGAGAAAGACTTAGGAAGGAATCAAATGAGCCATTCATATGTTTCAGGAAGATGACTTAAGTGAACCTTGAGAAGTCATCAACAATAATTAGGTAGAATTTTAAACCATTTAGGCTCTCAAATCGTGCTGGCCCAAATAAACCAAGGTGTAACAACTCTAAAGGTTGTGTGGTTGAAACTAAGTCTTTTGATTTGAAAGAAGCCTTGTGCATTTTTTCGAGTTCACAAGATTTGCACAATACATCCTTTTATAAGTTCGTTTGGGTAGGTCCCTTACTGACTCATTTTTGGCTAACTTATTTAGATGTTTGTGATTAGTGTGACCTAGCCTATGGTGCCATAGATCTACTTCAACATGGGATGCAAGCAGACATTTTACAAATTTCTCTTGTGAAAAATGAAGAGCATAGATATTTTCATATCTAAGACCTTCAATTAAAACCTTGTTTGTTCCCTCTTTTAATATCTTAAAGCCAACTTTAGTAAACAATACATCACATCCATTATCACATATATGACTAACACTAAGCAGATGATTGCACAGTAATCATAGGTCTTAATTGACCTAAATTAGGCTAGGACTTAGCATAAGTTAGGGTAATTCATGCATGCATAAGCATTACTAGGACCTTTACTGCTTTCTTTTAGCTATGCATAAAATAGTGCTATAATGTACTAATTAGGTGCATTATGTCAATTGCAGGTAATAAGCTGATCAGAAGCTAAATCTGAAGCTAGATCTAAAGCTGCATCTGAAGAATAAGGAATAATTGGTGTTGCAGCAGAGCTGGAGCGGAAGACCTAGATTAGATATAGTAGATAATAATGTAAGGGTGTTAAGGTATGCTATTCTATTAAGTAGGAATAAAGCAATAAATTGTGAGGAACTTAGGCCTATCCTAGCCCTAGGATAGCCCAGAAGCCTCCTAAAGCCTTAGCCACCCTTAGATTAGGTTACCGCACCCTAGGAAACCTTAAAACCCTAATTTCAACCTCTATCTGGGCATCTAGATGAGTTATAGGACATCAAGAACCCTTAGCCAACTCCCACACACCTTAAACCCACTTCTGTAGTGTTATTGGACGTCCAGACACTTAGTTAGACGTCCAATTTCTACAGAATACCCAAGACAGATCCTAGAAACCCTCCTGACTCTGATTAGACATCCATACCTGAAGTCTGGACTTCTGATTTTTCACTATAAGTCATCTGACACTTTTATTGGACGTCTGGAACTGCTCTCTAGTTGTTGTTTTGGAATTCAAGCCTTGATCTTGAGTTCCTAGCTCCCTAAACCTAATTCCAACCCCTTAGGAACCTAAATTAAGGTACCATAACCCTAGTACACCATCTTTAAACCTTCCCAAGAACCTAATTAGGTTCTCATTAAGCCCAATTGACTTAGATTGTAGTCAATCTCATCACCCTATTCAATTGAACTCATAGAGTCTAATTGAGCTCAAATCTCAACCCATACAAGTCCAATTGGACTCAGTGAGAGTCCAATTGACCCAAACCTAACTAATTGAGTTATTTCACTCTCAATTAGGTTCATACTTGATTACGCATCAATCATAGGTCCTAATTGGCCAAGATTAAGCTAGGACTTAGCATAAGTTAGGGTTATTCATGCATGCATACGCATTATCTGCATCTTTACTGCTTTCCTTTAGCTATGCATAAAATAATGTTATAATGGGCTGATTAAATACATTATGTTGATTGCAGGGAATAAGCTGATCAGGAGTTGGATCTGAAGCTGGTTCAGGAATAACGGGAGTTGTAGCAGAGCTGGAGCAGAAAGCCTAGTTAAGATGTAGGAATAATAATGTAAGGGGTTTAAAGGTTTTCTATTCTATTAATTAGAAATAAAGCAGTAAAATGTGAAGAGCTTAGGTCCATCCTAGCCCTAGGATAGCCTAGAGACTTCCCCAAGCCTTAGCCACCCTTAGATTAGGTCACAACACCCAAGGAAGCCCTAAAACCCTAGTTCCAACCCTTCTCTGGACATCCAGATAAGTTTTAAGATGTCCAGGACCCTTAGCCAACTCCCGCACACTTCAAACCCACTTCTGCAGTGTTATTGGACGTCCAGACACTTTGTCAGACATCTAATTTCTGCAGAATACCCAAAACAGAACCCGAAATCCTTCCTGACTCTGATTGGACGTCCAGACAACAAGTCTGGACTTCTGATTTTTTAGTATAAGATGTCTGATTATATAATTAGACGTCTGATACTGCTCTCCAATTCCTGTTTTGAGATTTAAGCCTTGATCTTGGATCTCAAGGTCCCTAAACCCAATTCCAACCCCATAGGAACATAAATTAAGGTGCCCTAACCCTAGTACATCACCTCTAGACATCCCTAAGGACCTAATTAGGTCCTCACTAAACAAAATTGACTTGGATCTTAGTCAATTCCATCAGCCTATTCAATTGGACTCATTGAGTCCAATTGAGCCCTGATCTCCACACACACTGTCCAATTAGACTCAGTGAGAGTCCAATTGACCTAGACCTGACTTAATTGAGTTGTTTTACTCTCAATTAAGTTTCCACACACCCAATTAAACTTGTATTAAGTTTAATTGCACTTTACCTTAGTGAATTAGGGTTTATAACCCTAATTTGAGACCTACCTTGACCTAAACCCACTAGAACCCAACCTAATCAACCTAGCCACCTAAGTTTCGACCCACACACACCCACACACACCATCCACATGAAAATATCTAGCCTAGAGTTCTCTAGAACTCTCTACCATGTGTGGTTGCCTTGGTTGCCAAAAATGGCAACCAACAGCCATTCAATTTTTAGATCCACATTTGGTGGATCTAAAAACCACCATCCACCCTCTCTCTCTCAGTCTCCCACGAGCTCCCACCATAGCCCTTCTGGAGAATTCCATAATTCTCTAGAAAGCTTCCCTTAGGTCTATAAAAGGACCCCTTGGGTGGCCATTGGCACCCATTCACTCGCTTGTCAATTGCTCTCCATTGGTGCCATTCACGCCACCTCCATAGTCACTCCACCTCCACGAGCTCACTACCACCACCATGGAGGACACCATGCCGGGATGCTGGATCAACCCTACCTCTCTCCAAGGGCCGGCCTAAGCTACATTGGCCGCCCCTCCTTCTCTCGACCACCCCTTAATGCCCTTCCATTCTGCTAGATTTAGATTATGCTCTTCGTATATTTTCTGCTTTTATTTACTGCTTAGTAGTGTAGTCTTACTTCTCCCCCAATGATGCATGCGAAATCCCCCCGTTGATTCTTGTATGCAATCGTTTTCTGGTAGTTAGATTTAATTTTAAGCATTCATGTATAAGCTTTCCTCTAGATTTCCTTGTGCAACAACTCTCCCATGATGAATGAAATTTCATTTTATATATATATATATATATATCTCTTATGTGTTTGAAATCACCTTGAGCTGAATGATTATCATATTTGCGTGATTTAAGTGCCTGTTCTTTAACCGCCTATATATTACGCACCAGCATGTCATTTAAATAAAGTAGAGCGGCTTTAAGATTGATTTCAAAATCAAAAACAACGCCTCCCAGTGACGAATGACCGGGACTCAAAGTCTCGTTATTTTGCAAAACAATATCTTTGTTGGATCGTATTTCGCAACTATACTACGACGCTTTTATCAAAAATGCGATCTACGTTTCCCCCAACAAAATGGTGCCGTTGTCGGGGAGGTAACACGTGAGTTTAGATTTGGATTTTCTTAACTTCTATTTGTTTTGATTGTAGGGTGTCAAGATGAGGATCTGCGCACACATCGACCCGTGGTGAAGACCGTAGGTATTTTCTTCATCCTCTAGTTTATTGCTTCCTTAGCTTAGAAAAAAAAGAAAAAAAATATATATATGCATATAAATTCAAATTCAAAATTTCAGATCTGAATTTAGAAAAAAAATCATTTTCTTTGGTGTGTGTTTTAACTTGGAAACTATTTAAACACACCAAAATCAGATTTGAAAATTCGACCAGCAAATATTGACGAATTTCAAGAATTTATTGCTGTGAAATTAGGTGTCCAAAAATTTTGGGATTTGGTTTGGTATTAGGTTTTCAAACTAGCTTTCCAGCGCCACCTTTTATTTGGAAAAATTATCACTACAAAAATTTTAAAAACTCGTACAATGGAAGGATGTCAGAATAGTCTGCACTCTGATTATTTATAAATTTAAACGTAACTCGTACAATGGAAGGGTGTCAGAATAGTTTGCACTCTGATTTTTTATAAATTTAAATGTTAATTCTGCCCTTTATATAAATTAGATATCTTTGAAATTTGTGGGATTGGAAAGCCACTGAAACCTAGTTTTTCTAAGAATTTTCAAGAATTTTTGGATTTTTTTTGATACTGTTCCAAACTGCACTTCTCGCGGGGGTCCATCTGGTCTGTTTGACCCACTAGAACATAAAAATTCATGAAAAATTGCACGAAGTAGTAAAAATATTAAAAAAATATTCCCTAAAAAATTTATTGAAAAATTAAGATCTCTACCTAATTTCATATTATTTTTCATCAGTTATTGATCTGGGGAGTGATTTCAAGTCAGACTAAGGTCTGACTGCAGATTTTAGAAGAAGCACAAACCCTAGGTAATTCACATTAGGGTTTAAATTTAGAGACTCAAAATAAACCTTTTTGAGCCTGATTTGGGTGTGATTCCATGAGAAGGGATTTGATGTGAAGACTATCTCTTATCTTTATTTGCATCTTCTCTCAAATATCCACCAACCCATATCATTCTTTTGACCCTCGGGGTCCTCCATCTCCCAACCTAACCATGATTTTGACTCCTCCTGGTTGGGAGACTCATCCTAACCAGCTGAGATATGATTATCCTTATCCCCCAGCTTATTTAGAACCTGAATCTCATGGATCTGACCCTTATCTAGATCAGAACCAATTGAAAGCCATAGTTGCTAAATTTCAGGAATATAACAAGGACTATACAGATCAATGTGCCAAGCTTCTGGAGCAAATTAGATGATCTCAGGCACAATCTCAATCTTATCACTCCTCCCAGGGACAAGAGACTTGGAACAACCATCCTAGTGGGTCCAGTGACCCATATTTTGGAACCACTAGCTATTCTACTGATTCTTGCTACCATGGGGAGGCATCCTGGACTCAGCCAACCCAAAAGGCAACTTTGGACCTAATCCATGATTTGGATAGATCAATTAAGGAATGCACTATTTCTGATACACCTGTACCTGATGAGATATCTCTAATGAATTGGAATAATGGATCACAAGTATAGGACCACATAACAGGTTCTCAATCAACTCCCTCTGTAGTCAGCCCCACTCAGGGTGATACACCTATTGATTCATATCCAAATTCGTATAACCCTGAGTGGAGAAATAATCCTGATCTTTCATGGCCACCACAGAGACCAACTCAGGCTGAACATCAATCTAGGCTAGCCCAATACTGCACTCAATCCACTTTATGGCAACCATCTAGTCCAGCCCAACCCACAACCACCCTTGAAGGCATCATGAACATTTTGTTGGACTTTGGTAAGAAAAATGAAGAAAGACTGACTAAGTTGGAAAATCATGTGAAATCTCAAGGGGATCAAATCAAGAGACTTCAAGAATCACTCTATCCCTGAATGCAAATGCCTTTTCACTCCTATTCTCCACCTATTCTTCCGACCCCTCCTCCAATCTATCAAACATGCCCTTGTGCGGGGGTCAAATTTGTGGCCTCTAAAAGGAAGAGAAAAGCTAAGAGCCCACCCAAACGACCTGATTTGGGCTCAACCAAAAATCATAAGACCAAACCCACATCCAGCTCTGACTCAAACTCAAGGGACAAAAAGAAGAAAAAGGCTTGTGAAGTTGATTTGACCTATTTACCCTTTCTTGAGGCCTTAAAGAAAGAGTCACAAAAGAAAAAAATGACTTGCACACCTAAAGAGGTGGTTTTATCAGCTAACATAAGTGCATTTGTTTCTGGCACTATACCACCCAAAATGACTAACCCTAGAAAACCCTTCATATCTTGTGCCATAAAGGGATTCACCTTCAACAAAGCCCTTGTGGATCTAGGGTCTTCCATTAGCTTAATTCCTACCGCCTTTTTTGACCTCACCAAACTTGGAGATCTGCACCACACACCTGTCACCATTAGAATGGCAGATGGCTCCATCAAACTACCGAAGGGTGTAGTTCAGGATGTGATTATTAAAGTGCAAGGTCTTAGCTTTCTAGCTGATTTTATTGTCTTGGACATGAATATATCGGAGAAGCTAAGTAATTCACCCATTATTCTAGGTTGACCTTTCTTGGCTACGGCCAATGCACTGATTGACTGTTACTCAGGATGTATGGAGGTGAGTAGCGACAATGAGAAGATTCACCTTAATATGTATGCAACCACTAAGAAAACAAAGTCAGGGTACTTTCTGGATGATATGGAAAGTGAGTCGGAGGATAATTCGGAAGAAACTATGGCAATTGACACCTGGGTAGAACCACATGACCCGAATCAACAATCCACTAGATTACATAAGTCACCCTCCCTACCAGATCAAATCATTGATAGTATGGTTGACTATCTTGATCGATCTAGCCCAATTCAAACCCCTGCCCCTTGCAATGAATCCCAGATTACTCAATTGATCAAAATGATTCATGAAATAAAAGAAGCTAGTGCAAGAGAATATGATGATATAAGGAAGGAGCTTCATAGAATCCGGGATGAGCAACAGAAACCAGAAATGTTTGAATCTGGGTCAGGTGTGTCACAATCGATTTGCGATTCGGTGGTGGTCATGCAAGATTTTGTTAATCAAACACTGGAGGTGGATGATATTGATAACCCTATGGAAGATGAGAATGGAGATTTATTTGAGAATCTTGATCTTGATATAGGGCCTGAGTACCAATCATTTCATTTCGAGGAACCAAGCATTAAGGGACCTGAATATAATTTTGTTGTATTTGAGAATACCCATGGAGACATTGATGAATTAATTCAAATGATCTCATACACGGAGCAACAAAATCAAAAAGACTGTAACAACTCCTCAATCAATGATTCAGCCCATTCCACTTTCATGGAGGGACTCACTACTAAATCTAATGCCCAACTTCATCCAAGTGAGAAGAAGTAAATATCCTCTTATGAAATAGATATTCAAGAAATTGAAAGATTATTGGGAATAACATATGATGAGTTATCAGAGGAAGCTAGGAATTTTGGGGAATCATGTGATAATTGGGAATTGGCATTAGATAATTTGGAAGAGATAAAAGAAGAAGATGAGACCCAAACATCTTTGGTAGAGACAGAGACTGATCACTAGACCTTGATTTCCAGATCTGACCACACTACGTGGGTCATGCCTTCCATTCATCACCATTATCAGGACCCATATGATTTCACCCCACACGACTCCGCCCATACCCCTACCACCCACATTCTCCATCACCTCTTCAGGATGCCTTCACCTTCATTCCTTCCAGGCACCCTTATTTATCTATTTTTCTTCTGTAGCATCTGGCTGCAGATAATCCCAAGCCCCATCTACATATTTTCCCGATGATTTGGACTTGGAATTCATGGACAGCTAGTTCGCCTTTGCTGTCCGCTGTTGGCGAATGAGACTAAAATTCTTATCATTTTACTCGCCATTCTCAATACTGTATTGGTATATCCTTTTTGAGTTTTCGCCCAGTTGGAGGCATTAAACTCAGCACATATAGATACCATTCGCCCCACATTCCACCATCATTTATATATAACCATTTTTATACATAGCATATTTTTGTTTTAGCATATTTCCCTTTTATATTGCATATTAACAGGTTGGCTGGTGCTGAATATAATTTCAGGAGAAATTACAGGTGATTTCTACCCATTCTCTCCCTGCAGCATTTATTTTCTTTTACATTCATGCATGAGGACATGCAAGAACTTAGGCATGGGGGGGTGGATACAGAAAAATTGAAAAAATTGTATGCCAACACTTAGGAAAACCTCGGAGCTGCATGCAAAATGTACTTTAGGACCTTAAATAAAAGAACAACCGACTCCACCTCCAATGCTCTCATTGGTGCTAGAAATCGTTCGTAATAACCAATTCCGACTCAGCTGCTAACCTTTTGTTCTAAATTTAGGGTCAAGCTGATTGTAACCCGATACGGGAAATTCACGAAGTACAAATTATATGAGGTTACATAACATATATAGATATTGCATTCATGAATAAGATTATTTTATTAAGAGAATGCATTAGGGATTTTATCCTTTAGTTGACTCCTGTAATCTGGAATCCAGTACAACTTTTCACACATGTAGAATTTGCAATAGATTTATGGTGAAGGCTGATAAACGTCTTCAGTTTGTCGAGAAGAAGTAGTGCTTCTTTTCCTGAACCCTTGGACAGTGTTTTGGGAGTCGGGCTGATTTTCTTCCAAAAATCCACCATATAGTGTGAGAGAGTAGAGTCTATTGGTGCTCTAAGATTAGTGCAAGGAATCTGGAATCCTAGATAATTAGGTAATGATACTCTGAGATTAGACATAGTTTTCGCTCTCGGTTCCTGCATATACATTTTTGTGCGAAATTGTGAGAGCCACCGAATAAGGGAAATACGCGGAGAGCGAGTTTTCATAAAACTAGGGCTAAGGTGGATGGTTACGACCATTCTTTATGGAATCCTCTGTTGAAGGAGGGTATTGATGTCAAGGTCAGAAATACACTGTCCTATCCATCTCTCCCGGTGCCGTGAGTAGGCACTTCCACCAAATAAGCCACCCAATGTCTCTTGAGTACCACCAATCCCCAATAATGCTTCCTTAATAAAGTTCGTGCATGTATGCCAGTTGTGCTATGCTGAAAAAAAAATGATGGAAAGGAAGAAAAATTGAAAAAAAAAGAAAAAGAAGAAAAAAAAGAAAGTTGACGAAGAAGAAAAAAAGTTTGTGAATATTTAGTTTTCATCGAGGCAATACCACCAAATAAAATTGAGCTCCACCAAATATGGCCTTAACCTATTTTTCTTGTGTTTTTGACTGCCCGAATACTGGCTGAGGAATCCCGACTTAGTGTTAGGGTTATGAGAACGCAATTAATGTGTTAATGCCTAGTGAGACCACCAAATACAGATCCTATGTGTGAATCTGGTGAGGTTGTGAGCTCTAAGAAAAAGAAAGAGAAAGAGCAAGAGAGAATGAATAGAAAGGAATTAAAGAGAGCATAGTTTTTCTCGTCTTTCTCTAAGTTAAGTTACTTAGAAATTCGGGAATCAGGATTCTGTAGTACTAGTCTCTATGTAGCACCAAGTGAGAATGAGCCACCAAATAAATAATCCTTTCCCTCAAAGATTCTCTACCTAAGCCCAAAGCCGGGAAGAAATTCATAGAATATCATGAATACCCCGAGGGAAGAAATCCACCTATCACCCTAGAATTTTTATTAGGGGTCAAGTACAGGCTTTAGAGGTGTGTTAGTTTTCACTCAAATCCGTTGCAAAAGCTACATAGCTGCACCTTCACAATTGTCTGGATTTCTAGAGCATAGGATGAAAACAAAAAGGAGAAAAATCTCTATGCAAACACTTCATAAAATAACCAGGCCCTTAGGGACCCTTGCTGTAAATAATTTAGTCTTGCATTTGCTATGGACTAGCAAGATTTAGGCATGGGGATATGATTGCGCAGCAATCATAGGTCTTAATTGGCCTAGATTAAGCTAGGACTTAGCATAAGTTAGGGTTATTCATGCATGCATACGCATTATCTGCATCTTTACTACTTTCCTTTAGCTATGCATAAAATAATGTTATAAAGCGCTGATTAAGTACATTATGTCGATTGCAGGGAATAAGCTGATCAGGAGCTGGATCTGAAGCTGGATCAGGAATAACGGGAGTTGTAGCAGAGCTGGAGTAGAAGGCCTAGTTAAGATGCAGGAATAATAATGTAAGGGGTTTAAAGGTTTTCTATTCTATTAAGTAGAAATAAAGTAGTAAAATGTGAAGAGCTTAGGTCCATCCTAGCCCTAGGATAGCCTAGAGACTTCCCCAAGCCTTAGCCACCCTTAGATTAGGTCACAACACCCTAGGAAGCCCTAAAACCCTAGTTTCAACCCTTCTCTGGACGTCCAGATAAGTTTTAAGATGTCCAGGACCCTTAGCCAACTCCTGCACACTTCAAACCCACTTCTGCAGTGTTATTGGACGTCCAGACACTTTGTCAGACATCTAATTTCTGCAGAATACCGAAAATAGAACCCGAAATCCTTCCTGACTCTGATTGGACATCCAGACAACAAGTCTGGACTTCCAATTTTTGAGTATAAGACGTCTGATTATATAAGTATACGTCTGATATTGCTCTCCAATTCCTGCTTTGAGATTTAAGCCTTGATCTTGGATCTCTAGGTCCCTAAACCCAATTCCAACCCTATAGGAACATAAATTAAGGTGCCCTAACCCTAGTACATCACCTCTAGACATCCCTAAGGACCTAAACCTAATTGACTTGGATCTTAGTCAATTCCATCAGCCTATCAATTGGACTCATTGAGTCCAATTGAGCCCTGATCTCTGCACACACTGTCCAATTAGACTCAGTGAGAGTCCAATTGACCCAGACCTGAATTAATTGAGTTGTTTTACTCTCAATTTAGTTTCCACACACCCAATTAAACTTGTATTAAGTTTAATTGCACTTTCCTTAGTGAATTAGGGTTTATAACCCTAATTTGAGACGTACCTTGACCTAAACCCACTAGAACCCAACCTAATCAACCTAGCCACCTAAGTTTCGACCCACACAAACCCACACGCACCATCCACATGAAAATATCTACCCCAGAGTTCTCTAGAACTCTCTACCATGTGTGGTTGCCTTGGTTGCCAAAAATAGTAACCAACAGCCATTCAATTTTTAGATCCACATTTGGTGGATCAAAAAACCACCATCCACCCTCTCTCTCTCACTCTCCCACGAGCTCCCACCATAGCCCTTCTAGAGAATTCCATAATTCTCTAGAAAGCTTCCCTTAGGTTTATAAAAAGACCCCTTGGGTGGCCATTGGCACCCACTCACTCCCTTGGCAATTGCTCTCCATTGGTGCCATTGACGCCACCTCCATTGTCACTCCACCTCCACGAGCTCACTACCACCACCATGGAGGACACCATGCTGGGATGCTGGATCAACCTTACCTCTCTCCAAGGGCTGGCCTAAGCTACATTGGCCACCCCTCCTTCTTCTCTCGACCACTCCAAGGCCATCGAGGACCACCCCTGAATGCCCTTCCATTCTGCTAGATTTAGATTCTGCTCTTCGTATATTTATTGCTTTTGTTTACCGCTTAGTAGTGTAGTCTTACTTCTCCCCCAATGATGCATGCGAAATCCCCCCGTTGATTCTTGTATGCAATCGTTTTCTGGTAGTTAGATTTAATTTTAAGCATTCATGTATAAGCTTTCCTCTAGATTTCCTTGTGCAACAACTCTCCCTTGATGAATGAAATTTCATTTTATATATATATATCTCTTATGTGTTTAAAATCACCTTGAGCTGAATGATTATCATATTTGCGTGATTTAAGTGCCTGTTCTTTAACTGCCTATATATTACGCACCAGCATGTCATTTAAATAAAGTAGAGTGAATTTAAGATTGATTTCAAAAACAAAAACAACGCCTCCCAGAGATGAACGACCGGGACTCAAAGTCTCGTTATTTTCAAAACAATATCTTTGTTGGATCGTATTTCGCAACTATACTACGATGCTTTTATCAAAAATGTGATCTATGACTCAAAAACAATACTCATTCAATTAAACTTGTGTTAAGTTTACTTGCATTTCCCCTTGGCAATTGGTGTTTGCAACCCTAATTTAAGACCTACACTAACCCAAACCCCTTAGGACCAAACCTAGACCACGTAGACACATAAGGCATAGCCACACACACACCCATTCACCCACTCCCACACCACCTCAAGTGTTCTAGGTTCTTCCAAAGGTGGCGCCACTCTTGGTTGCTAAAATTAGCAACCAAAAGACATTCAAATTGTAGATCCGCAAATGGTGGATCTAAAAAACCACCTTCTCTATCCTTGTCCGGCCACTCTTGGAGCTCTCTCTAGAGAGCTCCACACTTCTCTAGAGAGTCTCCCTTAGGTCTATAAAAATACCTAAGGGGTGGCCATTTGCACCCATTCACTCTTGGCTTCCATTTAGCTTAGCTACATTCCACCTTCACTCGACCTTCATGAATTGCTTCACCATGGCCACCACCATCTCCATGCCAAGATGTTGGATCACCTCCTCAACCTCTCTCCAAGGGCTAGCCTAAGCACCATTGGCTGCCCCTTCTTCTCCTCTCAACCAATTCAAAGGTCATCGGAGCCCACCTCCAAATGTTCTTATTTCTGTTAGATTAGTAGCTTAGTTCTTTATAGTTTACATGCTTTATTTGCTACTTAGTAGTGTAGCTCTATATTCTACCCCAATGGTGCATGCATACTCCCCCTTTAGATTTATGTATGCGATTGTTTTCTGCTAGATAGATTTGTGTTTGCATGCATTCCTCAATAAGCTTTCCACAAGTTCCATGTTGCAAACACCATGATGAATCAATGAAAGATCTTTTTCTATATATATATCTATGTGTTGAGAATCACCATGAGCTTATTGCAATATATTTTGTATGACTAAAGTTGCCTACTTTTAATTATTATCTATTGCAACTAGCTTGTCGGTACCTGAAAATATCGAGGATCTAACTATTAATGCATTTTCTGTAAATAGAAACCACATAACTATTATCGTTCGTACTGAAACTCACACTATCTATCCAACAAATGTGCATGTAATTAGGGTTCATAATGAAAGTGGCCAAAAATTGATCCGACGATTAAAAACCGGCATGCAATTTTAAGTAAGAGGAGAGAGTGAGATCGATTTCAAATCTGAATTTCCTTGAACGCCTCCTGGAGATGAACGACCGGGACTCCAAGTCTCACTATCTTTTTAAATTATTCTTGACGAGCATTTTCACGCACTAAGCTACAATGAGATCTCTATTTTCAAAACAAACATGAGAATCGCCCTCTGGCAAATGGCACCATTGCCATGGAGGTAACATCATTTTTTATTTTGACCTCTAGAATTATCACTGATAAATCTTCCACTTCTTGTCTTTTGATGTGTAGGAAAATAGGAAAAATGGGATCTGTGCACACAACGAGCGTGGAAATAAAATATCAGGTGCATATCTCCTCTTAGATTGGGATTTCCTTTTCTTTTTGAACCCTAGGTTAGATTTCCTTCTAGCAATTTCAAATGAGGAAAAAAAGGTCTAGGTAGTTAGATTAGGTTTCCATTTGAATCTTATGTTAGTTTGCTTGAAAAAATAAAGAAAATAAAATAAATTTTTTTTTGAAAAAAGACTTTTCCCTTCAAAAAAAAATCAAAATTTTTGAAAAAAAAGAAAAAAAAATTTCTTTCTGATGGAAAGTTTGAATTTCAAATTCAAACACCCTTTTAAAAGCTTTCCCACCATTCTTTGTTTTTCGGTCAGATTTTAAATTTTGATTTAAAAATTCAATTGCCAAAACAATAATGAGCAAACAATTCTCAAATTTGTGCTAGACCTTTATTTTTAAACCACCTTTCAAACGATAGCATTTATTTGAAAAAATGCCAAGTACAAAATTTTTAAAAATTCGCGAAGTGCAACGGGGTCAAACTGACCCATATTTATGATTTTTCAAAATTCAAAAAGCAATTCTGAGCAATCTACGAATCTGTTTTGACTAAAAATAGTGGGGTTTGAAAGTTGATCCCATTGGCTTTAATTTCCATATTAATTTCAAATTTTTAAAGATCATTTGGTACTATTTCAAAGTAGAAAATCGACTAGGGGTCAAATCCCAGATTTGACCCCTTGACATTTAAAAATCTCTATAAATTCGATTGAAATAGTAAAAAATATCAAAAAATATTATTTGAAAATATAATTAAAAAAGGAATCTAGTTACCAAATTTCAATTTATTCTGATTCCAATTTTTATCAGAAAATTGGCCTTAATTTCATGGTCTGCTGAAGAAGGAACAAAAAAACCATAGAATTACATGAACCCTAGGTTACATCTTTAGGGTTACACTCTAGAGACCACACATTTGGGCTAGACTAGACTTAATCAAGTTTAAGGTTTAGCCGGTGAGCTTGGTCACCTCGTGGCCACTCACCACAAACCCCATTGAGGAAGACAAATAAGCTCAAATTAATTTTAAAATATGCATGCAAACCCGAATTCATTGTCATACTATTGGGTATTTTCAATCTCTCTTGCCAAACCTGGTGACTAAGTTTGCGGGGTGGTGTCAAACGACCTTGACTCGGGGGTAACGGAACTGGAGGCGTGAGCCGAAGGAAGAACCTTCCCCTTAGTCCCCTCGTAACCAGACTAGCTGGGTTAGCTTGAGAGGTAGGAATCACTTTCAGTTGGTTGAACGATGAATTTTTCTCTAGGAATTCAAACTTAAAATGAAAAATCTAGTCATCCGATCATAAGGACAATCTGATTGATAGGGCCTTAGCCTTGTCTGGCTTGGCTACACCAACCCAGGGGTTAGGTGGTGTATGCAAGGAGGGAGGTCCCTTAGACCTCGATTGCTTGGACCTTGGGAGCTGCTCCCAAGGAGGTGAGTCACCTCGCCAGGACCATCTTCTCCCCCCAGTTCTTCTACTCCCTTAGCCGCAATGGCTGATCCTGGACTTTGACCTAGACTGGGTCAAGATGCTGGTAATCTGGACCCAATGGCTCGTCTGGAGCCCTAAGTGGTTGAATAACTTCGAGACTTCTATGATCCAGCTACATCAATCATCGCACCCTTAGTCAGGATTCCCATCGGCGGAGATGCGTTTGAGCTCAAGCCTAATGTGATTGGTTTGATCAATAGTCATTTTTATGGAAACTCAAGCGAAGATCCATTGTAGCACTTAGAGGACCTGAGTCGACTCATAGAAACGATTCAACCCAGGAATGCTGATCTTGGGATTGTTCTAATGAGGCCTTTCCCATTTTCTCCGAGGGACAAAACTTCATACTGCTTCAAGACCATTGGGAAGCCAATTGGAACCTAGCCGAAATTACGACGTGAATTATTGTAAAAGTTCTTCCCGATCGATCAAACAAATGCGATGAGGCGTGCGATCACGACTTTCTCCCAATGAGCTGGGGAGTAGTTGCGTGACACCTGGGATCGATTTCACGACCTTCTCAGAAAATGCCTGCACCATGGTATACCCAGATGTCCCCAACCTCAGATCTTTTACCATGGGCTGGATGCCACACATCGGTATCAGACCGATGCATCTAGTGGCAGGAATTTCCTTGTGAAAGATGAGAACAATGCATTTGAGTTGTTCAAATCTTTGGTGTAGAACTCGATGAATGCCGCATCCATGAACTAGTTCCAACGGCCTGGTCAGCAGCGGGTTGGTGTCCATGAGGCTCACATCGAATCAAATCGAGCCAACATGGATATCATCGTCAAGCAGCTAGATAGAATAAACCTGATCGAGAAAAAGATTGACTAAATTAGTCAGGGTCAATCTGACTTGAACTCTACAGCTCCAAGACCCTCCAATGCACCCTGAGCCCCTCCTACTCGAGTTAATCTACTCACTTGGGATGCATCTTCTCCTTATTTACAAGATCCTGTATATCAGGATCCCGTAAGCAATCCCGATCTAGCACCATATGACCAGGGTTACGCACCACCTGCTGACTATAATACATATCCCCTTGATGGATATACATCTCAGACATCTTCGGCCTACGAGGATGTTAGTGTTATTCAAGGATACGGGAGTAATAACTCATATTCAGAGATATATAACCCTAGTTGGTGCCAGCATCCGAACTTCTCCTGGTCTGGTAACTCATAGAGACCACATCAAGATCCACACTACCAGACTAGGCAATCTGGGAATGCGCAAAACACATACCCAAGGTAGTAGCCATTCTCGTCTCAGCAGCAGCAACCCCGTTCTTTATACTAGCCACTGCACCAAGCTACCAGTCACCCTCCAAAGTAGGCTAACCCTCTGGAGGCAATGAAAGAGGAGCTGCAAGAATCGATGAGGAAATATACACAGGATAGCTTGCAGATAATGAAGGCGATGGCTGACCAGATACAGACTATACAAAACATGCAAAACCAGCTATTGCAGGAGCATAGGACTTAGGGAGTCTTGCCCTCCCAACCTATCCCAAACCCTCGGTATGTGCAGAACCAAGGAACCCGACCAAGGTTTCAGGCACCACAAGGACAGGCACATGCCATATTGCAGGCACCTCCTACACCACTTAGTTATGCTCAAGGCCAGCCGCCTTTGATGTAGAACCCCGCATACTCTGCCCTTTCAGCTCCCCCACCACCTCATGGAGAGCAAGCTGATGCAAATGCTATCTCATTGAGGAGTGGAAGGAAGACATTCGACCCACCACATAGGCAGCTATTCCTGATTTTTCTCACTCTTCACCGCAGGCAGGTTCAACTGCTTCCTCATCTCAGGAGCCACCTACGGTAGATAAGGGTAAAAGGCCACTTGCCCCTGAGATTCACGTCCCTTTTCCCAAGGCTCTGATTCGAAATGTAGAACGGAAGAAAGACATGCGAAATTTTGAGGACCTGAAGTCATTGTTCAAGGAAGTACATATTCAGGTCCCTCTCCTCGAGGCAATTGATCACATCCCTGCTGTCGCTATGTTCTTCAAGGACTATTGTACCCTGAAGCAATAGGCTACAATTGGACGACAGGTGGTACTATCAAAAGAGGCTAGTGCCATGATTCTAGCCGACTTACTGTCGAAAAAGAAAGACCCTGGTACCCTACTCATATCCTGCTTCTTGCAGGATTCTCCAATTGATCTGGCCCTTCTAAATCTAGGTTCATCCATCTACCTAACTCCCTCTGCCGTATTTGATCGATTTCGATTTGGGGAGTTAAAGTCTACCTTGGTCACAATTCAGCTAGCTGATGGATTACTAAAAACACCAAGGGGGTGGTTGAGAACGTGATCGTAAAAGTCCATGGATACTGCTTTCCCGCAGACCTTTTCGTTCTCGATATGGAGGTTCCTCCTAATCTCCATGATGCACCAATCATTTTGGGTGGCCCATTTCTAGGGATAGCTCGAGGAAACATTAATTGTGCATGCGGGTGTAGGGAGATAGCCCTTGGTAATGAGCGACTTCGACTTGACATATTCAGGGGATCAAGGAATTTTTACTATGATCGCATAAAGGATGGTGAAGACGAAGATTCGGCATACTGTGGTAACATTGGGCTCCTTTGTGATGACCCAATGTCTCATTTGTCTGCACTATCAGGTTCTTAGACCTTGATCCACATGAGACTGAGACCACTAGACTGCACATATCTCCCCAAGGATCCGATTGTTTAGGGTGTGTTTCTGACCACAGCACCCCTGAATCTAGCTATCCTGGTCCACATACTACTGAATTGCCCCTGTTGTTACAAGAAGACGTGACCATAGCTAACTGGTTTCCTGTTAGCATAGTCACAACCGACTATCTCACAAGTAGTGAATCAGCGGAAATTCACACTCATCCGGATCATCAGATTTACATGTTCGAGTCCGCTCCTCCTATTCCCATCTCTGACTCTGACCCACTCGTGATTGAATTGAAGCCCTTACCTGACTCACTTAAATATGTGTTCTTGGGCGAAAGTGAGACATGCCCGGTCATTATTAGTGTCCACTTAACCAAAGAACAAGAGCATCAATTGATTTCTATGCTACAAGACGATAGGGCTGCTATAGACTGGAGCATTGCTGATCTCCATGGTATTCGCCCCTCGTATTGCACTCATCACATTTACACGGATGAGGGGGTGAAACCTTTGAGACAACCTCAAAGACGACTAAACCTGAATATGCTAGAGGTTGTTAATAAGGAGAGCATCAAATGGCTAGATGCAGGTATTGTATACCTAATCTCTGACAGCCAATGGGTGAGTCCGATCCAGATAGTTCCCAATAAAGTAGCACTCACCGTAGTGAAAAATGATAAAGGTGAATCCATCCCGACCCGCACTGTGACATCTTGGCAGGTCTGCATCGAATAGGAAACAAAACATGGCTACCCAGAAGGATCACTTTCCTTTGCCTTTCATAGATTAGATCTTGGAATGGTTAGCCAGATGCGGTTTCTTTTTCTTTCTGGATGGATACTCCTGGTATAATCAAGTAGCGATTACCCTGGAAGATCAAGACAAAACCACATTCACATGCCCCTTTGGAACATTCGCTTTCAAGTGGATGCCCTTTGGCCTCTGCAATGCACCAGCAACATTTCAACGTTGTATGATGGCCATCTTCTTTGACATGATTGGGGACTATGTGGAGGTGGATGACTTCTCCATTTCTGGAGATGATTTTGCATCTTGTCTTGATAACCTCACCAAAATCCTGAAACGGTGCATTAAGGTAAGCTTAGTACTATCCTGGGAGAAAAGCCATTTCATGGTGACGGACGGCAGAGTACTACGGCACAAGATCTCTAAAAATGGACTCGAGGTCGATCGAGCCAAATCTAAGATTATTTCCCACTTATCCCCACCAAGCTCGGTCAAGCAGATCAGATCATTCTTGGGTCACGTCAGCTTCTACTGGAGATTTATATGCGATTTCTCGAAAACTGCCTGACCTTTGACGAATCTCCTTATTGCCGATGCCCCATTTGAATTAGACACCTCGTGTCTCAGCACCTTCGAGACTTTACGAAAAACTATCATTGATTCCCCGATTCTCCAACCACTCAACTGGTTGCTTGATTTTGAGATGATGTGCGATGCTTCTGATTTCACCGTTGGTGCTGTTTTAGGCCAGCATCGGGAGAAGCAACCTTTTGTCATATACTATGCTAGCAAGATGCTGAATGAGGCTCAGTGTAGTTATACTATCACCGAAAAAGAACTGCTAGCAGTAGTATTTGGGTTGGAGAAATTCTGATCTTATCTATTAGGGTCTAAAGTTATCATCTTCACCAACCACTCCACCCTCCGGCATTTATTGGCAAGGAAGGATGTCAAACCCCAACTCATCAAATGGATCCTTCTATTGCAAGAATTTTATATTGAAATCCACAACAAAGTCGGAAAGCAGAATGTTGTGGTGGATCAACTATCCAGACTAGAACCAGTCCACATTCCTTATTCCCTTCCTATCCATGACCAATTTCTAGATGAATCCCTTTTGGCAGTTTACTTTGTTGAGTTCCCCTAGTACTCGGATATCACAAACTATCTTGCTGCGAGCAAGATTCCCGCGAACCTATCCAAGGACAAGAAACTCAAATTTACTGCAGAGGCCAAATTCCACCTTTGGGATGACCCACTGCTCTGTCTCATTGGAGCATATCAGATTATTCAAAGATTCATCCCAGATTCTGAGATCCCCAATGTGTTATCTTTTCGCCACAATGATGCTTGTGGTGGTCATTTCTCTGGACGGAAAACCGCTACAAATAATTTGCAGTGAGGATTTTTTTGGCCAACTATTTTCAAAGATACACATGAATACGCCTAGCACTGCTAATGATGCCAGTTAGTCGATTCTATGACAAGGAGAGACATGATGCCACTTCAGCCCATCATGGTTGTAGAAGTGTTTGACGTCTAGGGCATCAATTTTATGGGCCCTTTTCCAAACTCGCATGGCTTCGAGTACATATTACTAGCCGTTGACTATGTCTCAAAGTGGGTCAAGGCCATCCCGGCAAGACGGGCAGATCATAAAACTGTCATTTCCTTCGTACGGGAATACATCTTCATAAGATTCGGAATACCCCGCACTCTAATTAGCGACGGGGGAAGCCACTTCATCCACACCAACTTCAGGTTATTATTAAAGAAATACTGGGTATGTCATGTTATAGCTACCTTGTATCACCTGCAGACCAATGGGTAGGCTAAAGTTTCTAACCAGCAAATCAAGTTGATTCTCTAGAAGATGGTTAGACCAGACAGGAAGGACTGGTCCGATAAATTTGTCGATGCACTCTAGGCATATCAGAACACATACAAGGACCCACTCGGAATGTCACCATATCGTATGGTATATGGCAAGGCCTGTCACCTTCCTATAGAGCTAGAACACCGTGCCTTTTGGGCGGTGAGAAAATGTAACCTTGACCTCGATGGAGGAGGTCAAGAACGGAAACTCCAGCTCAGCGAATTAGAAGAGATCCGGCAGGAGGCCTTTGAGAATGCATTGATATACAAGGACAAGACCAAGGCCTTTCATGACAGCCACATACAGAGAAAAGCATTCATGCCCAACCAGCATGTCTGGTTGTTTGATTCATGACTGAAACTTTTTTTAGGGAAGCTCAAGTCCAAGTGGACTGGATCATATGTTATGATTCACCCATATCCTAATGGGGCGGTCCAAATCAGGGACCCAAAGTCTTGGCATGTATCTACGATAAATGGCCAGCGCCTCAAGCCATTCACGGCCCAGGAACCTCCTCCAGCTTACGAACTCATTCATCTTTTTAAGGATATCTGAGTAAATTCTTGCCCAGCTGGAGGCATTAAACTCAGCACGTATAGATAGCATATCCCACATTCTACCATCATCTATACATAACCATTTTTATACATAGCATATTTCCTTTTCACATATTGCATATTGTCAGGTTAGCCGATGCTGAACGGTAAAATTTTAGTAGCAATTCCAGGTGATTTCTACCCATTTACTCTCAGTTGTACTTATTTTCTTTTATATTCATGCATGAGGACATGCAAGACTTAGGCATGGGGGGGTTAGATATGACAAAACTGAAAATTTTTATGCCAACATTTAGGAAAATCCCAGAGCTACATGTCAGACATACTTTAGGAACCTAAATAAAAGAACAACCAACTCCACCTTCAATGTTTGCATTGAAGCTAGAAATCGTCTGCAACAGCCATTTTAGACTCGCCCACTCACCCTTTTGTTCTAAATTTATGGTCAAGCTAAATGTAACCTGATAAGGGAAATTTCATGAAGTACAAATATAAGAGGTTACTTGTTTATAGCATATATACATAGTGCATCCATGAATAAGATTATCTTATTAAGAGAATGCATTAGGGATTTTATCCTCTAGTTGATTCCTGTAATATGGAATCCAGTACAATTTTTCACATACACGTAGAATTTGCAATGCATTCATGGTGAAGGCTGATAAACATCTTTAGTCTGCCGAGAAGCAGTGGTTCTTCTCCTGTACCCCTGGACAGTGTTTTGGGAGTTAGGCAGATTTTCTTCCAAAAATCTACCAAATAGTGTGAGATGAGAGTAGAGTGTACTGGTGCTCTAATATTATTGCAAGGAATCTGGAATCCTAGATAATTAAGTGATGATACTTAGAGATAAGGCATAATTTTCTCTCTCGGTTCCTGCATATACATTTTTTGTGAATTTTGACAGCCACCAAATAAGGCAAATATGGAGAGAGCGAGCTTTCAAAAAACTAGGGCTAAGGTGGATGGTTACAACCATTCTTTATAGAATCCTTGGCTGAAGGACGGTATTGATGTCATGGTCAGAAATATACTGTCCTATCCATCTCTCCCAATGCTGTGAGTAGGCACCTCTACCAAATAAGCCACCTAATGTCTCTCGAGTACCACCAATCCCTAATAATACTTCCTTAATAAAGTTCATGATTGTATGCTAGCTTGTGTTGTATTGAAAAAAAAAAATTATACATAGAAAAAAAATGATGAAATGAAAGAAAAGTTGAAAAAAATTAGAAAAGAAGAAAAAGCAAAGAAAAGAGTGAATATTTAGTGTTTATTTCAGTTCCATTGAGGCAATACTACCAAACAAATTTGAGATCCAGTAAATATGGCCTTAACCTATTTTTCTATGTTTCTGACTGCCCGAATACTGGCTGAGGAATTCCGACTTAGTGTTAACATTATGAGAACTCAATTAAAGTGTTAATGCCAAGTGAGACCACCAAATACGGATCATACATGAGAATTTGGTGAGATTGTGAGCTCTAAGGAAATAAGAAAAAAAAAACAGAGAGAATAAGAGAGAATGAATACAAAGGAACCAAAAGAGAGCATAGTTTTTCTTGTCTTTCACTAAGTTGGGTTACTTGATAATCTGGGAATCTAGATTCCGAAGTACTAATCTCTATGTAGCACCAACTAAGAGTGAGCCACCAAATAAACACCCGTATCCCTTAGACATTCTCTACCTAAGCTTAAAGTAGGGTGGAATTATAGAATATCTTGAATACCCCAAGAGAAGAAGTCCGCCTATCCTACTAGAATTTTACTAGGGGTCAAGTACAGGATTTAAAGGTGAATCAGGATTTTCACTTGAATCCATTGCAAAAGCTACATGACTACACTTTCATGATTGTCTGGATTTCTAGAACATAGGATGAAAACAAAAAGGAGAAAATTCTCTATGCATACACTTGATAAAATAATCAATCCCTTAGCGACCCTTATATGAATAATTTAGTCTCGCATTTGCTAGGGACTGGCAAGATTTAGGCATGAGGGTATGATTGTGCAGCAATCATAGGTCTTAATTGACCTAAATTAGGCTAGGGCTTAGCATAAGTTAGGGTAACTGACGCATGCATAAGCATTACTAGCACCTTTACTGCTTTCTTTTAGC
This sequence comes from Thalassia testudinum, assembly GCA_037157565.1. NCBI lineage: Eukaryota > Viridiplantae > Streptophyta > Magnoliopsida > Alismatales > Hydrocharitaceae > Thalassia > Thalassia testudinum. The sequence goes on from JAZHRO010000031.1 coordinate 128,317,321, forward strand.
TATGCATAAAATAATGCTATAATGTACTAATTAGGTGCATTATGTCAATTACAGGTAATAAGCTGATCAGAAGCTAGATCTGAAGCTGGATCTAAAGAATAAAGAATAACTGGTGTCGCAGCAGAGCTAGAGCAAAAGACCTAGATTAGATGTCGTAGATAATAATGTAAGGGAGTTAAGGTATGCTATTCTATTAAGTAGGAATAAAGAAAAAAATTGTGAAGAACTTAGGTCCATCCTAGCCCTAGGACAGCCTAGGAGCCTCCCCAAACCTTAGTCACCCTTAGATTAGGTCACCGCACCCTAGGAAACCTTAAAATCCTAATTCCAGCCTCTATCTTGATGTCCAAATGAGTTATAGGACATCCAAAACCCTTAGCCAACTACCACACACCTTAAACCCACTTCTGCAGTGTTATTGGACGTCCAGACACTTGGTCAAACATCCAATTTCTGTAGAATACCCGAGATAGAACCTAGAGACCTTCTTGACTCTGATTAGACATCCAGACTTGAAGTCTGGACTTCTGATTTTTCACTATAAGTCGTCTGACACTTTTATTGGATGTCTGGAACTGCTCTTCAGTTCCTATTTTGGAATTCAAGCCTTGATCTTGAGTTCTTAGCTCCCTAAACCCATTTCCAGCCCCTTAGAAACCTAAATTAAGGTATACTAACCCTAGTACACTATCTTTAAATCTTCCCAAGAACCTAATTAGGTTCTCATTAAGCCCATTTGACTTAGATTATAGTCAATCTCATCAGCCTATTCAATTGCACTCATAGAGTCCAATTGAGCTTAAATCTCAACCCATACAAGTCCAATTGGACTCAATGAGAGTCCAATTTACCTAAGCCCATCCTAATTGAGTTATTTCACTCTCAATTAGGTTCACACTCATTCAATTAAAGTTTTGTTAAGTATAGTTGCATTTTCCCCTTAGCAATTAGTGTTTGCAACCCTAATTTAAGACCTACACTAACCTAAATCGCTTAGGACCTAACCTAGACCACTTGGCCACATAAGGCATGGCCACACACACACACACATTCACGCACTCCCACACTACCTAGAGTGTTCTAGGTTCTTCCAAAGGTGGCGCCAATCTTGGTTGCTAAAATTAGCAACCAAGAGACATTCAAATTGTAGATCAACAAATGGTGGATCTAAAAAGCCACCTTCTCTATCCTTGGCTAGCCATTCTTGGAGCTCTCTCTAGAGAGCTCCACACTTCTCTAGAGAGTCCCCCTTTGGTCTATAAAAGGACATAAGCGGTGGCCATTTGCACCCATTCACTCTTGGTTCCATTTAGCTTAGCTACATTCCACCTCCACTCCACCTTCACAAGTTGCTTCACCATGGCCACCACCATCTCCACGGCAAGATGTTGGATCACCTCCTGAACCTTTCTCCAAAAGCCGGCCTAAGCACAATTGGCTACCCCTCCTTCGCCTCTCAATCAACTCAAAGGCCATTGGAGCCCACCTCCGAATGCCCTTATTTCTGCTAGATTAGTAGCTTAGTTCTTCATAGTTTACATGCTTTATTTACTACTTAGTAGTGTAGCTCAATATTCTCCCCCAATGATGCATTCATAATCCCCTCTAGATTCATGTATGCAATCATTTTCTGCTAGCTAGATTTGTGTTTCCAAGCATTCCTCTATAAGCTTTCCACGAATTCCATGTTGCAAACACCATGATGAATCAATGAAAGATCTTTTTCTATATATATCTATGTGTTGTGAATCACCATGAGCTTATTGCAATATATTTTGTGTGATTAAAGTTGCCTGCTTTTAATTATTATCTATTGCAACTAGCATGTCGGTACCTGAAAATATCGAGGATCCAACTATTAACACATTTTCCGTAAATAGCCAAAACATAACCAGAATTATGTGTACTGAAACTCACAATTTCACAGTTGTCATCTATCTAACACATGTGCATGTAATTAGGGTTCATAATTAAAGTGGTCGAACAATGATCCGACGATTAGAAACCGGCATGCAGTTTTAAGCAAGTTGAGTGAGTGAGATCAATTTTAAATCTGCATTTCCTTAAATGCCTCCCAGTGACGAATTACCGGGACTCCATGTCTTGTTATCTTTATAAATTATTTTTGACAAGCATTTTCGTGCATTATACTGCGATGAGATCTCTACTTTCAAAACACGTGCGAGAATCACCCTCTGTCAGTTGGTTTTGTTTTAAATTTTCTACCAAAAGAACAATACGTACCTGCTTAGAGGAATTACCTATTGTACCTTCACCAATAATGCAACAACATTTGTTGTCACCCAACTTGACATGTCCACCATCTTGGATTCTTCTCCACTTGATAAAGACGTCGGAGTGTCCCGTCATATGCTTGGAGCACCCACTGTCTAGGATCCATTTGTCCTTCTTGACAAGCAAAATAGTTTATCAAATCTGATTTAGGTACTCATTTTCTTTTGGGTCCTTGATGGTTAGTACCCTTCAAATCCTTATGTTTATAGATCACCTTTGTGTTCAATCTATAATTCTTAGGATTTTTGACCTTCTGATAAATCCATGCATGTCTAGTTACATGTGACTTATTTTGTGTGTTGTTTTTATTATTAAATTTGGCTTTTAAATTATTACAAAATTTTGTATTCAACCTAGTTGTTGTTTCTAAATTATTTAATGTTCCCTCAAAATGTTCATAAATGTCCTCTAGTTCTACTATTTTTGCATGTAATTGTGAGTTAGTATCTTTTGCTATGTCCAACTCTGTTTCTAAACATGATTTTTCTACTTCTAGAGTCCTATAATTTTCATGCAAGACCTTATTTTCCTTTTTAATCATCCTAGCTTTATGATATAACTCTTCATAAGATTGTAATAATTCATCAAAGGTAATTTTACAATCTACCACATTTTCAAGTTCATCGTTGTTAGCCATCAAGCTAAGATGTGCAACCTCTATTTCTTCAGATTCTTCGGAAGATGATTTTGTGCTGGAATCGCTATCATCCTAAGTTGCTTTGTACGCCTTTCTTGATATCTTCTTTTTCTTTCGATCAAGTTCTTTGTCCTTCTTTTCTTCCTTCTTCTTCATCATTGGGTAATCTCTTCATACGTGCCCCTTCTTCTTGCACTCAAAACAAATAATGTCATTTGAAAATTTATTGACTCTCTTACCTTATTTTTGGATGAATCTTCAGAATCTTCTTGTTAAAAGAGCAAGCTCCTCCTCTTCGTCGGAGTCGGAATTGTCGAACTCCAAATCCTCCTTCATGGCTTTGAAAGCAAGCTCCTTGTTCTTGCTTATAGATCCCTCCTTGTCCTTTTTCATATGCTCCAATTGGACCTCATACGCCATGAGGATTCCAATCAAGTCATCAAAGGGGAGAATGGATAAATCCTTAGCCTCTTGGATTACTTTGGACTTTGGAGACCAATCACTTGTAAGGGATCTCAAGATCTTTCTTACAAGTTCTTCCATAAAGTTCACTCCCAAATTCTTCATGGGGTTGATGGTATCCCCAATCTCGTGTACATTGCTTTGATTGTTTCTCATTTTTCCATCTTGAAACACTCATAACTCTCGATTAGAATTGAGATTCATGTTTCTTTTACCTTATTTGTACCTTCATATGTGACTTGAAGTGTATTCCATATCTCGTATGTGGATTCGCACGTGGAGATTGATGCGAAAAGTCACGTGATTTATAAAAGTGAGTTTTTAATGTCATTGTAACACGCGAACTCGCATACGCTTTTAAATTTATATCCAAGATAAGAGAGTATCTAGGTTCATCCAAGGAGGCCAAATGTTTGCAAAATTAATTCATTTGCTTACAAAATAGATCTCAACTTTCTTTTTGGAATTTTAAATATGTAATTTTTTTTGTTTTGAAAAGATGAGGGCAAAATGAGAATTGTGGTGGAAAGTACTAACACCTATAAATACTTAACTAAAACTTAAGTGATAGATATATCCTCTTCCTAAGCTCACTCTAGGCAAGTGGAGGCCTAGAGTAATTAGGAAGAAGAGGTCAAACAAGTGCTAGAACAAAAACAACAATTGCAATAGAAAGTAAAAAGAAGGCAATTTGATTAACTAGAATTTGTGTTTTTTTCAAAGACAAGTAGAGGAATGCTTCTACAAGAAATAAAAAAAATCTAAAAGTAATAAAAGAAACACAAATCCTCTTGCAAAATTTGGTGAAGGAGGGAGTCTTCTTGCTCTAAGCCTAGCTTCTCCTTGGCTTGAAAAGAGGGCCTCCTTCTTCTCCTTCCTTGAGAGCTCCTCCAAGGTGGATGCTACCACCTTCAATGCTCTCCTCCAAGGGGTGGGCATGCATCACCCTGAAATTCTCCTCCAAGGTGGCCTGGACCACCTTCAAGATCTCCAGCAAAGATCTTCCTTGCCTGGCTCCTCCTTTGGCTGGAGTGGCTCAGGAGACAAGGGAAGAGGAGAAGGCACCAAAGGGAAAGAATATCCCCTTAATCTTCTTCTTCTTCTCTCTTAGGCGTGGGCTCTAGGTTGAGTATGAGAGTGAATTTGCTAGGCAAGGATGGTTTGAATGGTGGTGGGTAGTGGTCTTTTTATAGGGTAGGATGAGGGGTTAAGGTGCCTCTTGAAATGGAGGGCTAAGATGGGAAGATGGAGGTGGTTGGGGATCCTATGGCTAAGGTGAATTGGCGCCAACCCAAGGGACACCTAGGGGGTGGTTATGGGTGGTGGCACCCCTTGAAGTTGGCGCCAAAATGGCTTCTAGAAGGGGGACTTAGGTGGCACCAGGTAGGGTTCTAGAAGGAGGGGTAGGTGGGTGGCTAGGATGGGTTGTAGGGTTAGGTGTATTGTGGATGTGGGGGTGGATGTTGGAACCAAAAAGGGGGTAGTTAGGGTTAGGTTTTGGCACCAAAATTGGTGGCTTTTGGTGGTGATGATGGGGTGAAGATATGGCTAAGTGGAGGCACCAACTTGGAGTAGAATAGCTAGCTTAGGTAGGGCTTAAGTTGGTGGAGCTAGCTAGGGTTGAGTTAAAGGTGGTGGATGGCCAAGCAGCTAGTTGCTAGCTAAGCTTAGCTAGCTATGTAGTAGAGGAGGAGGTATTGGAGCTAGGGTTTGAAGATAGGAGATGAGGAGGAGAAGTCTGGAGCTAGAACTGGAGCTGGCAACTGCTGAAGAGGTTGGCATGGAGCTACTCTAGTTGGCTTAGCTTGCTAGTTCATTGCTAGCTCCTAAGCCAAGCTAAAGTGAGCTGGCTTCTACAATAATGAGCTGAGGTGAGCTGGGTCTAGTGCTCCCAGGGAGGATCAGGCTGGTTGAGGTAGCTAAGGTAGCTTAGCTCAACTGAGTTGAGCCAAGCTGAGTCCCCGAGAGTTGGACTTGAGCTTCCTGAGCTGGAATGAAGTTATCTTCAGCTGGCTGGAGTTGAGTGGAGCTGGATGTAGATGGATCTGAGCTGGGGTGAACTCCAGTCAACTCAACTGAGCTAGCTAGCGCTCCCTGTGGACTAGTGGGAGCTAAAATGAGCTAGACTCAACTAGGTTGAGCTGGACATAAGCTGAGTTGAGTTAGGGTGAGCTAAGATGAACTCCCCTGAGCTACCATTCAACTGAGATTAGCTGAATGGAGCTGGGATGAGCTAACCCTAGTTCAAGTGAGCTAGGTTCCAACTGTGGTGAGCTGGATCAAGCTGAGTTCCAGCTAGTCTAAGCTCCTCCTTCACCATTTGCCTTCTTGAGTGCTAGGGTTTTAGGGATCTGTATATCTGTTCATCCCTAACACTCACAAAAACACATTAAAATAACAAAAGAAAATGCAATGCATGCCTAACCTAGTTAATGCCTAAATGAAGCCCAAAAACCCGTTTGCGGAGTAAAATCCTAAGAGCTAGGTTTGTTTTAATGCATGAGTGATGCTAAACTGGCATTTATCACACCCCCATGCTTATCTTTTGCTAGTCTCTTAGGAAAACTTCAATTTTTTTGGAAAATGAAATCTTTAGAAAATCTAATTTTTTTCTACTTTCGAGGAGAAAAAGATTAAGGGACCTTGGTTGAACTAAGCACAGGAAGTACGGGATTTGTTAAAGACAAACATCGGGATTTGTTTCGGATCCAACCATTAAACAAAATGGGATCAATATATCCTCGAGAAAATTGACAAATTAACCCCTTGTTAATTTAGATGACTTGAAATTTTCGTTTTTAGGATTTTTCTAGCTCATGAATCTGATTTGCAGCATGCAAAATCCTTTAAAACATTCTGTCCGTGCCTGTGAGAAGGCAACATTTATAAGGGCGTGTTAATTTATTTATTATTACTTTTTTTTCTTATTTTTTATTTTTTTCTCCCCCATGGTTATTTTTAGCTTAGTCTTACAATAGATGTGTCAGGATCATCATTCCCGTTACCAATCCTCGAGTGGACTCTGGCGCCAGTACTTCGAGATAGCACTGTCCATGTCACCACCAAGGAGCTCACAACCCCAAAACACAATGCGGTGTAAAGGGGCGCTCCAAGCAAACTCAAGCTCTTGCTCCGACACTGTAGGTTGAGCATCGTCCAAGACACTTGAGCTGCTAAAATGTGTTTTAATGCTCCATCTAAAGATATGAAGTATAGATATGGAGCAGGGCCAAGGCGTTAACATGTTGACATCGTGTCCTCAAAGGAGGCATTTTCCTCCTTCTCGGTGGTGGAAACTCAAACCAATGATCTGCTTCAGACTTTTACTAAGTCCAAACAGGGGAGTTTTTCTAATTTTTAGTTATTTTTTAAGTGTTGGCTTGTGTGTGAAAATTGACACTAGAAGTTCCTCAAGAAATGCACGTTTTTGAATCAAAGACTAAGTCAAATACTTTCCATATTACAAAATAGGATTAAGTCACCTGAACTAAGTCACCTGAACTATCATGAGTTCAGGTGAAATTTTAGAGAAGGATATCTAATCTAGTCTAAAAATAGATCCTGAAATTCTAATGATCAGATTCGCATCCTCATCCCTAGTTTGTTAAAGATTAAATCCCATTGTACCCAAAAGTGAATCTTTTTCAACCATAGTCCTGATTTCAAAAATTTCTCAAAAAGTTTTCAACATTTTTATTTTTTTGGGTATGCAAGTAGGAAAATAAAATAACTAAAGAAAAATGCATGTTTTTAGGTTTTGAAAATCCTAAATCGATCGTCAAATTTTAAAAACACCCCCCATGATTAAGATATGCCATGTCCTCATGCATTAAGAGGGAAAAGGGATCACCTTAGTGAAGAATGGTCGGGTTTAAGATGATCAAAACTTGGAAAAAGAAGAAAAAGGGAGAACAGGAAAAGAAATGATGGGTTACCTCCCATCCAGTGCTATCTTTCACACCATTCAGCCGAGCATAGTGTGCATTGGTGATCAAGGGTGGCTTGCCTAGTAAAACTAAAAGATTTAGACGGAATTTTAGGCATATGATCAAAATAGGGCTTTAAACGTTGGCTGTTGACTTGAAAGGTCAAATTAGTTTTTGGATCAAAAAGATCAACAGCGCCGTATGGATATATTTTATGGACAATAAAGGGACCGATCCATTTAGATTTTAACTTGCCAGGAAAAAGACGTAATCTCGCATCGAAAAGCCAAATATGTTGATTAACGTCAAAGTGTTCCGAACAATATATTTATCATGAAATTTCTTTGTTCGGTCTTTATAAATCCTCACATTTTCATAAGAAAAATTACGTAATTCTTCCAATTCAGTTAATTGTAATTTTCTATGGATACCGACGTCAGATAAATCCATGTTGAGTTGTTTTATTGCCTAAAAAACCCTATGTTCTAGCTCTACCGGAAGATGGCATGCCTTCCCAAAAATCAGACAGAAGGGAGACACGCCGAGCGGGGTTTTAAAAGTGGTACGGTAGGCCCATAAAGCATTGTCCAATTTGGTGGACTAATCTTTACGCTCGGGCCTGACCGTCTTTTGTAAAATATTTTTAATTTCCCGGTTAGAAACTTCAGCTTGGCCTTTTGTTTAGGGGTAATATGGTGTGGCAATTTTATGATTAACCCCATATTTAGAAAGAAGGTGACAGAATTGTGAGTGGGTGAAATGTGAGCCTTTGTCACTGATAATGGCTTTTGGTATGTCGAATCTTGAGAAAATATTTTGTTAAGAAATTCGACAGCCATATAGTGATCACTAGTGCGGGTGGGTATTGCTTTTATCCAATTTGAAACATAGTCGACTGTGACTAATATATATAAATACCCACTAGAGTTGATGAACGGTCCCATGAAGTTGATGCCCCAAACATCAAAAATTTCAACCTCTAAAATATGATTAAGGGGCATCATATCCTTCCAAGTCATGTTGCCGATGCTCTGGCAATGCACACATGACCAAACAAAGTCATGAGCATCTTTGTGTAAGCTGGGCCAATAAAATCCCGCATTAAGGATTTTAGCTGCAGTTTTCTTGCCCTAAAAGTGTCCACTACAGGCCATTGAGTGACAATGTGTCAAAATATCATGGATTTCAGAATCGAGTACACATCGTCGAATGACCTGATCAGCACAAATGCAGAAAAGGTCAGGCTCCACCCAAAAATAATATTTAATATCAGCAAAGAACTTATCCTGCTTTGTTTTTAGCTAATCATCGGGGATTCATTCTATTGCTAAGTAGTTTGCGATGGGCACAAAATAAAGGAGGGTTGTAGCAGCTGAAATGCTTTCATCAGGGAGCTAATCTGGCAGGGTCATTATGTCAATTGTCATAAGATGAGAGAGATGGTCGGCCACTACATTGTGCGATCCTGCCTTATCCTTGATTTCCAGGTCAAATTCCTGGAGCAGCAGAATCCAACAAATAAGGTGGGGTTTCGCATCTTTCTTTGTCAGCAAATATTTAATTGCTGAGTGGTCGGTATATACAGTGACATGTGACCCCAACAGATAAGATCTAAATTTTCTAAGGCAAGTATAATGGCAAGAAGTTCCATTTCAGTAATCGTGTAATTCCATTGTGCATCATCAAGAGTTTTGCTAGCATAATAGATCACAACGGGCTTCTTTCCAATTCTTTGCCCTAGAACGGCCCCTGCAGCAAAATCTGAGGCATTAATTATTAATTAAAAAGGACTATTCCAATCAGGTCCCTGCAATATTGGTGCGTTAGTAACCTCCTTCTTCAACCTCAAAAAACTCTCCAGGCACCAATCAAATGTGCGTTAGTAACCTCCAACGGGCTTCTTTCCAATCAAATGTCTGGTCTTTAGTGAGAAGTTGACTTAAGGGCTTAGAGATTTGGGAAAATTTTTGTATAAATTAATGGTAGAAACCCACATGACCCAAAAAGGTTCTAATCTGTTTGACAGTAGTGGGTGGTGGGAGCTTAGATATAGCATCTATTTTTGCTTTATCTACTGTGATTCCTTGTTTGGAAATAACATGGCCCAAGACAACACCTTCTTGGACCATGAAATGACTTTTTTCCCAACTGAGCACCAGATGAACTTCTATGCATTTTTGGAGAGTTCTTTCAAGGTTTTTGAGACAGTGGTCAAAAGAATCTCCAAAAATAGAGAAGTCATCCATAAAGACTTCTAAACATTCACCTACCAGGTCTGAAAAAATTGCAAGCACGCACCTTTGAAAAGTTGTAGGTGCGTTGCAAAGACCGAAGGGCATTGGGTGTCGGTCGGTTTCAACCGGGTTTTAGTTTGTTATAACGTTGTAATAAAGCCGGTTATTACCAACACTTCAAATAAAAATTTTTTACTCGGAAAATAAAAGAGTTCCCGAGGTCGAACTCAGGGAGCAAGTTGTATTCTAGAGATATACATGTTTCTTTTACAAAAAGAAAGAGAGAAGGAAAGAATTTGTTGTTTTCTCTTTGTTCTGCAGAGGGGATGCTCTTCTTTCTCTCTGTTCTGCAGAGGTGATGTTCTTCTTCTGCAATGGTGATGCTCTTCTTCTTCTTCCTGCTGTTCCTGCTTTGGTGATTTTCTTCTTTCTTCAGAGCTCCTTGTTCTTCTTCTTCGTTCTGCAGAGGTGATGCTCCTCTTCAGATCTCTATCTTCTTCTTCCTTGGTTTCTGCCTTGACCTCTCTTCTTCTTTTTCTGCAATTGTGGTGACCCTTTCTCTTTTCCCTTTTCTTCTTTATGGCTGCAGAGCTTCTGCCTTCAGCTACTAAGTCTTCCTTTCTTCTTCTGCTTTGGCCGTTGCTCTTCCTTCTTCTTCAGCCTGCCTTCTTTCCTGCTCTGGCTGCTGTCCTTCCGTCATCTGACCCGGTGCTTAGACGACTTAACTATGCATTTGCTACAGTGCAGCTCCTTCTTCTTCCGCGGGTCTTCTTCTTCGCCTGTGCCTGCACACTTCAGAGTCTTTCGTCAAGAGGCAAAACCTACTCTACCCTCGCCCCCCCCGCGTCTCTCTTTCTCTCTGAAACCACTCTTGGGAAAGCTCTCCCAGAGCTGCCGGGTAATCGGGTTCGGGTCAGGCCCGGGTCCAGGCCCACCGGCGTGCGTGGTGGGCGAGGAGTGCAGGTCAGTCTAAGTCGGGTCGGGTCAGGTCCGCGGGGCGTGAGCGCGGACGAGACCGGGTAACCGGGCGGGTGTAAGGGGACCTCACCCCGTGTACTGAGGCAGTAAGGCTACTGCACGAAATCAATTTAAACAGTGGAACGTGTGTGAAGCTTGCCGATGTGGGACTAAACGCAGACCGTTCCTCGCGTGCGCCTGCTGGGAGACCGCGGCCTGGCTTCTGCAGCTGCGGCTTCTATTGGCATAGGTTGCTGGCTGGCTGCCTTCGCAAGACTCCCCGTACTCCGCAGCAGCTGGAGACTTGGAGTCCTCAAGCCTGGAGCGCGGGAGAAGCTGCTTCAATGTGCGTCAATGGCGGTCGAACCTCAAAACCTGTCGGACACGAATATGGCCTCGCGGCCTAATCAAACCACTGGGGAACCTTTGCCGTGGCACGGCGAAGGTGAGGAGCTGCGCGGCAGGCCGCAAGGAGGTGTCTGGCGGCAGCCCTGGGTCGGACTGCAACCGGAGGAATGGGTTTGTTCGGGGGAGTGTTACGGAGGTGTGGAGTGGCTGTGGAGGGGTGGGGGGTGCTCAGTGTGATGAGGCGGACGTTCGGTGAGGGTCGGCGAGCCGTGTGGGGTGCTGAGGTGATGGGAGCGGCTCGCCGGAGGGTGGTCGGAGGCGAAGGGGGTGAAGGTGGTCAGGGTCGGTAGAGGGCTTAATTGAATAAATTGAAAGCGGGGAAAGAAAGAGGAGGAGAAGGGGAGTAGCTCTAGCTTACTTGCAGGGACGAAGGGGGAGGAACAGGGCGACAGTCGTATCGACTGTCGCCGGAGAAGACGATGCTCAGGGAAAGGGGCGGCGGCGAGCAGAGAGCCGGAGAGGCGCCAGCTGGGTGCGGCGTGGCGCAGGAAGAGCAGGGGAGGAAGTCTCTGCTGCTGGTATTGCGGCAGAGCGAAGAGGTGGAGGGGGAGGAAACCGCCGGAGCTGGTGAGCGTCTGCCGAAGGAAGAAGAGAAGAAAGTTGGGGATTTTCTCCGTCAGATCCAGGCTGCCCTGGTCGGTGGAGCAACGGGGGGTATTTATAGGGATCAAACAGGGAGGAAGGCGGAGGGAGACGACGTGTCTCCCTCGCCGGAGAATGGTCGGAAACAAGAACCCATACCGTCCGTGCGTTCGCACGGCCGGTATGGTGGGTTACGATGACCAGGGGGGTGTCCCTACGACGGCTGACGACGCAGGGCACCCCCGGTTTACTTGCCAGGTCCCCCACCTCACCCTGCGCGGCGCCATGCTCCGCGCAAGGTCGCCGGAGCATGGTGCTGGCAGGTTTTGCAGGAGGGACCTGATTGCAAAGAACGAAGGAGAGTTAGGGGCCAAAATGCGAGGGTTCAAAAGTTGAGGGCCAAAGTGTAAAGTCGGTCAAGGAGGTTTCTTCTTAGGCTCAAGTTTTTATACATGACTAATTAGGACCCAAGGAATCTGATGGTGAATTTCATTTTCATATTAAACCTTGTTTGACCGGTCAATTTGCGCAAAAACCCAAATTAAGTCATTAATTGGGCATGGTTCTCAATGTAGGTCAAAATGGGTTCTAAAGGCCAAATTGAAGGTTCTAAACCCTAGAGATTATTTTTCTATGAATTTTAGAGGGTTTATTCTATTTTTACTTTGCCTCGAACCTTGTGAATTGAAGTGGGTTGTTTTAGGGTTACAGAGTTATCATTTAGTTTCTTGGAATTGCTGTAGCCCTTGCTAGATCATTTCATCCCACTTTTATTCTTATTAAGCTGCTTTGACCTATGTTTGGGCCCTGAATTACCCTGTATGCAGATTATACTGGTAAAATTGCACTTTTACCCCTTATGACTTATTTTCTTCTCAAACTCAGAATTCTCTGGGTTAAGCCTTTCCTTGAGATATGTAGGAGCTTTTATCCTTTGTATTAGGTCAAAATGAGCTAGTTATGGCTCATGATGAGGTTCTCATCATACCCCCATGCCTAGCATTTGCTAGTCCCTTAGCAAAAACTTAAGGTTTCAACCCTTGTTCTAGACCATGAAGCTTTTAATAGTTTTAGATAAGTGCCTTTTTTATTTGAGCATAGATTAGGTTAGAATGCTGACCATAGGCCTAAAAGGTACTCTAGTACCAATCAAGATCCAAATCTGTCTAGCCTTAGCCTCAGTCTTTTAGCAAAGGTTTTTAAGGCCCACAAGAACTGATCCTAAGGTTTATTGGACCTCGTGGTTAAAGCACCCGTGCTTGAAATGATTTTAGCCCTGGCTCAGTTCGCAGTGCGTTTTGTAAGAGAGAGATAGAAAGTTTTTCTGTTTGGAGAGTTTTCTCTCTCTTTTTTCTTTTTAGTTCTAGCCTAGGATTGGCTTTTCAACACGGTCTGTATCAGATTCCTTGCTCCCATCATCAATCCTCAAGGGTTCCTGGCGATCGATGCTTCGAGATAGCACCGCCCATGGCAACCCCCGGAACCCTGGCTATTGAGATTTCGAGATAATCCCATCCATGGTATTCCGTGGCCGAATCCAGACCCTGGCAATTGACACTTCGAGATAATGCCATCCATGGAATCTGAACCAGCAGAGTGCTTACATGCCCCCAGTAGGATATGTAAATATCCTAAGAGACAAGCACCGAGGAGATGATATTTTGTTACGCATCTTCGAGGGGATTTCCCGCCTCTCTGTGCTGGGAACTCGTCCAAATCAACTTGTGTTGATCGGCCGCTCCTATTCTAGGTGTTCTTTTCAGATTTTTGCGACGCTTCTGCGTGATTCTGATTTTTACGCTTACTGAACCAGGCTGTGTGTGAGATTAGGGTGCTTAGGTTACTGAGTCCCGTAAACCAAAAATTAGTTAACGAGGCCGAATACTCCCTAAGCCTTAGACCTAATACTTCAGCTTTTCATTTTCCTCAACCTCTTGAGGAGTGTCCAGATCTTAATGGGTACTAAGAGTCTATTCAAGAATGCCTAAGGTTTGCATTCTTTACTAATCTTATTGTGCACTTTTCAGTTATTTTCTTGAATGAGGTCTAGAACTTAGGTTAATTCCTTAGTTCCTTACTAATGACTATCAACTTTTCTTATAATTTTGTGCTCCTTTTTCATTTTGTTTCTCTTCTCCTTCTCCTTCAGAAAATTCTTTCTCCTCTTTTCCTCTTATTCTTTTTCAAAAAATTTTTAATTTTTATGGTGTTTTTGGCATATGTGAATTTTTTGTTTGAAACCTTTTCTTACAAGTTTTTGTACTTTCATACCCCCCCATGCCTAAGATTTGCAATGTCCTCATTGTAACCTAGGGGGTCTTAGTTCATTCCTTAAGACAGAAATTTGGGTGAGTGGATGGGTCGGGTTGAATTTTTGCGGACGATTTCTAATCTCAGATGCAAGCACCTGAGGTGGGGTCGGCTGTCCTAAAGTGTGAACTTCAAGTGCAAAAAGCTGTCAGAAGAAGTTTCAGGTTTTCAAAGAGAATGACGGGCTGCCTCTTGTTGAGCGCTAAATTTGATGCCTTCAGCCAAGCGGGAAATGCGATGGAGAGGGGATGGTCAAATCTGCGGAGTTTTGTACGACAAGCACCTTGATTAAGAGCCTGGTTGGTCCAACCAGGTGCTTGTTCAGATCAACAGGCTGATGATGCAGCCCAAACCCAATCAATCTGGTGGGTTGATAGATGTGGATAAAAAGGTGTGGAACCCACCATAAACTATGAAGCTCAGATGGATGTGGAAGTGTAAACGCAGGGTTTGGCTGAGCCGAATCAGCCTGGTCAGAGTAGGGACCCGTAGAATAATCAATGAATGACACGGAAACCCTACAGGGGTGATCAGAGAATGATAGAGCATGGTATTACTCTGATCAATGTTCGAAACCCGATGTGGAAATGCAATCGGCTCGGTGAGAGGTGAATCTGAATAGAAATTGAGTCCGGTTGCGGGTCGGGGTTTGGGAGAGGTTTTGATCCGTTCTGTGTGTGCGGACGAGGTGGCCATTGTGTACGAGGGCTCTTCTAGAAACAGATGATAGGTGGTTTTCTGTAGAGAGTCCTCTGGGTAACTATCAAATGCCGGAAGAGTGTTTGTAGGATGAAAGGAATCGGATTCGAGAAAAAATTTAGATTCTTGGTTGCAATCACTCTTGGCATTTTCTGTTTTTGGTTCCTGAGGATCGAAAAGGAATGATTCTGTGTTATTGGTGATCTCGGGAATCAGGACCTCAGAATCGGAGTTAGAGTCATGAGAACTGAGGTCGTAGATAGGCCTGGCGTGTTCAGGAAGGGGAATCTCTCCGCAATTATAGTCAGATTTGAAATTGTCGGAGAGTTGGCGAAAATGAGATTCATGATCATGAATTCCACCACAGCAAAAATCATCAAATGTGGAATCAGCAGCCTGACTGGGTTCTAGCCTATATGTCAATTCTGGGCTCAAAAAGGTGTTCTGTTCAAGCTCGAAGCTGGTAGGATAGACCCCATTAAAACCTTGCTCATCCAACTCCTCAGTTTCTGTATCATAAATTGGCATGTTTTCTGAAAAATCGATCAGATTTCCTGAGGATGTTGGAGAGGGATATTTATTAAATAGAGGCCCGGAATCATATTTTGTAAAAATTTGATCTTTCTCATAAAGGGCCTCAAAATCTTCCCAATAAGTTTCAGATCTAGGTTCTAGGCTTAGGATGTGGGTAGAATTATTAGAACCTAAGTCCGAATAACCTTCGAGGGTCACCTTATCAAAACAAGGGGTGGAATTTATACCCTCCAGAGCTTCAATTCTAATCTTGTTATTGCAGGAGTCTTGGAGTTCTAAGCTTGGTGATTCATGGCCTAGGGTTGGCTCAGCATTGTTTTCTCCTGCAACTTCCCAACCTATTTTAATGCTATCTTCTATTTGGGTTGGGAGTCGACAACCACCTTGTGCCTCAATCCCGAGGTCTGGGAAACTGGATTGATTCTTAGTATTGTTCCAAGATGACTCATCCTTTGTTTCTGGTATATACGGGTATTTCTGGTTGATAATTTGTTCTACTGATTTCATCATTTCTACCCATTTTATAAGGGCATCTTGGTGTTGTTCCCAAAGTACAGGATTTGTCAAGCATTGAAGGTATTCAGATTGGTGTAATTTTTCCATCTCAATGTATCCTGTCATGAGCATATCTCGGGTTGATCCTTTTGAAATTTCAGTCAATAGAATTTGGGCACAGTTTATGATGAAGGCTGTGGTTGTTGGGACATCAACCTGAATATCTCCTATTGGTGTTGAGGTTTTTTCTTCTTTTTCATAGAATTTTATGGCATCCTCGATCATTTTATCTTTCATAGATCTCCGATATTCAGGTTTCTTGAATGGTAGTCTTAGGTGGTTTGGCTGCATATTTGGATTAGGTGGTGGAATCAAGATGTAGAATCAAAGTTTGAATCAAGATGGAAGAAGGGGATTTTGTTCAGAATCAGAGGAAAGAGGGGCTATGTGAATGATTTCTGCAAAAACAAAGGAGCCGAGGCTTAGCCTCGGGGAGAGTGAATTTCTATAGGAGGTTTCAAGGACCTCCTGCAAAATACTGAAGGACTGGATGAGATAAGCAGGTGCTGGACCCAATCAAGACACCCAAAAATTGTTGGGTGACTATAGAGGTTCGGGGCTGATGGACCCCTTGATCAGAAAGATCGTCCACCTGAGAATTACCTGGGCAGCCAGAGAGGGAGAGTCCCGCG
This sequence comes from Thalassia testudinum, assembly GCA_037157565.1. Lineage (NCBI taxonomy): Eukaryota > Viridiplantae > Streptophyta > Magnoliopsida > Alismatales > Hydrocharitaceae > Thalassia > Thalassia testudinum. Next base: position 128,333,552 of record JAZHRO010000031.1, read on the forward strand.
AAGACCCCTACACGGTAGAGCGTCCCCACGGGTTACAGGGTTTCCCCCACCCGACCTCTCTTGTCACTGCGGTTCCAGGTAGACCAGAATGGGGATCTTGACCTCTTAAGTCTACCAATTTTAAGATTAGAGTGCTTAAGGTTTTCACTTGAACTTTAGTCTTTTAAGTGCAAAGATTGACCTAATTTAAGGTTGGTTGACCCAAGGGGTCAACTTTACCTCTTGTTTTCTTTAAGAGCTTTTAGGTCCTGTCTTTTTAGGGTTCAAGTGTTTAGAGAGAGCCAATTGTTTAGGATTTTTCTTGTTAATTATTTTCAATCAATGGCTTGGGCACACCTCTTTTGGATTTCCTCAATTCTTGATTAAGGGGTGTGTCTCTACTGAAATCCTAATGTTTGACCTTATGTTGGCTCTACTTGGTCCATTTAACTCTTTGTTGGGCAATTAGGGCTCAAGCAAGAATGTGTTAGCCCTTAAATACCCTTAATAGTGTGCAGGAGTGATGAGTTGAAAACATGCAACTCTTTATGGTTACTAAGTATGGAAGACAGGTTAGCCCTATATTGCTTGTTCTTTTCTTTTCTTCCTCTTTAGAGTTTAGGGGTTAATAGTGAGAGGAAAGATTTACCTGTCTTCGGAGTGGTTGTCGTGTGGTTGCTTGTCTTCTTGAGTTCCTGTAGCTGCACAAAAGAGAGGAGATTATCAGAAATTAAAAGATACAGGAATGTTTACCTCTAGAATAGCCGTTGCTCCCCGGCAACGGCGCCAAAATGGGTCTCGGTCGGTTTCAACCGGGTTTTAGTTTGTTATAACGTTGTAGTAAAGCCGGTTATTACCAACACTTCAAATAAAAATTTTTTACTCGGAAAATAAAAGAGTTCCCGAGGTCGAACTCAGGGAGCAAGTTGTATTCTAGAGATATACATGTTTCTTTTACAAAAAGAAAGAGAGAAGGAAAGAATTTGTTGTTTTCTCTTTGTTCTGCAGAGGGGATGCTCTTCTTTCTCTCTTTCTTTAGATCTCCTTCTTTCTCTCTGTTCTGCAGAGGTGATGTTCTTCTTCTGCAATGGTGATGCTCTTCTTCTTCTTCCTGCTGTTCCTGCTTTGGTGATTTTCTTCTTTCTTCAGAGCTCCTTGTTCTTCTTCTTCGTTCTGCAGAGGTGATGCTCCTCTTCAGATCTCTATCTTCTTCTTCCTTGGTTTCTGCCTTGACCTCTCTTCTTCTTTTTCTGCAATTGTGGTGACCCTTTCTCTTTTCCCTTTTCTTCTTTATGGCTGCAGAGCTTCTGCCTTCAGCTACTAAGTCTTCCTTTCTTCTTCTGCTTTGGCCGTTGCTCTTCCTTCTTCTTCGGCCTGCCTTCTTTCCTGCTCTGGCTGCTGTCCTTCCGTCGTCTGACCCGGTGCTTAGACGACTTAACTATGCATTTGCTACAGTGCAGCTCCTTCTTCTTCCGCGGGTCTTCTTCTTCGCCTGTGCCTGCACACTTCAGAGTCTTTCGTCAAGAGGCAAAACCTACTCTACCCTCCCCCCCCCGCGTCTCTCTTTCTCTCTGAAACCACTCTTGGGAAAGCTCTCCCAGAGCTGCCGGGTAATCGGGTTCGGGTCAGGCCCGGGTCCAGGCCCACCGGCGTGCGTGGTGGGCGAGGAGTGCAGGTCAGTCTAAGTCGGGTCGGGTCAGGTCCGCGGGGCGTGAGCGCGGACGAGACCGGGTAACCGGGCGGGTGTAAGGGGACCTCACCCCGTGTACTGAGGCAGTAAGGCTACTGCACGAAATCAATTTAAACAGTGGAACGTGTGTGAAGCTTGCCGATGTGGGACTAAACGCAGACCGTTCCTCGCGTGCGCCTGCTGGGAGACCGCGGCCTGGCTTCTGCAGCTGCGGCTTCTATTGGCATAGGTTGCTGGCTGGCTGCCTTCGCAAGACTCCCCGTACTCCGCAGCAGCTGGAGACCTGGAGTCCTCAAGCCTGGAGCGCGGGAGAAGCTGCTTCAATGTGCGTCAATGGCGGTCAAACCTCAAAACCTGTCGGACACGAATATGGCCTCGCGGCCTAATCAAACCACTGGGGAACCTTCGCCGTGGCACGGCGAAGGTGAGGAGCTGCGCGGCAGGCCGCAAGGAGGTGTCTGGCGGCAGCCCTGGGTCGGACTGCAACCGGAGGAATGGGTTTGTTCGGGGGAGTGTTACGGAGGTGTGGAGTGGCAGTGGAGGGGTGGGGGGTGCTCAGTGTGATGAGGCGGAGGTTCGGTGAGGGTCGGCGAGCCGTGTGGGGTGCTGAGGTGATGGGAGCGGCTCGCCGGAGGGTGGTCGGAGGCGAAGGGGGTGAAGGTGGTCAGGGTCGGTAGAGGGCTTAATTGAATAAATTCAAAGCGGGGAAAGAAAGAGGAGGAGAAGGGGAGTAGCTCTAGCTTACTTGCAGGGACGAAGGGGGAGGAACAGGGCGACAGTCGTATCGACTGTCGCCGGAGAAGACGATGCTCAGGGAAAGGGGCGGCGGCGAGCAGAGAGCCGGAGAGGCACCAGCTGGCTGCGGCGTGGCGCGGGAAGAGCAGGGGAGGAAGTCTCTGTTGCTGGTATTGCAGCAGAGCGAAGAGGTGGAGGGGGAGGAAACCGCCGGAGCTGGTGAGCGTCTGCCGGAGGAAGAAGAGAAGAAAGTTGGGGATTTTCTCCGTCAGGTCCAGGCTGCCCTGGTCGGTGGAGCAACGGGGGGTATTTATAGGGATCAAACAGGGAGGAAGGCGGAGGGAGACGACATGTCTCCCTCACCGGAGAATGGTCGGAAACAAGAACCCATACCGTCCGTGCGTTCGCACGGCCGGTATGGTGGGTTACGATGACCAGGGGGGTGTCCCTGCGACGGCTGACGACGCAGGGCACCCCCGGTTTACTTGCCAGGTCCCCCACCTCACCCTGCGCGGCGCCATGCTCCGCGCAAGGTCGCCGGAGCATGGTGCTGGCAGGTTTTGCAGGAGGGACCTGATTGCAAAGAACGAAGGAGAGTTAGGGGCCAAAATGCGAGGGTTCAAAAGTTGAGGGCCAAAGTGTAAAGTCGGTCAAGGAGGTTTCTTCTTAGGCTCAAGTTTTTATACATGACTACTTAGGACCCAAGGAATCTGATGGTGAATTTCATTTTCATATTAAACCTTGTTTGACCGGTCAATTTGCGCAAAAACCCAAATTAAGTCATTAATTGGGCATGGTTCTCAATGTAGGTCAAAATGGGTTCTAAAGGCCAAATTGAAGGTTCTAAACCCTAGAGATTATTTTTCTATGAATTTTAGAGGGTTTATTCTATTTTTACTTTGCCTCGAACCTTGTGAATTGAAGTGGGTTGTTTTAGGGTTACAGAGTTATCATTTAGTTTCTTGGAATTGCTGTAGCCCTTGCTAGATCATTTCATCCCACTTTTATTCTTATTAAGCTGCTTTGACCTATGTTTGGGCCCTGAATTACCCTGTATGCAGATTATACTGGTAAAATTGCACTTTTACCCCTTATGACTTGTTTTCTTCTCAAACTCAGAATTCTCTGAGTTAAGCCTTTCCTTGAGATATGTAGGAGCTTTTATCCTTTGTATTAGGTCAAAATGAGCTAGTTATGGCTCATGATGAGGTTCTCATCAGGCATCCTTTGGAAAGCAAAGGTTCCAAAGGGGCAGGTGAAAGTTGTTTGTCCTGGTCCTCAAGATGAACTACTATTTGATTATAGCGGAATAACCGTCCAGAAAATAGTAAAAATCCTGCCCAGGTAACTGTTCCAAGATTTGATCAATAAAGGGGAGCGAAAAATGGTACTTCTTGGTGGTGATGTTTAATTTTCGGTAATCAATACGCATGTACCAAGAAGAAGCGGTTCGAGTGGCTACACTCTCCCCATTATCATTAGTGACAACTGTTAGTCCAGCCTTTTTGGGCACAACTTATGTTGGACTAACCCATGAGCTGTCAGAAATGGGGTAGATGATATCAGCATCCAGCCACTTAATAATCTCCTTTTTTACCACCTCCTGCATAATAGGGTTCAAGCACCTTTGTGGTTGGCAGGAGGGGCGAGAATCGTCCTCTAAATATATACGATGCGTACAATAGGATGGATGAATTCCCTTAACATCAGAAAGGGTCCAGCTAATAGCTTTTCGATATTTACTCAAAACCTGGAGAAGTTTGTGCCCTTGTGCCCCGGTAAGTCTAGAATTTATAATCAGGGGCCGAGTCTGATTAGGAGCTAAGAAGACATACTTAAGGGAGTCGGGCAAAGGTTTTTATTCCAATTGTGGGCCCAGCTCCGAAAGCATTTCTGCTTTGTGGGTTAGTGGTGAGGTGAGAGTGAAAGGGTCAGCTAGAAGGATAGCTGGACGTGTGGTTAGGGTGGAAGGGTGAGAAGAAGTGGATTGTTCAGGAACTGTATTGATGGCAAAACAGGAACCTAAATGGGAAATCTGCAAAGTTTCCTCCTCAATGTTTTCTATTTTTGAATCCGAATCATCAAAGAAATTTGGTTCTTGGAACCACCTAGAAGCTTGAAAAATGTTTAAGGTTACAGATTCACCGCCACACATGATCTTCATCTTTCCAGAATCACAATCAATATTTGCGCAGGTGGTGGCTAAGAATGGTCCTCCAAGAATAATGGGGGCAAACTTTAGTGCTTCTGGTACCTCTATGTCCAGGACAAAAAGGTCTATTGCAAATAGACAATTTTTGACTTGGACAAGAACATCCTCAACAATTCCCCTTGGTTTAATTGTAGATTGGTCGGCTAATTGGAGTGTAACCTCAACAGGCTTTAATTCACCGATCTTAAATTCCTCAAAAACAACTGTGGGGATAAGATTAATTGAGGGACCAAGATCCAACAAAGTGTGATCAAATGAGGTATCATTAATGATAACTTGAATTAGGGGGGTGCCGGGATCTTTTCTCTTAAGGGGCAGTTGGCTCCACACAACTGAGTTGACTGTCTCTGGAAGGATCACCTTTCCTAAATTTCTGTGCTGCCTTTTTGGAGTACATAAATCTTTTAGGAATTTTGAATAGGCATGGATGTATTTAATGGCATCTAGGAGAGGGATATTAATTTCTACTTGCCCAAATAAATCCATTAATTCCTTCTCAGAGGGCTCGGATTTCTCCTTTTTCTTATTTGAAGAGTAGAGGGCTTGTGGAAATGGAGCAAGGTCTCCCTGTTTTGCATTAATTGGTTCCTGAACAGTAGGAGGGGGAGATGGGGAAGAGTTAATCTGTGTTTCGTTAAAGCAAGTTTCTTTAATAGGCAGGGGATTGTGAGTAGTTTTCCAATTCCTTAAAGTAACTGCATTTACAGTCTGGTTGTTTCTGGGATGAGGATGGGAAGCCTGACTGTTATTGAAACCCGGTGGATGCTGATGTGCTGGTTGAATGGGTTGACTGGGATATCCACCTTGGAACTGATTCCTTTGATTACTTGGGTTGGGCATGGGTTAGGAAGGTAAATTCCCAATAAGTCAATGATCAGGAGTAACCTTAACTTGATGTTGCAAGTTGGTAATCATGTAGGTTACTTCTGTCATTTGAGTCTGGATTCCTTGCAGAGCTTTCATGACTTGATTATTAATGTCATCCTGGGATGGTCCAGGTTGATACATAGGTTTCCCATAATTCCCAAAATAGTTTTGTTTGGGAAAAGGAATCGGGTTCAGGTTTCCGGGAGTGATTCGGGTTAGTCCTCCAGTTTTGATTGGAAGTGTTGGAGGGGTTTCTAAATTGATCCTGGAGAGCATAAATATTTTCCGAGGTGGGATCAAAAATATTTTGATCAAAATTCCCAGTCAAATCTTGCGGGAAATCAGCCAAAAATTGCTGGCCAGCAGATGTGGCATCAATGTTGCGTAGATTTTCTCTTCGAAGAATGTGTGGGGGGGTTAGTGTGTGGAGAGTGAGCATGTGGAGCTTGTTTATTAATGAGCTTTTCTTCCATTTTCTTTTGGTGAATTTGCATTTGGTCCAGTCATTGATCTAACGTATATAGATCATCTTGAGTGACTGGAACAGAGGGGGATTTGGAGTCAATTTCATGGACTCCGTGTCTGGGGTTTTGTGATAAACCAAAAGTGTCCGTTGAAGTCATGTTAAATGAGTTTTCACTCATTTCTTCGAAAAGGAGATAGGCACTTTCGGTGCCTTAGCTAAGAAAATTGCTCTCACATGAGGCATCCACAAATTGTTTCAATTGATCTTCTAATCCATGATAGAAGATCTGCACTAACTGCCATTGTGGAATTTCATGGTGGGGGCAACTTCTTAGAAGTTCTTGAAATCATTCCCTAGCTTCGTGGAAGGGTTCACCAATTTTCTGTTGAAAGGTCGTTATGGATCTTCTTAATGCATTCGTTCGACCGATCGAAAATTTTTTTTTCAGAAAAGCACTTTTTAATTGGGGCCAGGTGGTAATAGGGTCCCCAACCATTCTAAACCAATGAGATGCTCTATCTTCAAGAGAGAGAGGAAAAAGTCTCATTAACCACATGTCTTCCTGCACATTGCGGGAACGAGTGGTTTGACCGAGGACAGTTAATTCCTCGAGATGACAAAAAGGGTCCTCTCTTGCAAGACCATGAAAATGTTTAATAAGGTTTTGAATGGATGGTTTGATCTTGAAATCCCCTTGTGGTATGACCACCCCTGGTCTTTCCTCATAATTTGAAGGATCATAGAAATCCTTAAAAGGAACGACAGGCTGTTGGCGGGCTGGTGGATTTTGTCCTTGGTTAGCTAGGTTCGTGACAGTCTTAGCTAAATCTTCTTGATTTTGTTGTAGTCGAACCAAATGATCGACCATTAATGCAAAAGGATTTTGATTTTGAGTTATAATTGGAGGGCCACCTGGCCCTGCTGGTATTTCTGGTTGCTCCAAGTTAGGGAGGTGAGGGAGGGTGAAGTCAGCTTGTGGGTCGGTTGAAGGGTTATAAGTGGAAGCAGAATATTTCTGTCGGCTTCCTAGGTTTTCCATTTTTCTAGAAGAGGAGGGAGAAGAAAACAATGACTTTCTGCCGCAGGGGGAAAAATCATATGGTCCCTCAAGGTGTGGTTTTTGGGACCGTCGCTCGTGCATGCACTGTTTGGGAATAATTGGAAGGGAGGAGAAGAGAAAGAGATGAGAGAAAGTATGCAATTCAAACAAACAAAGCTAGACCTAACTTAAGTGCGACTCCCTAACAATAAACCTAAGACTTGGTCTACGTAGGAAATAAATAATCAATAGTGAATACTTCTTCTGCACCCAAGTTGCTTAAGGGGAGGTTTGGGCCCAAACGTTTCCCAGGGAAAACCCTAGGTGCTTCCACAAACCTGCTCCTGGTCGTTTGACACGGCCTCTCAGCATGAACACTAAATATAGATGATAGAATTGGTATTAACTAAAGAAAACTTAAGACCTATATTGCAAGCCTAAGTTGATGAAGCCTTACGGGTCAAATTGCTACGAATTTTCATTAGGTCTAGGGTACTATAGTGGACATGGAATGTGGAGGGCGTTAATTGGGTTGTTCCCTATTATTTCAATCTTTTTTTTGTGTGTGTGCAAGAATTGGAAAGTGGTTCCAATGAAAAGCAAGTTGTCACACAATTTTTTATATTTATGTTTTTTAGGATTCAATTTAATTGAGTGTGTTTTATGGTTATTCTTTTTTAAATGTTCAAATAAGTTTGAAACTCCAAAATCAATGGAAAAACAAGTTGTATGGGTGATAGTATATTTTCTTTATATTATGGGACTAAAAAGCAAAAAAGAAACCCTAATTGGATTTGAACCCTAATACAGAAAGTTACTACCAATGAATGTTTTTTAGGCTTTCCGAATAGGTAGTGGTCCAAACAATGCAACAAACACCACTAGCTTATGTCAAATCAAACAATGATTCCAGAAAAGACTTTTGTTAGATTTTAAGAATTTGTTTGATAATTGTTTTAAATTTTTATGTGTACTGGTGTCAAAGTCCATAAATGATACCTGTGGGTATTTTGGACTTTCCAGTATCTTTTTTTGAAGCAGAAAGGAGAGCTATCGTCCTACGATAGCAGTCTGGAGTAGTATATTATGTGCAAAGAAGGGAGATTGCAAAAAGGATCCCCAAGACAGTATGAGGGACCAGCACTCTCTTACAATATTCTCACAACATACCGGCCTCTCCTGAAAAAGTCTCTCATTCCTTGCCTTCCGTACACACCAAATAGAAGCAGCGATGTGGACATGTGGTTTCCCTCTCACCTCAAACCCATGCCACACAGAATCCCAATCTGGTAAAGACTCATGACAAATTTTTCTCCAAATGACATCAGTGATAAGGCAGGAAGAGAAGTGATTTACATCATCAGTGCTCATCTCACATAAAAAACACACAAGATGATCAGTACCCAATCTTCTATGGCGTAGATCACTTGTGATTAATCCATCCCTCCTGCACAGCCAAAGGAAGATTTGTACCTTGAGAGGAATTTTTAACAACCATATCTTCTTATCAATGGAATCATGTCTCCATCCCTCTTCAAAATTTAGCATTCTGTTATACCCAAATTTGACACTATAGATCCCATCCCACAGATATTTGTCCTCCGATCTAGGCCTAGGTCTAAAATTTTCAAGGTATAATAAAAGCCTTCTCTTCTCATCCCATAACTGGGTTGTTCTTCTACTGCTGCTGCATTCCACATAATCCAGAATCCAACTGCTACTGCTGCAAGACCAGATCTTACTGACCGTAGCATTCTTGTCAGCTGCTGCATCAAAAGCTCTCGGGTAGAGCTCCCTCAAGACCCCCAATTCTGACCATTCCTCTTTCCAGAATCTGAAAGACCTGCCATCTCCAAGTGATGGTTGCAACAGATGGAAGTGATCAGCCAAAGCCTTAGTTACTGATTTCCAGAAAGGTGATGGACAATTTGGCTGAAGTCTGGAAAATCTGTTGTTGGAAGCTCCATATCTATCTCTGATCAGATCAGACCACGGTTTCAGATCACCTTGCAGTAGCTTAACAGCCCATTTGAGCAGCAAGGCATTATTAAAGTGTTGCATGGACTTTTCAGTATTACCACTGACCATAGAAAATTTTGGTGATTTTATAAGATGTGTAAAATTTTACAAGGATTCTAGAAAGCTAAATTTCAACAAAATTAGTTGAGTATAAAAATTCTAAAAATTCACAGACAGTAGCAAAATAGGAAGATTATAGGGTGTGACGCATCTACAGTGCACAAATTTTTAAAAATTAAATACAAAGCCAATTAATCTGAAATTTGGAACAGAAGTTCCTAACTCAATTTAGAATCATTGTATGAAATTTTATGATTTTAGGAAGCCTGTGTTGTTAGGAATTTATTTTTCAAATCTGGATAGAAATCTGGACCCGAAAAATAGAACACAAATACATGCAATGAAGTGGTGTTAATGAAACATTCAAGCAAACAATGAATTTTTATGGGCACCACTCCACTTAACTAAAGTGTTTAGGGGCCTGAAAGCCAAGTTTAATGTTTTTTTGGTAGTCTTTTAGCCTAAACGTGACAAGAAGAGGGAACCAACCTAAATTTCGCAGGAAGGAAAGGAACTTTGAGCTCTCACTTCCAGATTCCCACTTTCTTCCTGCAATAGTTCCTGCACACACAAAGGAAAAGAAAGAGAAGGAGATGAGATCCACTTCAAGCAAGAGAAAAATGACTAATAGAAAGCCATGCCTCCCCGGCAACGATGCCAAAAAGTGATGCGAAAAGTCGCATGATTTATAAAAGTGGGTTTTCAATGTCATTGTAACACACGAATTTGCATATGCTTTCAAATTTATAGCCTAGTGATGCGAAATACGCGTGATTTGTAAAAGCAGGTTTTTTAAAGTCGTTGTAACACGCGCTTTCGCATATGCTTTTAAATTTATATCCTAGATAGGGGAGTATTTAGGGTCGTCGAAGGAGGTCAAATGTTTGCAAAATTAATTCTCTTGCTTACAAAATAGACGTCAACTTTCTTTTTGGTATTTTAAATATGTAATTTGTTTCTGTTTTGTAAAGATAAGGGTAAAATGCGAATTGTAGCGGAAAGTACTAACACCTATAATTACTTAACAAAAACTTAAGAGATAGATATATCCTCTTCCTAAGCTCACCCTAGGCAAGTGGAGGCCTAGACTAATTAGGAGGAAGAGGTGAAACAAGTGCTAGAACCAAAACAATAATTTCAATAGAAAGCAAAAAGATGGTAATTTGATTAACTAGAATTTGTGATCTTTTTCCAAGACAAGTAGAGGAATGCTTCTACTAGAAATGAAAAAATCTAAAAGCAATAAAAGAAACACAAATCCTCTTTCAAAAATTGGTGAGGAAGGGAGTCTTCTTGCTCCAAGCCTAGCTGCTCCTTGGCTTGAAAAGAGGGCCTCCTTCTTCTCCTTCCTTGAGAGCTCCTCCAAGGTGGATGCTACGACCTTCAATGCTCTCCTCCAAGGGGTGGGTGTGCACCACCCTCAAAAGCTCCTCTAAGGTGGCGTGGACAACCTTCAAGATCTCCTCCAAAGATCTTCCTTTCCTGGCTTCTCCTTTGGTTGGCATGGCCCAAGAGAGAAGGGAAGAGGGGAAGGCACCAAGGGGATAGAATATCCCCTTAATCTTCTTCTTCTTCTTCTCTCTTGGGTGTGGGCTCTAGGTAGAATATGAGAGTGAATTTTATAGCCAAGGATGGTTTGAATGGTGGTGGGTAGTGGTCTTTTTATATGGTAGGATGAGGGGTTAAGGTGCCTCTTGAAATGCAGGGCTAAGATGGAAGGATGGAGGTGGTTAGATGATCCTAGGGTTAAGGGTTGTTGGCCCCACCTAAGGGGTGTAAGGGGGGAATTTAGGGTTGGTCAAGAGGAACCTAAAAGTGGTGCCAACCATGTAGAGGTGCCATGGGTTGGTGCCAACATTGAGGCTTCTAGAAGGTGGGATTATGTGGAGGGTGGAGATGGGTTTAAGGGGAGATGTGTGGAGGAGATGAAGGGGATTTTTGGAGGGAAAAGTGGTGGCAACAAGGGGGTAGTTAGGGTGGTTTTGGAACCACTTTTAACTATCTTTCGGAGGTGGTGGGCAGGCTAGGTTGGTGCCAAGTAGGTGGTGCTTAGGTGGAGCTAGTAGGTGGAGTTGTTAGGTAGGGTTTTTGGGTGGTACAAGCCAAGGAAGCTGGAGCATAGCTAAGCTAAGCTAATATAAGCTAGATTAGCTAATGGTGGAGTAGAGGAGGAGGTGTTGGAGCTAGGGTTTGGAGGGAGGAGCTGGTTCTGAGGAGTCCGGAGCTGAAGTGGAGCTGGCAGCAGCTGAAGAGGTCAACATGGGGCTACTCCAGCTGGCTTAGCTTGCTAGTTCCTTTCTAGCTACTAAGCCAAGCTAAAGTGAGCTGGATTCTATTGAATGGAGCTGAGGTGAGCTGGGTCTGGTGCTCTCGGGGAGGATTGAGCTGGTTGAGACAACTAAGGTAGCTTAGCTCAATTAGCTTGGGCTAAGCTAGGTCCCCGGGAGCTAGACTTGAGCTTCCTGAGCTAGGATGAGTTCTTTAGCTGGCTGGAGTTGAGTAGAGCTGGATGTAGTTGGATTTGAGCTGGGGTGAACTCCAGTCAACTCAGCTGAGCTAGCTAGAGCTCCCTACGGACTAGTGGGAGCTAAAATGAGCTAGACTCAACTAGGTTGAGCTGGATCTGAGCTAATTGGAGCTAGGGTAAGCTAAGATGAACTCTCTTGAGCTGCCATTCAGCTGAGATTAGCTAAATGGAGCTGGGATGAGCTAACCCTAGTTCAGGTGTGCTAGGTTCCAATTCTGCTGAGTTGGATCAAGTTGAGTTCCAGCTAGTCTGAGATCCTCCTTCACCATTTGCCTTCTTGAGTGCTACGGTTTTAGGGATCTGTATATCTGTTCATCCTTAACACTCTCAAAAACACATTAAAGCAACAAAAGAAAATGCAATGCATGCCTAACCTAGTTAATGCCTAAATGCAGCCCAAAAACCCATTTGAGGAGTAAAATCCTAAGATCTGGGTTTGTTTTAGTGCATAAGAATGATGATAAACTGGAGTTTATCACCTAGATAGGGGAGTATCTAGGGTCGTCCAAGGAGGCCGAATGTTTGCAAAATTAATTCTCTTGCTTACAAAATAGATCTCAACTTTCTTTTTGGTATTTTAAATATGTAATTTTTTTGCTTTGAAAAGATGAGGGCAAAATGCGAATTGTGGTAGAAAGTACTAACACCTATAATTACTTAACTAAAACTTAAGTAATAGATATATCCTCTTCCTAAGCTCACTCTAGGCAAGTGGAGGACTAGAGCAGTTAGGAAGAAGAGGTGAAACAAGTGCTAGAACAAAAATAACAATTGCAATAGAAAGTAAAAACAAGGCAATTTGATTAACTAGAATTTGTGTTCTTTTCAAAGACAAGTAGAGGAATGCTTCTACTAGAAATAAAAAAAATCTATAAGTAATAAAAGAAACACAAATCCTCTTTCAAAAATTGGTGAAGAAGGGAGTCTTCTTGCTCCAACCTAGCTGCTCCTTGGCTTGAAAAGAGGGCCTCCTTCATCTCCTTCCTTGAGAGCTCCTCCAAGGTGGATGCTACCACCTTCAATGCTCTCCTCCAAGGGGTGGGCGTGCACCACCCTCAAATTCTCGTCCAAGGTGGCGTGGACCACCTTCAAAATCTCCTCCAAAGATCTTCATTGCCTGGCTCCTCCTTTGGCTGGTGTGGGTCAAGGGAGAAGGGAAGAGGGGAAGTCACCAAAGGGACAGAATATCCCCTTAATCTTCTTCTTCTTCTTCTCTCTTGGGCGTAGGCTCTAGGTAGAGTATGAGAGTGAATTTTCCAACCAAGGATGGTTTGAATGGTGGCAGGCAGTGGTCTTTTTATAGGGTAGGATGAGGGGTTAAGGTGCCTTTTGAAATGGAGGGCTAAGATTGGAAGATGGAGGTGGTTGGGGATCCTATGGCTAAGGTGAATTGGTGCCAACCGGAGGGACACCTAGGGGGTGGTAATGGGTGGTGGCACCCCTTGATGTTGGTGCCAAAATGGCTTCTAGAAGGGGGGCTTAGGTGGCACGAAGTAGGGATCTAAAAGGAGGGGTAGTTGGGTGGCTAGGATGGGTTGTAGGGTTAGGTGTATGGTGGATGTGAGGGTGGATGTTGGCGCCAAAATGGGGGGTAGTTAGGGTTAGGTTTTGCCACCAAAATTGGTGCCTTTTGGTGGTGATGTTGGGGTGAAGAGGTGGCTAAGTGGTGGTGCCAACTTGGAGTAGGATAGCTAGCTTAGGTAGGGCGTAAGTTGGTGGAGCTAGCTAGGGTTGAGTTGAAGGTGGTGGATGGCCAAGGAGCTGGTTGCTTGCTAAGCTATGCTAAGCTAAGCTAGCTTAGCTAGCTATGGAGTAGAGGAGGAGGTATTGGAGCTGAGGAGGAGAAGTCTGGAGCTAGAACTGGAGCTGGCAGCTGCTGAAGAGGCTGTCATGGAGCTACTTTAGCTGGCTTAGCTTGCTAGTTCTTTGCTAGCTGCTAACCCAAGCTAAAGTGAGCTAGCTTCTACCATAATGAGTTGAGGTGAGCTGGGTCTGGTGCTCCCTGGGAGGATCAAGCTGGTTGAGGCAACTAAGGTAGGTTAGCTCAACTGAGTGAGCTAAGCTGAGTCCCCAGGAGCTGGACTTGAGCTTCCTGAACTGGAATGAAGTTATCTTTACCTGGCTGGAGTTGAGTGGAGCTGGATGTAGTTGGATCTGAGTTGGGGTGAACTCCAGTCAACTCAGCTAAGCTAGCTAGAGCTCCCTGTGGACTAGTGGGAGCTAAAATGAGCTAGACTGAACTAGGTTGTGCTGGATATAAGCTGACTTGAGCTAGGTTGAGCTAAGATGAACTCTCTTGAGCTGCCATTCAGCTGAGATTTGCTGAATGGAGCTGGGATGAGCTAACCCTAGTTTAAGTGAGCTATGCTCCTACTGTGGTGAGTTGGATCAAGCTGAGTTCCAGCTAGTTTGAGCTTATCCTTCACCATTTGCCTTCTTGAGTGCTAGGGTTTTAGGGATCTGTATATCTGTTCATCCATAACACTCACAAAAACACATTAAAACAACAAAAGAAAATGCAATGCATGCCTAACCTAGTTAATGCGTAAATGCAGCCCAAAAACCCGTTTGTGGAGTAAAATCCTAAGAGCTAGGTTTTTTTTAATGCATAAGAATGATGATAAGCTGGAGTTTATCAGAGATACAGTTGAATTCCTCCCTTGATAATGCATAATATAGTGTGTTCATTGCCTTTGCAATTTCAGCAATATTCTTCTTTTGATCAGCCATCCAAATAACACGTTGCAGCTCTGGATCCGTGTACTTTTCTTGAATGAGAGTCCACGAGTCTTCATCCTTGAACTTGAGGAAGATTTCCATCCTCCTCTTCTAGTATCCATAGTCCGTCCCATCAATGTAGGGAGGTCGTGTGGATGAATGTCCTTCGGTGCCCTTGGCTGATGATGCCATTTAGAGAGAGAGTGTTTACTTCTTTTCGCGACCCACTCTGATACCACCTATATAATATGTAGGGCACAAGCACACTAGAAGGGGACATGAATAGTGTGGTATATAAATAAAAATTGAAAAGATAAGAAAACCACTAAAAGCACACAAGATGTATAGTGGTTCCCCTCATTCGGGTACTCCACTACCTAAGTCTCCCGACTTAGGATTTTTAACCCGATTCCCTCAACCCGGAGGGAATCAATTTACTAATATCTTAAGGTAATTAATAGGTTACCTCAACCCAATTACACGATAAAAGAATGAACAAAAGTACAGGTATAAGCAAGATATAATAAAGATTACAACTAAATTTCCTAATTCTCAAACAACTATATTGCTTAAAAAATGTATGAATTAATCTAACAAAAATTATAAATTGAAAGTGAATGATATAACAATGAAGTACACAATTGCCTTTGAAGATTTGTTGCAGACAAAGAGTGGCCTTGAGAAGAATGCAACAAATCAAACTCCTTTACATCTAGAAAATAGGGAAATGGAGGTGTAGGCAAGGAGAGTATTTTTGGCTTGATGTAATTATACAAAAGACACTCAAGGAGTGCTTATCTAGGCCACTAAACACCTTCCCTACAATTACTAGCCTCTAGGGGCAATTTGGGAAGATTAGTGATAGGATTAATTGCAAAATAGTTCTTCTAATTAGGCACAACATCTAGTTGGCACCGGTACTGACTGCTCACAGTCAGCCCAATAATGCCTGGGGTACTAGTACTCAGTGCATTCTGTTGAGTACCAACAAAGTTACTTGGTACCGATACTTATCATTAGTACTGATACTTGTGACTCACAGGCAACGAGGTTGTGACCAACATGTACTGGTACTGGGGTTTAGTACCAGTACTTGTAAGGTTTAGGCACACCAAAAGTCCACCAACTATGAACACTTAATACTGGCACTCATAATGAGTACCGATTTGGTCAGGCATGTTTCGCGTGTTAGAAATTGGGGTTACAAGTAACTTGTCATCGTAGCCGCAAAACATGTCGATCAGATAAAATTTATACCGAAACTACAAGGGAGTCCCGGATCGAACATAGGGAGGTGACATTTACTTTACGTGAAAACCGCAATTCGATTTGTTTCCTTTTGGCATTTTAGGGTTTTGTCATTTTTTTTTGTGTTTTTGAAATAAAAGAGAAGCAAATGAATCACAAGATAGAGATGTGGAATAAATCTGATATATATTACTTCTAATGTCAATTGCAATAAACAATGAAGGCATAAAAGGAGAGGGGGGTGAGGGGAAATCTCCTGAATCGGCTATTCAGCGAGACGACGGTGCCAGGAGGAAGCTCAGACGAAGGAGGTGAGGAGTGGGATGACAGAGGTGAGATGCACAAGGAAGACGGGTTGAGGAAAGCTTCGGCATGACTCCGGAATGGAGGTGAGAAGACAGAGGTGATCTGCTATCAAAATGGAGGTGGGAGGATGGCTCCAAGGCTACCTATGAAGAAGGATGGGAAGTTGGAGGAATATTTGGTGGGGCAGAGGTTTGCTACACTAATAGGAGCCTTGGGAGCTTGAGAACAAGCTCTAATGAAGCGTTGGTAGGCTTACTAAAGCTTGGGAGTAGGTGGGAGTAGAGTAGGTAGAGATGGCTTGGAAGGGACGGGGTGTAGGTCCTTTTATAGTGGAGGAGAAGAGGCAAAAATAGGTATGGGACCATTAGTGACATCTAGGCCATTGCTGGAAGCATCGCTATAGGCAGCTCATGCCCGCTCACGCCCAAAGCTGGCTTTGCTGGCGTACGAAGAATTAGCGATGGCGGTAAACGTCGCTGTAAGTCCAACTAAGGCGTAACTATAGGACCAGCTCAAGCATAGCTGGCGCTGCTCCCCCACCTTGCCACACGTGTGCATGCACCCACGCACTGGCGCTGTGCGTGTGCGGTGTCTTGTGCATGCGTTGGGTGACTTGGGCTACGCCACGTGGCGTAGTCTGGGCCATCCATCTTCTTCTTATTGTAGGGGCAGCTACAGAGGTCGGATTGAGTCGATTTTCACGCCGTTAGGCTGCGATCGTTGACCCAAATCCATATGCATGGTTGGATTTGTCATCTGAAGCTCCAAGTTATGTCTCCTAGTCCCTTGTCCGTTGATCTTCCTCAGACTGCATATGGTGCTACGAAACTCCAATCGAGGCGATTTCAGAGGCATTGGACTCCGATCATTGTCTTGATCAGATCCGTATGGTCGGATAGTCAATCCGAGGCTCTAAAATAGATATCCTTCTCTTCTAACCACAAAAAGGATGCAATTAACCTAAATTATATACAACTACTTTAAATACAGAATGATGCATGCTATGTAGTATTTATAACATGAAATGCAAATCTAAGCGTAGGAACATGCATGAATAGGCATTTTACCCTCAATAAATGTGTTTACATCATACCCCCATGCCTATCTTTTGCTAGTCCCTAGCAAAATTAAACTATATGCTACGTATAATGGTAGAATTAGGCTTAGATCACTTAGGAGAAAGTTGTTTATGAGCAATAGAAAATTTCAACTAAAGTCATAAACTACAAAAACTCAGTAGTACCCGTGTGCCTGCCAAAATGCAGACCGCCCAAGTCCTCGCCTTATTTGAAAAGGGAAGATACATTTTTTTATTATTTTTGTTCCTTTCTAATTTTTTTGTACTTTTGGAGTTTGAGAGTTCCAGGATAACTTTTCATGGCTCCCCGACCTGCCCAAGACTCGAAAAGGACTCTAAGTACTAAGCATCTTTGTGAAAAAGTGATAGACTCACAAAAAACAGTTAAGATAGACTTCAGGTTTCTACGACCCTAGGTGACCTTGCCTAAAGGTTTATCTTTATGATCGGTGATTAGCCCATATTTGTGGGCTATTTAAATATTTAAGTATCTAGATATTAAGTTAAGTTTAACATTTAGATAGCATACATTAGGATGTAAATAAATTAATTCATATTTTTAGCTTAAGTGCATAATTCATGCATTTAGAATTAACCTAGGGTTGCATACATTTAATTAGTTAATTAATTAAGTGCACTATTTTAATTAACATAGAAGCTAAGGAGTTATCTATAAATAATCCTAATTATTTTATTCTTTTTTTTCTCCTTCTCCTTTGCAAGTAACTCCTTCGTCTCCGCCTCCTCCTCCTACGCATCAGCATTGATTCTATGGTGGCTTTTGAATTTCAATTCTTTGCAGTCGTGGCTAGAAAAGAGAAGGAAGGGTTGTCGTTCAAGAGGAGGCCACCACCCCATTGTTCCTCACTGTGCATAGGGAACTTTGCTTCTCATCCATTCCATACCACCAGCCTCCCACTGCAGCAGTGCCACTCCACCACCGTGGGCATGTGGGGTGTCATCCCACACCGCCAAGAGTCCCTGAAACTTCTCTCCGAGCCTCAACCCTGCCAAGCGTGCCTGCTCACCACGTGCCCTTACCTCAGCCAGTAACCCATGCCAGCACCTACACGCCCACGCCTTCATCTCCAGTGCACTTGCCTAGCGCACCTGCCCACCGCACACCTCCACCCCAGCAACAGCACACCCACGCGCCCTTGCCTAGCGTGCGTTCTCTAGTGCACCCACGCCCACGCGCCAGTAATCCCCCACTCTAGGGCCTCCCTGCAGCACCTGTAGCCGACGCCAGCAGACCCCTACGTGCATCCTCCAACAGCGCCTACAGCGCCCCTAGCACCCACGCATCGTGCCTCCTAGCGCCTGCAGCGTCCCCAATGCCCGCGCATTACCCCTCCTCATGCCTACAACACGTGCGGCCAGCAGCAGTGACCTCCACCGCCGTTGCTTCTTTTCTCTGTTAGGCCGGCTCCGACCACCATCCATCGAGCTGCTACGACCATCAAGTGCAGATCAGGGTGGCCTACCTCTGGTCGCCAACTCACTATCCATCATTCCCTCATCCGTGAACAAGCTCCACCCGAAGCTAATCCCCTATTTCATCCTCAATTAATAATTACATTTCATTCCATTGCAACAACAATGAATTTTGATTTATCATTATTTTATTGTGGTGAATTTATGCCTTCATGCCCAAGCTTCTAGAGAATTGCTAAACCGTATTCATCTCTATGTGCATTGAATTTAATTTTGAATTACATTTTTGTATGCATGCAAGTGAATAGTACATGGCATACTCTTACACATGGATAATTTTTTGACGTAAAAATTACATTAAAAACCCTTGACTTCTCCATAAATTTAAGGTTTAATTTTAGAGCTACACAAGCATTGTTTGATCTGGCGAATAATTTAGTGAACCTGATTTTGACCTAATTGCAAGTTTAACTAAGTTATTGCCTTCATGTGGACACAACCCACTCTCCTATGAGTGGTTTAATTTTAATTTTAATTGTTTTGTTAAGTGGTTTTCCACCACTTTGTTCCTACAACGACAAATCATCTTAATACATTATTCGAAAGTGAAAATCGACTTATCAAATGGCACCGTTGCCGGGGAGGCAACAAATGCAATAATTTCACTTGATTTTTATTTCTGATTATTTCTCATTGCACAGTGATCTGGCCGTTTATTATTTTTTCTATGCGATGAATTTGAGAGAGGAATTTGAGAGAGATGGTAGGCACATCTGGGAGAAGACGTTGACCTTGAGTGATGCTTATACGCGTGGAAGACGAAGGAGACCTGGATCCCGCCTCCATAGGAGATTCTCCATGTCATAAGTTTTAATTCTGTTTTCTTGCCCTTGTAGTAATTGGGGCTGATTTTTGGGAGCCTGTTACCTTTCTTTAGATTTATGTTTTTTAATTTATTTTGTTGATTGTTTACCCTTAATTTGCTTGTGCATAAGTAGCTAAAAAAAAAAAAAACATGAGCTACTTGCTAGAAGCTGCTTGCCCTTAGGTCGAATCATTTAGGACTGAATGAGCAACATCTAGATCTAATTCTTGTCTTGCATATTGCATGAAGAATGCTAGAATCAGGTATGCATTTCTAACTTCGCATTTCTACCTGTCATGTAAATGCATTTCGATTAATTTTTAGACAACATAATCTTTCTTGAAGCGATCTAATAAAGTGGTCACATTTAATTCTTGAAAAAGGACTAATTAAAGGAGGGACATTTAAAAATCAAGGACTTGATATTCAAATGTGGCATGCAATTCAAAATTCAAATTCTTTTACGGTGTATGCACAGCTATATCTCTTACACCATACCACGCATTTAGACACTCCTAAGTCTTGGAACTACTAGGACAAGAGCCCTCCTACTACTGGATTCTGAAGTGTTCGGAACTTGAGATCAAAGGTTTTGTAAATCCAAAGAGGGGGATACCTTGTCGCGGATTTTTGGGGGTAGTTGAGAAGCACTACGAAAGCACAGCTTCAAAGGAAGGCTCAGGCCTACTTGCATCCCTCGATCTTCCATCTTTGGATTTGTTCTACCCTTTGCGATTTATGGAAGAACACCAAAGCTCCAACTAGGTCATTTTAGGCATTTCGAATGTTGACAATAGGTGCGTAATTGACTGGGCAACTTGCTTTGTCACCTACAATTTGAACTGAAGTCAAAAGCCTAAATTTGTAAAGACCGAACAAGTCCTTTTGAATTGTGCTTGTAGTGCATGCTTTATAGGTGTTCTCTTAGGAGACAACTTCTGTTTGATCCTGATCCGGAAAGAATCTTAAGAAGAAACCTTCCAAGGGTAGAAATGGCCAGTCAAAGGAACCTTAAGGAATATTTCATTCCAGCAAATCAAGATGGCCCTACACTACGTTGACCTAGAGGGGACAATCCTTATGAGATCAAAAGCAGTACCATATCCTTGCTGCCCTCCTTTTATGGTACTGCTAGGGAAGACCCTTATAGGCATATAGAGGAATTCACCGAGGTCTGTTGCATGGTGAAGTTGTAGGGCGTTATTGATAATGCTCAAATGTGGACCCACTTTCCCTTCTCCCTTAAGGATAAAGCCAAGTATTGGTATCACACTCTTGATGATATTAACACTTGGGATGCCCTGAAGGAGTTTTTGAAGTACTTTCCCATGAGCAAAACAAATCACTTTAAGAGGGAAATTATGACTTTTGTTCAAAAGGATGGGAAAACTTTCCATGATGCGTGGGAGCGCTTTAATGACTTGCTGAGACTTTGCCCACATCACCAAGTGCCTAAGTGGGAACTGGTTGAAAGGTTCTACACCGGACTTAATGATTCGCATAGGCAAACTGTAGATGGTGCCTGTGCAGGAACCTTTCTATCTAAGAATGAGGATGAACCTTGGAACCTTTTTGATACTTTGAGTGAGAATTCTATTCACTTGAATTCTTCCTACATGGATAGAAAACCCACTCTCATGCAAAGAAAGTTCGAGGTGAATGAGGCAAGGGACACCTAGAATTTAGCCTATCAGATTCAATTATTGAATCAAAACGTGGAAAGGCTTATGTCGAGCCTGAGCCAATTCTTATCTAACACCTCCACATCCAAAGCTTTTGAATGCTCCATTTGCCAAGGCAATACACATGCCATTGTGGATTGCCATTTGGCCTCCCAATTCCTTGAGCTTGTATAAGCGGATTTGAATGCTGCTCAAGGGTTCCACACTAGACCTCGTAATGACCCTTTTCCAACACTTATAATGAGGGATGGAGGAACCACCCAAACTTTTCATGGAGATAAGGAAATGTCTCAAATTTAGGGAATTATAAACCACAATCCTTTCAAAACCATCAAATGAACCAACCTCAGACCTTTGCCCAACCTAAGACCTCTGAGATGGATGAATTATAGCCAATGTTGAGAACTATGCAAGAAAGTCAAAGTGCCATCATCCAATCTCATGACAAGGCTATACATGATATGAAATCACAGATAGGACACCTTGTTGAGGCCGTTAGACAGAGGGAAACTGGGAAGCTCCCCAGTGTTGTTGAGGAGAATCCTAAAGGAAAAGGGATTGTCTTTAGGGAGGATGCTCAGGTGGTGACTATTCTGAGGAGTGGGAAAGAAATTTCCAAACCCGACGGTCCTATACTCTCACCCCCTAAAAAACCATCCACCCTGACTTTCACCCCCACCGGAGAAGACTTGCCCAAATCTTCTCTACTTGAAATCACCTCACCGGAGGAAGTTTCCCCCATTCCACCCCTAACTCGACATGACAACCCTCCCACCCAGAGATCAAGAGTTCCCTATCCAGAGTGCGTATCCACCTCTAGACAGACTTCTACTAGCTCATCTGGAGTCAAAGATAAGATGGATGAGATCATGGAAACTTTCAAGCAAGTGCAGATTAACCTGCCTTTGCTTGAAGCTATCAGGAAGATTCCATCTTGTGCCCACTTCTTAAAGGAGTTGTGCACGAAAAAGTGGCAATCTAGGAAACAAGTCCAATCAAAAGTTGTCCTACCTAATTCTGTTAGCTTAATTGTTCAACATGGCGCACCTTCGAAACTTAAGGACCCAGGAACCCCGTACATCTCAGTGGTTATTGGTGACCGACAGATTGCTGAGGCTCTACTTGATCTGGGTGCGGGGGTGAACATCCTTCCGAGCTACATGTATGAACAACTTGGGGGAGGCAATCTGAAGCGTAGCCCTGTAATCCTTCAAGTTGCTGGATCACTTAAGACACCACAGGGAATTTTGGAAGATGTCCTCGTAAGAGTGGAGGATTTCTTCTTTCCCGTTGACTTCTTAGTTTTGGACACTGACCCTAACAACAAGCCAACCAAATCCTCCATCATTTTGGGCCACCCCTTCCTTGCAACTTCACATGCTTCAATCAATTGCAAAACTGGGGCATTGAAAATGGGCTTTGGGAACAGGAAAATCTGGCTTAATGTGTTTGATGCTTACAAACAAGCCAAACTTGAGGATTGTTCGCAAGTTGAGGTGATAGATGACCTGATTGAAGAGGCAATCCCTGCAATGTTATGTGATGACCCCCTTCAGCATGTCATGCCAAATGAGCATTCCCATCTCTTGGCGGAATGTGAAGGGGATATACTTCAACTTGAGGAGTTGCCATGTGTTTCTATTGAGTCTCTTCCCCCAACATCTCTGCCTAAGGTAGATTTGCTACCTGAGATGGGGACATCTATTATGAAACTCTCAACCACACAAGCCCCCTACCTTGAGTTGAAACCCCTCCCTAACACTCTCAAGGACGTCTTCCTAGGTGCCAATGATACGCTTCCTGTTATCATTTTAGTTGTGCTATCTGAGTCATAGGAGGGAGCCCTGATTGAATGCTTGTCTAGGCACAAGGAAGCTATTGCTTACAGCATTGCTGACATTAAGGGCATAGATTCTACACTCTGAATGCACCAAATTTATACTGATGATTCCATCAGGCCATTTAGGGACATGCAGAGATGTCTCAACCCTAATATGAGGGATGTAGTTAAAAAGGAAATCCTGAAGTGGTTGGACGCTGGGATCATATATCCCACTACAGATAGTAAATGGGTAAGTCCTATTCATGTGGTGCCAAAGAAGACAGGCTTTACAGTGGAATTTAATGACGAAGGTTAACAAGTTGTCACTAGACCCTCAATTGGATGGAGGGTCTGTATTGATTACCTCAAGCTGAACACCGCTACCCAGGAGGATCACTTTCCCTTGCCTTTTATTGATCAAATTCTCAAGAAATTGACAGGGAATAAGTACTATTTCTTTCTTGATGATATTCTGGGTACAACTAGGTTGCAGTCTTCCTTGATGACCAAGAGAAGACGACATTCACGAGTCCTTACGGAACTTTTGAGTTCAGGCGTACACTGTTTGGATTATGCAATGCCCTTACAACCTTCAAGTGTCTCCATTTATGGCTCGCCTCCAGCGCCAAGAGTCCCTGCAACTTCTCGTCCCCGAGCCTCAACCCTGCCAAGCATGCCTACTCACCGCGCTCCCTCACCTCAGCCAAAAGCCCATGCCAGCACCTGCACGCCCACTCCTTGACCTCTAGTGCACCTTCACCTGTAGCGCACTCGCCTACCGCGCCTGCGCACCATGCTTCTCCACCCCAGCAACAACACGCCCATGCGCCCTTGCCTAGCGTGCGTTCTCCAGTGCACCCACACCCGCACGCCAGCAGTCGCTCGCTCCAGCGCCTCCCTACAGCACCTGCAGTCGGCGCCAACAAAACCCCGCACGCGTCCTCCAGCAGCCCTACAATGCCCCCAACACCCACGCACTGTGCCTTCTCAAGCCTACAGTGCCCCCAGTGCCCGCGCACTGCCCTTCTTCGCGCTTACAGCACACGCAGCCAGCAACAGCAACCTCCACCGTTGCTACTTCTTTCCTCCGTCAGGCTGTGTCCAACCACCATCCATCGAGCCACTACCACCGTCATGTGCGGATCGGGGAGGGCTACCTTTGGTCGCCAACTCGCCGTCCATCTCTCCTTCATCCGCGAACAAGGTCCACCTGAAGCTAATCCCCTGTTTCATCCTCAATTAATAATTACATTTCATGCCATTACCACAAAAATTAATTTTGATTTATCATTATTTTATTGTGGTGAATTTATGCCTTCATGCTCATGCTTCTAGAGAATTGCTAAACCTTATTATTCATCTCTATGTGCATTGAATTTAATTTTGAATTACATTTTAGTATGCATGCAAGTGAATAGTACATGGCATACTCTTGCACATGGATAATTTTTTGACGTAAAAATTACGTTAATACCCCATCACTTCTCTATAAATTTAAGGTTTACTTTCAGAGCTACACAGGCATTGTTTGATTTAGCGAATAGTTTAGCGAACATGATTTTGACCTAATTGCGAGTTTAATTAAGTCATTGCCTCCCTGTGCACACGACCCACTCTCCTGTGAGTGGTTTAATTTTAATTTTAATTATTTTGTTAAGTGATTTTCCACCACTTTGATCCTACAACAAAAAATCATCTTAATACATTATTTGAAAGTGAAAACTAACTTATCAATCGGTAGCTTTCTCCCTACTTTTATTTATGGGTTCAACACAAAAGCAAACCCAGTGTATATCTCCAAGGTTTATTCTACTTCCCCGCTTCTTCCCTTAGTGTTTTGGGAATTATTGTGCATTTTTTTTTGTGAGCTGGGTTCTGGACAACCGGCCGATGAGCGGTTACCACCGACAACTTGCCAGCCATAGTCGAGCAGTGAAGTGTGGTTTTATTTGTGTTCTATTTTCACCTTTTTATTTTTTTTTCTTTTCTTTTTGAGTGTTTCTTTTTTTTTTTTCTAAGTAGGTGGCTTCCCTGATCTAAGATTTACCTAAAGGCAGCACAACGAAAATGGTCTTGTGGCTGGGCTCTGGACAACCGGCCGATGAGCTGTTACCACCGACAACTTGCCAGCCATACCACCCAAGTTGGTCCATTAGCTACTCAATTTCCATAAAAACTACCGAAAAGTGAGTTAGTGCAAAAAAATGTCTGTAGATGCTTAGGCTTAAAGTCCCCCCAAATCAGAGGGTGGGTTGATAAGTCGCATACTTATCATCCTAAATTATTTACCAAATTAAAATGAATTTTAATTAGCGAGGACTCGAGACTAAATCCACATTCGAGTGCACACCTGGGCTAATTAAGGCCGAAGACCTAAAGAGTTTAAGTGTTTAGGTCCTCTCGTATCATTTCCTAAAGTTAATAACCTCCAAATGCCTAAGTTCTCTTCTCCTAATTTCTTTCTTTTTTTGTCTTGTTTCAAATTTTCAATTTTTTTTTATTTTATAAGAAACTAAAAGAAATTCTACAGAGTTAACATAATGATTTCAGGAATCGATTATCCACCCCCCCATGCCTAAATGATGCAATGTCCTCATTGTAAAAATAAAGACATGAAAAGGATGGAGTAAATAGAATATCACATGAACATTGTGAGAAATCCGGTCAGCACTGTAGAGAACAAGAAATATAAACACGTGCTAAATTTAATGCCTTCATCTAGGGATAAAATACATACAAAGAAGAAATTAAGAATTCATAAGTGCTGGTCAGAATCAAAATAAAAATAATGATTCTGAAACCCGCCAGCAGAAGATGTCCAAAAACGTGGACCAGATTATGTTGTGGACCCATGCCCCAGGGTCGAGTGGTTCTCAGGTTCTGGATGAAAATCACCCAGAACCGAAGCTTGTTGTGTTTGCGGAGCTGGGCTTGTGGTTTAGTTGTGTGCAGCCCAAGACCAAAGTGTCGGACAATAGGTAAAGATGGTTCAATAGCTGCAGTTGTCCACTTAACATCAAGCTCAGAAATATAATTATTTATTTCGAGCTTGGGTTGCACATGAAAGATATCATAAGGTTTCGCATAGAAGATTGGTGGTTTTAGGTTAATAGGTACCCTTCTATCCAAACTTGTTTTTTCCTCAAAATTAACCTCCTAAATTTTCACTTCAACATTCCTATCCTCCAACATCAGGTGCTCAGGTTTCAAGAACCCTAGCATATCATTCACCTCATAAGATTCTCCCAAGTCCAGAAATCATGGCTGACTCAAGATTGACTTGGGTACAATGATTTCCAAATCAAAATCAATCCCTTTGGGGTGTGGTTGAGGAATGGGTCTATTCATTAAATCTTCTAGTAAATGTGGATTCAAATCCTCCAAGTTTGCCCCAACCGAGTCCAAATCTTCAATAATTGGGCTATCAACTGGTTCATCAGATTCCTCAAGCCCATTTCTCTCACTAAAATCCTCTTCCTTAAGTTCAAGTGAGACTTCACCAAAAGATTCTTCACCCTTAGAGTCAAAGAATCCATGATCCTCATTTATGTATGTCTTAAAATCATATGTCATTTCATGGTCCGTGGAGACATATTTTTCCTCGCTCCCCGGCTCGGGGATCTCGAGTGAATCAATTGATTCATCCTCAAATGGTTTCTCTAGCCCAACCTGGTCATCCCCAGTCTCAGAAAATGTATCCCCCCAGACAGGCACCTGAGCGGGTTCAGACATTAGCTCTTCTAAAGGGGGTTCATCTTGAGAATCATCCCAAGATTTGACTAGTGCAACCAAAAATTTCATCCTCAACCTCAATAATTTCCCAAAAAAAAACTCACCCAGGTCCCTATCCCTAACACTTTTGAGCAAATCCAATAGGGAACTATTAAGTTCATCAATCATTTTAATCATACACTCTATTGCTTCAGTGCATGGTGTTGGTCGAGCTTCTAAAGATTGTATAGTGTTCCTCAAATTAGCCAACGCCCTATCGTGGATCTGGTTCACCTAAACTGACAGGTTTGATTCAGGTTTAGGTGGGTTCAGGTTAAATCTAAGGGAGTCAAGATGTCGAGGTTCTCGGGTCCCTCCATGATAGTAGGTCATTTGAAGTTGTTTAAAGGTTGGTGGTGACCTAAATTCAGCATAATTCTGGGGAGGGTAAGTGTTATAATTAGCATATCCTTCAAGGTTGCAGATCTGGTTAGGTTGATCATCAAAGGATGGAGATCTATAATCATTGTAGCCCTAGGAAGGATAGTAATCATAGTCTTGTTGTCCAGGGTTTGGCCCTAGACACTGTGGTCTGGATTCATATCACCAATCAAAGTCATCCTAGCTAGTGGATGGATAATTATAAGTTAAGTCGGGATAGTAATCATCTTAGGGGTAAGTGGTGGTAGGAAGATAGGCTGTGAAATGTGTGTAGGATGTGGAAGGGTATATAGTGAAGTAAGCAGGGAAATCAAAGAGAAAGGATCCCTACAATACAAAAATACAAGCCTGTCCTTAGGTTGGGTAGCCTAAAGGTCTATAGACTCTCAAAATCCATCCTAAGATTATGGACGATTTACTCTACTTTTGTCCAGGCAATCCAACCAGTTAGGTGGGACTGGGGAGAAGATTCTTCCTTTGGCTTGCGCCTCCGGTTCCTAGTGTAGCCCCCAGCCGCGGTCGTTTGACGCTACTCTCCTAGCTGGACATCAGATTGACTAGTATAAGCAGGTTAATCATGAATAATCTCAATCTAGATCCAGACGAGTGAACCAGTCCTTAGGGCCAACGTCTAATCAATTTTAGTTAGGCTTGGGACAATGGTGGTTCAGGAATGTGATGGGCCCTTTAGATGGGTTGTGCCCTTAATGATCAGTTAAAATGTGTGTGCATGCACAACCATGGTTCTCAAACAAGATTATTTGATGATGTGTCTTCTAGGGTTCAACCTTGTTTAGTAGCTTTTAGGGTTTAATTCTTAGGTTGGTTCAATCAAGGTTTAGTAGAACACTCCAAGTTTGGAAAGCACGGGTGATGATATGTTCCTTCAAAAATCAAAAATAATGTGGAGTGCCAGGTTCAGCCCTAAGAATCAACCCTGAGTGGCAAGCTACTTGATGGATCAGCTTTAGATTGAGTGGTGTGGCCCAAACAACTCAATCAATTGGCCTATTGCACCACTTAGTTAAGGCACACAAGAATGCTTAACCTATTCAGATTTCTACTCACTTATGTGTATTTAGTTGAAGTGTACTGAGTCCACAGGTCAGATCCCAGTTAAGTGGCAGAATCAAAGTGATTGTGCGCCTTAGAATAATATGTTGTGAGTGTTAAGTGTGTAGCTTTCAGAAAATTCCACAATCAGATAACACTTTTTTTTATTTATTATTTATTTATATGGATGGCGAGCAGAGTGGAGGTGGCAAACAAACAACCAAATCTATCCTAGGGTTTATAAAAAGTACCTAAGTTGATTTGGGTTTTAGTTACTAGGTTATGGAATGAAAACTAAGGTGGGGGTGGTGTGGGGGACACTTACAAAACACTCTACCCACACTTTGCTCTGGTCTACTGCACTTGGATCTCCATGCTAGGGTACCTGCAAGACAACAGATCAAAGAAAAGTAGGGTTAGTGCTATGTAAATGCAAAGAAACGAAGAAAACAATAAAGTAAATTATGTTGCCTCCCCGGCAACGATGCCAAAATAGATAGTTGTTTGGCGAGATGACAGTGCTTAGCAGAAGCTCGGAAGAAGGAGGTGAGGAGCGGGACGACGGAGGTGAGATGCAGGAGGGTGATGGGTTGAGGAAAGCTTCTGTGTGGCTCCAAAATGGAGGTGAGAAGACGGAGATGATCTGCTACCAAATTGGAGGTGGGAGGACGGCTCTAAGGTGACCTACGAATGGGGATGGGAAGTTGGAGGAATATTTGGTGGGTAGAGGTTTGCTACACTAACAAGAGCCTTGGGAGCTTGAGAACAAGCTCCAAAGGAGCATTGGTAGCCTTGCTAGAGCTTGGAAGTAGGTGGGAGTAGAGTAGGTAGAGATGGCTTGGAAGGGAGGGGGTGTAGGTCCTTTTATAGTGGAGGAGAAGTGGCAAAAATAGGTATGCGACCATTAGTGACATCTAGGCCATCGCTGGTAGCATCTCTATAGGCGGCTCATGCCTGCTCACACCCAAATTTGGCTTTGCTGGTGCACAAAGAATTAGCAATGGCTGTAAACGTCATTGTAAGTCCAGCTCATGCCTTACTGTAGGTCCAGCTCACGCATAGCTGGCGCTATGCTGTGTGCATGTGTGCCTACGCGTGCGCGCACACCCACACTGCTGTGTGCGTGCGATGCCGCGTGCATGCGCTGGGTGGCCTAGGCTGCGCCACGTGGCGTAGTCTGGGCCGTCCATCTTCTTCTTGTTGTAGGTGCTACTACAGAGGTCGGATTAAGTCAATTTTCTTGCTATTAGGATGTGATCGTCGACCCAAATCCATCCACGCGATCGGATTTGTCATTTGAAGCTCCAAATTACATCTCCTAGTCCATTTGCCGTTGATCTTCGTTGGACTGCATATGGTGCTATGGGACTCCAATCGAGGCGATTTCAAAGGCGTTGGACTCCGATCGTCATCATGATCAGATCCATCCGGTCGGATCGTCAATTTGAGGCTCTGAGATAAATATCCTTCACTGCTAACCACAAAAAGGACACAATTAACCTAAATTATATACAACTACTTTGAACGCAGAATGATGCATGCTATGCAATTTTTATAACATGAAATGCAAATCTAAGCCTAGGAGCATGCATGAATAGGCATTTTACCCTCAAAAGATGTGTTTACATCACAATACTTGTTGTGCATAGTTTGGGACTTAGGTTCAAACTTGCACCAAGCATATATTGGCACTTATGACTAGTACCAATACTTGTTACAAGTACCTTATTTTACAAGTTTAAACCAAGTTTTATGTAAATCCTATCTTAGCTATACGATAATATTTTGAAAGAGTTGATCTTTAGTTTTAAAACAAATGATTGAACGTGATTTTGATCACTGATTATCTCTACTTTGATTTGAACTCCTAAGATATCTTTTTCTTGTTAGGAGACATAAAAAAGTTCTAAGATACAAGAAACTAAACTAAACTATAGTCTTCAATCTTCATGCCATCAATACTTCTTTCGTCCATCCTTAGATCCTTTTATTTCTTGAAAATAACACTTCATAGACTCATTAGATTTAAAATGGTTTTGTTAACACCAAAACGTAAAAGAGAAGTGGAACTAGGTTCCAACAGGTGTAGTCAAGCCACACAAGGCTGAGGCCTTAATCAGATTGGTCCTTACGATCAAATAACCAAATTTTTCGTCCAAGTTCAAATTATTGAAGAAATTCATTGAGAAACTAACTGAAGATAATCCCTGCCTCTTTAGCTTACCCAGCTACTGTGGTTACGAGGGGACTAATAGGAAGGTTCTCCTTCGGCTTTCACCTTTGGTTCCTTTGTTACCCTTAGCCATGGTCGTTTGACACTAACCCGCAAGCTTAGTCACTAGGTTTAGCAGAAGAGGTTGAAATCACCAAGTAGTTTCAAGAGAAATGCATGTTATTAGATATGTGATGAGATCACATTTGTGGGCTAATCGTATGCATAAATACCTAGATATTAGAATGATGTCCACATGTAAATAGCATACTTAGATTTATAAATAGATTAGTTTATAAAAATGACTGCATGCATATTTTATACATTGCATTCACAAGTATTAGAAGGTAATGTGCATTATGGTGACATGCATGCATTACATGAATTATTGTGGATTACCTTTGTAAATAACCCATTTCTTTTCCCTGCAAAATCCTCCACTTCAACGAGTTGTTTCCACCGCTGCTAGACTTCTCCCAATAGCAAATAGCAGCAATGCCTCCCCAACAGTTTAGATTTATTTGTCGAGTTGCAGGTCGAGATGCGTGGTGGGAGAAACAAACGGGAGAGGCGAGCATTTAAAAGAAGGGCCAGGCTCTCCTTCTTCTAGTTCCTCGCTCTCCACAGTGAAGAAACACCTACACCATTCTTCTTCTACTTGCACCGTGAGTTGGGCGTGCCCTGTTTCCTTCACCACCGACGAGTGCATGGTGACAGCGTACACTCATCAATCACCCCCAGCCACCTCACCTCTCCATCACGGCTAGAAACCACCTACAAATCAACGCACCTGCACCCATCTTCTCCGTGCACCAGTGCAGCGCCTTCGCCACCTTCATGACGTGCGGCCTGCACAACTACTCGACACGGCCTTCGCCTTCGCCACCTCACACGGTACGCCCATTGTACACCATCGAGCGCACACCACTCGGCCATCAGCACACGTAGGCAAGCCACCAGCGCCACATCTGCCTCCATCGTGTGAACAACCGCAAGCGGCCAGTGTAGCCGGCCACCTCCGTCACCACACACTACCACGCACCACCTCTGTACTCCACCACTGTGTGCGCCACTCTCACCGACATCTCTCCCTCGCCCGTAGCAACTTCATGTGCAGCCCTCCCCTTGCACACAGGCCCAACACCTTCTTCTTCTTCTTCAACAGAGAACCCCCCCCACCGGCTGCCTCTTCTTCTTCTCCATCGACGTAGAAGAGGAAAAGAACCCAAACAAACCGTCGCCCCTCCGCTCATAGCCACCTCCACAGATCGCTGTTTTCCATGCCATCGCTTCCATTGAGCTCGCCGTGCCCTCATGAGCTTAGCCATGCCCTCAGACACACCCACTGCAACCCGTGTACACTCGTGGAGTAACCCACCACTGGTAAGCTCTTCCTCACCATCCGGTGACCTCCCACCACTGCCATCGATGCCACCACCATCATCGGGATCTCCTCACCACCGTCGACCTCCATCGTGCTTTGAGCCTCCAACCGGGCCTCCCTCGACGTGTGAGCATGAGGGGAATGAGTTCCCCTATTTGTCTATATTAGAGAACCAATTAATAATTACATCTGAGTTCCATTGCGAAAGTCTTATTTTGATTTTAATATTTGATATATTTAGAGAAATTGCAACTTCATGCTCATGCTTCCTCATAATTGCTTGACTCTTTTTATGCACATCATTCGACATTGGATTTTGATTAAGATTTACACAATTTCTCTCTGGTTCAAGTGCAATTGAAAATTACATATATTGGTCACATATTTATTGAATATTTTATTGAGAAAAAAATTGCACATATAACCTTACATTCTCGAGTTATTTGTGTCTTCCTCTTTTCGCCACATTTCACATCAGATTTGATCATGGATTTCGTACTCTATTGGAAAAATACAAGGGAAGAATATTCGTGAATTTATTGATTTGTTCCTCCATGTGGATATGAAATCCTAACTATTCATGGTTAGTTTTCATTGATATATTTTCGTTCGGGATTTTTCCACCACGGTATTTCACTATGACGGCACATTATTTCTGTCAAGCGTAAAACACCCGACCATTATTGATGAGAGCCTCATCATGAGCCCAAACTAGCTCATTTTGACCTGAGAAAGTAAACAAAAGCTCCTGCACAACCTAATGGAAAACCTAAGTCAAGGGTTTACTGTTTTAAGAAGGAAACATGAACTAAAGAGTGAAGTAGCAATTTTACCACTATAGTGCATCAACGGGATTCATCAAGGGTTAAACATAAGTCAATTGGACTTAATAAGATAAAAAGCGGGTTGGTTCAGTCAGAAATGGGTTATTGTACAATCCAAGAATTAAATGGCATTATGTAACTCGAAAACAGACCTACTTAATTCAACAAGGTTTGGGTCAGGATAAAAATCAACTAAACCCTCTAAAATTCATGGAGAAATATCCCCTAGGGCTTAGAACTTTCAATTTGGCCTTTGGTACCTATTTTGACCTAGATTAGGGTCCTAGTTCAATATTTAACCTAATTTGGGATTTTGTGCAAAATATCCAGTCAAACATGGTCAAACCTAAAATCCAACTTCACCATTAGATTCCTTATGTCCAAATTAGGTTTTTACCAAAATTTGGGCCTAAGGGAAGGTCATCTTGACCTACTTTGCAAAATGGTCCACCCAATTACATTATGGCCCCTAAATTTTGAAAAACCCTTGCACAGAGGCCCCTAGTTTCCTCACCACCCTTGCATTCAGGTCCCTCTGCCATTACAATGGAGGAATCCTACTTTGGCAAGGATTTGAGGCTGATAGCTCTTCGAATCCTCAGAGATCTACCAGATTTGGAAGGGAGATTCTCTGAGGATTTCTCCATCATCTGAACATGATTTCCAGATCAGATTTTCACCCAATCTCTCGTGCGAACATTAGAGAGATTTGGGTGTCCTATGCACCTTCCTTCTCCGGTGAGGTTTTTCCCTGGAAGGCTTGCCCTCTAAGCATAAGAGGCTCTACCAGCGGCTATAAAAGGACCCCTAGTCCTTTATGCATCTCCCAAGCTTGATTTTGCCGCTGATACCCTCTTAATTTCTTCCCTCCTCATATCCAGTCAAAACACCCTGAAGCTCTGGTGACCTCCCCTCCCTCCTCTCGTCGCTCTGCCACCATACCAGTGGCAGGGTTCGCTTCGTCTCATTCCTCCGCATTATGTCGCACCAGTGCACGCTTCTCTGACCTCCTACTAGTCGCTGTCATCTCCACCTCAGGGCTGTCTTCCCCGACGATGGCACATACGCACTGTTCGTCTCCTCTGCCTCCCCTTTGATCCAATTACCAAGATAAGTTTCTCTTCTCCCACTCTTCGTTTTCCCTCCTTTTATTTCATCAACCACCCTTCGACTGCCACTGTCCACCTTCATCTTCCTCATCTCTGGCTGACCTCCGGCGAGATGCATCCATCACTCCACATGTCTCGCCACCAACCTCTTCACCTCCGCCATTAATTCTGATCACTTTTCACCCATCCATTGACTGCCACACACGCCTCACACTTCCACCGAGCAAACCCACACACACGGTCACAGTCCGACCTAGGCATGCATGCCTAGGCCTTCTGAGCCACGCTGACCCCTGCCTCACCTTCGCCGTGATACGGTGAAGCTTTCCTTGTTGTTTGGCAGAGCCGCAAGGCCGTTCTTGTGTCGTGCAGGGTTGAGCCTCCGTCCGCCATTAACATGCAAGCAAGCTTACTTGCTTCAGAGCTCTAGGTCGTGCACTCCAGGCTTCAGAACTCCAGGGTACTCTTGTTGAGCGTGCGAGTGAATCCAACCTGAGAGTAGTTGTTGCGAGGCCTTCAACTGCTCCAATTGAGTGAAGATCTCCTCCTAAGGGTGTCAGCAGAAGCGGGTGGGAGATTTAGTCCCACCTCATAAACTCAGAGGTGAGCAGTGTGAGTTATATTGTTTTTGTGCTTTTAGTCACCTCCAGTACAGAGGGGTGAGGTCCCTCGCCCTCACTCGCTCATGCCTCGTGTGCGACCTGCCTCCGCGGACCTGGCACCCAACCCGATTACCAAATCCTAGCACTCCTCGCGCATCATACCCATGTCGGTTCTCTTGGAACCAGGTGCACACCAGACCCGATTACCCGACTCTGGGAGAGCATATCGATGAGAGAAATAGAGAGAGAGAAATGCGAGGAGGCTAGGGGATAGGTTTTGCTGCATGGTGCTATGTAGGAAAGGAAAGGAGATAAGGAAGGGAGAGGCAAGGTAGAAGAAGAGAGGAAGAAGAAGAAGGTAGCGGCTGAGGGACTTAGGAAGGAAGATGGTAGCCACAGCAAGGAATGAAAATGGAGAAGAAAGAGAGAAGCAGTGACTTAGCTGCAGAAGAAGAAAGAAGAGAAAGAAGAAAGAAGGCAAGGGTAGAAGAAAGAGAGAACCAGGAGCGACCGAGCAGAAGAAGAAGACAAGGAAAGACAAAGAAGAAGATGAAGCCAAAGAACAAGCAGAAGAAGCACAGCCGCAGAGCAAAGAGGAAGAGAAAGAGACTACATAGAAGGCCAAAATCACAAATCAAAGCACTGTAGCAAGACTTTTTAAGACTGATTTTTTTATCAGACGTCCAATTTTTTAGCATTGTTTCCACATTGAAATTACTCCTTAATTTTGGTTGAATTAGTTATTGCTTTTTATTAAATTGAGAGTTGTGCTCTTAAGCTTTGAAATACCCAATTACTCCCTGTGTTCCAATTTGGATACATTGGTTTTTGAGTTATAAATACTTATTTGTTTTCGTGGCGATTTCATCTATATTACAATGTGACGTCTTTTTCACCTCATCAGCATTTTGGCACCGTTGACGAGGAGAAATGGGCATTTTAGAAGCTTTGATCGCAACTTCTGATTCAATACTGACTTAATCTCTCTTTTTTGTGTTTATCTCTGGAGGAAAGTCAAGAAAACAAAAGCAGCAGCACAACAACCACACCAAGGAATAGTAACTTTCATTAGCCCTCTCTCTTAATCCCCTCAAAATTTGAAAAAGAAAAAAATAAAGAAAAATCAATCTAGGGCTTCCTGCTTCCATATTTAGTAAATCACCATAGTTGCCTGATTTTCATTTCAACACATTTTGAATTGCCCATCCAATTAAGGTAATTAAGGCTAAAACCTTCTTGATTGAGCCCTAGATATCAATTTTTGAGGCAACTAAATTGGACCAACTAGAGCTAACCTAGGGATTACAAAGCTAGGGTTTTTAGGGACACATTTTCTCTTAAGCAAAGAAGCGAAAACTTCAAAAAGAGGTGTGCCTAAACCTTGTTTGAAAAGATCTATACAAGAGAAACCCTAAGCAAATCAGGCTCTTAATCCATTTGAATAATAAAAGACAGGACCTAAAAGCTCTCAAAGGAACAAGAGGTGAAGTTGATCCTTTGGGCCAACCAACCTTAAAATTAGGTCACTTTTTTCACTCAAATGGCCTAAAAGTTCAAGTGGAACCCTAAGCACCTTTGTTACGAACGCGTGCCCCAGACGTCTTTTAAGATGTCTGGGAGGTGGCCCAGACGTCGGACCAGACGTCTGGGATCACATCCAGACATCTGACCAGACGTCTGAGATCGTTTCCAGACGTCTGGAAATCAGTTATTTTCGACACGTGCGGGTCGTCTGCGCGCCTGAGCACGCAGACTGCATATTCGCTTATTCTCCTCTCTGCCGCTGCAGACGCCGCTGCCGTGCTCCCTCTATCTCCTCCTCGCGCGGCCTTAAAAAGACCATGCCTCCCCTCGCTTCCGTCGGCTCCACCCCTTTCCTCTTCTTCTTCCAGTGAGCGAGCGCGAGAGCGGGCGCGGGGTTGCTGCGGCGGCGACGGCCACAGTGAGCGCGGAGGGGGTGCTACGTGCGAGAGCGGCGCTCAGCCGTGAGGGCGAGCTCGCCGGGGCTGCCAGGGCCGGCCGGCAGGGAGGCCTGCTGCGGCTCGAGCAGTAGGCGCACGAGGTGCGACGAGGCCCGGCATCGTGAGCGGAGGGCGAGTCGCGCCTTGGTTCTGGAAAAATTTCCAGAATCAGACGTTTGTGCTGATAGCCAGACGGCGGGGTCGACGTCTTGAATACTGTCCAGATGTCTGAAAGGTGAGTTTTCCGTCTTTTTCTTCCTTCCTGTCGACTGACCATACTGAGGGAGAGAGATGGGTGTGCGCAGGCTCGGTGATTCGCCATCCAACGCGGATCAGACGTCTGGCTGTAGTACCAGACGGCGGGAGCGACCTCTAGACGTCCGGGGTAACCATCGGACATCTAGAAGCTAGGCCAGACGTCCCCGCAGACTTCTGGACATCTGGAAAACAACGCTAAACAAGGTAATTCTCTTATCCACTTTTTAAGACGTCTGGAAGAAGTTCCAGACGTCTGATTTTACACAGTTTCGTCGTTTTCGACCCGTTTAGGGCCCGTTCGAGTTCCGTTTTCCACGATTCGAGTTGCGTTCTTTTCGGAATTAATTCCTCTACCCGTCTACAGTAGCTATACACTATTTTGAGACACTCCTTGTGTTTGATCCTTGTGATAGGACCACGTTCCCTTACAGTCTCGGGGGTTGCGGAGATACGCGGGATTCTCGACCACGCCTCCATTTCTCCTGTTGTACCTGGTAGAGTGGCTTTAAGTTATTAATAAAATTTGTTAAATTATGGAACCATAAATAGAACCTAGGACATGGCATGAATCCTAGGAATGAGAAATAGATGGAATGATAGCTACTAGGTGTTGCATGAACCCTAGGGCTGGAAAACTAGATTGTTTGATAGATCCTAGGATATGGCATGAATCCTAGGATGGGAAAACTAGTGGAATGTATAATACTGCAGTCTTGGAAAATGGAAAGAGATATAAAGCTGCCTGTAATTTGAATTAACAGCTGCCTGTTGTGAATAAATAATGTGGCTGAGAACATGGATTGTAAGAATGTGAAACTGGAAAGTGAAACCTAGACGTTTGAGTAAAAAGGATGGAACCCTACGGGGAAGTAGGAGTAGAACTCCTAGAAAGTGAATGGAATAGTATTGGGGAAGTGAGCTGGCCCTTGAGTACGGAGTACCAAGGAGACCGACTGTCCCCCTGTTTAGTGCAGAGCAGAGCCAGCCGCCCCAGGGACCCGGGGTTAGGACTGGCCACTCTGTACCGACTTGCTGGCCCTCGCATACATAGTACCGAGGAGAGCTACTAGTGTAGGGAGGTACTAGCTACCCCACGGGCCCCGGGGTTCTGCTAGCCTCCCACACCGACTTGTTAGGCCGCTGGGGCAAACGAGGGTACTCAGGCGAGGGTGCGCGGACTGTGGAGGGGCAAGGCCCCGATTTGGTTACTGTGGAGGGGTTGGATCCCTGTTACTGAGAGGGCTCTGCCCTGGACTGGTTCAGTGCTGTGCTTTGGGCGCACCCGTTAACGGAAACGATTGACCGCGTGCCAGTACGGGTTAGCTACCAGTGCGTTTATAACGCATGCCGTAGTCACCGTTACGTCTGTCAGTGACCTTGGGGTGGTTGACTGAGGGTAGGATCACCACGGTGGACTCTCCCGGCTAGGAGAGCACCACGTGCTACTTCTACTTTTTGGAAAAGACTGCAATCAATATCGTTCCCACGAGGAACATTCGAGATCAAGAAAAATTCTGAGGAATAAATGAAATAGTGAGACAATTGAAAGATGTGAATAAAGAAAGTAATCAAACATAATAGCTACTGTACACTCTACTGTTGTCTTTAGTTTAGTTGCCACTTGATAGCGATTTCACGCGGTTTGTTAAAATACGTCGTTGTAACGCGTAAAACCGATCAACTCTTAAATTTATATTCCTAGATAGGGGAGTATCTAGGGTTGTCCAAGGAGGCCAAATGTTTGCAATAGTGATTCTCTTGCTTGGAATACAATCTCAACTTTCTTTTTGGTATTTTTCAAAATATCATTTTTTTGTTTTAAATTAAGACAACATGCGGAATGGTGACGGGAAGGTGATTTACACTTCAATTTAAAATACTACTTCTAAGTGGCAAGTAGAGCCTCTCCCTAAGCTCACTCTAGGCAAGTGGAAACCTAGAATAATTAGGGAGAGGAAGTGAAGAATGCTGAAAATAAGCAAATAGAAATGCAAACAAGATATACGAAGAAGGCAACTAGATAACTGATAAAGTGTTTAACAAAAATGCCTAGTAGAGGAATGCTTCTACTACTAGATAATTGAAGTAAAAGAAAACACAAATCCTCTAATTAGATGGTGAAGAAGAGGGCTTCTTGCTCCAAGGTTGGTGGCTCCCAAGCTTGAAAAGAATCCTTCAACTCCTTCCTTGCAGAACTCCGCCAAGGTGATGACCTCCAAGGCAAGCCCTAAGGGGGCGTGCCCTAAGTTTCTCTCCAAGGGTGGACGTCCACCCTAAGCTTTTCTCCTTTGCCTGGCCGTCCTCCTTGAAGTGGGAGAGTCCTCCTCCTTGGCGTGGCCCAAGTTGAAGAGAGTGGGGAGAAGAAGGCACCAAAAGGGCTGGTGGTGTGCCCCTTTAATCTCCTTCTCTACTCCTTCTCCTTGGGCGTAGGTATAGGTGGATGTAGGTAGAAAATACACTAAGGGAGGATGGGAATTATGTGGTGGTAGGGTAGGGTATTTATAGGATGGGAAGGGGGGGTGGTTATGGTGTTTTTTGGAGGGAAATGAAGGGGTGCTTGGTTATTTTTGGAGGGAAAAATGGGAGGGAAATGAAGAGGTGCCTTGGTTTTCCCTCCAAAAATACCTTCTAGAAGGCAATTTTGGAGGGAAAAAATGGAGGGTGGAGATGGGCTTTGATGGTGGATGTAGGGTGGTGATGGAAGGGATAGTTGGCACCAAAATAAAGTAGGAGTAGGTGGTCTTTTTGCTGGAGCTTAGGTAGTAGGGTAATAGGTTTTGGTGCCATGGAGGTGGACTAGCTAAGTTAAGCAGCTTAGCTAGCTTAGCTAGTAGGGAGTAGAGTTGGAGGCATTTGGAGCTAGGGTTTTCAGGGAGAAGAGCTGAGGAGGAGAAGTCTGGAGCTGGAGCTAGAGCTGGCTGCTGCTGAAGAGGCTGGCATGGGGCTACTCTAGCTGGCTTAGCTTGCTAGTTCTTTGCTAGTTGCTAAGCCAAGCTAAAGTGAGCTAGCTTCTACCAAAATGAGCTGAGGTGAGCTAGGTCTGGTGCTCCCGAGGGGAATCAAGCTGGTTGAGGCAGCTAAGGTAGCTTAGCTCAACTGAGTTGAGCTAAGCTGAGTCCCCGGGAGCTGGACTTGAGCTTCCTGAGCTGAGATGAATTATTCTTCAGCTGGCTGGAGTTGAGTGGAGCGGAATGTAGCTGGATCTAAGCTGAGGTGAACTCCTGTCAACTCAGCTGAGCTAGCTAGAGCTCCCTGTGAACTAGTGGGAGCTGAGATGAGCTAGACTCAGCTAAGTTGAGCTGGATCTGAGCTGACTTGAGCTAGGGTGAGCTAAGGTGAACTCTCTTGAGCTGCCATCCAGCTGAGATTAGCTGAATGGAGCTGGGATGAGCTAACCCTAGTTCAAGTAAGCTAGGTTCCAGCTATGGTGAGCTGGATCAAGCTGAGGTGAGTTGGATCAAGCAGAGGTGAGCTGGATTAGGCTGAGTTCCAGCTAGTCTGGGCTTCTCCTTCACCATTTGCCTTCTTGAGTGCTAGGGTTTTAGGGATCTGTGCATCTGTACATCCCTAACACTCACAAAAACACATTAAAACGACAAAAAAAAATGCAATGCATGCCTATCCTAATTTATGCCTAAATGCAGCCCAAAAACCCATTTGCGGAGTAAAATCCTAAGAGCTAGGTTAGTTTTAAAGCATAAAAATGATGATAAACTGGCGTTTATCACACCCCCTTGCTTATCTTTTGCTAGTCTCTTAGCAAAACATTAATTTTTTTGGAAAACGGAATTTTTGGGAAATCTAATTTTTTTTTTTTTTTTTTTTTTGACTTTTGAGGAGAAAAAGAGATTAAGGGACCTTGGTAGATTAAAACACAGGAGATACGGGATTTGTTGAAGATAAACATCAGGATTTATTTTTGGATCCAACCATTAGATAGAACAGGATCAATATATCCTCAGAAAATTCACAAATTAACCCCTTGTTAATTCAGATGACTTGAAATGTTTGTTTTTAGGATTTTTCTGGCTCGTGGATCTAATTCGCAACTTGCAAATTCCTTTAAAACCTTGTGTCGGTGCTTGTGAAAAGCCAACCTTGATAAGGACGTGTTATTATTATTATTATTTTTTTTTTTTCTCTCCCCCATGCTTATTTTTAGCTTAGTCTTACAACAGATGTGTCGGTATCATCATTCCCATTACCATTCCTCGAGGGGGCTCTGGCGCCAGTACTTCGGGATAGCACTGTCCATGACACCACCCAGGAGCTCACAACCCCAAAACACGATGCGGTGAAAAGGGGCGCTCCAAGCAAACTCAAGCTCTTGCTCCGACGCTATAGGTAGAGCACCGTCCAAGACACTTGAGCTGCTGAAATGCGCTTTAATGCTCCGTCTAAAGATATGAAATATAGATATAGAGCAGCGCCGAGGCGATAACATGTTGACATCACGTCCTCAAAGAAGGTATTTTCCTTCTTCTCGACGGTGGGAACTCAAACCAATGACCTGATTCAGACTTTTACTAAATCCAAACAAGGGAGTTTTTCAAATTTTTAGTTGTTTTTAAATGTTAGCTTGTGTGTGAAAATTGACACAGGAAGTTTCTCGCGAACCGCAAGTTTTTGAGTCAAAAACTAAGTCAAATACTTTCCATATTACAAAATAGGATCAAGTCACCTGAACTATCATGAGTTCAGGTGGAATTTTAGAGAAGGATATCTGATCTAGTCTAAAATAGACCCTGGAATTCTAATGATTAGATCCAAATCCTCATCCTTAGTTTGTTAAAGATTAAATCCCATTGTACCAGAAGTGAATTTTTCGACCTTAGTCCTGATTTCAAAATTTTTCCTCAAAAAGTTTTCAACATTTTTTTTTTTTTATTTTTTTTTTTGGGTATGCAAGTAGGAAATAATTTAAAGAAAAATGCAAGTTTTTAGGTTTTAAACATCCTAAATCGATCGTAGAAATTTAAAAACACCCCCCCATGCTTAAGATATGCCATGTCCTCATGCATTAGGAGGGAAAAGGAATCACCTTAGTGAAGAACGGTCAGGTTTAGGATGAATAAAACTTGGAAAAAGAAGAAAAAAGGAAGGCAAGAAAATGATGGGTTACCTCCCATCCAGTGCTATCTTTTACGCCATTCAGCCGGGCGTGAAGGTATGCACGGAAGACGTAAGATCATGTAAATAATTGGACACTTGAATGTCCGCAATAAAAGTGTCTTCCTCAAGATTCCTAAAAAGATGAGTGGTAAAGATAAAGGGATCAAAATAAAATAGAGAAATGGAAAAATGACCCAGATCTGGCCATGGTTTAAGTGCTTGTAAATTTTCAGATTCTTGTGGGTCGAGTGATAGGTCCAATGGAAAGGGATGGGGAATGGAGTCAATGAGATGTAGGGTGTGTGAAGTTAGTGTGGATGTTTCAGGAAGATGAAAAGGGGGAAAGTCAAACCCTAGTTGATCTGGAAAGTCTTGGACCACATAACTATCCTTAGAATAAGAATCAATAAAATCTAGATCAATAGCGGTCAAAGATGAATGAGATTGGATCAACATAGACATTTCAAATACTGCTTCCATTTTATTATCAGTGTCCTCAAAAATTTTGTGATTAATGGACCTCTTGGAAGCTTGAAATAAATCTAATGAGAAGGTCTGGTTACTGCAACTTATATTCATTTTCCCAGAATGAGAATTGATATTAGCTGCTGCCATAATCAAAAAAGGTCTTCCAAGGATGGCATTAATGAGAGCCTTGGGTACCTCTATGTCAAGGACCAGAAAATTTACCGGAAATAGACAATTCCGGACCTTGATAATACTATCCTCAACAACTCCCCGCGGTTGAATGGTAGATCGATCTTCCAATTGAAATTGAACCTTGGTAGGTTTTAAATCACTGAATCGAAATTCCTCGAATAAGACAGTGGGGATGAGATTACTAGAGGTACCTAAGTCGAGAGGGGCACGAAAAATGGTGTCAGTTACGACAATTGAGATAAGTGATGTGCCCTGGTCCTTTTTTGTGAAAGGCAGCTTGCTCTGAAAAACTGAGTTGGCTGTCTTTGAAAGGACCAACCTTTCTAGATTCTGATCATGCCCTTTTGCAGTAAATTCTTTAGAGGCATGGGGGGAATCTAGGAAGGGAATATTCCTCTCGACTTGCTCAAATAAATCCAAAGAATTGTGGTCAGAGGGCTCTGATTTTGGATTGTTGGATTGCAGTTTTTGAGAGTGGGAAATAGGGTTTGAATCAAGTGTTTTTGGGGTTTCTTTTTCTTCTTCCTTATTAAGGTTAGGGGGGTCAATCTACATTGGTTGAGAATCAGTTTCATCATTTGATTGAGAAGGCCTTAAATCCATGGTGGTTTCCTCACTCCTCATAGTCTCTACATATGCAGCTTGGTGTTCACTGAGAGGAGGTAGGGGGGCCTGATGTTGAAAGAAACTGGGTAGGTGCTGTGATATTGGGTTAATAGGAGGCTGAATCATGTGGTTCTGATGTTGGTAGACACCCGGGTGTTGGTTCCTGTGATTAATAAAGTTTGGTGTGGGTTGGGATGGTGAGTGTCCTGCAGGTCTTTGAGTCGGAATATCCCCAATTTGATCATTGAGATTGTTAATAAGATGGGTTGTTTCCTTTGTTTTTCTTTGTAACTCTTGCAAGGTTTTCATGATCTGGGCATTAATGTCTTCTTGAGATTGCCCAGATTGATAAGTTTGATTTGAACCATACCCTCCAAACGGGTTCTGTTGTTGGTGTGGAACTGGATTGGTCCAGGAGTGGGTCGGATAATCCCCCCCATTAGAGGAATTTTTCAATTTCTCTTGGATAGTAGGGACATTTTGGGTGGCGTGATGATTGGGATAAACATAATTCCCTGTTGAACCATAGAAAGCCTCAGAATAACAATTATACTCAGCATGGGATTTATGCAGATTTTCTCTCTTGCGGGTGTTAAAAGGGGTGAGATGTGGAATGTGTGGAGCTTGGGCAGGTGTGGCAGGATTCCCTTGGTTGGCCAGGTTTGTTAAATCCTTATGCAACTGTTGTTGCTTAACTTGTAGCTGAGCCATGATAGAGTAGAAATTAGGTGGAGGGGCCTGATTAAGAAGCTCCTGGGTGGAAGAATAGGGGAAAGAAAAATTAGCATGCGGGTTAGAGGACCAATTTTTATTTTCCATTTTAAAAGAATAGGAAGAATGCAGAAAAGTCTTTTCTTGGGGAGGCAAAATCAAGTGGTCCCTCCAAGTGTGGAGTTTTGGACCGCCGCCCGTGCAAAATGGAAGAAACGGGAGGGGAGGAGAAGAGATGGAGATGAGAGAAAGTGTGCAAATCAAACAGACAAAACTAGACCTAACTTAAATGTGACTCCCTAATAATAACCTAAGACTTGGTCTATATAGGAAATAAGTAGTCAATAGTGAATACCCTTTCTATCAACAAATCTAGCCAAGTTGCTTAAGGGGAGGTTTGGGCCCAAACGTTTCCCAGGGAAAACCCCAGGTGCTTGTACAAACCTGCACCTGGTCGTTTGACACGGCCCCTCAGCCTGAACACCAGATATAGATGACAAAATTGGTACTAACTAAAGAAAACTTAAGACCTAAATAGCAAGCCTAAGTTGAAAAAGCCTTAGGGGTCAAGTTGCTACAAATTTTAATTAGGTCTAGGATTCTATAGTGCACACGGAATGTGGAGGGCGTTTAT
This sequence comes from Thalassia testudinum, assembly GCA_037157565.1. Taxonomy (NCBI): domain Eukaryota; kingdom Viridiplantae; phylum Streptophyta; class Magnoliopsida; order Alismatales; family Hydrocharitaceae; genus Thalassia; species Thalassia testudinum. Next base: position 128,377,577 of record JAZHRO010000031.1, read on the forward strand.
TGGGTTGTTGCCCTGTTATTTAATTTTTTTGTGTGTGCGTAGGAATTGGAGAGTGGCTCCAATGAAAATGAAGTTGTCACACAATTTTTTTATATTTTTGTCTTTTAGGATGTGATTTAATTAAATGAATTTTAGAGTTTTTCTCTTTAAGTTTTCAAACAAGTTTGAAAGCTCACAATCAAAGGAAAGACAAGTTGTATGTGTGATTGTATATTTCCTTTTAATTGAGTCTCTAAAGAGAAAGAAGAAACCCTAAACCAATTATCCCTGAGACAGAAATTTAACTACCAATGAATTATTTTTAGCTTTCAGAATTAAGTAGTGGTCCAAAGAAGTCAAACAACACCACTACTTTGAAGAAAATCAAACAAGGATTCTAGAAAAGATTTTTGTAAGATTTTAGGAATTTGTTTGATAATAGTTTTGAATTTTTAATTGTACTGGTGTCAAAGTCCAGAAATAATACCTGTGGGTATTATAGACCTTTGAGTATTACCACTGACCTCAGAAAATTTTTATGATTTTTTATGATATGTAAAATTTCACAGGGATTCCAAAAGAAAAATTTCACAAAAATTGGATGAGTATAAAAATTCTGAAAATTCGCAGACAGTAGCAAAACAGGAAGATTAGAGGGTGTGACCCCTCTGTAATCCACGAATTTTTAAAAATTAAATACAAATCCAATCGATCTGAAATTTGGAACAGATGTTCCAAACTTAATTGGGAATCACTCTATGAAATTTTATGATTTTAGGAGGCCTGTGGTGTTAGGAATCGATTTTTCAAGTCTGGACAAAAATCCAGACCCGAAAAACAGAACACCAATACTAGCAATGGAATGGTGCTAAAGAAGCATACAAGCAAACAATGATTTTAAAATGCACCACTCCACTTAATTTAAGTGTTTAGGGCCCTGAAAGCCAAGTTTAATATATTTTTGGTAGTTTTAATTAATTATGTGACTAGAAAGAGGAACCAACCTGAATTTTCGCGGGAAGAAAAGGATCTTTAAGCTCTCGCTTCCAGATTCCCGCTTTCCCGCTGTAGTTCCTGCACACACAAAAGAAAGAAAGAGAAGGGGATGAGATCCACTTCAAGCAAGAGAAAATGAGTTAATGCAAAGCCGTGCCTCCCCGGCAGCGGCGCCAAAAAGTGATAGCGATTTCACACGGTTTGTTAAAATACGTCGTTGTAACGCGTAAAACCGATCAACTCTTAAATTTATATTCCTAGATAGGGGAGTATCTGGGGTTGTCCAAGGAGGCCAAATGTTTGCAATAGTGATTCTCTTGCTTGGAATACAATCTCAACTTTCTTTTTGGTATTTTTCAATATATCATTTTTTTGTTTTAAATTAAGACAACATGCGGAATGGTGACGGGAAGGTGATTTACACTTCAATTTGAAATACTACTTCTAAGTGGCAAGTAGAGCCTCTCCCTAAGCTCACTCTAGGCAAGTGGAAACCTAGAATAATTAGGGAGAGGAAGTGAAGAATGCTGAAAATAAGCAAATAGAAATGCAAACAAGATATACGAAGAAGGCAACTAGATAACTGATAAAGTGTTTAACAAAAATGCCTAGTAGAGGAATGCTTCTACTACTAGATAATTGAAGTAAAAGAAAACACAAATCCTCTAATTAGATGGTGAAGAAGAGGGCTTCTTGCTCCAAGGTTGGTGGCTCCCAAGCTTGAAAAGAATCCTTCAACTCCTTCCTTGCAGAACTCCGCCAAGGTGATGACCTCCAAGGCAAGCCCTAAGGGGGCGTGCCCTAAGTTTCTCTCCAAGGGTGGACGTCCACCCTAAGCTTTTCTCCTTTGCCTGGCCGTCCTCCTTGAAGTGGGAGAGTCCTCCTCCTTGGCGTGGCCCAAGTTGAAGAGAGTGGGGAGAAGAAGGCACCAAAAGGGCTGGTGGTGTGCCCCTTTAATCTCCTTCTCTACTCCTTCTCCTTGGGCGTTGGTATAGGTGGATGTAGGTAGAAAATACACTAAGGGAGGATGGGAATTATGTGGTGGTAGGGTAGGGTATTTATAGGATGGGAAGGGGGGGTGGTTATGGTGTTTTTTGGAGGGAAATGAAGGGGTGCTTGGTTATTTTTGGAGGGAAAAATGGGAGGGAAATGAAGAGGTGCCTTGGTTTTCCCTCCAAAAATACCTTCTAGAAGGCAATTTTGGAGGGAAAAAATGGAGGGTGGAGATGGGCTTTGATGGTGGATGTAGGGTGGTGATGGAAGGGATAGTTGGCACCAAAATAAAGTAGGAGTAGGTGGTCTTTTTGCTGGAGCTTAGGTAGTAGGGTAATAGGTTTTGGTGCCATGGAGGTGGACTAGCTAAGTTAAGCAGCTTAGCTAGCTTAGCTAGTAGGGAGTAGAGTTGGAGGCATTTGGAGCTAGGGTTTTCAGGGAGAAGAGCTGAGGAGGAGAAGTCTGGAGCTGGAGCTAGAGCTGGCTGCTGCTGAAGAGGCTGGCATGGGGCTACTCTAGCTGGCTTAGCTTGCTAGTTCTTTGCTAGTTGCTAAGCCAAGCTAAAGTGAGCTAGCTTCTACCAAAATGAGCTGAGGTGAGCTAGGTCTGGTGCTCCCGAGGGGAATCAAGCTGGTTGAGGCAGCTAAGGTAGCTTAGCTCAACTGAGTTGAGCTAAGCTGAGTCCCCGGGAGCTGGACTTGAGCTTCCTGAGCTGAGATGAATTATTCTTCAGCTGGCTGGAGTTGAGTGGAGCTGAATGTAGCTGGATCTAAGCTGAGGTGAACTCCTATCAACTCAGCTGAGCTAGCTAGAGCTCCCTGTGAACTAGTGGGAGCTGAGATGAGCTAGACTCAGCTAAGTTGAGCTGGATCTGAGCTGACTTGAGCTAGGGTGAGCTAAGGTGAACTCTCTTGAGCTGCCATCCAGCTGAGATTAGCTGAATGGAGCTGGGATGAGCTAACCCTAGTTCAAGTAAGCTAGGTTCCAGCTATGGTGAGCTGGATCAAGCTGAGGTGAGTTGGATCAAGCAGAGGTGAGCTGGATTAGGCTGAGTTCCAGCTAGTCTGGGCTTCTCCTTCACCATTTGCCTTCTTGAGTGCTAGGGTTTTAGGGATCTGTGCATCTGTACATCCCTAACACTCACAAAAACACATTAAAACGACAATAAAAAATGCAATGCATGCCTATCCTAATTTATGCCTAAATGCAGCCCAAAAACCCATTTGCGGAGTAAAATCCTAAGAGCTAGGTTAGTTTTAAAGCATAAAAATGATGATAAACTGGCGTTTATCACACCCCCTTGCTTATCTTTTGCTAGTCTCTTACCAAAACATTAATTTTTTTGGAAAACGGAATTTTTGGGAAATCTAATTTTTTTTTTTTTTTTTTTTTTTTGACTTTTGAGGAGAAAAAGAGATTAAGGGACCTTGGTAGATTAAAACACAGGAGATACGGGATTTGTTGAAGATAAACATCAAGATTTATTTTTGGATCCAACCATTAGATAGAACAGGATCAATATATCCTCAGAAAATTCACAAATTAACCCCTTGTTAATTCAGATGACTTGAAATGTTTGTTTTTAGGATTTTTCTGGCTCGTGGATCTGATTCGCAACTTGCAAATTCCTTTAAAACCTTGTGTCGGTGCTTGTGAAAAGCCAACCTTAATAAGGACGTGTTATTATTATTATTATTTTTTTTTTTTTTCTCTCCCCCATGCTTATTTTTAGCTTAGTCTTACAACAGATGTGTCGGTATCATCATTCCCATTACCATTCCTCGAGGGGGCTCTGGCGCCAGTACTTCGGGATAGCACTGTCCATGACACCACCCAGGAGCTCACAACCCCAAAACACGATGCGGTGAAAAGGGGCGCTCCAAGCAAACTCAAGCTCTTGCTCCGACGCTATAGGTAGAGCACCGTCCAAGACACTTGAGCTGCTGAAATGCGCTTTAATGCTCCGTCTAAAGATATGAAATATAGATATAGAGCCGCGCCGAGGCGATAACATGTTGACATCACGTCCTCAAAGAAGGTATTTTCCTTCTTCTCGACGGTGGGAACTCAAACCAATGACCTGATTCAGACTTTTACTAAATCCAAACAAGGGAGTTTTTCAAATTTTTAGTTGTTTTTAAATGTTAGCTTGTGTGTGAAAATTGACACAAGAAGTTTCTCGCGAACCGCAAGTTTTTGAGTCAAAAACTAAGTCAAATACTTTCCATATTACAAAATAGGATCAAGTCACCTGAACTATCATGAGTTCAGGTGGAATTTTAGAGAAGGATATCTGATCTAGTCTAAAATAGACCCTGGAATTCTAATGATTAGATCCAAATCCTCATCCTTAGTTTGTTAAAGATTAAATCCCATTGTACCAGAAGTGAATTTTTCGACCTTAGTCCTGATTTCAAAATTTTTCCTCAAAAAGTTTTCAACATTTTTTTTTTTTTATTTTTTTTTTTGGGTATGCAAGTAGGAAATAATTTAAAGAAAAATGCATGTTTTTAGGTTTTAAACATCCTAAATCGATCGTAGAAATTTAAAAACACCCCCCCATGCTTAAGATATGCCATGTCCTCATGCATTAGGAGGGAAAAGGAATCACCTTAGTGAAGAACGGTCAGGTTTAGGATGAATAAAACTTGGAAAAAGAAGAAAAAAGGAAGGCAAGAAAATGATGGGTTACCTCCCATCCAGTGCTATCTTTTACGCCATTCAGCCGGGCGTGAAGGTATGCACGGAAGACGTAAGATCATGTAAATAATTGGACACTTGAATGTCCGCAATAAAAGTGTCTTCCTCAAGATTCCTAAAAAGATGAGTGGTAAAGATAAAGGGATCAAAATAAAATAGAGAAATGGAAAAATGACCCAGATCTGGCCATGGTTTAAGTGCTTGTAAATTTTCAGATTCTGGTGGGTCGAGTGATAGGTCCAATGGAAAGGGATGGGGAATGGAGTCAATGAGATGTAGGGTGTGTGAAGTTAGTGTGGATGTTTCAGGAAGATGAAAAGGGGGAAAGTCAAACCCTAGTTGATCTGGAAAGTCTTGGACCACATAACTATCCTTAGAATAAGAATCAATAAAATCTAGATCAATAGCGGTCAAAGATGAATGAGACTGGATCAACATAGACATTTCAAATACTGCTTCCATTTTATTATCAGTGTCCTAAAAAATTTTGTGATTAATGGACCTCCTGGAAGCTTGAAATAAATCTAATGAGAAGGTCTGGTTACTGCAACTTATATTCATTTTCCCAGAATGAGAATTGATATTAGCTGCTGCCATAATCAAAAAAGGTCTTCCAAGGATGGCATTAATGAGAGCCTTGGGTACCTCTATGTCAAGGACCAGAAAATTTACCGGAAATAGACAATTCCGGACCTTGATAATACTATCCTCAACAACTCCCCGCGGTTGAATGGTAGATCGATCTTCCAATTGAAATTGAACCTTGGTAGGTTTTAAATCACTGAATCGAAATTTTTCGAATAAGACAGGGGGGATGAGATTACTAGAGGTACCTAAGTCGAGAGGGGCACGAAAAATGGTGTCAGTTACGACAATTGAGATAAGTGATGTGCCCTGGTCCTTTTTTGTGAAAGGCAGCTTGCTCTGAAAAACTGAGTTGGCTGTCTTTGAAAGGACCAACCTTTCTAGATTCTGATCATGCCCTTTTGCAGTAAATTCTTTAGAGGCATGGGGGGAATCTAGGAAGGGAATATTCCTCTCGACTTGCTCAAATAAATCCAAAGAATTGTGGTCAGAGGGCTCTGATTTTGGATTGTTGGATTGCAGTTTTTGAGAGTGGGAAATAGGGTTTGAATCAAGTGTTTTTGGGGTTTCTTTTTCTTCTTCCTTATTAAGGTTAGGGGGGTCAATCTGCATTGGTTGAGAATCAGTTTCATCATTTGATTGAGAAGGCCTTAAATCCATGGTGGTTTCCTCACTCCTCATAGTCTCTACATATGCAGCTTGGTGTTCACTGAGAGGAGGTAGGGGGGCCTGATGTTGAAAGAAACTGGGTAGGTGCTGTGATATTGGGTTAATAGGAGGCTGAATCATGTGGTTCTGATGTTGGTAGACACCCGGGTGTTGGTTCCTGTGATTAATAAAGTTTGGTGTGGGTTGGGATGGTGAGTGTCCTGCAGGTCTTTGAGTCGGAATATCCCCAATTTGATCATTGAGATTGTTAATAAGATGGGTTGTTTCCTTTGTTTTTCTTTGTAACTCTTGCAAGGTTTTCATGATCTGGGCATTAATGTCTTCTTGAGATTGCCCAGATTGATAAGTTTGATTTGAACCATACCCTCCAAACGGGTTCTGTTGTTGGTGTGGAACTGGATTGGTCCAGGAGTGGGTCGGATAATCCCCCCCATTAGAGGAATTTTTCAATTTCTCTTGGATAGTAGGGACATTTTGGGTGGCGTGATGATTGGGATAAACATAATTCCCTGTTGAACCATAGAAAGCCTCAGAATAACAATTATACTCAGCATGGGATTTATGCAGATTTTCTCTCTTGCGGGTGTTAAAAGGGGTGAGATGTGGAATGTGTGGAGCTTGGGCAGGTGTGGCAGGATTCCCTTGGTTGGCCAGGTTTGTTAAATCCTTATGCAACTGTTGTTGCTTAACTTGTAGCTGAGCCATGATAGAGTAGAAATTAGGTGGAGGGGCCTGATTAAGAAGCTCCTGGGTGGAAGAATAGGGGAAAGAAAAATTAGCATGCGGGTTAGAGGACCAATTTTTATTTTCCATTTTAAAAGAATAGGAAGAATGCAGAAAAGTCTTTTCTTGGGGAGGCAAAATCAAGTGGTCCCTCCAAGTGTGGAGTTTTGGACCGCCGCCCGTGCAAAATGGAAGAAACGGGAGGGGAGGAGAAGAGATGGAGATGAGAGAAAGTGTGCAAATCAAACAGACAAAACTAGACCTAACTTAAATGTGACTCCCTAATAATAACGTAAGACTTGGTCTATATAGGAAATAAGTAGTCAATAGTGAATACCCGTTCTATCAACAAATCTAGCCAAGTTGCTTAAGGGGAGGTTTGGGCCCAAACGTTTCCCAGGGAAAACCCCAGGTGCTTGTACAAACCTGCACCTGGTCGTTTGATACGGCCCCTCAGCCTGAACACCAGATATAGATGACAAAATTGGTACTAACTAAAGAAAACTTAAGACCTAAATAGCATGCCTAAGTTGATAAAGCCTTAGGGGTCAAGTTGCTACAAATTTTAATTAGGTCTAGGATTCTATAGTGCACACGGAATGTGGAGGGCGTTTATTGGGTTGTTGCCCTGTTATTTAATTTTTTTGTGTGTGCGTAGGAATTGGAGAGTGGCTCCAATGAAAATGAAGTTGTCACACAATTTTTTTATATTTTTGTCTTTTAGGATGTGATTTAATTAAATGAATTTTAGAGTTTTTCTCTTTAAGTTTTCAAACAAGTTTGAAAGCTCACAATCAAAGGAAAGACAAGTTGTATGTGTGATTGTATATTTCCTTTTAATTGAGTCTCTAAAGAGAAAGAAGAAACCCTAAACCAATTATCCCTGAGACAGAAATTTAACTACCAATGAATTATTTTTAGCTTTCAGAATTAAGTAGTGGTCCAAACAAGTCAAACAACACCACTACTTTGAAGAAAATCAAACAAGGATTCTAGAAAAGATTTTTGTAAGATTTTAGGAATTTGTTTGATAATAGTTTTGAATTTTTAATTGTACTGGTGTCAAAGTCCAGAAATAATACCTATGGGTATTATAGACCTTTGAGTATTACCACTGACCTCAGAAAATTTTTATGATTTTTTATGATATGTAAAATTTCACAGGGATTCCAAAAGAAAAATTTCACAAAAATTGGATGAGTATAAAAATTCTGAAAATTCGCGGACAGTAGCAAAACAGGAAGATTAGAGGGTGTGACCCCTCTGTAATCCACGAATTTTTAAAAATTAAATACAAATCCAATCGATCTGAAATTTGGAACAGATGTTCCAAACTTAATTGGGAATCACTCTATGAAATTTTATGATTTTAGGAGGCCTGTGGTGTTAGGAATCGATTTTTCAAGTCTGGACAAAAATCCAGACCCGAAAAACAGAACACCAATACTAGCAATGGAATGGTGCTAAAGAAGCATACAAGCAAACAATGATTTTAAAATGCACCACTCCACTTAATTTAAGTGTTTAGGGTCCTGAAAGCCAAGTTTAATATATTTTTGGTAGTTTTAATTAATTATGTGACTAGAAAGAGGAACCAACCTGAATTTTCGCGGGAAGAAAAGGATCTTTAAGCTCTCGCTTCCAGATTCCCGCTTTCCCGCTGTAGTTCCTGCACACACAAAAGAAAGAAAGAGAAGGGGATGAGATCCACTTCAAGCAAGAGAAAATGAGTTAATGCAAAGCCGTGCCTCCCCGGCAGCGGCGCCAAAAAGTGATAGCGATTTCACACGGTTTGTTAAAATACGTCGTTGTAACGCGTAAAACCGATCAACTCTTAAATTTATATTCCTAGATAGGGGAGTATCTGGGGTTGTCCAAGGAGGCCAAATGTTTGCAATAGTGATTCTCTTGCTTGGAATACAATCTCAACTTTCTTTTTGGTATTTTTCAATATATCATTTTTTTGTTTTAAATTAAGACAACATGCGGAATGGTGACGGGAAGGTGATTTACACTTCAATTTGAAATACTACTTCTAAGTGGCAAGTAGAGCCTCTCCCTAAGCTCACTCTAGGCAAGTGGAAACCTAGAATAATTAGGGAGAGGAAGTGAAGAATGCTGAAAATAAGCAAATAGAAATGCAAACAAGATATACGAAGAAGGCAACTAGATAACTGATAAAGTGTTTAACAAAAATGCCTAGTAGAGGAATGCTTCTACTACTAGATAATTGAAGTAAAAGAAAACACAAATCCTCTAATTAGATGGTGAAGAAGAGGGCTTCTTGCTCCAAGGTTGGTGGCTCCCAAGCTTGAAAAGAATCCTTCAACTCCTTCCTTGCAGAACTCCGCCAAGGTGATGACCTCCAAGGCAAGCCCTAAGGGGGCGTGCCCTAAGTTTCTCTCCAAGGGTGGACGTCCACCCTAAGCTTTTCTCCTTTGCCTGGCCGTCCTCCTTGAAGTGGGAGAGTCCTCCTCCTTGGCGTGGCCCAAGTTGAAGAGAGTGGGGAGAAGAAGGCACCAAAAGGGCTGGTGGTGTGCCCCTTTAATCTCCTTCTCTACTCCTTCTCCTTGGGCGTAGGTATAGGTGGATGTAGGTAGAAAATACACTAAGGGAGGATGGGAATTATGTGGTGGTAGGGTAGGGTATTTATAGGATGGGAAGGGGGGGTGGTTATGGTGTTTTTTGGAGGGAAATGAAGGGGTGCTTGGTTATTTTTGGAGGGAAAAATGGGAGGGAAATGAAGAGGTGCCTTGGTTTTCCCTCCAAAAATACCTTCTAGAAGGCAATTTTGGAGGGAAAAAATGGAGGGTGGAGATGGGCTTTGATGGTGGATGTAGGGTGGTGATGGAAGGGATAGTTGGCACCAAAATAAAGTAGGAGTAGGTGGTCTTTTTGCTGGAGCTTAGGTAGTAGGGTAATAGGTTTTGGTGCCATGGAGGTGGACTAGCTAAGTTAAGCAGCTTAGCTAGCTTAGCTAGTAGGGAGTAGAGTTGGAGGCATTTGGAGCTAGGGTTTTCAGGGAGAAGAGCTGAGGAGGAGAAGTCTGGAGCTGGAGCTAGAGCTGGCTGCTGCTGAAGAGGCTGGCATGGGGCTACTCTAGCTGGCTTAGCTTGCTAGTTCTTTGCTAGTTGCTAAGCCAAGCTAAAGTGAGCTAGCTTCTACCAAAATGAGCTGAGGTGAGCTAGGTCTGGTGCTCCCGAGGGGAATCAAGCTGGTTGAGGCAGCTAAGGTAGCTTAGCTCAACTGAGTTGAGCTAAGCTGAGTCCCCGGGAGCTGGACTTGAGCTTCCTGAGCTGAGATGAATTATTCTTCAGCTGGCTGGAGTTGAGTGGAGCGGAATGTAGCTGGATCTAAGCTGAGGTGAACTCCTGTCAACTCAGCTGAGCTAGCTAGAGCTCCCTGTGAACTAGTGGGAGCTGAGATGAGCTAGACTCAGCTAAGTTGAGCTGGATCTGAGCTGACTTGAGCTAGGGTGAGCTAAGGTGAACTCTCTTGAGCTGCCATCCAGCTGAGATTAGCTGAATGGAGCTGGGATGAGCTAACCCTAGTTCAAGTAAGCTAGGTTCCAGCTATGGTGAGCTGGATCAAGCTGAGGTGAGTTGGATCAAGCAGAGGTGAGCTGGATTAGGCTGAGTTCCAGCTAGTCTGGGCTTCTCCTTCACCATTTGCCTTCTTGAGTGCTAGGGTTTTAGGGATCTGTGCATCTGTACATCCCTAACACTCACAAAAACACATTAAAACGACAAAAAAAAATGCAATGCATGCCTATCCTAATTTATGCCTAAATGCAGCCCAAAAACCCATTTGCGGAGTAAAATCCTAAGAGCTAGGTTAGTTTTAAAGCATAAAAATGATGATAAACTGGCGTTTATCACACCCCCTTGCTTATCTTTTGCTAGTCTCTTAGCAAAACATTAATTTTTTTGGAAAACGGAATTTTTGGGAAATCTAATTTTTTTTTTTTTTTTTTTTTTGACTTTTGAGGAGAAAAAGAGATTAAGGGACCTTGGTAGATTAAAACACAGGAGATACGGGATTTGTTGAAGATAAACATCAGGATTTATTTTTGGATCCAACCATTAGATAGAACAGGATCAATATATCCTCAGAAAATTCACAAATTAACCCCTTGTTAATTCAGATGACTTGAAATGTTTGTTTTTAGGATTTTTCTGGCTCGTGGATCTAATTCGCAACTTGCAAATTCCTTTAAAACCTTGTGTCGGTGCTTGTGAAAAGCCAACCTTGATAAGGACGTGTTATTATTATTATTATTTTTTTTTTTTCTCTCCCCCATGCTTATTTTTAGCTTAGTCTTACAACAGATGTGTCGGTATCATCATTCCCATTACCATTCCTCGAGGGGGCTCTGGCGCCAGTACTTCGGGATAGCACTGTCCATGACACCACCCAGGAGCTCACAACCCCAAAACACGATGCGGTGAAAAGGGGCGCTCCAAGCAAACTCAAGCTCTTGCTCCGACGCTATAGGTAGAGCACCGTCCAAGACACTTGAGCTGCTGAAATGCGCTTTAATGCTCCGTCTAAAGATATGAAATATAGATATAGAGCAGCGCCGAGGCGATGACATGTTGACATCACGTCCTCAAAGAAGGTATTTTCCTTCTTCTCGACGGTGGGAACTCAAACCAATGACCTGATTCAGACTTTTACTAAATCCAAACAAGGGAGTTTTTCAAATTTTTAGTTGTTTTTAAATGTTAGCTTGTGTGTGAAAATTGACACAGGAAGTTTCTCGCGAACCGCAAGTTTTTGAGTCAAAAACTAAGTCAAATACTTTCCATATTACAAAATAGGATCAAGTCACCTGAACTATCATGAGTTCAGGTGGAATTTTAGAGAAGGATATCTGATCTAGTCTAAAATAGACCCTGGAATTCTAATGATTAGATCCAAATCCTCATCCTTAGTTTGTTAAAGATTAAATCCCATTGTACCAGAAGTGAATTTTTCGACCTTAGTCCTGATTTCAAAATTTTTCCTCAAAAAGTTTTCAACATTTTTTTTTTTTATTTTTTTTTTTGGGTATGCAAGTAGGAAATAATTTAAAGAAAAATGCAAGTTTTTAGGTTTTAAACATCCTAAATCGATCGTAGAAATTTAAAAACACCCCCCCATGCTTAAGATATGCCATGTCCTCATGCATTAGGAGGGAAAAGGAATCACCTTAGTGAAGAACGGTCAGGTTTAGGATGAATAAAACTTGGAAAAAGAAGAAAAAAGGAAGGCAAGAAAATGATGGGTTACCTCCCATCCAGTGCTATCTTTTACGCCATTCAGCCGGGCGTGAAGGTATGCACGGAAGACGTAAGATCATGTAAATAATTGGACACTTGAATGTCCGCAATAAAAGTGTCTTCCTCAAGATTCCTAAAAAGATGAGTGGTAAAGATAAAGGGATCAAAATAAAATAGAGAAATGGAAAAATGACCCAGATCTGGCCATGGTTTAAGTGCTTGTAAATTTTCAGATTCTTGTGGGTCGAGTGATAGGTCCAATGGAAAGGGATGGGGAATGGAGTCAATGAGATGTAGGGTGTGTGAAGTTAGTGTGGATGTTTCAGGAAGATGAAAAGGGGGAAAGTCAAACCCTAGTTGATCTGGAAAGTCTTGGACCACATAACTATCCTTAGAATAAGAATCAATAAAATCTAGATCAATAGCGGTCAAAGATGAATGAGATTGGATCAACATAGACATTTCAAATACTGCTTCCATTTTATTATCAGTGTCCTCAAAAATTTTGTGATTAATGGACCTCTTGGAAGCTTGAAATAAATCTAATGAGAAGGTCTGGTTACTGCAACTTATATTCATTTTCCCAGAATGAGAATTGATATTAGCTGCTGCCATAATCAAAAAAGGTCTTCCAAGGATGGCATTAATGAGAGCCTTGGGTACCTCTATGTCAAGGACCAGAAAATTTACCGGAAATAGACAATTCCGGACCTTGATAATACTATCCTCAACAACTCCCCGCGGTTGAATGGTAGATCGATCTTCCAATTGAAATTGAACCTTGGTAGGTTTTAAATCACTGAATCGAAATTCCTCGAATAAGACAGTGGGGATGAGATTACTAGAGGTACCTAAGTCGAGAGGGGCACGAAAAATGGTGTCAGTTACGACAATTGAGATAAGTGATGTGCCCTGGTCCTTTTTTGTGAAAGGCAGCTTGCTCTGAAAAACTGAGTTGGCTGTCTTTGAAAGGACCAACCTTTCTAGATTCTGATCATGCCCTTTTGCAGTAAATTCTTTAGAGGCATGGGGGGAATCTAGGAAGGGAATATTCCTCTCGACTTGCTCAAATAAATCCAAAGAATTGTGGTCAGAGGGCTCTGATTTTGGATTGTTGGATTGCAGTTTTTGAGAGTGGGAAATAGGGTTTGAATCAAGTGTTTTTGGGGTTTCTTTTTCTTCTTCCTTATTAAGGTTAGGGGGGTCAATCTACATTGGTTGAGAATCAGTTTCATCATTTGATTGAGAAGGCCTTAAATCCATGGTGGTTTCCTCACTCCTCATAGTCTCTACATATGCAGCTTGGTGTTCACTGAGAGGAGGTAGGGGGGCCTGATGTTGAAAGAAACTGGGTAGGTGCTGTGATATTGGGTTAATAGGAGGCTGAATCATGTGGTTCTGATGTTGGTAGACACCCGGGTGTTGGTTCCTGTGATTAATAAAGTTTGGTGTGGGTTGGGATGGTGAGTGTCCTGCAGGTCTTTGAGTCGGAATATCCCCAATTTGATCATTGAGATTGTTAATAAGATGGGTTGTTTCCTTTGTTTTTCTTTGTAACTCTTGCAAGGTTTTCATGATCTGGGCATTAATGTCTTCTTGAGATTGCCCAGATTGATAAGTTTGATTTGAACCATACCCTCCAAACGGGTTCTGTTGTTGGTGTGGAACTGGATTGGTCCAGGAGTGGGTCGGATAATCCCCCCCATTAGAGGAATTTTTCAATTTCTCTTGGATAGTAGGGACATTTTGGGTGGCGTGATGATTGGGATAAACATAATTCCCTGTTGAACCATAGAAAGCCTCAGAATAACAATTATACTCAGCATGGGATTTATGCAGATTTTCTCTCTTGCGGGTGTTAAAAGGGGTGAGATGTGGAATGTGTGGAGCTTGGGCAGGTGTGGCAGGATTCCCTTGGTTGGCCAGGTTTGTTAAATCCTTATGCAACTGTTGTTGCTTAACTTGTAGCTGAGCCATGATAGAGTAGAAATTAGGTGGAGGGGCCTGATTAAGAAGCTCCTGGGTGGAAGAATAGGGGAAAGAAAAATTAGCATGCGGGTTAGAGGACCAATTTTTATTTTCCATTTTAAAAGAATAGGAAGAATGCAGAAAAGTCTTTTCTTGGGGAGGCAAAATCAAGTGGTCCCTCCAAGTGTGGAGTTTTGGACCGCCGCCCGTGCAAAATGGAAGAAACGGGAGGGGAGGAGAAGAGATGGAGATGAGAGAAAGTGTGCAAATCAAACAGACAAAACTAGACCTAACTTAAATGTGACTCCCTAATAATAACCTAAGACTTGGTCTATATAGGAAATAAGTAGTCAATAGTGAATACCCTTTCTATCAACAAATCTAGCCAAGTTGCTTAAGGGGAGGTTTGGGCCCAAACGTTTCCCAGGGAAAACCCCAGGTGCTTGTACAAACCTGCACCTGGTCGTTTGACACGGCCCCTCAGCCTGAACACCAGATATAGATGACAAAATTGGTACTAACTAAAGAAAACTTAAGACCTAAATAGCAAGCCTAAGTTGAAAAAGCCTTAGGGGTCAAGTTGCTACAAATTTTAATTAGGTCTAGGATTCTATAGTGCACACGGAATGTGGAGGGCGTTTATTGGGTTGTTGCCCTGTTATTTAATTTTTTTGTGTGTGCGTAGGAATTGGAGAGTGGCTCCAATGAAAATGAAGTTGTCACACAATTTTTTTATATTTTTGTCTTTTAGGATGTGATTTAATTAAATGAATTTTAGAGTTTTTCTCTTTAAGTTTTCAAACAAGTTTGAAAGCTCACAATCAAAGGAAAGACAAGTTGTATGTGTGATTGTATATTTCCTTTTAATTGAGTCTCTAAAGAGAAAGAAGAAACCCTAAACCAATTATCCCTGAGACAGAAATTTAACTACCAATGAATTATTTTTAGCTTTCAGAATTAAGTAGTGGTCCAAAGAAGTCAAACAACACCACTACTTTGAAGAAAATCAAACAAGGATTCTAGAAAAGATTTTTGTAAGATTTTAGGAATTTGTTTGATAATAGTTTTGAATTTTTAATTGTACTGGTGTCAAAGTCCAGAAATAATACCTGTGGGTATTATAGACCTTTGAGTATTACCACTGACCTCAGAAAATTTTTATGATTTTTTATGATATGTAAAATTTCACAGGGATTCCAAAAGAAAAATTTCACAAAAATTGGATGAGTATAAAAATTCTGAAAATTCGCAGACAGTAGCAAAACAGGAAGATTAGAGGGTGTGACCCCTCTGTAATCCACGAATTTTTAAAAATTAAATACAAATCCAATCGATCTGAAATTTGGAACAGATGTTCCAAACTTAATTGGGAATCACTCTATGAAATTTTATGATTTTAGGAGGCCTGTGGTGTTAGGAATCGATTTTTCAAGTCTGGACAAAAATCCAGACCCGAAAAACAGAACACCAATACTAGCAATGGAATGGTGCTAAAGAAGCATACAAGCAAACAATGATTTTAAAATGCACCACTCCACTTAATTTAAGTGTTTAGGGCCCTGAAAGCCAAGTTTAATATATTTTTGGTAGTTTTAATTAATTATGTGACTAGAAAGAGGAACCAACCTGAATTTTCGCGGGAAGAAAAGGATCTTTAAGCTCTCGCTTCCAGATTCCCGCTTTCCCGCTGTAGTTCCTGCACACACAAAAGAAAGAAAGAGAAGGGGATGAGATCCACTTCAAGCAAGAGAAAATGAGTTAATGCAAAGCCGTGCCTCCCCGGCAGCGGCGCCAAAAAGTGATAGCGATTTCACACGGTTTGTTAAAATACGTCGTTGTAACGCGTAAAACCGATCAACTCTTAAATTTATATTCCTAGATAGGGGAGTATCTGGGGTTGTCCAAGGAGGCCAAATGTTTGCAATAGTGATTCTCTTGCTTGGAATACAATCTCAACTTTCTTTTTGGTATTTTTCAATATATCATTTTTTTGTTTTAAATTAAGACAACATGCGGAATGGTGACGGGAAGGTGATTTACACTTCAATTTGAAATACTACTTCTAAGTGGCAAGTAGAGCCTCTCCCTAAGCTCACTCTAGGCAAGTGGAAACCTAGAATAATTAGGGAGAGGAAGTGAAGAATGCTGAAAATAAGCAAATAGAAATGCAAACAAGATATACGAAGAAGGCAACTAGATAACTGATAAAGTGTTTAACAAAAATGCCTAGTAGAGGAATGCTTCTACTACTAGATAATTGAAGTAAAAGAAAACACAAATCCTCTAATTAGATGGTGAAGAAGAGGGCTTCTTGCTCCAAGGTTGGTGGCTCCCAAGCTTGAAAAGAATCCTTCAACTCCTTCCTTGCAGAACTCCGCCAAGGTGATGACCTCCAAGGCAAGCCCTAAGGGGGCGTGCCCTAAGTTTCTCTCCAAGGGTGGACGTCCACCCTAAGCTTTTCTCCTTTGCCTGGCCGTCCTCCTTGAAGTGGGAGAGTCCTCCTCCTTGGCGTGGCCCAAGTTGAAGAGAGTGGGGAGAAGAAGGCACCAAAAGGGCTGGTGGTGTGCCCCTTTAATCTCCTTCTCTACTCCTTCTCCTTGGGCGTTGGTATAGGTGGATGTAGGTAGAAAATACACTAAGGGAGGATGGGAATTATGTGGTGGTAGGGTAGGGTATTTATAGGATGGGAAGGGGGGGTGGTTATGGTGTTTTTTGGAGGGAAATGAAGGGGTGCTTGGTTATTTTTGGAGGGAAAAATGGGAGGGAAATGAAGAGGTGCCTTGGTTTTCCCTCCAAAAATACCTTCTAGAAGGCAATTTTGGAGGGAAAAAATGGAGGGTGGAGATGGGCTTTGATGGTGGATGTAGGGTGGTGATGGAAGGGATAGTTGGCACCAAAATAAAGTAGGAGTAGGTGGTCTTTTTGCTGGAGCTTAGGTAGTAGGGTAATAGGTTTTGGTGCCATGGAGGTGGACTAGCTAAGTTAAGCAGCTTAGCTAGCTTAGCTAGTAGGGAGTAGAGTTGGAGGCATTTGGAGCTAGGGTTTTCAGGGAGAAGAGCTGAGGAGGAGAAGTCTGGAGCTGGAGCTAGAGCTGGCTGCTGCTGAAGAGGCTGGCATGGGGCTACTCTAGCTGGCTTAGCTTGCTAGTTCTTTGCTAGTTGCTAAGCCAAGCTAAAGTGAGCTAGCTTCTACCAAAATGAGCTGAGGTGAGCTAGGTCTGGTGCTCCCGAGGGGAATCAAGCTGGTTGAGGCAGCTAAGGTAGCTTAGCTCAACTGAGTTGAGCTAAGCTGAGTCCCCGGGAGCTGGACTTGAGCTTCCTGAGCTGAGATGAATTATTCTTCAGCTGGCTGGAGTTGAGTGGAGCTGAATGTAGCTGGATCTAAGCTGAGGTGAACTCCTATCAACTCAGCTGAGCTAGCTAGAGCTCCCTGTGAACTAGTGGGAGCTGAGATGAGCTAGACTCAGCTAAGTTGAGCTGGATCTGAGCTGACTTGAGCTAGGGTGAGCTAAGGTGAACTCTCTTGAGCTGCCATCCAGCTGAGATTAGCTGAATGGAGCTGGGATGAGCTAACCCTAGTTCAAGTAAGCTAGGTTCCAGCTATGGTGAGCTGGATCAAGCTGAGGTGAGTTGGATCAAGCAGAGGTGAGCTGGATTAGGCTGAGTTCCAGCTAGTCTGGGCTTCTCCTTCACCATTTGCCTTCTTGAGTGCTAGGGTTTTAGGGATCTGTGCATCTGTACATCCCTAACACTCACAAAAACACATTAAAACGACAATAAAAAATGCAATGCATGCCTATCCTAATTTATGCCTAAATGCAGCCCAAAAACCCATTTGCGGAGTAAAATCCTAAGAGCTAGGTTAGTTTTAAAGCATAAAAATGATGATAAACTGGCGTTTATCACACCCCCTTGCTTATCTTTTGCTAGTCTCTTACCAAAACATTAATTTTTTTGGAAAACGGAATTTTTGGGAAATCTAATTTTTTTTTTTTTTTTTTTTTTTTGACTTTTGAGGAGAAAAAGAGATTAAGGGACCTTGGTAGATTAAAACACAGGAGATACGGGATTTGTTGAAGATAAACATCAAGATTTATTTTTGGATCCAACCATTAGATAGAACAGGATCAATATATCCTCAGAAAATTCACAAATTAACCCCTTGTTAATTCAGATGACTTGAAATGTTTGTTTTTAGGATTTTTCTGGCTCGTGGATCTGATTCGCAACTTGCAAATTCCTTTAAAACCTTGTGTCGGTGCTTGTGAAAAGCCAACCTTAATAAGGACGTGTTATTATTATTATTATTTTTTTTTTTTTTCTCTCCCCCATGCTTATTTTTAGCTTAGTCTTACAACAGATGTGTCGGTATCATCATTCCCATTACCATTCCTCGAGGGGGCTCTGGCGCCAGTACTTCGGGATAGCACTGTCCATGACACCACCCAGGAGCTCACAACCCCAAAACACGATGCGGTGAAAAGGGGCGCTCCAAGCAAACTCAAGCTCTTGCTCCGACGCTATAGGTAGAGCACCGTCCAAGACACTTGAGCTGCTGAAATGCGCTTTAATGCTCCGTCTAAAGATATGAAATATAGATATAGAGCCGCGCCGAGGCGATAACATGTTGACATCACGTCCTCAAAGAAGGTATTTTCCTTCTTCTCGACGGTGGGAACTCAAACCAATGACCTGATTCAGACTTTTACTAAATCCAAACAAGGGAGTTTTTCAAATTTTTAGTTGTTTTTAAATGTTAGCTTGTGTGTGAAAATTGACACAAGAAGTTTCTCGCGAACCGCAAGTTTTTGAGTCAAAAACTAAGTCAAATACTTTCCATATTACAAAATAGGATCAAGTCACCTGAACTATCATGAGTTCAGGTGGAATTTTAGAGAAGGATATCTGATCTAGTCTAAAATAGACCCTGGAATTCTAATGATTAGATCCAAATCCTCATCCTTAGTTTGTTAAAGATTAAATCCCATTGTACCAGAAGTGAATTTTTCGACCTTAGTCCTGATTTCAAAATTTTTCCTCAAAAAGTTTTCAACATTTTTTTTTTTTTATTTTTTTTTTTGGGTATGCAAGTAGGAAATAATTTAAAGAAAAATGCATGTTTTTAGGTTTTAAACATCCTAAATCGATCGTAGAAATTTAAAAACACCCCCCCATGCTTAAGATATGCCATGTCCTCATGCATTAGGAGGGAAAAGGAATCACCTTAGTGAAGAACGGTCAGGTTTAGGATGAATAAAACTTGGAAAAAGAAGAAAAAAGGAAGGCAAGAAAATGATGGGTTACCTCCCATCCAGTGCTATCTTTTACGCCATTCAGCCGGGCGTGAAGGTATGCACGGAAGACGTAAGATCATGTAAATAATTGGACACTTGAATGTCCGCAATAAAAGTGTCTTCCTCAAGATTCCTAAAAAGATGAGTGGTAAAGATAAAGGGATCAAAATAAAATAGAGAAATGGAAAAATGACCCAGATCTGGCCATGGTTTAAGTGCTTGTAAATTTTCAGATTCTGGTGGGTCGAGTGATAGGTCCAATGGAAAGGGATGGGGAATGGAGTCAATGAGATGTAGGGTGTGTGAAGTTAGTGTGGATGTTTCAGGAAGATGAAAAGGGGGAAAGTCAAACCCTAGTTGATCTGGAAAGTCTTGGACCACATAACTATCCTTAGAATAAGAATCAATAAAATCTAGATCAATAGCGGTCAAAGATGAATGAGACTGGATCAACATAGACATTTCAAATACTGCTTCCATTTTATTATCAGTGTCCTCAAAAATTTTGTGATTAATGGACCTCCTGGAAGCTTGAAATAAATCTAATGAGAAGGTCTGGTTACTGCAACTTATATTCATTTTCCCAGAATGAGAATTGATATTAGCTGCTGCCATAATCAAAAAAGGTCTTCCAAGGATGGCATTAATGAGAGCCTTGGGTACCTCTATGTCAAGGACCAGAAAATTTACCGGAAATAGACAATTCCGGACCTTGATAATACTATCCTCAACAACTCCCCGCGGTTGAATGGTAGATCGATCTTCCAATTGAAATTGAACCTTGGTAGGTTTTAAATCACTGAATCGAAATTTTTCGAATAAGACAGGGGGGATGAGATTACTAGAGGTACCTAAGTCGAGAGGGGCACGAAAAATGGTGTCAGTTACGACAATTGAGATAAGTGATGTGCCCTGGTCCTTTTTTGTGAAAGGCAGCTTGCTCTGAAAAACTGAGTTGGCTGTCTTTGAAAGGACCAACCTTTCTAGATTCTGATCATGCCCTTTTGCAGTAAATTCTTTAGAGGCATGGGGGGAATCTAGGAAGGGAATATTCCTCTCGACTTGCTCAAATAAATCCAAAGAATTGTGGTCAGAGGGCTCTGATTTTGGATTGTTGGATTGCAGTTTTTGAGAGTGGGAAATAGGGTTTGAATCAAGTGTTTTTGGGGTTTCTTTTTCTTCTTCCTTATTAAGGTTAGGGGGGTCAATCTGCATTGGTTGAGAATCAGTTTCATCATTTGATTGAGAAGGCCTTAAATCCATGGTGGTTTCCTCACTCCTCATAGTCTCTACATATGCAGCTTGGTGTTCACTGAGAGGAGGTAGGGGGGCCTGATGTTGAAAGAAACTGGGTAGGTGCTGTGATATTGGGTTAATAGGAGGCTGAATCATGTGGTTCTGATGTTGGTAGACACCCGGGTGTTGGTTCCTGTGATTAATAAAGTTTGGTGTGGGTTGGGATGGTGAGTGTCCTGCAGGTCTTTGAGTCGGAATATCCCCAATTTGATCATTGAGATTGTTAATAAGATGGGTTGTTTCCTTTGTTTTTCTTTGTAACTCTTGCAAGGTTTTCATGATCTGGGCATTAATGTCTTCTTGAGATTGCCCAGATTGATAAGTTTGATTTGAACCATACCCTCCAAACGGGTTCTGTTGTTGGTGTGGAACTGGATTGGTCCAGGAGTGGGTCGGATAATCCCCCCCATTAGAGGAATTTTTCAATTTCTCTTGGATAGTAGGGACATTTTGGGTGGCGTGATGATTGGGATAAACATAATTCCCTGTTGAACCATAGAAAGCCTCAGAATAACAATTATACTCAGCATGGGATTTATGCAGATTTTCTCTCTTGCGGGTGTTAAAAGGGGTGAGATGTGGAATGTGTGGAGCTTGGGCAGGTGTGGCAGGATTCCCTTGGTTGGCCAGGTTTGTTAAATCCTTATGCAACTGTTGTTGCTTAACTTGTAGCTGAGCCATGATAGAGTAGAAATTAGGTGGAGGGGCCTGATTAAGAAGCTCCTGGGTGGAAGAATAGGGGAAAGAAAAATTAGCATGCGGGTTAGAGGACCAATTTTTATTTTCCATTTTAAAAGAATAGGAAGAATGCAGAAAAGTCTTTTCTTGGGGAGGCAAAATCAAGTGGTCCCTCCAAGTGTGGAGTTTTGGACCGCCGCCCGTGCAAAATGGAAGAAACGGGAGGGGAGGAGAAGAGATGGAGATGAGAGAAAGTGTGCAAATCAAACAGAGAAAACTAGACCTAACTTAAATGTGACTCCCTAATAATAACCTAAGACTTGGTCTATATAGGAAATAAGTAGTCAATAGTGAATACCCGTTCTATCAACAAATCTAGCCAAGTTGCTTAAGGGGAGGTTTGGGCCCAAACGTTTCCCAGGGAAAACCCCAGGTGCTTGTACAAACCTGCACCTGGTCGTTTGATACGGCCCCTCAGCCTGAACACCAGATATAGATGACAAAATTGGTACTAACTAAAGAAAACTTAAGACCTAAATAGCATGCCTAAGTTGATAAAGCCTTAGGGGTCAAGTTGCTACAAATTTTAATTAGGTCTAGGATTCTATAGTGCACACGGAATGTGGAGGGCGTTTATTGGGTTGTTGCCCTGTTATTTAATTTTTTTGTGTGTGCGTAGGAATTGGAGAGTGGCTCCAATGAAAATGAAGTTGTCACACAATTTTTTTATATTTTTGTCTTTTAGGATGTGATTTAATTAAATGAATTTTAGAGTTTTTCTCTTTAAGTTTTCAAACAAGTTTGAAAGCTCACAATCAAAGGAAAGACAAGTTGTATGTGTGATTGTATATTTCCTTTTAATTGAGTCTCTAAAGAGAAAGAAGAAACCCTAAACCAATTATCCCTGAGACAGAAATTTAACTACCAATGAATTATTTTTAGCTTTCAGAATTAAGTAGTGGTCCAAACAAGTCAAACAACACCACTACTTTGAAGAAAATCAAACAAGGATTCTAGAAAAGATTTTTGTAAGATTTTAGGAATTTGTTTGATAATAGTTTTGAATTTTTAATTGTACTGGTGTCAAAGTCCAGAAATAATACCTATGGGTATTATAGACCTTTGAGTATTACCACTGACCTCAGAAAATTTTTATGATTTTTTATGATATGTAAAATTTCACAGGGATTCTAAAAGAAAAATTTCACAAAAATTGGATGAGTATAAAAATTCTGAAAATTCGCGGACAGTAGCAAAACAGGAAGATTAGAGGGTGTGACCCCTCTGTAATCCACGAATTTTTAAAAATTAAATACAAATCCAATCGATCTGAAATTTGGAACAGATGTTCCAAACTTAATTGGGAATCACTCTATGAAATTTTATGATTTTAGGAGGCCTGTGGTGTTAGGAATCGATTTTTCAAGTCTGGACAAAAATCCAGACCCGAAAAACAGAACACCAATACTAGCAATGGAATGGTGCTAAAGAAGCATACAAGCAAACAATGATTTTAAAATGCACCACTCCACTTAATTTAAGTGTTTAGGGTCCTGAAAGCCAAGTTGAATATATTTTTGGTAGTTTTAATTAATTATGTGACTAGAAAGAGGAACCAACCTGAATTTTCGCGGGAAGAAAAGGATCTTTAAGCTCTCGCTTCCAGATTCCCGCTTTCCCGCTGTAGTTCCTGCACACACAAAAGAAAGAAAGAGAAGGGGATGAGATCCACTTCAAGCAAGAGAAAATGAGTTAATGCAAAGCCGTGCCTCCCCGGCAGCGGCGCCAAAAAGTGATAGCGATTTCACACGGTTTGTTAAAATACGTCGTTGTAACGCGTAAAACCGATCAACTCTTAAATTTATATTCCTAGATAGGGGAGTATCTGGGGTTGTCCAAGGAGGCCAAATGTTTGCAATAGTGATTCTCTTGCTTGGAATACAATCTCAACTTTCTTTTTGGTATTTTTCAATATATCATTTTTTTGTTTTAAATTAAGACAACATGCGGAATGGTGACGGGAAGGTGATTTACACTTCAATTTGAAATACTACTTCTAAGTGGCAAGTAGAGCCTCTCCCTAAGCTCACTCTAGGCAAGTGGAAACCTAGAATAATTAGGGAGAGGAAGTGAAGAATGCTGAAAATAAGCAAATAGAAATGCAAACAAGATATACGAAGAAGGCAACTAGATAACTGATAAAGTGTTTAACAAAAATGCCTAGTAGAGGAATGCTTCTACTACTAGATAATTGAAGTAAAAGAAAACACAAATCCTCTAATTAGATGGTGAAGAAGAGGGCTTCTTGCTCCAAGGTTGGTGGCTCCCAAGCTTGAAAAGAATCCTTCAACTCCTTCCTTGCAGAACTCCGCCAAGGTGATGACCTCCAAGGCAAGCCCTAAGGGGGCGTGCCCTAAGTTTCTCTCCAAGGGTGGACGTCCACCCTAAGCTTTTCTCCTTTGCCTGGCCGTCCTCCTTGAAGTGGGAGAGTCCTCCTCCTTGGCGTGGCCCAAGTTGAAGAGAGTGGGGAGAAGAAGGCACCAAAAGGGCTGGTGGTGTGCCCCTTTAATCTCCTTCTCTACTCCTTCTCCTTGGGCGTAGGTATAGGTGGATGTAGGTAGAAAATACACTAAGGGAGGATGGGAATTATGTGGTGGTAGGGTAGGGTATTTATAGGATGGGAAGGGGGGGTGGTTATGGTGTTTTTTGGAGGGAAATGAAGGGGTGCTTGGTTATTTTTGGAGGGAAAAATGGGAGGGAAATGAAGAGGTGCCTTGGTTTTCCCTCCAAAAATACCTTCTAGAAGGCAATTTTGGAGGGAAAAAATGGAGGGTGGAGATGGGCTTTGATGGTGTATGTAGGGTGGTGATGGAAGGGATAGTTGGCGCCAAAATAAAGTAGGAGTAGGTGGTCTTTTTCTGGAGCTTAGGTAGTAGGGTAATAGGTTTTGGTGCCATGGAGGTGGACTAGCTAAGTTAAGCAGCTTAGCTAGCTTAGCTAGTAGGGAGTAGAGTTGGAGGCATTTGGAGCTAGGGTTTTCAGGGAGAAGAGCTGAGGAGGAGAAGTCTGGAGCTGGAGCTAGAGCTGGCTGCTGCTGAAGAGGCTGGCATGGGGCTACTCTAGCTGGCTTAGCTTGCTAGTTCTTTGCTAGTTGCTAAGCCAAGTAAAGTGAGCTAGCTTCTACCAAAATGAGCTGAGGTGAGCTAGGTCTGGTGCTCCCGAGGAGAATCAAGCTGGTTGAGGCAGCTAAGGTAGCTTAGCTCAACTGAGTTGAGCTAAGCTGAGTCCCCGGGAGCTGGACTTGAGCTTCCTGAGCTGAGATGAATTATTCTTCAGCTGGCTGGAGTTGAGTGGAGCAGAATGTAGCTGGATCTGAGCTGGGGTGAACTCCTGTCAACTCAGCTGAGCTAGCTAGAGCTCCCTGTGAACTAGTGGGAGCTGAGCTGAGCTAGACTCTGCTAAGTTGAGCTGGATCTGAGCTGACTTGAGCTAGGGTGAGCTAAGGTGAACTCTCTTGAGCTGCCATCCAGCTGAGATTAGCTGAATGGAGCTGGGATGAGCTAACCCTAGTTCAAGTAAGCTAGGTTCCAGCTATGGTGAGCTGGATCAAGCTGAGGTGAGTTGGATCAAGCTGAGGTGAGCTGGATTAGGCTGAGTTCCAGCTAGTCTGGGCTTCTCCTTCACCATTTGCCTTCTTGAGTGCTAGGGTTTTAGGGATCTGTGCATCTGTAGATCCCTAACACTCACAAAAACACATTAAAATGACAATAAAAAATGCAATGCATGCCTATCCTAATTTATGCCTAAATGCAGCCCAAAAACCCATTTGCGGAGTAAAATCCTAAGAGCTAGGTTAGTTTTAAAGCATAAAAATGATGATAAACTGGCGTTTATCACTACTCTACTCAGCATTTTGCCGACGTGTTACACTCGTTACCTTTTTCAGGACCAGGTGTTGAGCAGCCAGGGTCAGCGGCTGCAGAGGACGCTGGGCCGAGTAGGGTCCAGTAGAGTTACCACTGTCTCTTGTACCTCTTTTTGTTACGTTGTAGTGAGTAGTTCTTGTTTCCCCTGTACTTTCTTTACCTGCAGTTCAAATTATATTATGAATGTTTTTCTACTGTTGTGGTGGTACATGCAGTGGTAGTTTCTTTCCTTACTGCTGTACTTTCTTACTGTTAGTTATATTCATGCTGAATGTGGTTTATTTTACTGCTCTTTTGGTTACTTCCTCGTTGGACGACTAGGTCTTGGGATTAGTTGAGTCGGTCCGGTTCTCGTGTCTTGTAGGGACTCGAGAACCGGGCCGTTACAACCTTGATCTTAATTAAAAAAGGTAGACTTAAGAGGTCAAGGTCCCCATTTTGGTCTACCTGGAATCTCAGTGACAAGAGAGGTCGGGTGGGGGAAACCCTATAACTTGTGGGGATGCTCTACCGTGTAGGGGTTTTTACGGGACTCTCCTTCTCTGGCTACCCAGGTACTTCTCAAGTGGATGACCTTTCTGACTAAGGGGTATCATCCGCCCCAAACCTCTATAGTCACCCAACAATTATTGGGTGTCTCGATCGAGCCCAGCACCTTCTGATCTCACCAAATCCTTCGGTGCATGTTTGGTAGGAGGTCCTTGAGACCATCCTTAAGACCTCCTTTAGAAATTCATTCTCGCCGAGGCCAAGCCTCGACACGCTTGTTTGTGCAGCAACCTCACCACATAGATCTTTCCTCTGATTCAGAACCAAGTTCTCCTTCTTCCATCATGGCACAACCCATTGAAGAAGAGAACAACCTTAAGCACCAACTTCAGTGCCTAAATGATCTCTACCAAAACTTTGTAAACCCACCGCAGTGTCCAATGATGCGAGATCACTATTATTCCGTTGCGGTAGCAATCGATCCTCAAGTCCAAATCCCGGCTGATGGTCTTGATTCTGAACTCAAGCCCAACATGATTCATGCCATACCAAAATTCCATGGGCTTAACTCTGAGGATCCATTCCAGCAAATTAAACAGCTCAAGCATCTGGCCCAGACCTTTGGGTCAGATGCATAAAATCGCGATATCCTTCTCATAAAAATGTTTTCTTTCTCCCTCATGGACAAGGCTGCTAATTGGTATCAAACTCAGACTCGTCCGATCAACACATGGGATGAACTTCAGTCAAAATTTTTGAAAAAGTTCTTTCCCGTTGGCTAGACAAATGCCTTGCACCACCAGATCACTCATTTCACCCAACAAATGGGAGAACCGCTTCATGAAGCATGGGATCGATTCCTAGATCTCATGTGAAAGAGCCCCCATCACGGAGTTCGTAAATAGCAACAAGTTCAGTTTTTCTACCAGGGACTCCGTGAAAACATTAGATTCTTCATCAATGCAACCTATGGAGGAAACATCATGGGTCAACATGAGGACACAGTATGGGAGATTTTCAAAATATGTGTGAGAACTCCATCAATAATAACTCCATGGGCTTATTTGACCGAACGAATGCCCACACAGCAACGAATCTTAGGGAAGCACATGAGATGCAGGAACTGTCTACATCCGTTGACTTGAAACTGATGGCAAGTTGGTTGGACAAGGTCTCTATCATAGAGAAGAAGGTGGACAAGCTGACTTGGCATCTACAGCAAGCCACCTCTACGCAGAACTCTTTTGCACGACCACCACTTGCGAGGGAAACTGTGCAAAACATCTATCATCAATCTTCTCAGGGGATGGACCTCTATCCACCCCTGTTTACGTGACGCTCAGTCGTCTTTTAATAATTAATTGCGTCATAGTATAGGTGACCAAGCATTGACAACAAATAATAATTTATTACTCGAAAACCTAAGTATCCGAGGTCGAACATAGGGAGGAAATGGAATTTATTCACTAATCTCAATAATGTAATTAAACACAAAGAATTACTCAAAACTTAATTCAGAATATATATGCAAGAGTTTAAGAGTCAAAATTGTAGTAAAAATAAAAGATTTGGATGTCTGATCATAAGATCAGACATCTTAAATGATGGCCCTTCTATTCTTCTCCTTGGAGCTTTCTTCTTCTTCTTCTTTCTTCTCTTTCTATCTCTACTTCAGTTGCTTCCCTTCTGCAGTGTCTTTCTCCTTCTTTTTCTCTGTGGGTCTTCTTCTTCTTTCATTAGCCTTGCTTCCCTTGGCTTCAGCTTTTCTTCTTCTTCTTCTTCTTCTTTTGCTTGTCTTTTCCTTTCTTTCTTTCTTCTTCCTTCTTTAGCCTTAGCTCTCTGACTTCCTCTTCTCTTTGGCTTCGCCTCTTCCTTCTGCCTTGTCTTTCCTTCTCTTTTTCCTCTGGGATTCTTTTTCCTTCTTTAGCCTTCCTTCCTTCTTCTTCCTTTTACAGCTAAGTGTCAGCTTCACTTCAGCTGTGCCTTCCTTCTCCTTCTTCCCTGGACAAATCGAAGAGCAAAACCTACCCCTCTACCCACCCCCACATCTCTCTCTGTATATCACTCTTCAGTACGCTCTCCCAGAGTCAGGTAATCGAGTCGGGTCACGTGCCTAGGTCCAGGAGCACCGGTGTGGGTGTGGTGAAAGAGGAGTGCTTGGTAGGCTAGTCGAGTCAGGTGCTAGGACCACAGAATCAATTCATGGACGAGGCGTGATAGGTGAGGCGAGGGACCTCACCCCAGTGATTTCGAGGCAAACAGGGAAGAACACAAAATCAATTTAAACCTCTCATAGAACTCAAGACTTACCGAGGTTGGACGAAAAGTCCCACCCTCTTCTACTGGCCTGCAAGAGAGTGTCTTCGCAATCGTTGCAGTCGTAGGTCTCGTGGCACCCGTTATCAGGCTGGACTCACTCTCGCACTCAACCCGCGCAGTCTGGAAGCCTGGAACCTAACGCTTGTGGCCTAGAGCTGGAGAAGAAGTGAGCTCATGTGCTTGTTAATGGCGGAAGGGAGCTCGATCCTGCACAACACAAAAGGAGCTTTACGGCTCTATCTGACCAGAGGAGGACCGTCGCCGTGTCACGGCGAAGGTAAGGTGGGGGTCGGCGTGGCTCAGACTAGCCTAGGTGTGCATGCCTAGGTCAGACTGTGGCCGTGTGAGTGGGTGTGTTCGGTGGAAGCATGGAGTGCATGTGGCGGTCTGTGAGTGGGTGGAAAGTGTTTAGTGGACTGTGGCGGAGGTGTTGAGGTTGGTGGCGAGACTTGTGGAGGTGTGGAGCGATGGATGCATCTCGCCGGACGTTGGCCGGATATGGGGAAGATGGCGGTGGATAGTGGCGGTCGAGGGGTAATTCATGAAATAGATTGAGGGGAATTGAAGAGGGGATAGAGAGGAGAGATTCTAACCTAAATAAGTGGACGAAGGGGGAAAGAGGGTGACTGGCAGTAACTGCTGTCATCGGAGAAGAAGGTATCCAGTGGAGGGAGATGGTGGCGATGACGGGGCTAGGGATGCTCGCACGGGTGTTGCGCGATGTGGAGGAGGGTGGTGAGGAAAGCTCTACCACAGGTATTGTGGCAGAGTGACCAGAATGAGGAGGGAGGCTCGTCGGAGGAGAAGAATAAGAAATTGAGGTGGATCTCTGGCCAAGTCGAGCTAAAGAGGTGCGGCTGGAGATGGGGGTCATTTTGTAGTCGCTAGCAGGGGCTCTTATGCTTGGAAGACAAGCTTCCAAATGCAAGAGTCCTCACCGGAGTAGGAAGTATGCGGGATACCCAAATCTCTCGTGCGTTCGCACGAGAGATTGGGTGTGAATTAGGGATTAGGACCACGCTCAGATGGAAGGGAATTCCTCAGAGAATCTCCCTTCCAAATCTGGGAGGAGATCTCTGGGGAATCAGGGAGTATTACTCCTCCATTCCTTGCCAGAGTAGGATTTCTCTCCATTAGTGGTGGAGGGACCTGTTTGTAAGAGTGGCAAGGAAGTTAGGGTGGTCTGTGCAATGGCTTTCAAAAGATCGGTGCTAAAATGTAATTGGGTGTACTATTTTGCAAAGTAGGTCAAGATGACCTCCCCTTAGGTCCAAATTTTGGTACAAACCTAATTTTGACCTAAAGAATCCAATGGTGAAGTTGGATTTTAGGTTTGCCCACATTTGACTAGACATTTTTCATAAAAACCCAAATTAGGTCAATTGATGAGGTAAGACCCTAATCTAGGTCAAAATAGTTTCCAAAGGCCAATTTGAAGGTTATAAACCCTAGGGGATATTTTTACACGAATTTCAGAGGGTTTACTTAGTTTTTATCCTAACCAGAACCTTGTTGAATTAAGCGGGTCGGTTTTAGGGTTACAGAATGTCATTTAATTCCTAGATTGCACATGAACCCATTTCTGATTGAACCAACCAACTTTTTATCTTATTCAGGCCATTTGACCTATGTTTTGCCTTTGAGAAATCTCGTTAATGTACTGCAATGGTAAAATTACAATTTTAACCCTTATTTCATGTTTTCTTCTCGGAACAATTATTCCTTGAATTAAGCCCTTCTCTAGGTTATGTAGGAGCTCTTATTCTCTTTCTTAGGTCAAAATGAGCTAGTTAGGGCTCATGATGAGGCTCTCATTATACCCCCATGCCTAGCTTTTGCTAGTCCCTTAGCAAAATTTCAAGGTTTTAACTTCTATTCAAGACCCTGAGTGTTTGTCACCAGTTATGATATGTACTTTTTTTTTCTTTTGTGATTAGGTCAGAATGCCAATAATAGGCCTAGAGGTACTTGATAGTGAAAATACACGATTTTTTAATTAGGCAATTTAGCATCGTTGCAACGCGTAAATCCGCTTTCGCTTTTAAATTCATAAACCTAGATAGTGGGGTATCTAGGGTCATCCAAGGAGGCAATATGTTTGTAAAATTAATTATCTTTGTCACAAAATAGATCTCAACTTTCTTTTTGGTCTTTTTTTCAATATATCATTTTTATGCTTTTGAAATTAAGGCAACATGTGAAATTATTAGAGAGAAAGTGACTTACACTTAACTCAATACACTACTTCTAAAGTGGCAAGTAGAGCCTCTCCCTAAGCTTACTCTAGGCAAGTGGAGGCCTAAAATAACCAGGGAGAGCGAGTGAAGAATGCTAAAAACAAAGCAATTAAAAATGCAATTAAAGAAATTGCAAAGAAGGCAACTAGATTAATGAGAAAGTGTTTTATAGAAAAGCCTAGTAAATGAATTCTTCTACTACTAGAAAATTGCAATAAATAAAAGAAAACACAAATCCTCTAGATAGATGGTGAAGAAGAGGGCTTCTTGCTCCAAGCTTGGTAGCTCCCGAGCTTGAAAAGAGTCCTCTAACTCCTTCCGTGCTATGCTCTGCCAAGGTGATGTCCTCCAAAGCAAGCCCTAAGGGGGTGGGCCCTAAGCTTCACTCCAACGGTGGATGTCCACCCTAGGTCCTCCTCCTTTGCCTGGCTGTCATCCTTGAAGTAGAAAAGTCCTCCTCCTTGGCGTGGCCCAAGTTGAAGAGAGTGGGGAGAAGAAGGCATCAAAGCGGCTGGTGATGTGCCCCTTTAATCTTCTTCTCTACTCCTCCTTGGCCGTAGGAATAGGTTGATGTAGGTGGAATATACACTAATGGAGGATGCTCTAAAATGGTGGTAGGTGGTGGGTTTATATAGAGTAGGAAGGGGACTAAGGTGACTCTTGAAATGGAGGGCTAAGATGGGAAGATGGTGGTGGTTGGAGATCCTATGGCTAAGGGCAATTGGCGCCAACCCAAGGGTCACCTATGGGGTGGTTATGGGTAGTGGCACCCCATGAAGTTGGCTCCAAAATAGCTTCTAGAAGCGGGTCTTAGGCGGTGCCAAGAAGGGTTCTAGAAGGAGGGGCTATGTGGAGGGTGGAGATGGGTTTAAGGGGAGATGTGTGGTGGAGATGAAGGGGATTTTTGGAAGGAAAAGTGGCACCAATAAGGGGGTAGCTAGGGTGGTTCTGGCACCACTTTTCGGTGTCTTTTGGAGGTGGTGAGTAGGATAGGTTGGCGCCAAGTAGGTGGAGCTTAGGTGGAGCTAGTAGGTGGAGTTGTTAGGTAGGGTTTTGGGTGGTACAAGCCAAGGAAGTTGGAGCATAGCTAAGCTAAGCTAAGCTAGCTTAGCTAATGGAGGAGTAGAGGAGGTGGTGTTGGAGGTAGGGTTTGGAGGGAGGAGCTGGTTATGAAGAATCTAGAGCTGAAGTGGAGCAAGTAGCTGCTGAAGAGGTCAACATGGGGCTACTCTAGCTGGCTTAGCTTGCTAGTTCTTTGATAGCTACTAAGCCAAGCTAAAATGAGCTGGCTTCTGTTGAATGGGGCTGAGGTGAGCCGGGTCTGGTGCTCCCGGGGAGGATTGAGCTGGTTGAGACAGCTAAGGTAGCTTAGTTCAATTAGCTTGAGCTAGGCTGGGTCCCCTGGAGCTGGACTTGAGCTTCCTGAGCTGGGATGAGTTCTTCTTCAGCTGGTTGTAGTTGAGTGGAGCTGGATGTAGCTGGATCTGAGCTGGGGTGAACTCTTGTCAACTCAACTGAGCTAGCTAGAGTTCCCTGTGGACTAGTGGGAGTGGAGATGAGCTAGACTCAGCTAAGTTGAGCTAGATCTAAGCTGACTTGAGGTAGGGTGAGCTAAGCTGAACTCTCTTGAGTTGCCATTCAATTGTGATTAGCTGAATGGAGCTGGGATGAGCTAACCCTAGTTCAAGTGAGCTAGGTTCTAGCTGTGGTGAGTTGGATCAAGCTGAGTTCTAGCTAGTCTGAACTCCTTCTTCACCAATTGCCTTCTTGAGGGCTAGGGTTTTAGGGATCTGTATATCTGTTCATCCCTAACACTCACAAAAACACATTAAAATAGCAAAAGGAAATGCAATGCATGACTAACCTAGTTAATGCCTAATTGCAGCCCAGAAACCCATTTACAAAGTAAAATCCTAAGAGCTAGGTTTGTTTTAGTGCATAAGAATGATGATAAACTATCGTTTACCACACCCGCATGCTTATCTTTTGCTTGTCTTTTAACAAAACTTTAATTTTTTTGGAAAATGGAATTTTCGGGAAATCTAATTTTTTCTACTTTTGAGGAGAAAAAAGATCAAGGTACCTTGGTCGATCTAAACGTAGGAGGAATGGATTTGTTAAAGATAAACATTTTGTTTTGGATCCAACCATTACACAAATCGGGATCAATATATCCTCTAGAAAATTTACATATTAACCCCTTGTTAATTCAGACGACTTGAAATTTTTATTTTTAGGATTTTTATGGCTCATGAATCTAATTCGCAACTTGCAAAAATCCTTTAAAACCTTGTGTCTATGCTTGTGAAAAGCCAACATTTATAG
Source organism: Thalassia testudinum (assembly GCA_037157565.1). Classification (NCBI taxonomy): domain Eukaryota; kingdom Viridiplantae; phylum Streptophyta; class Magnoliopsida; order Alismatales; family Hydrocharitaceae; genus Thalassia; species Thalassia testudinum. The sequence continues at coordinate 128,410,014 of JAZHRO010000031.1, forward strand.
AGGTGTTTTAATTTATTTATTTATTCTTTTTTCTCTCTCCCCCATGCTTATTTTTAGCTTAGTCTTACAGTAGATGTGTCGGGATCATCATTCCCATTACCAATCCTCGATGGGCCTCAAGTGCCAGTACTTCGGGAGAGCACTATCCATGACACCACCCAGGAGCTCACAACCCCAAAACACAATGCGTTGTAAAGGGGCGCTCCAGGCAAACTCAAGCTCTTGCTCCGACACTATTGGTAGAGCACCATCCAAGACACTTGAGCTGCTAAAATGCGCTTTAATGCTCCATCTAAAGATATGAAATATAGATATGGAGCAGTGCCGAGGCGGTAACATGTTGACATCGCATCCTCAAAGGAGGCATTTTCCTCCTTCTCGGCTGTGGGAACTCTAACCAATGATCTGCTTCAGACTTTTACTAAGTCCAAACATGGGGGTTTTTCAAATTTTTAGTTATTTTTAAGTGTTGGCTTGTGTGTGAAAATTGACACAAGAAGTTTCTCAAGACATGCAGGTTTTGGAATCAGAAACTAGGCCAAATACTTTCCACATTACAAAATATGATCAAGTCACCTAAACTATCATGAGTTCAGGTGGAACTTTTAGAGAAGGATATCTGATCTAGTCTAAAATAGACCCTGAAATTCTAATGATCAGATCCTTATCCTCTTCCCTAATTTGTTAAAGGTTAAATCCCATTATACCAAAAGTGAATTTTTTGACCTTAGTCCTGATTTCAAAATTTTTCCTCAAAAGTTTCCAATATTTTTATTTTCTTTTTGGTATGCAAGCAGGAAATAAATTAAAGAAAAATGCATGTTTTTAGGTTTTGAACATCCTAAATCGATAGTCAAATTTTAAAAACACCTCCCCATGCTTAAGATATGCAATGTTCTCATGCATTAGGAAGGAAACGGGATCACCTTAGTGAAGAAAGGTTGGGTTTAGGAGGATAAAAACCTAGAAAAAGAAGAAAAAAGGAAAGCAGGAAAAAAATGATGGGTTACCTCCCATCCAGTGCTATCTTTTACGCCATTTAGCTGGGCGTGAAGGTATGCACGGAAGACGGAAAATCATGTAAATAGTTGGACACTTGGATTCCCGCAAAAAAGTTGTCTTCTTCTGGATCTGTAGAAAATTGACTAAAAGCAATATTGGGATCAAAGTTGGTTGGAAAATGATAAGTGTAGCCCAAGTCTGGACATGGTTTTAAATCAGGTTGGATGCCAAACTTAGGCGGTGTTTGTGGCAGGTCCGTAAGAAGGGAGTCAAGGAAGCGATGGTGAGGATTGGGTGAAGTTAGTGTGGAAAAATTAGGTGCGTGAATAGTGGGTGGGTTAGGGTGATTAGGGGGTGCATCAGGAATTGATTTGGGGTCAAGACCAGTCTCCAGATCACAGATTTCGTCGACCACTGATTCTGAATAAGAGTCCTCAAAAAAATTATGGTCGGTAAGGGTATCTATTAGCATTGTCTCCACCATATTGGAAATTTCCATATCTGAGTCCTCAAAAAAGTTACCATCATGGAATTTCTTGGAGGATTTGAAAATATCTAAAGTGATAGTTTGGCCTGCACAAGTGATATCCATTTTGCCTGTGTGGCAATTGATATTTGCCTTTGCAGTGGCCAAAAAAGGGCGTCCAAGGATTATTGGGGAGTCCAGTAATGATTCAGGTACCTTAATGTCAAGAACCAGAAAGTCTACAGGGAAGACACAATTCTGGACCTTGACCAAAACATCCTCGACAATCCCACAAGGTTTGATTGTAGATCGGTCGGCTAATTGCAGGGTAACCTCGATGGGTTTTAATTCACTGATTTGAAATTCTTCAAATAAAATCGTGGGAATAATATTAAATGAGGTACCAAGATCAAGGAGGGCACGATTAAAAATAATATCATCAATAATTACTGAAATTAAAGGTGCCCCCGGATCTTTCATCTTAGGAGGCATCTTACTCTGTATGATAGAGCTTACTGTCTCAGAAAAATGCACCTGTCCTAGATTTTTGGCCTGCCTTTTAGGAGTCCAAATCTCCTTGAAAAATTTAGCATAGGCAGGTATATATTTGATGGCATATAGGAGAGGAATATTGATTTGAACTTGCCCAAATACATCCATGAGTTCTTCTGTAGTGGGCTCAGATTTCTTTTTTTTGGTGGTGGTGGGTTGGAGTGCTTGTGGGAAAGGGATAGGAATCGTGTCTTGAGCTTGTCGTGTTTCTTTTTCTTCCTGATGGCGAGGTGGGGAGTCAATTTGCACAGGAATTTCAGAAGGTTTGTGTGAAGGCCCGGGATCAGTGGTGGTTTTCCCACTCCTTAAAGTAACTGCATGTGCAGTAGGATTATTATTTGGAGGAGGTGGGGGGCCTATGATTGTGGAAACCCGGGAGGCTGCTGAGGTGGTGGATTAGGAGGAGGCTGATTCGGGTAGTATGGAGTTCTTCCGGGATATTGGTTCCCTTGGTTATTAGGGTTGGGCATGGGTTGGGACAGAAGATGTCCTGCAGGTCTTTGCGTGGGAGTAACCCCAATCTGGTTGTTCATATTTGTGATGGTGTGGGTTACTTCCGTCATTTTTATTTGCATTTCCTGCAGTGTTCCCATCATCTAGGCATTGATGTCTTGGTGGGATGGCCTAGGGTGAAAGGTTGGATTCGACCCATACCCCTTAAAATGATCTGGTTGGGAAGGAACCCGATTATTCATGGAGTAGTTCGGGTAATTTTTCCAATTGGAAGAATTTTTAAAGGGCTCCTGGATGGCAGAAATATTGTAAGTGGTGTTAAGATCTGGATAGTTGTAATTCCCCAGTGAATCATGGGCAGCCTCAGAATATTGGTAATAATCAGCAGGAGTAGTGTTGAGATTGTGCAAATTTTCTCTTCATGGAAAGTTAGGTTGGGTTAGATGTGGACTGTGTGGAGCTTGGGTTGATGTGGCCAGTCTTTCCTCAATTTTCTTTTGATTAATACGCATCTGGTCGAGTTTTTGAGCGATCATTTGAAGATCATCTTGGGTGACAAGGATAGATTGATTGCCTACTTCATGAACACCGAATTGCGGGTTTTGAGTTCTGCAAAATGTGTTCATGGAAGCTTGATTAAATGAGTTTTTACTCATTTCTTCAAAAAGGTCATAAGCACTTTCAGCATCTTTATTTAAGAAGTTGCCGCCACACGAGGCATCAATGTCGGATTTGATCTTCTAATCCGTGATAGAAGATTTGCACGAGCTGCCACAAAGGAATCTCGTGGTGCAGGCAACTTCTTAAGAGATCTTAAAATCTTTCCCAAGAATCATGCAAGGTCTCACCAGATTTTTGCTAAAAGCTCGTAATAGATCTTCGCAGGGAATTGGTACGACCTATGGGAAAGAATTTCTTGAGGAAGGCGCTCTTGAGCTGTGGCCAAGTTGTGATGGGTCGACCAGTGGTCCTGAACCAATAAGCAGCCTTATCTTTAAGAGATAATGGAAAAAGCCGCATCAGCCATATGTCTTCTTGCACATTTTGGGAATGGGTTGTTTGTGCAAGAAGAGTTAGCACTTCAAGGTGGTGGAAAGGGTCTTCCCTAGGAAGGCCATGAAAGTGTTTAATTAGGTTCAGGACTGCAGGCTTGATCTTGAAGTCCCCCTCTTGTATGACCACCCTTGGTTGTTCCTCATAATAAGACGGATCGTAGAAATCTTTTAGAGGAATAACAGGCTACAGACGGGGTGGTGGGTTTGGCCTTTGATTGGCTAGGTTTTGGATGTTCCTAGTCAATGTTTGTTGATTGGAATTTAATTTATCAATCTGCTCAACCATCAATTTTAAAAGATCAGGCAGGGGGTCTTGATGTTGTGTTTGGGGCAATTCAAGATTAGGTAGCTCCAAGTGTGGGAAGTTAAAGGTGGGTGGGTTTTGGGTGGAAGGGTTAGAATTAGGGTTAGTAGTGGGGTTAGAGGTAAGGTTAGAGGTGGAAGTGGAAGGGTTAGTGGACCCATTTTGTTGATTTTCCATTTTTTTAGAAGGAGAAGAAGATAGAAAAAGTGGTCTTTTTACACGGGGGGCGAAATCAAATGGTCCTTCCAGGTGCGGATTTTGAGATCATCGGCCATGCAAAAAATGGAAGAATGGGAAGGGAGAAGAGAAAAAGATGAGAGAAAGTGTGCAAATCAAACAACCAAAGTTAGACCAAACTTAACTGTGACTCCCTAAAAATTAAACCTAAGACTTGGTCTACATAGGAAATAAGTAATCAATAGTGAATACCCATTGTGTCAACAAATCTAGCCAAGTTGCTTAAGGGGAGGTTTGGGCCCAAACGTTTACCAGGGAAAGCCCCAGGTTCTTGTACAAACCCGCGCCTGGTCGTTTGACATGGCCCCTCAGCCTGAACACCAGATATAGATGACAGAATTGGTACTAACTAAAGAAAACTTAAGACCTAGATAGCAAGCCTAAGTTGATGAAGCCTTAGGGGTCAAGTTGCTACAAATTTTAGTTAGGTCTAGGATACTACAGTGCACACGGAATGTGGAGGGTGTTAACTGGGTTGTTGCCCTATTATTTTGATTTTTTTGTGTGTGAGCAAGAATTGGAGAGTGGCTCCAATGAGAAGTTGTCACACAATTATCGTATTTCTATCTTTTAGGATTTGATTTAACTTAGTATATGTTTAGGGCTTTCTTTTTAAGTTTTCAAACAGGTTTGAGATTCCACAAACAAGAGGAAATCAAGTTGTATGGGTGAAGATATGTTTCCTTTTGTTGTTTGTTTCTAAAAAATGAAAAAGAAACCCTAATCCAATTGGTCCTAGAACAGAAATTTAACTACCAATGAGTTGTTTTTAGGCTTTCTGTATTAAGTAGTGGTCCAAATAATTCAAACAACACCACTACTTTGAAGAAAATCGAACAAGGATTCCAGAAAATATTTTTGTAAGATTTTAGAAATTTTTTTGATAATTGTTTTTAATTTTTAATTGTACTAGTGTCAAAGTCCAGAAATGATACCTGTGGGTATTTTGGACTCTTTAGTATCACCACTGACCTCAGAAAATATTGATGATTTTATATAATGTGTAAAAGTAGACAAGAATTCTAGCAAGCTAAATTTCATAAAAATTAGATGAGTATAAAAATTCTAAAAATTCATAGACTGTAGCAAAACAAGAAGATTGGTGGGTGTGACTCCTCTGCAGTCCAAGAATTGTTAAAAATTAAATACAAATCTAATTGATCTGAAATTCGGAATAGATGTTCCTAACTTAATTTGGAATCAATCTATGGAATTTTGTGATTTTAGAAGGCCTGTGCTTTTAGGAATTGATTTTTCAAGTCCAGATTGAAATCTGGACTCAAAAAATAGAACACCAATACTTGAAATGAAGTGGTGTTAAAGGGGCAAACAAGCAATCGATAAGTTTTAAAATGCACCACTACACTTAATTAAGTTGCTTAGGGACCTGAAAGCCAAGTTTAGTGTATTTTCGTAGTTTTTTTTTAGGTTAGGTGTGACAAGTAAGAAGAACCAACCTGAATGTTTGCTGGACGACAATTAACTTTTGAGCTTTCGCTTTCAACTTCCCGCATTCCCACTATAGCTCCTGCACACACAAGAGAGAAGAAAGAGAAGGGGATGAGATCCACTTCAAGCAAGAGAAGAAACAATAAGCAAGGCCGTGCCTCCCTAGCAACGACGCCAAAAGGTGATAACGAAAATACGCGGTTTGTTAATTACGTAATTTAGCGTCATTGCAATGCATAAATCCGCTTTCGCTTTTAAATTTATAAATCGAGATAGTGGGGTATCTAGGGTCGTCCAAGGATGCAATATGTCTGCAAAATTAATTCTCTTGCTTACAAAATAGATCTCAACTTTCTTTTTGATCTTTTTTTCAATATATCATTTTTATGTTTTTGAAACTAAGGCAACAAGCAAAATTGTTGGCGAGAAAGTGACTTACACTTAACTCAATACACTACTTCTAAAGTGGCAAGTAGAGCCTCTCCCTAAGCTCACTCTAGGCAAGTGGAGGCCTAAAATAATTAGGGAGAGGGAGTGAAGAATGCTAAAAACAAAGCAATTAAAAAGGCAACTAAAGAAATTACAAATAAGGCAGCTAGATTAATGTGAAAGTGTTTTATAGAAAAGACTAGTAGATGAATGCTTCTACTACTAGAAAATTAAAATAAATAAAAGAAAACACAAATCCTCTAGATAGATGGTGAAGAAGAGGGCTTCTTGCTTCAAGCTTGGTAGCTCCCGAGCTTGAAAAGAGTCCTCCAACTCCTTCCATGCTATGCTCCACCAAGGTAATGTCCTAGAAAGCAAGCCTTAAGGGAGTGTGCCCTAAGCTTCTCTCCAAGGGTGGATGTCCACCCTAGGTCCTTCTCCTTTGCCTGGCCATCCTCCATGAAGTAGAAAAGTCCTCCTCCTTGGTGTGGCCCAAGTTGAAGAGAGTGGGGAGAAGAAGGCACCAAAGGGGCTGGTGATGTGCCCCTTTAATCTTCTTCTCTACTCCTTCTCCTTGGCCGTAGGTATAGGTCGATGTAGGTGGAATAAAACACTAATGGAGGATGCTCTAAAATGGTGGTAGGTGCTGGGTTTATATAGAGTAGGAAGGGGGCTAAGGTGACTCTTGAAATGGAGGGCTAAGATGGGAAGATGGAGGTGGTTGGGGATCCTATGGCTAAGGGCATTTGGAGCCAACCCATGGGAGACCTACGGGGTGGTTATGGGTGGTGGCACCCCTTGAAGCTGGCTCCAAAATAGCTTCTAGAAGGGGGTCTTAAGTGGCACCAAAAAGGGTTCTAGAAGGATGGGTTGTGTGGAGGGTGGAGATGGGTTTAAGGGGAGATGTGTGGTGGAGATGAAAGGGATTTTTGGAGGGAAAAGTGGTGCCAACAAGGGGGTAGTTAGGGTGGTTTTGGTGCCACTTTTAGGTGTCTTTTGGAGGTGGTGGGTAGGCTAGGTCTATGCCAAGTAGGTGGAGCTTAGGTGGAGCTAGTAGGTGGAGTTGTTAGGTAGGGCTTTTGGGTGGTACAAGCCAAGGAAGTTGGAGCATAGCTAAGCTAAGCTAAGCTAGCTTAGCTAATGGGAGAGTAGTGGAGGAGGTGTTGGAGGTAGGGTTTGGAGGGAGGAGCTGGTTCTGAAGAATCTGGAGTTGAAGTGGAGCAGGCAGCTGCTGAAGAGGTCAACATGGGGCTACTCTAGCTGGCTTAGCTTACTAGTTCTTTGCTAGCTACTAAGCCAAGCTAAAGTGAGATAGCTTATGTTGAATGGAGGTGAGGTGAGCTGGGTTTGGTGCTCCCAAGGAGGATTGAGCTGGTTGAGATAGCTAAGGTAGCTTAGCTCAATTAGCTTCAGCAAAGCTGGGTCCCCGGGTGCTGGACTTGAGCTTCCTGAGCTAGGATGAGTTCTTCTTCAGCTGGCTGGAGTTGAGTGGAGCTGGATGTAGCTAGATCTAAGCTGGGGTGAACTCCTGTCAACTCAGCTGAGCTAGCTAGAGCTCCCTGTGGACTAGTGGGCACTGAGATGAGCTAGACTCAGCTAAGTTGAGCTGGATCTGAGCTGACTTGAGCTAGGGTGAGCTAAGATGAACTCTCTTGAGTTGCTATTCAGTTGAGATTAGCTGAATGGAGCTGGGATGATCTAACCCTAGTTCAAGTGAGCTAGGTTCCAACTGTGGTGAGTTGGATCAAGCTGAGTTCCAGTTAGTCTAAACTCCTTCTTCACCAATTGCCTTCTTGAGTGCTAGGGTTTTAGGGATCTGTATATCTGTTCATCCCTAACACTCACAAAAACACATTAAAACAACAAAAGAAAATGCAATGCATACCTAACCTAGTTAATGCCTAAATGCAACCCAAAAACTCATTTGCAGAGTAAAATCCTAAAAGCTAGGTTTGTTTTAGTGCATAAGAATGATGATAAACTGGCATTTATCAGCACTCAAGTATCAACCAAAATCCAGACCTGAGCCGCTTTAGCCTCGGTCTTCTGCAATGGTTTTTAAGGCCCGCAGAAACTATCCTAGGGTTTGTTGGACTCAACGGTTAAAGCACCCGTGCTTAAGACATTTTTAGCCTAGGTTCAGTTTGCACTATGTTTTTTTAAGAGAGAGGCAGAAGATTTATTTGTTTGGAGAGCTTTCTCTCTCTTTTCTTTTTATTTCTAGCTTTGGATTGGCTTCCCAACCTCTGTATCGAATTCCTTGTCCCCATCATCAATCCTCAAGGGTCCCTGGCAATCGATGCTTCATGATAGCACCACCCATGGCTACCCCTAGAACCCTGGCTTTCAAGATTTCGAGATAATCCCGCCCACGGTGTTCTATGGCCAAATCCAGACCCTGGCAATCGACATTTCGAGATAATGCCACCCATGGTATCTAAACCAGCAGAGTGCTTACATGCCCCCGGTAGGATATTTAAATATCCTAAGAGACAAGCACCGAGGAGACGATATGTTGTTACGCATCTTCAAGGGGAATTTCCTACCTCTCCACACCGGGAACTCATCAAAATCAAATTTTGTTGATCGATCGCTCCTAATTTAGGCATGATGAACACACATAAATTCAAGATAAATTGCTTATTTTTTATAGTTCTTAGACTTAGCATTGCATATCATGTTATAAATATTGCATAACTCCATTCTATGGCATATAGGATAGTAGTATATTTTATATATTAATTCCTTTATTTTATATGGGTAGGGGGCAATGCGACATCCATACAGGTTTCGGATGGAAAATCCGATCGTACGGATGGATCCGGAGTGACGATCGCAGTCCGACATCGCAAAAATCATCCCGATCTGAGCACTGTGGCACCCTCTACAAGAAGAAGAAGACGGACGGTCCAGATGGCGCCACATGGCGCCATCCAGGCCGCCCAAACCCAGCCAGCAGCCACCGCCCACTCTCCCTTATCATCTGCACCATTAATCCAAGCCGTTGGATAAAGATCCAACAGCTGGGAAGCGTCTACACCGATTTCCTCCTCGCGACACAAAGGGCAACGTGGTGCATTGGTTGATGCAGTGGCTTGCAAAGGAGAGGCGTGAGTTCGTTCCCCACAGCCCCTCCAATTTACAATTGGGCGAGCGAGCTCAGTGCAGCGGCAGAGGCAGCGGCAGTGCGCGCACACACGCACAGGCTAGCACATTGCAAGCATGCACCCCAGCGCACAGCACACGCGCACACAGCTGGGCGCGCGATCGGCGCGCGTGAAGAGCGGGGCAGGCGGCGCGGGCATAAGGGGCAGTTGGCGCCAGCTTTCAGCGATAGCTGGAATAACCTACAGCGACGCTTATAGCCGTCGCTGTTTCATTGCAAGCCAGCAGAGCCAGCTATGGGCAAGGGTGGAGGTGAGCTGTCAACAGCAACATTTCCAGCGATGGTCTGGAGGTCGCTAGAGGTCCATTATCCATTTTTAGCCTCTTCTCCACCACTATAAAAGGGCCTTCACCCCCTCCCTTCCAAGCCATCTCTACCTACTGTACTTCCACCTACTCCCAAGCTCTAGCAAGCCTACCAATGCTCCATTAGAGCTTGCTCTCAAGCTCCCAAGGTGCCTATTAGTGCAGCGAACCTCTGCCCCACCAAATATTCCTCCAACCTCCCATCTCCCTTCATAGGTCACCTCGGAGCTGTCCTCCCACCTCCATTCCGGTAGCAGATCACCTTCATCTTCTCACCTCCATTTCAGAGCCACGCCGAAGCTTTCCTCAACATGATGTCCTCCAACATCTCACCTCCGTCGTCCCGCTCCTCACCTCCTTCCTCCGAGCTTCCGCCAGGCGCCGTCGTCTCGCCGAACTGCCGATTCGGGAGATTTCCTCTCACCTCCCTCTCTTTTTTATGCTTTCATAGTAGATTGTAATAAACATTGGATTGATATATAAATCATTTTCGTTCCTCATCTCTATCTTGTGCTTCATTTGCTTGTCTTTTATTTCAAAAACACAAAAAAATTACAAAACCTGAAAATACCAAACAGAAACAAAATGAAACGCGATTTTGGAGTAAAGTAAACGTTGCCTCCCTGTGTTCGACCCAGGACTCCCTTGGAGTTTCGATATAAATTTTATCTGATCGACATGTTTTGCAACTACGATGATGGGTTACTTGTAACCCCTGTTTCTAACACGCGAAGCACGCCCGACCAAGGTGACTTTTTTCAAAACATTGAAATGCTTTTTGCGTGATTTTGATAGTTATGCGCACTGAACCAGACTGTGTGTGGATTGGGTTGCTTAGGTTACTGAATCCCGCAAATCGAAGGTTAGTTAACAAGGCTGAATACTTCCTAAGCCTTAGACCTAATACTTAAACTTTGCATTTTCCCCAACCTCTTGAGGATTATTCAGATCTTAGTGGATACGTGAATTTTTAAGCCTAAGAATCTAGCCCAAGAGGCCTAAGATAAGCATTCTTGCTAATCTCTTTTTATGTCTCCTTAGCACTTTTCTTTCATTTTTCTCTTTTCTTGATGTGGTCTAGAACTTTGATTAATTCCTTAATCTCTTACTAATGACTATCTCTTTTTCTTTTTCATTTTGTGCTCCTTTTTGTCATTTTTGCTCTTTTTCTCCTTATAATTATGTGGCTCACAAAATTTCCTCCCTCCAACATTTTTTTTGCCCTTTTTCATAATTTTCAATTTTTTTATGTTTTTGACATATGTGATTTTTTTTTTTTTGTGAGAATCCTTCTGACATTTTCTTGGTTCTGTATGTATACACTTTATCACCCCCCATGCCTAAGTTTTGCAATGTCCTATTGTAAATGGAGGGTGTGAAATAGGGTTGAGGTCAGGGACTTAGAATAGGATACATGGGGTGGGTGAACGGGTCGGAAATGACTGACGTGGATGATTTCAAGTTCTGGTACGTGTACTAGAGGTGGGATCAATTGTCTAAGACTAAACTCAAGGTGCAATAGGCGTGGAATATAAACGAATAATCAGATGGGTCTCTATTTTTGGAATGATGGGTTGTCTCCCGTTAAGCGCTAAATTCAACGCCTTCAGCCGAGCGGAAAATAGGGTAGAGGGGGGGTGGTCAAGTCAACGGAATTTTGTAAAACAAGTACCTTGATTAAGAGCCTGGTTGGTCCACCCAGGTGTTTGTTAAGATCAACAGGTTGATGATGCTGCCTAAACCTAATCAGTCTGTTGGGTTGATAAATGTAGATCAATAGATGTGGAACCCACCATATGGAATGTGGCTCGGATGGATATGGAAGTGAAAACTTGGGTTTAGGATGAATCAAATCAGCCTGGTCAGAGTAGGGTTCCGAAAAATAATCAGTGCATGGTGTGGAAACCCTACAGGGGTGATCAGAGAATGATGGATCGTGTTTTTCAATCTAATTGATACCCGATACTCGATATAGATGTGGAGTTGAATCATCGGAAAATGGCTCAGTGAGAGGTGAATCAGAATAGAAATTGAGTCCGGTCGCGGGTCAGGGTAGAGAATGGGTTTTGATCGATTCTATTTGTGTGGAAGAGGTGGCTTCAATGAGAATCATGTATGAGGGCTCTTCTAGAAAGGAATGACAGGTGGTCTCATGTAGAGACTCCTCATAGTAACTTTTAAAATTAAAGTTAGAGAATGAGTCATGTGAGCTGAGGTCGTAGATTAGCTTGTTATAATCAAGAAGCATATTTTCTTCGATGTTGTGGTCAGATTCGAAATCGTCGAAGAGTTTGCGAAAATCTGAATGAGATTCAAGATCATGAGTTCCACCATAAAATAAATCATATGCTGTAGATTTAGCAGCCAGACTGGGGTCCAGCCTAGATGTCAAATCTGAGCTTAAAAAGGTGTCCTTATCTGGTAGAGGCACAGGTTCTAAGCTGGTAGGATAGACCCAATCGAAACTACACTAGTCCAACTCGTCAGTTTCAGTATCGTAAATTGGCATGACTTCCGAAAAATTGATTGGTTCCTCTGAGGATGTTGGCGAGAGATATTCATCAAATAGAGGCCCAAAATCATATTCTTCAATGAAAAATTGATCTTCCTCATATGGGTCCTCGAAATCTTCCCAATAGGTTTCAAATCAAGATTCTGGGTTTAGGATGTGGGTTGAATCACTAGAATCTAGGTCTGAGGTCACCTTATCAGAATAAGGGGTGGAATTTACACCCTCGAGAGATTCAGTTCTACTCTCATTATTGCAGGAGTTTTGGGATTCTAAGCCTGGTGATTCACGGTCTAGAGTGGGCTCAACATTGTGTTTTCCAATAATTGGAGCTTCCCAACCTTCTTCAATATCAGGCCATTGTACACCATCTGGGTTGGGAATCCACAACCATTTTGTGCCTCAAACCCGAGATCAGATTGATCCTCTATGTTTTCCAAAGATGGTTCATCCTCCATTTGTGGTATATATGGGTATTTCTGGTTGATAATTTGTTTTAATAATCTCATTATCTCTTCCCATTTTTCAAGATCATCCTGGTGTTGCTTCCAAAGTCGAGGATTAGTCATGCATTGAAGGTATTCAAGATTATGGAATTTTTCTATCTCAATGTACCCTGTGATGAGCAAGTCTCGAGTTGATCCTTTTGTGGCTTCTGCCAATAGTACTTGGGCACAAGTTATGATAAAGGTTGTGGTTGTCGGGACATCAACCTGAATGTTTTCTACTGCTGTTGAGGTTTTGTCTTCTTTTTCGTAGAATTTCAGGGCATCCTCAATCATCCTGTCTTTCATGGATCTTCGATATTCAGGTCTCTTGAATGGTAGTCCTAAGTGGTTTGGTTACATATTTGGATTAGTTGGTGGAATCAAGATGCAAAATCAGAGTTTGAATCAAGTTATGAAGTGATTAGATCTGAATAACGAGTCCCACTAAAAATGTATGTGTGTGTTCTAAAGAGACAAGATGAGGGACTAGAGATGTTTTTGACCCAATCAAGATGCCCAAATTCGTTTGGATGACTATGGAGGTTCGGGGCGGATGATAGCCCTGGGTCAAAAGATCGTCCACCTGAGAATTACCTGGGCAGCCAGAGAGGGAGAGTCCTGCAAAGACCCCTACATGGTAGAGCATCCCCACGGGTTACAGGGTTTCCCCCACCCAACCTCTCTTGTCACTGAGATTCCAGGTAGACCAGAATGGGGACCTTGACCTCTTAAGTCTACCACTTTTATTTTAAAGGTGCTTTAGGGTTCTCACTTGAACTTTAGCTGTTTTGATGTTGTGACCTAATTTGGAGGTTGGTTGACCTAAGGGGTCAACTTCACTTGACCTATCCGAAAGATGGCAGAATGATTCTGGGCTTGGGACCTAGAGACCACCCTGATTTGACTCCCAATTTATTAGGTACAAGATTTTAAAATTCAAGTGATTTTACAGCTTAATTTTTTTTTAGGGTTTGTCTTGTTTAGATCTCTTCAATCAAGGGCTTGGTTAGTACACTGATGCGGGAGGGTTCATTTCCTTTTATACAGGCATGCGTGACTAGCACTCCAAAAACCCTACTATAGAAACCCTAATTTGGTTCTATTTCCAATCCTCTTTTTCACAAAAGTTCTCTTTGGACTTAAAAGCAAGAAATGTGTTGTTTGCGGAGATTAAGCGTGATTTTTATTAGGCACAGGAATTTTGTGGGATAAGATTTAGAAAGAATCGCTCCAACATCAAGAAGATTTGAAAAATTTTCGCGAAATCCAGAAATGTTTGCCTTAAAGATGGTGATTACTATAGAAAGAAGGCAATTGATTCCTAAATTAATTGCTTCCATTTGTCTTTCAAAGATTAGGGGATGGTTTAAGGAAGAAAAGAGATTACCTGCCCTGGAGTAGTTGACTTGTGGGAGGGATCTTCTTGTCAAATACCTTGCAAGATCACAAAAAAGCAAAGTAGGGTAAGTTAATGTTCAATATGATCAAAAGAATGTAGAGACTAGTGATAAATTGTGCGTTGCTCCCCCGCAATGGCGCCAAAATGTTTATGTGATTCTCGGTCGTGTTTTAACAGTCAGTTGCATCGTAGTATAGGTGACCAAGCGTTGACAACAAATAAGATTTTAGTACTCGAAAACCTAAGTATCCGAGGTCGAATACAGGGAGCAAACGGAATTTATTCACTAATCTCAATAATGTAATTGAACATTTAAAATTACTCAAAACTTAATTAAGAATATATATGCAAGAGTTTAAGAGTCAAAATTGTAGCAAAAATAAAAGAGTTGGATGTCTAATCATAAGATCAAACGTCTTAAATGATGGCCCTTCTATTCTTCTCCTTGTAGCTTTCTTCTTCTTCTTCTTCTTTCTTCTCTTTCTATCTCTGCTTCAGTTGCTTCTCTTCTGCAGTGTCTTTCTCCTTTTTCTTGCAGGTTTTCTTCTTCTTCTTTCCTTAGCTCTACTTCCCTTGGCTTTAGCTTTTCTTCTTCTTCTTCTTTTGCTTGTCATTCCCTTTCTTTCCTTCTTCTTCCTTCTTCAGCCTTAGCTCTCTGACTTCCTCTTCTCTTTGGCTTGGCCTCTTCCTTCTGCCTTGTCTTTCGTTCTCTTTTTCCTCTCCAAGTCTTCTTCCTTCTTTAGCCTTCCTTCCTTCTTCCTTTTGCAGCTAAGAGTCAGCTTCACTTTAGCTGTGCCTTCCTTCTCCTTCTTCCCTGCACAAATTGAAGAGCAAAACCTACCCCTCTACCCACCCCTGCGTCTCTCTCTCACTGTATATCACTCTTTAGTACGCTCTCCCAGATCCAGGTAATCAGGTCGGGTCGCTTTCCCAGGTCTAGGCGCACCGGCGTGGGTGTGGTGCGCGAGGAGTGCTTGGTAGGCTAGTCGGGCCAGGTGCAAAGTCCGCGGGATCAATTAACAGATGAGGCATGATAGGTGAGGCGAGGGACCTCACCCCAGTGATTTCGAGGCAAACAGGGAAGAACACAAAATCAATTTAAACCTCTCAGAGATCTCAAGACTTACCGAGGTGGGACTAAAAGTCCCATCCTCTTTTGCTGGCCTGCAGAAAAGTGTCCTCGCAATTGATGCAGCTGCAGGTCTCACGGCACCTGCTATCTGGTTGGACTCACTCTTGCACTCAGCCCGCGCAGTCTGGAAGCATAGAACCTGATGCTTGTGGCCTAGAGCTAGAGAACAAGCGAGCTCGTGTGCTTGTTAATGGCGAACAGAAGCTTGACCCTGCACGACACAAAAGGATCCTTGCGGCTCTATTAGACAATAGGAGGACCTTCGCCGTGTCACGGCGAAGGTGAGGTGGGGGTCGGCGTGGCTTAGACCGGCCTAGGCATGTGTGCCTAGGTCGGACTGTGACCGTGTGAGTGGGTGTGTTCCCTGGAACCTGTGAGTGGGTGGAAAGTGTTCAGTGGATTGTGGCGGAGGTGTTAAGGTGGTGGTGAGACATGTGGAGGTGTGGAGCGATGGATGCATCTCACCGATGGTTGGCTGGAGATGGGGAAGATGGCGGTGGACAGTGGCGGTCGAGGGGTAATTCGTGAAATAGATTGAGGGGAATTGAAGAGGGGATAGAGAGGAGAGATTCTAACCTAACTAAGTGGACGAAAGGGGAGAGAGGGCGACTGGCAGTACCTGCTGTCGCCGGAGAAGAAGGTATCCAATGGAGGGAGATGGCAGCGATGACGGGGCTAGGGATTCTCTCATGGGTGTTGTGCTATGCGGAGGAGGATGATGAGGACAGCTATGCCACTGGTATTGTGGCGAAGTGATGAGAAAGAGGAGGGAGGCTCGCCAGAGATCGCTGGACGGCTTGGCCAGAGGAGAAGAAGAAATTGAGGTGGATCTCTGGCCAAGTCGAGCTAAAGAGGTGCCATTGGAGATGGGGGTCATTTTATAGTCGCTGGCAGGTGGTCTTGTTCTTGAAAGACAAGCTTCCAAATGCAAGAGTCCTTGCCGGAGTAGGAAGTCTGTGGGATACCAAATTCTCTCGTGCGTTCGCACGAGAGATTGGGTGTGAATCAGGGATTAGGAGCACGCTAAGATAGAAGGGAATTCCTTAAAGAATCTCCTTTCCAAATCTGGGAGGAGATCTCTGAGGAATCAGGGAGTATTCCCCCTCCATTCCTCACAGGAGTAGGATTTCTCTCCATTAATGGTGGAGGGACTTGTTTGTAAGAGTGGCGATGAAGTTAGGGGGTCTATGCAATGGTTTTCAAAAGATAGGGACTAAAATGTAATTGGGTGTACTATTTTGCAAAGTAGGTCAAACCTAAGGAATCTCCTTAGGTCCAAATTTTGGTACAAACCTAATTTGGACAAAAGGAATCTAATGGTAAAGTTGGATTTTGGGTTTGACCATGTTTGACTGGACATTTTGCACAAAAACACAAATTAGGTCAATTGATAAGCTAGGACCCTAATCTAGGTCAAAATAGGTTCCAAAGGCCAATTTGAAGGTTATAAACCATATGGGATATTTTTCCATGAATTTTAGAGGGTTTGCTTGATTTTTATCCTGACCAAAACCTTGTTGAATTACGTGGATCTCTTTTAGTGTTACAGAATGTCATTTAATTCCTAGATTGCAATGAACCCATTTCTGATTGAATCAACCAACTTTTTATCTTATTCAAACCATTTGACCTATGTTTTGCCTTTGAGAAATCTCATTTATGTACTACAATGGTAAAATTGCAGTTTTAACCCTTATTTCATGTTTTCTTCTCAGAAAACTTATTCCTTGAATTAAGCCCTTCTCTAGGTTATGTAGGAGCTCTTATTCTCTTTCTTAGGTCAAAATGAGCTAGCTAGGGCTCATGATGAAGCTCTCATCAACCCCCATCTGACTCTTGGACTGGAAGGACCTCCGATCCACTCTATTCTAGTTGGGGGAACTCTGGACACTCGTATTTTGACTTTCCTGAGGCTCCTCAGACCTGTGAGGACCTCAATGCCATTCAGAATGACCCATTCTCCAATACCTACAACCCTGGATGGTGAAATCATCCCAACTTCCAGTTGATGGGAAATTCTTAGACACAAAGACCACCTTATCAACCCCGTCCACAAGCTCCTCGTCCATATTAGCCGCCTTAGCCTCTACCCAATACTACCTATCAATTTGGGCCAAACCAGGATCAAATGACTCTTATCCTTCAAGCACTGGCTAACATTAAAAAGTCGAATACGACAATGCAAAAACAGCACAAGGACGAGCTCACAGAGGTTCACAATCAACTAGCCCAGATGGCAAATTCCTGCCAACTTGGCACCCTCCCTTCGCAACCTCTGCCAAACCCAAATAACGTGCCGACCCAGAGGCGCGTTACGAACCCAAATTCAGGCCATGCACATATGATTTATTAGGCCCCTTCTATTAGATCAGTGGACGGGATGGAAGCCTATTGTTTGCACCTCAAAACACGCCTATAAGAACGCCTTCTTATGCTATTTTCTAGCATTAACTATGTATATTATAATCCTGTAGTTGCATTTGTAAAAACGCTTGCATGCATGCATTTAATTGAGAGGAGAAGAGAATGGAATAAATGGCTTGCATTTTTACATTTTTCTTCAAGTGTCTCTTTGCAAAAGTCCCCTCTCCATATTTTATTTTCATCTTTCTTTCTTCTTCCCACGGCTTTTCTCTTCTTCCCGCGGCTGCGTCCTTCCCGCGGCTGCACTCTTCCCGCAGCTGCATGCAGCAGCCACGCAGCACCTCTTCCCGTCACGTCTCCCTGCCAACGCCGCTCCCTACAGCTGCAACTAGCACGCCCTCTCCCTGCTGCAGCCAACACGCCCCTCTCCCCTCCTCTATAAGTAGCTGCAGCTTCATCCTCGCGAGGTGGCGGTGGCAGCTACTGAAAAAAAACCCGCAGCCACCTTCCTCGCCCGTTCTCCCCTCCCATACGCCGGCCCTCCGTCGAGGAGGCACCCGACGAGCAGGAGAACCCACTGTGGTGCTCACCACCACAGTGGGAACACCACCGCCCAGCTCTTCAACGAGCCGGTGGGCGTGGTGTTTTCTTTTCTCTTCGTTTTCATCTCCACGCCATTGCTGCCGCTTCAAGCTCCGAAGCTTGAAGCAGCAGCAGCAGCAGCTAAACCGCGGCGACAGCAGCAGCAGCAGCACCCCCCGCCTCCTCCGCGACCTTCCCCGCAGGCGCGCAACCCTCCGCGCGCGTCTGCAGGCCCGTTCTCCGCCTCCGTCTCCGTTCTGTCCGCCTCGCAGTTGCACCCGTAGCCCGCCGCCGCGCGCACTGCAGCGGCCGGCTACGGCCTCACGCCGACCCCTGCCCCCCTCCGCGACCCTCCGCGACCACCTGCAAACCTCCTCCACGCTCGCTCCTCCGCGCCATCGCCCGCTCGTCGAGTTCGCGCAGGCCTGCAGAACCCTGCGCGAAGGCGCGCCCGCACCCGCCGTCTTCAGACGTCCGCCTCCGCCTTCAGACGACGCGGCGTCAGACGTCCGCCGCCGCGAGCAGACGTCTTAACTCGCTGCCATCGTCTGCGCTCGCGATCTCTCCCGCCCGCTCGTTCTCTCTCTGGCGCTCTCTATCTCTCTCCCGCTCTCTCTCTCTCACGTATTCTCTCTTTTTTTCACTCACTCACAGACACACACTACACCAACACACACACATCTTCACCGACACACACACACACCCACACACACACTTACACTATATGTATAGTTATATATAGTAACATATATATACTTATATACATCTATATATAATATATACATACATATATATATATATATATATATATATATATACATACTTATATATATAGTATATCTATATATTTATGTATACACACACATATATATAATATATCTATATATATATAAACATACACGTATATATATATATCTATATACTTATACATATACTTATATATATATACATATATACTCATATACATATATATATATATATATATCTATATACTTATACATATACTTATATATATATACATATATACTCATATACATATATATATATATACATATCTATATACTTATATATATACACACATATATATATATATATATCTAGATACCTATATACTTATATACATATATATATATACATCTATATAGTATTATATATATATACTTATATACATATATACATAGCTATATACATATATACATACATATATATATATACATATACACCTATATATATATATATATATAATACATATATATCTATATATATCTATACATATATACTTATACATTTATATACATATAGATATATTTACTCATATACATACATATGTACATATATTTTCACGTTATTTACTATACGCTGTATCACGGGGATATCTGCACCAGTTGCTGATATTCCCTGATACACGCGTAGAAAAAAAAGCGTGGTCCCATACATCATCCATCCTCCATCCACACTCCACGCGGCACATAGTCGTGTTGGTTGCGTCTCTCTAGACGTCAACTGACTCGACATAGTGCTACACTCCGTCGTCACCTCCACCCCCACCCCTTTATATATATACTACATATAAATATATATCTATAGCTACTATATTTACTTTCTATCTGTTAGCTTCCTTCTTAGTAAGAAGATAAAAAAAAAGGGTATAAAAGTGAAAAGATAATCTTTGATTTGCAGGTACCCCGTCTTGCGAGTAGCAAGGCGTGTTTTGGAACTCTGTTTTGGCTAAAAGCCAAGGACACAATTTTTGAGGGTGTGCCTCAAGAACAAGGATTACCAGAAAAAAACCTAAATAAGAAAAATACCAAAAACAGAATAAACGAACGGAAGAGACGCGTTTTAAGGAAAACGTAGAAACTCGACTTGAACCCCACTTCCATGAGTTCGACCCTGGGCCTAAAAGTGACAAGATAAAATCAATTAGGCCAGGTTAAAAATTTTGTAAAGAGATGGTTAGGTTTGAATTAGGTTAACCACTATACATATTTCAACAATAAAAACATCATATTAACAACCTATCCAAGCCGACCATCATAACTTTTCTGGCGCCGTTGCCGGGGAGGTGCGCTTTCGAGTAAGTTTCTATCCAATTCCTTTAAATTTGTCTCTTCTCTCTTCACGGGTATTGTTGTTTTTGGTGTGCAGGTGAACCTGGTGGAAGGAGAAGAAGGCTGACGAAGTCGAAGACGTGAGCAGATCCAAGGCGGGAATGAGAGCGTGAAGACGCCGACATTGCATTGGCGCTTCGCACACGTTGCCGAACAAGTAGGTTTTCTTTTCTCATCAAATTAGTGTTAACTTGCCACCACAAAAATAAAAAAAAATAATAAAAAAAAAATTTTAAAACTAAAAACTAGAAAAACTTTTTGGGATTTCTTGAGGGCAAGTGGATTAAAATTCACTTGATTGATTGGTTGTCTTCACTCCCACTGCCCCGGATTTCCCGCCTTACTTCGCATAGCGAAAATTCTAGAATCTTGATTCTTAGATTTTTCGCCATGGGAAGTATTCTTTGAGGCAAAGAAAAAGATTGCTTGTATCCCTCTTTTGCCTCAATTATCTTTAATTCAGGATCACATTTTTGGTGGGGAGATTTGGAATTGAGTTGATTCCAACCCCACCACGACTTTTCAAACTTGCCTGTGATTCGATCCTGAATTCTTCAACCCCAACAGTTTTAGTTTCTTTATCTGTTGGTTGAAGCCTTGTGTGTGGATATCTTTCTGGTGATTGGGAGCACTTGAATTGAAATGCTTTGGCTCCCTTTCACATTGGTATAAAATTGATTCGCGCATCCACACATAGAAATCTCCATTTAGGGTAGCCCATTGCATTTTAGCATGCATTAACTAACTGATAATTGAAGAAGGGTTTCTTGGGCTTTAGAAGGAAAACCTGTATTTTTGCAAAAACCCGGAGATTGGTTGAATTGGTAATTCAGCAAAACCCTAAAATTCATACTACTTAAGGCTGAACTCTAAAAACCATTCGCCAATAAAAACTTCAATTCGGGGAGATTTCCCCGTTGCATGCTTGCTCTTACACACTCTTAAAATCAATCACTTGGGCATTACCCGTAAACAATGCCCTTCACATTCCAAAAGCACTTGACCCTAAGCCTCTAATTAAAACTGGTAGTAACTTGACCCTTACTAAGGATTGGAGGTCTAACTACCTGTGTGTAGCGACTACGTGCTAGTGAGAGTTCCCGCGTGCTATCGGGTGTCTAAGACTGGGGCAAACAGCCTTTCAATCTGGCCCGGTGGTTCCACGGTGCTCGCATTCGGTTCCGTAGTTCGTGATAGTAGGTAACTTAGATCTTTAGGTCTAAGGGCACACTGTAGAGGTTAGGAACTTGACTGTATTGATTTGTAATCAAGTGTACCTTTGCGGCGTCATATCTCTCATCCCTTTTCCCATCTCATCTCCCCAATTCTTCCTGCGGTAGTGCATGTTTGGGAGGAGGTCACAAAACCCTGAATTGCTTGTATTGACTGATAAATCTAGAAAAAGAGCCGAATCATCCTCCTCCTCCACAAACATGGCACACACCCCCGCCTCACCACTTCGTCACAATTTCAATTCTTTCAACACCAGGCTTATCCCTGGAAACCCTGCAAGACCTTCCTTATCGAGTGTCGCGCCAAGCGACTCTGTAAGTCATGTGGAACTGGCTTCTGTGAGCCAGTATTTCAACACGGAGGACCAAGCCTCCGTGTACTCGGACACATATGCGGACACGTCTTCTGGCATAGAAGATGCCTGCACCCTGGGGAATAACCCGTTTTCTGCCACGTATAACCCAGGGTGGCATAATCATCCCAACTTTGCATGGTCCAACAACCCGCAACGTCGAAACCCCGCTGGTGGACCAATGCGATCGTCTGCACCCGTCATCCCAAGGGCCCAGTCTAATCCTATGGCAAATCTTCCATCAGGCCCTTGTGTGCAGAAAACCAAACACGCATCAAAACCTCTTGATAAATTGATGCGAATGATGACGGAAATGTCAAAGCGCCATAAAGAAAACATGACCTCTCTTCAGCATTTGGCGCAGCAGAATGCTGAGATCAATCAACTAAGCATGGCGACTCGATCTCAGGGCACTTTTCCCGCCCAACCTGTTCCAAACCCGCAAAACTTTGTACCCTGTGGTCCGCAACCACAGGTACAACCTTCTCAGGAACAGGTTCATCAAATTCTGCAAGCTCCGAGTATTCCTTCGGGATTTCAGGTTAATCCCGCTGCAGCACCGCACTCTTATGCTGATAGTGATCACATCAAGGATGACACGTCTGACGAGGACGTGACTGTCAGTACGTGTATCGAACTAATTGGAGCCGATTCTGACTGCTGCGAATTACCTGACGACTGCCTGACCAACACAAACTATGACGTTCCCCAATCCCTCCCTATTCCTGTACCTTCTCCTGACCAGACTTCTGACGAGGTTTTCTCCACTTCCCATACCTCGTGGTCTGAGTCATTGCCGGGCTGCTCACCGCCGGTCCACACTATGGAAGACCGGATTGCCCTTTCTTTCCCGCTAAATCAGGCGGATTTGCAAATCCACACTGGGACCTTGAGCCCACATCTTACTCACCGGGGCTATTCCCTTTTGGATCCATCTATCCAAAAAGCCCCCCTTCTTGGCCAATCTAAGGGCCAACTTCCTCTTCCTGATCTGTTTTCTGATCCGCCTGGGACACTCTCGTCCCAGAAAACGCCAAATCTCTCACCATCCACCATTACTTTTCACGCCTCTATCGCGATTACTTCGCTTTTCTCTTCACCACCCACCATCCACCCACCCTTCCACCCTGATTTATACCCTGAACCTCAGCTCCTGTTACCCGATTTGTCGTCCATTCTCTGCCTTTCCCTGCATGCATATGAGGACATAGCATTGTTTGGCATGGGGGGGTGGATAGGCATCCATAGGATCCGGGTATTTTATGGTATCAGACAATTACCACCTATTTATAAATATGCAAGAAAAAGAAAAAAGAAAAGAAAAAAAAATAATAAATATATATATATATATATTAGTAATAAATGGTGTTTAGTAATGATCTAAAAGCTGAAACAAAAAAATACAATAAGTGTTTATGGATATTCAACCTCTGTTTTGAAGAATTTCCAGGCCACAGAAGCTTGATTCGCTCAGGCTCGGCTTAATTCACTTAAAGCATTGACGAAATAGATCAAAATCTCTCCTAACTAAGAACGTTTCTTGTACCTGAGACACCAGTACAGGATTCGTTGGTTTGCTTTTTCTTGAGAGCTTAAGTAAACTTGGTTCACACTACACATATCAGGAAAGATCAGGTGAACATAAGATCCAACCCTAGTGTTCATTAGGAAAGGTGGAGTCCTTACCTGTGCGTGCAGGTAGACTTTTTATCCCAAGCTTTAGTCTTGTGTTTAGGAGTGGCTCTTTCCACTAAAAAGAAACTCTCCCATCAAAAAGAAAAAAAGAAAAAAAAAAAAAAAAAGTGTGCTTCAAAATGTGTTGTAAGAGATATACTGACACGTGTTTTGAAAAAAAAAAAAAAAAAAAATCAGAAAAGAGATGTTTTAAAAGAGTCAGTATATCTCATAAATGTCTGTATACTTTGTTTTTCGGTGAGTAAAAAAAAAAAAAAAAAAAAAAATCAGAAAATGGGAGTTGAGTTTTCCGTCATCATCTTAAGGGTCAATTCGAAGACATGAGCTGAAACTGGGACCAACCTGTACTTAAAAATTCGTGAAACCCTGGGATTGAGTCTTAATGTTCATCTGGTCAGTCTTGATCCTTCACTATGCACAAACCATAATTTCTTGAGCTCTCGAGTACGGCAAAAACCTCCTGGGTCCTGGAAATCGTACTTAAGGTTTAAATATCAAGAGTCCTGGTTAGTTGAGAGATGATCTATGTCATGTGAGACTTAAAGTACTGGTAGTCTTCTTTACAATTGGTTCTCACAATATTCGATAATAAACACACCTATATCACCTCAGAAGAAAATTTTCAGCTTAAGATCATTTCTAAATACGGTTTTGCTAGGGACTAGCAAAAGATAGGCATGGGGGTATATGTTTGCACCTCAAAACACGCCTATAAGAACGCCTTCTTATGCTATTTTCTAGCATTAACTATGTATATTATAATCCTGTAGTTGCATTTGTAAAAACGCTTGCATGCATGCATTTAATTGAGAGGAGAAGAGAATGGAATAAATGGCTTGCATTTTTACATTTTTCTTCAAGTGTCTCTTTGCAAAAGTCCCCTCTCCATATTTTATTTTCATCTTTCTTTCTTCTTCCCACGGCTTTTCTCTTCTTCCCGCGGCTGCGTCCTTCCCGCGGCTGCACTCTTCCCGCAGCTGCATGCAGCAGCCACGCAGCACCTCTTCCCGTCACGTCTCCCTGCCAACGCCGCTCCCTACAGCTGCAACTAGCACGCCCTCTCCCTGCTGCAGCCAACACGCCCCTCTCCCCTCCTCTATAAGTAGCTGCAGCTTCATCCTCGCGAGGTGGCGGTGGCAGCTACTGAAAAAAAACCCGCAGCCACCTTCCTCGCCCGTTCTCCCCTCCCATACGCCGGCCCTCCGTCGAGGAGGCACCCGACGAGCAGGAGAACCCACTGTGGTGCTCACCACCACAGTGGGAACACCACCGCCCAGCTCTTCAACGAGCCGGTGGGCGTGGTGTTTTCTTTTCTCTTCGTTTTCATCTCCACGCCATTGCTGCCGCTTCAAGCTCCGAAGCTTGAAGCAGCAGCAGCAGCAGCTAAACCGCGGCGACAGCAGCAGCAGCAGCACCCCCCGCCTCCTCCGCGACCTTCCCCGCAGGCGCGCAACCCTCCGCGCGCGTCTGCAGGCCCGTTCTCCGCCTCCGTCTCCGTTCTGTCCGCCTCGCAGTTGCACCCGTAGCCCGCCGCCGCGCGCACTGCAGCGGCCGGCTACGGCCTCACGCCGACCCCTGCCCCCCTCCGCGACCCTCCGCGACCACCTGCAAACCTCCTCCACGCTCGCTCCTCCGCGCCATCGCCCGCTCGTCGAGTTCGCGCAGGCCTGCAGAACCCTGCGCGAAGGCGCGCCCGCACCCGCCGTCTTCAGACGTCCGCCTCCGCCTTCAGACGACGCGGCGTCAGACGTCCGCCGCCGCGAGCAGACGTCTTAACTCGCTGCCATCGTCTGCGCTCGCGATCTCTCCCGCCCGCTCGTTCTCTCTCTGGCGCTCTCTATCTCTCTCCCGCTCTCTCTCTCTCACGTATTCTCTCTTTTTTTCACTCACTCACAGACACACACTACACCAACACACACACATCTTCACCGACACACACACACACCCACACACACACTTACACTATATGTATAGTTATATATAGTAACATATATATACTTATATACATCTATATATAATATATACATACATATATATATATATATATATATATATATACATACTTATATATATAGTATATCTATATATTTATGTATACACACACATATATATAATATATCTATATATATATAAACATACACGTATATATATATATCTATATACTTATACATATACTTATATATATATACATATATACTCATATACATATATATATATATATATATCTATATACTTATACATATACTTATATATATATACATATATACTCATATACATATATATATATATACATATCTATATACTTATATATATACACACATATATATATATATATATCTAGATACCTATATACTTATATACATATATATATATACATCTATATAGTATTATATATATATACTTATATACATATATACATAGCTATATACATATATACATACATATATATATATACATATACACCTATATATATATATATATATAATACATATATATCTATATATATCTATACATATATACTTATACATTTATATACATATAGATATATTTACTCATATACATACATATGTACATATATTTTCACGTTATTTACTATACGCTGTATCACGGGGATATCTGCACCAGTTGCTGATATTCCCTGATACACGCGTAGAAAAAAAAGCGTGGTCCCATACATCATCCATCCTCCATCCACACTCCACGCGGCACATAGTCGTGTTGGTTGCGTCTCTCTAGACGTCAACTGACTCGACATAGTGCTACACTCCGTCGTCACCTCCACCCCCACCCCTTTATATATATACTACATATAAATATATATCTATAGCTACTATATTTACTTTCTATCTGTTAGCTTCCTTCTTAGTAAGAAGATAAAAAAAAAGGGTATAAAAGTGAAAAGATAATCTTTGATTTGCAGGTACCCCGTCTTGCGAGTAGCAAGGCGTGTTTTGGAACTCTGTTTTGGCTAAAAGCCAAGGACATAATTTTTGAGGGTGTGCCTCAAGAACAAGGATTACCAGAAAAAAACCTAAATAAGAAAAATACCAAAAACAGAATAAACGAACGGAAGAGACGCGTTTTAAGGAAAACGTAGAAACTCGACTTGAACCCCACTTCCATGAGTTCGACCCTGGGCCTAAAAGTGACAAGATAAAATCAATTAGGCCAGGTTAAAAATTTTGTAAAGAGATGGTTAGGTTTGAATTAGGTTAACCACTATACATATTTCAACAATAAAAACATCATATTAACAACCTATCCAAGCCGACCATCATAACTTTTCTGGCGCCGTTGCCGGGGAGGTGCGCTTTCGAGTAAGTTTCTATCCAATTCCTTTAAATTTGTCTCTTCTCTCTTCACGGGTATTGTTGTTTTTGGTGTGCAGGTGAACCTGGTGGAAGGAGAAGAAGGCTGACGAAGTCGAAGACGTGAGCAGATCCAAGGCGGGAACGAGAGCGTGAAGACGCCGACATTGCATTGGAGCTTCGCACACGTTGCCGAACAAGTAGGTTTTCTTTTCTCATCAAATTAGTGTTAACTTGCCACCACAAAAATAAAAAAAAATAATAAAAAAAAAATTTTAAAACTAAAAACTAGAAAAACTTTTTGGGATTTCTTGAGGGCAAGTGGATTAAAATTCACTTGATTGATTGGTTGTCTTCACTCCCACTGCCCCGGATTTCCCGCCTTACTTCGCATAGCGAAAATTCTAGAATCTTGATTCTTAGATTTTTCGCCATGGGAAGTATTCTTTGAGGCAAAGAAAAAGATTGCTTGTATCCCTCTTTTGCCTCAATTATCTTTAATTCAGGATCACATTTTTGGTGGGGAGATTTGGAATTGAGTTGATTCCAACCCCACCACGACTTTTCAAACTTGCCTGTGATTCGATCCTGAATACTTCAACCCCAACAGTTTTAGTTTCTTTATCTGTTGGTTGAAGCCTTGTGTGTGGATATCTTTCTGGTGATTGGGAGCACTTGAATTGAAATGCTTTGGCTCCCTTTCACATTGGTATAAAATTGATTCGCGCATCCACACATAGAAATCTCCATTTAGGGTAGCCCATTGCATTTTAGCATGCATTAACTAACTGATAATTGAAGAAGGGTTTCTTGGGCTTTAGAAGGAAAACCTGTATTTTTGCAAAAACCCGGAGATTGGTTGAATTGGTAATTCAGCAAAACCCTAAAATTCATACTACTTAAGGCTGAACTCTAAAAACCATTCGCCAATAAAAACTTCAATTCGGGGAGATTTCCCCGTTGCATGCTTGCTCTTACACACTCTTAAAATCAATCACTTGGGCATTACCCGTAAACAATGCCCTTCACATTCCAAAAGCACTTGACCCTAAGCCTCTAATTAAAACTGGTAGTAACTTGACCCTTACTAAGGATTGGAGGTCTAACTACCTGTGTGTAGCGACTACGTGCTAGTGAGAGTTCCCGCGTGCTATCGGGTGTCTAAGACTGGGGCAAACAGCCTTTCAATCTGGCCCGGTGGTTCCACGGTGCTCGCATTCGGTTCCGTAGTTCGTGATAGTAGGTAACTTAGATCTTTAGGTCTAAGGGCACACTGTAGAGGTTAGGAACTTGACTGTATTGATTTGTAATCAAGTGTACCTTTGCGGCGTCATATCTCTCATCCCTTTTCCCATCTCATCTCCCCAATTCTTCCTGCGGTAGTGCATGTTTGGGAGGAGGTCACAAAACCCTGAATTGCTTGTATTGACTGATAAATCTAGAAAAAGAGCCGAATCATCCTCCTCCTCCACAAACATGGCACACACCCCCGCCTCACCACTTCGTCACAATTTCAATTCTTTCAACACCAGGCTTATCCCTGGAAACCCTGCAAGACCTTCCTTATCGAGTGTCGCGCCAAGCGACTCTGTAAGTCATGTGGAACTGGCTTCTGTGAGCCAGTATTTCAACACGGAGGACCAAGCCTCCGTGTACTCGGACACATATGCGGACACGTCTTCTGGCATAGAAGATGCCTGCACCCTGGGGAATAACCCGT
Organism: Thalassia testudinum; assembly: GCA_037157565.1. NCBI lineage: Eukaryota > Viridiplantae > Streptophyta > Magnoliopsida > Alismatales > Hydrocharitaceae > Thalassia > Thalassia testudinum. The sequence goes on from JAZHRO010000031.1 coordinate 128,438,325, forward strand.
TTTCTGCCACGTATAACCCAGGGTGGCATAATCATCCCAACTTTGCATGGTCCAACAACCCGCAACGTCGAAACCCCGCTGGTGGACCAATGCGATCGTCTGCACCCGTCATCCCAAGGGCCCAGTCTAATCCTATGGCAAATCTTCCATCAGGCCCTTGTGTGCAGAAAACCAAACACGCATCAAAACCTCTTGATAAATTGATGCGAATGATGACGGAAATGTCAAAGCGCCATAAAGAAAACATGACCTCTCTTCAGCATTTGGCGCAGCAGAATGCTGAGATCAATCAACTAAGCATGGCGACTCGATCTCAGGGCACTTTTCCCGCCCAACCTGTTCCAAACCCGCAAAACTTTGTACCCTGTGGTCCGCAACCACAGGTACAACCTTCTCAGGAACAGGTTCATCAAATTCTGCAAGCTCCGAGTATTCCTTCGGGATTTCAGGTTAATCCCGCTGCAGCACCGCACTCTTATGCTGATAGTGATCACATCAAGGATGACACGTCTGACGAGGACGTGACTGTCAGTACGTGTATCGAACTAATTGGAGCCGATTCTGACTGCTGCGAATTACCTGACGACTGCCTGACCAACACAAACTATGACGTTCCCCAATCCCTCCCTATTCCTGTACCTTCTCCTGACCAGACTTCTGACGAGGTTTTCTCCACTTCCCATACCTCGTGGTCTGAGTCATTGCCGGGCTGCTCACCGCCGGTCCACACTATGGAAGACCGGATTGCCCTTTCTTTCCCGCTAAATCAGGCGGATTTGCAAATCCACACTGGGACCTTGAGCCCACATCTTACTCACCGGGGCTATTCCCTTTTGGATCCATCTATCCAAAAAGCCCCCCTTCTTGGCCAATCTAAGGGCCAACTTCCTCTTCCTGATCTGTTTTCTGATCCGCCTGGGACACTCTCGTCCCAGAAAACGCCAAATCTCTCACCATCCACCATTACTTTTCACGCCTCTATCGCGATTACTTCGCTTTTCTCTTCACCACCCACCATCCACCCACCCTTCCACCCTGATTTATACCCTGAACCTCAGCTCCTGTTACCCGATTTGTCGTCCGTTCTCTGCCTTTCCCTGCATGCATATGAGGACATAGCATTGTTTGGCATGGGGGGGTGGATAGGCATCCATAGGATCCGGGTATTTTATGGTATCAGACAATTACCACCTATTTATAAATATGCAAGAAAAAGAAAAAAGAAAAGAAAAAAAAATAATAAATATATATATATATATATTAGTAATAAATGGTGTTTAGTAATGATCTAAAAGCTGAAACAAAAAAATACAATAAGTGTTTATGGATATTCAACCTCTGTTTTGAAGAATTTCCAGGCCACAGAAGCTTGATTCGCTCAGGCTCGGCTTAATTCACTTAAAGCATTGACGAAATAGATCAAAATCTCTCCTAACTAAGAACGTTTCTTGTACCTGAGACACCAGTACAGGATTCGTTGGTTTGCTTTTTCTTGAGAGCTTAAGTAAACTTGGTTCACACTACACATATCAGGAAAGATCAGGTGAACATAAGATCCAACCCTAGTGTTCATTAGGAAAGGTGGAGTCCTTACCTGTGCGTGCAGGTAGACTTTTTATCCCAAGCTTTAGTCTTGTGTTTAGGAGTGGCTCTTTCCACTAAAAAGAAACTCTCCCATCAAAAAGAAAAAAAGAAAAAAAAAAAAAAAAAAGTGTGCTTCAAAATGTGTTGTAAGAGATATACTGACACGTGTTTTGAAAAAAAAAAAAAAAAAAAATCAGAAAAGAGATGTTTTAAAAGAGTCAGTATATCTCATAAATGTCTGTATACTTTGTTTTTCGGTGAGTAAAAAAAAAAAAAAAAAAAAAATCAGAAAATGGGAGTTGAGTTTTCCGTCATCATCTTAAGGGTCAATTCGAAGACATGAGCTGAAACTGGGACCAACCTGTACTTAAAAATTCGTGAAACCCTGGGATTGAGTCTTAATGTTCATCTGGTCAGTCTTGATCCTTCACTATGCACAAACCATAATTTCTTGAGCTCTCGAGTACGGCAAAAACCTCCTGGGTCCTGGAAATCGTACTTAAGGTTTAAATATCAAGAGTCCTGGTTAGTTGAGAGATGATCTATGTCATGTGAGACTTAAAGTACTGGTAGTCTTCTTTACAATTGGTTCTCACAATATTCGATAATAAACACACCTATATCACCTCAGAAGAAAATTTTCAGCTTAAGATCATTTCTAAATACGGTTTTGCTAGGGACTAGCAAAAGATAGGCATGGGGGTATATGTTTGCACCTCAAAACACGCCTATAAGAACGCCTTCTTATGCTATTTTCTAGCATTAACTATGTATATTATAATCCTGTAGTTGCATTTGTAAAAACGCTTGCATGCATGCATTTAATTGAGAGGAGAAGAGAATGGAATAAATGGCTTGCATTTTTACATTTTTCTTCAAGTGTCTCTTTGCAAAAGTCCCCTCTCCATATTTTATTTTCATCTTTGTTTCTTCTTCCCACGGCTTTTCTCTTCTTCCCGCGGCTGCGTCCTTCCCGCGGCTGCACTCTTCCCGCAGCTGCATGCAGCAGCCACGCAGCACCTCTTCCCGTCACGTCTCCCTGCCAACGCCGCTCCCTACAGCTGCAACTAGCACGCCCTCTCCCTGCTGCAGCCAACACGCCCCTCTCCCCTCCTCTATAAGTAGCTGCAGCTTCATCCTCGCGAGGTGGCGGTGGCAGCTACTGAAAAAAAACCCGCAGCCACCTTCCTCGCCCGTTCTCCCCTCCCATACGCCGGCCCTCCGTCGAGGAGGCACCCGACGAGCAGGAGAACCCACTGTGGTGCTCACCACCACAGTGGGAACACCACCGCCCAGCTCTTCAACGAGCCGGTGGGCGTGGTGTTTTCTTTTCTCTTCGTTTTCATCTCCACGCCATTGCTGCCGCTTCAAGCTCCGAAGCTTGAAGCAGCAGCAGCAGCAGCTAAACCGCGGCGACAGCAGCAGCAGCAGCACCCCCCGCCTCCTCCGCGACCTTCCCCGCAGGCGCGCAACCCTCCGCGCGCGTCTGCAGGCCCGTTCTCCGCCTCCGTCTCCGTTCTGTCCGCCTCGCAGTTGCACCCGTAGCCCGCCGCCGCGCGCACTGCAGCGGCCGGCTACGGCCTCACGCCGACCCCTGCCCCCCTCCGCGACCCTCCGCGACCACCTGCAAACCTCCTCCACGCTCGCTCCTCCGCGCCATCGCCCGCTCGTCGAGTTCGCGCAGGCCTGCAGAACCCTGCGCGAAGGCGCGCCCGCACCCGCCGTCTTCAGACGTCCGCCTCCGCCTTCAGACGACGCGGCGTCAGACGTCCGCTGCCGCGAGCAGACGTCTTAACTCGCTGCCATCGTCCGCGCTCGCGATCTCTCCCGCCCGCTCGTTCTCTCTCTGGCGCTCTCTATCTCTCTCCCGCTCTCTCTCTCTCACGTATTCTCTCTCTTTTTTTCACTCACTCACAGACACACACTACACCAACACACACACATCTTCACCGACACACACACACACCCACACACACACTTACACTATATGTATAGTTATATATAGTAACATATATATACTTATATACATCTATATATAATATATACATACATATATATATATATATATATATATACATACTTATATATATAGTATATCTATATATTTATGTATACACACACATATATATAATATATCTATATATATATAAACATACACGTATATATATATATCTATATACTTATACATATACTTATATATATATACATATATACTCATATACATATATATATATATATATATATCTATATACTTATACATATACTTATATATATATACATATATACTCATATACATATATATATATATACATATCTATATACTTATATATATACACACATATATATATATATATATCTAGATACCTATATACTTATATACATATATATATATACATCTATATAGTATTATATATATATACTTATATACATATATACATAGCTATATACATATATACATACATATATATATATATAATACATATATATCTATATATATCTATACATATATACTTATACATTTATATACATATAGATATATTTACTCATATACATACATATGTACATATATTTTCACGTTATTTACTATACGCTGTATCACGGGGATATCTGCACCAGTTGCTGATATTCCCTGATACACGCGTACAAAAAAAAGCATGGTCCCATACATCATCCATCCTCCATCCACACTCCACGCGGCACATAGTCGTGTTGGTTGCGTCTCTCTAGACGTCAACTGACTCGACATAGTGCTACACTCCGTCGTCACCTCCACCCCCACCCCTTTATATATATACTACATATAAATATATATCTATAGCTACTATATTTACTTTCTATCTGTTAGCTTCCTTCTTAGTAAGAAGATAAAAAAAAAGGGTATAAAAGTGAAAAGATAATCTTTGATTTGCAGGTACCCCGTCTTGCGAGTAGCAAGGCGTGTTTTGGAACTCTGTTTTGGCTAAAAGCCAAGGACACAATTTTTGAGGGTGTGCCTCAAGAACAAGGATTACCAGAAAAAAACCTAAATAAGAAAAATACCAAAAACAGAATAAACGAACGGAAGAGACGCGTTTTAAGGAAAACGTAGAAACTCGACTTGAACCCCACTTCCCTGAGTTCGACCCTGGGCCTAAAAGTGACAAGATAAAATCAATTAGGCCAGGTTAAAAATTTTGTAAAGAGATGGTTAGGTTTGAATTAGGTTAACCACTATACATATTTCAACAATAAAAACATCATATTAACAACCTATCCAAGCCGACCATCACCTATACATCTTATGCGAGATTTCAGCAACAGCCACCCCTCTTACCAAACCCAAACTAAAATCGGGCAGGATTAAACTCTGTAACAACTCATAGTGGTAAAGCAACCTAAGACCCACATTATCCAAACAACTCTAAGCCTGGTAGTAGCCCAAGCCCTAGGATAGTTTTCCAAGATACCGCTATCCCAGATCAAGAACCTAGACCTATTCTAGAGGAACCAACTAGGCTTCCATTTCCTGAGGCCTTGACCAAACGAAAAAGAATAACCAAACCCGTGGCTCCTGAGGAGGATCTGGTCAAGCTCTTTGAATAGGTCCAGATAAACATCCCCTTAATGGATGCGATCCTCCACATAGCAGCTTACGCAAGATTCCTGAAAGACATGTGCACACCCAAGCGTAAGCTGCGAACCAAAAGTGGGAATCCGATCGCACTGTCAGAGCAAGCCAGCTCTGTAATCTTGAGTAAACTCCCACCCAAGGCTAAAGACCCAGGAACTCCCCTAATTTCATGTAAAATTGGTGAAACCCAATTGGATAGAGCCTTGCTAGACCTAGGTGCCTCCATAAATCTAATACCTACGTCCCTCCTTGACCACCGTGAAGAGTCCAAACTTAAACTGATTGAGGTGACATTGCAGTTAGTCGATCGATCTGTCAAGTCAACTAAAGGAATACTAAAGGATGTCATTGTTAGGGTGCGGAATTTCTACTTCTCGGTGGATTTCATAGTTCTGGATATGGATGCACCTGAGAACCCAATGGATACACCAATTATATTAGGGAGACCTTTTTGGGCCATTGCTAGGGCCAACATAAACTGTGAGGAGGGCCAAATAGAATTAAAATTTGGGAATCAAACTCTGAAGATTGGAGTCTTTAAGGTCCAACAAGGGATTAATTGCGGGGTTATAGAGCAAATATGTGATATCAAAGCTGTGGTTGATCAATCGCATATTGAGGATAATCTGATTATCCCTGATCAACCACTAGAAGATCAAAACCCACAAATAGAGGAGTATGAACCTGATCTAGACACACCCATATCTCCAACCCTTGTTCCCAATACAGATCCTGAATCACCCACTGTTGCTAATAATCCTGTCATGGAACTCAAGCCCCTACCCAAGCATTTGAAGTTCATCCTTTTGGGTTCCAATCAGATGCTTCCTGTGATTATCAACTCCAACTCACACCTGACCAGAAATCCCATCTGACTACTATTCTCCAACAACATCGTAGAGGCATTGGATGGACTCTCGATGACTTGACTGGCATAAGCCCCTCGTATTGCACACATCGAATCTGCACAAAAGAGGGTGCACGACTGATTGCGCAGCAATCATGGGTCTTAATTGACCTAGATTGGGCTAGAACTTAGCATAAGTTAGGGAAATTCATGCACGCATAAGAATTATCTGCATCTTTACTGCTTTACTTTAGCTATGCATAAAATAATGTTATAATGTATTGATTAAGTGCATTATGTCAATTGCAGGAAATAAGAAGATTTGGAGTTGGATCTGGAGTAGGATCTAAAGCTAGATCTAGAATAACGGGCATTGTAGTAGAGCTAGAGCAGAAGGCCTAGTTTAGATATAGGAACAATAATGTAAGGGGATTAAAGGTTTTCTATTCTATTAAGTAGGAATAAAGCAGTAAATTGTGAAGAGCTTAGGTCCATCCTAGCCCTAGGATAACCTAGAGACTTCCCCAAGCCTTAGCCACCCTTAGATTAGGTCACAACACACTAGGAAGCCCTAAAACCCTAGTTCCAACCCTTATCTGGACGTCCAGATAAGCTATAGGATGTCCAGGACCCTTAGCCATCTCTCGCACACCTCAAACCCACTTCTGCAGTGTTATTGGACATCCGGACACTTTGTCAGACATCTAATTTCTACAGAATACCCAAAACAGAATCTTGATTTCCACTTGACTCAAATTGGACGTCCAGAACTGAATTCTGGACTTCTAATTTTTGAGTATAAGTCATCTGATCACATTATTGGATGTCTGGTACTGGTCTCCAGTCCTTGTTTTCAGATTCAAGTCTTGATGTTGGATCTCAAGCTCCCTAGAACCCCATAGGAACCTAAATTAAAGTGTCGTAACCCTAGTACATCACATCTAGACCTACCTAAGGACCTAATTAGATCCTCACCAAGCCCAATTGACTTAGATCAAAGTCAATTGCCTTCACTTAAGTCAATTGGACTCATTGAGTCGAATTGAGCTTAGATCTCAACCCACACAAGTTCAACTGGACTTGGTGAGAGTCCAGTTGACCTAAACATAACCTAAATGAGTTATTTCACTCTCAATTAGGTTCACACTCATTCAATTAAACTTAGGTTACGTTTAATTACATTTTCCCCTTAGTAATTAGGGTTTGTAACCCTAATTCAAGACCGACACGTACCCAAACCCCTTAGGACGTAACCCAAGCCACCTAGCCATATACAGCACGACCACACACCACACACACACATCCTTTTACTCACACACACTTCTCTAGAGTTCTCTAGAACTCTCTTTGAAGTGGCGCCACCTCTTCATTGCCAAAATTAGCAACCAAGAGGCATTCAAAATGAGATCCATAATTTTTGGATCTCATAACCTCTTGGCTGGCCACTCTTGAACTCTCTCTAGAGAGTTTCACACCTCTCCAGGGAGAAGCCATTGGGTCTGTAAAAAGACCCCATGGGCGGCCAAGTGACCCCATTCACTCCCTTGGCAAAATCACACTCTTGACTCCATTGGTGCCATTCACGCCCACTTCCACTTAGCTAGCCACTCCACCTCCACGAGCTCACTACCACCACCATGGAGGACATCATGCCGGGATGCTGGATTAATCCTCCCTCTCTCCAAGGGTCAGCCTATTCTACATTGGCCGCCCCTCATTCTCCTCCCGACCACTCCAAGCTCATCAGGGACCACCCCTGAATGCCCTTTATTCTGCTAGATTTAGTTTATACTCTCCATGATTTTTGCTACTTTTATTACTGCTTAGTAGCATAGTCTTAACGTCTCCCCCAATGATGCATGTGAAATCCCCCCATTGATTCTTGTATGCAGTCATTTTCTGGTAGCTAGATTTCCATTTCGAGCATTTATGTATAAGCTTTCCTCTAAATTTCTGGAGTAAACAACTATCCAATGGAATGAATGAAAAGGCATTTATATATATATATATCTCTATATGTTTGAAATTACCATGAGCTTAATAATTGTCATTCTTTTCGTGTGATTCAAGTTGCCAATTTTTCTATTGTTTATCTATTCGCAACAAGCATGTCATTTCCTAAGGATATTGAAAATCTAACGATAGATTCTTTCTCCATAAATAGTCACCACCTCACTAGAATCGTGCTCACAGAAACTCACATGTTCACCTTCATAATTTATTTAACGCATGCACACGTAATTCGAGTTAATAACAGAAGTGGTGAAGTTTTAATTAGAAGATTGGAAACCGACGTGCATTTTTAAATGAAGTAGAGCAGCAAAAGGATCAATTTCAAAAGTAAAAGCAACACCTCCTAGAGATGAACAACCGAGACTCAAGTCTTGTAATTTTTACAAAACAATATCTTTGTTGGGTCATACTTCGCAACTATACTATGATTCTTTTTTCTATCAAAATGTGATTTACGACTCTCAACAAATGACGCCGTTGCCAGGGAGGCAACATCATTTTCTTTGATTTCGATCTTTTAAAACATCATTGACACATTTGCCTCTACTTTATTTTTTTTCATGTGCAGGAAAAATGGGAAAAGAATGGGATCTGCACACACAACAATCACGAAAAACAAATCCAGGTGCACATCATCTTATTTTTAGATTAGGTTCTACTTTTGCAATTTCCCTTAAAAAAAATATGTTTTACTCATTGTCGTGAAAAAAAAATCCAGAAAAAAAACACAAAAAAAATCTTTCAAAAAAATCTAGATTAGGTTTCTTTTGAATGTTAGGGTAATTTGAAAAATAAAAGCAAAAAAAAGAGATATTTTCCTTGAAGCTTTTGAAAAATTCTTTGCAAAATAAAAGTGCAAATTTTTTGAAAAAAAAGAAACATTTTCTTGGAAAGCTTAGATTTTAAGTTCAAACATCTTTAAAGAGCTTTTCCACCATCTTCTAATTTTCAGCCAGATTTCAAGCTTGATTTAAAAATTCGATTGCCAAAAAATTAGTAGGCGAAAAATTCTGAAATTCTGTCTAAATCTTCATTTTCAAACCATACTTCAAACGCCACTATTCTTTTGAAAATATTCCAAGAATACAACTTTTAAAAATTCGGGAAGTGCACGGGGATCAGACTAACCCAGATTAAAAATTTTTCAAATTTCAAAAGGTAATTTCAAGCAATCCGTGAATCTATTTTGACTAAATGGTAGGGTTTGAAAGCTGATCTCATTGGCTTTATTTTTCATATTTTTCTTGAATTTTTGAAGATCATTGATACTATTTCAAAGCAAAAAATCGACCAGGGGTCAAAATTCTAGATCTGACCCCCTGACATTCAAAATTCCCTAAAAATTCGGTTGAAATAGAAAAATTTCAAAAAAATATTCTTTGAAAAAATAATTGAAAAAGGAATCTACTCTCAAAATTTTAAATTAATTGGATTCCAATTATTATCAGGGAACAACACTACTTTTGTGGTCTACTGAAAAAGAAAAAGAAAAACCCTAGAAGTGCATGCAACTTAGGTTGAATCTTTAGGGTTACAACTAGAGACCACACTTTGGACTAACCTAGACTTAATCAGGTTTAGTTAGCCGATGAGCTTGGTCACCTTGTGGGCCACTCACCACAAACCCCATTGAAGAAAACGGGTTAAAATTAATTTTAAAACACGAAATCAACCCGAGTTCGTTGTCATACTAATGGGTGTTTTTAATCTCTCTTACCAAACTTGGTGCCTATGTCTGCGGGGTAGTGTCAAATGAACGCAGTTCAGGGGTCAATGGAATCAGAGGCATAAGCCAAAGGAAGAACCTTCCCCTTAGTCCCCCTGTAACCAAACTGGCTGGGTTAGCTTGAGAGGTGGGAATCACTTTCAGTCGGTTGAACGACAAACTTATCTTCAGGAATTCAAATTTCTAACGAAAATTTGGTCACCTAACCATAAGGACCATTTGATTGACAAGGCCTTAGCCTTGTCTTGCTTGGCTACACCAAGCTGGGGGTTGGGTAGTGTATGCAAGGAAGGAGGTCACTTCAACCTCACTTGGTTGGACCTTGGGAGCCACTCCCAAGGAGGCGAGTCACCTCACCCAGACCATCTTCTCCCCCCACTTCTACTCCAAGAGCCACCATGGCAAATGCTAGACCTGGACCTAGACTGGGTTAAGATATCGAGAATCTGGACCCGATGGCTCGTCTGGAAGCTCGGGTCGCCGAATCTGAGGAGCGGCATCAGCAGAGCATGGATCTCATTCTGATGGCACTTGACAGGATGCAGCATCCACTGCGAGGAGAACAACTATAGGATTTCTACAACCTGGCTACACAAATCGTCACACTTCTTGTCAGAATTCCCGCAGGTGGAGACATGTTTGAGCTCAAGCCTAATGTGATTGGGTTGATCAGCACTCATTTCTACGGGAACTCAAGCGAAGATATGTTCTAGCATCTTGAGGACCTGAGTCGACTCGTTGAAACAATTCAACCCAAGAATATTAATCTCGGGATTGTTCTGATGAAGCTTTTCCCATTCTCTCTGAGGGACAAAGCTTCATACTGGTTCAAGACTATTGGGAACCCAATTGTAACCTGGCTGGAATTACAACGTGAATTCCTACAAAAGTTATTCCCAATCGGTCGAACAAACGCAATGTGGTGTGCAATCATGACTTCTCCCAAGGAGCTGGGGAGAAATTACATGAAGCATGGGATAGATTTCATGACCTTCTCTGAAAATGCTCGCATCATGGTATACCCAGATGGCACTTAGCTCAGATTTTTTACTATGGGCTGAATGACACACATCGGTATCTGGCCGATGCATCTAGCGGTAGGAATTTTCTCGCAAAAGATGAGAATAATGCATTTGAGTTGTTCGAATCATTAGTGGAGAACTCGATGAATGTTGCATCTATGAACCAGTTCCAGCGGCCTGGTCAGCACTCGGTTGGTGTCCACGAGGCTCACACCGAGTCTATTTGGGCTAACATGGATATCATCGCCAAGCAGTTGGATAGAATAAACTTAATCTGACTTGAGCTCTGCTACCACACGACCCTCCTATGCACCATGAGCCCCACCTGCTCGAGTTAATCTAGTCACTCGGGATGCACCTTCTTCGTATTTACGAGATCCCGAATATCAGGATCCCGTAAACAATCCAGATCTGGCACCTTACAACTAGGGTTACTGATAGGGAAATACGCGTGATTTGTAAAACCAGTTTTTTTAACGTCGTTGTAACACGCGAATCCGCTTTCGCTTTTAAAATTTATATCCTAGATAGGGGAGTATCTAGGGTCGTCCAAGGAGGCAAAGATTGCAATAATGATTCTCATGCTTGGGATACAATCTCAACTTTCTTTTTAATATTTTTCAATATGTAATCTTTTTGTATTTTGAAAAGACGAGGGCAAACGGTAGATTGTAGCGAAAAGAACTAACACCTACAAAGGATTAAAAATCTAAAAGATAGAAATATCTTCTTCCTAAGCTCACTCTAGGCAAGTGTAGGCCTAGGGTAATTAGGAAGAAGAGGTGAAATAAGTGCTAGAACCAAAACAAACAACTGCAATAAAAAGCTTAAAAGAAGGCAATTTTTGATTGAGTAGAATGAGTGTTCTTTTCAAGGACAAGTAGAGGAAAGCTTCTACTAGAATTGAACAATTTAAAAGCAAGAAAAAAAACACAAATCCTCTTGTAACAATGGTGAAGAAGGTTGTCTTCTTGCTCCAAGCCTAGCTGCTCCTTGGCTTGAAAAGAGGGCCTCCTTCTTCTACTTCCTTGAGAGCTCCTCCAAGGTGGAAGCTACCACCTTTAATGCTCTCTCCAAAGGGGTGGGCGTGCACCACCCTTAAAAATCCTCCAAGGTGGCGTGACCACCTTCAAGATCTCCTCCAAGATCTTCCTTGCCTGGCTTCTCCTTTGGCTGGCGTGACCCAAGAGAGAAGGGAAGAGGGGAAGGCACCAAGGGGACAGAATATCCCCTTAATCTTCTTCTTCTTCTTCTCTCTTGGACGTGGGATTCTTGGTGGAATATGAGAGTGAAATGGCTAGCCAAGGATGGCTTGAATGGTGGTGGGTAGTGGTCTTTTTATAGGGTAGGATGGGGGGTTAAGGTACCCCTTGAAATGGAGGGCTAGGATGGAAGGATGAGGGTGGTTGGTGATCCTATGGCTAGGGTTAGTTGGCGCCACCCCAAGGGGTGTTAAAGGGGGTGGTTATGGTGGTGTTGGTGTCTTTTGGTGGTGGAGAGACACCCCCATGTTGGCGCCAACATGGGTTCTTCTAGAAGGAGGGTTAGGTGGATGGTGGAGATGGATTCAAGGAGGATTGTGTGGTGGAGATGAGGGGAGGATTTTGGAGGGAAAAGTGGTGCCATTAAGGGGTGGTTATGGGTAGTTTTTGGCCCCAATTTTAGGTGTCTTTTGGAGGTGGTGGGTAGGTTAGGTTGGTGCCAAGTAGGTTAGCTTATGTGGAGCTTAGGTGGAGCTAGTTGGGTAGAGTTGGTAGGTGGGTTTTTGGGGTAGTACAAGCCAAGGAAGTTGGAGCATAGCTAAGTTAAGCTAAGCTAAGCTAGCTTAGCTAACGGAGGAGTAGAGGAGAAGGTGTTGGAGCTAGGGTTTGGAGGAGGGAGCTGAGGAGAAGAAGTCTGGAGCTGGAGCTGGAGCTGGAGCTGGAGCTGGCTGCTGCTGAAGAGGCTGGCATGGGGCTACTCTAGCTGGCTTAGCTTGCTAGTTCTTTGATAGTTGCTAAGCCAAGCTAAAGTGAGCTAGCTTCTACCAAAATGAGCTAAGGTGAGCTAGGTCTGGTGCTATCGGGGAGAATCAAGCTGGTTGAGGCAGCTAAAGTAGCTTAGCTGAACTGAGATGAGCTAAGCTGAATCCCCGGGAGCTGGACTTGAGCTTCCTGAGCTGAGATGAATTCTTCTTCAGCTGGCTGGAGTTGAGTGGAGCTGGATGTAGCTGGATCTGAGCTGGGGTGAACTCCTGTCAACTCAGCTGAGCTAGCTAGAGCTCCCTGTGAACTAGTGGGAGCTGAGGTGAGCTAGACTCAGCTAAGTTGAGCTGGTTCTGAGCTGACTTGAGCTAGGGTGAGATAAGGTGAACTCTCTTGAGCTGCCATCCAGCTGAGATTAGCTGAATGGAGCTGGGATGAGCTAACCCTAGTTCAAGTAAGCTAGGTTCCAGTTATGGTGAGCTGGATCAAGCTGGGTTCCAACTAGTCTGGGCTTCTCCTTCACCAATTGCCTTCTTGAGTGCTAGGGTTTTAGGGATCTGTGAATTTATACATCCCTAACACTCACAAAAACACATTAAAACAACAATAAAAAATGCAATGCATGCCTATCCTAATTTATGCCTAAATGCAGCCCAAAAACCCGTTTGCGGAGTAAAATCCTAAGAGCTAGGTTAGTTTTAAAGCATAAAAATGATGATAAATTGGTGTTTATTAGTTACAGATGAGAGCCTCATCATGAGCCATAACTAGCTCATTTTGACCCAGAAAAAAAGGTAAAAGCTCCTACATAACCTAGAAGAAGGCCTAACTGAAGGAACAAGTGCTCTGAGAAGAAAACATGAAATAAAGGTTAAAATTGCAATTTTACCATTGCAGTACATAAACAGGACTTCTCAGAGGAAAAACATAGGTCAAATGGTCTAAATAAGATAAAAAGTGGGTTGAGTAAATCAGAAATGGCTTCATGTGCAATCTAAGAACTAAATGACACTTGGTAACCCTAAAACAGACCCGCTTAAATTAACAAGGTTCCGGTCAGAAAAAAAGCAAGTAAACCCTCTACAAATCATGGAAAAACATACTCTAGGGTTTAGAACACTTAATTTGGCCTTTGGAACCTAGTTGGACCTAGATTAGGGTCCTAGCTCTTCAATTAACCTAATTTGGGTTTTTACGCAAAATGTCTAGTCAAACGAGGTCAAACCTGAAATCCAACTTCGCCATTGGATTCCTTAGGTCAAAATTAGGTTTATACCAAAATTTGGACCTAAGGAGAGGTCATCTTGACCTACTTTGCAATTTAGTACACCCAAATCACAAATTGGTCCCTATCTTTTGAATACCATTGCAGTGAACCCCCTAGGTTTTTCGCCTCCTTTGCAAACCGGTCCTGCCGCCATTACTAGGGTAGAACCGAGCTCCGGCGAGGTTCGGAGAGGGATTGCTCTCTAATCCCTCGGAGATTCCCTCCAAGAAATGGAAGGAGGATTCTCTGAGGAATTCCCTTCCTTATAAAGTCAATTACAGTCGCTGGTGTGAACCCAATCTCTCGTGCGAACGCACGAGAGATTTGGGTATCCTAACTCCTTTCCATCTCCGGCAACCAACCTCAGGCAATTACATGCCCTTCACGCCCTGCACACCCAGTACAGCGCCTATATAAGAACCCACAACTCTGGCCGAAGAGGCTAAGCTTGATTTTGACGGAGATCCCTTCCAAATTCCTCCCTCTCCCATCTCCAGCCAAACGACCCACAAGCTCCGGCGACCTCCTCCCCTCCTTCTCGTCTCTCTGCTGCCATACCAGCAGCAGAGTCCTCTCCGCCGCTTCCTCCCGCGTCGCGCCGTACCCCGCGCGCGTGCTTCTGACCTCGTCTTCGTCGCCGCTTCCTCCCTCAGGGTCTCTCTTCCCCGACGACGGTAGTTACGAGCCGTCCTCTCCGCCGCCTTCCTTCCTTCCAGACAATCACAGATATGTTCTCCATCCTCTCCTCTCTCCTTTCCCCCAACTATTTTACTTGATTACCCCTCGACAGTACCTAACCACCTTCATCTTCCTCGCCTCCGACCGCACTCCGGCGAGCCGCCCACACCACTCCACCACTCCACACGGCTCGCCAACCACCTCGTGAGCTCCGCCTCACCACCAGGAACTCGCTCCACCCCACAACTGCCACTCCAGACCTCCATAACCACCCCCTGAACAACCCACCATCTCCGGCCACAGGTTGACCTAGGCGCGCACGCCTAGGCCGACCGACAACCTGCAGCATCACCCACCGCCTTCGCCGTGCTACGGCGAAGGTTTCCAGCTATTCTGATTGGGCCAATAGGCCATTATGTGGAATCCTAGGTGAACGCCCGGCCGCCATTAACAGCCGAAGCAGCAGGAAGCTTGGAGCAGCAGCAGGCGTCAGGCTTCCCAGGTGGCAGGTGCAGCAGGCCCTCGCAAGTTTCGCGAGGTGACTGAGTTCAGCGCGGAGCACCAGCAGGGCCTTCAGCGTAGGCAATTGCACACGAGAGTCTGCGGGCACGCGTGAGGGAAGGACGAAACCTTTAGTCCCACATCGTGGGATTACAAACCTCAGGTACACTATAAATTATTTTTGTGATATACTCTTATCGCCTCAGTAAGCACAGGGGTGAGGTCCCTCACTGACCCCACCCGCCTCCTCCGTGGCCTGACCATGCGGACTTGGCGGATCCGACCCGACCTAGACCTACGCACTCCTCGCGCATCACACCACCTTCAGGTGCGCCTGGTCCCGGGTACGATCCGACCCGATTACGCTTTTGGCTCTGGGAGGGCAGCTCAGAGTGAATTGCTTGAGAGAGAGAGACGTGCGGGTAGAGGGAGAAGGGTTAGGTTTTGCTCCTGTGTAGGCAGGCTGATCGCAGGAGAAGGACTTGGCCGCTGCAGAAGAAGGAAAAGCAAAGCCAAAGAAGAAGACAGAAGAAGAAGAAAGAAGCCTTCGCAGGAGAAGGAAAGCAGAAAAGATTAGAAGTCTTCGCAGGGAAGAAGAACAAGGACAAGTGAAGATTGCAAAGAGATCAGAAAGGCAAAGAAGAAGAAGGAAAGATACAGAAGCAGAAAGGAGAAGAAGGAAGAAAGAAAGATCACATTTAAGACGGCTGATACATAAATCAGACGTCTAATTCTACTTTTTCTAAAAACTCTTTGAATCAATTATATTTGCATTTAACAGTTGTATTCTTGGGTTTTACAAAGTACTGAGATTGCTCCCTGTGTTCGACCTCGGATACTCTAGTTGTTCGAGTAATAAAAAATCTTTATTTGTTTAAACGTTTTGTCGGTTCTACTACAACGTAATACGCCTTTAAATCCGCACAAAATCGTTGATAACATTTTGGCACCGTTGCTGGGGAGCAACGGGCACTTTTAAAACTTTTGAGTAAAACTTTTCTATCTAATATCTGACTTGACTTCTCTCTTTTGCTGTGTTCATTCAGGGAAAGCAAAACAAAAAGGAAAGAATAGCAACTGCACAATAGACTCTCCAAGGAACAGGTAATCTCCATAAGCCCTCTCACTTAACCCTCTCACAATCTAAAAAAGGAAAAAAGAGGGAAATCAACTTAGGGCTACCTGTCTCATATTTAGTAACTCATCAAGTTGCCTGATTTTCATTTCAACATATTTTTATCTGTTCATCCAACTAAGGCAACTAGGGCTAAAACTTTCTTGATTGAGCCCTAGGTGCTAATTTCTACGGTAACTAAATTGGACCCACTAGAGCCAAGTTAGGGTTTGCAAAGCTAGGGTTTTTAGAGACACATCCTCTCTAAAACAAAGAAACAAACTTTCCAAAAAGAGGTGTGCCTAAACCGTGTTTGAAAAGATTTATACAAGAGGAACCCTAAGCAAATCAGGCTGATAATCCATTTGAACCATAAAAGGAAGGACCTAAAAGCTCTCAAAGGAACAAGAGGTGAAGTTGATCCCTTAGGTCAACCAACCTTAATATTAGGTCACTTTTGCACTCAAAATACTTAAAAGTTCAAGTGGAACATTAAGCACCTTGATCTTAAAATAAAAAAAAAGTAGACTTAAGAGGTCAAGATCCCCATTCTGGTTTACCTGGAACCGCAGTGACAAGAGAGGTCGGGTGGGGGAAACCCTGTAACCCGTGGGGACGCTCTACCGTGTAGGGGTCTTTGCGGGACTCTCCCTCTCTGGCTGCCCAGGTATTTCTCAGGTGGACGATCTTCTGATCCAGGGGTCCATCTGCCCCGAACCTCTATAGTCACCCAACAATTCTTGGGTGTCTTGATTGGGTCCAGCACCTTCTAATCTCATCACATCTTTCGGTGCATGCTCGGTAGGAGGTCCTTAAGACCACCTTTAAGACCTCCCTTAGAAATTCATTCTCGTCGAGGCCAAGCCTCGACGCCCTCGTTTGTGCAGCAACCCCACCACATAAATCTTTCATCTGACTCAGACCCTGATTCTCCTTCTTCTCCCATCATGGCACAACCCATTGAAGAGGAGAATAATCTTGAACACCAACTTCAACGCTTGAACGATCTCTTTCAGAACTTTGTAAACCCACCGCAGCGACCTATGATGCGAGATCACTATAATCCTGCGGCGGTGTAAATCGAACCCCGAGTACGAATCCCAATTGGAGGACCCGATTCCGATCTGAAGCCCAATATGATTCATGCCATACCGAAGTTCCATGGGCTTAACTCAGAGGATCCATTCCAACACATTAAACAACTCAAGCATTTGGCCCAAACCTTCGGGTCAGATGTACAAAACCGGGATATCCTACTCATGAAAATGTTTTCGTTCTCCCTCTTAGACAAGGCTGCACACTGGTACCAGACTCAGACCCGCCCGATCAACACAAGGGAAGAATTACAGTCCGAATTTTTGAAAAAATTCTTCCCTGTTGGCCAGACAAATGCCTTGCGCCACCAGATCACTCATTTCACTCAACAACCGCGAGAACCTCTTCACGAAGCTTGGGATCGATTCCTAGATCTCATGCGAAAGTGCCCCGATCACGGAGTTCCTAAGTGGGAACAAGTCCAGTCTTTTTACCAGGGACTCCGTGAGGATATTCGTCTATTCGTCAATGCAACATGTGGAGGAAACATCATGGGCCAACACGAGGACACGGTGTGGGAGATTCTCGAAAACATGTGCGAGAACTCCATAAACAATGACTCCTTGGGCTTATTCGACAGGACGAATGACCGCGCATTGACGAATCTAAGAGGGGCACATGAGACGCAGGACCTGTCCACTTCTGTCGGCCTGGAACTGATGGCCAGTCGGTTGGACAAGGTCTCTATCATAGAAAAGAAGGTGGACGAGCTAACTCGACATTTGCAGCAAGCCACCTCTGCACAAAACTCTTTTGCACGATCTCCTCTGGCAAGGGAAACAGTGCAAAACATCTATCACCAACCTGCCAAGGGGATGGACCCATATCCACCCCCGTCTACCTCTCGGACCGGAGTGACCTCCGATCCCTTCTATTCGAGTTGGGGGAACTCTGAACCCTCGTATTCTGACTTTCCTGAGGTTCCTCAGAACTGCAAGGACCTGAACGCCATCCAGAATGACCCATACTCCAATACCTACAACCCTGGATGGCGAAATCATCCTAACTTTCAGTGGGCAGGAAATTCTCAAAAACCACCATATCAACCCCGCCCACAAGCTCCTCGTCCATATCAGCCGCCTCAGCCTCAGCCCAATCCCACCTACCAATCCGGGCAAAATCAGGATCAACTGACTCTTATCCTTCAAACACTGGCTGACATTCAAAAGACGAATGCGGCAATGCAAAAACAGCACAAGGACGAGATCAAAGAGGTTCGCAACCAACTGGCCCAGATGGCAAATTCCCGCCAACCTGGCACCCTTCCTTCGCAACCTCTGCCCAACCCAAATAACGTACCGACCCAGAGGCGCGTTATGAATCCGAATCCAGGCCACGCACATTTGATTTATCAGGCCCCTGCTACTCCATCACCAGACGGGATGGAGGCTTCAACATCTTATGCAGGATTGCAGCAGCAGCCACCCCTCCTACCTAACCCAAACCAAAATCAGGCCGGATTAAACTCTGTAACAACACATAGTGGTAAAACAACACAAGACTCACATTATCCAAACCACTCCAAGCCTGATAATCGCCAAGACCCTAACGTAGTCATCCAAGATACTACTGTCCCAGATCAAGAACCTGGACCTATCTTAGAGGAACCAACTAGGATCCCATTTCCTGAGGCCTTGACGAAAGGAAAAAGGACAACCAAACCTGTGGCTCCTGAGGAGGATCTTGTCAAGCTCTTTGAATAGGTCCAGATAAACATCCCGTTGATGGATGCAATCCGCCACATACCGGCTTACGCAGGGTTCTTGAAAGACATATGTACACCTAAACGTAAGCCGCGAACCAAGGATGGGAACCCAATCGTACTATCAGAGCAAGCCAGCTCTGTCATCTTGAGCAAACTCCCACCTAAGGCTAAAGTCCCAGGAACTCCCTTGATTTCTTGTAAAATTGGTGAAACCCAACTTGATAGAGCCCTACTAGACCTAGGTGCCTCCATAAATTTAATACCTACTTCCCTCCTTGACCACCTTGAAGAATCTGAACTTAAAACCACTAATGTGACATTTCAGTTAGCCGATCGATCCATCAAGTCACCCAAAGGAATACTCGAGGATGTCATTGTGAGGGTACGAGATTTTTATTTCCCAGTGGACTTCATAGTACTGGACATGGATGCACCTAAGAACCCAAGGGACACACCAATCATATTAGGGAGACCCTTTTTGGCCACTGCTAGGGCCAATATAAACTGCGAAGAGGGCCAGATAGAATTAAAATTTGGAATCAAAATCTGAAGATTGACATTTTCAAGGCCCATCAAGGGATTAATTGCGGGGTGATAGAGGAAATTTGTGATGTCGAAACCGTGGTTGATGAACTGCATATAGAGGACAACCGGATTATTCCTGATCAACCACTAGAGAATCAAAAACCGCTAAAAGAGGAGTGCGGACATGATCTAGACACACCTATGACTTCTACCATTGCTCCCGATACAAACCCCGAACCACCCGCTGCTGCTGACAATCCTGTCATGGAACTCAAGCCCCTTCCTGAACATCTAAAATACGTCTTTTTGGATTCAAATCAGAGGTTTCCTGTGATTATCAATTCTCGACTCACACCCGACCAGGAACTCCATTTGATTTCTGTTCTCCAACAACATCGTAGAGCCATTGGATGGACTCTAGATGATTTGACTGGTATAAGCCCTTCATACTGCACACATTGAATCTACACGGAAGAAGGCTCACGACCTTTAAGAGAAATGCAAAGACGCCTAAACCCTAACCTACAGGAGGTCGTGAAAAAGGAAATCATTAAGTGGTTAGATGCAGGGATCATCTACCCGATCTCCAACAGTTGTTGGGTGAGTCCAACACAAGTGGTGCCTAAGAAGGCAGGACTTACCATCATCACGACTGAAATCGGGGAAGTCATTCCTACCCGAATAGCTAATTCGTGGAGAGTCTGCATTGATTACAGAAGACTAAATTCCTCCACAAAGAAGGATCATTTCCCACTACCATTTATTGATCAGATCCTTGTTTGCACCTCAAAACACGCCTGTAATAACGCCTTCTTGTGTTATTTTCTAGCATTAACATTGCATAATAGGATCCTGTAATCGCATTTGTAAAAACACTTGCATGCATGCATTTAATCAAGAGAGGAAGAGGAGTGAAACAATCGCCTGCATAGTTACATTTTTCTTCAAGTGCCTCCTTGCAAAATCACCCTCTTTTTATTTTTCCTCTTGATTTCTTCTTTTCTCTCCTTCCCGCGGCTGCACCCTTCCCGCGGCTGCACTCTTCCCGCAGCTGCATGCAGCAGCCCGTAGCACTTCTTCCCGTCACTTGTCCCTGCCAACGCCGCTCCCTATAGCTGCAACTCGCACACCCTCTCCCTACTGCAGCCGGCACGCCACTCTCCCCTCCTCTATAAGTAGCTGCAGCTTCATCCTCGCGACGTAGCTGCTGCAGCTGCTGAAAAAACCCGCAGCCATCTTCTCCACCGCTTTCCCCTCCCATACGTCGGCCCTCCGTCGAGGAGGCACCCGGCGAGCAGGAGAACCCACTGTGGTGCACACGACCACAGTGGGAGCACCACCACCCAGCTCTTCGACGAGCCGGTGGGCGTGGTGCATTCCCTCGCTTCGTTTTTTCTCTTTAACGCCATTGCCGCCGCTCCAAGCTCCGAAGCTTGAAGCAGCAGCAGCTAAACCGCGGCGACAGCAACAGCAGCAGCACCCCCCGCCTCCTCCGCGACCTTCCCCGCAGGCGCGCAACCCTCTGCGCGTGCCTGCAGGCCCGTTCCCCGCCTCCGTCTCCGTTCTGTCCGCCTCGCAGTTGCACCCGTAGCCCGCCGCCGCGCGCACTGCAGCGGCCGGCGACGGCCTCACGCCGACCCCTGCCCCCCTCCGCGACCCTCCGCGACCACCTGCAGACCTCCTCCACGCTCGCTCCTCCGCGCCATCGCCCGCTCGTCGACTTCGCGCAGGCCTGCAGAACCCTGCGCGAAGGCGCGCCCTCACCCGCCGTCTTCAGACGTCCGCCTCCGCCTTCAGACGACGCAGCGTCAGACGTCCGCCGCCGCGAGCAGACGACTTAACTCGCTGCCATTGTCCGCGCTCTCGATCTCTCCAGCCCGCTCTCTCTCTCTGCTGATCTCTCTCTCCCGCTCTCTCTCTCTCACGTATTCTCTCTCTCTCCCGCTCTCTCTCTCTCACGTATTCTCTCTCCTTTTCACTCACTCACAGACACACACTACACCAACACACACACATCTTCACCGACACACACACACACCCACACACACACTTACACTATACGTATAGTTATATATAGTAACATATATATACTTATATACATCTATATATAATATATACATACATACATATATATATATATATACACTTATATACATAGTAATATCTATAGTTATGTATACATACATATATATATAATATATATACATATATATAATATATATATATATATATATATCTACTTATATATATCTATATACTTATACATATACTTATATATATATATATATATATACTTATATACATAGTATATCTATATATTTATGTATACGCACACATATATATAATATATCTATATATATATATATATACACGTATATATATATCTATATACTTATACATATACTTATATATATATACATATATACTTATATACATATATATATATACATATCTATATACTTATATATATACACACATATATATATATATCTAGATACATATATACTTATATACATATATATATATATACATCTATATAGTATTATATATATATACTTATATACATATATACATACATATATATATATACATATACACCTATATATATATATATATATATATAATACATATATATCTATATATATCTATACATATATACTTATACATTTATATACATATAGATATATTTACTCATATACATACATATGTACATATATTTTCACGTTATTTACTATACGCTGTATCACGGGGATATCTGCACCAGTTGCTGATATTCCCTGATACACGCGTACAAAAAAAAGCGTGGTCCCATACATCATCCATCCTCCATCCACACTCCACGCGGCACATAGTCGTGTTGGTTACGTCTCTCTAGACGTCAACTGACTCGACACAGTGCTACACTCCATCGTCACCTCCACCCCCACCCCTTTATATATATACTACATATAAATATATATCTATAGCTACTATATTTACTTTCTATCTGTTAGCTTCCTTCTTAGTAAAAAGATAAAAAAAGGTATAAAAGTGAAAAGATAATCTTTGATTTGCAGGTACCCCGTCTTGCGAGTAGCATGACTTGTTTTGGGACTCTGTTTGGCTAAAAGCCAAGGACACAATTTTGAGGGTGTGCCTCAAGAACAAGGATTACCATAAAAAACCTAAATAAGAAAAACACCAAAAACACAATAAACGAACGGAAGAGACGCGTTTTAAGGAAAACGTAGAAACTCGACTTTAACCCCACTTCCCTGAGTTCGACCCTGGGCCTAAAAGTGACAAGATAAAATCAATTAGGCCAGGTTAAAAATTTTGTAAAGAGATGGTTAGGTCTGAATTAGGTTAACCACTATACATATTTCAACAATAAAAACATCATATTAACAACCTATCCAGGCCGACCCATCATGACTTTTCTGGCGCCGTTGCCGGGGAGGTGCGCTTTCGAGTAAGTTTCTATCCAATTCCTTTAAATTTGTCTCTTCTCTCTTCACGGGTATTGTTGTTTTTTGGTGTGCAGGTGAACCTGGTGGAAGGAGAAGAAGGCTGACGAAGTCGAGGATGTGAGCAGATCCAAGGCGGGAACGAGAGCGTGAAGACGACGACACCGCATTGGAGCTTCGCACACGTTACCGAACAAGTAGGTTTACTTTTCTCAACAAATTAGGATTAACTTGCCACCACACAAAAAAAAAAAAATTGAAAAACTAAAAACTAGAAAAGCTTCTTGGGTTTTCTTGAGGGCAAGTGGATTAAAATTCACTTGATTGATTGGTTGTCTTCACTCCCACTGTCCTGGGATTTCCCGCCTTACTTCGCATAGCGAAAATCCGAGAATCTTGATTCTTAGATTTTTCGCCGTGGGAAGTATTCTTTGAGGCAAAGAAAAAGATTGCTTGTATCCCTCTTTTGCCTCACTTATCTTTAATTCAGGATCACATTTTTGGTGGGGAGACTTGGAATTGAGTTGATTCCAACCCCACCACGACTTTTCAAACTTGCCTGTGATTCGATCCTGAATACTTCAACCCCAACAATTTTATTTTCTTTATCTTTTGGTTGAAGCCTTGTGTGTGGAAATCATTTCTAGTGATTGGGAGCACTTGAATTGAAGTGCTTTGGCTCCCTGTCACATTGATATAAAACTGATTCCTGCATCCACACTTAGAAATCTCCATTTAGGGTAGCCCATTGCATTTTAAGCATGCATTAACTAACTGATAATTGAAGAAGGGTTTCTTGGGTTTTAGAAGGAAAACCTGTATTTTTGCAAAAACCCGGAGATTGGTTGAATCGGTAATTCAGCAAAACCCTAAAATTCATACTACTTAAGGCTGAACTCTAAAAACCATTCGCCAATAAAAACTTCAATTCGGGGAGATTTTCCCATTGCATGCTGGTTCTTACACACTCTTAAAAGCAATCACTTGGGCATTACCCGTAAACAACGCCCTTCACATTCCAAAAGCACTTGACCCTAAGCCTCTAATTAAAACTGGTAGTAACTTGACCCTTACTAAGGATTGGAGGTCTAACTACCTGTGTCTGGTAAGAGTTCCCGCGTGCTATCGGGTGTCTAAGACTGGGGCAAACGGCCTTTCAATCTGGCCCGGTGGTTCCGCGGTGCTCTCATTCGGTTCTGTAGTTCGTGATAGTAGGTAACTTAGATCTTTAGGTCTAAGGGCACACTGTAGAGGTTAGGAACTTGACTGTATTGATTTGTAATCAAGTGTACCTTTGCGGCGTCATTTCTCTCATCGCTTTTCCCCTCTTATCCCCCCCAATTCTTCCTGCGTAGTGCATGTTTTGGAGGAGGCCACAAAACCCTGAACTGTTTGAATTGACTGCTAAATCTAAAAAAAGAGCCGAATCATCCTCCTCCTCCACAAACATGGCACACACCCCCACCTCACCACTTCGTCACAATTCCAATTCTTTCAACACCAAGCTTATCCCGAGAAACCCTGCAAGACCTTCCTTATCAGGTGTCGCGCCAAGCGACTCAGTAAGTCATGTGGAATCGGCTTCTGCGAGCCAGTATTTCAATATGGAGGACCAAGCCTCCGTGTGCTCGAACACATATGCGAACACGTCTTCTGGCATAGAAGACGCCTGCACCCTGGGGAACAACCCATTTTCTGCCACGTATAACCCAGGGTGGCACGATCATCCAAATTTCACATGGTCTAACAACCCGCAACGCCAAAACCCCACTGGTGGACCAAGGCGATCGTCCGCACCCGTCATCCCAAGGGCCCAATCTAATCCTATGGCAAATCCGCCATTAGGCCCTTGTGTACAGAAAACCAAACACGCATCAAAACCTCTTGATAAATTGATGCGAATGATGACGGAAATGTCAAAGCGCCATAAAGAGAACATGACCTCTCTTCAGCATTTGGCGCAGCAGAATGCTGAGATCAGTCAACTAAGCATGGCGACTCCATCTCAGGGCACTTTTCCCGCCCAACCTGTTCCAAACCCGCAAAACTTTGTACCCTGTGGTCCGCAACCACAGGTACAACCTTCTCAGGAACAGGTTCATCAAATTCTGCAAGCTCCGAGTATTCCTCCGGGATTTCAGGTTAATCCTGCTGCAGCATCGCACGCTCATGCTGATAGCGATTACATCAAGGATGACACGTCTGACGAGGACATGACTGTCAGTACGTGTATCGAACTTATTGGAGCCAATTCAGACTGCTGCAAATTACCTGATGACTGCCTGACCTATACAAACTGTGACGTTCCCCAATCCCTCCCTATTCCTGTATCATCTCCTGACCAGACTTCTGACGAGGTTTTCTCCGCTTCCCATACCTCGTGGTCTGAGTCATCGCCGGGCTGCTCACCGCCGGTCCACACTATGGAAGACCGGATTGCCCTTTCTTTCCCGCTAAATCAGGCGGATTTGCAAATCCACACTGGGACCTTGAGCCCACATCTTACTCACCGGGGCTATTCCCTTTTGGACCCATCTATCCAAAAAGCCCCCCTTCTTGGCCAATCTAAGGGCCAACTTCCTCTTCCTGATCTATTTTCTGATCCGCCTGGGACACTCTCGTCCCAGAAAACACCAAATCTCTCACCATCCACCATTACTTTTCACGCCTCTATCGCGATTACTTCGCTTTTCTCTTCACCACCCACCATCCACCCACCCTTCCACCCTGATTTATACCCTGAACCTCGGCTCCTGTTACCCGATCTGTCGTCCGTTCTCTGCCTTTCCCTGCATGCATATGAGGACATAGCATTGTTTGGCATGGGGGGGTGGATAGGCATCCATAGGATCCGGGTATTTTATGGTATCAGACAATTACCACCTATTTATAAATATGCAAGAAAAAGAAAAAGAAAAAGAAAAAAAAAAAGAAAAAAAATAATATATATATATATTAATAATAAATGGTGTTTAGTAATGATTTGAAAGCTGAAACAAAAAAATTCAATAAGTGTTTATGGATATTCAACCTCTGTTTTGAAGAATTTCCAGGCCACAGAAGCTTGATTCGCTCAGGCTCGGCTTAATTCACTTAAAGTATTGACGAAATAGATCAAAATCTCTCTTAACTAAGGACGTATTCTTGTACCTGAGACACCAGTACAGGATCCGTTGGTTTGCTTTTTCTTGAGAGCTTAACTAAATTTGGTTCACACTACACATATCAGGAAAGACCAGGTGAACATAAGATCCAACCCTAGTGTTCATTAAGGAAGGTGGAGTCCTTACCTGTGCGTGCAGGTAGACTTTTTATCCCAGCATTTAGTCTTGTGTTTAGGAGTGACTCTTTCCACCAAAAAGAAACTCTCCCACCAAAAAGAAAAATAAGTGTGCTCCTTCAAAATGTGTTGTAAGAGATATACTGACACGTGTTTCAAAAAAAAAAAAAAAAAAAAAGAGTTGTTAAGAAAAAAAAAGAAAAAAAGAAAAAAAAAAGAAAAAAGAAAAGAAAAAAAAAAAAAAGAAAGAGATGTTTTAAAAAAGTCAGTATATCTCATAAATGTCTGCATACTTTGTTTTTCGGTGAGCCACAAAAAAATATCAGAAAATGGGAGTTGAGTTTTCCGTAATCATCTTAAGGGTCAATCCAAAAACACGAGCTGAAACTGGGACCAACTTGTACTTAAAAATTCGTGAAACCCTGGGAGTGAGTCTTAAGGTTCATCTGGTCAGTCTTGATCCTTCACTATGCACAACCATAACCTCTTGAGCTCTCGAGTACGGCAAAACCTCCTGGGTCTTGGAAATCGTATTTAGGGTTTAAATATCAAGAGTCCTGGTTAGTTGAGAGATGATCTTTGTCATGTAAGACTTAAAGTACTGGTAGTCTTCTTTACAATTGGTTCTCACAATATTCCATAGTAAACACACCTGTATCACCTCAGAAGAAAATCTTCAGCTTAAGATCATTTCTAAGTACTATTTTGCTAGGACAAGCAAAAGATAGGCATGGGGGTATATGTTTGCACCTCAAAACACGCCTGTAATAACGCCTTCTTGTGTTATCTTCTAGCATTAACATTGCATAATAGAATCCTGTAATCGCATTTGTAAAAACACTTGCATGCATGCATTTAATCAAGAGAGGAAGAGGAGTGAAACAATCGCCTGCATAGTTACATTTTTCTTCAAGTGCCTCCTTGCAAAATCACCCTCTTTTTATTTTTCCTCTTGATTTCTTCTTTTCTCTCCTTCCCGCGGCTGCACCCTTCCCGCGGCTGCACTCTTCCCGCAGCTGCATGCAGCAGCCCGCAGCACTTCTTCCCGTCACTTCTCCCTGCCAACGCCGCTCCCTATAGCTGCAACTCACACACCCTCTCCCTGCTGCAGCCGGCACGCCACTCTCCCCTCCTCTATAAGTAGCTGCAGCTTCATCCTCGCGACATAGCTGCTGCAGCTGCTGAAAAAACCCGCAGCCATCTTCTCCACCGCTTTCCCCTCCCATACGTCGGCCCTCCGTCGAGGAGGCACCCGGCGAGCAGGAGAACCCACTGTGGTGCACACCACCACAGTGGGAGCACCACTGCCCAGCTCTTCGACGAGCCGGTGGGCGTGGTGCATTCCCTCGCTTCGTTTTTTCTCTTTAACGCCATTGCCGCCGCTCCAAGCTCCGAAGCTTGAAGCAGCAGTAGCAGTAGCTAAACCGCGGCGACAGCAGCAGCAGCACCCCCCGCCACCTCCGCGACCTTCCCCGCAGGCGCGCAACCCTCCGCGCGCGCCTGTAGGCCCGTTCCCCGCCTCCGTCTCCGTTCTGTCCGCCTCGCAGTTGCACCCGTAGCCCGCCGCCGCGCGCACTGCAGCGGCCGGCTACGGCCTGACGCCGACCCCTGCCCCCCTCCGCGACCCTCCGCGACCACCTGCAGACCTCCTCCACGCTCGCTCCTCCGCGCCATCGCCCGCTCGTCGACTTCGCGCAGGCCTGCAGAACCCTGCGCGAAGGCGCGCCCGCACCCGCCATCTTCAGACGTCCGCCTCCGCCTTCAGACGACGCGGCGTCAGACGTCCGCCGCCGCGAGCAGACGACTTAACTCGCTGCCATTGTCCGCGCTCTCGATCTCTCCAGCCTGCTCTCTCTCTCTCTGCTGATCTCTCTCTCCTGCTCTCTCTCTCTCACGTATTCTCTCTCTCTCCCGCTCTCTCTCTCTCACGTATTCTCTCTCTCTCCCGCTCTCTCTCTCTCACGTATTCTCTCTCCTTTTCACTCACTCACAGACACACACTACACCAACACACACACATCTTCACCGACACACACACACACCCACACACACACTTACACTATACGTATAGTTATATATAGTAACATATATATACTTATATACATCTATATATAATATATACATACATACATATATATATATATATATATACACTTATATACATAGTAATATCTATAGTTATTTATACATACATATATATATAATATATATATATGTATATCTACTTATATATATCTATATACTTATACATATACTTATATATATATATATATACTTATATACATAGTATATCTATATATTTATGTATACACACACATATATATAATATATCTATATATATATATATATACACGTATATATATATCTATATACTTATACATATACTTATATATATATACATATATACTTATATACATATATATATATACATATCTATATACTTATATATATACAAACATATATATATATATATCTAGATACATATATACTTATATACATATATATATATATACATCTACATAGTATTATATATATATACTTATATACATATATACATAGCTATATACATATATACATACATATATATATATACATATACACCTATATATATATATATATATAATACATATATATCTATATATATCTATACATATATACTTATACATTTATATACATATAGATATATTTACTCATATACATACATATGTACATATATTTTCACGTTATTTACTATACGCTGTATCACGGGGATATCTGCACCAGTTGCTGATATTCCCTGATACACGCGTACAAAAAAAAGCGTGGTCCCATACATCATCCATCCTCCATCCACACTCCACGCGGCACATAGTCGTGTTGGTTGCGTCTCTCTAGACGTCAACTGACTCGACATAGTGCTACACTCCATCGTCACCTCCACCCCCACCCCTTTATATATATACTACATATAAATATATATCTATAGCTACTATATTTACTTTCTATCTGTTAGCTTCCTTCTTAGTAAAAAGATAAAAAAAGGTATAAAAGTGAAAAGATAATCTTTGATTTGCAGGTACCCCCGTCTTGCGAGTAGCAAGACTTGTTTTGGGACTCTGTTTGGCTAAAAGCCAAGGACACAATTTTGAGGGTGTGCCTCAAGAACAAGGATTACCATAAAAAACCTAAATAAGAAAAACACCAAAAACACAATAAACGAACGGAAGAGACGCGTTTTAAGGAAAATGTAGAAACTCGACTTTAACCCCACTTCCCTGAGTTCGACCCTGGGCCTAAAAGTGACAAGATAAAATCAATTAGGCCAGGTTAAAAATTTTGTAAAGAGATGGTTAGGTCTGAATTAGGTTAACCACTATACATATTTCAACGATAAAAACATCATATTAACAACCTATCCAGGCCGACCCATCAATCCTCGAGAAACTAGCGGGAAATAAATTCTTCTACTTTCTTGACGGGTACTCCGGTTACAATCAGGTGGGAATCCATCCAGAGGACCAAGGAAAAACCACATTCACCAGCCCCTTCGGGACGTACGCGTTCCGAAGGATGCCATTCGGTCTCTGCAATGCACCTGCAACTTTTCAGCGGTGCATGCTTGCCATATTCTAAGATATGGTAGGTGATTATCTGGAAGTCTTCATGGATGACTTTTTAGTTTTTGGGCAATCATTTGACGATTGCCTCCAACACTTGGTCCATATACTCAGGCGGTGCATTGAGGTGAATTTGGTTCTTTCCTGGGAAAAGAGCCATTTCATGGTGCCTGAAGGAATTGTCCTGGGACATTTAATCTCAGAGAAAGGCATCCAAGTGGATCGAGCTAAGGTTAACCTGATTTCCAAGCTCCCTATGCCTAGCTCGATTAAGGACATCCGATCTTTTTTGGGGCACGTCGGTTTCTACTGACGATTCATCCCTGATTTCTCCAAGATCGCGTGCCCCCTGACCAATCTTCTCTCCAAGGATGTGCCTTTCCAAATTTCCAAGGAATGCACTCAAGCATTTGAAATCCTACGTGATCGAGTCACCCAAGCTCCAATCCTACAGTCCCCTGATTGGTCTCAACCCTTTGAGATCATGTGCGATGCATCTGACTTTGCGGTAGGAGCGGTTTTGGGGCAGAAAATTGACGGGATACCTGTGGTCATTTACTACGCAAGCAAAACACTAGATGAGGCTCAGCGTAACTATACGGTTACTGAGAAAGAGCTGCTGGCCATAGTATTTGCCCTGGAAAAATTCATATCATACCTTCTGGGTTCCCGTATTATCATATACTCGGATCACACAGCTGTAAGGCATCTCCTTGCCAAGAAGGACGCGAAGCCTCAACTAATCCGCTGGATCTTGCTGTTGCAAGAATTTGACCTCGAGATTCGTGACAAGGTGGGAAAGCACAATGTGGTAGCTGATCACTTGTCCCGCCTTCCTTCTGAAATTTTTGATCCTTCCGGACCTATTACAGAACATTTCCCTGATGAGCACCTCCTGACTATCAGTACAAGTCTTCCATGGTTCGCCGATATAGTTAATTACCTGGCATCACATCAGATTCCGCCCGATTGGTCGAAGGCCAAAAAGGACAAATTGCGTTCCGATGCCAAGTATTACCTATGGGAAGACCCATATCTTTTCCGCATTGGTGCTGATCAGATAATTCGACGGTGCATCACGGAAGTGGAAATCAAAGACATACTCTCATTCTGCCATGACCAGGCATGCGGTGGACATTTTTCTGGACATAAAACCGCATCGAAAGTCCTCCAGTGTGGCTTCTACTGGCCCACAAATTTCAAGGATGCATACGATCACTGTAAGGTATGTTCCCGTTGCCAGACTCTGGGCAACATGAGCCATAGAGGCATGATGCCTCTACAGCCGATCTTGGTATGCAAAATTTTTGATATTTGGGGGATTGATTTCATGGGACCCTTTCCGAACTCGGATGGCTTCGAATACATCTTACTCGTAGTTGACTATGTAGAAGCCATTACGACCCGAACCAACAATCATAAAGTCGTTATAAATTTCCTCCATCAAAACATTTTCTCAAGGTTCGAGATTCCGCGTGCTATAATTTTCGATGGAGGGGCCCATTTTACGAACGCTCAGTTCAGGTCACTGATGACCAAATACGGGGTGTCACACCGAATCTCTACACCTTACCACCCCCAAACTAATGGTCTAGCTGAGCTATCTAACCGAGAGATCAAGAAGATCCTTCAGGTTACTGTTCGACCTGATAGAAAAGATTGGTCTTCTCGGCTTCCGGAAGCATTGTGGGCCTATAGGACCGCCCACAAGACCCAATTAGGAATGTCTCCCTTCAGACTAGTGTACGAAAAGGCATGTCACCTCCCCGTCGAATTGGAGCATAAAGCCTATTGGGCAGTACAGACCTGTAATCTCGACCTTTCTAAGGCTGGAACCCACAGAAGATTTCAAATGAGCGAGATCGATGAATTACGCCACGACGCGTATGAGAACTCGCAAATTTACAAAAAATGGGTTAAAGCTTTTCACGACAAACACATTTCTAGAAAGGTCTTTCATCCTGGTCAAAAAGTTTTACTCTTTGATGCCCGGCTAAAATTATTCCCAGGAAAGCTAAGATCCAAGTGGGTCGGACCCTACCTAGTCTGCCAAATATTTGGAAATGGAGCTATTGAAATCAGCCCACTCAGCCACGATTCTGAACCCTTTGTCGTGAACGGGCAGAGACTCAAGCCGTTCATTGACATGACCGATATAGATTTGACTGAGTCATCTTTTACCCTCCATTCCTCTTGAGCTCATTGCGCCCAGCCGATGGCGTAAAACTCAGCGCTTAACGGGAGGCAACCCGTCATTCTTTGAAAAACCCGAAACCGTTTCTGACATCTCTATGCGGAACTCATATTGCACTTTAGGGTTCATTCATTAGAACAGCCGACTTCACCTCAGGTATACCTACCCGAGATTAGAAATCGTTCGCAACAAGTTACTTCGACCCATTCACTCACCACACACCTGTCCTAATACATGAACTAAGCTGAATTCGAACCCACCTAATTTACAATGGGGACATTGCAAATCTTAGGCATGGGGGGGTATGAAAGTGCAAAATGTCAGAAAATTCATATCAAGAAAGGGTTTCACATAAAAAAAAAAAAAAAGAAGAGACTTGATAGGGGGGAGGAACAATTCAGGGTCATACAAATGAGAGGAGGAAAAGAAGAAAAAATGACAAAAAGAAGCACAAAATGAAATTGAAAAGAAATAGTCATTAGTAAAAGATTAAGGGGTTAACTGAAGTTCTAGACCGAATCAAGAAAAAGAAAAGAAAAGTGCTACGGAGATATAACAAGAGATTAGCAGGAACGCTGGTCTTAGGCTTTTTGGGCTCGTACCTTTAGCTTAAAAATTCACGTATCCGTTAAAATCTGGATAATCCTCAAGAGGTTGAGGAAAATGTGAAGCTTGAGTATTAGGTCTAAGGCTTAGGAAGTATTCGGCCTCGTTAATTGACCTCCGGTTTGCGGGATTCGGTAACCTAAGCACCCAAATTCACACACAGTCTGGTTCAGTGCGCATAAACATCCAAATCACGCGAAAATTGTTTAATGTTCTGAAAAAGTCACCTAGATTAAGAGCGGTCAATCAACACAAATTGATTTGGATGAGTTCCCAGCGTGGAGAGGCAGGAAATTCCCCTCGAAGATGCGTAACAACATATCGTCTCCTCGGTGCTTGTCTCTTGGGATATTTAAATATCCTACCGGGGGCATGTAAGCACTCTGCTGGTTCAGATACCATGGGCGGCATTTTCACGAATTGTTGATCGCCAGGGTCTGAATTCGGCCACGGAACGCCATGGGGGGGATTATCTCGAAATCTCGAAAGCCAGGGTTCTGGGGGTTGCCATGGGCGGGATTATCGCGAAATCTCGAAAGCCAGGGACCTTTGAGGATTGATGATGGGGACGAGGAATCCGATACAGACCGTGTTGAGAAGCTAATCCAAAGCTAGAAATTAAAAGAAAAGAGAGGGAAAAGCTCTCCAAACAAATAAATCTTCTATCTCTCTCTTACAAAAAACGCACTGCAAACTGAACTTAGGCTAAAAATGTCTCAAGCACGGGTGCTTTAACTGTGGAGTCCAACAAACCTTAGGTTAGTTTCTGTGGGCCGTAGAAACCTTTGCAGAAGACTGAGGCTAAAGCGGAATAGGTCCGGATTTTGGTTGGTAGTTGAGTACCTCTAGGCCTATTGTCGGCATTCCCACCTAATCACAAAAGAAAAGGATAAGCACTTAGCATTGTTGACAGACACTCAGGGTCTAGAATGGAAGTTGAAACTTTGAAATTTTGCTAAGGGACTAGCAAAAGCTAGGCATGGGGGTATGATGAGAGCCTCATCATGAGCCATAACTAGCTCATTTTGACCCAATAAAGAAGATAAAAGCTCCTACATAACCTAGAAGAAGGCCTAACTGAAGGAACAAGTGCTCTAAGAAGAAAACATGAAATAAAGGCTAAAATTACAATTTTACCATTGTAGTACATAAACAGGATTTCTCAGAGGAAAAACATAGGTCAAATGGTCTAAATAAGATAAAAAGTGGGTTGAGTCAATCAGAAATGGGTTCATGTGCAATCTAAGAACTAAATGACACTTGGTAACCCTAAAACAGACCCGCTTAAATTAACAAGGTTCCGGTCAGAACAAAAAGCAAGTAAACCCTCTACAAATCATGGAAAAACATACTCTAGGGTTTAGAACACTTAATTTGGCTTTGGAACCTAGTTTGACCTAGATTAGGGTCCTAGCTCTTCAATTAACCTAATTTGGTTTTTTACACAAAATGTCCAGTCAAACAAGGTCAAACCTGAAATCCAACTTCGCCATTGGATTCCTTAGGTCCAAATTAGGTTTATACCAAAATTTGGACCTAAGGAGAGGACATCTTGACCTACTTTGCAATTTAGTACACCCAAATCACAAATTGGTCCCTATCTTTTGAATACCGTTGCAGAGAACCCCCTAGGTTTTTTGCCTCCTTTCAAACCGGTCCTGCCGCCATTGCTAGGGCAGAACCGAGCTCCGGCGAGGTTCGGAGAGGGATTGCTCTCTAATCCCTCAGAGATTCCCTCCCAGAAATGGAAGGAGGATTCTCTGAGGAATTCCCTTCCTTATAAAGTTAATTACAGTCACTGGTGTGAACCCAATCTCTCGTGCGAACGCACGAGAGATTTGGTTATCCTAACTCCTTTCCATCTCCGGCGACCAACCTCAGGCAATTACGTGCCCTTCACGCCCTGCACACCCAGTCCAGCGCCTATATAAGAACCCACAACTCCGGCCGAAGAGGCTAAGCTTGATTTTGACGGAGATCCCTTCCAAATTCCTCCCTCTCCCATCTCCGGCCAAACGACCCACAAGCTCCGGCGACCTCCTCCCCTCCTTCTCGTCGCTCTGCTGCCATACCAGCAGTAGAGTCCTCTCCGCCGCTTCCTCCCGCGTCGCGCCGTACCCCGCGCGCGCGCTTCTGACCTCATCTTCGTCGCCGCTTCCTCCCTCAAGGTCTTTCTTCCCCGACGACGGCAGTTACGAGCCATCCTCTCCGCTGCCTTCCTTCCTTCCAGACAATCACAGATACGTTCTCCATCCTCTCCTCTCTCCTTTCCCCCAACTATTTTACTTGATTACCCCTCGACAGTACCTAACCGCCTTCATCTTCCTCGCCTCCGACCGCACTCCAGCGAGCCGCCCACACCACTCCGCCACTCCACACGGCTCGCCAACCACCTCGTGAGCTCCGCCTCACCACCAGGAACTCGCTCCACCCCACAACTGCCACTCCAGACCTCCATAACCACCCCTCGAACAACCCACCATCTCCGGCCACAGGTTGACCTAGGCGCGCACGCCTAGGCCGACCGACAACCTGCAGCATCAACCACCACCTTCGCCGTGCTACGGCGAAGGTTTCCAGCTATTCTGATTGGGCCAATAGGTCGTTCTGTGGAATCTCAAGTGAACGCCCAGGCCGCCATTAACAGCCGAAGCAGCAGGAAGCTTGGAGCAGCAGCAAGCGTCAAGCTTCCCAGGCAGTAGGTGCAGCAGGCTCTCGCAAGTGTCGCGAGGTGACTGAGTTCAGCGAGGAGCACCAGCAGGGCCTTCAGCGTGGGCAGTTGCACACGAGAGTCTGCGGGCGCGCGTGAGGGAAGGACGAAAGCTTTAGTCCCACATCATGGGATTACAAACCTCAGGTACACTATAAATTATTTTTGTGATATACTCTTATCGCCTCAGTAAGCACAGGGGTGAGGTCCCTCACTGACCCCACCTGCCTCGTCCACGGCCTGACCACGCGGACTTGGCGGATCCGACCCGACCTAGACCTACGCACTCCTCGCGCATCACACCACCTTCAGGTGCGCCTGGTCCCGGGTACGATCCGACCCGATTACGCTTGTGGCTCTGGGAGAGCAGCTCAGAGTGAATTACTTGAGAGAGAGAGACTGCGGGTAGAGGGAGAAGGGTTAGGTTTTGCTCCTGTGCAGGCAAGCTGATCGTAGGAGAAGGACTTGGCCGCTGCAGAAGAAGGAAAAGCAAGCCAAAGAGGAATACAGAAGAAGAAGAAAGAAGCTTTCGCAGGAGAAGGAAAGCAGAAAAGATTATAAGTCTTCGCAGAGAAGAAGAACAAGGACAAGTGAATATTGCAAAGAGATCAGAAAGGCAAAGCAGAAGAAGGAAAGATACTGAAGTAGAAAGGAGAAGAAGGAAGAAAGAAAGATCACATTTAAGACGGCTGATACATAAATCAGACGTCTAATTCTACTTTTTCTAAAAACTCTTTGAATCAATTATATTTGCATTTAACAGTTGTATTCTTGGGTTTTACAAAGTACTGAGATTGCTCCCTGTGTTCGACCTCGGATACTCTAGTTGTTCGAGTAATAAAAAATCTTTATTTGTTTAAACGTTTTGTCGGTTCTACTACAACGTAATACGCCTTTAAATCTGCACAAAATCGTTGATAACAGTTACACACCACCCGTAGATTATAAGGCGCACCACCTTGACGGATGTACGTCTCACACATCTTCGACTGACAAGGACTGATAAACGCCAGTTTATCATCATTTTTTATGCTTTAAAACTAACTTAGCTCTTAGGATTTTACTCCGCAAATGGGTTTTTGGGCTGCATTTAGGCATAAATTAGGATAGGCATGCATTGCATTTTTTATTGTCGTTTTAATGTGTTTTTGTGAGTGTTAGGGATGTACAGATGCACAGATCCCTAAAACCCTAGCACTCAAGAAGGCAAATGGTGAAGGAGAAGCCCAGACTAGCTGGAACTCAGCCTAATCCAGCTCACCTCAGCTTGATCCAGCTCACCTCAGCTTGATCTAGCTCACCGCAGCTGGAACCTAGCTTACTTGAACTAGGGTTAGCTCATCCCAGCTCCATTCAGCTAATCTCAGCTGGATGGCAGCTCAAGAGAGTTCATCCTAGCTCACCCTAGCTCAAGTCAGCTCAGATCCAGCTCAACTTAGCTGAGTCTAGCTCATCTCAGCTCCCACTAGTTCACAGGGAGCTCTAGCTAGCTCAGCTGAGTTGACAGGAGTTCACCCCAGCTCAGATCCAGCTACATTCAGCTCCACTCAACTCCAGCCAGCTGAAGAGGAATTCATCTCAGCTCAGGAAGCTCAAGTCCAGCTCCCGGGGACTCAACTTAGCTCAACTCAGTTGAGCTAAGCTACCTTAGCTGCCTCAACCAGCTTGATTCTCCCCGGAAGCACCAGACCTAGCTCACCTCAGCTCATTTTGGTAGAAGCTAGCTCACTTTAGCTTGGCTTAGTAGCTAGCAAAGAACTAGCAAGCTAAGCCAGCTAGAGTAGCCCCATGCCAGCCTCTTCAGCAGCAGCCAGCTCCAGCTCCAGCTCCAGACTTCTTCTCCTCAGCTCCTTGCTC
Organism: Thalassia testudinum; assembly: GCA_037157565.1. NCBI lineage: Eukaryota > Viridiplantae > Streptophyta > Magnoliopsida > Alismatales > Hydrocharitaceae > Thalassia > Thalassia testudinum. Next base: position 128,475,665 of record JAZHRO010000031.1, read on the forward strand.
CAAACCCTAGCTCCAACACCTTCTCCTCTACTCCACCTTTAGCTAAGCTAGCTTAGCTTATCTTAGCTTAGCTTAGCTTAGCTAACAACCAGCTCCTTGGCCATTCATTACCTCCAAAATCAACCCTAGCTAGCTCCACCAACTCAAGCCTACCTAAGCTAGCTACCCTACTCAAGTTGGCACCACCTCCTAGCCATCCCTTCACCCCATTATCTCCACCAAAAGACACTTCAAGTTGGCGCCAAAAACCACCCCTAACCACCTCTATATTGGCGCCACTTTCAGCCCCTTAATCCACCCTACACCTACCCACATAAGCCATCCTAGCCATCCACCTAACCCCCCTTCTCGAATCCTTCTTGGCGCCAACTTAGACCCTCTTCTAGAAGCCATTTTGGCGCCAATATCAAGGGGTGTCAACACACATAACCACCCCTTAGGTGTCCCTTAAGGTGGCGCCAAACACCCTTGGCCATTGGATCCTTAACCACCTCCCTCCTTCCATCCTAGCCATCCATTTCAAAGGTCACCATAGCCCCCCTCCTATTCTATAAAAGGCCACCACCTACCACCATTTTGGAGGCATCCTCCCTTAGTATATTTTCTACCTAAACCACCTATACCTACGGCCAAGAAGAAGGAGTAGAGAAGGAGATTAAAGGGGCACATCACCAGCCCTTTTGGTGCCTTCTTCTCCCCACTCTCTTCAACTTGAGCCACGCCAAGGAGGAGGACTCTTCCACTTCAAGGAGGACGGCCAGGCAAAGGAGGACTTAGGGTGGACGTCCACCCTTGGAGAAAAACTTAGGGCACGCCCCCCTAAGGCTTGCCTTGGAGGACATCACCTTGGCGGAGTACTGCAAGGAAGGAGTTGAAGGATTCTTTTCAAGCTTGGGAGCCACCAACCTTGGAGCAAGAAGCCCTCTTCTTCACCATCTATCTAGAGGATTTGTGTTTTATTTTCTTATTTGCAATTTTCTAGTAGTACAAGCTTTCCTCTACTAGGCCTTTTGTAAAACACTTTATCAATTATCTAGTTGCCTTCTTTGCAATTTTTTTTGTTTGCATTTCTATTTGCTTATTTTCAGCATTCTTCACTTCCTCTCCCTAATTATTCTAGGCCTTCACTTGCTTAGAGTGAGCTTAGGGAGAGGCTCTACTTGCCACTTTAGAGTAGTTTACTTAATTGGAAGTGTAAACACTTTTCCCGCCATAATTTCGCATGTTGCCTTAGTTCAAAAATAAAGAAAAATGGTATATTGAAAATTACCAAAAAGAAAGTTGAGATTGTATTCCAAGCAAGAGAATCACTATTGCAAACATTTGGCCTCCTTGGACGACCCTAGATACTCCCCTATCTAGGAATATAAATTTTAAAAGCGAAAGCGGATTTACGCGTTACAACGACGTATTTTAACAAACCGCGTGAAATCGCCATCACTTTTTGGCGCCGTTGCCGGGGAGGCACGGCTTTGCATTAACTCATTTTCTCTTGCTTGAAGTGGATCTCATCCCCTTCTCTTTCTTTCTTTTGTGTGTGCAGGAACTACAGCAGGAAAGCGGGAATCTGCAAGCGAGAGCTTAAAGATCCTTTTCTTCCCGCGAAAATTCAGGTTGGTTCCTATTTTTAGTCACATAATTAATTAAAACTACCAAAAATATATTAAACTTGGCTTTCAGGACCCTAAACACTTAAATTAAGTGGAGTGGTGCATTTTAAAATCATTGTTTGCTTGTATGCTTCTTTAGCACCATTCCATTGCAAGTATTGGTGTTCTGTTTTTCGGGTCTGGATTTTTGTCCAGACTTGAAAAATTGATTCCTAACACCACAGGCCTCCTAAAATCATAAAATTTCATGGAGTGATTCCCAATTAAGTTTGGAACATCTGTTCCAAATTTCAGATCAATTGGATTTGTATTTAATTTTTAAAAATTCGTGGATTACAGAGGGGTCACACCCTCTAATCTTCCTGTTTTGCTGCTGTCCGCGAATTTTCAGAATTTTTATACTCATCCAATTTTCGTGAAATTTATCTTGTTGGAATCCCTGTGAAATTTTACATATCATATAAAATAATAAAAATTTTCTGAGGTCGGTGGTAATACTGAAAAATCTATAATACCCACGGGTATTATTTCTGGACTTTGACACCAGTACAATTAAAAATTCAAAACTATTATCAAACAAATTCCTAAAATCTTACAAAAATCTTTTCTGGAATCCTTGTTTGATTTTCTTCAAAGTAGTGGTGTTGTTTGACTTGTTTGGACCACTACTTAATTCTGAAAGCTAAAAATAATTCATTGGTAGTTAAATTTCTGTCTTAGGGATAATTGGCTTAGGGTTTCTTCTTTCTCTTTAGAGACTCAATTAAAAGGAAATATACAATCACACATACAACTGGTCTTTCCTTTGATTGTGAACTTTCAAACTTGTTTGAAAACTTAACTAAAGAAACCCTAAAATACATTCAATTAAATCAAATCCTAAAAGACAAAAATACAAAAAAAAAAAAAAAATTTTGTGTGACAACTTGATTTTCATTGGAGCCACTCTCCAATTCCTGCACACACACAAAAAAATCAAATAACAGGGCAACAACCCAATAAACGCCCTCCACATTCCGTGTGCACTGTAGAATCCTAGACCTAATTAAAATTTGTAGCAACTTGACCCCTAAGGCTTTATCAACTTAGGCTTGCTATTTAGGTTTTAAGTTTTCTTTAGTTAGTACCAATTCTGTCATCTGTATCTGGTGTTCAGGCTGAGGGGCCGTGTCAAACGACCAGGCGCGGGTTTGTACAAGCACCTGGGGTTTTCCCTGGGAAACGTTTGGGCCCAAACCTCCCCTTAAGCAACCTGGCTAGATTTGTTGATAGAACGGGTATTCACTATTGACTACTTATTTCCTATATAGACCAAGTCTTAGGTTATTATTAGGGAGTCACAATCAAGTTAGGTCTAGTTTTTGTTTGTTTGAATTGCACACTTTCTCTCATCTCTTTCTCTTCTCCTCCCCTCCCCGTTCTTCCATTTTATGCACGGGCGACGGTCTCAAAATCCGCACTTGGAAGGACCATTTGATTTCGCCCCCCACGTAAAAAGACCACTTTTTCTGTCTTCTCCTGAAAAAATGGAAACACAACAAAATAGGTCCACTGACCCTTCCACGTCTACCTCTAACCCCACCTCTAACCCTAATTCTAACCCTTCCACCCAAAACCCAACCACCAGTAACTTTCCACACTTGGAGCTCCCCAATCTTGAGTTGCCCCACACACAACATCAAGACCCCCTACCTGATCTTTTAAAATTGATGGCCGATCAAATTAATAAATTAAATTCCAATCAACAAACATTGACTAGGAACATCCAAAACCTAGCCAATCCAAGGCCAAACCCACCACCCCGTCAGCAGCCTGTTGTTCCTCTAAAAGATTTCTATGATCCATCTTATTATGAGGAACGACCAGGGGTGGTCATACCTGAGGGGGACTTTGAGATCAAGCCAGCCGTCCTGAACCTGATTAAACACTTTCATGGCCTTCCTAGGGAAGACCCTTTCAGCCACCTTGAAGAACTAACTCTTCTTGCACAGACAACCCGTTCCCGAAATGTGCAAGAAGACATATGGCTGATGCGGCTTTTTCCATTATCTCTTAAAGATAAGGCCGCTTATTGGTTCAGGACTATTGGCCGACCCATTACAACATGGCCTCAACTCAAGAGTGCCTTCCTCAAGAAATTCTTTCCCATAGGTCGTACCAATTCCTTACGAAGATCTATTACGACCTTTCACCAAAAATCTGGTGAAACTTTCCATGATTCTTGGGAAAGATTTCAAGACCTTTTAAGAAGTTGCCCGTACCACGAGATTCCTTTATGGCAGCTCGTGCAAATCTTCTATCATGGATTAGATGATCAAATCCGACAGTTTGTCGACGCCTCGTGTGGCGGCAACTTTTTAAATAAAGATGCAGAAAGTGCCTATGACCTGTTCGAAGAAATGAGTGAAAACTCATTTAATCAAGCTTCCATGAACACATTTTGCAGAACCCAAAACCCGCAGTTCGGTGTTCATGAAATAGGCACTCAATCTATCCCTGTCACCCAAGACGATCTTCAATTGATTGCTCAAAAACTCGACCAGATGCATATTAATCAAAAGAAAATTGAGGAAAGACTAGCCACTTCAACTCAAGCTCCACACCCACATCTAACCCAACCTAACTTTCCACGAAGAGAAAATTTGCACAATCTCAACACCACTCCTGCTGATTATTCTGAGGTTGCCCATGATTCACTGGGGAATTTCAATTATCCAGATCTTAACCCCACCAAAAATATTTCTGCCATCCAGGAGCCCTTTAAAAATTCTTCCAATTGGAAAAATTACCCGAACTACTCCTGGAATAATCAAGTTTCCTCCCAACCATATCATTTTAATGGGTATGGGTCGAACCCAAATTTCCATCCTGGGCCATCCCAACAAGATATCAATGCCCAGATGCTACGGACCCTGCAGGATATGCAAACAAAAATGACGGAAGTAACCCGCAACATCACAAATCTGAACAATCAGATTGGGGTTGCTCCCACGCAAAGACCTGTAGGACATCTTCCGTCCCAACCCATACCCAATCCCAATCACCAAGGGAACCATTATATGGGTAGAAATCCACATTATCCAAATCAGCCTCCTCCTAATCCACCTCAGCAGCCGCCCAGGTTCCTGCAATCACAGGCCCCCCCACCTCCTCCAAATAATAATCCGACTGCACATGCAGTTACCTTGAGGAGTGGGAAAACCACCACTGACCCCGAGCCTTCGCACGAACCTGGTAAGATACATGTGCAAGTTGACTCCCCACCTCCCCATCAGGAAGAAAAAGAACAACAACAATCTCAAGACAAGATTCCTATCCCTTTCCCACAAGCTCTCTACCCTACCACCAACAAAAGAAAGAAATCTGAGCCCACTACAGAAGAACTCATGGAGCTATTTGGGCAAGTTCATATCAATATCCCTCTCCTAGATGCCATCAAATATATACCTGCCTATGCTAAATTTTTGAAGGATATTTGTACTCCTAAAAGGCAGGCTAAAAATCTAGGACAGGTGCATCTTTCAGAGACAGTAAGCTCTGTCATACAAAGTAAGCTGCCTCCTAAGATGAAAGATCCGGGGGCGCCTTTAATTTCTGTAATTATTGATGACACTACATTTAATCGCGCCCTCCTTGATCTTGGTGCCTCTGTAAATATTATTCCCACAAGTTTATTCGAAGAATTTCAGATCGGTGAATTAAAACCCGTCGAGGTTGCCCTGCAATTAGCCGACCGATCTACAATCAAACCTCGTGGGATTGTTGAGGATGTATTAGTCAAGGTCCAGAATTGTGTCTTCCCTGCAGACTTTCTGGTTCTTGACATTGAGGCACCCGAATCATTACTGGACTCCCCGATAATCCTTGGACGCCCCTTTTTGGCTACTGCAAAGGCAAATATCAATTGCCACACAGGCAAAATGGATATCAACTGTGCAGGCCAAACTATCACCTTAGATATTTTTAAATCCTCCAGGAGATTCCATGATGATAACTTATTTGAGGACTCAGATACTGAAATTTCTAATATGGTGGAGGAGACAATGTTAATAGATACCCTTACCGACCACAGTTTTTTTGAGGATTCTGATTCAAACTCAGTGGTCGGCGAGATCTGTGATCCGGAAACTTGTCTTGACTCCAAATTTGTTCCTGATACCCCCCCTGACCCACCCACTATTAACGCACCTAATTTTTCCACACTAACTCACCATTCCTTCCCCGACCCCTTTCTTACGGACCTGCCACCAACCCCGCCCGAGTTTGGCACCCAACCTGAATTAAAACCATGGCCAGACTCGGGCCACACTTATCAATTTCCATCTCACTTTGATCCCAATATTATTTCTAATCAATTTTCTAGGGATCTAGACGAAGACACCTTTTTTGCGGGCATTCAAGTGTCCAATTATTTACATGATTTTCCGTCTTCTGTGCATACCTTCACGCCCGGCTGAATGGCGTAAAAGATCGCACTGGATGGGAGGTAACCCATCATTTTGTTGCTTTCCTTTTTTCTTCTTTTTCCAGGTTTTATTCATCCTAAACCTGACCGTTCTTCACTAAGGTGATTCCTTTTCCCTCCTAATGCATGAGGACATGGCATATCTTGAGCATGGGGGGGTGTTTTTAAATTTTTACGATCGATTTAGGATATTTAAAACCTAAAAACATGCAATTTTCTTTAATTTATTTCCTGCTTGCATACCCAAAAAAAAAAAAAAAAAAAAAAAAAAAAAAAAATTGAAAACTTTTTGAGGAAAAATTTTGAAATCAGGACTAAGGTCGAAAAATTCACTTCTGGTACAATGGGATTTAATCCTTAAAAAACTAAGGATAAGGATATGGATCTGATCATTAGAATTCCAGGGTCTATTTTAGACTAGATCAGATATCCTTCTCTAAAATTCCACCTGAACTCATGATAGTTCAGGTGACTTGATCCTATTTTGTAATATGGAAAGTATTTGACTTAGTTTTTGATTCAAAAACCTGCGATTCTTGAGAAACTTCTTGTGTCAATTTTTACACACAAGCCAACAACTAAAAATTTGCAAAAAACTCCCTTGTTTGGATTTAGTAAAAGTCTGAAGCAGATCATTGGTTTGAGTTCCCACCGTCGAGAAGAAGGAAAAAAACCTTCTTTGAGGACGCGATGTCAACATGTTACCGCCTCGGCGCTGCTCTATATCTATATTTCATATCTTTAGACGGAGCATTAAAGCGCATTTCAGCAGCTCAAGTGTCTTGGACGGTGCTCTACCTATAGCGTCGGAGCAAGAGCTTGAGTTTGCTTGGAGCGCCCCTTTTCACCGCATCGTGTTTTGGGGTTGCGAGCTCCTGGGTGGTGTCATGGACAGTGCTATCCCGAAGTACTGGCGCCAGAGCCCCCTCGAGGAATGGTAATGGGAATGATGATACCGACACATCTGTTGTAAGACTAAGCTAAAAATAAGCATGGGGGAGAAAAAAAAAAAAAAATAATAATAATAATAATAACACGTCCTTATTAAGGTTGGCTTTTCACAAGCACCGACATAAGGTTTTAAAGGAATTTGCAAGTTGCGAATCAGATTCACGAGCCAGAAAAATCCTAAAAACAAAAATCTCAAGTCATCTGAATTAACCAGGGGTTAATTTGTGAATTTTCTGAGGATATATTGATCCTGTTCTATCTAATGGTTGGATCCAAAAACAAATCCTGATGTTTATCTTCAACAAATCCCGTATCTCCTGTGTTTTAATCTACCAAGGTCCCTTAATCTCTTTTTCTCCTCAAAAGTCAAAAAAAAAAAAAAAAAAAAAAAAAAATTAGATTTCCCAAAAATTCCGTTTTCCAAAAAAATTATTGTTTTGCTAAGAGACTAGCAAAAGATAAGCATGGGGGTGTGATAAACGCCAGTTTATCATCATTTTTTATGCTTTAAAACTAACTTAGCTCTTAGGATTTTACTCCGCAAATGGGTTTTTGGGCTGCATTTAGGCATAAATTAGGATAGGCATGCATTGCATTTTTTATTGTCGTTTTAATGTGTTTTTGTGAGTGTTAGGGATGTACAGATGCACAGATCCCTAAAACCCTAGCACTCAAGAAGGCAAATGGTGAAGGAGAAGCCCAGACTAGCTGGAACTCAGCCTAATCCAGCTCACCTCAGCTTGATCCAGCTCACCTCAGCTTGATCTAGCTCACCGCAGCTGGAACCTAGCTTACTTGAACTAGGGTTAGCTCATCCCAGCTCCATTCAGCTAATCTCAGCTGGATGGCAGCTCAAGAGAGTTCATCCTAGCTCACCCTAGCTCAAGTCAGCTCAGATCCAGCTCAACTTAGCTGAGTCTAGCTCATCTCATCTCCCACTAGTTCACAGGGAGCTCTAGCTAGCTCAGCTGAGTTGACAGGAGTTCACCCCAGCTCAGATCCAGCTACATTCAGCTCCACTCAACTCCAGCCAGCTGAAGAGGAATTCATCTCAGCTCAGGAAGCTCAAGTCCAGCTCCCGGGGACTCAGCTTAGCTCAACTCAGTTGAGCTAAGCTACCTTAGCTGCCTCAACCAGCTTGATTCTCCCCGGAAGCACCAGACCTAGCTCACCTCAGCTCATTTTGGTAGAAGCTAGCTCACTTTAGCTTGGCTTAGTAGCTAGCAAAGAACTAGCAAGCTAAGCCAGCTAGAGTAGCCCCATGCCAGCCTCTTCAGCAGCAGCCAGCTCCAGCTCCAGCTCCAGACTTCTTCTCCTCAGCTCCTTGCTCCAAACCCTAGCTCCAACACCTTCTCCTCTACTCCACCTTTAGCTAAGCTAGCTTAGCTTATCTTAGCTTAGCTTAGCTTAGCTAACAACCAGCTCCTTGGCCATTCATTACCTCCAAAATCAACCCTAGCTAGCTCCACCAACTCAAGCCTACCTAAGCTAGCTACCCTACTCAAGTTGGCACCACCTCCTAGCCATCCCTTCACCCCATTATCTCCACCAAAAGACACTTCAAGTTGGCGCCAAAAACCACCCCTAACCACCTCTATATTGGCGCCACTTTCAGCCCCTTAATCCACCCTACACCTACCCACATAAGCCATCCTAGCCATCCACCTAACCCCCCTTCTAGAATCCTTCTTGGCGCCAACTTAGACCCTCTTCTAGAAGCCATTTTGGCGCCAATATCAAGGGGTGTCAACACACATAACCACCCCTTAGGTGTCCCTTAAGGTGGCGCCAAACACCCTTGGCCATTGGATCCTTAACCACCTCCCTCCTTCCATCCTAGCCATCCATTTCAAAGGTCACCATAGCCCCCCTCCTATTCTATAAAAGGCCACCACCTACCACCATTTTGGAGGCATCCTCCCTTAGTATATTTTCTACCTAAACCACCTATACCTACGGCCAAGAAGAAGGAGTAGAGAAGGAGATTAAAGGGGCACATCACCAGCCCTTTTGGTGCCTTCTTCTCCCCACTCTCTTCAACTTGAGCCACGCCAAGGAGGAGGACTCTTCCACTTCAAGGAGGACGGCCAGGCAAAGGAGGACTTAGGGTGGACGTCCACCCTTGGAGAAAAACTTAGGGCACGCCCCCCTAAGGCTTGCCTTGGAGGACATCACCTTGGCGGAGTACTGCAAGGAAGGAGTTGAAGGATTCTTTTCAAGCTTGGGAGCCACCAACCTTGGAGCAAGAAGCCCTCTTCTTCACCATCTATCTAGAGGATTTGTGTTTTATTTTCTTATTTGCAATTTTCTAGTAGTACAAGCTTTCCTCTACTAGGCCTTTTGTAAAACACTTTATCAATTATCTAGTTGCCTTCTTTGCAATTTTTTTTGTTTGCATTTCTATTTGCTTATTTTCAGCATTCTTCACTTCCTCTCCCTAATTATTCTAGGCCTTCACTTGCTTAGAGTGAGCTTAGGGAGAGGCTCTACTTGCCACTTTAGAGTAGTTTACTTAATTGGAAGTGTAAACACTTTTCCCGCCATAATTTCGCATGTTGCCTTAGTTCAAAAATAAAGAAAAATGGTATATTGAAAATTACCAAAAAGAAAGTTGAGATTGTATTCCAAGCAAGAGAATCACTATTGCAAACATTTGGCCTCCTTGGACGACCCTAGATACTCCCCTATCTAGGAATATAAATTTTAAAAGCGAAAGCGGATTTACGCGTTACAACGACGTATTTTAACAAACCGCGTGAAATCGCCATCAAGGACGTCAGCGCTATCCAAGGTTATGGGTGTAATTGATTGTGTACGGTTTGTTAATAAGGAATTTTTTATTATCGTTGCAACGCATATATCCGCTTTCGCTTTTAAATTTATATTCCTAGATAGTGGGGTATCGAGGGTCATCCAAGGAGGCAATATGTTTGCCAAATTAATTCTCTTGCTTACAAAATAGATCTCAACTTTCTTTTTGGTCTTTTTTAAATATATCATTTTTAGGTTTTTGAAATTAAGGCAACATGTGAAATTGTTGGCGAGAAAGTGACGTACACTTAACTCAATACACAACTTCTAAAGTGGCAAGTAGTGCCTCTCCCTAAGCTCACTCTAGGCAAGTGGAGGCCTAGAATAATTAAGGAGAGGGAGTGAAGAATGCTAAAAACAAGGCAATTACAAATGCAACTAAAGAAATTGCAAAGAAGGCAACTAGATTAAAGAGAAAGTATTTTACAGAAAAGCCTAGTAGATGAATGCTTCTACTACTAGAAAATTGCAATAAATAAAAGAAAACACAAATCCTCTAGATAGATGGTGAATAAGAGGGCTTCTTGCTCCAAGCTTGGTAGCTCCCAAGCTTGAAAAGAGTCCTCCAACTCCTTCCTTGCTATGCTCCGCCAAGGTGATGTCCTCCAAAGCAACCCCTATGGGGGCGTGCTCTAAGCTTTTCTCCAAGGGTGGATGTCCACCCTAGGTCCTTCTCCTTTGCCTGGCCATCCTCCTTGAAGTAGAAAATTCCTCCTCCCTGGCGTGGCCCAAGTTGAAGAGAGTGGGGAGAAGAAGGCAAAAAAGGGGCTGGTGATGTGCCCCTTTAATCTTCTTCTCTACTCCTCCTTGGCCGTAGGTATAGGTGGATGTAGGTGGAATAATACACTAATGGAGGATGCTCTAAAATGGTGCTAGGTGGTGGGTTTATATAGAGTAGGAAGGGGGCTAAGGTGACTCTTGAAATGAAGGGCTAAGATGGGAAGATGGAGGTGGTTGGGGATCCTATGGCTAAGGGCAGTTGTCACCAACCTAAGGGACACTTAGGGGGTAGTTATGGGTGGTGGCAACCCTTGAAGTTGGTGCCAAAATGGCTTCTAGAATGGGGGCTAAGGTGGCGCCAGGTAGGGTTCTAGAAGGAGGGGTAGGTGGGTGGCTAGGATGGGTTGTAGGGTTAGGTGTATGGTGGATGTGGGGGTGGATGTTGGGGCCAAAAAGGGGGGTAGTTAGGGTTAGGTTTTGGTGCCAAAATTGGTGCCTTTTGGTGGTGATGATGGGGTGAAGAGGTGGTGCCAACTTGGAGTAGGATAGCTAGCTTAGATAGGGCTTAAGTTGGTGGAGCTAGCTAGGGTTGAGTTGAAGGTGGTGGATGGCCGAGGAGCAAGGTGCTAGCTAAGCTAAGCTAAGCAGGCATAGCTAGGTGTGGAGTAGAGGAGGAGGTATTGGAGCTAGGGTTTGAAGAGAGGAGATGAGGAGGAGAAGTGTGGAGCTGGAACTGGAGCTGGCTGCTGCTAAATAGGATAGCATGGAGCTACTCTAGCTGGCATAGCTTGCTAGTTCTTTGGTAGCTGCTAAGCCAGGATAAAGTGAGCTGGCTTCTACCATAATGAGCTGAGGTTAGCTGGGTCTGGTGCTCTCGGGGAGGATCAAGTTGGTTGGGGAAGTTAAGGTAGCTTAGCTCAACTGAGTTGAGCTAAGCTGAGTCCCCGGGAGTTGGACTTGAGCTTCCTGAGTAGGGATGAGTTCTTCTTCAGCTGGCTGGAGTTGGGTGGAGCTAGATGTAGCTGGATTTGAGCTGGGGTGAACTCCAGTCAACTCAGCTAAGCAAGCTAGAGCTCCCAGTGGACTGGTAGGAGCTAAAATGAGCTAGAATCAACTAGGTTGAGCTGGATCTGAGCTGACTTGTGCTAGGGTGAGCTAAGATGAACTCTCTTGAGCTGCCATTCAACTGAGATTAGCCGAATGGAGCTGGGATGAGCTGACCCTAGTTCAAGTGAGCTAGGGTCCAGCTGTGGTGAGCTAGATCAAGCTGAGTTCCAGCTAGTCTGAGCTTCTCCTTCACCATTTTCCTTCTTGAGTGCTTGGGTTTTAGGGATCTGTATATCTTCTCATCGCTAACACTCACAAAAAGATATTAAAAAGATAATAAAAAATGCAATGCATTCCTAACCTAATTTATGCCTAAATGTAGCCCAAAAACCCATTTGCGGAGTAAAATCCGAACAGCTAGGTTTATTTTAATGCATAAGAATGATGATAAACTGGCGTTTATCCCACCCCTATGCTTATCTTTTGCTAGTCTCTTAGCAAAAATTCAGTTTTTTTGGAAAACAAAATTTTTGGGAAATCTAATTTTTTTTCTACTTTTGAGGAGAAAAAGATTAAGGGACCTTGGTTGATCAAAACACAGGAGGTTCGGGATTTGTTGAAGATAAACATTGGTATTTGTTTTGGATCCAACAATTAGACAAAACAAGATCAATATATCCTCCAGAAAATTCACAAATTAACCGCTTGTTAACTCAAATGACTTGAAATTTTTGTTCTTAGGATTTTTTTGGCTCGTGGATCTGATTCGCAACTTGCAAAAATCCTTTAAACCTTGAGTCTGTGCTTGTGAAAAGCGAACATTTATAGGGCCGTGTTAATTTATTTATTTACTCTTTTTTTTTCTCTCTCCCCCATGCTTATTTTTAGCTTAGTCTTACAACAGATGTGTCAGGATCATCATTCCCATTACCAATCCTCGAGGGGGCTCTGGTGCCAGTACTTTGGGATAGCACTGTCCATGACACCACCTAGGAGCTCACAACCCAAAAATACAATGCGGTGTAAAGGGGTGCTCTAAGCAAACTCAAGCTCTTACTCTGACACTATAGGTAGAGCACCATCCAAGACACTTGAGTTACTAAAATTCGCTTTAATGCTCCATCTAAAGATATGAAATATAGATATGGAGCAATGCCGAGGCGGTAACATGTTGACATCACATCCTCAAAGGAGGCATTTTCCTCCTTCTCGTCGGTGGGAACTCAAACCAATGATCTGTTTTAGATTTTCACTAAGTCCAAACACGGGAGTTTTTCAAATTTTTAGCTATTTTTAAGTGTTGGCTTGTGTGTGAAAATTGACACAAGAAGTTTCTCAAGACATGCAAGTTTTTGAATCAGAAACTAAGCCAAATACTTTCCACAATACAAAATAGGATCAAGTCACCTGAACTATCATGACTTCAGGTGGAATTTTTAGAGAAGGATATCTGATCTAGTCTAAAATAGACCCTGAAATTCTAATGATCAGATCCACATCCTCTTCCCTAGTTTGTTAAAGATTAAATCCCATTATACCAAAAGTGAATTTTTCGACCTTAGTCCCGATTTCAAAATTTTTCCTTAAAAAGTTTTCAACATTTTTATTTTTATTTTTATCTTATTTTATTTTATTTTTTTGGGTATGCAAGTAGGAAAATAAAATAACTAAAGAAAAATACATGTTTTTAGGTTTTGAAAATCCTAAATCGATCGTCACATTTTAAAAACAGCCCCCCATGCTGAAGATATGCCATGTCCTCATGCATTATGAGGGAAAAGGGATTACCTTAGTGAAGAACGGTCAGGTTTAGGATGATCAAAACCTGGAAGAAGAAGAAAAAAGGAAGGCAGGAAAAAATGATGGGTTACCTCCCATTCAGTGTTATCTTTTATGCCATTCAACCAGGCGTGAAGGTATGCACGGAAGATGGAAAATCATGTAAAAAGTTGGACACTTGAATTGTTTTAATAAAAGTTTCTTCCTCAAGATTCCTAAAAAGATGAGTCGTAAAGATAAAGGGATCAAAATAAAATAGAGAAATGGAAAAATGACCCGGATCTGGCCATGGTTTAAGTGCTTGTAAAATGCGAGACTTTGGTGGGTTGGGTGATAGGTCTAATGTAAAGGGATGGGGAATGGAGTAAATGAGATGTAGGGTGGGTGAAGTTAGTGTGGATGTTTTTGGTGAAAAATTAGGAAGATGAAAAGGGGGAAAGTCAAACCCTAATTGATCTGGAAAGTCTTGGACAACATAACTATCCTTAGAATAAAAATCAATAAAATCTAGATCAATAGTGGTCAAAGATGAATGAGATTGTATCAACATAGATGTCTCAAATACTGCTTCCATTTTATTATCAGTGTCCTAAAAAATTTTGTGATCAATGGACCTCTTGGAAGCTTGAAATAAATCTAATGAGAAGGTCTGGTTACTGCAACTTATATTCATTCCCCTAGAATGAGAATTGATATTAATTGCTGCCATAATAAAAAAAGGTCTTCCAAGGATGGCATTAATGAGAGCCTTAGGTACCTCTAAGTGAAGGACTAGAAAATTTACCGGAACTAGACAATTCCGGACCTTGATAATACTATCCTCAACAACTCGCGATTGAATGGTAGATTGGTCTCCCAATTGAAATTGAACCTTAGTAGGTTTTAAATCATTGAATCAAAATTCCTCAATTAAGACTGGGGGGATGAGATTACTAGAGGTACCTAAGGTAAGAGGGGCACGAAAAAAAATGGTGTCAGTTATGACAACTGAGATGAGTGATGTGCCCTGGTCCTTTTTTGTGAAAGGTAGCTTGCTCTGAAAAACTGAGCTGGCTATCTTTGAAAGGACCAACCTTTCTAGATTCTGATCATGCCCTTTTGCAGTAAATTTTTTAGAGGCATGGGGAGAATCTAGGAAGGGAATATTCCTCTCGACTTGCTCAAATAAGTCCAAAGGATTATTGTCAGAGGGCTCTAATTTTGGATTGTTGGATTACAGTTTTTGAGAGTGGGAAATAAGGTTTGAATCAAGTGTTTTTGAGATTTCTTTTTCTTCTTCCTTATTGAGGTTAGGGGGGTCAATCCGCATTGGTTGGGAATCGGTTTCATCATTTGAATGTGAAGGCCTTAAATCCATGGTGGTTTCCTCACTCCTCAAAGCCTCTGCATACACAGCTTGGTGATCACTGGGAGGAGGTAGGGGGCCTGATGTTGATAGAAACTGGGATGGTGCTGTGATATTGGGTTAATAGGAGGCTGAACCATGTGCTTCTGATGTTGGTAGCCACCCGGGTGTTGGTTCCTGTGATTAATAAAGTTTGGTGTGGGTTGGGATGGTGAGTGCCCTGCAGGTCTTTGAGTCGGAATATCCCCAATTTGATCTCTGAGATTGTTAATAAGACGGGTTGTTCCCTTTGTTTTTCTTTGTAACTCCTGTAGGGTTTTCATCATCTAGGCATTAATGTCTTCTTGAGATTGACAGATTGAAAAGTCTGATTTGAACCATACCCTCCAAACGGGTTCTGTTGTTGGTGTGAAACTGGATTGGTCCAAGAGTGAGCTAGATAATTCCCCCTAATAGAGGAATTTTTCAATTTCTCCTGGAAAGTAGGGACATTTTGGGTGGGGTGATGATTGGGATAAACATAATTCCCTGTTGAACCATAGAAAGCCTCAGAATAATAATTATACTCAGCACGGGATTTATGCAGATTTTCTCTCTTGCAGGTGTTAAAAGGGGTGAGATGTGGAATGTGTAGAGCTTTAGTAGGTGTGGCAAGGCTCCCTTGGTTGGCTAGGTTTGTTAAATCCTTCTGCAACTGTTGTTGCTTAACTTGTAGCTGAGCCATGATAGAGTAGAGATTAGCTGGAGGGGCCTGATTAAGTAGCTCCTGGGTGGAAAAATAGGGGAAAGAAAAATTAGCATGCGGGTTAGAGGACCAATTTTGATTTTCCATTTTTAAAGAAAAGGAAGAATGCAGGAACAATCCTTTTTTGGGGAGGCAAAATCAAGTGGTCCCTCCAAGTGTGGAGTTTTGGACCGTCGCCCATGCAAAAAATGGAAGAACAGGATGGGAGGAGAAGAGAAAGAGATGAGAGAAAGTGTGCAAATCAAACAACCAAAGCTAGACCTAACTTAAGTGTGTCTCCCTAAAAATAAACTTAAGACTTGGTCTACGTAGGAAATAAGTAATCAATAGTGAATACCTGTTCTATCAACAAATTTAGCCAAGTTGCTTAAGGGGAGGTTTGGGCCCAAACGTTTCCCAGGGAAAACCCTAGGTGCTTGTACAAACCCACGCCTGGTCGTTTGACATGGTCCCTCAGCCTGAACACCAGATATAGATGACAGAATTAGTATTAACTAAAGAAAACTTAAGACCTATATAGCAATCCTAAGTTGATGAAGCCTTAGGGGTCAAGTTGCTACAGATTTTAGTTAGGTCTAGGATACTATAGTGCACGCGGAATGTGGAGGGCATTTAATGGGTTGTTTCCCTGTTATTTCAATTTTTTGTGTGTGTGCAAGAATTGGAAAGTGGTTCCAATCGAAAAGCAAGTTGTCACACAATTTCTTGTATTTTTGCCTTTTAGGATTTGATTTAGTTAAATGTGTTTTAGGATTTTTCTTTTAAAATTTTCAAATAAGTTTGAAACTCCACAATCAAAGGAAAAACAAGTTGTATTGGTGATGATTAATTTCCTTTAATGTGAGTCTCTAAAAAGAAAGAAAGAAACCCTAAGCCAATTATCCCTAAGATAGAAAATTACTACCAATGAGTTAATTTTAGGCTTTCTATATTAATTAGTTGTCCAAACATGAAGAAAATCAAACATGAATTCCAGAAAAGATTTTTGTAAGATTTTAGGAATCTGTTTGATAATTGTTTTGGATTTTTAATTGTACTAGTGTCAAAGTTCAGAAATGATACCTGTGGGTATTTTGTACTTGCCAGTATTACCATCGACCTCAGAAAATTTTGATGATTTTATATAATGTGTAAAATTTCACAAGGATTCTAGAAAGATAAATTTCATAAAAATTGAATGAGTATAAAAATTCTAAACATTCGTGGACTATAGCAAAATAGGAAAATTAGAGGGTGTGACCCCTCTGAAGTCCTCAAATTTTTAAAAATTAAATACAAAGCCAATTGATCTCAAATTTGGAACAGATGTTCATATCTCAATTTCAAATCACTGTATGAAATATTATGATTTTAGGAAGCCTGTGTTGTTAGGAATTAATTTTTCATTTCTGGAGAGAAATCTGGACCCGAAAAACAGAACACCAATACTTGCAATGTAGTGGTGTTAACGAAACATTCAAGCAAACAATGAATTTTTATAGGCACCACTCCACTTAATTAAAGTGTTTAAGGTCCTGAAAGCCAAGTTTAATATTTTCTTGGTAGACTTTTAGCCTAAATGTGACAAGAAAGGGGAGCCAACCTGAATTTCGCAGGAAGAAAAGGATCTTTAAGCTCTCGCTTCCAGATTCCCACTTTCTTCCTGCAATAGTTCCTACACACACAAAAGAAACGAAAGAGAAGGGGATGAGATCCACTTCAAGGAAAAGAGAAAATTAACTAATGCTAAGCCGTGCTTCCCCTGCAACTACACCAAAAAGTGATTGCGAAAATACGCAGTTTGTTAATTAGGCAATTTAGTGTCATTGCAACGCGTAAATCCGCTTTTGCTTTTAAATTTATATTGCTAGATGGAGGGGTATCTAGGGTCGTCCATGGAGACAATATGTTTGCCAAATTAATTCTCTTGCTTACAAAATAGATCTCAACTTTCTTTTGGTCTTTTTTTATTAGATCATTTTTTGGTTTTTGAAATTAAGGCAACATGCAAAATTGTTGGCAAGAAAGTTACTTACACTTAACTCAATACACTACTTCTAAAGTTGCAAGTAGAGCCTCTCCCTAAGCTCACTCTAGGCAAGTGGAGGCCTAGAATAATTAGGGATAGGGAGTGAAGAATGCTAAAAACAAAGCAATTAAAAATGCAACTAAAGAAATTGCAAAGAAGGCAACTAGATTAATGAGAAAGTGTTTTACTGAAAAGCCTTGTAGATGAATGCTTCTACTACTAGAAAATTGCAATAAATAAAATAAAACACAAATCCTCTAGTTAGATGGTGAATAAGAAGACTTCTTGCTCCAAGCTTGGTAGCTCCCGAGATTGAAAAGAGTCCACCAACTCCTTCCTTGATATGCTCTGCCAAGGTGATGTCCTCCAAAGCATGCCCTACGGGGGCATGCTCTAAGCTTTTCTCCAAGGGTGGATGTCCACCCTAGGTCCTTCTCCTTTGCATGGCTATCCTCCTTGAAGTAGAAAAGTCCTCCTCTTTGCCGTGGCCCAAGTTGAAGAGAGTGGGGAGAAGAAGGCACCAAAGGGGCTGGTGATGTGCCCCTTTAATCTTCTTCTCTACTCCTTCTCCTTGGCCGTAGGTATAGGTGGATGTAGGTGGAATAATACACTATTTGCGGATGCTCTAAAATGGTGGTAGGTGGTGGGTTTATATAGAGTAGGAAGGGGGCTAAGGTGACTCTTGAAATGAAGGGCTAAGATGGGAAGATGGAGGTGGTTGGGGATCCTATGGCTAAGGGTAATTGGTGCCAACCCAAGGGACACTTAGCGGGTGGTTATGGGTGGTGGCACGCCTTGAAGTTGGCACCAAAATGGCTTTTAGAAGGGGGGCTTAGGTGGCGCCAACTAGGGTTCTAGAAGGAGGGGTAGGTTGGTGGCTAGGATGGGTTGTAGGGCTCGGTGTATGGTGGATGTGGGGGTGGATGTTGGTGCCAAAAAGGGGGGTAGCTAGGGTTAGGTTTTGGCTCCAAAATTGGTGCCTTTTGGTGGTGATGATGGGGTGAAGAGGTGGCTAAGATGTGGTGCCAACTTGGAGTAGGATGGCTTGCTTAGGTATGGCATAAGTTGGTGGAGCTAGCTATGGTTGAGTTGAAGGTGGTTGATGGCCAAGGAGCTGGGTGCTAGCTAAGCTAAGCTCGCTTAGCTAGCTATGGAGTAAAGGAGGTGGTATTGGAGCTAGGGTTTGAAGAGAGGAGCTGAGGAGGAGAAGTCTGGAGCTAGAACTGGAGCTGGCAGTTGCTGAAGAGGCTGGTGTGGAGCTACTCTAGCTGGCTTAGGTTGCTAGTTCTTTGCTAGCTGCTAAGCCAAGCTAAAGTGTGCTGGCTTCTACAATAATGAGCTGAGGTGAGCTGGGTCTGGTGCTCCATCGGAGGATTAAGCTGGTTGAGGCAGCTAAGGTAGCTTAGCTCAACTGAGTTGAGCTAAGCTGTGTCCTCGGGAGCTGGACTTGAGCTTCCTGAGCTAGGATGAGTTCTTCTTCAGTTGGCTGGAGTTGGGTGGAGCTTGA
Organism: Thalassia testudinum; assembly: GCA_037157565.1. NCBI lineage: Eukaryota > Viridiplantae > Streptophyta > Magnoliopsida > Alismatales > Hydrocharitaceae > Thalassia > Thalassia testudinum. Next base: position 128,494,653 of record JAZHRO010000031.1, read on the forward strand.
TGTAGCTGGATCTGAGTTGGGGTGAACTCCAGTCAGCTCAGTTGAGCTAGCTAAAGCTCCATGTGGACTTGTGGGAGCTAAAATGAGCTAAACTCAACTAGGTTGAGCTGGATCTGAGCTAACTTGAGCTAGGGTGAGCTATGATGAAGTCTCTTGGGCTACCATTCAGCTGAGATTAGCTGAATGGAGCTAGGATGAGCTAACCCTAGTTCAAGTGAGCTATGTTCCAGCTGTGGCGAGCTGGATCAAGCTGAGTTCCAGCTAGTCTGAGCGTCTCCTTCACCATTTGCCTTCTTGATTGCTAGGGTTTTAGGGATCTGTATATCTGTTCATCCCTAACACTCACAAAAACATATTAAAAAGACAATGAAAAATGCAATGCATGCCTAACCTAATTTTTGCCTAAATGCAGCCCAAAAACCCGTTTGAGGAGTAAAATCCTAATAGGTAGGTTTGTTTTAATGCAAAAGAATGATGATAAACTGGCATTTATCAGTAATAACCCGTATTTAGAGACGTATAACCTTGGGTAGCGCCAGCATCCGAACTTCTCCTGGTGTGGTAATTCACAGAGACCACATCAAGATCCACACTACCAGACCAGGCAATACGGGAATGCGCAAAACATGTATCCTAGGGAGCAGCCATTCTTGTCTCAGCAGCAGCAACCCCGCTCGTTATACCAGCCGCTGCACCAAGCTACCAACCACCCTCCAAAGCAGGCTGACCCTTTGGAGGCGCTGAAAGAGGAGATGCAAGAATCGATGAGGAAGTATACACATGATAGCTTGCAGATTATGAAGGCAATGGTTGATCAGATATAGACCATACAAGACATGCAGAACTAGCTGTTGCAGGAGCATAGGATTCTGGGAGCCTTGCCCTCCCAACCTGCCCCGAACCCTCGATATGTGCAAAACCAAGGTGCCCCACCTAGGTTTCAGGCACCACAGGGACAGGCACACGCCATACTACAGGTACCTCCTGCACCACCGGGTTACGCGCAAGGCCAGCCACCTTTGCAGAATCCCACGTATTCTTCCTCGTCTGCTTTCCCACCACCTCATGGACAGCAAGCCGATGCACACGTTCTCTCTTTGTGAAGCGGAAGGAAGACATTCAACCTACCACCTAGGCAGGCGTGTCCTGATATTTCCAACCCTTCACCGTAGGTGAGTTTGACTCCATCTTCATCCCAGGAGCCACCTGCGGTAGATAAGGGTAAGAGGCCACTTAACCCTGGAATTCCCGTCCCTTTTCTTGAGGCTCTAACATGAAATAAAGTACAGAAAAAGGAAAATCGGAATTTTGACGACCTGAAATTGATGTTTAAGGAAGTACACATTCAAGTCCCCCTCCTCGAGGCAATCTATCACATTCCTGCTGTCGCTAGGTTCTTCAAGGACTACTGTACCCCGAAGTGACAATCGATAATTCGACGACAGGCGGTATTGTCGAAAGAGGCTAGCACCGTGATTTTAGCCGATCTACCACTGAAGAAGAAAGACCCTAGCACCCCACTCATATCCTGCTTCTTACAAGATTTTCCATTTGATCGGGCCCTTCTAGATCTAGGTCCGTCCATCAACCTAAGTCCCACTGACATATTTGATCGATTTCGATTTAGGGATCGATCATGATTCAGTAAGCTGACAGATCAGTCAAAACACAGAGGGGGGTGGTTGAGAACGTGATCATGAAAGTCCATGGGTTCTGCTTTCCCGTAGATTTTTTCGTTCTCGATATGGAAGCTCCTCCTAATCTCCGAGATGCACAAATTATTTTGGGTTGCCCATTTCTGGTGACAGCCTGAGCAAACATCGATTGTGCATCCGAGTGTATGGAGATTGCCCTAGGCAACAAACGACTTCGACTAGACATATTCAGGGCAGCAAAGAACTTCGACTGTGATCGAATAGAGGAGGATGATGAAGACGAAGATGCGGCATACTGTGGTAACATTGGGCTCCTTTGTGACAACCCAATGTCTCATTCGTCTACATTATCAGGGTTCTCAGACCTTGATCCACACGGGATTGAAACCACTGTTGGTGCTAGAGCACCATGATCATTTGTTTTGATGATAACAAAACACGTGTTATTTAACATTTGCACTTGGAGTCTTGGATTTCAGGTCAATTGGAAATGTAGACGTGTTTAGACGGAATTCGAGCTCACATCCAGGACGGATTGGAGGTGCTTGATGGAGAAAGAGGAGATTCGCGAGGAGCTCTAGATTGAAGATGGAAGGACAAGAAGAATAGGATAGAATTTTGTTTAATCCTTTCATGTACTTTTATCTTTATTTTGCTTGCTCTTTTTATTTCCTTAGAACATCATGCTAAAGAGCCTCAAAGTACCCTAACAGTAGTCCTAGGAACACCGGCACAACCCTAGGATACTTAGGTTTTCTGTAGAGAACTTAGAAAACCAATATAGGGTTCAAACAGAGTTTCCAGATGTCTAATTCCCAAATCAGACGTCAGATAAAGTGTTTTAAGACGTCTGACTGTTGATTCAGACGTCTGATAACTATTTAGGCTGGACATAGTTAGTTCTGTCTGATGAAATAAGATATCTAGACCTTAGACCAGACATCTTAGGAGACGTCTGATGACTTTACCAGACGTCCAATTAGTGGATCGTTGGCTGGCTTAGCGAACACTCAAAAATATGACCGTTAAAGCCTTATCAGACATACATAGGACTTTCCTGACGTCTGATAATTGACTGTTTTACCTTAGCTGACCCAAAATCTCTTCTCAAAGATTTTCTAGCCGTTGCAACGTTTGGAAATCCATTCCCACAGAAAAAGTAGGTTTCCAGACATCCATACATAGTGCCAGACGTCCTATATGTCGTCTGATGGACTTGCACAAGAACCCTGTTTAGATCTGATTCAAGTCAGGAAGGAACCCGCCCAAAATTAGACGTCTGACCTTGAAATCAGAGATCTTAAAGTGAACTCCTAGATGTCTGATGCCAGAATTAGACGTCTGATAAGCCTGTCAGAACAATGATTGTTCCTGATTTCGGGCTGATTCACTTGGGCTTTGTACCCAATGGCTACGGAAGCTTTTCTAAGCCTTCCAAAGCCTTCCTAAGGCCTCTATAAATAGAGGGGAACCTTTGCACCAAAAACACACCTAGAGACACCAAGATACACAAGAAACACTTTGTAATACACTTTCCACTCTCTTGGGTCCTAGCTAGCTCTTGCTCTCCAAGCTCAAGTTCCATTCATTTTGAGAGCATCAAGCTTTGTGCACCCGCTCTCCCGCCGTTGTTTACGAGAGTGACGTTGCGCCGTCGCGTGGCACACGCACCGCGTCATCAACTTGACACACTCCTTGCAAAGGGGAGTTTCCTAATTCCTATAGAAGCTTAGGTTAAAAATTCCTTTGTTGGCTCTATAGGACTTGTTGTTTCTTTTATCTTTGTTATTTGGTTGGGTATTCGCTTTGCGAATTCCCGTCTCCTTCGCGAGACAAAATCCTTCTCGTGGAGAGAAGGGGTTGAGGTACGCTACCCTCGTTTAAGTAGCGTGGTTGTATTGAGGTTGAATCACCCTCGTTTTAAAGTGATTCGGTTTAGTGGATTTTGATCAACTTGGTTGATAGGAAAATCCTAACTCGAGAGGGTTAGGTGGTGGTTTTCACCCTGTTTGGGTTTCCACCTAAAAATAATTGTGTACTCGTGTGATTGCTTATTTGTGAGATTATTGTTTATTTTATTTCCGCAATTATTACGTCACCCCCTCCTAGTAGGGAATTTCAACCACTGCATTACACATATCTCCCTAAGGATCTAACTGTTTAGGGTGTGCTTTTGACCTCAGCACCCCTGAATCCAACTATCTTGATCCATATATTACTGAATCGCCCCTATTATTGCAAAAAGACTTGAGTACAGCTAACGGGTTTTACATTAACTAAGTCACAACCGATTTTATAGGTAGCGAATTAGCGGGAATTCACGTGCACATGGATCAGCTGATTTCCACCCTCGATTCTACTACTCCCACTCTCATATCTGATTCTGACCTACCCGTGAGTAAATTGAAGCCCTTACCTAACTCATTCAAGTACATGCCCTTGGGAGAAAGTGAGACATATCCAGTCATTATCAATGCCCACTTAACCCAAGAACAGGAGCATCAATTGATTTCTACGCTTCAAGACCATAGGGCTGCTAACGGGTGGAGTATTGCTGATCTCCACAGTATTCGCCCCTTGCATTGCAGTCATCACATTTACACGGATGAGGGGGCGAAACCTTCAAGACAACCTCAAAGACGGCTTAACCTGAATATGCTAGAGGTTGTTAAGAAGGAGATCATCAAATGGCTGGATGTAGGCATTGTATATCCAATCTCAGATAGCTAGTGGGTGAGTCCGATTAAGATAGTGCCCAAGAAAGTAGGACTCACTGTCATGAAGAATGATAAGGGTGAATCCATGATGACCCACACTGCAACATCTTGGTGGGTCTGCATTGACTACAGGAAATTGAACACGGCTACCTAGAAGGATCACTTTCCTTTGCCATTCATTAATCAGATCTTGGAACGGTTAGCCGGATGCAGTTTCTTCTACTTTTTGGATGGATACTCCGGGTATAATCGGGTAGCGATTATCCCGGAAGATCAAGATAAGACCATGTTCACATGCCCCTTTGGAACATTCGCCTTCAAGCAGATGCCCTTTGGTCTCTGCAATGCACCAGTGACATTTCAGAATTGCATGATGGCCATCTTCTCTGACATGATTGGGGATTATGTGGAGGTATTCGTCAATGACTTCTCTGTTTTCAGAGATGATTTCGCATCTTGTCTTGATAACCTCACCAAGATCCTGAAACGGTGTATTGAGGTAAACCTAGTACTATCCTAGGAGAAAAGTCATTTCATGGTGAGGTATGGCATGGTACTAGGGCATAGGATCTCCAAAAATGGACTCGAGGTCGACCGAGCTAAATCAGATATTATCTCCCACTTACCGCCACTTAGCTCGGTCAAGCAGATTAGATCATTATTGGGTCACGTCGGCTTCTATCGGAGATTTATACGCGATTTCTCAAAAATTGCACGGCCTTTGATGAATCTCCTCGTTACCGATGTCCCATTTGAATTTGATACCTCGTGTCTCAGTGCCTTCGAGACTTTACGAAGTGCTATTTCTGACTCTCGATTCTCCAACCACCCGACTGGTCGCTCAATTTTGAAATGATGTGTGACGCTTCTGATTTTACCGTCAGTGCTGTTTTAGGCCAGCGTCAGGAGAAACAACCCTTCGTCATATACTTTGCTAGCAAGATGCTGAATGAGGCTCAGCGCAATTACACTGTCACCAAAAAGGAACTGCTAGCAGTAGTATTCGGGTTGAAGAAATTCAAATCATATTTATTAGGGTCCAAAGTCATCATCTTCACTGACCACTCCGCCCTCCAGAATTTGTTGGCAAAGAAGGATGCCAAACCACGGCTCATTAGATGGATCCTTCTATTACTGGAATTTGATATCAAAATCGACGACAAAGTTGAAAAATAGAATGTTGTGCCGGATCACCTACCTAGATTGGACCCAGACCACATTCCTTATTCCTTGCCTATCCACGAACAATTTTCTAATGAATCTCTTTTGGATATTCAGTCTGTTGAGTTCCCTGGTATGTGGATTTCATGAACTACCTTGCCGTAGGCAAAATTCCCGTGAACCTATCTAAGGACCAGAAACTCAAATTCATTGCAGAGGCCAAATACTACCTCTCGGATGACCCACTGCTCTTCCACATTGGAGCGGACCAGATTATCCAAAGATGCATCCCAGAATCTGAGATCCCCAGTGTGTTATCTTTCTACCACAATGATGCGTGTGGTGGCCATTTCTTGGGATGGAAAACTGCTGCAAAAATTTTGCAGCCGGAATTTTTCTGGCCAACCATCTTTAGAGATACACATGAATATGCCCAACACTACAAACACTGCCATTCGGTCGGTTCTATGACCAGGAGAGACATGATGCCCCTCCAACCCATCATGGTCGTAGAAGTGTTCGATGTCTGGGGCATCGATTTTATGGACCCTTTTCAGAGCTCACATGGCTTCGAGTACATATTGCTAGTCGTTGATTATGTGTCGAAGTGGGTAGAGGCCATCCTGGCGAGACGGGCTGACCACAAGACTATCATTTCTTTTGTATGGCAATATATCTTCACGAGATTCGGAATACCCCATGCTCTGATTAGCGATGGGGGAAGCCACTTCATCCATGCCCATTTTAGGTTGTTATGAAAGAAATACAGGGTACATAACCGCATAGCCACCCCATATTACCCACAGACCAATGGGCAGGTTGAAGTGTCTAACCATCAGATCAAGCTGATTCTCTAGAAGACGGTTAGACCAGTTAGGAAGGACTGGTCCGACAAATTAATCGATGCACTCTGGGCATATCGGACCGCATACAAGGCCCTACTCGGAATGTCACCATATTGCATGGTATATCGCAAGGCTTGTCACCTTCCTGTAGAGATGGAACATCGTGCCCTTTGGGCGGTGCGAAAATGTAACCTTAACCTCGATGTAGGAGGTCGAGAACGGAAACTCCAGCTCAGCAAATTAGAAGAGATCCGACGGGAGGCCTATGAGAATGCATTAATATACAAGGACAACATGAAGGCCTTTCATGACCGCCACATACAGAGGAAAGTATTCACGCCCAACAAGCAAGTCTGGTTGTTTGATTCACGACAGAAACTAGTTGTGAGGAAGCTCAAGTCCAAATGGACTGGCCCATATGTTGTGATGCAGCCATATCCTAATGGGGCAGTCCAGATCAAGGACCTAAAATTTGGGCAAATATTCACGGTAAATGGACAGTTCCTCAAGCCATTTTTGGCCTAGGAACCTCCTCCACTTGACGAGATTGTTCATCTTAGTGAAGACGTGTGATTGAGTGCTCTCCCAGGTGGAGGCATTAAACTCAGCACGTATAGATACCATTCATTCCACATTCAACCATCATTTATATATAACCATTTTTATAGATAGCATATTTTTGTTTTAGCATATTTCCGTTTTGTATATTGCATGCTAACAGGTTGGCCAGTGCTGAATGTATAATTTCAGAAGCAATTCCAGGTAACTTCTACCCACTCATCCTCTATCAGATTTATTTTCTTTTATATTCATGCATAAGGACATGCAAGAACTTAGGCATGGGGGGGGTAGATACAAAAAAACTAAAAAATTTTTTTATACCGACATTTAGGAAAACCTCGAAGCTACATGTAAGAAATATTTTAGGAACCCAAATAAAACAACAATTGACTCCACCTCCTATGCTCGCATTGGAGCTAGAAATCGTCCGCAACAGCCATTTCCGGCTCACCTGCTCACCTATTGCTCTGAATTTAGGGTCAAGCTGATTGTAACCCGATATGAGAATTTCATGAAGTACGAATATAAGAGGTTAATTGTTCATAGCATATATACAAATTGCATTCATGAATAAGATTATTTTGCTAAGAGAATGCATTAGGGATTTTATCCTCTAGTTGATTCTTGTAATCTGGAATCAAGTACAACTTTTCACACACACGTAGAATTTGTAATGAATTCACGGTAAAGGCTAATAAACATCTTCAGTCTATCGAGAAGTAGTGTTTCTTTTCCTGAACCACAAGACAATGTTTTGGGAGTCAAGCAGATTTTCTTCCAAAAATCCACCAAATAGTGTGAGATGAGACTAGAGTGTACTAGTGCTCTAAGATTAGTGCAAGGAATCTGGAATCCTTGATAATTAGTTTATGTTACTTGATCGGTCGGCCCGGATAGGTTGTTAATATGGAGATTTTATCGTTGAAATGTGTATAGTGGTTAACCTAATTCGGACCTAACCATCTCTTTACAAAATTTTTAACCTGACCTAATTGATTTTATCTTTTCACTTTTATGTCCAGGGTCGAACTCAGGGAAGTGGGGTTCAAGTCAAGTTTCTACGTTTTCCTTAAAACGCGTCTCTTCCGTTTGTTTATTCTATTTTTGGTGATTTTCTTATTTAGATTTTTTTCTAATAATCCTTGTTCTTGAGGCACACCCTCAAAATTGTGTCCTTGCCTTTTAGCCAAAACAGAATTCCAAAACAAGTCTTGCTACTCGCAATACGGGATACCTGCAAGTCAAAAATTATCTTTTCTCTTTCATATACTTTTTTTTATCTTTTTACTAAGAGAGAAGCAAACAGACAAAAAGTAAATATAGTATGTATATATATATATTATATCTATAAAAGGGTGGGGGTGGAGGCGGCGATGGAGTGTAGCACTATGTCGAGTCAGTCGACGCCTAGAGAGATGCAACCAACATGACTAGGTGCCGCGTGGAATGTGGATGGAGGATGGATGATGAATGTGTCCATGCTTTTTTTGTACGCGTGTATCGGGGAATATCAACAACTGATGCAGATATTCCCGCGATACAGCATATAGTAAATAACGTGAAAATATATGTACATATGTATGTATATAAGTAAATATATCTATATGTTTATAAATGTATAGGTATATATTTATAGATATATATTGATATATATATATGTATATATATATATATAGGTCTATATGTATATATATATATATATAATACTGTATATATATATATATATAGATATATGTATTATATATATATGTATGTATACATAAATATATAGATAAGTATGTATATAAGTATATATATATATATATAGATAGTATATAGATATGTATATAAGTATATATATATATTACTATATAGATGTATATATATATATGTATAAAGATATGTATATATGTATATAAGTATATATATATATTACTATATAGATGTATATATATGTATATATATATATGTATGTATATAAGTATATATGTATATATATATAAGTATATGTAGATATATATATATATAGATATATGTATGTATACGTATATATATATATGTTACTATATAAATATATATACTTATACTAGTGTTTATGTGTGTGTGGGTGTGTGTAAGTGTCGGTGAAGATGTGTGTGTGCGTTGGTGTAGTGTGTGCTGTGAGTGAGTGAAAAAGAGAGAGAGCGGGAGGGAGCGGACGCAGGAGCGAGAGAGAGCTAGAGAGAGCGGGCGAGCGCCGTGAGTTAAGCCTTCTGTAGAAGGCGGCGGATGTTTGGACGTCGCAGGTGCAAGCGTGCCTTCTCGCAGAGGATGTGGCGCTTCTGCAGGCCGACACGAGGGCGGAGAGTGGGCCATGGCGCAGGGAAGCAAACGTGGAGGAGGTCTGCAGGTGGTCGCGGAGGGGCGCGGTGGTTGGCAGGGGACGGCGAGAGGGCCTGGCCGGCCGCTGCAGTGTGCGCAGCGGCTGGTTGCGGGTGCACGGCGGAGGCGACAGAACGGAGAACGGAGCGGAGGAGGCCCTGCAGGCGCGCGCGGAGGGCTGAGCACCTATGGGAAGGTCACGGAGGAGGCGAGGGGGTCTGCTGCTGCTGCTGCCGCCGCCGCAGTTTGGCTGCTGCTACTGCTGCTTCAAGCTTCGGAGCTTGAAGTGGCAGCAATGGCGTGGAGATGAAAACGAAAAGAAAAGAAGACACCACGCCCACTGACTCGTTGAAGAGCTAGGCGGTGGTGTTCCCACTGTGGTGGTGTGCACCACAGTGGGTTCTCCTGCTCGCCGGGTGCCTCCTCGAAGGAGGGCCGACGTATGGGAGGGGAGGACGGTGGAGGAGAAGGTGGTGGCTGCGGGTTTTTCTTCTGCAGCGGCGTCTGTCTCGCGAGGAAGAAGCTGCAGCTTCTTATAGAGGAGGAGAGAGTGGAGTGCCTGTTGCAGCAGGGAGAGGGTGCAGGATTGGCAGCTGTAGCGAGTGGCGTTGGCAGGGAGACATGACGTGGAGTAAATGCATGCAGCTGCGGGAAGAGAAGTGCAACCGTCGGAAGAGAAAAGAAAGAAAGAGGAAATAAAAAATAGAGAGGGGACTTTTTGCCAAGAGGCACTTACGAAAAAAATGTAAATATGCACGCCATTATTCCATTCTCTTCTCCTCTCAATTAAATACATGAATGCAAGTGTTTTTACAAATGCAACTATAGAATCCTAATATGCAACGTTAATGCTAGTAAATAGCATAAGAAGGCTTTATTGCAGGCGTATTTTGAGGTGCAAACAACACTCTGAGATTAGACAGTTTTCGCTCTCCGTTCCTGCAGAAACATTTTTGTGCGAAATTATGAGAGCCACCGAATAAGGCAAATACACGGAGAGCGAGTTTTCATAAAACTAAGGATAAGGTGGATGGTTACGACCATTCTCTATGGAATCCTCAACTGAAGGAGGGTATTGATGTCAAGGTCAGAAACACACCATCCTATCCGTCTCTCCCGGTGCCGTGTGTAGGCACTTCCACCAAATAAGCCACCCAATGTCTCTTGAGTACCACCAATCCCTAATAATGCCTCCTCTATAAAGTTCATGGATGTATGCTAGTTGTGTTATGTTGAAAAAAAAAAAGAAAAAGAAAAAGAAAAAAAATGATGAAAAACAAGAAAAATTGAAAAAAATTAGAAAAAAAGAAGAAAAAGCAAAGAAAAGTATGAATATCTAGTGTTTATTTCATCGAGGCAATACCACCAAATAAAATTGAGATCCACCAAATATGGCCCTAACCTATTTTTCTTGTGTTTCCGACCACCCTAGTACTGGCTGAGGAATCTTAACTTAGTGTTAGGGTTATGAGAACTCAATTAAAGTGTTAATGCCTAGTGAGACCACCAAATGCAGATCATTTGTGTGAATCTGGTGAGATAGTGAGCTCACAGAAAAATAAAAGAAAAAGAATAAGAGAGAATAGATACAAAGGAATCAAAAGGGAGCACAGTTTTTCTCATCTTTCTCTGAGTTGAGTTACTTAGTAATCCGGGAGTCTAGATTCTGTAGTACTAGTCTCTATGTAGCACCAAGTGAGAATGAGCCACCAAATATATAATCCTTTCCCTCGGAAATTCTCTACCTAAGCCTAAAGCCGAGGTGAAATTCATAGAATATCTTGAATACCCCGAGGGAAGAAGTCCGCCTATCCCGCTAGAATTTTTACTAGGGGTCAAGTACAGGCTTTAGAGGTGTATTAGTTTTTTACTCAAATCCGTTGCACAAGCTACATTGCTGCACTTTCACGATTGTTTGGATTTCTATAGCATAGGATAAAAGAAAAAAGGAAAAATCTCTATGCATACACTTGATAAAATAATCAGTCCCTTAGGGAGCCATTCTGTAAATAAATTAATCTTGCATTTGCTAGGGACTAGCAAGATTTAGTCATGCGGGTATGATTGCATAGTAATCATAGGTCCTAATTGACAAAGATTAGGCTAGAACTTAGCATAAGTTAGGGAAATTCATGCATGCATAAGCATTATCTACATTTTTACTGCTTTACTTCAGCTATGCATAAAATAATGTTATAATGTGATGATTAATTGCATTATGTCAATTACAGGTAATAAGTAGATTTGGAGCTAGATCTAAAGCAGGATCTGAAGTTGGATATGGAATAACGGGAGTTGTAGTAGAGCTGGAGCAGAAGGCCTAGTTCAGATATAGGAACAATAATGTAAGAGGATTCAAGGTTTCTTATTCTATTAAGTAGGAATAAAGCAGTAAATTGTGAAGAGCTTAGGTCCATCCTAGCCCTAGGATAACCTAGAGACTTCCCCAAGCCTTAGCCACCCTTAGATTAGGTTACAACACCCTAGGATGCCCTAAAACCCTAGTTCCAACCCTTATCTGGACGTCCAAGACCATTAGTCATCTCCCGCACACCTTAAACCCACTTCTGCAGTGTTATTGGACATCTAGACACTTTGTCTAATGTCTAATTTCTATAAAATACCCAAAATAGAACCTTGGTTTCCCCTTCACTCAGATTGGACGTCCAAAACTGAAGTCTGAACTTCTGATTTTCTAGTATAATTCATCTGATCACATTATTGGACGTTCGGTACTGGTCTCCAGTCCTTGTTTTGAGATTCAAGTCTTGATCTTGGATCTCTATCTCCCTAGACCTAATCCCAACCCCAGGAAGCCGTAAAACCCTAGTTTCAACCCTTATCTAGACGTATAGATATGTTATAGGGCATCAAGGACCCTTAGCCATCTCCCGCACACCTCAAACCCACTTTTGCAGTGTTGTTGGATGTCTAGACACTTTGTCAGATGTCCAATTTCTGCAGAATACCCAAATCAGAACCTTGATTTCCCCCTGACTCAGATTGGATGTCCAGAACTGAAGTCTGGACTTCTGATTTTTGAGTATAAGTCGTTTGATCACATTATTGGATGTCTGGTACTGGTCTTCAATCCCTGTTTTGAGATTCAAGTCTTGATCTTGGATCTCTAGCTCCCTAGACCTAATCCCAACCCCATAGGAACCTAAATTAAGGTGTCCTAACCCTAGTACATCACCTATAGACCTACCTAAGGACCTAATTAGGTCCTCACCAAACCCAATTGACTTAGATCGAAGTCAATTACCTTCACCTAAGTCAATTGCACTTATTGAGTCCAATTGAACTTAGATCTCAACCCACACAAGTTCAATTGGACTTGGTGAGAGTCCAGTTGACCAAAACCCAACCTAATTGAGTTATTTCACTCTCAATTAGGCAAAAATTCATTCAATTAAACTTTGGTTAATTCTAATTGCATTTTCCCGTTAGCAATTAGGGTTTGTAACCCCAATTGAAGCCCTACACCTACCCAAACACCTTAGGACATAACCCAAGCCACCAAGCCATATAGAGCATGACCACACACCACACACACACACCCATTCACTCACACACACTTATCTAGAGTTCTCTAGAACTCTCTTTGAAGTGGCACCACCTCTTTGTTGCCAAAATTAGCATCCAAGAGACATTCAAAATGAGATCCATAATTTTTAGATCTCATAACCTCTTGGCCAACCACTCTTGGACTCTCTGTAGAGAGTTCCACACCTCTCTAGAGAGAAGCCATTGGGTGTATAAAAAGACCCCACGGGCTGCCAAGTGACCCCATTCACTCCCTTGGCAAAATCACACTCTTGGCTCCATTAGTGCCATTCACGCCCACTTCCACTTAGCTAGCCACTCCACCTCCGCGAGCTCACTACCACCACCATGGAGGACATCATGCCGGGATGCTGGATCAATCCTCCCTCTCTCTAATGGTCAGCCTAAGCCACATTGGCCGCCCCTCATTCTCCTCTCAACCACTCCAAGGTCATCGGGTACCACCCCTGAATGCCCTTTATTCTGCTAGATTTAGTTTATACTCTCCATGATTTTTACTACTTTTATTACTGCTTAGTAGCGTAGTCTTAACATCTCCCCTAATGATGCATGCAAAATCCCCCCATTTATTCTTGTATGCAGTCATTTTCTTGTAGCTAGATTTCTGTTTCAACCATTTATGTATAAGCTTTCCTCTAAATTTCTTGCGCAAACAACTCTCCAATGGAATGAATGAAAAGTCTTTTATATATATATATATCTCTATATGTTTGAAATCACCACGAGCTTAATAATTGTCATTCTTTTCATGTGATTCAAGTTGCCTCTTTTTCTGTTATTTATCTATTTGGAACAAGCATGTAGTTTCCCGAGGATATTGAAAATCTAACGATAGATGCTTTCTCCATAAATAGTCACCACCTCACTAGAATCGTGCTTACAAAAACTCACCCGTTCACCTTCGTAATTTATTTGACGCATGCGCACATAATCCGAGTTAATAACAGAAGTGGTGAAGTTTTAGTTAGAAGATTGGAAATCGGCGTGCATTTTTAAATGAAGTAGAGCAACAAAAAGATCGATTTCAAAAGTAAAAGCAACGCCTCCCAGAGACGAACGATTGGGACTCAAGTCTTGTAATTTTTACAAAATAATATCTTTGTTGGATTGTACTTCACAACTATACTACGATGCTTTTTTCTATCAAAATGTGATTTACGACTCTCAACAATGACCTTCACGAGAGATGCAGAGACGTTTAAACCCTAATTTGCAGGAGGTCGTGAAAAAGGAGGTCATCAAGTGCTTAGATGCAGGGATCATCTACCCGATTTCTGACAGTCGCTGGGTGAGTCCAATCTAGATTGTGCCTAAGAAGGTCGGACTCACCATCATTACGACTGAAACCGGAGAGGTCATACCTACCCGAATAGCTAACTTGTGGAGAGTCTGCATTGATTACAGACGACTCAATTCCTCCACGAAGGAGGACCATTTCTTACTACTGTTTATTGATGAGTTCCTTGAGAACTAGCAGGAAATAGGTTCTTCTACTTTCTTGACGAGTACTCTGGTTACAACCAGGTGGCAATCCATCTAGAAGACCAAGAAAAGACCACGTTCACCTGTCCGTTCGAGACGTACGTATTTCAAAGGATGCCTTTTGATCTCTACAATGCACCTACGACCTTTTAGCAGTGCATGCTTGCCATATTCTCAGATATGGTAGATGAATATCTGGAAGTCTTCATGGATGAATTTTCAATTTTTGGAGCATCATTTGACGATTACGTCCAGCACTTAGTCCAAATACTCAGGCGGTGCATCGATGTGAATTTAGTTCTTTCCTGGGAAAAAAGCCATTTCATGGTGACTGAGGGAATCCTCTTGGGACATCTAATTTTGGCGAAAAGCACCCAATTCGATTGAGCCAAGGTTAACTTGATTTCCAAACTCCCTACGCTTATCACGATCAAGGACATCCGATCTTTTCTGGGCCACGTCGATTTTTATCGTCGATTTATCCCTGATTTTTCAAAAATCGTATGCCCCTTAACTAGTCCTCTCTCGAAGGATGTGCCTTTCGAAATCTCCAAGGAATGCACTCAAGCATGTGAGATCCTTCATGACCGAGTTACCCTAGCCCTGATCCTACAGTCCCCTGATTGGTCTCAACCCTTTGAGATCATGTGCGATGCATCTGACCTTGCTGTATGAGCGATTTTGGGGCAGAAAATTGTTAGGAAACGCGTGGTCATTTACTACGCTAGCAAAACACTAGACGAGGCTCAGTGTAACTACATGGGTACTGAGAAAGAGCTACTGCCAGTAGTATTTGCCCTAGAAAAATTCAGATCATACCTCCTAGGTTCTTTTGTTATCATCTACTTGGATCACATGGCTGTGACACATCTCCTTGCAAAGAAGGATGAGAAACCTTGATTAATCCGATGGATCTTACTGTTTCAAGAATTTGACCTTGAGATTCGCGATAAAGCGAGAAAACATAATGTGGTAGCTGATCACTTGTCCCGTCTTCCTTCTGAGATCATTAACCCTTTCGGACCCATCACAGAACACTTTCCTGATGATCACCTCCTGACTATCGATACAGGGCTTCCATGGTTTGTATACATAGTGAACTACTTGGCATCACATCAGATCTTGTCCGATTGGCTGAAGGCCAAGAAGGACAAATTGCGTTTTGATGCCAAGTATTACCTTCGGGAAGACCCATATCTATTCTGCATTGGTGATGATCAAATAATTCGATGATGTGTTGCGAAAGTAGAAATCAAATACATACTCTTTGCCATGACAAGGCATGCGGTGGACATTTTTCTGGACACAAAACTACATCAAAAGTCATCCAGTGTGGCTTTTACTAGCCCATAATTTTCAATGATGCATACGATCACTGTAAGGCATGTACCCATTGCCAGACCTTGGGCAACATGAGCCATCGAGACATGATGCCTTTATAGCCGATCCTGGTATGTGAGATTTTTGACATTTGGGGGATTGATTTTATGGGACCCTTCCCTATCTTGGATGGCTTCAAATACATCTTACACACCGTTGACTATGTGTCCAAGTGGATAGAAGCCATTCCGACCCGAACCAATGATCACAAGGTTCATCAAAACATCTTCTCAAGGTTTGGGATTCCACGAGCAATAATTTTCGAGGGAGGGACCCATTTCACAAACTCTTAGTTCAGGTCATTGATGACCAAATACACGGTGTCGCACCGAATCTCTACTCCTTACCACCCCAAACTAATGGTCAAGATGAGCTATCAAACTGAGAGATCAAGAAAATCCTCCAGGTTACTATTCGACCCGACAGGAAGGATTGGTCATGTCGGCTTCCGGAAGCATTGTGGGCCTATAGGACCGCCCACAAGACCCAATTAGGTTTGTCTCCCTTCAGACTAGTGTATGGGAAGGCATGTCACCTCCCCGTCGAATTGGTGCATAAAGACTTTTGGGCAGTACGGAATTGCAACTTAGATCTTTCTAAGGCTGGAACCCATAGAAGGCTTCAAATGAGCGAGATCGATGAATTGCGCCACGACGTGTATGAGAACTCAAGAATTTACAAAGAATGGGTTAGAGCCTTTCACGACAAACACATTTCTTGGAAGATCTTTCATCATCGTCAAAAGGTTCTACTCTTTGATGCCCGACTCAAATTATTCCTAGGAAAGCTACGATCTAAGTGGATCGGACCCTACCTAGTCCAACGAATCTTGGAAATGGAGCCATTGAGATCAGTCCACTCAGCCACGATTTCAAACCTTTTGTCGTGAATGGTAAGAGACTCAAACTATTCATTAACATGACTAATACTGATCTGGCTGAGGCATCCTTTATCCTCCATTCTCCCTAAGCTCATTGCATCTAGTCTATGGCGTAAACTTATTGCTTAATGGGTGATGTAAACACATTTACACTACTTAAAATGTCTATTTATGCATGTTCTTAAGCATAGGATTGCATTTCATGATATAAATATTGCATTACATGCATCATCTTGCATTTAGAGTAGTATGAATAAAATGGAGGTTAATTGTCTCCTTTTATGTGCTTGGACAGGGCAAATATTTTATCGGGGCCTCAGATCAAAGATCCAACCGTATGGATATGATCAGGGCGACGATTGGAGTTCAACGACTCCAAGATCGCCCTAATCAGGCATCCGTAGCATCAGATAGAGACTGGGGAACCCTAGAAGATCAAGGGCCAGGATGGTGTAAATCCGCACTTCAGATGGCAAATCCGACCACACGGATGAATTCAGATCGACGATCGCAGCCCAACGACACAAAAATCGAGTCAATCCGACATCCGTGGCACCATCTACAACTCCCAGAAGATGGACGGCCAAGATGGCGCCACGTGGTGCCATCTCAGCCACCCAATCGGCCGCATGCGTCTTGTGAAGACCGCACACCGTCTCCTCTCCGCCGTTGGATCTCGATCCAACAACTGCGGTCGCTCGCGCTTAAAAGCGTCCGCGCGACCATTTCGTCTGCGTAGCGCAGCGGCGACGCAGCTGCGGGCGAAGCGGAGGTCGCGGGTTCGAGCCGCGGTGAGGGGGTGGAAGGCGCGGGCGAGCGGGCGCGGACGAGCGTCGGATGAAGATCCAACGGCTGCGCGCGCTCAATCAGGACGACGCGCGATTGGACGCCGGGCGTAACGCGCGATCGCACATCGGCGGGTGCGCTACGCAGCGGGCGCGGACGCGATCTAAGCCGTCCGATCTCACGATCGGACGGCTGAAAATCAAGCGACGTGCGTAGGCGTTACGCGCGAGCAGCCGAGCGGGCGCACGTGGGCGCGGCGGCTACGCCCACGTTGAGGGCTTTAGCGACGGTTTTATCCGTCACTAAAGACCCCTTATTTATTATTTTGAAGATGTAATGTCCATTTTGCCCCCACTCCTTGCAACTATAAAAGGAGACCCCCTCCATACGAAATTTTCATCCCTTCCTTCTCCTCTCTACCTCTCCAAAGCTCAAGAGAAGCTTGTCCCACACCCGGGATGCTTCTCGCGAGATAAAGTCCAAATTTTCGTCCCCCTTCGGAAGTGGATCCCGCGATGACGACGGCGTGCTGCTTCGTTCCCGTTCTTCTGCTTCATCCTCCTTCGTCCTGCTTCGTTCTCCTTCGTCCAAGCGTCGTCCCGTCCGGCTCGTCCTCCAAGCAACCGTCGAGGAGGATTCTCTCTCCCTATTCTTTTTACTGCTTTCTAGTATAGATTTACTGCTTTCTAGAGTAGTCTATTCGTCCTCCGAGCGATCGTCGAGGAGGACATTTCTCCCTCCATTCTTTTAATGCTTTCTAGAGTAATTGTTTTATGTTTTCTAGTTGTAACGAACGAACTCTTTTATGATAAATTCCTTGTCTATTCTACATCTCATTTTGATTTCCATGTATAGTATTCTTTCTCTCTCTCTTACTCCCTCTCTCTCTTTTATTTGTTGTAGATACTTAGATAGTTTAAATTGAATTTCTTCGTGACAAAATAAAAAGAAACGTGAAGTTTTTAAATCAAACGTTCGCCTCCCTGTGTTCGACCCGGAATTTTAATTTCGGTATAAATTTTATTTGTTGAACACGAATCCTTCGCTTTCGAACTACAACGACAGGTTTTCCAAAATCGAACACGTTAGCGTAGCTTCGTAACACGTTCAACAATGGGAGGCAACCCGTTATTCTTTGAAAAAAAAAGAAAGAAGCTTGAAACCTTTCCTAACATTTCCATGCTGAATTCATATTGCATTTTAGGGTTTATCCATTAGCACAGCCGAATCCACCTCAGGTACCTGTACTCGAGTCTAGAAATCATTCGCAACAATCACCTCAACTCGTTCGCTCACCCAACACCTGTCCTAATGAATGAACTAAGCTGAATTCAAACCCACCTTATTTACAATGGGGACATTGCAAATCGTAGGCATGAGGGGTATGAAAGTGCAAAATGTCAGGAAAACTCATATCAAGAAAAGGTTGCAACAGAAAAAGTTACATATCACAAAAAACACAAAAAAATTGAAAAATTTGGAAAAAGAAAAAAAGCTGAGGAGGTGGGAGAGAAAAATTTTATGGGTTGTACAAAATATGAGGAAAAGAGCAAAATGCCAAAAAGGAGCACAAAATGAAAAAGAAAAAAGGAATAGCCATTAGTAAATGATTAAGGGATCAACTGAAGTTCTAGACCACATGAAGAAAAAAAAAATGAGAAAAAAGTGCTAAGGAGGTACAAAAGAGATTGGTAGGAACACTGACTTTAGGCCTTTTGGACTAGACTCTTAGGCTTAAAAATTCAAGTACCCGCTTAAAGCAGGATACTCCTCAAGAGGTTGGGGAAAATGCGAAGCTTAAGTATTAGGTCAAAGGCTTAGGGAGTATTTGACCTCATTAACAGACCTTCGATTTGCAGGATTAGGTAACCTAAGCACCCCAATTCACACACAGTCTGGTTCAGTGCACATAACTATCAAAATCACGCAAAAACATTTTTACGTTCTGAAAAAGTTGCCTAGATTAGGAGCATCCGATCAACACAAGTTGATTTGGACGAGTTCCCAATGCGGAGAGGCATAAAATTCCCCTCGAAGATGCGTAACAACATATCGTCTCCTCGGTGCTTGTCTCTTAGGATATTTAAATATCCTACCGGAGGCATGTAAGCACTCTGCTGGTTTTGATACCATGGACAACATTATCACGAAATGTCGATTGCCAGGGTCTGGATTCGGCCACGGAATGCCATGGGCAGGGTTATCTTGAAATCTCGAAAGCCAAGGTTCTGGGGGTTGCCATAGGTGGTGCTATCACGAAGCATCGATTGCCAGGGACCCTTGAGGATTAATGATAGGAACGAGGAATCTGATGTAGACCATGTTAAGAAGCCAATCCGAAGCTAGAAATAAAAAGGAAAAAGAGAGAGAAAACTCTCCAAACAAATAAATCCTCTATCTCTATCTTATAATAATGCACTGCAAACTGAACCTGGGCTAAAAATGTCTCAAGCATGGGTGCTTTAACCGCGCAGTCCAATGAACCGAAGGATAGTTTCTGCAAGCCTTAAAAACCTTTGCGGAGGACTGAGGCTAAAGCAGGTCAGGTATAGATTTTTTTTGGTACTTGAGTACCTCTAGGCCTATTATTGGTAGTCTGACCTAATCACAAAAGAAAAAGAAAAAGCACTTATCACAACTAGTAGAAGAAATTCATGGTCAAAATAGATGTTAAAATCTTAAAATTTTGCTAAGGGACTAGCAAAAGCTTGGCATGGGAGTATGATGAGAGCCTCATCATGAGCCCTAACTAGCTAATTTTGACTTGAGAAAGTAAACAAAAGCTCCTGCATAACCTAAAGGAAGACCTAAGTCAAGGGTTTACTGTTCTGAGAAGGAAACATGAACTAAAGGGTAAAATAGCAATTTACCATTGCAGTGCATCAATGGGATTCCTCATGGGTTAAAGATAGGTTAATTAGACTTAATAAGATAAAATGTTGGTTGGTTCAGTCAGAAATGGCTTACCGTGCAATCCAAGAATTAAATAATATTATGTAACCCTAAAATAGACCTGCTTAATTCAACAAGGTTTGTGTTATGATAAAAATCAACTAAGCTCTCAAAAATTCATGGAAAAATATCCCTTAGGGCTTAGAACTTTCAATTTTGCCTTTGGAACCAATTTTGACCTAGATTAGTGTCCTAGTTCAGTATTTAACCTAATTTGGGTTTTTGTGCAAAATGTCCAGACAAACGTGATCAAACCTAAAATCCAACTTCACCATTGGATTCCTTTGGTCCAAATTAGGTTTGTACGAAACTTTAGGCAAAGGAGAAGGTCATCTTGACCTACTTTGCAAAATGGTGCACCCAAGTACATTATGGCCCCTAACTTTTGAAAAACCCTTGCGCAGAGCTCCCTACCTTCCTTGCCACCATTGCATTCAGGTCCCTACACCATTACAGCGGAGGAATCCCACTCTGATGAGGATTTGAGGCTGATATCTCCTTGAATCCTCAGAGATCTCCTAGATTTGGAAGGGAAATTCTCTAAGGATTTCTCCATCGTCTGAATGTGATCTTCAGATCAGATTTTCACCCAATCTCTCATGCGAATGCTCGAGAGATTTGGGTGTCCTACACACCATCCTTCTCCGACGAGGTTTTTGAGCTAGAAGGCTTGCCCTCCAAGGACAAGAGGCTCGACCAGTGGCTATAAAAGGACCCTCGATCCTTTGCACATCTCCAAAGCTTGATTTGGCCACCGATACCCTCTCAATTTCTTCCCTCCTCATCTCTGGTCAAACCGCCCACAAGCCCCTGCAACCTCCCTTCCCTCCTCTCCTCGCTCTGCCACCGTACCAGTGGCAGGGTTCGCTTTCCCTCATTCCTCCGTGTTGCGCCGCACCAGCACATGCTTCTCTGACCTTCTCGTCGTCGCCATCATCTCCATCTCAGGGCTGTCCTCCCCGACGAAGGCACATATGCACTGTTCGTCTCCTCAGCCTCCCTTCGATCCAATCACCATAGATAAATTTCTCTTCTCCCACTCTTTATTTTCCCTCCTTTTATTTCCTCAACCACCCCTCGGCTGCCACTGTCCACCCTCATTTTCCTCACTCCAGCTGACCTCCGTGGAGATGCATCCATTACTCTGCACCTCCACACATCTCGCCACAAACCTCTTCACCTCCGCCATCAATCACTGATCACTTTCCACCCATCCACTGACTGCCACACATGCCCCACACTTTCACCGAACAAACCCACACACACGATCATAGTCTGACCTAGGCATGCATGCCTAGGTCGATCTGAGCCACGTCGACCCCCACCTCACCTTCGTCGTGAAACGGCAAAGCTTTCCTTGTTGTTTGATAGGGCCACAAGCCCGTTCTTGTGTCGTGCAGGGTTGAGCCTCCATCTGCCATTAACACGTAAGCAAGCTTGCTTGCTTCAGAAATCCAGGTCGCGTGCTCCAGGCTTCAGGGCTCCAGGCTGCATGTGCTGAGTGTGAGAGTGAATCCAGCCTGAGAGCAGTCATTCTGAGGCCTTCAGCTGCTCCAATTGAGTGAAGATCTCCATTTTTGGGTGCCAACAGAAGAAAATGGGCCATTTAGTCCCACCTCGTAAACTTAGGGGTAAGTGGTGTGAGTTATATTGATTTTGAGCTTTCATCTAATCGCCTCCAGTACACAGGGGTGAGGTCCCTCGCCCTCACTCAGTCACGTTTCTTCCGCAACTTGCCCCCATGGACCTGGAACCTGACCCAATTACCTAAACCTAGCACTCCTCATTCATCACACCCACACTAGTGCACCTGGACGAAGGTGCACACCCGACCCGATTGCCTGGCTCTGGGAGAGCGTACCAAAGAGAGAAATAGAGATTGAGACATAGGGAGGGTATGGGATAGGTTTTGCTGCATGGTGCTGTATAGGAAAGGAAAGAAGAAGGAGCTAAGGAAGGAAGAGGCACAACAGAAGAAGAGAAGAAGAAGAAGAAGGTAGCAGCTGAAGGACTTAGCAAGGAAGGCGATAGCCATAGCAAGGAAGGAAAAAGGAGAAGAAAGAGAGAAGTAGAGACTTAGTCGCAGAAGAAGAAAGAAGAGAAAGAGGAAAGAAGGCAAGGGCAGAAGAAAGAGAGAAGCAGGAGCGGCCGAGCAGAAGAAGAAGATGACAAGGAAAGACAATGAAGAAGAAGAAGAAGAAGCACAGCCGTGGAGCAAAGAGAAAGAGAAAGAGAAGACACAGAAGGCCAAAATCATAAATCAAAGCACCATAGCAAGACTTTTTAAGATGTCTAATTTTTTTATCAGACGTCCAATTTTTGGGCATCATTTCGACATTGACATTACTCCTTAATTTTTGTTGAATTAGTTATTGCTTTCTATTAAATTGAGAGTTGTGCTCTTAAGCTTTGAAATACCCAATTTCTCCCTGTGTTCGACCTTGGATACCTTGGTTTTCGAGTTACAAATTCTTATTTGTTTTCGTGGTGATTTCATCTATATTACAACATGACATATTTTTCGTGTTGTCAAAAAATATGTTCTTGTGATTTTTAACCGTTTTCTTCAATTCAGTAGGTGGTAAGTGGTCCATAAGGTGACTCGACTCACCGACTAACCACTGGCCTCAACTGAGTCCAGGCTAGTCTATTGTGGTCCTAAGAGCTTATGCACTTTTATGTTTTTGCAGATAGTAGACCACTATTTAAACATGTACTCCCAGGTGAAGTTCACATCCAAATGACTTGAAAATTGGTAGGATGATTCCTTTTTTAAAAATCTTTTTGGAGACTATTTTTTTGAAATTTTTACCATTTCCAATAAATAGTTATGAATTTTTAAATAACAAGTAGTCAGATTTGAGATTTTGACCTCATGTTGGTGTTTCTGTTGAAAATAGTATTAAATACGATCCAAAAAATTTGGGTAAAATATGAGAATTAAATATAATTTGATTATCTTTCAAACCACACCATTTTTGTGTCAATCATATTTGTGAGTTGGTCATAATTGATTTTTAAATTTCATAGAAAATCAGTTTTTAGTCTATTTGATCCATGTGTACTCCATGAATTCTTAAAAATTCCACAAATTGAATGCCTTTTTGGGAGTGGTGGCGTTGGAAAGATAGTTTGAAAATATAGTTGTTGCTCAAATTTCAAGATTTGTGGATCGTTAGAAACATGGAAATTGAATTTTTAAAGTTGTCTTCAGTATCTGGTCGAGTTTCTAAAAGTAGCAGAGAATTTTTGTTTTAAGCCAAAGCAAATCCTAACTAACTAACAATCCCTAATTCTAAAATTTTTATTTATTTTATTTTATTTCTTTTTTCAAAAAACTCCTACCCTAATCAAATCTAAAATTCTACAAAGATGAGTGTTTGCACCTAATAATCTTCACCTGCGCTCAATGTGTATGTAGATCCTTGATTCATTCCTGCAGACACAAGACACACTAAATCAGATATGAAATCAAAAATCACCGTGCCTCCCTGACAACAATGCCAATTTGTTCGAAGTGTAGATCGCATTTAAAAAAATAAATACGATGTACTATAAGGCAAAATATGTCAAAACAAATATAATTTTAGCAAGAGGTGTGTCCCAGTCGAATTCAAGGAAGCAAAAAATACTTCTAATTTATAAATTGAATTAGAATTGCATGCTACTACTTGTAAACTAATTAATATGTATATATAAAGCAAATCAAGTAAGCTGGTTGATCATGAAGTGCCAAATAGAATGAGTTTACGACTAAAGAAACTATAACATGAATAAAATCACTATCTAATCTACCAGAATAAGGGCACCATGGGTGATCTGTGGTGGCCTTCTGGAGAAGTTGGGGAGAGCAGCATCGGTGCAACAAGGTGGATTGGTGGGTGCTTCAGAAGGAGAGAGCTGGAGAGTTGGTATGTGAAAAAACGTGTGATTTGTAGTTAGGGTTTCCAAAGTCGTTGTAACATGCAAAATCACATACGCTTTTAAAATTTATATTCCTAGATATTGGGTATCTTGGGTCATCTAAGGAGGCAATTTGTTTGCAAAAATAGGTCTCTTGCTTGGAAGTGGAAATCAACTTTCTTTTTTGATCCTTTTCAATATATCATTTCTATGTTTTTGAAATCAAGGCAATATGCGAAGCTATTGGAAGAAAAATTACTACACCTAGTATACTAATCTAAGTGACAAAAATTACTCTCTTTCTAAGCTCAAACTAGGTGTGTGGAGGCCTAGGTTAATTAGAAAGGAGGAGTGAAACTACACTAAAGTGAAAGCAAGGTAATGCAATAAAAAGAGTGCAACAAGAAATCAAGGCAACTTCTTTTTTTATACTAAACGAAATTGTCTACAAGTAGATGAATGCTTCTACAAAAATTTGCAAGAACAAAATAAAGAAAAATCCTGTAGATGATGATGGTGATGAAGAGGATGAAGCTCTTCTTGCTCCAAGACTGGTAGCTCCCAGACTTGAAAGAAACTCCTTCTTTCCATAGCTCCACCAGAATGGTGTCCTCCAAAGCAAACCCTAGGGGGGGTGTGCGTAACTCCTCCAAGGTAGATGCTCTACACCTCAATTCTTTCCTCCAAGGGTGGGCATGCACCACCCTTTCTTCTCCACTTCCTAGGGTAGGCATGTACCCTAGGTTGTCCTCTAATGCCTGGCTTCCTTCGTTGGCTGGCATGGGCACAAGAGAGAAGAGAAGAGGGAAAGACACCAAGGGGACAGAATATCCCCTTAATCTTCCTCTTCTCTTCACCTTCAATGTAGGTGGAAATATAGGTAGAAAAGTTGTAGCCAAGGTTGAATTTTTTTGGTGGAATATGATGGGTATTTATAGAGGTGGAGAAGGGGGTAGTAGGCGTGGGTTAGGTGGAGGGCTAGGATGTGTTTAGGTGGTGGTTATGCATAGTTAGAATGATCCTAGGGCTAGGGTTAGTTGGCGCCAACTAAAGGCTTGCTATGGGGTGGTTATGGTGGTGACAGGGCACCTATATTTGGCACCAACTATAGGCTTTCAGGAAGGGGACTTAGGTGGATGGTGGAGATGGGCTTAAGGCTTAGGTGTAGGGTGGAGATTGATGGGTTTTTGGAGGGAAAGTTGGTGCCAAAAGGGAATGGTTCTAGAAGGTTATTTTGGAGGAAAATAGGTGGCTTTTGGTGGTGGTGATGGGGTGAAGGGGTGAAGGGGTGTGATTGTGGTGGTGCCAGCTTGGAGTAGGAGTACGTAGCTAGCTTAGGTGGACTAGTTGGTGGAGCTAGCTAGGGTTGAGTTTAAGATGGTGGATGGCCAAGGGAATTGTGGTCTAGCTAAGCTAAGCTAAGCTAAGCTAGCTTAGCTATTAGTGGAGTGGAGGAGTAGGCATGTGGAGCTTAGGGTTCGAGGCAAGGAGCTGGACATGAAGAGTCTAGAGCTGAATTGGAGGTGGTAGCTACTGAAGAGGTCAACATGGGCCTACTCTAGCTGGCTTAGCTTGTTAGTTCTTTGCTAGCTGCTAAGCCAAGCTAAAGTGAGATGGCTTCTGTTGAATTGAGCTTAGGTGAGCTAGGTCTGGTGCTCCTGGGGAGGATTGAGCTGGTTAAGGCACCTAAGGTAGCTAAGGTAGCTTACCTCAACTAAGTTGAGCTAAGCTGAGTCTCCAAGAGCTGGACCTGAGCTTCCTAAGCTGGAATGAATTCATCTTCAACTAGTTGGAGTTGAGTGGAGCTAGATCAGGCTAGTCTTGAGCTGAGGTGAACTCCAATCAACTCAACTAAGCAAGCTAGAGCTGCCTGTGAACTCATGGGAGATGAGATGAGCTAGACTCAGCTAAGTTGAGCTGGATCTGAGCTGACCTAAGCTAGGGTGAGTTGAGATGAGCTCTCTTGAGCTGCCATTTAGCTGAGATGGGCTGAATGGAGCTAGGATGAGCTGACTCTACTCCAAGTGAGCTGGATTCCAGCTATGGTGAGTTGGATCAAGCTGAGTTCCAGCTAGTTTGAGCTTCTCCTTCGCCTATTGCCTTCCTGAGTGCTAGGCTTCTAGGTATTTGTTAATCTTTTTATCCCTAGCACTCAAAAAAACACATTAAAAAGAGGACAAAAAATGCAATGCATGCCTAACCTAATTTATGACTAAATGCAACCCAAAAGCCTATTTGCTAAGCAAAACCCTAAGAGCTAGGATTGTTTTAATGTGAAAGAATGATGATAAACTGGCATTTATCAATTAGAGAGGGTCTGGAAAGAGTTGTTCTTCAACTGGGACCCTGGGGCTCTTTTTATAGCCTCATAGAGGGGCAAGATGGGTATTTGAGCCCACAAACTCGTGCAACAACCTCAGATGATCAAATTCATCGATTGAGAGATTAACAGATTAGACCGTGCTTCAAAAGGCCTTCCAAAATGCCTCCAACTCTCAAATCGCACAAGATGTTGACATGTGCCATGTGCTGAGCCTTTAGATCACATTCGCGCAATCGTCACTTGCTTCGTGCCTGCACAACCATCGCTCTCTTCAATTGCGAGCACTAAAATCATGCTCAATCCTCAGTCATCCAATCTCATGATCAGATAGCTTAAACTCCATGCCCGCACCGCCTTCAAATTTTGAATGCGCACATGCACATTCGGTTGTGCGTCATCGTGGTCGTCTTCATCCAACGCATAGTAGTGCACCATGCATTCACATCCCACTGTTTGATGCCGATCCAACACTTGAGATTCATCTGCCCGCGTTGCCGCCTTGATTTCTCGCGGATTGCGCTTCTAACGCACCTCGCAACCTTTGTCCCCAATGCTCTAACCGTTGCACTAGAAGCGCATTTGTGTCACGCTTTCCTTTCTTCTTACAGCTTCTCTTAGTCCTTGGATGAGGATCCAACAGCTGAGGATAATCCTTCCTTGATGAAGCGCGAGGGAGTGTCGACGTGGGTGCATTGTGGCCGTTGGATGATGATCCAACAACCCACAATGCACTGGGGAGGTGCCTTCAGAGGTTGGGGCAGTTACGCTGGGCGGCTATGGTGGTGCCACATGGAGCCATCTTGGCCGTCCATCTTCTTTTCTTTGTAGATGGTGCTTTAGGCCTTCTATCAAGATGATTCTTATGCCATTGGACTATGATCATTGATCTAGATCCATCCTTGTAGTTGGATTTGACATTTGAGGTCTGGATTTCCAAATATTTGCCTCTTAGCCCTTGCTCTTCTATGGACTCCAAAGAATGTTACGAGAGTCTGATCGATGCGATCTCGGAAGTGTTGGAATCCCATTATTGTTTTGAGCAGATCCATATGGTTGGATCGGTCATCTACAGCCCTTGATTACCAACGATTATTAATACCTCTCAATTAGAGAATAATATGGCATTATTATTTACAAAACTAATAAATCAACTATGATGCAAAGTATGACACGTATGTATGTAGTATGCTTAAGTTAAGCTAAGATCTAACTTAATTCAGGTATATTAGGACCTATGATTGCTGTGCAATCAACTTCAAATCCAACTTGGAATCCTAAATCAAAAATAACATAAATAAAATAATATAACAATATTCCTATGGAACCTCAGAAATATTAAAGAACAAACTTAGTTTTTGTCAATCACAAGAGAGCGAATATGCTTTAGATCATAGTAGTTGTAGACAAAGAGGCAAAAAAGCAAGAGAGAGAGAGAGTAGGTGTTTCTCTCCTAGAAAGCACTTGAGGTGTGTTTTGAGAGGGGGTTCATCAGACCTATTTATAGGCACTTTTCGATAGTTCTGGGAAAAAGGATTTGGTTGATCAAAATTAAGTTTGGTTGACAATCTCAGAGGAGGCAGATCTGATATCAAGAAAAATCTGCCTCTTGAAAGTTCTAAAAAAGGTACAAATCTTTTTATGCCTATGTAGGAGAGATAGCTTAGTCACTGGGGACCTCAGACACAAAAGGATGGGGGTGGAGCTACAGTCGTGCTTGCTTTGCGATCTTCTTTCTAACAGCTCTAGGGACATATTTTCATCGTGCATGGTAATGGATATAGTTTGGAGGAGAGTCTGCGGGGAGCCACTACCCACGTGGTATTTATTGTGGAGAAAAATTCTGATGAAGGATAAATTGCACATAAATATGGCGACAGCGATGTGGAGCATTTGGAGAGTGAGAAATGAGTTTTTATCTCAGGAGAGGCAAGTATGTGTGGAACAAATTGTAAATGCATGATGGTCCCTCATACATTTATGGGGATCTATTTTGTAACCTTTCCTTTTATATATTAATAAATTGCTCTCCCGGATCACTATCAAAGTACGATAGCTTTCCTTACCAATTCAAATAAAAAAAGAAACTAAGTTTGGTTGATAAACGTCAATTTATCATCATTCTTATGCCTTAAAATTGATTGAGCTCTTAGGGTTTTACCTCCGCAAATGAATTTTCAGGCTGCATTTAAGCATCATTGAGGATAGGCCTGCATTGCATAATTTTTGTATTTATGACATGTTTGTTTGAGTGTTAGAGATGAATAGATAGCTAGATCCCTAAAACCCTAGCACTCAGGAAGGCAGCAGATGAAAGAGAAGCTCATTCTAATTGGATCAACTCATCCTTAGCTCCATTTAGCTCTTTCTAGCAGAATAGTAGCTGAAGCTAGTTAACCTTAGCTCCATTTAGCTCACCTCAGCTGGATGGCAGCTTAGATTAGCTCAAATCAGTTGATCCTAGATCAAATAAAGCTCCTCCTAGCTCATGACAGTTCATGGGAGGTCTTCTAGATTAAACTTAGCTACTACCATCAACTAGCTATGCTTAGTCAACTAAAAAAGTCCTAACCTACCTCAGGCCAGCTCCAGTCCAACTCTCGGAGGCTCAACTCAACTCAAATTGGTTGAGGTGAGCTACTTAGCCTAAGCTAGCTACTCCAGCTAGCTAGCTAGGTAATCTCCAGGAAGACCAGACCTAGCTCACCTCATCTCACATCAATAGAAGCTAGCTCATCTTAGCCTGGCTTTGCAGCTAGCAAAGAATTAACTAGCTAAGCAGGCTAAGGTATTGTTCATCGCGAAACACTTAAAAAGACTTTTATATCATTGTAGTTATGAATCATGGTAAAACAGATAAATTTATAAATCATAAATAGTGAGTACTTAGTCGTTCGTAGGGAGGCAAAATAAGACTCTCAAAGTGTCTCATACTAACTAATCTAACCTAATGAAAGCATAAAAAGAGAGACAAGATATTCATAGAATCAAATTTTTTCGAGTTCTAAACTGGAAATCAAAATAAATAAACTAAAGAGTAGATAGAGAAAAATAGATGAAGAATGGATCTACTTAAGACATGCTTGTGTGAAATGCAGCAGCAATTCAAATATAGAGCATCGAGAAGAAAACCAGAGAGATATGCTATAAAGAGAGGAGCCAGAGATGTGTCTAACTAGAGTTGCCTCTCAAAAGGGTGCTTTTTTGATCCTTTTATAGCCAAAAAGAGGGGCAAAGTAGGTATTTTGGCCCCCAAAATCGTGCAGCACAAAAGGATTGATCAGATCCATCGATCAAGAGATCAACGGGTCAGATTGCACCTCAAAATAACCTTCTTAGTGCCTTCTTCGTACGGACACGCATGATTCTGCCACGAGGTGCACGCACGAACGCCCTTAGCCACCGCCTCACGCCCTCAGAGCACGCACTCGCACTTGTTTGATTTTAGCTGTCCGACCATTAAAATGGTCATAGCACTACCTCTCCTCTCATGCATTCATTGGGGCTTCTGGTTGCACATCTAACTGCATGTGCATCGCAACTACCTTTGCACCACTCGATCTCATCTGGTGGTCCAATTGCATCTGCGTTCCACCGCCTCTTCAATTTCCCACTCCACACATCTCAACCTCGCTCCTCAAGCTTATGCGTGAGGTCAATGACCAACTCACTATGTGTGCGTTTGTGTCACAGTTTAGGTTTAGCACGAGACCGCTCTCAGCCATTGGATGAAGATCAAACAGCTGAGATGGATTCCTCCTCTAATGAAACATGGAAAGGGGCAATGAGGTGCAATTGTGGCTGTTAGATGATGAACCAATGGCCCTGCTTCTCTCTTTAGTGTTTAGGTGCGTAGGGATGGCACCACATTGCACCATCCTGACCGTCCATCTTCCTACCTTTGTAGTTGGTTCTACAAGGCTTTGATTGAGTTGATTTTTGCGTCGTTGGACTACGATCGTTGATCGGAATCCATCTGTATGGTTGGATTTATCATCGACAGCCCCAAATCATATGCAATTAATATCACCTCTCTCTTAGAGCATAAAATAGCATTGCTATCTATAAAGTTAACAAATCAACTGTGTTGCAAGTTATGATGCTCATGCATGCATTGTTACTAAGTTAAGAGAAAATCTAACTTAACTCAGGTAAATTAGGTCCTACGATTGCTACACAATCACATCCCCATGCCTGAATCTTGCTAGTCATTAGCAAATGCAAGACTAAATGTAAATTGGTCCTAAAGGATAATTTCTATGGAGAGTTCGACTAGAGATTTATTTCTTTTATTTTCATCCAAACTTTTAGAAATCTAGGCAATCGTGAAAGTGTAGTATTGTAGCCTATGCAATGGATCCAAGTGAAAAGTCAATCCACTTTTAAAGCTCGTACTTAACCCTTAGTAAAATTCTATTGGGATAGGAAAACTTCTTCCCTTAAGGTTATAAACTAATCTGTAATTTCATCCTCGGCTTGTGGCCAAGTTAGAAGATGTCTAAGTCAAGTGGGTTTGTATTTGGTGCCTCACACTCCTCTGGTGCTACAAATAGACTAGTACTACAGAACCTAGATTTATGGACTATCAAATAAATCAACTCAGGAGGTGAAAAAACTATGCACTCTTTAGTCCCTTTGTACTCATTTTCTCTCTCTTTTCTTTCTGTTTTCTACTCATTTTATTTTCTTTTTCTTTCCGAGGTCACAATCTCACCTAATTTGTAAATATCTTTGGTGGTCTCTCATGGCATTAACACTTTAGCTAAATTCTGATAACCCTATGACTAAGTCAGCAATCCTCAGCCAGTCTATGAGTAGTCAGAATTATAGAGAAGTAGGTCACGGCGGTGTTTGGTGGCTCGTGATGTTAGTAGGTATTGTTGTCTCAATGTTCTTGACATGAAATAAACAAAAGCAATTAATAGTTTTTTTCTTTTTCTTTTCTCTCTCTTTCTATATATGTACAAATATATTTAGATCTACCAACATAATGTAATGCAGCACCCATGCACATTTTATTCCAGATGAATTATTCGAGATTGGGGATGTTCAAGAAGATATCGGGTGGCTTATTTGGTGGAAATGCCTTTTCTTGGCACTAGGAAAAGAATGGATGGGATAACATATTTCTGACCTTGATATTAATACCCTCCTTCTACCGAGGATTCCATAAAAGATGATTGTAACCATCCACCTTAGTCCTAGTTTTATTAGAACTCACTCTCTACGTATTTACCTTATTTGGTGGCTCTCTAAAAATTCACACAAAGAATTTAGATGCAAGAACCAAGAGCGAAAACTAGGACTAAGTCCGAGTATCATTATCTAGTTACATAGAAACTAAGATTCCTTATTCTAGACTTAGAGCACCGGTATACTCTCTACTCTTACCTCGTAATTGTTTGGTGGATCTACTAGAAGATGGTTTGCCTGACTCCCTAATTACTGTTAAAGGGTTCAGCAGAAGAAGCAGTACTTCTTCTTGACAAACTAGAGATCTCTATCGATCTGCACAGAGGAACCATTGCAAATTATATGTGCAAGTGTGACATTGTACTTGATTATAAATTCAAGAATCAACTCCAAAATAAACCCCTAATAAAACCTTCTTGATGAAAATTCTTTATGCACGAATGCCAAAAAAAATTTTCTATCATAAGACATGCAATGTCCAACCCCCTTGCCTATTCGTTATAATGTCCTCATTGAAATGTATGCAGGAAAATCAAAATCTAATAAGCAGGAGGGCATATCACCTTAGTGAGCTCGTTAATCTAGGTTAGCTTTGATAGAAAAATACCTATTTAGATTACCAGGTTGCTTGCCAGCTAGCACTAAGTTTAATATCATTTGTTGGACCTAAACCCAAAAGAAATATGCATTTCGATATTGTGGGTCAAGAGGGGTAATAATTATTGCTAAGAGATTCAGGATTAGTATGAAGATATGACCATGCAAACCAAGAATCAGTGATCCACAAATGCACACCAACTGATGATGTAGCCCCACTCCAAAGGGTTTTTCTGTTCTGAGATGCAAACTAGAAAAAGAAAGGTGGAGATGTCAAAATCAATGTTCATGGTGTTGGCCATGTTCAATGATCCAATTCAAAAGTTCAAGAAGAGGTGGTGGAGGATCTGGATTGAAACCATGGTTAAAATTTAAATCTGGTTCTAAATTACAATCATAAGGATCCTCGTAATGGTAACTAATGTCAGAAATCATGAATTCTCCAGGCTCTAGGTCATAAGTGGATAAAGGTAGCGTTGTGTTGAATTCCTCAAAATCCTCATTAGAAATTACCTCTTCCTTATCAAAAATAATTTCTTCCACAGAATCAAGCCATCCATTTGAACTAGTTGGATTATAATTTCTTCCCCAGTCTATCATGATTTAAGCTTTTTTTTTTGAGGTTGTTTCTTCCTTTTCCTCATATATTAAATCTTGGTTCATATCCTTTGGTTGTCCAATTTCTCGAACCCCCTCAAAATCCAATAATTTTTTAGTGTCAAGGTGGATATACTGAGGATTCTTTATGTCATCATCTAATTCATCATAAGATATTCCCAATAGTTCCTCGATCTCACAAATGTCTTTTTCAATTTGATTATCTATGGAAGATGGTAAATCAGAATCATCCTCATGTACTTTATTCTCCACATCACATCCTTGCCTCTCATGTTGATCTTGAGATTTGGCAGAATTCAAATTATCCTTAGTGTGAATTGCCAAAACCTCCTCAAATTTTCCCATGACCTTAATAGAACCATAATTCAATTTATTCTTTTTGGAAGCTTTAAAGATATTGAGTTGGCAAGTTTTCCTTCCAGAAGTGATTTGCATATTCCCTGTCTCGTAGTTGATTAGAGCCTTGGTTGTGGCCAGGAAAGGTTTTCCTACAATTATTAGGGTGATTTTCAAGTTTTCTAATGCCTCCATATCTAAAAATAAAAAGTCCATAGGGTACTCAAAATCTCCTACTTTTGTAATCACATTTTGTAAAAGTCCCTTTGGAATCTTGGTTGACCTATCAGCAAGTTAAAGGGTAACATCAGTGTGTTGCAAGGGACCTAAATCCAACTCTTTATATAATTCTGTGGGATTAAATTGATCGAGGCAGCAAGGTCCAGTAAGGATCGCTTCAAGATAAAACCATCTATTTCACATGAAATTAAGGGGGTCCTCAGATCTTTCTTTTTAAGAGGGAGCTTATTTAAGATGATGGCACTGGCATGCTTAGAAATTATGACCCATTTTAATGATTTAGCATAACATTTTAGGGTGCACATTTCCTTAAGAAATTTCCCATAGCCTGGGATGTTCTCAATAGCTTCAAGGGGTGGTATATTCACTTGGACTTGCATTAAAATATCAAGCCACTCCTTAGATTTATTGATTTTCTTTTCCATGGTTTTGTTCAAGGCTTTAGGAATGGGTTCTTAAGAGAAATAATGAGTGTTCAAATCCTAAGCCTTGTTTTCTAGATTAGCTTGGTCTCCCAGCTCAGATTCGGGCTCCTCAAGATCTTGGTAAGATTTGCATGTTGATCACAAGGGTTTCGCGTGTTTGAAATCAGGGTTACGAGTAACTCATCGTTGTATAACTTATATCGAAACTCCAAGGGAGTCCCAAGTCGAACACAGGGAGGTGTCATCTACTTCGTATGAAAACCACACTTCAATTTGTTTCATTTGGGTGTTTTGTGGTTTTGTTTTTTTTTGTTTTTGAAATAAAATGACAAGCAATCACAAGAGAGAAACGGAATCGAATATGATATATTACATAAATGTCAATTACAATAATCTGGAAAACATTAAAAGAGGGGGAGGTGAGAAGAAATCTCCTGAAGTGGTTGTTCGGTGAGACACAGCACTTGGCGAAAGCTCAGACGAAGGAGTTAGGAAGCAGGACAACGGAGGTGAGAAGTAAGAGGACGTCGGGTAGAGGAAAGCTTCAGCGCAGCTTCGGAATGGAGGTGAGAAGGCGGAGATGATCTACTACTAGAATGGAGGTGGGAGGATAGCTCCAAGGCGAACTAAGAATGGGGATGGGAAGATGGAGGAGTATTTGGTGGGGCAGAGTTTTGTTACACTAATAGGCACCTTGGGAGCTTGAGAGCAAGCTCTAATAGAGCGTTGGTAGGCTTGCTAGAGCTTGGGATTAGGTTGGAGTAGAGTAGGTAGAGACGGCTTGGAAGGGAGGGGGTGTAGTCCTTATATAGTGGATGAGAAGAGGCTAGAATAGGCATGGGACCATTAGCTATTTCCAGTCATCGCTAAAAGTGTCGCTGTAGCCAGCTCATGTCTACTCACACACGCGGCTGGCCTTGCACCTGGGAACAATTAGCGACAGCTATAAGCGTCGCTATAGGTCCAGCACAGCCATTGCTATAGGCTCTCGCCAACCAAGCACTCGCTTGCACGTAGCTGGTCCATGCATCACGTTCCTCTAGTCGTGCGTGTGCTCTCGCATGCTGGTCATGCACGCGCCTGTTCGCATGCATGCTTGCATTGCAGCTGGCCATGTGCTCAGTTGATTGATTGGGAGATTTGATGGGGCTTGATTCCCTGGCAGCTGGTCTAGCAGAGAGCACTTCACCAATGCACTACAAGAGTCAGATGGTCGCGGTTACATTTTGAGGCTCAACCACTTCAACCATCGGATGCAAATCCAATGGTGGAGATTGCTAGCTCAGAGGATGAGGAAGTTCTATGGATGCCCAGGGCGGTTCAGATGGTGCCACATGGCGCCATCTAGGTCGTCCATCTTCATTCTATCATAGAGGGTGCCACGGTGCTCAGATGGAGATGAATCCTACATTGCCGGACTGGGATCGTTGCTTCGAATCCATCCGTACAGTCAAATTTTCCATCCGAAACTCATATGGATGTTGCATTGTCCCCTAGCCATTGATCTTCCTCGGACTTCATATGAGGCTACGGGACTCCGATCTAAACGATTTCGGAGGCATTAGACTCCGATCGTCATCCTGATCAGATCTGTATGGTCTGTTCATCCAAATGAGGCCCTGAAATAAATCTTCTTCTCTCCTGACCATAAAAAAGAAGTAATTAACCTAAAATATATACATCTACACTAAATGCAGAATGATACATGCTATGCAATATTTATAACATGAAATGCAAATCTAAGTCTAGGAACATGCATGAATAGGCATTTTATCTTCAATAATTGTGTCTACATCATACCCGCATGCCTATCTTTTGCTAGTCCCTAGCAAAATTAAACCACATGGTATGTATAAAAATAGAATTAAGACTCGCTCGCTTAGGCCTAAGTTATTTATTAACAATATAAAATTTCAACTAAGGTTCTAAACTAAAAAAACCCAACAGTACCCGGGTGTCTGCCAGAGTGCAAACCGCCTAAGTCCTCACCTTATTTGAAAAGGGAAGATACATTTTTTTTTCTCTTCTTTTCTAATTATTTTTGTACTTTTGGAGTTTGAGAGTTCTGGGATAACTCTTTATAGCTACCCGACCTGCCCAAGACTCGAAAAGGACTCTAACTGCTAAGCATCTAGTGAAAAGAGTGAAAGACTCACTAAGTGGCAGTTGAAATGGACTTCAGGTTTCTATGACCCTAGGTGACCTTGCCCAGAGGTTTATCTTTTTGAGAGGTAGCTTTCTCCCTACTTCATTTATTTATGGGGTCAACCAAGGCCGAACCTACTGTATATCTCCCCGGTTTATTCCACTTTCCCACTTCTTCCCTAAGTGTTTTGGGAATTATTGTGCATTGATGAGTCCAATTGAATGGACTATTGTTATGCCTAAGTTAACTTTATTGTTACATTTTATGTTTGTTGATAACTACATTATGTCGTAGAATAATTGCATGCATCATTACTTAAGTTTACATCTATTCTATTGCATTATATAGCTTATTATGTAATTATTTTATGCTTCATTATTGTAGGAATAATTTTGCAAAGAAATCTGAGTGGTGAAAAGAAATTCCCACCCCCACGGGGATCTCTCAACCACCGGCCAGCCTCTACAAATCCATCAACAGCCGTCGGCAAATTTTACAAAGGGATTTTAAAATCCCTTGACTTGCACCGGGGAAGAACGGATGGGGGGAAGGAGATAAAAGAGGCGTGTGCTCTTGGTGAGGACTGCTTCTACTCCACCTCTGCTATCGTGGAAACGGCATACACCATGAACATAGCGTGCACCGTGCTAACCATCGCCTTCCTTCAAGTGCTACGCCTGCCCGGTGGTGCATGGTGACCGCATGCACCACCTCCATTACAACCACCACCGCCGGTCCCTCTCTGTCTTCATCATATTCAACCTCGGCATTGTTGCAAGCCAAAACTGCCCACTCCTCACTGCAGCCACCTTCATCCCGCATGAGAACATGCACCTTTGCGCGGCCATGCACCCGCAGGAAGACCACTCACCTTCACGTGGCCACGCACCTACATGCGGCGACGCACTCGCAGGCAGCACGCCCACAAGCAGTGCATCCCCTCGTGCGCCGTTGTGTGTGTCCTTGCGCGCCCTTGTGTGTGCGCCATTGCCCAGCCACAGCAACGGCAGCAGCTCTTCCTCCTCTCCGCGCACTGTTCATCTTCTTGGTTAGTTGACTGGAAGAACCCAAAGCGTGCAGTGCCCCCCCTCCACACAGCACACCACACACTGCCTCTCAATGCCCTCACCACGCACCCGCAGGCAGCCATGCACCCACACACTGCCATGCAGCTACAGGCCACGCCCACAGGCAGCCACAACCGTGCGCACAACACCTGTGTCTGCAATTCTTCTCCTCCACCATCTGGCCGCCATCGGCCACCTTTGGCTGCCATGTCACCACCATCGCGAAGGCCACACCTCAGAGACCCACCATCGGTGACCACACCATCCGTCGAGTCTTATTCGAGCGAGCATGAGGGGAAGTATTCCCCGGTTGCTCTACAGTAAAAGCCCCTATAATTAATTACAAATAATGCCATTGTGTGGAATACTATTCATTTATTTATCTCCTTATTGTATTTCCGATAGATTTGCATCAATATCCCTCACGTTTGTTTGAATCACAGATAATTGAATTCTTCTCATGAACAATAGAATATGGTGTATTGGTTACAGGGAGCGGGTTCTATTTTAAATAAATTTGATGGTGCTTGTCAGAACAAAGATAGCAATTCTAGTATTTCCATGGTGGTGATTTTGCATGTGCACCCTCATATTCTTGATTAATTATCCAGATTGAGAATTGATGCTGGAAATGGGAGCACTAGTTAGCATGCACATCCGTTGATATTCTCGATTACTTGATGCATCACTACTCATTTTTAATAGGTTAATTCCTCACTGTGGAGATGACCTAACTATTTTCGTGGTTAGATTCTGAGAATTAAAATGTTTTGAGAAGCGATTTTCTACCACGTGATTACATACGACGCGTCATTTCAAGCTAAAGTTTTCAACAAAATGAAGATCGCTCTTTCAAATGGAGCCGTTGCCAGGGAGGAAACACACTTATTAATTTTTATGGGAATTTTATGTTATTTTTATGTTATTTTGAAAGCTTTTCTGAATTACTAACTGTGGATATTCTTCTATGCAAAAACACGCAACGAACGCGACGGGAGCACACGGTGGAGATGATCTTTTTGGTGACCTTGGTGCCACCTGTAGGGCAGTAACGGATGCTTGTGAGCCTTGATCCCACGCACGTAGTCTTACGGAGGAGCCTTTTTTCTAATCCAATCATTAGATGTTAGTTTAGATTTAGTTTAGATAGACATTAGAAATTAATTTCTGTCTTTTGGACCCTTGTCGGGTATTTTTGGGATCGTGTTCCCAGTGTTTCTTTATTTCTTATCGCTCTTGTATGCGGGAGCATATTTTCGGGAGTGTATTTCCATTTATTTTGATTATATGATTATTCAAATTGTTTGAACTGCTTGCTGGTTAATTAGTTAGATTAGGTTTGTTTGCTTATTATTATTAAAAAGAAAATATTCGAACTACCTGCAAGAAGCTGCATATTTATAGGATGACCATGTAGGACTGAATGAGTAGCATCTAGTTTATCTTTACTGCATTGCATACATGATGAGAGCCTGATCATGAGCCCTAACTAGCTCATTTTGATCTAATAAAGAGAATAAAAGCTCTTGCATAGCTTAGAAGAGGGCTTAATTGAAGGAATAAGTGTTCTGAGAAGAAAACATGAAATAAAGGGTAAAACTGCAATTTTACCATTGTAGTATGTAAACGGGATTTCTCAGAGACAAAACATAGGTTAAATGGTCTAAATAAGATAAAAAGTGGGTTGATTCAATCAGAAATGGGTTTAAGTACAAACTAGGAATTAAATGACATCCTGTAACCTAAAATAGACCCGCTTAATTCAACAAGGTCCTGGTCAGGATAAAAATCAACTAAACCCTCTAAAATTAATGGAAAAATATCCCCTAGGGTTTAGAACATTCAATTTGGCCTTTGGAACCTAGTTTGACCTAGATTGGGGTCTTAGCTCATCAATTGACCTAATTTAGGTTTTTGCGTAAAATGTCCAGTCAAACATGTTCAAAGCTAAAATCCAACTTCACCATTGGATTCCTTAGGTCCAAATTAGGTTTGTACCAAAATTTGGACCTAAGGGGAGGTCATCTTGACCAACTTTGCAAATTAGTACATCCAATTACATTTTGGTCCCTATCTTTTGAAAGCCATTGCATACACCCCCCTAACTTCCTCGCCACTATTACAAGCTGGTCCCTTCGCCATTATTGGGGAGAAATCCTGCTCCGACGAGGAATACAGAGGGAATACTCTGATTCCTGGGAGATCTCCTTCCAGATTTGGAAGGGAGATTCTTTGAGGAATTCCCTTCCATCTGAACTCAATCCTGATCCCTGATTTGCACCCAATCTCTCGTGTGAATGCATGAGAGATTTGGGTCTCTTAACTGTTTCCATCTCCGGCGAGGATTCCCGCACTTGGAAGCTTGGCTCCCAAGCACAGTAGTTCCTGCCTGTGCCTATAAATTAACCCCCAACACCGGCCGCACCTCCTCAGCTCGACTTAGCCAGAATTCCACCACAATTTCCTCTTCCTCTACTCCGGCCAAGGGGTCCAGCAAGCTCTGGTGAGCCCCCCTCCTCCTTGTCGCTTTGCCACAAAACCAGTGGCAGAGCTATCCTCCTCGTCCTCCTCGCATCGCGCAACACCCGTGCGAGCAGCCCTGGCCACGTCGTCGTCGCCGTCTTCCTCCACTGGACGCTTTCTTCTCCAGCGACACTAGGTACTACCGGCTGCCTTCTCACCCCCTTCATCCACTTATTTAGGTTATCACTATTCGTCTCTATCCCCTCTTTCATTTCCCTCATCTTATTTCACCAAACGCTCCTCGACCACCGCTGTCCACCACCATCTTCCTCATCTCCGGCCACCCTCTGGCGAGACGCTCCCGGCAGTCCGTAGCCCCACACGTCTCGCCAACCACCGCATAACCTCCGCCACACTTCACTGAATATCCTCCGCTCATCCACAGACCCTCTACACCGCCACGACTGTCCCCTGACCAGACCCATCTGGCCGGCCACGGAGCGACCTACGCACGCATGCCTAGGTTGCTCCTTGGCTTGCCAACTACAGCCTCACCTCCGCCGTGACACGGTGAAGGTGCTCCTGTGGTGAGATTGAGCCGCAACGCCCTTTTTGTGTCGTGCAGGTTCAAGCATCTAGCTGCCATTAACAACGACTCGAGCTCGATTGTTCTCCAGCTCCAGGCTGCAATCGATCACTACCAGGCTTCTAGACCGTGCGGGTTGCGAGTGTGCGCAAGCCCAACTTGATAAAGGGGTGCTACAGGACCTGCAGTGCTGCAATTGGAGATTGGTCTGCTGCGGGCACGTGAGAAGGAACGGTGGAATAATAGTCCCACCTGAGTAAGCTGTAAAGCACTGGAGTGGTTTAAATTGATTTTATGCTATCAGCTGGTTGCCTCCGATAACACATGGGGTGAGGTCCCTCACCTGTACACAACGCCTCATCCGTGAGCTCATCACACGAATCTGGTGACCCGACCCGTTACACTCCTAAGCACTCCTCACACTCCACACCCATGCCGGTGCACCTGGACCTGGGTGCACGACCCGACCCGATTACCCAGCTATGGGAGAGCATGCTGAAGAGTGTTATACACAGAGAGTGAGAGATGCGAGTGTGGGTAGAGGGATAGGTTTTGCTCTCCTTGGTTTATGCAGGGAAGGAACTAAAGAAGGAAGCAGGGATTTAGCCGCTGTAAGTGAAGGAAAAGAAGAAGGAAGGAAGCTTTGCAGAGGAAAAAGACAAAAGGTAAGGCAGAGGAAGAGGCGAAGCCAAAGAGAAGAGGAACTAAAGAAGGAAGCAGAAATAAAGAGAGGAAAAGACAAGCAAAAGAAGAAGAGAAAGCAGAGCCAAGGAAGAAGAAGACCTACAGAGAAAAGAAAGAGAGAAACTGTAAAGAGAGGCAAGGCAGAAGATAGAAGAAAATAAGAAGAAAGAAGCAAGGCAAGAGAACTGCAAAGAAGAAACAAGTAAGAAGAAGCACCAAGTAGAAAGGAAGAAAATAAAAAGTCAGAAGAAGAAGAACAAGAAGCAGATAGAGGAGAAAACATATTTTTAAGACAAATTCCTTCTTTTTTGCCACAATTGACTTTTAAACTCATGCATTTCTATATTTTGAATTACGTTTTCAGTAATTAAGTGTTCAATTACATTCTTGAGATTACTAATAAATTCCAATTGCTCCCTGATAAACGCCAGTTTATCATCATTCGTATGCATTAAAACAAACCTAGCTCTTAGGATTTTACTCCGCAAATGGGTTTTTGGGCTGCATTTAAGCATTAAATAGGTTAGGCATGCATTGCATTTTTTATTGTCTTTTTAATATGTTTTTGTGAGTGTTTGGGATGTACAGATATATAGATCCCTAAAACCCTAACACTCAAGAAGGCAAATGGTGAAGGAGAAGCCCAGAGTAGCTGGAACTCAGCCCAATCCAGCTCACCTCAGCTTGATCCAGCTCACCTCAGCTTGATCCAGCTCACCGCAGCTGGAACCTAGCTTACTTGAACTAGGGTTAGCTCATCCCAGCTCCATTCAGCTAATCTCAGCTGGATGACAGCTCAAGAGAGTTCACCTTAGCTCACCCTAGCTCAAGTCAGCTCAGATCCAGCTCAACTTAGCTGAGTCTAGCTCATCTCAGCTCCCACTAGTCCACAGGGAGCTCTAGCTAGCTCAGCTAAGTTGACAGGAGTTCACCCCAGCTCAGATCCAGCTACATCCAGCTCCACTTAGCTCCAGCCAGCTGAAGAAGAACTCATCCCAGCTCAGGAAGCTCAAGTCCAACTCTCGGGGACTCAGCTTAGCTCAACTCAGTTGAGCTAAGCTACCTTAGCTACCTCAACCAGCTTGATTCTCCCGAGGAGCACCAGACCTAGCTCTCCTCAGCTTATTTTGGTAGAAGCTAGCTCACTTTAGCTTGGCTTAGCAACTAGCAAAGAACTAGCAAGCTAAGCCAGCTAGAGTAGCCCCATGCCAGCCTCTTCAGCAGCAGCCAACTCCAGCTCCAACTCCAGACTTCTTCTCCTCAGCTCCTTCCTCCAAACCCTAGCTCCAACACCTTCTCCTCTACTCCTTCATTAGCTAAGCTAGCTTAGCTTAGCTTAGCTTAACTATGCTCCAACTTCCTTGGCTTGTACCACCCCAAAAACCCACCTACCAACTCCACCCAACTAGCTCCACCTAAGCTCCACATAAGCTAACCTACTTGGCACCAACCTAACCTGTCCACCACCTCCAAAAGACACCTAAAAGTGGCGCCAAAAACTACCCATAACCACCCCTTGATGGCGCCACTTTTCCCTCCAAAATCCCCCCCCTCATCTCCACCACACAATCCCCCTTGAATCCATCTCCACCATCCACCTAACTCCCCTTCTAGAAGACCCCATGTTGGCACCAACATGGGGGTGTCTCTCCATGACCAAAAGACACCAACACCCCCATAACCACCCCCTTTAACACCCCTTGGGTTGGCGCCAACTCACCCTAGCCATAGGATCACCAACCACCCTCATCCTTCCATCCTAGCCCTCCATTTCAAGGGGCACCTTAACGCCCCATCCTATTCTATAAAAAGCCACCACCTACCACCATTTTGGGGCATCCTCCCTTAGTATATTTTTCTACCTAAACCACCTATACCTGCGGCCAAGAAGAGGGAGTAGAGAAGGAGATTAAAGGGGCACATCACCAGCCCCTTTGGTGCCTTCTTCTCCCCACTCTCTTCAACTTGAGCCACGCCAAGGAGGAGGACTCTTCCACTTCAAGGAGGACGGCCAGGCAAAGGAGAAGGACTTAGGGCGGACGTCCACCCTTGGAGAGAAACTTAGGGCATGCCCCCCTAGGGCTTGCCTTGAAGGACATCACCTTGGAGGAGCACTGCAAGGAAGGAGTTGAAGGACTCTTTTCAAGATTGGGAGCACCAATCTTAGAGCAAGAAGCCCTCTTCTTCACCATCTATCTAGAGGATTTGTGTTTTCTTTTCTTATTTGCATTTTTCTAGTAGTACAAGCTTTCCTCTACTAGGCCTTTTGTAAAACACTTTATCAATTATCTAGTTGCCTTCTTTGCAATTTTTTTGTTTGCATTTCTATTAGCTTATTTTCAGCATTCTTCACTCCCTCTCCCTAATTATTCTAGGCCTCCACTTGCCTAGAGTGAGCTTAGGGAGAGGCTCTACTTGCCACATAGAAGTAGTATTTAAATTGAAGTGTAAATCACTTTTCCCGCCATCAGTTCGCATGTTGCCTTAGCTTAAAAACAAAAAATGATATATTGAAAAAAAATACCAAAAAGAAAGTTGAGATTTATATTCCTAGCAAGAGAATCAATTTTGCAACCATATTGCCTCCTTGGACGACCCTAGATACTTCCCTATCTAGGATTATAAATTTAAGAGCGAAAGCGGATTCGCGCGTTACAACGACATATTTTAACAAACCACGTGAAATCGCTATCACTTTTTGGCGCCGTTGCCAGGGAGGCACGGCTTTGCATTAATTAATTTTCTCTTGCTTAAAGTGGATCTCATCCCCTTCTCTTTCTTTCTTTTGTGTGTGCAGAAACTACTGCGGGGAGGCGGGAATCTGGAAGCGAGAGCTCAAAGATCCTTTTCTTCTCGCAGAAATTCAGGTTGGTTCGTCTTTCTGGTCACATAATTAAAACTACCAAAAATATATTAAACTTGGCTTTCAGGACCCTAAACACTTTAATTAAGTGGAGTGGTGCATTATAAAATCCATTGTTTGCTTGTATGCTTCTTTAGCACCATTCCATTGCAAGTATTGGTGTTCTATTTTTCGGGTCCAGATTTCTGTCTGGACTTGAAAAATCGATTCCTAAAACCCCAGGCCTCCTAAAATCATAAAATTTCATAGAGTGATTCCCAATTAAGTTAGGAACATCTGTTCCAAATTTCAAAACAATTGGATCTGTATTTAATTTTTAAAAATTCGTGGATAGCAGAGGGGTCACACCCTCTAATCTTCCTGTTTTGCTACTGTCCGCGAATTTTCAGAATTTTTATACTATCAAATTTTTGAGAAATTTAGCTTACTGGAATCCTTGTGAAATTTTACACATCATATAAAATTATAAAAATTTTCTGAGGTCGGTGGTAATACTGAAAAGTCCATAATACCCACGGGTATTATTTCTGGACTTTGACACCAGTATAATTAAAAATTCAAAAAAATTATCAAATAAATTCCTAAAATATTAAAAAAATCTTTTCTAGAATCCTTGTTTGATTTTATTCAAAGTAGTGGTGTTGTTTGACTTTTTTGGACTACTACTTAATTCAAAAAGCTAAAAATAATTCATTTGTAGTTAAATTTCTGTCTTAAGGATAATTGGCTTAGGGTTACTTCTTTCTCTTTAGAGACTCAATTAAAAGGAAATATACAATCACACATACAACTTGTCTTTCCTTTGATTGTGAACTTTTAAACTTGTTTGAAAGCTTAAAGAGAAAAACC
Source organism: Thalassia testudinum (assembly GCA_037157565.1). Taxonomy (NCBI): domain Eukaryota; kingdom Viridiplantae; phylum Streptophyta; class Magnoliopsida; order Alismatales; family Hydrocharitaceae; genus Thalassia; species Thalassia testudinum. Next base: position 128,539,269 of record JAZHRO010000031.1, read on the forward strand.
CTAAAACTCATTTAATTAAATTGAATCCTAAAAGACATAAATACAAAAAAATTGTGTGACAACCTAATTTTCATTGGAACCACTCTCCAATTCCTGCACACACACAAAAAAAAAAATCAAATAACCGGGCAACAACCCAATAAACGCCCTCCACATTCTGTGTGCACTATAGCATCCTAGACCTAATTAAAACTTGTAGCAACTTGACCCCTAAGGCTTTATCAACTTAGGCTTGCAATTTAGGTCTTAAGTTCTCTTTAGTTAATACCAATTTTGTCATCTGTATCTGGTGTTCAGGCTGAGGGGCTGTGTCAAACGACCAGGCGCGGGTTTGTACAAGCACCTGGGGTCTTCCCTGGGAAATGTTTGGGCCCAAACCTCCCCTTAAGTAACTTGGCTAGATTTGTTGATAGAACGGGTATTCACTATTGACTGCTTATTTCCTATATAGACCAAGTCTTAGGTTATTATTAGGGAGTCACATTTAAGTTAGGTCTAGTTTTATTTGTTTGAATTGCACACTTTCTCTCATCTCTTTCTCTTCTCCTCCCCTCCCGTTCTTCCATTTTATGCACGGGCGACGGTCTCAAAATCCGCACTTGGAAGGACAATTTGATTTCGCCCCCCACGCAAAAAGACCACTTTTTCTATCTTCTTCTCCTGAAAAAAGGGAAACACAACAAAATAGGTCCACTGACCCTTCCATGTCCACCTCTAACCCCACCACTAACCCTAATTCTAACCCTTCCACCCAAAACCCAACCACCAGTAACTTCCCACACTTGGAGCTCCCTAATCTTGAGTTGCCCCACACACAACATCAAGACCCCCTACCTGATCTTTTAAAATTGATGGCCGATCAGATTAATAAATTAAATTCCAATCAACAAACATTGAATAGGAACATCCAAAACCTAGCCAATCCAAGGCCAAACCCACCACCCCGTCAGTAGCCTGTTGTTCTTCTAAAAGATTTCTATGATCCATCTTATTATGAGGAACGACCAGGGGTGGTCATACCGGAGGGGGACTTTGAGATCAAGCCTGCGGTCCTGAACCTAATTAAAGACTTTCATGGCCTTCCTAGGGAAGACCCTTTCAGCCACCTTGAAGAACTAACTCTTCTTGCACAGACAACCCGTTCCCGAAATGTGCAAGAAGACATATGGCTGATGCGGCTTTTTCCATTATCTCTTAAAGATAAGGCCGCTTATTGGTTCAGGACCATTGGTCGACCCATCACAACATGGCCTCAACTCAAGAGCACCTTCCTCAAGAAATTCTTTCCCATAGCTCGTACCAATTCCATACAAAGATCTATTACGACCTTTCACCAAAAATCTGGTGAAACTTTCCATGATTCTTGGGAAAGATTTCAAGACCTTTTAAGAAGTTGCCCGCTCCACGAGATTCCTTTATGGCAGCTCGTGCAAATCTTCTATCATGGATTAGAAGATCAAATCCGACATTTTGTCGACGCCTCGTGTGGCGGCAACTTTTAAATAAAGATGCAGAAAGTGCCTATGACCTGTTCGAAGAAATGAGTGAAAACTCATTTAATCAAGCTTCCATGAACACATTTTGCAGAATCCAAAACCTGCAGTTCGGTGTTCATGAAATAGGCACTCAATCTATCCCTGTCACCCAAGACGATCTTCAATTGATTGCTCAAAAACTTGACCAGATGCATATTAATCAAAAGAAAATTGAGGAAAGACTGGCCACATCAACTCAAGCTCCACACCCACATCTAACCCAACCTAACTTTCCACGAAGAGAAAATTTGCACAATCTCAACACTACCCCTGCTGATTATTCTGAGGTTGCCCATGATTCACTGGGGAATTACAACTATCCAGATCTTAACCCTACTCAAAATATTTCTGCCATCCAGGAGCCCTTTAAAAATTCTTCCAATTGGGAAAATTACCCGAACTACTCCTGGAATAATCAAGTTTCCTCCTAACCATATCATTTTAATGGGAATGGGTCGAATCCAAACTTCCATCCTGGGCCATCCCAACAAGATATCATTGCCCAGATGCTGCGAACCCTGCAAGATATGCAAACAAAAATGACGGAAGTAACCCGCAACATCACAAATCTGAACAATCAGATTGGGGTTACTCCCGCACAAAGACCTGTAAGACATCTTCCGTCCCAACCCATACCCAACCCTAATCACCAAGGAAACCATTATATGGGCAGAAATCCACATTATCCAAATCATCCTCCTCCTAATCCACCACCTCAGCAGCCGCCCAGGTTTCTGCAATCACAGGCCCCCCACCTCCTCTAAATAATAATCCAACTGCACATGCAGTTACTTTGAGGAGTGGGAAAACCACCACTGACCCCAGGCCTTCACACGAACCTGGTAAGATACCTGTGCAAATTGACTCCCCACCTCCCCATCAGGAAGAAAAAGAAAAAGAAAAATCTCAAGACAAGATTCCTGTTCCTTTCGCACAAGCTCTCTATCCCACCACCAACAAAAAAAAGAAATCTGAGCCCACTACAGAAGAACTCATGGAGCTATTTGGGCAAGTTCATATCAATATTCCTCTCCTAGATGCCATCAAATATATACCTTCCTATGCTAAATTTTTGAAGGAGATTTGTACTCCTAAAAGGCAGGCTAAAAATCTAGGACAGGTGCATCTTTCAGAGATAGTAAGCTCTATCATACAGAGTAAGTTGCCTCCTAAGATGAAAGATCCGGGGGTGCCTTTAATTTCTGTAATTATTGATGACACTACATTTAATCGCGCCCTCCTTGATCTTGGTGCCTCAGTTAATATTATTCCCACGAGTTTATTCAAAGAATTTCAGATCGGTGAATTAAAACCCGTTGAGGTTACCCTGCAATTAGCCGACTGATCTACAATCAAACCTCGTGGGATTATCGAGGATGTTTTAGTCAAGGTCCAGAATTGTGTCTTCCCTGCGGACTTTCTGGTTCTTGACATTGAGGCACCTGAATCATTACTGGACTCCCCAATAATCCTTGGATGCCCTTTTTTGGCCACTGCAAAGGCAAATATCAATTGCCACACAGGAAAAATGGATATCACTTGTGCAGGCCAAACTCTCACTTTAGATATTTTCAAATCCTCCAGGAGATTCCATGATGATAACTTCTTTGAGGACTCAGATACTGAAATTTCCAATATGGTGGAGACAATGTTAATAGATACCCTTACCGACCATAATTTTTTTGACTCTGATTCAGAATCAGTGGTCGGCGAAATCTATGATCCGGAAACTTGTCTTGACCCCAAATTTATTCCTGATACCCCCCTAACCCACCCACTATTCACGCACCTAACTTTTCCACACTAACTTCACCCAATCCTCACCATTCCTTCCCCGACCCCTTTCTTACGGACCGGCCACCAACCCCGCCTGAGTTTGGCACCCAACCTAATTTAAACCCATGGCCAGACTCAGGCAACACTTATCATTTTCCATCCAACTTTGATCCCAATATTATTTTTAATCAATTTTCTAGGGATCTAAAAGAAGACACCTTTTTTGCGGGCATCCAAGTGTCCAATTATTTACATGATCTTACGTCTTCCGTGCGTACCTTCACGCCCGGCTGAATGGCGTAAAAGATAGCACTGAATGGGAGGTAACCCATCATTTTTTCTTGCTTTCCTTTTTTTCTTCTTTTTCCAGGTTTTGTTCCTCCTAAACCCGACCGTTCTTCACTAAGGTGATCACTTTTCCCTCCTAATGCATGAGGACATGGCATATCTTTAAGCATGGGGGGGTGTTTTTAAATTTTACGATCGATTTAGGATTTTCAAAACCTAAAAACATGCATTTTTGTTTAATTTATTTCCTGCTTGCATACCCAAAAAAAATAAAAATGTTCAAAACTTTTTGAGGAAAAATTTTGAAATCGGGACTAAGGTCGAAAAATTCACCTTTGGTACAATGGGATTTAATTTTTAACAAACTAAGGATGAGGATATGGATCTGATCATTAGAATTCTAGGGTCTATTTTAGACAAGATCAGATATCCTTCTATAAAATTCCACCTGAACTCATGATAGTTCAGGTGACTTGATCCTATTTTGCAATATGGAAATTATTTGACTTAGCTTCTGATTCAAAAACTTGCATGTTTTGAGAAACTTCTTGTGTCACTCTTCACACACAAGCCAACACTTAAAAATAACTAAAAATTTGAAAAACTCCCTTGTTTGGACTTAGTGAAAGTCTGAAGCAGATCATTGGTTTGAGTTCCCACCGTCGAGAAGGAGGAAAATGCCTCCTTTAAGGACGCGATGTCAACATGTTACCGCCTCGGTGTTGCTCCATATCTATATTTCATATCTTTAGACGGAGCATTAAAGTGCATTTTAGCAGCGCAAGTGTCTTGGACGGTGCTCTACCTATAGTGTCGGAGCAAGAGCTTGAGTTTGTTTGGAGCGCCCCTTTTCACCGAATCGTGTTCTGGGGTTGTGAGCTCCTGGGTGGTGTCTTGGACAGTGCTATCTCGAAGTACTCGTGCCAGAACCCCCTCGAGGAATGGTAACGGGAATGATGATCCCAACACATCTGTTGTAAGACTAAGCTAAAAATAAGCATGGGGGAGAGAAAAAAAAAAAATATATATATATATATAAATAAATAAATAAACTAACACGCCCTTATAAATGTTGGCTTTTCACAAGCACAGCCACAAGGTTTTAAAGGATTTTGCAAGTTGAGAATCAGATTCATGAGCCAAAAAAATTCCTAAAAACAAAAATTTCAAGTCATCTGAATTAAGAAGGGGTTAATTTGAGAATTTTTTGGAAGATATATTGATCCCGTTCTATCTAATGGTTGAATCTAAAAAGAAATCCCGATGTTTATCTTTAACAAATCCCGTACCTCCAGTGTTTTTAATCTACCAAGGTCCATTAATCTCTTTTTCTCCTCCAAAGTCGAAAAAAATTAGATTTCCCAAAAAATTCCGTTTTAAGTTTTGCTAAGAGACTAGCAAAAGATAAGCATGGGGGTGTGATAAACACCAGTTTATCATCATTCTTATGCATTAAAACAAACCTACCTCTTAGGATTTTACTCCGCAAACGGGTTTTTGGGTTGCATTTAGGCATTAAATTGGTTAGGCATGCATTGCATTTTTTATTGTCTTTTTAATATGTTTTTGTGAGTGTTAGGGATGTACAGATATATAGATCCCTAAAACCCTAGCACTCAAGAAGGCAAATGGTGAAGGAGAAGCCCAGACTAGCTGGAACTCAGCCTAATCCAGCTCACCTCAGCTTGATCCAGCTCACCTCAGCTTGATCCAGCTCACCGCAGCTGGAACCTAGCTTACTTGAGCTAGGGTTAGCTCATCCTAGCTCCATTCAGCTAATCTCAGCTGGATGACATCTCAAGAGAGTTCACCTTAGCTCACCCTAGCTCAAGTCAGCTCAGATCCAGCTCAACTTAGCTGAGTCTAGCTCATCTCAGCTCCCACTAGTCCACAGGGAGCTCTACCTTGCTCAGCTAAGTTGATAGGAGTTCACCCCAGCTCAGATCCAGCTACATCTAGCTCCACTCAGCTCCAGCCAGCTGAAGAAGAACTCATCCCAGCTCAGGAAGCTCAAGTCCAGCTCCCAGGGACTCAGCTTAGCTCAACTCAGTTGAGCTAATCTACCTTGGCTACCTCAACCAGCTTGATTCTCCCCGGGAGCACCAGACCTAGCTCACCTCAGCTCATTTTGGTAGAAGCTAGCTCACTTTAGCTTGGCTTAGCAACTAGCAAAGAACTAGCAAGCTAAGCTAGCTAGAGTAGCCCCATGCCAGCCTCTTCAGCAGCAGCCAGCTCCAGCTCCAACTCCAGACTTCTTCTCCTCAGCTCCTTCCTCCAAACCCTAGCTCCAACACCTTCTCCTCTACTCCTCCATTAGCTAAGCTATCTTAGCTTAGCTTAGCTTAGCTTAACTATGCTCCAACTTCCTTGTCTTGTACCACCCCAAAAACCCAGCTACCAACTCCTCCCAACTAGCTCCACCTAAGCTCCACATAAGCTAACCTACTTGGCACCAACCTAACCTACCCACCACCTCCAAAAGACACCTAAAAGTGGCGCCAAAAACTACCCATAACCACCCCTTAATGGCGCCACTTTTCCCTCCAAAATCCCCCCCTCATCTCCACCACACAATCCCCCTTGAATCCATCTCCACCATCCACCTAACTCCCCTTCTAGAAGACCCCATGTTGGCGCCAACATGGGGGTGTCTCTCCACCACCAAAAGACACCAACACCACCATAACCACCCCCTTTAACACCCCTTGGGTTGGCGCCAACTCACCCTAGCCATAGGATCACCAACCACCCTCATCCTTCCATCCTAGCCCTCCATTTCAAGGGGCACCTTAACCCCCCATCCTATTCTATAAAAAGCCACCACCTACCACCATTTTGGGGCATCCTCCCTTAGTATATTTTTCTACCTAAACCACCTATACCTACGGCCAAGAAGAAGGAGTAGAGAAGGAGATTAAAGGGGTACATCACCGGCCCCTTTGGTGCCTTCTTCTCCCCACTCTCTTCAACTTGAGCCACGCCAACGAGGAGGACTCTTCCACTTCAAGGAGGATGGCCAGGCAAAGGATAAGGACTTAGGGTGGACGTCCACCCTTGGAGAGAAACTTATTGCACGCCCCCCTAGGGCTTGCCTTGAAGGACATCACCTTGGCAGAGCACTGCAAGGAAGGAGTTGAAGGACTCTTTTCAAGATTGGGAGCACCAACCTTGGAGCAAGAAGCCCTCTTCTTCACCATCTATCTAGAGGATTTGTTTTTTCTTTTCTTATTTGCATTTTTCTAGTAGCACAAGCTTTCCTCTACTAGGCCTTTTGTAAAACACTTTATCAATTATCTAGTTGCCTTCTTTGCAATTTTTTTGTTTGTATTTCTATTAGCTTATTTTCAGCATTCTTCACTCCCTCTCCCTAATTATTCTAGGCCTCCACTTGCGTAGAGTGAGCTTAGGGAGAGGCTCTACTTGCCACATAGAAGTAGTATTTAAATTGAAGTGTAAATCACTTTTCCCGCCATCAGTTCGCATGTTGCCTTAGCTTAAAAACAAAAAAATGATATATTGAAAAAGAATACCAAAAAGAAAGTTGAGATTTATATTCCTAGCAAGAGAATCAATTTTGCAACCATATTGCCTCCTTGGACGACCCTAGATACTTCCCTTCTAGGATTATAAATTTAAGAGCGAAAGCGGATTCGCGTGTTACAACGACGTTAAAAACCCGCTTTTACAAATCACGCGTATTTCGTTATCAGTCCCTATGTTCGACCTCGGATACTTAGGTTTTTGAGTGATAAATTTTTATTTGTTGACAACGCTTGATCACCTATACTACGACGTAACTAACTGTTAAAACACGATCTAGACACGTTAACATTTTGGCACCGTTGCCGGGGAGCAACGCGCAATTTATCACTAGTCTCTATGTTCTTTTTATCATATTGAACACTAACTTGCCCTACTTTGCTTTGTTGTGATCTTGCAAGGAATTTCACGAGAAGATCCCTCTCTCAAGTCAACCACTCTAGGGTAGGTAATTTCTTTTCTTCCTTAAACTATCCCCTAGGCTTTGAAAGACAAAAGGAAGAAATTAATTTAGGAATCAATTGCCTTCTTTCTATAGTAAATCACCATCTTTCAGGCCGACGTTTCCTGATTTTGCGAAAAATTTTTCAAATCTTCTTGAAGTTGGAGCGATTTTTTTAGATTCTATCCCACAAAATTCATGTGCCTAATAGAAATCATGCTTAATCTCTACGGACAATACACTTCTTTCTTTTAAAGTCCAAAGAGAATGTTTGTGAAAATGGGGATTGGAAATAGAACCAAATTAGGGTTTCTACAGTAGGGTTTTGGAGTGCTAGACACACATGCCTATATAAAAGGAAATGAACCCTCCCGCATTAGTGTGCTACCCAAGCCGTTGATTGAAGAGATTTAAACAAGACATACCCTAAGAAAAATTGAGCTCTAAAATCACTTGAATCTTAAAATCTTGGACCTAATAAACTGGGAGTCAAATCAGGGTGATCCCTAGGCCCTAAGCCTAGAATCATTCTGCCATCTGTAGGACAGGTCAGGTGAAGTTGACCCCTTAGGTCAACCAACCTCTAAATTAGGTCACAACATCAAAACATCTAAAGTTCAAGTGAGAACCCTAAAGCACCTTTGAAATAAAAATGGTAGACTTAAGTGGTCAAGGTCCCCATTCTGGTCTACCTGGAATCTTAGTGACAAGAAAGGTCGGGTGGGGGAAACGCTGTAACCCGTGGGGATGCTCTACCATGTAGGGGTCTTTGCGGGACTCTCCCTCTCTAGCTGCCCAAGTAATTCTCAGGTGGATGACCTTCTGATCCAAGGGTACCATCCGCCCCGAACCTCCATAGTCATCCAAACGTCTTTGGGTGTCTTGATTCGGTCAAAAACATCTCCAGTCCCTCATCTTTTCTCTTTAGAGCACACACGCACATTTTCAGTGGGACTTGTTATTCAGATCTAATCGCTTCATAACTTAATTCTACACCTTGATTCAAACTCTGATTCTACATCTTGATTCCACCACCTGATCGAAATATGCAGCAAAACCACTTAGGACTACCATTCAAGAAACTTGAATATTGGAGATTCATGAGAGATAGGATGATTGAGGATGCCCTGAAATTCTATGAAAAAGAAGACAAAACCTCAACATCAGTTGGAAACATTCAGGTTGATGTCCCAACAACCACAACCTTTATCATAACTTGTGCCCAAGTACTATTAGCAGAAGCCACAAAAGGATCAACCCATTACTTGCTCATTACTGGATACATTGAGATAGAAAAACTGCACAATCTTGAATACCTTCAATGTATGACAAATCCTCGACTTTGGAAGCAGCACCAAGATGATCTTGAAAAATGGGAAGAGATAATGAGATTAGTAAAACAAATTATCAACCAGAAGTACCCGTATATACTACAAACAGAGGATGAACCATCTTGGGACAACATCGAGGATCAATCTGATCTCGGGTTTGAGGAACAAAATGGTTGTGGATTCCCAACCCAGATGCAATACAATGTGCCTGATATTGAAGAAGGTTGGTGTTGAACGTATACGAATGCTACGCTAACGTGTTCGGTTTTGGAAAACCTGTCGTTGTAGTTCAAAAGCGAAGAATTCGTGTTCAACAAATAAAATTTATACCAAAATAAAATTCTGGGTCGAACACAGGGAGGCGGACGTTTGATTTAAAAACTACGCGTTTCCTTTTATTTGTCACAGAATAATTCAATTTAAAACTATCTAATTATTTACAATAAATAGAAAAGAGAGAGAGTAAGAGAGAAAGAGAATATTACACAGAGAAATCAAAATGAGATGTAGAATAAATAAGGAATTTTTCATTGAGGAGATTGTTTATTACAACTAGAAAGCATAAAACAATTACTCTAGAAAGCGATAAATTTACTCTAGAAAGCATTAAAAGAATGGAGGGAGAAATGTCCTCCTCGACGATTGCTTGGACGACGAACAAAACTACACTAGAAAGCAGTAAATCTATACTAGAAAGCAGTAAAAAGAATAAGGAGAGAGAAATCCTCCTCTACAGTTGCTTGGAGGACGAGCTGGACGGGACGACACCTGGACGAAGGAGAACGAAGCAGGACGAAGGAGGATGAAGTAGAAGAACGGGAACGAAGCAGCACGCCATCGTCGTCGCGGGATCCACTTCTGAAGGGGAACAAAAATTGGACTTTATCTCGCGAGAAGCATCCCGGGTGTGGGACAAGCTTCTCTTGAGCTTTGGAGGGGTAGAGAGGCGAAGGAAGGGATGGGAATTTCATATGGAGGGGGTCTCCTTTTACAGTTGCAAGGAGTGGGGGCAAAGTGGACATTACAACTTCAAAATAATAAATGAGGGGTCTTTAGTGATGGATAAATCCGTCACTAATGCCCCCAACATGGGCATAGCTTCAGCGCCCACGCACGCTGCTTCAGCTGCCTGTGCGCGCAACGGCTTCACACGCACTATGATTCTCAGCCGTCCGATCGCGAGATCGGACGGCTTAAGATGAATCTCCCCCCGCCTGGTGCGTGCGATCGTGCGTGACGCCGCACGTGAACGCTATTGGGCACGCGCGGCCGTCCAATCGCGATCCAATACCCGCCTGCGCCCAATCGCCCGTGCCTCCAACCCTTTGCTGCGGCTCGAACACGCGCCCGCCGGTCGCGTAAGCATGCTCGACCGCTGCGCTACGGGGCACGGATGGTCGAGCAGACGCTTTTAAGCACGGTCGACCATAGCCGTTGGATCAAGATCCAATGGCGGAGAGCGAGCGGGTGCGGGGCCTTCGTAGAATGCGTGCGGCCATTTGGGCGGCCAAGATGGCACCACGTGGTGCCATCTTGGCTGTCCATCTTCTGGAAGTTGTAGATGGTGCCCCAGATGTTGGATTGACTTGATTTTTTTGTCATTGGGCTACAATCGTCGATCCGAATTCATCTGTGTGGTCGGATTTATCATCTGAAGTGCGGATCTTCACCATCCTGGCCATTGATCTTCTAGGGTTCCCCGTTCACCATCTGATGCTACGGATGCCTGATTAGGGCGATCTTGGAGTGATTGAACTCCAATCGTCGCCCTGATCACATCCATACGGTTGGATCCTTGATCCAAGGCCCCGATAAAATGTTTGCCCTGTCCAAGCACATAAAAGGAGACAATTAACCTCCATTTTATTCAAACTACTCTAAATGCAAGATGATGCATGTTATGCAATATTTATATCATGAAATGCAATCCTATGCTTAAGAACATGCATAAATAGACATTTTAAGTAGTGTAAATGTATTTACATCATACCCCCATGCCTATCTTTTTCTAGTCCCTAGCAAAAACTATATGCTATTTATAAAAGAATTAGGTTGGATTATTTGGACCTGAGTTATTTTCAATCATTAAGAAATTGTCTACTTAGGAACTGAACTTTCAAAGACACAACAGTGCCCGGGTATCAGCCAAAATGCAGACAGCCTCAAGCCCTCACCTTATTCAAAGAAAAATTTCTTTTTCTCTTTTTACTCTTTTCTAATTTTTTTAAATTTTCAGATTTTAGGGTTTAAGAGTGGCTTTCTACGGCCATTCAACTCAACCAAGATTTGATGAGAACCCTAAGGTTTAAGCATCTTATTGTGATTGTGATAGACTCGTTGACCAGCAATTAAAACGGACTTCGGATTTCTACGCCTCTAGGTGACCTCAAAAAGAATTCTGCCTAAAGGTGTATCTTTACAACTGGTAGCTTTCTCCCTACTTTGATTTTTTTACGGGGTCAACACAAGGGTGAATCCAGTGTATATCTCCCCAGTTTATTCTACTTCTCCGCTTCTTCCAAGTGTTTTGGGAATTTTTAGTGCATTTACTGAGCTGGGTTCTGGACAACCGGTCGATGAGCTGTTACCACCGACAACTTGCCAGCCATACTTGTGCGGCAAAGTGTGGCTTTTTTTTTTGTTCTTTTCTCCTTTGATTTTTTTTTTTTTAAGTAGGTGGCTTCCCTAGTCTAAGATTTACCTAAAGGCAGCAAAAAGAGAAAGGTCCAGTGATTGGACTCTAGACAACCTACCTATGGGCTGTTACCCACGATAACTTACCAGCCATATCACCCTAGAAGGTTCATTAGCTACCCAAATTCCGTTAGAATCGCCGAATAACGAGTCAGTGCAAAGAAAGTGTGTAGATGCTTAAAACTCAGAAATTCCCTCAAATCAGAGGGTGGGTTGATAAGTCGTGTACTTATCACCTAAACTTATTTATTCAAATTATAATAGAGTTAAGATGGCGAGGACTCAAAGACAAATCCACATTTTAGTGGATAAACAGTCTAACTAAGTCAAAGACCTGAAGGGTCTTTGTGTTCAGATCTTAATGTAGTATTTCCTAAGATTGAAAATTTTCTTAAACCGAAATTCTCTTTCCTAATTTCGATTTTTTTTTTTTAAATAAAATAAATCTACGGAGCTGACGAATGAATTCAGAGATGAATATCCACCCCCCCATGCCTATGTAATGTAATGTCCTCATTGTATTAAAAAGACATAAAACAGAGTGGAAAAGCGAAGAAAGCACCTGAATTGCGCGAATGTCAGGTCCGCTCCGAGATGAAAATTAAGAAAAACTGTATATATGCTGAATTTATGCCTTCAGCTAGGCACACTATACAAAGAAAAGAAATGAAGAATTCACAAGTGCAGGTCAGAATTAAAATAAACAGAAGAATCCTCTGACCTGTCAACAGAGGTCCACAGATGTGGACCTGATTGTGGTGCAGACCCACACCCCATAATCAAGAATATCTTAGGTTCTGGATAAAAATTACCCAAAACCTAAAATCAGAATGCAAGCGGGGTCGGGCCTGTGATTTATGAGGATGCAACCCAAGACAACAAAGTCGGGTTACAGAGAATTGAAGCTCAAAAGGATAATCATTGAATGTGTGCTTGAGTTTGACATCCTCGAAACAAATGTCGTAAGGGTTTTGATTTGATGGTTTCAGCTTAAAATGAACCCTTCGACTCAATCTTCTATTTCCTCCAAAATTAACTTCTCAAATCAGAACTTCCCAGCTCCTATCCTCCTCATTCAGCATATCAAATTCCAGGACCTCTTGTATATTCATCACCCCATCTGAAATCTCCAAGTCTAAATGATGTGGCAGAATCAAAATTGACTTGGGTCTAATTATCTTAGAATTAGAATCATCAATAAGCTCAATAGGGTGTACTGATAATCAGGGCATTGAATTGATTCCTCCAGAAAATGCGATTCTGGATTCATAATGTGTGCACTAATAAGATCAATTTCCTCAGTTATTAGGCTATCAAATGATCTATCAGATTCCTCAGGCCCAATCGTCTCACAGAAATCGTGTTCAGAAAACTCGCGTGAGACTTCGCAACTTGAATCTTCACCATCAGGATACGTATCAATGTATGTCCCAAAATCAGTTGTCACATTGTGTTCCCCAGAGACATACGTTTCCTCGTAACCCGGCTCAGGGATCTTAGGTGAAGAAATCAGATCATCCTTAATTGATTGCTTTAATTTAATCTGGTCAGCCTCGTAACACATGTCCCCCCAACAGGTGCCTGAGCGGGTTCTGTCATTGGCTTTCCAGAAGAGGGTTCATCCTGGGAATTATTCCAAGATTGAATCAAAGCAACCACGAATCTCATCCTCAATTTCGCTAATTTCCCAAGTAGAAATTCACCCGGGTTCTTATCCTTAACGTCCTGGAGCCAATCCAACAAAGACTTGTTTAAATCATCAATCATTTCAATTAGGGGCTCCAATCTCTCAATGCAAGGTATTGGCTGAACTTCTAAAGATTGAATGATATTCCTCAAGTTTGCCAGAACCTTATCTTGAACCTGGTTAACCTGAACCAAATGAGTCGGTTCAGGGTTGGGCGGGTTTGGGCTCAATGCAGGGGAATTAACGAATTGAGATTCGTTATACCCTTCTTGGTAATAGGTCATTTCAGATTGTTGAAAAGATGGTGATGACCTAAAGGCAGTGAAATTAGAGGATGGGTAAGGATCGGTGTATCCTTCTTGATTGTAGATCGTATTAGGCTGTTCATGAAAGGACGATGATCTATAATCGATGTAGCTCTGAGAAGGATAGAAATCAGAATGAAAGCGTTCAGGGTTAGACCCTAAACACGGAGGTCTGGAATTGTATCCCTAATTTGAATTATCCCAACTAACTGATGGTTGATTACAATATGAGTTGGGATAATCGTCATGTTGAGGATAATTCACAACAGGAGGGAAAGAGCGGGAATGCGTGAAATATGTGAAAGGATTCATGAGACACGGGAGGAAGAAAGGTGCCCTGCAATACAAACAATCAAACCTGTCCTTAAATGGGTTAGCCTACAGACCTACAGACTCCCAAAACCTGTCTTGAGATAAAGGAACGATTTGATCTACTTCTATCTGTTCAATCCAACCAGTTAGAAGGAGGGACTGGGGAGAAGGTTCTTCCTTCAGCTTGCGCCTCCGGTTCCTAGTGTACCCCCTGCCACGATCATTTGACTCTGCTCCCCTAGCTAGACATCAGATTGAACAGTAGAAATAGACTAATCGAAAATAATCTCATTCTGGGTTCTGAAGAGCGAGTCCAATCCTTAAGGCCAACGTTTACTCTATTTTATTTAGGGCTAGGCTTGAATGTGCTTTGGAATGTGATGGGCCCTTTAAATGGGTTGTGCCCTTAATAATTGATTGATTTGTGTGTGCGTGCATAACCAGTGGTTTTCAAGCAAGATTATTTTGATGTGGTGAATTTTAAGGTTCAAATCTTGCTTAGTAGCTTTTAGGATTCAACTTTAGGTGTTTTCAAACAGGTTTCATTGGCACACCAGGTTTTGCAAGCACAGGTGAAGATGTTTTCCTTTAAAGTTTAAAAAGAATGTGGAGTGCCTGGTAAATCCCTAAGAGTTGAAGCTAATTGGCAGCTACGTGATGAGTTGATTTTAATTGAAGTGGTGCGGCCCAAACAACTCAAACAACTGGCCACAAATGCACCACTAAGTTAGGCACACAAAGATGGTTAACCTAGAATGATTTCTACTCTTTTATGTGCTGCTTTATGTGTACCGGTTCCACAGATCAGAACCCGGTTGAGCAGAAACAAATCAATTAGGTTAAGTGCCTTTGAATGTGGGTGTATGTCGTGTGTTTGTTGAAAATTACCCCACAAAATTATCTTTTTTTTTTTTGTATGAAGGTGGAATGAATGTGAGTGAGAATTCAAACAACCAAACTATTCCTAGGATTTATGCAAACACCTAGGTTAATTGGAATTTGGATTTAATGCGGTGAATGAAATCTATGGAGGGGGAAAGAATGGGGGATAACTTACAAAACCTTCTACAGTATTTTACTCTGATCTACCACTTTTGCCTGTCTCGAAAGAGTACCTACAATCACAATAAGAAAGGAGAAAAGTGAGGTAAATGATTTGTAAGTTAGAAAATGCAAAGAGAAACCAAAGAGCGTCGCCTCCCCAGCAACGGTGCCAAAATGTTGAACGTATACGAACGCTACACTAACGTGTTCGGTTTTGGAAAACCTTCGTTGTAGTTCGAAAGTGAAGAATTCATGTTGAACAAATAAAATTTATACCGAAATGAAAATTCCGGGTCAAACACAGGGAGGTGAACATTTGATTTAAAAACTACGCGTTTCTTTTTATTTGTCACAGAATAATTCAATTTAAAACTATCTAATTATTTACAATAAATAGAAGAGAGAGAGAGAGTAAGAGAGAAAGAGAATATTACACAAAGAAATCAAAATGAGATGTAGAATAAACAAGGAATTTTTCATTGACGAGATTATTTATTACAACTAGAAAGTATAAAATAATTACTTTAGAAAGCGATAAATTTACTCTAGAAAGCATTAAAAGAATGGAGGGAGAAATGTCCTCCTCGACGATTGCTTGGAGGACGAACAAAACTACACTAGAAAGTAGTAAATCTATACTAGAAAGCAGTAAAAAGAATAGGGAGAGAGAAATCCTCCTCGCCGGTTGCTTGGAGGACGAGCCGGACGGGACGACGCCTGGACAAAGGAGAACGAAGCAGGACGATGGAGGACAAAGTAGAAGAACGGGAACGAAGCAGCACGCCATCGTCATCATGGGATCCACTTCCAAAGGGGAATGGAAATTGGACTTTATCTCGCGAGAAGCATCCCAGGTGTGGGACAAGCTTCTCTTGAGCTTTGGAGGGGTAGAGGGGAGAAGGAAGGGATGAGAATTTCATATGGAGGGCCTCTCCTTTTATAGTTGCAAGGAGTGGGGGCAAAATGGACATTACAACCTCAAAATAATAAATGAGGGGTCTTTAGTGACGGATAAATCCGTCACTAAAGGCCCCAACGTGGGCGTAGCTTCCGCGCCCACGCACGCCGGTTCAGCTGCCTGCGTGTGAAACGGCTTCGCACGCACTATGATTCTCAGCCGTCCGATCGCTAGATCGGATGGCTTAAGACGCATCTCCGCCCACTGCGCTGCGCCCGCCTGGTGCGTGCGATCGTGCGTGACGCCGCACATTCAATCGCGCGTGAACGCTATTATGCGCGTGCGGACATCCGATTGCGATCCAACGCCCGCCCGTGCCCAATCGCCCGCACCTCAACCCTTTGCTGCGGCTCGAACCCGTGCCCGCCGGTCGCGTAGGCGTGCACGACAGCTGCGCTATGGGGCGCGGATGGTCGAGCGGACGCTTTTAAGCGCGGCCGAACATAGCCGTTGGATCAAGATCCAACAGCGGAGAGCGAGTGGGTGCGGGGCCTTCGTAGAATGCATGCGGCCGTTTGGGCGACCGAGATGGCACCACGTGGCACCATCTTGGCCGTCCATCTTCTGGAAGTTGTAGTTGGTGCCATGGATGTCGGATTGACTTGATCTTTGTGTCGTTGGGCTACGATCGTCAATCCGAATTCTTCCGTGCGGTCGGATTTGTCATCTAAAGTGCGGATCTTCACCATCCTGGCCCTTGATCTTCTATGGTTCCCCGATCACTATTTGATGCTACGGATGCTTGATTAGGGCGATCTTGGAGTTGTTGAACTCCAATCGTCGCCCTGATTACATCCATACGGTTGGATCTTTGATTCGAGGCCCCGATAAAATGTTTGCCTTGTTCAAGCACATAAAAGGAGACAATTAACCTCCATTTTATTCAAACTACTCTAAATGCAACATGATACATGTTATGCAATATTTATATCATGAAATGCAATCCTATGCTTAAGAACATGCATAAATAGACATTTTAAGTAGTGTAAATATGTTTACATCAGTTGGGAAGCTCCAAATGTAGGAAAACATAATGTTTAGCCCACTCTGGACCATGAATCACAAGGCTTAGAATCCCAAAACTCCTGCGGTAATGAGAGCAGAACTGAACCTCTCAAGGGTGTAAATTCCGTCCCTTATTCTGATAAGGTGACCCTCTAAGGTTATTTGGACCTAGATTCTAGTAATTCAACCCACATCCTAAGCCCAGCATCTAGATCTGAAACCTATTGGGAAGATTTCAAGGCCCCATATGAGGAAGATCAATCTTTCAATGGAGAATATGAGTTTGGGCCTCTATTTGATGAATATCCCTCGCCAACATCCTCAGAGGAACTAATTGATTTTTTGGAAGTCATGCCAATTTACGATACAGAAACTGAGTTAAATGAGTGGGGTTTCAATTGGGTCTATCCTATTAGCTTAGAACCTAAGCCTCTACCAGATAAGGACACCTTTTTAAGCTCAGAATTAACATTTAGGCTAGACCCCAATCAGGCTGCTGAATATATAGCATATGATTTATTTTATGGTGGAACTCATGATCCAGAATATCATTCAGTTTTTAATTTTCGCAAACTCTCCGACGATTTCCAATCTGACCATAACATCGGAGAAAATCTGCTTCCTGATCATAACAAGCCAATTCTCTTTGAAGCCACCTCCTCCACATATACAGAACTGATCAAAACCCGTTCTCTACCCCAACCTGCAACTGGACTCAATTTTTATTCTGATTCACCTCTCACTGAGCCATTTGTAGATGATTCAACTCCATATCTATACCAGGTATTGGGTATCGATTTGATCGAAAAACAGGAGCCATCATTATCTAATCACCCCTGTAGGGTTTCCACACCATGCACGGATTATTTTTTGGAACCCTACTCTTACCAGGCTAATTCGACTCAGCCCGAACCTGAGTTTTCACTTCCATATCCATTCGAGCCACATTGTATATGGTGGGTTCCGCATCTGTTGATCTACATCTATCAACCCACCAAACTGATTGGGTTTGGGCTACACCATCAGCCCACTGATCTTAACAAGCACCTGGTTGGACCAACTAGGCTCTTAATCAAGCTGCTTGTTTTACAAAATTTCGCTGATTTGACCACTCCCTCTCCACCCCATGTTCTGCTCAGCTAAAGGCATTAAATTTAGCCCACAACGGGAGGCAACCTGTCATTCCAAAAAACCAGAGACACATCTGATTATCCATCTGTACTCCACATCCATTGCACCTTGAGTTCAGCCTTAGATAGTTGATCCCACCTCTGGTACACGTACTAGAGCTTGAAATCATCTGCATCAGTCATTTCCGACCCATTCACCCACCCGATGTATCCTATTCTAAGTCCCTGACCTTAACACTCTTTCACACCCTCTGTTTACAATGAGGACATTGCAAAACTTAAGCATGGGGGGGTGATAAAGTGCATACATACAGAACGAGGAAAAAGTTAGAAGGATTCTCACACAAAAAAATTCACATATGTCAAAAACACAAAAAAATTGAAAAATTATGAAAAAGAACAAAAAATGGAGGAGGGAGGAAATTTTGTGAGGCACATAATTATAAGGAGGAGAAAAAGAGCAAAATCCCAAAAAAAAAGGAGCACAAAATGAAAAAGAAAAAGAAATAGCCATTAGTAAAAGATTAAGGGATTAACTGAAGTTATAGACTAGATCAAGAAAAGAGAAAAAGAAAAGTGCTAAGGAGACAAAACAAGAGATTAGCGGGAATGCTGGTCTTAGGCCTCTTAGGCTAGATTTTTTGGCTTAAAAATTCACGTATCTGCCAAAATCTGGATAATCCTCAAGAGGTTAGGGAAAATGCGAAACTTAAGTATTAGGTCTAAGGCTTAGGAAGTATTCGACCTCGTTAATTGACCTTTGATTTGCTAGATTCGGTAACCTAAGAACCCTGATTCACGCACAGCCTAGTTCAGTGTGCATAAATATCAAAATCATGCAAAAAGCATTTCAATGTTCTGAAAAAGTCACCTAGATTAGGAGCGGCCAATCAACACGAGTTGATTTGGATGAGTTCTTGGCACGGAGAGGCGGGAAATTCCCCTTGAAGATGCGTAACAACATGTCATCTCCTCAGTGCTTGTCTCTTAGGATATTTAAATATCCTACCGGGGGCATGCATGCACTCTGCTGGTTCAGATATCATAGGCGGCATTATCATGAAATGTCGATCGCCAGGGTCTGAATTCAGCCATAAAATGCCATGGGCGAGATTATCTTGAAATCTCGAAAGCCAGGGTTCTGGGGGTTGCCATGGGCGGTGCTATCTCGAAGCATCGATAGCCAGGGACCCTTGAGGATTGATGATGGGGATGAGGAATCTGATACAGATTGTGTTGAGAAGCCAATCCGAAACTAGAAATAAAAAGAAAAGAGAGAGAAAACTCTTCAAACAAATAAATCTTCTGTCTCTCCCTTACAAAAATGCACTGCAAACTAAACCTAGGCTAAAAATGTCTTGAGCACGGGTGCTTTAACCATGGAGTCCAACAAACCCTAGGTTAGTTTCTACGGGCCTTAAAAACCTTTGTGGAGGACTAAGGCTAAAGTGGGTCAGGTCTGGATTTTGGTTGATACTTGAGTACCTTTTGGCCTATTGTCGGCATACTGACCTAATCACAAAAGAAAAGGAAAAGCACTTATCATAACTGATGACAGACACTCAGGGTTTAGAATAAAAGTTAAAACCTTGAAATTTTGCTAAGGGACTAGCAAAAGCTAGGCTTAGGGGTATGATGAGAGCCTCATCATGAGCCCTAACTAGCTCATTTTGATCTAATAAAGAGAATAAATGCTCGTGCATAACTTAGAAGAGGGCTTAATTGAAGGAATAAGTGTTTTGAGAAGAAAATATGAAATAAAGGGTAAAAGTGCAATTTTACCATTGCAGTACATAAATGGGATTTCTCAGAGACGAAACATAGGTCAAATGTTCTTAATAAGATAAAAAGTGGGTTGATTCAATCAGAAATGGGTTTATATGTAAACCAGGAATTAAATGACATCTTGTAACCCTAAAATAGACCTGGTTAATTCAAAAAGGTTTTGGTAAGGATAAAAATCAACTAAGCCCTCTAAAATTAAAGGAAAAATATCCCCTAGTGTTTAGAACATTCAATTTGGCCTTTGAAACCTAGTTTGACCTAGATTGGGGTCCTAACTCATTAATTGACCTAATTTGGGTTTTTACGTAAAATGTCTAGTCAAACGTGGTCAAACCTAAAATCCAATTTCACCATTGGATTCCTTAGGTCAAATTACGTTTGTACCAAAATTTGGACCTAAGGGGAGGTCATCTTGATCTACTTTGCAAATTAGTACACTCAATTACATTTTGGTCCCTATCTTTTGAAAGCCATTGCATACACCCCCCTAACTTCCTCGCCACTCTTACAAGTAGGTCCCTCCACCATTATTGGAGAGAAATCCTACTTCGGCGAGGAATAGAGAGGGAATACTCTCTAATTCCTCAGAGATCTTCCAGATTTGGAAGGGAGATTCTCTAAGGAATTCCCTTCCATTTGAACTCAATCCTGATCCCTGATTTGCACCTAATCTCTCATACGAATGCACGAGAGATTTGGGTCTCTTAACTGTTTCCAACTCCAGTGAGGATTCCTGGGCTTGGAAGCTTGGCTTCCAAGCATAGGAGTCCCTGCCTGTGCCTATAAATTAACCCCCAACTCCGGTCGCACCTCCTCAGCTCGACTTGGTTGGAATTCCACCTCAATTTCCTCTTCTCCTCCAGACAATGGTCCAGCGAGCGCCAACGAGCCCCCCTCCTCTTCCTCGTTGCTCTACCACTAAACCAGTGGCAGAGTTGTCCTCGTCATCCTCCTCCGCGTCGCGCAACACACGTGCGAGCTACCCTAGACCCGTCATCGCCACCGTCTTCCTCAACTGGACGCTTTCTTCTCCGGCGATAGTAGGTACTGCTGGCCGCCTTCTCACCCCCTTCGTCTACTTAGTTAGGTTAGAACTGTTCATCTCTACCCCCTCTTTCATTTCCCTCATCTTATTTCACCAAATGCTCCTTGACCGCCACTGTCCTCCACCATCTTCCTCATCTCTGGCCACCCTCTGGTGAGACGCTCCCGTCAGTTTGCAGCCCCACACGTCTCGCCAACCACCGCATAACCTCCTCCACACTTCACTGAATATCCTCCGCTCATCCACAGACCCTCTACACCGCCACAACTGTCCCCTGACCAAACCCATTCAGTCGGCCATAGAGCGACCTAGGCAAGCATGCCTAGGCCGCTCTGCGGCCTGCCACCTACGGCCTCACCTTCGCCGTGACATGGAGAAGGTGCTCCTATGGTCTGATGGAGCCACAAGGCCCTTTTCATGTTGTGCAGGTTCAAGTTTCCAGCCACCATTAACGACGACTCGAGCTCGACTGTTCTTCATCTCAAGGCCGCGATCGACTGCTCCCAGGCTTCCAGACCGCACGGGTTGTGAGTGTGCGCAATCCCAGCCTGATAAAGGGGTGCTGCAGGTCCTGCAGTGCTGCAATTGGAGAATGGTCTGCTGTGGGCGTGCGAGAAAGAACGGTGGAACAATAGTCCCACCTTGGTAAGATGTAAAGCAATGGAGTGGTTTAAATTGATTTTATGTGATCAGCTGGTTGCCTTCGATAACACATGGGGTGAGGTCCCTCACCTGTACACAATGCCTCGTCCGTGAGCTCATCACACAGATCTAGTGACCTGACCCATTACACTCTTGAGCACTCCTCGCGCACCACACCCAGGTCGGTGTGCCTGGACCCGGGCGCGCAACCTGACCCGATTACCTGGATATCGGAGAGCATGCTGAAGAGTGATATACATAGAGAGAGAGAGACGCAGGTGTGGGTAGAGGGATAGGTTTTGCTCTCCTTGGTTTGTACAGGGACATAGCCACTGCAAGCAAAGGAAAAGAAGAAGGAAGGAAGCTTTGCAGAGGAAAAAGAGAAAGGCAAGGCAGAGGGAAGAGGCAAAGCCAAAGAGAAGAGGAACTGAATAAGGAAGCAGAAATTAAGAGAGGAAAAGTCAAGCAGAAGAAGAAGAGAAAGCAGAGCCAGGGAAGAAAAAGACCCGCAGAGAAAAGAAAGAGAGAAACTGTAGAGAGAGGCAAGGCAGAAGATAGAAGAAAATAAGAGGAAAGAAGCAAGGCAAGAGAATTGCAAAGAAGAAACAAGGAAGAAGAAGCACCAAGAAGAAAGGAAGAAAATTAGAAGTCAGAAGAAGAAGAACGAGAAGTAGATAGAGGAGAAAACATATTTTTAAGACAAATTCCTTCTTTTTTGCCACAATAGACTTTTAAACTCATGCATTTCTATATTTTGAATTAAGTTTTGAGTAATTAAGTGTTCAATTACATTCTTGAGATTAGTAATAAATTCCAATTGCTCCCTGTGTTCTACCTCAGATACTTAAGTTTTCGAGTAATAAATTTTTATTTGTTAACAACGCTTGATCACCTATACTACGATGTA
Source organism: Thalassia testudinum (assembly GCA_037157565.1). Taxonomy (NCBI): domain Eukaryota; kingdom Viridiplantae; phylum Streptophyta; class Magnoliopsida; order Alismatales; family Hydrocharitaceae; genus Thalassia; species Thalassia testudinum. The sequence continues at coordinate 128,561,695 of JAZHRO010000031.1, forward strand.
ACTAACTATTAAAACACGATCAAGACGCGTCAACAATACATTCTTGCATGAAGAAAGCTAGAGTAAGGTAAGTCTTCTCTTTAGCATGAAATAATTGTCATGCATTTGCATTGGACTTAACTTCAAGACCACTAAAGTGTTTGAATCAGGTTAATTCAGTGGTCACTTTAAAAATTGGGACTGTTAAGAGAGTGGACCATAAAATCTGACTTGAAATTGTGTGAAAAGATCTTGTTTGCAAGATTTTAAAACTCAAAATTTGAATGTGTGTTGCACCCATGAGACACTGTGCACATCACACATAAGGTCGCTAGATAAATTTCTACCTCTCCTCTTTTTCACCACAAGGGAAGTTAGTCGGAAATCAACAAGCCTATCCACCAGGTTACTTTGGTTCCTCGTGTGTGGGCTCGATCCGAGACTTCCATCCCTTGTGAGCAGGTTATAGGCACCAACGAAGGTTGGCCAAGGAAGTGTAATTCTTGCAAAAATTGTTTGGCCACAAACTAAACATTTAATTTTAAGACCTACAATCTACTAAAAATAGATCCCACTGAATTTGCATTTGTTTTGACAGCGATAGAACTCTCTAGGAAGTTTTTGGTTGTGTTTTGAACTCTTTTAAATCCTAAGAGAGTTTAACCTGTTTAATTGAAAGAAATGAACTATATCCTTACTCCTATCATTTTAACCAGGATCCCATGCCCCGAGCATATCCATCCTTTGATGGGTGCATTGACAATGCATGAGATCTTTCTTATTCTTATCTTGGGAGTACTGGCCCGATAGCTCCCACTGTTGAGTAGAGCTTAGGAGCGGGATTTTCCAACCTTGGAATCCCTATGCAAACACCCAACCCTCACACCCTTCATGTTTTTTCGTATCGAGGTTGGACCGATACCCCTATGCAACTAGAGCCTGAAATTAACTATCCTCCACAACCTGATAGTAGTAGCCTGTCCTCTTTTATGATAGAAATGCAAGAACAACAAAAGGAAATGATGGAATCTATGGGAGAGATGTTGAGGAATAGTCAACAGTTAAACAAAGAAATAAGATAACTTAGCTACGCTCTTCCCAGTAATTCTGATCCCTACCCGTACGACCGTGATCATGAAAATAATTCTGAGGAAACCAATAACAATAGGGATCCAATTTTACATAGCTATCGCTTAGACTCTCCCAATGAGACATGGCCACTAGAGGAGAACGATCCTAGTGATTATCCACCCGAGCCATATTGTAGTCAAAAGAAAGGGAAGATGGTACCTCTTGAGGACCTTGACCCCAATGACAGTATTTTCCTTACCACTCCTAACCTGAGTCAAGGTTGTATTGTTCCTATCACTTCCCCTACTAATTATCTGGTGGAATCCCATTCTACCCTTAGTGAGCCTAATCCTAACCCTCCACTTAGGGAATCAACACCTACCATTCGGCATCCTAAGGATTTAAATGCACCCAGTGAAGGTGACCCTAAGGGAATGGAGGATGAATTAGATCAATTTTGGTCTCAAGGATATAAAGAGTCTATTTTAGAGGATGAGGATGCCCCAATGGAAGAACCCAGGCTAAAAATCTGGAGTGAATCATAGGGGGATTATTTATTAGTTGAGGATTTACACCTAGAGGATCTAAATAATATGGTGAAATCCAAATTCCTCCCTTCTTTTCGAAGTCATCCTCCATTAAACCAGTAGTTGATATTAGAGGAGGATAAACACAATACTTAGAAGCCTAGGGGAGACTCTCGGGGACAAAACATGTCAATTGAGGATTTATGCCCCGAGAAGAACAAAGAATTATGTGATATAGGCTTACTCGAAAACATTAAGATGGATCCTCCATCAGAAATAATTGATGATACTGAAGCAACTCCTTTCTTTACTAATGAATCACATATACACCCCGACAAAAATTTGAGTGAACCAAAAGAATTCGGGGATGAGATTAATGATAATGATTTTGTTGTTTCAACCCTACCATCAAAGAAATATAATTTGGAGTTTACCATTGATTCACATATACTAGAAGGTGAAAATATGACTCTAATCATTAATGCTAGGCAGGGTAACGTGAATTTGTCTACAATTGTTAGGGAGAATACACAATATGAATCGTTGATGGAATTGGACATAACACCGACTAAGCCCTCATTGGACTTAATCATTACCTTCCAACACTACAAACAACCCTTACACTCCCTAACCAATCCTTGGCTCAGATCTCTACTCACTTACATTCTTTCTAGAGAACATATCAGGCTAGTACATCCACAGGTAGAATGGCAACTGTAGATTGATGCTTGTACTTTTAGTCTCGCCATTCAAGGGTTTGAAATAATAATGTTTATATATTTTAAAACCCATCCTACTTTGGTGGATCCTTATTATCTGATAAACGCCAGTTTATCATCATTCTTATGCATTAAAACAAACCTAGCTCTTAGGATTTTACTCCGTAAACGGGTTTTTGGGCTACATTTAGGCATAACATAGGTTAGGCATGCATTGCATTTTTTATTTATCTTTTTAATATGTTTTTGTGGGTGTTAGGAATGAACAGATATACAGATCCCTAAAACACTAGCACTCAAGAAGGCAAATGGTGAAGGAGAAGCCCAGACTAGCTAGAACTCAGCCAGATCTAGCTCACCACACCTGGAACCTAGCTCACTTGAACTAGGGTTAGCTCATCCCAACTCCATTCAGCTAATCTCAGCTGAATGGCAGCTCAAGAGAGTTCATCTTAGCTCACCCTAGCTCAAGTCAGCTCAGATCCAGCTCAACTTAGCTGAGTCTAGCTCATCTCAGCTCCCACTAGTCCACAGGGAGCTCTAGCTAGCTCAGCTGAGTTGACAGGAGTTCACCCCAGCTCAGATCAAGCTACATCCAGCTCCACTCAACTCCAGCCAGCTGAAGAAGAACTCATCCCAGCTCGGGAAGCTCAAGCCCAGCTCCCGGGGACTTAGCTTATCTCAACTCAGTTGAGCTAAGCTACCTTAGTTGTCTCAACTAGCTTGATCCTCCCCAGGAGCACTAGACCTAGCTCACCTCAGCTCATCATGGTAGAAGCTAGCTCACTTTAGCTTGGCTTAGCAACTGGCAAAGAACTAGCAAGCTAAGCCAGCTAGAGTTGCCCCATGCCAACCTCTTCAGCAGCAACCAGCTCTAGTTTCAACTCCAGACTTCTCATCCTCAGCTCCTCCCTCCAAACTCTAGCTCCAACACCTCTTCCTCTACTCCTCCTTTAGCTAAGCTAGCTTAGCTTAGCTTAACTTAGCTTAGCTTAGCTAGCACCTAGCTCCTTGGCCATCCACCACCTTCAAATTCAACCCTAGCTAGTTCCACCAACTTAAGCCTACCTAAGCTTGCTACCCTACTCAAGTTGGCACCACCTCCTCGCCACCCCTACACCCCATTATCACCACCAAAAGGCACCAATTTTGGTGACAAAACCTAACCCTAACTACCCCTCTTTTTGGCACCAACATACACCCCCACATCCACCATACACCTAACCCTACAACCCATCCTAGCCATCCACCTACCCCTCCTTTTAGAACCCTTCTTGGCGCCAACATAGACCCCCTTCTAGAAGCCATTTTGGTGCGAACATCATGGGGTGTCAACACCCATAACCATCCCCTAGGTGTCCCTTAAGGTGGTGCCAATTGACCTTGGCCATTGGATCCTTAACCACCTCCATCTCTTCATCTTAGCCCTCCATTCCAAGAGTCACCTTAGCCCCCTTCCTATTCTATAAAAACCCACCACCTACCACCATTTGGGGGCATCCTCCATTAGTATATTTTGCTACCTATACCACCTATACCTACAACCAAGAAGGAGTACAGAAGGAGATTAAAGGGGCACATCACCATCCCTTTTGGTGCCTTCTTCTCCCAACTCTCTTCAACTTGGGCCATGCCAAGGAGGAGGACTCTTCCACTTCAAGGAGGATGGCCAGGCAAAGGAGAAGGACATAGGGTGGATGTCCACCCTTGGAGAGAAGCTTAGGGCATGCCCCCTTACGGCTTGCCTTGGAGGACATCACCTTGGCTGAGCACAGCAAGGAAGGAGTTGGAGGATTCTTTTCAAGATTGGAATCCACCAACCATGGAGAAAGAAGCCCTCTTCTTCACCATCTATCTAGTGGATTTGTGTTTGCTTTTCTTATTTGCAATTTTCTAGTAGTAGAAGCATTCCTCTACTAGGCCTTTTTGTAAAACACTTTTTCATTTATCTAGTTGCCTTCTTTACAATTTCTTATTTGCATTTCTACTTGCTTTGTTTTTAGCATTCTTCACTCCCTCTCCCTAATTATTCTAGGCCTCCACTTGCCTAGAGTGAGCTTAGGGAGAGGTTCTACTTGCCACTTTAGAAGTAGTTTATTAAATTTGAAGTGTAAATCACCTTCCCGCCACCATTTCGCATGTTGTCTTAATTCAAAAATAAAGAAAATGATATATTGAAAAATACCAAAAAGAAAGTTGAGATTTGTATTCCAAGCAAGAGAATTAATTTTGCAAACATTGGACCTCCTTGGACGAAACCTAGATACTCCCCTATCTAGGATATAAATTTAAGAGTTGATCGGTTTTGTGCGTTACAACGACGTATTTAACAAACCGCGTGAAACCGCTATCACTTTTTGGCACTGTTGTCGGGGAGGCACGGCTTTGCTTATTCTTTCTTCTCTTGCTTGAAGTGGATCTCATCCCCTTCTCTTGCTTTTCTTTTGTGTGTGCAGGAACTAATGTAGGAAGAAAGCAGGAATCTGGAAGCGAGAGCTCAAAGTTCCTTTTCTTCCCACGGATTTTAGGTTGGTTCCCCATCACTTGTCACACTTAACCTAAAAAACTACCAAAATACGCTAACCTTGGTTTCAGGACCATAAACAACTTAACTAAGTCGAGTGCTGCATTTTAAAATCCGTTGTTTGCTTGAATGCTTCTTTAACACCACTCCATTGCAAGTATTGGTGTTCTATTTTTCGGGTCTAGATTTCTGTCCAGATTTGAAAAATTGATTCCTGACACCACAGGCCTCCTAAAATCATAAAATTTCATACAGTGATTCCTAATTAAGTTAGGAACATCTGTTCCAAATTTCAGATCAATTAGATTTGTATTTAATTTTTGAAAATTCGTGGATTGCAGAGGGGTCACACCCTCTAATCCTCCTATTTTGCTACTGTCCGCGAATTTTTAGAATTTTTATACTCATCCAATTTTTGTGAAATTTTACAAATCATATAAAATCACAAAAATTTTCTGAGGTCGATGGTAATACTGAAAAGTCCAAAATACCCACAGATATCATTTCTGGACTTTAACAACAGTACTATTAAAAATTCAAAATAATTATCAAACAAATTCCTAAAATCTTACAAAAATCTTTTTTGGAATCCTTGTTTGATTTTATTCAAAGTAGTGGTGTTGCTTGACTTGTTTGGACCACCACTTAATTCAGAAAGCCTAAAATTAATTTATTGGTAGTAATTTTCTGTCTTAGGGATAATTGATTTAGGGTTTCTTTCTTTCTTTTTAAAGACTCACATTAAAGGAAATTAACCATCACCAATACAACTTGTCTTTCCTTTGATTGTGAAATTTCAAACTTGTTTGAAAATTTAAAGAGTAAAACCCTAAAACACAATTAATTAAATCAAATCCTAACAGACAAAAATACAAAAAAAAAATTGTGTGACAGCTTGATTTTCATTGGTGTCACTCTCCAATTCTTGCACACACACCAAAAGAAAATCAAAATAACAGGGCAACAACCCAATAAACTCCCTCCACATTCCGTGTGCACTATAGCATCCTAGACCTAATTAAAACTTGTAGCAACTTGACCCCTAAGGCTTCATCAACTTAGGTTTGCTATCTATGTCTTAAGTTTTCTTTAGTTAGTACCAATTCTGTCATCTATATCTGGTGTTCAGGCTGAGGGGCCCTGTCAAACGACCAGGCACGGGTTTGTACAAGCACCTGGGGTTTTCCCTGGGAAACATTTGGGCCCAAACCTCCCTTTAAGCAACTTGGCTAGATTTGTTGATAGAACGGGTATTCACTATTGACTACTTATTTCCTACATAGACCAAGTCTTAGGTTATTATTAGGGAGTCGCATTTAAGTTAGGTCTAGTTTTGTTTGTTTTAATTTCACACTTTCTCTCATCTCTTTCTCTTCTCCTCCCCTCCCATTCTTCCAGTTTATGCACGGGCGACGGTTTCAAAATCCGCACTTGGAAGGACCATTTGATTTCGCCCCCCGCACAAAATGTCCACTTTTTCTGTCTTCTCCAGAAAAAATGGAAACACAACAAAATAGCTCCACTGACCCATATAGTTCCACCTCTAACCACAACACTAACCCTAATTCTAACCCTTCCACCCAAAACCCACCCACCACTAACTTCCTACACTTGGAGCTCCCTAATCTTGAGTTGCCCCAAACACAACATCAAGACCCCCTACCTGATCTTTTAAAATTGTTGGCCAAGCAGATTATTAAATTAAATTCCAATCAACAAACATTGACTAGGAACATTCAAAACCTAGCCAATCCAAGGCCACACTCACCACCCCGTTAGCAGCCTGTTGTTCATCTAAAAGATTTCTATGATCCGTCTTATTATGAGGAATGACCAAGGGTGGTCATACCAGAGGGGGACTTTGAGATCAAGCCTGCTGTCCTGAACCTAATTAAACACTTCCATGGCCTTCCTAGGGAAGACCCTTTCAGCCACCTTGAAGAGCTAACTCTTCTTGCACAAACAACCCGTTCCCAAAATGTGCAAGAAGACATATGGCTGATGCAGCTTTTTCCATTATCTCTTAAAGATAAGGCCATTTATTGGTTCAGGACCATTGGCCGACCCATCACAACTTGGCCTCTGCTGAAGAGTGCCTTCCTCAAGAAATTCTTTCCCATAGGTCGTACCAATTCCTTGCGAAGATTTATTACGACCTTTCACCAAAAATCTGGTGAGACTTTCCATGATTCTTGGGAAAGATTTCAAGATCTTTTAAGAAGTTGCTCGCACCATGAGATTCCTTGATGGCAGCTCGTGCAAATCTTCTATCATGGATTAGAAGATCAAATCCGACATTTTGTCGACGCCTCGTGTGGTGGCAACTTAAATAAAGATGCTGAAAGTGCCTACGACCTGTTTGAAGAAATGAGAGAAAACTCATTTAATCAAGCTTCCATGAACACATTTTGCAGAACCCAAAACCCACAGTTCAGTGTTCATGAAATAGGCACTCAATCTATCCCTGTCACCTAAGACGATCTTCAATTGATCTCTCAAAAACTCGACCAGATGAATATTAATCAAAAGAAAATAGAGGAAAGATTGGCCACATCAACCCAAGCTCCACACCCACATATAACCCAACCTAACTTTCCACGAACAGAAAATTTGCACAATCTCAACACTACTACTGCTGATTATTTTGAGGTTGCCCATGATTCACTGGGGAATTACAACTATCCAAATCTTAACCCCACTCAAAATATTTCTCCCATCCAGGAGCCCTTTAAAAATTCTTCCAATTGGAAAAATTACCCGAACTACTCCTGGAATAATGAAGTTCCTTCCCAACCATATCATTTTAATGGGTATGAGTCGAATCCAATCTTCCATCCTGGGCCATCTCAACAAGACATCAATGCTCAGATTATGCGAACCCTGTAGGATATGCAAACAAAAATGACGGAAGTAACCCGCACCATCACAAATCTGAACAATCAGATTGGGGTTACTCCCATGCAAAGACCTACAGGACATCTTCCGTCCCAACCCATGCCCAACCCTAATCACCAAAGGAACCATTATACTGGCAGAACTCCACACTATCCGAATAACCCTCCTCCTAATCCACCACCACAGCAGCCGCCCAAGTTTCCGCAATCACAGGCCCCCCCACCTCCTCTAAATAATAATCCGACTGCACATGCAGTTACTTTGAGGAGTGGGAAAACCACCACTGACCTCAGGCCTTCACACAAACCTGGTAAAATACCTGTGCAAATTGACTCCCCACCTCCCCATCAGGAAGAAAAAGAAATACAAAAATCTCAAGACAAGATTCCTATCCCTTTCCCACAAGCTCTCCTCCCTACCATCAACAAAAAAAAGAAATCTGAGCCCACTACAGAAGAACTCATGGATCTATTTGGGCAAGTTCATATCAATATTCCTCTCCTAGATGCCATCAAATATATACCTGCCTATGCCAAATTTTTGAAGGAGATTTGTACTCCTAAAAGGCAGGCCAAAAATCTAGGATAGATGCATCTTTCAGAGACAGTAAGCTCTGTCATACAGAGTAAGCTGCCTCCTAAGATGAAAGATCCGGGGGCACCTTTAATTTCTGTAATTATTGATGACACTACATTTAATCACGCCCTCCATGATCTTGGTGCCTCAGTTAACATTATTCCCACGAATTTATTCGAAGAATTTCAGATCGATTAATTAAAACCCATCGAGGTTACCCTGCAATTAGTCGACTGATCTACAATCAAACCTCGTGGGATTATCGAGGATGTTTTGGTCACGGTCTAGAATTGTGTCTTCCCTGCAGACTTTCTGGTTCTTGACATTGAGGTACCTGAATCATTACTAGACTCCCTAATAATCCTTAGATGCCCTTTTTTTGCCACAGCAAAGGCAAATATCAATTGCCACATAGGCAAAATGGATATCACTTTTGCAGGCCAAACTCTCACTTTAGATATTTTCAAATCCTCTAGGAGATTCCATGATAATAACTTCTTTGAGGACTCAGATACTGAAATTTCCAATATGGCGGAGGAGACAATGTTAATAGATACCCTTACCGACCCTAATTTTTTTGAGGACTCTGATTCAGAATCAGTGGTCGGCGAAATCTGTGATCTGGAAACTTGTCTTGACCCTAAATTTATTCCTGATACACCCCCTAAGCACCCTAACCCACCCACTATTCACACACCTAATTTTTCCACACTAAGTTCACCTAATCCTCACCATTTGTTCCCCGACTCCTTTCTTAAGGACCTGCCACCAACCCCGCCCGAGTTTGGCATCCAACCTGATTTAAAACCATGGCCAAACTCGGGCTACTGATGTAAACACATTTACACTACTTAAGATGTCTATTTATGCATGTTCTTAAGCATAGGATTGCATTTCATGATATAAATATTGCATTACATGCATCATCTTGCATTTAGAATAGTTTGAATAAAATGGAGGTTAATTGTCTCCTTTTCTGTGCTTGGACAGGGCAAATATTTTATCGGGGCCACGGATCAAAGATCCAACCGTATGGATGTAATCGGGGCGACGATTGGAGTTCAAAGACTCCAAGATCGCCTTAATCAGGCATCCGTAGCATTAGATAGTGACCCGGGAACCCTAGAAGATCAAGGGACAGGATGGTGTAAATCCCTACTTCAGATGATAAATCTGACCACACGGATGAATTCGGATCGACGATCGCAGCCCAACGACACAAAAATCAAGTCAATCCGACATCCGTGGCACCATCTACAACTTCCAGAAGATGGACGGCCAAGATAGCGCCACGTGGTGTCATCACAGTCGCCTAAACGGCCGCTTGCATTTTGTGAAGGCCCCTGCCCAATCGCTCTCTGTCGTCAGATGGAGATCTAATGGCTGTGGTCGCTCGCGCTTAAAAGCGTCCGCGCGACCATTTCGTTCGCGTAGCACAGCGGCGATGCAGCCGCGGGCGAAGCAGAGGTCGCGGGTTCGAGCCGCGGTGAGGGGCTGGAAGGCACGGGCGAGCGAGTGCGGACGAGCGTCAGATGAAGATCCAATGACCGCATGCGCTCGATAGCGTCGACGCGCGATTGGACGCGTGATCGAACGCGTAATCAGACGTGCGGGGGGGCGCGCAGCGCGCGGGCGCGGACGCATCTTAAGCTGTCCGATCTCCCGATCGGAAGGCTGAGACTTCGCAGACGTGCGTAGGCATTACGCGCGCGGGCAGCTAAGTGGGCGCACAAGGGCGCGGAGGCTACACCCACGTTGGGGGCTTTAGCGACGATTTTATCCGTCACTAAAGACCCCTTATTTATTATTTTGAAGTTGTAATGTCCATTTTTCCCCCACTCCTTGCAACTATAAAAGGAGACCCCCTCCATACGAAATTCTCATCCCTTCTTTCTCCTCTCTACCCCTCCAAAGCTCAAAAGAAACTTGTCCCACACCTGGGATGCTTCTTGAGAGATAAAGTCCAATTTTCGTTCCCCTTCGGAAATGGATCCCGCGACGACGACCGTGTGCTGCTCCGTTCTCGTTCTTCTGCTTCGTCCTCCTTCGTCCTGCTTCGTTCTCTTTCGTCCAGGCATCGTTCCGTCCGGCTCGTCCTCCAAGCAATCGTCGAGGAGGATAATTTCTCTCTCCCATTCTTATTTACAGCTTTTCTACTGTAGAATTTTCTGCTTTATAGTGTAATTGATTTTTCGCATTCTAGTGTAACTTTTATAAACTATTTAAATATTGAATGCATGTTCTCTTTCTCTCTCTCTTTCTCTCTCTCCCTCTCTCTCTCTCTCATAGTTTGATAGCCCCATTGTAATTATAACGCCTTGCTTAAAGAAAATCCTAAAACAATATAATTGCGAAAATAGATCAACGTAGCCTCCCTGTGTTCGACCCGGAATTATTTTCGGTATAAATTTTATTTGTTGAACACGAATTCTTCTCTTCCGAACTACAACGACAGGTTTTCCAAAACCAATCTCATTAGCGTAGGTTCGTAAACGTTCAACAGCTACACTTATCATTTTCCATCCAACTTTGATCCCAATATTGCTTCTAATCAATTTTCTAGGGATCTAGAAGAAGACACCTTTTTTGCAGGCATCAAAGTGTCCAATTATTTACATGATTTTACATCTTATGTGCATACCTTCATGCCCAGCTGAATGGCGTAAAAGATAGCACTGGATGGGAGGTAACCCATCATTTTTCACGCCAATTTATCATCATTCTAATGCACTAAAACAAACCTAGCTCTTAGGATTTTACTCCGCAAATGGATTTCTGGGTTGCATTTAGGAATAAAATAGGTTAGGCATGCATTTCATTTTTTATTTGTCTTTTTAATATGTTTTTGAGAGTGTTACGGATGAACAGATATACAGATCCCTAAAACCCTAGCACTCAAGAAGGCAAATGGTGAAGGAGAAGCCCAGACTAGCTAGAACTCAGCCAGATCCAGCTCACCATAGTTGGAACCAAGCTCACATGAACTAGGGTTAGCTCATCCCAGCTCCATTCAGCTAATCCCAGCTGAATGGAAGCTCAAGAGAGTTCATCTTAGCTTACCCTAGAGTCTAGCTCATCTCAGCTCCCACTAGTCCACAGGGAGCTCTAGCTAGCTCAGCTGAGTTGACAGGAGTTCACCCCAGCTCAGATCCAGCTACATCCAACTCCACTCAACTCTAGCCAGCTGAAGAAGAACTCATCCCAGCTCAGGAAGCTCAAGTCCAGCTCCTGGGGACTCAGCGTAGCTCAACTCAGTTGAGCTAATCTACCTTAGCTGTCTCAACCAGGTTGATCCTCCCCGAGAGCACCAGACCTAGCTCACCTCAGCTCATCATGGTAGAAGCTAGCTCACTTTAGCTTGGCTTAGCAACTAGCAAAGAACTAGCAAGCGAAGCCAGCTAGAGTAGCCCCATGCTAGCCTCTTCAGCAGCAACCAGCTCCAATTTCAGCTCCCGACTTCTCATCCTTAGCTCCTCCCTCCAAACTTTAGCTCCAACACCTCTTCCTCTACTCCTCCTTTAGCTAAGCTAGCTTAGCTTAGCTTCGCTTAGCTGGCAACTAGCTCCTTGGCCATCGACCACCTTCAAATTCAACCCTAGCTAGCTCCACCAACTTAAGCCTACCTAAGCTAGCTACCCTACTCAAGTTGGCACCACCTCCTAGCCCCCGCTTCACCCCATTATCAGCACCAAAAGGCGCCAATTTTGGTGCTAAAATCTAACCCTAGCTACCCCTCTTTTTGGCACCAACATACACTCCCACATCCACCATACACCTAACCCTACAACCCATCCTAGCCATCCACCTACCCTTCCTTCTAGAACCCTACTTGGCGCCAACTTAGACCCCCTTCTAGAAGCCATTTTGGCGCTAACATCAAGGGGTGTCAACACCCATAACCACCCCCTAGGTGTCCCTTAAGGTGGCGCCAATTGACCTTGGCCAATGGATCCTTAACCACCTCCATCTCTTCATCTTAGCCCTCCATTCCAAGAGTCACCTTAGCACCCTTCCTATTCTATAAAAACCCACCACCAACCACCATTTGGGGGCATCCACCATTAGTATATTTTGCTACCTATACCACCCATACCTATGGCCAAGAAGGAGTAGAGAAGGAGATTAAAGGGGCACATCACCTGCCCTTTTGGTCCCTTCTTCTCCCCACTCTCTTCAACTTGGGCCATGCCAAGGAGGAGGACTCTTCCACTGCAAGGAGGATGGCCAAGGAAAGGAGAAGGACATAGGGTGGACGTCCACCCTTGCAGAGAAGCTTATGGCACGCCCCCTTAGGGCTTTCCTTGGAGGGCATCACCTTGGCTGAGCACAGCAAGGAAGGAGTTGGAGGATTCTTTTCATGATTGGAATCCACCAACCTTGGAGCAAGAAGCCCTCTTCTTCACCATCTAACTAGAGGATTTGTGTTTGCTTTTCTTATTTGCAATTTTCTAGTAGTAGAAGCATTCCTCTACTAGGCCTTTTTATAAACCACTTTTTCATTTATCTAGTTGCCTTCTTTGCAATTTCTTATTTGCATTTCTACTTGCTTTGTTTTTATCATTCTTCACTCCCTCTCCCTAACTATTCTAGGCCTGCACTTGCCTAGAGTGAGCTTAGGGAGAGGTTCTACTTGCCACTTTAGAAGTAGTTTATTAAATTTGAAGTGTAAATCACCTTCCCACCACCATTTCGCATGTTGTCTTAATTCAAAAGCAAAAAAAATGATATATTGAAAAATACCAAAAAGAAAGTTGAGATTTGTGTTACAAGCAAGAGAATTAATTTTGCAAACATTTGGCCTCCTTGGACGATCGTAGATACTCCCCTATCTAGGATATAAATTTAAGAGTTGATCGATTTTGCGCGTTACAATGACGTATTTAACAAACCGTGTGAAACTGCTATCAGGCTAGTACATCCTCGGGTTGAATGGCGTGTGTAGATTGATGCTTGTACTTTTAGTCTCGCCAATCAAGGGTTAGAAATAATAATGTTTATATCTTTTAAAACCCATCCTACTTTGGTGGATCCTTGTTATCCTCCACTTATTCCATTTCGGGAGGTCCCTTTTCATATTCCTTTTCTTATTCCTAGACCACCCCAGGTAGCCAACGAGGTTTTCTGCTTTCTTATCTTCTTGCGAGAATTTAGGATTACGTTACATCATCAACTCACTAACATCCATGGCTATCTGTTTTCTAGGACTGTGCTATTATGCATATTTTTAGGGCCTCACTTTTTCTATCTGGAACCAGACTTACAGGTTCCTTATAAGTCTGGTTGCAAACAGAAAATGCAACCCTTGTTGAGAGGCAACCCAGCATTCTGAATAACACTTTCATTAGGTGATTTCCTTCCTTTCTCCCCCGATTTTAATTTTACAATGAGGACATTATAGGATTTAAGCATGGGGGGATGCATTTTGCATCTTAGGCAGTATTCATGCCTTTAGGTTAGCTGCATTAAGATATATAAAAAAAAAAGAGCTGAATTGGTTAGTCCCTAGCAAAACATCTTTGTCACGAAAGTGTCATTAAAGATTTTCTTCTTAAATTATTTCTTAAGTTTAGAATCCTGTACATTTACTTCGCTTGTACGTAGACTGGGTAATGGATCTTTGAGGAAAACCAGTAAGCACTTTTAGTCTACTGAACCCTTGGACAGTTAATAAGGAGTCAGGCATACTATGTTCTAGTAGATCCACCACATATTTGTTAGAAGAAAGTAAAGCGATTATTGGTGCGCTAAGTCTAGTGCAAGGACTCTTAAGTTTTGGACAATTAGATAATGATACTTGAGAGTTAGGCATAGTTTTCACTTTTTGTTCCTATGTGTGTACATTGTGTGAATTCCTGAGAGTCACCAAATAAGGCAGATACACAGAGATTGAGTCTTAATAAAGCTATGACTATGGTGGATGGTTACGACCATCCTTCATAGAGTCCTCGACTGAAGGAGGGTAATAGTGTCAAAGGTAACAAATACGCTTGTCCTATCCATTCCTTCCCGGTGCCGAGAGTAGGCACTTCCACCAAATAAGCCACACAATATCCTCTTAACCATCATCATCCCTAATAATGCCTCATAAATAAAAGTCTATGTCGTGTTATTTTGATTTATAATGAATGAGAAAGAAGGAAAAAAAGAAAACAAAGAAGTAATTATATTAAAAAAAAAAAGAGTAAAAGAGAAAAGAGAGAAAGAAAAGAAAAAGAAAAGAGTCGAAGTTTATAATTCTATTTTCGTGACATTGTTTCCGAGGCATCAAAAACACCCATCGTGATCCACCAAATATGACCCATACCTACCTTTCAGTATTTCTGATTGCCCGAATACTGGTTGAGGACTCTTAGTTGTAGGGTTATTAGGACTTTCATTGAAGCGTGAATGCCATGTGAGGCTACCAAATAGTGAGTACACTTACTAAATCTGGTGAGATTTGTGATCTTAGAAAGAAAATAAAGAAAAAAGTGAGCGCCAAGGAACATCAAGAGAGCACAGTTGTTTAACCTCTCTCTTAGTTGACTTATTTAATAGTATAGTGATCAAGAGTCTGTAGCTCTAGATTACATGTAGCACCAATTGAGTGTGTGCCTCCAAATACGAATCCATTCAAATCAGTATCTCCTACCTAAGCCAAAAAGCCAGGGTTAAATTTCAGATTATGTTTTGCATTATCCCCAAGTGAAGTAGTTGCCCATCCAAATAGAATTATTTACCAAAGGATAAGTACGAACTGCAAATGGAAGTTGGTTATTTTCACTTGGATCCATTCCAAGGTTACTATCACTTCTCATTTGTCTGGACATCTAAATTTTTTTGAATAAGGATAGAAGAAATCTTCTGATTACTTCTATTATTTTTCATTTTTGCTCGGGACTAGAAAATCTTAGGCATGGGGGTATTTGATGAGTCCATTTGAATTGACTATTGTTACACCTAAGTTAACTTTATTCTTACATTTTATATTTATTAATAACTACATTTGGTCATAGAATGATTGCATGCATCATTACTTAAGTTTACATCAATTCTATTGCAGTATATAACTTATTATGTAATTATTTTATGTTTCATTATTGTTGGAATAATTTTGCAAAGAAACCAGGGTGGTGAAAAGAAATTCCCCCCTCCCCCGGGGATCTCTCAACCTCCGGTCAACCTCAATAAATCCAACAACAGCCGTCGGCCAATTTTAGTAAGGGATTTGAAAATCCCTTCACTTGCACCGGGGAAGAAGAACTGATGGGGGGGAGGAGATAAAAGAGAGGGTAGTTGAAAGAGCGATCTTCATTTTCATTGAAAACTTCAACATAAAATGATGTGCCATTATATTTAATCGAGTGGTAGAAAATCATTTTTCAAAACATTTTAATTTGTAGAATCTAACCACGAAAATAGTTAGGTCATCTCCACGGAGAGGAATTAGCCTATTAAAATCACAACTAAGTGGAAATCGAGTTCGCAGAAGTAATCGTCAAATCAAATAATGCATATGCTGCTTTGAATGTAAACCGCAAATTTAAGGAGAATTAAAGAGCTATTGACGTAAATTTCACATAAGAAAATAGTTCATGTGCAGGGGTATATCGTGTATTTCTTACTTGCTTGCAGACTAAAGTGTAAATTAGAATTCAAATGTGATGTACATTGAGATGGATTGTAAGGGCTGAACAAATATGTGGAAGAATAAGCATAGGGTTGCAATTTCACCTCAAATTAATTAATTAAAAAAATGATAAAAATGAATCTTTGACAATGGAAATGCTTGTAATTTTTAACGGCATGTTTATTGTTCCAAAATGGACTAATTGCCCTTCTTTGCACGCACGAGGAGGAGGGCCCACGGCTGAAGGAGAGAAGCCTAGGAGAGGTTGGCCACGACAAGAGGATTATGATGGCAATGGTGGCGTCGACTATGGTGGTCTAAGGTCGTCGACCAACAACGAGGAGCGAAGTCAGCGTTGGGTTCTAACGGAGAAGACGAATAGTGTGCGGCTGCATGATGGCACGTGCACAAGGGCACGCGAGGGGACAGTCTACCTGCGGGCGTGTTGGTCCCTACAGGAGGTTTGCTGATTGCACAGCAAAAATACACCAATAAATATGCCAACTTGTTTTATTTCCTAGCACTGCCATTGCATATTAGGTAGCTATAGTTGCATTTGTAAAAAGACACATGCATGCATTTTTAAAGAGGGGAGGAGAGTGCGAATAATTGGCCATTTAATTAACATCTTCTTCAAGTGCTGCCTCGCAATTTCACCTTCTTCATTTCTTTATTTGCTATGAAATCTTCTCCCTCCCGCAGCTGCAGGGCATGGGGCTTGCGCCTCTTCGCACCATTCCTTTGCCAGCAGCATGGCTATGTAGGAGATGCCGGCAGCATTGCTGTGGCAGGCTCCCGCTTCTCTAAAAAGCCTGGCCATCTTCCTTACAAGGGAGGGCCTAGAACACACACCACCCGCAGCCACTTTCCTCCAGGCCAATCTCCTCCCCTCTCCCTCTCCATACGCAGTCTCTCTTCCCACTGAAGAGACACACTGTGGGCAGGAGCAAGCTTACAGTGGTCCCACAACCACCACTGTGAGTTCCACCACTGCCTAGCTCCTTCGTGAGCAGGTGGGCGTGGTGGTTTCACTCTCTGATTTCATCGCTGGAAGCTCTCGCCACCATTACCAGAGCTTCAACCTCGGAAGCTCCAGCAGCAGCAGCAGCCACCTGAAGCAGCGTAGGCCACCGTGTGCACGTCAGGCGCCTGTTCTGCATGCTCTACGCATGCCAGCCGGTCACCCTCGCCCCTCTCCACGCGCCCTGTCGTGAAACCCTACCCACGGCATAGTCGATTTCTCGCGTATTAGCTGGTCACCTTTTTGCCCTTGCACTGTAGCCGCAACCTCACACGGCTACAGTGCGGTGACCGGTTTGTTTCTCACTTATCAGGTCACCGCGCCCTCTCTCTCCTCCACACGACCGCCTCCAGCCAGTCACGCGTGCCCGTTCCCGCGTCTGCGCCTGCACCTGTTCTCGCCCGTAGCTCAATGCGCTGCGTTGCTTTCTCACTCACCCTCCAGTGCCCACACGTAGCCCTTGTGCACATGCGCGTGCCCTGGCCATCAGACGACGCCTGCGGTTGCCAGACGTCTTAACTTGCCTGCTCTCTTTCACACTCCTCCAGCGTGCACTTCCACGCTCATACACACACACACACTAGTACACATACACACTCGTACACTCACACACTCA
This sequence comes from Thalassia testudinum, assembly GCA_037157565.1. Lineage (NCBI taxonomy): Eukaryota > Viridiplantae > Streptophyta > Magnoliopsida > Alismatales > Hydrocharitaceae > Thalassia > Thalassia testudinum. The sequence goes on from JAZHRO010000031.1 coordinate 128,579,232, forward strand.
CTTGTACACACCTATACATACTTATACATATATACATGTATATATTTATATACATATATAAATATATATACATATTCATACCAATACAACTATATATAAGTATATATACATACATATATATATATATATATACATACATATATGCATATATATCTATAGATATAAATACATATATATATATACACATATACCCATAGATATATTACTATATATATATATATATACATATACATATCTATATATATCTATATACATAGATACATATACAAATATATCTGTATACATATGTTACTATATATATATCTATATAGTTAAATATATATACATATATATCTAGTTACAAATATACATATATATATATTTACATATCTATATATATATATACATAACTACATATACACCTATATAATTATAACCCTATCTATATATACATATATATATATATATTTACATACACATCACCTACCTGTATCCATAGACCCTTGCACTAGTCACTCCACAACGCATTATATCGTGGAAATATCTGCACCAGTTGCTAATATTCCTTGACACCCGCGTAAAGCAAGTGCCTCCGCACACACTCCCACACATCCATCCTACACTCTATGCGGCACTTCGTCTTGTTGGTTGCATCTTACTAGATGTGGACCAACTCGACACTGTGCTACATGCCATTTCCACTTCCACCCCCACCCCTATATATATAATATATATATATATATGTACATAGACTATATTTATTTCTCTACAAGCAACCAATCTTGTTTTTATTTCTTTTTTTTTGTTTCCTGCTATTAAAAAGATTAAAAAAAAGAGTAAAAGAGAAAAGATAATCCTGGTCTTGCAGGTACTCGATCTTGCAAATAGCAGGGCCAGTTATTTCAGAAACCCTAAGTTGGCTCAAAGCCAAGAAAAATTTTGCTCACAGCCAAGGACCTGATTTTGAGGGTGCGCCTCAAGGATAATATTATCAACAAAAAAATAATAAACACACGGAAGAGATACGTTTTAGGAAAGGTATAGAAACTTCTTCACCTTTAATTCCCACCTCCCTGAGATCGACCCTGGGCCTAAAAGTGACCAAGATAAAATCAAGTAGGCCAGGTAAAAAATTTTTTTGAAAGATGGTTAGACTCGATTTAGGTTAACTACTATACGCACTTCAACGATAATTTCACCATAGTAACACAACCTATTCGAGTTCGACCAAGCTTTTTCTGGCGCCGTTGCCGGGGAGGTGCGCATTGAGTTAAGTTTCTACTCCATTCCTTTGATTTTCTCTTCTCATACCCTTCTCCTCACGTGTGTTTTTTGTTTACTGGTGTGCAGGTAAACCAGTTGCAAGGAGGAGGCAAACAGAGGAAGTCGGAGACGTGGGCAGATCAAAGGTGGGAACGAGAGCGTGAAGTCACCGGTGCCGCACTGGAACTTCGCCTATGTTGTTGAAAAGGTAGGTCTCTCTCTATTAGCAACTTAGGTTAACTTGTCACCTAAATAAATAAAATAAAATAAAATAAAAACCTAAAAACATTTCTTGGGATTTCCTGGGGCAAGTGGATTAAAAATCATTTGTTTGATTATCTGCTATCACCCCCACCGCCCCAGGATTTCTTGCCAAACTTCTCATAGTGAAGATCCAAGAATCTTGATTCTTGAATCTTTCGTCGTGGGAAGTATTCTTCGATGCAAGGTTAAATAGGTTGATTGCCATCCCTCTTTGCCTCATTTATCCACAATTCGGGATCATTTTTTTTTTTGGTGGTGAGACTTGGAATTGAGTTGATTCCAACCCCACCATGACCTTTCCCGTGCCGTAGACTTGATCCCGAATACTTCAACCCCAACACTTTGATTTTCTTTACATTATCTTGTGGTTGAGCCTTGTGTGTGGAACATCATTTTGGTGATTGGGAGCACTTGAATTGAAGTGCTTTGGCTCCCTTTCACACTAACGTAAAATTGACTCGTGCATCCACACATAGAAATCTCCACTTAGGGAAGCCCATTGCATTTTTAGCATGCATTAACCAACTCACATTGAAGAAGGGTTTGTTGGGCATACAAGAACTTGTATTTCTCAAAACCCGGAGATTGGTTGAATTGGTAACACAGCGAAATCGTAAAATCCATACTACTTAAGGCTGAAATTCTAAAAACCATTCACCAACTAAAACTTCAATTTGGGGAGATTTCCCCGTTGCATGCTTGGTTTATACACTTTCTAAAATCAACACAGTTGGGCATTACCCATATACAACTCCCTTCACACTCCTGAAGCACTTGATCCTAAGCCTCTAATTAAAACTGGTAGCAACTTGACCCTTATTAAGGATTGGAGGTCTAACTACCTGCGTGTAGCGCCTACGTGCTGGTGCAGGTTCTCGCGTGCTATCGGGTGTCTAAGACTAGGGCAAACGGCATTTCAATCTGGCCTGGTGGTTCCGCGGTGCTCGCATTTGGTTCCGTAGGTTGTGATAGTAGGCAACTTAGATTTTTAGGTCTAAGGGCACACTGTAGAGGTTAGGACTTTGATTGCCTTGATTTGTCATCAAGTGTACCTTTGCGGTGTCATTTCTATCATCCCCTTTTCCCTTCTTATCTCCTCAATTCTTCCTGCGGTAGTGCATGCTTGGGAGGAGGTCACAAAACCTAGAATTGTTTGAATTGTCTGATAATTTTAGAAGGAAAGAAATCGAATCGTCATCCTCCTCCAAAAGCATGGCTACATGCCCACCCCGAAATCCCGAGGGAGGAAACCGCCCTCAAGTCCCACCAGGTGGTGGAGCCATGGATCCCATAACCCGCCTCCAAGCCTAAATGGAAATGTATAATGAATAGATTGAAGCCATTAGGGAACCCTTGGAGGAAATGCAGAACCCTCCCGAATGGGAAGAGCCTAGATCTCTTAGCTCTTATCAAAATCCCACTGCTACAGAGACGTTAGGACAAATACGGGTCCCTAAGGGCGGGGATGATTTTGAACCGAAACCCAATATAATTGGCCTGATAAACTTCCACTTCCATGGTCTTGCAAGTGAAGATCCTTTTCTCCATTTGGAAGACTTCACACGATTCGCTGAAATGGTTAAACCAAGAAACATCAGGTTATCAATTGTCCTCATGAAAATGTTCCTGGTTTCGTTGCGGGATAAAGTGTCTCATTGCGCAGCAATCATAGGTCTTAATTGACATAGATTAAGCTAGGACTTAGCATAAGTTAGTGTAATTCATGCACGCATAAGCATTATCTGCAACTTTACTGCTTTACTTTATCTATGCATAAAATAATGTTATAATATGCTGATTTAGTATATTATGTCGATTGCAGGCAATAAGCAGATCTAGAGCAAGATCTGGAGTAGGATATGAAATAACGGGAGTTGTAGTAGAGCTGGAGTAGAAGGCTTAGTTTAGATATAGGAACAATAATGTAAGGGGGTTAAAGGTTTTCTATTCTATTAAGTAGAAATAAAGCAGTAAAATGTGAAGAGCTTAGGTCCATCCTAGCCTTAGGATAGCCTAGGGACCTCCCCAAGCCTTAGCCACCCATAGATTAGATCATAACACCCTTGGAAGCCCTAAAACCCTAGTTCCAACCCTTATATGGACGTCCAGATAAGTTATAGGATGCCCAAGACCCTTAGCCATCTCCCGCACACCTCAAACCCACTTTTGTAGTGTTATTGGACGTCCAGACACTTTGTTAGATGTCCTATTTCTATAGAATACCCAAAATAGAACCTGAAATCCTTCCTGACTCTAATTGGACATCCAGACAATAAGTCTGGACTTCTGATTTTTGAGTATAAGATGTCTGACACTATTGTTAGACATCTGATGCTGCTCTCCAATTCCTGTTTTGAGATTTAAGCCTTTATCTTGGATCTGTAGGTCCCTAAACCCAATTCTAACCCCATAGGAACCTAAATTAAGGAGCCCTAACCCTAGTACATCACCTCTAGACCTCCCTAAGGACCTAGTTAGGTCTTCGCTAAACCTAATTGACTTGGATCTTAGTCAATTCCATCAGCCTATTCAATTGGACTCATTGAGTCCAATTAAGCCCTGATCTCAGCACACACTGTCCAATTGGACTCAGTGAGAGTCCAATTGACCAAGGCCTAAATTAATTGAGTTTTTTTACTCTCAATTAATTTTCTACACACCCAATTAAACTTGTATTAAGTTTAATTGCACTTTACCTTAGTGAATTAGGGTTTATAACCCTAATTTGAGACATACCTTGACCTAAACCCACTAGAACCTAACCTAATCAACCTAGCCACCTAAGTTTCGACCCACACACACCCACACACACCGTCCACTTGAAAATACCTAGCCTAGAGTTCTCTAGAACTCTCTACCCTGTTTGGTTGCCTTAGTTGCCAAAAATAGCAACCAAGAGCCATTCAATTTTTAGATCCACATTTAGTGGATCTAAAAACCACCATCCACCCTCTCTCTCTCACTCTCCCACGAGCTCCCACCATAGGCCCTTCTACAGAATTCCACAATTCTCTAGAGAGCTTCCCTTAAGTCTATAAAAAGACCCAATGGGTGGCCATTTGCACCCATTCACTTCCTTGGCAAATTTACTTCATTGGTGCCATTCACTTCCTTGGCATTCATTCCACTTATGCTAGCCACTTCCATCTCTACTCCACCTCCACGAGTTGAGCACCACCATGGAGGCCACCATCTCCATGCCAGGAAGCTGGATCATCTCCCCAACCTCTCTCCAAGGGCTGGCCTAAGCTCCATTGGCCGGCCCTCCTTCTTCTCTCCGCCACTCAAAGGCCTTCGGAGACCACCTCTGAATGCCCTTCCTTATGCTAGGTTAGTAACTTAGCTCTGCATATATTTACTGCTTAGTAGTGTAGTCTTACTTCTCCCACAATGATGCATGCGAAATCCTCCCATCAATTCTTGTATGCAATCATTTTCTGGTAGTTAGGTTTGATTTTCAAGCATTTATGTATAAGCTTTCATAATAGTTTTGTTGCAAACAACTCTCTCACTGAATGAATAAAAATGAAAATGTTTTATATATATATATATCTGTCTCCATGTTATGAAATCACAATGAGCTTATTGATTGCTATCATATTTGCGTGATTCAAGTTGCCTGTCTTAATTGTCTATCCATTCTACAACTAAGCATGTCGTACTTAAATACGTAATAATCACGAACCGATATGCGATTCTAAATAAAGTAGAGCTGGATAAGATCGATTTCAAAAGTAACAGCAACGCCTCCCAGAGACGAACGGACTAGGACTCAAAGTCTCATTATTTTTACAAAACAATATCTTTGTTGGATCGTAGTTCGCAACTATACTACGACGCTTTTATCAAAAATGCGATCTACGATTTTTTCCCGTCAAATGGTGCCGTTGTCGTGGAGGCAACGTCATTTTTCTTGATTTCGATCTTTTAATTTATCATCGATAAATCTGCCTCTACTTCATTTTTGATGTGTAGGACAACATGGAACGAAAATGGGATCTGCACACACACTGAGTGCGGTGAAGAAAAACTAGGTGCACATCATCTATCTTAGATTAGTTTTCTCTTTCTGAACCCTATGAGTAGATTTACTTGCTGCAATTTTCCTTGAAAGATTCTTTGTGAAAAAAAAAAAGAATTTTCTCATTTCATGAAAAGGAAAAAAAAAATAAAAAGAAAAATTTTGAAAAAATCTAGATTAGGTTTCCTTTCGAATTTAGCATACTTTGAAAAAGAAAAGATATTTTCTATGAATCCTTTGAAAAATTATTTTTGAAAAAAAAAGTGCAAAAGTTTTGAAAATGAAAGAAAAAATCTTTCTGGTGGAAGGCTTCAATTTCAAGTTCAAACCTCTTTAAAAGCTTTTCGACCATCTTCTGATTTTCGGCCAGTTTTTAAATCTAACTTAAAAATTCAATTGCCGAAAAATTCGTTAGTGAAAAATTTTGAAATTCGGGTTGAACCTTCATTTTCAAACCATCTTTCAAATTCCACCATTACTTTGGAAAAATCCCAAGTATAAGATTTTTGAAAATTCCCGAAGTGCATGGGGGTCAAACTGACCCAGATTCAAAATTTGTCAAATTTCAAAAAGCAATTCCAAACAATTTACGAATCTATTTTGACTAAAAATAGTGGGGTTTGAAAGAGAATCTCATTAGCTTTATTTTCCATATTTTTTTCGAATTTTTGAAGATCATTTGATACTGTTTCAAAGAGAAAAACTGATCAGGAGTCAAAATTCCAGATCTAACCCCCTAACATTCAAAATCCCCTAAAAATTCGGTTGAAATAGTAAAAATTCCAAAAAAATATTCTCTGAACAGCTAATTGAAAAAGGAATCTACTCGAAAAATTTTAAATTAATTTGATTCCAATTATTATCAAAGAATAAACATTATTTTTTTGGTCTACTAAAATAGAGAAAAACCATAGAAGTGCAGGCAACTTAGGTTTAATCCTTAGGGTTACAACTGGTGAGCACACATTGGGCTAACTTAGACTTGATCAAGTCTAGTTAGCCGGTGAGCTTGGTCACCTTGTGGGCCACTCACCACAAACCCCACTGAAGAAAATAGGCTAAAATTAACTTTAAAATACGAAACCAACTCGAGTTCGTTGTCGTACTACTGGGTGAGTTTAATCTCTCCTGCCAAACCTGGTGACTAAGTTGCGGGGTAGTGTCAAATGATCGCGGCTCAGGGGTCAACGGAACCAGAGGCGTAAGCCAAAGGGAGAACCTTCCCCTTAGTCCCCTTGTAACCAGACTGGCTGGGTTAGCTTGTGAGGCGGGATTCACTTTCAGTTGGTTATACGACGAACTTATCTTCAAGAATTTAAATCCATAATGAAAAATCTGGTCACCTGATCTATAAGGACCATTTGATTGACAGGGACTTAGCCCTGTCCTGCATGGCTACACCAACCCAAGGGTTGGGTAGTGTATGCACGGAAGGAGGTCACTTCGACCTCACTTGGTTGGACCTTGGGAGCCACTCCCAAGGAGGCAAGTCACCTCGCCCGGGCCATCTTCTCCCCTAATTTCTTCTACTCCAAGATCCACCATGGCAAATCCTGGACCTGGACCTAGACTGGGTCAGGACATTGAGAATCTGGACCTGATGGCTCGTCTGGAAGCTCGAGTCGCCGAATCTGAGGAGTGGCATCAGCAGAGCATGGATCATATTCTGATGGCACTTGACAGGATCTAGCACCCACCACGAGGAGAACAATTGTGAGATTTTTACGACCCAGCCGCTCCTATCATTTCACCGCTAGTCAGAATTCCTGCAGGTGGGGATGCATTTGAGCTCAAGCCTAATGTAATTGGGTTGATCAGCACTCATTTCTACGGGAACTCAAGCAAAGATCCGTTCCAGCACCATGAGGACCTAAGTCGACTCGCTGAAATGATCCGACCTAGGAATATTGATCTCAGGATCATTCTGATGAAGCTTTTCCCGTTCTCTCTAAGGGACAAAGCTTCATACTGGTTCAAGACTATTGGGAAGCCAATTGCAACCTGGCTAGAATTACGACGTGAATTCCTGCAAAAGTTCTACCCAATCGGTCGAACAAATGCAATGCGACGCGTAATCACGACTTTCTCCCAGGGAGCTGGGGAGAAATTACATGAAGCATGGGATAGATTTCATGACCTTTTCCGGAAATGCCCACATCATGGTATACCCAGATGGCACTTAGCTCAGATTTTTTATCATGGGCTTGATGACACACATCGGTATCTGGCCGATGCATCTAGCAGCGGGAATTTTCTCGCAAAAGATGAGAACAGCGCATTTGAGCTGTTCGAATCATTAGCGGAGAACTTGATGAATGCAACATCTATGAACCAGTTGCAGTGTCCTGGTCAGCAGCGGGTTGGTGTCCAAGAGGCTCACACTGATTCTATTCGAGCTAACATGGATGTCATCATCAAGCAGCTGGATAGAATAAACCTAATTGAGAAGAAGATTGACCAGATCAGTCAAGGTCAACCCAACTCGAGCTCTACCGTCGCAAGATCCTTCCTATGCACCTCGAGCCCCACCTGCTCGAGTTAATCTATTCACTCGAGATGCATCTTCTTCGTATTTACGAGATCTCGCATATCAGGATCTCATGAATAATCTAGATCTGGCACCTTACGACCAGGGTTATGCACCACCCACAGATTATAATGCGTATCCCCTTGACGAATATACGTCTCAGATATCTTCGGCCTATGAGGACGTCAGTGCTATCCAACGATACAGGCATAATAACTCGTACTCGGAGATGTATAACCCTGGTTTGCGCCAGCATCCGAACCTCTCCTGGTCTGGTAATTCACAGAAACCACATCAAGATCCATACTAGCAGACCAAGTAATACGGGAATGTGCAAAACACGTATCCTAGGCAGCAGCCATTTCCGTCTCAGCAGCAGCAACCCCGCTCATTATACCAGCCACTACACCAAGCTGCCAACCACCCTCCAAAGCTGGCTGACCCTTTGGAGGCGCTGAAAAAGGAGCTGCAAGATTCGATGAGGAAGTCTACACAAGATAGCTTGCAGATAATGAAGGCGATGGCTGATCAGATTTAGACCATACAGAATACGCAGAACCAGCTGTTGCAGGAGCATAGGACTTAGGGAGCCTTTCCCTCCCAACCCATCCCGAATCCTCAATATGTGCAGAACCAGGGTGCCTCACCTAGGTTTCAAGCACCATAGGGATAGGCACACATGATAAACGGCAGTTTATCATCGTTCTTATTTATTAAAACAAACCTAGCTCTTAGGATTTTAATCCGCAAATGGGTTTTTGGGCAGCATTTAGGCATAAATTAGGTTAGGCATGCATTGCATTTTTTATTTGTCTTTTTAATATGTTTTTATGAGTGTTAGGGACGTACAGATATGCAGATCCTTAAAACCCTAGCACTCAAGAAGGCAAATGGTGAAGGAGAAGCCCAGACTAGTTCGAACTCAGCTCAATCCAACTCACCACAACTGAAACCTAGCTCACTTGAATTAGGATTAGCTCATCCCAGCTCCATTAAGCTAATCTCAGCAAAATGGTAGCACAAGAGAGTTCATCTTAGATCACCCTAGCTCAAGTCAGCTCAGATCCAGCTCAACCTAGCTGAGTCTAGCTCATCTCAGCTCCCACTAGTTCACAGGGAGCTCTAGCTAGCTCAGTTGAGTTGGCAGGAGTTCACCCTAGCTCAGATCCAGCTACATCCAGCTCCACTCAACTCCAGCCAGCTGAAGAGGAACTCATCCCAGCTTAGGAAGCTCAAGTCCAGCTCCCGGGGACTTATCTTTGCTCAGCTCAGTTGAGCTAAGCTACCTTAGCTGCCTCAACCAGCTTGATTCTCCCTGGGAGCACCAGACCCAGCTCACCTCAGCTCATTATGCTAGAAGCTAGCTTACTTTAGCTCAGCTTAGTAGCTAGCAAAGAACTAGCAAGCTGAGCCAGCTAGAGTAGCTCCATGCCAGCCTCTTCAGCAGCAACCAGCTCCAAGTTCAGCTCCAGACTTCTCCTCCACAGCTCCTCCCTCCAAACCCTAGGTCCAACACCTTCTCCTCTACTCCTCCATTAGCTAAGCTAGCTTAGCTTAGCTTAGCTTAGCTATGCTCCAACTTCCTTGGCTTGTACCAACCCAAAAACCCACCTAACAGCTCCACTCGACTAGCTCCACCTAAGCTCCACATAAGCTAACCTACTTGGCACCAACCTAACATCCCCACCACCTCCAAAAGATGCCTAAAAGTGGCACCAGAAACTACCCCTAACCACCCCCTTAATGGCGCCACTTTTCCCTCCAAAACTCCCCCTCATCTCCACCACACAATTCCCCTTGAATTCATCTCCACCATCCACCTAACCCCCCTTCTAGAAGACCCCATGTTGGTGCCAAAATGGTGGTGTCTCTCCACCACCAAAAGACACCAACACCACCATAACCACCCCCTTTAACACCCCTTGGGTAGGCACCAACTCACCTTAGCCATAGGATCACCAACCACCTCCATCCTTCCATCCTAGCCCTCCATTTCAAGGGGCACCTTAACCCCCCATCCTACCCTATAAAAAGACCACTACCCACGACCATTCAAGTGATCCTTGGCTAGCAATTTCACTCTCATATTCCACCAAGAAGCCCACGTCCAAGAGAGAAGAAGAAGAAGAAGATTAAGGGGATATTTTGTCCCCTTGGTGCCTTCCCCTCTTCCCTTCTCTCTTGGGTCACGCCAGCCAAAGGAGAAGCCAGGCAAGGAAGATCTTGGAGGAGATCTTGAAGGTGGTCACGCCACCTTGGAGGAGTTTTTGAGGGTGGTGCATGCCCACCCCTTGAAGAGAGCATTAAAGGTGGTAGCTTCCACCTTGGAAGAGCTCTCAAGGAAGGAGAAGAAGGAGGCCCTCTTTTCAAGCCAAGGAGCAGCTAGGCTTGGAGCAAGAAGATGCCCTTCTTCACCATTTTTGCAAGAGGATTTGTGTTTCTTTTCTTGCTTTTAGATTTGTTTAAGCATTCCTCTACTTGTCATTGAAAAGAACACTCATTCTAGTCAATTAAATTGCCTTCCTTTTGCCTTTTTACTGCAATTGTTACCTTTAGTTCTAGCACTTGTTTCACCTCTTCTTCTTAATTACTCTAGGCCTCTACTTGCCTAGAGTGAGCTTAGGAAGGAGATATTTCTATTTTTAAATTTTAGTTAAGTATTTGTAGGTGTTAGTACTTTTCGTTACAACTCGCATTTTACCCTCGTCTTTTCAAAACAAAAAAAAATTACATATTGAAAAATATCAAAAATAAAGTTGAGATCTAACTATAAGCAAGAGGATTACCTTTGCAATTTTTGCCTCCTTGGACGACCCTAGATACTCCCCTATCTATGATATAAATTTAAAAGTGAAAGCGGATTCGCGTGTTACAATGACGTTAAAAACCCGCTTTTACAAATCATGCGTAATTCGCTATCACTTTTTGGCGCCGTTGCCGTGGAGGCACGGCTTTGCATTAATTAATTTTCTCTTGCTTGAAGTAGATCTTTTCCCCTTCTCTTTCTTTCTTTTGTGTGTGCAGGAACTACAATGGGTAGGCGGGAATCTGGAAGCGAGAGCTCAAAGATCCTTTTCTTCAGGCGAAAATTCAGGTTGTTCCTCTTTCTGGTCACATAATTAATTAAAACTACCAAAAATATATTAAACTTGGCTTTCACGATCCCAAACAACTTGATTAAGTGGAGTGGTGCCTTATAAAATCCATTGTTTGCTTGTATGCTTCTTTAGCACCGCTCTATTGTAAGTATTGGTGTTCTATTTTTCGGGTCCAGATTTCTGTCCGGACTTGAAAAATCGATTCCTAACACCACAGGCCTCCTAAAATCATAAAAATTCATAGAGTCATTCCGAATTAAGTTTTGAACATCTGTTCCAAAATTTAGATCAATTGGATTTGTATTTAATTTTTAAAAATTCATGGATTGCAGAGGGGTCACACCCTCTAATCTTCCTATTTTGCTACTGTCTGCGAACTTTTTAAATTTTTTATACTTATCCAATTTTTGTGAAATTTAGCTTGCTGAAATCCTTGTGAAATTTTACATCTCATAGAAAATCACAAAAATTTTCTGAGGTCGGTGGTAATACTGAAAAGTCCACAATACCCATTGGTATCATTTCTGGACTTTGATACCAGTACAATTACAAATTCAAAATAATTATCAAAAAAATTCCTAAAATTGTACAAAAATCTTTTCTGGAATCTTTGTTTGATTTTATTCAAAGTAGTGGTGTTGTTTGACTTGTTTGGACCACTACTTAATTCAGAAAGCCAAAAATCAATTCACTGGTAGTAATTTTCTGTCTTAGGGATAATTGGCTTAGGGTTTCTTTCTTTCTCTTTAGAGACTCAATTTAAAGGAAATATACAATCACACATACAACTTGTCTTTCCTTTGATTGTGAACCTTCAAACTTGTTTGAAAACTTAAAGAGAAAAACCCAAAAACTCATTTAATTAAATCAAATCCTAAAAGACAAAAATACAAAAAAAAATTGTGTGACAACTTGATTTACATTGGAGCCACTCTCCAATTCCTGCACACACACACAAAATCAAATAACAGGGCAACAACCCAATAAACGCCCTCCACATTCCGTGTGCACTATAGCATCCTAGACCTAATTAAAATTTGTAGCAACTTGACCCCTAAGGCTTTATCAACTTAGGCTTGCTATTTAGATCTTAAGTTTTCATTAGTTAGTACCAATTTTGTCATCTGTATCTGGTGTTCAGGCTGAGGGGTCGTGTCAAATGACTAGGCGCAGGTTTGTACAAGCACCTGGGGTTTTCCTTGGAAAACGTTTGGGCCCAAACCTCCCCTTAAGAAACTTGGCTAGATTTATTGATAGAATGGGTATTCACTATTGACTACTTATTTCCTATATAGACCAAGTCTTAGGTTATTATTAGGGAGTCACATTTAAGTTAGGTCTAGTTTTGTTTGTTTGATTTCCACACTTTCTCTCATGTCTATCTCTTCTCCTCCCCTCCAATTCTTCCAAGTAGTGCATGCACGGGCGACGGTCCCAAAAACCACACCTCGAGGGACCATCTGATTTTGCCCCCCACAGTAAGAAATCATTGTTTTCTTCCCCCTCGTCTTCTAAAAAAATGGAAAACCCAGGAAGCCGTCAAAAAAATTCTGCTTCCACTTGTAACCCGTCAGTCGACGCACAAGCTGACTCCACCCTCCCTTACCTTCCTAACTTGGAGCAACCAGAAATAGTAGCAGGGCCAGGTGGCCCTCCAATTATAACCCATAATACAAATCTCTTTGCATTAATGGTCGACCATTTGGCTCGACTACAACAAAATCAAGAAGATCTAGCTACGACTGTCACGAACCTTGCTAATCAAGGACAAAATCCACCACCCTGCCAACAGCCTGTCGTTCCTCTTAAGGATTTCTATGACCTTCCAATTATGAGGAAAGACCAGGGTGGTCATACCACAAGGGGATTTCGAAATCAAACCCGCCATTCTAAACCTTATCAAACATTTTCATGGTCTTCCAAGAGAGGATCCTTTTTGTCATCTCGAGGAATTAACTGTCCTCGCTCAAACCACTTGTTCCCGCAATGTGCAGGAAGACATGTGGTTAATGAGACTCTTTCCTCTCTCTCTTAAAGACAAAGCATCGCATTGGCTTAGAACAGTTGGGCGTCCTATTACCACCTGGCCCCAATTAAAAAGTGCTTTTCTTAAAAAAAATTTTCCGATCGGTCGAACAAATGCATTAAGATCTATAACGACCTTTCAACAAAAATTGGTGAACCCCTCCACGAAGCCTGGGAAAGATTTCAGGAACTTCTAAGAAGTTGTCCCCACCATGGAAATCCACAATGGTAGTTAGTGCAGATCTTTTATCATGGATTAGAAGATCAATTAAAATGATTTGTGGATGCCTCATGTTGGGGCAATTTTCTTAACAAAGACGTCGAAAGTGCCTATCTTCTCTTTGAAGAAATGAGTGAAAACTCATTTAACATGACTTCAATGTGCACTTTTGGTAGATCACAAAACCCCAGACACGGAGTCCATGAAATTGACTCCAAATCCACCTCTGTTCCAGTCACACAAGATGATTTATATATGTTAGCTCAACGACTAGACCAGATGCAAATTAACCAAAAGAAAATGGAAGAAAAGCTTACAAACAAACAAGCTCCACACGTCCACTCTCCACACACTAACCCCCCACACATTCTCCAAAGAGAAAATCTACACAATATCAATGCCACATCTGCTGGCTAGTAATTTCCGGCTAATTTCCCGCAAGATTTGACCGGGAATTTTCACCAAAATATTTTTGACTCCACCTCGGAAAATATTTATGCTCTCCAGGAGCAATTTAGAAACCCCTCCAACACTTGCAATCAAAATTGGAGGACCAACCCGAATCACTCCTGAAAAAACCCGAATCAGATTCCTTTTCCCAAACAAAACTATTTTGGCAATTATGGGCAACCTTTGTATCAACCTGGACCATCCCAGGATGATATTGATAATCAGGTCATGAAAACTCTGCAAGGAATGCAGACTCAAATGACAGAAGTAACCTACATGATTACCAATTTACAGCACCAAGTTAAGGTTACTCCTGATCATCGACCTATTGGGAATTTACTATCTCAACCCATGCCCAACAAAAATAATCAAAGGAATCAATTCCAAGGTGGATATCCCAATCAACCTATTTAGCCAGCACCTCAGCATCCGCTGGGTTTCAATAACAGCCAGGCACCCTGTCCTCATCCTAGAAACAACCAGACTGCAAATGCAGTTACCTTGAGGAATGGGAAAACCACTCACAATACCCTGCCTGTTCAAGAAACCCTCTCTAATGACACATAGATTAACTCTTCTACTCCTATTGTTCAGGAAGCAATTCATGCAAAACAGGGCAACCCTGCCCCATTTCCATAAGCCCTCCACTCTTCAAAAAAGAAAAAGACAAAATCCGAGCCCACTAAGAAGGAACTAATGGATTTATTTGGGCAAGTAGAAATTAATATCCCTATCCTAGATGCCATTAAGTATATCCCTGCATATGCAAAATTTTTAAAAGATTTATGTACTCCAAAAAGGTAGCCCAAAAATTTAGGAAAGGTAATTCTTCTAGAGACAGTCAACTCAGTTGTGCAGAGCCGATTGCCTCTTAAGAGAAAAGATCCCGGTGCCCCCCTAATCCAAGTTATCATTAATGATACCTCATTTGATCGTGCTCTGTTGGATCTTGGTGCCTCGATTAATCTTATCCCCACAGTTATTTTTGAGGAATTTAAGATCGGTAAATTGAAGCCTATTGAGGTTACTCTCCAATTAGCCGACCGATCTACGATTAAACCAAGGGGACTTGTTGAAGATGTTCTTGTCCGGGTCAAAAATTGTCTATTCACGGTAGACTTTTTAGTCTTGGACATAGAGGTACCTGAAGCACTTAAGTTTGCCCCCATTATTCTTGGAAGACCATTCTTAGCCACTACCCGCGCCAATATTGATTGTGATTCCGGAAAGATGAAGATCATGTGTGGCGGTGAATCTGTAACCCTAGACATTTTTCAAGCCTTTAGGCGATTCCAAGAACCAAATTTCTTTGATGATTCGGATTCAGAAATAGAAAGCAATGTGGAGGAAACATTGCAGATTTCCCAATTAGGTTCCTGTTTTGTTGTAAATACGGTTCCTGAACGATCCACTTTTTCTCACCCTTCCACCTCAACCACAAGACTAGCTAACATTCCAGCTGACCCTTTCACTCTCACCTCACCTCTAACCCACAAAGTAGAAACTCTTTCGGAACTGGGCCTACAATTGGAATTAAAACCTTTGCCCAACTCCCTTAAATATGTCTTCCTGGGTCCAAATCTGACCCTGCCCCTGATTATAAATTCTGGACTCACCGGGGCACAAGAGCACAAACTTCTCCAGGTTTTGAGTAAATATCGAAAAGCTATTGGCTGGACCCTTTCTGATCTTAAAGGCATTCATCCGTCCTATTGTACGCATCGTATATATTTAGAGGACGATTCTCGCCCCTCCCGCCAACCACAAAGGCGCTTGAATCCTAGTATGCAGGATGTGGTAAAAAAGGAGATTATTAAGTGGCTGGATGCTGATATCATCTACCCCATTTCTGACAGCTCCTGGGTTAGTCCAACTCAAGTTGTCCCTAAAAAGGCTGGACTAACAGTTGTCACCAATGAAAATAGGGAAAATATTGCCACTCGAACTGCTTCTTCTTGGCGCGTGTGTATAGATTACCGAAAATTAAACACCGCCACCAAGAAGGATCATTTCCCGCTCCTTTTTATTGATCAAATCTTGGAGCGGTTAGCCGGACGGGAATTTTACTATTTTTTGGACGGTTATTCTGGCTATAATCAAGTAGCGGTTCATCCTGAGGACCAGGACAAAACAACTTTCACCTGCCCCTTCGGAACCTTTGCTTTCCGAAGAATGCCCTTCGGTCTTTGCAACGCACCTGCGACTTTTCAAAGGTGCATGCTTGCAATTTTTTCAGACCTGGTAGGTGAATGTTTAGAAGTCTTTATAGATGACTTCTCTATTTTTGGAGATTCTTTTGACCATTGCCTCAAAAATCTTGAAAGAACTCTCCAAAAGTGCATAGAAGTTAATCTGGTCCTTAGCTGGGAAAAAAGTCATTTCATGATCCAAGAAGGTATTGTCTTGGGCCATGTTATTTCAAAACAAGGAATCGCGGTAGATAAAGCAAAAATAGATGCTATATCTAAGCTTCCACCACCTACTACTGTCAAACAGATCAGATCCTTTTTGGGTCATGTGGGTTTCTACCGTCGATTCATACAAAACTTTTCCCAAATCTCCAAGCCTTTAAGTCAGCTTCTCACTAAAGACCAGCCATTTGATTTTAATAATACGTGCCTGGAGAGCTTTTTGAGGTTGAAGAAAGAAGTTACTGAGGTGCCAATATTGCAGGGACCTGAATGGAATAGTCCCTTTGAATTAATGACAGATGCCTCAGATTTTGCTGTAGGGGCTGTTCTAGGGCAAAGAATTGGCAAGAAGCCCGTTGTGATCTATTAAGCTAGCAAAACCCTTGATGATGCACAACGAAATTACACGGTTACTGAAAAGGAACTTCTTGCCATTGTATTTGCCTTAGAAAAATTTAGATCTTATCTATTAGGTTCACATGTCACTGTTTATACAGACCGCTCAGCAATTAAATATTTGCTGACAAAGAAAGATGCGAAACCCCGCCTTATCTGTTGGATTCTGCTGCTCCAGGAATTTGACCTGGAAATCAACGATAAGGCAGGATTGCACAATGTAGTGGCCGACCATCTCTCTCGTCTTATGACGAATGACATAATGACCCTGCCAGATCAATTCCCCGATGAAAGTATTTTAGCTGCTACAACCCTCCCTTGGTTTGTGCCCATCGCAAACTACTTAGCAACAGAACAAATCCCCACTGATTGGCCAAAAATGAAACGGGATAAGTTCTTTGCTGATATTAAATATTATTTTTGGGAGGAGCCTGACCTTTTCCACATTTGTGCCAATCAGGTCATTCGACGATGTGTCCTCGATTCTGAAATCCATGATATCTTAACACATTGTCACTCAATGGCCTGTGGCGGACATTTTTCGGGCAAGAAAATTGCAGCTAAAATCCTTAATGCACGATTTTATTGGCTCAGCTTGCACAAAGATGCTCATGACTTCGTTCGGTCCTGTGTGCATTGCCAGAGCATCGGCAACATGACTAGAAAGGATATGATGCCCCTTAATCTAATTTTAGATGTTGAAATTTTTGATGTTTGGGGCATCGACTTCATGGGACAGTTCATCAATTCTGGTGGGTATTTGTATATTTTAGTCGTAGTTGACTATGTTTCTAAATGGATAGAAGCAATACCCACCCACAATAGTGATCACCATGTGGTTGTCAAATTTCTTAAGAAAAATATTTTCTCAAGATTCGGCATACCAAAAGCCATTATCAGTGATGGAGGCTCACATTTCACCCACTCACAATTCCGTCACCTCCTTTCTAAATATGGGGTTAATCATAAAATTTCCATGCCATATCACCCCCAAACTAATGGCCAGGCTGAAGTTTCTAACCGAGAAATTAAAAATATTTTACAAAAGACGGTTAGGTCCAACCATAAAGATTGGTCCACCAAATTGGACGATGCTTTATGGGCCTACCGTACCACTTTTAAAACTCTGCTTGGCATGTCTCCCTTCCGTCTGATTTTCGGGAAGGCATGGCATCTCCCGGTAGAATTAGAACATAGGGCTTTTTGGGCAATAAAACAACTAAATATGGATTTATCTGACACCGGTAACCATAGAAAATTACAATTAACTAAATTGGAAGAATTACGTAATTTTTCCTATGAAAATGCGAGGATTTATAAAGGCCAAACAAAGAAATTTCACGATAAATATATTATTCAGAAACACTTTGACGTTAATCAATATGTTTGGCTTTTCGATGCGAGATTACGTCTTTTTCCTGGCAAATTAAAATCTAAATGGACTGGACCTTTTATTGCCCATAAAACATATCCATACGGCGCTGTTGACCTTTTTGATCCAAAAACTAATTCTACATTTCAAGTCAATGGCCAGCGTTTAAAGCCCTATTTTGACCATACACCTAAAATTCCGTCTGAATCTTTTAATTTTACTGAGCCAGCCACCCTTGATCACTAATACCTTCACACCCGGCTGAATGGCGTAAAAGATAGCACTGGATGGGAGGTAACCCATCATTTTTTCTTGCTTCCTCTTTTTTCTTCTTTTTCCAGGTTTTGTTCCTCCTAAACCCGACCGTTCTTCACTAAGGTGATCCCTTTTCCCTCCTAATGCATGAGGACATGGCACATCTTATGCATGGGGGGGTGTTTTTAAATTTTACGATCGATTTAGGATTTTCAAAACCTAAAAACATGCATTTTTGTTTAATTTATTTCCTGCTTGCATACCCAAAAAAAATAAAAATGTTCAAAACTTTTTGAGGAAAAATTTTGAAATCGGGACTAAGGTCGAAAAATTTACTTTTTGTACAATGGGATTTAATCTTTAACAAACTAAGGATGAGGATATGGATCTGATCATTAGAATTCCAGGGTCTATTTTAGACTAGATCAGATGTCCTTCTATAAAATTCCACCTGAACTCATGATAGTTTAGGTACTTCATCCTATTTTGTAATATGGAAATTATTTGACTTAGCTTCTGATTCAAAAACTTGCATGTTTTGAGAAACTTCTTGTGTCACTCTTCACACACAAACCAACACTTAAAAATAACTAAAAATTTGAAAAACTCCCTTGTTTGGACTTAGTAAAAGTCTAAAACAGATCATTGGTTTGAGTTCCCACCGCCGAGAAGGAGGAAAATGCCTCCTTTGAAGACGCGATGTCAACATGTTACTGCCTCAGCATTGCTCCATATCTATATTTCATATCATTAGACGGAGCATTAAAGCGCATTTTAGCAGCTCAAGTGTCTTGGACAGTGCTCTACCTATAGTGTCGGAGCAAGAGCTTGAGTTTGCTTGGAGCACCCCTTTTCACCGCATCGTGTTTTTGGGTTGTGAGCTCCTGGGTGGTGTCATGGACAGTGCTATCATGAAGTACTGGCACCAGAGCCCCCTCGAGGAATGGTAACGGGAATGATGATCCCGACACATCTATTGTAGGACTAAGCTAAAAATAAGCATGGGGGAGAGAAAGTAATAATAATAATAATAAATAAATTAACATGCCCTAATAAATGTTGGCTTTTCACAAGCATAGCCACAAGGTTTTAAAGGATTTTGCAAGTTGAGAATCAGATTCATGAGCCAAAAAAAATCCTAAAAAACAAACATTTCAAGTCATCTGAATTAACAAGGGGTTAATTTGAGAATTCTCAGAAGGATATATTGATCACGTTCTGTCTAATGGTTGAATAAAAAAACAAATCTCGATGTTTATCTTTAACAAATCCCGTACCTCCAGTGTTTTAATCTACCAAGGTCCATTAATCTCTTTTTCTCCTCAAAAGTCAAAAAAAGTAGATTTTCCAAAAATTCTGTTTTAAGTTTTGTAAAGAGACTAGCAAAAGATAAGCATGGGGGTGTGATAAACGCCAGTTTATCATCATTCTTCTGCATTAAAACAAACCTAGCTCTTAGGATTTTACCCCGCAAATGGGTTTTTGGGCTGCATTTAGGCATAAATTAGGTTAGGCATGCATTGCATTTTTTATTTGTCTTTTTAATATGTTTTTTTGAGTGTTAGGAATGTACAGATATGCAGATCCTAAAAACCCTAGCACTCAAGAAGGCAAAAGGTGAAGGAGAAGCCCAGACTAGTTGGAACTCAGCTCGATCCAGCTCACCACAGTTGGAACCTAGCTCACTTGAATTAGGATTAGCTCATCCCAACTCCATTCAGCTAATCTCAACTGAATGGTAGCTCAAGAGAGTTCATCTTAGCTCACCCTAGCTCAAGTCAGCTTAGATCCAACTCAACTTAGCTGAGTCTAGCTCATCTTAGCTCCCACTAGTTCACAGGGAGCTCTAGCTAGCTTAGTTGAGTTGACAGGAGTTCACCCCAGCTCAGATCCAGCTACATCCAGCTCCACTCAACTCCAGCCGGCTTAAGAAGAACTCATCCCAGCTCAGGAAGCTCAAGTCCAGCTCCCGGGGACTTACCTTAGCTCAGCTCAGTTGAGCTAAGCAACCTTAGCTGCCTCAACCAGCTTGATTCTCCCCGGGAGCACCAGACCCAGCTCACCTCAGCTCATTATAGTAGAAGCTAGCTTACTTTAGCTCGGCTTAGTAGCTAGCAAAGAACTAGCAAGCTAAGCCAGCTAGAGTAGCTCCATGCCAGCCTCTTCAGCAGCAACCAGCTCCAATTTCAGCTACAAACTTCTCCTCCTCAGCTGCTCCCTCTAAACCCTAGCTCCAACACCTTCTCCTCTACTACTCCATTAGCTAAGCTAGCTTAGCTTAGCTTAGCTATGCTCCAACTTCCTTGGCTTGTACCATCCCAAAAGCCCACCTAACAACTCCACCCAATTAGCTCCACCTAAGCTCCACATAAGCTAACCTACTTGGCACCAACATAACCTACCCACCACCTCCAAAAGATGCCTAAAAGTGGCGCCAAAAACTACCCCTAACCACCCCCTTAATGGCACCACTTTTCCCTCCAAAACTCCCCCTCATCTCCACCACACAATTCCCCTTGAATCCATCTCCACTATCCACCTAACCCCCCTTCTAGAAGACCCCATGTTGGCGCCAAAATGGTGGTTTCTCTCCACCACCATAACCACCCCCTTTAACACCCCTTGGGTTGGCGCCAACTCACCTTAGCCATAGGATCACCAACCACCTCCATCCTTCCATCCTAGCCCTCCATTTCAAGGGGCACCTTAACCCCCTATCCTACCCTATAAAATGACCACTACCCACCACCATTCAAGTGACCCTTGTCTAGCAATTTCACTCTCATATTCCACCAAGAAGCCCATGTCCAAGAGAGAAGAAGAAGAAGAAGATTAAGGGGATATTCTGTCCCCTTGGTGCCTTCCCCTCTTCCCTTCTCTCTTGGGTCACGCCAGCCAAAGGAGAAGCCAGGCAAGGAAGATCTTGGAGGAGATCTTGAAGGTGGTCACGCCACCTTGGAGGAGTTTTTGAGGGTGGTGCATGCCCACCCCTTGAAGAGAGCATTAAAGGTGGTAGCTTCCACCTTGGAGGAGCTCTCAAGGAAGGAGAAGAAGGAGGCCCTCTTTTCAAGCCAAGGAGCAGCTAGGATTGGAGCAAGAAGATGCCCTTCTTCACCATTTTTGAAAGAGGATTTGTGTTTCTTTTCTTGCTTTTCGATTTGTTTAAGCATTCCTCTACTTGTCATTGAAAAGAACACTCATTCTAGTCAATTAAATTGCCTTCTTTTTGCCTTTTTACTGCAATTGTTACCTTTGGTTCTAGCACTAGTTTCACCTCTTCTTCTTAATTACTCTAGGCCTCCACTTGCATAGAGTGAGCTTAGGAAGAAGATATTTCTATCTTTTAAATTTTAGTTAAGCATTTGTAGGTGTTAGTACTTTTCGTTACAATTCGCATTTTTCCCTCGTCTTTTCAAAACAAAAAAAAAATTACATACTGAAAAATATCAAAAAGAAAGTTGAGATCTATCTATAAGCAAGAGGATTAGCTTTACAATTTTTGCCTCCTTGGATGACCCTAGATACTACCCTATCTATGATATAAATTTAAAAGCGAAAGCGGATTCGCGTGTTACAACGACGTTAAAAACCCGCTTTTACAAATCACGCGTAATTCGCTATCAACACACCATACTATAGGCACCTCCTGCACCACCCAGTTACGCGCAAGGCCAGTAGCCTTTGTAGAATCCCACGTATTCTGCCCCATCCTCCCCCCACCACATCATGGACAGCAAGCCGATGCACACGCTGTCTCATTGCGGAGTGGAAGGAAGACATTCGACCCACCACCTAGGCTGGTGGGTTCTGATTTTTCCCACCCTTCGCCGCAGGCAGATTTGACTCCATCATCTCAGGAGCCACCTGTGGTAGATAAAGGTAAGAGGCCATTTAACCTTGAGATTCCCGTCCCTTCTCCTAAGGCTCTGACACGAAATGTAGTATGGAAAAAGGACACGCAGAATTTCGAGGACCTGAAGTCGATGTTTAAGGAAGTGCATATTCAGGTCCCCCTCCTCAAGGCTATCGATCACATTCCAGCTATCGCTAGGTTCTTCAAGGACTACTGTACCCCGAAGCGACAACCGAGAATTGAACGACAGACGATACTGTTGAAAGAAGCTAGCACCATGATTCTAGCTGACCTACCACCAAAGAAGAAAGACCTTGGCACCCTACTCATATCTTGCTTCTTGCAGGATTCTCCATTTGATCGAGCCCTTCTAGATTTGGGTTCATCCATCAACTTAACTTCCACTGCCATATTTGATCGATTTCGATTTGGGGAGTTGAAACCCACCTCGGTTACGATTCAACCGGCTGACAGATTAGTCAAAACACTGAGGGGGGTGGTTGAGAACATGATCGTGAAAGTCCGCGGGTTCTGCTTTCCCACAGATTTTTTCATTCTCAATAAGGAAGTTCCTCCTAATCTCCGCGATGCACCAATTATTTTGGGTCTCCCATTTTTTACGACAGCCTGAGCGAACACCGATTGTGCATCTGGGTGTGTGGAGATTGCCCTAGGCAATGAGCGACTTCGACTAGACATATTCAGGGCAGCAAAGAACTTCGACTCTGATCGAATAGAGGAGGATGGTGAAGATGAAGATTCGGCTTACTGTGGTAACATTGGGCTCCTTTGTGGAGACCCAATGTCTCATTCGTCTACACTATCAGGGTTCTCAGACCTCGATCCACACGGGATTGCAACCACTGCATTACACATATCTCCCCGAGGATCTGACTGTTTGGGGTGTGCTTCTGACCATAGCACCCCTAAATCCAGCTATCTTGATCCATATATTACTGAATCGCCCCTATTATTACCGGAAGACGTGAATACAGCTAACGGGTTTCCCATTAACGCAGTCACAACAGATTTCACAGGGTGCGACTCAGCGGGAATTCACGTGTACATGGATCAGCAGATTCCTACCCTCGATTCTGCTCCTCCCACTCTCAGTTCTGATTCTGACCCACCCATAATTGAATTGAAGCCCTTACCTAACTCACTCAAGTACGTGTTCTTGGGCGAAAGTGAGACATATCCAATCATTATTAATGCTCACTTAACCCAAGAACAGGAGCATCAATTCATTTCTACACTTCAAGACCATAGGGCTGCTATCGAGTGGAGTGTTACTGATCTCCGCGGTATTCGCCTCACGTATTGCACTCATCACATTTACAAGGATGAGGGGGTGAAACCTTCGAGACAACCTCAAAGACGGCTAAACACGAATATGCTAGAGGTTGTTAAGAAGGAGATCATCAAATGGCTGGATGCAGGCATTTTATATCCAATCTCAGACAACCTATGGGTGAGTCCAATTCAGATAGTGCCTAAGAAAGCAGGACTCACTGTCATAAAAAATGATAAGGGCAAATCCATCCCTACCTGCACTGCGACATCTTGGTGGGTCTGCATTGACTATAGGAAATTGAACACGGCTACCTAGATCACTTTTCTTTGCCGTTCATCGCTCAGATCTTGGAATGGTTAGCCGGATGTAGTTTCTTCTACTCTGGATGGATTCTTCGGGTATAATCAGGTAGCAATTAGCCTAGAAGATCTGGACAAGACCACATTCAGATGCCCCTTTGGAACATTCGCCTTCAGGCTGATGCCCTTTGGCCTCTGTAATGCACCAGCGACAGTTCAGCGTTGTATGATTGCTATCTTCTCCGACATGATTGGGGATTATGTGGAGGTATTCATGGATGATTTTTCTATTTTCGGAGATGATTTCGCATCTGGTCTTGATAACCTCACCAAGATCCTGAAATGAAGTATTGAGGTAAACCTAGTACTATCCTAGGAGAAAAGCCATTTCATGGTGAGGGATGGCATAGTACTAGGGCACATGATCTCTAAAAATGGACTCGAGGTCGACCAGGCTAAATCAGAGATTATCTCCCACTTACCACCACCTAGCTCGGTCAAGCAGATTAGATCATTCTTAGGCCACGTTCGCTTCTATCGGAGATTTATATGCGATTTTTCAAAAATTGGACAGCCTTTGACGAATCTCCTGGTTACCAATGTCCCATTTGGATTTGATACCTCATGTGTCAGCACCTTCGAGACTTTACGAAGCACTGTTTCCGACTCCTCGATTCTCCAACCACCTGACTGGTCGCTTGATTTCAAAATGATGTGCGACGCCTCTGATTTTGCCATCGGTGCTATTTTAGGCCAGCGTCAGGAGAACAACCTTTTGTCATATACTATGCTAGCAAGACATTGAACGAGGCTCAGCATAATTACACTGTCACCAAAAAAGAACTGCTAGTAGTAGTATTCGGGTTAGAGAAATTCAAATCATATTTATTAGGGTCCAAGGTCATCATCTTCATTGACCACTCCACCCTTCGGCAGTTATTGGCAAAGAAGAATTCCAAACCATGACTCATTAGATGGATCCTTCTATTGCAGGAATTTGATATCGAGATCCGTGACAAAGTCGGAAAACAAAATGTTGTGGCGGATCAACTATCCAGATTGGAGCTAGACCACATTCCTTATTCCCTACCTATCCATGAACAATTTTCGGATGAATCACTTTTGGCAATTCATTCTGTTGAGTTCCCCTGGTATGCGGATTTCATGAACTACCTTGCCGCAGGCAAAATTCTTGCGAACCTATCCAAAAACCATAAACTCAAATTCATTGCAGAAGCCAAATACTATCTCTGGGATGACCCACTGCTCTTCCGCATTGGAACGGATCAGATTATTCGCAGATGCATCCCAGACTCTAAGATCCCCAGTGTGTTATCTTTTTTCCGCAATAGTGCATGTGGTGGCCATTTCTCAGGACGGAAAACAACTGCAAAAATTTTGCAATCGGGATTTTTTTGGCCAACCATCTTCAGAGATACACACGATTACGCACAATGCTGCAAACGATGTTAGTCGATCGATTCTATGACCAGGAGAGACATGATGCCACTCCAACCCGTCATGGTCGTAGAAGTGTTCCATGTCTGGGGCATCAATTTTATGTGCCCTTTTCTGAACTCGCATGGCTTCGAGTACATATTGCTAGCCATTGATTATGTCTCGAAGTGGGTCGAGGCCATCCCGGCGAGACGGGCTGACAACAAGGCCGTCATTTCTTTCGTACGGCAAAATATTTTTTCGAGATTCGGAATACCTCGCGCTCTCATTAGCGATGGGGGAAGACACTTCATCCATGCCCATTTCAGGTCTTTATTAAAGAAATACGGGGTATATCACCGCATAGCCACCCCGTATCACCCATAGACCAATGGGCAGGCTGAAATGTCTAACCGTCAAATCAAGCTGATTCTCCAGAAGATGGTTAGACCAGACAGGAAGGACTGGTCCGACAAATTAATCGATGCACTCTGGGCATACCGGACCGCATACAAGGCCTCACTCGCAATGTCACTATATCGCATGGTATATGGCAAGGCCTATCACCTTCCTGTAGAGCTGGAACACCGCGCCTTTTGGGCGGTGCAAAAATGCAACCTCGACCTCGATGCAGGAGGTCGAGAACGGAAACTCCAGCTCAGCGAACTAGAAGAAATCCGGCGGGAGGCCTATAAGAATGCATTAATATACATGGATAAGACCAAGGCCTTTCACGACCGCCACATCTGGAGGAAAGTATTCATGCCCAACTAGTGAGTCTGGTTATTTGATTCACGGCTAAAACTGTTTGCAGGGAAGCTTAAGTCCAAATGGATTGGCCTGTATGTTGTGATGCAGCCATATCCTGATGGGGTAGTCCTGATCAAGGACCCAAAATCTGGGCATATAGTCATTGTAAATGGCTAGCGCCTCAAGCCATTTTTGGCCCAGGAACCTCCTCCACCTGACGAGACTGTTCATCTTAGTGAGGACGTGTGATTGAGTGCACACCCTGCTGGAGGCGTTAAACTCAGCACATATAGAAACCATTCGCCCCACATTCCACCATCATTTATATATAACAATTTTTATACATAGCATATTTTTCCTTTAGCATATTTCCTTTACATAGTGCATGCTGACAGGTTGGCAGGGGCTGAATATAATTTCAGGAGCAATTACTGGTGATTTCTACCCACTCTCCCCCTGCAGTATTTATTTTCTTTTACATTCATGCATGAGGACATGCAAGAACTTAGGCATGGGGGGTAGATACAGCAAAAACTGAAAAATTTTTATGCCAACACTTAGGAAAACATCAGAGCAGCATGTAAAATGTACTTTAGGACCTTAAATAAAAAGAACAACTAACCCCACCTCCAATGCTCACATTGAAGCTAGAAATCATTTGCAACAGCCACTTCTGACTCACCTGCTCACCTATTGTTCAAAATTTATGGTCAAGCTGATTGCAACCCATACGGGAATTTCACGAAGTACAAATTAAATGAGGTTATATATTGCATTCATGCATAAGATTATTTTATTAAGAGAATGCATTAGGGATTTTATCCTTTAGTTGATTCCTGTAATCTGGAATCCAGTACAACTTTTAACACACACGAAGAATTTGCAATGGATTCACGATGAAGGCTGATAAACATCTTCAGTCTATCGAGAAGAAGTAGTGCTTCTTTTCCTGAACCCTTGGACAGTGTTTTGGGAGTCAGGCAGATTTTCCTCCAAAAATCCATCAAAAAGTGTGAGATGAGAGTAGAGTGTACTGGTTCTCTAAGATTAGTGCGAGGAATCTAGAATCCTAGATAATTAGGTGATGATGCTCTGAGATGAGACATAGTTTTCGTTCTCGGTTCCTGCGTAAGCATTTTGGGCAAAATTGTGAGAGCCACCGAATAAGCAAATATGCGGAGAGCGAGTTTTCATAAATCTAGGGCTAAGGTGGATGGTTATGACCATTCTTTACGGAATCCTCGGCTAAAGGAGGATATTGATGTCAAGGTCAGAAATACACCGTCCTATCCGTCTCTCCCGGTGCAGTGAGTAATCACTTCCACCAAATAAGCCAGCCAATGTCTCTTGAGTACCACCAATCCCTAATAATACCTCCTCAATAAAGTTCATGGATGTATGCTAGTTGTGTTATGTTAAGAAAAGAAAATTTTAAAAAAAGACGAGAGAAAAAGAAAAAGAAAAAGAATGATGAAAAGAAAGAAAAACTGAAAAAATTAGAAAAAGAAGAAAAAGCAAAAGAGGGACTGAATATTTTGTGTTTATTTCATTGAGGTAATACCACCAAATAAAGTTAAGATCCACCAAATATGGCACTAAACTATTTTTCTTGTGTTTTTGACTGCCCAAATACTGGCTGAGGAATTCCAACTTAGTGTTAAGGTTATCGAAACTCAATTAAAGTGTTAATGCCTAGTGAGACCACCAAATACAAATCCTATGTGTGAATCTGGTGAGGTTGTGGGCTCTAAGAAAAAGAAAGAAAAAGAGTAAGAGAGAATGAATACAAAGGAATCAAAGAAAGCATAGTTTTTCTCGTCTTTCTCTAAGTTGAGTTACTTAGTAATCCGGGAATCTGGACTCTGTAGTACTAGTCTCTATGTAGCACCAAGTGAGAATGAGGCACCAAATATATAATCCTTTCTCTCAGAGATTCTCTACCTAAGCCCAAAGTCAGGGTGAAATTCATAGAATATTTTGAATACCCTGAGGGAAGAAGTCTACCTATCCCGCTAGAATTTTTACTAGGGGTCAAGTACAGGCTTTAGAGGTATATCAGTTTTTCACTCGAATCCGTTGCGAAAGCTACATAGCTGCACTTTCACGATTGTCTAGATTTCTAAAGCATAGGATGAAAGCAAAAAGGAGAAAGATCTCTACGCATACACTTGATAAAATAATCAGTCCCATAGGGACCCTTGCTGTAAATAATTTAGTCTTTCATTTGCTAGGGACTAGCAATATTTAGGCATGGGGGTATGATTGCGCAGCAATCATAGGTCTTAATTGACCTAGACCAAGCTAGGACTTAGCATAAGTTAGGGTAATTCATGCACGCATAAGCATTATCTCCATCTTTACTACTTTACTTTAGCTATGCATAAAAGAATGTTATAATGTGCTGATTAAGCATATTACGTCGATTGTAGGCAATAAGCAGATCTGGAGTTGGATCTGGAGCAGGATCTAAAGCTGGATCTGAAATAACGGGAGTTGTAAGTAGAGCTGGAGTAGAAGGCTTAGTTTAGATATCGGAACAATAATGTAAGGGGGTTAAAGGTTTTCTATTCTATAACGTAGGAATAAAGTAGTAAAATGTGAAGAGCTTAGGTCCATCCTAGCCTAGGAAAGCCTTGAGACCTCCCCAAGCCTGAGCCACCCTTAGATTAGGTCATAACACCCTAGGAAGCCCTAAAACCCTATTTCCAACCCTTATTTGGTTGTCCAGATAAGTTATAAGACACCCAAGACCCTTAGACATCTCCCACACACCTCAAACCCACTTCTGCAGAGTTATTGGACATGCAGACACTTTGTCAGACGTCTAATTTCTGCAGAATACCCAAAATAGAACCCGAAATCCTTCCTGACTTTGATTGGACATCCAGACAACAAGTCTGGACTTCTGATTTTTGAGTATAAGACGTCTGACACTATTATTAGACGTCTGATACTGCTCTCCAATTCCTACTTTGAGAT
The DNA here is from genome assembly GCA_037157565.1 of Thalassia testudinum. Classification (NCBI taxonomy): domain Eukaryota; kingdom Viridiplantae; phylum Streptophyta; class Magnoliopsida; order Alismatales; family Hydrocharitaceae; genus Thalassia; species Thalassia testudinum. The sequence continues at coordinate 128,608,125 of JAZHRO010000031.1, forward strand.
TTAAGTCTTGATCTTGGATCTCTAGGTCCTTAAACCCAATTCCAACCCCATAGGAACCTAAATTAAGCTGCTCTAACCCTAGTACATCACCACTAGACCTCCTTAAGGACCTAATTAGGTCCTCATTGAACCTAATTGACTTGGATCTTAGTCTATTCCATCAGCCTATTCAATTGGACTCATTGAGTCCAATTGAGCCCTGATCTCAGCATACGTTGTCCAATTGACCAAGACCTAAATTAATTGAGTTGTTTTACTCTCAATTAAGTTTCCACACACCCAATTAAACTTTTATTAAGTTTAATTGCACTTTACCTTAGTGAATTAGGGTTTATAACCCTAATTTGAGACATATCTTGACCTAGACCCACTAGAACCTAATCTAATCCACCTAGCCACCTAAGTTTCGACCCACACACACCCACACACACCATCCACACAAAGATACCTAGCCTAGAGTTCTCTAGAACTCTCTACCATGTTTGGTTGCCTTGGTTGATAAAAATAGCAACCAAGAGACATTCAATTTTTTGATCCACATTTTGTGGATCTAAAAACCACCATCCACCCTCTCTCTCTCGCTCTCCCACGAGCTCCCACCATAGGCCTCTCTAGAGAATTCCATAATTCTCTAGAGAGCTTCCCTTAGGTCTATAAAAAGATCCAATGGGTGGCCATTTGCACCCATTCACTTCCTTGGCAAATTCACTCCATTGGTGCCATTCACTTCCTCGGCATTCATTCCACTTAGGCTAGCCACTTCCATCTCCACTCCACCTCCACAAGTTGAGCACCACAATTGAGGCCACCATCTCCATGCCAAGATGCTAGATCAACTCCCCAACCTCTCTCTAAGGGCCGGCCTAAGCTCCGTTGGTCGCCCCTCGTTCTTCTCTCAGCCACTCAAAGGCCATCGAAGACCACCACCGAATGGCCTTCCTTCTGCTAGATTAGTAACTTAGCTCTTCATATCTTTACTACTTTTATTTACTGCTTAGAAGTGTAGTCTTACTTCTCCCGCATTGATGTGTGCGAAATCCCCCCATCGATTCTTGTATGCAATCATTTTCTGGTACTTTGGTTTGATTTTCAAGCATTTATTTATAAGATTTCATCTATAGTTCTATTGCAAACAACTCTCTCACTCAATGAATAAAAAAAAATGTTTTATATATATATATCTGTCTCTATGTTATGAAATCACAATGAGCTTATTGATTGCTATCATATTTGCGTGATTCAAGTTACCTGTCCTAATTGTCTATCCATTCTGCAACTAAGCATGTCGTACTTAAATATGCAATAATCACAAACCGATATGCGATTCTAAATAATGTAGAGCTGGGTAAGATCGATTTCAAAATTAAAAGCAATGCCTCCCAGAGATGAACGATCGGGACTCAGAGTTACATTATTTTTACAAAATAATATCTTTGTTGGATCGTATTTCGCAACTATACTATGATGCTTTTATCAAAAATGCAAGCTACGATTTCCCCAATAGTGTTGCAATGGTTACACACCCTTGGGAGAACCATCCATTCTTGGGAAGAGATTGAACAACGTTTCTCAAGAAATTCTTCCCAATCGGGCGAAACAATGCGCTTCGCCGTGCTATAACTTCCTTTACGCAACAAAACGGCGAATAGTTTCATGAGGCTTGGGAGTGGTATAATGACCTCCTCCGGAAGTGTTCGCACCACGATCTGGCTAAGTGGCATATAGCCCAGATTTTCAATTATGGGCTAAATGAGACTTTGAAGCAGATTGCAGACGCTTCCTGTGAAGGGAATTTCATGAATAAAGATGAGAATGGAGCATTCGAATTATTTGAAAACATGAGCGAAAGCTCAATGAACAATGCCTCCATTATTGCATTTAATCATACTAGCCTGCCTCGTAATGTTCACGAAGTTGACACGGGGCCCTCCCATTCATCCACTGATCTTAACCTTATCGCACAAAAATTGGATGAAGTGTCTGTCGTGCACAAGAAGCTAGATGAGCTTCTGGCCAATCTCGCCCGTTCTATGGCAAACACCCCCAGCTTTCCACTTCGTCACAATCCCAATCCTTCCAACGCCAAGCTTATCCCTAAAGACCCCGTGAGATCTTCCTTGCCGAGTGTCGAACCGAGCGATTCGGTAAGTAATGTGGATCTGGCTTCTGCAAGCCAGTATTTTGACACGAATGACCAAGCCTCCATGTGCTCGAATGCATATTTACATGTAGACTCATCTTCTGGCTTAGAAGACTCTTGCGCCCTGGGGAACAACCCGTTCTCTGCCACTTATGACCCAGGGTGGCAAAGCGCTACTTTGTTGTGAGCCGTTAGGAAGAATTGGTTAGATACATTGACATTCTCTCTTTTGGAATATGGAATACTTTTCCAACTTCACATGGTCCAGTAACCTGCAGCGCCAAAACCTCGCAAGTGGGCCAATGCGACCATCTGCATCCGTCATCCCAAGGGCCCAGTCTAATCCTATGGCGAATCCGCCATCAGGTCCTTGCATACTGCAAACAGAACACCCATCCAGTACTCTTGATAAATTGATGCGAATGATGACGGAAATGTCTAAGTTCCATGAAGAAAACATGACCTCTCTTCAACACCAATTGACGCAACAGAATGCTGAGATCAGTCAACTACGTATGGCGACTCGATCTCAGGGCACTCTTCCAGCCCAACCTATTCCCAACCGGCGAAATTTCGTACCCCATGGTCCTCAACTGCAAGTACGACCTTCTCAGGGGTAGGTTCATCAGATTCTGTAGGCTCCGAGCATTCCACCGGGATTTCAGGCTAATCCCGTGGCAGCACCTCACCCTTATGTCCCTATTGTGAGCCCTCCACCTTATGATCCCACTGGACCCGCAACGTCCAATGCGATTACTACAAGGAGCGGTAAATAAACCATTGATCCGCCTCGACCTGATCCTAGTCCATCTTCTTCATCGCCCTCTCATTCGGGATGCGCACCGCATTCGCGAGAGGACGATACACCCAAACTAGTGCCAGAATCGGTCCCATTCAATGAGGCTCTACTGAGGGAGCCAAAAGACAAGATAAAGGATATGCAGGACTTTGATAACCTATGTAATTTATTCAGGGATGTTGAAATCAAGGTACCCCTGTTAGAGGCTATCGACCACATACCTACTGTCGCTTGATTTTTCAAAGACTACACTACACCTAGGCGACAGTCAAAGAAAACAAAGAATCCGATGGTTCTCTTGCCTCTTGCGAGTTGTGCCATAGTGTCAAATCTACCACCGAAGCAGAAAGATCCGAGCACACCACTTATTTCTTGTAGCATCCAAGGTTGCAATTTTAACCATGCTCAGCTTGATCAAGGATCTTCCATCAATCTTATACCGACCATCATGCTCGAGAAATTTGCCTTAGGAAATTTGAAACCCACCCTTGTCACGTTATAGTTGGCAGATCATTCTGTCAAAATACCAAAGGGTGTGGTGGAAGACGTGGTGGTTAGGGTCAACAGTCTCTATTTTCCTGTTGACTTTCTTATTTTGGATATGGAAGTTCCTAGCTCACTTTTTGATTGTCCATCATCCTTGGTTGACCTTTCTTGGCCACAACCCTTGCCCATATCGACAATGAGTCGGGCTATATTGAGATTGCCATTGGATCTGAGAAGCTCAAGCTTAACATCTTCAAGGCAGCTAAGAACTTTGATTGCGATTGCATCGAGGATGACACATCTGACGAAGACATGGCCGTCAGCACGTGCATCGGACTAATAGGGACCTATTCTGACTGCTGTGGATTGCCTTTAAACACAAACGATTGCTTGACCAACACATATTGTGATGTTCCCCCATCCCTCCCTTTTTCCGTACCTTCTCCTGACCAGACTTCTGACGAGGTTTTCTTTACTTCCCATACCTCATGGTCTGAGTCATATTCGGGCTACTTACAGCCGGTCCACACTCTTGAAAACCGGATTGCCCTTTCTTTCCTGCCAAATTACGTGGATTTGCAACTCCACACTGGGACCTGGAGCCCAAATACTGCTCACTGGGGCTATCCCTTTTTGGATCCATCTATCCAAGATGCCCCTCTTCTTGGCCAAACTGAGGGCCAACTTCTTCCTCCTGACTTATTTTCTTCTGATCTGCTTGGGACACTCTCATCCCAAGGAATGCCAAATCTTTCACCATCCACTCTCGAGCTGAAAGAGTTGCCTGATTCACTTAAGTATGTTTTCTTGGGAGAAAATGAAACGGTCCCTGTAATCATTAGTTCAAAATTGACCAAGGAGCAAGAATGCAAACTAACAAAGGTCCTTATGGAACACAAGGCAACCATTGGATGGTCCTTATTTGACTTAACTGGCATTAGCCCCTCCTACTACACTCACCGTATATATATGGAGGAGGAGGCTCGACCTTCCTGCGAGATGCAGCAATGTCTCAACACTAACATGCGGGAGGTCATTAAAAAGGAAATTATTAAGTGGCTGGATTCGGGTATAATCTACCCGATCAGCGATAGCCCTTGGGTGAGTCCAATTAATGTCGTGCCCAAAATGGCAGGACTCACCATCCGTGTCAATGACAAGGGCGAATCCATCCCTATACGCACTTCTACATCTTGGAAAGTGTGTGTAGATTATAGGAAACTCAATGCTGCAACTAAGAAAGATCACTTTCCGCTACCTTTCATTGACTAAATCCTGGAGCAGTTAGTGGGAAATAAATTTTTCTATTTCCTGGATGGATTCTCTGGATATAACCAGGTGGAAATTGACCCCAGGGACCAAGAGAAAACCACCTTTACCTGCCCCTTCAGCACCTTTGCATTTAGAAGGATGCCGTTCGGACTTTGTAATGCGCTAGCAACTTTCCAGAGATGTATGCTGGCGATATTCCATGACATGGTGGGTGACTTTCTCGATGTTTTCATGGATGACTTTTCAGTCTTTGGACCCTCTTTTGATGACTGTCTTGCTAACCTGACCTGTATCCTTCAGAGATGTATTGATGTGAACCTCGTGCTTTCCTGGGAAAAAACTCATTTTATGGTACATGAGGGAATTGTTCTCGGGCATATCATCTCTGACAGGGGTATCGAGGTTGATAGAGCTAAGCTTGATCTAATTGCTGATTTACCAGTGCCTGGCTCTATCAAACAAATCCACTCCTTCCTAGGACACGTCGGTTTCTATAGGAGATTCATCAAAGACTTCTCCAAGATTTCTAGACATTTAACTCATCTCCTATCGACCGACGTACCCATTGATATGGGCTCCGCTGCATACGAGCATTCACGCAGCTGCATGATGCTGTCACCAAGGCCCCTGTTCTTCAGCCACCTAATTGGTCCCTCGACTTTGAACTCATGTGTGACACTTCCGACCTTACAGTTGGAGCCATCCTGGGACAAAGACACGATAGACACCCCTTCGTGGTGTACTACACCAGTAAGACGTTGGACGAGGCCCAACGTAATTATACAACCACTGAGAAAGAACTACTGGCGGTCGTCTTTTGGCTGGAGAAATTCCGCTCTTACCTTCTGGGCTCACATTTTATTGTATTCACTGACCACGCGGCCATTCGCCATCTCATGCACAAGAAGGATGCCAAGCCTAGACTGATTTGTTGGATCCTTCTCCTCCAAGAATTTGTCATTGAGATCTGCGATAAGGCCGGAGCCCAGAATATTGTGTTTGATCATCTCTCTAGACTGGACCTTAACCACATTGGACTTACCCTGCCAATCACTGAGGTTTTTCCCGATGAGCACCTATTGGCAATTAATGTGGCAAGTGGACCTTAGTATGCTGACATTGCCAATTACCTTGCATCTGGTTCCCTTCCACGTGGCTGGCCTAAAAACCAGTGCGAGCATCTCATTGCAGAAGCAAAGTATCATTTCAGGGATAATCCGCTTCTTTTTCGAATAGGTGCTGACCAGATCATCCGTCGCTGTATTCCTGATAGCGAATTCCCCAGTGTGCTATCCTTCTACCACGATCAGGCCTGCGGAGGCCATTTCTCTGGGAGGAAAACTGCAGCCAAGGTGTAGCAGTGCGGTTTCTTTTAGCCCTCCCTTCACCAGGATGCACACAATTATGCCAAACATTACACTAAGTGCCAGTCGTTAGGGTCAATGTCACGTCATGATGATGCCCTTGCAACCCATCCTAGCTGCTAAAATCTTCGACATTTGGGGAATCAATTTCATGGGTCCCTTTCCTCCTTCCAACGACTTCGAATACATCCTCGTTGCTATTAATTATGTTTCGAAATGGATCGAGGGTATTCCCACGCGCCATGCTAACCATGTCATATCCACTCAATTTGTCAAAGACAACATTTTTGCACGCTTTGGGATCCCTCGAGCCATTATCTCGGATGGAGGAAGCCATTTTACCCACGCTTCTTTTCGGGCACTTCTGAGAAAATATGTAGTCCACCATCGTATCGCATCTCTGTATCATCCTCAGACGAACGGCCAAGCTGAGGTGTCGAACTGGCAAATCAAGCAAATTCTCCAGAAAATGGTTTGGCCTGACCGTAAGGATTGGTCCGACAGGCTGATTGACGCACTTTGGGTGTATCGGACTGCCTTCAAGGCTCCTCTAGGTATGTCTCCTTATAGAATCATTTACGAGAAGCCTTGTCATTTGCTTGTGGAGCTGGAGCACCGTGCTTATTGGGTGGTTCACCAATGTAACCCTGACCCAGACCTGTGTGGTCGAGAAAGGAAACTCCAACTCCAAGAGTTGGAAGAGCTCCATCGTGAAGCCTTTGATTCTTCCTTAACTTTCAAGCAACGCACTAAGGCTTTTCACGACAGCCATGTTCGGCAGAAGGAATTTGACCCATCTCAGCAAGCTTGGCTTTACAATGCCTGACTCAAATTCTTTCCTGGGAAATTGAAGTCCAAATGGATTGGTCCCTTCTTGGTCTTGAGACCATTTCCCAATGTGGCTGTTGAAATTGAAGATCCCAAATCTGGGCATAAATATACAGTCAATGGGCAATGTTTAAAACCTTATCTTACTGATGAACCTGCCCCCGTTGGAGGAAACTATTGCCCTGCTGGAGGGTAACTAATGTTGTGCCTCATTCTAAGTCCAGCTGGGGACGTTAAATTCAGTGCTCGTTGGGAGGCACCCCAGCAGCACTCCTCCATTGTCACATACACTTCACTTCGCACCTTTTCACTTCACCACCCACCATCAACCTACCCAACCAGCCATCTATATACCTTGCACCTCAGTTCTCATTTCCCGATCTTTGGACCTTCCTCTACCCTACCCTTCATGCATATGAGGACATAGCATCGTTTGGCATGGGGGGCAGATAGGCATCCATAGGATCTGGGTATTATATGGTATCATGTAGCTTCCATCCATCTATAAATATGTACATAGAAAAAAGAAAAAAAAAGGTGTTTAGTAATGATTTGAAGGCTGAAACAAAAATGCAAAAAGTGTTTATGGATATTCAACCATTGTTTTAAAGACTTTCCAGGCCACAGAAGCTTGATTTGCTCAAGCTCGGCTTAATTCACTTGAGCATTGACAAGATAGATTAGAATCTCTCCTAACTAAGGATGTATTCTTGTACCTGAGACATCAGTACAAGATTCATTGGTTTGCTTCTACACGAGAGCCTAAGAAATCTTGGTTCACACTACACATATCAGGAAAAACTAGGTGAACATAAGATCCAACCCTAGTGTTCATTAGGGAAGGTAGAGTCCTTACCTGTGCACGCAGGTAGACTTCTTATCCCAGGCTTTAGTCTTGTGTCTAGGAGAAACTCTTTCCACCAAAAAGAAACTCTCGCACCAAAAAAGTGTGCTCCTCCAAATAAAGTTGTAAGAGATATTCTGACACCTGTTTCAAAAAAAAAAAGTGCAAATAATTCAGTATATCTCACAAATATCTGTAAATTCTTCTCCCTAAAAAGTTTTTCAAGGCAAGTTACAAGTACCCTATTTCTACCATATATTCTTTGAGCCACAAATGTAATAAAATGGGAGTTGAGTTTTCCGTCATCTTCTTAAGGGTCAATCTGAAGACACGAGCTGAAACTGGGACCAACCTGCACTTAAAGATTCGTGAAACCCTGAGCTTGAGTCTTAATGCTCATCTGGTTAGTCTTGATCCTTCACTATGCACAAATCCATAATCTCTTAAGCTCTCAAGTACGGTAAAAACCTTCTGAGTCCTAGAAATCATACTTAAGGTTTAAATATCATGAGTCCAGGTTAGTCGAGAGATGGTCTATGTCACAAAAGACTTAAAGTACTAGTAGTCTTCTTTGCAATTGGTTCTCACAATATCCAACAAATAAACACACCCGTGTTGCCTCAGAAGAAAATCTTCAGCTTAAGATCATTTTTAAATATAATACAAAATGTTTTGCTAGGGACTAGCAAAAGATAGGCATGGGGGTATGATTGCATAGCAAAAATACACCAATAAATATGCTATCTTGTGTTATTTCCTAGCACTACCATTGCATCTTAGGTAGCTATAGTTGCATTTGTAGAAAAAGACACATGCATGCATTTTTAAGGAGGGGAGGAGAATGCGAATAATTGGCCATTTAATTAACATCTTCTTCAAGTGCTGCCTCACAATTTCACCATCTTCATTTCTTTATTTGCTTTGAAATCTTCTCCCTTGCGCGGCTGCAGGGCATGGGGCTTGCGCCTCTTTGCGCCATTCCTCTGCCAGCAACATGGCTGGGTAGGCAATGGCGGAAGCATGGCTGTGGCAGGCTCCCTCTTCTTTTAAAAGCCTGGCCATCTTCCTTGCGAGGGAGGGCCTGGAACACACATCACCCACAGCCACTTTCCTCCAGGCCAATCTCCTCCCCTCTCCCTCTCCATACGCAGTCTCTCTTCCCACTGAAGAGACACACTACGGGCAGGAGCAAGCTAACAGTGGTCCCACAACCACCACTGCGAGTTCCACCACCGCCCAGCTTCTTCGTGAGTAGGTGGGCGTGGTGGTTTCACTCTCTGATTTCATTGCTGGAAGCTCTCACCGCCATTGCTAGTGCTTCAAGCTCGGAAGCTCCAGCAGCAGCAGCGGCCGAATGAAGCAGCGCAGGTCATCACGCGCACCTCAGGCACCTGTTCTGCGTGCTCTGCGTACGCCAGCCGGTCGCCTTCACCCCTGTGGCAAACCCCCACCCGTGGCCCATACAGCTTCTCGCAAATCAGCTGGTCACCTTTTTGCCCTTGCACTATAGCTGCAACCTCACGCAACTACAGTGCGGTGACCGGTTTGTTTCTCACTTATCTAGTCACCGCGCCCTCTCTCTCCTCCTCGTGACCGCCTGTAGCCAGTCATGCTCACGCGTTCCCGCATCTACGCCCGCACCCATTCCGGCCTGTAGCGTAGTGTACTGTGCTACGAAGTGCACTGCATCGCCCTCTCGCTCACCCTCCAGTGCCCACGCGTAGCCCTTATGCGCATGTGCATGCCTTGGCTACCAAACAACACTCGTGGCCGCCAGACATCCTAACTCGCCCGCTCTCTCTCACACACCTCCAGCGTGCACTCCCACACTCATACACACACACACACTAGTACACATACACACTCGTACACTCACACACTCACTTGTACACACCTATGCATACTTGTACATATGTACATATATATATTTATTTGTATCTATATATATATACACATATACCCATACATATATTACTATATATATATATATATGATGTAAACAGATTTACACTACTTAAGATGTCTATTTATGTATGTTCTTAAGCAAAGGATTGCATTGCATGCTATAAATATTGCATAACATGCATCATCTTGAATTTAGAGTAGTTTGAATAAACTGGAGGTTAATTGTCTCCTTTTATGTGCTTGGACAGGGCAAACTTTTTATCGGAGCCTCAGATCGAAGATCCAACCGTACAGATGTGATTAGGGCAACGATTGGAGTTCAACGACTCCAAGATCGCCCTAATCAGATATCTGTAGCATCAGATAGTGATAGGGGAACCCTAGAAGATCAAGGGCCAAGATGGTGTAAATCCATACTTCAAACAACAAATCCAACCACACGGATGGATTCAGATCGACGATCGTAGCCTAACAACGCAAAAATCAAGTCAATCCGACACCCATTGCACCATCTACAACATCTAGAAGATGGACAGCCAAGATGGCACCACGTGGTGCCATCTCAGCCATCCAACCGACCCCCAGCACCGCCACACCTTCAATTCTTCAATCAGAGCATCGCTTCTCCGTCGTTGGATCAAGATCCAACGGCTGTGGATGCAGTGCCTTGAATTCATCCGCGCAACCATCCGCGCTCCGCAGCGTAGTGGGCGAGGGAGTTATCGCGAGAAGCAAATGCGAGTTCTAGCCGCAGCGAGCAGGCGAATGGCGCGGGCGAGTGGGCATGGGCGTGCGTCAGATCTTGATCGGGCAGCCATCCATGCTCAATAGCGTCGATGCGCTATCGCATGCCCGTGCCTCACAAGGCATCGCACGCGTTGGGGTGGGTGCACAGTGAGGTGGGCGAAGGAGTGATCTGGGCCGTCCGATCGTGGACGGCTGAACATGCGGCGAGCGTTAGGAGCGAGTAGACGAGCAGGCGTGTGCGTCCAACGCCCACTACACCCACGTTGGGGCTTTAGTGACGGTTTTATCCGTCACTAAAGAGCCCTTATTTAATGTGTTTAAGATGTAATGACCAATTTGCCCCCACTCCTTGCAACTATAAAAGGGGACCCCCTCCACACGAAATTCTCTTCCCTTCCTTCTCTTCTCTACCTCTCCAAAGCTCAGGAGAAGCTTGTCCCACACCTGGGATGCTCCTCGCGAGATAAAGTCCAAATTTTCGTCCCCATTCGGAAGTGGATCTCAAGACGACGACGACGTGCTGCTCTGTTCCTGTTCTTCTACTCCGTCCTCCTTCGTCCTACTCCATCCTCCTTCGTCTAGGCATCGTCTATTCTGGCTCATCCTCCAAGCAATCGTCGAGGAGGATAACTTCTCTCTCCCATTCTTCTTTACAGCTTTTCTAGTGTAGAATTTTCTTGCTTTCTAGTGTAGCTGATTTCCCGCTTTGTAGTGTAATTCTTATATGGTTTGATTGTATAAACATTTTGAAATATTGAATGCATGTTTTCTCTCTCTCTCTCTCTTTCACTCTTTCTATCCCTCTTCCCTTTAGTCAGATAACTTCATTGTAATTACGTCACCTCGCTTTTCAAAAATTCTAAAAAAAATATAATTGCGAATATAGATCGACGTAGCCTCTCTGTGTTCGACCTGGAATTTGAATTTCGATATAAATTTTATTTGTTGAACACGAATTCTTCTCTCTCAAGCTACAATGACAAGGTTTTAAAACCAAACACGTTAGCGTAGCAATTCGAACGTTCAATATTTTGGCACCGTTGCCGGGGAGGCAATGATTTCCGATCATCTTTTCGCATTTCTTGCACATTATTGTTTTCTAACTTGCTTTCTCTTGTGTCTATTATTTTGTAGAGACCTCCATCAGGGAATCATCAAGTAGTAGACTAGAGTAAAGTGCAGTTGAAGGCAACATTAAGTGTTCCCCATTCTTCCCCCTCCATAGATTTCATTCGCCACATTAAGTCCAAATTCCAATTAACCTAGGTGTTTGCATAAATCCTAGGAATAGTTTGGTTGTTTGGATTTTCACTCACATTCATTCCACCCTCATTTATAAAAAATTAACAAAAACATAATCTTGTGGGGTAATTTTCAACAAACACACAACATACACCCACATTCAATGCACTTAATCAAATTGATTTGTTTCTACTCAATCGGGTTCTGATCTGTGGAACCGATACACACAAAGCAACACATAACAGAGTAGAAATCATTCTAGTTTAACCATCTTTGAGTGCCTAACTTAGTGGTGCATTTGTGGCCAATTGTTTGAGTTGTTTGGGCCACACCACTCTATTTAAAACTGACTCATCAAGTAGCTCCTCTTTAGGGTTTTCTATCTCGGTCTATTCCAAGCACTCTACTTTCTTTCTGGTTTTAAAGGAAAACAATCTTCACTCGTGTTTTACAACTTGGTTTGCCTAGAAACTTGATTGCAATCCACCTAATTGGAAACCCTAAAATCTACTTAAGCAAGATTTAAACATTAAAATTCACACATCACAAATAATCTTTCTTGAAAACCTTGGTTGTACATGCACTTACACAAATCTCAATCAATCATTAAGGGCATAACCCATTTTATGGGCCCATCACATTCCATAAGCATCACAATCCCAGGCCTTAATAAAATTGAGTAGACGTTGGCCTTAAGGTATGATTCGCTCTTCAGGGCCTAGTTTGAGATTGTTTTTGATTAACCTACTTGTACTGTTTAATCTGATGTCTAGCTAGGGGAGAAGCATCAAACGACCGTGGCTAAGTGGTACACTAGGAACCGGAGGCGAAAGCTGAAGGAAGAACCTTCTCCCCAGTCCCTCCTTCTAACTGGTTGGATTAAACGGATGCTAGTAGAGTAAATCATTTACAGTCTTAAGGTGGGTTTTGGGAGTCAGTAGATCCTTAGGCTACCCAACTTAAGGAGAACCTTGTTTTGTTGTGCTGCAGGGTCCCTATCCCCAGTACTTCCGACCTTCTCCTAGTTTATGCTAGGAAGACGGTCATTGAATCCCTAATTGGAAGGACCATTAGAACATTCTAGGAGGCGCAAGTTGGATTTTGGTCAACTTGATCCCATGGCCGAACAGCAGCCTCCTCTGTTTGGAAATCCACAGGAAGAATTTTGAAGGCAGTTGGAACAAATGCAGAGAATGCAGGAATGGTTCCAGAGAATGCAAGGCGCTCAGCCCTTGAAGGATTTTTATGATCCTTAAAATTACGGGGAACATCCCAGCATCCAGATTCCAGCCGGTGACGTAGAAATCAAGCCCCAGGTGTTAAGCCTGATTAAACATTATCATGGGCTTGGCTCTGAAGATCCATTTCAGCACTTGGAGGACTTGACCACTTTGGTCCAGACCACCAAGGCTCGAAATGTAAACGAGGAGCAAATGGTCATGAGGCTCTTCCCCCACTCTCTTAGGGATAAGGCTGCGCATTGGTATAGGACAATAGGAAGACCAATTATAACTTGGAATGAGTTGAAATCAACCTTTCTGAAGAAATTCTTCCCAGTCGGACGTACCAATGCTTTGAGACGGGTAATCACTACCTTTACTCAGTGGCCGGGGGAGCAGTTTCATGTTGCCTGGGAGCGATTCTAGGACTTATTGCGGAGGTGTCCACACCATGAGGTGCCGAAATGGCAACTCGTGCAGATCTTCTATCATGGGTTGACTAAGCAACTCAAAAATCATGTGGATGCTTCTTGTGGAGGAAATTTACTCAATAAAGATGCAGATAGTGCACATGATTTATTTGAGGAAATAAGTGAGAATTCAATTAATCATTCCTCTATGGATACTTTTAACCGGCCCCAGTAGCCTAGATCAAATGTCAATGAAGTCCATGACTCTCATTCATTTGATATGGAATTGATTTGTAACAAACTTGATAAGGTGGACTTGGTTGCTAAGAGAATGGAAGAGTGGATGGTTAGTAATTCTATGAACAACTCTCGATCCACACAATCCCAAAATTCGGGATTCCATTCCTCATGAGCTCCTTCTAGACGAGAGTTTGTGAATCAACTTGATGCGGCTCAACCTGTGAGTCAGCATTTTTCGGAACCCCATGGGTTCCAAACTAGGGCCTTTGATCCTAGTTTTTCTGATCCTTCCCTTTCTTTCTCTCCATCCTCACCCTATGAGGATGTTTGTGCTATACAAGAGAATCTTAGATCCAACCCCTGCTCGAATGCCTATAATCCAAGTTGGAGAAACCACCCTAACTTTTCTTGGAAAAATCCTGGGCAATAGACCCAATTCTGACCCGGCAACTATGCTCCTCAACGACTAGTGGGTCAGGGTCAAGTATATACTCAGTTGCCTCTGAATCAAGTCAATCAGCCAGCTTGGAATTCCCGTCAACCTGCAGGGTAGGATGATTTGAACCATCAAATGGAAGAGATGCAAGGATCGATGCTCCAGCTCATGCAGCAAATGAAAAAATCGCTGGACAACTTGCAATCCGGGCTCATTGCTAACTCTCGTCAACCTGGATCTCTACCCTCCCAACCCGTACCCAACCAGTGAAATATTATGAATTCGGGCAATCAAGCCCAGGGGTACGAAAATCAGAGGGACCCACATGCACATGCTCAGGTGGTTGAGCAGGGTTCCTCATCTTCTTCTTCTGCAAATCAACAATTCATGGTCAATCAAGCCCCTCCAATCTTTCTTAACCCTCACCAAGACCCAAATTCTTATGCATCTGCAAATTCTATCACTTTGAGGAGTGGTAAGAAGACTAAAGATCCACAACCACACTATTCTGATCTTTTGAATCCTGAAGAACCTTAGGAGAGAGAGGACAATCCTGAAGGAGAAATCAAGGCTCAGGAACCTGATTCTAAAGATCTGACTCATGTTCCTTTTCCTAAAGCCTTAAACAAACCAAAGAAGAAGTCTGTTGATATCAATGAGGAGCTTCTGAATCTATTTAAGAATGTTGAGATCAATATCTTGCTCCTTGATGCTATCAAGCACATACCAGCTTACGGAAGATTTTTAAAGGAATTATGTACACAAAAGCATAAGTCGAGAGAATCTGTTCCGAGGAAGGTGGTACTCGTCAAGTAGGCTAGTTCTGTTATCCTGCACTACCTCCCTCAGAAAAAGAGAGATCCTGGTGCTCCATTGATTTCTTGCGTTATCGAAGATTACACATTTGATAGAGCACTTTTGGATCTGGCTGCATCCATCAACCTAATTCCGACTTCTCTTTACGAGAAGTTTGGATTAGGTGAACTTTGGCCAACTTCAGTAATGCTATAGTTAGCGGACCGCTCGGTCACAAACCTGCGAGGCGTTATTGAAGATGTTATAGTTAAGGTCAAGGATTTCTATTTTCCTGTAGATTTCCTTGTTCTTGACAATGATGTACCTGATAATCTGAGGAATATGCCCATCATTCTGGGGCATCTGCTCCTGGCTACTGCTAAGGCCAACATTAATTGTGAAAGAGGTAGCATGGAAATCGCCTTTGGGAACCAACGAATGAAATTGGATATTTTTAAGGTGATCAACAAATTTGAGGATTGTGGATTTATTGAGGAACTTGTTGAGGATAATGATAATATTGAAACTTCTTTGACAGTTTCTTCAATTCAAAGTTCCTCTTTGGATGATGAAATTGACCCGCAACCCTCTATGGCTGACCTGCCATCTTTAGAAGAGGTTGTTAATTTTGTTCACTCACAACCACTTCCTCTTGATGAATCTTCAGCATCTACCCTACCATCAATCATCAACCCGCCCCAGCTTGAATTGAAACCATTGCCTGAGAACTTGAAATATCAATTTTTAGGACCTCATAAAACGCTCCCTGTGATTATCAGCGCTAAATTGACAAAGGAGCAAGAGATTAAATTGATCAAGGTCTTAAAGGAACATAAGGAGGCAATTGGTTAGACCATTTATGACCTTAGGGGGATCGAGCCTTCTTACTGTAATCATAGAATATTTTTGGAATATGGATCCCACCCTTCCCGCCAGATGCAGAGGAGAATGAATCCAAATAAGTGAGAAGTGGTCAAAAAGGAAATTATTAAGTAGCTCGATGCATGAATTATTTATCCAATCTCTGATAGTCCCTGGGTAAGTCCCGTTCAGATTGTTCCGAAGAAAGCCGGGATTATTGTTGTGACTAATGAGAAAGGAGAATCTATCACAACTTGTTCAGCTTCCTCTTGGAGAGTTTGTATTGATTATAGGAGGCAGAACAAAGCCACTAAAAAGGACCATTTTCCCCTGCCCTTCATTGATCAAATCTTGGAAAAATTAGCCGAGCAGAAGTACTTTTATTTTCTTGATGGCTACTTGGGATACAATCAAGTTCCTATCCATCCCGAGGATCAGAGAAAAACTACTTTCACTTATCCCTACGTAACCTTTACTTTTTGTACGATGCCTTTCAAGTTATGCAATGCACCTATGACTTTTCAAAGGTGTATGCTAGCTATATTTTCTGACATGGTGGGAGAGTTTATGGAAGTCTTCATGGATGATTTCTCTATTTTCGAAGAATCATTTGACTCTTGTTTGGCTAATTTGGAAATGATTCTTAAGCGATGTATCAAAACACGATTGGTCCTTAGCTGGGAAAAGAGTCATTTCATGACCCAAGAAGGCATCATTTTGGGTCATGTAATCTCTGAATGGGGAATTGAAGTAGATAAAGATAAGGTTGATGCTATCGCTAAACTTTCACCTCTCACATTTGTTAAACAAATCCGATTATTTCTTGGCCATGTGGGATTTTATCAACAATTCATCAAGGATTTCTCGAAGGTTGCTCATCCTTTGAGCAATCTTCTTACCAAAGAAACGCCGTTTGTTTTTGATGAATCATGCCAAAAGGCATTTGATTTCCTGAAAACGACAGTCACATGTGCTCCAATTTTGCATCCACCAATTTGGACAGCCCCTTTTGAGATCATGATCGACGCTTCTGATTACGCGGTCGGGGCTATCCTAGGTCAGAAAATTGATCGAAAGCCCTCTGTCATCTACTACGCTAGTAAAACTCTGGATGAAGCCCAGAGGAATTACACTGTTACTGAAAAGGAATTACTAGTTGTAGTGTTCGCTTTGGAAAAATTTAGGGCTTATCTCTTAGGGTCTCATGTTATCATCTATACCAACCACTCAGCCTTGAGACATCTCTTGGCCAAAAAGGACGCTAAACCCCAGCTTATTCGTTGGATTCTTCTTCAAGTATTTGATCTTGAAATCAAGGATAAAACCAGGGTACAAAATGTGGTAGCAGATCATTTGCCGAGACTCCTAGGTGATTCTTCTTGTCCGGACAATTTGATTGCTGACACTTTTCCGGACGAAACTATTCTTACAGTTTTAGGTGTCCATACCCCATGGTTTGCTTATATTGTTAACTATTTGGCCGTTGGTCAAATTCCCCAGGATTTGACTAAGCAACAACGGGATAGACTCAAATATGAGGCCAAATACTATTTCTGGGAGGACCCTGAACTGTATCGCATCAACTTTGATTAGATTATTCGCCGATGCATACCGGAGAATGAATTCAACAATATACTCGAGTCCTGCCATGCATCTGGGTGTGGTGGACATTTCTCTGGGAAAAAGATGGCTGCAAAAATCTTGCAATATGTCTTCTATTGGCCGTCTTTTTTCAAGGATGCCCAAGATTTCTCAAGGCCATGTTCTCGATTTCAGGCACTCGGGAGCATAACTAAGAGAAATATGATGCCCCTAAACCATATTATTCCTGTCGAAATTTTCGACGTTTGGGGTATCGATATCATGGGACCCTTTATTCCTTCATTTAGACATCAGTACATTCTTGTTGCTGTTGATTATGTGTCCAAATGGATTGACGTGATTCCCACCTGAACCAATGACCACAAGGTGGTCATCAATTTTGTTAAGAAAAATATCTTTAGTAGGTTCGGGATTCCGAGGGCTATCATCAGTGATGGTGGCACTCATTTTACTAATGCCCAATTCCAAAATTTATTGGCCAAATATGGGGTTAATCAACGAATTTCCACACCTTACCATCCCTAGACAAATGGACAAGCCGAGATCTCCAATCGAGAGATCAAGAATATTTTGCAGAAAATGGTTACGCCTGATCACAAGGATTAGACTCAAAAGCTTGAGGATGCTCTTTGGGCCTACCATACAGCATATAAAATGGCCATCGGCATGTCTCCATTCCTTTTGGTGTATGGAAAGGCATGCCATCTACTCGTAGATATTGAACACAGGGCATTCTGGGCGATCAAACAATGCAATTTAGATCTGAATTTAGCTGGGACGACCAAGAAACTCCAACTATCTGTGTTGGAGGAGCTTAGAAATGATGCTTATGAGAATGGCAAGATCTACAAGGCTAGGACCAAAGCTCTACATGATCAACTGATTTCCAGGAAGAGCTTTGAGCCAAACTAGAAGGTTTGGTTATTCGATTCTAAACTTAAACTCTTTCCTGGCAAACTTAGATCTAAATGGAATGGCCCACTCATAATTGACCAGATTTTTCCAAATGGAGCCATTCAAATTTCCAACCCAAAGACGGGTAACACATTTAAAGTCAACGTTCAACGTTTGAAGCCTGTTGTTGACCATATTCTTCCAGAACCCGTCTCAAACTCAGTTGCTCTAGCCATTCTGTGACTTCTTTGGTTGGACTTCACCTAGCTGACGGCATTAAACTCAGCAGTTGTACATATGACACAAGGCTGATACGAGCTTCATATTTAGGTGACATCTTTCACATTCTACCCTTTCTTTCATGTCTCTTTTTCAATGAGGACATTACATCAGCTAGGCATGGGGGGGTGGATTCATTTTTGAATCATTTGGTCAACTTTGTGAAATTCATGTAAATTATTTTTCTCTTATTGTTTATACATAAAAAAAAATCAAAATTAGGAAGGATTAGTAGGACATTAGGACTTTTCAATCTTAAGAAATTTTACATTAGGATCTGAACACAAAGACCCTTCAGGTCTTTGGACTTAATTAGCTCGTGTATCCACTAAAATGTGGATTTGTCTTTCGAGTCCTCGCCATCTTAATTCTATCTTAATTGTAATAAATAAGTTTGGGTGATAAGTAAACGACTTATCAACCCACCATCTGATTTGAGGGAATTTTTGAGTTTTAAGCATCTACACACTTTCTTTGCACTGACTCGTTATTCGGCGATTCTAACAAAAATTGGATAGCTAATGAACCTTCTAGGGTGATATGGCTGGCAAGTTATCGTGGGTAACAACCCATAGGTAGGTTGTCCAGAACCCAGTCACTGGACCTTTCCCTTTTTGCTGCCTTTAGGTAAATCTTAGACCAGGGAAGCCACCTACTTAAAAAAAAAAAAAATTAAGAAAAAAAAATCAAGAAGAAAAGGAGAAAAGAAAAAAAGAAATAAGCCACACTTTGTCGCACGAGTATGGCTAGCAAATTGTCAATGGTAACAGTTCATCGACCGGTTGTCCAGAACCCAGCTCAGAAAATGCATTAAAAATTCCCAAAACACTTAGGAAGAAGCGGAGAAGTAGAATAAACTGGGGAGATATACACTGGATTCACCCTTGTGTTGACCCCGTAAAAAATTAAAAGTAGGGAGAAAGCTACCGGTTGTAAAGATACACCTCTAGGCAAAATTCTTTTTAGGTCACCTAGAGGCGTAGAAATCCGAAGTCCATTTTACTTACTGGTCAACGAGTCTATCACATTCACAATAAGATGCTTAAAACTTAGGGTTCTCAACAAATCTTTGGTGAATTGAATGGCCATAGAAAGCCACTCTTAAACCCTAAAATTTGAAAATCCAAAAAAATTAGAAAAGAGGAAAAAGAGAAAAAGAAATTTTTCTTTGAATAAGGCGAGGGCTAGAGGCGGTCTGCATTTTGGTAGATATTCAGGCACTATTGTGTCTTTGAAAGTTCAGATCCTAAGTAGACAATTTCTTAATGATTGAAAATAACTCATGCCCAAATAATCCAACCTAATTCTTTTATAAATAGCATATAGTTTTTGCTAGGGACTAGCAAAAGATAGGTATGGGGGTTTGATGTAAACACATTTACACTACTTAAGATGTCTATTTATGCATGTTCTTAAGCATAGGAAAGCATTGCATGCTATAAATATTGCATAACCGGCATCATCTTGCATTTATAATAGTATGAAAAAAATGGAGGTTAATTGTCTCCTTTTATGTGCTTGGACAAGGAAATTTTTTTATCGGGGCCTCAGATCGAAGATCCAACCATACAGATGTGATCAGGGTGACGATTGGAGTTCAACGACTCCAAGATCGCCCTAATCAGGCATCTGTAGCATCAGATAGTGATCGGGGAACCCTACAAGATCAAGGGCGAATATGGTGTAAATTTGCACTTCAAATGACAAATCTGACCACACGGATGGATTCGGATCGACGATCGCAGCCTAACGACACAAAAATCAAGTCAATCCGACACCCGTGGCACCATCTACAACATCCAGAAGATGGATGGCCAAGATAGCACCATGTGGTGCCATCTCAGCCATCCATCCAGCCCCCAGCACCGCTGCACCTTCTCTTCTTTAATCAGAGCGTCGCTTCTCCACCCTTCGATCAAGATCCAACGGCTATGGATGCGGCACCCTGAATTCATCCGTGCAACCATCCTCACTCTGTAGCATAGTGGGTGAGGGAGTTATCACGAGCAGCGGACGCGAGTTCGAGCCGTAGAGAGTAGGCGAGGGGCGCTGGCGTGCATCAGATCTTGATCGGGCGACCGTCCGCACTCAATAGCGTTGACGCTCCATTGCATGCCTGTACCTCACGTGGCATCGCACGCATTGGGGCGAGCGCGCAGTGAGGCGGGAGAAGGAGTGATCTGGGCCATCTGATCTCGCGATCGGACGGCTATGGATGGTTGAACGTGCGACGAGCATTAGGCACGAGCAGACGAGTGGGCGTACGCGTCCAACGCCCACTGCGCCCACGTTGGGGCTTTAGTGACGGTTTTATCAGTCACTAAAGACCCCTTATTTAATGTTTTAAAGATGTAATGACAATTTTGCCCCCACTCCTTGCAACTATAAAAGGTGACACCCTCCACACGAAATTCTCATCCCTTCCTTCTCTTCTCTACCTCTCTAAAGCTCAAGAGAATCATGTCCCACACCCGGGATGCTCCTCGCGAGAAAAAGTCCAAATTTTCGTCCCAATTCGGAAGTGGATCCCGCGACGACTATGACGTGCTGCTCCGTTCCCGTTCTTCTGCTCCATCCTCTGTCGTCCAGGGGTCGTCCCGTCCGGCTCATCGTCCAAGCAATCGTCAAGGAGGATAACTTCTCTCTCCCTTTCTTCTTTACAACTTTTCTAGTGTAGAATTTTCTTGCTTTGTAGTGTAGTTGATTTCCCACTTTCTAGTGTAATTCTTATTTGGTTTGATTGTATAAACATTTTGAAATATTGAATGCATGTTTTCTCTCTCTCTATCTCCCTTTTTCTCTCTTTCTATCTCTCTTCCCTTTAGTATGATAGCTTCATTGTAATTACATCTCCTCGCTTTTCAAAAATTCTAAAAAAATATAATTGCAAATATAGATCGACGTAGCCTCCCTATGTTTGACCCGGAATTTAAATTTTGGTATAAATTTTAATTGTTGAACACGAATTTTTTGCTTTCAAGCTACAACAACAAGGTTTTAAAACCAAACACGTTAGCGTAGCAATTCGAACGTTCAACAATATATACATGTACATATCTATATATATCTATATACATAGATACCTATACAAATATATCTATATATATATTACTATATATATATATATCTATACAGTTAAATATATATACATATATATATATCTAGTTACAAATAGACATATATATATATACCTATATATATATTTACATATCTATATATATATATATATATATATACATAACTACATATACACCTATATAATTATAACCCTATCTATATATACATATATATATTTATATTTACATACACATCACCTACCTGTATCCAAACGCCCTTGCACTAGTCACTCCACCACACATTATATCGCAGGAATATCTGCACCAGTTGCTGATAATCCTCGATACCCATGTAAAGCAAGTGCCTCCGCAAACACTCCCACACATCCATCCTACATTCTACATGGCACTTCTTCTTGTTGGTTGCGTCTTACTTGACGTGGACCAACTTGACACTATGCTACACACCATTTCCACTTGCACCCCCACCCCTATATATAATATATATATATATATATCTATAAATGTATAGACTATATTTATTTCTCTACAAGCAACCTATCTTGTTTTTATTTTTATTTTTTTTATTTCCTGCTATGAAAATGATAAAAAAAAAAGAGTAAAGGAGAAAAGATAATCCTGGTCTTGCAGGTACTCGATCTTGCAAATAGTAGGGCCAGTTCCTTTGGAAACCCTAAGTTGGCTCAAAGCCAAGGACCTGATTTTGAGGGTGTGCCTCAAGGACAATATTATCAACAAAGAAATCTTAAATAGAAAAAAACCAAAAACATAATAAACGTACGGAAGAGATACGTTTTAGGAAAGGCATAGAAACTTCTTCACCTTTAATTGCCGCCTCCTTGAGATCGACCCTGGGCCTAAAAGTGACCAAGATAAAATTAAGTAGGCCAAGTAAAAAATTTTTTTGAAAGATGGTTAGACTCGATTTAGGTTAACCACTATATGCACATCAACAATAATTTCACCATATTAACACAGCCTATTCGAGTTCGACCACCTGCCTTCGGGCGGTCTGCCTGCATGTGGTTGGCTACCTATGGGCAATCTGCGTACGTGCACTTGGCTGCCTACGGGTGTGCTTGGCCACGCGCAGGTGCGGTGAGGGCACGGCACGCTGCAGGCACGCTTGCAGGGCGCGCGAAGGTTGTGGCAGTGGTGTGCTTGCAGAGCTGCGATGGCTGTGGTGGTGCGCGCAGTGAGAGAGGTTTGCGGTGGGAGGATGGTGGCACGCTTGCAGGGCACGCGGTGGGGCAGGCTAGTGCGTAGTGCTTAGCGTGGGGTGAGAAAGGTTTGTGGTGGTGGTGCTCCCTCGTTCAACAGTGCATACCCTCTCTGCGGTGGGGAAGGTGGAGATGATCCCTGTAGGGGGAAAAGAAGAATGACCTCTCTCGCCAAGAGCCCTCTCTCTTCTTTTATCTCCTCCACCCCCATCCGCAAGTCAAGGGATTTTCAAATCCCTTACTAAACTTGGCCGGCGGCTGTTGGTGTTTGTTGCGGCCGATGGCTGTTGGGGGAGGTGTTGATGAGGCCGATGATTGTTGGGGGAGGGGGAAATTTATTCCACCCACCTAGTCTCTGGCAAATTTAATCCGCCTCCTCTCTCACTTTCCCGATGATTTGTTAACTCTTAAATTACCCTGATGGGTTGGATTAAGTGGAGGAGATGCATTGGGTGTGCTGTGTGCAAGACCTGCATGAAATATAAAATAATTACATAATAAGTTATAGAATGTAGTAGAATAAATGTAAACTTAGGTAATGATGCATGCAATCATTTTATGACCTAATGTGGTTATTAACAAAAATAAAATATAAGAATAAACTTAACTTAGGCGTAACAATAGTCCATTAAAATGAACTCATCAAATACCTCCATGCTTAAGATTTGCTAGTCCCTAGCAAAAATGAAAAATAATAGAAGTAATCAAAAGATTTCTTCTTTTCTTATTTCAAAATTTTAGATATCCAGACAAATGTGAAGTGATAATGGCCTAGGTAACAGATCCTAGTGAAAATCCAATTTGCATTGGGAGTTCGTACTTCACCCTTGTTAAATATTTTTGTTAGGATAGGCAACTACTTCCCTCGGGGATAAAGCAGAAGATAATATGTAATTTGACCCCGGCTTTTGGCTTAGGTAGTAGATATCAAGTTGAATGGATTTGTATTTGGTGGCACACACTCATCTGGTGCTACATGTAATCTAGTACTACAGACTCTAGATCTCTAGACTATTCAACAAGTCAACTCAGAGAGAGGTTAAACAATTGTGCTCTCTTGATGTTCCTTGGCGCTCACTCTTTTCTTTACTTTTTGAGAGCCCAAATCTCGCCAGATTTAGTAAGTGTACTCATTGTTTGGTGGCCTCTCATGGCATTTACACTTTAATTAAAAATCTAATAACTCTACAATAAAGTTAAAGTTCTCAGCCAGTATTCGGGCAATCAGAAATACTGAAAGGTAGGTATGGGTCATATTTGGTGGATCGCGATAAGTGTTTTTGTTACCTCAGAAGCAACATCACGAAGATAAAACTATAAAGTTGGACTCTTTTCTTTTTCTTTCCTTTCTCTTTTTCTTCTTCTCTCTTTTTTTTAATATAATTATTTCTTTTTTTTCTTTTCTTTTTTCATAAATCACATACGACGTAGACTTTTATTTATGAGGCATTATTAGGGATGATGATGGTCAAAAGGATATTGTGTGGTTTATTTGGTGGAAGTGCCAATTCTCGGCACCGGGAAGGAATGAATAGGACAAGCATATTTCTGACCTTTGACACTAATACCCTCCTTCAGCCGAAGACTCTACGAAAGACGGTCGTAACCATCCACCATAGTCATAGCTTTATTAAGACTCCATCTCTGTGTATCTGCCTTATTTGGTGACTCTCAGGAATTCACACAATATACGCACACAGGAACAGAGTGCGAAAACTATGCCTAACTTTGAGGTATCATCATCTAATTATCCAAAACTTAAGCTTCCTTGCACTAGACTTAGTGCACCAGTAATCTTTCTACTTTCTTCTCACAAATATGCAGTCGATCTACTAGAAGATAGTATGTCTGACTCCGTATTAACTGTCCAAGGGTTCAGTAGACTAAAAATGCTTACCAGTTTTCTTCAAGGATCCGTTACCTAGTCTACGTGCAAGTGAAGTAAATGAACTGGATTCTAAACTTAAGAAACAATTCAAGAAGAAAAATCTTTAATGACACCTTCATGACAAAGATGTTTTGCTAGGGAATAACCAATTCAGCTCAAGAAAAGAAATATTTTTTTTTATATGATAACCTAAATGCATGAATACATCCAAAAATGCAAAATGCACCCCCCATGCCTAAATCCTACAATGTCCTCATTGTAAAATTAAAACAGGCGGAGAAAGGAAAGAAATCACCTGATGATGGTGTTATTCAAAACGCTGGGTTGCCTCTCAACAAGCACTGCATTTTCTATTAGCAGCCAGACTTATAAGGAATCTATAGTCTAGTTCCAGACAGAAAAAGTGAGGCCTTAAAAATATGCATAACAGCGCAGGCCTAGAAAATAGGTAGCCATGGATGTTGGTGAGCTGATGATGCAACGTAATCCTAAATTCTCACCAGAAGGTATGAAAGCAGGAAACCTCGTTGGCTACCTGGGGAGGTCTAGGAATAACAAAAGGAATATGAAAAGGGACCTCCCGAAATAGAATAAGTGGAGGACAATAAGGATCCTCCAAAGCAGGACAGGTTTTAAAAGATATAAACATTATTATTTCAAACCCTTGAATGGCAAGACTAAAAGTACAAGCATCAATCCACACTCGCCATTCTACCTGAGGATGTACTAGCCTGATATGTTCTCCAGAAAGAATGTAAATGAGCAGAGGTCTGAGCCAAGGATTGGTTAGGGAGTGTAAGGGTTGTTTGTAGTGTTAGAAGGTAATGATTAAGTCCAATGAGGGCTTAGTCGGTGTTAGGTCCAATTCCAGCAATGATTCAGATTGTGTATTCTCCTTAACAATTGTAGACAACTTCACGTTACCCTGCCTAGCATTAATGATCGGAGTCATATCTTCACCTTTCAGTATATGTGAATTAATGGTAGACTGCAAATTATAACTGTTTGATGGCAGCATCGAAAATAACAGAATCATTATCATTAATTTCATCCCCAGATTCATTTGGTTCACTTGAGGCTTTGTCGAGGTGTATATGTGATTCATCAGTAGCGGGAGGAGTTGGATCAGTATCCTCAATTATTCCTAAAGGAGGATCCATCTTAATGTTTTGGAGTAAGCCTAAACACAATTCTTTATTCTTCTCAGGGCATAAATCCTCAATTGACGTGTTTCATCCCCGAAAGTCTCCCTTAGGCATCTCACTATTGTGTTTGTCCTCCTCTAATATCAACTCCTATTTTGATGGAGGATGACTCTCAAAAGAAGGGAGGAATCCGGATTTCACGATATTTATATCCTCTGGGGGTAAGTCCTCAAATAACAAATAATCCCCCTGTGATTCACTCCAGATTTTCAGTCCGGGTTCCCCCATTAAGGCATCCTCATCCTCCAAAATAGACTCTTTATATCCCTAAGACCAAAATTGATCTAATTCATCCTCCATTTCCTTAAGGCCGCCTTCATTAGGTTCATTTAAATCCTTAGGATGCTGAATGGTAGATACTGATTCCCTAAGTGGAGGGTTAGGAGTAGGCTCACTAAGGGTAGAATGGGATTCCAGCAAATAATCAATAGGGGAAGTGGTAGGAACAATACAACCTTGACTCGGGTTAGTAGGGGTAAGGAGAATACTGTCATTAGTGTCAAGGTCCTCAAGAGGTATCATCTTCCCTTACTTTTGACTCCAATATAGCTCAAGTAGATAATCACTAGGATCGTTCTCCTCTAGTGGCCATGTCTCATTGGGAGGGTCTAAGTGATAGATACATAAAACTGGATCCCTATTGTCATTGGTTTTCTCAGAATTATTTTCATGATCACGGTCGTATGGGTAGGGATCAGAATTACTAGGAGGAGCGTAGCTAAGCTGTCTTATTTCTTTATTTAATTGTTGACTATTCTTCAACATCTCTCTCAAAGATTCCATCATTTCTTTTTGCTATTTCTGCATTTCTATCATAAAAGAGGAGAGGCTACTACTATCAGGTTGGGGAGGATAGCCAATTTCAGGCTCTGGTTGCCTAGGGGTATTGGTCCAACGTTGATATGAAAAATCATGAAGGGTGGGAGGGCTAGATGTTTGCATAAAAGTAGGGATTCCAAGGTTGGAAAATCCCACTCCTAGGCTCTGCTCAAAAGTGGGAGCTATCGGGCCAGTACTCCCAGGATAAGAATATGAATGATCTCATGAATTATCAATGTACCCATCAAAGGATGAATACACTCGAGGCATGAGATCCTAGTTAAAATGATAAGAGTAAGGATAGTCCATTTCTTTCAATTAAATAGGTTAAACTCTCTTAGGATTTAAAAGAATTCAGCACACAAGTAGAAACTTCCTAGAGAGTTCTATCGCTATCAAAGCAACTACAAATATAGTTGGATTTGTTTTTATTAGATTGGTGGTCTTAGAATTAAATGTTCGGTTGGTGGCCAAACAAGTTTTGCATGAATTACACTTCTAGGCCAACCTTCGTTGCTGCTTATAACCTACTCGCAAGGGATAGAAGTCTTGAATCGAGCCCACGTAAGAGGAACTAAAGTAACTTATAGGCTTGTTGATTTTTGATTAACTTCCCTTGTGGTGCAAAGAGGAGAGGAAGAAATTTATCTACTGACCTTATGTGTGAGGTGCATAGTGTCTCAGATGTGCAATCATACATTTGTGTTTTTGAGTTTTGAAATCTCGCAAACAAGATCCTTTTGCACACAATTTTAAGTCATAGATTTTAAGGCTAACCTCTTAGCAGTCCCAATTTTTAAAGTAGCCACTGAATTAATTCGATTGAAGAACTTTAGTGGCCTTAGATTTAGGTTCAATGCAAAAGCATGATAGGTATTTGATGCTAAAGAGAAGACGTGCCTTACTTCAGCTTTCTTTGTGCAAGAATGTATGCAATGTAGTAAAGATAAACTAGATGTTGCTCAATTAGTCCTAGATGGTCGTCCTATAGATATGCAGCTTCTAGCATGCAATTCGAATAAGTTTTTTTTTTAATAATAGTAAGCAAACAAACCTAGTCTAACTAACTAACCAACTTGTGGTTCAAACAATTCGAATAATCCTATAATCTAAATAAATGAGAACACGCTCCCGAAAATACGCTCTCACATGTAAGAACGATAAGAAATAAAGAAACACTAGGAACACGTTCCCAAAAATACCCAACAAGGGTCCAAAAGATAGAAATTAAGTTCTAATGTGTATCTAAACTAAATCTAAACTAAGATCTAATGACTAAATCAAAAGCAGGCTCCTCCAAGGCTATGTCCATGGGATCAAGGCCCACGTGCTCTTGTTGCTGGCCTCCAGGTGGCATTAAGGTCGACCAAAAAGATCATCTCTGTCGTGTGCGCCTGTCACGTTCTTTCTGTGTTTTTGCATAGAAGAATTTTCACAGTTAGTAATATAGAAAAGCTTTCAAAATAGCATTAAAAAACATAAAATTCCTAAAAAATTAATAGGCGTGTTTCCTCCCCGGCAAAGGTGCCATTTTAAAGAGCGATCTTCATTTTCATTGAAAAGTTTAACATAAAATGATGTGCTGTTGTATTTAATCGTGTAGTAGAAAATTGCTTTTCAAAACATTTTAATTTGAAGAATCTAACCACAAAAATAGTCAGGTCGTCTCCACACGGAGGAATTAGCCTATTAAAATCACAACTAAGTGGAAATCAAGTTCGCAGAAGTAATTGTCAAATCAAACAATGCATATGCTGCTCTAAATGTAAACCCCAAATTTAAGGAGAATTAAAGGGCTATTGACGTAAATTTCACATAAGAAAATAGTTCATGTGTAGGGGTATATCGTGTATTTTTTACTTGCATGCAGACTAAAGTGTAAATCAAAATCTAAATGTGATGTATACTGAGATGGATTGTAAGGGCTGAACAAATATGTGGAAGACTAAGCATAGGTCTGCAATTTCACCTCAAATTAATTAATCAAAAAAATGAGAAAAATGAATCTTTGATAATGGCAATGCTTGTAATTTTTAATGGCATGTTTACTGTTCCAAAATAGAGCAATTGCTCTTCCTTGCGTGCACGAGGAGGAGGGCCCACGGCTGAAGGAGAGAAGCCCAGGAGAGGTTGACAGCGACAAGAGGATCACGATGGCAATGGTGGCATCGACTATGGTGGTCTGAGGTCGCTAGCCAATGAGGAGGAGCGACGACGGCATTGGGTCTGACGGAGAAGATGAGCAGTGCATGGCTGCATGATGGCGCACGCACAAGGGCGTGCGAGGGGATGGCCTACCTGCAGGCGTGCTGCTGCCTGTGGGCAGTCTGCCTACGGGCATGCGGCTGCCTGCGTGCGTGATGAACACACATAAATTCATAATAAATTTCTTATTTTCGATAATTCTTAGGACTGGCGTTGCATATCATGTTATAAATATTGCATAACATCCATTGCATGGCATTTATGATAGTTGTATATTTTATATATTAATTCCTTCATTTTATATGGCCAGGGGGCAATGCGACATCCATACGGGTTTCATATGGAAAATCCGACCATATGGTTGGATCCGGAGCGACGATCGCAGTTTGGCATCACGTGAATCATCTCGATCTGAGCACCATAGCACCCTCTAGAAGAAGAAGATGGACGACCCAGATGGTGCCACGTGGTGCCATCCAGGCCACCCAACACCGGCCAGCAGCACCGCCCAACTCCTTCATCCACGCCCTTCAATCCTAGCCGTTGGATTAAGATCCAATGGCTGGGAAGCGGTTCCACCAAGCCGCTGCACACACACAAGGGAAGGTTTGCCACAATGGTTGGAGCACTGGTTTACAAAGGGGCGGTGCGAGTTCGAACCCCCGCAGCCCCTCTAATTAGCAATTAGGCAGGCGCATGGAGTGGCAGTGCTAGCACAAGGCAGCGTGGGCGCGCACGCGCACGACAGTGCATGGCAAGCACGCACGCTAGCACATAGCAAGCGTGCACACAGCAAGGCGTCTGCAGTCAGCGCAGGTGATGAGCACGGCGGCGCGGTGCAGACGCATGGGCGGTTGGCGCCAGCTTTCAGCGACAGCTGGCCTAACCTATAGCGATGCTTGCAGTCATCGCTATTTCATTGCAAGACAGCAGAACCAGCTATGGGCATGGGTGGAGGTGAGCTGTCTACAGCAATGTTTCCAGCGACGGTCTGGAGATCGCTAAAGGTCCTTTAATCCATTTTTAGCCTCTTCTCCTCCACTATAAAAGGACCTACACCCCCTCCCTTCCAAGCCCTCTCTACCTACTCTACTCCCACATCTCCTAAGCTCTAGCAAGCTTACCAACGCTCCATTAGAGCTTGTTCTCAAGCTCTAAAGGTGCCTATTAGTGTAGCGAACCTCTGCCCCACCAAATACTCCTCCAACTTCCCATCTCCCCTCATAGGTCACCTTGAAGCCATCCTCCCACCTCCATTCCGATAGCAGATCAACTCCATCTTCTCACATCCATTCCACAGCTATGCTGAAGCTTTCCTCAACCTGACATCCTCCAGCATCTCACCTCCATCATCCCGCTCCTCACCTCCTTTGTCCGAGCTTCAGCCAGGCGCCATCGTCTCGCCGAACGGCCGATTCGGGAGATTTCGTCTCACCTCCCTCTCTTTATATGCTTTCATAGTTTCTTGTATTTGACATTGGAAGTAATATATATCATATTTGTTCCACATCTCTATCTCGTGATACATTTGCTTGTTTTCTTTTATCTCAAAAATGCAAAAACTAATAAAACCCCAAAATACCAAAAGTGCGGGTATTTTGGTAGTGGGGTAGATCCAAGTGTGGTAGATCAGAGTAAAGTGCGGGTAGAGTACTTTGTAAGTGTGCCCCACTTTCCCTCCCACTAGTTCATTTTGCCACAATCATAACCAAGACCTAATCTACTTAGGTGTTGGCATAAACCCTAGGATAGACTTTGTTTGTCTTGCTTTCCACCTTCACCCATATCATCAACATCTTATATAAAATAAATAACAAAAAGATATTTTATGTGGGAGGAATCAATTTACACACTCTATACACCCACATTTAAGGCACATAATCGGACTTGATTTTCATCTACTCATCTAGGCTTCCGACCTGTGGACCTGGTACACGAATTCAACACATAAAAGAGTAGAAATCATATTGGTTTAACCACCTTTTTGTGTGCCTTAATTGGTGGTGCATTTGAGCCAATTGAGGGAATTATTTGGGCCACATGATGAGACACTCATCATGATCTCTAATTGCCCCTAATTAACTAGTCATCCTAGTTAATTAGCTAGGGTTATGAATATATAAGGGCTAATTATAAAATAAGGGATATTTAGTTAAGGACCTTAAAATAAGTTAAAAATGGAATTTTATCATTCAATTAACATTATTAATAATTTAGATAATAATTGGACTCGAAATCCTATTAATCATTTCCTTAATTAATAACATAAGTAAATTAAATATAATGTATACCTAAGTATGTAATAACTTAAGTAATTTTACTTAATCTAATAAATTAACCTAAAAAGGTCAAAAATGTGAATTCAAAGTATAAACATAATATTTACCTTATTTACTAACATATATAAAAAGTTGAAAAAGATCTAAATTAAAATAAACATTCAAAACCTGGGTTTACATTTTAGTCCTTAATATTCATTACAGTCGGATCCTTATTTCTCACCAAGGTCCTTAGATTTTATTACTTCTAAGTCCCTCTTCGTCTTCTTCTTCTTCTTCTCCAGCTGAATGAATGGCTGGTGGCAGAGAGTCACCCCACCGCGTGATCACCGCCCTGCCGACATCATTCCTCTTTGCCCAAGCTCTTGCAGCTTGCGCTCACCACCTCAACTTCATCCATCGGTCTGGATTAACCGAGAATCCTATTTTTCAGTGGGAGATAACCTCACCATCGTCGGAGATGACGATGGAGGTTAAGCTCCTCGAGCTTCTTCTTTGGCTAGACCCCGCCCCTCTCTTCGCTGCAAACTGCTATAAATACCCCCTCACACCTTCGATTTTAGGCAAGTTGGCTCCCTTCCCTCTTCTAACAGTGTAGCCGACTTCGATAGGCTATTCTTCCAAACCTCCGACGATTCCCCATTCTATCTTCTAACTTCCTCCATCCATCTTAAGTAGCGGAGTAGATTCGCCGTGGTCTTCCTCACCTCTATCAAGGGTGCCGACCCTAGGATTCCTTCGCTCCACCTCAAATCCACCTACCGGAGATCTTTCTTAAACCCTCTCATTTCGTCGTCTGCTATGAACCTTTGGCAGAACCCTATTGACCCCTTCGTCCAAGTAATAGTAGACAAGGAGTAGGAGTAGGAGTAAGCTAGCTTAGTTCGTTAGTTTAGTTAGTTAGGTTAGAGTAATTTTAGATTTTAGTTTCATCTCCTCCAACTTTGGTGGTGTCGGACCCGATTATGTTGTTAATATGGTGATTTTATCGTTGAAGTGTGGATAGTGGTTAACCTAAATCGGACCTAACCATCTCTTTACAAAATTTTTAAGCTGGCCTGCTTGGTTTTATCATGGTCACTTTTAGGCCCAGGGTCGAACTCAGGGAAGTGGGGTTACGAGTCAAGTTTCTATGCCTTTACTACAATGAATCTCTTTCATTCGTTTATTGTGTTTTTGTTGTTGTCAAGGATTTCTATTTTCTTGTAGATTTCCTCATCCTTGACATGGATGTACCTAGTGATTTGAGGAACACACCCATCATTCTGGTTCGTCTGTTCCTAGCTATAGCCAAGGCCAATATAAACTGTGAAAGCAGTAGTATGGAGATCGCCTTTGGGGATAAGAAATTAACTCTGGCTATTTTTAAGGCAATAAGATGATTTGAGGATTGTGGATTCATTGAGGAGCTCGATGATCAGGATCTTGAGACTTGTATGACAATCAATGCACTCAAGGACTGCACCAGCTTTAGCGAACCCGACCCACAACCCTCCATGGTAGATCTACCATAACCTGAAGAGGTAGTTGATTTTGTTCATTCCCAGCCTCTTCCACTAGATCATCCTGATGAATCTTCATCAGCATCCTCCCTACCTTTTATTCTAAACCCACCCCAGCTGGATTTAAAACCATTGCCCAAAAATTTAAAATATGAGTTTTTAGGACCTGAAAACATGCTCCCTGTGACTATTAGTGTTGATTTGACTAAGGAGCAAGAATCAAGGTTAATTAAGGTCCTTAAAAACAACAAGGAGGCAATTGGTTGGACCATCCATCACATTAGGGGGATTAAGATATCTTATTGTAATCATCGTATTTTCATGGAAGATGGATTCTGCTCTTCTTACGAAATGGAAAGGAGACCAAACCCGAATATGCGAGAAGTGGTCAAGAAGGAGATAATCAAGTGGCTCGATGCTAGGACTATTTACCCAATCTTGGATAGTTTGTGCTTTAGCCCTGTTCAGATTGCACCCAAGAAGGAGGGAATAATCATTACGACTAATGAGAAAGGGGAAACCTTCACCACTCATTCAGCTTCTGCTTGGAGAGTCTGTATTGACTATAGGAAGTTGAACACAACCACTAAAAAGGATCACTTTCCCTTGCCATTCATCGATAAAATCCTTGAAAGGTTAGCTAGGCAAAAATATTTTTGCTTCCTTGACAGTTATTCGGGATATAGTCAAGTCCCTATCCATCTCGAAGACCAGGAAATGACAACTTTCACATGTCCCTACGAAACCTTTACCTTTCGTAGAATGTCGTTTAGGCTTTGCAATGCACCTGTGTCTTTTCAAAGGTGCATGCTGGCCATCTTTTCTGACATGGTGGGAGATTGTCTTGAGGAGTTCATGGATGATTTCTCCATTTTCGGAGATTCTTTTGAGTCCTTCATGGCTAACTTGGAATTGATGCTCCAGAGATGCATCAAAACATGGCTGGTCCATAGCTGTGAAAGAGCCACTTTATGACTCAGGAAGGCATTGTCCAGGGTCATGTGGTCTCTAGTCGGGGTATTGAAGTTGATAAAGCTAAGGTGGATGCTATCTCTAGACTTCCTCCACCCACATCAGTAAAACAGAACCACTCTTTCCTTGGGCATGTGGGTTTCATAGAAGATTCATTAACAATTTCTTGAAGGTTGCTCGGCCCTTGAGTAACCTTCTGGCCAAAGACACGCCATTCAAGTTTGATGAATCTTGTTTTAAGGCATTTGATTCATTAAAAATGGCAGTCACCTATGTCCCAGTGTTGCAACCATCGATCTGGATAGCCCCATTTGAGATTATGCTGACGCATCTAATTATGTCGTCGGGGCTATCTTAGGTCAAAAGATTGACAAAAACCCTCTGTGATTTACTACTCTAACAAGACTCTAGACGAGGCCTAGAGTAACTACACTATTACTGAAAAATAATTGTTAGCCATAGTTTTTGCTTTAGAAAAATTCAGGGCTTATTTGTTTGGTTCTCATGTCGTCATCTATACTGACCACTCGACCTTGAAACATCTCTTGGCGAAATGGAGGCCAAACCCCAGCTTATTTGCTGGATTTTGCTGCTTCAAGAATTCGATCTTGAAATTAGGGATAAAGATGGGGCACAAAATGTAGTGGCGGACCACCTCTCGAGAATCGTAATTTATTCTCTTCATCTGGATGTCCTGATCTCTAATACTTTTCTGGATGAGACTATCCTCACAATCTCGGGTATCCGAACCCCTAAGTTTGCGGATATTGTCAATTATTTGGCTGTTGGTCAAATCCCGAAGGATTGGACCAAACAACAATGTGATAGACTTATGTCTGAGGCCAAGTATTAATTTTGCGACAATCCTAAGCTGTATCGCATCCGTGTAGACCGGATTATTCATTGATGCATCTTGGAAATTGAGTTCCAAAGCATACTCGAGTTCTGCCACACTTTTGCGTGTGGTGGACACTTTTCCATGAAAAAGATGTCTGCAAAAATTTTGCAATTTGGATTCTATTGGCTGTCATTATTTAAGGATGCCTAGGAATTCTGAAAGTCATGCACCCGATGGCAGACACTCGAGAACACGGCTAAGAAAGATATGATGTCCCTGAACCCAATTCTTTCCGTCAAAATTTTGACATTTGGGGCATGTACTTTACGGGACCCTTCCCTCCTTCATTTTGACATCAGTATATTCTGGTCACTATTGATTACATGTCCAAGTGGATTGAGGCAATTCCCACTCAAACTAATACCACAATGTGGTCATCGATTTTGTTAAGAAAAATATCTTCAATCGGTTTGGCGTTCCTAGGGTATTTATCAGTGATGGTGGCACACATTTCCCTCATGCCCAATTTTGGAATTTACTAGGGAAATACGGTGTGAATCATCAAATTTCCATACCTTACCACCCGCAGACGAACGGACAGGTCGAGGTCTCCAATCGGGAGATCAAGAACATTTTGCAGAAAATCATTATGCTTAATAGGAGGGATTGGACCCAAAAGCTAGATGGTGCTCTTTGGGCCTACCATACGGCGTACAAAATGCCTATCGGTATGTCTCCATTCCATATGGTGTTTGGTAAGGTGTGTCACTTACCCATAGAACTTGAACACCGAGCATTTTGGGCCATCAAGAAATGTAATGTGGACCTTGAGTTGGTTGGGAAAACCAGGAAACTCCAACTATCTGAGTTGGAGGAGATTCAAAATGATGCTTATGAAAATGCCAGAATCTATAAGGCAAGGACTAAAGCTCTCCATGACTAGACGATTTCACGTAAGAACTTTGAGCCGAACCAAAAGGTCTGGCTTTTCGATTCTCGATTGAAGCTTTTCCCCAGAAAACTCAGGTCTAAGTGGGACAGCCCGTTCATTATTGAGTAGATTTTCCCAAATGGGGCTATCGAAATCTCTGACCCAAAGACGAGTAATATTTTCAAGGTCAACGAACAGCGTCTCAAACCCTTTGTTGACCATGTACTCCTTGAACCCGTCTCAGACAAGGTTGCTCATACCTTGCCTTAACTACTGCACGCCGATCATCACCCAGCTGAAGTCACTAAACTCAGCACATGTAAAGACTGTTCCAAGCTCACCAGAGTCTTATGGAAACCAGGTGCTATTCTTCCACTTCTACTCTCCTACATGCTTTCATTTTAAACAATGAGGACATTGAAATAGATAAGCATGGGGTGGTGGAAATATCTTATAATCGTTTGTCAGCTGTGACAGTAATTTCCTACTTTCTTTTATTCTAAAAAAAAAAAGAATTAGGAGAGGAGAACTTAGGCATTAGGAGTTGCAAACTTTAGGAATTCATACTTTGAGACCAAAACACTTAGACTCTTCAGGTCTTTAGGCTTAATTAGCCCGGGTGTCCACTCGAATGTGGACTTAGTCTCGAGTCCTCACCAATTCAAATTCATTTTTAATTTGGCTAATAAATTATGATGATAAGTATGCGACTTATCAACCTACTCTCTAATTTGAGGGTACTTTAAGCCTAAGCATCTACACACTTTTCTTTGCACTGACTCACTTTTCGGTGGTTTCATCAGAAATTCGGTAGCTAATGAACTATCTAGGGTGGTATGGCTGGCAAGTTGTCAGTGGTAATAGCTCATTGGTCGGTTGTCCAGAGCCTAGACACAAGATCATTTTCATTGTACTACCTCTAGGTAAATCTTAGATCAGGGAAGCAACCTACTTAAAAAATATATATATATATAGAAAAGGGTGAAAATAAAAAAAAGTAAATAAGTAAAACCACACTTCACTACATGAGTATGGCTGGCAAGTTGTTGGTGGTAACAGCTCATCAGTCGGTTGTCCGGAACACAGGTCACAAAAAATGCACAATAATTCCCAAAACACTTAAGGAAGAAGCGGGAAAGTAGAATAAATCGGGGAGATATACACTGGGTTCGCCCTTGTGTTGACCCCATAAATAAAAGAAGTAAGGAGAAAGCTACCGTTAGAAAAGATAAACCTCTAGGCAAGGTCACCAAGGGTCGTAGAAACCCGAAGTCCATTTTAACGGCTTCCTCTTGAGTCTTTCACTATTTTCACAAGATGCCTAACACTTAGAGTCCCTTTCGAGTCTTGGGCAGGCCGGGTAGCTGTGAAAAGTTATCCCAGAACTCTTAAACTCCAAAAATACAAACAAAAATTAGAAAACAAGAAAAACAAGAAAAAACTTTTGTATCTTCTCTTCTCAAATAAGGCGAGGGCTTGGACAGTCTGCATTTTGGCAGGCACCCAGGCACTATTGAGTTTTTGTAATTAGGTGTTGGGGTTGAGATTTTTTAGAGCAATCAATGAATTTTGCCTAAGCACTCGAACCTTGATTCCACTTTTATACATAGCATTTAGGTTAATTTTGCTAGGGACTAGCAAAAAGTAAGGATGGGGGTATGATAAACACACATGGATTCATGATAAATTGCTTATTTAAGATAGTTCCTAGGTTTAGCATTGCATATCATATTTTAAATATTGCATAACATCCATTGCATGGCATTTAGGATAGTTGTATGTTTTGTATATTAATTCCTTCATTTTATATGGCTAGGAGGCAATGCAACGTCGTTACGAACTTCGGATGAAAAATCCGACCATAAGAATGGATCCGGAGTGACAATCACAGCCTGACAACATATAAATCACCTCAATTCGAGCACCGTGGCATCCTCTACAAGCAATGAAGGGTGGATGGTCCTAATGCTGCCATGTGGCACTATATGGAGCACCCAAAGTCTCCTGCACATCTCCAAAGGCTGCCCCATCGAGTGATCTCAACCGTTGGATGAAGATCCAACGGCTGAGAGGCCACCCTCACCGCACAGGCACAACTCTTCTTCGCATCACATCTGCAAGTGTGGCCTAGCGGTGAGGTCAAGCTCTCTCAAAGAGCGGGTGCGAGATCGAGCCACCATTCGCCACGCCCCACTGCAGTGTCAAAAGCAATAGGGCCGCCCGATCGCAATCGAGCTGTTAAGATTCACCATGCGTGATCCAAAGCCGCCCACCGACGTGAAGGCACATGCCAGATCACACGCATGCCATTTGGGGCATGCATTTAAGTAGCCAGCATGCAGCACCCATCGTCCAATCTCCACAATAACATTAGGCAAGTGATTCAAATCAACACGCATGCGATCTGCGAGTGTGTCTCGACCGAGCGATGCAGCATCCATTAGCGGCCATCGCACGCACCAACGATGAAAAATTCAAATGCTAGCAGGCACTCTCCCTCCTCTCGCAATCACAACCATCTACACCTGATCCAACGGTTGATGATTGCCACGCCTTTGATAGTTGCAGGCATGAGCGTTGTCCGTGGGCTTTACAACGATAGAAGAGCAGGCCTTTAGTGACACTTGAAGCTGCCACTAAATGGCCTGTGCAGTGCGTGCACTAGCCAAAGCAATGAAAAGGCATGGATCTTCAATGATAGCTCGAGCGACCTTTAGTGATTCTTATAGTTGTCACTGCATGCCTGTGAGCAGGATTCTCTTCTTCCCTCCACTATGTAAACACCCCTACATCCCCCATTCCTCTTCATCT
Organism: Thalassia testudinum; assembly: GCA_037157565.1. NCBI lineage: Eukaryota > Viridiplantae > Streptophyta > Magnoliopsida > Alismatales > Hydrocharitaceae > Thalassia > Thalassia testudinum. The sequence continues at coordinate 128,646,236 of JAZHRO010000031.1, forward strand.
CTGCCTACTCTACTCCCACCTTCTCCCATGCTCTAGCAAGTGTACCAACACTCTGTTAGAGCTTGCTCTCAAGCTCCCAAGCCGCCTATTAGTATAGCAAACCTCTGCCTCACCAAATATTCATCCTTCTTCCCATCCCCATTTGTAGGTCACCTTAGAGCCATCCTCCCACCTCCATTCCGGTAGCAGATCATGTTCGCCTTGTTACCTCCATTCTGGAGCCACGCCGAAGGTTTCGTCTACCCGACATCCTCCTGCATCTCACCTCAGTCGTCCTGCTCCTCACCTCCTTCGTCCAAGCTTCCATCGGGTGCCGTCGTCTCACCGAACAGTCGATTCGGGAGATTTCCTCTCACCCCCATCTGTTTTTATGCTTTCATAATTTATTGCAATCGACATTGGATTGATACATATATCATATTCTTTTCATTTCTATTATGTGATTCATTCTGCTTGTCCTTTTGTCAAAAATACAAAAAAATAACAAAACCCTAAAATACTAAAAAGAAACAAGTTGAAGTGCGGTTTTCAATTAAAGTAAACATCGCCTCTAGATTTTTGACCCAAGACTCCCTTGGAGTTTTGGTATAAATTTTATTTGACCATGAGTTTTGCAACTTCGACGATGGGTTACTTGTAACCCTAATTACAAACTCGCGAAACATGTGTGATCACATATCTACTTGAGGAGCCTTTTCCTCCTCGCTATGCACTCCCAGAGGTCACTAATGTGTATTATGTGAAACCTCCAATAATAGCTCAGGAGTACCCTATTATCACCTGCATCTAGAGATCTTTTTGCATCACTCTCCATCACCAGCTTGCCAACATCTTGGGTTACTTAGTGCTAGGCTAGGTTTGTTATGTATCTTCTTTGGGTCTCCTTCTGCTTCACTTCTAGAGCTCAGTTTGCAAGAATCACCTGTTGGAGGCATCCCAACTCCACCTCAGGTAATATCTTTCCTTGCTTTTTCTTTCCAATGAGGACATTATCAGATTTACTCATGGAGGGGTATAACCTGAGGTTGTTCATAGCATTTATACATATTATTCACACAATTAGGTCATCCACAGAAGAGAAAAAGAGAGGATTTGAAATCTTTGTGAGCTAAATTGCAAATATATTGAGGAGAAAAAGGGATAGAAGAAGAGAGAGACACAGAGAGAAGGTACAAAATCTGTTCTAGTCCCAACATTTGATTATGCAAGAGTTACCTAAGTTCTGGGCTATAATGAATGATCAATTAAGTCTTGAAGTGCAGAGAGAAGGAGATAAGTGAGGGATACCGACTTTAGGACTCCTGGGTTAGTTCTGGTGTCTAAACACTCATGTATTTGTTAAGATCTGGACTATTCCTCAAGAGGTTGACGAACTTGCGAGGCTGATATATTAAGTCTAAGGCTTAGGGAGTATTCGGCCCTAATACCTACCCTTTAGTTTGTGGGTCTTGGTAACCTAGGCACCCAAAAATCACACATCGGTCTTGTTCAGTAGTCGTAATGAATAATGCCAAGAAAGTGCCTGTTTTGAAAATGTTTTCCCTAAAATTTGACTTAGGAGTGGCTCAAAGACACAAGTTGATTAGATGAGTTTCCAGCGTAGAGAGGAGGAATAAAAAAAATACTCCCCCTCGAAGATGTGTTATAACATGTCTCCTCGATGCTTGTCTCCTAGGATATCTAATTATCCTACTGGGGGCACGGAAGCACCTTGTGCTGGTTTAGATGCCATGGGCGGTATTACCCCAAAATGTCAATTTCCAGGATCTAAATTTGGCTACAAAATGCCTTGGGTAGCACTATCCTGAAGTGTTGAAGCCAAGGGTTCTAGGGGTTTCCATGAGTGATGCTATCTCGAAGCATTGATTGCTAAGGACCCTACGAGAATTGACGGTGGAGACAAGGAATCTGATACAGATCGTGTTTAGGGCCAATCCACTATTGGAGTTAGGGGAATTTAAAAAGAAAAGAGAGAAAACTCTTAAACTAAATCTTTCCCTTATCGAAAATGCACTGAAAAACTGAACCTAGCCTTGTTGCACATACACACGGGTGCTTTAATCGCTAGGATGAACAAAGGTCTAGTTAGTTTTTGCAGGTCTTAGAAACCTTCGCGACAAACCCAAGGCTGAGGCTAGTCAGGTTTGTATCTTGGCTGGTACTTGAGTGCCTTTAGGCATATAGTTGGTATTTCAATCTTGTCTTTAGAGGTATGGCACGATAAGGCATCCTGATGAAAAAAATCTGGCTTAAAGACCTGCTCTGTTTCGTATGATTTTTCTTGGGACTAGCAAAACTTAGGCATGGGAGTATTTGATAGGTCCACTTTAGTGGATTAAATTAGAGCCTAAGTACGTTATTATTGGAATGGGAAGTTGATTTAAAAGCTTGCATTCCAATGATAAAATTAGTTAAGCTTTATAATTATTCTTCCCTACACTCCATCAATTTTGATGTAATTTGATTGGAAATATAGTGGTACCACATCAAATCTCAATAGAAGCATTATTTTGGCATATGAGATTTTTCATCTAAAAAAGGAAAAGACAAATCAAGAAATAAATCAGTTATTTACTTCCACACACACTCTCTCTCTTCAATCAGAGCAATACATCACGCTAGAGTCATGTTTCCTATTTTATCTCTCTCCTTGAGAATTTCCTTCTCAAATTATCTAATTCTCTTTTATGGAGTCTTTTTGTAACAAGCACAAGATGATTGCTTGATGGAGCACCTTCTTACTCCCAATGGTGGAGGACCTTCTCTCCACATCCTCTCTTCACCAGAACACCACCACAAGCGGCTGCTGACAGAAAGGTGTTTTTGCGCATTTTAAAGTCATTGGATATTGTAGTATAGTTGCACAAAAGAGTTCATCAAAAAATGATTTTGTAAAAGTAACGAGACTTTGTGTCCCAGCCGTTTGTCTCTGGGAGGCATTTGTACAAATCTGAAATCAATCTTTTATCGCTCTACTTTATTTAAAATCACACGTCGATTTACAATCTTTGGATTAAGATTTCGCCACTTCTATTCTGAGTTCTGATTATGTGCAGGTGTGTTAGATAGATAACAAAAGCGAAAGTGTGGGTTTCGGTGTGCATAATTCTAGTTACATGGTGGCTATTTACAGAAAATGCATTTATAGTTAGGTCTTCTATATTTTCCAGAACCAACATGCTTGTTGCAAAATATATATATATGTGAAAAGCAGCCAACTTGAATCACACAGTAAAGATGGCAACAAATAAGCTCATGGTGATTTCAAACATAGAGATATGTGTAAAAATATATCTTTTATTCATTCATTAAGAGAGGTGTTTGCAACATTGAAAGTAGAGGAAAGCTTGCACAGGAATGCTTGAAAATGTAAATTTAGCTAACAAAAAATGATCTCATACAAGAATCTATGGGGGTATTTTGCATGCATCATTGGGGAAGAATAAGAGCTACACTACAAAGCATTAAATGAAAGTAGTAAAACTACAAAGAGCTAAGTTACTAATCTAGCAGAAGGGAAGGGTATTCGAAGGTGGGCTCCGATGTCCTTTGAGTGGCTGAGAGAAGAAGGAGGGGCGGCCAATGGTGCTTAGACCGGCCCTTGGAGAGAGGTTGGGGAGAAGATCCACCATCCTAGCATGGAGATGGTGGCCTTCATGGTGGTGCTGCTCGTGGAGGTGGAGTTGAGATGAAAGTGGCTAGCCTAAGTGGAATGAGTGCCAAGGAAATGGGTGGGTGCAAATGGCTACCCCTTAGGTCTTTTTATAGAGCTAAGGGAGTCTCTCTAGAGAAGTGTGGAACTCTCTAAAGGGAGCTCCAATAGTGGCTGGCCAAGTGAGAGGGAAGTGGTTCTTAGATCCACCATTTGTGGATCTAAGAATTGAATGGCTCTTGGTTGCTAAATTTGGCAACCAAGAGTGGAACCACTTTGAAGAGAGTTTTAGAGAACTCTAGAGGAGTGTGTGTGCATGAATGGGTGTGCGTGGTCGTGCCCTAGGTGGCTAAGAGGTCTAGGTTAGGTCCTAAGGGGTTTGGGTAGGTGTATGCCTTGAATTAGGGTTACAAGCACTAATTGCTAATGGGAAATTGCGATTAAACTTAACCTAAGTTTAATTGAATGAGTGTGAACCTAACTGAGAGTGAAATAACTCAATTAGGTTGTGCTTAGGTCAATTGGACTCTCACTAAGTCCAATTGGACTTGTGTGGGTTGAGATCTGAGCTCAATTGGACTCAATGAGTCCAATTGACTTAGGTAATGGTAATTGACTATGACCCTAGTTAATTGGGTTTGGTGAGGACCTAATTAGGCCCTTAAGGAGGTCTAGAGGTGGTGTACTAGGGTTAGGGTACCTTAATTTAAGTTCCTATGAGTTGGAATTAGGTCTTGGGAGCTAGAATTCCAAGATCAAGGCTTGAATCTCAAAACAAGAACTGGAGAGCAGTTCCAGACGTTCAAAAATAGAATCAGATGACTTATACTCATAAATTAGAATTCTAGACTTCAATTTTGGATGTCCAATCTAAACCAGGGGGAATTCTAGGTTCTATTTTGGGTATTCTGTAGAAATTGGATGTCTGACAAGGTGTCTGGGCGTCTAACAACACTACAGAAGTGGGTTTAAGGTGTGCGGGAGTTGGCTAAGGGTTCTGGATGCCCTACAACTCATTTGGACATCTAGATAGAGGTTGGAATTAGGGTTTTAAGGTTTCCTAGGGTGTGGTAACCTAATCTAAGGGTGGCTAAGGCATGAGGAAGTCTTTAGGCTATCTTAGGGCTAGGATGGACCTATCCTCTTCATATTTTACTGCTTTATTCCTACTTAATAGAATAACATACCTTAACTCCCTTATATCATTATTTACTATATCTAATCTAAGTCTTCTGCTCCAGCTCTGCTGCAACACCCATTATTCCTGATCCAACTTCAGAACTAGCTCTAGATCTGCTTAATGCCTACAATTGACATAGTGCATTTAATCAGCACACTATAACATTATTTTATGCATAGCTAAAGGAAAGCAATAAAGATGCAAATATTGCTTATGCATGCATGAATTTCCCTAACTTTTGCTAAGTTCTAGCCTAATTTACATCAATTAAGACATATGATTGCTGCGCAATCATACCCCATGCCTAAATCTTGCTAGTCTCTAGCAAATGCAAGACTAAATTATTTATAGCAAGGGTCCCTATGGGATTGATTATTTTATCAAGTGTATGCATAGGGACTTTTCTCTTTTTTGTTTTCATCCTATACTTTACAAATCCAGACAATCGTGAAAGTGTAGCTATGTAGCTTTTGCAACAGATTAGAGTGAAAAACTGATTCACCTCTAAAGCTTATACTTGACCCCTAGTAAAAATTCTAGTAGGATAGGCGGACTTCTTCCCTCGGGGTATTCAACATATTCTATGAATTCCACCCCGACTTTAGGCTTAGGTAGAGAGTCTCTGAGGGAAAAGATTATATATTTGGTGCCTCACTCTTACTTGGTGCTACATAGAGACTAGTACTACAGAATCTATTCCTCGATTACTACGTAACTCAACTCAGAGAAAGACGAGAAAAACTATGCTCTCTTTTGATTCTTTGTATTCATTCTCTCTTTCTCTTTTTCTTTTTCCTTTCTTTTCTTAGAGCTCACAATCTCACCAGATTCACACATATGATCTGTATTTGGTGGTCTCACTTGGCACTAACACTTTAATTGAGTTTCCATAACCCTAACACTAAGCCGAAATTCCTTAGCAAGTATTCGGGTGATCAGAAACACAGGAAGATAGGCTAAGACCTTATTTGGTGGATCTCAAATTTATTTGGTGGTATTGCCTCAATGCAACTGAAATAAACGCTAAATCTTGACTCTCTTTTTTTCTTTGCTTTTTCTTCTCCTTTTTCATTTTTCTTTCTTTTCATCATTTTTCTTTCCACTTCATTTTTTTTTCTTTTTTCAACATAACCCAACTAGCACACATCCATGAACTTTATTATGGAGGCATTATTAGGGATTGGTGGTACTCAAGAGACATTGGGTGGCTTATTTGGTGGAAGTGCCTATTCACGGCACTGGGAGAGACAAATAGGATGGTGTATTTTTGACCTTGGCATCAATACCCTCCTGCAACCAAGGATTCCGTAAAAAATGGCCGTAACCATCCACCTTAGCTCTAGTTTTATGAGAACTCGCTTTCCGTGTATTTGCCTTATTTACTGGCTCTCAAAATTCGCATAAAAAATGTATACGCAGGAACCGAGAGCGAAAACTTTGCCTTATCTCTGAGTATCATCACCTAATTATCTAGGATTCCGAATTCCTTACACTAATCTTAAAGCACCTGTATTCTCTATTCTCATCTCACACTATTTGGTGGATTTTTGGAAGAAAATCTGCCTGACTCCCAAAACACTATCAAGGGGTTCAGGAAAAGAAGCATTGATAAATGCTAGTTTATCATCATTCTTATGCACTAAAACAAACCTAGCTCTTAGGATTTTACTCTGCAAATGGGTTTTTGGGCTGCATTTAGGCATTAACTAGTTTAGGCATGCAATGCATTTTCTTTTGTTGTTTTAATGTGATTTTGTGAGTGTTAGGGATGAACAGATATACAGATCCCTAAAACCCTAGCACTCAAGAAGGCAATTGGTGAAGAAGGAGCTCGGACTAGCAGGAACTTAACTTGATCCAGCTCACCACAGGTGGAACCCAGCTCACGTGGACTAGGGTTAGCTCATCCCATCTCCACTCAGCTAATCTTGATTGAATGCCAGCTCAAGAGAGCTCATCTTAGCTCACCCTAGCTCAGGTCAGCTTAGATCCAACGCAACCTAGTTGAGTTTAGCTCATCTCAGCTCGCACTAGTCCACAGGGAGCACTAGCTAGCTCAGCTGAGTTGACTAGAGTACACCCCAGCTCAGATCTAGCAACATCCAACTCCACTCAACTCCAGCCAGCTGAAGAAGAACTCATCCCATCTTAGGAAGCTCAAGTCCAGCTCCCGGGGACCTAGCTTAGCTCAAGCTAATTGAGGTAAGCTACCTTAGCTATCTCAACCAACTCAATCCTCCCCGGGAGTACCAGACCCAGCTCACCTCAGCTCCATTCAACAGAAGCCAGCTCACTTTAGCTTGGCTAAGTAGCTAGCAAAGAGTTAGCAAGCTAAGCCAGTTAGAGTAGCCCCATGTTGGCCTCTTCAGCAGCTGCCTGCTCCACTTCAGTTCCAGATTCTTCAGAACCATCTCCTCCCTCCAAACCCTATCTCCAACACCTCCTCCTCTACTACTCCATTAGCTAAGCTAGCTTAGCTTAGCTATGCTCCAACTTCCTTTGCTTGTACCACCGAAAAATCCTACCTTACAACTCCACCAACTAGCTCCACCTAAGCTCCACATAAGCTAAACAGACTTGGCACCAACATAGCCTACCCACCACCTCCAAAAGACACCTCAAAGTGGCACCAAAACCACCCTAACTACCCCCTTGGTGGCACCACTTTTCCCTCCAAAAATCCCCTTCATCTCCACCACACATCTCCACCTTCCACATAATCCCACCTTCTAGAAACCTCAAAGTTTGCACCAACCCATGGCACCTCTCCATGGTTGGCGCCACTTTTAGGTGCCTCTTGACCAACCCTAACTACCACCCTTACACCCCTTAGGTGGTGCCAGCAACCCTTAACACTAGGATCATCTAACCACCTCCATCCTTCCATCTTAGCCCTCCATTTCAAGAGGCACCTTAACCCCTCATCCTACCCTATAAAAAGACGACTACCCACCACCATTCAAAACCATCCTTGGCTAGCAAATTCACTCTCATATTCTACCTTGAATCCCATGCCTAAGAGAGAAGAAAAAGAAGAAGATTAAGGCGACATTCTGTCCCCTTGGTGCCTTTCCCTCTTCCCTTCTCTCTTGTGCCCACGCCCGCCAAAAGAGAAGCCAGGCAAGGAAGATCTTTGGAGGAGATCTTGAAGGTGGCCCACTCCACCATGGAGGAGCTTTTGAGGGTGGTGCACGCCTACCCCTTGCAGGAGAGCATTGAAGATGGTAGCATCCACCTTGGAGGAGCTCTCAAGGAAGGAGAAGAAGGAGGCCCTCTTTTGAAGCCAAGGAGCAGCTAGACTTGGAGCAAGGAGACTCCCTTCTTCACAAAATTTTGCAAGAGGATTTGTGTTTCTTTTATTGCTTTTATATTTTCTTATTTCTAGTAGAGGCATTCCTCTACTTGTCTTGGAAAAAGAACACAAATTCTAGTTAATCAAATTGCCTTCTCTTTACTTTCTATTGCAATTATTGTTTTGGTTCTAGCACTTGTTTCACCTCTTCTTCCTAATTACTCTAGGCCTTTACTTGCCTAGAGTGAGCTTAGGAAGCGGATATATCTATCTCTTAAGTTTTAGTTAAGTAATTATAGATGTTAGTACTTTCCCCTATAATTCGCACTTTGGTCGTATTATTTCAAAACACAAAATATATATATATATATTAAAATACAAAAAAGAAAGTTGAGATGTATTTTTAGAAAGAGTATTGAAGTGCAATTTTTGCCTCCTTGGACGACCCTAGATACTTCCCTATCTAGGATATAAATTTAAAAGCGTATGCGAATTCGCGTGTTGCAATGACAATAAAAACCCGCTTTTACAAATCACGTGTATTTCGCATCACTTTTTGGTGCCGTTGCCAGGGAGGCACAGCTTTGCATTAGTCAATTTTCTCTTACTTGAAGTGGATCTCATCTCCTTCTCTTTCTTTCTTTCGTGTATGCTAGAATTACAGTGGGAAAGCGGGAATTTGGAAGCGGAAGCTTAAAGTTCCTTTTCTTTCCATGGATTTCAGGTTGGTTCCCCATTTCTTATCACATTTAACCTAAAAAACTACCAAAATACACTAAACTTGGCTTTCAGGACCCTAAATAACTTAATTAAGTGGAGTGGTGCACTTTGAAATCCATTGTTTGCTTGAATGTTTCTTAAACACCACTCCATTGCAAGTATTGGTGTTCTATTTTTCGGGTCCATATTTCTATCTGGACTTGAAAAATCGATTCCTAACACCACAGGCTCCTAAAAACATAAAATTTAATATAATGATTCCAAATTGAGTTAGAAACATCTGTTCCAAATTTCAGATCAATTGGCTTTGTATTTAATTTTTAAAAATTCGTGGACAGCGGAGGGGTCACACCCTCTAATCTTCCTATTTTGCTACTATTCGCTAATTTTCAGAATTTTTATACTCATCTAATTTTTGTGAAATTTATCTTTCTGGAATCCTTGTGAAATTTTACACATCACATAAAATCACCAAAATTTTCTGAGGTCTGTGGTAATACTGAAAAGTCCAAAATGCCCATAGGTATCATTTCTAGATTTTCACACTAGTATAATTAAAAATTCAAAACAATTACCAAACAAATTCCTAAAATCTTACAAAAATCTTTTATGGAATCCTTGTTTGATTTCACATAAGGTAGTGGTGCTGGTTGCGTTGTTTGGACCACTACCTATTCAGGAAGCCTAAAAAAAAAAAAAATCATTGGCAGTCATTTTCTGTATTAGGATTCAACTCCAATTATGGTTTCTTTCTTGCTTTTTTCTAGACCGACAATTTAATGGAAATATACAATCACCCATACAACTTATTTTTTCTTTTGATTGTGGAGTTTCAAACTTGTTTGAAAATTTAACAAGAGAAACCCTAAAACACATTCAACTAAATTGAATCTGAAAAGACATAAATACAAAAAAATTGTGACAACTTGATTTGCATTGGAAACCACTTTCCAATTCTTGCACACACACAAAAAGAAAATTTGAAATAACAGGGCAACAACCCAGTTAACGTCCTCCACATTCCGTGTGCACTGTAGTATCCTAGACCAAACTAAAACTTGTAGCAACTTCACCCCTAAGGCTTCATCAACTTAGGCGTGCTATTTATGTCTTAAGTTTTCTTTAGTTAATACCAATTCTATCATCTATATCTAGTGTTCAGGCTAAGGGGCCGTGTCAAGCAACCAGGCACGAGTTTGTACAAGCACCTGGGGTTTTTCCTCGGAAACGTTTGGGCCCAAACCTCCACTTAAGCAACTTGGCTAGATTTGTTGACAGAACGGGTATTCACTATTGATTACTTATTTCCTACATAGACCAAGTCTTAGGTTTCTTATTAGGGAGTCGCATTTAAGATAGGTCTAGCTTTGTTTGTTTGAATTACACACTTTCTCATCTCTTTCTCTTCTCCTCCCCTCCAATCTTCCTAAATAGTGCATGCACGGGCGACGGTCCCAAAAACCACACCTTGAGGGACCATCTGATTTCGCCCCCCGAAGCAGAAAATCATTGTTTTCTTCCCCCTCTTCTAACAAAATGGAAAACCCAGGAAGCCGTCAAAAAAATTCTACTTCCACTTCTAACCCGTCAGCCGACCCACAAGCTAACTTCACCCTCCCTCACCTCCCTAACTTGGAGCAACCAGAAATACCAGCAGGGCCTGGTGGCCCTCCAACTATAACCCAAAATCCAAATCACTATGCATTAATGGTGGACCATTTGGTTCGACTACAACAAAATTAAGAAGATTTAGCTAGGACTGTCACGAACCTAGCTAATCAAGGACAAAATCCACCACCCCGCCAACAGCATGTCATTCCTCTTAAGGATTTTTATGATCCTTCCAATTATGAGGAAAGACCAAGGGTGGTCATACCACAAGGGGATTTCGATATCAAACCAGCCATTCTAAACCTTATCAAACATTTTCATGGTCTTCCAAGAGAGGACCCTTTTTGTCATCTCGAGGAATTAACTATCCTCGCTCAAACCACTCGTTCCAGCAATGTGCAAGAAGACGTGTGGTTAATGAGACTTTTTCCTCTCTCTCTTAAAGACAAAGCATCTCATTGGTTTAGAATGGTTGGGCGCCCAATTACCATCTGGACCTAATTAAAAAGTGCTTTTCTTAAAAAAATTTTTCTGATCGGTCGAATGAATGCATTAAGAAGATCCAAACGACCTTTCAACAGAAAATTGGTGAACCCCTCCACGAAGCCTGGGAAAGATTTCAGGAACTTCTAAGAAGTTGTCCCCACCATGAAATTCCACAATGGCAGTTAGTGCAGATCTTCTATCATGGATTAGAAGATCAATTGAAACGATTTGTGGATGCCTCATGTGGGGGTAATTTTCTTAACAAAGACGCTGAAGGTGCCTATCTCCTCTTTGAAGAAATGAGTGAAAACTCATTTAACATGACTTCAATGGACACCTTTGGTAGACCACAAAACCCCAGACATGGGGTCCATGAAATTGACTCAAAATCCACCTCTGTTCCAGTCCAGATGACCTATATATGTTAGCTCAATGACTGGACAGATGCAAATTCACCAAAAGAAAATGGAAGAAAAGCTCATAAATAAACCAGCTCCACACGTTCACTCTCCACACACTAACCTCCCACACATTCTCCGAAGAAAAAATCTACACAACATTGATGCCACATTTGCTGGCCAGCACTTTTCGGCTGATTTCTCGCAGGATTTGACAGGGAATTTTGATCAAAATATTTTTGATCCCACCTCAGAAAATATTTATACTCTCCAGGAGCAATTTAGAAACTCCTCGAACACTTCCAATCAAAACTGGAGGACTAACCCAAATCACTTCTGGAAAAACCCGAACCCGATTCCTTTTCCCAAACAAAACTATTTTGGGAATTATGGGCAACCTATGTATCAACCTGGACCATCCTAGGATGATATTAATAATCAGGTCATGAAAACCTTGCAAGGAATGCAGACTCAAGTGACAGAAGTAACCCGCATGATTACCAACTTGCAACTCTAAGTTAAGGTTACTCCTGATCATCGACCTATTGGGAATTTACCTTCCCAACCCATGCCCTACCTAAATAATAAAGGAATTACTTCCAAGGTGGATATCCTAATCAACCCATTCAACTAGCACCTTAGCATCCACCGGGTTTCAATAACAGCCATGCTTCCCATCCTCATCCTAGAAACAACCAGACTGCAAATGCAATTACCTTGAGGAATGGGAAGACCACTCACAATCCCCTGCCTGTTAAAGAAACTCGCTTTAATGAAACATAGATTAACTCTTCCCCTCCTACTGTTCAGGAACTAATTAATGCAAAACAGGGAAACCCTGCCCCATTTCCACAAGCCCTCCACTCTTCAAATAAGAAAAAGAAGAAATCCGAGCCCACTGAGAAGGAATTAATGGATTTATTTGGGCAAGTAGAAATTAATATCCCTCTCCTAAATTCCATTAAATACATCCCTGCATATGCTAAATTGCTAAAAGATTTATGTACTCCAAAAAGGCAGCCCAGAAATTTAGGAGAGGTTATCCTTCTAGAGGCAGTCAGCTCAGTTGTGTAGAGCCAACTGCCTCTTAAGAGAAAAGATCCTGGTGCCCCCCTAATTCAAGTTATCATTAATGATACCGCATTTGATCGTGCTTTGTTGGATCTTGGTGCCTCAATTAATCTTATCCCCACAGTTGTTTTTGAAGAATTTAAGATTAGTGAATTAAAGCCTATTGATGTTACTCTCCAATTAGCCGATTGATCTACAATTAAACCAAGGGGAATTGTTCAGGATCTTCTTGTCCGAGTCAAAAATTGTCTATTCGCAGTAGACTTTTTAGTCCTGGACATAGAGGTACCAAAAGCACTAAAGTTTGCCCCCATTATTCTCGGAAGACCATTCTTAGCCACCGCCCGAGCAAATATTGATTATGATTCTGGAAAGATGAAGATCATGTGTGGCGGTGAATTTGTAGCCCTAGACATTTTTCAAGCTTCTAGGCGGTTCCAAGAACCAGATTTCTTTGATGATTCGGATTCAGAAATAGAAAACATTATGGTGGATACTTTGCAGATTTCCTATTTAGGTTCCTATTTTGCTATCAATACGGTTCCTGAACAATCAACTTTTTCTCACCCTTCCACCCCAACCACTTGTCCAGCTAACCTTCCAGCTGACCTTTTCACTCTTACCTCACTAGTAACCCATGAAGTAGAAACTCTTTCAGAGCCAGGCCCACAATTGGAATTAAAACCTTTGCCCGACTCCCTTAAATATGTCTTCCTGGGTCTTAATTAGACCCTGCCCCTGATTATAAATTCTAGACTTACCGAGGCATTAGAGCACAAACTCCTCCAGGTTTTGAGTAAATATCAAAAAGCTATTGGCTAGACCCTTTATGATCTTAAGGGTTTTCATCCGTCCTATTGTACGCATCGTATATATTTAGAGGACGATTCTCGCCCCTCCTGCCAACCACAAAGCACTTGAACCCTATTATGCAGGAGGTGGTAAAAAAGGAGATTATTAAGTGGCTAGATGCTGATATCATCTAACCCATTTTTGATAGCTCCTGGGTTAGTCCAACACAAGTTGTGCCCAAAAAGGCTGGACTAACAGTTGTCACTAATGATAATGGGGAGAATGTAGCCACTCGAATTGCTTCTTCTTGGTCCGTGTGTATTGATTACCGAAAATTAAACACCGCCACCAGGAAGGACCATTTCCTGCTCCCCTTTATTGATCAAATCTTGGAGCGGTTCGCCGGATGGGATTTTTAGTATTTTCTGGATGGCTATTCCAACTATAATTAGGTAGCGGTTCATCCTGAGGACCAGGACAAAACAACTTTCACCTGCCCCTTTGGAATATTTGCTTTCCAAAGGATGCCCTTCGATCTTTGCAACGCACCTACGACTTTTCAAAGGTGGATGCTTGCAATTTTTTCAGACCTTGTAGGTGAATGTTTAGAAGTCTTTATGGATGACTTTTCTATTTTTGGAGATTCTTTTGACCATTGTCTTGAAAACCTTGAAAGAACTCTCCAATAATGCATAGAAGTTAATCTGGTCCTCAGTTGGGAAAAAAGTCATTTCATGGTCCAAGAAGGTATTATCTTGGGCCATGTTATTTCAAAACAAGGAATCGTGGTAGATAAAATAAAAATAGATGCTATATCTAAGCTCCCACTACCCACTATTGACAAATAGATCAGATCCTTTTTGGGTCATGTGGGTTTCTACCATCGATTTATACAAAATTTTTCCCAAATCTCCAAGCCCTTAAGTCAGCTTCACACTAAAGACCAGCCATTTGATTTTAATGATAAGTGCCTGGAGAGTTTTTTGACGTTGATGAAAGAGGTTATTGAGGCATCAATATTATAGGGACCTGATTGGAATAGTCCCTTTGAATTAATGACAAATGCCTCGGATTTTGCTGTAGGGGCCATTCTAAGGCAAAGAATTTGCAAGAAGCCTGTTGTGATCTATTATGCTAGAAAAACCCTTGATGATGCACAACGGAATTACATGGTTACTGAAAAGGAACTTCTTGCCATTATATTTGCCTTAGAAAAATGTAGATCTTATATGTTGGGGTCACATGTCACTGTATATACCGACCACTTAGCAATTAAATATTTGTTGACAAAGAAAGATGCGAAACCCTACCTTATCCATTGGATTCTGCTGCTCCAGGAATTTGACCAGGAAGTCAAGGATAAGGCGGGATTGCACAATGCAGTGGCCGACCATCTCTCTCGTCTTATGAAGAATGACATAATGACCCCGCCAGATCAGTTCCCCGATGAAAACATTTTAGCTGCTACAACCCTCCCTTGGTTTGTGCCCATCGCAAACTACTTAGCAACAGAACGAATCCCAGCTGATTGGCCAAAAACAAAATGGGATAAGTTCTTTACTGATATTAAATATTATTTTTGGGAGGAGCCCGACCTTTTCCACATTTGTGCCGATTAGGTCATTCGACAATGTGTACTCAATTCTGAAATCCATTATATTTTGAGACATTATCACTCAATGGCCTGTGGCAAACACTTTTCGGGCAGGAAAACTGTAGCTAAAATCCTTAATCTGGGATTTTATTGGCCCAGCTTGCACAAAGATGCTCATAACTTTATTCGGTCCTCTGTGCATTGCCAGAGCATCGGCATCATGACTCGGAAGGATATGATGCCCCTTAATCCTATTATAGAGGTTGAAATTTTTGATGTTTGGGGCATCGATTTCATGGGACCATTCATCAACTATGGTGGGTATTTATATATATTAGTCACAGTTGACTGTTTTGAAATGGATAGAAGCAATACCCACCTGCACTAGTGATCATCGTGTGGTTGTCAAATTTCTTAAGAAAAATATTTTCTTAAGATTCGGCATACCAAAAGCCATTATCAGTGACAGAGGCTCACATTTCACCCACTCACAATTCTATCACCTTCTTTCTAAATATGGGGTGAATCATAAAATTTCCACACCTTATCACCCCCAAACGAATGGCCAAGTTGAAGTCTCTAACCAGGAAATTAAAAATATTTTACAAAAGATGGTTAGGCCCGATCGTAAAGATTGGTCCACCAAATTGGATGACGCTTTATGGGCCTACCATACCGCTTTTAAAACCCCGCTTGGCATGTCTCCCTTCTATCTGATTTTTTGGAGGGCATGCCATCCCCCGGTAGAGCTAGAACATATGGCTTTTTGGGCAATAAAACACCTCAACATGGATTTATCTGACGCTGGTATCCATAGAAAATTACAATTAATTGAATTGGAAGAATTACATAATTTTTCTTATGAAAACGCAAGGATTTATAGAGACCGAACAAAAAAATTTCACGATAAATATATTGTTCGGAAACACTTTGATGTTAATCAATGCATTTGGCTTTTCGATGCGAAATTACATCATTTTCCTGGCAAATTAAAATCAAAATGGACCAGCCCCTTTGTTGTCCATAAAACATATCCATACGGCGCTGTTGATCTTTTTGATCCAAAAACTAATTCGACCTTTCAAGTCAACGGCCAACGTTTAAAGCCCTATTTTGATCATATGCCTAAAATTCCATCTAAATCTTTTAATTTTACTGAGCCAGCCACCCTCGATCACTAATGCACAGTACACTTAGCTGAGTGGCGTAAAAGATAGCACTGGATGGGAGGTAACCCATCATTTTTTTACTGCTTTCCTGTTTTCTTCTTTTTCTAGGTTTTGATCATCCTAAACCTGACTGTTCTTGTCTAAGGTGATCCCTTTTCCCTCCTAATGCATGAGGACATTACATATCTTAAGCATGGAGGGTGTTTTAAAATTTGACGGTTGATTTAGGTTTTTCAAAACCTAAAAATAGGCATTTTTGTTTAGTTTTTTTATTTTCCTGCTTGCATACCCAAGAAAAATGAAAATGTTGAAAACTTTTTGAGGAAAAATTTTTTGAAATCGGGACTAAGGTCGAAAACTGACTTTTGGTATAATGGGATGTAATCTTTAACAAACTAGGGATGAGGTTGTGGATTTGATCATTAGAATTTTAGGGTCTATTTTAGACTAGATCAGATATCCTTCTCTAAAAATTCCACCTGAACTCATGATAGTTCAGGTGACTTGATCCTTTTTTGTAATGTGGAAAGTATTCGGCTTAGTTTCTGATTCAAAAACTTGCATGTCTTGAGAAAGTTCTTGTGTCAATTTTCACACACAAGCCAACACTTAAAAGCAACTAAAAATTTGAGGAAACTCCCTTGTTTGGACTTAGTAAAAGTCTGAAGCAGATCATTGGTTTGAGTTCCCACCACTAAGAAGGAGGAAAATGCCTCCTTTGAGGACACGATGTCAACATGTTACGGCCTCGGCACTGCTCCATACCTATACTTCATATCTCTAGATGGAGCATTAAAGCTCATTTTAGTAGCTCAAGTGTCTTGGACGGTGCTCTACCTATAGTGTCGGAGCAAGAGCTTGAGTTTGCTTGGAGCACCCCTTTACACCGCATTATGTTTTAGGGTTGTGAGCTTCTGGGTGGTGTCATGGATAGTGCTTTCCTGAAGTACTGGCGCCAGAGCCCCCTCGAGGATTGGCAATGGGAATGATGATCCCGACACATCTGTTGTAAGACTAAGCTAAAAATAAGCATGGGGGAGAAAAAAAAGTAATAATAAATAAATTAACACGTCCTTAAAAATGTTGGATTTTCACAGGCACGGACACAAGGTTTTAAAGGATTTTGCAAGTTCCGAATCAGATTCATGAGCTATAAAAATCCTAAAAACAAAAATTTCAAGTTATCTGAATTAACAAGGGGTTAATTAGTGAATTTTCTGGAGGATATATTGATCCCATTTTGTCTAATGGTTGGATCCAAAAATAAATCCCGATGTTTATCCTCAACAAATCCTGTACCTCCTATGTTTAGATCAACCAAGGTCCCTTAATCTTTTTCTCCTCAAAAGTAGAAAAAAATTAGATTTCCCAAAAATTCCATTTTCCAAAAAAATTTAAGTTTTGCTAAGAGACTAGCAAAAGATAAGCATGGGGATGTGATAAATGCCAGCTTATCATCATTCTTATGCAACAAGCCTAGCTCTTAGGATTTTACTCTGCAAATGGGTTTTTGGGCTGCATTTAGGCATTAACTAGGTTAGGCATGCATTGCACTTTCTTTTGTTGTTTAAATGTGCATTTGTGAGTGTTAGGGATGAACAGATATACAGATCCCTAAAACCCTAGCACTCAAGAAGGAAATTGGTGAAGAAGGAGCTCATACTCGCTGGAACTCAGCATGATCCAGCTCACCACAGGTGGAACCTACCTAACGTGGACAAGGGCTAGCTCATCCCAGCTCCATTCAGCTAATCTCAGCTGAATGGCAGCTCAAGAGAGCTCATCTTATCTCACCCTAGCTCAGGTCAGCTTAGATCCAACTCAACTTAGCTGAGTTTAGTTCATCTCAGCTCCCACTAGTCCACAGGGAGCTCTAGCTAGCTCAGTTGAGTTGACTAGAGTTCACCCCAAATTAGATCCAGCTACATCCAGCTCCACTCAACTCTAGCCAGCTGAAGAAGAACTCATCCCAGCTCAGGAAGCTCAAGTCCAGCTCCCGGGGACCCAGCTTAGCTCAAGCTAATTGAGTTAAGCTACCTTAGCTGTCTCAACCAGATCAATCCTCCCCGAGATCACCAGACCCAGCTCACCTTAGCTCCATTCAACAGAAGCCAACTCACTTTAGCTTGGCTTAGTAGCTAGCAAAGAATTAGCAAGCTAAGCCTGTTAAAGTAGCCCCATGTTGACCTCTTCAGCAGCTGCCTGCTCCACTTCAGCTCCAAATTCTTCAGAACCCGCTCCTCCCTCCAAACCCTAGCTCCAACACCTCCTCCTCTACTCCTTCATTAGCTAAGCTAGCTTAGCTTAGCTATGCTCCAACTTCCTTGTCTTGTACCACCCAAAAACCCTACCTAACAACTCCACCAACGAGCTCCACCTAAGCTCCACATAAGCTAAACCTACTTGGCGCCAACCTAGCCTACCCACCTCCTCCAAAAGATACCTAAAAGTGGTACCAAAACCACCCTAACTACCCCCTTGTTGGCACCACTTTTCCCTCCAAAAATCCCCTTCATCTCCACCACACAACTCCCCTTAAACCCATCTCCACCCTCCACATAATCCCACATTCTAGAAACCTCAAAGTTGGCGCCAACCTATGGCACCTCTCCATGGTTGGTGCCACTTTTAGGTGCCTCTTGACCAACCCTAACTACCCCCCTTACACCCCTTAGGTGGCACCAACAACCCTTAACCCTAGGATCATCCAACCACCTCCATCCTTCCATCTTAGCCCTCCATTTCAAGAGGCAACTTAACCCCTCATCCTACCCTACAAAAAGACCACTACCCACCACCATTCAAAACCATCCTTGGCTAGCAAATTCACTCTCATATTCTACCTAGAAGCCCACTCCCAAGAGAGAAGAAGAAGAAGAAGATTAAGGCGATATTCTATCCCCTTGGTGCCTTCCCCTCTTCCCTTCTCTCTTGTGCCCATGATAGCCAAAGGAGAAGCCAAGCAAGGAAGATCTTCGGAGGAGATCTTGAAGGTGGTCCACACCACCTTGGAGGAGCTTTTGAGGGTGGTGCACGCCCACCCCTTGGAGGAGAGCATTGAAGGTGGTAGCATCCACCTTGGAGGAGCTCTTAAGGATGGAGAAGAAGGAGGCCCTCTTTTCAAGCCAAGGAGCAGCTAGGCTTGGAGTAAGAAGACTCCCTTCTTCACCAAATTTTGCAAGAGGATTTGTGTTTCTTTTATTGCTTTTAGATTTTTTCATTTCTCGTAAAAGCATTCCTCTACTTGTCTTGGAAAAAGAACACAAGTTCTAGTTAATCAAATTGCCTTCTTTTTACTTTCTATTGCAATTGTTGTTTTGGTTCGAGCAGTTGTTTCACCTCTTCTTCCTAATTACTCTAGGCCTCAACTTGCCAAGAGTGAGCTTATGAAGAGGATATATCTATCTATTAAGTTTTAGTTAAGTAATTATAGGTGTTAGTACTTTCCGCTATAATTCGCACTTTGGCCGTATTATTTCAAAACACAAAAAATATATATATTTAAAATACGAAAAAGAAAGTTGAGATGTATTTTTTTGCAAGAGAATTGAATTGCAATTTTTGCCTCCTTGGACGACCCTAGATATTCCCCTATCTAGGATATAAATTTAAAAGCGTGTGCGAATTCGCGTGTTACAATGACATTAAAAACATGCTTTTACAAATCACGCATATTTCGCATCAAGCACTGCCTCCTCTCAATAGGATAATGACGTTTATCAGCCTTCACCATGAATCCATTGCAAATTCTACGTGTGTGTGAAAAGTTGTACTAGATTCCTGATTACAAGAATCAACTAGAGATTAAAATCCCTAGTGCATTCTCTTAATAAAATAATTTTATTCATGAATGTAATATGTATCTTTGCTATAAACAAGTAACCTCATATATTTGTACTTCATGAAATTTTCCCTTTCGAGTTACATTCAGCTTGAATTTAAATTTAGAACAAGAGGTGAGCGGGTGAGTCAAAAATGGCTGTTGTGGACGATTTCTAGCTCCAATGCTAGCATTGGAGGTGGAGTCTATTGTTCTTTTATTTAGGGTCCTAAAGTATGTTTTACATGTAGCATCGACGTTTTCCTAAATGTTAGCATAAAAATTTTTAGTTTTGTTGTATCTACCCCCTCATGCCTAAGTTCTTCCATGTCCTCATGCATGAATATAAAAGAAAATAAATACAGCAGGGAGTAGATGGGTAGAAATCACCTGTAACTGCTCCTGAAAATATACATTCAGCACTGGCCAACCTGTTAGTATGGAATATGTAGAGAGAAAATATGCTAAAAGAAAAATATGCTATATATAAAAATGGTTATGTATAGATGATGGTAGAATGTGGGATATATGCTATCTATATGTATTGAGTTTATGCCTCCAGCTGGGCGAGAATTCAATCACACATCCTCAACAAGATGAATGATCTCGTCAGGTGGAGGAGGTTCCTGGGCCAAAAATGGCTTGAGGCGCTAGCCATTTACCACAGATATATGCCCAAATTTTGGGTCCCTGATCTGGACTGCCCCATTAAGATATGGCAGAATCACAACATACAGGCCAGTCCACTTGGACTTGAGCTTCCCTGCGAGCAGTTTCAATCGCGAAATAAACAACCAGACTTGCCGATTGGGCGTGAATGCTTTCCTCCAGATGTGGCTGTTATGAAAGGCTTTGGTCTTGTCCTTGTATATCAATGCATTCTCATAGGCCTCCCACCGAATCTCTTCTAATTCGCTGTGCTAGAATTTCCGTTCTTGACTTCCTACATCAAGGTCAAGGTTACATTTTCGCACCGCCCAAAAGGCACGGTGTTCCAACTCTACAGGAAGGTGACAAGCCTTACCATATACCATACGATATGGTGACATTCCGAGTGGGGCCTTGTATGCAGTCTGATATTCCCAAAGTGCATCAACTAATTTATCGGACCAGTCCTTTCTGTCTGGTCTAGCCATCTTCTGGAGAATCAGCTTGATCTAATGGTTAAACACTTCAGCCTGCCCATTGGTCTGCGGGTGATGCGGAGTGGCTATACGGTGATGTACCTTGTATTTCTTTATTATTGACCTGAAATGGGCATGGATGAAGTGGCTTCCCCCATCGCTAATTAAAGCATGGGGTATTCCAAATCTCACGAAGATATACTGCCATACGAAAGAAATGACGATCTTATGGTCTGCCTGTCTTGCCGAGATGGCCTTGACCCACTTCGAGACATAGTTGACAGCTAGTAATATGTACTTAAAGCCATGCGAGTTCGGAAAAGGGCCCATAAAATCAATGCCCCAAATGTCAAACACTTCTACAACCATGAAGGGCTGGACTGGCATCATGTCTCTCCTAGTCATAGAATCGATTGACTGGCACCGTTTGCAGTGTTGGGCGTATTCGTGTGTATCTCTGAAAATGGTTGGCCAGAAAAATCCCGACTGCAAAATTTTTGTAGCGATTTTCCATCCTGAGAAATGACCACCACAAGCATCATTGTGGCAAAAAGATAACACACTGGGGATCTCAGAATCTGGGATGCATCTTCTAATAAACTGATCCGCTACAATGCAGAAGAGCAGTGGGTCATCCCAGAGGTAAAATTTGGCCTCTATAGTGAATTTGAGTTTCTGGATTTTAGATAAGTTTGTGGGAATCTTGCCTACGGTATAGTAGTTCGTGATATCTGCGTACAAGGGGAACTCAACAGAATGAACTGCCAAAAGAGATTCATCCGGAAATTGCCCTTGGATAGGTAGGGAATAAGGAATGTGGCCTAGGTCCAGTCTGGATAGGTGATCCGCCACAACATTCTGCTTTCCAGCCTTGTCATGGATTTCAATATCAAATTCTTACAATAGAAGGATCCACCTAATGAGCCATGGTTTGGCATCCTTCTTTGCCAACAAGTGTCGAATGGCGTAGTGGTCAGTGAAGAGGATGACTTTGGACCCTAATAAATACGATATGAATTTCTCCAACACGAATACAACTGCTAGCAGTTCTTTTTCAGTGATAGTATAATTGCACTGAGCCTCATTCAGCATCTTCCAGCATAGTATATGACGAAGGGTTGTCTTTCTCGGCGCTGGCCTAAAACGACACCGACGGCAAAGTCAGAAGCGTCGCACATCATCTCGAAATCGAGTCTCCAGTCGAGTGGTTGGAGAATCGGGGAATCAAAGACAGCACTTAATAAAGTCTCGAAGGCACTGAGACATGAGGTGTCAAATTCAAATGGGGCATCAGCAACTAGGAGATTCGTCAAAGGCCGTGCAATTTTTGAGAAATCGCATATAAATCTCCTATAAAAGCCGACGTGACCCAAGAATGATCTGATCTACTTGACCGAGCTTGGTAGCAGTAAGTGGAAAATAATCTCAGATTTAGCTCGATCGACCTCGAGTCCATTTTTAGAGATCTTGTGTCCTAGTACTATGCCAACCCTCACCATGAAGTGGCTTTTCTCCCAGGATAGTACTAGGTTTATCTCAATACACCGTTTTAGGATCTTGGTGAGGTTTTCAAGACAAGATGCGAAATCATCTCCGAAAATGGAGAAGTCATCCACGAATACCTCCACATAATCCCCGATCATGTCAGAGAAGATGGCCATCATACAACGCTAAAATGTCACTAGTGCGTTGCAGAGGCCAAAGGGCATTTGCTTGAAAGCGAATGTTCCAAAGGGGCATGTGAATGTGGTCTTGTCTTGATCTTCTGGGCTAATCGCTACTTGATTATACCCGGAGTATCCATCCAGAAAGCAAAAGAAACTATGTCTAGCTAACCATTCCAAGATATGATCAATGAAAGGCAAAGGAAAGTGATCCTTCTAGGTAGCCATGTTCAGTCTCCTATAGTCGATGCAAACCCGCCAAGATGTCACAGTGCGAGTCATGATGGATTTGCCCTTATTGTTTTTAACAATGGTGAGTCCTGCTTTCTTGGGCACTATCTGGATCGGACTCACCCATTGGCTATCTGAGATTGGGTATACAATACCTGCATCTAGCCATTTCATGATATCCTTCTTAACAACCTCTAGTATATTCGGGTTAAGCCGTCTTTGAGGTTGTCTTGAAGGTTCCACCCCCTCATCTGTGTAAATGTGATGAGGGCAATACGAGGGGAGAATACTGCGAAGATCAGCAATACTCCACCCCATAGTAGCCTTATGGTCTTGTAGCGTAGAAATCAATTGATGCTCCTGTTCTTGGGTTAAGTTGGCATTAATAATGACTGGGTATGTCTCACTTTCGCCCAAGGATACATACTTAAGTGAGTCAGGTAAGGGCTTTAATTCAATTATGGGTGGGTCAGAGTTAGAAATGGGAGTGGGAGGAGTAAACTCGAAGGTGGGAATCTGCTGATCCATATGCACGTGAATTCCCACTAAGTCACTTCCTGTGAAATAATCGATCGTGACTACATTAACGAGAAACCTGTTAGCTACGGTCACGTCTTCCTGTAACAACAGGGGTGGTTGAACAATGAGCGGATCAAGATAGCAGGATTCAGGGGTGCTGTGGTCAATAGCACACCCTAAATAGTCAGATCCTCGGAGAGATATGTGTAGTGCAGTGGTTTCAATCTTGTGTGGATTGAGGTCCAAGAACCCTGATAGTGTAGACGAATGAGACATTGGGTCATCACAAAGGAGCACAATGTTACCACAGTATGTCAAATCTTCATCTTCACCAACCTCCTCTAGTTGATCACAGTCAAAATTCTCTGCTGCCCTGAATATATCAAGTCGAAGTCGCTCATTGCCTAGTGCTATCTCCATACAGCCGGAGGCACAGTCAATGTTTGCTCAGGCTGTCAGCAGAAATAGGCGACCCAAAATAATTGGTGCATCACGGAGATTAGGAGGGACTTCCATATCGGGAATGAAAAAGTCTGCGGGAAAGCAGAACCTGCGGACTTTTCCGATCATGTTCTCAACCACCCCCTCGGTGTTTTTATTGATCTGTCAGCCAGTTGAATTGTGACCGAGGTGGGCTTTAACTCCTCAAATCGAAATTGATCAAATACGGTAGTGGGAGTTAGGTTGATGGATGAACCCATATCTATAAGGGCTCAATCAAATGGAGAATCCTGCAAGAAGCAGGATATGAGTGGGGCACCTGGGTATTTCTTTTTCAGTGGCAAGTTGGCTGGAATCACAGCGCTAGCCTCTATTGATAGTATTGCTTATCATCCAATTCTCGGTTGTCGCTTCAGGGTACAATAGTCCTTGAAGAACCTAGCAATAGTGGGGATGTGATCAATTGCCTCTAGGGGGACCTAAATATGTACTTCCTTGAACATTGTCTTCAGGTCCTCAAAATTCCACGTGTCCTTTTTCCATACTACATTCCACGTCAGAGCCTTAGGGAAAGGGGCGGGAATCTAAAGGTCAAGTGGCCTCCTACCCTTATCTACCATAGGTGGCTCCTGAGATGAAGGAGTCGAACCACCTGCAATGAAGGGTGAGAAAAATCAGGAACTGCCTACCTATGTGGTGGGTCGAATGTCTTTCCTCCACTCCTTAATGAGATAGCATTTGCATCGGCTTACTGTCCATGAGGTGGTGGGGGAGCAGAAGGGGCAGAGTATGCGGGGTCCTGCAAAGGCGGTTGGCTTTGGGAAAAACCAGGTGGTGCATGAGGCACCTGTAACATGGCATGTGCATGTCCCTGTGGTGCCTAAAACCTAGGTGGGGTGCCTTGGTTCCGCACATATCGAGGGTTTGGGATGGGTTGGGAGGGTAAGGCTCCCTGAGTCATATGCTCCAACAATAGCTAGTTTTGCTTGTTTTGTATAGTCCATATCTGGTCAGCCATCACCTTCATTATCTGCAAGCTATCTTGTGTAGACTTCCTCATTGATTCCTACAGCTCCTCTTTCAGTGCCTCCAAAGGGTCAGCCGCTTTGGAGGGTGATTGGTAGCTTGCTGCAGCAGCTGGTATGAAGAAAGGGGTTGCTGCTGATGCGGGTATGGCTGCTACCTAGGGTACGTGTTTTGCACATTCCCGTATTGCCTGGTCTGGTAGTGTGGATCTTGATGTGGTCTCTGTGAGTTACCATACCCGGAGAAGTTCGGATGCTGGTGTCAACCAGGGTTATACATCTCTGAATAAGGGTTATTACGCCTATATCCTTGGATAGCACTGACGTTCTCGTAGGTCGAAGATATCTGAGACATATATCCGTTAATGGGATACGTGTTATAATCTGCAGGTGGTGCGTAACCCTGATTGTAAGGTGCTAGATATGGATTGTTTACAAGATTCTGATATGCTGGATCTCGTAAATAAGGAGAGGATGCATCCCGAGTGGGTAGACTAACTCGAGCAGGAGGGTCTTGAAGTGGCAGAGTTCATGTCAGATTGACCCTGACTAATCTGGTCAATCTTTTTCTCAATTAGGTTTATTCTATCCAGTTGCTTGATGATGATATACATGTCGACTCGAATAGACTCGGTGTGAGCCTCATGGACAACCAACCCACTGCTGACCAGGCCGCTGGAACTGGTTCATGGATGCGGCATTCATCGAGTTCTCCGCTAAAAATTCAAACAACTCAAATGCACTGTTCTCGTCTTTTGTGAGGAAATTCCCACCAATGGATGTATCAGCCAGAAATCGATGTGTGTCATCCAGCCCATGGTAAAAGATTTGAGCTAGGTGCCATCTGGGTATACCATGGTGCGGGCATTTCTGGAGAAGGTCGTGAAATCGGTCCCAGGCTTCATGTAACTTCTTCCCAGCTCCTTGGGAGAAAGTCGTGATTGTGTGCTGCATCACGTTTGTTCGACTGATTGGGAAGAACTTTTGCAGGAATTCACGTCGTAATTCTGGCCAGGTTCCAATCGGCTTCCTAATGGTCTTGAATCGGTATGAAGCTTTGTCCGTCAGAGAAAATGGGAAAAGCTTCATTAGAACATTCCCAAGATCGATATTCCAGGGTCGAATCATTTCTGCAAGTCCACTTAGGTCCTCTAGGTGCTGGAACGGATCTTTGCTTGAGTTCCCATAGAAGTGAGTGCTAATCAACCCAATCACATTAGGCTTGAGCTCAAACACGTCTCCGCCTGCGGGAATTCTAACTAAAGGTGCGACGATTGGTGCGGCTGGATCATAGAAATCCTGCAGTTGTTCTCCTCACGGTTGGTGCTGCATTCTGTCAAGTGCTGTCAAAATCTGGTCCATGGTCTACTGATGCCGCTCCTCAGATTCCACTACCCGAGCTTCCAGACGAGTCATCGAGTCCAGATTATCAATATCCTAACCCGGTCTAGGTCCAGGTCCAGGATTAGCCATTGTGATTATGGGAGTAAAAGAAGTGGGGGGAGAAGTAGGTCCTAGCGAGGTGACTCGCCTCCTTGGGAGTGGCGCCCTAGGTCCAACTAGTTGAGGTCTAAGCGACCTCCTTCCTTGCATACACCACCCAACCCTTATGTTGGTGTAGCCAAGCCAGACAAGGCTAAGGCCCTGTCAATCAGATGGTTCTTATGAATCATATGACCGGATTTTTTGTTTTACGTTTTAATTCCTGAAGAAAATTCATCGTACAACCAACTGAAAGCGATTCCCGCCTCTCAGCTAACCTAGCCAAGAGGTTGAAAGTACCCAGTAGTATGACAACGAATTCGGGTTTAGTTCATGTTTTAGACTTGATTTTTAGCCCATTTTTCTTCCATGAGTGCCCACAAGGTGACCAACTCACCGGCTAAGTACTTGACTTGACTAAGTCTAGGTTAACCTAAATGTTGTCTCCAAGTTGTAACCCTAAAGGAGTAACCTCGGGTTCATGCAATTCTAGGGTTTTGTTCTTTTGTTTTCAGCAGACTACAAAAATTAGAATTAGTTCTCTAGAAAAAATCAGAATCCAATTATTTTGAAATTTAGTGAGTAGATTCCTTTTTCAATTATCTTTTCAGAGAGTATTTTTTTTGAATTTTTACTATTTCAACCAAATTTTTAGAGCATTTTGAATGTCAGAGGGTAAGATTTGGAATTTTGACCCCTGATCGGTTGTACACTTTGAAAAGGTATCAAATGACTTTCAAAAATTTGGGAAAAATATGGAAAATAAAAACAATGAGATTAGCTTTCAAATCCCACGTTTTTAGTCAAAACAGATTTGCCGATTGCTTGGAATTGCT
The DNA here is from genome assembly GCA_037157565.1 of Thalassia testudinum. Taxonomy (NCBI): domain Eukaryota; kingdom Viridiplantae; phylum Streptophyta; class Magnoliopsida; order Alismatales; family Hydrocharitaceae; genus Thalassia; species Thalassia testudinum. Next base: position 128,673,343 of record JAZHRO010000031.1, read on the forward strand.
TTTTGAATTTTGAAAAATCTCGAATCAGGGTCTATCTAACCCTCTTGCACTTCATGAATTTTTAAAAAATTTATACTTGGAATTTTCTCAAATGAATAGTGTCATTTGAAAGATGGTTTGAAAATGAAGGTCTAGCCCGATTTTCAGATTTTTTTTCATTAATTTTTTGCCAATCGAATTTTTAAAATAGACCTTGAAAGTTAGCCAAAAATCAGAGAATGGTGGAAAAGCCTTTAAAGAGTGTTTGAGTTTGAAATCCAAAATTTTAACCAAAAAATATTTTATTTTTCAAAAACTTTTTGAGCATTTCTATTTTCTATTTTTTTCAAAAAGAAATTTTTTTTGAAGGATTTTCAAAATTATATATATATATTTTGCTTTTCCAAACTAACCCAGGAGTCAAAAAGAAACCTAATCTAGATTTTTTTTTATTTTTTTTTCTTTTCCTTGATGCCATTTGACAGAAAGGTGTTTTCGCGCATTTTAAAGTCATCGGATATCGTAGTATAGTCACGCAAAAAAGTTCGTCAAAAAATGATCTTGTAAAAGTAATGAGACTTTGAGTCCCGGTCGTTCATCTCTAGGAGGCATTTGTGCAAATCTGAAATCGATCTTTTAATGCTCTACTTTATTTAAAATCCCACACCGATTTCCAATCTTCTGATTAAGATTTCGCCACTTCTATTATGAGTTCTGATTATGTGCGCGTGTGTCAGATAGATAACGAAAGTGAAAGCATGAGTTTTGGCGTGCACAACTCTAGTTATGTGGTGGCTGCTTAAAATAAATGCATTTATAGTTAGGTCTTCTATATTTTCCAGAACCGACAAGCTTGTTGCAAAATATATATATATGTGAAAACTGGCAACCTGAATCACATAGAAAAGATGGCAACCAATAAGCTCATGGTGATTTCAAACATAGAGATATGTATAAAAATATATCTTTTATTCATTCATTTAGAGAGGTGTTTGCAACATTTAAAGTAGAGGAAAGCTTGTATAGGAATGCTTGAAAATGTAAATCTAGCTAACAGTAAATGATCGCATACAGGAATCTATGCGGGGATTTTGCATGCATCATTCGAGAAGAATAAGAGCTACACTACTAAGTAGTAAATGAAAGTAGTAAAACTACTAAGAGCTGTGTTACTAATCTAGCAGAAGGGAAGGGCATTCAGAGGTGGGCTCCGATGGCCTTTGAGTGGCTGAGAGAAGGTGGGGCGGCCAATGGTGCTTAGGTCGCCCCTTGGAGAGAGGTTGGGGAGATGATCCAGCATCCTACCGTGGAGATGGTGGCCTTCATGGTGGTGCTCCTCGTGGAAGTTGAGTGGAGATGAAATTGGCTAGCCTAAGTGGAATGAGTGCCAAGGAAATGGATTGGTGCAAATGGCCACCATTTAGGTATTTTTATAGACCTAAGGGAGTCTCTCTAGAGAAGTGTGGAACTCTCTAGAGAGAGATCCAATAGTGGCTGGCCAAGTGAGAGAGAAGTGGTTCTTAGATCCACTATTTGTGGATCTAAGAATTGAATGGCTCTTGGTTGCTAAATTTGGCAACCATGAATGGCTCCACTTTGAAGAGAGTTCTAGAGAACTCTAGAGGAGTGTGTGTGTGTGAATGGGTGTGTGTGGGTGTCTATGTGGTCATGCCCTAGGTGGATAAGAGGCCTATGTTAGGTCCTAAGGGGTTTGGGTAAGTGTATGCCTTGAATTAGGGTTGCAAACCCTAATTGCTAAGGGAAAATTGCAATTAAACTTAACCTAAGTTTAATTGAATGAGTGTGAACCTAATTAAGAGTGAAATAACTCAATTAGGTTGGGCTTAGGTCAATTGGACTCTCACTAAGTCCGATTGGACTTGTGTGGGTTGAGATCTGAGCTCAATTGGACTCAATGAGTCCAATTGACTTAGGTAATGGTAATTGACTTTGATCTAAGTCAATTGGGTTTGGTGAGGACCTAATTAGGTCCTTAGGGAGGTCTAGAGGTGGTGTACTACGGTTAGGGTACCTTAATTTTGGTTCCTATGGGGTTGGAATTGGTTCTATGGAGCTAGAGATCCAAGATCAATGCTTGAATCTCAAAACAGGAACTGGAGAACAGTTCCAAACGTCCAAAAATAGAATTAGACGACTTATACTCAAAATTCAGTAGTCCAGACTTCAATTCTGGATGTCCAATCTGAGTCAGGGGGAATTCTAGGTTCTATTTTGGGTATTCTGCAGAAATTGTACGTCTGACAAAGTGTCTAGACATCCAATAACACTGCAGAAGTGGGTTTAAGGTGTGTGGGAGTTGGCTAAGGGTTCTAGATGTCCTATAACTCATTCGGACATCTAGATAGAGGTTGGAATTAGGATTTTAAGGTTTCGTAGGGTGTGATGACCTAATCTAAGGGTGGCTAAGGCTTGGGGAAGTCTTTAGGCTATTCTAGGGCTAGGATGGACCTAAGCTCTTCATATTTTACTGCTTTATTCCGACTTAATAGAATAGCATACCTTAACTCCCTTACGTCATTATTCACTATATCTAACATATGTCTTCTGCTCTAGCTCTTCTGCAACACCCATTATTCCTGATCCAACTTTACATCCAGCTTCAGATTCAACTCCAGATCTGCTTATTACCTGCAATTGACTTAATGCACTTAATCAGTGAACTATAACATTATTTTATGTATAGCTAACGGAAAGCAGTAAAGATGCAGATAATGCTTACGCATGCATGAATTTCGCTGACTTATGCTAAGTTCTAGCCTAATTTTGGTCAATTAAGACCTATGATTGCTGCGCAATCATCCGCCATCGAATACAACCTCTACCAACAACCACCACTGCGAGCCACCCACATTCGCGTCGACATTCCCATCACCATAGTCGGTGGTGACAGCATCGGCATCAGCAACTGCGATAACTCATTATTGGCTGTGTTCACCATGATGACCTCCACACAGCGAACCACCACCGTGGTCAGTGGTGATAGAGTGGATGCCACCGCCGTGCCCGCTACTGCGTCTTCGACTCACCACCGTGTCTCGTCTCTACTGCGACCTTGACCGTGCCTCCCCATGCACAGCCTCTTCTCCAACCAATAGAGGCCAGCCATCGCAGAAGTGACCAATCTCCTCACTGCTGTACCTAAGCCCTCATTAAATATTCGGCCCGTCGAATTGACCTATACCTCTGTGGAAATTGGGATTTTGGTTGATCGGTGTGATATGTCCTAATAAATTTCTGTCCTAAGACCAACCACCCCCAATACCCCCCTACGGCTCCTAATAGAAAGAGATCAGAAAGATAGGCAGATGACGTCATGTAAAGTATAGGTCGTACCGAGAGCTATAACCAGTGGATCCGCCCTTAGTTTCGGGAAAGCTGGTGGAAACGCCCTTTTGGTGTGTGGAGTCTTTGGCCTGGCTTGATTTGTTCGATAGATCTGGTTGAGTATCTTTTGTTGACCAATGCGTAGGTAGTCTGACCCTCCTATGATCGAGTCTTTCTGGCCCCTATGAACATCTTTTTTGGAGGTCTTATTGAGGGGCTTTCTAATCGCTTCAACAGTGGTAGGTGGTCCACTAATGGCCATTCCTATTTCAACTCCAAGGAATCCATTTTTGAAGGAGTCGTGGGGCATTGGATCCCTTCAGACCTAGAGAAGGTGTGACATTGGGTCAGGGTTTGGTGAACCAACAGGTCACTCCTATGGGTCAAGTATCAAGCCCCTCTTTCGTTGCCTAAGTTACACCTTCGGAATACCCCGCGGATTTCGCTCTACTGCCCCAATGTTAACTTGATTCCACACCGACTCTCCGTCACGAAATTAGACTAAGGGGAATCGACAGGCCGTCTCATCTCCCTCATCTTTCGCACGTAGGAGATCGAGAGGGTAAGTAGATCGACACCCTATACTGACCCCCCATAGATGGGAGGGTCTCCACAATTGCCATATGGAATAGTTTCAGAGGGGGTCCAGTCGTACCCAAACAATAATATTCAAGAGGAAAATGCACCTAAGATCAAATATTTTAAGTCATCTTCCATGGAAAATTCTCTTTCTTTTTGTTGGTGCAATCACATAAAAACATAAACTTTGAAGCTCAATAGCTAAATACATGCCAACGAAATCATAAGATGAGATCATAAAGAGCATACCACAAGTAGAAAGTAAAATTAATACAACGAATTCAAAAGCATCAAACCTCCCTTTTTCGAAAAAATCAAAACACATCGAAATGGTACCAGCTATACTTAATAATAGAAAAATTAGGTGGAAATATGTAAAATTATCCCTCCTAAAAAATGATTCCAAAAGAAATGGGTAATAGTAAGGAGGAGTGTGCCAGTGATGAGCAAAAGCAAGGAGATTAGAACACTAAGTAATCCAAGCCAACCCACATTGCTGACTAACGGTGGATAATCATCCTTCTTAGAGGTACTAAATACAACTCCATGAATGAGCAAAATGAAGGTTGTGTTATTGAGAAAGATCTCTAGGGAAACCACTAAAAAAAGATCGAACATGTGGGAGGTGCGGGTCATATGTTTTGGTAGTCGATGAGCTTAACTCCAATAAGGAATTTTATTTTTGTTTCCCTAGTCTAGAACACGAAGTTGCATATGGAATGTGAAAGTGCAGGAGGCCTCATATTTGTTTGAAGGGGTCCACCTCACCACTCCCCTTCCCCTGTTTCGGCAATGGAACAGAGCTTCCCTTTTCCACAAATTTCTTCGACCGTACCTAACCCATGAATTTTCTTTCTTTACTTTAGATTTTTTTTAGCTTTAGAAGTTGAATGAGACTAAAAATGCCACCATTGAGGCAAACAATGCAATGGCTTCAATTAGAGCAAAGCCCAAAATTGCATACCCAAATAATTATTTAGCCAATGAAGGATTTCTGGCCACGAAATGAATCAATGAGCTGAAAACATTTCCAATGCTAATGGAAACACTTGGTAAAGCAATGGTAGCAGCTCCGATTCCTATTAATTTTGCCCCTCCAACATATTTCAATTATGATCTTTGCTTGCTTCTACTTGTACGTTTTGGAATGGAGGATTGTGGAGGTTAGAGTGGTGTAGACAAAAATGAGAAAGGGCCAAAAAGTTATTACTAGGGAGATCTCAGACCAGGAGTACTCCACGGACTAGGTAGTAATTCTCCCTACCGGGCTATGTTTTTAGATGAAGGTTTTTGCACTTTCTTGTAAGAAAGTCTCTAGTTCGATTTTTCTTTCTACTGTTAAGCCTGATGCAAGTTCTTTAAGTAAATGTGGATCGATGGTACTTATAATGTCTTTCTCATATTGATTGATTCTATCTATTGGCATTCGATCACAGAATCCATTGACAGCAACATAAATTGCTATAATTTGCTTTTCAATTGGAATTGGTTCATATTATGGTTGTTTTAGAACTTATGTTAGCCTTGCACCTCTATTTATTAATTCTTGAGTGGTAGCATCAAGGTTTGAGCCAAATTGAGGGAAGGCTGCTACTTCTTGATATTGTGCCAATTCAAATTTTAAACTACTGCAGACTTTTTTCTTAGCTTTCAACTGAGCTACTGACCTGACGCAACTAATAGATAAGCCAACAATAATAGCTAGTTGGAGTCCATGATAAAAGAGCTTTATTTCCAAATAGATTTGTCCATCTGTAATGGAAATCACATTGGTTGGGATATATGCCGATACGTCTCTAGCTTGTGTTTCAATGATAGGCAAAGTAGTCAAGCTGCCTGCTCCTATCTCTTCTGGTCGTTTAGCCGCTCTTACTAAGAGACGGGAATGCAAGTAGAAGATGTCCCCAGGGAAAGCCTCTCTGCCTAGTAGTCAATGTAGAAATAATGACATTTGGCGATATTCCACTGCCTGTTTACTCAAATCATCATATATGATTAATGCATGCATTGCATTATCTGAGGAAATATTCCCCCATGGCATAGCCAGAATATGAGGCAAAAAATTGGAGAGGAGCAAGATCCGAAGCGGTGGCTACGATAAGAATGGAATATTCCAATACATTGGCTGATGAAAGAATTTGTACTAATTGTGCCACAGTCGAGCATTTCAGCCCAATCACCACATAGACACAATACAATTTGTCATTTTCTTTGGTTTTTGCATTCGATTCTTTTTGGTTTAATATGGTATCCACCACTATAGCAATTTTTCTTGTTTACCTATCTCCAATTATCAATTCTCGTTGACCACGACCTATAGGAACCAAGCTATCCACTGCTTTTAAGCCAGTTTGCATGGTTCATGCACAGATCGATGCTCAGTAATTATAGGGGCTTTCACTTCTACATGTCTTCATTCGTTATTGCTTAAAGAACCTCTGCTATCAATGGGTACTCCCAAAGAATCGACCACAGGGCCTAACAAGGATTTTCCTGCACGAACATCCACAATAGACCTAGTGCACTTGACAAGATCTCCTTTTTTAATAGAAATATCACTACCAAAGGTTACAATACCTACATTCTCATTCTCAAGATTCAAAGAGATTCATTTTACACCGCTGGAAAATTCTACCATTTCCCCAGCTTGAATCTCCTTCAATCCATAAGCACATGCAATCCCGTCTCCAACTGAAATCACGTGACCGATCTTAGCAAGGGAAAAAGACAAAGATGACATTCTTTCACACTTCCATCCAACATCAATCCTAACTCCAATAAAGAGTTTCAAAGCATTTTGCATCAATACTCAATGTGGCTCCATTTTGACACTTCCTAAATAGGAGGAAAGATCACCATGATCTCTCTTATTACAATCTACGATACTACAGGGTCAAAAAAAAGGGTAGAGAAGCCTACCTCCAGCAACTATAACAGCACCCCACTAATGTAGGCCAAGTGAGGGTTGCCGAAGGCGACGAATTTTCTGTTTACCCTCGCCATCTTTACAAAAAGTGACGAAGAATGAGATCACCTTGCCTGAGAAAAACCTAGGAGCACCCTATCCCTGACATCCCCTTTCACACAGGTATGAAGTCACGGCCTACTGTATGTACCATCACAATTACGGCCATAATACGGATCGATGCCCTCAAACAGTTGGTTCAAAACATGACTGATCAGAACATCACTGTGGTTCAGCCTTTTTGAAGTCGCGGGTAAGGAAGAACATAAACCAACAACCTCTACTGCAACACAACCCACACGAAATACCACTTATGAAAATGTCAATCTTCTAGAGCATGTGAGCTTGTCTGCAAATCCATCTCAGCTCATTCGCCTGATCTCCAATTTCACCCAACATTATTGATCACATCAATGTTATCACACCATCTCAATTCTCTAGAAGAATCTACGAAGGACCCCCATTGAGGTTCAAGGAAAATGAAAGTAGACATACTCCACGGAAGATAGAGGGCCATTTTCTCTGCTGTTCTCCTGAAGCTGCTTGGTGTGTGCTCTTATACAAATTTGGGAACTTTGTCACATGTGTCATGAGTAGTGTAGAAGGTCCCCATGAGTGTTTTGAATGAACATCTGGATGGCTTGCATCGTAGGATGATGACTTCTACTTGAAAAAGGTCCCCATGCTCGGTGTGCCATCTTCCTCCACCTAGTGGCCTACGTGAAAAAAGCAAAATCTGCCTTCTACTTCTTCTCACTCAACCATCAAGTTCACAAGCTACGTACAAAGTGAAGCAGAGGACTGACGGAACTCACTTCTCACTATGTGGTAAGAAGGGATATGTTTGTTAGTAGAGCTGAGCCAAGCTAGTGGTTTGAAATCATGGGGGTCGGGAAGCAGTTAGTCAAGGGCAAGGCCCAGGTGCTACCTTGCAATACTTGAAGCCAACGGAGAAATACCCTTGTTCAGTTGGCATTGAAGCGACAGGTCAAAGACTACGAGACCTATGATTGATAAGAAGATGAGTGAGTCTTTGTCCTTCATGGATGGAACAGGGCACAGCTCGTCGACTTTACTAAACTACACCCAGACCAAGGGTTGGAATTAATAATAATCCCTACCCAGAACTAAGCTCCATTAAATAGGACTTCAACTCCTTCCTTACTTCTAGCTCAACCCCGTATGATTCCTTGACTTCAGAAATTCCCCTCACTGATTCCTGGGAAACAACACTATTCACGTCGTTATTCTCCCTGACTGGCATCTCTAACTCAAATTCAAAATCACCCTTCACCCCGTCCGAGCAAGCAAGAGTGTCATTATTTGCCCCAATCAATACAACCCTTGGTACTCTTTTCCTTAAGCATGATTTCTAGAATTCCATTTTGTCTTACCTAGGTATTGGCCTATATTTTTGGGATGGTAGATCACATATTTGATCATAAATGCATCGTAGTACAGTTGCGAAATACGATCAACAAAAATAATTTCTAAGATAACGAGACTTGATGGATTTTATTTTTTTGAAAACTTGAGTCTTAGTCATTTGTCTCTAGGAGGCATGAAAACAAGTCAAGATTTCGATCGGCCTAATCTTACCTAAATCTAGTCTAACCTAATATTTTTTTTTGTCTTTTTGTGTTTTTGATTTTTATTTTGCTAAGCGATAGGCAAACAGACTTAAAGACAATCATAGAAGCGATGATCACACAATATTATTCTTGCATAGAATACTCAAAATAAATACTAGAAAGCATCTAAATTGAAGAAATCCCTCACATCGGGAAGGTGCCACTAGGGCCATTGGCCTTACGTGAGGGTGTAGGCTAGACCATGGGTATAGAAACCCAACTACATGCCTAGCAATAAGAGATGGCTAACCAAAAAGAGGCTATGGGTGAGCCTTCATAGCCATCCAAAAGGAGGAAGAAAAAGAGGGTGCATCCTCTCTATGGAGAAGAAATGACATACCCAAGTGAAGAGAGGAGAAGAGGGTGTTGCACCCTAGTGATCTCTTTCTTCTTGCCGCCCACATGAAGATGCCTTGAAGGAGCTTCTTCCTTAGCCATCCATGGAGGGGGCCTTGGAGGAGGAGGACGACCCTAGAGTTTTGGAGGGTGGAAGGGTGTCACAAGTGGGAGGAGAATGGATGGGAGAGTGAATGAATTTCATGGCTCTCTTCTCTACTTGGATTTTATGGGAAGGCCTCTCCATTTCAAACGGGTCACCACTTTTGGTGGCTGTTGAAACGTTGAAGTACTATGCTATCAGATTTGGTTTTGAATCCTTATCGTTATAGTTTGAATAGTGAACAACTCGGGTTCAAAAAATAAAATTTATATCGAAAAGTCCATAAGAAGTTCCGAGTCGAACACAGGGAGGCGGATGTTTAATTAAAAAAATACGCATTTGTTTTATTTGTCACAAAACAGAATAGTTGGTTGAAAACTTGCCATCTATTTAACAAATAATAAATAGAAGATAGAGAGAGAGAATATTACAAATAAAAGCAAAAGGGATGTAGAATAAACATGGATTTCATTATAAAAAATTATTCATTACATTACTCATTATGACTAGAAAGCGGGAAGTGATTACACTAGAAACTAGTAAATCTATTCTAGAAAGCAGTAAAAAGAATGAAGAGGGAGATATCCTCCTTGACGATCGGTTGGAGGATAAGCCAGACGGGATGATGCCTAGAAGACAGGGAATGGAGCAGGAAGAAGGAGGATGGAGTGGGAAGAGCAGGAATGAAGCAGCACGTCATCGTTGTCGCGGGATCCACTTCTCGAATTCAGAGAGAGGACAACTGCAGGATGCACCACGAAGGGGGACAAAGGTGGAAAAATTAAGATTTTCACTCTAGAGGAGTATCCCGGGTTTCGGACAAGCTCTTGGAGCTTTGGAAGGGATAAGAGAAGAGAAGGGATGAGAAATTCGAATGGAGGGGGTCTCCTTTTATAGTTGCAAGGAGTGAAGGCATTTTAGTCATTACATTTTGAAAAACATTAATTCAGGTCCTTTAGTGACGGATAAACCCATCACTAAAGGAGTGAACGTGGCCTTCGTGGGTGGCGCTCGTGTGCCCGCTCGACCTCCGCACCTTAAACTTGGGCTCCACGTCCTTCAAATCTTGGTCATTCGATCGTGAGATCGGACAACTAAGATCTCTCCACACCATGCCTCATCTACACGTGCCTTGCACGTGTGATCCCACGTCATGCGGGGGCATCAAATAGCGTGTGGGTGCTATTGGCTATGCGGCGCCGTTTGATCTTGATCGTGCGGCTGATCACGCCCACGCGCCTGCTCCAATTTGAGGCGTGCAGGGGCTCGAACTCGTGCCTCCTCGTCTCAGTAGGGCACCCGAGCAATGCGCTACAGGTGCGTTTGTGTCGAGCGCTCATCTCAAGCACGCGTGCCCTGCAATCGTTGGATCTCAATCCAACGGCGAAGAAGCGTTGGCTAGATGTGCTAAGGCAGGTGCATGCGACTGGTTGGGCAGCTGAGATGGCGCCACATAGCGCCATCTTGGTCGCCCATCTTTTGAGTATGTAGATGGTGCCATGGGTATTGGATTGAATCGATTTTCATGCCGTTTGGCTACGATCGTCGATGCGAACCCATTTGTGTGGTCGGATTTGTCATCTGAGGTGTGGATTAATACCATCTTGGCCCTTGATCTTCTAGGGTTCCTCAGTCTCTATCTGATGCTACGGATATCCGATTATAGCAATCTTGAAGTCGTTGAACCCCAATCATTGTTCTGATCAAATCCATATGGTTGGATCTTCAATTCGAGGCCCCAATAAAAAGTCACCCTGTCCCTGACCATTAAAAGGAAACAATTAACATACATTTTATTCAGACTAATCTAAATGTGAGATGATGCATGTTATGCAATATTTATAGCATGTAATGCAATTCTATGTTTAAGAACACGCATAAATAGACATTTTATGTAATATAAACATATTTACATCACACCCTCTTGCTTATCTTTTGCTAGTCCCTAGCAAAAACTACATGCTATTTATAAAGGAATTAGGTTTGATTACTTAGGCATAAGTTATTTTCAATGTTAAGAAATTTTTTTACTTAGGATCTAAACTTTCAAAGACACAATAGTTCCCGGGTATCTGCCAAAATGCAGATTGCCTTAAGCCCTCACCTAATTCAAAGAAAAAATTCTTTTTCTATTTTTTTTCTTTTCTAATTTTTTTTTTCAGATTTTTGAGTTTAGGGTTAAAGAGTGGCTTTCTACGGTCATTCAACCCACCCAAGATTTGATGAGAACCCTAAGTTCTAAGCATCTTATTTTGAATGTGATAGACTCATTGATCAACAATTAGAACGAACTTCGAGTTTCTACGCCTCTTGGTTACCCTAAAAATAGACTTCTGCCTAAAGGTATATCTTTACAACCAGTAGTGTTTTCCCTACCTTTATTTTTATGTGGTCAACACAAGGGTGAATTCAGTGTATGTCTCCCTAGTTTATTCTACTTCTCCACTTCTTCCTAAGTGTTTTGGAAATTTTCAGTGCATTTCTTGAGCTAGGTTCTGAACAACAGGTCGATGAGCTGTTACCACCGACAACTTGCCAACCATACTCGTGCGGCGAAGTGTGATTTATTTCTTTTATTTTTCTTTTATTTTTCTTTTCTCCGTTTCTTTTTCTTTTTGTCTTTCTTTTTTTTCATTTTCTTTTTTTTAAAGTAGGTGGCTTCCCTGGTCTAAGATTTAGCTAAAAGCAGCAAGAAGAGAATGGTCCAATGACTGGGCTCTAGACAACCTACCTGTGGGCTGTTACCCATGATAACTTGTTAGCCATATCACCCTAGAAGGTTTATGAGCTACCCAATTTTCATTAAAATTGTCGATCAATAAGCTAGTGAAAAGATAGTGTGTAGATGCTTTAGACTTAAAGTTTCCTCAAATCAGAGGGTGAGTTGATAAGTTGTGTACTTATCACCAAAACTTATTTAATCAAATTACCATAGAACTAAGATGGTGAGGACTCGATAAACAAATCCACATTTTAGTGGATACATGGGCTGATTAAGCCGAAAGACTTGAAGGGTCTTTGTGTTCAGATCCTAATGTAATATTTCCTAAGATTGAAAAGTCCTAATGTCCAAGTATTCCTTCCTAATTAAAATTTTTTTATATATAAATATAATTAAATAAAAGAAAATAAACGAATCTACAGAGCTGACGAAATAATTCAAAGATGAATATCTACCCCCCATGGCTATCTAATGTAATGTCCTCATTGTATTAAAAAGATAAAAAAACAGAGTGGAATAGAGTAGAAAGCACCTGAATTATGTGAATGACGGGTCCGCTCCAGGGTAAACAAAAACTGTATACGTGCTGAATTTAGTGCCTTCAGCTAGGCACACTATACAAAGAAAAGAAGTAAAGAATTCAGAAATGCAGGTCAGAATCAGAATAAAAAGATTCATTTTAGGACCTGCACCAGATGTCCACTGGTGTGGACTAGATTGTGATGCAAACCCCTATCCCAAGGTCAAAAATATTTAAGGTTTTGGATAAAAATTACCCAAAACCTAAAATTAGTATGCAAGCAGAGTCGGGCCTACGATTTATGAGGATGCAACCCAAGACCAAAAAGTCGAGTTACAGAGAAATCAAGCTACAAAGAATAATCAATGAATGTGTGCTTGGGTTGGTCATCCTCAGTGCAGATGCCGTAAGGGTTTTGGTTTGATGGTTTCAGCTTAAATGGAACCCTTAAACTCAATCTTCTACTTCCTCCGGAGTTTGCTTGCTAAATTAGAATTTCCCAGCTTCTATTCTCCTCATTCAGAATGTCAAATTCTAGGACCTCCTACATATTAATCACCCCATCCAAGTCTAAAAGATGTGACTAAATCAGAATTGACTTGGGTCTAATTATCTCAAAAATAGAATCGTCAGTAAGCTCAATGGGGTGTAACTGATAATTGGGACATTGAATTGTATCCTTCAGAAAATGTGATTCTAAATCCATCATGTAAGCCCCAATAAGATCAATTTCCTTAGTTATTGGGCCATCATACATCTATCGAATTCCTCAGGCCTAATTGTCTCACAGAAATCATATTCTGTAAACTCACGTGAGACTTCGCAACTTGATTCTTCACCTTCAGACTCAAAGAAATCTAAATCCATGTTGATGTACGTCCCAAAATCATCCATAACTTCCTAGTCCATGAAGACATACGCTTCCTCATACCCTGGCTTAGGGATCACAAGTGAAGAAATCATATTATCCTTAATTGGTTGCTCTAAATCAATTTGGTCGGCCTCGTAACATGTGTCGCCCCAAACAGGTGCCTGAGCGGGTTCTAACATTGGCTCTCCTAAAGGGGGTTCATCCTAGGAATCATCCGACGATTGAACTAAAGCAACCACAAATCTCATTCTCAATTTTGCTAACTTCCCAAGTAGAAACTCACCCAGGTTCTTATCCTTAACATCCTGGAGCCAATCCAACAAATATTTGTTCGAATCATCAATCATCTCAATCAGGAGCTCCAATTTTTCAATGCAAGGTATTGCTTGAACTTCTAAAGATTGTATGGTATTCCACAAGTCAGCCAAAACCTTATCTTAAACCCGGTTACTCTGAACCAAATGACTTGTTTTAGGGTTGGGTGGGTTTTGGATCAGTGCAGAGGAGTTAACAAATTGAGATTCGTGATACCCTTCCTGATAATAGGTCATTTTGGATTGTTCAAAATGTGGTGATGACCTAAAGGCAGAGTATTCAGAGGATGGGTAAAGATCAGTGTATCCTCCTTGATTGTAGATCGTATTAGGTTGTCCATGAAAGAGTGGCGATCTATAATCAATGCGGCTCTGAGAAGGATAGAAATCACAATCATAGCTTTTAGGGTTAGGCCCTAAACATAGAGGTTCGGAACTGCATCCCCAATCTGAGTTGTCCCGACTAACCGATGGTTGTTTATAGTACGAGTTAGGATAAACGTCATGTTGAGGATAACTCATAACAGGTGGGAATGAGTGGGAATGGGTATAAAATGTGGAAGGATTCATGATAGACGAGAGGAAGAAAGGTGCCCTGAAATACAAACAATCAAACCTGTCGTTAAGTTGGCTAGCCTAAAGACCTACAGGCTCCCAGAACCCATCTTAAGATAAAGAAACGATTTGATCTACTTTTGTCTATTCAATCCAACTAGTTAGAAGGAGGGACTGGGAAGAAGGTTCTTCCTTTAGCTTGCACCTCCGGTTCGTAGTGTACCCCCTGTTGAAGCTACAGGTTACTACACTATCGTATTTGGTTTTGAAAACCTATCGTTGTAGTTTGAAAGCGAAGAACTCATGTACAACAAATAAAATTTATACCAGAGTAGAAATCCTGGGTCGAACTCAGGGAGGCTACATCGATCTAAATTCGCAATTACATTTTTAGGGTTTTTGTTAAAAAAAATGGAATAATTACAAAGAAGCACTATAAACAATCAGCATAAGAGAGAGAGAGAAAAACATTCACTTAATACTTCAAAATGTTTATACAATTAAGCAAGCGAGAAATTAGATTAGAAAGTAAGAAAACTTTCACAATAGAAAGCAGGAAAATTCTACTCTAGAAAGCAGGAAAAAGGAATGGGAGAGAGAAGTTATCCTCCTCAATGATCGCTTGGAGGACAAGCCGGATTGGATGACTCCTGGAAGACGAAGGACAGAGTGGGAAGGAGGTTGAGGTAGGAAGAATGAGAACGGGGCGGCACGCCATCGTCGTCGTGGGATTCGCTTCCGAAATAGGGTTGAAAATTTGACTTTATCTCTCGAGGAGCATCCCGGGTGTGGGACAAGCTTCTCTTGAGCTTTGGAGGAGAGAAGAGAAGGAAGGGATGTGAATTTCATATGGAGGGAGTCTCCTTTTATAGTTGCATGGAGTGAGGGAAATTTGGTCATTACATGTTGAAAATCATTAATTCAGGACCTTTAGTGATGGATAAATCCATCACTAAAGGCCTGAACGTGGCCATAGTGCGTGGCGCGTGTGCGTTCGCTCGCCTCCCTGCACTTCAACACTTGTCCACGATCTCTCAAACTCGGTCGTTCGATCGTGAGATCGAATGACTGAGGGTGCATCCTTGCCCGCCTCAACCGCGTGCCTCATTGCATGCGATGGCGCATTTCCTCGCCGCGTCAGCTGGAGCGTCCAACCGATTGGGCCCGCACAGTCGCCCGATCTCCATCGTGCGGTCGATAGAGCCTGCTCATCCATGCCTAATTGAAGCGCCTTGCAATTTCGAACCCACATCTTGAGGCGATCGAGTGCTTTATCCACAATGCTGCGTATGTGGATGGGCGAGCAGAGTTTTTGCGTGGCACGAAATTTGGACCATTGGATTGAGATCCAATGGTCAAGACTGCTTCCTCTTTCACCTCTGATGATGAAAGCGCCGGTCCGAGATCCAATCTCAGCCATTGCATCTTGATCCAATGGCGAAAAGGCATTGCCGTGAAGGGCTTCAGCGGTTGCATGCAGCCGAGATGGCACCATGGGGCACCATCTTGGCCGTCCATCTCGGATTGAGTCAATTTTCACGTTGTTATGCTGCGATCGTCGATCCGAATCCATCCGTGCGATCGGATTTGTCGTCTGAAGTGCAAATTGATGCCATCTTAGCCCTTGATCTTCTAGGGTTCCTCAGTCTCTATCTGATGCTACAGATATTCGATTAGGGCAATCTTGGAGTCGTTGAACTCCAATCGTCACCTTGATCAAATCCATACAGTTGGATCTTCCATCCGAGGCCATGATAAAAAGTGGCCCTGTCCCTGACCATAAAAGGAGACAATTAACCTCCATTTTATTCAGACTAATCTAAATGCAAGATGATGCATGCTATGCAACATTTTTAGTATGTAATATAATTCTATGCTTAAGAACATGCATAAATAGACATTTTATGTAATATAAACATGTTTGCATCACACCCCCATGCCTATCTTTTGCTAGTCCCTAGCAAAAACTGCATGCTATTTATAAAAGAGTTAGGTTTGATTATTTGGGCATAAGTTATTTTCAACATTAAGATAATGTTTACTTAGGATCTGAACTTTCAAAGACACAATAGTGCTCGGGTATCTGCCAAAATGCAGACCGGCTCAAGCCCTCTCCTTATTCAAAGAAAAATTTCTTTTTCTCTTTTTCTTTTTTTCTTCTTTTCTAATTTTTTTGGATTTTTGAGTTTAGGGTTAAAGAGTGGCTTTCTATGCCATTCAACTCACCCAAGACTTGATGAGAACCCTAAGTTCTAAGCATCTTATTGTGAATGTGATAGACTCGTTGATCAGTAATTAGAACAGACTTTGGGTTTCTACGCCTCTAGGTGGCCTTAAAAAGGGAGTTCTGCCTAAAGGTGTATCTTTTCAACCTGTAGCTTTCTCCCTACTTTAATTTTTATGGGGTCAACACAAGGGTGAATCTAGTGTATATCTCCCTGGTTTATTCTACTTGTCCGCTTCTTCCTAAGTGTTTTGGGAATTTTCAGTGCATTTCTTGAGCTGGGTTCTAGATAACTGGTCGATTAGCTGTTACCATCGACAACTTGCCAGCCATACTCATGCGGCGAAGTGTGGCTTTTGTTTTCTTTTTATTTTCTCCCTTTCTTTTTCTTTTTCTTTTTGATTTTTTTTTCTTTTTAAGTAGGTGGCTTCCAAAGTCTAAGATTTACCTAAAGGCAGTAAGAAGAGAATGGTTTAGTGACTAGGCTCTGGACAACCTACCTATGGGCTGTTACCCACAATAATTTGCCGGCCATATCACCCTAAAAGGTTTATAAGCTACCCAATTTCTATTAAAATCGCCGATCAACAAGTAAGCGAAAAGATAGTTTGTAGATGCTTTAGACTTAAAGTTCCCTCAAATTAGAGGGTGGGTTGATAAGTCGTGTACTTATCACCCAAACTTATTTAATCAAATTACCATAGAATTAAGATGGTGAGGAGTGGAAAAATAAATCCACATTTTAGTGGATGCACGGGCCGATTAAGTCCAAAGACCTAAAGGGTCATTGTGTTTAGATCCTAATGTAATATTTCTTGAGATTGAAAAGTCCTAATGTCCACCCCTAGGTCTCAAACACTTGCTCCACGTCCTTCAAATCTTGGCCGTCCAATCATGAGATCGAACGACTAAGATCTCTCCTCATCGCACCTCATCTGCGCGCGCCTTACGCATGTGATCCCGCATCACACGGGGGCATCAGATAGCGCATGGGCGCTATTGGCTGCATGGCATCATTGGTCTTGATCGTGTGGCTGATCACGCCCGCACGCCCACTCCAATTTGAGGCGTGCGGGGCTCGAACCCGTGCCTCCTCATCTGGATAGGGTGCCCGACCAACTTGCTATGGGTGTGTTCATGTAGAGTGCTCATCTCAAGCACGTGCGCCCTGCAGCCGTTGGATCTCGATCCAACAGTGGAGAAGCGTTGGCCAGATGAGCTAATGTGGGTGCGTGCGGCCGGTTGGGTGGCTGAGATGGCACCACGTGGCACCATCTTGGCCATCCATCTTCTGAGTGATGTAGATGGTGCCACAGGTATCAGATTGAATCGATTTTCACACCGTTAGGCTCCGATCGTCGATCCAAACCCATCCGTGACGTCAGATTTGTCGTCTAAGGTGCGGATTAACACCATCTTAGCCCTTGATCTTCTAGGGTTTCTCGGTCTCTATCTAATGCTACAGATATCCGATTAGGGCGATCTTAGAGTCGTTAAACTCCGATCGTTGCCCTGATTAGATCCATACAGTTGGATCTTTGATCCAAGGCCCCAATAAAAAGTTGCCCTATTCCTGGACATAAAAAGGAGACAATTAACCTACATTTTATTTAGACTAATCAAAATGTGAGATGATACATGTTATGCAATATTTATATTATGTAATGCAATTCTATGCTTAAGAACATGCATAAATAAACATTTTATGTAATACAAACATGTTTACATTAGTGGCTCCCAAAATAGCAAGTGCCACCAATGTAGGATCTAGGCTAGTAACCAACTAATGAGGGCTAGAATGGGCAAGTGGGATTTAGGAAAGTGTCTGTATGTGTAGGTGTAATTTTCGTGGAGTAGGGTAGTGGGTTTGGTGAATCTAGGTTGGGTTAACCTACATTAAGTGGGTGTGGACCTAATTAGGATTAGGAAGGTTTAATCAGATAGGAGTGAACCTAATTAAGTCTAGGTCAAGTCTAATTGGATGTGTGCATGTGATTAGGCTAGGGTAACCCTAATAGGTATGAGTCAATAAGATCCTAGGTGGTTCTAATTGGGTTCAGGTGCACCCAATCAACTGTAGATGCACCCAATTAGGTATGGGATGGTTCAATTGGGTTAGGGATGCGATAAGTAGGGCTATGGATAGTGGAGCAGGTTTAGGAGGTCTCTAATTAGGTTTCCTAGGTTCTCTGGTGGGGTTCCTAGGTCAAAATAGGCAAGATCAGGCTTCTAGCACCAAAATCAGGAACCAGACAGTAGTATCAGACGTCTAGGATAGTGGTCAAACATCTTATACTACAAAATTCAGTGTCTGGATATTAAATTGGATGTCCAATTCTTTGTCAATATGAGTTTTGATTTCGTGGATTGATATTCTACAGAAAATCAAACGTCCAGCCTGATATCTGGATGTCCTAAAAGGTGTTGGAGAGTGGGTTTTAGGTCTTCTAAGGTGGATTTTGGTTCTTAAGTGTTTGGAAGTGGGATAGGGTGGATAAGAACATGGATAGTGCTATCCATGTTTGGGTTTTGAGGCTAAGGTGTCCTAATGGAGGTTGTTTTGGGTTTCTACGGGTAGGGATAAGGCTATCCTCCTCACTCCTCTTATCTGGATCAGTCTTCTTCTTCCTTTATTGCTTTATTCCACTATGTCCTTCATCCTGGATCACTTTATTATCTGCAAATAGTAATAAAAGTGATTAAATACTAGGATATCTCATCTTATTCTAAATAGACTAATGCAATGCAAGATATGAGTGCAATATCCACAAATTAACCTAGGTTCAGATATTATTTAGGTTGATAAGGACCCATGATTGCTGTGCAATCATACCCTCATGCCTAAACTTTGCTAGTCCCTAGCAAATGCTAGACTAAGTGCATGACTAAGTTTTTTACAAATTCCATTCCTAAAGGACTGCTTATTCTTTTTATCAAAGAGCTTAACTAAGGATTTTTCTCCTTTTTGTTTCATCCTGAAATCTACAAATCCAGATACTTGAAAGTGCAGCTATGTAGCTTTTGTAATGGAATCGAGTGAAAGGCCCGATTCACCTCTAAAATCTCTGCTTGACCCCTAGTAAATTTGTAGCGAGATAGGTGGACTTCTTCCCTTAGGGTATCCAAGATATTTTTTTTTAAGTTCCACCCCGGCTTTAAGCTCAGGTAGAGATTGTCAAAGGGAAATGGATGTGTTTATTTGGTGGCTCACTCTCACTTGGTGCTACATAGAAATTAGTACTATAGAATCTAGATTCCCAAATTATTAAGTAACCTAACTTAGAGAAAGACGAGAAAAACTATGCCTTCTTTTGGTTCCTTTGTATTCATTCTCTCTTTCTCTCTTTTTTTCTTTTTATTTCATTTTCTTCTTTTTTTTTTAGAGCTCACAATCTCACCAGATTCACACATATGACCCGTATTTGGTGGTCTCACTTAGCATTAACACTTTAATTGAGTTCCCATAATCACAACACTAAGTCAGAATTTCGACCAGTATTTAGGTGGTCGAAAACACAGAAATGGTGGGTTAAGGCCTTATTTGGTGGATCGCAATTATATTTGATGGTATTACCTCAATGTAACTGAAACAAACACTAAATATTCACACACTACTTTTCTTTGCTTTTTCTTCTTTTTCAATTTTTCTTTTTCTTTTTCTCATTTTTTTTCCTTGCCATTTTTTTTCTATGTATATATATATCTTTTTTCTCAACAGAGCACAAGCTAGCATACATTCATGAACTCCATTGAGGAGGAATTATTAGTGACTAGTGGTACTCAAGAGACATTGGGTGGCTTATTTGGTGGAAGTGCCTACTCATGGCACTGGGAGAGATGAAAAGGACGATGTATTTCTGACTTTGACATTAATACCCTCTTCAGCCAAGGATTCCGTAAAGAATGGTTGTAACCATTCACCTTAGCCCTAGTTTTATGAAAATTCGTTCTCTGTGTATTTACCTTATTTGGTGGCTCTTAAAATTTCATGCAAAAATGTATACGTAGGATCCAACAGCGAAAACTATGCCTAATCTCTGAGTATCATTACCTAATTATCTAGGATTCCAGATTCCTTGCAATAATCTTAGAGCACCAATACACTCTAGTCTCTTTTCACAATATTTGTTGGATTTTTGGAAGAAAATCTACCTAACTCCCAAAACACTGTCCAGGGGTTCAGGAAAAGAAGCACTACTTCTTCTCGACAAATTGAAGACGTTCATCAGTCTTCACTGTGAATCCATTGCAAAATCTACAAGTGAGTGAAAATTGTACTGGATTGCAGATTATAGGAATCAACTAGAGGTTGAAATCCTTAATATGTTCTCCTGATAAAAATCTTATTCATGGATGCAATATATATAAATGCTATTTGTAACCTTTCAAAGTTGCACTTCGAAAATTTCCCTAATTCGGGTTATATATAGCTTGACCCTAAATTTAGAACAAAAAGGTGAATGGATGAGTCGAAAGTGGTTGTTGTGAATGAGTTTTAGCTCTAATTTGAACATTGGAGGTGGAGTCGGTTGTTCTTAATTTAAGGATCCTAAAGTGCAATTAGCTTGATGTACAAAAGGTTTTTCCTAGGTGTTGGCAAAAAAAAAATTCAGTTTACAATTACTAGCTGCCCATGCCTACTTTCTTGCATGTCCTCATGCATGAATATAATGAAAAATTACTTAAGACAGGGGTAAATGGATAGAAATCACCTAGAATAGCCCCTAAATTTTGATGTTCTGCTTATTCCAACACCTAAAATTGAATATGCAGGGAAAATATGACAAATAAAATATGCTATATATAAGTACTGAGATTAATGGCTCTAACTGGGCATATGCTCAAAAAGGATATATCAATACACTATTGAGAATAGCGAGTAAAATGATAAGAATTTTAATCTCATCTACCAACAGTGGGCCGCAAATGTGGACGAGCTGTCCATGAATTCCAAGCCCAAATAATTGAAAAAATATGTAGATGGGGGTTGGGATTATATGTAGCCAGATGCTACAAAAGAAAGATGGATAATTACAGATGCCTGGAAGAAATGAAGGTGAAGGCATCCCAAAGAGGTGATGGAGAATGTGGGTGGTAGAAGTATGGGTAGAGTCTTGTCGGGTAAAGTCATATGGGTCCTAATATTGGTGATGAATGGAAGGCATGACACAAGTAGTGTAGTCAGATCTGGAAATCAAGGTCCATTGATCACTCTCTGTCTCTACCAAAGATGTTTGGGTATCATCTTCTTTTATCTCTTCAAAAGTTTTCAATTCTAATTCCCAATTATCACATGATTCCCCAAAATTTTTAGCTTCCTCCGATAACTCATCATATGTAATCCCTAATAATCTTTCAATTTCTCGAATATCTGTTTCATAGGGGGATATTTCCGCCTTCTCACTTAGATGAAATTTGGCATTAGATTTAGTAGTAAGTACCTCCAAGAAAGTGGAATGGGCTAAATCATTGATCGAGGAGTTGTTACAGTCTTTTTGATTTTGTTGCTCCGTGTATGTGATCATTTGAATTAATTCATCAATGTCTTCATGGGTATTCTCAAATACAACAAAATCGTACTCAGATCCCTTAATGCTTGGTTCCTCAAAATGAAATGATTGGTATTCCAACCCTAAACCAAGATCAAGATTCTCGAATAAATCTCTATTCTCAACTTCAATAGGATTATCAATATCATCCACCTCAGGTGTTTGATCAATAGAATCCTACATGACCACCACCGAATCACAAATCGGTTGTAGCACAGCTAACCCAAATTCAAATGTTTCTAATTTTTATTGCTCATCTTGGATTCTATGAAGCTCTTTTCTTATATCATCATATTCTCTTGCACTAGCTTCATTTATTTCAAGAATCATTTTGATCAATTGAGTAATATGGGATTCATTGCAAGGGGTAGGGGTTTGAAATGGGCTAAGTCAATCAAGATAGTCAACCATGCTACCAATGATTTGATCTGGCATTGAGGGTGACTTATGTGATCTGGTGGATTGTTGATTCAAGTCATGCAGTTCTACCTAGGTGTCAATTGCCATGGTTTCTTCCAAATTGACTTTCGAATCACTTTCCGTGTCATCCAGAAAATACCCTGACTTTATTTTCTTAGTGGCTGCATAAATATCAAAGTGAATCTTCTCATTGCCACTACTCATTTCTATACATCCTAAGTAATAATCAATCTGTGCATTAGCCGTACCCAAGAAAAGTCGACCTAGAATGATGGGTGAATTACCTAGCTTCTCCAGTATATCCATGTCCAAAATAATAAAATCAACTAGAAAACTAAGACCTTGCACTTTGATGGTCACATCCAGAACTAACCCCTTAGGTGTTTTAATGGAGCCATATGCCATTCTAATGGTGACAGGTGTGTGGTGCAGATCTGCAAGTCTGGTGTGGTCAAAAAGGGAGGTAGGAATCAAGCTAATGGAAGACCCTAGATCGACAAGGGCTCTATTGAAGGTGAATCCCTTGATTGCACAAGATATGAACGGCTTTCCTGGGTCAGTCATTTTGGGTGTTAGAGTGTCAGAAACAAATGCACTTATGTTAGCTGATAAAGCCGCCTCTTTAGGTGTGCAAGTCTTTTTCTTCTTTTGTGACTGTTTCTTTAAGGCCTTAAGAAAGGGTAAATAGGTCAAATCAACTTTAGAAGCCTTTTTCTTCTTTTTGTCCCTAGAGTCTGAGTTAGAGCTGGATGTGGATTTGGTCTTATGACTTTTTCCTGAGCCCGAATCAGATCATTTGGGTGGGTTCTTAGCTTTTCTCTTCCTTTTAGAGGCCAAAGAGTTGGCCCCCGCACAATGGAATGTATGATAGATTGGAGGAGGGGTCGGAAGAATATGTGGAGAATAGGAGTGAAAAGGCATTTGCATCCAGGGATAAGGTGATTCTTGAAGTCTCTTGATTTGATCCCCTTGAGATTTCACTCAATTTTCCAACTTAGTCAGCCTTTCTTAATTTTTCTTGTCAAAGTCCAACAAAATGTTCATGATATCTTCAAGGGTGGTTGCGGGATGGGCTGGACTAGATGGTTGCCCTAAAGTGGATTGGGTGGAGTACTGGGTTGGCCTAGATTGATGTTCAATCTAAGTCAGTCTCTATGGTGGCCACGAAAGATCAGGGTTGTCTCTCCACTTAGGGTTATACGAATCTGGATATGAATTAATTGGTGTATCGCCTAGAGTGGGGCTGACTATGGAGGGAGTTGATTGAGAACCTATTATGTGGTCCTGTACTTGTGATCCTTTATTCCAATTCCTTAGTGATATATCATCAGGTATAGGTGTATTAGAAACAGAGCCTTCCCCAAATGATCTACCAAAATCACGGATTAGGTCTAAAGGTGCCTTTTGGGTTGGCTGAGTCCAGGATACCTCCCCATGGTAGCAAGAATCAGTAGAGTAGCTAGTGGATCCAAAATATGGGTCACTAGACCCACTAGGCTGGTTGTTCGAAGTATCTTGTTCCTGGGAGGAGTGACAAGATTGAGATTATGCCTGAGATTGGCTAATTTTGTCCAAGAGCTTGGCACATTGATCCATATAGTCCTTGGTATATTCCCGGAATTCAACAACTATGGCTTTCAATTGGTTCTAATCTAAATAAGGGTTGAATCCATGAGGTTCAAGTTCTAGATAAGCTGGGGGATAAGGATAATCATATCCTAGCTCGTTATGTTGAGTCTCCCAACTAAGATGAGTCAATATCATGGTTGGGTTGGGAGATGGAGGACCCTGAGGGTCAAAAGAATGACATGGCTTCATGGATATTTGAGAAAAGAGACGGATAGAGATAAGAGATAGTCTTCCTTTTGAAGACACAACCAGCTACAAGGGGCTGGTGGAATTAAGGAAAAGGCTTAGGAAGAAAGATGAGAGAGCCCCAAATCAAGAAAACAAGCTAGCCTCAAATTGTATACCCTAATTGGATCTAAACTTGGTATCCTAAAATAGAACTGGGTTAAACCAACCCTTGAATTACTTGACTGGCCAGAATGGTGGGACCCCATAGGACACCCCACACGGTGGGACACACTAGAGGTTAACGCAATTACCATATAAACCTTTATTGTCACCGGTTTGTCTAAATAGACAAGGCCTTGATTTTTACCCAACTAAATTTTGGTTAGCAAGTAAATTTTTCCTGCCTAGGGCACGTTTGCTTAGTTTTAGGCTTGGGTTTAGAGTGCTCTTGGAATGTGACTGGGTGTTTTGGGGGTGTTGCCCTTAAAATTAGATTTAGAAGTGTGAAGTGCACAAAAAGAGGGTTTTCAATACAAGCTTTAATTGGTGTAGTGGCTTTTATGGTTCAAGTGCTTGTATTAAATTTTTTTTCTTTTATGGTTTCCTTGTTTATGTCAATTCAAATAAGGTTGTGGTGGAGCATGCAGTAGTTTTTGCAAGTCCCATTTTGTTATATGAATTTCCTTTAAGTATGGAATGCAAATGTGCTCTACCTTAGTGTGGAAACCCTAATATCAGATAGGTCTATATGATGCTTTTAAGTCCAATAAGGTAGAAGTGGTGCGACCCAATCAAGGAAAATAATGGTCCTAATGCACCATCACTAATTGAAATAGACTTAATTGGTTGCCTAGGTTGAAATGTAAATTAATTTCAATTCAAGTGGGTGAAGGGGTCGACATCCAATCAAATCAGATCCCCTCTAATGCAATTACACACAAATCAAGCTTAGACGGGTTTATATTGGGTCACTAAATTTAAACCCTAATGTGAAACACCTAGGGTTTATGCTTCTTCTAACAATCAGCAGTCAGACCTTGGTCTGACTTCAAATCACTCCCCAAATCAGTAAATAAATCAAAATATGATGAAATTTGGTAGAGATCTTCCGTTTTCAATAATTTTTTTAGGGAATATCTTTTAGGATATTTACTATTTCATGCAATTTTTGACAAATTATTATGTTCTAGGGGTTCAAATAGACCAGATGGACCCCTTGCGAGAAATGCAGTTTGAAATAGTACCACAGAAAATTCAAAAATTCTTGAAAATTATAGAAAAATCTAGTTTTCAGTGCCTTTCCAACCCCATAAATTTAAAAGGGATCTGATTTATGTATAGGTAAGAATTAACGTTTAAATTTATATAAAATTAAAGTGCAAACTGTTCTGAGCACCTTCCATTCTATGAATTTTTAAAATTTGTATAGTACCAGTTTTTCCAAATAAAAGGTGACGCTGGAAAGCTAGTTTGAGAACCTATTATCAGACCAGATCCCAAGATTTTTGGATGCCTAATTTGGTAGTGATAAATTTTTTAAAATCAATAATAATTTTTGGCCAGATTTCCAAATCTGACTTTGGTGTGTTTACATAGTTTCCATGTTAAAATACACACAAAAGAAAGAAAAATTTTTTTCCTTGTAAATTCAAATCTAAAAGTTTGAAGTTGAATTTATATATATATATATATAATTTTTTTTTGTTTTTTTTCTAACCTAAGAAAGCAACAAAATTGAGGATGAAGAATGATACCTGTAGTCTTCACCACGAGTTGATGTATGCACAGATCCTTGTCTTGACAACCTACAATCAAAATAAATAGAAGTTAGGCAAATACAAATCTAAACTCGCGCATTGTCTCCCCGGCAATGGCACCATTTCTTGGGAACGTAGATCACGTAATTGATCAGAAATGAATCGTAGTACAGTTGAGAAATACAATCAACAAAAATAATTTCTAATATATGGAGACTTGATGAATTTTATTCTTTTGAAAACTTGAGTCCCGATCATTCATCTCTGGGAGGCGTGAAGACAAGTCGAGATTTGGATCAGCTTAATCTAGCCTAAATCTAATCTAACCTAATATTTTTTTTTGTGTTTTTGATTTTTACTTTGAAAAGTGATAAGCAAACTGACATGAAGACAATCATAGAAGCGATGATCATACAATATTATTCATGCATAGAATACTGAAAATAAGGTCACACAATATCTATACTAGAAAGCATTTAAATAGAAGAAATCCCTCATGCTGGGAAGGTACCATAAGGGCCATCGGCCAAAAAGATGCCATGGGTGAGCCTTCATGGCCGTTCAAAAAGAAGAAGAAAAAGAGGGTGCATCCTCTCTATGGAGAACAAATGACATGCCCAAGTGAAGAGAGGAGAAGTGGGTGTTGCACCCTAGTGCTCACCTTCTTCTTGCTACCCACATGAAGATGCCTTGGAGGAGCTTCTTCTTTAGCCGTCCATGGAGGGGGCCGTGGAGGAGGAGGATGGCTGTAGGGTTTTGGAGGGTGGAAGGGTGTCACAAGTGGGAGGAGAATGGATGGGAGAGTGAATGAATTTCGTGGCTCTCTTCTCTCCTTAGCCTTTTTGGGAAGGCCTCTCTATTTCAAATGGGTCACCACTTTTGGTGGCTCCCAAAATAGCAAGTGCCACCAATGTAGGATCTAGGTTGATGATGAGTAGCTACTCATCATTGCTAAAAAGCTGAAGTTAAGCTAGACACTAAGTAAAACAATATCAAATTAACAGATAAAAAGGGTTAAGTGTGGGAATTAAAGAAAAAGACCTAAAACCTTTACTCTATGTTAAAACTTCATAATTAGGCCACAAAATGAAATATTCTGAAAGCAAAGTACAAATGATGATCCATGCGTCAATTGAACACATAAACAAGTTTGAAAGGCCAAATCAGAAGTATAATCAATGTCTTAAATGTTCAATTAAGAACATATAAAAATTTGAAGGCAATTGGACATCATTTAGGTTATGAAATAGGTATTTTACAATTAGGTCCTTCATGCATTACACTCTTACCCTTAAAGACTCCCCTTTGGACCTATTTGTAAGCCGTAGGGACCCTTCTGAAATGCTGCAAGGCCCTTCCGATTGTAGTTCTTTTCACTTATGGGCTACACGCAATTCTTCTACCCCTTCATTCAAGGGTCTGTCCACAATTTTCCCTTATTTCAGAGAGAGACATGCTGCTCTTCGCACACACTGTAGCACGCGAAGAACACGGCCAATCTCAGCCGTCCGTCATTCTTCATAATCTTGATCTGCGGTTGGATTCGAATGGAAGTTTCGCGCGATTCGGCACGTGCGATCACCCCTCTCCCCAGATCTCATCTGATGGTCAGATTTTGTGCTTAGCTCACCGCGTGCTCTGCCCCTCTCATCCTCGCCGCTGGTTGCATCTTGATTATCCTCACCTGTGTGGTGATCTCAGCCACTTAGCATGCTACTTAAGCACCTCAGTGCTGTCGCATGCAAGGGATCGCTCTCTCCTACACCGCTTAGAGATCATTCGTCCACTCTAGTTTCTCCTCCCCATCAAGCCTTTGATTTCACAGCCACCGGCAGTGAAATCATCACCTTCTCTCAACCTCCTCATTGCTAAGGACTTCATAGCACCTGAAGACAACCCTGGAGCCTCACTAGCAGACTCTTCCCTCCGCTGGAGTCATCTTCCTCCTTTCTTCCTCCTTAGCCCCCGGCTAAGGACCCATAGGTCCCATTCTTCCTGTTAGATTAGGTTTATATTTCTGCATATTAGTTTTAGCCGTAGTTAAGTAGTTTAGAGTAGAATTAAGGTAATTGTTAATGTTTAATTTCGCTGTAGGATAAAGTAGCTGTAGCAGTAGAATTAGGCTTAAATTTTCCCCCCTCACCTCCTCTAATCATTCCAGATCAGAGGGGAAGATTTCATATATCCATGTTTTCAAATTCTCTACCTCCCCATACTGTCATAACCATTTCTAATTTTCCATGACATGTTTTTCATCTTCCACCCATACACTCTAACCCAATTTCAGATCTGAAATTGGCGTCAACAAGCACTTAAGGGGCTTCCCACTCACCTCACTCTTGGTCAGAGAAGCCGTTGATTTTGGGTTGAAATTTTCAATTTGTCAGATTTCTCCTCAATGTGGATTTTAAGGATTTTTCTTTTTGGTTTTACTGCTTGATCTGACAAATTGAATGAAGTTGATTTGAATTCCTAGTTGGCAAGGAATCTGAGAGGATTTCTGCTGACAGAAATCATCTCAGAAGAGCCATACGTAAATCTGATTTGATACTATCTTTAATGCATTGAATGCAAGTCACATCTAAGGATATTTACTTTGGTAATTTGAAGTCTGATCTCGCATTCATAAGTTTTGTTAATGGCTGTTTGGTGATTTCCTAACCTAAGGAGTTCTCAATACTCCTTAAGGTTTCATGAAACTGGGATTTGATCTAAGGGCTTTAACTGATTGAATTGATTCTTCCTTCATGATGTCTATAGCATTAGGAAGAGCTAATTCAGTGATATTTGTGGATTTCATCTGAAATGGAGTTTTTGATGAGGGTTTTTGGCATTTGAATTGAGGTATTTAGTGATTTAGTGAGACATTAAACCCTTGTCAGATTTGGGATTGATTGATTTTCTTTTTAGTTTGGATTTGTTTGACTCTGATCCCAGTAAACAAAGCAAAGTGCTGCATCTTGCAGCTACATGTTTTTCTCTCCAAACTCACATGTCTTCTCAAATGGACTAACTGCAGCAGCAGTTAGCCCATTTGGATAGTGACTGAAGCTGTGGCTAAGTCTGGATGTTTTGTTGCTGCTACCTCTAGTAGGTTGTAACAGATAGGTTTTAGTGTTAAATCCTATAGACTTTAATTTGATCTGAGCTGACAGTAGATTGTATTTCATCTCATATGTAAGCTAATTTTCTTGTTCAATACTTGAGATCTAATTTTGATACATACATGTCTACTCTTTCTCAACTCTGTCAGCTAGTTTAGTCAGAAATCCCATCCTAAACAAGTTTTAAAAGAGAGAACTGAACTGAGGACTCTCACCTTAGTAAAATCTTCCCTTCTTCTCTCCTACTTCTGCTAAACCTATAAAAACAGTAAACTAATTAGAATGAAACACCCAAAAGAGAAATAAAAATATTTATATATCTATATATATACATATATATATTACTTTGTATATTAAGTATACTTATATAGACTTAAGTTATATGTTGGGCTACATATGTAAATAGATAGTGTACATATATATATATATACTGTATACTTAACTATGTACATATAATACTGTAATTTAGGTTTTAGATCTAGTTTAGACAATAAATACAATAATTATATAACTATATATAAATTGAACTAAGTATACGTAATATTAAACTGAATAGATCAGTAAGTAGTTTAAACTATAAAACTGTATATATATCTATGTATATGTAGATTATAAGTAAATAAAATCTTTTATCTTAATTTAATCCTTTATAGATAATAAATAATGAATTTATTAAGTTTATAGCTATGTTTTTAAATTAAATTAGTTAAATTAGTAATTTAGAATTATAATTAAGTTAAATTGAATCTGTATACTATGACTAAAATACTTTAAGTAATTTAAGCTAATTTAAGTATATTTAGACCTGATTATCTTAAGTTTACCTTAATTTATAAGCAGAACAATTAAAACTGCTATTTAAATGTAAATAACACATACATTAATTCAGAGAAATATAATAAAAATTTGTAAAAAATACTTATGTTTGTATTCTAACTCTGAATGAGGTCAATTAGACCATTCACTAACTAATTTATAAGTAATTAACCAAGAAAACACCAAAATCAATGTGTAAAAATAGGCTAATTTAGTGAATTTATTTATATAGTAAATCTAATTAAAATTTGAAATTAATTGAAAAATTATATAGTATTATGTAAATACTTTATTTTCCTTAACTTATTTTTATTTTTAAATAAATTATGGCCCTCGAATTGAGGGACAAAATCGCTCCCAGCCCATAGCTGCACATGGTTTCCAGCGCAAATGTGGCACTCGAATTGCGCCACATCGTGCGCTGCAAACCGTGCGCAGCGGTATATATGTAATTTGTGCATATGCTCTTCAGTCGTCACGGGCACCAGGTGCCTGAAACAACCTTTACCGGGCATACATATGATCATATCTGAGCATATTCTGTCTGTGGGGCCGGGGGCCCGGAGAAGCATGTGTGTGGGGCTGTGTATGCCTTGTGCTGAGTTAAGAAACTTTATTAAGCAGCCTAATGAGAATTAGGGCATGCTTAGTAGAGGTTTGGTCCCACCCTCTGGGTGCTGTGTATCCCTCGAAAAGCGCGCCTGCAAATTAAACACATTTTTAATTGATTAAAGAGAGTTAATGACAGTTGTTAAAAGCCTCTCCTCCACAGCGTGTAAAAGTCATTAAGCCAAAGTGTAAAGACAGAAGAAGAACATTTGTTGAGAATCTATGTGAAGGGACAAGAGAGAGAGATGTTGTACATACATAAGTAAAAATACATATACAATTAAAATATAAACATATATATACATATACATATACGTAGTATAGCTAATTATTTGTTTAAATAAACCAATATATTTACTAACAGAATAAAATGTCACCATAAGTGTCGCTATAGACCTCAGTTTCCTTCCTTAGGTTTGTATATAGTGTTTTCTGGGATCTAGAGATGCTTACGTCTGTCATTAAAATTGTTGTATGTGTTACTGTAGATAACAGACTAGTAAGTTAAGTTAATATATTATGTCATCTTAGTCTATTGTGTACTTTCATGTAAGTATTAATACAATAACTTGTAAAGACATAGTTTAAAGTATAGCGATAAATTGTTTGGTGCTTGTTATAGTTAGTTTTTGCAAGCATTACAATTAATTCTTAGTAAGTAGGCAAACCATGTCTACATTCATTCATTCTTTAATAAGATGTAAAGTGTCTTTTTGGAATTAGAGGATAATTTTGAGATCAAAGAGCGATGTAATTCAATAAATTGCCTCCCAGTGAACGACCTGGAATAAAATCAGTAAAAATTAGATAAGTAAATAATAATGGTTGTAATGACTGGTATTCCATACAACTCACCACAATGACACTCATGATGTTTCAAAACATAACATACTACAACAATCATTATCACATCATTATTACCATCGTTATTAGCTGATGACCAACAAATGAGGGCAAGAATGGGCAAGTGGGATTTAGGAAAATGTATGTATGTGTAGGTGTAATTTTTGTGGAGTAGGGCAGTGTGTTTGGTGAATCTTGGTTGGGTTAACCTACATTATGTGGGTATGGACCTAATTAGGCTTAGGAAAGTTTAATCGAATAGGAGCGAACCTAATTAGGTCTAGGTCAGGTCTAATTGGATGTGTGCATGTCATTATGCTAGGGTAACCCTAATAGGTATGAGTCAATTGGATCCTGGGTGGATCTAATTGGGGTCAACTGCATCCAATCAAGTGTAGATGCACCCAATTAGGTATGGGATTGTTCAATTGGGTTAGGGATATGGATAGTGGACTAGGCTTAGGAGGTCTCTAATTAAGTTTCCTAGTGTGTGCGGTAGGGTTCCTAGGTCAAAATAGGCAAGATCAGGCTTCTAGCACAAAAAATAGGTACCAGACAGTAGTATCAGATGTTTAGGATAGTAGTCAGATGTCTTATACTATAAAATTAGACATATGGACTTTATATTGGATGTCCAATTCTGTGTCAGCATGAGTTTTAGCTTCCTGGATTGATATTCTGTAGAAATCAGACGTCCAGCTAGATGTCTGAACGTCCTGAAAGGTGCTGGAGAGTGGGTTTTAGGTTTTCTAAGGTGGGTTTTGGTTCCTTTGTGTTTGGGAGAGGGATAGGGTGGATAAGAACATGGATAGTGCTATCCATGTTTGGGTTTTGAGGCTAAGGTGCCTAAATGGAGGTCGTTTTTGGTTTCTTAGGGTAAGGATAAGGCTATCGTCACTCTTATCTGGATCAATCTTCTTCCTTTAGTGCTTTATTCCACTATCTCCTTCATCGTGGATCACTTTATTATCTGCAAATAATAATAAAATCCATTAAATAGCAGGATGTCTCATCTCATTCTAAATAAACTGATGCAATGCATGATATGCAAGATATGAGTGCAATATCCACAAATTAAGCTAGGTTCAGGAATTATTTAGGTTGATTAGGACCCATGATTGCTGTGAAATCACCTATATACACAGAATTCCCTAAGCTTGACTTTCATGGAGAGCTTTCTTTTGATCTTGCTTGTTAGGGAAAGGCTAACCGAGTCCTTACTTGATGTAGACACATTTAATTAGGTTAAAATGCCTATTCATGCATGTTCCTAGGCTTAGATTTGCATTTCATCTTATAAATTTTGCATAGCATGCGTCATCCTGCATTTAGAGTAGTTGTGCATATTTCAGGTTAGTTATGCCCTTTTTATAGCCATGAGGGAAGGAGATTTATTTCAGGGCCTCGGATTGATGATCTGAATGTATGAATCTGATCAGGATGATGATCGGAGTCCAACACCTACGAGAACATCCTAATCGAAATCTCATATCACCTTATGCGTTTCGATGAAGATCAATGGCTAGGAGGCAGTGCGACATCCTTATAGGCTTCAGATGAAAAATTCGATCATACGGATGGATCTGGAGCAAGGATCACAGTCCAGCAATGTGGAAATCATCTCAATCCTAGCACCGTGGTACCCTCTACAATAGAAAGAACATGGACGACCAAGATGGCACCACGTGGTTCCATCTGGGCCACCCAACATCAGCTAGTAGCCACTACCCAACCCTTTATCATCTGCACCCTCATTCCCAGCAGTTAGATCTTGATCCAATGGCTGAGAGGCTTCCACCACCTCATGCCATAAGTCATCTTCTCGAAAAACTCATCGACTTGGCACAAAGGTTGGGACGTTGGCCTACAAGGGAGGGGCACGGATTCGAACCTCGTAGCCCCCAAATTGAGTGCAAGAAGCACCACGGTGCATGCTTGCATGCCAGCATCCGCACCGTAGCACCAGCACGTGAGCGTGCGCGTGAGACAAGGAGCACGTGATGCACGAGCAAACAGGAGGGAGGGCGATTCTTCAGCAATAGTTGGGAGGGCCTTTAGTGATGATTGCAGTTGTCACTAATGCCCTATGCATGATTTCTTCCTCTTCCTTCCACTATAAAAGGACCTACCTCCCTCCATTCTTCACAATCTCTTCCTTTCTTCTATTCACCACCTCCAAGGCTCTAAAGAGTGCTTACCCAAACTCGAGATGCTGCTCTAGAATAGAAAACGAACATTTATTCCCATCTCCTATCCCCCTTAGTGGAGCATCTTGTGGCCATCCTCTCACCACCCTTCATGAAGAATATCCTAGCCGCAACGACATCTTTTCCCATCCTCCTTTCCCCGCCTCCATCCTCGTTCGTCCCGCTCCTCACCACCTTCCTCCAGGCGACGTCAGAGCGAGTTATCCTCCAAGTGACCGTTGAGGGGGATTTATCTCACCTATCTCTATCTTTACTGCTTACGTGATATAGTTTTCCCGCTTTCCTAGTTGTAATAAACATTTGATTATAAAAATACATGATTGTTTCACACTCTCTCTGTCTCTCTCTTATATTTTACAAGTAGATTAGTTAGATAAGAATGCATCGACCTATTCTCTTACTTGATAAAAATACCAAAAAAATTGGAAAAGACAAAAGTGACAAAAACAAATAAAAGTGAAATGTGGATTTTCGAAACCAAACATTCGCCTCCCCATGTTCGACTCAGGACTCACTCTTTGAGTTTCGATTACAAATTTTATCTAATCGATAGATTTCTCGTGAAACAAACTACGACGACGGGTTTTCTAGAATCCAATCCTTTCCACATGCAAACCCATAGCTATCATTACTACATGTAAAGAAAGTCAGACTTCTGGCAAATCACTTGGCAGTGAGATTTCCTCGAAAAAGCCCAAGTCCGTTCTGAAACGGATTTTATGCAGTTTGTAAAATACATCGTTGTAACGTGCAAAATCGATCAACTCTTAAATTTATAAACCTAAATAGGGGAGTATCTAGGGTCGTCTAAGGAGGCAGGTTTGCAAAAATTAAATCTCTTGCTTTGCAAATAAATCTCAACTTTCTTTTTGTTCTTTTAGAATATATAGCTTTTATGATTTTTGAAATAATGGCACCATGCAAGTTTTTGTTGAAAGCTATAAAACAACTAAAACCAAATTCAAGAAACCTACACTAAGGTGACAAGTACAGCCTCTCGCTAAGCTCACCCTAGGCACATGGAGGCCTAGAATAATTAGGGAGAGGGAGTGAAATAATTGCTAGGCAAAATTTGTAATAAGCTATGCAATAGAAATTGAAAGAAGGCAATTTGAATTAAATCAAAATTGTGCACACAAAACCTATAGAGGAATGCTTCTACTCTACTTGAAAATACAAGAAAAATAAAACACAAATCCTCTAGATACATGGTGAAGAAGAGGGCTTCTTGCTCCAAGCTTGGTAGCTTTCGAGCATGAAAAGAATCCTCCAACTCCTTCCTTGCTATGCTCCTCCAAGATGATGTCCTCCAAGGTGGTAGCTACCACCTTTAATTCTCTTCCTCCAAGGGTGGACGTCCACACTAGGTTGTTCTCCTTTTCCTGGGCATCCTCCTTGAAGTGGAAAGCTCCTCCTCCTTGGCATGGCACAAGTTGAAGAAAGTGGGGAGAAGAAGGCACCAAAGGGGCTGGTGATGTGCCCCCTTAATCTTCTTCTCTACTCCTTCTTGGCCATAGGTGTAGGTGGGTATAGGTAGAATAATACACTAATGGAGGATGCTCTAAAATGGCGGTAGGTGGTGGGTTTATATAGAGTAGGAAGGGGGCTAAGATGACTCTTGAAATGGAGGGCTAAGATGGGAAGATGGAGGTGGTTGGGGATCCTATGCCTATGGGCAATTGGCACCAACCCGAGGGACACCTAGAGGGTGGTTATGGGTGGTGGCACCCCTTGTAGTTGGTGCCAAAATGGCCTATAGAAGGGGGGCTTAGGTGGTGACAAGTAGGGTTCCAGAAGGAGGGGTAGGTGGGTGGCTAGGATGGGTTGTAGGGTTTGGTGTATGGTGGATGTGGGGGTGGATGTTGGAGCCAATAAGGGGGGTAGTTAGGGTTAGGTTTTGGCACCAAAATGGGTGCCTTTTGGTGGTGAAGATAAGGTGAAGAGGTGGCTAAGTGGTGGTGCCAACTTGGAGTAGGATAGCAAGCTTAGGTAGGGCATAAGATGGTGGAGCTAGCTAGGGTTGAGTTGAAGGTGGTGGATGGCCAAGCAGTTGGTTGCTAGCTAAGCTAAGCTAAGCTTGCTTAGCTAGCTATGGAGTTGAGGAGGAGGTGTTGGAGCTATGGTTTGAAGAGAGGAGCTGAGGAGAAGTCTGGAGCTAGAACTGGAGTTGGCAGCTGCTGAAGAGGGTGTCATGGAGCTACTCTAGCTAGCTTGGCTTGCTAGTTCTTTTCTCGCTGCTAAGCCAAGCTAAAGTGAGCTGGCTTCTACCATAATGAGCTAAGGTGAGCTGGGTCTGGTGCTCCCCGGGAGGATCAAGCTAGTTGGGGCAGTTAAGGTAGCTTAGCTCAACTGAGTTGAGCTAGGTTGAGTCCCTGGGAGCTAGACTTGAGCTTTCTAAGCTAGAATGAAGTTATCTTCTACTGGATGGAGTTGAGTGGAGCTAGATGTAGCTGGACCTGAGCTGAGGTGAACTCCAGTCAACTTAGCTGTGCTAGCTAGTTCTCCTTGTGAACTAATGGGAGTTGAGATGAGCTAGACTCAACTTAGTTGAGCTGGATCTGAGCTGACCTGAGCTAGGGTGAGCTAAAATGAGCTCTCTTAAGTTGCCATTCAGCTGAGATTAGTTGAATGGAGTTGGGATGAGCTAACCCTAGTTCAAGTGAGCTAGGTTCCAGTTGTGGTGAGTTTGATCAAGTTGACCTCTAGTTAGTCTGAGCTCCTTCTTCACCATTTTCCTTCTTGGGTGCTAGGGTTTTAGGGATCTGTATATCTGTTCATCCCTAACACTCACAGAAACACATTAAAGCAACAAAAGAAAATGCATTGCATGCCTAACCTAGTTAATGCTTAAATGCAGCCCAAAAATCGATTTATGGAGTAAAATCCTATGAGCTTGGTTTGTTTTAATGCATAAGAATGATGATAAACTGGCATTTATCACACCCATGTTTATCTTTTGCTAATCTCTTAGAAAAATTTTTTTGGAAAATGGAATCTTTTGGGAAATCTAATTTTTTTTACTTTTGAGGAGAAAAAGATTAAGGGAACTTGGTTGATCTAAACATAGGAGGCACGGGATTTGTTAAGGATAAACATCCGGATTTATTTTTTGATCCAACCATTAGACAAAATGGGATCAATATATCCTCCAAAAAATTCACAATTTAACCCCTTGTTAATTCAGAGAAATTTTTGTTTTTAGGATTTTTCTGACTTATGAATCTGATTCGCAACTTGCAAATCCTTTGAAACCTTATGTCCGTGCTTGTGAAAAGCCAACATTTCTAGGGGCGTGTTAATTTATTTATTTTTTTTTTCTCCCCCATGCTTATTTTTAGGTTAGTCTTACAACAGATGTGTTAGGATCATCATTCCCGTTATCAATCCTCGAGGGGGCTCTAGCACTAGTACTTTGGGATAGCAGTGTCCATGACACTACCCAGGAGCTCACAACCCCAAAACACAAGTGATGTAAAGGGGCGCTCCAAGCAAACTCAAGTTCTTGCTTCGACATTATAGGTAGAGCACCATCCAAGACACTTAAGCTGCTAAAATGCACTTTAATGCTCCATCTAAGGATATGAAATATAGACATGGAGTAGTGCTGAGGCGATAACATGTGGACATCGCATCCTCAAAGGAGGCATTTTCCTCCTTCTCGACGGTGGGAACTCAAACCAATGATCTCCTTCAGACTTTTACTAAGTCCAAACAAGGGAGTTTTTGAATTTTTTTAGTTATTTTTAAGTGTTGGCTTGTGTGTGAAAATTGA
Organism: Thalassia testudinum; assembly: GCA_037157565.1. Lineage (NCBI taxonomy): Eukaryota > Viridiplantae > Streptophyta > Magnoliopsida > Alismatales > Hydrocharitaceae > Thalassia > Thalassia testudinum. The sequence goes on from JAZHRO010000031.1 coordinate 128,710,361, forward strand.
CACAAGAAGTTCCTCAAGACATGCAAGTTTTTGAATTAGAAACTAAGTCAAATACTTTCCATATTACCAAATAGGATCACCTGAACTATCGTGAGTTCAGGTTAAATTTTAGAGAAGGATATCTGATCTAGTCTAAAATAGACCTTGAAATTCTAATGATGAGATCCACATCCTCATCCCTAGCTTGTTAAAGATTAAATCCCATTATACCCAAAAGTGAATTTTTCAACCTTAGTCCCGATTTCAAAATTTTTCCTCAAAAAGTTTTTCACGCTTTTATTTTTTTGTGTATGCTAGTAGGAAATAAACTAAAGAAAAATGCATGTTTTTAGGTTTTGAAAATCCTAAACCGATCGTCAAATTTTGAAAATGCCCCCCCCATTCTTAAGATAAATGCATTCCTATGCCCTCATGCATTTGGAGAGAAAAGGGATCACCTTAGTGAAGAACGGTCGGGTTTAGGATGATCAAAACCAGGAAAGAGAAGATAAAAAGAAAGCAGGAAAAAATGATGGATGCCTGCAAAAAAGGTGTCTTCTTCTTGATCCCTCGAAAATTGATTAGAAGCAATATTGGGATCAAAGTTGAATGGAAAATGATAAGTGTAGCCCGAGTCTGGCCTTGGTTTTAAATTAGGTTGGATGCCAAACTCGGGTGAGGTTGGTGGTAGGTCCATAAGAATGGAGTCGGGGAAGGGATGGTCAGGATTGGGTGAAGTTAGTATGGAAAAATGAGGTGCGGGAATAGTGGGTGGGTTAGGGTGATCAGGGGGTGCTTCAGGAATGGATTTGGGGTCAAGACAAGTCTCCAGATCACAGATTTCGCTGGCCATTGATTCTGAATCAGAGTCCTCAAAAAAATTATTGTCGGTAAGGGTATCTATCAACATTGTCACCTCCACCATATTGGAAATTTTTGTATCTGAGTCCTCAAAAAAGTTATCATCAAGGAATCTCTTGGAGGATTTGAAAATATCTAAAGTGATAGTTTGGCCGGCACAAGTGATATCCATTTTGCCTATGTGGCAATTGATATTTGCCTTTGCAGTGGCCAAAAAAGGGTGTCCAAGGATTATTAGGGAGTCTAGTAATGATTCAGGTACCTCAATGTCAAGAAATCTACCCTAAGGTGGCAGGTAGAGCCTCTCTCTAAGCTCACCCTAGGCAAGTGGAGGCCTAGAATAATTAGGGAGAGGGAGTGAAATAATTGCTAGGCAAAATTTGTAATAAGCTATGCAATAGAAATTGAAAGAAGGTAATTTGAATTAAATCAAAATTGTGCACATAAAACCTATAGAGGAATGCTTCTACTCTACTTGAAAATACAAGAAAAATAAAACACAAATCCTCTAGATAGATGGTAAAGAAGAGGGCTTCTTGCTCAAAGCTTGGTAGCTCCCAAGCTTGAAAAGAGTTTTCCAACTCCTTCCTTGCTATGCTCCTCCAAGATGATGTCCCCCAAGGTGGTAGCTACCACCTTTAATTCCCTTCCTCCAAGGCTGGACATCCACCCAAGGTTCTTCTCCTTTGCCTGGACATCCTCCTTGAAGTGGAAAGCTCCTCCTCCTTGGCGTGGCACAAGTTTAAGAAAGTGGGGAGAAGAAGGCACCAAAGGGGCTGGTGATGTGCCCCCTTAATCTTCTTCTCTACTCCTTCTTGGCTGTAGATGTAGGTGGGTATAGGTAGAATAATACACTAATGGAGGATGCTCTAAAATGGGGCTAGGTGGTGGGTTTATATAGAGTAGGAAGGGGGCTAAGGTGACTCCTGAAATGGAGGGCAAAGATGGGAAGATGGAGGTGGTTGGGGATCCTATGGCTAAGGGCAATTGGCGCCAACCCAAGGGACACCTAGGGGGTTGTTATGGGTGGTGGCACCCCTTGAAGTTGGCACCAAAATGCCTTCAAGAAGGGATCTTTGGTGGTGCCAAGTAGGGATCTAGAAGGAGTGGTAGGTGGGTGGCTAGGATGGGTTTTAGGGTTAGGTGTATGGTGGATGTGGGGGTGGATGTTGGCGCCAAAAACTGTGGTAGTTAGGGTTAGGTTTGGTGCCAAAATTGGTGCCTTTTGGTGGTGATGATGGGGTGAAGAGGTGGCTAAGAGGTGGTGCCAACTTGGAGTAGGATAGCTAGCTTAGGTAGGGCTTAAGTTGGTGGAGCTAGCTAGGGTTGAGTTGAAGGTGGTGGATGGCCAAGGAGCTGGTTGCTAGCTAAGCTAAGCTTGCTTAGCTAGCTATGGAGTAGAGGAGGAGGTATTGGAGCTAGGGTTTGAAGAAAGGAGTAGAGGAGGAGAAGTCTGGAGCTAGAACTGGAGCTGGCAGCTGCTGAAGAGGCTGGCATGGAGCTACTCTAGCTAGCTTAGCTTGCTAGTTCTTTGCTAGCTACTAAGCCAAGCTAAAGTGAGTTGGCTTCTACCATAATGAGCTGAGGTGAGCTGGGTCTGGTGCTCCTGGGGAGGATCAAGCTGGTTGAGGCAGCTAAGGTAGCTTAGCCCAACTGAGTTGAGCTAAGTTGAGTCCCCGAGAGTTGGACTTGAGCTTCCTGAGCTGGAATGAAGTTATCTTCCACTGGCTGGAGTTGAGTGGAGCTGGATGTAGCTGGACCTGAGCTGGGGTGAACTCCAGTCAACTCAGTTGCTAAATTTTTTTGCTAAATCCAATCTCTTGCTTTTAAAGGAACTCAACTTTCTTTTTGGTGTTTTATATATATGATTTTTATAGTTTTGAAATAATAGGAACAATGCAGGTTTGCTGGTAGTGAGAAAATTTTCTATACTAATCAACTACACTACTGTTATAGTGACAAGTAGAGCCTCTCCCTAAGATCACTCTAGGCACGTGGAGGCCAAGAGTAATTAAGGAGAGGGAGTGAAAAATTTTAAACAAGAATTCTACAAGATTTTGCAACAAAAATATTAAGGAAGGCAACTTTGATTAAAAGTGAGAGTGTTTTACAGAAACCCTAGTAGATGAATGCTTCTACTACTAGATAATTGCAACAAATAAAATAAAGCACAAGTCCCCCTGAATTGTTGGTGAAGATGGCAAGCTCCTTGCTCCAAGCTTAGTGGCTCCTAGGCTTGAAAAGGGCTCCTCCTTCCTTGACGTCCTCCATAGGCAAACCCCAGATGGGAGTGCCTTCTCCTTCCTAGAGTGGATGGCTCCTACTCCAAGAACTCCTTAAGGTGGCATGGACCACCTTGGATTCTTCCTCCAATGGTGGTAGTGTACCACCCTCAAATCCTCCTTTTCCTAGGGTAGGCATGTACCCTAGGTTGTCTTCCAATGCCTGGCTTCCTCCCTTGGCTGGCGTGGGCACAACAGAGAAGAGAAGAGGGGAAGACACAAAGGGGACGGAGTATCCCCTTCATCTCCTTCTTCTTCTTCTCTTGACCTTTTATGTAAGTGGAAATATGGGTAGAAAAATGTAGTGGTAGGGGGTTTATGTAGGAATGGTAGGGGGTTAAGGGTAGTTAATGGATGGAGGGTTAGGATGGCTTGTTGGAGGTAGTTAAGGGATCCTAGGGTTGATAATGACTGGTGCCAAAATGGGGTGGTGTTAGGTATTTTCCTCCAACCCTAAGAGAGGACTAGGGTTAGTTTTTATGGTGGTAGAGTTAGGTGGCATGTAGGTTATGTGTAGGGTTAGGATGGTGTTGTTGGGTGGTGGTTATGGGATGAAGGGTAGATATAGGGTGGCGCCAAAGGGGAAGGTTCCTTGAGGTGGTAGTTATGGTGGAGTTATGAGAGTTGGCGACACTTTAGGTGGGTTAAGGGGGAGGTTTAGGTGGCACCACTAGATGGAGGGTTAAGATAGGTTGGGGGTTAATATGTAGGGTGTAGATGGGAGGAGGTGTTGGCTCCAAATAAAGGGGTGTAGGGGGTGATTTTCGGCACCAACTAGGTTAGGGTTTAGGGTAGTTATGGTGGGTTAGGTTTGGCACCAATGGAAGGCTTCTAGAAGGGGTTAGGTGTAGGGTTTAGATGGCCTTGGTTGATGAGGTGTAGGGCTGGGAATTAGGCACATGTTGGCGCCAAAATGAAGGGACGCCTAGGGCATTTTTGGTGCGAACATGAGGAGGTGTGAGTGGTCGTGGATGGTGTGGATTGGCGCCAAGGATAGGTTGGGTTAGGGCTTGGTTAGGGTTAAGGGTTGAAGGGTGGACGACCATGGTGTTTTTGGTGGAGCTAAGGGCTTAGCTAAGCAGGCTTAGCTAGTAGAGTGGAGGTGGAGGAGCTAGGGTTCATGGAGGAGCTGGGAGAGAAGACTTTGGAGCTTATGGAAGCTATGTTGGAGCTAGGTCTGCTGAGGTAGCTTCAAGGGGAGCTCAACTACTGAGGTCAGCTACTTAGTTCTTATGAAAGTAACCATGCTTGGGTAGTTGAGCTCAATTGAGCTAACTTCAACTTGCTCAAAGCTAGGTTGAGATGGAACTGCCTCTGATGAGAACTCTAGAGCTAGCTAAGCTACTAGTTGACAAGTAGTAGTTTAGCTAGCTTGGAGTCCATTTGCCATGAGCTGCGTGAGCTGGAATGAGCTGGGGCTGAGCTGAGGTAAACTCCAGTCAACTCAGCTGAGCTAGCTAGAGCTCCCTATGAACTAATGGGAGTTGAGATGAGCTAAACTCAGCTAAGTTGAGCTAGATCTGAGCTGACCTGAGCTAGGGTGAGCTAAGGTGAGCTCTCTTGAGCTACCATTCCGCTAAAGTGAGCGAAATGGAGCTAGGATGAGCTAACCCTAGTCCAACTGAGATGAAATCCAATAATGGTGAGCTGGATCTGGCTGTGTTCCAGCTGGTTTGGGCTTCTCCTTCTCTAGTTGCCTTCTTGACTGATAGGGTTCTAGAGATTTGGCAATCTACTTATCCCTAACACTCACAAAAACATATCAAAAAAGGCAATAAAAGGTAAAATGCATGCCTATCCTAATTTATGCCTAAATGCAGCCCAAAAGCCCATTTGCGAAGACAAATTGTAAGAGCTAGGTTTGTTTGAATGCATAAGAATGATGATAAACTGGCATTTATCTAATGGCCATGGGATGCTTCAAGAATGGGGATGAGAGGCGAGAAAAATATTTTCTTTCTATTCTAGATGAGCATCTCGGGCTTTGGACAAGCTCTCTGTAGATCCTTGGTGGTGGTGAGAGGAAGAAAGGAAGAGATGGTTTGGAATGGAGGGGGTAGGTCCTTTTATAGTGGAGGAGGAGAGACAAAGTCGTCCATGGGTAATTAGTGACGGTTGTAATCGTTGCTAAAGATTTACCCAACTGTCGCTGAAGATACGTGCCCCTTAATTTCTTTGTTGGCACGCGCATAGCCCAGGCCATTAGTGATAGCTACAAGCATAACTAAAAGCTGGCCAAACTGTCACTGAAGATCGTGCCCCCGCCGCTCACACCCCGTTGGCACGTGCATTACGCTCTCCTTGTCACGCGCATGCTCACATGCTAGCGCAACGCTATGCTGCTCTACGTACTGTGCTTCGCTTGCTCGTGCGTGCCTCCACGGGCTGCACTGCGCTTGCGCTATGTGTGCTCAATTGTGTAATTGGGGAGCTGCGAGGATTCGAACCCGTGTCCCTCCCTTAAAGGTCGGGTGCTTAACCACTGCCCCAAGACGTCCAAAAGGTCGAGGGGATTACTTAGTGTGTGTGGTGGAGGAGCATTCTGAACCATTGGATCAAGATCCAACGGTAGAGAATTGATGATGAAGATGATGAAGGCGCCTTCCTATTGCTACTGGTCGGTGTTCGGCAGCCTGAATGGTGCCACGTGGTGCCATATAGGCCGTCTATCTTCTGTTTGTTGCATAGGGTGCCACGGTGCTCAGATCGAGATGATTCTCACGTTGCAGGATTACGATCGTCACTCTGGATCCATCCATACTATCAGATTTTTCATCCGAAGCCTATAAGGATGTTGCATTGCCCTCCTAGTCGTTGATCTTCCTCGGACATCATATGATGCTACGGGACTTTGATCTAGATGATTTCAGAGGCATTAGAGTCCGATTGTCATCCTGATCAAATCCGTATGGTTCGATCATCCATCTGAGGCCCTGAAACAAATCCTCTTCTCTCTTTACCATAAAAAGGACCTAATTAACTTAAAATCTATACAACTACTCCAAATGTAGAATGATATATGCTATGCAATATTTATAACAAAAAATGCAAATCTAAGCATAGGAGCATGCATGATTAGGCATTTTAACCTAAATAGATGTGTCTATATCATACCCCTATTCCTAACTTTTGCTAGTCCCTAGCAAAATTAAACTACATGATATGTATAAAAATAGAATTAGGACTCAATCACTTAGGCCTAAGTTGTTTATTAACAATAGAAAATTTCAACTAAGTTGCTAAACTACGAAGACTAAATAGCATCCGGGTGTTTGCCAGAATGTAGATCGCCCAAGTTCTTACCTTATTTGAAAAGGGAAGATACATTTTTTTGTTTTTCTTCTTTCCATTTTTTTTTTGACTTGTTGAAGCTTAAGATCTACACAAAAAGGATTGGACTTTGAAAAACCCATCATCATAGTTTGATTTGCGAAGAAATCCGTCAACAGATAAATTTATCGAAATTTGTAATGAAATTTCGGGTCGCACATAAGGAGGCTACGTCGATATAAAATCCGTAATTTTTTTTTTTGGGTATTTTTTATTTTAGAAGTAGAACAATCACAATGAATTTGATATTAACACTAACAGAGAGAGAGAGAGAACACTCACTTTGCAATTGAATGTTGTTTTTACAACTAGAAAGTAGGAAATGATTATACTTAGAAAGCGGGAAATTCTATTCTAGAAAGTAGTAAAGAAGGGAGAGAGATGTTATCCTCCTTGACGGTTGCCTGGAGGACGAGCCAGACGGGGCGACGCCTGGAAGATGGAGGATGAAGATGGAAGATGAAGAATGGAGAGGAAGAACCAGGGGCGAGGCAGGGCATCGTTGTCGTCGCAAAATCCACTTCCGAAACAGAGGGAGAAAATTTTAATTTTGGCTCTAGAGGAGCATCCCAAGTTTGGAACAAGCTTCGTTAGAGCTTTAGAGAGGAAGAGACGTGAAGGAAGGGATAGATTGAAATATGGGGGTTGTAGGCCTTTTCATAGGTGTAGAGGTTGGGGGCAAAAAGGTCAATTTATGTTAAAAACATTAATTCCAGGGCCATTAGTGTTGGATAAAATTGTCACTAAAGACCAGGTCGTGGGCGACGTGCGTGCGTGCCTGCCATCTCCTTCTCTCTTACACACCTAATGCACATGCACCTACAAGGGCTATCAGCCATTTGATCACGAGATCGAACAGCATAAAAGCCATCGCGTCCACGCCATCGTTGTGCACCTACGCGTACAATCGAGCATGCAAGTTGAGCGTCCAATCATGAGTTCTCTTGATCTGAAGATCTGAGCCATTGGCGCCTGATCGGGCGGTTGGATTAAGCTGTGCAAGTAATGAGAGTGGTGCAGACACAGGACTCAAATGTGTGCCCCTGCTTCGCAAAAATGCCTTCAACTGCTGCATTGTGGTGAGCTTTTGGTCACGTGGATGTTTTAAGGTCGGGTGCTCGCAACCGTTGGATCATGATCCAATGGTTGAGATCATCTAGTAGTATGCCTTTAGATGTTGAGAGAACACACTTTGGATTTGGGTGTAAGCTCTATTAGCCATTGGATCTTGATCCAACGGTTGAGATTGTCTATGCAGTTGAGGAGAGGAAGTGCAGGGTGGGTCCTTGGGCCGATTGGGTGGCTGAGATGGTGCCACGTGGTGCCATCTTGGTCGTCCATCTTTTATGTCTTGTAGATGGTGCCACGAATGTCGGATTGGACTGATTTTCATGTCATTGGGCTGCGATTGTCGATCCGAACCCATCTGTGCAGTTGGATTAGTCATCTAAAGTGCGGATTGACACCATCTTGGCCCTTGATCTCTGACTTTCCTTGTATTATATATGATGCTACGGAAGTCCGATCACGGTGATCTTGGAGTCGTTGAACTCCAATCGTCAACCTGATCAGATCCGTATGGTTGGATCTTTGATCCGAGGCCTAGATTAAATGTCGTCTTGTCCCTGGCCACCAAAAAGAAGAAATTACTATACAATTTCTACAATTTGACCTAAGTGCTTGATGATGCATGTTATGCAATATTTACAATGGGTGATGCTACTATGATACTATGAACATGCATTAATAAACATTTTTGGCTGTTCAAATGTATGCACATCACACCCCCTTGCCTATCTTTTGGTAGTCCCTAGCAAAAACTATATGCTATTTACAAAAGAATTAGGTTGATTTTCTTGGGCAAAAGTTTTTCTTCAACACTAGCAAATTCATACTAAGAACCAGAACTACAAAGACACAACAGTGCCTGGGTGTCTGCCAAAATGCAGATTGCCTCAAGCCCTCTCCTTATTCAAAGGAGGATCTTTTTCTTCTTTTCTTCTTATATAATTTTTCTTTTTGGATTTTTGAGTTTAAGGTTTCAGAGCTACTTTTTAGGGCCACTCAACTCACCTGTTTTACACTGTGAGATTGATGTCTAAAATAATCACATTGCCGTATAGTCAAAATCGCTTTGAAAACAAATATAATTTTTATTACTCGAATAAGCTTCTGAGGTCGAGCATAGGGATCAAATTGGTATTTGGAAATCAAGATCACAATTCAAACTGAAATAAATTTAAATAATATGAGTAGCAATGTGCAAAAATATGGAAGTAAAATGGCGATTTAGATCGCCAAATACTCCTACAATATCACCAAGGAACTCAATGTAAGAATATGCAATGAGAATTAATGATCTGTCGTCTGATTTTTAAATCAAACGACTTAAAGTTGTCTAATTCTTTCAGTCTTTGCTTCTTCTCTTTCTCTGCCTTTGCTTTCTCTGAGCCTTCCTTTCTTCTTCTTTTGCTTCTCTGCCCTTAGTTCTTCATCTTCTTTCTTCTTTTTCCTTTTCCTTTCTTCTACTCTAGCCTCCTTTTCTTCTTCTTCTTCCTTTTCCTTTGTGAGCCTTCCTTCTCTTCTTCTTTCTTCTACCTTCAACCTTGATCCCCTCTTCTTCTTCTTCTTTCTCTGATTTTCTTCTTCATAATCAGCTAAGTGTCGGCCAGAGGTTTCTATGGCAAAACCCTCCCCCAACCTGTGCGACACTCCTCTCTTCTTCTCTCTTAGGATCCTCTCTCCCAGAGCCACTGGTATTCAGGTTATCGGGTCGGGCGTGTACCTGGGTCTAGGCTCATCGGCATGCATGGTGAGCAAGGAGTGTAGGTTGGGTTCGGTTAGGACAAGTCCGTGGGGGGGTGTCGCGACAAGGTCGGGTGTAGGTGAGAGGGACCTCACCCTATGGTAATTGAGGTGAACAACTAACACCACTTTTTCAATTTATGCGGGTACGTGGCTTCAGAAGTTCCCGATGTGGGACTTTCCGTGCACCCCTTTTCTCGTGTACGTATAGCAGGGATGGTGCTTCCAATTGCAGTAGCCACTGAGGCTCACAACTCCAATTGAAGACTTGGGATCGTGCGTAAGACTCTTCCACCCATTCTGGGAGCGTCACCCTAGGACAGTAAGGCCTAGAGTAGCTTGCTCACCAATGGCGGATAAGGCCTAGAACTTGAAATCAATAGAATGGCCTCTCGGCCACGTCAAAGGTCTCATGGAGTATCATCGAAGCACGACGGATGTGTTGGGGGTGGTGGCGTGGCATGACGGTGGTCGTGAGTGCGTATCTAGGTTAGATTGTGTGCATGTGAGTGGGTGTATTCGGGGGCTGATTTGGGTGATTGGCATGGTGAGTGAATAGAGGGGAAGTGATCAGTGACGTGTGGTGATGGTCGTGGGCTTCTCTGCGGGGGTTTTGGTGGCCTGTGGAGGTGGGATGGCCTCGCCGGAGGTGGTGGCCAGAGATGGAAGGGATGGAGGTGCGAAGGGGCATCAGTGGTAGATTTGAAGTGGAGTAAGTGCAGGAATAAAGAAGAAGGGACAGGGCACTTACCTAGAAAGTCAATGGACGAAGGGGGGCAGAGAGGGTGTCGAGTATGGTGTGGCCGACCTCAGAGACGAAGGCGGCTCCGGTGAGGTGGGAATATCGAGGATGAAAGAGGAAGTGGCATCCGATGGTACGACGAGACGTGGAGAAGAACAAGGAAGACGAATCTGCCGTAGGTATGGTGGTCGATGACGAGAAAGGGTAGGAAAGGTCACTGGAAGTCGAGGAGCTTTCAGCCATGAGAGGGAGAGATGAATTGAGGAGAATCACGACTAAGTTCAAGCATGATGATGTCGGGGGGATCTGGACTTCTTTAAATAAGGCTCTGAAGGGTGGTTAGGGCATGGGAAGCAAGCTTCCCAAGTTTGGAAGGTCACTGGACTTGGGAGCTATTAGGATACCCAAATCTCTCGTGCATTCATATGAGAGATTGGGAGGGAATCAGAGCTCATCAACGGGTTCATACGAGAGAGAATTTCTCAGAGGATCTCCCTTCCAATTTTAGAGGAGATTTTCTGAGAAACCAAAGAGATATTCCCTGTCAAAGGTCACCGAAGTAGGTTTGTTCCACGATAATGGTGGAGGGACCTACTTGCAAAGACAATGAAGAAGCTAGGGAGCTGAATGCAAGGGTTTTTGAAAGTTAGGGGGAGAATTGTAAACAGGCAGGACCTTTTTGCAAACTAGATCAAGACAAGTTCCCCTTGGGTCCAAATTTTGGTACAAACCTAATTTGGATCTAAGGAATCCAATAGTGAAGCTGGATTTTCGTTTTGGCCATGTTTGGCTAAGTAATTTATGCAAAAACCTAAATTAGTGCAAACATCTGTCCGAGACTCCATTTTAGGTTAAGATGGGTTCTAATGGCCAAATTGAGGGTACTAAACCCTAGACAATATTTCTATATGATTTTTAGAGGATTTAAGTGAATTTATCCTGATCAAAACCTTGGTTAATTAAGTAGGTCTATTTTTAGTATTTCAAAAGTCATTTAATTCTCACAACACACAAATCCATTTCTGTCTGATCTAACCTACTTATTATCTTATTAAGACATTTGACCTTTATTTAGCCCTTGAGAAAACCCATGTTTGTACTGCATTGGTAAAATTGTAGTTTTTACCCTAGTTTCTTATTTTTCCCTCAGAATGCTTATACAGTGAGTTATGACTTTCTGGCGATTATGTACCAGCATTTATTGACTTAGTTGGGTCAAAATGAGCTAGTTTGGGCTCATGATGGTGTTCCCAACATACCCCCATGCCTAGCTTTTTCTAGTCCCTAAGCAAAATTTTAAAGTACTAACTTTGATTCTAGACCATAAGATCATTTGATACTCAACTGTGATGTGTGGTTTCTTTTGTAAATTAGGTTAGAATGTCGATAGTAGGCCTAGAGGTGCTCAAGTACCAACCAAGATCTGAACGTGACCAGCTCTAGCCTTAATCTGTCGTGAAGGTTTCTAAGCCCCACAGGAACTATCCTAAGGTTCATTGAACTCTACGATTAAAGCACCGATGCTTGTAAGATGTCTTGGCCTTGGTTCAGTTTGCAGTGCGTTTTTGTCATAGAGAGAGAGGAATTTTCTTTATTTTGGAGAGTTTTCTCTCTCTTTCCTTTTTTTTTCTATCTTCAGATTAGCTTTACAACATGGTCTATATCGAATTCCTAGTCCCCACCATCAATCCTCGAAGGGTCCCTAGCAATCGATGCTTCGAGATAGCACCGCCCATGGCAACCCCCAGAACCCTAGCTTTTGAGATTTTGAGATAATCCCGCCCATGGTGTTCTGTAGCTAAATCCAAACCCTAGCAATCGACATTTCAGGAAATGCCGCCTATGGCATCTGAACCAGCACAGGGTGCTTACATGCCCCCAGTAGGATATGTAGATATCCTAAGAGACAAGCATCGAGGAGATGATATGTTATTCTGCATCTTCGAGGGGAATTTCCCGCCTCTCCACACCGGGAACTCGTCCAAATCGACTTGTGTTGATCAGCCGCTCCTAATCTAGGTGACTTTTCAGAACAATTTAAACGCATTTGCATGATTTTGATACTTAAGCGCACTGAGCCAAACTGTGCATGGATTGGGGTGCTTAGGTTACCATGTCCCACATATGAGAGGTCAGTTAACGAGGTCGAATACTCCCTAAGCCTTAGACCTAATACTTAAGCTTCGCATTTTCCCCAACCTCTTGAGAATTATCCAGATCTTAGCGGGTACTTGAATTTTTAAGCCTATGATCATAGCCCAAAAGGCCTAAAATCAGCATTCCTATTAATCTCTTCTTTGTTTCATTAGCACTTTTTGCCATTGATTTTATTTCTTGATATGGTATAGAACTAAGTATATTCCTTAATTTCTTACTAATGACTATCTCTTTTCTTTTCTTTAATAATGTGTTCCTTTTTGACATTTTTATCTCCTCCCCTTTCTTTCCTCTAAACTAATATGCCCTCAAAATTTTCTGTCCTCTAATTTTTTTTGTACTTTTTCAAGAATTTTTTTATTTTTTTGCTATTTTTGGGATATGTGATCTTTTTGATGAAACCCTTCTTGTGAGATGATTTTGACGGCATTTTACACTTTAATACCCTCCCATGCCTATAGTTTGAAATGTCTTCATTGTAAATTAGGTGGGTTCAAGTTCAGCTTAGGTCATTCAATAGAACATGTGTTGGGTGGGTGAATGGGTCAGGATGACTGTTGTGGGTGATTTCAAGCTCGGGTACATGTACCAGAGATGGAGTCGGCTGTTCTAGTGGATAAACCCTAAAGTGCAATATGAGTTCACAAAGGATGTGTCAACAAAGGTTTCTGGTTCTTCAAAATGATGGGTTGCCTCCTGTTAAGCGATGAGTTTAACGGCATCAGCTGGGCACAATGAGCTCAAGGAGAATGGAGGGTAAAAGATGTCCCAACCAAATTTGTATAGGTAAGTTCAATGAACGGTTTATGTCTCTGACCGTTCACAACAAAAGGTTCTGAATCATGGCTGAGCTAACTAATTTCGATAGCTCCATTTCTAAAGATTCATCGGACAAGGTAAGGTCCGATCAATTTTGATCTAAGTTTTCCTTGGAATAATTTTAGTTTGGCATCAAAGAGTAGGACTTTTAGACTAGGGAGAAAGATCTTTCTAGGTATGTGTTTGTCGTGAAAGGCTTTAACCTGCTTGTTGTAAATTCATGAGTTCTCATACGCGTCGTGGCATAATTCATCGATCTCGCTCATTTGAAGCTTTCTGTGGGTTCCTGCCTAAGAAAGATTGAGATTGTAGTTCCGTACTGCCCAATAGGCTTTGTGCTCTAATTTGACAGGGAGGTGACATGCCTTCTCGTACACCAATATGAAGGGAGACATAACTAATTGGGTTTTGTGGGTGATCCAATGAGCCTACAAAGCTTCCAGAAGTTGGGATGACCAGTCTTTCCTATCAGGTCGAATAGTGACCTAGAAAATTTTCTTGATCTCCCGATTTGATAGCTCAGCTAGACCATTAGTTTAGGGGTGATAAGGAGTAGAGATTCAGTGTGACACCCCATATTTGATCATCAGTGACTTGAACTGAGCAATAGTGAAATGGGTCCCACCATTTAATATTATAGCACGTGGAATCTTGAAATCGAGAAAAGATGTTCTGATGGATAAATTTGATAATCACCTTATGATCATTGGTTCGGGTTGGAATGGCTTCAATCCATTTGGACATGTAGTCAACAATGAGTAGAATGTACTTGGCAGAAGGACAAGATGTCCTGAATTTCTGTTTCCAGGACACATCATCGGATGATTTGATCAGCACCGATGCGGAAGAGATATAAATCTTCCCAGAAGTAGTAGTTGGCATCGGAAAGCAAATTGTCTTTCTTGGCCTTTGGCCAATTGGACAGGATTTGATGTGATTCCAGGTAGTTTACTAGATCAGTAAACCATGGAAGCTTTATACTGATAGTCAGGAGGTGTTCATCGAGAAAATGTTCCGTAATGGGTCCAGAAGGGTCAATTATGTCAGAAGGAAGGTGGGACAAGTGATCATCTACCATGTTCTATTTTCCCACCTTGTCACAAATCTCAAGGTTGAATTCTTGCAACAATAAGATCCAATGGATTAGTCGAGGCTTTGCGTCCTTCTTTGCAAGGAGATGCCTCACAACTGTGTGATCGGAGTAAATTATAACACGGGATCCTAGAAGATGCGATCTGAACTTTTCCAGGGCAAATACTACGGCTAGTAGGTCTCTCTCAGTAACTGTGTAGTTATGCTGAGCCTCGTCAAGAGTCTTGCTAGTGTAGTAGATGACCACGGGCTTCTCATGAATTTTCTGCCCAAGTACCGCACCTATAGCAAAATCAAATGCAATGCACATGATCTCAAAGGGTTGAGACCAATCAAGGGACTGTAGGATTGGAGCTTGGGTAACTCGATCACGTAAGATTTCAAATGCTTGAGTGCATTCCTTGGTGATTTCAAAAGGAACATCCTTAGATAATAGGTTAGTCAGGGGGTGCGTGGTTTTCGAGAAATTAGGAAAGAATCAATGGTAAAAATTGATGTGCCCAAGGAAAGATCAGATGACTTTGACCGAGCTAGGCATAGGGAGTTTGGAAATCAGATTCACCTTGGCCCGATCAACTTGGATGCCTTTTTCTGAGATGAGATGTCCTAGGACAATTCCTTTAGGCACCATGAATTGGCACTTTTCCCAGGAAAGAACCATATTCACGTCAGTGCACCTCTTGAGGATCTGGACCAAGTGCAGTAGGCAATCGTCAAATGATTCACCAAAAATTGAGAAGTCATCCATGAAGACTTCTAGATAATCACCTACCATATCTGAGAATATGGCAAGTATGCACAGCTGAAAAGTAGCGGGTGCATTGCAGAGATCGAAAGGCATCCTTCGAAATGCATACGTCCTAAAGGGGTAGGTGGAAGTGGTCTTCTCTTGGTCCTCAAGATAAATTACCACCTGGTTGTAGCCAGAGTATTTGTTCGAAAAGCAAAAGAATCTATTTTTTCGCTAGTTTTTCGAGGATCTGATCAATAAATGGTAGTGGGAAATGATCCCTCTTCGTGGAGTTACTGAGTCTTCTGTAATCAATGTAGAGTCTGCACGAATTTGCCATACAGGTCTGTATGTGAAAGAGCAATCTTCATTTTCATTGAAAACATTAACATAAAATAATGTGCCCTATTTAATCCGATGGTAGAAAATCGCTTTTCAAAACATTTTAATTCTTAGAATCTTACCACGAAAATAGTTCGGTCGTCTCTACAGGGAGGAATTAGCCTATTAAAGTAGTGCGTTGTGCTTCGTTTATTCAGGAATCTCAGTGGGCATGCATATTAGTTATTGCACTTCATTTTCAACATAAGTTTAGCATTTATGTAATTACTTAAGAATATAGGCTGGTTATATTCAAAATCACCACTATGGCAAACGTGAATCGTAATCATAGTACTGACAAATATCATCAATATAAATCAAAACCGAACCCATTTTCTATAATCAATATCCCATACTTGATTAGTTAAGAGATAAATGCACTATTCGTCATTCAAATAAACCTGAGGGACATTCATGCAAACCCATCTTAATATAATAAGGAGATAAAAAAATGAATAGTATTTTCTAGAATGGCATTTAACATAATTATTAATAGGAGAGGAAATAGGGGATTTGCGTTCATGGCTCATGCACGTAGGAGAGGGGCTTGTCAGCGACCAGAAGCTCGAGGGAGGTGTGCGGAGTCAAGGCCTTCGTACCAGTGGTGGCGGGCCAGCGATGGCTAACTGAAATGGGTTGAGCCGGCGGCAGGCGGATGTCGATGGGAGGTCGAGAATAGCTTGGAGGTCATGCGGTTGACGTAGGTGTCTTGGCGATAGGAAGGCGAGCATTCGGGCGATGTTGGTAGCAAGGGACGTGGCCGGCGATGGTGGCTGTACGCACTGGTGGTGGGTTGTTATTTGGGTTCCTTCGGGTGCAGCGGCACAAGAAGGGAGGAGGTTGAGGATGAACAGGAAAGAGAGGAAAGGAAGAGGGGATATTGGTGATGGTAGGCACGGTCTGTACTGTGGGTGAGGGTGAGATGGAGCTGTGAGAGTCATGGCCTCACGCTGTCACTGCACAGCCGTCGAAGTGGCTTGAGCGTAGTTGGAGAATGCCTATTGCATGGTGCTCGTTTGGTCCGTGGTGCACGCATGAGGAGCACTGTGGAGGCGAGAGCCATCCCCGCAGCATGGTTTTTCCTTTTAAATTCTTCCCCCTTTTGTTCTCCTTCACTAACACAATTTAAGGGATTTTAAATCCCTTAATAAAATTGGCCATCGTTGGACGTTCAGTTGGAAGGAGACCTGCAAGGTTAAATTACAAATATAATCCTATTAAAATTTTTAATTAATTCCTATTTCCTCTGAATTTAATCTCATTTTCATATATAAAATATTATAAAGATGTTAGAATCAAAGGTGAATTAAGCATATAAATATAAAGTCATCATTGATGCAGGTTATACTAATTATCAACTAAGATATTGAAAATTAAGTACCAAGAAAGTATAATCGAAATATACTTAGGCATATAATTATTTCGTAAAAGTGAACCCATCAAATACTCCCATGCCTAAGTTTTGCTAGTCCCTAGCATAAAATAGTGGAAGTAACTAACATATTTCTCCTTTCCTTATTCCAAAAATTTAAAGATTCAGACTAATGTGAAGTGATACTAGCCTAAGTAACGGATTTAAGTGAAAAGCCAACTTACATTTGAAGTTTGTACTTAACCCTGCATAAAATTCTATTAGGATAGGCAACTACTTCCCTTGAGGATAAAGTGGAAGATCATCTGAAAGTTGACCCTGGCTTTTTTGGCTTAGGTAGGAGATATCGAGCTGAATGTATTTGTATTTGGTGGCATATACTCTTTTGGTGCTACACGTAATCTAGTGCTACAGACTCTATATCTCTAGACTATCAAACAAGTCAACTCAGAGAGAGGCTAAACAACTATGCTCTCTTGATGTTCCTTTCTACTCACTCTTTCCCTTCTTTCTGAGATCACAAATCTCACTAGCTTTTGTAAATGTACTCACTGTTCGGAGGCCTCACATGGCATTCACACTTCAACTAAAGTCCTAATAACTCTACAACTAAGTTAGAGTCCATAGCTAGTATTTGGGCGATCAGAAATACTGAAAGGTAGGTATGGGTCATATTTGGTGGATTGCGATGGGTGTTTTTGTTGCCTTAGAAACATCGTCACGAAGATAAAATTATAAACTTGGACTCTTTTCTTTTTCTTTTCTCTCTCTCTTTTCTCTTTTTTTTATTTTATTTTTTTATATAATTGTTTCTTTTATCTTCTTTTTTTTCTTTATAAATCAACATAACACGACGCAGAATTGTATTTGTGAGGCATTATTAGGGATGATGATGGTCTAAAGGATATTGTGTGGCTTATTTGGTGGAAGTACCTACTCTCGGCATCGGGAAGGAATGGATAGGACAGGCATATTTCTGACCTTTGACACTATTACCCTCCTTCAGCCAAGGACTCTATGAAGGATGGTTGAAACCATCTGCCATAGTCATAGCTTTATTAAGACTCAATCTCTATGTATCTGCCTTATTTGGTGACTCCCAAGAATTCACACAATGTACACACACTATAATAGAGAGCGAAAACTATGCCTAACTCTGAGGTATCCTTATCTAATTGTCCAAAACTCAGGAGTCCTTGCACTAGACTTAGCGTACCAGTAATCTCTCTGCTTTCTTCTCACAAATATGAGGTGGATCTAATAGAAGATAGTATGCTTGACTCCTTATTAACTGTCTAAGGGTTCAATAGACTAAAAATGCTTATTGGTTTTCTTCAAAGATCTATTACCCAGTCTACATGCTAGTGAAGTAAATGTACTAGATTCTAAACTTAAGAAACAATTTAAGAAGAAAAATCTTTAATGACACCTCCATAACAAAAATGTTTTGCTAGGGACTAACCAATTCAACTAAAGAAAAGAAATTCTTTTAACATATATATATGCTAACCTAAATGCATGAATACTTCCTAAAATGTAAAATACACCCCCATATGCCTAAATCCTATAATGTCCTCATTGTAAAATTAAAACAGGGGGAGAAAGGAAGGAAATCACCTGATGGTGGTGTTATTTAGAGTGCTAGGTTGCCTCCCAACAAGCGCTGCATTTTCTGTCAGTAGCCGGACTTATAGGGAACCTATAAGTCTGGTTCCAAACAGGAAAAGCTAGGCCCTAAAAATATACGTAATAGCACCGGCATAGAAAATAGGTAGCCACAGATGTTGGCGAGCTGATGATGGAACGTTATCCCAAATGCTCACCAGAAGACATGAAAGCAAATAACCTCGTAGGCTACCTAGGAGGTCTAGGAATAACAGAAGGAATATGAAAAGGGACCTCCTGAAATGAAATAAGTGGTGGATAATATGGATCCTCCTAAGTATGAAGGGTTTTAAAAGATATAAACATAATTATTTCAAACCCTTGAATGGTGAGACTAAACGTACAATCGTCATTCCAAACTCGCCATTCTACCCAAGGATGTACTGGCCTGATATTCTCCCTAGAAAGAATGTAAGTGAGCAAAGACCTGAGCCAAGGATCGGATAGGGAGTGGAAGGGTTGTTTGTGGTGTTGGGCGTTAATGGTTAAGTCCAAGGAGGGCTTAGTCGGTGTCAAGTCCAATTCCAACAACGATTCAGATTGTGTGTTCTCCCTAACAATTATTGTAGAAATATTCAAGTCACCCTGCCTATCATTAATGATCAGAGTCATATTTTCACCTTCCAGTATATGTGAATCAATGGTGGACTCTAAATTAAATTTCTTTGATGGTAGGGTCAAAGCAACTGAATCATTATCATTAATCTCATCCCCGAATTTTTTTGGTTCACTCAAATTTTTGTCCAGGTGTATATGTGATTCTTTAGTAAAAAAAGGAGTTGCTTCAATGTCATCAATTATTTCTGACGGAGGATCCATCTTAATGTTTTGGAGTAGGCCTATATCACTCAATTCTTTGTTCTTCTCAGGGCATAAAACCTTAATTGATGTGTTTTGTCCCTGAGAGTTTCCCCTAGGCTTCTCACTATTGTGTTTGTCCTCCTCTAATATCAACTCCTGGTTTGGTGGAGGATGACTCTCAAACAAAGGGAGGAATCCAGATTTCACCAGATTATTTATATCCTTCTGGGGTAAGTCCTTGAATAACAAATAATCCCCCTATGATTCACTCTAGATTTTCAGTCTGGGTTCCTCCATTGGGTCATCCTCGTCCTCTAAAATAGACTCCTTATATCCCTGAGACCAAAATTGATGTAATACATCCTCCATTCCCTTAGGGTCACCTTCATTGGGTGCATTTAAATCCACGGGATGCTAAATGGTAGGTGTTGATTCCCTAAGTGGAGGGTTAGGATTAGGCTCACTAAGGATAGAATGGGATTCCACCAGATAATTAATAAGGGAAGTGATATGAACAATACGACCTTGACCTGGGTTATCAGGGGTAAGGAAAATACTGTCATTGGGGTCAAGGTCCTTAATTGGTACCATCTTCCCTTTCTTTTGACTCCAATATAGCTTGGGTGGATAATTACTAGGATCGTTCTCCTCTAGTGGCCATGTCTCATTGAGAGGGTCTAGGTGATAGCTTTGTAAAACGGGATCCCTATTGTCATTAGTTTCCTCAGAATTATTTTCATGATCACAATCGTATGGGTCGGGATCAAAATTACTGGGAAGAGCATAGCTAAGCTGTCTAATTTCTTTATTCAAATGTTGACTATTCCTCAACATCTCTCCCATAGACTCCATCATTTCTTTTTGTTGTTTTTGCATTTCTATCATAAAAGAGGTGAGGCTACTACTATCAGATTGGGGAGGATAGTTAATCTCATGCTCTAGTTGCCTAGGGGTATCGATCCAACCTCATTACAGAAAATCATGAAGGGTGGGAGGGTTGGGTGTTTGCATAGTAGTAGGGATTCCAGGGTTGGAAAATCCCGCTACTAGGCTTTGCTCAAAAGTGGGAGCTATCAGGCCAATACTCCCAGGAAAGGAATATGAATGATCCCATGAATTGTCAATGTACCCATCAAAGGAGGGATACGCTCGGGGCTTGGGATCCTGGTTAAAATGATAGGAGTAAGGATAGTCCATTTCTTTCAATTAAAGAGGTTAAACTCTCTTAGGATTTAAAAGAAATCAGAAACTTCCTAGAGAGTTCTACCACTGTCAAAACAAACGCAAATACAGTGGGATCTGCTTTTAGTAGATTCTAGGCCTTAGGTGTTCAGTTGGTGGCTAAACAAGTTTTGCAAGAATTATGCTTCTTAGGCCGACCTTCATTGGTTCCTACAACCTACTTGCAAGGGATGGAAGCCTCGAATTGAGCCCATGCACTAGGAACCAAAGTAACTTGGTGGATAGGCATGTTGATTTCTGACTAACTTCCCTTATGGTGCAAAGAGGAGAGGTAGAAAATTTATCTAGTGACTTTATGTGAGGTGCATAGTGTCTCAGGTGTGCAATCATACATTCATGTTTTGAGTTTTGAAATCTTGCAAACATGATCCTTTTGCACACAATTTTAAGTCACAGATTTTAAGGTCCAACCTCTTAGCAGTTCCAATTTTTAATGCGACCACTGAATTAATTCGATTCAAGCACTTAAGTGGTCTTAGGTTTAGGTTCATTGCAGATGCATGATCGGTAATTGATGCTCAGGAAAAAGATGTACCTTACTCCAGCTTTCTTCAATGCAGGGATGTCTACAATGTAATTAAGATAAATTGGATGCTGCTCATTCAGTCCTAGATGATCGCCCTATTGATATGCAGCTTCTACTAGGTAGTTTGAATTTTTTTTTTAAAATAATAATATTAGGAAAACAAACCTAATCTAACAAACAAACTAACTAACCTATATGCAGTTCAAATAATACGACTAATCCTATAATCTAGATGAAATGGGAACATGCTCCTGAAAATATGCTCCCACATACAAGAGAGATAAGAAATAAAGAAACACTGGGAACACATTCCCAAAAATGCCCAACAAGGGTCCACAAGACGGAAATTAAGTTATAATGTCTATATAAACTAAATCTAAACTATGATCTAATGACTAAATCAGAAAAGGCTCCTCCCTGTGCCTACGTGTGTGGGATCAAGGGCCACAAGCACCCGTTGTTGGCCTACAAGTGGCGTCAAGGTGCACCAAAAATATCACCTCCATCGTGCGCACCTGCCACGTTCATTTCCTCCAAACAAATGTACCTCGACAAGAAAAAGAAATAGATCAATGATTCAAAAAAGCTTCATAATAGCATAAAAATAATATGAAATTCTCAAAAAAAAATTAATAGGCGTGGTTCCTCCCTAGCAACAGTGCCATTTGAAAGAGCGATCTTCGTTTTCATTGAAAACCTTAACATAAAATGACATGTCATATTTAATCACGTGGTAGGAAGTCTCTTTTCAAAACATTTTAATTCTCAGAATCTAACCATTAAAATAGTTAGGTCATCTCTACAAGGAGGAATTAGCCTATTAAAGTAGTGCATTGTGAATCATTTCTTCGGGAATCTCAGTCGGCATGCATACTAGTTATTGCACTTCATTTTCAAGATAAGTTTAGCATTTATGTAATTACTTAAGAATATAGGGAGGTTATATGCAAAATTGCCACTATGACATACGTGAATCATAATCATAGTACTGACAAATATCATCAATATAAATCAAAATCGAACCCATCCCCTATAATCAATATCCTATACTTGATTAGTTAAGAGATAAATGCACTATTCGTCATTCAAATAAACCTGAGGGACATTCTTGCAAATCCATCTTATTATAATAAGGAGATAAATAAATGAATAGTATTTCCTAGAATGGCATTTAATGTAATTATTAATAGGAAAGGAAATAGAGGATTCGCATTTACAGCTCATGCTCGCTGGAGAGGGGCTCGTCGGTGACCCGAAGCTCGGTGGAGGTGTGCAGAGTCGAGGCATTCGTACCGATGGTGGCGCACCGGCGAGTGATGGCCGGCGATGGCCAGTCAGTGTGGGTGGAGTTGGCGGCAGGCTGATGTCAGTGGGAGGTCAAGAACAGCTTAGAGGTCGTGCGGTTGACGTAGGTGTCTCGACAGCAACAAGGTGAGCATTCGGGCGATGTTGGCAGTGAGGGACGTGGCCGGTAGTGGTGCCTGTGAGCACCAGTGGTGGGTTGTTGTTTGGGTTCCTTCTGGTGCTGTGGGAGAAGAAAGGAGGAGGTTGAGGATGAAGAGGAAAGAGTGGAAAGGAAGAGGGGATATTGGTGGTGGTGGGCATGGTCTATACTATGGGTGAGGGTGAGATGGAGCTGTGAGTGGTGTGGCTGCATGTTGTCATCGCATAGTCGTCGAAGTGGCTTGAGCAGAGTTAGAGAACACCTATTGCATGGTGCTCGTTTGGTCCATGGTGTACGCGTGAGGAGCACGGTGGAGGCGAGAGCCATCCCCGCAGCTTGGTTTTGCCTTTTTAATTCTTCCCTCTTGTGTTCTCCTTCACCGGTGCAATTTAAGGGATTCTAAATCCCTTACTAAAATTGGTCGCCGTTGGACGTTCAGTTGGAAGGAGATCTGCAAGGTTAAATTACAAATATAATCCTATTAATGTTCTTAATTGATTACTTTGTCCATCGGATTTAATCTCTTTTACATATATAAAATATTATAAAGATGTTGTAATCAAAGGTGAATTAAGCATATAAGTATAAAGTCATCATTGAAGTAGGTTATACTAATTATCATGTAAGATATTGAAAATTAAGAACCAAGAAAGCATAATCAAAATATACTTAGGCATATAATTAGTTCATTAAAGTGAACCCATCAGTATGATTTCTTCGGTATCAGTCGTAATCATGGTGAGTCCTGCCTTCTTAGGCACAACCTGGATTGCACTCACCCACCGGCTGTTGGAGATCAGGTAGATGATCCCAGCATCTAACCACTTGATGATCTCGCTTTTTTCGACCTCTTGCAAATTAGGATTCCGACGTCTCTGCATTTCATGGGAAGGTCATGTGCCCTCTTCAGTATAGATGCGATGTGTGCAGTAAGATGGGATAATGCCAGTCAAATCATCGAGAGTCCATCCAATGGCTCTTCAATGTTGCTGGAGAACAGAAATCAGAGGGGATTCCCGATCAGGTGTGAGGTTGGAGTTGATAATCACAGGAAACGACTGATTGGAACCCAAAAAGACGTACTTTAGATTATCGAGAAGAGGCTTTAGTTCCAAAATAGGGTTATCAACAGCAACGGGTGGTTCAGGGTGTGTGTCAGGAGCAAGGGAAGGAGTTATGGGTGTGTCTATGTTGAGTTCGGACTCCTCTAATTGTGGGTTTTGATCCTCTAGTGGTTGATTCTAAGTAGTCATGTTTTCCTCGATATACTGATCATCAACCACAGCCTCGATATCACATATTTGTTCTATAACTCTACAATTAATACCTTGTTGGGCCTTAAAGATGTCGATCTTTAGTGTTTGGTTCCCAAATTTTAGTTCAATTTGGCCCTCCTCACAATTAATTTTGGCCTTAGTGGTGGCCAGAAAGGGTCTCTGATGTAAACATGTTTATATTACATAAAATGTCTATTTATACATGTTCTTAAGAATAGAATTGCATTACATACTATAAATATTGCATAACATGCATCATCTTGCATTTAGATTAGTCTGAATAAAATGGAGGTTAATTGTCTCCTTTTATGGTCAGGGACAAGGTGACCTTTTATCAGGGCCTTAAATCGAAGATCCAACAGTACGGGTCTGCTCAAAGCAACGATTGGAGTTCAACAACTCCAAGATCACCCTAATCGGATATCTGTAGCATCGGATAGAGATCGAGGAACCCTAAAAGATCAAGGGCCAAGATGGTATTAATCTACACTTCAAACGACAAATCTGATCACACGGATGGATTCAAATCGACGATCGTAGCCTAATGTCGTGAAGATCGACTCAATTCGATACCCGTTGCACCATCTACATCACCCAGAAGATGGACGGCCAAGATGGCGCCATGTGGTGCCATCTCGGCAGCCCAATCGGCCGCACGCATTCACTAAAGAACCTCTCACCAATGCTTCTCCACCGAGGTGCCCGCGCTTGACACAAACGCACCCACAGGGCATTGGTCAAGCGCCTTAATGAGAAGTTGAGGCATGGGTCCGAGCCACGGGGCACCTCAATTGGAGCAGGCGCACGGGTGCGATCGACTACACAATGGAGATCGGGCAACTGTGCACGCCCAATCGGTTGAACGTTCCATCTAATGCGGCAAGGCGATGCGACATCTCACGCGTTGAGGGGAGCGAATCAGGTAGGCAATGGAGCACTCTTAGCTGTTTGATCTCACGATCGAATGACCGAGATTGGAAGATCGTGGATGTGCGTTGAGGCATGGGGAGGTCGGGGGGCACGCACAAGCTGTCCATTATGGCCACGTTCAGGCCTTTAGTGATGGATTTATCCATCACTAAAGGTCCAGAATTAATGATTTGCAGCATGTAATGACCAAATTGCCCTCACTCGTTGCAACTATAAAGGGAGACCCCCTCGATAGGAAATTTTCATCCCTTCTTCTCTTCTCTCACTCCTTCCAAAGCGCTAAGAGCTTGTCCCAAACCCAAGATGCTCCTCTAGAGTAAAAATCTTAATTTTTCCACCTTCGTCCCCCTTTGTGGAGCATCCTGCGATTGTCCTCTCTCTGCATCCAAGAAGTGGATCCTGTGACGATGACGATGTGCCGCTTTGTTCCCGTTCTTCTCGCTTCGTCCTTCTTCTTCCCATTCCGTTCCTCGTCTTCCAGGCGTCATCCCATCCAGCTCGTCCTCTAAGCGATCGTCGAGGAGGATATCTCTCTCTCCATTCTTTTTACTACTTTCTAGAATAGATTTACTACTTTCTAGTGTAATCATTTCTCACATTTTAGTGGTAATGAGTTGTGTAATGAACAATTTCTGATAATGACATTCTTGTTTATTCTACATCCCTTTTGCCTTTATTTGAAATATTCTCTCTCTCTCTTCTATTTATTATTTGTTAAATAGATAGATAGTTTCTAACCAGCTATTCTGCTTCGTGACAAATAAAATAAACACTTATTTTTAATCAAACGTCCACCTCCCTGAGTTCGACTTGGGATTTCTATTCCGATATAAATTTTATTTGTTGAACCCAAGTTCTTCCCTTTTCAAACTACAATGATAGGTTTTCAAAACCAAATTCAAAATCGTAGCAAATCATAGCTTCGACAGTCTCCCTAGTGTGATTGGTGTGTTTTTCATATTTTTTGGAGCATCCATGTCCAAGACTACGAAATCCACCGGGAAATAGAAATCCCAAACCCTAACAAGGACATCATCAAGAACTCCTTTAGGTGACTTAATAGATCAGTTTGTCGACTATAATGTCAACTCTATCGGTTTGAGCTCAAATTCCTCAAGATGGTCAAGTAGGGATGTAGGAATTAGGTTTATGGAGGCTTCTAGAATCAATAAAGCTTTATCAAATTGGATATCACCAATTGTACATGAAATTAGGGGAGTACTTGGGACTTTTGCCTTAGGTGGGAGTTTGCTCAAAATGACAGAGCTGGCTTGTTCTGACCGTATGATTGGGCTCCCACTTTTAGTTCGCCGCTTACACTTAGGTGCACATACGTCATTCAGAAATCATGCATATGCCGGTATGTAGCGAATCGCATCGATTAAGGGGATGTTTATATGGACCTATTCAAAGAGCTTGACCAGGTCCTCTTTAAATGCCACAGGTTTGGTTGTCCTTTTTCCCTTGGTCAAGGCCTCAGGAAATGGAACCTTGGATGGTTCCTCTAGAATAGGTCCCAGGTTCTTGATCTGGGACAGGGGTATCCTAAATGACTATCCTAGGGTTTGGGTTACTACCAGGCTGAAAGTGACTTCGGTAAGATGGGTCCTGTGCTGCTTTGCCAGTACAGGTTGTTACTGAATTCAGTCCTGCCTATTTCGGGTTTAGTGTAGGTAAAATAGGTGGTTGCTGCTGAAATCCCGAGTATGATGTCAAAGCTTCCATCCCATCGGGTGATGGAGCAGAAGGGGCCTGATAAATCATGTGGGCTTGGCCAGGATTTGGGTTCATAATGCACCTCTAGTTCAGTACATTATTCGGATTCGGTAAAGGTTGCGAAGGGAATGTAACAAGTTGGCGGGAATTCACCATCTGGGTGAGTTCATTGCAAACCTCTGTGATCTCATCTTTGTGCTATTTTCGCATAGCCGCATTCGTCTTTTGAATGTCAGCTAGAGTCTGAAGGAAGAGAGTCATTTGATCTGTCTGAGTTTGCCCAGATTCATAGGTGGGGTTGGGTCGAGGTTGAGGCAGCAGATATGGACGAGGAGCTTGTGGACGGTGTTGATATGGTGGTTTTTGATTCTGATTGTTTCCTACCAACATGAAATTAGGATGACTTTGCCATCCAAGGTTATAGGTATTACAGAATGGGTCATTCTAGATGGCATTGAGGCCCTCGCAGGTCTGAGGAACCTCAGAAAAGTCAGAGTATGAGGGTTTAGTGTTCCCCAATCTAGAGTAGGCAGGATCAGAGTTTCCTCCGATCCTAGAATTAGACAGGGTTGGATACGGGTCCATCCCTTGAGAAGATCGGTGATAGATGTTATGCACAGCTTCCCTCCCAGAGGGTGGTTGTGCGAATGGATTTTGTGCAAAGGTGGCTCGCTGCAGATGCCGAGTTAGCTAATCCACCTTCTTCTCAATGATAGAGACCTTGTCGAAATGACTAGCCATCAATTCCAAGCCGACAGAAGAGGACAGGCCTTGCATCTCATTGAGAAGATGGCTCCCCTTGGTTTCATCCATGCGCGGGCATTTGTTCGATCAAATATGCCCATGGAGTCATTATTGATGGAGTTCTTGCACATATTCTCAAGAATCTCCTACATAGTGTCCTCGTGTTGACCCATGATATTTCCTCTGCAAGTTGCATTGACGAATAAACGAATATCTCCATGGAGTCCCTTGTAAAAGGACTGGACTTGTTCCCATTTAGGAACTCCGTGATGGGGGCAATTTCACATGAGATCTAGGAAACAATCCCATGCTTTGTGAAGTGGTTCTTCAGGCTGCTATGTAAAGTGCATGATCTAGTGTCGTAAAGCATTCATCCAACTAACTAGGAAGAACTTTTTCAGAAACTCAGATTGTAGTTCAACCCATGTGTTGATTGGATGTGTTTGAGTTTGATACTAGTGAGCTACTTTGTCCATAGAGAGAAGAACATTTTCTTGAGAAGGATATCCCAATTTTAAACATCTGACACGAAGGTCTGAGCCAGATGCTTGAGCTATTTTACGTGCTGGAAAGGATCATTGGAATTGAGCCCATGAAATTTTGGAATAGCATGAATCATGTTGGGCTTGAGTTTAGTATCAAGACCTCCAACCGGGATTTGGACTCGAGGTTCGATTGCCACTGCAGTGGGATTGTAAAGATATTGCATCATAGGATGCTGCGGTGGATTCACAAAGGCTTGGAATAAATCATTAAGGCACTGAAGTTGATTCTTGAGGTTGTTCTCTTCTTCTCCGGGTTGTGCCATGATGATGGATGAAGGAGAATTAGGCTAAGATGAATCAGAAGAGATGTCTATGTGATGGGGTTGCTGCACAAACATGGAAGTCGAGGCCTGGCCTTGATGGGAGTGAATAACTAGAGGAGGCCTCAAGGATGGTCTTAAGGTCCTCCTACCAAACATGCACCAATGGATTGGATAAGAATAAAATGTTATGGACCTAATCAAGAGACCTAAAAAATTTGGATGACTATAGAGGTTCGGGGCGGATGATACCCCTTAGTCAGAAAGCCATCGACCTGAGAATTACTTGGGCAGCCAGAGAGGGAGAGTCCCGCAAAGTCCCCTACACGGTAGAGTGCCCCCACAAGTTACAGGGTTTCCGCCACCCGACCTCTATTGTCATTGATGTTCCAAGTAGACCAGAATGGGGACTTGACCTCTTAAGTCTACCAATTTTGTTTAAGAGCAAGGGTGCTTAGGATTGCACTTGAACTTTAAGATGTATTGAGTGCAAAAGTGACCTAATTTAAAGATTGTTTGACCCAACAAGGTGGGTCAACTTCACCTATTTGTCCTTTGAGAAGTTTTAAGTCTTCTTTTAAGATTCAAGTGAGATTAAGAGCCTGATTTTCAGGGTTTGCTTGAATAGATCAATTCAACCAAGGCTTAGGCACACATTATTTTTGAAAGTTGATTCTTGCTTATGTAAGTGTTTCTCTAAAACCCTAGCTTGGAATCCTTAATTGGCTCTAATGTTGGTCCAATTTAGTTTGCCAAATGTGGTATCTAGGGCTCAAACAAGAATGTGATAGCCCTAGTTACCTTAAGTGGGTGCACAAATTAGGTTTTGTTGTTGAAATCAAATCAGGCAACTTGATGGATTATCTAAGTATGGAAAGCAAGTAGTCCTAATTGATTTTTCCTTTTTAACCTCTTCAAAATGAGAGGCTTAAGAGAGTAATCAGAATTTACTTGCCCCTGGTGTGTTTGTTGTGCAGTTGACTTTCTTCAATGTATCTTCTCCTTGAAACAACCACAGCAAAGAGATATACCAAATTTGTATCTATATCAGAAACTGCAATCAAGAATTCTAAATTGCCCGTTGCTCCCCGGCAACAGTGCCAAAATGTTTACATTGCGAGATCGATGTTTAAAATAATCGCGTTGCGGTATAGTCGAAATCACTTTGAAAACAAATACAATTTTTATTACTCAAATAAGTTTCCAATGTCGAACACACGGAGCAAATTAGATTTTAGAAATGAAGATCACAATTCAAACTGAAATAAATTTCTGTAATATCAGTAGCAATGTGCAAAAATATGGGAGTAAAATGGTGATTTAAATCACCAAATACTCCTACAATATCACCAAGGAACTCAATATATGAATATGCAATGAGAGCTAATGATCTGTCGTCTGATTTGTAAATAAGAAGACCTAAAGTTGTCTGATTCTTCCGATCTTTGTTTCTTCTCTTTCTCCGCCTTTGCTTTCTCTGAGTCTTCCTTTCTTCTTCTTCTTCTTTTGCTTCTCTACCCTTAGTTCTTCTTCTTCTTTCTTCTTTCCCCTTTGGCTTTCTTCTGCTCTCGCCTCCTCTTCTTCTTCTTCTTCCTTTGCATTTGCGAGCCTTCCTTCTTTTCTTCTTCTTCTTTCTTCTGCCTTCAACCCTAACCTTCTCTTCTTCTTCTTCTTTCTCTGATTTTCATCTTCAGAATCAACCAAGTGTCGGCCGAAGGTTTCTGTAGCAAAACCCTCCCCCTACTCGCGCGACTCTCCTCTCTTCCTCTCTCTTAGGATCCGCTCTTCCAGAGCCACAAGTATTCGAGTTATCAGGTCGGGCATGTACCCAGGTCTAGGCTCACCAGCGTGCGTGGTGAGCGAGGAGTGCAGGTCGGGTCAAACCAGGTCCGTGGGGGTAGTGTCGCAGACGAGGCCGAGTGTAGGTGAGATGGACCTCACCTCGTGGTAATTGAGGCGAACAGCTAACACCACTTTTTCAATTTATGCGGGTGCGTGGCTTCAGAAGTTCCCGATGTAGGACTATCCATGCACCCCCTTTCTCGTGTGCCTGCAACAGGGATGTTGCTGCCAATTGCAGTAGCTACTGAGGCCTGCAACTCCAATTTAAGACTTGGGACCGTCCGTGAGACTCTTCCGCCCATTCTGGGAGCGTCAACCAAGGACAACAAGGCCTGTAGCAGCCTCAAGTAAGCTTCGAGCTTGCTCGCCAATGGCAAGTATGGCTTCGAACCTGAAATCAATAGAATGGCCTCTCGGCCACATCAGAGCGCTCATGGAGTATCGTCGGAGCATAGCGGATGTGCTGGGGGTGGTGGTGTGGCGTGATGGCGGCCGTGAGTGCGTATCTAGGTTAGATTTTGTGCATGAGAATGGGTATGTTTAGGGGGTGATTTGGGTGAGTGGCACGGTGATGAATATAGGGGAAGTGATTAGTGAGGTGTGGTGGTGGTCGTGGGCTTGTCAGCGAGGGTTTTGGCGGCCTGTGGAGGTAGGATGGCCTCGTCGGAGGTGGTGGTCGGAGATGGAAGGGACGGAAGTGCGAAGGGGTGCCAGTGGTCGATTTGAAGTGGAGTAAGTGTAGGAATAAAGTAGAAGGGACAGGGAACTTTTCTAAGAAGTCAATGGATGATGGGGGGTAGCAAGGGCATCGGGTCTGGTGTGGTCGACGCCGGAGATGAAGGTGGCTCCAGTGAGGTGGGAACGGTGACGATGAAGGGGGAAGTGGCGTCTGCTGGTACGGCGAGATGCGAGGAAGAACAAGGAAGAGGAATCCACCGCAGGTATGGCGGTCGGGCAATGAGAATGGGTAGGAAAGGTCGTCGGACATTGAGGAGCCTTCTGCCATGAGAGGGAGAGATGAATTGACGAGAATCACAGCTGAGTTCGAGCGTGAAGAAGTCGAGGGGATTTAGGCTTCTTTAGATAAGGCTCTGAAAGATGGTTAGGGCTTGGGAAGCAAGCTTCCCAATCTTAGAAGGTCGCCGAATTTCGGAGCTGTTAGGATACCCAAATCTCTCATGCGTTCGCATGAGAGATTGGGAGGGAATCAGAACTCATCAATGGGTTCATACAGGAGAGGATTTCTCAAAGGATCTCCCTTTCAATTTTGGAGGAGATTCTCTAAGAAATCAAGGAGATATTTCCTATCAGAGGTCGCCAGAGTAGGATTCCTCCACGATAATGGCAAAGGGACCTACTTGCGAAGACGATGAAGAAGCTAGGGGGTTGAATGCAAGGGTTTTTGAAAGTTAGGTGTAGAATTGTAATCAGACAAAACCATTTTGCAAAATAGGTCAAGATAAGTTCCCCTTGGATCCAAATTTTGGTACAAACCTAATTTGGGCCTAAGGAATCCAATAGTGAAGTTGGATTTTGGTTTTGCCCATGTTTGATTAGGTAATTTATTCAAAAACCCAAATTAGGGTAAATATCTGTCTAAGACTCCATTTTAGATCAAGATGGGTTCTAATGGGAAAATTGAAGGTACTAAACCCTGGAGAATATTTTGCTATGATTTTTAGAGGGTTTATGTGAATTTTATCTTGATCAGAACCTTGGTCAATTAAGTGCGTCTATTTTTAGTTTTTCAAAAGTAATTTAATTCTCACAACACACACAAACCCATTTCTGTCTGATCTAACCCACTTATTATCTTATTAAGACCATTTGACCTTTATTCAGCCCTTGAGAAAACCCATGGTTCTAATGTATTGGTAAAATTGCAGTTTTAACCCTAGTTTCTTATTGTTCTCTCAAAATGCTTATACAGTGTGTTATGACCTTCTAGTGGTTATGTAGGAGCATTTATTGACGTAGTTGCGTCAAAATGAGCTAGTTAGGGCTCATGATAGTGTTCCCATTGATTAGCCCATATTTGTTGGCTAGTTAAGTATTTAAGTGCCAAGACATTAAGTTAATTCTAGAATTTATTTAGCATAAATTAGGATGTAGATAGATTAATTCATATTTCTAATTTAATTACATAATTCATGCATTGCATTCATATTTAAATGCACTTAGAATTAACTTAGAATTGCATTCATTTAATTTGTTAACCAATTAGGTGCATTGCATGCACTATTTTAAGTTAACATAAAGTTAAGGGTTTGTATATAAGTAAACGTAATATTTTATTACTATTTTTTCTTCTATGAGCAACGGTTGCATTTCTTCCTCCAACTGCCGCAGTGAAGAGCCCAATCAAGGAGGAGCGCCAAAAGTTGATCTGGTCTCCTCGACTGGGATGAGGAAGAGAGGGAGGCTGCCATGCTCCAATGGCCACCATCCCCGAGCCACCACTGTGCAGAGAGTTGAACTCTCGTCCGCTCAACCACCACTAGCCTCAACCATGGCGACGAGCCTCCACCACCGTGGGAGTATCGCGTGACAGGCCACACCACCATTTGGAGCTCATTTGCATTACCGTGAGCACCTTAGCGTGCACCACCCTCTCCACCATCACCAGCATCCACCACCGCAGCCGCCGTAACTTCACGCCCCCGTCTGTTAAGACGTTTGGGAATGTTCCCGGACGTCTGAAACTCCTACAGCAACACCTTCATCTTCTTCCCCCATCCTCTGTCCCCACACGCAGCAGCAGCCACCTTCAACTCTACACCATGCACAATATTCCAGGTCGCTGCTCCACTCGCACCACATGCACCAGCTGCACGTCACCCAACCTCGCACCGTACCTCCTACAGCACTCACCAGCGCGTAGCATCGTACGCTCCTCTCCACTACGCGTAGTCGCCTCCAGGACAGCCTGCAGAGCCTGCGCCTCCTTGACTTCTTTGGAACCTTCGGCGCCCCTGCACGCAGCACCTCCACTCGTTCACAGTGCGCGCTCCACACGTCTTCACGCCCGCGCACCATTCGTCCACACTCCAGCAGCCCACGTTCCAGCACCCCTTGCGGCATGTAGAGCTACGCCTCCACGTGCCCACCTTTAGTGGCTCCTTGCAGCACTTGCAGCCTGTGTCACCACCACTCCCGCTTGTGCCCGTGCACTCTGCAGAGCATCTGTGCACCCATGCCTCCGTGCCTCTGCATTCCTGCAGCACCCCAGCACCCACATGCACTGCTCTCCTTGCGCTCGCAGCACGCGCGGTAATAGCAGGCTTCTCCACTGCCACACTTCGCTCCTCCGGCAAGCTAGCTCCGGCCATCTCACGATGCACCGCTGCCACCACCACGACGGCCTTGCTTCTGCCAGCCTCTTGTAGGAGTATCTCCTCGATTGAACCTTTCTCCCATGCGTAGGGAGGAGAGAGGTAAAATCCACTATTTTTATGTTAATTAATATATACATTTGAATGCCATTGCCACCAAAATCAATTTTATTTTATGATTATTTTTTTATGGTGAAATTATAACTACATACTCATGCTTTCTGATAATTGCGTGGTTATTTTATTCAAATATTTTAACATTGGTTTTGGGATGAAAATGTGCACAAATTTTCTCTAATACATGTCAATTGGAAATTACAAAAAATCATCACATATTTATTGAATATTTCAATGAGGAAAAGTTGCACATCTACCCTTATATTTTTGAGTTATTGTGCATCTTCTTTCCATCTCATTTCATGTTAGATTTGACTATGGATTTCACACTTGATTGAAAGAATACGAAATAATCAAGATTTTATTGCATCATTACCTCCTTGTGGACATGACCCACTCCTAATTGAGTGGTTACATTAATTGTTGATTAGTCGATTTTTCCACCACATAGAACTACAAACGATGTATCATTTTATGTGACAAATGACTTTAAAAGTGAAGAATCGAATCGTCAAATGACATCGTTTCCTGGGAGGCAACAGATGCAATAATTTCACCTGATTTCATTTCTGATTATTTCTCATTGCACAGTGATCTGACCATTTATTATTTTTTCTGTGCGAGGAATTTGTGAGAGGAATTTGACAGAGGTGACAGGCACATCGAGGAGAAGACGTCGACCTTGAGCGACGCTTACATGCGGGGAAGATGAAGGTGACCTGGATTTTGCCTCTATAGGAGATTTTCTGTTTCATAAGTTTTATTTCTATTTTCTCACCCTTGTAGTAATTTGGGCTAATTTTTGGGAGCCTATTCCCTTTTCTTTAGATTTAGGATTTTAAGTTATTTTGTGGATTGCTTACCCTTTAATTTGCTTGTGTATAAGTAGCTAAAAAAAAAATTAAAAGAAATGAGCTGCCTGCTAGAAGCTGCCTGCCCCTAAGATGAACCATTTAGGTCTGTATAAGCAGCCTCTAGATTTATTTCTTTGCATTGCGTGCATTCTCGCATCATTGATTGCTGGAAGCAAGGTACGCATTCTCTTACATTGCATCCTATTCTTGATCATGCATTACATTTGGACTTAATTCGAAGACCTCCTAATCTGTATTGAATAGATCTAACAAGCGGTCATATATTTTCTAGAAAAAGGACTAATTAAAGGAGGGACATTTTAAAAACTAAGGATTTGATTTTCAAACTTGGCATGCGATTCAAAATTCAAAATTTTTTGCGATGTATGCACACTTATATCTCTTGCACCACGGCATGCTTTTAGACACTCCTTAGGTTTGGAAATACTAGGACAAGAGCCCTCCTATCGTTGGATTCTGAAGTGTTTAGAACTTGAGATCAAAGGTTTTGTAACTCCAAAGAGGGGTATACTCTATCACTGATTTTTGGGGGTAGTTGAGAAGCACCATGAAAGCACAGCTTCAAAGGAAGGCTTAGGCCTACTTGCATCCCTTGATCTTCCATCTTTGGAGTTGCTCTACCACTTGAGATTTAAGGAAGAACACCTAAGCTCCAATTAGGTCTTCTTATGCGAGTTGTAGGTCGACAATAAGCACATAAATTGATTGAACAAATTGTATTGTCACCTACAATCTGACTTAAATCAAATGCCTAAATTGGGAAAGACCTAAAAATTCCTTTTTGAATTGTGTTTTGCTTGGGGAATTCTGATTGAGGTGTGAGTTAGAATGGACCACATGGATTTTCATCCTTTCACATCTTGCCCACACCCTCACCCCCACTCTTCACTCTTCGATCCCATACACCGAGATGGTCCATCCTTTGAGGGACATAATGAGAATCATAGGGATCCGTTTTACTCCTATTATAAGAGTATTGGCCTAGTTAAGCCCCAAATCAGTGAGCAGAACCTAGGAGCTGGATTTGCTTTGCCCAATATCGCACGCACCATAGAAATACACAACCCACCCTCCCTGAATAATTATAATGGTAGGACAGACACTCCTGGGTACTATAAGCCTAAGCATGACTTCTCTCATGATAGAAATAACCTCTCCTCCTTGAAGACGGAAATACAGAAAATGCAAGAGGAAATGACTGAATTATTAGGAGAATCTTCGAGACAGGCCAACAAGGAAGAGATGAAATTAGCCACCCAATCTACCCCATTGAGGATGACGTACACCCATATATAATTGATGCATCTCCTGTTGGAGAGCCACACTTTAAATTGGAAAGAAATTTTGGAAATTATGTAAGGGAGAATAGCTACTTTTCGAGGATCGATTTTGAAACCTCCCCATTAGGTGACACTTCCGTGAGAGATCCACGCCTTAAGTGGGAGGAAGATACATATGAAAGTAGTTATGCATTGGATGAAGAAAGGTGGCAACCTGAGGATTATGATGATAAGGTTGAGTATCCACCTAAATTATATTGGAGTCGAAAGAAGGGAATGATGGTACCATTGGATGACCTCGACCCAAACGATAGTATTTTTGTGACATTTGATGAAGTGGGACGAAGTCAAGTTATTAATCTCACCCTCCCTTCTGATCACGAGATGGAACTCAAGCCTACCCTTAGGGAACCTAACCCTGAAGAAATTGACCTATCTGAGAAGTCGAATGTTACTAGTGTAAACCATTTACCTCAGATAGAGTACCCTAGGGGATCTATTGAGATATTAAATGATTCTAGACCTCGAGTATATGATGAATCATATGATGAGGAAAAAGACGGATTATATGAGGAACCTACATTCAAGATTTGGAGTGGCACTAAGGGTGATTATGTCTTATTTGAAGAGTTAGCCCCAGAGAATGTCACAAATTTGACCAAATTAGGTTTCCTTAGCACACCCATTGATGATATTTCTCCTCATGATGAAATGATGGAAAATTTGGAAGTAACTTTTAAGATTTATGTGGATTCACATATAGACTTCGGGGAAGATTTGAGTAAAGAACAAGAACCCGGAGATGACATTGATAGGATAATCCCTAGATCTGTTGCTCCCAACCTACCTTGATTTGTTTCGAAGTCACCCTCTGATTTGCTTATGTCTGAAGGCAAAATTTTGACTCCTGATGAAGTGCAAGAAGATACTGGTGATAGTGCAAGGAATGCTAGGGATGCAATTGAGGATTTGGAAAGAGTGTTAGGGATAGACACCAAACTGATTAAACCCAACCTAGATCTTATGGCCATCTCGCAACCTTGAAACTTGGACACCCTAGACGATCCTTACCATAGAGATTTGCTCACTTTTATTCTAACTGGGGGGCTTAACAAACCAATATTTCCTGTAATGGAGTATCGAGTATGGATTGATGATTTCTTTAGTCAGTCCAGTGCCCTGGGGGTTTATCTCTGCACCATTCCTTCCCCATTGCTTTTGGAGGATTCTTGTCATCCTCCCCCTACCCCTTTAGAGGTTCTTATGCCAGTTTATCCTTTAGAACCTCTTCTGGTGACCTGGGAAGATTTTATTCCCATCCTAGTTGGGCAAGCATTTGCTATCGGGATTCATCATTAGCTCGCCAACATCCTAGGTTACCTATTTTCTAGGACGGCATTACTTTGCTCATTTTTAGGGCCTATTTTTATGATCCTTGAACCTGATTTGCAGGTTCTTTGACTACTCGCTGACCTAGGTAATATCCTAATATGCAATGAGGACATTGCAAATTTTTAGGCATGGGGAGGTGTACTTGGGGATATACATAGCATAGTGCATTCATGCATTTAATTAAAGCATTCTGCATTGCATACATATGCAAAAAAAAAGAAAAATGTAATTATTGAGCTTAGCTGCCTAGGCCTTGCATTCTTAAGCAAATCAGAACTCTAGGTTAGACTAAGTTAATTCTAGGGTCAAAGTGTAGAAGCTAAGTGAGCTACTAGCTTTAGACCTTTAAGGTCCTTTGTGGACTTAAAAACTTAAATAGGTGTTAAGTTGCGGACCATTCCTCAAGAATTTAAGGAAGGAAAGCTAGGGATTGAGTTAAAAGGTGGGGTAGTACCTGGAGTCTTGTTCTACCTTTTGGTTTATGGGTCCTTGTAACCGAAGCATCCAAATTTCACACACTTGGTCTGGTGTAAGTAATCAACTTAATTCCTTTCTTAAAAGAGACTTGGTTCTCTTAGTTTTGACTTAGGAGAGGCTTGAAAACACAATTTGATTGGAAGAGTTCTTGCCACAGGAGAGGTGGAGTATATACTCACCTTGAGGATGCGATGATAACATATTACCTCCTCGTCGCTTGTCTCTTAGGATATTCATCCTACTGGGGGCATGTAAGCGCATTGTGTGGTTCAGGTACAATGGGCGGCCCTATCTCGAAGTGCCGATTGCCACAGGCCTGAATTCGCTTTAGAAATCCATGGGAGATACTATCTCAAAGTGCCGATTGCTAGGAGTTCTTGGGGTCGCTATGGGTAGTGCTATCTCAAAGCATCGAAAGCCAAGCACCCTTCGAGGTATAGTGATGGGGACAATGAATCCAACACAGATCGTGTTGATAGCTGATCTGAGGTTAGACATAGAGGAGTTAAACAAAAAAAAAATATATTATTCAAAAAAAAAATCCTTTTTCCTTTAACTCAAATAACTCAAACCAATGCACATGCACGAATGCTTTAATCTCAGGGATCAATAAACCTTAGAGTAGAGTCGAAAATCATAAAAACTTGTGCCTGCAACTCGTCTTTAGCCGACCTAGTCTGTAACTTAGCAACTACTTTGGAACCTTAGGTCTAAAGTCTGATCTTAATACGTTTCTAAAGGAAGACTGATTGGGTTGGCTAGTCTACTTGGAGTGCTAGGTTTTGCTTGATATTGCTAGGAACTAGCAAAAATAAGGCATGCGGGTGTTTGATTAGCCCATATTTGTGGGCTATTTAAGTACTTAAGTGCCTACACAATAAGTTAATTCTAACATTTACTTAGCATAAATTAGGATGTAGATAGATTAGTTCATATTTCTAATTTAATTACATAATTCATGCATTGCATTCATATTTAAATGCATTTAGAATTAACTTAGAATTACATTCATTTAATTAGTTAACCAATTAGGTACATTGTATGCATTATTTTAAGTTAACATAAAAGTTAAGGGTTTGTATATAACTAACCGTAATATTTTTTTATTATTTTATTCTTCTTCTATGAGCAACGGCTGCATTTCTGCCTCCAGTTGCCGTAGTGAAGAGCCCAATCAAGGAGTAGTACCAAAAGTGGATCCAGTCTCCTCGACTGGGATAAGGAAGAGAAGGAGGCTACCATCCTCTACAGGCCACCATCCCCAAGCCACCACTGTGCAGAGAATTGACCTCTTGTCTACTCCACCACCACCGGCTCAACCATGGCGACAAGCCTCCACCACCGTGGGCGTATGGCGTGACAGGCCACACTACCATTTGGAGCTCGTTTTCATTACCGTGAGCACCACAGCATGCACCACCCTCACCGCCATCACCAGCATCCACCACCGCAGCCGCCGCAACTTCATGCCCTCGTCTGTTAAGACGTTTGGGAATGTTCCCAGACGTCTGAAACTCCAACAGCAACACCTTCATCTTCTTCCCCCATCCTCTGTTCCCACGTGCAGCAGCAGCCACCTCCAACTCCACATCATGCACGACATTCCAGGTCACTGCTCCACGTGCACCACGCATGGCCATCTACGTGCACACGCACCAGCTAGAGTGCCACCCAACCGTGTGCCGCACCTCCTGCAGTACTCACCAGCACGTAGCATCGCATGCCCCTCCACACCATGCGTAGTCACCTCCAGCCCAGCTTGTAGAGCCCGCGCCTCCTTGACTTCTCCAGAACCTTCAGCGCCCCTGCATGCCGCACCTCCACTCGTTCACAGCGTGCACTCTGTTGGCAGTCGCTTGATCGTGTTTTAGTAGTTTGTTGCATCATAGTATAGGTGACCAAGCGTTGACAACAAATAAAAATTTATTACTTGAAAACTTGAGTACCCGAGGTCAAACACACGGAGCAAATGGAATTTATTCACTAATCTCAATAATGTAATTGAACACTTAGAGTTAGTCAAAACATAATTCAAAGTATAAATGCAAGAGTTTATGAATTAAAATTATAGCAAAAATAAAAGAGTTGGATGCCTAATCATAGGATCAGACATCTTAAATAATTGGCCTCTAATGTAAACACATTTACACAACTTAAGATGTCTATTTTTGCATGTTCTTAAGCATAGGATTGCATTTCATGATATAAATATTGCATAACATGCATCATCTTGCATTTAGAGTAGTTTGAATAAAATGGAGGTTAATTGTCTCCTTTTATGCACTTGGATAGGGAAAATATTTTATCGAGGCCTCGGATCAAAGATCCAACCGTATGGATGTGATCAGGGCGACGATTGGAGTTCAATGACTCCAAGATCGCCCTAATCAGGCATCCGTAGCATCAGATAGTTATCGGGGAACCCTAGAAGATCAAGGGCCAGGATGGTGTAAATCTGCACTTCAAATGACAAATCTAACCGCACGGATGAATTTGGATCGACGATCACTGCCCAACGATGCAAAAATCGAGTCAATCCGACATCCGTGGCACCATCTACAACATTCAGAAGATGGACGGCCAAGATGGTGCCATGTGGCACCATCTCGACTGCTGAAATAGCCGCATGCATCCAGTGAAGCATTCGCGCCCGCTCCCTCTCCGCCGTTGGATCTCGATCCAATGGCTGTGGACAGTCGCGTCTAAAAGCATCCGTACGACCATCCGCGCCTCGTAGCACAGCGGTCGAAGGCGCTATCGTGAGCAGCGGACGCACGTTTGAGCCACAGCGAGGAGGTGAAGGGCACTGGTGAGCAGGCGCAGGCGTGCGTCAGATCTTGATCGGATGGTCGTCTGCACTCAATAGCGATGATGCGCTATTGCACGCCCGTGCCTCACACTGCATCGTACGCGCTGGGGCAGGCACGCAGCGAGCGGGTCAGGGGCATCTCAAGCCGTCCGATCTCGCGATCGGACGGTTGAGATTTGATGAACGTCGGCAAGCGTTGTACGCGGGCAGCTGAGGAGGCACGTGTGGGGAGCACCCACTACACCCACATTGGGGCTTTAGCGACGATTTTATCCGTCACTAAGGACCCCTCATTTATTGCTTTAAAGATGTAATGACCAATTTGTCCCCACTCGCAACCATAAAGGGAGACCCCCTCCACACGAAATTATCATCCCTTCCTTCTCTTCTCTACCTCTCCAAAGCTTACGAGAAGCTTGTCCCACACCCGGGATGCTTCTCGCGTGATAAAGTCCAAATTTTCATCCTCCTTCGGAAGTGGATCCCGCAACGACGACGTCGTGCTGCTCTGTTCCCGTTCTTCTGCTTCGTCCTCCTTCGTCCAGGCGTCGTCCCATCCGGCTCGTCCTCCAAGCGACCGTCGTGGAGGATATCTCTCTCCCTATTCTTTTTACTGCTTTCGAGTGTATTTCTGCTCTTCCTCCAAGCATTCGTCGAGGATATTTCTCCCTCCATTCTTTTAATGCTTTCTAGAGTAAATTTATCGCTTTCTAGTGCAATTGTGTTATGCTTTCTAGTTGTAATGAAAAATCTCCTTAATGATAAATTCTCTATTTATTCTACATCTCATTTTTGATTTCTATGTGTAATATTCTCTCTCTCTCTTCTATTTATTGTAAATAATTAGATAATTTTAAATTAAATTACTTCGTGACAAATAAAAAGAAATGCGTAGTTTTTAAATTAAACGTCCGCCTCCCTATGTTCGACCCGGAATTTTCATTTCGGTATAAATTTTATTTGTTGAACACGAGTTCTTCGCTTTCAAACTACAACGACAGGTTTTCCAAAACCAAACATGTTAGTGTAGCAATTCAAACGTTCAACATTTTGGCGCCGTTGCCGGGGAGGTGACGCTCTTTGGTTTCTCTTCGCATTTTCTAACTTACAAATCATTTACCTCGCTTTTCTCCTTTCTTATTGTGATTGCAGGTACTCTTTCGAGATAAGCAACAGCGGTAGATTGGAGTAAAGTGCTGTGGAAGGTTCTGTAAGTTATCCCCCACCTCCCACCCATTAGATTTCATTCCACAATGTAATAATTCAAACATCAATCAACCTAAGTGTTTTTATAAACTCTAAGGTTAGATTGTTTGTTGTTTGACACCTGATGAGAACCTCATCATGAGCCATAACTAGCTCATTTTGACCCAATACAAAGGATAAAAGCTCCTACATATCTCAAGGAAAGGCTTAACTCAGAGAATTCTGAGTTTAAGAAGAAAACAAGTCATAAGGGGTAAAAATGCAATTTTACCAGTATAATCTGCATACAGGGTAATTCAGGGCCCAAACATAGGTCAAAGCAGCTTAATAAGAATAAAAGTGGGATGAAATGATCTAGCAAGGGCTACAGCAATTCCAAGAAACTAAATGATAATCTGTAACCCTAAAACAACCCACTTCAATTCACAAGGTTCGAGGCAAAGTAAAAATAGAATAAACCCTCTAAAATTCATAGAAAAATAATCTCTAGGGTTTAGAACCTTCAATTTGGCCTTCAGAACCCATTTTGACCTACATTGAGAACCATGCCCAATTAATAACTTAATTTGGTTTTTGCGTAAATTGACCAGTCAAACAAGGTTTAATATAGAAATGAAATTCACCATCAGATTCCTTAGGTCCTAATTAGTCATGTATAAAAACTTGAGCCTAAGAAGAAACCTCCTTGACCGACTTTACACTTTGGTCCTCATATATTTACTCTTTGGCCCTCAACTTTTGAACCCTCGCATTTTGGCCCCTAACTCTCCTTCGTTCTTTGCGATCAGGTCCCCCCTGCAAAACCTGCCAGCACCATGCTCCGGCGACCTTGCGCGGAGCATGGCGCCGCGCAGGGTGAGGTGGGGGACCTGGCAAGTAAACCGGGGGTGCCCTGCG
Source organism: Thalassia testudinum (assembly GCA_037157565.1). Classification (NCBI taxonomy): domain Eukaryota; kingdom Viridiplantae; phylum Streptophyta; class Magnoliopsida; order Alismatales; family Hydrocharitaceae; genus Thalassia; species Thalassia testudinum. The sequence goes on from JAZHRO010000031.1 coordinate 128,752,288, forward strand.
TCGTCAGCCGTCGCAGGGACACCCCCCTGGTCGTTGTAACCCACCATACCGGCCGTGCGAACGCACGGACGGTATGGGTTCTTGTTTCCGGCCATCCTCCGGTGAGGGAGACACGTCGTCTCCCTCCGCCTTCCTCCCTGTTTGATCCCTATAAATACCCCCCGTTGCTCCACCGACCGGGGCAGCCTGGATCTGACGGAGAAAATCCCAAACTTTCCTCTCTTCTTCCTCCGGCAGATGCTCACCAGCTCCGGCGGTTTCCTCCCCCTCCACCTCTTCGCTCTGTCGCAATACCAGCAGCAGAGACTTCCTCCCCTACTCTTCCCGCGCCACGCCGCACCCAGCTGGCGCCTCTCCGGCTCTCTGCTCGCCGCCGCCCCTTTCCCTGAGCATCGTCTTCTCCGGCGACAGTCGATACGACTGTCGCCCTGTTCCTCCCCCTTCGTCCCTGCAAGTAAGCTAGAGCTACTGCCCTTCTTCTCCTCTTTCTTTCCCCGCTTTCAATTTATTCAATTAAGCCCTCGACCGACCCTGACCATCGTCACCCCCTTCGTCTCCGACCACCCTCCGGCGAGCCGCTCCCATCACCTCAGTGACCCACACGGCTCGCCGACCACCGCAGGACCTCCGCCTCCTCACCCTGATCAACCCCCGCCCTGCCACTTCCCCCACATCACCCTCTGCAACCCCACCGAACAGACCCATCCTCCGACCCACAGTCCGACCTAGGGCAGCCCTCGCACGTCGCCCCGCGCCTCGCCACCACCCACACGAGCTTCGCCGCACCCTGGCGAAGCTCCTGGCACTTTCTGATTAGGCCGAGAGGCCGTTTTCTTGTGAACAGACCACCCGACCTCCGCCGCCATTGCCGCGCAGGAGGAACTGCTTCCGCCTGCAGCTACAGGCGCGCCACGCTCAGCGTCACGCCCAGATTCAACTCCCAGGCCTTGCGAGGTGTTTTGGCAAAACACCAGGCTCGCAGCTAAGGCAGAAAGCTTCGCGTGACGCCGCAATCTCCCGCTGATTTCCCCGCTGCGGGCGCGCAATTGAGGTGGGACGTTTAGTCCCACCTCGGAAAAGCCTGAAGAGTCGCAGCGACATAAGATGCAAAAGTGCTGGAGGCTTACTGCCTCAGCACACGGGGTGAGGTCCCCTTCACCCGCCCGGTTACCCGGTCTCGTCCGCGCTCACGCCCCGCGGACCTGACCTGACCCGACCCGACCCGACTTAAGACTGACCTGCACTCCTCGCCCACCACGCACGCCGGTGGGCCTGGACCCGGGCCTGACCCAAACCCGGTTACCCGGCAGCTCTGGGAGAGCTTTCCCAAGAGTGGTTTCAGAGAGAGAGAGAGACGCGGGGGGGGAGGGTAGAGTAGGTTTTGCCTCTGACGAAAAACTCTGAAGTGTGCAGGCACAGGCGAAGAAGAAGACCCGCGGAAGAAGAAGGAAGCTGACTGTAGCAACAGGTAGTTAAGTCGTCTGGTTTGGAAATCAGACGACGGCCTGAAGGGAAAAGAAGAAAGGAGGGGTGACATCCCTGGCTGAAAAAGAAAAGAAGAAGCTGACACTTAGCCACAGGGAGGAGAAACAAGAAGAAACCTTCACAGAAGAGACTGCAGAAAAAGAAGAAGAGAGACCAAGACAGAAACCAAGGAAGAAGAAGAAGGAGATCTGAAGAAAGAAAGAGGAGCATCACCTCTGCAGAACAAAGAAGAAGTAGGAGATCTGAAGAAATAAAGAAAGAAGAACATCACGAGGAGAAAACAAAGAGAACAACAAATTCTTTCCCTCTCTCTTTCTTTATTTTGTAAAAGAAACATGTATATCTCTAGAATACAACTTGCTCCCTGAGTTCGACCTCGGGAACTCTTTTATTTTCCGAGTAAAAAATTTATATATTTGAAATGTTGGTAATAACTGGCTATACTACAACGTTATAACAATAAAACCCGGTTGTCCCGAACCAAGCATTTCATTTTGGCGCCGCTGCCGGGGAGCAACGCCTATTCTAGAGGTAAACATTCCTGTTTCTTTTAATTTCTGATAATCTCCTCTCTTTTGTGCAGCTACAGGAACTCAAGAAGACAAGCAACCACACGACAACCACTCCGAAGACAGGTAAATTTTTCCTCTCACTATTAACCCCTAAACTCTAATGAGGAAGAAAAGAAAAGAACAAGCAATATAGGGCTAACCTGTCTTCCATACTTAGTAACCATAAAGAGTTGCATGTTTTCAACTCATCACTCCTGCACACTATTAAGGGTATTTAAGGGCTAACACATTCTTGCTTGAGCCCTAATTGCCCAACAAAGAGTTAAATGGACCAAGTAGAGCCAACATAAGGTCAAACATTAGGATTTCAGTAGAGACACACCCCTTAATCAAGAATTGAGGAAATCCAAAAGAGGTGTGCCCAAGCCATTGATTGAAAATAATTAACAAGAAAAATCCTAAACAATTGGCTCTCTCTAAACACTTGAACCCTAAAAGAAAGGACCCAAAAAGCTCTCAAAGAAAACAAGAGGTAAAGTTGACCCCTTTGGGTTAACCAACCTTAAATTAGGTCACTCTTTGCACTTAAAAAGACTAAAGTTCAAGTGAAACCTTAAGCACCCTGATCTTAAAATTGGTAGACTTAAGAGGTCAAGATCCCCATTCTGGTCTACCTGGAACCGCAGTGACAAGAGAGGTCGGGTGGGGGAAACCCTGTAACCCGTGGGGACGCTCTACCGTGTAGGGGTCTTCGCGGGACTCTCCCTCTCTGGCTGCCCAGGTAATTCTCAGGTGGACGATCTTTCTGATCAAGGGGTCCATCTGCCCCGTACCTCTATAGTCACCCAACACATTTTTGGGTGCCTTGATTGGGTCCAGCACCTTCTAACTTACCTCTCCCAACTGTGCATGTACGGAAGGAGGTCCCTAGGACCACCCTTAAGACCTCCATTAGAAATTCACTCTCGTCAAGGCCAAGCCTCGATGCCCGTGTTTGTGCAGCAACACCCTCACATTATTCTCTCTTCTGATTCAGAACCAAGTTCTTCTTCTTCCCCCATCATGGCTCAGCCAGTTGAGGAAGAAAATAATCTGGAACACCAGCTCCAGCGACTCAATGACCTCTTCCAAAACTTCGTGCACCCACCACAGCGTCCTATGATGCGGGACCACTACAATCCTGCTGCGGTGGCCATTGAGCCTCGAGTCAGAATTCCGACTGGAGGACCTGATTCCGAACTAAAGCCCAACATGATTCATGCTATACCTAAATTCCATGGGCTTAATTCTGAAGATCCCTTCCAGCACATCAAACAGCTAAAGCATTTGGCCCACACTTTTGGATCAGATGCGCAAAATCGGGATATTCTTCTCATGAAGATGTTCTCCTTTTCTCTTATGGACAAGGCCGCCCATTGGTATCAAACTCAGACCCGGCCGATCAACACTTGGGAAGAACTTCAATCCGAATTTTTGAAAAGGTTTTTTCCCGTTGGTCGGACCAACGCCTTGCGCCATCAGATTACACACTTCACTCAACAATCAGGAGAACCTCTCCATGAGGCATGGGATCGTTTTCAAGATCTCATGAGAAAGTGCCCCCATCACGGAGTTCCTAAATGGGAACAAGTCCAATCTTTTTACCAAGCACTCCGTGAGGACATCCGCCTTTTCGTCAATGCAACTTGCGGAGGAAACATCATGGGTCAACATGAAGACACCGTATGGGAGATTCTCGAAAACATGTGCGAGAACTCCATCAACAATGACTCCATGGGATTATTCGACAGGACGAATACCCACGCAGCGACGAATCTTAAGGGAGCACATGAGACGCAGGGCCTGTCCGCATCAGTCGACCTGGAATTAATGGCCAGTCGATTGGACAAGGTCTCAATCATTGAAAAGAAGGTGGATGAGCTGACTCAGCACTTGCAGTGAGCCACCTCTGCACGTAACTCCTTTGCACAACCTCCTTCCACACAGGAGACTGTGCAAAACATCCTCCACCGATCCTCCCCTGGGATGGATCCATATCCATCCCCATCTGATTCTTGGACTGGAAGATCATCCGATCCCTTCTACACCAGCCGGGGGAACTCCATTCCTCCTTTCCCTGATTCTCAGGAGGTTCCTCAGACCTGCGAGGACCTCAACGCCATCCAGAACGACCCATTCTCCAACACTTACAACCCTGGATGGCGAAACCATCCCAATTTTCAGTGGGCGGGAAATTCCCAAACCCAAGACCACCTTTTCAGTCCCGCCCACAGCCCTCTCGTCACTACCAGCCGCCTCAGCCTCGGCCCAACCCTACTTATCCATCAGGGCCAAATCAAGATCAAATGTCCTTAATCCTTCAGACTCTGGCTGACATTCAAAAAACGAATGCGGCTATTCAAAAACAGCACAAGGACGAGCTTACAGAAGTTAAAACTCAACTGGCCCAGTTGGCAAATTCTCGCCAACCAGGCACACTCCCTTCCCAACCTCTTCCTAACCCAAATAACGTGCCAACCCAGAAGCGCGTTATGAATCCAAATTTAGGCCACGCCCAATGGATTTATCAGGCTCCTACTGCTCCATCTCCAGACGAGATGGAAGCCTCAACTTCTTATGCAGGATTTCAGCAGCAGCCACCCCTCCTACCAAACCCAAACCAAAATCAGGCCGGATTAAATTCTGTAACAACACGTAGTGGTAAGACAACTCAAGACCTGCATTATCCAAACCACTCCCAGCCTGATAACCATGACCCTAGGATAGTTATCCAAGGTACCGCTGTTCCAGATCCACAACCTGAACCTATCCTAGAAGAACCAACCAAGATCCCGTTTCCCGAGGCCCTGACCAAGGGAAAGAAGACCACCAAACCCGTGGCCCCTGAGGAGGACCTGGTTAAGCTCTTTGAGCAGGTCCACATAAACATCCCCCTGATGGATGCAATCCGCCACGTACCAGCTTACGCACGATTTCTAAAGAATATATGTACACCCCAGCGTAAGCCGCGAACCAAGGGAGGGAGCCCAATTGTTCTGTCAGAGCAAGCCAGCTCTGTAATCCTTAGTAGACTCCCACCCAAGGCAAAAGATCCTGGAATTCCCCTGATCTCCTGTAAGATAGGTGGTACCCAATTTGATAGAGCATTGTTAGACTTGGGTGCATCTATAAATCTGATACCCACATCCTTACTTGACCATCTAGAAGAATCTGAGCTGAAACCAACCGAGGTGACATTACAATTAGCAGATCGATCTATAAAGTCACCAAAAGGGATTCTCGAGGATGTTATCGTGAGAGTGCGGGATTTCTATTTTCCAGTGGACTTTATAGTCTTAGATATGGATGCACCTGAGAACCCTAGGGATACACCAATCATTCTAGGGAGACCTTTCTTGGCTACTGCTAGAGCCAACATCAGCTGTGAGGAGGGCCAAATAGAGCTTAAGTTTGGAGATCAAACACTGAAAATTGATATATTTAAGGCCCAACAAGGAATTAATTGCGGCGTCATCGAGCAAATTTGTGACATCAAGACTTTGGTTGATGAATCACACCTCCTGAATGACTCGAGTATGCCTCATCAACCACAGAAGGATCTTGACCCGCAAACAGAGGAGTCAAATCCAGATGTGAACAACCCAGTAACTCCCACCCTTGAACCTCACATCTATACTGAACCACCCGCTGCTGCTGAAAACCCCATCCTCGAACTGAAACCCCTTCCTGCTCACTTAAAATATGTCTTTTTGGGTTCTAATCAGACCCTTCCTGTAATTATCAATTCCAACCTCAGTCCTGAACAGGAAGCCTGTCTGATTATTGTCCTCCAGCAACATCGCAGAGCCATCGGATGGACTCTCGATGATTTGACTCGAATAAGTCCCTCTTATTGTACTCATCATATCTATTCAGAAGAGGGCACACGACCTTCTCGTGAAATGCAGAGACGCTTAAACCCCAATCTGCAGGAGGTCGTGAAAAAGGAGATCATCAAATGGTTAGATGCCGGAATCATCTACCCGATCTCCGATAGTCGTTGGGTGAGCCCAATTCAGGTCGTGCCCAAGAAGGCAGGACTCACCACTATAACGACTGAGACCGGAGAAATCATTCCTACCCGATTAGCCAACTCGTGGAGAGTCTGTATAGATTACCGTCGACTCAATTCCTCCACGAAGAAGGATCATTTCCCACTACCCTTCATTGATCAAATTCTCGAAAAACTAGCGGGAAATAGGTTCTTCTGCTTTCTTGACGGGTACTCCGGTTATAACCAGGTGGCAATCCATCCTGAGGACCAAGAAAAGACCACGTTCACCTGCCCCTTCGGAACATACGCTTTCCGAAGAATGCCTTTCGGTCTTTGCAATGCACCCGCTACTTTTCAGCGATGCATGCTTGCCATATTCTCAGATATGGTAGGTGATTATCTGGAAGTCTTCATGGATGACTTTTCAGTTTTCGGAGCATCATTCGACGATTGCCTCCAACACTTGGTCCAGATACTCTGGCGGTGCATCGATGTGAATTTGGTTCTTTCCTGGGAAAAGAGCCATTTCATGGTGACTGAGGGAATTGTCCTGGGACACTCAATTTCGGAGAAAGGTATCCAAGTGGATCGAGCTAAGGTTAATCTGATTTCTCACCTTCCTATGCCTAGCTCGATCAGGGACATCCGATCCTTTTTAGGGCATGTCGGTTTTTATCGACGATTTATCCCTGATTTTTCAAAAATCGCACGCCCCCTGACCACTCTTCTCTCCAAGGATGTTCCCTTCGAAATCTCCAAGGAATGCACTCAAGCATTTGAAATCCTGTGTGACCGAGTCACCCAAGCCCCGATCCTACAGTCCCCTGATTGGTCTCAACCCTTTGAGATCATGTGTGATGCATCCGACTTCGCTGTAGGAGCGGTTTTGGGGCAGAAAAATGACAAGAAACCTGTGGTCATTTACTACGCCAGCAAAACACTCGATGAGGCTCAGCGTAACTATACGGTTACTGAGAAAGAGCTGCTAGCTGTAGTATTTGCCCTAGAGAAGTTCAGATCGTACCTTCTGGGTTCCCATGTCATCATATACTCGGATCACACAGCTGTGAGGCATCTCCTTGCAAAGAAGGACGCGAAACCTCGATTGATCTGATGGACCTTGCTGTTGCAAGAATTTGACCTTGAGATTCGCGACAAAGCGGGAAAACAGAACGTGGTAGCTGATCACTTGTCCCATCTTCCTTCTGAAATAATTAACCCTTCCGGACCCATCACTGAGCATTTTCCCGATGAGCACCTGCTGACTATTGGTACTAGCCTTCCATGGTTTGCTAATATTGTAAATTACTTGGCATCTCATCAGACCCTGTCCGATTGGCCGAAGGCCAAGAAAGACAAATTACGCTCCGATGCCAAGTATTACATTTGGGAAGACCCGTACCTCTTCCGCATAGGTGCCGATCAGATCATCCGGAGATGTGTCCCGGAAGGGGAAGTCAACAATATCCTCTCTTTCTGCCATGACCAGGCATGCGGTGGCCATTTTGCCGGGCATAAAACCGCATCAAAAGTCCTCCAGTGCGGCTTTTACTGGCCCACACTGTTCAAAGACGCATACAGTCATTGCAAGGCATGCAGTCGTTGCCAGACTTTGGGCAACATGAGCCATCGCGACATGATGCCTATGCAACCGATTCTAGTATGCGAAATCTTTGATGTTTGGGGGATTGATTTTATGGGCCCCTTTCCTGTTTCGGATGGTTTCGAATACATTCTGTTGGCTGTGGACTACGTGTCCAAATGGATCGAAGCCATACCGACCCGAACCTGTGATCACAAAATCGTTCTCAAATTCATTCATCAACACATTTTCTCAAGGTTCGGGATTCCTCGTGCAATAATCTCTGATGGGGGGACCCATTTCACAAATGCTCAGTTTAGGTCACTGATGACCAAATACGGGGTGTCTCACCGAATCTCTACTCCTTACCACCCCCAAACTAATGGTCTAGCTGAGCTGTCTAATCGGGAGATCAAGGAAATCCTGCAAGTCACTGTTCGACCTGACAGGAAGGACTGGTCATCCCGACTTCCGGAAGCATTGTGGGCCTATAGGACCGCCCACAAGACCCAATTGGGCATGTCTCCCTTTAGACTGGTGTACGGAAAGGCATGCCACCTTCCCGTCGAACTGGAGCATAAAGCCTATTGGGCAGTACGGAACTGTAATCTAGATCTTTCCAAGGCTGGGACCCACAGAAAACTCCAAATCAGCGAGATCGATGAATTACGCATAGACGCGTACGAGAACTCGCAAATCTATAAGGAGCGGGTTAAAGCCTTCCACGACAAACACATCTCGAGAAAGATCTTTCATCCTGGTCAAAAGGTCCTACTCTTTGATGCCCGACTCAAACTCTTCCCAGGAAAACTGAGATCTAAGTGGGTCGGACCATACTTGGTCCGACATGTTTTTGGAAATGGAGCAATCGAAATCAGTCCACTCAGCCACGATTCTGAACCTTTCATCGTGAACGGTCAGAGACTCAAGCCGTTTATTGATGTAACTTCTACTAATTTGGCTGAGGCATCTTATACCCTCCTTTCCCCTTGAGCTTATTGCGCCCAGCCGATGGCGTAAAACTCAGCGCTTAACGGGAGGCAGCCCGTCATTCTCTTTACCTGAAACTTGTTCTGACACCTTTTAGCACTCGAAGTTCACCCTTATAGACAGCCGACCCCAACTCAGATGTTTGCATCAGGGATTTGAAATCGTCCGCAAAAATTCAACCCGACCCATCCACTCATCCAAATTTCTGTCTTAAGGAATGAACTAAGACCCCCTAGGTTACAATGAGGACATTGCAAATCTTAGGCATGGGGGGGTATGAAAGTGCAAAACTTGTAAGAAAAGGTTTCAAACAAAAAAATTCACATATGCCAAAAACACCATAAAAAAAAAAAAAAAAAAAAAATTTATTTCGAAAAAGAATAAGAGGAAAAGAGGAGAAGGAAATTTTGTGAAGGAGAAGAAAAACAAAATGAAAAAGGAGCACAAAATTATAAGAAAAGGTGATAGTCATTAGTAAGGAAGTAAGGAATTAACCTAAGTTCTAGACCTCATTCAAGAAAATAACTGAAAAGTGCACAATGAGATTAGTAAGAATGCAAACCTTAGGCATTCTTGAATAGACTCTTAGTACCCATTAAGATCTGGACACTCCTCAAGAGGTTGAGGAAAATGAAAAGCTGAAGTATTAGGTCTAAGGATTAGGGAGTATTCGGCCTCGTTAACTAATTTTTGGTTTACGGGACTCAGTAACCTAAGCACCCTAACCTCACACACAGCCTGGTTCAGTAAGCGTAAAAATCAGAATCATGCAGAAGCGTCGCAAAAATCTGAAAAGATCACCTAGAATAGGAGCGGCCGATCAACACAAGATTGATTTGGACGAGTTCCCAGCGCGGAGAGGCGGGAAATCCCCTCGAAGATGCGTAACAAAATATCATCTCCTCGGTGCTTGTCTCTTAGGATATTTACATATCCTACTGGGGGCATGTAAGCACTCTGCTGGTTCAGATTCCATGGATGGCATTATCTCGAAGTGTCAATTGCCAGGGTCTGGATTCGGCCACGGAATACCATGGATGGGATTATCTCGAAATCTCAATAGCCAGGGTTCCGGGGGTTGCCATGGGCGGTGCTATCTCGAAGCATCGATCGCCAGGAACCCTTGAGGATTGATGATGGGAGCAAGGAATCTGATACAGACCGTGTTGAAAAGCCAATCCTAGGCTAGAACTTAAAAGAAAAAGAGAGAGAAAACTCTCCAAACAGAAAAACTATCTCTCTCTTACAAAACGCACTGCGAACTGAGCCAGGGCTAAAATCATTTCAAGCACGGGTGCTTTAACCACGAAGTCCAATAAACCTTAGGTTAGTTCTTGTGGGCCTTAAAAACATTTGCTAAAAGACTGAGGCTAAGGCTAGACAGATTTGGATCTTGATTGGTACTAGAGTACCTTTTAGGCCTATGGTCAGCATTCTAACCTAATCCATGCTCAAATAAAAAAGGCACTTATCTAAAACTATTAAAAACTTCATGGTCTAGAACAAGGGTTGAAACCTTAAGTTTTTGCTAAGGGAATAGCAAAAGCTAGGCATGGGGGTATGATGAAAACCTCATCATGAGCCATAACTAGCTCATTTTGACCCAATACAAAGGATAAAAGCTCCTACATATCTCAAGGAAAGGCTTAACTCAGAGAATTCTGAGTTTAAGAAGAAAACAAGTCATAAGGGGTAAAAATGCAATTTTACCAGTATAATCTGCATACAGGGTAATGCAGGGCCCAAACATAGGTCAAAGCAGCTTAATAAGAATAAAAGTGGGATGAAATGATCTAGCAAGGGCTACAGCAATTCCAAGAAACTAAATGATAATCTGTAACCCTAAAACAACCCACTTCAATTCACAAGGTTCAAGGCAAAGTAAAAATAGAATAAACCCTCTAAAATTCATAGAAAAATAATCTCTAGGGTTTAGAACCTTCAATTTGGCCTTCAGAACCCATTTTGACCTACATTGAGAACCATGCCCAATTAATAACTTAATTTGGGTTTTTGCGTAAATTGACCGATCAAACAAGGTTTAATATAGAAATGAAATTCACCATCAGATTCCTTAGGTCCTAATTAGTCATGTATAAAAACTTGAGCCTAAGAAGAAACCTCCTTGACCGACTTTACACTTTGGTCCTCATATATTTACTCTTTGGCCCTCAACTTTTGAACCCTCGCATTTTGGCCCCTAACTCTCCTTCGTTCTTTGCGATCAGGTCCCCCCTGCAAAACCTGCCAGCACCATGCTCCGGCGACCTTGCGCGGAGCATGGCGCCGCGCAGGGTGAGGTGGGGGACCTGGCAAGTAAACCGGGGGTGCCCTGCGTCGTCAGCCGTCGCAGGGACACCCCCCTGGTCGTTGTAACCCACCATACCGGCCGTGCGAACGCACGGACGGTATGGGTTCTTATTTCCGGCCATCCTCCGGCGAGGGAGACACGTCGTCTCCCTCCGCCTTCCTCCCTGTTTGATCCCTATAAATACCCCCCGTTGCTCCACCGACCAGGGCAGCCTGGATCTGACGGAGAAAATCCCCAACTTTCCTCTCTTCTTCCTCTGGCAGACGCTCACCAGCTCCGGCGGTTTCCTCCCCCTCCACCTCTTCGCTCTGCCGCAATACCAGCAGCAGAGACTTCCTCCCCTGCTCTTCCCGCGCAACGTCGCACCCAGCTGGCGCCTCTCCGGCTCTCTGCTCGCCGCCGCCCCTTTCCCTGAGCATCGTCTTCTCTGGCAACAGTCGATACGACTGTCGCCCTGTTCCTCCCCCTTCGTCCCTGCAAGTAAGCTAGAGCTACTCCCCTTCTTCTCCTCTTTCTTTCCCCGCTTTCAATTTATTCAATTAAGCCCTCGACCGACCCTGACCATCGTCACCCCCTTCATCTCCGACCACCCTCCGGCGAGCCGCTCCCATCACCTCAGCGACCCACACGGCTCGCCGACCACCGCAGGACCTCCGCCTCCTCACCCTGATCAACCCCCGCCCTGCCACTTCCCCCACATCACCCTCTGCAACCCCACCTAACAGACCCATCCTCCGACCCACAGTCCGACCTAGGGCAGCCCTCGCATGCCGCCCCGCGCCTCGCCACCACCCACACGAGCTTCGCCGCACCCTGGCGAAGCTCCTGGCACTTTCTGATTAGGCCGAGAGGCCGTTTTCTTGTGAACAGACCACCCGACCTCCGCCGCCAATGCCGTGCAGGAGGAACTGCTTCCGCCTGCAGCTACAGGCGCGCCACGCTCAGCGTCACGCCGAGATTCAACTCCCAGGCCTTGCGAGGCGTTTTGGCAAAACACCAGGCTCGCAGCTAAGGCAGAAAGCTTTGCGTGACGCCGCAATCTCCCGCTGATTTCCCCGCTGCGGGCGCGCAATTGAGGTGGGACATTTAGTCCCACCTCGGAAAAGCCTGAAGAGTCGCAGCGACATAAGATGCAAAAGTGCTGGAGGCTTACTGCCTCAGCACACGGGGTGAGGTCCCCTTCACCCGCCCGGTTACCCGGTCTCGTCCGCGCTCACGCCCCGCGAACCTGACCTGACCCGACCTGACCCGACTTAAGACTGACCTGCACTCCTCGCCCACCACGCACGCCGGTGGGCCTGGACCCGGGCCTGACCCGAACCCGGTTACCCGGGGGGGGAGGGTAGAGTAGGTTTTGCCTCTGACGAAAAACTCTGAAGTGTGCAGGCACAGGCGAAGAAGAAGACCCGCGGAAGAAGAAGGAAGCTGACTGTAGCAACAGGTAGTTAAGTCGTCTGATTTGGAAATCAGACGACGGCCTGAAGGGAAAAGAAGAAAGGAGGGGTGACGTCCCTGGCTGAAAAAGAAAAGAAGAAGCTGACACTTAGCCGCAGGGAGGAGAAACAAGAAAAAACCTTCACAGAAGAGACTGCAGAAAAAGAAGAAGAGAGACCAAGACAGAAACCAAGGAAGAAGAAGAAGGAGATCTGAAGAAAGAAAGAGGAGCATCACCTCTGCAGAACAAAGAAGAAGTAGGAGATCTGAAGAAAGAAAGAAAGAAGAACATCACGAGGAGAAAACAAAGAGAACAACAAATTCTTTCCCTCTCTCTTTCTTTATTTTGTAAAAGAAACATGTATATCTCTAGAATACAACTTGCTCCCTGAGTTCGACCTCGGGAACTCTTTTATTTTCGGAGTAAAAAATTTATATATTTGAAATGTTGGTAATAACTGGCTATACTACAACGTTATAACAATAAAACCCGGTTGTCCCGAACCAAGCATTTCAACACCCATACTCACCCCAGTCCCCACATTAAAAAGGAAAAAAATTAAGAAAAAAAATCTCACAGAGGTACACAACCTCATCTGATTTTCAAACTCAACTGGTAAACTGATCTTAGGAGCCGGTACACACATCCAAACACAAAATTGAGTAGAAATCAGATTAAGTAATCATTTGTGCGCCTAATTAAGTGGTGCATTAGGCCAATTGTTTGAGTTGACTGGGCCGCACAACTTCAATTAAAATCAACTCATAAGTAGCTGCTACTTAGGTTCAACTCTTAGGGATTCACCAGGCACTCCACATTCTTTTTAAGCTTTAAAGGAAAACATCTTCACCTGTGCTTGCAAAACTTGGTGTGCCAATGAAACTTGTTTGAAAACACCTAAAGTTGAATCCTAAAAGCTACTAAGCAAGATTTGAACCTTAAAATTCACCACATCAAAAATAATCTTGCGTGAAAACCATTGGTTGTTCACACACACACAAATCAATCAATCATTAAGGGCACAGCCCCTTTAGGTAAATCACATTCCAAAGCACATTCAAACCTAGCCCTAAATGAAACAGAGTAGACGTTGGCCTTAAGGATTGGACTCACTCTTCAGAACCCAGAATGAGATTATTTTCGATTAGTCTATTTCTACTATTCAATCTGATGTCTAGCTAGGGGAGCAGAATCAAACGATCGTGGCTGGGGGGTACACTAGGAACCGCAGGCGCAAGCCGAAGGAAGAACCTTCTCCCCAGTCCCTCCTAACTGTTGGATTGAACAGACAGAAGTAGATCAAATCGTTCCTTTATCTCAAGATGGGTTTTGGGAGTTTGTAGGTCTGTACGCTAAACCAATTAAGGAAATGTTTGATTATTTGTATTGCAGGGTGCCTTTCTTCCTCCCGTGTCTCATGAATCCTTCCACATATTATACGCATTCCCGCTCTTTCCCTCCTGTTGTGAATTATCCTCAACATGCCGATTATCCTGACTCGTACTGTAATCAACCATCAGTTAGTCGGGATAACTCGGATTGGCGATATAGTTCCGGACCTCCGTGTTTAGGGTCTAACCCTGAACACTTTGATTCTGATTTCTATCCTTCTTAGAGCTACATTGATTATAGATCGTCTTCCTTTCATGAACAACCTAATATGATCTACAATCAAGAAGGATACACCGATGCTTACCCATCCTCTAATTTCACTGCCTTTAGGTCATCACCATCTTTTGAACAATCTGAAATGACCTATTATCAGGAAGGGTATAACGAATCTCAATTCGTTAATTCCCCTGCATTGAGCCCAAACCTGCCCAACCCTAAACTGAGTTATTTGGTTTAGGTTAACCAGGTTCAAGATAAGGTTCTGGCTAACTTGAGGAATATCATTCAATCTTTAGAAGTTCAGCCAATACCTTGCATTGAGAGATTGGAGCCCCTGATTGAAATGATTGATGATTTAAACAAGTCTTTGTTGGATTGGCTCCAGGATGTTAAGGATAAGAACCCGGATGAGTTTGTACTTGGGAATTTAGTGAAATTGAGGATGGGATTCGTGGTTGCTTTGATTCAATCATTGGATGATTCCCAGGATGAACCCTCTTTAGGAAAGCTAATGACAAAACCCGCTCAGGCACCTGTTGGGGGGGACATGTGTTACGAGGCTGACCAGATTAAATTAAAGCAACCAATTAACGATGATCTGATTTCTTCACCTAAGATCCCTGAGCTGGGTTACAAGGAAACGTATGTCTCCTTGGAACAGAACGGGACAAATGATTTTGGGACATACATTGATACGGATCCTGATTTCTTTGATGGTGAAGATTCAAGTTGTGAAGTCTCATGCGAGTTTTCTGAACACTATTTCTGTGAGACGATTGGGCTTGAGGAATCTGATAGATCATTTGATAGCCCAATAACTGAGGAAACTGATCTTATTAGGGCACACATTGCGGATCCAGAATCTCATTTTCTGGAGGGTTCAATTCAATGCCCTGATTGTCAGTTACACCCCGTTGAGCTTATTGATGATTCTATTTCTGAGATAATTAGACCCAAGTCAATTTTAATTCTGCCACATCATTTAGACTTAGAGATTTCAGATGGGGTGATTAATATATAAGAGGTCCTAGAATTTGATATGCTGAATGAGGAGGATAGGAGCTGGGAAGTTCTGATTTGGGAAGTTAATTTTGGAGGAAATGGAAGATTGAGTCGAAGGGTTCCTTTTAAGCTGAAACCATCAAATCAGAATCCTTACGACATTTGTTTTGAGGATGTCAAACCCAAGTACACATTCAATGATTACCTTTTGAGCTTAATTTCTCTGTAACCCGACTTTTTGGTCATGGGTTGCATCCTCATAAATCGTAGGCCCAACCCCGCTTGCATTCTGATTTTAGGTTTTGGGTAATTTTTATCCAGAACCTAAGATATTCTCGATTATGGGGGATGGGTCTGCACCACAATCTGGTCCACATCTATGGACCTTTGTTGATAGGTCAGAGGATTCTTCTGTTTATTCCGATTCTGACCTGCACTTGTGAATTCTTCATTTCTTTTCTTTGTATAGTGTGCCTAGTTGAAGGCACTAAACTTAGCACATATACAGTTCTTTTTAGTTTTCATTTAGGCGCGGACCTGACATTCACGCAATTCAGGTGCTTTCTACGCTTTTCCACTCTATTTTATGTCTATTTAATACAATGAGGACATTGCATCAGATAGGCATGGGGGGTGGATATTCATCTCTGAATTCATTCATTAGCTCCGTAGATTTGTGTTATTTTCTTTTATAAAAAGAAAATTCAGAGTTAGGAAAGAGAACTTGGGTTTAAGAAAATTTTCAATCTTAGGAAATACTACATTATGATTTGAACACAATGACCCTTCAGGTCTTTGGACTTAATCAGCCCATGTATCCACTAAAATGTAGATTTGTCTTTCGAGTCCTCGCCATCTTAATTCTATCGTAATTGGAGTAAATAAGTTTGGGTGATAAGTACGTGACTTATCAACCTGCCCTCTGATTTGAGGAAATTTTGAGTCTTAAGCATCAACACACTATCTTGTCACTGACTCGTTGTTCGGAAATTTTAACGGAAATTGGGTAGCTAATGAACCTTCTAGGGTGATATGGCTGGCAAGTTATTGTGGGTAACAGCTCATAGGTAGGTTGTCCAGAGCCCAGTCACTGGATCTTTCTCTTTTTGCTGCCTTTAGGAAAATCTTAGACCAGGGAAGCCACCTACTTAAAAAAAGGAAAAAAAAATCAAAAAGAAAGGGAGAAAAGAAAAGAAAAAAGAAATAAGCCACACTTCGCCGCACGAGTATGGCTGGCAAGTTGTCGATGGTAACATCTCATCGACCAGTTGTCCAGAACCCAGCTCAGTAAATGCACTAAAAATTCCCAAAACACTTAGGAAGAAGTGAAGTAGAATAAACCAGGGAGATATACATTGGATTCACCCTTGTGTTGACCCCATAAAACATAAAAGTTAGGAGAAAGCTACTGGTTGTAAAGATACACCTTTAACCAGAATTCTTTTTGAGGTCACCTACAGGCGTAGAAACCCGAAGTCTGTTTTAACTACCAGTCAATGAGTCTATCACATTCACAATAAGATGCTTAAAACTTAGAGTTCTCCTCAAATCTTGGGTGAGTTGAATGGCCGTAGAAAGCCACTCTTAAACCCTAAAATTTGAAAATCTAAAAAAATTAGAAGAAAAAGAAAAAGAGAAAAAGAAATTTTTCTTTTAATAAGGCGAGGGTTTGAGGCGGACTGCATTTTGGCAGATACTCGGTCGTTGTTGTGTCTTTGAAAGTTTAGTTCCTAAGTAGACAATTTCTTAATGATTGAAAATAACTCAGGCCCAAATAATCCAACCTAATTCTTTTATGAATAGCACAGTTTTTGCTAGGGACTAGCAAAAGTTAGGTATGGGGGTTATGATGTAAACACATTTACACTACTTAAGATGTCTATTTATGCATGTTCTTAAGCATAGGATTGCATTTCATGAAATAAATATTGCATAACATGCATCATCTTGCATTTAGAGTAGTTTGAATAAATGGAGGTTAACTGTATCCTTTTATGTGCTTGGACAGGGAAAACATTTTATTGGGGTCTTGGATCAAAGATCCAACTGTATGGATGTGATCAGGGCGACGATTGGAGTTCAACGACTCCAAGATCGCCCTAATCAGGCATCCGTAGCATCAGATTGTGACTAGGGAACCCTAGAAGATCAAGGGCCAGGATGGTGTAAATCTACACTTCAAATGACAAATCCAACCACACGGATGAATTCGGATCGATGATCATAGCCCAACGATGCAAAAATCGAGTCAATCCGACGTCCGTGGCACCATCTACAACTTTCAAAAGATGGATGGCCAAGATGGTGCCACATGGCACCATCTCGGCCGCCCAAACGACCGCATGCATACAGTGAAGCTTCCGCACCCGCTCCCTCTTCGCCGTTGGATCTCAATCCAATGGCTGTGGACAGCCGCACCTAAAAGCGTCTGCTCGACCATCCGCGCCTCACAGCATAGCGGTCGAAGGCGCTATCGTGAGCAGCGGACGCGTGTTCGAGCTGCAGCGAGGAGGCAAAGGGCACGGGCGTGCATCGTATCTTAATCAGACGGTTGTCTGCACTTAATAGCGATGACGTGCTATTGCACGCCCGCACCTCACGTGGCATCGTACATGCTGGGGTGGGCGTGTAGCGAGCGGGGCAGGCGCATCTCAAGCCGTCCGATCTCACGATCGGATGGCTGAGATTTGATGAACATGGGTGGGCATTGTACACAGGTAGTTGAGGAGGCGTGCATGGGGAGCGCCCACTACACCCACGTTGGGGCTTTAGCGACGGTTTTATCTGTCACTAAAGACCCCTCATTTATTGTTTTAAAGATGTAATGACCAATTTGCCCCCACTCCTTGCAACTATAAAAGGAGACCCCCTCCACACGAAATTCTCATCCCTTCCATCTTTTCTCTACCTCTCCAAAGCTCAAGAGAAGCTTGTCCCACACCCGGGATGCTTCTCGTGAGATAAAGTCCAAATTTTCGTCCCCCTTCGGAAGTGGATCCCGCGACGACGACGACGTGCTGCTCCATTCCCGTTCTTCTGCTTCGTCCACCTTTATCCTGCTTCGTCCTCCTTCATCCAGGCATCGTCCCATCTGGCTCGTCCTCCAAGCTACTGTCGAGGAGGATATCTCTCTCCCTATTCTTTTTACTACTTTCTAATAAAGATTTACTACTTTCTAGTGTAGTTCTGCTCATCCTCCAAGCATTGGTCGAGGAGGATATTTCTCCCTCCATTCTTTTAATGCTTTCTAGAGTAAATTTATTGCTTTCTAGTGCAATTGTGTTATGCTTTCTAGTTGTAATGAACAATCTCCTTAATGATAAATTCTCTGTTTATTCTACATCTCATTTTTTATTTCTATGTGTAATATTCTCTCTCTCTTACCCTCTCTCTCTTCTTTTTATTGTAAATAATTAGATAGTTTTAAATTGAATTACTTTGTGACAAATAAAGAGAAACGCGTAGTTTTTAAATCAAACGTCCGCCTCCCTATGTTTGACCCGGAATTTTCATTTTGGTATAAATTTTATTTGTTGAACACGAGTTCTTCGTTTCCAAACTACAATGACAGGCTTTCCAAAACCAAACATGTTAGCATAGCAATTCGAACGTTCAACAGCCTCTTCCTTGCAGCTTTCTCTTCTTCTTCCTTCTCTTCCTCTTCTTCACAGTGCCTCTCTGCCTTGCTCTTCTTTTTTCCTTTCTTCTTCTTTCTTCTCTTTCTGTCTCTACTTCGGTTGCTTCTCTTCTACCTTCTCTTATTTTCTTTCTTCCTTCTCGTCTTCCTCTGTGGGCCTCTTCTTATTTCTTTCTTAGCTTCTTCCTTCTTCAACCTTAGCTCTCCTCTGTCATTTTCTACTCCTTCCTTCTTCTTCTCTTGCTGCGGCTAAGTCCTTCCTTTCCTTCTCTTGCTGCACCTCTTCCTCCCTTAGCTTCCTCTAACGTTCTCTTCTCTTTGGCTTCTTTCCTTCTTTCCTGCATGCACAACACCGAAGAGCAAAACCTACCCCTCTACCCACCCCACGCGTCTCTCTCTGTATATCACTCCTCAGTATGCTCTCCCAGAGCTAGGTAATTGGGTCGGGTCGCGTGCCCGGGTCCAGGTGCACCGACGTGGGTGTGGTGCACACGGAGTGCTCGTTAGGTTAGTCGAGTCGGGTGCCAGGTCCACGGGGGAGATGTCGCGGATGAGGAGTGATAGGTGAGGGACCTCACCCCAGTGATTTCCAGGCAAACAGGGAAGAACAAAAAATCAACTTAAACCACTCAGAGGACTCAAGACTCACCGAGGTGGGACTTCTGCTTCTACTGGCAACTGCAGGAGAGTGACTTCACAATAGATGCAGTTGCAGGTCTCGCGGCACTTGCTCTCAGGCTGGATTCACTCTCACCCACAATCTGCACAGCCTGGGACCCTGAATTCTGGAGTTTTCTTCCTGCAGCTGGAGAACAAGCAGCTCCTTAACTGCGGACAAGAGCTTTACCCTGCACGACACAAAAGGAGCCTTGTGGCTCTATCAAACCACAAGAGAACCTTAGCCATGTCTGAGCCACGTCGACCCCCACCTCACCTTCGCCTTGACACTGCGAAGGTGAGGTGGGGGTCGACGTGGCTCAGACTAGCCTAGGAGTTCATGCCTAGGTTGGATTGTGACCGTGTGAGTGGGTGTGTTTAGTGGAAGCGTGGAGTGCGTGTGGCGGTCTGTCAGTGGGTGGAAAGTGTTTAGTTGACTATGGTGGAGGTGTTGAGGTTGGTGCAGAGACATGTGGAGGGGTGGTGAGATGGATGCATCCCACCGGAGGTTAGCCGGAGATGGGGAAGATGGTGTGGACAGTGGCTGTCGAGGGGTAATTTGTGAAATAGACTGAGGGGAATTGAAGAGGGGATAAAGAGGAGTAAGTCTAACGTAATTAATTGGACGAATAGGGAGAGATGGCAACTAGCAGTACCTGCTGTTGGTGGAAAGGATGGCATCCAGTGGAGGGAGACGATGGCGACGACAGGGCTAGGGATGCTCGCGCGGGTATTGCACGACACAGAGGAAGATGGTGAGGATGGCTCTGCCACTGGTATTGTGGCCAAGCAACTAGAAAGAGGAGGGAGGCTCGCCGGAGCTCGCTGGACTACTTGGCCTGAGGAGAAGAAGAAGAAATTGAGGTGGATCTCTGGCCAAGTCGAGCTGAAGAGGTGAGGCCGGAGATGGTGGTAATTTTGTAGTCGCTAGAAGGGACTCCTATGCTTGGAAGACAAGCCTCCGAGCATAAGAGACCACGTTGGAGATGAAATTCTATGGGATAACCAAATCTCTCATGCGTTCGCACGAGAGATTGGGTGTGAATCAGGGATTAGGACCATGTTCAGATGGAAGGGAATTCCTCAGAGAATCTCCCTTCCAAATCTGAGAGATCTTAGAGGAATCTGGGAGTATTCCCCCTCCATTCATCGCTGGAGTAGGATTTCTCCCCATTAATGGCAGGGGGACCTGTTTGTAAGAGTGGAGAGGAAGTTAGGGGGGTCTATACAATGGTTTTCAAAATGTAGGGACCAAAATGTAATTAGGTGTACTATTTTTCAAAGTAGGTTAAGATGACCTCCCCTTAGGTCCAAATTTTGGTACAAACCTAATTTGCACCTAAGGTATCCGGTGAAGTTGGATTTTAGGTTTGACCACGTTTGATTGGACATTTTGCATATAAATCAAAATTAAGTCAATTGATGAGCTAGGACCCCAATCTAGGTCAAAATAGGTTCCAAAGGCCAATTTGGAGGTTCTAAACCCTAAGGGATATTTTTCCATGAATTTTAGAGGGTTTACTTGCTTTTTATCCTAACCAGAACCTTGTTGAATTAAGCAGGTTTGTTTTAGGGTTATAGAATGTTATTTAATTCCTAGATTGCACATGAACCCATTTCTGATTGAGCCAACCTACTTTTTATGTTATTCAGACAATTTGACCTATGTTTTGCCTCTGAGAAATCTCGTTTATGTACTGCAATGGTAAAATTATAGTTTTAACCTTTATTTCATGGTTTCTTCTCAGAACACTTATTCCTTGAGTTAAGCCCTTCTCTAGGTTATGTAGGAGCTCTTATTCTCTTTCTTAGGTCAAAATGAGCTAGTTAGGGCTCATGATGAGGCTCTCATCATACCCCCATGCCTAGCTTTTGGTAGTCCCCTAGTAAAATTTCAAGGTTCCAACTTATGTTCTAGACCTTAAGTGTCTGTCACCAGTTATGATAAGTGCTTTCATTTTTTCTTATGATTAGTTCAGAATGCTAATAATAGGCCTAGGGGTACTCATGTATCAACAAAAATCCAGACTTGACCCATTTTAGCCTCAGTCTTCCCCAAAGGCTTTTAAGGCCCACAGAAACTATCCTAGGGTTTGTTGGACTCCGTGGTTAAAGCACCCGTGCTTGAGACATTTTTAGCCTAGGTTCAGTTTATAGTGCATTTTTGTAAGTGAGATAGGAGATATATTTGTTTGGAGAGCTTTCTCTCTCTCTTCTTTTTATTTCTAGCTTCAGATTGGCTTCTCAACATAGTCTGTATTGGATTCCTCGTCCCCATCATCAATCCTCAAGGGTCCCTGGCAATCGATGCTTCGTGATAGCACCACCCATGGCAATCCCCAGAACCTTGGCTTTCGAGATTTCGAGATAATCCTGCCCATGGCATTCCGTGGCAGAATCCAAACCTTGGTAATCAACATTTCGTGATAATGCCACCCATGGTAACTGAACCAGCGGAGTGCTTACATGCCCTCGGTAGGATATTTAAATATCCTAAGAGACCAGCACCAAGGAAACAATATGTTGTTGCACATCTTTGAGGGGAATTTCCCACCTCTCCGCGCTGGGAACTCGTCCAAATCAACTTGTGTTGATTGGCCACTCCTAATCTAGGCAACTTTTTCCAGAACATTGAAACACTTTTTATGTGATTTTGATATTTATGCGCACTGAACCAGACTGTGTGTGAATTGGGGTGCTTAGGTTACCGAATCCCACAAACCGAAGGTCAGTTAATGAGGTCGAATACTTCCTAAGCCTTAGACCTAATACTTAACCTTCGCATTTTCCCCAACCTCTTGAGGATTATCCAGATCCTAGTAGGTACGTGAATTTTTAAGCCAAGAGTCTAGCCCAAAAGGCCTAAGATCAGCATTCTTGCTAATCTCTTTTTATGTCTCCTTAGCACTTTTCTTTTATTTTTCTCTTTTCTTGATGTGGTCTAGAACTTCAGTTAATTCCTTAATCTCTTACTATTGACTACCTCATTTTCTTTCTCATTTTGTGCTCCTTTTTGTCCTTTTTTGCTCTTTTTCTCCTCATTATAATTATGTGGCTCACAAAATTTCCTCCCCCATTTTTTGTTCTTTTTCATAATTTTTCAATTTTTTTGTGTTTTTGACATATGTGAATTTCTTTGTGAGAATCCTTCTGACTTTTTCTTGGTTCTGTATGTATTCACTTTATCACCCCCCCATGCCTAAGTTTTGCAATGTCCTCATTGTAAATGGAGGGTATGAAATAGTGTTGTGGTCAAGGACCTGGAACAAGATACATCGGGTGGGTGAATGGGTCGAAAATTGACTGATGCGGATGATTTCAAGCTCTGGTATGTGTACCAGAGGAGGGATCAACTGTCTAAGGCTGAACTCAAGGTACAATGGACGTGGAGTACAGATAGATAATCAGACGGTTATTGCACCTCAAAAATAGACCTGCAATTGTGCCGTCTTGTGCTATTTCCTAGCATTACTAGTGCATATTAGGTATCCATAGTCGCATTTGTAAAAATACACGCATGCATGCATTTAATTGAGAGGGGAGGAGAGTGAATAAAATGGCACGGCTTCTTCTTCTATAAAAATGGCACGGCTTCTTCTTTGCTAGGGGAGCCTGGTCACCCAACAAGAACAGCACCTCCTTCCACGCCATCTCCTCCCCTCTCCCCTCCACACGCAGCCTCTCTTCTCCTTGAAGAGCCACGCTGCAGGCAGGAGCAACTCACAGTGGTGCACAACCACCACTGTGAGTCCCACAACCGCCCAGCTCATCAAAGAGTCGGTGGCCGTGGTGGTCTTCCCTGCTCTGATTCCACCTTTCCAAGCAATTTCCCCCATTGCCATAGAGTCGAGCTTTGAAGCTCAAGCTCCGCAGCAGCAACAGCAAGGGGCCGGCCACAGCGCGCCCTGCCACAGACCTCCACCGTGTGCACCTGCAGGCCACCCTCGCCTCCAGTGCGCGCCTGCAGGCCGCCCTCGCCTCCCACTTCTTCGCACCCGCACCTGCCTCTCAGCAAGCCAGCAACCGGTGCAGCTTCTCCCCGTGCGCGCTAGCCGCTCACACCTCCCGCACTCACAGAACTGGACACACCCGGTCTTGCAAAGCCGAGTGGCAGTGTAGCCACTGTTCACGCTAGTAAGAGGAACACTGTTGCTACAGTGCGATGACCAGTAAGTTTCTCACTTATCCCGTCACCCGGCGTGCCGCAACCGGTCCCAGCCCGTGCCAGCATCCCGCCCTGCACCCGCTCCAGAGCCCGCCCGCACGTCTGTGTTCGCCTGCATATGCCTGCCCACTTCAGCGTCTGCGTGCGTCGGCTCCCAGCGCCTGCGTCTACCTGCACCCGCCTCACCGCGTATCGCAATACGCTGCGGCATCTCTCCCTCGCGCTCACTTCCTCCCAGCGTGCGCCTCTGCGCACACCTACGCGCCTGTGCGTGCGCCTGCGCCATCAGACGTCGCCCACTAGATTTAGACGACTTAAACGCAGGACCTTCCTCAGCAGACGCTCTCCCTCTCTCTCTCTCTCTTACAGCACTCTCTCGCACTCTCTACACACACACACTCTCGTACACACACCCACTCACTTATACACTAATATATACTTATACATATATATACATACTTATATATATATATATATATATACTTATGTCTATACATATAATAGTACCTATATACCTAAGTATTAGTATACATACATACATATATATATATACATATATATTTACAAATATGCATTTGTTTATATACGTATAAATATATATATATATATATGTATATCTATCTATATATATATATTATAACTAAGTATAAGTATATATACATATATATATATGTACATATATATACACATATATTTATACATATATACATATATACAAATATACATACATATATACATATATATATATATACATATCTATCAACATATATCTATATATATATATATTACTATATATATATATATCTAAATAGTTATATATATATATCTATACATATATCTATCTATAAATATATTTATATCTTTATATATATATATACATATATATATATATACATATATAACTACATATATACCTATATATTTATAACCATATATATATACATATAAATATATTTACATATATACATATATATATTTTTTAATATTACTTACCATACGTTGCATTACGGGAATATCGGCACCAGTTGCTGATATTCCTTGATACACGGGTACAGAAAGCATGTTCGCACTCATCTTCCACCAATCCACTTTACACTCCACGCGGCACTTCATCCTATTGGTTGCGTCTTCTTAGACGATGACCAACTTGACACCGTGCTACATGCCATCTCTACCTCCACCCCCACCCCTTTATACATATATACTATATTTACTTTATTTCTATTTCTCTTTCCTGCCATTAAAAATATAAAAAAAATATATAAAAGAGAAGAGATAATCCTTGACTTGCAGGTACTCAGTCTTGCGAATAGCAAGACTAGTTTTGAAACCCTGATTTGGCTCAAAGCCAAGAACCTGATTTTGAGGGTATACCTCAAGGACAAAAATTATCAGAAAAAAAATATTAAATAGAAAAACACCAAAAACATAATAAACTAATGGAAGAGATTCGTTATTGGAAAGGTGTAGAAACTCATTGACTTCTAATCCCACTTCCCTAAGTTCTACCCTAGGCCTAAAAGTGAGCAAGATAAGATCAAATAGGCCTGGTAAAAAAATATTTTGTAAAGAGATGGTTAGGCTCGATTTAAGTTTACCACTATATGTATTTCAACGACAAAATCACCATATTAACACAACCTGTCCGGGTCTACACCACGTGTATTTTTGCGGTGCAATCAGACGGGTCTCTATTTTTGGAATGATGGGTTGCCTCCCATTAAGCACTAAATTCAATGCCTTCAGCCGAGCGGAAAATGGGGTGGAGAGGGAGTGGTCAACTCAGCAGAATTTTGTAAAATAGTCACCTTGATTAAGAGCCTGGTTGGTCCAACCAGGTGCTTGTTAAGATCAACAGGCTAATGATACAACCCAAACCCAATCAGTTTGGTGGGTTGATAGATGTAGATCAGCAGATGTGAAACCCACCATATGCAATGTGGCTCGGATGGATATGGAAGTGAAAACTCGGGTTCAGGCTGAGTCGAATCAACCTGGTTGGGGTAGGGTTTCGAAAAATAATCAGTGCATGGTGTGGAAACCCTACAAGGTTAATCAAAGAATGCTGGATCATGTTTATCAATTTGATCGATACCCGATACCCAGTATAGATGTAGAGTTGAATCATCTGCAAAAGGCTCAGTGAGAGGTGAATCAAAATAGAAATTGAGTCCGGTTGCTAGTCAGGATAGAGAACGGGTTTTGATCGGTTCTGTATGTGTCGAAGAGGTGTTTTTTTCAAAATCGGAGTTAGTGAATGAGTCATGCGAACTGAGGTTGTAGATTGGCTTATTATAATCAGGAAGCATATTTTCTCCGATGTTATGGTCAGATTCGAAATCATCGGAGAGTTTGCAAAAATCTGAATGAGATTCAAGATCATGACTTCCACCATAGAATAAATCATATGCTGTAGATTCAGCAGCCTGACTGGGGTCTAGCCTAGATGTCAATTCTGAGTTTAAAAAGGTATCCTTATTTGGTAGAGGCTTAGGTTCTAAGCTGGTAGGACAGACCCAATTGAAACCCCACTCGTCCAACTACTTAGTTTCTGTATCGTAAATTGGCATGACTTCCGAAAAATCGATTGGTTCCTCTAAGGATGTTGGTGAGGGATATTCATCAAATAGAGGCCCAAAATCATATTCATTGAAAAATTTATCACGCTCATATGGGGCCTTGAAATCTTCCCAATAGGTCTCAGATCTAGATTTTGGGCTTAGGATGTTGGTTGAATCACTAGAATCTAGGTCTGAATAACCTTCGAGGGTCACCTTATTAAAATAAGGGACGGAATTTACACCCTCGAGAGGTTCAGTTCTACTCTCATTATTGCAAAAGTTTTGGGATTCTAGGCCTGGTAATTCATGGTTTAGAGTCGGCTCAACATTGTGTTTTCCTACAATTGGAGCTTCCTAACCTCCTTCAATATCAGGCACATTGTACTCCATCTAGGTTGGGAATCCACAACCATTTTGTGCCTCAAACACGAGATCAGATTGACCCTCGATGTTTCCCTAAGGTGGTTCATCCTCTGTTTGTGGCATATACAGGTATTTCTGGTTGATAATTTGTTTTAACAATCTCATTATCACTTCCTATTTTTCAAGATCATCTTGGTGTTGCTTCATTGAAGATATTCAAGATTGTGCAGGTTTTCTATCTCAATGTACCCTGTTATGAGTAAGTCTCGGGTTGATCCTTTTTTGGCTTCTGCCAATAGTACTTGGAAACAAGTTATGATAAAGGTTGTGGTTGTTGGGACATCAACTTGAATGTTTTCTACTGGTGTTGAGGTTTTGTCTTCTTTTTTATAGAATTTCAGGGCATCCCCAATCATTCTATCTCTCATGGATCTCCGATATTCAGGTTTCTTGAATGGTAGTCTTAAGTGGTTTGGCTACATATTTGGATCAGGTGGTGGAATCAAGATGTAGAATCAGAGTTTGAATCAAGATGTACAATCAAGTTATGAAGCGATTAGATCTGAATAACGAGTCCCACTGAAAATGTATGTGTGTGTTCTAAAGAGAAAAGATGAGGGACTGGAGATGTTTTTGACCCAATCAAGACACCCAAAGACGTTTGGATGACTATGGAGGTTCGAGGCAGATGATACCCCTAGATCAGAAGGTTGTCCACCTGAGAATTACCTAGGTAGCCAGAGAGGGAGAGTCCCACAAAGACCCCTACACGGTAGAGCATCCTCATGGGTTACAGGGTTTCCCCCACCCGACCTCTCTTGTCAATGAGATTCTAGGTAGACCAGAAAGGGGACCTTGACCTCTTAAGTCTACCACTTTTATTTGAAAGGTGCTTTAGGGTTTTCACTTGAACTTTAGATGTTTTGATGTTGTGACCTAATTTGGAGGTTGGTTGACCCAAGGGGTCAACTTTACCTGACCTATCCTAAAGATGGCAGAATGATTCTAGGCTTGGGACCTAGAGATCACCCAGATTTGACTCCCAGTTTATTAGGTCCAAGACTTTAAGATTTAAGTGCTGTTAGAGCTCAATTTTTGGGGTTTGTCTTGTTTAGATCTCTTCAATCAAGGGCTTGGGTCGCACACTGATTCGGGAGAATTCATTTCCTTTTATATAGGCATGTGTGACTAGCACTCCAAGACCCTACTGTTGAAACCCTAATTTGGTTCTATTTCCAATCCTCTTTTCTTCTTGAAAAAGGTTCTCTTTGGACTTAAAAGCTAGAAATGTGTTGTCCACGGAGATTTAAGCATGATTTTTATTGGGCACAAGAATTTTGTGGGATAAGATTTAGAAAGAATTGCTCCAACTTCAAGAAGATTTGAAAACTTTTTGCAAAATCAGGAAATGTTTGCCATAAAGATGGTGATTACAATAGAAAGAAGGCAATTGATTCCTAAATTAATTGCTTCCTTTTGTCTTTCAAGGATTAGGGGATGGATTAAGGAAGAAAAGAGATTACCTGCCCTGGAGTAGTTGACTTGCAGGAGGGATCTTCTCTTGAAATACCTGCAAGATCATAACAAAGCAAAGAAGGGCAAGTTAGTGTTCAATATGATCAAGAAAAGAATGCAGAGATTAGTGATAAATTGCACATTGCTCCCCGGCAACGGCGCCAAAATGTTGGAAAGCACTTGTTCGTGTTTTAACAGTTAGTTGTGTCGTAGCATAGGTGACCAAGCGTTGACAACAAATAAAAATTTATTACTTGAAAACCTGAGTATCCGAGGTCGAACACAGGGAGAAAATGGAATTTATTCGCTAATCTCAATAATGTAATTGAATACTTAGAGTTACTCAAAACTTAATTCAGAATATAAATGCAAGAGTTTATGAATTAAAATTGTAGCGAAAATAAAAGAGTTGGACGTCTGATCATAGGATCAGACATCTTAAATGATTGGCCTCTTCCTTACAGCTTTCTCTTCTTCTTCTTCCTCCTATTCCTCTTCTTCACAGTGCCTCTCTGCCTTGCTCTTCTTTTTTCCTTTCTTCTTCTTTCTGTCTCTGCTTCAGTTGCTTCTCTTCTACCTTCTCTTATTTTCTTTCTTCCTTCTCTTCTTCCTCTATAGGCCTCCTCTTTCTTTCTTAGCTTCTTCCTTCTTCAGCCTTAGCTCTCCTCTGGTGCTATCTCTTCCTTCCTTCTTCTCTTGCTACGACAAAGTCTTTCTTCCTTTCCTTCTCTTGCTACGCCTCTTCCTCCCTTAGCTTCCTTTGACGTTCTCTTCTGTTTGGCTTCTTTCCTTCTTCCCTGCACACACAACACCGAAGAGTGAAACCTACCCCTCTACCCACCCCGCACGTCTCTCTCTCTCTGTATATCACTCCTCAGTACGCTCTCCTAGAGATGGGTAATCGGGTCGGCTCGCGTGCCCGAGTTCAGGCGCACCGGCGTGGGTGTGGTGCGCGAGGAGCGCTCGGTATGTTAGTCGGGTCAGGTGCCACGTCTGCAGGGGAGATGTCGCGGACGAGGCATGATAGGTGAGGGACCTTACCCTAGTGATTTCGAGGAAAATAGGGAAGAACACAAAATCAACTGAAACCACTCAGAGGACTCAAGAGGTACCGAGGTGGGACTAAAAGTCCCACCCGCTTCTGCTGGCAACTGCAGGAGAGTGACTTCATAATAGATGCAGCTGCAGGTCTCACAGCACTTGCTCTCAGGCTGGATTCACTCTCACCCACAATCTACGCAGCCTGGGACCCTGAATTCTGGAGTTTGCTTCCTGCAGCTGCAGAACAAGCAAGCTTGAGTGCACGTTAATGGAGGACGAGAGCTCTACCCTGCACGACACAAAAGGAGCCCTGCGGCTTTATCAGACCACAAGAGAACCTTTGCCGTGTCATAGTGAAGGTGAGGCAGGGGTCGGCATGGCTCAGACTGGCCTAGGCATGCGTGCCTAGGTCGGACTGTGACCGTGTGAGTGGGTGTGTTCGGTGGAAGAGTGGCGTGCGTGTGGCGGTCTGTGAGTGGGTGGAAAGTGTTCAGTTGACTGTGGGGGAGGTGTTGAGGTTGGTGGCGAGACGTGTGGAGGCGTGGAGCGATGGATGCGTCTCGCTAGAGGTTGGCTGGAGATGGTGAAGATGGCGGTGGATAGCGGTTGTCGAGGGGTAATTTGTGAAATAAATTGAGGGGAATTGAAGAGGGGATAAAGAGGAGTAAGTATAACCTAACTAAGTGGATGGAGGGGGAGAGATGGTGATTGGCAATACCTGCTATCGCCGGAGAAGATAGCGTCTAGTGGAGGGAGACGGCGGCGACAACAGGGCTAGGGATGCTCACGCGAGTGTTGCGCGACGCGAAGGAAGATGGTGAGGATGGCTCTGCCGTTGGTATTGTGGCAGAGCGACTAGAGAGAGGAGGGAGGCTCGCCAGAGCTCACAGGACTACTTGGCCAGAGGAGAAGAAGAGGAAATTGAGGTGGATCTCTGGCCAAGTCTAGCTGAAGAGGTACGGCTGGAGATGGTGGTCATTTTATAGTCGCTGGCAGGGACTCCTATGCTTGGAAGACAAGCCTCCGAGCATAGGAGACCTCGCCAGAGATGGAATTCTGTGGGATACCCAAATCTCTCGTGCTTTCGCACGAGAGATTGGGTGTGAATCAGGGATTAGGACCACGCTCAGATGGAAGGGAATTCCTCAGAGAATCTCCCTTCCAAATCTAAGAGATCTTAGAGGAATCTGGGAGTATTCCCCCCCCATTCCTCCCCGGAGTAGGATTTCTACCCATTAATGGTGGGGGGACCTATTTGTAAGAGTGGCGAGGAAGTTAGGGGGGTTTGTGCAATGGTTTTAAAAGATAGGGACCAAAATGTAATTGGTTGTAATCTTTTGCAAAGTAAGTCAAGATGCCCTCCCCTTAGGTCCAAATTTTGGTACAAACATAATTTAGAACTAAGGAATCCAATGGTGAAGTTGGATTTTAGGTTTGACCACGTTTGATTAGACATTTTGCATAAAAACACAAGTTAGGTCATTTGATGAGCTAGGACCCTAATCTAGGTCAAAATAGGTTCCAAAGGTCAATTTGAAGGTTCTAAACCCTAGGGGATATTTTTCCATTAATTTTAGAGGATTTACTTGATTTTTATCCTGACCAAAACCTTGTTGAATTAAGCAGGTTTGTTTTAGGGTCATAGAATGTCATTTAATTCCTAGATTGCATATGAACCCATTTCTAACTGAACCAACCCACTTTTTATCTTATTCAAACCATTTGACCTATGTTTTGCCTCTGAGAATTCCCATTTGTGTACTGCAATGGTAAAATTGCAGTTTTAACCTTTTTTTCATGTTTTCTTCTCAGAACACTTATTCTTTGAATTATGCCCCTCTCTAAGTTATGCAGGAGCCCTTATTCTCTTTCTTAGGTCAAAATGAGCTAGTTAGGGCTCATGATGAGGCTCTCATCATGCTCCACGTGCCTTCACGCCCGTGCATTAGCAGCCTGCGCTCCAGCACTACTTGCGGCCTGCAGAGCCATGCCTCCATGCACCCACATCCAGCGGCTCCCTACAGCACTTGCAGCCGATGCCATCACCACAACCTGTGCACTTTGCAAAGCGTCCGTGCGCCCACGCCTCCATGCCTTCGCGTGCCTACAGCACCCCAACACTTGTGCGTGCTGCTCTCCTCATGCTTGCAGCACGCGCGACAGCAACTGGCTTCTCCACTGCTGCACTTCTCTCTTCCGGCAAGCCTGCTACGGCTATCTCATGGCGCGCCGCTGCCACCAACGCGAAGGCCTCGCTTCAGCCAACCTCTAGTAGGAGTAACTCCTCGATTGAACCTCTCTCCCATGCATAAGGAGGAGAGAGGTAAAATCCTCTATTTTTATGTTAATTAATATTTACATTTGAATGCCATTGCCACCAAAATCAATTTTAATTTATGATTATTTTATTATGGTGAAATTGTGACTGCATGCTCATGCTTTCTGATAATTGTGTGGTTATTGTTATCCACATGTTTTAACATTGGTTTTGGGATTAAAATGTGCACAAATTTTCTCTAATATATGTCAATTGGAAATTACATAAAATCATCACATATTTATTGATTATTTCAGTAAGGAAAAATTGCACATCTACCCTTATATTTTTGAGTTATTGTGCATCTTCTTTCCCTGGCATTTCATGTCAAATTTAACTATGGATTTCGCACTTGATTGAAAGAATAGGAAATAATCGAGATTTTATTGCATCATTGCCTTCCTATGGACATGACCCGCTCCTAATTGAGTGGTTACATGAATTGTTAATTAGTAGATTTTTCCACCACATAGAACAACAAACGATGCATCATTTATGTGATAAACGACTTTAAAAGCGAAGAATCAACTCGTCACCCATCACCACTCAAGACTCGAAGAGAACCCTAAGTTCTCAGCATCTTTGTGTAAAATGTGATAGACTCAATGATCAACAATTAGAACAGACTTCGGATTTCTACGCCTCTAGGTGACCTTGAAAAGAAATTCTGCCTAAAGGTGTATCTATTCGACCGATAGCTTTCTCCCTACTTTTATTTTTATGGGGTCAACACAATTGAAGCCAATGTTTATCTCCCTGGCTTGTGCTACTTCTCCACTTCTTCATAAGTGTTTTGGAATTTTACGTGCATTTCTTAAGTTGGGTTCTGGACAACCTACCATTGGACTATTACCCACGATAACTTGCCAGCCATACTCGTGCAGTGAAATGTGGCTTATTTCTTTTTCTTTTTTTCTTTTCTCCTTTTCTATATTATTATTATTATTTTAGAATATTTTTATGTTTTTTTTAAGTTGTTGGCATCCCTGATCTAAGATTTAGCTAAAGGCAATAGGAAAAGAATGGTCATGTGACTGGGCTCAAGACAACCTACCTATAGGCTATTACCCATGATAACTTGTCAACCATAATACCCTAGAAGGTTCATTAGCTACCCAATTTCCGTAAAAATTATCGAAAAGCTAGTTAGTGTAAATAGTGTGTGATGGGAACACCATCATGAGCCCTAACAAGCACATTTTGACCTAGAAAAGAGGATAAAAGCTCCTACAAAACCAAGTGAAAGGCTTAACTCAGAGAATAACTTAGTTGAAAGAAAAGCAAGAAACAAAGGGTAAACCTGCAATTTTACCATTGCAGTGCGACAACAGGATTTCTCTAACAAGATGAAAACTGGGATGGTTCAATCAGAAAAGGGTTATTGGGAGATCTGAGAATTCAATGACTTCCTATAACTATAAAACAAACCCACATAATTTAACAAGGTTTTTGTCTGGATAAAAATCAACTAAACCCTCTAAAATTCATGGAGAAATATCCTCTAGGCTTTAGAACCATCAATTTGGCGTTTAGAATCTATTTTGACCTAAATAAGTGTCCTAGTCAAACATTTGCCCTAAGTTCGATTTTTATGCAAACTGCCTAATCAAACATGGTCAAACCTAAAATCCAACTTCACCATTGGATTCCTTGGGTCCAAATTAGGTTTATACCAAAATTTGGACCTAACGGGAGGTCACCTTGACCTACATTGCAAAATAGTCCAACCAATTGGTTTTATGCCCCTAACTTTCGAAAACCTTACAGAGACCCCCTATCTTCCTCGCCACTCCTTGCAATTTGGTCCCTTCGCCATTACAGCGGAGGAGTCCTACTTTGGCGAGGATTGAAGAGGGAAGTTCTCCCTAATTCCTCAGAGAATCCCTCTCAGATTTGAAAGGGAGATTCTCTAAGGAATTCCCGACCAAATGAACTCAATAATATGCTCTGATTCACACCTAATCTCTCGTGCGAATGCACGAGAGATGTGGGTATCTCTTGAACTTCCTAATATTATGAGGAAAATCGTGCTTGGAAGCTTCTCTTCCAAGCACAAGGCCCTCAGCCGATGCTTATAAAAGAAGCCCCAGGCCAGACCAATCATTCCAAGCTGATTTGGCCGAAGAAACCCCAAAAATTCCTCCTTTCCCATCTCCATCCAAATAGCCCGCAAGCTCCGGTGACATCTCCTCCCTTTTCTCGTCACTCTGCCACCATACCAGTGGTAGAGTCTTATCCACCTTGTAATTCCACATCGCGCCATACTTGCACCTGCATCTTCAACTCGCTCGTCGTCGCTACCTCTTCATCTTAAGGCTTTCATCTCCGGTGATGGTAGATACGCACCGTTCGCCCTCCGCATCCTCCCTTCGTCCAGCTACTCTCAGATAACTCCTCTCTTCCTACTCTTCATTTTCCCCCTCTTTATTTCACAAAACCACCATCAACAGCCACAAACCACCCTCATCTTCCTCATCTCCGGCAGACCACCGGCAAAGGCGCAATTGTCACTCTATACACCCACACACCTCGCCAACTACTACAGAAGCTTCACCATCATCCACTGATCATCACCCGCCTCTTCATTGACCGCCACACGCACCCTACACTCTCCCCGAACAATTGCACTTTCACAGCCACAGTCCGACTTAGGCATGCATGCCTAAGCCGTTCTACCCCACACCACCCACCGCCCCACCTTCACCATGACAAGGCGAAGCTTTCTAAGTTCTTGGACAGGGCCACAAGGCCATATTTGTGATTGGCAGGTTCAACCCACAGTCGCCATTAGATCAGGAGCAAAGCTTGCTCCAGGTCGCTACGCTCCAGGAGATTGAGCCCTAAGTGCACAAAAATGCCTTCCAATCCCTTTACACCCAGTAGTTGAAGCCAACTCCATCCGCAGCTGCAGAAATCGAGCGAGACTCCCTGCAGATGCACATGAACAAGTAGGTGGGACTTTTGTCCCACCTCGGTAACTTTGGAAGCAGGTAAGTGGTTTATATTATTTTTGTGCTCTCGGCTTGTTGCCTTTGAACACGAGGTGAGGTCCCCTCGCCTGCTGACCCGCCTCGTCCGTGCTGACTCCACGGACCTGCTAACCTAACCTGATAACCCTGCACTCCTCGTGCATCACCCACGCCGGTGTGCCTAGACCCAGGTGGCCTTTACCCAACCCATTTACCCGATTGGCTCTGGGAGAGTGAACATAAGAGAGAAAAGAGAGAGAGCATACGCGAAGGAGGGTAGAGGTAGGTTTTGCACTTCTGTACAGGAAGAGAAAGAAGGAAGGGAAGCTGAAGGAAGAAGCCGTAGAGTAGAAAGCAACTAAGGAAGAAGCTGAGGTCCTGAAGGCAAATCTGAAGGAGAAAGGGGGAGAAGTTGAAGGAAGAACGGAGAAGTCATAGTTGAAGGAAGAAGAAGAGAAGGAAGAAGCCGTAGAGAGGAAGGAAGGTAGAAGACAAAGAAGGAAAGAAACCTATAGAAGAGAAGAAAGAAGAAGACAAAAGAAGAAAGAAGTCGTAGAGGAAGGAAGAAGAAATCAGAGAAGGAAGAAAAGGAAGAGAAAGAAGAAGACATCATAGAAGAAGAAAGACGATCGGAAAGCTCAAAGCATTTGAATTTCTTTTTACATCTCTATTCATCTCTTTATCATTTATATGCATTGAACTTAATTCTATTGCTTCATAAATTGTTGAACATCTCATTTTATCAATTTGAGATTGTGTTCTTAGTTTTTAAATACCAATTTGCTCCCTGTGTTCAATCTCGGATTGTTAGTTTTTTGAGTAATAAATTCTTATTTGTTTTTCAAATCGATTTCAACTATATTGCAGCGTGATATTTACAAACCCGATCTCGCTTTCGAACGAACATTTTGGCGCCATTGCCAGGGAGCAATGGGCATCTTAGAAACTTTGATCACAAGCTTTGATTCAGTACTAACTCTCTTTCTTTTGTTGTGATTATTTTAGGGGAAGGAAAAGAAAAACAACTGCACAACAACCACACTAGGAGCAGGTAAATTCTCATTAGCCCTTTCTCTTAATCCCCTCAAATATGAAAGGGAAAGCAATAAAAAGTCAATCTTGGGCTACCTACTTTCCATATTTAGTAATTCACCAAAGTTGCCTGATTTTTATTTCAACACATTTTTGAATTGCACATCCATTCAAGGTAACTACGGCTAGCACCTTCTTGATTGAGCCCTAGATACCATCTTTGAAGCAACTAAATTGGACCAAATAACACCAACTTAAGGATTACAAGCTAGGGTTTTTAGAGACACATCTTCTCTAAGCAAAGAATCAAAATTTGCAAAAGGAGGTGTGCCTAAGCCTTGTTTGAAGAGATTAATCCAAGAGAAACCCTAAGAAAATCAAGCTCTTAAATCACTTCAATCCTAAGAGAAGGGACCTAAAAGCTCTCATGGGACAAAGATGTGAAGTTGACCCCTTGGGTCAACCAACCTTGAAATTAGGTCAGTTTTTGCACTCAAAAGATCTAAAGTTCAAATGGAACGCTAAGCACTTTGATCTTAATTAAAAGAAATAGACTTTAGAGGTCAAGGTCCCCATTCTGGTCTGCCTGGAATCTCAGTGACAAGAGAGGTTGGGTGGGGAAAACCCTATAACTCGTGGGGATGCTCTACCGTATAGGGGTCTTTACGGGACTCTCCCTCTCTAGCTGCCCAAGTATTTCTCAGGTGGACGGCTGATAAACGCCAGTTTATCATCATTTTTATGCTTTAAACTAACCTAGCTCTTAGGATTTTAATCCGCAAACGGGTTTTTGGGCTGCATTTAGGCATAAATTAGGATAGGCATGCATTGCATTTTTTATTATTGTTTTAATGTGTTTTTGTGAGTGTTAGGGATGTACAGATTCACAGATCCCTAAAACCTTAGCACTCAAGAAGGCAATTGGTGAAGGAGAAGCCCAGACTAGTTGGAACCCAGCTTGATCCAGCTCACCATAGCTGGAACCTAGCTTACTTGAACTAGGGTTAGCTCATCCCAGCTCCATTCAGCTAATCTCAGCTGGATGGCAGCTCAAGAGAGTTCACCTTAGCTCACCCTAGCTCAAGTCAGCTCAGATCCAGCTCAACTTAGCTGAGTCTAGCTCATCTCAGCTCCCACTAGTTCACAGGGAGCTCTAGCTAGCTCAGCTGAGTTCAAAGGAGTTCACCCCAGCTCAGATCCAGCTACATCCAGCTCCACTCAACTCCAGCCAGCTGAAGAAGAATTCATCTCAGCTCAGGAAGCTCAAGTCCAGCTCCCGGGGACTCAGCTTAGCTCATCTCAGTTGAGCTAAGCTACCTTAGCTGCCTCAACCAGCTTGATTCTCCCCGGGCGCACCAGACCTAGCTCACCTAGGCTCATTTTGGTAGAAGCTAGCTCACTTTAGCTTGGCTTACCAACTAGCAAAGAACTAGCAAGCTAAGCCAGCTAGAGTAGCCCCATGCCAGCCTCTTCAGCAGCAGCCAGCTCCAGCTCCAGCTCCAGACTTCTTCTCCTCAGCTCCTTCCTCCAAACCCTAGCTCCAACACCTTCTCCTCTACTCCACCTTTAGCTAAGCTAGCTTAGCTTATCTTAGCTTAGCTTAGCTTAGCTAACAACCAGCTCCTTGGCCATTCATTACCTCCAAAATCAATCCTAGCTAGCTCCACCAACTCAAGCCTACCTAAGCTAGCTACCCTACTCAAGTTGGCACCACCTCCTAGCCATCCCTTCACCCCATTATCTCCACCAAAAGACACTTCAAGTTGGCGCCAAAAACCACCCCTAACCACCTCTATATTCATGCCACTTTTCCCTCCAAAATCCCCCTCATCTCCACCACACAATCTCCCTTGAACCCATCTCCACCATCCACCTAACCCCCCTTCTAGAAGACCCCATGTTGGCGCCAACATGGTGGTGTCTCTCCACCACCAAAAGACACCAACACCACCATAACCACCCCCTTTAACACCCCTTGGGTTGGTGCCAACTCTCCTTGGCCATGGGATCTCCAACCACCTCCATCAACTCATCTTGGCCATCCATTTCAAAGGTCACCATAGCCCCCCTCCTATTCTATAAAAAGCCACCACCTACCACCATTTTTGGGCATCCTCCATTAGTATATTTTCTACCTAAACCACCTATACCTACGGCCAAGAAGAAGGAGTAGAGAAGGAGATTAAAGGGGCACATCACCAGCCCTTTTGGTGCCTTCTTCTCCCCACTCTCTTCAACTTGAGCCACGCCAAGGAGGAGGACTCTCCCACTTCAAGGAGGACGGCCAGGCAAAGGAGAAAAGCTTAGGGTGGACGTCCACCCTTGGAGAGAAACTTAGGGCACGCCCCCTTAGGGCTTTCCTTGGAGGTCATCACCTTGGCGGAGTTCTGCAAGGAAGGAGTTGAAGGATTCTTTTCAAGCTTGGGAGCCACCAACCTTGGAGCAAGAAGCCCTCTTCTTCACCATCTATTTAGAGGATTTGTCTTTTCTTTCTTTATTTCAATTATCTAGTAGTAGAAGCATTCCTCTATTAGGCATTTTTGTTAAACACTTTATCAATTATCTAGTTGCCTTCTTCGCATATCTTGTTTGCAGTTCTATTTGCTTATTTTCAGTATTCTTCACTTCCTCTCCCTAATTATTCTAGGCCTCCACTTGCTTAGAGTGAGCTTAGGGAGAGGCTCTACTTGCCACTTTAGAGTAGTTTACTTAATTGGAAGTGTAAACACTTTTCCCGCCATAATTTCGCATATTGCCTTAGTTCAAAAACAAAAAAAAATGGTATATTGAAAATTACCAAAAGAAAGTTGAGATATATTCCAAGAAAGAGAATCAATTTTGCAACCATATTGCCTCCTTGGACGACCCTAGATACTTCCCTATCTAGGATTATAAATTTAAGAGCGAAAGTGGATTTACGCGTTACAACGACGTATTTTAACAAACCGCGTAAAATCGCTATCACTTTTTGGCGCCATTGCCGGGGAGGCACGGCTTTGCATTAACTCATTTGCTCTTGCTTGAAGTGGATCTCATCCCCTTCTCTTTCTTTCTTTTGTGTGTGCAGGAACTACAGCGGGAAAGCGGGAATCTGGAAGCGAGAGCTTAAAGATCCTTTTCTTCCCGCGAAAATTCAGGCTGGTTCCTCTTTCTAGTCACATAATTAATTAAAACTACCAAAAATATATTAAACTTGGCTTTCAGGACCCTAAACACTTAAATTAAGTGGAGTGGTGCATTTTAAAATCATTGTTTGCTTGTATGCTTCTTTAGCACCATTCCATTGCAAGTATTGGTGTTCTGTTTTTCGGGTCTAGATTTCTATCCAGACTTGAAAAATAGATTCCTAACACCACAGGACTCCTAAAATCATAAAATTTCATAGAGTGATTCCCAATTAAGTTTGGAACATCTGTTCCAAATTTCAGATCAATTGGATTTGTATTTAATTTTTAAAAATTCGTGGATTACAGAGGGGTCACACCCTCTAATCTTCCTATTTTGCTACTGTCCGCGAATTTTCAGAATTTTTATACTCATCCAATTTTTGTGAAATTTATCTTGTTGGAATCCCTGTGAAATTTTACATATCATATAAAATCATAAAAATTTTCTGAGGTCGGTGGTAATACTGAAAAGTCTATAATACCCACAAGTATTATTTCTGGACTTTGACACCAGTACAATTAAAAATTCAAAACTATTATCAAACAAATTCCTAAAATCTTACAAAAATCTTTTCTGGAATCCTTGTTTGATTTTCTTCAAATTAGTGGTGTTGTTTGACATGTTTGGACCACTACTTAATTCTGAAAGCTAAAAATAATTCATTGGTAGTTAAATTTCTGTCTCAGGGATAATTGGTTTAGGGTTTCTTCTTTCTCTTTAGAGACTCAATTAAAAGGAAATATACAATCACACATACAACTTGCCTTTCCTTTGATTGTGAACTTTCAAACTTGTTTGAAAACTTAAAGAGAAAAACCCTAAAATTCATTTAATTAAATCACATCCTAAAAGACAAAAATATAAAAAAAAGTTGTGTGACAACTTGATTTTCATTAGAGCCACTCTCCAATTCCTGCACACACACAAAAAAATCAAATAACAGGGCAACAACCCAATAAACTCCCTCCACATTCCGTGTGCACTATAGAATCCTAGACCTAATTAAAATTTGTAGCAACTTGACCCCTAAGGCTTTATCAACTTAGGCTTGCTATTTAGGTCTTAAGTTTTCTTTAGTTAGTACCAATTCTGTCATCTATATCTGGTGTTCAGGCTGAGGGGCCGTGTCAAATGACCAGGCGCGGGTTTGTACAAGCACCTGGGGTTTTCCCTGGGAAACGTTTGGGCCCAAACCTCCCCTTAAGCAACTTGGCTAGATTTGTTGATAGAACGGGTATTCACTATTGACTACTTATTTCCTATATAAACCAAGTCTTAGGTTATTATTATTAGGGAGTCACAATTAAGTTAGGTCTAGTTTTTGTTTGTTTGAATTGCACACTTTCTCTCATCTCTTTCTCTTCTCCTCCCCTCCCCGTTCTTCCATTTTATGCACGGGCGACGGTCTCAAAATCCGCACTTGGAAGGACCATTTGATTTCGCCCCCCACGTAAAAAGACCACTTTTTCTGTCTTCTCCTAAAAAAATGGAAACACAACAAAATAGGTCCACTGACCCTTCCACGTCTACCTCTAACCCCACCTCTAACCCTAATTCTAACCCTTCCACTCAAAACCCAACCACCAGTAACTTTCCACACTTGGAGCTCCCCAATCTTGAGTTGCCCCACACACAACATCAAGACCCCCTACCTGATCTTTTAAAATTGATGGCCGATCAGATTAATAAATTAAATTCCAATCAACAAACATTGACTAGGAACATCCAAAACCTAGCCAATCCAAGGCCAAACCCACCACCCCGTCAGCAGCCTGTTGTTCCTCTAAAAGATTTCTATGATCCGTCTTATTATGAGGAACGACCAGGGGTGGTCATACCGGAGGGGGACTTTGAGATCAAGCCTGCCGTCCTGAACCTGATTAAACACTTTCATGGCCTTCCTAGGGAAGATCCTTTCAGCCACCTTGAAGAACTAACTCTTCTTGCACAGACAACCCGTTCCCGAAATGTGCAAGAAGACATATGGCTGATGCGGCTTTTTCCATTATCTCTCAAAGATAAGGCCGCTTATTGGTTCAGGACCATTGGCCGACCCATCACAACATGGCCTCAACTCAAGAGTGCCTTCCTCAAGAAATTCTTTCCCATAGGTCGTACCAATTCCTTACGAAGATCTATTACGACATTTCACCAAAAATCTGGTGAAACTTTCCATGATTCTTGGGAAAGATTTCAAGACCTTTTAAGAAGTTGCCCGCACCACGAGATTCCTTTATGGCAGCTCGTGCAAATCTTCTATCATGGATTAGAAGATCAAATCCGACAGTTTGTCGACGCCTCGTGTGGCGGCAACTTTTTAAATAAAGATGCAGAAAGTGCCTATGACCTGTTCGAAGAAATGAGTGAAAACTCATTTAATCAAGCTTCCATGAACACATTTTGCAGAACCCAAAACCCGCAGTTCGGTGTTCATGAAATAGGCACTCAATCTATCCCTGTCACCCAAGATGATCTTCAATTGATTGCTCAAAAACTCGACCAGATGCATATTAATCAAAAGAAAATTGAGGAAAGACTAGCCACTTCAACTCAAGCTCCACACCCACATCTAACCCAACCTAACTTTCCACAAAGAGAAAATTTGCACAATCTCAACACTACCCCTGCTGATTATTCTGAGGTTGCCCATGATTCACTGGGGAACTACAACTATCCAGATCTTAACCCCACTCAAAATATTTCTGCCATCCAGGAGCCCTTTAAAAATTCTTCCAATTGGAAAAATTACCCGAACTACTCCTGGAATAATCAAGTTTCCTCCCAACCATATCATTTTAATGGGTATGGGTTGAATCCAAACTTCCATCCTGGGCCATCCCAACAAGATATCAATGCCCAGATGCTGCGAACCCTGCAGGATATGCAAACAAAAATGACGGAAGTAACCCGCAACATCACAAATCTGAACAATCAGATTGGGGTTACTCCCACGCAAAGACCTGTAGGACATCTTCCGTCCCAACCCATACCCAACCCCAATCACCAAGGAAACCATTATATGGGCAGAAATCCACATTATCCACATCAGCCTCCTCCTAATCCACCACCTCAGCAGCCGCCCAGGTTTCTGCAATCACAGGCCCCCCCACCTCCTCTAAATAATAATCCGACTGCACATGCAGTTACTTTGAGGAGTGGGAAAACCACCACTGACCCCGAGCCTTCGCACGAACCTAGTAAGATACATGTGCAAGTTGACTCCCCACCTCCCCATCAGGAAGAAAAAGAACAACAAAAATCTCAAGACAAGATTCCTGTCCCTTTCCCACAAGCTCTCTACCCCACCACCAACAAAAAAAAGAAATCTGAGCCCACTACAGAAGAACTCATGGAGCTATTTGGGCAAGTTCATATCAATATTCCTCTCCTAGATGCCATCAAATATATACCTGCCTATGCTAAATTTTTGAAGGATATTTGTACTCCTAAAAGGCAGGCTAAAAATCTAGGACAGGTGCATCTTTCAGAGACAGTAAGCTCTGTCATACAGAGTAAGCTGCCTCCTAAGATGAAAGATCCGGGGGCGCCTTTAATTTCTGTAATTATTGATGACACTACATTTAATCGCGCCCTCCTTGATGTTGGTGCCTCTGTAAATATTATTCCCACAAGTTTATTCGAAGAATTTCAGATCGGTGAATTAAAACCCGTCGAGGTTACCCTGCAATTAGCCGACCGATCTACAATCAAACCTCGTGGGATTGTCGAGGATGTATTAGTCAAGGTCCAGAATTGTGTCTTCCCTGCAGACTTTCTGGTTCTTGACATTGAGGCACCCGAATCATTACTGGACTCCCCGATAATCCTTGGACGCCCCTTTTTGGCTACTGCAAAGGCAAATATCAATTGCCACACAGGCAAAATGGATATCAACTGTGCAGGCCAAACTATCACCTTAGATATTTTTAAATCCTCCAGGAGATTCCATGATGATAACTTCTTTGAGGACTCAGATACTGAAATTTCTAATATGGTGGAGGAGACAATGTTAATAGATACCCTTACCGACCACAGTTTTTTTGAGGACTCTGATTCAGACTCAGTGGTCGGCGAGATCTGTGATCCGAAAACTTGTCTTGACTCCAAATTTGTTCCTGATACCCCCCCTAACCCACCCACTATTCACGCACCTAATTTTTCCACACTAACTCACCATTCCTTCCCCGACCCCTTTCTTACGGACCTGCCACCAACCCCGCCCGAGTTTGGCACCCAACCTGAATTAAAACCATGGCCAGACTTAGGCTACACTTATCAATTTCCATCTCACTTTGATCCCAATATTATTTCTAATCAATTTTCTAGGGATCTAGACGAAGACAATTTTTTTGCGGGCATCCAAGTGTCCAATTATTTACGTGATTTTCCGTCTTCTGTGCATACCTTCATGCCCGGCTGAATGGCGTAAAAGATAGCACTGGATGGGAGGTAACCCATCATTTTTTTTCTTGCTTTCCTTTTTTCTTCTTTTTCCAGGTTTTATTCATCCTAAACCTGACCGTTCTTCACTAAGGTGATTCCTTTTCCCTCCTAATGCATGAGGACATGGCATATCTTAAGCATGGGGGGGTGTTTTTAAATTTTTACGATCGATTTAGGATGTTTAAAACCTAAAAACATGCAATTTTCTTTAATTTATTTCCTGCTTGCATACCCAAAAACAAAAATATATATATATATATATATATATATATATTGAAAACTTTTTGAGGAAAAATTTTGAAATCGGGACTACGGTCGAAAAATTCACTTCTGGTACAATGGGATTTAATCTTTAGCAAACTAAGGATGAGGATATGGATCTGATCATTAGAATTCTAGGGTCTATTTTAGACTAGATCAGATATCCTTCTCTAAAATTCCACCTGAACTCATGATAGTTCAGGTGACTTGATCCTATTTTGTAATATGGAAAGTATTTGACTTAGTTTTTGATTCAAAAACCTGTGGTTCCTGAGAAACTTCTTGTGTCAATTTTCACACACAAGCCAACACTTAAAAATAACTAAAAATTTGAAAAAACTCCCTTGTTTGGATTTAGTAAAAGTCTGAAGCAGATCATTGGTTTGAGTTCCCACCGTCGAGAAGAAGGAAAAAAACCTTCTTTGAGGACACGATGTCAACATGTTACCGCCTCGGTGCTGCTCTATATCTATATTTCATATCTTTAGACAGAGCATTAAAGCGCATTTCAGCAGCTCAAGTGTCTTGGACGGTGCTCTACCTATAGCGTCGGAGCAAGAGCTTGAGTTTGCTTAGAGCGCCCCTTTTCACCGCATCGTGTTTTGGGGTTGTGAGCTCCTGGGTGGTGTCATGGACAGTGCTATCCCGAAGTATTGGCGCCAGAGCCCCCTCGAGGAATGGTAACGTGAATGATGATACCGACACATCTGTTGTAAGACTAAGCTAAAAATAAGCATGGGGGAGAAAAAAAAAAAATAATAATAATAATAATAACACTTCCTTATAAAGGTTGGCTTTTCACAAGCACAGACACAAGGTTTTAAAGGAATTTGCAAGTTGCGAATCAGATTCACGAGCCAGAAAAATCCTAAAAACAAACATTTCAAGTCATCTGAATTAACAAGGGGTTAATTTGTGAATTTTCTGAGGATATATTGATCCTGTTCTAT
Organism: Thalassia testudinum; assembly: GCA_037157565.1. Classification (NCBI taxonomy): domain Eukaryota; kingdom Viridiplantae; phylum Streptophyta; class Magnoliopsida; order Alismatales; family Hydrocharitaceae; genus Thalassia; species Thalassia testudinum. The sequence goes on from JAZHRO010000031.1 coordinate 128,796,328, forward strand.
CTAATGGTTGGATTCAAAGAACAAATCCTGATGTTTATCTTCAACAAATCCCGTATCTCCTGTGTTTTAATCTACCAAGGTCCCTTAATCTCTTTTTCTCCTCAAAAGTAAAAAAAAAATTAGATTTCCCAAAAATTCCGTTTTCCAAAAAAATTAATGTTTTGCTAAGAGACTAGCAAAAGATAAGCATGGGGGTGTGATAAACGGCAGTTTATCATCATTTTTATGCTTTAAACTAACCTAGCTCTTAGGATTTTAATCCGCAAATGGGTTTTTGGGCTGCATTTAGGCATAAATTAGGATAGGCATGCATTGCATTTTTTATTATTGTTTTAATGTGTTTTTGTGAGTGTTAGGGATGTACAGATTCACAGATCCCTAAAACCTTAGCACTCAAGAAGGCAATTGGTGAAGGAGAAGCCTAGACTAGTTGGAACCCAGCTTGATCCAGCTCACCATAGCTGGAACCTAGCTTACTTGAACAAGGGTTAGCTCATCCCAGCTCCATTCAGCTAATCTCAGCTAGATGGCAGCTCAAGAGAGTTCACCTTAGCTCACCCTAGCTCAAGTCAGCTCAGATCCAGCTCAACTTAGCTGAGTCTAGCTCATCTCAGCTCCCACTAGTTCACAGGGAGCTCTAGCTAGCTCAGCAGAGTTCAAAGGAGTTCACCCCAGCTCAGATCCAGCTACATCCAGCTCCACTCAACTCCAGCCAGCTGAAGAAGAATTCATCTCAGCTCAGGAAGCTCAAGTCCAGCTCCCGAGGACTCAGCTAAGCTCATCTCAGTTGACCTAAGCTACCTTAGCTGCCTCAACCAGCTTGATTCTCCCCGGGAGAACCAGACCTAGCTCACCTCGGCTCATTTTGGTAGAAGCTAGCTCACTTTAGCTTGGCTTACCAACTAGCAAAGAACTAGCAAGCTAAGCCAGCTAGAGTAGCCCCATGCCAGCCTCTTCAGCAGCAGCCAGCTCCAGCTCCAGCTCCAGACTTCTTCTCCTCAGCTCCTTCCTCCAAACCCTAGCTCCAACACCTTCTCCTCTACTCCACCTTTTGCTAAGCTAGCTTAGCTTATCTTAGCTTAGCTTAGCTTAGCTAACAACCATCTCCTTGGCCATTCATTACCTCCAAAATCAACCCTAGCTAGCTCCACCAACTCAAGCCTACCTAAGCTAGCTACCCTACTCAAGTTGGCACCACCTCCTAGCCATCCCTTCACCCCATTATCTCCACCAAAAGACACTTCAAGTTGGCGCCAAAAACCACCCCTAACCACCTCTATATTGGCGCCACTTTTCCCTCCAAAATCCCCCCTCATCTCCACCACACAATCTCCCTTGAACCCATCTCCACCATCCACCTAACCCCCCTTCTAGAAGACCCCATGTTGGCGCCAACATGGTGGTGTCTCTCCACCACCAAAAGACACCAACACCACCATAACCACCCCCTTTAACACCCCTTGGGTTGGCGCCAACTCTCCTTGGCCATGGGATCTCCAACCACCTCCATCAACTCATCTTGGCCATCCATTTCAAAGGTCACCATAGCCCCCCTCCTATTCTATAAAAAGCCACCACCTACCACCATTTTTGGGCATCCTCCATTAGTATATTTTCTACCTAAACCACCTATACCTACGGCCAAGAAGAAGGAGTAGAGAAGGAGATTAAAGGGGCACATCACCAGCCCTTTTGGTGCCTTCTTCTCCCCACTCTCTTCAACTTGAGCCACGCCAAGGAGGAGGACTCTCCCACTTCAAGGAGGACGGCCAGGAAAAGGAGAAAAGCTTAGGGTGGACGTCCACCCTTGGAGAGAAACTTAGGGCACGCCCCCTTAGGGCTTTCCTTGGAGGTCATCACCTTGGCGGAGTTCTGCAAGGACGGAGTTGAAGGATTCTTTTCAAGCTTGGGAGCCACCAACCTTGGAGCAAGAAGCCCTCTTCTTCACCATCTATTTAGAGGATTTGTGTTTTCTTTCTTTATTTCAATTATCTAGCAGTAGAAGCATTCCTCTACTAGGCATTTTTGTTAAACACTTTATCAATTATCTAGTTGCCTTCTTCGCATATCTTGTTTGCATTTCTATTTGCTTATTTTCAGTATTCTTCACTTCCTCTCCCTAATTATTCTAGGCCTCCACTTGCTTAGAGTGAGCTTAGGGAGAGGCTCTACTTGCCACTTTAGAGTAGTTTACTTAATTGGAAGTGTAAACACTTTTCCCGCCATAATTTCGTATGTTGCCTTAGTTCAAAAACAAAAAAAAAATGGTATATTGAAAATTACCAAAAGAAAGTTGAGATATATTCCAAGCAAGAGAATCAATTTTGCAACCATATTGCCTCCTTGGACGACCCTAGATACTTCCCTATCTAGGATTATAAATTTAAGAGCGAAAGCGGATTTACGCGTTACAACGACGTATTTTAACAAACCGCGTAAAATCGCTATCAACGGCCTTTCTCACTAAGGGTTATCATCCACCGTGAACCTCTATAGTCACCCAACATTTTTTCGGTGTCTCGATTGGGTCCAACACATTCTAATCTCGTCAAATCCTTCGGTGCATGTTTGGTAGGAGGTCCTTAAGATCATCCCTATGACCTCCTTTGGAAATCCACTCTCGTTGAGGCCAAGCCTCAACGCCCGTGTTTGCGTAGCAACCCCACCACATAGATCTCTCCTTTGATTCATCAGAACCAAGTTCTCCTTCTTCTTCGATCATGGCACAGCCACTTGAAGAAGAGAACAACCTTAAGCACCAACTTCACTGCTTAAATGATCTATTCCAAACTTTGTAAACCCACCGCAGCATCATATGATGCGATATCACTACAATCCCGCTATGGTGGCAATCGAGCCTTGAGTCCAAATCCCGACAGGAGGTCCTGATTCTGAACTCAAGCCCAATATGATTCATGCCATACCAAAATTCCATGGGCTTAACTCCGAGGATTCAATCTAGCATATCAAACAACTCAAACATCTGGCCCAGACCTTCGGGTCAGATGTACAAATCAGGATATTCTACTCATGAAGATGTTTTCTTTCTCTCTCATGGATAAGGCTGCTCATTGGTATCAGACTCAAACACGTCCGATCAACACATGGGTCGAACTCCAATCCAAATTTTTGAAAAAGCTCTTCTCCGTTGGCCGGATGAATGCCTTGCGCCACCAGATCACTCACTTCACTCAACAATCGGGAGAAGCTCTTCTTGAAGCATGGGATCGATTCCTGGATCTCATGCTAAAGTGCCCCCCATCACAGAGTTCCTAAATGGGAACAAGTCCAGTCTTTTTACTAGGGACTCCGCGAAGACATTCGATTGTTCGTCAATGCAACCTGCGGCGGAAACATGATGGGTCAACATGAGGACACGGTGTGGGAGATTCTTGAGAATATGTGCGAGAACTCCATCAATAATGACTCCATGGGCTTATTCGATCGGAAGAATGCCTGCACATCGATGAATCTTAGTGGAGCACATGAGATGCAGGGCCTGCCACATCTGTCGACTTGGAGCTAATGGCCAGTCGGTTGGACAAGGTCTCTATCATAGAGAAGAAGGTGGATGAGCTGACTCGGCATCTGCAGCAAGCCACCTCTATGCCAAACTCATTTGCACAGCCACCTCTTGCGAGGGAAACTGTGTAGAACATCTATCATTGATCTGCTCAGGGGATGGACACGTATCCACCCCTGTCTGACTCCAGGACAGAAGGGACCTCCGATCCACTCTGTTCTAGTTGGGGGAACTCTGAACCCTCATACTCTGATTTTCCTGATGCTCTTCAGACCTATGAGGACCTCAACGCCATCTAGAATGACCCATTCTCCAATACCTACAACCCTGGATGGCAGAATCATCCCAACTTCCTGTGGATGGGAAATTCTTAGAATCAAAGATGACCTTATCAACCCCATCCACAAGGTCCTCGTCCCTATCAGCCGCCTCAGCTCGGCCCAACCCCACCTATCAATCTTGGCCAAACCAAGCAGATCAAATGACTCTTATCCTACAAACAGTGGCTGACATCTAGAAGATGAATGGGACAATACAAAAATAGCACAAGGATGAGATCACAGAGGTTCACAATCAACTCGCCAAGATGGCGAATTCCCTCCAACTTGGCACACTTCGCAACCTCTGCCGAATCCAAATAACATGCCAACCCAGAGGCATGTTATGACCCAAATCCAGGCCGTACACATATGATTTATCAGGCCCTTTCTGTTCCATCACCAGACGGGATGGAAGCTTCGACATCTTATGCGGGATTTCAATGGCAGCCACCTATTTTACCAACCCCAAACCAAAACCAGGCAGGATTAAACTCCGTAACAACCCGTAGTGGTAAAGCAACTCAAGACCTACCTTATCCAAACCACTCCAAGCCTGGTAGTAACCAAAGCCCTAGGATAGTTATCCAGGATACCCCTATCCTAGGTCAAGAACCTGGACCTATTCTAGAGGAACCAACAAAGGTTCCGTTTCCCAAGGCCTTAACCAAGGGAAAGAGGATAACCTAACCCATGGCTTCTGAGGACGATCTGGTCAAGCTCTTTGAATAGGTCCAAGTAAACATCCCCTTGATGGATGTAATCCGCCACATACTGGCTTATGCACAATTTCTTAAAGACGTGTGTACACCCAAGCGTAAGCCGCGAACCAAAAGTGGGAGTCCGATCATACTGTTAGAGCAAGCCAGCTCTATAATCTTGAGCAAACTCTCACCTAAGGCGAACGACCCAGGTACTCCCCTGATCTCATGTAAAATTGGTGATACCCAATTTGATAGAGCCTTATTAGACCTAGGTACCTCCATAAACCTCATAACTACATCCCTCCTTGACCACCTTAAAGAATCCAAGATGGAACCGATAGAGGTGACATTGCAGTTAGCTGATCGATCCATCATGTCACCTAAAGGAATACTCGAGGATGTCATTGTTAGGGTACAGGATTTCTACTACCCGGTGGATTTTATAGTCTTGGATATGGATGCATCTGAGAACCCAAGGGATACATCGATTATACTAGGGAGACCCTTCCTGGCCACTGCTAGGGCCAATATAAACTGTGAGGAGGGCCAAATAGAACTAAAATTTGGGAACCAAACTCTAAAGATTGACATCTTTAAGGCCCAACAAGGGATTAATTGAAGTGTTAAAGAGCAAATATGTGATATCAAAGCCGTGGTTGATGAACCGCATATCGAGGACAACCTGATTATTCCCAATCAACCACCAGAAGATCAAAACCCGCAAAAAGAGGAGTCTGAACCTGATCCAGATACACCCATAACTCCTACCCTTGTTCCTGACACAAACCTTGAACCGCCCGTTGCTGCTGATAACCCCGTCCGGGAACTCAAGCCTCTTCCCGACCATTTAAAATATGCCATTTTGGGTTCCAAATAAACGTTTCCTGTAATTATCAGCTCTAGTCACACCTGACCAGGAATCTCGTCTGATTACTGTTCTCCAGCAACATCATAGAGCCATTGGATGGACTCTCGATGACTTGACTGGCATAAGTCCCTCTTATTGCACACAGCCAATCTACACCGAAGAGGGCACACGACCTTCACGAGAAATGCAGAGATGTTTGAACCCTAATCTGCAGGAGGTCGTGAAAAAGGAGATCAATAAGTGGTTATATGTAGGGATCATCTACCCGATCTCCGACAGTCGGTGGGTCAGTCCAATCCAGGTTGTTCCTAAGAAGGTAGGACTCATCGTCATCACGACTGAAACGAGAGAGGTCATACCGACCTGTGTAGCTAATTCATGGAGAGTCTGCATTGATTACAAGAGACTCAATTTCTCCACGAAGGAGGATCATTTCCTAGTACCGTTTATTGATCAGATCCTCAAGAAACTAGCGGGAAATAGGTTCTTCTGCCTTCTTGACGGGTACTCCGGTTATAACCAAGTGGCAATCCATCCTGAGGATCGAGAAAAGACCACTTTCACCTGCCCCTCTGGGACATACGTGTTCCAAGGATGCCGTTCGGTCTCTGCAATGCACCCACGACTTTTAAGCAGTGCATGCTTGCCATATCCTCAGATATGGTAGGTGATAATATGGAAGTCTTCATGGATGACTTTTTAGTATTTGGAGCATCATTTGGCAATTGCCTCCAACACTTGGTCCAAATCCTCAGGCAGTGCGTTGATGTGAAGCTTGCTCTTTCCTGGGAAAATAGCCATTTCATGGTGCCTGATGGAATCACCCTGGGACATCTGATTTCAGAGAAAGTCATCCAAGTTGATTGAGCGAAGGTGAACTTGATTTCCAAACTCCTTATGCCTAGCTCGATCAAGGACATCCGATCTTTTCTAGGGCACGTCAGTTTTTACCGTCGATTTATCCCAGATTTTTCGAAAATTGCACGCCCCTTGACTACTCTTTTCTCCATGGATGTGCCTTTCGAAATCTCCAAGGAATGCACTCAAGCATTTGAGTTCCTCCATGACCGAGTTACCCAAGCCCCGATCCTACAGTCCCCTGATTGGTCTCAACCATTTGAGATCATGTGCGATGCATCTGATTTCACTGTAGAAGCGGTTTTGGGGCAGAAAATTGACGGGAAACCTGTGGTCCTTTTCTACGCTAGCAAAACACTTGACGAGGCTCAGCGTAACTACACAGTTATTGAGAAAGAGCTACCAGCCATAGTATTTGCCCTAGAAAAATTCAGATCTTACCTCCTGGGTTCCCATGTTATCATGTACTCGGATCAAACAGCTATGAGGCATCTCCTTGCAAAGAAGGATGCGAAACCTTGATTAATCCATTGGATCTTGCTGTTACAAGAATTTGACCTCGACATTCATGACAAAGAGGGAAAACAGGATGTGGTAACTAATCACTTGTCCCACCTTCCTTCTGAGATCGTTGACCCTTCCAGACCCATCACGGAACATTTTCCTGATGAGCACCTTCTAACTATCAATACAAGGCTTCCATGGTTTGCTGTCATAGTAAACTACTTGGTATCACATCAGATCCCATCCGATTGGCTGAAGGCCATGAAGGAAAAATTGCTTTTCGATGCCAAGTATTACTTTTGGGAAGACCTACATCTTTTCGGCATCGGTGTTGATCAAATAATTCGACGATGTGTTGCTGAAGCGGAAATCAAAGACATACTCTCTGCCACGACCAGGCATGCGGTGGACACTTTTCAGGACATAAAACCATAGCAAAAGTCCTCCAGTGTGGCTTTTACTTGCCCACAATTTTCAAGGAAGCATACAATCACCGTAAGGCATGTACTCGTTGCCAGACCTTGGGCAACATGAGACATCGAGATATGATGCTTTTATAGCCGATTCTGGAATGTGAAATTCTCGACATTTGGGGGATTGATTTTATGGGACCATTCCCCATCTCGGACAACTTCAAATACATTTTACTCGCAGTTGACTATGTGTCCAAATGGATCGAAGCGATTCTGACCCAAACCAATGATCACAAAGCTGTTATCAAGTTCATTCATCAAAACAACTTCCCACGGTTCAGGATTCCACATGCAATAATTTCCAATGGAGGGACCCATTTTACAAACGCTCAGTTTAGGTCACTGATGACCAAATACGGGGTACCACATCGAATCTCTACTCCTTACCACCATCAAAATAATGGTCTAGCTGAGGTATCAAATCGGGAGATCAAGTAAATCCTCCAGGTTACTATTCGAACTGATAGGAAGGATTGGTCATCCCGACTTAGGGAAGCTTTGTGGGCTTATAGGACCGCCAACAAGACCCAATTAGGTATGTCTCCCTTCAGACTAGTGTACAAGAAGGTGTGTCACCTCCCTGTAGAATTGGAGCATAAAGCCTATTAGGCAGTACGGAACTGCAACCAAGATCTTTCTAAGGCTGGAACCCATAGAAAGCTTCAAAAGAGAGAGATCGATCAACTACGTCATGACGCGTATGAGAACTCACGAATTTACAAAGAGCGGGTTAAAGCTTTTCACGAAAAACATATATCTAGAGAGATCTTTCATCTTGATCAGAAGGTCCTACTCTTTGATGCCAGGCTCAAATTATTCCCAAGAAAACTACGATCTAAATGGATCGAACCCTACTTAGTCTGACGAATCTTTACAAATGGAGCCATTGAGATCAGCCCACTTAGCCACGATTTCGAACCCTTCATCATGAACAGTCAGAGACTCAAACTGTTCGTTGACATGACCGATATGAATTTGGTTGAGATATCCTTTATCCACCATTCTCCTTAAGCTCATTGCACCCAGCTGATGGCGTAAAACTCAGCTCTTAACGAGAGGCAACCCGTCATTCTTGAAAAACCCAAAACCTTTATTGACATTTCTATGCTGTATTCATATTGCACTTTAGGGTTCATCCATTAGAACAGCCGACTTCACCTCAGGTACCTGTACCCAAGTATAGAAATCATTCGCAACAGCCACCTCGACCCGCTCACCCACCCAACACCTGTCCTAATGAATGAACTAAGCTGACTTTGAACCCACCTAATTTACAATGCGGACATTGCAAATCGTAAGCATGAAGGGGTACGAAAGGGCAAAACGTTATGAAAACTCATATCACAAGAAAAGGTCTCAACAAAAAATTCACATATCACAAAATACACAAAAAATGAAGAAATCTTGAAAAAGAACAAAAAAACTGAGTAGGGGAGAGAATTTTTGAGGCTATACAAAACATGAGGAAAAGAGCAAAATGACAAAAGAGCACAAAATGAAAAAGAAAAAGAATAGTTGATAAACACCAATTTATCATCATTCTTATGCATTAAAACAAACCTAGCTCTTAGGATTTCACTCCGTAAACGAGTTTTTCGGCTGCATTTAGGCATAAATTAGGTTAGGCATGCATTACATTTTTTGTTGACTTTTTAATATGTTTTTGTGAGTGTTAGGGATGTACAAATATACAGATCCCTAAAACCCTAGCACTGAAGAAGGCAAATGGTGAAGGAGAAGCCCAGACTAGTTGGAACTCAGCTTGATCCAGCTCACCACAGCTGGAACCTAGCTCACTTGACCTAGGGTTAGCTCATCCCAGCTCCATCCAGCTAATCTCAACTGAATGGCAGGTCAAGAGAGTTCATCTTAGCTCACCATAGCTCAAGTCAGCTCAGATCCAACTCAACTTAGATGAGTCTAGCTCATCCCAGCTCCCACTAGTCCACAGGGAGCTCTAACTAACTCAGCTAAGTTGCCAGGAGTTCACCCCAGCTCAGATCCAACTACATCCAGCTCCACTCAACCCCAGCCAGCTGAAGAAGAACTCATCCTAGCTCAGGAAGCTCAAGTCCAGCTCTTGGGGACTTAGCTTAGCTCAACTCAGTTGAGCTAAGCTACCTTAGCTGCCTCAACCAGCTTGATTCTCCCCGGGAGCACCAGACCTAGCTCACATCAGCTCATTGTGGTAGAAGCTAGCTTACTTTAGCTTGGCTTAGCAGCTAGCAAAGAATTAGCAAGCTAAGCCAGCTAGAGTAGCTCCATGCCAGCCTCTTTAGTAGCAGCCAGCTCCAGCTCCAGCCCAGACTTCTCCTCCTCAGCTCCCCCCTCCAAACCCTAGCTCAAACACCTTCTCCTCCACTCCACCTTTAGCTAAGCTAGCTTACCTTAGCTTAGTTTAGCTAGCAACCAGCTCCTTGGCCATCCAACACCTTCAAATTCAACCCTAGCTAACACCACCAACTTAAGCCTACCTAAGCTAGCTACCCTACTCAAGTTGGTGCCACCTCCTAGCCACCTCCTAGCCACCCCTTCACCCCATTATCACCACCAAAAGACACTACAAGTTGGCACCAAAAACTACCCCTAACCACCTCTATTTTAGCGCCAACTTTCAGCCCTTCATCCACCCTACACCTACCCACATAATCCATCCTAGCCATCCACCTAACCCTCCTTCTAGAATCCTTCTTGGCGCCAACTTAGACCCTCTTCTAGAAGCCATTTTGGCGCCAACATCAAGGGGTGTCAACCACCATAACCACCCCTTAGGTGTCCCTTAAGGTGGTGCCAAACACCCTTGGCCATTGGATCCTTAGCCACCTCCATCTCCCCATCCTAGCCCTCCATTTCAAGGGTAACCTTAACCCCCCATCCTACCCTATAAAAAGACCACTACCCACCACCATTCAAGGCATCCTTGGCTAGCAAATTCACTCTCATATTCCACCTAGAAGCCCATGTCCAAGAGAGAAGAAGAAGATTAAGGGGATATTCTGTCCCCTTGGTGCCTTCCCCTCTTCCCTTCTCTCTTGGGTCACGCCAGCCAAAGGAGAAGCCAGGCAAGGAAGATTTTTGGAGGAGATCTTGAAGGTGGTCCACGCCACCTTGGAGGAGTTTTTGAGGGTGGTGCACGCCCACCCCTTAGAGAGAGCATTGAAGGGGGAAGCTTCCACCTTGGAGGAGCTCTCAAGGAAGGAGAAGGAGGCTCTCTTTTCAAGCCAAGGAGTAGCTAGGCTTGGAGCAAGAAGACTCCTTCTTCACCAAATTTTGCAAGAGGGTTAGTGTTTCTTTATTTGCTTCTAAATTTTTTTTTAGTTCTTGTAGAAGCATTCCTCTACTTGTCCTTGAAAAGAACATTAATTCTAGTCAATTAAATTGCCTTCTTTTAGCTTTTTATTGCAATTGTTACTTTTGGTTCTAGCACTTGTTTCACCTCTTCTTCCTAATTACTCTAGGCCTCCACTTTCCTAGAGTGAGCTTAGGAAGAAGGTATTTCTATCTTTTAAATTTTAGTTAAGCAATTGTAGGTGTTAGTACTTTCCGTTACAATTCTCATTTTGCCCTTGTCTTTTCAAAATAAAAAAAAATTACATATTTAAAATACCAAAAAGAAAGTTGAGATGTGTTTTTAGCAAGAGAATTGAATTGCAATTTTTTCCTCCTTGGATGACCCTAGATACTCCCCTATCTAGGTTTATAAATTTAAAAGCGTATGCGAATTCGCGTGTTACAACGACGTTGAAAACCTGCTTTTACAAATCACGCGTATTTCGCTATCAATAGTCATTAGTAAGAAATTAAGGGATTAACCGAAGTTCCAGACTGCATCAAGGAAAAGAGGAAAATAGAAAAAGAGTGCTAATGAGACACAAAAAGAGATTAGTAGGAACGCTAATCTTAGGGCTTTTGGGGTAGACTCTTAAACTTAAAAATTCAAGTACCTGCTAAGATCTGAATAATCCTCAAGAGGATGGGGAAAATGTGAAGCTTAAGTATTCGGTCTAAAGCTCAGGGAGTATTCGACCTCATTAACTAACCTTCGGTTTGCAAGACCTGGTAACCTAAGCACCCCAATCAATACACAGCCTAGTTCAGTGCGCATAAGTATTAAAATCAAGCAAAAGCGTTTAAATGTTCTGAAAAAAGTTGCTTAGATTAGGAGCAGCCGATCAACACAAGTTGATTTGGATGAGTTCCCGGTGCAGAGAGGAGGGAAATTCCCCTCGAAGATGGTAACAACATATCGTCTCCTCGGTGCTTGTCGCTTAGGATATTTACAAATCCTACCGGGGGCATGTAAGCACTCTACTGGTTCAGATACCATGGGCAGTATTATCAAGAAATGTCGATTGCCAGGGTCTAGACTTGGCCATGGAATGCCATGGGAGGGATTATCTTGAAATCTCAAAAGCCAAGGTTTTGGGGGTTGCCATGGGCGGTGCTATCACGAAGCATCGATTGCTAGGGACCTTTGAGGATCAATGATGGGGACGAGGAATCCGATACAGACCTTGTTGAGAATCCAATCCAAAGCTAGAAATAAAAAAGAAAAGAGAGAGAAAACTCTCCAATCAAATAAATCCTCTATCTCTCTCTTACAAAAATGCACTGCAAACTAAACCAAGGCTAAAATATGTCTCAAGCATGGGTGCTTTAACCGCGGAGTCCAACGAACCTCAAGATAGTTCCTGCGGGCCTTAAAAATCTTCACAGAGGATCGAGGCTAGAGCTGGTCAGGTCTAGATATTTGTTGGTACTTGAGTACCTCTAGGCCTACTGTCGGCATTCTAACCTAGTCATAAAGAAAACAGGAAGAGCACTTATCATAAATTCTGAAAGAAACTCATGGTGCTAGAACAGAAGTTAAAACCTTGAAATTTTACTAAGGGACTAGCAAAAGCTAGGCATGGAGGTATGATGGGAACACCTTCATGATCCCCAACTAGCTTATTTTGACCTAGAAAAGAGAATAAAAGCTCCTACATAACCAAGTGAAGGACCAAGCTCAAAGAATAACTGGGTTGAAAGAAAAGTAAGAAACAAAAGGTAAAACTACAAATTTACCATTGTAGTGCAACAACAGGATTTCTAAGGGTTTAAATATGGGTCAATTGGTCTTAACAAGATGAAAAGTGGGATGGTTCAATCAGAAAAGGGTTATTGTGAGATATGAGAATTAAATGACTTCCTGTAACCCTAAAACAAACCCACTTAATTTAACAAGGTTTTGGTCTGGATAAAAGTCAACTAAATCCTATAAAATTCATGGAAAAATATCCTCTAGGGTTTAGAACCTTTAATTTGGCCTTTAGTACCTATTTTCACCTAAATTGGGGTCCTGGTCAAACATTTGCCCCAAATTGTGTTTTTGGGCAAAATACCCTGGCAAATATGGTCAAACCTAAAATCTAACTTCACCAATGAATTCCTTGGGTCCAAATTAGGTTTATACCAAAATTTGGATCTAAGGGGAGGTCACCTTAACCTACTTTGCAAAATTGTCCACCAAATTACTTTTATGCTCCTAACTTTCGAAAACCTTACAGAGACCCCCCTATCTTCCTCCCAACTCTTTACAATTACATCCCTCCACCATTACAACTGAGGAGTCCTACTCTGGCGAGAATTCAAGAGAGAAGTTCTCCCTGATTCCTCAGAGAATCCCTCTTAGATTTGAAAGGGAGATTCTTTGAGGAATTCCCGACCATGTGAACTCAATCATATGCTTTGATTCACACCCAATCTCTCATGCAAATGCATGACAGATATGGCTATCTCTCGAATTTCCTACTTCGGTGAGGAAACCCATGCTTGGAAGCTTCTCTTCCAAACACAAGGCCCTTTGCTGGTGCCTATAAAAGAAGCCCCAGACCTGGCCGATCATTCCAACCTTGATTTGGTTAAAGAAACCCCCAAAATTCCTCCTTTCCCATGTTTAGCCAAATAGCCCGCAAGCTCCGGTAATAGCTCCCTTTTCTCATTGCACTGCCACCATACCAGTGGCAGAGTCTTCTCCACCTTTTTCTTCCAAGTCGCGCCATACTTGCGCCTGCGTCTTCAGCCCTCTCGTCGTTGCCGCCTCTTCAACTCAGGCTTTCATCTCTAGCGATGATAGATGCACACCTTTTGCCCTCTGCATCCCCCCTTCATCCAGCTACTCTCAGATAACTCCTCTCTCCCTACTCTTCATTTTCCCCCTCTTTAGTTCACAAAACCACCCTCGATAGCCACATACCACCCACATCTTCCTCATCTCCGGCAGACCACTAACGAAGGCACAACCATCACTCCGCGCACCCACACGCCTCGCCAACTGCAGCAGAAGCTTCACCAACATCCACTGATCATCACTCGAATCTTCATTGACCGCCACATGCACCCTACACTCTCCCCGAACAACCGCACTTTCACTTTCACAGTCCGACCTTGGCATGCACGCCTAGGTCATTTTGTGCCATGCCACCCACCTCACCACCTTCGCCGTGACATGGCGAAGCTTTCTAAGTACTTTGATAGGGCCGCGAGGCCATATTTGTGATTAGCATGTTCGACCCACAACCGCCATTAGAGCAAGAGAAAAGCTTGCTGGCAAGCTTGCTCCAAGTCGCTACGCTCTAGGAGATTGAGCCCCAGGTGCGCAGAAATACCTCTCGATCGCTTTGCACCTAGTAATTGAAGCAAACTCGATCCAAAGATGCATCAACCAAGCGAGACTCTATGCGGACAGATGTAAGCACATTAACACTACTTAAGATGTCTATTTATGTTTGTTCTTAAGCATAGGATTGCATTTCATGATATAAATATTGCATTACATGAATCATCTTGCACTTAGAATACTTTGAATAAAATGGAGGTTAATTGTCTCCTCTTATGTGCTTGGATAGGGCAAATATTTTATCAGGGCCACAAATCAAAGATCCAACCATATGGATGTGATCAGGGCGACGATTGGAGTTCAACGACTCCAAGATCGCCCTAATCAGGCATCCGTAGCATCAGATAGTCACCTGGGAACCCTAGAAGATCAAGGGCCAGGATGGTGTAAATCCTCACTTCAGATGGTAAATCTGACCGCACGGATGAATTCGGATTGACGATCGCAGCCCAACGACACAAAAGTCAAGTCAATCCGACATCCGTGGCACCATCTACAACTTCCAGAAGATGGATGGCCAAGATAGCGCCATGTGGCACCATCTCAGCCGCCCAAGCGGCCGCTTCATCTTGTGAAGGCCCCACGCCCGATCGCTCTCCACCGTTGGATCTTAATCCAACGGCTTTGGGCGCTCGCATTTAAAAATGCTCGCTCGACCATCCACGCCTCATAGCGCAGCGGTCGAGCGCGCTATCGCGAGCACGGGGCGTGGGTTCAATTCGCGGCGAGGAGCGGTGGGCACGAACGATTGGGCGCGGGTGGAGTGTCGGATGGACATCGGACGACCGCGCGAGGCCGATAGAGTCGACGCGTAATTGGACGAGCGATTGAATGCACAATCAGACACGCGCAGCGCGCGGGCGTAGACGCATCTTAAGCCGTCCGATCTCGCGATCGGATGGCTAGAAATCAATGGACGTGAGCAGGCATTGCACGCGCGAGTAGCCAAGCGGGCGTACACGAGCCGCCCATGTCGCCCACGAAGGGAGCTTTAGTGACGGATTTATCCATCACTAAAGACCCCTTATTTACTATTTTGAAGTTATAATGTCCATTTTGCCCCCACTCCTTGCAACTCTAAAAGGAGACACCCTCCATATGAAATTCTCATCCCTTCTTTCTCCTCTCTACCCCTCCAAAGCTCAAAGGAAGCTTGTCCCACACCCGGGATGCTTCTTGCGAGATAAAGTCCAATTTTCATTCCCCTTCGGAAGTGGATCCTGTGACAACGACGGCGTGCTGCTTCATTCCCGTACTTCTGCTTCGTCCTCCTTCGTCTTGCTTCGTTCTCCTTCATCCAGACGTCTCCCCATCCGGCTCGTCCTCCAAGCAATCATCGAGGAGGATAATTTCTCTCTCCCATTCTTATTTACAGCTTTTTTAGTGTAGAATTTTCCTATTTTATAGTGTAATTGGTTTTCCGCTTTCTAGTGTAACTTTTATAAACAATTGAAATATTGAATGCATGTTCTCTTTCTCTCTATCTCTCTCTCTCTCTTTCTCTCTCTCTCTCTCTCATAGTTTGATAGCTCCATTGTAATTATATCGCCTTGCTTATAAAAAAAATCCTAAAAAAATATAATTGCGAATATAGATCAACGTAGCCTCCCTGTGTTTTACCCGGAATTATTTTCGATATAAATTTTATTTGTTGAACACGAATTATTCATTTTTTGAACTACAACCACAGGTTTTCCAAAACCAATCTCGTAAGCATAGCAATTCGAAAAACACGTTCAACATTTTGGCGGCGTTGCCGGGGAGGCAATGATTTCCGATCTTTTCTTCACATTTCTTGGACTTTATTTGTTTTCTAACTATCTTTCTCGTGTCTATTGTTTTGCAGAGACCTCCATCAAGGAATCAACAAGCAGTAGACTGGAGTAAAGTGCAGTTGAAGACAACTGTAAGTGCTCCCCCATTCTTTCCCCCTCCATAGATTTCATTCGCCACATTAAATCCAAATCCTAATTAACCTAGGTGTTTGCATAATTCCTAGGAACAGTTTTGTTGTTTGGATTTTCACTCACATTCATTCCACCCTCATTTATAGAAAATAACAAAATGATAATCTTGTGGGGTAATATTCAACAAAAACACAACACACACCCACATTCAAGGCACCTGATCAACTTGATTTGTTTTCTACTCAACCGGGTTCTGATCTGTGAAACCGGTACACACAAAGCAACACATAACATAGTAGAAATCATTCTAGGTTAATCATCTTTGAGTGCCTAACTTAGTAGTGCATTTGTGGCCAGTTGTTTGAGTTGTTTGGGCCGCACCACTTTATTTAAAACCAACTCATCAAGTAGCTCCTCCTTAGGGTTTTCAATCTAGGTATATTCCAGGCACTCCACTTTCTTTTTGATTTTAAAGGAAAATAATTTTTCACTTGTGTTTTACAACTTAGTTTGCCTAGAAACTTGATTGCAATTCACCTAATGTGAAACCCTAAAGGCTACTTAAGCAAGATTGGAACACTAAAATTCACACATTATCAGTAATCTTGCTTGAAAACCCTGGTTGTGCACACACACACAAATCAATCAATCATTAAGGGCACAACCCATTTAAAGGGCCCATCACATTCCAAAGCACATTCAAACCTAGCCCTAAATAAAACAGAGTAGATGTTGGCCTTAAGGATTGGACTCGCTCTTCAGAACTCAGAACGAGATTATTTTCGATTAGTCTATTTCTACTATTTAATCTGATGTCTAGCTAGGGGAGCAGAGTCAAACGATCGCGGCTGAAGGGTACACTAGGAACCGGAGGTGCGAGCCGAAGGAACAACCTTCTCCCCAGTCCCTCCTAACTGGTTGGATTGAACAGACAGAAGTAGATCAAATCTTTTCTTTATCTCAGGACAGGTTTTGAGAGTCTGTAGGTCTGTAGGCTAACCCATTTACGGACAGGTTTGATTGTTTGTATTGCAGGGCACCTTTCTTCCTCCTGAGTCTCATGAATCCTTCCACATATTTCACACATTCCCACTCTTTCCCTCCTGTTGTGAATTATCCTCAACATGACGATTTTCCCAACTCGTATTGTAATCAACCATCAGTTAGTTGGGATACTTCAGATGGGGGATACAATTCCGAACCCCAGTGTTTAGGGTCTTACCCTGAACACTTTGATTCTGATTTCTATCCTTCTCAGAGCTACATCGATTATAGATCGTCTTCCTTTCATGCACAACCTAATACAATATACAATCAAGAAGGATACACCGATCCTTACCCATCCTCTGATTTCACTGCCTTTAGGTCATCACCATCTTTTCAACAATCTGAAATGACCTACTATCAGGAAGGGTATAACGAATCTCAATTTGTTAATTCCCCGACATTAAGCCCAAACCTGCCCAACCCTGAACCAACTCATTTGGTTCAGGTTAACCAGGTTCAAGATAAGGTTCTGGCTAAGTTGAGGAATATCATACAATCTTTAGAAGTTCAGCCAATACCTTGCATTGAGAGATTGGAGCCCTTGATTGAAATGATTGATGATTTCAATAAGTCTTTGTTGGATTGGCTCCAGGATGTTAAGGATATGAACCCGGGTGAGTTTTTACTTGGGAAATTAGCAAAATTGAGGATGAGGTTCGTGGTTGCTTTGATTCAATCTTGGAATAATTCCCAGGATGAACCCTCTTCAGGAAAGCCAATGACAGAACCTGCTCAGGCACCTGTTGGGGGGGACACGTGTTACGAGGCTGACCAGATTGAATTAAAATAACCAATTAAGGATGATCTGATTTCTTCTCCTGAGATCCCTAAGCCGGGTTACGAGGAAACGTATGTCTCCTTGGAACACAAAGTGACAACTGATTTTGGGACATACATTGATACGGATCCTGATGGTGAAGATTCAAGTTGCGAAGTCTCACGCGAGTTTTCTGAACACGATTTCTGTGAGACGATTGGGCCTAAGGAATCTGACAGATCATTTGATAGCCCAATAACTGAGGAAACTGATCTTATTAGGGCACACATTACGGGTCCAGAATCGCATTTTCTGGAGGAATTAATTCAATGCCCTGATTATCAGTTACACCCTATTGAGCTTATTGATGATTCTAATTCTGAGATAATTAGACCCAAGTCAATTTTGATTCTGCCACATCATTTAGACTTGGAGACTTCAGATGGGGTGATGAATACACAAGAGGTCCTGGAATTTGATATGCTGAGTGAGGAGAATAGGAGCTGGGAAGTTCTGATTTGGGAAGTCAATTTTGGAGGAAATAGAAAATTGAGTCGAAGGGTTCCTTTTAAGCTGAAACCATCAAATCAGAACCCTTACGACATTTGTTTCGAGCATGTCAAACCCAAGCACACATTCAACGATTATCCTTTTGAGCTTCAATTCTCTGTAACCCGACTTTTTGGTCTTGGGTTGCATCCTCAGAAATCGTAGACCTGATCCCGCTTACATTCTGATTTTAGGTTTTGGGTAATTTTTATCCAGAACCTAAGATATTCTCGATTATGGGGTATGGGTCTGCACCACAATCTGGTCCACATCTGTGGACCTCTGCTAACAGGTTAGAGGATTCTTTTGTTCATTCTAATTCTGACCTGCACATGTGAATTCTTCATTTCTTTTCTTTGTATAGTGTGCCTAGCTGAAGGCACTAAACTCAGCACTTATACAGTTCTTTTTAATTTTTCATCTCAGAGCGGACTTGACATTCACGCAATTCAGGTGCTTTCTTCGCTTTTCCACTCTGTTTTATGTCTTTTTAATACAATGAGGACATTACATTAGATAGGCATGGGAGGTGGATATTTATCTTTGAATTCATTCGTCAGCTCCGTAGATTTATTTTATTTTGATTAAAAAATAAAAAATAAAAATTATGAAAGAGAATTCGGGTTTAAGAAAATTTTCAATCTTAGGAAAAACTACAATAAGATCTAAACACAAAGGCCCCTCAGGTCTTTGGTCTTAATTAGCCTGTGTATCCACTAAATTGTGCATTTGTTTTTGAGTCCTCGCCATCTTAATTCTATTATAATTGGAATAAATAAGTTTGGGTTATAAGTACACGACTTGTCAACCCGCCCTCTGATTTGAGGGAGTTTTGAGTTTTAAGCATCTACACACTTTCTTTGCACTGACTCGTTGTTCGACGATTCTAACGGAAATTGGGTAGCTAATGAACCTTCTAGAGTGATATGGCTGGCAAGTTATCGTGAGTAACAGCCCATAGGTAGGTTGTCCAGAGCCCAGTCACTGGACCTTTCTTAGTTTGTTGCCTTTAGGTAAATCTTAGATTAGGGAAGCCACCTACTTTAAAAAAAAAAATAAATAAATAAAAGAAAAAAAACAAAAAGGAATAAGCCACACTTCACTGCACGAGTATGGCTGGCAGGTTGTCGGTGGTAACAACTCATCGACCGATTGTCCAGAACTTAGCTAAAAATTACATCGAAAATTCCCAAAACACCTAGGAAGAAGCGGAGAAGTAGAATAAACCGGGGAGATATACACTGGATTCACCCTTTGTGTTGACCCCGTAAAAGAAAAATAAACAAAAGTAGGGAGAAAGCTACCGGTTGTAAAGATACACTTTTAGGCAGAATTCTGGTTAGGTCACCTAGAGGCATAGAAATCCGAAGTCCGTTCTAATTGCCGGTCAATGAGTCTATCACAATCACAATAAGATGCTTAAAGCTTAAGGTTCTCATCAAATTTTGGGTGAGTTGAATGGCCGTAGAAAGCCACTCTTAAACCCAAAAATTTGAAAATCAAAAAAATTGGAAAAGAGAAAAAGAGAAAAATAAATTTTTCTTTTAATAAGGTGAGGGCTTGAAGCGGTCTGCATTTTGGCTGATACCCGGGCACTGTTGTGTCTTTGAAGGTTCAATTCCTAAGTAGACAATTTCTTAATGATTGAAAAATAACTCCAGTCCAAATAATCTAACCTAATTCTTTTATAAACACATATAGTTTTTGCTAGGGACTAGCAAAAGATAGTCATGGGGGTATGATGTAAACACATTTACACTACTTAAGATGCCTATTTATGCATGTTCTTAAGCATAGGATTGCATTTCATGATATAAATATTACATTAGATGCATCATCTTGCATTTAGAATACTTTGAACAAAATGGAGGTTAATTGTCTCCTTTTATGTGCTTGGACAGGGCAAATATTTTATCAGGGCCTCGGATCAAAGATCCAACTGTATGGATGTGATCAGGGCAACAATTGGAGTTCAAAGACTCCAAGATCGCCCTAATCAGGCATCCGTTGCATCAGATAGTGACCCGGGAACCCTAGAAGATCAAGGGACAGGATGGTGTAAATCCCCACTTCAGATGGTAAATCCGACTGCACGGATGAATTTGGATCGACGATCGCAGCCCAACGACACAAAAATCAAGTCAATCCGACATCCGTGGCACCATCTACAACTTCCAGAAGATGGACGGCCAAGATAGCACCACGTGGCGCCATCTCAGCCGCCCAAGCGACCGCTTCATCTTATGCAGGCCTCGCGCCCGATCGGTCTCCGCCGTTGGATCTTAATCCAATGGCTGTGGGCGCTCGCAATTAAAAACGCCCGCTCGACCATCCGCGCCCCATAGCGCAGCTGTTGAGCGCGCTATCGTGAGCGCGGGGCGCGGGTTCGATCCGCGACGAGGAGCGGCGGGCGTGAGCGATTGGGCGCGGGTGGAGTGTCGGATGGACATCAGACGGCCGCGCGCACTCGATAGAGTCGACGTGTAACTGGACGCGTGATTAAACGCACAATCAGACGCGCGCAGTGCGCGAGCACGGACGCATCTTAAGCCAGCCGATCTCGCGATCGGACGGCTGGAAATCAATGGACGTGCGCGGGCGTTGTGCGCGCGAGAAGCCGAGCGGGTGCGCACGAGCAGCCCACGTCGCCCACGAAGGGAGCTTTAGTGACGGATAAATCCACACCCGGGATGCTTCTTGTGAGATAAAGTCCAATTTTCATTGCCCTTCGGAAGTGGATCCCGCGACGACGACGGCGTGCTGCTCTGTTTCCGTTCTTCTGCTTCATCCTCCTTCGTTGTCCTTCATCCAGGCGTCGTCCCGTCTGGCTCGTCCTCCAAGCAATCGTCGAGAAGGATAATTTCTCTCTCCCATTCTTATTTACAGCTTTTCTAGTGTAGAATTTTCCTGTTTTATTGTGTAATTGGTTGTCCGCTTTCTAGTGTAACTTTTATAAACAATTGAAATATTGAATGCATGTTCTCTTTCTCTCTATCTCTCTCTCTCTTTCTCTCATAGTTTGATAGCTCCATTGTAATTATATCTCCTTGCTTATAAAGAAAATCCTAAAAAAATATAATTGCGAATATAGATCAACGTAGCCTCCCTGTGTTCGACTCGGAATTATTTTCGGTATAAATTTTATTTGTTGAACACGAATTCTTCGCTTTTTGAACTACAACAACAGGTTTTCCAAAACCAATCTCGTAAGCGTAGCGATTCGAAAGACACGTTCAACACGGACGCACGCGAAGAAGCGGGTGGGACTTTTGTCCCACCTCGGTAACTTTGGAAGCAGGCAAGCAGTTTATATTATTTTGTGCTCTTAGCTTGTTGCCTCTAAAGACAAGGTGAGGTCCCCTCACCTGCTCACTGATGAGAACCTCATCATGAGCCATAGCTAGCTCATTTTGACCTAATACAGAGGATAAAAGCTCCTACATAACTCAAGGAAAAGCTTAACTCAGAGAATTCTAAGTCTAAGAAGAAAATAAGTCATAAGGGGTAAAAATGCAAATTTACCAGACAATCTACAAACAGGGTAACTCAGGGTCCAAACATAGGTCAAACTAACCTAATAAGAAGGAAAGTGGGATGATCTGATCTGATAACGGCTACAGCAACTCCAAGGAATTAAATGACAATTTATAACCCTAAAATAAACCCACTTCAATTCACGAGGTTTGAGGCAATGCAAAAATCTACTAAACCCTCTAAAATTCATATAAAAATAATCTCTAGGGTTTAGAACCTTCAATTTGGCCTTAGGAACCCATTTTGACCTACATTGAGAACCATGCCCAATTAATGATTTAATTTGGGTTTTTACGTAAATTGGCTAGTCAAACAAGGTCTGACATAGAAATAAAATTCACCATTAGAATCCTTAGGTCCCATTTAGTCACACATAAAAACTTAAGCCTACGAAGAGACCTTCTTGACCGACTTTGCATTTTGGTCCTCATCCATTACTTTTTTACCCTCAACTTTTGAAACCCTCGCATTTTGGCTCCTATTTCTTCATCATTTTTGCATTTGGGTCCTCCCTGCAAAACCCTGAGCAACGCCATGCTCCGGCGAGGCATGGCACCGTGCAGGGTGAGGGCGACCCCCTGCCAAGACAACGGGGTGTTCCCTGCGACGTCTACTATCGCAGGGACACCTCCACGATCTCTGCCGTTACCCATACCTTCCGTGCGAACGTGCGGAAGGTATGGGTCGCGATCCGGCCATCCCCCTGTGAGGGACGCACGTCGTCTCCCTCCGCCCTCCTCTCTGATTTCGCCTCTATAAAAATCGCCACCATCTGCCGCAATCAGTAGCTCGGATCTAACGGAGAACACCCCCCTCCTTCCTCTCTTCCCACTTCGGCAGAAGCTCTCAAGCTCCGGCAGTTCTTCCTCCTCCTCGTCGCTCTGCCGCAATACGAGCAGCAGAGCCACCTTTGCCCGCCCTTCCGACGTTGCGCCGTACCCAGCGCGCGCTCTTCCTCTCTCTCCTCACCACCGCCCCCTCTCTCTGGGCACCTTCTTCTCCGGCGACAGTCGATACGACTGTCGCCCCACTCCGGCCTCCTTCGCCCCTATAAGTAGGTAACAGTTACTTCTCTTCCTCCCCTCTTTCTTTTCCCTATTTTAATTTGTTCAATTAGACCCTCGACCAACCCGACCACCTTCACCTTCCACGCCTCCGGCACACCTCCGGCGAGTTGCTCCCATTATTCCGCCACTCCACACGACTTGCCGACCGACCAGAAACCTCCGCTTCATCCCACTGAACCGTTTCCGCCCCTTCACTGCCACTCCTAACCTCCACATCACTCCCCCGAACAAACCCATTCCCCCAGCCACAGTCCGACCTAGGGCAGCCCCTACACGCTGCCCCACGCCTCGCCACAACCTGCACGAGCTTCTCCGCACTCCGGCGAAGTTCCCTGCACCTTCTGACTAGGCCGAGAGGCCGTATCTCTGTGAACAGGTTACCCGTCCTTTACCGCCATTGCCGAACAGGTGAAGCTCCTTCGTTCTGTAGCTGCAGCTTCGCTTCTGCCCAGGCCTGCGCTCCAGGACGTGCGGATTGCAACCACGCAGCTACCCAGGCCTTCAGCTGAAGGGAAGACCTCGTAACAGCCGCGATTGCCTGCAGCTTTCTCAGCTGCAGGTGCCAAATTGGGGTGGGACATTTAGTCCCACCTCGAAAGATCCTGAAGCCACACATCGGTTTAAATTGTAAAAGTGAAATAGCCTTATCGCCTCCGAATGCACCGGGGTGAGGTCCCACGCCCACACCCGCCCAGTCCGCGAGCTCACCACGCGGATCCAGCTGATCCGACCCAAACCCATCCTAAGCACACCTCGTGCATCACCCACCTACCGATGCGCCTGGTCCCGGGTGCTTAGCCTGACCCAATTACCCAGTGGCTCTAGGAGAACTATCCTATGTGCGAAGTCTGAGAAAGTGAGAGACGTTTGGGTAGAGGGAAAGGGGTAGGTTTTGCGTTGGCTGTGGATTGTGCAGGAACAGGCCGAGGCAGAAGAGTGCAGGGCGCAGAGAAGAAGAAGCTCTGAAGAAGAAATGGCCGAGGAAGAAAGACTGAAGGAAGAAGGAGGAGCACCAAGCAGCACTGTAGCAGCGACGATTTAAGTCGTCTGATTGGAAAATCAGACGACGCTCTATAGAGGAAGAAAAGTAGAAGAAAGAAGAAAAGAGAAGCGCAAGGAAGATAGAGCTGAAAGAAGAAAGAAGATAAAGAGAAGAAAAGAAAGAAGTAGAAGAAGAACTGAAGGCAAAAAGGAAGAAGAGAAGCCACAAGACTCAGATTTATATCTCCCTCTCTCTCTCTCTTATTTTTGTAACAGAAACATTGTGCTTCTAGAATACAACTTGCTCCCTGAGTTCGACCTCGGGAACTCTTTTTCCGAGTAACAAATTGTATTAAACTGGTAACCACTTCTCTATACTATACTACGACGGAATAATAAAAACCATAGAGGAGTCGCGCTAGCCAGTTTTTGGCGTTGTTGCTGGGGAGCAACGGCTATTCTAGAAGCTTTAAATTTCTTTCAAGAGATTGTTAATCTTTTTCTCTCACTTGTGTGCAGGTAAAAATTGGAAGAGCAGCCGCAGAACAAACACTCCAACAAATAGGTAATCTTCATTAGCCCTCTCTTAAACTCCCTTAAAATCTAAAAAGGAACAAAAAGAAAAATCAACTTAGGGCTACCTGCATCATACATAGTAATTCCTCAAAGTTGCCTAAATTTTTCATTTCAACACATTTTAACTATCCATCTAGCTAAGGTAACTAGGGCTAAAACCTTCTTGATTGAGCCCTAGATACTACATTTTTGAGGCAACTAAAATTGACCAACTACAGCCAACTCAGGAATTGAAAAGCTAGGTTTTTTTTTTAGAGACACACCTTCTATTAACAAAGAAAAGATCTTCCCAAAAAGAGGTGTACCTAAACCTTGCTTGAAAAAATCTATACAAGAGAAACCCTAAGCAATTGGCTCTCTAAACATTTGAACCCTAAAAAGAAAGGACCCAAAAGCTCTCAAAATAACAAGAGGTGAAGTTGACCCCTTGGGTCAACCAACATTAAAATTAGGTCATTTCTTCACTCAAAAATACCGAAAACTTCAAGTGAAACCTTAAGCACCCTGATCTTAAACTAAAATTGGTAGTCTTAAGAGGTCAAGATCCCCATTCTGGTCTACCTGGAACTGCAGTGACAAGAGAGGTTGGGTGGGGGAAACCCTGTAACCCGTGGGGACGCTCTACCATGTAGGGGTCTTTGTGGGACTCACCCTCTCTGGCTACCCAGGTAATTCTTAGGTGGACGATCTTTTTGATCAAGGAGTCCATCTGCCCCACACCTCTATAGTCACCCAACAATTTTTGGGTGTCTCGATTGGGTCCAGCACCTTCTAAACTCATCTATTCCAACAGTGCATGTACGGTATGAGGTCCTTGAGACCACCCTTAAGACCTCCTTTAGAAATTCACTCTCGTCTAGGCCAAGCCTCGGCGCCCGTCTGTGTGCAGCAATGCCACCACATTATTCTCTCCTCTGATTCAGAGCCAAGCTCTTCTTCTTCCCCCATCATGGCTGAGCCAGTTGTGGAAGAAAACAATCTGGAGAATCAGCTCCAGCGACTCAAGGACCTCTTCCAAAACTTCGTGCACCCACCGCAACGTCCTATGATGCAGGACCATTACAATCCTGCTGCGGTGGCCATTGAGCCTCGAGTCAGAATCCCGACTGGAGGACCTGATTCCGAATTGAAGCCCAACATGATTCATGCTATACCTAAATTCCATGGGCTTAATTCCAAAGATCCCTTCCAGCACATCAAACAGCTAAAGCATCTGGCCCAAACTTTTGGGTCAGACGCGCAAAATCGGGATATTCTTCTCATGAAGATGTTCTCCTTTTCTCTTATGGACAAGGCCGCTCATTGGTATCAAACTCTGACCCAGCCGATCAACACTTGGGAAGAACTTCAGTCCGAGTTCTTGAAAAAATTATTCCCCGTTGGTCAGACCAACGCCTTGCGCCATCAGATTACGCACTTCACTCAACAAACAGGGGAACCTCTCCATGAGGCATGGGATCGTTTTCAGGATCTCATGAGGAAGTGCCCCCATCACGGAGTTCCTAAATGGGAACAGGTCCAATCTTTTTACCCGGGACTCCATGAGGGCATCCGTCTTTTCGTCAATGCAACTTACGGAGGAAATATCATGGGTCAACATGAAGACACCGTGTGGGAGATTCTCGAAAACATGTGCGAGAACTCCATCAATAATGACTCCATGGGATTATTCGACAGGACGAATGCCCATGCATCGACGAATCTTAGGGGTGCACATGAGACGCAGGGCCTGTCCGCATCAGTCGACCTGGAGTTAATGGCCAGTCGATTGGACAAGGTCTCAATCATTGAGAAGAAGGTGGATGAGCTGACTCAGCACTTGCAGCGAGCCACCTCTGCGCGTAACTCCTTTCAACAACCTCCTTCCACACAGGAGACTGTGCAAAACATTCTCCACCGATCTTCCCCTAGGATGGATTCATATCCATCCCCATCTGATTCTCGGATCGAAGGGTCATCCGATCCTTTCTACACCAGCCCGGGGAATTCCATTCCCCTTTCTCTGATTCTCTAGAGGTTCTTCAGACCTGCGAGGACCTCAACGCCATCCAGAACGACCCATTCTCCAACACCTACAACCCTTGATGGCGAAACCATCCCAATTTTCAGTGGGCGGGAAATTCCCAAACCCAAAGACCACCATTTCAGTCCAGCCCACAGCCCCCTAGTCATTACCAGTCGCCTCAACCTCGGCCCAACCCTACTTATCCATCAGGGCTAAATCAGGGTCAAATGTCCCTTATCCTTCAGACTTTGGCTGACATTCAAAGAACGTATGCGGCTATCCAAAAATAACACAAGGACGAACTTACAGAGGTTAGAACTCAACTGGCCCAGTTGGCAAATTCTCGCTAGCCAGGCACACTTCCTTCCCAACCTCTTCCTAATCCAAATAACGTGCCAACCCAGCGGCGCGTTATGAACCCAAACCCGGGCCATGCCCATATGATTTATCAGGCCCCCTCTATTCCTTCACCCGACAGGATAGAGGCCTCCACTTCTTTTATAGGTTACCAGCAGCAACCTATCTTACCCAATCCCAACCAAAATCAGGCCGGATTAAATTCTGTAACAGCACGTAGTGGTAAAACAACTCAGGACCCGCATTATCCAAACCACTCCAAGCCTGATAACCAAAACCCTAGGATAGTTATCCAAGATACCACTGTCCCAGATCAAGAACCCGGGCCTATCCTAGAAGAACCAACCAAGGTCCCATTTCCCGAAGCCTTAACCAAAGGAAAGAGAATAACCAAGCCCGTGGCACCTGAGGAGGACCTGGTCAAGCTCTTTGAGCAGGTCCACATAAACATCCCTTTGATGGATGCAATCCGCCACGTACCGACTTACGCACGATTCTTAAAGAATGTGTGTACACCCCAGCGTAAGCCGCGAACCAAGAGTGGGAGTCCAATTATTCTGTCAGAGCAAGCCAGCTCTGTAATCTTAAGCAGACTCCCACCCAAGGCTAAAGATCCTGGTACTCCCCTGATTTCTTGCAAGATAGGTGATACACAATTTGATAGAGCATTGCTAGACTTGGGTGCTTCCATAAATCTGATACCCACATCCTTACTTAACCATCTAGAAGAATCTGAGCTGAAACCAACTAGGTGACATTACAATTAGCAGATCGATCTATAAAGTCACCAAAAGGGATTCTCGAGGATGTTATTGTGAGAGTGTAGGATTTCTACTTTCCTATAGACTTTATAGTCTTAGACATGGATGCACCTGAGAACCCTAGGGATACACCAATCATTTTAGAGAGACCTTTCTTGGCTACTGCTAGAGCCAACATTAGCTGTGAGGAGGGCCAAATAGAGCTCAAATTTGGGAATCAAACCCTGAAAATTGATATATTTAAGGCCCAACAAGGAATCAATTGCGGTGTCATTGAACAGATTTGTGACATTAGGGCTTTGGTTGATGAAACACACTTCCAGAATGACCAGATTATACCTCATCAACCGCAGAAAGATCTTGACCCACAAACTGAGGAGTCGAATCCAGATACGTACAACCCAGTAACTCCTACCCTTGAACCTCATGTCTATACTGAACCACACGCTGCTGCTGATAACCCCATCCTCGAACTGAAGCTCCTTCCTGCTCACTTGAAATACATCTTTTTGGGTTCTAATTAGACCCTTCCTGTGATTATCAATTCCAACCTCAATCCTGAACAGGAATCCCGTCTGATTGCTGTCCTCCAGCAACATCGCAGAGCCATCGGGTGGACTCTCGATGATTTGATTGGAATAAGTCCCTCTTATTGTACCCATCATATCTATTCGGAAGAGGGCGCACAACCTTCTCGTGAAATGCAGAGACGCTTGAACCCCAATCTGCAGGAGGTCGTGAAAAAGGAGATCATCAAGTGGTTAGATGCCGGGATCATCTACCTGATCTCCAATAGTCGTTTGGTGAGCCCAATTCAGGTCGTGCCCAAGAAGGCAGGACTCACCACTATAACGACTGAGATCAAAGAAATCATTCCTACCCAATTAGCCAACTCGTGGAGAGTCTATATAGATTACCGCCAACTCAATTCCTCCACGAAGAAGGATCATTTCCCACTGCCTTTCATTGATCAGATTCTTGAGAAACTAGCGGGAAATAGGTTCTTCTGCTTTCTTGACGGGTACTCCGGTTACAACCAGGTGGCAATCCATCCTGAAGACCAAGAAAATACCACGTTCACCTGCCCCTTCGGAACATATGCTTTCCGAAGTATGCCTTTCGGTCTTTGCAATGCACCCGCTACTTTTCAGCGGTGCATGCTTGCCATATTCCCAGATATGGTTGGTGATTATCTGGAAGTCTTCATGGATGACTTTTCAGTTTTTGGAGCATCACTCAACGATTGCCTCCAACACTTGGTCCAGATACTCAGGCGATGCATCGATGTGAATTTGGTTCTTTCCTGGGAAAAGAGCCATTTCATGGTGCCTGAGGGAATTGTCCTGGGACACTTAATTTCGGAACAAGGCATCCAAGTAGATCGAGCTAAGATTGATCGGATCTCTCGCCTTCCTATGCCTAGATCGATCAAGGACATCCGATCTTTTTTGGGGCACGTCAGTTTTTACCGTTGATTTATCCCTGATTTTTCAAAAATCGCGCGCCCCCTGACCACTCTTCTCTCCAAGGATGTACCTTGCAAAATTTCCAAGGAATGCACTCAAGCATTTGAGATCCTACGGGACTGAGTTACCCAAGCCCCGATCCTACAGTCCCCTGATTGGTCTCAACCCTTTGAGATCATGTGCGATGCATCTGACTTCGCTGTAGGAGCAGGTTTGGGGCAGAAAATTGACGGGAAACCTGTGGTCATTTATTACGCCAGCAAAACACTGGATGAGGCTCAGCGTAACTATACGGTTACTGAGAAAGAGCTGCTAGCCATAGTATTTTCCCTAGAAAACTTTAAATCATACCTTCTGGGTTCCCGTGTCATCATATACTCGGATCACACAGCTGTGAGGCATCTCCTTGCAAAAAAGGACGCGAAACCTCGATTAATCCGATGGATCTTACTGTTGGAACAATTTGACCTTGAGATTCGCAACAAAGCGGGAAAGCAAAATGTGGTAGCTGATCACTTGTCACATCTTCCTTCTGAAATAATTGACCCTTCCAGACCCATCACTGAGCATTTTCCCGATGAGCACCTGCTGATTATCGGTACTAGCCTTCCGTGGTTTGCTAATATAGTAAATTACTTGGCATCTCATCAGATCCCGTCTGATTGGCCGAAAGCCAAGAAAGATAAATTGCGCTCTGATGCCAAGTATTACATTTGGGAAGACTCGTACCTCTTCCACATAGGTGCTGATCAAATCATCCGGAGATGCATCCCGGAAGAGGAATTTAGCAATATCCTCCCTTTCTACCATGACCAGGCATGCGGTGGCCATTTCTCTGGGCATAAAACTGCATCAAAAGTCCTCCAGTGCGGCTTTTACAGGCCCACACTGTTCAAAGACGCATACAGTCACTGCAAGGCATGCAGTCATTGCCAAACTTTGGGCAACATGAGCCATCGCAACAGGATGCCTATGCAGCCGATTCTCATATGCGAAATCTTTGATGTTTGGGGGATTGATTTTATGGACCCCTTTCCTGTTTCGGATGGTTTCGAATACAATCTGCTGGCTGTGGACTACGTGTCCAAATGGATCGAAGCCATACCGACTCGAACCTGTGATCACAAATCATTCTCAAATTCATTCATCAAAACATTTTCTCAAGGTTCGAGATTCCTCGTGCTATAATCTCTGATGGGGGACCCATTTCACAAACGCTCAGTTTAGGTCACTGATGACCAAATACGGGGTGTCTCACCGAATCTCTACTCCTTACCACCCCCAAACTAATGGTCTAGCTGAGCTGTCTAATCGGGAGGTCAAGAAAATCCTGCAAGTCACTGTTCAGCCTAACAGGAAGGACTGGTCGTCCCGACTTCCGGAAGCATTGTGGGCCTATAGGACCGCCCACAAAACCCAATTAGGCATGTCTCCCTTTAGACTGGTGTAGGGAAGGCATGTCACCTTCCCGTAGAACTGGAGCAAAAAGCCTATTGGGCAATACGGAACTGTAATCTAGATTTTTCGAATGCTGGAAACCACAGAAAACTTCAAATCAGCGAGATCAATGAATTACGCCTAGACGCGTATGAGAGCTCGCGAATCTACAAGGAGCAGGTTAAAGCCTTCCATGACAAGCATATCTCAAGAAAAATCTTTCATCCTGGTCAGAAGGTCCTACTCTTTGATGCCCGACTCAAACTTTTCCTGGGAAAGCTGTGATCCAAGTGGGTCAGACCATATTTAGTCCGACAGGTTTTTGGAAATGGAGCTATAGAAATCAGTCCACTCAGCCACGATTCCAAACCTTTCATTGTGAACGGTCAGAGACTCAAGCCGTTCATTGATGTGACTTCTACTGATTTGGCTGAATCATCTTATATCCTCCATTCCCCTTGAGCTTATTGCGCCCAGCCGATGGCGTAAAACTCAGCTCTTAACAGGAGGCAACCCATCATTTTCCTAAAAATCCAAAACCTTTTTCACACTTTTGTGCACTTAACGTTCACCCTTATAGACAGCCAACCCCACCTCAGATGCTTGCATCTGGGATTAGAAATCGTCTGCAAAATTCATCCCAACCCATTCACTCATCAAAATTTCTGTCTTAAGGAATGAACTAAGTAAATAAAAAACCCCCTAAGTCACAATGAGGACATTGTAAACCTTAGGCATGGGGGGGGGGGTTGTAAAAGTGCAAAACTTGTAAGAAAAGGTTTTAAACAAAAAAATTCACATATGCAAAAACACCATAAAAAATTAAAAATTTTTCAAAAAAAAAAAAAGAGAATAAGAGGAGAAAGGAAATTTTGTGGGGGAGAAAAAGAAACAAACGAAAAAGGAGCAGAAAATTATGAGAAAAAAAGTAGTCATTAGTAAGAAACTAAGGAATTAACCTAAGTTCTAGACCCCATTCAGGAAAAGAATTGAAAAGTGCACAATGGGATTAGTAAGAACGCAAACCTTAGGCATTCTTGGATAGACTCTTAGTACTCATTAAGATCTGGACACTCCTCAAGAGGTTGAGGAAAATGAAAAGATGAAGTATTAGGTCTAAGGCTTAGGGAGTATTCGACCTCATTAACTAACTTTTGGTCTACGGGAATCAGTAACCTAAGCACCCTAACCTCACACACAACCTGGTTCAATAAGCGTAAAAATCAAAATCACGCAGAAGCGTCGCAAAATTCTGAAAAGTACACCTAGAGTAGGAGCGGCCGATCAACACAAGTTGATTTGGACGAGTTCCCAGCGTGGAGAGACGGGAAATCCCCTTGAAGATGCATAAAAAAACATCATCTCCTCGGTGCTTGTCTCTTAGGATATTTCAATATCCTACTGGGGGCATGTAAGCACTCTCCTGGTTCAGATTCCATGGATGCCATTATCACGAAGTGTTAATTGCCAGGGTCTGGATTCGGCCACGGAACACCATGGATGGGATTATCTCGAAATCTCAATAGCCAGGGTTCCGGGGGTTGCCATGGGTGGTGCTATCTTGAAGCATTGATTGCCAGGAACCCTTGAGGATTGATGATGGGAGCAAGGAATCTGATACAGACCGTGTTGAAAAGCCAATCCTAAGCTAGAATTAAAAAGAAAAAGAGAGAGAAAACTCTCCAAACAGAAAAATTTTCTATCTCTCTCTCTCTTACAAAATGCACTGCGAGCTGAGCCAGGGCTAAAATCATTCCAAGCACGGGTGCTTTAACCACAAAGTCCAATAGACCTTAGGTTAGTTCTTGTAGGCCTTAAAAACCTTTGCTAAGGACTGAGGCTAAGGCTAGACAGATCTGGATCTTGATTGGTACTAGAGTACCTTTTAGGCCTAGGGTCAGCATTCTAACCTAATCTAAGCTCAAATGAAAAAACACTTATCTAAAGCTATTAAGAACTTCATGGTCTAGAACAAAGGTTGAAGCCTTAAGTTTTTGCTAAGGGACTAGCAAAAGCTAGGCATGGGGGTATGATGAGAACCTCATCATGAGCCATAACTAGCTCATTTTTACCTAATACAGAGGATAATAGCTCCTACATAACTCAAGGAAAGGCTTAACTTCGAGAATTCTGAGTCTAAGAAGAAAATAAGTCATAAGGGGTAAAAATGCAATTTTACCAGCATAATCTATAAACAGCGTAACTCAGGGTCCAAACAAAGGTCAAACTAACCTAATAAGAAGGAAAGTGGGATGATCCGATCTGATAAGGGCTACAGCAACTCCAAGGAATTAAATGACAATCTGTAACCCTAAAACAAACCAACTTCAATTCACGAGGTTCGAGGTAAAGCAAAAATATACTAAATCCTCTAAAATTCATATAAAAATAATCTCTAGGGTTTAGAACCTTCAATTTGGCCTTAGGAACCCATTTTGACCTACATTGAGAACCATGCCCAATTAATGATTTAATTTGGGTTTTTACGTAAATTGGCTAGTCAAACAAGGTCTAACCTAGAAATAAAATTCACCATTAGAATCCTTATGTCCCATTTAGTCATGCATAAAAACTTGAGCCTAAGAAGAGATCTTCTTGACCGACTTTGCATTTTGGTCCTCATCCATTACTTTTTGACCCTCAACTTTTGAAACCCTCGCATTTTTGCCCCTAATTCTTCATCATTTTTGCATTTAGGTCCTCCCTGCAAAACTCTGAGCAGCACCATGCTCCGGCGAGGCATGGCGCCGCGCAGGGTGAGGGCAACCCCCTGCCAAGACAACGAGGTGTTCCCTGCAACGTCTACTATCACAGGGACACCTCCACGATCTCAGCCATCGCCCACACCTTCCGTGCAAACGCGGGGAAGGTATGGGTCGCGATCTGGCCATCCTCCGGCGAGGGAGGCACATCGTCTCCCTCTGGCCTCCTCTCTGATTTCGCCTCTATAAAAACTGCCACCGTCTGCCGCATTCAGTAGCTCGGATCTGACAGAGAACACCCCCCTCCTTCCTCTCTTCCCACTCCGGCAAAAGCTCTCCAGCTCCGGCGATTCTTCCTCCTCCTCCTCGTTGCTCTGCCGCAATACGAGCAGCAGAGCCACCTTCGCCCCCTCTTCCAGCGTCGCGCCGTACCCAGCGCGCGCTCTTCCTCTCTCTCCTCGCCGCCGCACCCTCTCTCTGGGCAACTTCTTCTCCGGCGACAGTCGATACGACTGTCGCCCCACTCTGGCCTCCTTCGCCCCTATAAGTAGGTAACAGTTACTTCTCTTCCTCCCCTCTTTCTTTTCCCTATTTTAATTTGTTCAATTAGACCCTCGACCGACCCGACCACCTTCACCTTCCACGCCTCCGGCCCACCTCCGGCGAGTCGCTCCCATTATTCCGCCACTCCACACGACTCGCCGACCGACCCAAAACCTCCGCCTCATCCCACTGAACCGTTTCCGCCCCTTCACTGCCACTCCTCACCTCCACATCACTCCCCCGAACAAACCCATTCCCCCGGCCACAGTCTGACCAAGGGCGGCCCCTACACGTCGCCCCACGCCTCGCCACCACCCGCACGAGCTTCGCCGCACTCCGGCGAAGCTCCCCGCACCTTCTGACTAGGCCGAGAGGCCGTATCTCTGTGAACAGGTTACCCGTCCTTTACCGCCATTGCCGAACAGGTGAAGCTCCATCGTTCTGTAGCTGCAGCTTCGCTTCTGCCCAGGCCTGCGCTCCAGGACGTGCGGATTGCAACCACGCAGCTACCCAGGCCTTCAGCTGAAGGGAAGACCTCGTAACAGCCGCGATTGCCTGCAGCTTTCTCAGCTGCAGGTGCCAAATTGGGGTGGGACATTTAGTCCCACCTCGGAAGATCCTGAAGCCACACATCGGTTTAAATTGTAAAAGTGAAATAGCCTTATCGCCTCCGAACGCACTGGGGTGAGGTCCCGCGCCCTCACCCGCCCGGTCCGCGGGCTCACCATGCCGATCCGGCGGATCCAACCCAAACCCATCCTGAGCACACCTCGCGCATCACCCACCTGCCGGTGCGCCTGGTCCCGGGTGCTTAGCCTGACCCGATTACCCGGTGGCTCTGGGAGAGCTATCCTATGTGCGAAGTCTGAGAAAGTGAGAGACGTTCAGGTAGAGGGAAAGGGGTAGGTTTTGCGTTGGCTGTGGTGTGTGCAGGAACAGGCCGAGGCAGAAGAGAGCAGGGCGCAGAGAAGAAGAAGAAGCTTTGAAGAAGAAACGATCGAGGAAGAAAGACTGAAGGAAGAAGAAGGAGGAGCACCAGGCAGCACTGTAGCAGCGGTGATTTAAGTCGTCTGATTGGAAAATCAGACGACGCTCTGCAAAGGAAGAAAAGAAGAAGAAAGAAGAAAAGAAGAAGAAAGAAGAAAAGAAGAAGAAAGAAGAAAAGAGAAGCGCAAGGAAGACAGAGCTGAAAGAAGAAGATAAAGAGAAGACGAGAAGCTCTGGAGAAGAAAAGAAAGAAGCAGAAGAAGAACTGAAGGCAGAAAAGAAGAGAAGCCACAAGACTCTGATTTATTTCTCCCTCTCTCTCTCTCTTATTTTTGTAACAGAAACATTGTGCTTCTAGAATACAACTTGCTCCCTGAGTTCGACCTCGGGAACTCTTTTTCTGAGAAACAAATTGTATTAAACTAGTAACCAGTTCTCTATACTATACTTCGACGGAATAATAAAAACTATAGGGGAGTCGCGCTAGCCACTCACCTGCCTCGTGTGTGCTCACTCCTCTGCGGACCTGGCTGACCTGACTAGATTACCCTGCACTCCTCGCGCATCACCCACATCGATGTGCCTGCACCCAGGTGCACTTGACCTAACCCATTTACCTGATTGGCTCTGGGAGAGCGAACCTAAGAGAGAAAAGAGAGAGAGCGTACGTGGGGGAGGGTAGGGGTAGGTTTTGCACTTCTATGCAAGAAGAGAAAGAAGGAAGGGAAGCTGAAGGAAGGATCCGCAGAGAAGAAAGAGGCTAAGGAAGAAGCTGAGGTCCTGAAGGCAAATCTGTAGGAGAAAGAAGGAGAAGCTAAAGGAAGGACAGAGAAGGCACAGCTAAAGGAGGAAGATGAGAAGGAAGAAGTCACAGAGAGGAAGGAAGGCAGAAGACAAAGAAGGAAAGAAACCAAGAGAAGAAAATAAAGACGACAAAAGAAGAAAGAAGCCGTAGAGGAAGGAAGGAGAAATCAGAGAAGGAAGAAAAGGAAGAGAAAGAAGAAGACATCAGAGAAGAAGAAAGAAGGGAAAGTTCAAAGCATCTAAATTTCTTTTTACATCTCTATCCATCTCTTTAGCATTTATATACGTTGAACTTAATTCTATTTCTTCATAAATTGCTGAACAACACATTTTATCAATTTTAGATTGTGTTCTTAGTTTTTAAATACCAATTTGCTCCCCATGTTCGACCTCGGATCTTAGTTTTTCGAGTAATAAATCCCTTTTTTTTTTAAGCAATTTCAACTATACTGCAACACGATATTTACAAACCCGATCTCGCTTTCAAACGAACAGTGTGTAGATGACTAGACTTAAAATCTCCTAAAATTAGAAGGTGGGTTGATAAGTCATGTACTTATGACCCCAACTTATTTAACCAATTAAAATATAAATTTCTAATTCGAGGACTCAAGAAACAAGTCCACATTTTACTGGACACCTTGGATGATTACGCCCAAAGACCTGAAGGGTCTTAGTATTCAAATCATACAATTTTATTCTCTAAGATTGAAAATTTTCTGAGGCCCAAGTTCTCTTTCCTAATTCAAATTTTTTTCTCTTTTTTTTCAAAAAAATAAATAAAAAGAAAACAAAAGAAATATACAGAGCTGACAAAATAATCCATTGATTAATATCCACCCCCCCATGTCTATCTAATGCAACATCCTCGTTGTGTTAAAAAGACATGAAACAAAGTGGAGTAGAGTACAAAGCACCTGAATTGCACGAATAATGGGTCTGCTCCGAGATGAAAAGAACTGTATACGTGCCGAATTTAGTGCCTTCAGCCAGGCCCACTATACATAGAAGGAGAAGTAATGAATTAATAGGTACAAGTCAAAATCAGAACAAAAGGATTCACCTCAGGACCTGCTAGCAGATGTCCATGATGTGGACCAGATTGTGATGCAAACCCATACTCCATGGCCGAGTATATCTAAGGCTTTGGATAAAAATTGTCCAAAACCTAAGATCAGTACACAAGCAGGGTCAGGCTTGCGGTTTGTGAGGGTGCAACCCAAGACCAAAAAGTCGGGTTACAAAGAAATCAAGCTCAAAAGGATAATCAATGAATTTGTGCTTAGGTTGGACATCCACAGAGTCATAAGGGTCCTGGTAGAAGTTTGGTGGTTTCAGACAAATACGCACCCTTAAACTCGATCTGTTACTTATTTTGGAATTGGCTTCCCAAATCATCATTTCCCAATTCCTATCCTCCTCATTCAGACTTTCAAAGTCTGGGACCTCCTGTATATTAATCACCCCATCTGAATTTTCGAAGTCTAAAAGATGTGACTGAATCAGAATGGACTTAGGTTTAGTGATTTCAAAATCCAAGTCTTTAGTAAGCTTAATGGGGAGTGATTGAGGATCAGGGCTTTGAATTGAATCCTTTAGAAAGCAAGGATCTAAATCTACTATGTGAGCCCCAATAAGATCAGTTTCCGCAGTTATCGGGCCATCATATGATTCATCAAATTCCTCAGGCCCAGTCGTCTCATAGAAATCGTGTGCTGTAAACTCAGGTGAGACTTTGCATAATGATTCTTCGCCTTTAGAATCAAAGAAATCTAAATCTGCATTAATGTTTGTCTCAAAATTATCAATCACTTTCGATCCATGGAGACATACATTTCCTCGTACCCCAGCTCAGGGATCTCAGGTGAAGAAATTAGTTCATCTTTAATTGGTTGCACTAGACCAATATGGCCAATTTCGGTCTCGTAAGACGTGTCCCCCCAACAAGTGCCTGAGCAGGTTCCGACATTGGCTCTCTTGAAGGGGGCTCATCCTAGGAATCTTCCCAAGATTAAACTAAACCAACCACAAATCTCGTCCACTATTTAGATAACTTCCCATGTAAAAACTCACCCGAGCCCTTATCCTTAACATCCGAGATCCAACCCAACAAATACTTGTTCAGATCATTAATCATTTCAATCAAGGGCTCCAATTTTTCAGTGCAAGGTGTTGGCTGAGCTTCTAAGGATTGTATAGTATACCTTAAGTTAGCCAACACCTTTTCTTGGACCTGGTTAACCTGAACCAAATGGTTTCATTTAGGGTTGGGCGAGTTTGGGTTCAATGTAGAGGAATCAATGAATTGAGGACCTTGATACCCTCCCTAATAATAGGTCATTTCAAGTTGTTCATAAGGTGGTGATGACCAAAAAGCAGTGTATTCCAGGGAGGGGTGGTGTATCCTCCTTGATTGTAGATCATATTGGGTTCTTGAAATGAGGCTGGTGATCTATAATCGATGTAGCTCAGAGAAGGATAACAATCAAGATCATGGTGTCCATGGTTAGACCCTAAACAGGGAGGTCTAGAACTGTATCCCCAATCAAGATTATCCCGACTAGAAGATGGATGGGAATAAGTCTAGTTGGAATACTAATCATTTTGGGAATAAGTAGTGGTAGGAAGGTAGGAGTGAAAGTGCGAATAAGATGTGGAAGAATCCATGACAGAACAAGAGGAAGAAAGGTGCCCTGCAATACAAACAAACAAACCTATCCTTAAGTGGACTACCCTAAAGACCTACAGACTCCCAGAACCCATCTTGAGATTAATAAACAATTTGATCTACTTCTTTTCGGTCAATCCAACCAGTTAGAGGGAGGGATTGGGGAGAAGGTTCTTCCTTTGGCTTGTGCCTTAGGTTCCTAGTGTACCCTCCAGTTGCGATCATTTAATTCTACTCCCTTAGCTAGATATTAGATTGAACGGTAGAAACAGACTAATTGAAAATAATCTCAGTCTGGGCTCTGAAGAGCGAGTCCAATCCTTAGGGACAACGTCTACTCTATTTTAATTAAGGTTAGGTTTGAATGTTCTTTGGAATGTGATGGGCCCTTTATCTGGGTTGTGCCCTTAATGATTGATTGATATGTGTGTGCGTGCACAACCAATGGTTTTCGAGCAAGATTATTTCTTTGAATGTGGTGAATTTTAGGGTTTAAATCTTGCTTATTAGCTTTTCGGATTCAACATTAGGTGCATTTAATCAAGTTCAGTTTGCACACCAGGTTTTGAAAGCACAGGTGAAGATGTCTTCCTTCAAAGTTTAAAAGAATGTGGAGAGCCTGGTAAATCCCTAAAAGTTGAACCTATTTGGCAGATACTTGATGAGTCAATTTTAATTGAAGTGGTGTGACACAAACAACTTAAACAATTGGCCAGATGCACCACTTAGTTAGGCACACAAGTGGTTACCTAATTTGATTTCTACTCAATTATGTGTTGATGTGTGTACCGATTCTAACGATCAGGTTATCGGTTGAGTTTGAAAATCAGGAGAGGTTGTGTACCTCTGTGAGACTCTTTTCTTAATTTTTCTTTTATATGTGGAGGGTGAGGCAGGTGGAGGTGATAAACAACCAATAAAAAATTAACCTTATAGTTCTTGCAAGCTCCTAGGTTAATTAGGGTTTGTGTTATTAGGTGATGGAATGAAAACTAGTGCGTGTAAGGGGGTAAACTTACAGATCCTTCAATAGCACTTTACTCCAATCTACCACTTTTTCTCACCTCGTACGAGTACCAGCAATCACAATAAGAAAGGAGAGAAGTGAGGTAAAAGATAAGTAAGGCAGAAAAATGCGAAAAATCAAAGAGTGTTGCCTCCCCGGCAACGGCACCAAAATGTTGAAGCGAAAGATATACGCAAAAAGGATTGGATTTTGAAAAACCCGTCGTCATAGTATGATTTGTGAAGAAATCCGTCAATAGATAAATTTACAAAAATTCGAAAAGAAATTTCAGGTCAAACACAGGGAGGCTACGTCGATCTAAAATCCACGATTATATTTTTTTTTGGTATTTTTGTTTTAGAAGCGAGATAATCACAATGGATTTGATATTAACACTAAGAGAGAGAGAGCCAGAACAGTCACTTTGGAATTGAATATTGTTTTTACAACTAGAAAGTAGGAAATGATTATACCTACAAAGTGGGAAATTCGATTCTAGAGAACAGTAAAGAAGGTAGAGAGATGCTGTCCTCCTTGACGGTTGCTTGGAGGATGAGACGGATGGGGCGACGCCAGGAAGATGGAGGACGAAGATGGAACACGAAGAATGGAGCAGGAAGAATCGGGGGCGAGGCAGGGCACCGTCGTCCTTGCAGGATCCACTTTCGAAACGAGGGGAGAAAACATTGATTTTGGCTCTAGACAAGCATCCCGGGTTTGGGACAAGCTTCTTTACAGCTTTAGAGAGGGAGAGAGGTGAAGGAAGGGATAGATTGAAATGTGGGGGGCGTAGACCTTTTCTAGGTGTAGAGGTTGGGGACAAAAAGGTCAATTTATGTTAAAAAATTAATGCATGGGCCTTTAGTGATGGATAAAACCGTCACTAAAGCCCAAATCGTGCCAGCCGTTTCCTCCTCTCCCTCATACCTAACACACGTGCATGTACAAGGGCTATCGCCATCCAATCGCGAGATCGAACGACTTAAAAGCCATCGCACCCACACCTTCGTTGAGCACCTGTGTGTACGATCGGGCATGTGAGTTGAGTTTCCAAAAGCGCATTCTCCTGATCCGAAGATCTGGGTCGTTGGCGGTAGATTAGGCAGCTGGATTGAGTTGTGTGCATGATGAGAGCAGTGCAGATGCAAGAATCAAATGTGTGCCCTTCCTTCGCGAAAATGCTTTCAATCGCTATGCTATGGAGAGGGCATGCTTTGGATTTGGGCGTGAGCTCTCTCAGCTATTGGATCTTGATCCAATAGCTGAGATTATCTATGCAACTAAAAAGATGAAGTGCAGTGGTGGGTCCTCGAGCCGATTGGGCGGCTGAGATGGTGCCACGTGGTGCCATCTTGGCCGTCCATCTTTTATGTCTTGTAGATGGTGCCACGGGTGTCGAATTGGACTGATTTTCACGTCGTTAGGCTGCGATCGTTGATCCGACCCATCCGTGCAGTCGGATTAGTCATCTGAAGTGCATATTGTCACAGTCTTGGCCCTTGATCTCTGACCTTCCTTGGATTATATCTGATGCTACGAAAGTCCGATCGGGGCGATCTTGGAGTCATTGAACTCTAATCGTCGCCCTAATCAGATTCATAAAGTTGGATCTTTGATCCGAGGCTCCGATTAAAATTCGCCCTATCCCTGGCCACCAAAAAGAAGAAATTACTATATAATTTGTACAATTTGACCTAAATCATGATGATGCATGTTATGCAATTTTTCCAATGCATGATGCTACTATGATAATAAGAACATGCATTAATAGACATTTTTGGCTATTCGGATGTATGCACGTCAGGACTTTTCGAGTTTGAGGGTTTCGGGATAACTGTTTACGGCTACCTAACCCAACCAAGACTCAAAAAGGACTCTAAGTGCTAAGCATCTTGTGAAAGGGTGATAGACTCACTAAGCAGCTGTTAAAATGGACTTCAGGTTTCTACGAGAATAGGTGACCTTGCCTAAAGGTTTATCCTTTCGAACTGTAGTTTTCTCCCTACTTTTATTTATGGGGTCAACACAAGGGCAAACCCAGTGTATATCTCGCTGGTTTATTCTACTTCTCTACTTCTTTCCTAAGTGTTTTGGGAATTATTGTGCATTTTTGTGAGCTAGGCTCTAGACAACCGGCCAACGGGCTATTACCCACAGCAACTTGCCAGCCATACTCGTGTGGTGAAGTGTGATTTTATTTATTTTTTTTTCTCTCCTTTTTCTATTTTTTCTCCTTATTTTTCTTTTTCTTTTTTTTGTTTTTTTTTTTCTTTAAGTTGGAGGCCTCCCTGATCTGAGATTTACCAAAAGGGAGTTTGACAAAAATGCTCTTGTGGCTGGGCTCTAAACAACCGGTCAATGGGCTATTACCCACGACAACTTTCTGGCCATACCACCCAAGATAGTTCATTAGCTACCCAATTTTCGAAGAAGCCACCGAAAAGTGAGTCAGTGCAAATAGTGTGTAGTTGCTTAGGCTTCAAGTCCCCTCAAATCAGAGGGTGGGTTGATAAGTCATATACTTATCACACCAATTTATTGACCAATTTAAAATAGAGTTACTTGGCGAGGACTCGAGACTAAGTCCACATTCGAGTGGACACCCGGGCTAATTAAGCTCAAAGACCTGAAGAGTCCACATTCGCCTAAAAGCTTAAGTTCTCTTCTACTAATTCTAGTTTCTTTTTTTTTCTATTTGAATTTTTTTTCCTTTATTCTTTAGGGAAACTAAAAGAAATTCTACGGA
This sequence comes from Thalassia testudinum, assembly GCA_037157565.1. Lineage (NCBI taxonomy): Eukaryota > Viridiplantae > Streptophyta > Magnoliopsida > Alismatales > Hydrocharitaceae > Thalassia > Thalassia testudinum. The sequence continues at coordinate 128,838,136 of JAZHRO010000031.1, forward strand.
GTCAAAAAAATGATTTCAGGATAAAGTATCCACCCTCCCATGCCAAAATGATGCAATGTCCTCATTGTAAAAATAGACATGAAAAGGGCGCAGTAAACAAAATATCACCTGAATTTCATGACATCCTGGTCAGCTCCGTAGAGAGAAGAGGGTATACACATGCTCTAAGTTTATTGCCTTCAGCTAGGCATAATATAGATACAAAGAATAAATTAGGAATTCACAAGTTCATGTCAGAATCAAAACAAAAATATTGATGACAGGACCTACCAGTAGGTGTCCACAAATGTGGACCAGATTATGGTGTAGACCCATGGCCTAGGGTCGAGTGGTTCTAAGGTTCTGGATGAAAATCATCCAGAACCAAAGATTATTATATTTACGGGGCCGAGCCTACAGTTTGGCGGTGTGCAACCCAAGACCAAAGTGTCGGACAACAGGTAAAGATAGTTCAATAGGTTTGGATGTCCTCTTAAAGTTCAGCTCATAAAGATAACCAGTTATTTTGAGCTTGGGTTGCACGTGAAAGATATCATAAGGGTCCTGATAGAAGATAGGTGGTTTAGGTCAATTGGAACCCATACATCTAAAATTGTTTTTCCCTCAGAATTAACCTCCCAAATTTTCATTTCAACATTTCTATCCTCCAACATCAAGTGCTCGAGCTCCGGGACCTCGTGCATATTGTTCATCCCATAAGATTTACCCAAGTTTAGAAATCGTGGCTGAATCAAGATTGGCTTGGGCACAATGATCTCAAAAGTCAGCTCTTCAGGGTGCAGTTGAGGAATAGGGCTACTGATTGAATCATCAGGATTCAGATCATCCAAGTTAGCGCCAACCAAATCAGAATCTTCAATAGTCGAGCAATTAAATAGTTTATCAGATTCCTTGAGCCCATTTGTATTACTAAAATCATTCTCCTTAAGCTCAAGTGAGAATTTATTAAGAGATTCCTCACCCTCAAAATCAAGAATTCATGATCCTCATTTATATACGTCTCAAAATCTTTTGTCATTTTAAGGTTCATGGAGACATACTTTTCGTCATTCCCTGGCTTTGGGATCTCGGGTGAGAAACTCGATTCATCCTCAAAGGGTTGCTCTAGACCAGCCTGGTGTTTGCACCTCAAAACACGCCTGTAATAACGCCTTCTTGTGCTATTTTCTAGCATTAACATTGCATAATAGGATCCTGTAATCGCATTTGTAAAAACTATTGCATGCATGCATTTAATCAAGAGAAGAAGAGGAGTGAAACAATGGCTTGCATAGTTACATTTTATCTCAAGTGCCTCCTTGCAAATTCCACCTCTTTTTATTTTTTTCTCTCTTGATTTCTTCTTTTCTTCTTCCCGCAGCTGCACTTCTTTTCGCAGCAGCTGCATGCATTTACTCCACCTCACTTCTCCCTGCCAACGCCATTCCCTACAGCTGCAACTCCCGCACCCTCGCCCTGCTGCAGCCGGCACGCCACTCTCTCCTCCTCTATAAGAAGCTGCAGCTTCTTCCTTGCGAGAGAGGCTGCTGCACAAAACAAAAAAAACCTGCAGCCACCTCTTCCACCGTCTTCCCCTCCCATACGTCAGCCCTCCATCGAGGAGGCACCCGGCGAGCAGAAGAACCCACTGTGGTCCTCACCACCACAGTGGGAACACCACCGCCCAGCTCTTCAACGAGCCGGTGGGCATGGTGTCATCTTTTCTTTTCGTTTTCGTCTCCACGCCATTGCTGCCACTTCAAGCTCCGAAGCTTGAAGCAGCAGCCGCAGCAGCCAAACTGCGGCGGCAGCAGCAGCAGTAGACCTCCTCGCCTCCTCCGTGACCTTCCTCGCAGGCGCTCAGCCCTCCGCACGCGCCTGCAGGGCACTCTCCGCTCAGTTCTCCGCTCTGACGCCTCCGCCGTTGCATCGACAACCGGCCGCTGCGGCCCAACCGTCGTCTCGCTCCCCTGCCAACCTCTGTAACCCTCCGCGACCGACTGCAGACTCCCCGCTGCCCTCTCCGAGCACACCATCGCCTGCTCTCCTTCCTCGCACCCTACCTGCAGACGCCTCACCTTCTCCTCGCGAAGACGCGCCTGCATCCGCGACCATCAGACGTCGGCAGCCATCTGCGGACGACTCGACCTCCAGACGTCGAGCGCCTTCTGCAGACGACTTAACCTGCGGCTCTCTCCTGCGTCCGTCCACTCCCGCCCGCTCTCTCTTCTGCTCTCTCTCTCTTTTTCTCTCTTTCTCTCTCTCTTTTTTTTCACTTACTCACAGCAACACACACACACACCTTCACCGACGCACACACACCTTTACTCACACATACGCACACCCACACACACACACTTATAGTAACATACATATATATACAATATATATACATATATATATAGCTACTTATATATATCTATATACTTATACATATATATATACATATATCTAGATACATATATACTTATATACATATATATATATATATATACATCTATATAGTATTATATATATATATACTTATATACATATATACATAGCTATATACATATATACATACATATCTATATATATATACATATACACCTATATATATATATACATATACACCTATATATATATACATATATACCTATACATATATATATATATAAATATATTTACTTATATATATGTATATATGCTTTCACGTTATTTACTTTACGCTGTATCACGGGAATATCTGCACCAGTTGCTGATATTCTCCGATACACGCGTACAAAAAGTGTGGACACATTCATCATCCATCATCCATCCACACTCCATGCGGCACATAGTCATGTTGGTTGCATCTTTCTAGACGACTACCGACTCGACACGGTGCTACACTCCATCGCCACCTCCACCCCCACCCCTTTATATATAGACTACATATAAATATATATCTATAGCTATTATATTTACTTTCTGTTTGTTAGCTTCCTTCTTAGTAAAAAGATAAAAAAATACATAAAAGAGAAAAGATAATCTTTGACTTGCAGGTACTTCGTCTTGCGAGTAGCAAGACCCATTTTTGGCCCTGTTTTGGCTCAAAGCCAAGAACCCATTTTTGAGGGTGTGCCTCAAGGACAAGGATTACTAGAAAAAAATCTAAATAAGAAAAACAACAAAAAAACAGAATAAACGAACGGAAGAGACATGTTTTAAGGAAAACATAGAAACTCGACTTAAACCCCACTTCCCTGAGTTCGACCCTGGGCCTAAAAGTGACAAGATAAAATCAATTAGGCCAGGTTAAAAATTTTGTAAAGAGATGGTTAAGGCTGAATTAGGTTAACCACTATACACATTTCAACGATAAAAATATCATATTAACAACCTATTCAGGCTGATCCATCAATAGGTTGTTAATATGGGGATTTTATCGTTGAAATGTGTATAGTGGTTAACCTAATTCGGACCTAACCATCTCTTTACAAAATTTTTAACCTGGCCTAATTGATTTTATCTTGTCACTTTTAGGCCCAGGGTCGAACACAGGGAAGTGGGGTTAAAGTCGAGTTCCTACGTTTTCCTTAAAATGCGTCTCTTCCATTCGTTTATTGTGTTTTTGGTGTTTTTCTTATTTAGGTTTTTTTATGGTAATCCTTGTTCTTGAGGCACACCCTCAAAATTGTGTCCTTGGCTTTTAGCCAAACAGAGTCCCAAAACAAGTCTTGCTACTCGCAAGACGAGGTACCTGCAAGTCAAAGATTATCTTTTCTTTTTTATGTAATTTTTTTATCTTTTTACTAACAGAAAAGCAAATAGACAGAAAGTAAATATAGTATGTATATATATATATATATATGTAGTATATATATAAAGGGGTGGGGGTGGAGGTGGCGATGGAGTGTAGCACTATGTCGAGTCAGTCGACGTCTAGAGAGACGCAACCAACACGACTAGGTGCCGCGTGGAGTGTGGATGGAGGATGGATGATGTATGGGACCACACTTTTTTTGTACGCGTGTATCAGGGAATATCAGCAACTGGTGCAGATATTCCCACGATACAGCGTATAATAAATAACATGAAAATATACGTACATATGTATGTATATAAGTAAATATATCTATATATATATAAATGTATAGTTATATATGTATCGATATATATATATAGATATATATGTGTATATATATGTATATAAGTATATATATATATATTACTATATATATGTATATATATATGTATATAGATATGTATATATATATATATATGTATATAAGTATATATGTCTATTTATATATAAGTATATGTATAAGTATATAGATGTATATATAAGTAGATATATATATATATATTATATATGTATGTATATATATTATATATATGTGTATGTATACATAACTATATAGACATACTATGTATATATATATATGTATGTATGCATATATATATTTATATATATAGTACTATAAGTGTGTGAGTGTGTGTGTATGTGTTGGTATAGGTGTGTGTGCGTCGGTGAACGTGTGTGTGTGTGCATTGCTGTGAGTGTGTGTCTGTTACTGACTAAAAAAGAGAGAGAGAGAGAGAATACGTGAGAGAGAGAGCGGGAGCGGGCGGGAGAGATCAGGAGAGAGAGAGAGAGCGGGCGAGCGAGAGATCGCGGACGTGCGAGTTAAGACGTCTGCCGCCTCCGGCGGACGTCTGACGCCGCGTCGTCTGAAGGCGGAGGCAGATGTCTGAAGATGGCGAATGCGGGCGCGGCTTCGCGTAGGGTTCCTGCAGGCGTGCGCGAAGGCGACGGGCAGGTGAATGCGTGGAGGAGCGAGCGTGGAGGAGGCCTGCAGGTGGTCGCGGAGGGTCGCGGAGGGTCGCGGAGGAGGGCAGGGGTCGGCGCGAGGCTGTAGCTGGCCGCTGCAGTGCGCGCGGCGGCGGCTACGGGTGCAACTGCGAGGCGGACAGAACGGAGACGGAGGCGGGGAACGCCCTGCAGACGCGCGCGGAGGCGGTGAGCGACTGCGGGGACGGTCGCGGAGGAGCGGGGAGGACCTGCTGCTGCTGCTGCGTGGCTGCTGCTGCCATGGCTTCAAGCTTCAAAGCATGGAGCGGTGGCAATGGCGTTAAAGAGAAAAAAATGAAGCGAGGGAATGCACCACGCCCACCGGCTCGTCGAAGAGCTGGACGGTGGTGCTCCCACTGTGGTGGTGTGCACCACAGTGGGTTCTCCTGCTCACCGGGTGCCTCCTCGACAGAGGGCCGACGTATGGGAGGGGAAAGAGGTGGAGAAGATGGCTGCGGGTTTTTGTTGCTGCAGCAGCCTCCGTTGCGAGGATGAAGCTGCACCTACTTATAGAGGAGGAGAGAGTGGTGTGCCGGCTGCAGCAGGGAGAGGGTGTGCAAGTTGCAGCTATAGGGAGCGGCGTTGGCAGGGAGAAGTGACGGGAAGAAGTGTTGCGTTGCATGCAGCTGCGGGAAGAGTACAGCCGCGGGAAGGAGAGAAAAGAAGAAATCAAGAGGAAAAATAAAAAGAGGGTGATTTTGCAAGGAGGCACTTGAAGAAAAATGTAACTATGCAGGCGATTGTTTCACTCTTCCTCTCTTGATTAAATGCATGCATGCAAGTGTTTTTACAAATGCGATTACAGGATCCAATTATGCAATGTTAATGCTAGAAAATAGCACAAGAAGGCGTTATTACAGGCGTGTTTTGAGGTGCAAACACCTATCCGGGCTGACCCATCACACTTTTTTGGCGCCATTGCCGGGGAAGTGTGCCTTCGAGTAAGTTTCTATCCAATCCTTTCAATTTTTCTCTTCCCTCTTCACAGGTATTGTTGTTTTTGGTGTGCTGGTGAACTTGGTGGAAGGAGAAGGAAAGAAGACGAAGTCGGAAACGAGGGCAGATCCAAGGCAGGAACGAGTGCATGAAGATGCCGACACCGCATTGGAGCTTCGCACACATTACCGAACAAGTAGGTTTTCCTTTCTTAGCAAACTAGGATTAACCTGCCACCTCAATAAATAAATAAATAAATAAATAAATAAGAAACTAGAAAAATTTCTTGGGATTTCTTGGGGCAAGTGGATTAAAATTCACTTGTTTGATTGGTTGTCTTTACTCCCACTGCCCTGGGATTTCCCGCCACACTTCGCATAGTGAAAATCCGAGAATCTTGATTCTTGAATTTTTCGAAATGGGAAGTATTCTTTGAGGCAAAGAAAAAGATTGCTTGCATCCCTCTTTTGCCTCGCTTATCTTTAATTCACGATCACATTTTTGGTGGGGAGACTTGGAATTGAGTTAATTCCAACCTCACCACAACTTTTCAACTTGCCTGTGATTCGATCCTGAATACTTCAACACCAACAACTTTATTTTCTTTATCTGTTGGTTGAGCCTTTTGTGGACATTCTTCTTGGTGATTGGGAGCACTTGAATTTAAGTGCCTTGGCTTTCTTTCACATTGATATAAAACTGATTCGTGCATCCACACTTAGAAATCTCCATTTAGGGTAGCCCATTGCATTTTAGCATGCATTAACTAACTGATAATTGAAGAAGGGTTTCTTGGGTTTTAGAAGGAAAACCTGTATTTTTGCAAAAACCCGGAGATTGGTTGAATTGGTAATTCAGCAAAACCTTAAAATCCATACTACTTAAGGCTAAACTCTAAAAAAATCATTCACCAATAAAAACTTCAATTCGGGGAGATTTCCCCGTTGCATGCTTGTTTTACACACTCTGAAAATCAATCACTTGGGCATTACCCGTAAACAATGCCCTTCACATTCCAAAAGCACTTGACCCTAAGCCTCTAATTAAAACTGGTAGTAACTTGACCCTTTTTAAGGATTGGAGGTCTAACTACCTGCGTGTAGCATCTACGTGCTAGTGAGAGTTCCCGCGTGCTATCGGGTGTCTAAGACTGGGGCAAACGGCCTTTCAATCTGGCCCAGTGGTTCCGCGGTGCTCGCATTCGGTTCCGTAGTTCGTGATAGTAGGTAACTTGGATCTTTAGGTCTAGGGGCACACTGTAGAGGTTAGGAACTTGACTGTATTGATTTGTAATAAAGTGTACCTTTGCGGCGTCATTTCTCTCATCTCTTTTCCCCTTTTATCCGCCCAATTCTTCCTGTGATAGTTCATGTTTGGGAGGAGGTCACACAACCCTGAATTGTTTGAATTGACTGATAAATAGCCGAATCATCCTCCTCCTCCACAAACATGGCACACACCCCCACCTCACCACTTCGTCACAATTCCAATTCTTTCAACACCAGGCTTATCCCAAGAAACCCTGTAAGACCTTCCTTGTCGAGTATCGCGCCAAGCGACTCGGTAAGCTATGTGGAACTGGCTTCTGTGAGCCAGTATTTCAACACAGAGGACCAAGCCTCCGTGTGCTTGGACACATATGTGGACACGTCTTCTGAAATAGAAGACGCTTGCGCTCGGGGGAACAACCCATTTTCTGCCACGTATAACCCAGGGTGGCGTAATCATCCAAATTTCGCATGGTCCAACAACCCGCAATGCCAAAACCCCGCTGGTGGACCAGGGCGATCGTCCGCACCCGTCATCCCAAGGGCCCAGTCTAATCCTATGGAAAATCCACCATCAGGCCCTTGCGTACAGAAAACCAAACACGCATCAAAGCCTCTTGATAAATTGATGCGAATGATGACGGAAATGTCAAAGCGCCATAAAGAGAACATGACCTCTCTTCAGCATTTGGAGCAGCAGAATGATGAGATCAGTCAACTAAGCATGGCGACTCGATCTCAGGGCACTCTTCCCGCCCAACCTGTTCCAAACCCGCAAAACTTCGTACCCTGTGATCCGCAACCACAGGTACAACCTTCTCAGGAACAGGTTCAAATTCTGCAAGCTTCGAGTATTCGTCCGGGATTTTAAGTTAATCCCGCTGTAGCACCGCACACTTATGCTGATAGTGATTGCATCAAGGATGACACGTTTGAGGAGGACATGACTGTCAGTACGTGTATCGAGCTAATTGGAGCCGATTCAGATTGCTGCGAATTACCTGACGACTGCCTGACCAACACAAACTGTGACGTTCCCCAATCCCTCCCCATTCCCGTACCTTCTCCTGACCAGACTTCTGACGAGGTTTTCTCCGCTTCCCATACCTCGTGGTCAGAGTCATCACCGGGCTGCTCACCGCCGGTCCGCACTATGGAAGACCGGATTGCCCTTTCTTTCCCGCCAAATCAGGCGGATTTGCAACTCCACACTGGGACCTTGAGCCCACATCTTACTCACCAGGGCTATTCCCTTTTGGATCCATCTATCCAAAAAGCCCCTCTTCTTAGCCAATCTAAGGGCCAACTTCCTCTTCCTGATCTGTTTTCTGATCCGCCTGGGACACTCTCGTCCCAGAAAATGCCAAATCTCTCACCATCCACCATCACTTTTCACACCTCTATCATAATCACTTCACTTTTCTCTTCACTACCCACCATCCACCCACCCTTCCACCCTGATCTATACCCTGAACCTCAGCTCTTGTTACCCAATCTTCCATCCTTTCTCTGCCTTTCCCTACATGCATATGAGGACATAGCATTATTTGGCATGGGGGGGTGGATAGGCATCCAAAGGATCCAGGTATGTTATGGTATCATACAGTTCCCACCTATTTATAAATATGCAAGAAAAAGAAAAAAGAAGAAAAAAAAAAATATATATATATAATAATAATAAATGGTGTTTAGTAATGATTTGAAAGCTGAAACAAAAAGGTAATAAGTGTTTATGGATATTCAACCTCTGTTTTGAAGACTTTCCAGGCCACAAAAGCTTGATTCGCTCAGGCTCGGCTTAATTCACATAAAGCATTGACAAAATAGATCAAGATCTCTCCTAACTAAGGATGTATTCTTGTACCTAAGACACAAGTACAAGATCCGTTGGTTTACTTTTACTTGAGAGCTTAAGTAAACGTGGTTCACACTACACATATCAGGAAAGGCCAGGTGAACATAAGATCCAACCCTAGTGTTCATTAGGGAAGGTGGAGTCCTTACCTGTGCACGCAGGTAGACTTTTTATCCCAGGCATTAGTCTTGTGTTTAGGAGCGACTCTTTCCACCAAAAAGAAAAAAAAAATGTGCTCTTTCAAAATGTGTTGTAAGAGATATACTGACACGTGTTTCAAAAAACAAAAAAACAAAAAAAAAAGAGAAAAAAAGAGTTGTCAAAAACAAAAAAAAGATGTTGCAAAAGAGTCAGTATATCTCATAAATGTCTGTATAATTTGTTTTTCGGTGAGCCACAAAAAAAAAAAAATCAGAAAATGGGAGTTGAGTTTTCCGTCATCATCTTAAGGGTCAATCCGAAGACATGAGCTGAAACTGGGACCAACCTGTACTTAAAAATTCATGAAACCCTGGGATTGAGTCTTAATGTTCATCTGGTCAGTCCTGATCCTTCACTATGCACAAACCATAATCTCCTGAGCTCTCGAGTATGGCAAAAAGCTCCTGGGTCCTGGAAATCGTACTTAAGGTTTAAATATCAAGAGTCCTGGTTAGTTGAGAGATGATCTATGGCATGTGAGACTTAAAGTACTTGTAGTCTTCTTTACAGTTGGTTCTCACAATATTCAATAATAAACACACCTATATCACCACAGAAGAAAATCTTCAGCTTAAGATCATTTCTAAATACTATTTTGCTAGGGACTAGCAAAAGATAGGCATGGGGGTATATGTTTGCACCTCAAAACACGCCTGTAATAACGCCTCCTTGTGCTATTTTCTAGCATTAACATTGCGTAATAGGATCCTGTAATCGCATTTGTAAAAACGCTTGCATGCATGCATTTAATCAAGAGAAGAAGAGGAGTGAAACAATGGCTTGCATAGTTACATTTTATCTCAAGTGCCTCCTTGCAAATTCCACCTCTTTTTATTTTTTTCTCTCTTGATTTCTTCTTTTCTTCTTCCCGCGGCTGCACCTCACGCAGCAGCTGCATGCATTTACTCCACGTCACTTCTCCCTGCCAACGCCGCTACCTACAGCTGCAACTCCCGCACCCGCTCCCTGCTGCAGCCGGCACGCCACTCTCTCCTCCTCTATAAGAAGCTGCAGCTTCTTCCTCGCGAGAGAGGCTGCTACACAAAACAAAAAAAACCCGCAACCACCTCTTCCACCGTCTTCCCCTCCCATACGTCGGCCCACCATCGAGGAGGCACCCAGCGAGCAGAAGAACCCACTGTGGTGCTCACCACCACAGTGGGAACACCACCGCCCAGCTCTTCAACGAGCCGGTGGGTGTGGTGTCTTCTTTTCTTTTCGTTTTCATCTCCACACCATTGCTACCACTTCAAGCTCCGAAGCTTGAAGCAGCAGCAGCAGTAGACCTCCTCGCCTCCTCCGTGACCTTCCCCGCAGGCGCTCAGCCCTCCGCGCGTGACTGCAGGGCACTCTCCACTCAGTTCTCCGCTCTGACGCCTCTGCCGTTGCACCAACAACCGGCCGCTGCACGCACTGCAGTGGCTGGCCAACCATCGTCCCGCTCCCCTGCCAACCTCTGCAACCCTCCGCGACCGACTGCAAACTCCCCGCCGCCCTCTTCGAGCACGCCATCGCCCTCTCTCCTTCCTCGCACCCGGCCTGCAGACACCTCACCTTCACCACGCGAAGATGCGCCTGCATCCGCGACCATCAGACGTCGGCAGCCATCTGCAGGCGACTCGACCTCCAGACGTTGGGCGCCTTCTGCAGACGACTTAACCCGTGGCTCTCTCCTGCGTCTGTCCGCTCCTGCCCGCTCTCTCTTCTGCTCTCTCTCTTTTTTTTCTCTCTTTCTCTCTCTTTTCTTTCACTTACTCACAGCAACACACACACACCTTCACCGACGCACACACACCTTTACTCACACATACGCACACCCACAGACACACACTTATAGTAACATACATATATATACAATATATATACATATATATATAGCTACTTATATATATCTATATACTTATACATATATATATATATCTAGATACATATATACTTATATACATATATATATATGTATATACATCTATATAGTATTATATATAGATATACTTATATACATATATACGTAGCTATATACATATATACATACATATATATATATATATATACATATACACCTATATATATATACATATATACCTACACATATATATATATAAATATATTTACTTATATATATGTATATATACTTTCACGTTATTTACTATACGTTGTATCGTAGGAATATCTGCAACAGTTGCTGATATTCTCCGATACACGCGTACAAAAAGCGTGGACACATTCATCATCCATCCTCCATCCACACTCCACGCGGCACATAGTCATGTTGGTTGCATCTTTCTAGACGACTACCGACTCGACACGGTGCTACACTCCATCGCCACCTCCACCCCCACCCCTTTATATATATACTACATATAAATATATATCTATAGCTATTATATTTACTTTCTGTCTGTTAGCTTCCTTCTTAGTAAAAAGATAAAAAAATACATAAAAGAGAAAAGATAATCTTTGACTTGCAGGTACTTCGTCTTGCGAGTAGTAAGACCCATTTTTGACCCTGTTTTGGCTCAAAGCCAAGAGCCCATTTTTGAGGGTGTGCCTCAAGGACAAGGATTACTAGAAAAAAATGTAAATAAGAAAAAAAATAAAAAAACAGAATAAACGAACGGAGAGGCGTGTTTTAAGGAAAACGTAGAAACTCGACTTAAACCCCACTTCCCTGAGTTCGACCCTGGGCATAAAAGTGACAAGATGAAATCAATTAGGCCAGGTTAAAAATTTTATAAAGAGATGGTTAGGTCCGAATTAGGTTAATCACTATACACATTTCAACGATAAAATCCCCATATTAACAACCTATCCAGGCCGACCCATCACTTGGTCATCTCTAATCTCAGAATATGTTTCCCACCTGATAGGTGCATGAGAAAGTTCAGACATTAGCTCTCCTGATGGGGGTTCATCTTGAGAATCATCGCAAGATTGGACTAGAGCAACCACAAATTTCGTCCTCAACCTCGACAATTTCCCAAGTAGAAACTCACCTATGCCCTTGTCCTTAACATTTTGGAGCAAATCCAATAGAGAACTATTAAGTTCATCAATCTTTTTGATCATAGGCCCCAATGCTTTAGTGCATGGTGTTGGCTGAGCTTCTAAGGATTCTATAGTGTTCCTCAAATTAGCCAACACCTTATCCTAGATCTGGTTCACTTGAACCGACTGGTTTAGTTCAACTTTGGGTGTGTTTAGGTTAAATCTAAGGGAGTCAAGATATCAAGGTTCTCGGGTCCCTTCCTAATAGTAGGTTGTTTCAGGTTGTTTAACAAATGATGGTGACCTATATTAAGTGGAATACTGGGGAGGGTAGGAGTTATAGTCAACATATCCTTCTTAATTGTAGATCGGGTTAGGTTGATCATCAAAGGATGGAGATCTATAATCATTGTAGCTCTGGGAAGGATAGTAATCATAGTCTTGTCGTCCAGGGTTAGGCCTTAGACACTGAGGTCCAGATTCATATCCCCAATCAAAGTTATCCCAGCTTCGGATGGGCAGTCAAAATTCAAGTTGAGATAGTAATCATCTTGGGAATAAGTGTTGATAGGAGTGTAGGATAGGAAATGCATGTAAGATGTGGAAGGATACATGATAGAATAGGAGAAAAAATAAAACAAAGAGAGGAGCCTTGAAATACAAGCAATCAACATTATCCCTAGGTGGGTTAGCCAAAATACCTACAGACTCCCAGGACCCATCTTGAGATTATAAATGATTTAGTCTACTTCTATCCAGTTAATCAAACCAGTTAGAGGGAGGGGCTGGGGAGAAGATTCTTTCTTTGGCTTGTGCCTCCAGTTCCTAGTGTACCCCTCAGCCACGGTCATTTGATGCTACTACCCTAGCTAGACATTATATGGACCAGTAGAAGCCAATTAATAAAAAAAAACCTCAGTCTGAGCCTCGAAGAGTGAATCAATCCACAAGTCCAACGTCTACTCAGTTTTAATTAGGCTTGGGATGATTGTGCTCTAGGAATGTGATGGGCCCTTTTGATGGGTTGCACCCTTAATGATTAATTCAAATGTGTGTGAGTGCACAACCAAGGTTTGCAAACAAGGCTATTTGATGATGTGTCTTTTAGGGTTTAACCTTGTTTAGTAGCTTTTAGGGTTTAATCTTAGGTGTATACAATCAAGTTCAGGAGAGCAATCCAAGTTTTGAAAACACTAGTGATGATATATTCCTTTAGAAATCAAAAAATAATGTGGCATGCCTGGTTAAGCCCTAAAGATTAACCCTAAGTGGCAAGCTACTTGATGAATCAATTTTAATTTGAGTGGTGCGACCTAAACAGTTCAATCAATTGGCCTGTTGCACCACTTAGTTAAGGCACACAAAAATGTTTGACCTATTCGGATTTCTACTCACTTATTGGTGTGCTGAGTTAGGGTCTACCGGGTCCATAGGTCAGATTTCGGTTAAGTGGTAGAATCGATGTGAAGTAGTGCGCCTTAAGGTGAGAAGTTGTAGGTGTTAAGTGTGTTCCTTTCAGTTAAATCCAACAAGAGAAGAGTAATTTTTTATTTTTTTTAATATATGTGGGTGGGTGAGGTGAGGCGAAGTGACAATCAAATAATCAGATCTATCCTAGGGTTTATGCAAGCACCTAAGTTGATTTAAGTTTGAGTTATTAGGTTATGTTATGGAAATCTAGTGGGTGCGTCGGGTGGGGGTACACTTACAAAACCTTCATGCACACTTTTCTCCGATCTAACCACTCTGGCCCACCTCGGATGAGTACCTGCAATCACTGTAAGATCAAAGAAAAAGTGAGATAAAAGTTAGGTAAGGTGGAAAAACACGGGAAGAAAAACAAAGAGAGTTGCCTCCCCGACAATGGCACCAAAATGACAGCGGCGGATTTGCATGCATGTAGGGTTCGAGTTTGGAAAACCCATCATCGTAGTTCGATTCATGAGAAAATTCGTCGATCAGATAAAATTTATAACCAAAACTCAAAAAGTGAGTCCTGGGTTGAACACGGGGAGGCGAACATTTCGTTTTGAAATATACGCATTTCCCTTTACTTATTTTTGTCATTTTTATCTTTTATAATTTTTTTGGGTATTTTAATTAGGCAAGAGATCAGGTTGATGAAGTCTAGCTAATCTATATGCAAAATATAAAAGAAAGAGAGAGATAGAAGAACAATCATCTATTTATTAATAAATGTTTGTTACAACTACGAAAGTAGAAAAATTACACAACGAAAGCGAAAAAGATAGAAAGAAGTGAGAGAATCCCCCTTGATAGTCACTTGGACGACAACTCGCTCTGATGTCACCTGGAGAAAAGTGGTAAGCAGCGAGATGAACGGAGATGGAGTCGGAGGTTGGAGGATGGGGCAGGATGGCATGTTGGTAAGGATCTTCTTCCCGAAGGGCAATGAGAGGACGGCCATGAGATGCTCCACGAAAGGGGATGAGAGGTGGGAATAATATTTTCTTTCTACTCTAGAGGAGCATCTCATGATTGGGACAAGCTCTCTCTAAACCCTTTGAGGTGGTGAGAGGAAGAAAGGAAGAGACAATTTGGAATGGAGGCGGGTAGGTCCTTTTATAGTGGAGGAGCGACAAAGTTGTCCATGGGAAATAAGTGACGGCAGTAATCGTCACCGAAGACCTGTCCAACTATTGCTGAAGATCCGTGCCCTATAATTCCTTTGATGGTGAGCACATATGCAAGCCATTAGTGACAACTACAGGCGTCACTAATGGCCCACCCAACTGTTGCTGAAGATCGTGCCCCCACCCCTCACGCCCCACTGGCATGCGCATTGCGCACTTTGGGGGATGCGTGTGCACGATGCGAGAGGCTACTAGTCTGCATGCTAGAGGTACGCGGGCAAAGCTGCTGGAGGGCTTATGGGCGGAGGTGCAGTGCGCTTTGCGCGTCAGCGGAGCGACAGCTATAGCGTGTGCTCTACGCGCATGGGCTAGGGCCGATGGGCTAGAGGATGTGCAACCGTTGTAGTTGCGAGCGTCGACGATGCGCTACTGAGACTACGGGCGTGCGCAGGAGGCGAGTGGGCGCACAAAGGGGCGCTGGTGGGTCTGCACCTACCGCGGGTGAGCTGGAGGGTGGTGCACGCAGTAAGGGCATGTGGTCACTGATGCGGTGGAGCTGGATGGTAGTCGCAAGGGGGATGGCGAGGAAGCACGCACAGGAGGTTGTGCGCTACTGCTGGTGTGGCGCAAAGGTGCAGTAACGAGGACGTGGGTATGGTTTTGTTCTTAAAACAGAGGAAGAAGACGAAGAAGAAGAAAAAGAAGATGGTGTTGGTGGTGCGTGGATGAGGAGGGTGATCTGGTAGTTGCACGGTGATGGTCAAGCTCATCGGATTAGCGCGGTGAGTTATCACCTCGCCGGCCCACAATGTGGTGGAGCTCAGCCTTGGAGACCACGGTGGTGGAGTGGAGTGCACAGTGGTGGA
This sequence comes from Thalassia testudinum, assembly GCA_037157565.1. Lineage (NCBI taxonomy): Eukaryota > Viridiplantae > Streptophyta > Magnoliopsida > Alismatales > Hydrocharitaceae > Thalassia > Thalassia testudinum. The sequence goes on from JAZHRO010000031.1 coordinate 128,853,633, forward strand.
GTGGGGTGGTGTCTCACGTTGCATGGTCGTCTCCTCCTCCCTTTGTAGCTATAGGTGATGAATTTGAAATCCAAAGAGGCAGGATCAGATGCTCTTCATGGCCAATGAATGCCTGCAGCTGTGTGTGAATGGTTGCGCGTGGAGAAGCAGTCGTTACCTGTGGAGGAAGAGTATAAGAAATAATAAAATATTATGGTTATTTATGTACAAACCCTTAACTTCTACATTATATTCAAACAATGCAATTAATTCACCTAATTGATTAACTAATCAAATGCATGCAATTCTAAGTTAATTCTAAATCAAATGCTACTGCAATGAATGAAATATGCAATTAAGCTAAAAAAATATGAAGTAATTTATTTACATCCTAACATATGCTAGCTAAATGTTAAGGATATCTTAAAATCTAGGCATTTACACATTTAAATAGACCACAAATATGGGCTAATCATAGACTACTGATTTTTGAAGCACACAAACATATCTTTCTATTGATCTTGACTAGCTCTTACATAATCACGAAGACATCTGATTGAGCTTTCACCTAGCTGGAGGCATTAAACTAGCACCTACCTGCATTCTTCATCACCCTATACATACTCGCTTTATACATAGCATATTTTTTTTAGCATATTACATTCGGTCAGGTTGGCTGGTGCTGAACGTTAAAATTTAGGAGCAATTCTAGGTGATTTCTATCCACTTACTCCCTGTCGTAATTTATGTCTTTTATATTCATGCATGAGGACATGCAAGAACTTAGGCATGGGGTGGTTGATATACAGTAAAACTGTGAAAAGTTTTTTTGCTAACACTTACAAAACCTCGGAGCAGCATGTCAAACGTACTTTATGATCCTAAATATAAGAAGAACTGACTCCACCACCAATGCTCACATTGGAGCTAGAAATCATCTGCAACTGCCATTTCCAACTCACCTGCTCACCTTTTTGTTCTAAATTTAGGACCAAGGTGAATGTAACCTCATAAGGAATTTCATGAGGTACAAATGAAAGAGGTTATGATATACACACATGAATTCATGATAAATTTCTTATTTATGATAGTTCCTAGGCTAAGCATTTCATATCATGTTTTAAATATTGCATAACATCCATTGCATGGCATTTAGGATAGTTGTATGTTTTGTATATTAATTTCTTCATTTTATATGGCCAGGAGGCAATGCGATGTCCTTACGGACTTTGGATGAAAAATCCAACCATACGGATGGACCTGGAGTGACGATCGTAGTCCGACAACATAGAAATCACCTCGATCCAAGCACCATGGCATCCTCTGCAAGCAATGAAAGGTGGACGGTCTAGATGTTGCCACATGGCACCATCTGGAGTGCCAAAAGCCACCTGCACATATCCAATGGCCGCCCATCGAGTTATCTCAGCCGTTTGATGAAAATCCAATGGATGAGAGGTCGCCCTCACCGTGTAGGCGCAATTCTTCTTTTCAACACACCTGCAGATGTGGTGTAGCAGTAAGATCGAGCGCTCTCAAAGAGTAAGTGTGAGATTGAGCCACGATTCACCATGCCCTACTACAGTGACAGATGAAATAGGGCCACCCGAACACAATCAAGCGGTCGAGATTCCCTACACGTGATCCAACACTGCCCGCCGACGTGAAGGCACACACTAGATCACACGCATGCTATCTGAGGCATGCATTTAAGTCCACCACGAGCAATGCCTGCCATCCTATCTTCACAATCGCGCGAGGTGCGCGATTCAAATCAAAGCACATGCGATCTGCAGGCACGTCTCGATCGTGCGATGCATCATCCAATGGCTGCTAGCGCATGCGCCAATGATGAGAGTTTCAAACGCTGCCTGGTGGATGCTCTCCTCTCGCAATCACAGCCGTCCATGCCTGATCCAATGGTTGACAATTGCCGCACCTATGACAGCTGCGGGCGTGAGCATTGGGCACGGGCTTTACAACAACAGACGAGCAGGCCTTTAGTGACACTTGCAGTTGTCACTAAATGGCCTGCACAATGCGTGTGCCGGCCAAGGCATTGAAGAGACATGGATCTTTTGGCGACAGCTTGAGCAGCCTTTGGTGACGCTTGTAGCTGTCGCTGAATGCCTGTGCATAGGATGCTCTTCTTCCCTCCACTATATAAACACCCCTACACCCTCCATTCCTCTTCATCTCTACCTACTCTACTCCCACCTATTCCTAAGCTCTAGCAAGCCTACCAATGCTCCATTAGAGCTTACTCTCAAGCTCCCAAGGCTCCTATTATTGTAGCGAACCTCTGCCTCACCAAATATTCATCCCTCTTCCCATCGCCATTCATTGGTCACCTTGGAGCCATCCTCCCACCTCCATTCCAGTAGCAGATCATCTTTGCCTTCTCACATCCATTCTGGAGCCACGCCAATGCTTTCCTCTACCCGACGTCCTATTGCATCTCACCTCCATCGTCTTACTGCTCACCTCCTTCATGCGAGCGTCCGATAGGCACCGTCGTCTCGCTGAACAGCTAATTCAGGAGATTTCTTCTCACCCCCCTCTCCTTTTATGCTTTCATAGTTTATTGTAATTGACATTAGAGTGATATATATATTAGATTTGTTCCATATCTCTTGTGATTCATTCTACTCATCTTCTTCTTTCAAAAATACAAAAAATAACAAAACCCTAAAATACCAAAAAGAAACAAATCGAAGCGCAGCTTTCAATTAAGGTAAACGTCGCCTCCCTACGTTCGACTCGGGACTTGTTGAACGTTTACGAATCGCTACGCTAACGTGTTCAATTTTGGAAAACCTGTCGTTGTAGTTCGAAAGCAAAGAATTCTTGTTCAACAAATAAAATTTATATCGAAATGAAAATTCCGGGTTGAACACAAGGAGGCGGACGTTTGATTTAAAAAATTCGCTTTCCTTTTATTTGTCATGAAGTAATTCAATTTAAACTATCTAATTATTTACAATTGATAAAAGTGAGAGAGAGAGAGGGTAAGAGAGAGAGATAGTATTACACATGGAAATCAAAATGAGATGTAGAATAAACAAAGAATTTATCATAGAAGAGACTGTTCATTACAATTAGAAGGCATAAAACAATTACACTAGAAAGCGATAAATTTACTCTAGAAAGCATTAAAAGAATGGAGGGAGAAATGTCCTCCTCGACGGTCGCTTGGAGGATGAGTAGATTAATCTAGAAAGCAGTAAATCTATACTAGAAAGCAGTAAAAAGAATAGGGAGAGAGAAATCCTCCTCGACGGTTGCTTGGAGGACAAGCCGGATGGGACGACGCCTGGACGAAGGAGAACGAAGCAGGACGAAGGAGGACGAAGCAGAAGAACAGGAACAGAGCAGCACGCCGTCATCGAAGCGGGATCCACTTTTGAAGGGGAATGAAAATTGGACTTTATCTCGCGAGAAGCATCCGGGGTGTGGGACAAGCTTCTCTTGAGCTTTAGAGGGGTAGAGAGGAGAAAGAAGGGATGAAAATTTCGTATGGAGGGGGTCTCCTTTTATAGTTGCATGGAGTGGGGGCAAAATGGACATTACAAGTTCAAAATAATAAATGAGGGGTCTTTAGTGACGGATAAATCTGTCACTAAAGCCTCCTCGTGGGCGTCGTGGGCGGCTCGCGTGCGCCTCCTCACCTGCTCGTGCGCTCAACGGCTTGCGCACGTTCATCTATTCACAGCCGTTCGATCGTGAGATCGGACGGCTTAGGTTGCTTCTCTGCCAGCTCGTTGTGCGCCCGCCTGGTGCATCCCATCACGCATCCACGCCGCGCGTTCAATCACGCGTGAATGCAATCGGGCGGGCGCAACCGTCCGATCTCCATCTGACGCTCCACGCACCTCAATTGCCCGCGCCTTCCAGCCCCTTGCCGCGGCTCGAACCTGCACCTGGCGCTCGAGAAAGCGCGCTCGACCATTGCACTATGGGGCGCAGATGGTTGAGCGGATGCTTTTAAGTGCGAGCGACCATAGCCGTTGGATTAAGATCCAATGGCGGAGAGCGATCGGGCGCGGGGCCTTCACAAAATGCAAGCGACATTTTAGGTGGCTGAGATGGCACCACGTGGCGCCATCTTGACCGTCCATCTTCTGGAAGTTGTAGATGGTGCCACGGATGTCAGATTGACTCGATTTTTGTGTCGTTGGGCTGCGATCGTCGATCCAAATTCATCCGTGCGGTCGAATTTATCATCTGAAGTGCGGATTTACACCATCCTGGCCCTTGGTCTTTTAGGGTTCCCAGGTCACTATCTGATGCTACGGATGTTTGACTAGGGCGATCTTGGAGTCGTTGAACTCCAATCATCGCCCTGATCACATCCATACGGTTGGATCTTTGATCCGAGGCTTCGATAAAATTTTTACCCTGCCCAAACACATAAAAGGAGACAATTAACCTCCATTTTATTCAAACTACTCAAAATGCAAGATGATGCAAGTTATGCAATATTTATATCATGAAATGCAATCCTATGCTTAAGAACATGCATAAATAGACATTTTAAGTAGTGTAAATGTGTTTACATCAGGACCCCCTTGGAGTTTCGGTATAAATTTTATTTGATCACGAGTTTTGCAACTATGACGACGGGTAACTTGTAACCCAGATTTCAAACTTGCAAAACATGCCCCGATCAAGTTACTTGTTTAAAGCATATATACATAATGCATTCATGAATAAGATTATTTTTATTAAGAGAATGCATTAGAGATTTTATCCTCTAGTTGATTCCTGTAATTTCGAATCCAATATAATTTTCACACTCACTCGTAGATTTTGCAATGGATTCATAGTGAATACCGATAAACGTCTTTAGTCTGTCAAGAAGAAGCAGTGCTTCTTTTCCTGAACACCTGGACAACGTTTCGAGAGTCAGGCAAATTTTCTTCTTGAAATCCACCAAATAGTGTGAGATGAGAGTAGAGTGTACTGGTGCTCTAAGATTAGTGCAAGAAATCCAGAATTCTGAATAACTAGGTGATGATACTCAGAGAATAGGCATAGTTTCCTCTCTCGGATCTTGCGTAAACATTTTATGTGAAATATTGAGAGCCACCAATCAAGGTAAATACGCAGACAGTGAGTTCTGATAAGACTAGGGCTAAGGTGGATGGCTACGACCATTCTTTATGGAATGCTTGGCTAAAGTAGTGTATTGATGTCAAGGTCAGGAATACGTTGTCCTATACATATCTTCTTGGTCCCGAGAGTAGGCACTTCCACCAAATAAGCCACCCAATGTCTCTTGAGTACCACCAATCCCTAATAATGACTCAATAAAATTCATGAATATATTACTAGATAATGTTGTGTTAGAAAAATTATATCTAAAAAAAATGAGAAAATGAAAAGAAAGGGGGGGAAAAAATATATATGAAAAAAAAAGTGAGGAAAAAAATTAAAGAGTAAAAGAGTAGAAAAAAAGTCTATAAATACTTTAGTGCCTATTTTTATTTGCATTGAGGCAATACCACTATATAAAGTTGAACATCCACCATATATGGCCTTAACCCACTTTTTCTATGTTTCTGTCAGCCCAAATACTGGCTGAGGAATTCTGACTTAGTGTTAGTGTTATTGGAACTCTATTAAAGTGTTAATGCCATGTGAGACTACCAAATATGGAATATGTGTAAATCTGGTGAGATTGTGAGCTTAAGAAAAGAAAAGAAAAGAGAAAGAGAGAATGAATACAAAGGAACCAAAGAGAGCATAGTTTTTCTCATCTTTCCCTAAGTTGAGTTACTTAATAATTTGGGAATCTAGATTCTGTCGTCCTAATCTATATGTAGCACCAAATGAGAGTGAGCCACCAAATACACAGCCATCTGCCTCAGACATTCTCTACCTAACCTTAAAGCCAGGGTGGAATTCATAGAATATCTTGAATACCCCGAGGGAAGAAGTTTTCCTATCCCGTTGTTTAAGCGATAAATCGGTGTTTTAAAATATAGCCAAAATAGAGCTCAAATAAATAAGTTTATTACTGGAATGGAAGTCCGAGGTCGAACACTGGGAGTAATATCACAATTAAAAACTCAAGATCACAATTTGAATCAAAGAGATAAAAGATTATAATAATAATAATGTCAAGTATCATTGTGCAAAAAGAAGGGAGTCAATGACTATTTGGATCACCAATTACTCCTCACAATAATAGTAATTAAATCAACAGTATCAATCAAGGAAATAAAGCCTCAAATGTATGCAATCAAATGATCCAGGCTACTATCAGATAGCTTAAACAGGCAGTTGCTACAGTGCTTCCAAGAGACTCAAGGGTCTCTTTTCTCTGCTATTCTCTTCCCCTTCTCCTTTCCTTTTCTTCAGAACTCTTTTCTTCTTTGCCTTTCTGTGCCGCAAGCTTCTTCTTCTTCATTCTTCTGCTTCTATTCTTCTTTCTGTCCGGCTCCACTTTTCTTCTCCTACTTTTTTTCTCTACTCTTCCACTCTTCTTCACATAAAGGGAGAAGGATCCTCAATTTTGGCTAAGTGTCAGCCAATCCTTCTCAGAGCAAAACCCCCCTGCCCACATATATTATTCTCTCTTTCTCTCCTTGGGTCACACTCTCCCAAAGCCTTCAACAGTACTAAGTTATCGGGTTTTCAGACCTAGAGCACACCCGAGTCTAAGGCTACAAGCGAGGGTCGTAGCTGAGGAGTGCACAGGCATAGGCAGGTTAACGGGTCAGAGCCAGGCCCGCATGGTGGTGCCACAGGTGAGGCAAGTGGGTAAGGAGGACGTCACCCTCATTTGTTAGGAGGCCATAAGCCACTAACACTTTTTACTCTTATTGCACTACGGATGCTCTTCAGCTTTCGAGGTGGGACTAATCCTATCTCTCTTCTTCTGCATATGCTACACTACTACTTCTTCATGTGATTGTGGCCAAGGATGCAGGCAAAGAGCCAAATTGGATCCTGGGTTGCATTCCTAGGTAGGTTCCGCTATGCTTGGGTTTCGTCTTGAGCCTGCAAGTTTGTTAATGGCAGCCGAGGTAGTGAAGACCTGAAAACACGAATACGGCCTTGCAGCTAAGCTAAAGAGGTTTAGGAGCATCGCAGGGATGTGGTGAGGGTGTGGGTGCTGATGGCAAGCTACGAAAGTGGTCGTAGGCGGCTGGCGAAGGAGGAAGTGAAGGTCTAGAGGTGTGTTGTTCAGCAGATGGTTTGGAGGCATAATAGAGTGAAATAGGATAGGAGCTTCGAGGTGGGTGGTGTGGTGAAGGTCATGAGGTGGTTGGCGAGGCAGTTGGAGTAGTGGGATGAGTAGGGAGCCTCGCTGGAGGTCTGGTTGGAGTGGAGGAAGGTGAAGGTGGCCAGTGTGATAAGGCAGTCGAAATGAAGTGCGGTTGGTGTGTAAAGGGAGCAAAGGAGCTAGGGAACTTATCTACGTGATTGGTAGATGAAGAGGAGCAGAAGCGACGTCAGTCGCGGTATAGCTGATGCTGGAGACGAAGGTGACCCTAGTGGGAAGGAAATGGCAAGGAAGATGGAGGGAGAGATGCTTGCTGGTATGGCGTGACGGGGAGGAAGACGAGGAAAATGAATTCGTCACTGGTGTTGTGGATGGATGACGAGGGAGGTCAGGAGGGATCACCATAGCTCGAGGAGTCTTTCGGCAGTATTAGGAGAGAGTAATTTAGGGTAGATCTGGTCGAAATCATGCTTGAGGAGAATGATTTGATCTAGAGGTCTTTTTATAGACCTTTAGAGGAGGTTTGGGGTTTGGGAAGAAAGCTTCTCAAGCTTGGAAAGCTTCACCAAAGTTGGGATTTTTTTGATACCCTAATCTCTCATACATTCACATGAGAGATTTGGAAGGTTTTAGGGCATGGGATTTGGCTCAATAGGAAGGGAATTCCTTGATGAACTTCCTTTTCAAATTTGTAAGGGATTCGTCAAGGAATCAAGTTATTTCCAATTTTAGGTCATCGGAGCTTGTAGGAATAGGATTAATGATGGTAGGGACCTATTTGTGAAAAATAAGATAATGTTAGGGGCCTTTTTGTAAAGATTTTGAAATTTAAGGGAAATATGTAATAAGACAGGACCAAGTTATAAACTTGGTCAAGACAATCTCAACTTGGGTCCAGATTTTGTTACAAACCTAATAACCTAAGGAATCTAATGGTGAAGTTGGATTTTGGTTTTGACCATGTTTGAATGGGTAATTTTTGCAAAAACCCAAATTAGGGTTAATATCTGTCTGAGACTCTATTTTGGGCCAAAACAGGTTCTGATGGCCAATTTGAAGGTACCAAATCCTAGAGAATATTTTTCTATCAATTCTAGAGGGCTTAGGTTAATTTCATCTTGACCAGAACCTCAGTAATTAAGCGGGTCAATTTTTAGGATTTCAAAAGTCATTTAATTCTCGAAACACACGAAAGCCCTTTTCTGTCTGTTCTAACCCACTTGTTAACCTTTTAGGACCAATTGACCCTTAATTAACCCCTAAGAAAAACAGTGGTTGTACTATATTCAAGTTATGATGGTAAAATTACTATTTTAACCCTGGTTTCTTATCTTTCTCTCAGAATGCTAATGCAATGAATTGCAATCTTCTGGTGGTTATGTAGGAGCATTTAAGGACCTAATCAGATTAAATTGAGCTAGTTATGGCTCATGATGGTGTTCCCATCATATACCCATGCATAGCATTTGCTAGTCCCTTAGCAAAATTTCAAGGGATTTACTCAAATTCTAGACCACATGTCTTTTTATGCTCAGAACTCGGTTGTGTGCTTTCTTTTGTAGATTAGGTCAGAATGCTAATAATAGGCCTAGAGGTACTCAGGTACCAACCAATATCCAGACCTGACCAGCTCTCACCTCAATCCGCCGTGAAAGCTTCTAAGAGCTATAGGAACTAACCTGAGGTTCATTTAACTCCGCGGTTAAAGCACTCGTGCTATAATATGTTTTAGCCCAGGTTCAGTTTACAGTGCATTTTTGTAAGAGAGAGACAGAAGAATTTTTCTTTATTTTTGGAGAGTTTTCTCTCTCTTTTCTTTTTGTTTCTAACTTCGGATTAGCTTTACAACACAGTTTGTATTGGATTCCTAGTTGCCACCATAAATCCTTGTAGGGTCCCTAGCAATCGATGCTTCGAGATAGCACTGCCCATGGCAACCCCCAGAACCCTGGCTTTCGAGATTTCGAGATAATCTTGCCAATGGCATTCTGTAGATAAATTTAGACCCTGGCAATCGATATTTCGTGATAATGCCGCCCATGGCATCAGAACCAGCACAAGGTGCTTACATGCCCAGGTAGGATATTTAGATATTCTAGGAGGCAAGAACCAAGGAGATGATGTGTTTTTGCACATCTTCCAGGGGAATTTTCTGCCTCTTTGCATCGGAAACTTGTCCAAATCAACTTATATTGATCAGCCCCTCCTATTCTAGGTACCTTTTTAGAACTGTTTAAATGCCACTGCATGATTTTGATAATTAAGCGCACAGAATTAGACTGTGTGTGGATTGGGGTATTTAGGTTACCAAGTCCCATAAACCAGAGGTCAGTTAACGAGGCCGAATAATCCCTAAACCTTAGACCTAATACATAAGCTTTGCATTTTCCTCAACCTCTTGAGGACTATCTTGATCTTAACGGATACTTTAATTTCTAAGCCTGAAATATTCAGCCCAAGAGGCCTAAGATCAACATTCATACCAATCTCTTTTTGTCTCTTAGCACTTTCTTTCTTTCTTTTTCTTTCTTTTTGATTTTGTCTGGAACTAAGTCAATTCCTTAATCTTTTACTAATGACTATCTCTCTTTCTTTTCTTTTCAAATTGTGCTCCTTGTTGACATTTTTATCTCCTCCCCTTTTCCTCATAAAAAATGATATGCAATCAATTCATTCAAAATTTCCTCCCTTCTCTTATTTTTGTTCTTTTTTCAAATTTTTTTTTTTTTTTGGTTTTTGGAATATGTGTTCTTTTTTTTAATGAAACCCTTTCTTGTAAAGTGATTCTCACAGCATTTTGCAGTTTAATACCCTCCCGTTCTTACAATTTACAATGTCCCCATTGTAAATTAGGTGGATTCGAGTTCAGCTTAGATCATACATTAGAATAGGTTTTGGATGGGTGGGCTGGTCAGGGTGACTATTACGGATGATTTCAAGCTCGGGTATGGGTTGTGGAGTTGGCTATTCTAATGGACAAACCCTAAAGTGCAAAATGAGTTCAGCATAAGATGTGTCAGGAAGGTTTCGGGTTTTTCAATATGATGAGTTGCCTCCTGTTAAGCACTGAGTTTAATGACATCAGTTAGACACAATGAGCTCAGGGAGAATAGAGATCAAAGGATACCTCATCCATGTTAATATGGGTGAGTTTGGGTTTTCTGGGTGGTCCTATTGGCCCACTAGGCTTCTGGAAATCAGGATGACCAATCCTTCCTGTCAAGTCGGACACCGACCTGAAGGATTTTCTTGATCTTCTGATTTGATAGCTCAGCTAGGCCATTGGTTTGGGGGTGATAAGGAGTAGAGATTTAGTGTGACACCTCGTATTTGGTCATCAATGAGCTAAACTAAGCATTTATCAAATGGGTCCCTCCATCACAGATAATGGCACGTGGAATCCCGAATGGTGAAAAGATGTTCTGATGAGTAAATTTGATTACCATCTTATGATCATTGGTTTTGGTTGAAATGGCTTCGATTCATTTGGACACGTAGTCAACAGCGAGAAGAATGTATTTGAAGTCATCAAAAATAGGGAAGGGCCCCATGAAATTAGTCCCCCAGATGCTGAATATTTCGCAAACGAGAATCGATTGTAAAGGCATCATATCACGGTGGCTCATGTTGCCCAAGGTCTGGCAACAAGTGCATGCCTTACAGTGATTGTATGCATCTTTGAAAATCATGGGCCAATAAAAGCAACAATGGAGGACTTTTGTTGTAGTTTTGTGTCTGGAAAAGAGTCCTCTGCAGGCATGGTCATGGCAGAAGGACAAAATGTCCTGAATTTCCTCTTCCGGGATGCACCATCTGATCATCTGATCAACACCAAGGCGAAAGAGGTACGGAACTTACCACATGTAGTACTTGTCATCGGAGAGTAATTTGTCTTTCTTGGCCTTTGGCCAGTCAGAAAGTATCTGATGTGATGCCAAGTAGTTCACTAAATTAGCAAATCAAGGAAGTTCCATACTAATAGTGAGCTGCTCATCGGGAAAATGTTCTGTGATGTGTTCAGAAGGGTCAATACTGTTAGAAGGAAGGCTGGATAAGTGGTCATCTACCATGCTCTGCTTTCCCGCTTTATCGCGAATCTCGAGATCAAATTCTTGCAACAGCATAATTGAGTGGATTAGTTGAGGTTTCACATCCTTCTTCACAAGGAGGTGCCTCACTGCAGTGTGATCTAAGCATATGATAATACAGGAACCCAAAAGATATGATTTGAATTTTTCCAGGGCATATACTACTGCTAGCAACTCTTTCTCTGTAACTGTATAGTTGTGCTGAGCCTCGTCATTTGTCTTGCTAGCATATTAGATAACCACGGGTTTCCCATCTTTTTTCTACCCGAGTACAGCTGCTACAGCAAAAACAGATGCATCGCACATGATCTCAAAGGGTTGAGAACAATCACGAGATGTAGGATAGGTGCTTGGGTAACTCAATCACGCAGGATCTCAAATGCTTGAGTGCACTCCATGGAGATTTCAAAAGGGACATCCTTAGATAGAAGATTAGTCAGGGGCATGCGATTTTCGAAAAATCAGGAATGAATCGATGGTAAAAATCGACGTGCCTCAAGAAGGATCGGAAGTCTTTGATCGAGCTAGGCATAGGGAGTTTGGAAATCAGATTCACCTTGGCTTGATCAACCTGGATGCCCTTTTCAGAGATGACATGTCGTAGGACAATTCCCTCAGGCACCATGAAGTGGCTCTTTTCCTAGGAAAGAACCAAGTTCACGTCAATGCACCACCTGAAGATTTGGACCAAGTGTAGGAGGCAGTCATGAAATGATTTGCCAAATACTGAGAAGTCATCCATGAAGACTTCAAGGTATTCAACTACCATATCTGAGAATATGGCAAGTGATAAAATAGTTTTCGCTTTCGAATAATGTCATTAAGATGATTTGTCCTTTTAGGATTAAAGTGGTGGAAAATCGCTTAATAAAACAACTAAAATTAAGATTAAATGACTCACAGGAGAGTGGGTCATGTCCACAAGGAGGTAATGATGCAATAAAATCATGAATATTTTTCTCGTATTCGTTCAATCAAGTGCAAAATCCATAGTCAAATCTAACATCAAATGTAACAAAAAGAAGATACACAATAACTCAAAAATGTAAGGTTATATGTGCAATTTTTTCTCAGTGAAATATTCAATAAATATGTGATGAATCTCTATAATTTCCAATTGACAAGCATTAGAGAGAATTTGTGCACATCTTAATCCAAAACCAATGTCAAAAGATGTCAATAACAAAAGCAACACAATTATAAGAAAGCATGAGAATGAAGTCGCAATTTCACTCAATATATCACATATTAAAATAAAAATGAGACTTTGGAAATGGTATTGAAATGTAATAACTAATTGCAATTTTCTTGTAGCAAAACATGGGAGAACTCCCCTTAGCGTGCACGAGAAGAGGAAGGATCGGCTGGAGGTGTGGTCGCTCAAGAAGGTCATCAGTGGTGAGGGCCATGCATGGAGGTCGTGGCATGGTCGTTGGAGGTCGGTGGTAGTTGCTGCTGCACTTACCCTTGCTGCGGCTGGAGGGTGCACGGCGGGTGCTGCGGGTAGCAGGGGTTGAGGCACGGACGCATGCAGGGAGGTGCATGCAAGTTGAAGTGGGCACGGCTAGCACGGGCAGTAGGGGCTGAGGCACACTGGCTAGAGGTGCTGAGGAACGCGTGCTATGCGCAAGTGGAGGGGGTGGAGGTGCAATGCGCTCTGCATGCATAGCTAGAAGGTGAGGGGGCTGAGCTACGGGCATGTGGTGCGTGCTACAGTAGGTGTGTGGGACATGTGGGGTGGATGTGGAGGGCTGCTGCAGGTGTTCTGGAGGCACAGCGAGAGGCACACATGGTCCTGCTACTGTGGGAATGGCGTGGCTTTTGGGTTTGTTTTTATGGAGTTGAGGAGAAGCAGAGGATGGGGAAGAAGATGAAGGTCGTGATGGTGCCTGTGGACAGGGGTAACAAGTCGTGCATCAGTAGATGCACTCACAGTAGGAAAGCTTCAAGGAGCTCGTGCATGGTGGTGGTCAAGTCCATCCTCTTGTTGTGGCGGTCTGTCACCCCGCTAGTGCATGGTATGACGGAGCTTGGCTGTGGAGGCCCACGGTGGTGGGATGCTACACGGTGGTGGAATGGGTGGTTGCCACGCCTTTCATGGTCGTCTCCTCCTCCCTTTGTAGCTGAGTTTGAAATCCAAAGAGGCAGGCACGAATGCTCTTCGTGGCCAATGAATGCTTGCAGCTATGCGTAAACTGTTGCGCAAAGAGAAGAAGTAGCTGTTACCTGTGGAGGAAGAGAATAAGAAAATAATAAAATATTATGGATATTTATGCATAAACCCTTAGCTTCTACGTTAAATTAAAATAATGCAAGTAATTCACCTAATTGATTAACTAATCAAATGCATGTAATTCTAAGTTAATTCTAAATGCATGCAATGAATGAATTATGCAATTAAGCTAAAAATATGAATTAATTTATTTACATCTTGATGTATGCTATCTAAATGTTAAATTTAACTTAATGTCTAGACACTTAAATACTTAAATAGCCCATAAATATGGGCTAATCAGCAAGCATGCACTACTAAAAAGTGGCTGGTGCATTGCAGAGACCAAATGACATCCTTCGGAATGCATATGTTTCGAAGGAGCAGGTGAAGGTGGTCTTCTCTTTCTCCTTGGGATGGATTGCGCCCAATTATAACCGGAGTAACCATCCAAAAGTAGAAGAATCGATTTCCCGCTAGTTTCTCAAGGATCTGATTAATGAACGGTAGTGGGAATTGATCCTTCTTCGTGGAGGAATTGAGTCTTCTTTAATCAATGCAGACTCTCCACAAGTTTGTTATACGGGTCAGTATGGTTTCTCTAATTTCAGTCGTAATGATGATGAGCCTTGCCTTCTTAGGCACAACTTGGATTGGATTTACCCACCGACAATGAAAGATTAGATAGATGATCCCTGCATCTAACCACTTGATGATCTCCCTTTCCACGACATCGTGCAGTTTTGGATTTAGGCATCTTTGCCTTTCACGAGATGGTGGTGAGCCCTCTTCAGTGTAGATGATATGTGTGCAGTATGAAGGGCTGATTCCAGTGCGATCATTGAGAGTCCATCAATGGCTCTTCGATGCTACTAGAGAATTGCAATCAGGCATGTTTTCTGGTCAGCTGTGAGTCGGGAGTTGATAATCACAGGAAACATCTGATTGGAACCCTAATAGACGTATTTTAGATGATCGAGAAGAGGCTTTAATTCCATAACCGGGTTGTCAGCGGTAGTAGGTCGTTTAGAGTGGATGTCGAGGGCAAAGGAAGGAGCTATGGGTGTGTTGGGTTCAGACTCCTCTAATTGTCGGTTTTGATCCTCTTGTGGTTGATCAGAAATAGTCGGGTTTTCCTCGATATGTAGGTCGTCAACCATAGCCTTGATATCGCAAATTTATTTTATAACTCCGCAATTAATTCCTTGTTGGGCCTTAAAGATGTCGATCTTTAGTGTCTTGCTCTCAAATTTTAATTCAATTTGGCCCTCCTCACAATTGATATTGGACCTAGCAGTGGCTAGAAAGGGTCTCCCTAGTATGATCAGTGTCTTCTTCACATTCTCAGGATCATCCATGTCTAAGACAATGAAATCCATTGTAAAATAGAAGTCATGTACCCTAACTATGACATCCTCAAGAATTCCTTTCAGTGACTTAATAGATCGATTAGCTAGCTGCAAAGTCATTTCTGTCGGTTTAAGCTCAGATTCCTTGAAGTAGTCTAGTAGGGATGTAGGTATCAAATTTATGGAGGCTCCTAAGTCCAATAAAGCTCGATCAAATTGTATATCACCGATTGCACAGGAGATTAGAGGGGTGCCTAGGTCTTTTGCCTTAGGCGAGTGTTTGCTCAAAATGACGGAGTTGGCTTGGTTAAGAGTACAATTGGGTTCCCACTTTTGGTTCGCGACTTACGCTTAGGTCACATACGTCTTTCAGAAATCATGCGTAAGTTGGCACATGGCACATCGTATCCATTAAGGGGATGTTTATATGGACCTGCTTAAAGAGCTTAACCAGGTCCTCCTCAGGTGCCACAGGTTTGGTTGTCCCTTTTCCCTTGGTCAAGGCCTCGAGAAATGGAACCTTAGACGGTTCCTCTAGAATTGGCTCAGGCTCTTGATCTGGGATGGGTGTGTTCTGGATGACCAATCAAGGGTTAGGGTTTGTATTAACAGGCTGGGGGTGGCTTGGATACGGTGGGTCCTGTGTTGCTTTGCCACTACAGGTAGTAACAGAATTCAATCTTGCCTGGTTCTGGTTTGGGTTGGACAAAATAGGTGTTTGCTGCTGAAATCCTGAGTATGAAGTTGAAGCATCCATCCCGCTAGGTGATGGGGCAGAAGGGGTCTGATAAACAAAGTGAGCTTGGCCCTGATTTGGGTTCTTAATGCGCCTCTGGTTTGGCATGTTATTTGGACTAGGAAGCGGCTAAGACGGAAGTGCACCAGGCTGGCGAGCACTTGGCAGCTGGTCCAGTTGATTTCGTAACTCAAAGATGCCTTCTTTGTGTTGTTTTTGCATGTCAACCAAGGCCTAGAGAGTTAAAGATGTATGATCTTCTTTAGGTGGTCTAGATTGGAAGTTTTGAGTGGGCCTTGGTTGGGTGGGCTGATAAGGTCACGAAGCTTGTGGTCGAGGTTCGAATTGAGGTCATAGATTCGGGTTATTACCTAGCCACGAAAAGTTGGGATGATTACTCCATCTAGAGCTGTAAGTGTTGGAGAAAGGATTATTCTAGACTCCATGAAGATCCTCGCAGGTCTGAGGAGCTCTGAGATAATCATGGTATGAGGGTTTAGAGTTCTAACTATGGTGGCCTGATCCGGAGTTGCCCCTGAAGCCATAAACGTACAGAGGTGGATACGTATACATCCCTGGGGAGCGGTAGATGTTGTGCACAACCTCCTTTCCCATGGATGGGTGCACGCATGTGCCTTGAGGTGTAAAGGTGGATTTGTGTAGATGACGAGTGATGTCATCCACCTTCTTCTCGATAATGGAGACCATGTCCAATTGACTGGCTACCAACTCTAGATCAATGGATGTGAAAAGGTCGCAGGATTCGTGTACCACCCGATTATTTATCAATGCACAGGTGGACGTCCGGTCATACGCACCCAATGGCTCCTTGTTCAGGGAGTTCTCGCACATGTTTTCGAGAATTTCCCAGACCGTGTCTTCATGTTGACCCATGATGCTACCACCACAGGTTGCATTGAGAAAGAGCTTGATATCTACACGGAGTCTGTGGTAAAGGAATTGGACTTGTTCCTACTTCGGAACTCCATGATGGGGGCACTTACGCATGAGATCCAAAAAGTGATCCCATGCTTCGTGTAGAGATTCTCCCGCTCCTTGGGAGAAGTGTGTGATTTGGTGTTGCATTTTGTTGGTATGACCAATGGGGTAGAATTTTGGCAGAATGGCAGTTTGAAGTTCTCCCCATGTATTGATCGTGTGTGGTTGAGTCTGAAACCAGTGAGTGGCATTCTGGCTATCCCTTGCCTCATTCGCATCCAATTTTCTTTGCATGAGAGTTGGCTTTCTATCCATGTAGGCAAAATCCAAGTGAATAGAATTCTCACTTAAAGTATCAAAAAGGTTCCAAGCTTCATCCACAGTCTTAGATAGAAAGGTTCCTGCACAGGCACCATCCACAGTTTGCCTATGCAAATCATTAAGTCCATTGTAGAACCTTTCAACCAGTTGCCACTTAGGCAGGTGGTGATTTTGGCAAAGTCAGCAAATCATTAAAGTGCTCCATGCATCATGGAAAGCTTCCCCATCCTTTTTAACAAAACTCATAATTTCCCTCCTAAAGTGATTGGTTTCGCTCATGGGGAAGTACTTCTTCAAAAACTCCTTCAGGGCATCCCAAGTGTTAATATCATCAAGGGTGTGATACCAATACTTGGCTTTATCCTTAAGGGATAAGGGAAAGAGGGTCGGCATTTGAGCGTCATCAGTAACACCCTGCAGCTTCACCGTGGAGCTGACCTTGGTGAATTCCTCTATATGGCTGTAAGGGTCTTCCCTAGCATGACCATAAAAGGAGGGCAGTAAGGATATGGTACTGCTTTTGATCTCATAAGGATTGTCCCCTCCAGGTCTACATAGTGCAGGGCCAACTTGATTGGTTGGAATGAAATATTCCTTAAGGCTCCATTGACTAGCCATTTCTACGCTTGGAAGGTTTCTTCTTAAGATTCTTTCAGGGTCAGGATCTAACACAAGTTGTGTCCTAAGAGATCGCCTACCAAGCATGCACTACAAACACAATTTAAAAGGACTTATTCGGTCTTTACAAATTTAGGCTTTTGACTTTAGTTCAAATTGTAGGTGACAAAGCAAGTTGCCCAATCAATTACGTGCCTATTGTCAACCATCGAAATGCCTAAAAAAACCTAGTTGGAGCTTAGGTGTTCTTCCCTAAATCTCAAATGGTAGAGCAAATCCAAAGACAGAAGATCGAGGGATGTAAGTAGGCCTAAGCCTTCCTTTGAAGTTGTGCTTTCGCAGTGCTTCTCAACTACCCTCAAAAATCCGTGACAGGGTATCCCCCTCTTTGGATTTACAAACCTTTGATCTTAAGTTCTGAACACTTCATAATCCAACAGTAGGAGGGCTCTTGTCCTAGTAGTTCCAAGACTTAGGAGTGTCTAAAAGCATGCTGTGGTGCAAGAGATATAAGTGTGCATACACTGTAAAAAGATTTTGAGTTTTGAATCGCACACCACGTTTGAAAATCAAGTCCTTGATTTTTGAATGTCCCTCCTTTAATTAGTCCTTTTTCAAGAATATATGTGACCACTTGTTAGATTGCTTCAATACAAATCAGGTGGTCATGAAATTAATCCAATTGCGTTTGCATGACAGGTAGAAATGCGGAGTTAGTAATGCATACCTAATTCCAGCATTCTTCATGCAATGTACAAGACAAGAATTAGATCTAGATGCTGCTTATTCAGTCCTAATGATTCGACCTAAGGGCAGACAGCTTCTAGCAGGTAGCTCGCATTTTTTTTTGTGTTTATTTTTTTCAGCTACTTATGCACAAGAAAATTAAGGGTAAATAATGCACAAAATAAATTACAAACCTAAATCTAAAGAAAAGGGAACAGGCTCCAAAAATTAGCCCCAATTACTACAAGGGCGAGAAAATAAAATTAAAACTTTGGATACGGAGAATGTCTTGTGGAGGCGGGATCTAGGTCTCCTTCGTCTTCCCCATGTGTAGGCATCGCTCAAGGTTGACGTCTTCTCCCAGATGTGTCCATCACCTCTCTTAAATTCCTCGCTCAAATTCCTCTCTCAAATTCCTCGCACAGAAAAAATAATAAATGGTCAGATAACTGTGCAGTGAGAAATAATCTGAAATAAAAATCAGGTGAAATTATTGCATCTGTTGCCTCCCCAGCAATAGCGCCATTTTATTAGTCGATTTTCGCCTTTGAATAATGTATTAAGATGATTTGTCGTTGTAAGATCAAAGTGGTGGAAAATCGCTTAACAAAATAATTAAAATTAAAATTAAACCACTCACAGAAGAGTGGGTCATGCCCATAGGGAGGCAATGATACAATATAATCATGAATATTTTTCTCGTATTCGTTCAATCAAGTGTGAAATCCATAGTCAAATTTGACATGAAATGCGATGAAAAGAAGATACACAATAACTCGTAAATGTTAGGGTATATGTGCAATTTTTCCTCACTGGAATATTCAATAAATATGTGACGAATCTATGTAATTTTCAATTGACATGCAATAGAGAGAATTTGTGCACATCTTCATCCAAAACTAATGTCAAAAGATGTGAATAACAAAAGCCATGCAATTATAAGAAAGCATGAGTATGAAGTCGCAATTTCAACCAATATATCACATATTAAAATAAAAAATGCGACTTTGGCAATGGCATTGAAATGTAATTTTTAATTGAGAAGAAACACGGGATTAACTTCGATGTAGCTTGTGCACGGATGAAGGAGAAAGATGGATGGCACGTTGGCGACCAAAGGTGGCCCTCTCCAATCCGCACTTAATGGTGGTGGCGGCTTGATGAATGGTGGTCAGAGCTAGCCTAGTGGAGGAAAGAGGTGGCGGCGGTGGAAGTTGCTGCGGGAGGCCAAGCGTGCTGCAAGCGCAAGGAGGCACAGCGCGCGAGCGCTGGGGGTGCTGTAGGCGCGTGCGGGGCATGGGCGCGTGGAGGCGCAGACTCTGCAGGGTGCACAGGCAAGCATGGTGGTTCAGTTGCGCCGGCTGGAGGTTGGCAGGGAGGCGCTGGAGTGTTCTAAAGCAGGGTTGCTGAGGCATGGTGAAGGTGAATGGACGTGAGCACATGGAGGGAAGGCACTGCTGAAGGACGTGCGTGGGGCGTGGGCACACGGGAGTGCTGGCTGCGGTGAGGGTGCACAGGTGGCAAGTGTGAGGTAGGTTCTGTTGCGTCGACTACAGGTGCTGCAGGGAGGCACGAGGAGGGGTAGTGCGGTGGGGCTGGATGGGGTGAAGGCGCGCAGTGGGGTCTGATGGAGTGTGGGGCCTGCTACCGCGCAGGCGATGGTGTGTAGGTGCTAGCATGTGCACTGGTTGAGGTGAGGGTGCACGGTGGCTGAGGCACTTGGTAGGGTGCGCTAGAGGTGGGGCACGCGGTGGTGTAGGTGCTGGTGCGTGGGTTGGAGCTGCTGGTGAAGGCGCACGGTGGGTGATGGCATGAGGCTGGAGGAATTGCAGGGACTCTAGGCGGTGTGGGCTATCACCCCACACGCCCATGGTGGTGGAGTCACACTGCTGTGGTGTGAGGTCGGTGGTATGGATGGAAGAGAAGCAATGTTCTCTGAGCACAGTGAGGAACAAAGGGGTGGAGACCTCCCCTTGCATGGTCGTCTCCTCCCTTTATAGTTGAATTTGAAATACAAAGAGGCGGGCTCAGATGCTCTTCATGGCCAATGAATGCTTGGAGCTGTGCTTCAACGGTTGCGTAAGGAGAAGCAGTCGTTGCCTGTGGTGGAAGAGAATAAGAAAATAATAAAATATTATGGTTGTTTATGCATAAATCCTTAACTTCTATGTTAAATTAAAACAATGCAAGTAATTCACCTAATTGATTAACTAATCAAATTCATGCAATTCTAAGTTAATTCTAAATGCATGCACTTAATGAATTATGCAATTAAGCTAAAAATATGAAATAATTTATTGACATCCTAATGTATGCTATCTAAATGTTAAAATTGACTTAATGTCTAGACACTTAAAATACTTGAATAGCCCACATATATGGACTAATCAGTGAGCACTTGCCAGCTGGGCTAATTGATTTTGTAACTCGGAGATCTCTTCTTTGTGTTGTTTTTGCATGTCAACCAAGGTCTAGAGAATCAAAGATGTAAGATCTTCTTTAGGTGGTCCAGGTTGAAAATTTTGGGGCTCGGAGCCTGTGGTCAAGGTTGGAATTGAGGCCTTGGATTTGGGTTATTTCCCGACCATGAAATGTTTGGATGATTACAACATCTAGAGTTGTAAGTGTCCGAGAAAGGATTATTCTAGATGGCGTGAAGATCCTCGCAGGTTTGAGGAGCTATGTGATAATCAAGGAACAGGGGTTCAAAGTTCCCTCAACTGAGGTGGATTGACCCAGAGTTGCCTCCGAAGCCATAATCTGATGGGGGTGGATATGCATCCATTCCTGGGGAGTGGTAGATGTTGTACGCAATCTCCCTTCTCATGGACGGGTGTGCATATGTGCTTTGAGGTGCAGAGGTGGATTTGTGTAGATGACGAGTGATGTCGTCCACCTTTCTCCGAATAATGGTGACCTTGTCCAATTGATTGGCTAGCAACTCTAGATCAAGGAATGAGGAAAAGCCTTGGGATTTGTGTACCCCCCGATTAATTGTCAATGCGTGAGTGGACATCTGGTTGTATGCGCCCAATGACTCATTGTTTAGGGAGTTCTCGCACATATTCTCGACAATTTCCCAGATCATGTCCTCATGTTTACCCATGATGCTACCACCACAGGTTGCATTGATAATGAGCTTAATATCTTCATGGAGTCAGTGGTAAAAGGATTGGACTTGCTCCTACTTCCTAACTCCATGATGGGGGCACTTACACATGAGATCCAGAAAATGATCCCATGCCTCATGTAGAGATTCTCCCGCTCCTTAGGAGAAGTGTGTGATTTGGTACCGCATCGTGTTGGTACGACCAATGGGGTAGAACTTTTGCAGGAAGGCGATTTGAAGTTCTCAGCATGTGTTTATCATGTGTGGTTGAGTTAGAAACTAGCGATTAGCTTTGCCAGCCAGGGAGAATGAGAGAGTTTCAAGAGTTATCCATTTTGATTCTGTACATCTGCCCTAAATGTGCGAGCCAGATGTTTTAGGTTTTTGATGTGCTAGAAAGGGTCCTCGGAGTTCAAGCCATGAAATTTTGGGGTCATATGAAGCAAGCTAGGTTTGAGATCTTCCTCGGGTCCTCCCACGGGAATGTCGATTTAGGGTTTGATCTCCACCATCGTAGGATTATAGTGATCTTGCATTTGAGGACACGACAGTGGGTTGATGATGGCATTGATTCGATTTTGGAAATAATGGAATTGTTGCTCAAGATTAGGTTGTTCTTCCTGGTGATCCATAATTGATGAAGGGGAAGCAGGTTCTGAATAAGAGGATATGTCAATGTGATCAAGTTGTTGCATAAACACGAAAGTCGAGGCTTGACCTTGACGAGAGTGATTAGTTAATGGGGCCTCAAGGATGGTCTTAAGGATCTCCTCCCAAACATGCACCGATGGAATAGATGAGGGATACTAGGTGATGGACCCAATCAAGACACCCAAAAATTTTGGATGACTATAAAGGTTCGAGGCAGATGATACCCCTTAGTCAGAAAGCCATCCATTTGAGAATTACTTGGGTAGCTAGAGAGAGAGAGTCCCGCGAAGATCCCTACATGGTAGAGCGCTCTCACAAGTTACACGGTTTCCCCCACCCGACCTCTCTTGTCACTGAGGATGCAGGTAGACTAGAATGGGGACTTGACCTCTTAAGTCTATCAGTTTTAGATTAAGAGCAAGGTGCTTATGATTTCAGTTGAACTTTAAGATGTTTTTGTGCAAAGTGACCTAATTTGAAGATTGGTTAACCTAACAAGGTGGGTCAACTTAACCTATTTTTCCTTTGAAAAATTTAGGTCCCTTTGACAACCCGGTCAGCTCCGTAGAGAGAAGAGGGTATACACATGCTCTAAGTTTATTGCCTTCAGCTAGGCATAATATAGATGCAAAGAATAAATTATGAATTCACAAGTTCATGTCAGAATCAAAACAAAAATATTGATGACAGGACCTACTAGTAGGTGTCCACAAATGTGGACCAGATTATGGTGTAGACCCATGCCCCAGGGTCGAGTGGTTCTAAGGTTCTGGATGAAAATCATCCAGAACCAAAGATTATTATATTTACAGGGTCGAGCCTACAGTTTGGCGGTGTGCAACCCAATACCAAAGTGTCGGACAACAGGTAAAGATAGTTCAATAGGTTTGGATGTCCTCTTAAAGTTCAGCTCATAAAGATAACCAGTTATTTTGAGCTTGGGTTGCACGTGAAAGATATCATAAGGGTCCTGATAGAAGATAGGTGGTTTTAGGTCAATTGGAACCCATACATCTAAAATTGTTTTTCCCTTAGAATTAACCTCCCAAATTTTCATTTCAACATTTCTATCCTCCAACATCAAGTGCTCGAGCTCCGGGACCTCTTGCATATTGTTCATCCCATAAGATTTACCCAAGTTTAGAAATCGTGGCTGAATCAAGATTGGCTTGGGCACAATGATCTCAAAAGTCAGCTCTTCAGGGTGCAGTTGAGGAATAGGGCTACTGATTGAATCATCAGGATTCAGATCATCCAAGTTAGCGCCAACCAAATCAGAATCTTCAATAGTCGAGCAATTAAATAGTTTATCAGATTCCTCAAGCCCATTTGTCTTACTAAAATCATTATCCTTAAGCTCAAGTGAGAATTTATTAAGAGATTCCTCACCATCAAAATCAAGGAATTCATGATCCTCATTTATATATGTCTCAAAATCTTATGTCATTTTAAGGTTCATGGAGACATACTTTTCGTCATTCCCTGGGTTTGGGATCTCGGCTGAGAAACTCGATTCATCCTTAAAGGGTTGCTCTAGACCAGCCTGGTGTTTGCACCTCAAAACACGCCTGTAATAACTCCTTCTTGTGCTATTTTCTAGCATTAACATTGCATAATAGGATCCTGTAATCGCATTTGTAAAAATGCTTGCATGCATGCATTTAATCATGAGAAGAAGAGGAGTGAAACAATGGTTTGCATAGTTACATTTTATCTCAAGTGCCTCCTTGCAAATTCCACCTCTTTTTATTTTTCTCTCTTGATTTCTTCTTTTCTTCTTCCCGCGGCTGCACTTCTTCTCGCAGCAGCTGCATGCATTTACTCCACGTCACTTCTCCCTGCCAACGCCGCTCCCTACAGCTGCAACTCCCGCACCCACTCCCTGCTGCAGCCGTCACACCACTCTCTCCTCCTCTATAAGAAGCTACAGCTTCTTCCTCGCGAGAGAGGCTGCTGCACAACACAAAAAAAACCTGCAGCCACCTCTTCCACCGTCTTCCCCTCCCATACGTCGGCCCTCCATCGAGGAGGCACCCGGCGAGCAGGAGAACCCACTGTGGTGCTCACCACCACAGTGGGAACACCACCGCCCAGCTCTTCAACGAGCCGGTGGGCATGGTGTCTTCTTTTCTTTTCATTTTCGTCTCCACGCCATTGCTGCCACTTCAAGCTCCGAAGCTTGAAGCAGCAGCAGCAGCAGCCAAACCGCGGCGGCGGCAGCAGCAGCAGACCTCCTCGCCTCCTCCGTGACCATCCTCGCAGGCACTCAGCCCTCATCGCGTGCCTGCAGGGCACTCTCTGCTCAGTTCTCTGTTCTGACGCCTCCGCCGTTGCACCGACAACCAGCCGCTGCGCACACTGCAGCGGCTGGCCAACCGTCGTCCCGCTCCCCTGCCAACCTCTGCAACCCCACACGACCGACTGCAGACTCGCCGCCGCCCTCTCCAAGCACGCCATCACCCGCTCTCCTTCCTCACACCCGGCCAGCAGACGCCTCACCTTCTCCGCGCGAAGACGCACCTGCATCCACGACCATCAGACGTCGGCAGCCATCTGCAGACGACTCGACCTCCAGACGTCGGGTGCCTTCTGCAGACAACTTAACCCGCGGCTCTCTCCTGCGTCCGTCCGCTCCCGCCCGCTCTCTCTTCTGCTCTCTCTCTCTTTTTTCTCTCTTTCTCTCTCTCTTTTTCTTCACTTACTCACAGCAACACACACACACCTTCACCGACGCACACACACCTTTACTCACACATACGCACACCCACACACACACACTTATAGTAACATACATATATATACAATATATATACATATATATATAGCTACTTATATATATCTATATACTTATACATATATATATATATATCTAGATACATATATACTTATATACATATATATATATATATACATCTATATAGTATTATATAAAGATATACTTATATACATATATACATAGCTATATACATATATACATACGTATATGTATATATATACATATACACCTATATATATATATAAATATATTTACTTATATATATGTATATATACTTTCACGTTATTTACTATACGCTGTACCGCGGGAATATCTACACCAGTTGCTGATATTCTCCGATACACGCGTACAAAAAGCGTGGACACATTCATCATCCATCCTCCATCCACACTCCACGCGGCACATAGTCATGTTGGTTGCATCTTTCTAGACGACTACCGAATCGACACAGTGCTACACTCCATCGCCACCTCCACCCCCACCCCTTTATATATAGACTACATATAAATATATATCTATAGCTATTATATTTACTTTCTTTCTGTTAGCTTCCCTCTTAGTAAAAAGATAAAAAAATACATAAAAGAGAAAAGATAATCTTTGACTTGCAGGTACTTCGTCTTGCGAGTAGCAAGACCCGTTTTTGACCCTGTTTTGGCTCAAAGCCAAGAACCCATTTTTCAGGGTGTGCCTCAAGGACAAGGATTACTAGAAGAAAATCTAAATAAGAAAAAAAACAAAAAAATAGAATAAACGAACGGAAGAGACATGTTTTAAGGAAAACGTAGAAACTCAACTTAAACCCCACTTCCCTGAGTTCGACCCTGGGCCTAAAAGTGGCAAGATAAAATCAATTAGGCCAGGTTAAAAATTTTGTAAAGAGATGGTTAGGTCTGAATTAGGTTAATCATTATACACATTTCAACGATAAAATCCCCATATTAACAACCTATCCGGGCCGACCCACCACACTTTTCTGGCGCCGTTGCCGGGGAAGTGCACCTTCGAGTAAGTTTCTATCCAAATCCTTTCAATTTTTCTCTTCCCTCTTCACAGGTATTGTTGTTTTTGGTGTGCTGGTGAACTTGGTGGAAGGAGAAGGAAAGTAGACGAAGTCGGAAACGAGGGCAGATGCAAGGCGGGAACGAGTGCGTGAAGACGCCGACACCGCATTGGAGCTTCGCACACATTACCGAACAAGTAGGTTTTCCTTTCTTAGCCAACTAGGATTAACTTGCCACCTCAATAAAAAAATAAATAAATAAATAAATAAAAAACTAGCAAATTTTCTTGGGGTTTCTTGGGGCAAGTGGATTAAAATTCACTTGTTTGATTGGTTGTCTTTACTCCCACTGCCACGGGATTTCCCGCCACACTTCGCATAGTGAAAATTCGAGAATCTTGATTCTTGAATTTTTCGAAATGGGAAGTATTCTTTGAGGCAAAGAAAAAGATTGCTTGCATCCCTCTTTTGCCTCGCTTATCTTTAATTCAGGATCACATTTTTGGTGGGGAGACTTGGAATTGAGTTAATTCCAACCTCACCACAACTTTTCAACTTGCCTGTGATTCGATCCTGAATACTTCAACACCAACAACTTTATTTTCTTTATCTGTTGGTTGAGCCTTGTGTGGACATTCTTCTTGGTGATTGGGAGCACTTGAATTTAAGTGCCTTGGCTTCCTTTCACATTGATATAAAACTGATTCGTGCATCCACACTTAGAAATCTCCATTTAGGGTAGCCCATTGCATTTTAGCATGCTTTAACTAACTGGTAATTGAAGAAGGGTTTCTTGGGTTTTAGAAGGAAAACCTGTATTTTTGCAAAAACCCGGAGATTGGTTGAATTGGTAATTCAACAAAACCCTAAAAAGTCATACTACTTAAGGCTGAACTCTAAAAACCATTCGCCAATAAAAACTTCAATTCGGGGAGATTTCTCCGTTGCATGCTTGTTCTTACACACTCTTAAAATCAATCACTTAGGCATTACCCGTAAACAACGCCCTTCACATTCCAAAAGCACTTGACCCTAAGCCTCTAATTAAAACTGGTAGTAACTTGACCCTTTTTAAGGATTGGAGGTCTAACTACCTGCGTGTAGCGGCTACGTGCTAGTGAGAGTTCCCGCGTGCTATCGGGTGTCTAAGACTGGGGCAAACGGCCTTTCAATCTGGCCCAATGGTTCCGCGGTGCTCGCATTCGATTCCGTAGTTCGTGATAGTAGGTAACTTAGATCTTTAGGTCTAAGGGCACACTGTAGAGGTTAGGAACTTGACTGTATTGATTTGTAATCAAGTGTACCTTTGCGGCGTCATTTCTCTCGTCTCTTTTCCCCTCTTATCCCCCTAATTCTTCCTGTGATAGTTCATGTTTGGGAGGAGGTCACACAACCCTGAATTGTTTGAATTGACTGATAAATAGCCGAATCCTCCTCCTCCTCCATAAACATGGCACACACCCCCACCTCACCACTTCATCACAATTCCAATTCTTTCAACACCAGGCTTATCCCGAGAAACCCTGTAAGACCTTCCTTGTCGAGTATCGCGCCAAGCGACTCGGTAAGCTATGTGGAACTGGCTTCTGTGAGCCAATATTTCAACACGGAGGACCAAGCCTCCGTGTGCTCGGACACATATGCGGACACGTCTTCTGAAATAGAAGATGCTTGCGCTCGGGGGAACAACCCATTTTCTGGCACGTATAACCGAGGGTGGCGTAATCATCCGAATTTCGCATGGTCCAACAACCCACAACGCCAAAAACCTGCTGGTGGACCAGAGCGATCGTCCCCACCCGTCATCCCAAGGGCCCAGTCTAATCCTATGGAAAATCCGCCATCAGGCCCTTGCGTACAGAAAACCAAACACGCATCAAAGCCTCTTGATAAATTGACGCGAATGATGACGGAAATGTCAAAACGCCATAAAGAGAACATGACCTCTCTTCAGCATTTGGAGCAGCAGAATGCTGAGATCAGTCAACTAAGCATGGTGACTCGATCTCAGGGCACTCTTCCCACCCAACCTGTTCCAAACCCGCAAAACTTCATACCCTGTGATCCGCAACCACAGGTACAACCTTCTCAGGAACAGGTTCAAATTCTACAAGCTCCGAGTATTCCTCCAGGATTTCAGGTTAATCCCACTGTAGCACCGCACACTTATGCTGATAGTGATTACATCAAGGATGACACGTTTGACGAGGACATGACTGTCAGTACGTGTATCGAGCTAATTGGAGCCGATTCAGACTGCTGCGAATTACCTGACGACTGCCTGACCAACACAAACTGTGACGTTCCCCAATCCCTCCCCATTCCTGTACCTTCTCCTGACCAGACTTCTGACGAGGTTTTCTCCGCTTCCCATACCTCGTGGTCTGAGTCATCGCCGGGCTACTCACCACCGGTCCGCACTATGGAAGACCGGATTGCCCTTTCTTTCCCGCCAAATCAGGCAGATTTGCAACTCCACACTGGGACCTTGAGCCCACATCTTACTCACCAGGGCTATTCCCTTTTGGATCCATCTATCCAAAAAGCCCCTCTTCTTGGCCAATCTAAGGGCCAACTTCCTCTTCCTGATCTATTTTCTGATCCGCCTGGGACACTCTTGTCCCAGAAAATGCCAAATCTCTCACCATCCACCATCACTTTTCACACCTCTATCGCAATCACTTCACTTTTCTCTTCACCACCCACCATCCACCCACCCTTCCACCCTGATCTATACCCTGAACCTCAGCTCTTGTTACCCGATCTTCCGTCCTTTCTCTGCCTTTCCCTACATGCATATGAGGACATAGCATTATTTGGCATGGGGGGGTGGATAGGCATCCATAGGATCCGGGTATGTTATGGTATCATACAGTTCCCACCTATTTATAAATATGCAAGAAAAAGAAAAAAGAAGAAAAAAAAATATACATATATAATAATAATAATAAATGGTGTTTAGTAATGATTTGAAAGCTAAAACAAAAAGGCAATAAGTGTTTATGGATATTCAACCTCTGTTTTGAAGACTTTCCAGGCCACAAAAGCTTGATTCGCTCAGGCTCGGCTTAATTCACTTAAAGCATTGACAAAATAGATCAAGATCTCTCCTAACTAAGGATGTATTCTTGTACCTGAGACACAAGTACAAGATCCGTTGGTTTACTTTTACTTAAGAGCTTAAGTAAACGTGGTTCACACTACACATATCAGGAAAGGCCAGGTGAACATAAGATCCAACCCTAGTGTTCATTAGGGAAGGTGGAGTCCTTACCTATGCACGCAGGTAGACTTTTTATCCCAGGCATTAGTCTTGTGTTTAGGAGCGACTCTTTCCACCAAAAAGAAACTCTCCCACCAAAAAGAAAAAAAAAAAAAATGTGCTCTTTCAAAATGTGTTGTAAGAGATATACTGACACGTGTTTCAAAAAAAAAAAAACAAAAAAAAAGAGAAAAAAAGAGTTGTCAAAAAAAAAAAAAGATGTTGCAAAAGAGTCAGTATATCTCATAAATGTCTGTATAAGTTATTTTTCGGTGAGCCACAAAAAAAAAAAATCAGAAAATGGGAGTTGAGTTTTCCGTCATCATCTTAAGGGTCAATCCGAAGACATGAGCTGAAACTGGGACTAACCTGTACTTAAAAATTCATGAAACCCTGGGATGAGTCTTAATGTTCATCTGGTCAGTCTTGATCCTTCACTATGCACAAACCATAATCTCTTGAGCTCTCGAGTACGGCAAAAACCTCCTGGGTCCTGGAAATCGTACTTAAGGTTTAAATACCAAGAGTCCTAGTTAGTTGAGAGATGATCTATGTCATGTGAGACTTAAAGTACTTGTAGTCTTCTTTACAATTGGTTCTCACAATATTCGATAATAAACACAGCTATATCACCTCAGAAGAAAATCTTCAGCATAAGATCATTTCTAAATACTATTTTGCTAGGGACTAGCAAAAGGTTGGCATGGGGGTATATGTTTGCACCCCAAAACACGCCTGTAATAACGCCTTCTTGTGCTATTTTCTAGCATTAACATTGCATAATAGAATCCTGTAATCGCATTTGTAAAAACGCTTGCATGCATGCATTTAATCAAGAGAAGAAGAGGAGTGAAACAATGGCTTGCATGGTTACATTTTATCTCAAGTGCCTCCTTGCAAATTTCACCTCGTTTTATTTTTTTCTCTCTTGATTTCTTCTTTTCTTCTTCCCGCGGTTGCACTTCTTCTCGCAGCAGCTGCATGCATTTACTCCACGTCACTTCTCCCTGCAAACGCCCCTCCCTACAGCTGCAACTCCCGCACCCTCTCCCTGCTGCAGCCGGCACGCCACTCTCTCCTCCTCTATAAGAAGCTGCAGCTTCTTCCTCGCGAGAGAGGCTGCTGCACAAAACAAAAAAAACTCGCAGCCACCTCTTCCACCGTCTTCCCCTCCCATACGTCGGCCCTCCATCGAGGAGGCACCCGGCGAGCAGGAGAACCCACTGTGGTGCTCACCACCACAGTAGGAACACCACCGCCCAGCTCTTCAACGAGCCGGTGGGCGTGGTGTCTTCTTTTCTTTTCGTTTTCGTCTCCACGCCATTGCAACCACTTCAAGCTCCGAAGCTTGAAGCAGCAGCAGCAGCAGCCAAACTGCGGCGGCGGCAGCAGCAGCAACCTCGCCTCCTCCGCGACCTTCCCCGCAGGCGCTCAGCCCTCCGCGCACGCCTGCAGGGCACTCTCCGCTCAGTTCTCCGCTCTGACGCCTCCGCCGTTGCACCGACAACCGGCCGCTGCGCGCACTGCAGCGGCTGGCCAACCGTCGTCCCGCTCCCCTGCCAACCTTTGCAACCCTCCGCGACCGACTGCAGACTCCCCGCCGCCCTCTTCGAGCACGCCATCGCCCGCTCTCCTTCCTCGCACCCGGCCTGCAGACGCCTCACCTTCTCCGCGCGAAGACGCGCCTGCATCCGCGACCATCAGACGTCAGCAGCCATCTGCAGATGACTCGACCTCCAGACGTCGGGCGCCTTCTGCAGACGACTTAACCCGCGGCTCTCTCCTGCATCCGTCCGCTCCCGCCGGCTCTCTCTTCTGCTCTCTCTCTTTTTTTTCTCTCTTTCTCTCTCTCTTTTTTTTCACTTACAGCAACACACACACACACCTTCACCGACGCACACACACCTTTACTCACACATACGCACACCCACACACACACACTTATAGTAACATACATATATATACAATATATATACATATATATATATAGCTACTTATATATATCTATATACTTATACATATATATATATCTAGATACATATATACTTATATACATATATATATATATACATCTATATAGTATTATATATAGATATACTTATATACATATATACATAGCTATATACATATATACATACATATATATATATACATATACACCTATATATATATATACATATACACCTATATATATATATACATATATACCTATACATATATATATATATAAATATATTTACTTATATATATGTATATATACTTTCACGTTATTTACTATACGCTGTATCGCGGGAATATCTGCACCAGTTGCTGATATTCTCCGATACACGCGTACAAAAAGCGTGGACACATTCGTCATCCATCCTCCATCCACACTCCACGCGGCACATAGTCATGTTGGTTGCATCTTTCTAGATGGCTACCGACTCGACACGGTGCTACACTCCATCGCCACCTCCACCCCCACCCCTTTATATATCTATAGCTATTATATTTACTTTCTGTCTGTTAGCTTCCTTCTTCGTAAAAAGATAAAAAAATACATAAAAGACAAAAGATAATCTTTGACTTGCAGGTACCTCGTCTTGCGAGTAGCAAGACCCGTTTTTGACCCTATTTTGGCTCAAAGCCAAGAACCCATTTTTGAAGGTGTGCCTCAAGGACAAGGATTACTAGAAAAAAATCTAAATAAGAAAAAAAACAAAAAAATAGAATAAACGAACGGAAGAGACGCGTTTTAAGGAAAACGTAGAAACTCGACTTAAACCCCACTTCCCTGAGTTCGACCCTGTGCCTAAAAGTGACAAGATAAAATCAATTAGGCCAGGTTAAAAATTTTGTAAGGAGATGGTTAGGTCCGAATTAGGTTAATCACTATACACATTTCAACGATAAAATCCCCATATTAACAACCTATCCTGGCCGACCCATCACTTGGTCATCTCTAATCTCAGAATATGTATCCCACCTGACAGGTGCCTGAAAAAGTTCAGACATTAGCTCTCCTGATGGGGGTTCATCTTGAGAATCATCGCAAGATTAGACTAGGGCAACCACAAATTTCATCCTCAACCTCGACAATTTCCCAAGTAGAAACTCACCTAGGCCCTTGTCCCTAACATTTTGGAGCAAATCCAATAGAGAACTATTAAGTTCATCAATATTTTTGATCATAGGCCCAAATGCTTTAGTGCATGGTGTTGGCTGAGCTTCTAAGGATTCTATAGTGTTCCTCAAATTAGCCAACACCTTATCCTAGATCTGGTTCACTTGAACCGACTGGTTCAGTTCAACTTTGGGTGGGTTTAGGTTAAATCTAAGGGAGTCAAGATATCAAGGTTCTCGGGTCCCTTCCTAATAGTAGGTTGTTTCAGGTTGTTTAACAAATGATGGTGACCTATATTAAGTGGAATACTGGGGAGGGTAGGAGTTATAGTCAATATATCCTTCTTGATTGTAGATCGGGTTAGGTTGATCATCAAAGGATGGAGATCTATAATCATTGTAGCTCTGGGAAGGATAGTAATCATAGTCTTGTCGTCCAGGGTTAGGCCTTAGACACTGAGGTCCAGATTCATATCCCCAATCAAAGTTATCCCAGCTTCGGATGGTAGTCAAAATTCAAGTTGAGATAGTAATCATCTTGGGAATAAGTGTTGATAGGAGGGTAGGATAGGAAATGCATGTAAGATGTGGAAGGATAAATGATAGAATAGGAGAAAAAATAAAACAAAGAGAGGAGCCTTGAAATACAAGCAATCAACATTATCCTTAGGTGGGTTAGCCAAAATACCTACAGACTCCCAGGACCCATCTTGAGATTATAAATGATTTAGTCTACTTCTATCCAGCTAATCAAACCAGTTAGAGGGAGGGGCTGGGGAGAAGATTCTTTCTTTGGCTTGTGCCTCCAGTTCCTAGTGTACCCCTCAGCCACGGTCATTTGATGCTACTACCCTAGCTAGACATTATATGGACCAGTAGAAGCAAATTAATAAAAAAAAACCTCAGTCTCAGCCTCGAAGAGCGAATCAATCCACAAGGCCAATGTCTACTCAGTTTTAATTAGGCTTGGGATGATTGTGCTCTAGGAATGTGATGGGCCCTTTTGATGGGTTGTACCATTAATGATTAATTCAAATGTGTGTGAGTGCACAACCAAGGTTTGCAAACAAGGCTATTTGATGATGTGTCTTTTAGGGTTTAACCTTGTTTAGTAGCTTTTAGGGTTTAATCTTAGGTGTATACAATCAAGTTCAGGAGAGCAATCCAAGTTTTGAAAACACTAGTGATGATATATTCCTTTAGAAATCAAAAAATAATGTGGCATGCCTGGTTAAGCCCTAAAGATTAACCCTAAGTGGCAAGCTACTTGATGAATCAATTTTAATTTGAGTGGTGTGACCTAAACAGTTCAATCAATTGGCCTGTTGCACCACTTAGTTAAGGCACACAAAAATGTTTGACCTATTCGGATTTCTACTCACTTATTGGTGTGCTAAGTTAGGGTCTACCGGGTCGATAGGTCAGATTTCGGTTAAGTGGTAGAATCGATGTGAAGTAGTGCGCCTTAAGGTGAGAAGTTGTAGGTGTTAAGTGTGTACCTTTCAGTTAAATCCAACAAGAGAAGAGTAGTTTTTTATTTTTTTAATATATGTGGGTCGGTGAGGTGAGGCAAAGTGACAATCAAATAATCAGATCTATCCTAGGGTTTATGCAACCACCTAAGTTGATTTAAGTTTGAGTTATTAGGTTATGTTATGGAAATCTAGTCGGTGCGTCGGGTGGGGTTACACTTACAAAACCTTCATGCACACTTTTCTCCGATCTAACCACTCTGGCCCACCTCAAATGAGTACCTGCAATCACTGTAAGATCAAAGAAAAAGTGAGATAAAAGTTAGGTAAGGTGGAAAAACACGGGAAGAAAAACAAAGAGAGTTGCCTCCCCGACAATGGCACCAAAATGATAGCGGCGGATTTGCATGCGTATAGGGTTCGAGTTTGGAAAACCCATCATCGTAGTTCGATTCATGAGAAAATTCGTCGATCAGATAAAATTTATAACCAAAACTCAAAAAGTGAGTCCTGGGTTGAACATGGGGAGGCGAACATTTCGTTTTGAAAGATACGCATTTCCCTTTTATTTATTTTTGTCATTTTTATCTTTTATAATTTTTTTGGGTATTTTAATTGGGCAAGAGATCAGGTTGATGAAGTCTACCTAATCTATATGCAAAATATAAAAGAAATAGAGAGAGAGAAGAACAATCATCTATTTATTAATAAATGTTTGTTACAACTACGAAAGTAGAAAAATTACACAACGAAAGCGAAAAAGATAGAAAGAAGTGAGAGAATCCCCCTTGACAGTCACTTGGACGACAACTCGCTCTGATGTCACCTAGAGAAAAGTGGTAAGGAGCAAGATGAACGGAGATGGAGTCAGAGGATGGAGGATGGGGCAGGATGGCATGTTGGCAAGGATCTTCTTCCCGAAGGGCAATGAGAGGACGGCCATGAGATGCTCCACGAAAGGGGATGAGAGGTGGGAATAATATTTTCTTTCTACTCTAGAGGAGCATCTCGTGCTTGGGACAAGCTCTCTCTAAACCCTTTGAGGTGGTGAGAGGAAGAAAGGAAGAGACAATTTGGAATGGAGGCGGGTAGGTCCTTTTATAGTGGAGGAGCGACAAAGTTGTCCATGGGAAATAAGTGACGACAGTAATCGTCGTTGAAGACCTGTCCAACTATTGCTGAAGATCCGTGCCCTATAATTCCTTTGATGGTGAGCACATATGCAAGCCATTAGTGACAACTACAGCCGTCACTAATGGCCCACCCAACTGTTGCTGAAGATCGTGCCCCCACCCCTCACGCCCCACTGGCATGCGCATTGTGCACTTTGGGGGATGCATGTGCACGGTGCGAGAGGCTGCTAGTCTGCATGCTAGAGGTACGCGGGCGAAGCTACTGGAGGGCTTATGGGCGGAGGTGCAGTGCGCTTTGCGCGTCAGTGGAGCGACAGCTGTAGAGTGTGCTCTACGCGCATGGGCGAGGGCCAATGGGCTGGAGGACGTGCGACCGTTGTAGTTGCGAGCGTCGATGATGCGCTGCTGAGACTACGGGCGTGCGCAGGAGGCGAGTGGGCGCATAAAGGGGCGCTGGTGGGTCCGCACCTATCGCGGGTGAGCTGGAGGGTGGTGCACGCAGCAAGGGCATGTGGTCACTGCTGCGGTGGAGCTGGATGGTAGTCGCAAGGGGGATGGCGAGGAAGCATGCACAGGAGGTTGTGCGCTACTGCTGGTGTGGCGCAAAGGTGCAGTAACGAGGATGTGGGTATGGTTTTGTTCTTAAAACAGAGGAAGAAGACGAAGAAGAAGAAAAAGAAGATGGTGTTGGTGGAGCGTGGACGAGGAGGGTGATCTTGTAGTTGCACGGTGATGGTCAAGCTCATCGGATTGGCGCGGTAAGTTATCACCTCGTCGGCCCACAATGTGGTGGAGCTCAGCCTTGGAGACCACGGTGGTGGAGTGGAGTGCACAGTGGTGGAGTGGGGTGGTGTCTCACGTTGCATGGTCGTCTCCTCCTCCCTTTGTAGCTATAGGTGATGAATTTGAAATCCAAAGAGGCGGGATCAGATGCTCTTCATGGCCAATGAATGCTTGCAGCTGTGTGTGAATGGTTGCGCGTGGAGAAGCAGTCGTTACCTGTGGAGGAAGAGTATAAGAAATAATAAAATATTATGATTATTTATGCACAAACCCTTAACTTCTACATTATATTCAAACAATGCAATTAATTCACCTAATTGATTAACTAATCAACTGCATGCAATTCTAAGTTAATTCTAAATCAAATGCTACTGCAATGAATGAAATATGCAATTAAGCTAAAAAAATATGAAGTAATTTATTTACATCCTAATATATGCTAGCTAAATGTTAAGGATATCTTAAAATCTAGGCATTTGCACATTTAAATAGACCACAAATATGGGCTAATCATAGACTACTGATTTTTGGAGCACACAAACATATCTTTCTATTGATCTTGACTATCTCTTACATAATCACGAAGACATCTGATTGAGCTTTCACCTAGCTGGAGGCATTAAACTAGCACCTACCTGCATTCTTCATCACCCTATACAAACTCGCTTTATACATAGCATATTTTTTTAGCATATTACATTCGGTCAGGTTGGCCAGTGCTGAACGTTAAAATTTAGGAGCAATTCTAGGTGATTTCTATCCACTTACTCCCTGTCGTAATT
The DNA here is from genome assembly GCA_037157565.1 of Thalassia testudinum. Taxonomy (NCBI): domain Eukaryota; kingdom Viridiplantae; phylum Streptophyta; class Magnoliopsida; order Alismatales; family Hydrocharitaceae; genus Thalassia; species Thalassia testudinum. Next base: position 128,889,908 of record JAZHRO010000031.1, read on the forward strand.
TATTTCTTTTATATTCATGCATGAGGACATGCAAGAACTTAGGCATGGGGGGGTTGATATAAAGTAAAACTGTGAAAAGTTTTTTTGCTAACACTTACAAAACCTCGGAGTAGCATGTCAAACGTACTTTATGATCCTAAATATAAGAAGAACTGACTCCACCACCAATGCTCACATTGGAGCTAGAAATCATCTGCAACCGCCATTTCCGACTCACCTGCTCACCTTTTTGTTCTAAATTTAGGACCAAGGTGAATGTAACCTGATAAGGGAATTTCATGAGGTACAAATGAAAGAGGTTATGATATACACACATGAGTTCATGAGAAATTGCTTATTTATGATAGTTCCTAGGCTAAGCATTTCATATCATGTTTTAAATATTGCATAACATCCATTGCATGGCATTTAGGATAGTTGTATGTTTTGTATATTAATTCCTTCATTTTATATGGCCAGGAGGCAATGCGATGTCCTTACGGACTTTGGATGAAAAATCCAACCATACGGATGGACCTGGAGCGACGATTGTAGTCCGACAACATAGAAATCACCTCGATCCAAGCACCATGGCATCCTCTGCAAGCAATGAAAGGTGGACAGTCTAGATGTTGCCACAAGGCACCATCTGGAGTGCCAAAAGCCACCTGCACATATCCAATGGTCGCCCATCGAGTGATCTCAGCCGTTTGATGAAAATCCAATGGCCGAGAGGTCGCCCTCACCGTGCAGGCACAATTCTTCTTCTCAACACACCTGCAGATGCGGTGTAGTAGTAAGATTGAGCGCTCTCAAAGAGTAAGTGTGAGATTGAGCCATGATTCACCATGCCCCGCTAGAGTGCCAGATGAAATAGGGCCACCCGAACACAATCAAGCGGTCGAGATTCCCTACACGTGATCCAACACTGCCCGCCGACGTGAAGGCACACACTAGATCACACGCATGCTATCTGAGGTGTGCATTTAAGTCCACCACGAGCAATGCCTGCCATCCGATCTTCACAATCGCGCGAGGTGCGCGATTCAAATCAAAGCACGTGCGATCTGCAGGCACGTCTCGATCGTGCGATGCATCATCCAACGGCTGCTAGCGCATGCGCCAGTGATGAGAGTTTCAAACGCTGCCTGGTGGATGCTCTCCTCTCGCAATCACAGCCGTCCATGCCTGATCCAATGGTTGACAATTGCCTCACCTATGACAGCTACGGGCGTGAGCATTGGGCACGGGCTTTACAACAACCGAAGAGCGGGCCTTTAGTGACACTTGCAGTTGTCACTAAATGGCCTGCACAATGCGTGTGCCAGCCAAGGCATTGAAGAGACATGGATCTTTTGGCGACAGCTTGAGCAGCCTTTGGTGACGCTTGTAGCTGTCGCTGAATGCCTGTGCATAGGATGCTCTTCTTCCCTCCACTATATAAACACCCCTACACCCTCCATTCCTCTTCATCTCTACCTACTCTACTCCCACCTATTCCTAAGCTCTAGCAAGCCTACCAATGCTCCATTAAAGCTTACTCTCAAGCTCCCAAGGCTCCTATTATTGTAGCGAACCTCTGCCTCACCAAATATTCATCCCTCTTCCCATCGCCATTCATTGGTCACCTTGGAGCCATCCTCCCACCTCCATTCCAGTAGCAGATCATCTCTACCTTCTCACATCCATTCTGGAGCCACGCCAATGCTTTCCTCTACCCGACGTCCTATTGCATCTCACCTCCATCGTCTTACTGCTCACCTCCTTCATGCGAGCTTCCGATAGGTACCGTCATCTCGCTGAACAGCTAATTCGGGAGATTTCTTCTCACCCCCCTCTCCTTTTATGCTTTCATAGTTTATTGTAATTGACATTAGAGTGATATATATATTAGATTTGTTCCATATCTCTTGTGATTCATTCTACTCATCTTCTTCTTTCAAAAATACAAAAAAATAACAAAACCCTAAAATACCAAAAAGAAACAAATCGAAGCGCAGTTTTCAATTAAGGTAAACGTCGCCTCCCTACGTTCGACTCGGGACTTGTTGAACGTTTACGAATCGCTACGCTAACGTGTTCAATTTTGGAAAACCTGTCGTTGTAGTTCGAAAGCGAAGAATTCGTGTTCAACAAATAAAATTTATATCGAAATGAAAATTCCGGGTCGAACACAGGGAGGCAGACGTTTGATTTAAAAACTTCGCGTTTCCTTTTATTTGTCACGAAGTAATTCAATTTAAACTATCTAATTATTTACAATTGATAAAAGAGAGAGAGAGAGGGTAAGAGAGAGAGATAGCATTACACATGGAAATCAAAATGAGATGTAGAATAAACAAAGAATTTATCATAGAAGAGACTGTTCATTACAATTAGAAGGCATAAAACAATTACACTAGAAAGCGATAAATTTACTCTAGAAAGTATTAAAAGAATGGAGGGAGAAATGTCCTCCTCGACGGTCGCTTGGAGGATGAGTAGATTAATCTAGAAAGCAGTAAATCTATACTAGAAAGCAGTAAAAAGAATAGGGAGAGTGAAATCCTCCTCGACGGTTGCTTGGAGGACAAGTCGGATGGGACGACGCCTGGACGAAGGAGAACGAAGCAGGACGAAGGAGGACGAAGCAGAAGAACGGGAACGGAGCAGCACGCCATCATCGTCGCGAGATCCACTTTCGAAGGGGAACGAAAATTGGACTTTATCTCGCGAGAAGCATCCCGGGTGTGGGACAAGCTTCTCTTGAGCTTTAGAGGGGTAGAGAGGAGAAAGAAGGGATGAAAATTTCGTATGGAGGGGGTCTCCTTTTATAGTTGCAAGGAGTGGGGGCAAAATGGACATTACAAGTACAAAATAATAAATGAGGGGTCTTTAGTGATGGATAAATCCGTCAGTAAATCCTCCTTCGTGGGCGTCGTGGGCGGCTCGCGTGTGCCTCCTTACCTGCTCGTGTGCTCAACAGCTTGTGCACGTTCGTCTATTCACAGCCGTTCGATCGCGAGATCGGATGGCTTAGGTTGCGTCTCTGCCAGCTCGTTGTGCGCCTACCTGGTGCGTCCCATTGCGCGTCCACGCCGCGCGTTCAATCACGCGTGAATGCAATCGGGCGAGCGCAACCGTCTGATCTCCATCTGACGCTCCACGCACCTCAATTGCCCGCGCCTTCCAGCCCCTCGCCGCGGCTCGAACCTACGCCCGGCGCTCGCGAAAGCGCGCTCGACCACTGCACTATGGGGCGCAGATGGTCGAGCGGATGCTTTTAAGCGCGAGCGACCATAGCCGTTGGATTAAGATCCAACGGCGGAGAGCGATCGGGCGTGGGGCCTTCACAAAATGTAAGCAACATTTTTGGTGGCTGAGATGGCACCACGTGGCACCATCTTGACCGTCCATCTTCTGGAAGTTATAGATGGTGCCACGGATGTCAGATTGACTCGATTTTTGTGTCGTTGGGCTGCGATCGTCGATCCAAATTCATCCGTGTGGTCGAATTTATCATCTGAAGTGTTGATTTACACCATCCTGGCCCTTGGTCTTCTAGGGTTCCCGGATCACTATCTGATGCTACGGATGTTTGACTAGGGCGATCTTGGAGTCATTGAACTCCAATCATCGCCCTGATCACATCCATACGGTTGGATCTTTGATCTGAGGCTTCGATAAAATGTTTACCCTGCCCAAGCACATAAAAGGAGACAATTAACCTCCATTTTATTCAAACTACTCAAATGCAAGATGATGCAATTTATGCAATATTTATATCATGAAATGCAATCCTATGCTTGAGAACATGCATAAGTAGACATTTTAAGTAGTGTAAATGTGTTTACATCAGGACCCCCTTGGAGTTTCGGTATAAATTTTATTTGATCACGAGTTTTGCAACTATGACGACGGGTAACTTGTAACCCAGATTTCAAACTCGCAAAACATGCCCAGATCAAGTTACTTGTTTAAAGCATATACACATAATGCATTCATGAATAAGATTATTTTTATTAAGAGAATGCATTAGAGATTTTATCCTCTAGTTGATTCCTGTAATTTCGAATCCAGTGTAATTTTCACACTCACTCGTAGATTTTGCAATGGATTCATAGTGAATACCGATAAACGTCTTTAGTCTGTCAAGAAGAAGCAGTGCTTCTTTTCCTGAACACCTAGACAACGTTTCGAGAGTCAGGCAAATTTTCTTCTTGAAATCCACCAAATAGTGTGAGATGAGAGTAGAGTGTACTGGTGCTCTAAGATTAGTGCAAGAAATCCAGAATTCTAAATAACTAGGTGATGATACTCAGAGAATAGGCGTAGTTTCCTCTCTCGGATCTTGCGTATACATTTTATGTGAAATATTGAGAGCCACCAATCAAGGTAAATACGCGGACAGTGAGTTCTGATAAGACTAGGGCTAAGGTGGATGGCTACGACCATTCTTTATGGAATGCTTGGCTAAAGTAGGGTATTGATGTCAAGGTCAGGAATATGTTGCCCTATACATATCTTCTTGGTGCCGAGAGTAGGCACTTCCACCAAATAAGCCACCCAATGTCTCTTGAGTACCACCAATCCCTAATAATGACTCAATAAAATTCATGAATATATTGCTAGATCTTGTTGTGTTAGAAAAATTATATCTAAAAAAAATGAGAAAATGAAAAAAAAGGGGGGGAAAAAATATATATGAAGAAAAAAGTGAGAGGAAAAAAATTAAAGAGTAAAATTGTAGAAAAAAAGTCTGTAAATACTTTAGTGCCTATTTTTATTTGCATTGAGGCAATACCACTATATAAAGTTGAACATCCACCATATATGGCCTTAACCCACTTTTTCTATGTTTCTGTCAGCCCAAATACTGGCTGAGGAATTCTGACTTAGTGTTAGTGTTATTGGAACTCTATTAAAGTGTTAATGCCATGTGAGACTACCAAATATGGAATATGTGTAAATCTAGTGAGATTGTGAGCTTAAGAAAAGAAAAGAAAAGAGAAAGAGAGAATGAATACAAAGGAACCAAAGAGAGCATAGTTTTTCTCATCTTTCCCTAAGTTGAGTTACTTAATAATTTGGGAATCTAGATTCTGTAGTCCTAATCTGTATGCAGCACCAAATGAGAGTGAGCCACCAAATACACAGCCATCTGCCTCAGACATTCTCTACCTAACCTTAAAGCCAGGGTGGAATTCATAGAATATGTTGAATACCCCGAGGGAAGAAGTTTGCCTATCTCGTTGTTTAAGCGATAAATCGGTGTTTTAAAATATAGCCAAAATAGTGCTCAAATAAATAAGTTTATTACTGGAATGGAAGTCCGAGTTTGAACACTGGGAGCAATATCACAATTAAAAACTCAAGATCACAATTTGAATCAAAGAGATAAAAGATTATAATAATAATAATGTCAAGTATCATTGTGCAAAAAGAAGGGAGTAAATGACTATTTGGATCACCAATTACTCCTCACAATAATAGTAATTAAATCAACAGTATCAATCAAGGAAATAAAGCCTCAAATGTATGCAATCAAATGATCCAGGCTAGTATCAGATAGCTTAAACAGGCAGTTGCTACAGTGCCTCCAAGAGACTCAAGGGTCTCTTTTCTCTGCTATTCTCTTCCCCTTCTCCTTTCCTTTTCTTCAGAACTCTTTTCTTCTTTGCCTTTCTGTGCCGCAAGCTTCTTCTTCTTCATTCTTCTGCTTCTATTCTTCTTTCTGACAGGCTCCACTTTTCTTCTCCTACTTTTTTTCTATGCTCTTCCACTCTTCTTCACATAGAGGGAGAAGGATCCTCAATTTTGGCTAAGTGTCAGCAAATCCTTCTCAGAGCAAAACCCCCTGCCCACACATATTATTCTCTCTTTCTCTCCTTGGGTCACACTATCCCAGAGCCTTCAACAGTACTAAGTTATCGGGTTTTCAGACCTAGAGCACAACCGAGTCTAAGGCTACGAGCGAGGGTCGTAGCTGAGGAGTGCACAGGCATAGGCAGGTTAACGGGTTAGAGCTAGGCCCGCGTGGTGGTGCCATAGGTGAGGCAAGTGGGTAAGGAGGACGTCACCCTCATTTGTTAGGAGGCCATAAGCCACTAACACTTTTTACTCTTATTGCACTACGGATGCTCTTCAGCTTTCGAGGTGGGACTAATCCTGTCTCTCTTCTTCTGCATATGCTACACTGTTACTTCTTCATGTGATTGCTGCCAAGGATGCAGGAAAAGAGCCAAATTGGATCCTGGGTTGCATTCCTAGGTAGGTTCCGCTACGCCTGGGTTTCGTCTGGAGCCTGCAAGTTTGTTAATGGCGGCCGAGGTAGTGAAGACCTGAAAACACGAATACGGCCTTGCAGCTAAGGTAAAGAGGTTTAGGAGCATCGGAGGGATGTGGTGAGGGTGTGGGTGCTGATGGCAAGCTACGAAAGTGGTCGTAGGCGGCTGGTGAAGGAGGAAGTGAAGGTCTAGAGGTGTGTTGTTCAGCAGATGGTTTGGAGGCGTAATAGAGTGAAATAGGATAGGAGATTCGAGGTGGGTGGTGTGGTGAAGGTCATGAGGTGGTTGGCGAGGCAGTTGGAGTAGTGGGATGAGCAGGGAGCCTCGCTGGAGGTCTGGTTGGAGTGGAGGAAGGTGAAGGTGGCCAGTGTGATAAGGCAGTCGAAATGAAGTGCGGTTGGTGTGTAAAGGGAGTAAAGGAGCTAGGGAACTTATCTACGTGATTGGTAGATGAAGAGGAGCAGAAGCGACGTCAGTCGTGGTATAGCTGATGTTGGAGACGAAGGTGACCCTAGTGGAGAAGGAAATGGCAAGGAAGATGGAGGGAGAGACGCTTGCTGGTATGGTGTGACGGGGAGGAAGACGAGGAAAATGAATTCATCACTGGTGTTGTGGATGGATGATGAGGGAGGTCAGGAGGGATCACCAGAGCTTGAGGAGTCTTTCGGCAGTATTAGGAGAGAGTAATTTAGGGTAGATCTGGTCGAAATCGTGCTTGAGGAGAATGATTTGATCTAGAGGTCTTTTTATAGACCTTTAGACGAGGTTTGGGGTTTGGGAAGAAAGCTTCTCAAGCTTCTCAAGCTTCACCAAAGTTGGGATTTTTTTGATACCCTAATCTCTCATACATTCACATGAGAGATTTGGAAGGTTTTAGGGCATGGGATTTGGCTCAATAGGAAGGGAATTCCTTGATGAACTTCCTTTTCAAATTTGAAAGGGATTCGTCAAGGAATCAAGTTATTTCCAATTTTAGGTCATCGGAGCTTGTAGGAATAGGATTAATGATGGTAGGGACCTATTTCTGAAAAATATGATAACGTTAGGGGCCTTTTTGTAAAGATTTTGAAATTTAAGGGAAATATGTAATAAGACAGGACCAAGTTATAAACTTGGTTAAGACAATCTCAACTTGGGACCAAATTTTGTTACAAACCTAATATGGACCTAAGGAATCTAATGGTGAAGTTGGATTTAGGTTTTGACCATGTTTGAATGGGTAATTTTTGCAAAAACCCAAATTAGGGTTAATATCTGTCTGAGACTCTATTTTGGGCCAAAACAGGTTTTGATGGCCAATTTGAAGGTACCAAATCCTAGAGAATATTTTTATATGAATTTTAGAGGGCTTAGGTTAATTTCATCTTGACCAGAACCTCAGTAATTAAGCGGGTCAATTTTTAGGATTTCAAAAGTCATTTAATTCTCGAAACACACGAAAACCCTTTTCTGTCTGTTCTAACCCACTTGTTAACCTTTTAGGACCAATTGACCCTTAATTAACCCCTAAGAAAACCAGTGGTTGTACTGTATTCAAGTTATGATGGTAAAATTACTGTTTTAACCCTGGTTTCTTATCTTTCTCTCAGAATGCTATTGCAATGAATTGCAATCTTCTGGTGGTTATGTAGGAGCATTTAAGGACCTAATCAGATTAAATTGAGCTAGTTATGGCTCATGATGGTGTTCCCATCATATACCCGTGCATAGCATTTGCTAGTCCCTTAGCAAAATTTCAAGGGATTTACTCAAATTCTAGACCACATGTCTTTTTATGCTCAGAACTCGGTTGTGTGCTTTCTTTTGTAGATTAGGTCAGAATGCTAATAAAAGGCCTAGAGGTACTCAAGTAGCAACCAATATCCAGACCTGACCAGCTCTCACCTCAATCCGCCGTGAAAGCTTCTAAGGCCTATAGGAACTAACCTGAGGTTCGTTTAACTCCGCGGTTAAAGCACTCGTGCTATAATATGTTTTAGCCCAGGTTCAGTTTGCAGTGCATTTTTGTAAGAGAGAGACAGAAGAATTTTTCTTTATTTTTGGAGAGTTTTCTCTCTCTTTTCTTTTTGTTTCTAACTTCAGATTAGCTTTACAACACAGTTTGTATTGGATTCCTAGTTGCCACCATAAATCCTTGTAGGGTCCCTAGCAATCGATGCTTCGAGATAGCACTACCCATGGCAACCCCCAGAACCCTGGCTTTCGAGATTTCAAGATAATCTTGCCAATGGCATTCTGTAGATAAATTTAGACCCTGGCAATCAATATTTCGTGATAATGCCGCCCATGGCATCAGAACCAGCACAAGGTGCTTACATGCCCAGGTAGGATATTTAGATATTCTAGGAGGCAAGCACCAAGGAGATGATGTGTTTTTGCACATCTTCCAGGGGAATTTTCTGCCTCTTTACATCGGAAACTTGTCCAAATCAACTTATATTGATCAGCTGCTCCTATTCTTGGTACCTTTTTAGAACTGTTTAAATGCCACTGCATGATTTTGATAATTAAGCGCACATAATTAGACTGTGTGTGGATTGGGGTGCTTAGGTTACTAAGTCCCATAAACCTGAGGTCAGTTAACGAGGCCGAATAATCCCTAAACCTTAGACCTAATACTTAAGCTTTGCATTTTCCCCAACCTCTTAAGGACTATCATGATCTTAACGGATACTTTAATTTCTAAGCCTGAAATATTCAGCCTAAGAGGCCTAAGATCAACATTCATACCAATCTCTTTTTGTCTCTTAGCACTTTCTTTCTTTCTTTTTCTTTCTTTTTGATTTTGTCTGGAACTAAGTCAATTCCTTAATCTTTTACTAATGACTATCTCTCTTTCTTTTCTTTTCAAATTATGCTCCTTGTTGACATTTTTATCTCCTCCCCTTTTCCTCATAAAAAATGATATGCAATCAATTCATTCAAAATTTCCTCCCTTCTCTTATTTTTCTTCTTTTTTCAAATTTTTTATTTTTTTTGGTTTTTGGAATATGTGTTTTTTTTTTTAATGAAACCCTTTCTTGTAAAGTGATTCTCACAGCATTTTGCAGTTTAATACCCTCCCATTCTTACAATTTACAATGTCCCCATTGTAAATTAGGTGGATTCGAGTTCAGCTTAGATCATACATTAGAACAGGTTTTGGATGGGTGGGCTGGTCGGGGTGACTATTACGGATGATTTCAAGCTCGGGTATGGGTTGTGGTGTTGGCTATTCTAATGGACAAACCCTAAAGTGCAATATGAGTTCAGCATAAGATGTGTCAGGAAGGTTTCGGGTTTTTCAATATGATGAGTTGCCTCCTGTTAAGCACTGAGTTTAGTGACATCAGCTAGACACAATGAGCTCAGGGAGAATAGAGATCAAAGGATACCTCATCCATGTTAATATCGGTGAGTTCAATGAACGGCTTTAGTCGCTGACCGTTCATGACAAAGGGTTTTGAATGAAGGCTAGGTTGGTTGATTTCAATGGCTCCATTTCCAAAGATTCATCTGATAAGATATGGTCCAATTGATTTTGATTTGAGTTTTCCTAGGAACAATTTGAGTTTGTCATCAAAGAGTAGGACTTTCTGACCTGGGTGAAAGATCTTTTTGGATATGTGCTTGTCATGAAAGGCCTTAACCCGCTCTTTGTAAATTCGTGAGTTCTCATATGCATCATTGCGTAATTCATCGATCTCACTCATTTGAATCTTTCTGTGTGTTCTTGCCTTAGAAAGATATAAATTACACTTTCGTACAACCCAATAGGCTTTGTGCTCCAACTCGACGGGGAGGTGACATGCCTTCCCAGACACCAATCTGAATGATGACATGCCCAATTGGGTTTTCTAGGTGGTCTTATAGGCCCACTAGGCTTCTGGAAATCAGGATGACCAATCCTTCCTGTCAAGTCGGACACCGACCTGAAGGATTTTCTTGATCTTCTGATTTGATAGCTCAGTTAGACCATTGGTTTGGGGGTGATAAGGAGTAGAGATTTAGTGTGACACCCCGTATTTGGTCATCAATGATCTGAACTAAGCATTTTTCAAATGGGTCCCTCCATCACAGATAATGGCACGTGGAATCTCGAATGGTGAAAAGATGTTCTGATGAGTAAATTTGATTACCATCTTACGATCATTGGTTTTGGTTGAAATGGCTTCGATTCATTTGGACACGTAGTCAACAGCGAGAAGAATGTATTTGAAGTCATCAAAAGTAGGGAAGGGCCCCATGAAATCAGTCCCCCAGATGTTGAATATTTCGCAAACGAGAATTGATTGTAAAGGCATCATATCACGGTGGCTCATGTTGCCCAAGGTCTGGCAACAAGTGCATGCCTTACAGTGATTGTATGCATCTTTGAAAATCATGGGCCAATAAAAGCAACAATGGAGGACTTTTGTTGTAGTTTTGTGTCTGGAAAAGAGTCCTCTGCAGGCATGGTCGTGGCAGAAGGAAAAAATGTCCTGAATTTCCTCTTCCAGGATGCACCATCTGATCATCTGATCAACACCAAGGCGAAAGAGGTATGGAACTTACCACATGTAGTACTTGTCATCGGAGAGTAATTTGTCTTTCTTGGCCTTTGGCCAATCAGAAAGTATCTGATGTGATGCCAAGTAGTTCACTAAATTAGCAAATCAAGGAAGTTCCATACTAATAGTGAGCTGTTCATCAGGAAAATGTTCTGTGATGTGTTCAGAAGGGTCAATACTGTCAGAAGGAAGGCTGGATAGGTGGTCATCTACCACGCTCTGCTTTCCCGCTTTATCGCGAATCTCGAGATCAAATTCTTGCAACAGCATAATTGAGTGGATTAGTTGAGGTTTCACATCCTTCTTCACAAGGAGGTGCCTCACTGCAGTGTGATCTAAGCATATGATAATACAGGAACCCAAAAGATATGATTTGAATTTTTCCAGGGCATATACTACTGCTAGCAACTCTTTCTCTGTAACTGTATAGTTATGCTGAGCCTCTTCAAGTGTCTTGCTAGCATATTAGATAACCACGTGTTTCCCATCTTTTTTCTACCCAAGTACCGCTGCTACAGCAAAAACAGGTGCATCGCACATGATCTCAACGGGTTGAGAACAATCACGAGATGTAGGATAGGTGCTTGGGTAACTCAATCATGCAGGATCTCAAATGCCTGAGTGCACTCCATGGAGATTTCAAAAGGGACATCCTTAGATAGAAGATTAGTCAGGGGCATGCGATTTTCGAAAAATCAGGAATGAATCGATGGTAAAAATCGATGTGTCTCAGGAAGGATCGAAAGTCTTTGATCGAGCTAGGCATAGGGAGTTTGGAAATCAGATTCACCTTGGCTCGATCAACCTAGATGCCCTTTTTAGAGATGAGATGTCGTAGGACAATTCCCTCAGGCACCATGAAGTGGCTCTTTTCCTAGGAAAGAACCAAGTTCACGTTAATGCACCACCTGAAGATTTGGATCAAGTGCAGGAGGCAGTCATGAAATGATTCGCCAAATACTGAGAAGTCATCCATGAAGACTTCAAGGTATTCAACTACCATATCTGAGAATATGGCAAGTGATAAAATAGTTTTCGCTTTCGAATAATGTCATTAAGATGATTTGTCCTTTTAGGATTAAAGTGGTGGAAAATCGCTTAATAAAATAACTAAAATTAAGATTAAATGACTCACAGGAGAGTGGGTCATGTCCACAAGGAGGTAATGATGCAATAAAATCATGAATATTTTTCTTGTATTCGTTCAATCAAGTGAAAAATCCATAGTCAAATCTAACATCAAATGTAACAAAAAGAAGATACACAATAACTCAAAAATGTAAGGTTATATGTGCAATTTTTCCTCAGTGAAATATTCAATAAATATGTGATGAATCTCTATAATTTCCAATTGACAAGCATTAGAGAGAATTTGTGCACATCTTAATCCAAAACCAATGTCAAAAGATGTCAATAACAAAAGCAACACAATTATAAGAAAGCATGAGAATGAAGTCGCAATTTCACTCAATATATCACATATTAAAATAAAAATGAGACTTTGGAAATGGTATTGAAATGTAATAACTAATTGCAATTTTCTTGTAGCAAAACAGGGGAGAACTCCCCATAGCGTGCACGAGAAGAGGAAGGATCGACTGGAGGTGTGGTCAATCAAGAAGGTCATCAGTGGTGAGGGCTATGCATGGAGGTCATGGCGCGGTCGTTGGAGGTCGGTGGTAGTTGCTGCTGCACTTACCCTTGCTGCGGCTGGTGGGTGCATGGCGGGTGCTGCGGGTAGTAGGGGTTGAGGCACGGACGCATGCAGGGAGGTGCATGCAAGCTGAACTGGGCACGGCTGGCACGGGCAGCAGGGGCTGAGGCACACTGGCTAGAGGTGTGAGAGGTGCTGAGGAACGCGTGCTATGCGCAAGTGGAGGGGGTGGAGATGCAGTGCGCTCTGCATGCACAGCTAGAAGGTGAGGGGTCTAAGCTACGGGCATGTGGTGCGTGCTACAGTAGGTGTGTGGCGCATGTGGGGTGGATGTGGAGGGCTACTGCAGGTGTTCTGGAGGCACAGCGAGAGGCACACATGGTCCTGCTACTGTGGGAATGGTGTGGCTTTTGGGTTTGTTTTTATGGAGTTGAGGAAAAGCAGAGGATGGGGAAGATGATGAAGGTCGTGATGGTGCCTGTGGATAGGGGTAACAAGTCGTGCATCAGTAGATGCACTCACAGTAGGAAAGCTTCAAGGAGCTCGTGCATGGTGGTGGTCAAGTCCATCCTCTTGTTGTGGCGGTCTGTCACCCCGCTAGTGCATGGTATGACGGAGCTTGGCTGTGGAGGCCCACGGTGGTGGGATGCTACACGGTGGTGGAATGGGTGGTTGCCACACCTTGCATGGTCGTCTCCTCCTCCCTTTGTAGCTGAGTTTGAAATCCAAAGAGGAAGGCACGAATGCTCTTCGTGGCCAATGAATGCTTGCAGCTGTGCGTAAACTATTGCGCAAAGAGAAGAAGTAGCTGTTACCTGTGGAGGAAGAGAATAAGAAAATAATAAAATATTATGGCTATTTATGCATAAACCCTTAGCTTCTACGTTAAATTAAAACAATGCAAGAAATTCACCAAATTGATTAACTAATCAAATGCATGTAATTCTAAGTTAATTCTAAATGCATGCAATGAATGAATTATGCAATTAAGCTAAAAATATGAATTAATTTATTTACATCTTAATGTATGCTATCTAAATGCTAAATTTAGCTTAATGTCTAGACACTTAAATACTTAAATAGCCCATAAATATGGGCTAATCAGCAAGCATGCACTACTGAAAAGTGGCTGCTGCATTGCAGAGACCAAATGACATCCTTCGGAATGCATATGTTTCGAAGGAGCAGGTGAAGGTGGTCTTCTCTTGGTCCTTGGGATGGATTGCGCCCGATTATAACCGGAGTAACCGTCCAAAAGTAGAAGAATCGATTTCCCACTAGTTTCTCAAGGATCTGATCAATGAACGGTAGTGGGAATTGATCCTTCTTCGTGGAGGAATTGAGTCTTCTTTAATCAATGCAGACTCTCCACAAGTTTGTTATACGGGTCAGTATGGTTTCTCTAATTTCAGTCGTAATGACGATGAGCCCTGCCTTCTTAGGCACAACTTGGATTGGACTTACCCACCGACTATCAAAGATCAGATAGATGATCCCTGCATCTAACCACTTGATGATCTCCCTTTCCACGACATCCTGCAGTTTTGGATTTAGGCATCTTTGCCTTTCATGAGATGGTGGTGAGCCCTCTTCAGTGTAGATGATATGTGTGTAGTATGAAGGGCTGATTCCAGTGCGATCATTGAGAGTCCATCAATGGCTCTTCGATGCTACTAGAGAATTGCAATCTGGCATGTTTTCTGGTCAGGTGTGAGTCGGGAGTTGATAATCACAAGAAACATCTGATTGGAACCCTAATATACGTATTTTAGATGATCGAGAAGAGGCTTTAATTCCATAACCGGGTTGTCAGTGGTAGTAGGTGGTTTAGAGTGGATGTCGAGGGCAAAGGAAGGAGCTATGGGTGTGTTGGGTTCAGACTCCTCTAATTGTGGGTTTTGATCCTCTTGTGGTTGATCAGAAATAGTCGGGTTTTCCTCGATATGTAGGTCGTCAACCATAGCCTTGATATCGTAAATTTATTTTATAACTCCGTAATTAATTCCTTGTTGGGCCTTAAAGATGTTGATCTTTAGTGTCCTGCTCTCAAATTTTAATTCAATTTGGCCCTCCTCACAATTGATATTGGCCCTAGTAGTGGCTAGAAAGGGTCTCCCTAGTATGATCAGTGTCTTCTTCACATTCTCAGGAGCATCCATGTCTAAGACAATGAAATCCATTGTAAAATAGAAGTCATGTACCCTAACTATGACATCCTCGAGAATTCCTTTCAGTGACTTAATAGATCGGTTAGCTAGCTGCAAAGTCATTTCTGTCGGTTTAAGCTCAGATTCCTTGAAGTAGTCTAGTAGTGATGTAGGTATCAAATTTATGGAGGCTCCTAAGTCCAATAAAGCTCGATCAAATTGTATATCACCGATTGCACAGGAGATTAGAGGGGTGCCTGGGTCTTTTGCCTTAGGCGAGTGTTTGCTCAAAATGACGGAGTTGGCTTGGTCTGAGAGTACAATTGGGTTCCCACTTTTGGTTCGCGACTTACGCTTAGGTTACATACGTCTTTCAGAAATCATGCGTAAGTCGGCACAAGGCACATCATATCCATCAAGGGGATGTTTATATGGACCTGCTTAAAGAGCTTAACCAGGTCCTCCTCAGGTGCCACAGGTTTGGTTGTCCCTTTTCCCTTGGTCAAGGCCTCGAGAAATGGAACCTTAGACGGTTCCTCTAGAATTGGCTCAGGCTCTTGATCTGGGATGGGTGTGTTCTGGATGACCAATCTAGGGTTAGGGTTTGTATTAACAGGCTGGGGGTGGCTTGGATACGGTGGGTCCTGTGTTGCTTTGCCACTACAGGTAGTAACAGAATTCAATCTCGCCTGGTTCTGGTTTGGGTTGGACAAAATAGGTGTTTGCTGCTAAAATCCTGAGTATGAAGTTGAAGCATCCATCCGGTTAGGTGATGGGGCAGAAGGGGTCTGATAAACAAAGTGAGCTTGGCCCTGATTTGGGTTCTTAATGCGCCTCTGGTTTGGCATGTTATTTGGACTAGGAAGCGGCTAAGACGGAAGTGCACCAGGTTGGCGAGCACTTGGCAGCTGGTCCAGTTGATTTCGTAACTCAAAGATCCCTTCTTTGTGTTGTTTTTGCATGTCAACCAAGGCCTACAGAGTTAAAGATGTATGATCTTCTTTAGGTGGTCTAGATTGGAAGTTTTGAGTGGGCCTTGGTTGGGTGGGCTGATAAGGTCACGAAGCTTGTGGTCGAGGTTCGAATTGAGGTCATAGATTCGGGTTATTACCTAGCCACGAAAAGTTGGGATGATTACGCCATCTAGAGTTGTAAGTGTTGGAGAAAGGATTATTCTAGACTCCGTGAAGATCTTCGCAGGTCTGAGGAGCTCTGAGAAAATCATGGTATGAGGGTTTAGAGTTCCCCTAACTATGGTGGCCTGATCCGGAGTTTCCCCTGAAGCCATAAACGTACGGAGGTGGATACGTATACATCCCTGGGGAGCAGTAGATGTTGTGCACAACCTCCTTTCCCATGGATGGGTGCACGTATGTGCCTTGAGGTGCAATGGTGGATTTGTGTAGATGACGAGTGATGTCATCCACCTTCTTCTCGATAATGGAGACCATGTCCAATTGATTGGCTACCAACTCTAGATCAACGGATGTGAAAAGGTCGCAGGATTCGTGTACCACCCGATTATTTATCGATGCACGGGTGGACGTCCGGTCATACGCACCCAATGGCTCATTGTTTAGGGAGTTCTCGCACATGTATTCGAGAATTTCCCAGACCATGTCTTCATGTTGACCCATGATGCTACCACCACAGGTTGCATTGAGAAAGAGCTTGATATCTACACGGAGTCTGTGGTAAAGGAATTGGACTTGTTCCTACTTCGGAACTCCATGATGGGGGCACTTACGCATGAGATCCAGAAAGTGATCCCATGCTTCATGTCGAGATTCTCCCGCTCCTTGGGAGAAGTGTGTGATTTGGTGTTGCATTGTGTTGGTATGACCAATGGGGTAGAATTTTGGCAGAATGGCAGTTTGAAGTTCTCCCCATGTATTGATCGTGTGTGGTTGAGTCTGAAACCAGTGAGTGGCATTCTGGCTATCCCTTGCCTCATTCGCATCAAATTTTCTTTGCATGAGAGTTGGCTTTCTATCCATGTAGGAAAAATCCAAGTGAATAGAATTCTCACTTAAAGTATCAAAAAGGTTCCAAGCTTCATCCACAGTCTTAGATAGAAAGGTTCCTGCACAGGCACCATCCACAGTTTGCCTATGCAAATCATTAAGTCCATTGTAGAACCTTTCAACCAGTTGCCACTTAGGCAGGTGGTGATTTTGGCAAAGTCAGAAAATCATTAAAGTGCTCCATGCATCATGGAAAGCTTCCCCATCCTTTTTAACAAAACTCATAATTTCCCTCCTAAAGTGATTGGTTTTGCTCATGGGGAAGTACTTCTTCAAAAACTCCTTTAGGGCATCCCAAGTGTTAATATCATCAAGGGTGTGATACCAATACTTGGCTTTATCCTTAAGGGATAAGGGAAAGAGGGTCGGCATTTGAGCGTCATCAGTAACACCCTGCAGCTTCACCGTGGAGCAGACCTTGGTGAATTCCTCTATATGGCTGTAAGGATCTTCCCTAGCATGACCATAAAAGGAGGGCAATAAGGATATGGTACTGCTTTTGATCTCATAAGGATTGTCCCCTCCAGGTCTACGTAGTGCAGGGCCAACTTGATTGGTTGGAATGAAATATTCCTTAAGGCTCCTTTGACTAGCCATTTCTACCCTTGGAAGGTTTCTTCTTAAGATTCTTTCAGGGTCAGGATCTAACACAAGTTGTGTCCTAAGAGATCGCCTACCAAGCATGCACTACAAACACAATTCAAAAGGACTTATTCGGTCTTTACAAATTTAGGCTTTTGACTTTAGTTCAAGTTGTAGGTGACAAAGCAAGTTGCCCAATCAATTACATGCCTATTGTCAACCTTTGAAATGCTTAAAGAAACCTAGTTGGAGCTTAGGTGTTCTTCCCTAAATCTCAAATGGTAGAGCAAATCCAAAGACAGAAGATCGAGGGATGTAAGTAGGCCTAAGCCTTCCTTTGAAGTTGTGCTTTCGCAGTGCTTCTCAACTACCCTCAAAAATCCGTGACAGGGTATCCCCCTCTTTGGATTTACAAACCTTTGCTCTTAAGTTCTGAACACTTCATAATCCAACAGTAGGAGGGCTCTTGTCCTAGTAGTTCCAAGACTTAGGAGTGTCTAAAAGCATGCTGTGGTGCAAGAGATATAAGTGTGCATACACCGTAAAAAGATTTTGAGTTTTGAATCGCACACCACCTTTGAAAATCAAGTCCTTGATTTTTGAATGTCCCTCCTTTAATTAGTCCTTTTTCAAGAATATATGTGACCACTTGTTAGATTGCTTCAATACAAATCAGGTGGTCATGAAATTAATCCAATTGCATTTGCATGACAGGTAGAAATGCAGAGTTAGTAATGCATACCTAATTCCAGCATTCTTCACGCAATGTACAAGACAACAATTAGATCTAGATGCTGCTTATTCAGTCCTAATGATTCGACCTAAGGGCAGACAGCTTCTAGCAGGTAGCTCGCATTTTTTTTTGTGTTTATTTTTTTCAGCTACTTATGCACAAGCAAATTAAGGGTAAACAATGCACAAAATAAATTACAAACCTAAATCTAAAGAAAAGGGAACAGGCTCCAAAAATTAGCCCCAATTACTACAAGGGCGAGAAAATAAAATTAAAACTTTGGACACGGAGAATCTCTTGTGGAGGCGAGATCCAGGTCTCCTTCTTCTTCCCCATGTGTAGGCATCGCTCAAGGTTTACGTCTTCTCCCAGATGTGTCTGTCACCTCTCTTAAATTCCTCGCTCAAATTCCTCTCTCAAATTCCTCGCACAGAAAAAATAATAAATGGTCAGATAACTTTGCAGTGAGAAATAATCTGAAATAAAAATCAGGTGAAATTATTGCATCTGTTGCCTCCCCAGCAATAGCGCCATTTGATAAGTCGATTTTCGCTTTTGAATAATGTATTAAGATGATTTGTCGTTGTAAGATCAAAGTGGTGGAAAATCACTTAACAAAACAATTAAAATTAAAATTAAACCACTCACAGAAGAGTGGGTCGTGCCCATAGGGAGGCAATGATACAATATAATCACGAATATTTTTCTCGTATTCGTTCAATCAAGTGTGAAATCCATAGTCAAATTTGACATGAAATGCGATGAAAAGAAGATACACAATAACTCGTAAATGTAAGGGTATATGTGCAATTTTTCCTCACTGGAATATTCAATAAATATGTGACGAATCTATGTAATTTTCAATTGACATGCATTAGAGAGAATTTATGCACATCTTCATCCAAAACTAATGTCAAAAGATGTGAATAACAAAAGCCATGCAATTATAAGAAAGCATGAGTATGAAGTCACAATTTCAACCAATATATCACATATTAAAATAAAAAATGCGACTTTGGCAATGGCATTGAAATGTAATTTTTAATTGAGAAGAAACAGGGGATTAACTTCAATGTAGCTTGTGCACGGATGAAGGAGAAAGATGGATGGCACATTGGCGACCAAAGGTGGCCCTCTCCAATCCGCACTTAACGGTGGTGGCGGCTTGATGAATGGTGGTCAGAGCTAGCCTACCGGAGGAAAGAGGTGGCAGCGGTGGAAGTTGCTGCGGGAGGCCAAGCGTGCTGCAAGCGCAAGGAGGCGCAGCGCGCAGGCGCTGGGGGTGCTGTAGGCGCGTGCGGGGCATGGGCGCGTGGAGGCGCGGACTCTGCAGGGTGCACAGGCAAGCATGGTGGTTCAGTTGCGCCAGCTGGAGGTTGGCAGGGAGGCGCTGGAGTGTTCTAAAGCAGGGTTGCTGAGGCATGGTGAAGGTGAATGGACGTGAGCGCATGGAGGGAAGGCATTGCTGAAGGACGTGCGTGGGTCGTGGGCACGCGAGCGTGCTGGCTGGGGTGAGGGTGCACAGGTGGCAAGTGTGCAGTAGGTTCTATTGCGTCGACTGCAGGTGCTGCAGGGAGGCACGAGGAGGGGCAGCGCGGTGGGGCTGGATGGGGTGAAGGCATGCAGTGGGGTCTGATGGAGTGTGGGGGCTGCTACCGCGCAGGCGATGGTGTGTAGGTGCTAGCATGTGCATTGGTTGAGGTGAGGGTGCACAGTGGCTGAGGCACTTGGCAGGGTGCGCTGGAGGTGGGGCACGCGGTGGTGTAGGTGCTGGTGCATGGGTTGGAGCTGCTGGTGAAGGCGCACGGTGGGTGATGGCATGAGGCTGGAGGAATTGCAGGGACTCTAGGCGGTGTGGGCTATCACCCCACACGCCCATGGTGGTGGAGTCACACTGCTGTGGTGTGAGGTTGGTGGTATGGATGGAAGAGAAGCAATGTTCTCTGAGCACAGTGAGGAACAAAGGGGTGGAGACCTCCCCTTGCGTGGTCGTCTCCTCCCTTTATAGTTGAATTTGAAATACAAAGAGGCGGGCTCAGATGCTCTTCATGGCCAATGAATGCTTGGAGCTGTGCTTCAACGGTTGCGTAAGGAGAAGCAGTCGTTGCCTGTGGTGGAAGAGAATAAGAAAATAATAAAATATTATGGTTGTTTATGCATAAATCCTTAACTTCTATGTTAAATTAAAACAATGCAAGTAATTCACCTAATTGATTAACTAATCAAATTCATGCAGTTATAAGTTAATTCTAAATGCATGCACTTAATGAATTGTGCAATTAAGCTAAAAATATGAATTAATTTATTTACATCCTAATGTATGCTATCTAAATGTTAAAATTGACTTAATGTCTAGATGCTTAAAATACTTGAATAGCCCACAAATATGGATTAATCAGCGAGCACTTGCCAGCTGGGCCAATTGATTTTGAAACTCGGAGATCTCTTCTTTGTGCTGTTTTTTCATGTCAACCAAGGTCTAGAGAATCAAAGACATAAGATCTTCTTTAGGTGGTCCAGGTTGAAAATTTTGGGGCTTAGAGCCTGTGGTCAAGGTTGGAATTGAGGCCTTGGATTTGGGTTATTTCCCGACCATGAAATGTTTGGATGATTACACCATCTAGAGTTGTAAGTGTCCGAGAAAGGATTATTCTAGATGGCGTGAAGATCCTCGCAGGTCTGAGGAGCTATGTGATAATCAAGGTACAGGGGTTCAAAGTTCCCTCAACTGAGGTGGATTGACCCAGAGTTGCCTCCAAAGCCATAATCTGATGGGGGTGGATATGCATCCATCCCTGGGGAGTGGTAGATGTTGTATGCAATCTCCCTTCTCATGGGTGGGTGTGCATACGTGCTTTGAGGTGCAGAGGTGGATTTGTGTAGATGACGAGTGATGTTGT
The DNA here is from genome assembly GCA_037157565.1 of Thalassia testudinum. Lineage (NCBI taxonomy): Eukaryota > Viridiplantae > Streptophyta > Magnoliopsida > Alismatales > Hydrocharitaceae > Thalassia > Thalassia testudinum. Next base: position 128,910,722 of record JAZHRO010000031.1, read on the forward strand.
CCACCTTTCTCCGAATAATGGAGACCTTGTCCAATTGATTGGCTACCAACTCTAGAACAACGAATGAGGAAAGGCCTTTGGATTTGTGTACCCCCCGATTAATTGTCAATGCGTGAGTGGACATCTGGTTGTACGCGCCCAATGACTCATTGTTTAGGGAGTTCTCGCACATATTCTCGACAATTTCCCAGATCATGTCCTCATGTTTACCCATGATGCTACCACCACAGGTTGCATTGATAATGAGCTTAATATCTTCATGGAGTCAGTGGTAAAAGGATTGGACTTGCTCCTACTTCCTAACTCCGTGATGGGGGCGCTTACACATGAGATCCAGAAAATGATCCCATGCCTCATGTAGAGATTCTCCTGCTCCTTAGGAGAAGTGTGTGATTTGGTACCGCATCGTGTTGGTATGACTAATGGGGTAGAATTTTTGCAGGAAGGCAATTTGAAGTTCTCCGCATGTGTTTATCGTGTGTGGTTGAGTTAGAAACTAGTGAGTAGCTTTGCCAGCCAGGGAGAATGAGAAGAGTTTCAAGAGTTATCCATTTCGATTCTGTACATCTGCCCTAAAAGTGCGGGCCAGATGTTTTAGGTTTTTGATGTGCTAGAAAAGATCCTCGGAGTTCAAGCCATGAAATTTTGGGGTCATATGAAGCAAGCTAGGTTTGAGATCTTCCTCGGGTCCTCCCACGGGAATGTTGATTTAGGGTTTGATCTCCACCATCGCAGGATTATAGTGATCTTGCATTTGAGGACACGACAGTGGGTTGATGATGGCATTGATTCGATTTTGGAAATAATGGAATTGTTGCTCAAGATTAGGTTGTTCTTCCTGGTGATCCATAGTTGATGAAGGGGAAGTAGGTTCTGAATAAGAGGATATGTCAATGTGATCAAGTTGTTGCATAAACACGAAAGTCGAGGCTCGACCTTGACGAGAGGGATTAGTTAATGGGGGCCTCAAGGATGGTCTTAAGGATCTCCTCCCAAACATGCACCGATGGAATAGATGAGGGATACCAGGTGATGGACCCAATCAAGACACCCAAAAATTTTGGATGACTATAAAGGTTCGAGGCAGATGATACCCCTTAGTCAGAAAGCCATCCATTTGAGAATTACTTGGGTAGCCAGAGAGGGAGAGTCCCGCGAAGATCCCTACATGGTAGAGCGCCCTCACAAGTTACAGGGTTTCCCCCACCCGACCTCTCTTGTCACTGAGGATCCAGGTAGACTAGAATGGGGACTTGACCTCTTAAGTCTATCAGTTTTAGATTAAGAGCAAGGTGCTTATGATTTCAGTTGAACTTTAAGATGTTTTTGTGCAAAGTGACCTAATTTGAAAATTGGTTAACCTAACAAGGTGGGTCAACTTAACCTATTTTTCCTTTGAAAAATTTAGGTTCCTCCTTTAGTGTTCAAATGAAACTAAGAGCCTAATTTTAGGGCTTGCATGAATAGATCAATTCAACCAAGGCTTAGGCACACACTGTTTGGGAAGATCAGTTCTTGAATAAGCAAGTGTCTATAAAACCTTAAACTCGAAATCGTAATTGGCTTTGATTGGTCCAATTCAATTTTGTCCAAATGTGATACCTAGGACTCAAGCAGGAAGGTGATAGCCCTAGATACCTTAAGATCCTAAGTAGGTGCACAAAACAAGGTTTTGATGTTTCTCTAGAATGTATCAAATTAGGTAACTTGATGATTAATCTAAGAATAGAATGCCAGTAGCCCAAATTAATTTTTTCCTTTTTTAGCTTTTCAGAATCATGGGCTTAGAGGAGGGTGGATGGCGTTTACCTACCCCTGGAGTGGCTGATGTGCAGCTAATCTTCCTCCTATGAGTCCTCTGAAACAGATCACAGTAAAAAAAAATAGAGCAAGTTAGTACCAAATCAGATATTGCAATCAAGAGATCAAATTGTGCGTTGCTCCCTAGCAACGGTGCCAAAATGTTAGTCTCTCTGAAATGGGTTTTAAAATCAATGTGTGTAGTATAGGTTGAATCAGAGAGAAAAACAAGTAAAATTTATAGCTTGAATATCAAAAATGAAGTCCAAGGTCGAACACAGGGAGCAATTGGCAAAAATGCTTCTTAAGATTGCAATTCAACACAAATATATAAGCAATAGAATTCCAAGCAAATATGAATGAAAGTGAATGTTAGATAATGCAAAAAGAATGGGGTAAAATGGTGATTTGAATCACCAATTACCCCTCACAATTTATATCAAATAACTCAATAGCACTGAGCAAATAAATTCCACATAATATAAGTGCACAGCGCACTTCAAATGAAGCTCAGACGTCTGTTCAACCAGTCATACGGCTTATCGTACTCAAAGTATTTCTCTTCTTCTTCTTCCACTTTACCTCCTTTCTTCTCTTTCTCTATTCTTGTTCTTCAACTCCTTTCTTCTCTTTCTGGCTGTGCCTTCTTTTTCTTTCTCTTATGCTCAGGCTTCCTCTCCTTCTTCTTTCTTCATGCTCAAGGAGGAGGTTTCTTAAATGGCTAAGTGTTGGCCGTTGGTCCTAAGAGCAAAACCCCCCTACCCCCATGTGCTTTCCTCTCCTTCTCTCTCTAGGATCCTCCCTCTGAGGGCCTCAGGTTATTGGGTATTTGGGTAGAGCACACCTAGGTCCAGGGCTGCCAACCGTGAGTGGCAGCCGAGGAGTACAGGGCTAGGCGGGTAATCGGATTGGCCAAACCTGCGTGTAAGGTGTCGCGGGTGAGGTGTGTGAGGGGCACGGGGACCTCACCCCCAGTGACTTGAGGTGATAAGCCTATGAGACAAATTCAATTTATGTAGGTACAAGCACTCTTCAGCTTCCAAGGTGGGACTATCCCACCACCTTCTTTTGTGTGCAGCTGTAGTGGGTTGCCTTTGCAGAATTGGAGCAGCAACAGCAAGTGTTAGAGCAAATTGAAGACCTGGAGCTCTGCCTGGAACCTCTCCGCACAACCAGGGCGTATCACCTGGAGCTTGCATGGCTAGAGATGGCTTTAAGCTTTGCTCGAAACTACAGTAATGGCGGTCGAGGGAGCGTAGACCTGAATGTCAGAATATAGCCTCTCAGCCTTGTCAAATAAGTTCAGGATCTTCACCGTAGGGTTGCGTGTATGGTGGTAGGTGCGGCGTGTTGTGATGGTGGCTGTGGTGGCCGGACGATGTCAGAGTTGGTGCCCAGAGGTGGGTGTGTTCGGTAGAAGGTTTGGAGGAGCAATCGACCTAAGTTAGGGCATTTGCTCCTGGGGTCAAGGCGGAGGTGTAGGGATGAACGGCAAGGGGTTTGGTGGTGTGTTGAGCAAGATGTGCCTCGCTGGCGGAGTGGCCGGATGTGGAAGGGATGATGGTGAACGGGTGGTAGCTTGGTTGAAATTGAGTGTGGTTGGGATGAAAAAGAAGTAGAGGAGTTAGGGGACATATCTTTGTAGTTGGAGGATGATGGGGAGTCAAGGCAGTGCCGATTGCGGTATGGTTAGCGTCGGGGAAGAAAGTGCTCCGGTGAGAAGGAATCGGCGAGGAAGACGGAGGACTGGGCATCAGCGGGTATAGTACGACATGGAAGAGGGAGAGGGAGATAAACCTGCAGTCGATATTGCATGCGAATGAAGGATGAAGTCGGAGGAGCTCATCGGACATCGAGGAGCTTCAGTTGGATGGGGAGAGATGAAATTGAGGGGGAATCCGATCGAATACGAGCGTGGGAAGTTCGGTCTGATTAGGAGGTCATTTTACAGCCCTCTGGAGGGAATTTTGAGCTTGGAAAGCAAGATTCCCAAGCTTAGAATGATCGTCGAAGTTGGAATTCTCTAAGTTACCCTAATCTCTCATGTGTTCACATGAGAGATTGGGAAGGTTTGAGGGCATTGGAATTGGCTCAAAAGGAAGGGAATTCCTTGACGAACTTCCCTTTCAAATCTAAGACGGATTCGTCAAGGAATCAAGGAAAACATGCTAAATTTAGGTCGCTCGAGTTTGTAGGAATAGGATTCATAGTGGCAGGGACCTTTTTCGGAAAATGATGACAAAGCTGGGGCCTTTCTCCAAGGATTTTTAAAGTTAAGGTTATATGTGTGATATAAAAGAATCAGACAGGACCAATTTGTAAACTAGGTCAAGACAATCTCCAATTAGGCATAAATTTTGGTACAAATCTAATTTGGACCGAAGGAATCCAATGCTAAAGTTGGATTTTGGTTTTGACCAAGTTTGACTTGGTAATTTATGCAAAAACCGAAATTAAGGCAAATATCTATCTAAGACTCTATTTTGGGTAAAGACAGGTTTTGATGGTCAAATTGAAGGTACCAAACCTTAGAAAATATTTTTTTATGAATTTTAGAGGGTTTAGGTGAATTTTATCATGTCGAGAACCTCATTTAATTAATCAAGTCAATTTTTAGGGTTTCAAAAGTCTTCTAAATCTCAAAACACTTGAATGCCCTTTTCTATCTATTCTAACCCACTTGTTAAACTTTTAAGACCATTTGACATTTAATTAACCCCTGAGAAAACCCATGATTATTCTACATTCAAGATATGATGGTAAAGTTGCAGTTTTAACCTTGTTTTCTTATCTTTCTCCCTGAATGATTATGCAATGAACTATGGCCCTCTAGTAGTTATGTAGGAGCATTTATTCCATGATAATGACTAAATTGAGCTAGTTATGGTTCATGATGGTGCTCCCATCAGAGCCCCTTTTAGTCTTGGCTAGGAGCGAAGGAGACTAGGTGCGAGACAAGTAGTAAACTAGGTGCTAGAGGTATCGAGCTAAAATTAAGTAGGTTCTCAACTACACAATTAGATGAGCAATGTGAGAGTAGGAGAATATCTTGTTGATCGCAATGTATACTAGAGGGGAGGGGTGAATAGTATCGCATTAAAAACAAATATATATAAATATATATAGATCAAAAATAAATTACAAGAGATTCAAGAACGGAGTACATATGATTTATAGTGGAAACCCAAACCAGGTGAAAACCACTACGTAAGCCTCCCAGCTTAGGATTTTCTCAACTAGTCGAGTCTAGTCAATCCACTAATGTACCATTTGAATGAGGGTGGCACAACCTTTTTACAAATCACTTCTCCTTTTATCTTGAAAAGAAGCAAAAACAACAACCATGGATCTTCCCAACAATCTTGGGATCCATAAATCAAAGCAACAAGATAGAATAATAGAAATAACTTCTATGGAATCTCAATAAAAGATCAAACCGAATTTTTTGGAGAGGTTCGAGGCTTTGTGCCTTTGAAGAATGTGAAAAATTGGGCGCAGAGGCTTTTGGAATAAGCACAAGAAGCTCTACTTTCTTGAAAGGTATTTCTCTTTTACAGTTATATTTTGATGGGCTGTGTGTGTTCTCTATTTATACCAAAAGTTTTGCCTGAATAAGAAGTTAAATTGATCAATCAATTAAGGTTAATTGGTCGATCAAAAGGCAATTTGGTCGATCAATTATGGTGGTTGGTCGATCACTAATTGATTGGTCAATTTTCTTGGTTGGTCGATCAAAAGGATATTTATCAACTTCCTAAAATGGGCTGATTTGATCGGTTCATGAAGTTGTTTGATCGATCAAAGTAATTTGGCCTATCAATTAACTAATTTTGTCAATTGGCAGAAGGCATGTTTGCACATTTTAAATTCATTGGAAATTGTAGTATAGTCACACAAAAATGTTCATCAAAAAATGATATTGTAAAAATAATGAGACTTTGAGTCCCGGTTGTTTGTCTCTGGGAGGTGTTTGTGCAAATTTGAGATCGATCCTTTATCGCTCTACTTTATTTAAAATTGCATGCCGATTTTCAATCTTCATAAGAAGATTTTGCCACTTCTATTATGAATTCTGATGACATGCACGTGTGTCAGATAGATAATGAAAGTGAAAGTGTGAGTTTCGATGCGCACAATTCAAGTTACATTGTGGTTGTTTATAGAAAATGCATCTATAGCTTGATCTTCTATATTTTCTGGAGCCAACATGCTTGTTGCACAATATATATATATAAGTGAAAAATAGGCAACTTGAATCACACAAGAAAGATGGCAACCAATAAGCTCATGGTGATTTCAAATATAGAGATATGTATAAAAATATAGCTTTTATTCATTCATTCAAAGAAGTGTTTGCAACATGGAATGTAGAGGAAAGCTTGTACAAGAAGGCTTGAAAATGTAAATGTAGCTACTAGAAAATGATCGCATACAGGAATCTATGGGGGGATTTTGCATGCATCATTGGGGGAGAATAAAGAGCTATACTCCTAAGCAGTAAATGAAAGCAGTAAACTATGAAGAGCTAAGTTACTAATCTACTAGAAGGGAAGGGCATTCGGAGGTGGTCTCCAATGGCCTTTGAGTGGCCGAGAGAAGAAGGAGGGGTAGCCAATGGTGTTTAGGCCGGCCCTTGGAGAGAGGTTGGAGAAGTGATCCAACATCTTGGCATGGAGATGGTGGCCTCCATGGTAGTTGTCTTCGTGGAGGTGGAGTGGAGATGAAAGTGGCTAAACTAGGTGGAATGAATGCCAAGGAAAATGGATGGCCAAGAGTGGATGGGTGCAAATGGCCAACCCTTAGGTCTTTTTATAGACCTAAAGGAGTCTCTCTAGAGAAGTGTGGAACTCTCTAGAGAGAGCTCCAAGAGTGGCTGGCCAAGTGAGAGAGAAGTGGTTCTTAGATCCACAAAAAGTGGATCTAAGAATTGAATGCCTCCTGGTTGCTAAATTTGGCAACCAAGAGTGGCGCCACCTCAAGAGAGTTATAGAGAACTCTAGAGGAGTGTGTGTGCATGAATGGGTGTGTGTGTGTTTGTGTGGTCGTGTCCTAGGTGGCTGAGAGTTCTAGGTTTCCTTGAATTATGGTTGCAAAATCTAATTGCTAAGGGAAATTTGCAATTAAACTTAACCCAAGTTTAATTGAATGAGTGTGAACCTAATTAAGAGTGAAATAACTCAATTAGGTTAGGTTTAGGTTAATTGGACTCTCACTAAGTCCAATTGGACTTGTTTGGGTTGAAATCTGAGCTTAATTGGACTCAATGAGTCCAACTGACTTAGGTGTTGGTAATTGACTTCGATCTAAGTCAATTGGGTTTGGTGAGGACCTAATTAGGTCCTTAAGGAGGTCTAGAGGTGATGTAATAGGATTAGGGTACCTTAATTTAGGTTCCTATGAGGTTAGAATTAGGTCTAGGGAGCTAGAGATCCAAGATCAAAGCTTGAATCTCAAAATAGGAACTGGAGAGCAGTTCCAGACATCAAAAAATAGGATCACACGACTTATACTCAAAAATCAGAAGTCCAGACTTCAGTTCTGGACATCCAATCTGAGTCAGGGAGAATTCTAGGCTCTATTTTGGGTATTTTACAGAAATTGGACGTCTAACAAAGTGTCTGGAAGTCCAATAACACTGTAGAAGTGGGTTTGATGTGTGCGGGAGTTGGCTAAGGGTTCTGGGTGTCCTATAACTTATCTGAACATCTAGATAAGGGTTGGAACTAGGGTTTTAGGGTTTCCTAGGGTGTGGTGACCTAATTTAAGGGTGGCTAACGCTTGGGGAAGTCTCTAGGCTATCTTAAGGCTAGGATGGTCTTAAGCTCTTCATATTTTGCTGCTTTATTCCAACTTAATAGAATAGCATACGTTAACTCCCTTACATCATTATTCCCTATATCTAATCTAAGTCTTCTGCTCCAGTCCTACTGCAACACCCCTTATTCCTGATCCAGCTTCAGATCCAGCTTCAGATCCAGCTCCAGATCTAGCTTTTGATCAGCTTATTGCTTGTAATTGACATAATGCACTTAAAGCACATTATAATATTATTTTATGCATAGCTAAAGTAAAGAAGTAATGATGTAAATAATGCTTATGCATACATGAATTACCCTAACTTAAGCTAAGTCCTAGCCTAAATTAGGTCAATTAAGACCTATGATTGCTGCGCAATCATCGATCAATAACCCTAAAAGCTTGGTTTTGAAAAGATACGCGAAAATCCTTTTTTGAGTTTTATTTGAGGTTCCTTACAATAATGTCCTAGACTCAAATAAAGATAAAAAAACACACATTAGCAGCTATCTAAACTTGGCTTCAAAGATGCTTAAATCCATAATAGTCCTGAAATGTTTGTCTATCAATAAGCATAATTTTGGTGAATCAAAACAGATGTGCTTAAATTCTCCCCCTTTTTGATGACAACAAAATTATAATTATGAAATTAAAAATAGTTTTGCATAATATCTCCCCCGTTTTGTTTCAACAAAAAAGTAAAACATGTTGCTGTTGATTTTATGTTTAACTCCCCCTTAAACATGTAATTTAAGCATTAGAAATATCATGCAGTATAAGAAAGCTAAAGAGGAACATAGAACTGAAGGAGATAATCTTCATGCATTTTTATAATGAAAAGAGTTTAGAACAAAATAATATAACAAAATAGTAAAAAGAAAATGTATTCATCAGGTAAATTAACTGAGCTCTTTTAATCTTGATAAACCTAGTGAATGACAAATTTCATTAAACCTCTCTTTTGGTAATGGTTTTGTGAAAATATCAGCTAGTTGATTTTCTGTGTTAACAAATTCTAGATTGATATCTCCTTTTAAAACATAATCTCTAAGAAAATGATGTCTAACATCTATATGTTTAGTCCTAGAGTGTTGTACTGGATTCTTGGATAGATTAATAACACTTGTGTTGTCAGTCAAAATTTTGTTATTCTTATAAGATAGGCCAAAATCTTGTAAGGTTTGCTTCATCCACAATAGTTGCAAACAAGCTAGATATGTAGCTATGTATTCTGCTTTTGTTGTGGAGAGTGAAATAGTATTTTGTTTTCTAGAGAACCAAGAGACAAGGGAATTTCCAATAAGTTGACATGTTCCGCTAGTACTCTTTCGGTCTGTGAAACTACCTGCGTAGTCAGCACCATAAAAGGAATATAATTCTAATGTATCTGACTTTAGATAGAAAAGTCCTAAGTATTGTGTGTTGTTTAGATACCTAAGTATTCTTTTAATAGCGTTTTGATATGTTTCTTTAGGGTTTACTTGAAAGCGAGCAGACAAACAAGTGCAAAACAATATATTAGGTCTACTTGTAGTTAAATATAACAAACCTATCATGCTTCTATATAGTTTTTGATCTACTGATTTACCTGTGTCATCAGCTTTCAATTGGGTAGAAGCTGCCATCAGTGTTTCTTAACCTTTGACTTTGTCCATTGAAAATTTCTTCAATATCTCTGCTGTGCATTTTGTTTGAGATATGAAGATTCCAGAGGTTAGCTGATCAATTTGAAGTCCGAGAAAGAACCAAAGTTTTACCATCATGCTCATCTCTAACTGATTTTGCATTACCTTTGCAAAGTCTTGGCAAAATAGATCATTAGTAGCACCGAAAGCAATATCATCAACATATATTTCTATTATTAAGAGATCATTTTCTTTCCTTTTAGTGAATAAGGTTGGATCTATTTGACCAATCTCAAATTCATTTTCAATTAGATAGGATTCTAATCTGTCATGCCATGCTCGTGGAGCTTGTTTAAGTCCATATAAAGCTTTGTTCAGTTTATAGACATGGTCAAGATATTTAGCATCTTCAAAATCGGGAGGTTGTTTAACATATACTTCCTCCTTGATGAATTCGTTTAGGAAGGAACTTTTGACGTCCATTTGAAAAAGTTTGAATTTGATATGGGTGGAAAAGGTTGGAAGCATCCTAACGGATTCTAGGCGAGCTACGGGAGCATATGTTTCATCAAAATCAATTCCTTCTTCTTGATTATACCCTTTGGCCACAAGTCTAGCTTTATTTCTAACTACTTCTGATTCATTAAGTTTGTTCCTAATGACCCACTTAGTTCCTAAAATGGTTTGTGATTCAGGCTTTGAAACAAGTTCCCATGAATGATTTCTCTTGAATTGATTTAACTCATCTTCCATTGCAATAAGCCAACAGTTGTCTGAGAAGGCTTCCTTAACATTTTTAGGTTCTAGTTGTGAAATAAAAGCTGTAAAAGCTAAAGTGTTAAGGGAAGATCTGGTTTAAACTCCTTTTAACAATTCTCCTATTACTAGTTCTTTGGGATGATCTTTCATAAATGAAATTCTCTAGGTAGTTCATTAGAAATATTCTCTTCTAGAATGTTTGATGGGTCAACTATTAGGTCATCATCATCAATCGCAGAAGATTTAGGTTGAACTAAAGTTTCATTAAAAGATACATGCATGGTTTCCTTAACAACTGAATTCTTCTTGTTAAAAACCCTATAGGCTTTACTTCTAGTTGAATAACCTAAGAATATTCCATCTAAACTTTTAGCATCGAACTTATCAAGATTGTCTTTACTGTTAGGTATAGAACATCGACATCCGAATATCTTTAAGTGGGAAATTCTAGGTGTTCTTCCATGATAGAGTTCAAAATGCATCTTCTTTAGAATTGGTCTGATCAAGGTTCTATTCTGAATACAACAAACAGTGTTTACAGCCTCAGCCCAAAAATATCGAGGAGCTTTGACTCGCACAACATTGTGCAGGCACATTGTTGTAAAGTCCTATTTTTCCTCTCAACTACACCATTTTGAGGTGCAACTCCAGGGAATACAAATTCATGTTTTATCCCATATTGATCACAGAAATGGATAAAAGATTCATTCTCAAATTCTCCGCTGTGAACACTCCTATTCCTAATTACTCCATACCCTTTTTCATTTTGTAGTCTTCTAAGTAACTTGCTAAAAGCATCAAAGGTTAAGTCTTTACCTTTTAGGAAAGATACCCAAGTAAATTTGAAAAAGTCATCAATTATGACTAGACAATTGATCAGTCCATTTTAATGGACTATTGTTACGCCTAAGTTAACTTTTAGGTTTGTTAATAACTACATTAAGTTATAAAATGTTTGCATGCATCATTATTTAAGTTTACATCAATTTTATAGCATTCTATAACTTAATATGTAATGATTTTATGTTTTTATGTTGCAGGAATAATATTCGGAAAGAACAAGGAGGGGAGGGTAAATTCCCCTTTCAAACAACTAGCTCCATCTCTTCCTCATCCTCCGGCCACCCTCAACACATCCCTCAACAAATGCAAACCGTCGCCGGTCAAAATTAGAAAAAGGATTTTGAAAATCCCTTGGGAGGCGGAAGAGAAGAAATATAGAGGAGAGGCGAAGGGGATTGGAAGGAGGAAGGAACCGTGCAACCATGCTTGCACTGTGCACCTCACACCCTCCACCGCAAACACCCTACCAGCCTACACTATGCCTGCCCTCATCGCACACCCGTGCCCTCTGCAGGCGTAGGCATAGCCAAAACCCTCCAATGCCCTACTGCCCACCATGCAACCGTCCTCCTCTGCAGGCATGCACCCATTCCAGCACCATCACCACCTGCAGGCGCACACTGCCAGTGCTTCCACCTCCAACCAGGCACCCACAGGCACTACGCCTTCTCTACTACAAGCTCTCACCGTAGGCTCGCAACCACCAGCCGCACCTGCACCCACCAGCCGCACCTACACCCGCACCCCCTGCACTCCCGCCTGCAGTGTGCCCCCTCGAGCACCACCTCCGCTGCATTGCACCAAAGCCCGTAGGCACTGTGCCCAGCCACCACACCCCATAGGCGCCACACGCCAAGAGCCTGCAGACACTCTCCACTCTTCTCCATACTACCTGCAAGCGCTTCACCTCACAGCCGCGCCCTGTAGGCACTGCAAGGGACTGCTCCATCACCACCACTAGCGCCTAGCATGCCTCGAGTGCGGCCAGTGCGCTACAGTAGCACGACACCCACGCATCCTCGCGCGGCTATCTCCTTTTTCTCCAGCAGGCCGGCAGCAATCCTCCTCCACCCGGCCATCGCTGGCCACCTCCGGTCACTGCATCATTGTCATTGCGTAGCCCTCATCGAGGCGCACCTCCCCGTCGACTCTCGTGGCCTACCGTGCACGGCTGCACACGCGAGGAAGAGAGAGGAGAAATCCTTTGTTTTCTTCCCCATTAATAATTACATTCAATGCCATTGCCACCAAAATCAATTTCAATTTATTGTTATTTTATATGGTGAAATTGTGACTGCATACTCATACTTTCTGATAATTACATGGTTATTGATATTCACTTGTTTAACATTGGTTTTGGGATTAAAATGTGCACCAATTTTCTCCAATACATGTCAATTGGAAATTACATAAAATCATCACATATTTATTGAATATTTTAGTGAGGAGAAATTTCACGTATACCCTTATATTTTTGAGTTATTGTGCAATCCGTATGAGATCAAGAGTAGTACCATATCTTTATTGCCCTCTTTTTATGGTACTACTAAGGAGGACCTCTACCGAGATTTGGAGGAATTCACCAAGGTCTATTCCACGGTGAAGCTCCAGGGCTTTACTGATGAAGCCCTGATGAGGAGTCTATTTCCTTTCTCCCTAAAGGATAGGGCCAAGCATTGGTATCATATCCTCGATGCAAGGGTAAATGATTGGGCCACCCATAAGGGAGAATTTTTGAAAAAGTATTTTCCTATGACTAAAGCCAACCGCTACAGAAGAGAGATTATGGGTTTTACTTAACAGGAAGGGGAGCAATTTCATGAGACTTGGGAGCGTTTTAATGACCTTCTTAGGTTATGCCCCCACCATCAAGTGCCAAGATGGCAGTTGGTCGAAAGGTTCTATAACGTATCTGAAAGGAATAGGCAAACCATCGATGCAGCCTGTGCAAGAACCTTCATGACCAGAACTGTGGATGAAGCCTGGGCATTATTTGAAACATTAAGCGACAACTCCATACATATGTCCTCTGCTTATCAAGAAGGAAAACCATCAATCTTGCAGAAGAAGATAGAGGCCCATGAAGCCAAGGCTTCTCAGGATTTGGATTATTAGATTCAACTATTGAATAAAAAGTTTGATAGGCTTTTAGCAAACCCTGGCATGAACCCACAAGCAGCCTCTATTTTTCAGGCTTCAAGAGAATGCTCCATTTGCCAATGCACAACGCACACCACTGTGGAGTGCCATCAGGCAAATCAATTCCCTGAGTTAATTCAGGCTGGCTTGAACATAGCCCAAGGTTTCTGCCCCCCTCGCAATAACCCTTATTCCAATACCTATAATCTAGGGTGGCGGAACCATCCAAACTTCTCTTGGAAGCAAGGTGATGCTTCTAACTCAGGGAATACAAGACCCTTACCTCCCCAGCCCATATACCAACCTTCTTATGAAAACCCTCCTTAGAATAAGCCCTCTGAGATGGATGAACTGAAGGCCATGATGAAAGCAATGCAAGAGCATCAGAATATGGTCATCCAATCTCAGAATGAGATGATTACTAATATGCAATCCCAAATTGGTCATCTTACTGAGGCAGTTAGGCAACGTGATCTGGGGAAGCTGCCTAGCTCTTCTAAGGAGAACCTTAAGGGCAAGGGGGTTGTATTCAGGGAGCACGCCCAAGCAGTGATCGTGTTGAGGAGTGGAAAAAAGATTGACAAGCCTGATAACACTCCTACGGTTACATCTCAGAATTCCTCTTCCACACCTGACCCAACTTCCATCTCCAACGAGGAAGAGCCACACTGCTCTCCCTCGCACAAAATCACCTACAATAAGGATGTCGTCCTTCCAACACCCCTTTCCCGCCATGATGACCCCTCTACCCAGAACCCGACGATGCCCTATCCAGAGTGCCTATCTGCTCCTGGGGAATCTTCTGTTGGCCCATTTGGAGCCAAGGATAGGACAGAAGAGATTATGGATACTTTTAGGCAAGTCCAGATTAACTTGCCACTGTTGGAAGTGATTAAACAGATTCCATCCTATGCCAAGTTTCTGAAGGACCTGTGCACCCAGAAGCACCAATTTAGGAAACAGGTGCAAACCAAGGTCATCTTGCCTGACCATGTTAGCTCGGTTCTCCAGCATGGAACACCCCCCAAAATGAAAGACCTAGGGGCCCCATATATTTCGGTGGTTATAGGTAACCAACACATTGACAGGCTCTGCTCGATCTGGGTGCGAGGGTGAACATTCTACCGAGCTCTGTCTACGACCTTTTGGGAGGAGGCAAGCTAAAGCCTAGTGCAGTAATCCTCTAAGTTGTAGACATATCACTTAAGACACTGTAGGGATTGTTGGAAGATGTCCTTGTGAGAGTGGAGGATTTCTTCTTCCCAGTTGACTTTCTGGTACTTGATACTAACCCATCTAATAAGCCCATGAAGCTGTCCATTATTCTAAGATGCCCCTTCTTGGCCACAGCCAATGCCTCTATAAATTGTTGATCTGGGGTACTTAAAATGGGCTTTGGGAACAAGAAGATCCGGTTGAATGTTTTTGATACTTACAAGCAACCCAGATTTGAAGATTGTTCTCAGATTGAGATCGTTGATGAAATAATTGAAGAGACCATCCCCTTATGTAGAGATCCCCTTCAGAAGGTCATATCTAAGGACCATCCCTCGATTATTAAAGAAATTGTAAGGGAAATGTCTGAAATAGAAGAGTTGCTGGGGATACACACTGAGTCTCTGTCCCCACCCTGGACTGTGAAGGTAGATCTGCTACCTGAGGTGGGGACATCTCAGTTAAAACCCTCAATCCAAAAAACTCCTGAATTGGAGTTGAAACCCCTCCCGAGCACATTGAAATATGCTTTCCTTGGCCCTAATAACACGCCCCTCGTTATTATCACATCTGCATTATCTGAATTGCAGGAGGGAGTTCTGCTTGAGTGTTTACAAAGGCACAAGGAAGCAATTGCCTGGACAATTGCTAATATTAAGGGTGTTGATCCCTCTCTTTGCATGCATCATATATACACGGATGAGTCCGTGAAGCCTTTCCGAGATATGCAGAGAAGGCTCAATCCAAATATGCGAGAGGTTGTTAAAAATGAGATTCTAAATGGTTCGATGCAGGGATTATCTGTCCCATTTCAGATAGTAAATGGGTTAGTCCTATTCACATAGTTCCCAAAAAGGCAGGAATCACTATAGAAGAGAATGACCAAGGAGAACTAGTGACCACTAGACCCTCAACTGGTTGGAGGGTCTGCATTGATTACCGCCATTTAAACACAGCTACCCAGAAAGACCATTTCCCCTTACCGTTTATCGATCAAATTCTGGAACGATTGGTGGGGGACAAGTACTTTTGTTTTCTTAACAGGTACTCTGGGTATAATCAGATAGCCATTTTTCCTGACAATTAGGAGCGTACCACCTTCACGAGTCCGTATGGCACATTTGCATTCCGCCGAATGCCATTCAGGTTATGTAATGTTCATGCCACTTTCCAACGTTGTATGATGGCTATCTTTTCTGATATGATCGATAAGTTTGTTGAAATTTTCATGGATGACTTCTCCATTTATGGCTCATCGTTTGACCTATTCTTTTGAAACCTTGATAAAGTCTTAACCCGTTGCGAAGAGGCAAAGTTGGTGCTTAGCTAGGAGAAAAGCCACCTTATGGTCCAACAGGGCATTGCGTTAGGGCAAATAGTTTCTGAGAGTGGATTAGAGGTGGACAATGCAAAAATCAATTCCATCTCTATGCTTCCATTGCCTACCAATGTTCGCCAGGTTAGATCTTTCCTTGGTCATGCTAGATTTTATAGGCGCTTCATTAGAGATTTGAGTAAAATCTCTAATCCACTCTGCGACCTGTTAGGGAAGGATGTCTCCTTCGATTTTGATGATAGATGTGGTGAGGCTTTCCAAGTTTTGAAGAAAGCACTCATTACCATGCCGATTCTCCAAGCACCAGATTGGACCCTCCCATTTGAGCTTATGTGCAATGCTTCTGATTTTGCAGTGGGAGCGGTCTTAGGTCAAAGGGTTGATGGCAAACCTCATGTGCTGCATTATGGCAGCAAGACCCTCACGGATCCTCAGCAAAACTACATGGTCATTGAAAAGGAACTACTTGTTGTAGTATTTACTTTGGAAAAGTTTCAGTCTTATCTTTTGGGATCAAAGGTTGTGGTGTTCACTGATCATTCTACCCTAAAGCATCTTCTTGCTAAAAAGGACACCAAAGCTTGCCTAATTCGTTGGATTCTGCTACTCCAAGAATTTGACCTAGAAATTAAAGACAAGAAAGGAGTTGAGAATGTGGTAGCAAACCATTTGTCATGGATCCGTATTGAGGCATCAAACCCTGCTAGCGGTATTAAAGAGACTTTCCCTGATGAGTCTCTGATGGCCGTGGAAGCTAAAACTCCTTGGTTCACTAACATAGTGAACTATCTGGTCATGGGCATTACCACCAGTACTTGGGACAAGTAGAAGCGAGTCAAGTTTCTCACCAACGTTAAATTTTATCACTGGGAGGAACCTGAGCTTTTTAGAGTAGGCCCTGACCAGCTTTTTTGAAGTTGTGTCCTTGATGAAGAAAAAAAAGTGTTCTGAGTTTCTGCCATGACCTCCATTGTGGGGGACATTTTTGTGGGAAGAAGACTACACATACGGTTCTTCAGTCTAGCTTTTGGTGGCCCACATTATTTCGAGATGCACATACGTATGTGGGCGCATGTCTACATTGCCAGCAGACATGAACCATTGGAAAAAGGGATGAGATGCCCCAACAAGGTGAAAGTGTGAGTTTCTGTGCGCACGATTCTAGTGAGGTGATGACTGTTTACAGAAAATGCGTCTATAGTCTGATTTTCTATATTTTTCGAAAACGACATCCTTGTTGCAAAATATCAGGAATTAGAACAGGCAACATTAATCACAAAAAAGATATTGCAATGACCTCATGATGATTCTCAACACATCAACATATATATATATAGAAAATATTTTTTTCATTCATTCATTTGGAGAGTGTTTGCAACATGAACTTGTAGAGGAAAGCTTGTACATGAATACTTAAAAATGTAAATCTAGCTATCAGAAAATGATCGCATACAAGAATCTACGGGGGCATTTTACATGCATCATTGGGGGAGAATAAGGACTACACTACTAAGCAGTAAATGTAAAGAGCTAGCTACCAATTTATCAAGAGTGAGGTCATTCAGAGGTGGACTCCGATGGCCTTGGAATGATTGAGAAGAGAATGAGGGGCAGGCAATGGAGCTTAGCCCAGCCCTTGGAGAGAGTTTGAAGGAGTGATCCAACATCTTGTCATTCTGTCCTTCATGTTGGTGCTCAGCTCATGGAGATGGAGTGGAGAGGGTGGCGGATAGCCAAAGTGGATGGGGATGGAGCCAAGCAAGTATGGCTAAAAAGTGGGTGGGTCAAAATGGCCACCCCGAAGGTCTTTTTATAGACCTAAGGGATTCTCTCTAGAGAAGTGTGGAACTCTCTAGAGAGAGCCCAAGAGTGGCTGGCCATGAGAGGATAGAAGTGGTTCTTAGATCAACAATTTGTGGATCTAAGAATTGAATGCCTGTTGGTTGCTAAATTTGACAACCAAGAGTTGGTGCCACTTCAAGGGAGTTCTAGAGAACTCTAGAGAAGTGCGGGTGTATGAATGGGTGTGTGTGTGGTCATGCCCAAGGTGTCTAAGAGGTCTAGTGTTGAACGTATGAATTGAATCGCTAACATGTATGGTTTTGGAAAACCTGTCGTTGTAGCTTGAAAGCGAAGAATTCGTGTTCAACAAATAAAATTTATACCGAAATTGAAATTCCAGGTCGAACAAAGGGAGGCGGACGTTTGATTTAAAAACTACTCGTTTCTTGTTATTTGTCACGAAGTAATTCAATTTAAAACTATTTAATTATTTACAGCAAATAGAAGAGAGAGAGGGTAAGAGAGAGAGAGAATATTACACATAAAAATCAAAATGAGATGTAGAATAAACAAAGAATTTATCATTAGGGGGATTTGTTCATTACAACTTGAAAGCATAAAACAATTACACTAGAAAGCGATAAATTTACTCTAGAAAGCATTAAAAGAATGGAGGGAGAAATGTCCTCCTCGACAATTGCTTGGAGGATGAGCAAAACTACATTAGAAATCAGTAAAGCTATACTAGAAAGCAGTAAAAAGAATAGGGAGAGAGAAATCCTCCTCGACGGTTGCTTGGAGGACGAGCCGGACGGGACGACGCCTGGACGAAGGAGAACGAAGCAGGACGAAGGAGGACGAAGTAGAAGAACGGGAATGGAGCAGCACGCCGTCGTCGTCGTAGGATCCACTTCCGAAGGGGAACGAAATTTGGACTTTATCTCGCGAGAAGCATCCTAGGTGTGGGACAAGCTTCTCTTGAGATTTGGAGGGGTAGAGAGGAGAAGGAAGGGATGAGAATTTCGTATGTAGGGGGTCTCCTTTTATAGTTGCAAGGAGTGGGGGCAAAATGGACATTATAACTTCAAAATAATAAATGAGGGGTCTTTAGTGACGGATAAAACCGTCGCTAAAGCCCCCAACATGGGCGTAGCTTCCGCGCCCATGTTTGCCCGCTCAGCTGCTCGCGTGCACAACACCTACGCACGTTCAATGATCCTAAGCCGCGCCTTCACTTGCTGCATTACGCGCCCGCCTGCGTGCGATCGCGCGTTACGCGCGGGCGTGCGTGAGCTCGCCATCTTGATTAAGCGCGCGCGGCCGTTGGATCCCGATCATGCGGTCGATCGGAGGCGCGCCACCACTCCAATTTCAGCGTGACAAGGCTCGAATGCGCATCCCTTCTTCTCGTTAGAGCGCTCGACCAACGCGTTGGGGTCGCGTTTATGTCGAGCGCCTGACTTTAGCACGGGCGCGTCGCAGCCGTTGGATCTTGATCCAACGCCGGGGAAAGGCAGATGTGGAGACTGTCGAGATTGCATGCAGCCGTTTGGGCGACCGAGATGGTGCCACGTGGTGCCATCTTGGCCGTCCATCTTCTGGAAGTTGTAGATGGTGCCACGGATGTCGGATTGACTCGATTTTTGCGTCGTTGGGCTGCAATCGTCAATCCGAATTCATCCGTGCGGTCGAATTTGTCATCTGAAGTGTGGATTTTCACCATCCTAGCCCTTGATCTTCTAGGGTTCCCGGGTCACTAACTGATGCCATAGATGCCTGATTAGGGCGATCTTGGAGTCATTGAACTCTAATCGTCGCCCTGATCACATCCATATAGTTGGATCTTTGATCCGAGGTACCGATAAAATGTTTTCCCTATCCAAGCACATAAAAGGAGACAATTAACCTCCATTTTATTCAAACTACTCTAAATGCAAGATGATGCATGTTATGCCATATTTATATCATGAAATGCAATCCTATGCTTAAGAACATTCATAAATAGACATCTTAAGTAGTGTAAATGTGTTTACATCATACCCCCATGCCTATCTTTTGCTAGTCCCTAGCAAAAACTATATGCTATTTATAAAAGAATTAGGTTGGATTATTTGGACCTGAGTTATTTTCAATCATTAAGAAATTGTCTATTTAGGAACTAAACTTTCAAAGACACAACAGTGCCCGGGTATCAACCAAAATGCAGACCGCCTCAAGCCCTTGCCTTATTCAGAGAAAAATTTCTTTTTCTTTTTACGCTTTTCTAATTTTTTTGGATTTTCAAATTTTAGGGTTTAAGAGTGGCTTTCTACGGCCATTCAACTCACCCAAGATTTGATGAGAACCCTAAGGTTTAAGCATCTTATTGTCATTGTGATAGACTCGTTGATCGGTAATTAAAACGGACTTCGGATTTCTACGCCTCTAGGTGACCTCAAAAAGACTTCTACCTAAAGGTGTATCTTTGCAACCGATAGCTTTCTCCCTACTTTTATTTTTTACTGGGTCAACACAAGGGTGAATCTAGTGTATATCTCCCCGATTTATTCTACTTCTCCACTTCTTCCTAAGTGTTTTGGAAATTTTTAGCGCATTTACTAAGCTAGGTTCTGGACAACCGGTCGATGAGCTGTTACCACCAACAACTTGCCAGCCATACTTGTGCGGCGAAGTGTGGCTTATTTCTTTTTGTTCTTTTCTCCTTTTCTTTTTGATTTTTTTTTCTTCTTTTTTTTTTTTTTAAGTAGGTGGCTTCCCTGGTCTAAGATTTACCTAAGGGCATGAAAAAGAGAAAGGTCCAGTGACTGGGCTCTGGACAACCTACATATGGGCTGTTACCCACGATAACTTGCCAGCCATATCACCCTAGAAGGTTCATTAGCTACCCAAATTCCGTTAGAATCGCCGAACAATGAGTGAGTGCAAAGAAAGTGTGTAGATGCTTAAAACTCAGAAATTCACTTAAATCATAGGGTGGGTTGATAAGTCGTGTACTTATCACCCAAACTTATTTATTCCAATTATAATAGAATTAAGATGGTGAGGACTCAATGACAAATCCGCATTTTAGTGGATACAGAGGCTAATTAAGTCCAAAGACCTGAAGGGTCTTTGTGTTCAAATCATAATGTAGTATTTCCTAAGATTGAAAATTTTCTTAAACCCAAATTCTCTTTCCTAATTCTGATTTTTTTTTTAATAAAAGAAAATAAAACAAATCTACAGAGCTGACGAATTAATTCAGAGATAAATATCCACCCCCCCATGCCTATCTAATGCAATGTCCTCATTGTATTAAAAAGACATGAAACATAGTGGAAAAGCGTAGAAAGCACCTGAATTGCATGAATGTCAGGTCCGCTCTGAGATAAAAACGAAAAAGAACTGTATATGTGCTGAGTTTAGTGCCTTCAACTAGGCACACTATACAAAGAAAAGAAATGAAGAATTTACAAGTGTAGGTCAGAATTAAAATAAACAGAAGAATCCTCTGACCTGCCAGCAGAGGTCCACAAATGTGGACCAGATTGTAGTGCAGGCCCACACCCCATAATCGAGAATATCTTAGGTTCTGGATAAAAATTACCCGAAACATAAAATCAAAATGCAAGTGGGGTCGGGCCTACGATTTATGAGGATGCAACCCAAGACCAAAAAGTCGGGTTACAGAGAATTGAAGCTCAAAAGGATAACCGTTGAATGTGTGCTTGGGTTTGACATCCTTGAAACGAATGTCGTAAGGGTTCTGATTTGATGGTTTCAGCTTAAAAGGAACCCTTTGACTCAATCTTCCATTTCCTCCAGAATTAACTTCCCAAATCAGAATTTCCCAGCTCCTATCCTCCTTATTCTGAATATCAAATTCCAGGACCTCTTGTATATTAATCACCCCATCTGGAATCTCCAAGTCTAAATGATGTGGCAGAATCAGAATTGACTTGGGTCTAATTATCTCAGAAATAGAATTATCATTAAGCTCAATGGGGTGTAACTGATAATCAGGGCATTGAATTGATTCCTCCAGAAAATGTAATTCCGGATCCGTAATGTGTGCCCTAAGATCAGTTTCCTCAGTTATTGGGCTATCAAATGATCTATCAGATTCCTCAGGCCCAATCGTCTCACAGAAATCGTATTCAGAAAACTCGCGTGAGACATCGCAACTCGAATCTTCACCATCAAAGAAATTAGGATCCGTATCAATGTATGTCCCAAAATCATTTGTCACTTTCTGTTCCAAGGAGACATACGTTTCCTCGTAACCCAGCTCAGGGATCTCAGGTGAAGAAATCAGATCATCCTTAATTGGTTGTTTTAATTCAATCTGGTCAACCTCGTAACACGTGTCCCCCCCAACAGTTGCCGAAGTGGGTTCTATCATTGGCTTTCCTGAAGAGGGTTCATCCAGGGAATCATTCCAAGATCGAATCAAAGCAACCACGAATCTCATCCTCAATTTTGCTAATTTCCCAAGTAGAAACTCACCCGAGTTCTTATCCTTAACATCTTGGAGCCAATCCAAAAAAGACTTGTTTAAATCATCTATCATTTCAATTAGGGGCTCCAATCTCTAAATGCAAGGTATTGGCTGAACTTCTAAAGATTGAATGATATTCCTCAAGTTAGCCAGAACCTTATCTTGAACTTGGTTAACCTGAACCAAATGAGTTAGTTCAGGGTTAGGCGGGTTTGGGCTCAATGCAGGGGAATTAACGAATTGAGATTCATTATACCCTTCCTGATAATAGGTCATTTCAGATTGTTGAAAAGATGGTGATGACCTAAAGGTAGTGAAATCAGAGGACGGGTAAAGATTAGTGTATCCTTCTTGATTGTAGATCGTATTAGGTTGTTCATGAAAGGAAGATTATCTATAACCGATGTAGCTCTAAGAAGGATAGAAATCAGAATCAAAGTGTTCAGGGTTAGACCCTAAACACGGAGGTCCGGAATTGTATCCCCATTCCGAATTATCCCAACTAACTGATGGTCGATTATAGTACGAGTTGGGATAATCATCATGTTGAGGATAATTCACAACAGGAGGGAAAGAGCGGGAATGCATGAAATATGTGGAAGGATTCATGAGACACGGGAGGAAGAAAGGTGCCCTGCAATACAAACAATCAAACCTATCCTTAAGTGGGTTAGCCTACAGACCTACAGACTCCCAAAACCCATCTTGAGATAAAAGAACGATTTGATCTACTTCCGTCTGTTCAATCCAACCAGTTAGAAGGAGGGACTGGGGAGAAGGTTCTTCCTTCGGCTTGCGCCTCCGGTTCCTAGTGTACCCCCAACTGCGATCGTTTGACTCTACTCCCCTAGCTAGACATCAAATTGAACAGTAGAAACAGACTAATCGAAAATAATCTCGTTCTGAGTTCTGAAGAGCGAGTTCAATCCTTAAGGCCAACGTCTACTCTGTTTTATTTAGGGCTAGGTTTGAATGTCTTTGGAATGTGATGGGCCCCTTAAATGGGTTGTGCCCTTAATGATTGATTGATTTGTGTGTGCGTGCACAACCAGTGATTTTCAAGCATGATTATTTTTTATGTGGTGAATTTTAAGGTTCAAATCGTGCTTAGTAGCTTTTAGGATTCAACTTTAGGTGTTTTCAATCAAGTTCCATTGGCACACCACGTTTTGAAAACACAAGTGAAGATGTTTTCCTTTAAAGCTTAAAAAGAATGTGGAGTGCCTGGTAAATCCCTAAGAGTTGAACCTAAGTGGCAGCTACTTGATAAGTTGATTTTATTTGAAGTGGTGCGGCCCAATCAACTCAAACAATTGGCCTGATGCACCACTAAGTTAGGCACACAAAGATGGTTAACCTAGAATGATTTCTACTCTTTTATGTGTTGCTTTATGTGTACCGGTTCCACAGATCAGAACCTGGTTGAGTAGAAACAAATCAATTCGGTTAAGTGCCTTTGAATGTGGGTGTACGTTGTGTGTTTGTTGAAAATTGCCCTACAAAATTATCTTTTTGTTTTTTTTATATATGAATGATGGTGGAATGAATGTGAGTGAGAATCCAAACAACCAAACTATTCCTACGATTTATGCAAACACCTAGGTTAATTGGAATTTGGATTTAACGTGGCGAATGAAATCTATGGAGGGGGAAAGAATGGGGAATAACTTACAAAAC
Source organism: Thalassia testudinum (assembly GCA_037157565.1). NCBI lineage: Eukaryota > Viridiplantae > Streptophyta > Magnoliopsida > Alismatales > Hydrocharitaceae > Thalassia > Thalassia testudinum. Next base: position 128,934,171 of record JAZHRO010000031.1, read on the forward strand.
CTTCCACAACACTTTACTCCAATCTACTGCTTTTGCTAGTCTCGGAAGAGTACCTGCAATTACAATAAGAAAGGAGAAGAGTAAGGTAAATGATTTGTAAGTTACAACACGCGAAGAGAAATCAAAGATCGTCGCCTCCCCGGCAACGGCGCCAAAATGTTGAATGTATGAATTGTTCCCAGGCAACGGTGCCAAAATGTTCAACGTACGAATCGAATCGCTAACATGTATGGTTTTGGAAAACCTGTCATTGTAGCTTGAAAGCGAGGAATTCATGTTCAACAAATAAAATTTATACCGAAATTGAAATTCTAGGTCGAACACAGGGAGGCGGACGTTTGATTTAAAAACTACGCGTTTCTTTTTATTTGTCACGAAGTAATTCAATTTAAAACTATTTAATTATTTACAACAAATAGAAGAGAGAGAGAGGGTAAGAGAGAGAGAGAATATTACACATAGAAATCAAAATGAGATGTAGAATAAACAAAGAATTTATCATTAGGGGGATTTGTTTATTACAAATAGAAAGCATAAAACAATTACACTAGAAAGCGATAAATTTACTCTAGAAAGCATTAAAAGAATGGAGGGAGAAATGTCCTCCTCGACGATTGCTTGGAGGATGAGCAAAACTACACTAGAAAGCAGTAGAAAGAATAGGGAGAGAGAAATCCTCCTCGACGGTTGCTTGGAGGACGAGCCGGATGGGACGATGCCTAGATGAAGGAGAACGAAGCAGGACGAAAGAGGACGAAGCAGAAGAACGGGAACGGAGTAGCACGCCGTCGTCGTCGCGGGATCCACTTCTGAAGGGGAACGAAAATTTGGACTTTATCTCGCGAGAAGCATCCCAGGTGTGGGACAAGCTTCTCTTGAGCTTTGGAGGGGTAGAGGGGAGAAGGAAGGGATGAGAATTTCGTATGGAGGGGTCTCCTTTTATAGTTGCAAGGAGTGGGGGCAAAATGGACATTACAACTTCAAAATAATAAATGAGGGGTCTTTTGTGACGGATAAAACCGTCGCTAAAGCCCCCAATGTGAGCGTAGCTTTCGCGCCCACACTCGCTCGCTTAGCTGCTCGCGCGGGCAACGCCTACGCACGTTCAACGATCCTCAGCCGTTCGATCGCGAGATCGGACAGCTTAAGTCGTGCCTTCACCCACTGCATTACGCTCCTGCCTACGTGCGACGCGCATTACACGCAGGCGTGCGTGAGCGCGTCATCATGATTAAGTGCTCGCAATCATTGGATCGTGATCGTGCAGTCGATCGGAGGCACGCCACCACTCTAATTTCAGTGTGGCGATGCTCGAACGCGTGTCCCTGCTTCAGGTTAGAGCGCTCGACCAATGCTCTGGGGTCGCGTTTTTGTCGAGCGCCTGACTTTAGCGCGGGCACGTTGCAGCCGTTGGATCTTGATCCAACGGCGGGGAAAGGCGGATGCGGAGACTGCCGAGATTGCATGTGGTGGTTTGGGCGGCCGAGATGGCTCCATGTGGTGCCATCTTGGCCATCCATCTTCTGAAAGTTGTAGATGGTGCCATGGATGTCGAATTGACTTGATTTTTGCGTCGTTGGGCTACGATCGTCGATCCGAATTCATCCATACGGTCGGATTTGTCATATGAAGTGCATATTTTCACCATCTTGGCCCTTGATCTTCTAGGGTTCCCAGGTCACTAACTGATGCTACGGATGCCTGATTAGGGCGATCTTGGAGTCGTTGAACTCCAATCGTCACCCTGATCACATCCATACAGTTGGATCTTTGATCCGAGGCCCCGATAAAATGTTTGCCCTGTCCAAGCACATAAAAGGAGACAATTAACCTCCATTTTATTCAAACTACTCTAAATGCAAGATGATGCATGTTATGCAATATTTATATCATGAAATGCAATCCTATGCTTAAGAAAATGTATAAATAGACATCTTAAGTAGTGTAAATGTGTTTACTTCATCTAGGCTAGGTCCTATGGGGTTTGGGTCGGTGTATACTTTGAATTAGGGTTGCATACCGTAATTGCTAAGGGGAAATTGCAATTAAACTTAACCTATGTTTAATTGAATGAGTGTAAACCTAATTGAGTGTGAAATAACTCAATTAGGTTGTGTTTAGGACAATTGGACTCTCAGTAAGTCCAATTGAACTTGTGTGGGTTGAGATTTCAGCTCAATTGGACTCAACGAGTCCAATTGGCTTAGATGATGATAATTGACTTTGATCTAAGTCAATTGGGTTTGTTGAGGACCTAATTAGGGCCCTAGGTAGGTCTAAAGGTGATGTACTAGGATTAGGATACCTTAATTTAGGTTCCTATGGGGTTAGGATTAGGTCTAGGGAGCTAGAAATCCAAGATCAAGATTTCAATCTCAAAATAGGGACTAGAGGCAAGTCCCAGATGTCCAAAAACAAAATCAGATGACTTATACTCAAAAATCAAAATTCCATACTTCAGTTCTGGACGTCCAATCTGAGTCAAGGGGAAATCTAGGTTCTATTTTGGGTATTCTACAGAAATTGGACGTCTAACAAAGTGTCTGGATGTCCAATAACACTGTAGAAATGGGTTTAAGGTGTGCAGGAGATCGCTAAGGGTCCTGGATGTCCTATAACTTATCTAGACGTCTAGATAAGGGTTGGAGCTGGGGTTTTGGGCTTTTTTTGGGTGCAGTGACCTAATCCAAGGGTGGCTAAGTGTTGGAGGAAGTCTCTTGCCTATCCTAGGGCTAGGATGGATCTAAGCTCTTCACTTATTACTACTTTATTTCTACTTAATACAATAGCAAACCTTAACTCCCTTGCATCATTATTCCTACATCTAAGCTAAGCCTTCTACTCCAGCTCTACTGCAACACTCGTTATTCCTGATCCAGGTTCAGATCCTACTCCAGATCCAACTCCAGATTTAGCTTCTGATTAGCTTATTGCCTGCATTCGACATAATGCACTTAATCAATACATCATAACATTATTTTGTGCATAGCTAAAAGAAAGTAGTAAAGATGCTGATAATGCTTATGCATGCATGAATTACCCTAGCTTATGCTAAGTTCTAGCCTAATTTAGGTCAATTAAGACCTATGATTGCTGCGTAATCATACCCCCATGCCTAAATCTTGCTAGTCCCTAGCAAATACAAGACTAAATTATTTACAGCAGGGTCCCTAAAGGATTGATTATTTTATCAAGTGCATGCCTAAAGATTTTTCTCCTTTTTGTTTTCATCCTATCCTCTAGAAATCCAGGCAATCATGAAAGTGTAACTATGTTGCTTTTGCAACAGATTCGAGTGAAAAACTAATTCACCTCTAAAGCCTGTGCTTGACCCCTAGTAAAAATTCTAGTGGGATAGGCGGACTTCTTATCACGGGGTATTGAAGATATTCTATGAATTTTACCATGGCTTTAGGATTAGGTAGAGATTCTCTGAGGGAAAAGATTATATATTTGGTGGCTCACTCTCAGTTGGTGCTACATAGAGACTAGTACTACAGAATCTAGATTCTCGGATTATTAAGTAACTCAACCCAAAGAAAGATGAGAAAAAATATGCACTCTTTTGATTCTTTTGTATTCATTCTCTCTCTCTTTTTCTTTTTCTTTTCTTTTTCTTAGAGCTCACACCCTCACCCGATTCACACATATGATCTATATTTGGTGGTCTCACCTGGCATTAACACTGTAATTGAGCTTTCATAACCCTAACATTATGTCAAAATTCCTTAGCTAGTATTTGGGTGGTCAGAAACACAAGAAAGGTGGGTTAAGGCCATATTTGGTGGATCTCAAATTTATTTGGTGGCATTGCCTCAATGCAACTGAACTAAATATTCACTCTTTTTTCTTTGCTTTTTCTTCTTTTTCTACTTTTCTTTTTTTCATTTTTCTTTCTTTTAATCATTTTCTTTTGTTCAACATAACACAACTAGCACATATCCATGGACTTTACTGAGGAGGCATTATTAGGTATTGGTGGTACTCAAGAGACCGGGTGGCTTATTTGTAAGTGCCTATTCACGGCACCGGGAGAGATGGATAGGATAGTGTATTTCTGACCTTGGCATCAATACCCTCTTTCAGCCACGGATTCCGTAAAGAATGCTCGTAACCGTCCACCTTAGCCCTAGTTTTATGAAAACTCTCTCTCCACGTATTTGCCTTCTTTGGTGGCTCTGAAAATTTGCACAAAAATGTATACGCAGGAACTGAGAGTGAAAACTATGCCTTATCTCTAAGTATCGTTACCTAATTATCTAGGACTCTAGATTCCTTGTACTAATCTTAGAGCACCAGTACACTCTACTCTCATCTCACACTATTTGGTGGATCTTCAGAAAATTTGCCTGACTACCAAAATACTGTCCAAGTGTTAAGGAAAAGAAGCACTGCTTCTCGACAAACTAAAGACATTTATCAGCCTTCACTGTGAATCCATTACAAACTCTACGTGTGTGTGAAATGTTGTACTAGATTCCAGATTATAAGAATTAACTAAGGGATAAATTCCCTAATGCATTCTCTTAATAAAATAATCTTGTTAATGAATGCAATATGTATATATGCTATGAACAATTAACCTTTTACATTCGTACTTCATGAAATTTCCCTTTCTGGTTATGACTGGTCGATCTTTCACTTTAAAGTCGTTTGTAGTTTAATGTGGTGGAAAAATCGACTAATCAATTTTAACAAGAAATAGTCACTCACAGAGGAGCGGGTCGTATCCATAGGGAGGCAATGACGTATTAAAATTCGCACGAATTAAAAACGTTCGTTCATAGTTAGTTTGGACAAGAATCAAGCCAAGATTGCCTTTAGATTAAGGTTTAAGCAAGAAACAATGCTGAAATGTCAATTATGACAAACTAGAGGATATTTTCCGCAATGCAGAATCACTAAAATATCATTAAAAAGTGGAAATGGCAGAAAATGTAATTTCTAATTGATGGTTTACTGTAGCAAAATAGGGGAATTTTTCCCCTTTGTCTTGCGCGACGAGGAGCGGATGGCCGGGCGCGGGAAGCTTGGAGGAGGTCCCTTGGACCAAGAGCTTCGAATCGGTGGTGGCGGCGAGTCGCGCGGCGGTCGGAGGTGGCCGGACAAGCTCCGGCAGAGGTGCTGCAGCCGGTGAGCTTGCGCGGTTGTTGGCGTGAGATCTGCTCGCACGCTGCTGCTACGGGGATGGCTGCTGCTGCTGGCGTGGGCACGGGAGCGCAGGCGTGGTGAGCGCTGGCCTGCAGGCGTGGGGAAGAGGACGCTACAGGCGGTTCTGCAAGCGCGGGCGTGGTTGGACTGGTCTGCAGGCACGGGAGAAGGCTTGCGTGGGTCTGCAGGCATTGGAGGATGGCGTGGGCTTGTCTGCTGCTGTGCGCGGGTCTGCAGGCGCATGGAGAGGGCTGCAGCCGGTGAGCGCGTGGAGATGGGCGCGGTTGGTGGGTGCAGGTGCGGTTGAGGAGGGCGTGCGTGGTTGGACTGCAGCTGTGCGCGGGTGGCTGCTGCTGGTGGTGGGCATGCAGGCGAAGGTGTCTGCAGTTGTGCTGGTCTGCAGGTGCGGGAAGATTGGAGGTGGACTTCAGACGTCCGGGAAATTTCCCGGACGTCTTAAGTTACTGAAAGGGGAGGTTGACGGTTGTTGCGGCGGTGGTGGTTGGTGACGACGGCGAGGGTGGTTGGCGACGACGGCGAGGGAGATGCACGCTAAGGTGCTCACAGTGATGCAGACGAGCTCCGGATGGCGGTGTGGCCTGTCACACAACACGCCCACGGTGGTCGAGACTCGCCGCCATAGTAGAGGCCGATGGTATGGAGTGGAAGAGAGAAGTTTTCTCTGCACAGTGGTGGGTCAGTGGCGGAGGCCTGCCTCGCTCAGCATCCTCTATCCTCCTTTTGTAGCGGCCTGCACAAATTTGAATGGAGAGGCGGGAGTAGATCCACCTTCTCCGCCGATCCATGAATGCGCTTTTAGTGAGGCCGGAGGTGTTGCAGCGGCAGCCGAGCCATTGCTAAGAAGAAGAAGAATAAAGGAAAATATTATGGTTATTTATATACAAACCCTCAAGTTTTATGTTAACTAAAACAATGTACTTAATTAGTTAACTAATTAGATGAATGGCATTCTAAGCTAATTCTAAATGCACTTAAAATATGAATGCAATGTATGGATTATGCAATTAAATTAAAAATATGAATTAATCTATTTACATCCTAATTTATGCTAAATAAATGTTAGAATTATCCTAATGTTTAGGCATTTAAATACTTAAATAGCCCACAACTATGGGCTAATCAGGTTACATTCTGCTTGACCGTAAATTTAGAATAAGAGGTGAGCGAGTGAGTCGGAAATGGTTGTTGCGAACGATTTCTAGTTCCAATGCTAGCATTGGAGGTGGAGTCAGTTGTTCTTTTATTTAGGGTCCTAAAGTACGTTTTACATGCAGCTCCGACGTTTTCCTAAATGTTTCCATAAAATTGTCAATTTTGTTGTATCTACCCCCCGATGCCTAAGTTCTTGCATGTTCTCATGCATGAATATAAAAGAAAATAAATGCAGCAGAGAGAGAATGGATAGAAATCACATGTAATTGCTCCTGAAAGTATACATTCGGCACCGGCCAACCTGTCAGTATGCAATATGCAGAAAGAAAATATGCTAAAAGGAAAAATATGCTATGCGTAAAAGTGGTTATGTATAAAGTGATAGATGAATGTGGGGTGGATGCTATGGTGCTGAGTTTAACGCCTCCAGCTGAGTGAGAATTCAATCACATGTCCACAATAAGATGAATAATGCCATCTGGTTGAGGAGGTTCCTCGGCCAAAAATGGCTTGAGGCGCTAGCCATTTACGGTGGATACATGCCCAGATTTTGGGTCCTTGATCTGGACTGCCCCAATAGGATATGGATGAATCACAATAGAAGGGCTAGTCCACTTGGACTTGAGCTTCCCTGAGAATAATTTTAACCAAGAATCGGACAACTAGACTTGCTGGTTGGGCGTGAATGCCTCCCTCCATATGTGGCGGTCATGAAAGGCCTTGGTCTTATCCTTGTATGTCAATGCGTTTGTTGAAATATTTTTTTGCGAATCGCTACGCTTACGTGTTTGGTTTCGGAAAACCTGTCGTTGTAGTTCGAAAGCGAAGAATTCGTGTTTAACAAATAAAATTTATACTGAAAAGAATTTCGGATCGAACACAGGGAGGCTACGTTGATTTATTTTCATAATTATATTTTTTTAGGATTTTTTTTATAAGCAAGGCGATATAATTACAATGGAGCTATCAGACTAAAAGAGAGAGAGAGAGAGAGAAAGAGAACATGCATTCAATATTCCAATTGTTTATATAATCAAACTAAATAAAAATTACACTAGAAAGTGGAAAATCAATTACACTATAAAGTAGGAAAATTCTACACTAGAAAAGCTGTAAATAAGAATGGGAGAGAGAAGTTATCCTCCTCGATAATTGCTTGGAGGACGAGCCGGATGGGACGACGCCTGGATGAAGGAGAATGAAGCAGGACGAATGAGAACGAAGCAGAAGAACGGGAACGAAGCAGCACGCCGTCGTCGTCGCGGGATCCACTTCCGAAGGGGAACGAAAATTGGACTTTATCTCGCAAGAAGCATCCCGGGTGTGGAACAAGCTTCTTTTGAGCTTTGGAGGGGTAGAGAGGAGAAAGAAGGGATGAAAATTTCGTATGGAGGGGGTCTCCTTTTATAGTTGCAAGGAGTGGGGGCAAAATGAACATTACAACTTCAAAATAATAAAAGAGGGGGCTTTAGTGACGGATTTAACGTGGGCATCATGGGAGGCTCACTCGCGCCTCCTCGCCTACTCGTGAGCTCAACAGCTTGCCCACGTTTGTCGCTTTTCAGCCGTCTAATCGCAAGATCGGACGGCTTAAGTCGCGTCCTCTACCGCTGCATTGTGCACTCGCCCGCACGTCCGATTACGTGTCCGCCCGCGCGTTCAATTGCGCGTGGATGCTATCGGGCACGCGCGGCCGCCCGATCTCCATCTGACGCTCCACCTGCACCCAATCGCCGCACCTTCCAGCCCCTCTCCACGGCTCGAACCCGCGCCCAGCGCTCACGAAAGTGAGCTCGGCCACTGCGCTATGGGCCGCGGATGGTCGAGCGGATGCTTTTAAGCGCGAGCGCCCACAGCTGTTGGATTGAGATCAAACGGCGGAGAGCGATCGGGTGTGGCGCCTTCAGAAGATGCAAGCGGCCGTTTAGGCAGCTGAGATGGGGCCACGTGGCACTATCTTGGCCGTCCATCTTCTGGAAGCTGTAGATGGTGCCACGGATGTCGGATTGACTCGATTTTTGTGTCGTTGGGCTGCGATCGTCAATCCAAATTCATCCGTGCGGTCGAATTTATCATCTGAACTGCGGATTTACACCATCCTAGCCCTTGATCTTCTAGGGTTCTCGGGTCACTATCTGATGCTACGGATGCCTGATTAGGGCGATCTTGGAGTCGTTGAACTCCAATCGTCGCCCTGATCACATCCATATGGTTGGATCTTTGATCCGAGGCCCTAATAAAATGTTTGCCCAGTCCAAGCACATAAAAGGAGACAATTAGCATCCATTTTATTCAAACTACTCTTAATGCAAGATGATGCATGTAACGCAATATTTATATCATGAAATGCAATCCTATGCTTAAGAACATGCATAAATAGACATTTTAAGTAGTGTAAATGTGTTTACATCGTAGTTGCAAGGAGGGGGGGCAAAATGAACATTGCAACTTCAAAATAGTAAATGAGGGGTCTTTTGTGACGGATAAAACCGTCGCTAAAGCCCCCAATGTGGGCGTAGCTTTCGCGCCCACACTCGCTCGCTCAGTTGGTCGCGCACATTCAACGATCCTCAGCCGTCCGATCGCGAGATCGGACAGCTTAAGTCGTGCCTTCACCCACTGCATTACGCTCCCGCCCGCGTGTGACACGCATTACACGCGGGCGTGCGTGAGCGCGTCATCATGATTAAGTGCTCGCAGTCATTGGATCGTGATCGTACAGTCGATCGGAGGCACGCCACCGCTCCAATTTCAGTGTGGCGAGGCTCGAACACGCGTCCCTACTTCACGTTAGAGCGCTCAACTAATGCTCTGGGGTCGCGTTTATGTCGAGCGCCTGACTTTAGCGCGCGCACGTTGCAGCCGTTGGATCTTGATCCAACGGTGGGGAAAGGAGGATGCGGAGACTCCCGAGAATGCATGTGGTGGTTTGGGCGGCCGAGATGGCACCATGTGGTGCCATCTTGGCCGTCCATCTTCTGAAAGTTGTAGATGGTGCCACGGATGTCGAATTGACTTGATTTTTGCGTCGTTGGGCTACGATCGTCGATCCGAATTCATCCGTATGGTCGGATTTGTCGTATGAAGTGCAGATTTTCACCATCTTGGCCCTTGATCTTCTAGGGTTCCCAGGTCACTAACGGATGCTATGGATGCCTGATTAGGGCGATCTTGGAGTCGTTGAACTCCAATCGTCACCCTAATCACATCCATACAGTTGGATCTTTGATCCGAGGCCCCGATAAAATGTTTGCCCTGTCTAAGCACATAAAAGGAGACAATTAACCTCCATTTTATTCAAACTACTCTAAATGCAAGATGATGCATGTTATGCAATATTTATATCATGAAATGCAATCCTATGCTTAAGAAAATGCATAAATAGACATCTTAAGTAGTGTAAATGTGTTTACTTCATCTAGGCTAGGTCCTATGGGGTTTGGGTCGGTGTATACTTTGAATTAGGGTTGCATACCGTAATTGCTAAGGGGAAATTGCAATTAAACTTAACCTATGTTTAATTGAATGAGTGTAAACCTAATTGAGTGTGAAATAACTCAATTAGGTTGTGTTTAGGACAATTGGACTCTCAATAAGTCCAATTGAACTTGTGTGGGTTGAGATTTCAGCTCAATTGGACTCAACGAGTCCAATTGGCTTAGATGATGATAATTGACTTTGATCTAAGTCAATTGGGTTTGTTGAGGACCTAATTAGGTCCCTAGGTAGGTCTAAAGGTGATGTACTAGGATTAGGATACCTTAATTTAGGTTCCTATGGGGTTAGGATAAGGTCTAGGGAGCTAGAAATCCAAGATCAAGGCTTCAATCTCAAAACAGGGACTGGAGGCCAGTCCCAGATGTCCAAAAACAAAATCAAATGACTTATACTCGAAAATCAAAATTCCAGACTTCAGTTCTGGACGTCCAATCTGAGTCAAGGGGAAATCTAGGTTCTATTTTGGGTATTCTACAGAAATTGTACGTCTAACAAAGTGTCTGGATGTCCAATAACACTGTAGAAATGGGTTTAAGGTGTGCTGGAGATGGCTAAGGATCCTGGATATCCTATAACTTAGACGTCTAGATAAGGGTTGGAGCTGGGGTTTTGGGGTTTTTTTGGGTGCGGTGACCTAATCCAAGGGTGGCTAAGTCTTGGAGGAAGTCACTTGGCTATCCTAGGGCTAGGATGGATCCAAGCTCTTCACTTATTACTACTTTATTTCTACTTAATACAATAGCAAACCTTAACTCACTTGCATCATTATTCCTACATCTAAGCTAAGCCTTCTACTCCAGCTCTGCTGCAACACTCGTTATTCCAGATCCAGGTTCAGATCCAACTCTAGATTTAGCTTCTGATTAGCTTATTGCTTGCAATCGACATAATGCACTTAATCAATACATCATAACATTATTTTGTGCATAGCTAAAAGAAAGTAGTAAAGATGCTGATAATACTTATGCATGCATGAATTACCCTAGCTTATGCTAAGTTCTAGCCTAATTTAGGTCAATTAAGACCTATGATTGCTGCATAATCATACTCCCATGCCTAAATCTTGCTAGTCCCTAGCAAATGCAAGACTAAATTATTTACAGCAGGGTCCCTAAAGTATTGATTATTTTATCAAGTGCATGCCTAAAGATTTTTCTCCTTTTTGTTTTCATCCTATCCTCTAGAAATCCAGGCAATCATGAAAGTGTAACTATGTTGCTTTTGCAACAGATTCGAGTGAAAAACTAATTCACCTCTAAAGCCTGTGCTTGACCCCTAGTAAAAATTCTAGTGGGATAGGCAGACTTCTTATCACGGGGTATTGAAGATATTCTATGAATTTTACCATGGCTTTAGGATTAGGTAGAGATTCTCTGAGGGAAAAGATTATATATTTGGTGGCTCACTCTCAGTTGGTGCTACATAGAGACTAGTACTACAGAATCTAGATTCTCGGATTACTAAGTAACTCAACCCAAAGAAAGATGAGAAAAACTATGCTCCCTTTTGATTCTTTTGTATTCATTCTCTCTCTCTTTTTCTTTTTCTTTTCTTTTTCTTAGAGCTCACACCCTCACCCAATTCACACATATGATCTGTATTTGGTGGTCTCACCTGGCATTAACACTTTAATTAAGCTTTCATAACCCTAACATTATGTCGAAATTCCTTAGCTAGTATTTGGGTGGTCAGAAACACAAGAAAGGTGGGTTAAGGCCATATTTGGTGGATCTCAAATTTATTTGGTGGCATTGCCTCAATGCAACTGAACTAAATATTCACTCTTTTTTCTTTGCTTTTTCTTCTTTTTCTACTTTTCTTTTTTTCATTTTTCTTTCTTTTAATCATTTTCTTTTGTTCAACATAACCAACTAGCACATATCCATGGACTTTATTGAGGAGGCATTATTAGGTATTGGTGGTACTCAAGAGACCGGGTGGCTTATTTGTAAGTGCCTATTCATGGCACCGGGAGAGATGGATAGGACAGTGTATTTCTGACCTTGTCATCAATACCCTCTTTCAGCCAAGGATTCCATAAAGAATGCTCGTAATCGTCCACCTTAGCCCTAGTTTTATGAAAACTCTCTCTCCACGTATTTGCCTTATTTGGTGGCTCTGAAAATTTGCACAAAAATGTATACGCAGGAACTGAGAGTGAAAACTATGCCTTATCTCTAAGTATCGTTACCTAATTATCTAGGACTCTAGATTCCTTGTACTAATCTCAGAGCACCAGTACACTCTACTCTCATCTCACACTATTTGGTGGATCTTCAGAGGAAAATTTGCCTGACACCCAAAACACTGTCCAAGGGTTCAGGAAAAGAAGCACTGCTTCTCGACAGACTAAAGACATTTATCAGCCTTCACTGTGAATCCATTACAAACTCTACGTGTGTGTGAAATGTTGTACTGGATTCCAGATTACAAGAATCAACTAAGGGATAAATTCCCTAATGCATTCTCTTAATAAAATAATCTTGTTAATGAATGCAATATGTATATATGCTATGAACAATTAACCTTTTACATTCGTACTTCATGAAATTTCCCTTTCTGGTTATGACTGGTCGATCTTTCGTTTTAAAGTCATTTGTAGTTTAATGTGGTGGAAAAATCGACTAATCAATATTTAACAAGAAATAACCACTCACAGAGGAGCGGGTCGTATCCACAGGGAGGAAATGACGTATTAAAATTTGCACCAATTAAAAATGTTCGTTCATAGTTAGTTTGGACAAGAATCAAGCCAAGATTGCCTTTAGATTAAGGTTTAAGCAAGAAACAATGCTGAAATGGCAATTATGAGAAACTAGAGGATATTTTCCGCAATGCAGAATCAGTAAAATATCATTAAAAAGTGGAAATGGCAGAAAATGTAATTTCTAATTGATGGTTTACTGTAGCAAAACAGGGGAATTTTTCCCCTCTGTCTTGCGCGGCGAGGAGCGGATGGCCGGGCGCGGGAAGCTCGGATGAGGTCCCTTGGACCAAGAGCTTCGAATCGGTGGTGGCGGCGAGTAGCGCGGCGGTCGGAGGTGGCCGGACGAGCTCCGGCGGAGGTGCTGCAGCCGGTGAGCTTGCGCGGTTGTTGGCGTGAGATCTGCTCGCGCGCTGCTGCTATGGGGATGGCTGCTGCTGCTGGCGTGGGAGCTGCTGCGGCTGGCGTGGGCACGGGAGCGCAGGCGTCGTGAGCGCTGGTCTGCAGGCGCGGGGAAGAGGACGCTGCAGGTGGTTCTGCAAGCGCGGGCATGGTTGGACTGGTCTGCAGGCACGGGAGAAGGCTTGCGTGGGTCTGCAGGTGTTGGAGGATGGCGTGGGCTGGTCTGCAGCTGTGCGCGGGTCTGCAGGCGCATGGAGAGGGCTGCAGCTGGTGAGCGCGTGGAGATGGGCGCGGTTGGAGGGTGTAGGCGCGGTTGAGGAGGGCGAGCGTGGTTGGACTGCAGCTGTGTGCGGGTGGCTGCTGCTGGTGGCGGGCATGTAGGCGAAGGTGTCTGTAGTTGTGCGGGTCTGCTGGTGCGGGAAGATTGGAGGTGGACTTCAGACGTCCGGGAAATTTCCCGGACGTCTTAAGTTACTGAAAGGGGAGGTTGACGGTTGTTGCGGCGGTGGTGGTTGGTGACGACGGCGAGGGTGGTTGGCGACGACGGCGAGGGAGATGCACGCTAAGGTGCTCACAGTGATGCAGACGAGCTCCGGATGGCGGTGTGGCCTGTCACACAACACGCCCACGGTGGTCGAGACTCGCCGCCATAGTAGAGGCCGATGGTATGGAGTGGAAGAGAGAAGTTTTCTCTGCACAGTGGTGGGTCAGTGGCGGAGGCCTGCCTCGCTCAGCATCCTCTATCCTCCTTTTGTAGCGGCCTGCACAAATTTGAATGGAGAGGCGGGAGCAGATCCACCTTCTCCGCCGATCCATGAATGTGCTTTTAGTGAGGCCGGAGGCATTGCAGCGGCAGCCGAGCCATTGCTGAGAAGAAGAATAGAGGAAAATATTATGGTTATTTATATACAAACCCTCAAGTTTTATGTTAACTAAAACAATGTACTTAATTAGTTAACTAATTAGATGAATGGCATTCTAAGCTAATTCTAAATGCACTTAAAATATGAATGCAATGTATGGATTATGCAATTAAATTAAAAATATGAATTAATCTATTTACATCCTAATTTATGCTAAATAAATGTTAGAATTATCCTAATGTTTAGGCATTTAAATACTTAAATAGCCCACAACTATGGGCTAATCAGGTTACATTCTGCTTGACCGTAAATTTAGAATAAGAGGTGAGCGAGTGAGTCGGAAATGGCTGTTGCGAACGATTTCTAGTTCGAATGCTAGCATTGGAGGTGGAGTCAGTTGTTCTTTTATTTAGGGTCCTAAAGTACGTTTTACATGCAGCTCCGACGTTTTCCTAAATGTTTCCATAAAATTGTCAATTTTGTTGTATCTACCCCCCGATGTCTAAGTTCTTGCGTGTCCTCATGCATGAATATAAAAGAAAATAAATGCAGCAGAGAGTGAATGGATAGAAATCACCTGTAATTGCTCCTGAAAGTATACATTCAGCACCGACCAGCCTGTCAGTATGCAATATGCAGAAAGAAAATATGCTAAAAGGAAAAATATGCTATGCATAAAAGTGGTTATGTATAAAGTGATAGATGAATGTGGGGTGGATGCTATGGTGCTGAGTTTAACGCCTCCAGCTAAGTGAGAATTCAATCACATGTCCTCAATAAGATGAATAATCCCATCAGGTTGAGGAGGTTCCTCGGCCAAAAATGGCTTGAGGCGCTAGCCATTTACGGTGGATACATGCCCAGATTTTGGGTCCTTGATCTGGACTGCCCCATTAGGATATGGATGAATCACAATAGAAGGGCCAGTCCACTTGGACTTGAGCTTCCCTGAGAATAATTTTAACCAGGAATCGAGCAACCAGACTTGCTGGTTGGGCGTGAATGCCTTCCTCCAGATGTGGCGGTCATGAAGGCCTTGGTCTTATCCTTGTATGTCAATGCGTTTGTTGAAATATTTTTTTGCGAATCGCTACGCTTACGTGTTTGGTTTCGGAAAACCTGTCGTTGTAGTTCGAAAGCGAAGAATTCGTGTTCAACAAAAAAAATTTATACTGAAAAGAATTTCGGATCGAACACAGGGAGGCTACGTTGATTTATTTTCGCAATTATATTTTTTTAGGATTTTTTTATAAGCAAGGCGATATAATTACAATGGAGCTACCAGACTAAAAGAGAGAGAGAGAGAGAGAGAGAGAGAAAGAGAACATGCATTCAATATTCCAATTATTTATATAATCAAACTAAATAAAAATTACACTAGAAAGTGGAAAATCAATTACACTATAAAGTAGGAAAATTCTACAGTAGAAAAGTTATAAATAAGAATGGGAGAGAGAAGTTATCCTCCTCGACGATTGCTTGGAGGACGAGCTGGGCAGGACGACGCCTGGACGAAGGAGAATGAAGCAGGACGAAGGAGAACGAAGCAGAAGAATGGGAACGAAGCAGCACGCCGTCATCATTGCGGGATCCACTTACGAAGGGGAACGAAAATTGGACTTTATCTCGCAAGAAGCATCCCGAGTGTGGAACAAGCTTCTTTCGAGCTTTGGAGGGGTAGAGAGGAGAAAGAAGGGATGAAAATTTCGTATGGAGGGGGTCTCCTTTTATAGTTGCAAGGAGTGGGGGCAAAATGGACATTACAACTTCAAAATAATAAAAGAAGGGTCTTTAGTGACGGATAAATCCGTCACTAAAGCCCCCAACGTGGGCGTCATGGGCGGCTCACTCGCGCCTCCTCGCCTACTCGTGCGCTCAACAGCTTGCCCACATTTGTCGCTTTTCAGCCGTCTGATCGCGAGATCGGACGGCTTAAGTCGCGTCCTCTACCGCTGCATTGTGCACTCGCCCGCACGTCCGATTACGTGTCCGCCCGCGCGTTCACTTGCGCGTGGATGCTATCGGGCACGCGCGGCCGCCCGATCTCCATCTGACGCTCCACCTGCACCCAATCGCCGCACCTTCCAGCCCCTCTCCACGGCTCGAACCCGCGCCCAACGCTCACGAAAGCGAGCTCGGCCACTGCGCTATGGGCCGCGGATGGTCGAGCGGATGCTTTTAAGCGCGAGCGCCCACAGCCGTTGGATTGAGATCAAACGGTGAAGAGCGATCGGGCGCGGCGCCTTCACAAGATGCAAGCGGCCATTTAGGTAGCTGAGATGGTGCCACGTGGCGCTATCTTGGCCGTCCATCTTCTGGAAGTTGTAGATGGTGCCACGGATGTCGGATTGACTCGATTTTTGTGTCGTTAGGCTGCGATCGTCAATCCGAATTCATCCGTGCGGTCGAATTTATCATCTGAACTGCGAATTTACACCATCCTAGCCCTTGATCTTCTAGGGTTCCCGGGTCACTATCTGATGCTACGGATGCCTGATTAGGGCGATCTTGGAGTCGTTGAACTCCAATCGTCGCCCTGATCACATCCATACGGTTGGATCTTTGATCCGAGGCCCTAATAAAATGTTTGCCCAGTCCAAGCACATAAAAGGAGACAATTAACATCCATTTTATTCAAACTACTCTTAATGCAAGATGATGCATGTAACGCAATATTTATATCATGAAATGCAATCCTATGCTTAAGAACATGCATAAATAGACATTTTAAGTAGTGTAAATGTGTTTACATCATACCCCCATGCTTATCTTTTGCTAGTCCCTAGAAAAACTATATGCTATTTATAAAAGAATTAGGTTAGATTTTTTGGACTTGAGTTATTTTCAATCATTAAGAAATTGTCTACTTAGGAACTGAACTTTCAAAGACATAATAGTGCCCGGGTATCAGCCAAAATGCAGATCGCCTCAAGCCCTTGCCTTATTAAAAGAAAAATTTCTTTTTCTCTTTTTTTTTCTAATTTTTTTGGATTTTCAAATTTTAGGGTTTACGAGTGGCTTTCTACAGCCATTCAACTCACCCAAGATTTGATGAGAACCCTAAGCTTTAAGCATCTTACTGTGATTGTGATAGACTCGTTGACCGACAATTAAAACGGATTTCGGATTTCTATGCCTCTAGGTGACCTAACCAGAATTCTGCCTAAAAGTGTATCTTTACAACCGGTAGCTTTCTCCCTACTTTTATTTTTTTTACGGGGTCAACACAAGGGTGAATCCAGTGTATATCTCCCTGGTTTATTCTACTTCTCCGCTTCTTCCTAAGTGTTTTGGGAATTTTTAGTGCATTTTCTGAGCTGGGTTCTGGACAACTGGTCGATGAGCTGTTACCACCGACAACTTGCCAGCCATACTCGTGCGGCGAAGTGTGGCTTATTTCTTTTTATTCTTTTCTCCTTTTTTTTTTTTCTTTTTTAAGTAGGTGGCTTCCCTAGTCTATGATTTACCTAAAGGCAGCAAACTAGAATGGTCCAGTGACTGGGCTCTGGACAACCTACCTATGGACTGTTACCCACGATAACATGCCAGCCATATCACCCTAGAAGGTTCATTAGGTACCCAACTTCCGTTAGAATCGTCGAACAACGAGTCAGTGCAAAGAAAGTGTGTAGATGCTTAAAACTCAAAATTCCCTCAAATCAGAGGGCGGGTTGATAAGTCGTGTACTTATCACCCAAACTTATTTATTCCAATTATAATAGAATTAAGATGGCGAGGACTCAAAAACAAATCCACATTTTAGTAGATACACAGGCTAATTAAGTTCAAAGACCTGAGGGGCCTTTCTATTCAGATCCTAATGTAAAATTTCTTAGGATTGAAAAGTCCTAATGTCCAACTAATCCTTCCTATTTTTTTTTTTTTTAAATAATAAGAGAGGCAATTTATATGGATTTCACAAAGCTGACCAAATAATTCAAGAATAAATCCACCCCCCCATGCCTAGCTGATGCAATGTCCTCATTGAAAAAGGGACATGAAAGAAAGGGTAGAATATGAAAGATGTCACCTGGATATGAAGCTCGTATCAGTCTTGTGTCATATGTACAACTGCTGAGTTTAATGCCGTCAGCTAGGCGAAGTCCAGCCAAAGAAGTCATAGAATGGCTAGAGCAACAGAGTCTGAGACGGGTTCTGGAAGATTACGGTCAACAACAGGCTTCAAACGTTGACCGTTGACTTTAAAGGTGTTACCCGTCTTTGGGTCAGAAATCTGAATGGCACCATTAGGAAAAATCTGATCAATTATGAATGGGCCATTCCATTTAGATCTAAGTTTACCAGGAAAGAGCTTAAGTTTAGAATCAAATAACCAGACCTTCTAGTTTGGCTCAAAGCTCTTGCGGGAAATCAATTGATCATGTAGAGCTTTGGTCCAAGCCTTGTAGATCTTAGCATTCTCACAAGCATCATTTCTAAGCTCCTCCAACTTAGATAGTTGGAGTTTCCTGGTCTTTCCAGCTAGATTCAAATCTAAATTGCATTGTTTGATTGCCCAGAATGCCCTGTGTTCAATCTCTATGGGTAGATGGCACGCCTTTCCATACACCAAATGGAATGGAGACATGCCGATGGGCGTTTTATACGCCATACGGTAGGCCCAAAGAGTGTCCTCAAGCTTTTGAGTCCAATCGTTGCGATCAGGCCTAACCATTTTTTGCAGAATGTTCTTGATCTCTCGATTGGAGATCTCATCTTGCCCATTCGTTTGGGGATGGTAAGGTGTGGAAATTCGATGATTAACCCCGTATTTGGACAATAAATTCCGGAATTGGCCATTAGTAAAATGAGTGCCACCATCACTAATGATAGCCCTCGGAATCCCGAACCTACTGAAGATATTTTTCTTGACAAAATTGATGACCACCTTGTGGTCATTGGTTCAGGTGGGAATTGCCTCAATCCATTTGGAGACATAATCAGTAGTAACAAGAATGTACTGATGTCCAAATGAAGGGATAAAGGATCCCATGAAATCGATGCCCCAAACATCAAAAATTTCTACAGGAAGAATAGGGTTTAAGGGCATCCTGTCTCTCTTAGTTATGTTCCCGAGTGACTGACATCGAGAACATGACCTTGAGAAGTCCTGGGCATCCTTGAATAAAGATGGCCAATAGAAGCCAAATTGCAAGATTTTTGCAGTCGTCTTTCTCCCGGAGAAATGTCCACCACGCCCAGATGCATGGCAGAACTCGAGTATACTGTTGAATTCATTCTCCGGTATGCATCGACGAATAATCTGATCAGAGCCGATGCGATACAGTTCAGGGTCCTCCCAAAAGTAGTATTTGGCCTCAGATTTGAGTCTATCTTGTTGTTGCTTGGTCCAATCCTGGGGGATTTAACTAACGGCCAAATAGTTAACAATGTCAGCAAACCATGGGGAGTGGACACCTAAAACTGTAAGAATGGTTTCATCCGGAAAAGTGTTAGCAATCGGAATGTCCGGACAAGAAGAATCACCTAGGAGTCTTGACAAATGATCCGCTACCACATTTTGCACCCCAGCTTTATCCTTGATCTCAAGATCAAATTCTTGAAGAAGAAGAATCCAACTAATAAGCCGGGGTTTAGCATCCTTTTTAGCCAAGAGATGTCTCAAGGCTGAGTGGTCAGTATAAACAATAACATGAGACCGCAAGAGAAGCCCTGAATTTTTCCAACGCAAGTACTATAGCTACTAATTCCGTTTCAGTAACAGTGCAATTCCTCTAGGCTTCATCTTGAGTTTTACTAGTGTAGTAAATGACAGAGGGCTTTCGGTCAATTTTCTGACCTAGGATAGCCCCGACCGCGTAATCAGAAGCATCGGTCATGATCTCAAAAGGGGCTGTCCAAATTGGTGGTTGCAAAATTGGAGCACAGGTGACTGCTGTTTTCAGAAAATCAAATGCCTCTCGGCATGATTCGTCAAAAACAAACGACGTTTCTTTGGCAAGAAGATTGGTCAAAGGATGAGCAACCTTTAAGAAATCTTTGATGAATCTTTGATAAAATCCCACATGGCCAAGAAATGATCTGATTTGTTTAACAGATGTGGGAGGAGGAAGTTTAGCGATAGCATCAACCTTAGCTTTGTCCACTTCAATTCCCTGTTCAGAGATTACATGACCCAAAACGATGCCCTCTTGGGTCATGAAATGACTCTTTTCCCACCTAAGGACCAGTCGTGTCTTGATACATCGCTTAAGAATCATTTCTAAATTAGCCAAACAAGAGTCAAATGATTCTCTGAAAACATAGAAATCATCCATGGAGACTTCCATAAACTCTCCCACCATGTCGGAAAATATGGCTAGCATACACCTTTGAAAAGTCGTAGGTGCATTGCATAACCCAAAAGGCATCCTACGAAAAGCAAAGGTTCCGTAAGGACAGGTGAAAGTAGTTTTTTCCTGATCCTCAGGATGGATAGGAACTTGGTTGTATCCCGAGTAGCCATCAAGAAAACAGAAGTACTTCTACCTAGCTAATTTTTCCAAGATTTGATCAATGAAGGGTAGGGGAAAATGATCCTTTTTAGTGGCTGTGTTCAACTTCCTGTAATCAATACAAACTCTCCAAGAGGAAGCTGAATGAGTTGTGACAGATTCACCTCTCATTAGTCACAACAGTAATCCCGGCTTTCTTTGGAACAATCTGAAGGGGACTTACCTAGGGACTGTCAGAGATTGGATAAATAATTCCTGCATCGAGCCACTTGATGATTTCCTTTTTGACCACTTCTCGCATATTTAGATTCAATCTCCTCTGCATCTGGCAAGACAGGCGGGATCCATCTTCCAAAAATATTCTATGATTATAGTAAGATGGCTCGATCCCCCTGAGCTCATGAATGGTCCAACCAATTGCCTCCTTATGTTCCTTTAGGACCTTAATCAATTTAATCTCTTGGTCCTTTGTCAATTTAGCACTAATAATCACAAGGAGCGTATTCTGCAGTCCTAAAAATTGATATTTTAAATTCTCAGGCAATGGTTTCAATTCAAGCTGGGGTAGGGTAATGATTGATGGTAGGGTAGATGCTAAAGATTCAATAAGAGGAAGAGGTTTTGAGAGAACAAAATCAGTAACCTCTTCCGAAGATGTCAAGTCAGAGGGTTGTGGGTCAAATTAATCAACCAAAGAGGAACTTTCAGTTGAAGAAACTGTCAAACAAGTTTCAATATTAACATTATCCTCATCAAGTTCCTCAATAAATCCACAATCCTCAAATTTGTTGATCGCTTTAAAAATATCCAATTTCATTCGTTGGTCCCCAAAGGCGATTTCCATGCTACCGCTTTCAAAATTAATGTCGGCCTTTGTGGTAGCCAGGAACGGGCGCCTTAGAGTGATGGGCGTGTTCCTCAGATTATCTGGTACATCCATGTCAAGGACAAGGAAATCTACAGGAAAATAGAAATCCTTGACCTTAACTATAACAGCTTCAATAACGCCTCGCGGGTTTGTGACCGAACGGTCCGCTAACTGTAGTGTTACTGAAGTTGGCCGAAGTTCACCTAACCCAAACTTCTCGTAGAGAGAAGTCGGAATTAGGTTGATGGATGCACCGAGATCCAAAAGTGCTCTATCAAATGTGTAATCTCCGATTACGCAAGAAATCAAAGGAGCACCAGGATCTCTCTTTTTCTGAGGGAGGTAGTGCAAGATAACAGAGCTAGCCTGCTCGGAGAGTACCACCTTCCTCGGAACAGATTCTATCAACTTACACTTTTGTGTACATAATTCCTCTAAAAATTTTGCGTAAGCCGGTATGTGCTTGATAGCATCAAGGAGTGGAATATTGATCTCAACAATCTTAAATAAATTCAGAAGCTCCTCATTGCTATCAACAGACTTCTTTGCTTTGGCTAAGGCTTCAGGAAAAGGAACATGAGTCAGATCTTTGGAATCAGTTTCCTGAGCCTTGATTTCTCCTCTAGAATTCTCCTCTCTCTCCTTAGATTCTTCAGGATTCAAAAGATCAAAATAGTGTGGTTGTGGATCCTGAGTCTTCTTACCACTCCTCAAAGTGACAGAATTTGCAGAAGCGTAAGAATTTGGGTCTTGGGGAGGGTTAGGAAAGATTGGAGGGGCTTGATTGACCATGAATTGCTGATTAGCAGAAGAAGAAGACGAGGAACCCTGCTCAACCACCTGAGCATGTGCGTGCGGGTCCCTCTAATTTTCGTACCCTTGGGCTTGATTGCCTGAATTTATAATGTTTCGCGGGTTGGGTACGGGTTGGGATGGTAGAGATCCGGGTTGACGAGAGTTAGCAATGAGCCCGGATTGCAAGTTGTCCAGCGAGTTTTTCATTTGCTGCATGAGCTGGAGCATAGATCCTTGCATCTCTACCATTTGACGGTTCAAATCAACCTGCCCTGCTGGTTGATGGGCATTCCAAGCTGGCTGATTGACCTGATTCGGAGGCAACTGAGTATATACTTGACCCTGACCCATTGGTCGTTGCGGAGCATAGTTGCTGGGTCAGAATTGGGTCTGTTGCCCCGGATTTTTCCAAGAGAAGTTAGGGTGGTTTCTCCAACCTGGATTATAGGCATTCGAGTAAGGGTTGGATCTAACTTTCTCATGTACAACACAAACATCCTCAGAGGGTGAGGTTGGAGAGAAAGAAAGGGAAGGATCAGAAAAACTGGGATCAAATGCCCCAGTTGGGAACCCATGGGGTTCTGAGAAATGCTGACTCATAGGTTGAGTTGCATCGAGTTGATTCACGAACTCCCGTCCAGAAGGAGCTCGTGTGGAATGGAATCCCGAATTTTGGGATTGAGTGGATTGAGAGTTGTTCATAGAATTGCCAGCCATCCACTCTTCCATTCTTTTAGCAACCAAGTCCACCATATCAAGTTTATTAGAAATCAATTCCATATCAAATCAGTGAGAGTCATGGACTTCATTGACATTTGATCTGGGTTGCTGGGACTGGTTAAAAGTATCCATGGAGGCATGATTAATTGAATTCTCACTCATTTCCTCAAATAAATCATGTGCACTATATGCATCTTTATTGAGGAAATTGCCTCCGCAAGAAGCATCCACATGGTTTCTGAGTTGCTCATTCAACCCATGATAGAAGATCTGCACGAGTTGCCATTTTGGCACCTCGTGGTGTGGACACCTTCGCAATAAGTCCTGGAATCGCTCCCAGGCCACATGAAACTACTCCCCCGACTGCTGGGTAAAGGTAGTGATTTCCCGTCTAAAAGCATTGGTATGACCGACTGGGAAGAATTTCTTCAGAAAGGCCGATTTCAACTCATTCCAAGTTGTAATTGGTCTTCCTATTGTCCTATACCAGTGCGTAGCTTTATCCCTAAGAGAGTGGGGGAAGAGCCTCATGATCATTTGCTCCTCGTTAACGTTTCGAGCCTTGGTGGTCTGGAACAAAGTGGTCAAATCTTCCAAGTGCTGAAACGGATCTTCGGAGCCAAGCCCATGATAATGTTTAATCAGGCTTAACAACTGGGGCTTGATTTCTACGTCACCGGCTCGAATCTGGACGCCGGGACGTTCCCCGTAATTTGAAGGATCATAAAAATCCTTCAATGGCTGAGCGCCCTGCATTCTCTGCATTTGTTCCAGCTACCTTCGAAATTCTTCCTGTGGGTTTTCAAGTAGAGGAGGCTGTTGTTTGGCCATGGGATCAAATTGACCAAAATCTTACTTGCGCCTCCTAGAATGTTCTAACGGTCCTTCCAATCGGGGATTCAATGACAGTCTTCCCAGCATAAACTAGGAGAAGGTCGGAAGGACTAGGGATAGGGACCCTGCAACACAACAAAACAAGGCTGTCCTTAAGTGGGGTAGCCTAAGGATCTACTGACTCCCAAAACCTGCCTTAAGACTGTAACTGATTTACTCTACTTACGTCGGTTTAATCCAACCAGTTAGAAGGAGGGACTGGGAAGAAGGTTCTTCCTTTGGCTTTCGCCTCTGGTTCCTAGTGTACCCCCCAGCCGCGGTCGTTTGACGCTACTCCCCTAGCTAGACATCAGATTAATCAGTATAAGTTAATCAAAATAATCTCACACTAGGCCCTGAAGAGCGAATCAAACCTTAAGGCCAACGTCTACTCAATTTTATTAAGGCCTGGGATTGTGGTGCTTATGGAATGTGATGGGCCCTTACAATGGGTTGTGCCCTTAATGATTGATTGAAATTTGTGTAAGTGCGTGCACAACCAGGGTTTTCAAGCAAGATTATTGATAATGCGTGAATTTTAATGTTCAAATCTTGCTTAAGTAGCTTTTAGGGTTTCAAATTAGGTGAATTGCAATCAAGTTTCTAGGCGAACCAAGTTGTAAAACACAGGTGAAGATTGTTTTCCTTTAAAATCAGAAAGAAAGTGGAGTACCTGGAATATACCTAGATTGAAAACCATAAGGAGGAGCTACTTGATGAGTTGGTTTTAAAATAAGGTGGTGCGGCCTAAACAACTCAAACAATTGGCTACAAATGCACCACTAAGTTAGGCACTCAAAAAAAAAAATGGTTAACCTAGAATAATTTCTACTATGTTATGTGTTGCTTTCTGTGTACCAGTTCCACAGATCAGAACCCAATTGAGTAGAAAACAAATCAAGTTGATCAAGTGCCTTGAATGTGGGTGTTTGTTGTGTGTTTGTTGGAAATTACCCCACAAGATTATCTTTTTGTTATTTTTTATGAATGAGGGTGGAATGAATGTGAGTGAAAATCCAAACAACCAAACTATTCCTAGGATTTATGCAAACACCTAGGTTAATTGGGATTTGGATTTAATCTGGTGAATGGAATCTATGGAGGGGGAAAGAATTGGGGAGCACTTACAGTTGTCTTCAACTGCACTTTACTCCAGTCTACCGCTTGTTGATTCCTTGATGGAGGTCTCTGCAAAATAATAGACACAAGAGAAAGCTAGTTAGAAAACAAATAAAGTGTAAGAAATGCGAAGGAAAGATCGAAAATCGTTGCCTCCCCGGCAATGGCATCAAAATGTTGAACGATTTTTTTGTGAATCGCTACGCTTACATGTTTGGTTTCGGAAAACCTGCCGTTGTAGTTCGAAAGCGAAGAATTCGTGTTCAACAAATAAAATTTATACCGAAAAGAATTCCGGGTCGAACACAGGGAGGCTATGTTGATCTATATTCGCAATTATATTTTTTTAGGATTTTTTTTTATAAGAAAGGCGATATAATTACAATGGAGCTATCAGACTAAAAGTAAGAGAGAGAGAGAGAGAGAAAGAGAGAGAGAGAGAAAGAGAACATGCATTCAATATTCCAATTGTTTGTATAATCAAGCTAAATAAAAATTACACTAGAAAGCGAAAAATCAATTACACTATAAAGCACGAAAATTCTACACTAGAAAAGCAGTAAATAAGAATGGGAGAGAGAAGTTATCCTCCTCGATGATTGCTTGGAGGACGAGCCGGACATGACGACGCCTGGACGAAGGAGAACAAAGCAGGACGAAGGAGGACGATACAGAAGAACGGGAACGAAGCAGCACGCCGTCGTCGTCATGGGATCCACTTCCGAAGGGGAACGAAAATTGGACTTTATCTCGCAAGAAGCATCCCGGGTGTGGGACAAGCTTCTTTTGAGCTTTGGAGGGGTAGAGAGGAGAAAGAAGGGATGAAAATTTCATATGGAGGGGGTCTCCTTTTATAGTTGCAAGGAGTGGGGACAAAATGGACATTACAACTTCAAAATAATAAAAGAGGGGTCTTTAGTGATGGATCAATCCATCACTAAGGCCCTCAACGTAGGCGTCGTGGGAGGCTCGCGTGCGCCTCCTCGCCTGCTTGCGTGCTCAATGGCTTGTGCACGTTCGTCGCTTTTCACCATCCGATAGCGAGATCGGACGGCTTAAGTCATGCCCTCTCCCGCTGCATTGCGCGCCCGCCCGCGTGTCCGATTACGCATCCGCCTGCGCGTTCAATTACGCGTGAACGCTATCGGGCGCACGCGGCCGTCCGATCTCCATCTGACACTCCACCCGCACCCAATCGTCGTGCCTTCCAGCCCCTCTCCACGGCTCGAACCCACGCCCAGCACTCGCGAAAGCACGCTCGACCACTACGCTATGGGGCGTGGATGGTCGAGCAGACGCTTTTAAGCTCAAGCACCCACAGCCGTTGGATTAAGATCCAACGGCGGAGAGCGATCGGGCACGGGGCCTTCACAAGATGCAAGCGGCCGTTTGGGTAGCTGAGATGGCACCACGTGGCGCTATCTTGGACGTCCATCTTCTGGAAGTTGTAGATGGTGCCACGGATGTCGGATTGACTCGATTTTTGTGTCGTTGGGCAACGATCATTGATCCGAATTCATCCGTGCGGTCGAATTTATCATCTGAAGTGAGGATTTACACCATCCTGGCCCTTGATCTTCTAGGGTTCCCAGGTCACTATCTGATGCTACGGATGCCTGATTAGGGCGATCGTGGAGTCGTTGAACTCCAATCGTCACCCTGATCACATCCATACGGTTGGATCTTTGATCCGAGGCCTCGATAAAATGTTTGCCCTGTCCAAGCACATAAAAGGAGACAATTAACCTCCATTTTATTCAAACTACTCTAAATGAAAGATGATGCATGTAATGCAATATTTATATCATGAAATGCAATCCTATGCTTAAGAACATGCATAAATAGACATTTTAAGTAGTGTAAATGTGTTTACATTAGTGTTATCATAGGCCTCCCGCCAGATCTCTTCTAATTCGCTGAGCTGGAGTTTTTGTTCTTGACCTCTTGCATCGAGGTCAAGGTTGCATTTTCGCACCACCCAAAAGGCGCGGTGTTCCAGCTCTACAGGAAGATGACCGGCCTTGCCATATATCATACGATATGGTGACATTGCGAGTAGGGCCTTATATGCGGTTCGATATGCCCAGAGTGCATCAACTAATTTGTCAGACCAGTCCTTCTTGTCTGGTCTAACCATCTTTTGGAAAATCAGCTTGATTTGACGGTTAGACACTTCAGCCTGTCCATTGGTCTGCAGGCGATAAGGGGTGGCTATACGGTGATGTACCCTGTATTTCTTTAGTAATGACCTGAAATGGGCATGGATGAAGTGGCTTCCCCTGTCGCTAATCAGAGCATGGGGTATTCCAAATCTTGTGAAGATGTACTGCCGTATGAAAGAAATGATGGTCTTCTGGTCAGCCCGTCTCACCGGGATGGCCTCGACCCACTTTGAGACATAGTCGACAGCTAGTAATATGTACTCAAGCCATGCGAGTTTGGAAAATGGCCCATAAAATTAATGCCCCAGACGTCAAACACTTCCACGACCATGATTGGTTGGAGTGGCATCATGTCTCTCCTGGTCATAGAATTGACCAGCAGGCATCGTTTGCAGTGTTGGGTGTACTCGTGTATTTCTCTGAAGATGGTTGGCCAGAAAAATCCCAATTGCAAAATTTTTGCAGTGATTTTCCATCTCGAGAAATGACCACCCCAAGCATCATTGTGGCAAAAAGATAACACACTGGGGATCTCAGAATCTGCGATGCATCTTCGAATAATCTGGTCCGCTCCAATGCGGAAGAGCAGTCGATCATCCTAGAGGTAGTATTTGGCTTCTGCAATGAATTTGAGTTTCCTATCCTTCGATAGGTTCACGGGAATCTTGCTTATGGCAAGGTAGTTTGCGATATCTGCGTACCAGGGGAACTCGACATAATGAACTACCAAAAGAGATTCATTCGAAAATTGCTGGTGGATAGGTAGGGAATAAGGAATGTGGTCTGGGTCCAGTCTGGATAGGTGATCTGCCACAACATTCTACTTTTCGGCTTTGTCGTGGATTTCAATATCGAATTCCTACAATAGGAGGATGCATCTAATGAGTCATGGTTTGGCATCCTTCTTTGCCAACAAATGCCAATGGGTGGAGTGATTAGTGAAAATGATGACCTTGGACCCTAATAAGTACAATCTGAATTTCCACAACCCGAATACTACTGCTAGTAGTTCTTTTTTGGTGACAGTGTAATTGTGCTGAGCCTCATTCAGCATCTTACTAGCGTAGTATATGACAAAGGGTTGTTTCTCCCGACATTGGCCTAAGATAGCATCGACGACAAAATCAGAAGTGTCGCACATCATCTAGAAATCAAGTGACCGGTCAGGTGGATGGAGAATTAGGGAGTCGGAGATAGCACTTCGTAAAGTCTCGAAGGCGCTGAGACACAAGGTATCAAATTCAAATGGGGCATCGGCAACCCGGAGATTCATCAAAGGCCGTGCGATTTTCGAGAAATCGCGTATAAATCTCTAATAGAAGCCGATGTGACCCAAGAATGATTTGATCTGCTTGAGTGAGTGATAGCGATGGCGTGAAGAGATAACCGAATTTAATTGTTATGTCGTTGTAGTATAGCCAGTTATTGCCATCATTTCAAATATATAATTTTTTACTCAGAAAATAAAAGAGTTCCCGAGGTCGAACTCAGGGAGCAAGTTGTATTCTAGGGGTACAAAGTTTCTTTTACAAAAATATAGATAGATAGAGAGAGAGATGAAAATTTGTTGGCTTCTTCTTTCTCGTCTGTCTTCTTCTTTCTTTTCTCTTCTCTTTGGCTTTTGGTTCCTTTATCTCCTTGTGGTCTTCTTCTTCTTTCTGTCTTCTTTGTCTGCAGCAGTGGGTGATGTTCTTCTTCGTCTTTCAGCTCTTGTTTCTACTTTGTGTCTTTCTTTTTCTGCAGAGCGGTCCTTGTGCTATTTTTCTTCCTCTTTTCTGCCTTCAGAGCGTCATCTGATCGCCGCTGCTACAGTGCCGCTCGGTGCTCCTTCCTTCAGCTTTCGTCGTCCTTCTTTGCCTCGCTCGTCTTCTTCTTCTTCGTCTTTTCCTCTTTGCTTCGAGCAGTCCTGGCTGCCCTTCTTCCGTCAGTCTTCTTCTCTGGTTCTTCTTCTTCACCTGTGCCTGCAAACTTGCACCGCTTGATCAGAGGGGCAAAGCCTATCTCTACCCTCCCCCGCGTCTCTCTCTCACAGAAGCCGCTCTTAGGAAAGCTCTCCTAGAGCTGCCGGGTTGCGGGGTACGGGTCGCGCCCGAGTCCAGGCCCACCGGCGTGAGTGGTGGGCGAGGAGTGCAGGTCAGTCTAAGTCAGGTCGGGCCAGGTCCGCGAGGCGTGAGCGCGGACGAGACCGGGTCGAGCGAGCGAGTGAGTGAGAGGGACCTCACCCCGTGCTCAGGAGGCAACGAGCATAAGGCGCTTTTTGCCTTTATGCAGGCGTTCTCCTCTGAAAGGTTACGAGGTGGGACTAAATGTCCCACCCCAATTTGGGTGCCTGCGCGGAGGAAGCAGCGGCAGTCGAGGCGAAGCGCGGGGGCTTCGCGCGAGAGCTTCGCCTCAACTGCAGCCTAACGCTTTGCCGAAGTGCCCCCGCACAGCCTGGGAGGGTGACCTGGGCGCGGCGCACCTGGGGCAGCAGGTGAAGAAGCTGCTTCGCTTCAACAATGGCGGCGACGAGCGCAGGTACCTGCCCACAGAAAAACGGCCTCTCGGCCCAATCAGAAACGCGGAGGACCTTCGCCGTGGCGCGGCGAAGGTGGTCGGGGGGTGTGCAGGCGGCGGGGCGGAGCCCAAGAGCTGCCCTAGGTCAGACTGTGGGTCGGAAGATGGGTTTGTTCGATGGAGTTGCAGAGGGTGATGTGGGGGAAGTGGAAGGGCGGAGGTTGATCAGGGTGAGGAGGTGGAGGTTCTGCGGTGGTCGGCGAGCCGTGTGGGTTGTTGGAGTGATTGGAGCGGCTCGCCGGAGGATGGCCGGAGGCAGAGAAGGTGAGGGTGATTGGTCGGAATCGAGGTAACAGTAAAGATGTAAAATGATGAAAAGTAAGAGGGGAGGAAGAGGAGGAGGAGGGGCCGGAGCAGGCGACAGTCGTATCGACTGTCGCCGGAGAAGAAGATGCCCGGGGGAAGGGGCGGCGGCGAGCAGAGGGCCGGAGAGGCGCCAGCTGGGTGCGGCGTGGCGTGGGAAGAGCGAGGGAGAGCAACCCTGCAGCTGGTAGTGCAGCAGAGCGACGAGGAGGAAGAGGGGAGGCCGCCGGAGCTGGAGGGCTTCCTGTCGAAGTGGGAAGAGAGGAAGTGGGGGTCTTTCTCCGTCAGGACCGAGCTCCTTAGAACGGCGGAGCGACGGGGGTATTTATAGAGGCGGAATCAGAGAGGAGGGCGGAGGGAGACGACGTGTCTCCCTCACCGGAGGACGCCGGAGATGGAAACCCATACCTTGTGTGCATTCGTACGGCCGGTATGGTGGGTTGCAGCTACCAGGGGGGTGTTCCTGCGACGGCTGACGACGCAGGGCACCCCCGGTTGACTTGCCAGCCCCTCCCCCTCACCCTGCGCGGCGCCATGCTCCGCGCAAGGTCGCCGGAGCATGGTGCTGGCAGGTTTTGGCAGGAGGGACCTGAATGCAAAGAACGAAGGAGAGTTAGGGGCAGAAATGTGAGGGTTCAAAAGTTGAGGGCCAAAAAGTAAATATATGAGAACCAAAGTGCAAAGTTGGTCAAGAAGGTTTCTTCTTAGGCTCAAGTTTTTATACATGACTAATTATGACCTAAGGAATTTGATGGTGAATTTTATTTCTAGATTAAACCTTGTTTGACCGGTCAATTTATGCAAAAACCCAAATTAAGTTATTAATTGGGCATGGTTCTCAATGTAGGTCAAAATGGGATCTGAAGGCCAAATTGAAGGTTCTAAACCCTATAGATTATTTTTCTATGAATTTTAGAGGGTTTATTCTATTTTTACTTTGCCACGAACCTCGTGAATTGAAGTGGGTTTGTTTTAAGGTTACAGATTATCATTTAGTTCCTTGGAATTGCTGTAGCCCTTGTCAGATCATCCCACTTTCCTTCTTATTCGGTTTGCTTGACCTGTGTTTGGACCCTGAATTACCCTGTATGCAGATTATACTGGTAAAATTGCATTTTTACCCCTTATGACTTGTTTTCTCCTTAAACTCAGAATTCTCTGAGTTAAGCCTTTCCTTGAGTTATGTAGGAGCTTTTATCCTTTGTATTGGGTCAAAATGAGCTAGTTATGGCTCATGATGAGGTTCTCATCATACCCCCATGCCTAGCTTTTGCTAGTCCCTTAGCAAAAACTTAAGGTTTCAACCCTTGTTCTAGACCACGAAGTTCTTAATAGCTTTAGATAAGTGCTTTTTTATTTGAGCTTAGATTAGGTTAGAATGCTGACCATAGGCCTAAAAGGTACTCTAGTACCAATCAAGATCCAAATCTGTCTAGCCTTAGCCTCAGTCTTTAGCAAAGGTTTTTAAGGCCCATAAGAACTAACCTAAGGTTTATTAGACTTTGTGGTTAAAGCACCCGTTCTTGAAAAGATTTTAGCCCTGGCTCAGTTCGCAGTGCGTTTTATAAGAGAGAAATAGAAAGTTTTTCTGTTTGGAGAGTTTTCTCTCTCTTTTTCTTTTTAGTTCTAGCCTAGGATTGGCTTCTCAACACGGTCTATATCAGATTCCTTGCTCCCATCATCAATCCTCAAGGGTTCCTGGCGATCGATGCTTCGAGATAGCACCGCCCATGGCAACCCCCAGAACCCTGGCTATTGAGATTTCGAGATAATCCCATCCATGGTGTTCCGTGGCCGAATCCAGACCCTGGCAATTGACACTTCGAGATAATGCCATCCATGGAATCTGAACCAGCAGAGTGCTTACATGCCCCCAGTAGGATATGTAAATATCCTAAGAGACAAGCACCGAGGAGATGATATTTTGTTACGCATCTTCAAGGGGATTTCCTGCCTCTCCGCGCTGGGAACTCGTCCAAATCAACTTGTGTTGATCGGCCGCTCCTATTCTAGGTGTTCCTTTTAGAATTTTACGACGCTTCTACGTGATTTTGATTTTTACGCTTACTGAACCAGGCTGTGTGTGAGGTTAGGGTGCTTAGGTTACTGAGTCCCGTAAACCAAAAATTAGTTAACGAGGCCAAATACTCCCTAAGCCTTGCACCTAGTACTTAAGCTTTTCATTTTCCTCAACCTCTTGAGGATTGTCTAGATCTTAATGGGTACTAAGAGTCTATTCAAGAATGCCTAAGGTTTGCATTCTTACTAATCTCATTATGCACTTTTCAGTTATTTTCTTGAATGAGGTTGATGAGAGCCTCATCATTAGCCATAACTAGCTCATTTTGACCCAATAAAGAAGATAAAAGCTCCTACATAACCTAGAAGAAGGCTTAACTGAAGGAACAAGTGCTCTGAGAAGAAAACATGAAATAAAGGTTAAAACTACAATTTTACCATTGCAGTACATAAACGGGATTTCTCAGAAGCAAAACATAGGTCAAATGGTCCAAATAAGATAAAAAGTGGGTTGAATTAATCAGAAATGGGTTTATGTGCAATCTAAGAATTAAATGACACTTGGTAACCCTAAAACAGACCCGCTTAAATTAACAAGGTTCCGGTCAGAATAAAAATCAAGCAAACCCTCTAAAAATCATAGAAAAACATCCTCTAGGGTTTAGAACACTTAATTTGGCCTTTGGAACCAAGTTTGACCTAGATTAGGGTCTTAGCTCATCAATTAACCTAATTTGGGTTTTTACGCAAAATGTCCAGTCAAACGAGGTCAAACCTAAAATCCAACTTCACCATTGGATTCTTTAGGTCCAAATTAGGTTTGTACCAAAATTTGGACCTAAGGGGAGGTCATCTTGACCTACTTTGCAAGTTAGTACACCCAAATCACAAATAGGTCCCTATCTTTTGAATATCCTTGCAGAGAGCCCCCTAGGTTCTTCGCCTTCTTTGCAAACCGGTCTTGCCGCCATTGCTAGGGCAGAACCGAGCTCCGACGAAGTTTCGAGAGAGATTGCTCTCTAATTCCTCAGAGATTCTCCCCCAGAAATGGAAGGGAGATTCTCTGAGGAATTCCCTTCCTTCTAAAGCCAATCAAATTCGCTGGCGTGAACCCAATCTCTCGTGCGAACGCACGAGAGATTTGGGTATCTTTCCTCCTTCCAACTCCGGCGAGCCGGCTGACCTAATTGCACGTTTTTCACACACTGATAGGAGCGGCCAGCACCTATAAAACACCCCCCGGACCCGGCCGCTCATCTTAAGCTTGATTTTGACGGAGATCCCCTCCAAATTTCTTCTCTCCCATCTCCGGCCAAACGACCCACAAACTCCAGCGACCGCCTTCCCTCCTTCTCGTCACTCTGCTGCCATACCAGCAGCAGAGTCCTCTCCGCCTCTTCCTCCCGCGGCGCGCTGTACCCTGCGCGCAAGCTCCTGACCTCATCTTTGTCGTCGCTTCCTCCCCCAGGGTCTTTCTTCCCCGACGACGGCAGTCACGAGCCATCCTCTCCACGGCCTCCCTTCCCTCCAGACAACCCCAGATACGTTCTCCACCCTCTCCTCTCTCTTTTCCCCCTGTTATCTCCCTTGATCGACCTTCGACAGACGCTAACCACCTCCATCATCTTCGCCTCCGACCACACTCCGGCGAGCCGCCCACACCACTCCAGCCCTCCACACGGCTCGGCAACCACCTCGAAAGCTCCGCCTCACCTCCAGGAACACACTCCACCCTACCACTGCCACTCCAGCCCTCCACAATCACCCCCCGACCAACCCACCATCTCCGGCCACAGGTTGACCTCGGCACTCACGCCTAGGCCGACCTGCGGCTTGCAGCACTGCCCACCGCCTTCGCCGTGCCACGGCGAAGGTCTCTAGCTATTCTGATTTGGCCGAGAGGCGCGTTTTGTGTATGACAGGGTTTGAGCCGCTGCCGCCATGGACGACCTCTGATGAAGCTCCCATGAAGCTCCAGGCACCCGGTCTTCCAGGCTACAGGTGCTGCATACTAGCGCGAGTGTCGCGAGGTGAACGAGTCCAGCCAAGGAGCGCTAGCAGAGCCAGCAGCTGCGGGGCAATCGCACGACGAGGCTTCTGCAGGCGCGCGTGAAGGCGAGACCAGATAGTCCCACATCGTGGGATTGCAACCGTCAGGTACCATATAAGTTGTTTTTGCGTTTTACTCTTATCGCCTCAGTAAGCACAGGGGTGAGGTCCCTCACTGACCCCACCCGCCTCGTCCGCGGCCTGACCACGCGGACCTGGCGGATCCGACCCGACCTAGACCTATGCACTCCTCGCGCATCACACACCTGCAGGTGCGCCTGGTCCCGGGTACGATCCGACCCGATTAAGACTGTGGCTCTGTTAGAGCGGTTCGAGTGAATTGCTTGAGAGAGAGAGACGCGCGAGTAGAGGGAGAAGGGTTAGGTTTTGCTCCTGTGCAGGCAGGCTGATCGCAGGAGAAGGACTTGGCCGCTGCAGAAGAAGGAAAAGCAAGCCAAAGAAGAAGAAGAAGGCAACGAAGAAAGGAGGAGCAAGACAGAAGAAGAAGAAAGAAGTCTTCGCAGGAGAAGAAGGAAAGCAGAAAGATTAGAAGTCTTCGCAGAGGAGAAGAAGAAGGACAAGGGAAGATTGCAAAGAGATTAGAAAGGCAAAGCAGAAGAGAAAGAAAGATCACATTTAAGACGTCTGATACATAAATCAGACGTCTAATTCTATTTTTTTTACATCTTTTTTAAAACTCTTTGAATCAATTATATTTGCATTTAACAGTTGTATTCTTGGGTTTTACAAAGTACTGAGTTTGCTCCCTGTGTTCGACCTCGGATACTCTAGTTGTTCGAGTAATAAAATTATTTATATTTGTTTAAACGTTTTGTTGGTTGTACTACAACGTAATACGCCTTTAAATCCGCACAAAAACGTTGACAACATTTTGGCGCCGTTGCCGGGGAGCAACGGGCACTTTTAAAGCTTTTGAGTACAACTTTTCTATCTAATATCTGACTTAACTTCTCTTTTGTTGTGTTCAATCAGGGAAAGCAAAACAAAAAGGAAAGAATAGCAACTGCACAACAGACTGGAACAGGTAATCTCCATAAGCCCTCTCCCTTAACCCTCTCACGATCTAAAAAAAAAAAAGAAAAAAAAAAAAGGAGAGAAATCAACTTAGGGCTACCTGTCTTATATTTAGTAACTCATCAAGTTGCCTGATTTTCATTTCAACATATTTTTGTCTGTCATCCAACTAAGGCAACTAGGGCTAAAACTTTCTTGATTGAGCCCTAGGTGCTAATTTCTAAGGCAACTAAATTGGACCCATTAGAGCCAAGTTAGGATTGCAAAGCTAGGGTTTTTAGAGACACATCTTCTCTAAAACAAAGAAACAAACTTTCCAAAAAGAAGTGTGCCTAAACCGTGTTTGAAAAGATTTATACAAGAGGAACCCTAAGCAAATCAGGCTGATAATCCATTTGAACCATAAAAGGAAGGACCTAAAAGCTCTCAAAGGAAAAAGAGGTGAAGTTGATCCCTCGAGTCAACCAACCTTAATATTAGGTCACTTTTTGCACTCAAAATACTTAAAAGTTCAAGTGGAACATTAAGCACCTTGATCTTAAAATAAAAAAGGTAGACTTAAGAGGTCAAGATCCCCATTCTGGTCTACCTGGAACCGCAGTGACAAGAGAGGTCGGGTGGGGGAAACCCTGTAACCCGTGGGGACGCTCTACCGTGTAGGGGTCTTTGCGGGACTCTCCCTCTCTGGCTGCCCAAGTATTTCTCAGGTGGACGATCTTCTGATCTAGGGGTCCATCTGCCCCGAACCTCTATAGTCACCCAACAATTCTTGGGTGTCTTGATTGGGTCCAGCACCTTCTAATCTCATCACGTCTTCCGGTGCATGTTTGGTAGGAGGTCCTTAAGACCACCTTTAAGACCTCCTCTAGAAATTCATTCTCGCCGAGGCCAAGCCTCGACGCCCTTGTTTGTGCAGCAACCCCACCACATAAATCTTTCATCTGATTCAGACCCTGATTCTCCTTCTTCTCCCATCATGGCACAACCCATTGAAGAGGAGAATAACCTTGAACACCAACTTCAACGCTTGAACGATCTCTTTCAGAACTTTGTAAACCCACCACAGCGACCTATGATGCGAGATCACTATAATCCCGCTGCGGTGGCAATCGAACCCCGAGTACGAATCCCAATTGGAGGACCCGATTCTGATCTAAAGCCCAATATGATTCATGCCATACCAAAGTTCCATGGGCTTAACTCTGAGGATCCATTCCAACACATTAAACAACTCAAGCATCTGGCCCAGACCTTCGGGTCAGATGTACAAAACCGGGATATCCTACTCATGAAAATGTTTTCGTTCTCCCTCTTGGACAAGGCCGCGCACTGGTATCAGACTCAGACCCGCCCAATCAACACTTGGGAGGAATTACAGTCCGAATTTTTGAAAAAATTCTTCCCTGTTGGCCGGACGAATGCCTTGCGCCACCAGATCACTCATTTCACTCAACAACAGGGAGAACCTCTTCACGAAGCTTGGGATCGATTCCTAGATCTCATGCGAAAGTGTCCCCATCACGGAGTTCCTAAGTGGGAACAAGTCTAGTCTTTTTACCAAGGACTCCGTGAGGATATTCGTCTAATCGTCAATGCAACATGTGGAGGAAACATCATGGGCCAACACGAGGACACGGTATGGGAGATTCTCGAAAACATGTGTGAGAACTCCATAAACAATGACTCCTTGGGCTTATTCGACAGGACGAATGCCCGCGCATCGACGAATCTAAGAGGGACACATGAGACGCAGGACCTGTCCACTTCTGTTGACCTGGAATTGATGGCTAGTCGGTTGGACAAGGTCTCTATCATAGAAAAGAAGGTGGACGAGCTAACTCGACATTTGCAGCAAGCCACCTCTGCACAAAACTCTTTTGCACGACCTCCTCTGGCAAGGGAAACAGTGCAAAACATCTATCACCAACCTGCCAAGGGGATGGGCCCATATCCACCCCCGTCTACTCGAGTTGGGGGAACTCTGAACCCTCGTATTCTGACTTTCCTGAGGTTCCTCAGAACTGCGAGGACCTCAACGCCATCCAGAATGACCCATACTCCAATACCTACAACCCTGGATGGCGAAATCATCCTAACTTTCAGTGGGCGGGAAATTCTCAAAAACCACCATATCAAGCCCGCCCACAAGCTCCTCGTCCAAATCAGCCGCCTCAGCCTCGGCCCAATCCCACCTACCAATCCGGGCAAAATCAGGATCAACTGACTCTTATCCTTCAAATGCTGGCTAACATTCAAAAGACGAATGCGGCAATGCAAAAACAGCACAAGGACGAGATCACAGAGGTTCGCAACCAACTGGCCCAGATGGCAAATTCTCGCCAACCTGGCACCCTTCCTTTGCAACCTCTGCCCAACCCAAATAACGTGCCGACCCAGAGGCGCATTATGAATCCAAATCCAGGCCACGCACATTTGATTTATCAGGCCCCTGCTACTCCATCACCAGACGGGATGGAGGCTTCTACATCTTATGCAGAATTTCAGCAGCAGCCACCTCTCCTACCTAACCCAAACCAAAGTCAGGCTGGATTAAACTCTGTAACAACACGTAGTGGTAAAACAACACAAGACCCACATTATCTGAACCACTCCAAGCCTGATAATCGCCAAGACCCTAGGGTAGTCATCCAAGATACTACTGTCCCAGATCAAGAACCTGGACCTATCCTGGAGGAACCAGCTAGGATCCCATTTCCTGAGGCCTTGACCAAAGGAAAAAGGACAACCAAACCTGTGGCTCCTGAGGAGGATCTGGTCAAGCTCTTTGAACAGGTCCAGATAAACATCCCGTTGATGGATGCAATCCGCCACATACCGGCTTACGCAAGATTCTTGAAAGACATATGTACACCTAAACGTAAGCCGCGAACCAAGGATGGCAATCTGATCGTACTGTCAGAGCAAGCCAGCTCTGTCATCCTGAGCAAAGTCCCACCCAAGGCTAAAGACCCAGGAACCCCCTTGATTTCTTGTAAAATTGGTGAAACCCAACTTGATAGAGCCCTACTAGACCTAGGTGCCTCCATAAATTTAATACCTACATCCCTCCTTGACCACCTTGAAGAATCTGAACTTAAACCCACTGAGGTGACATTGCAGTTAGACGATCGATCCATCAAGTCACCCAAAGGAATATTCGAGGATGTCATTGTTAGGGTACGAGATTTTTATTTCCTAGTGGACTTCATAGTACTGGACATGGATGCACCTAAGAACCCAAGGGACACACCAATCATATTAGGGAGACCCTTTTTGGCCACTGCTAGGGCCAATATAAACTGCGAAGAGGGCCAGATAGAATTAAAATTTGGGAATCAAAATCTGAAGATTGACATTTTCAAAGCCCAACAAGGGATTAATTGCGGGGTTATAGAGGAAATTTGTGATGTCAAAGCCGTGGTTGATGAACTGCATATAGAGGACAACCTTATTATTCCTGATCAACCACTAGAAAATCAAAAACCGCTAACAGAGGAGTGTGAACACGATCTAGACACACCTATGACTCCTACCATTGCTCCCGATACAAACCCTAAACCACCCGCTGCTGCTGACAATCCTGTCATGGAACTCAAGCCCCTTCCCGAAAATCTAAAATATGTCTTTTTGGATTCAAATCAAACGTTTCCTGTGAT
The DNA here is from genome assembly GCA_037157565.1 of Thalassia testudinum. Classification (NCBI taxonomy): domain Eukaryota; kingdom Viridiplantae; phylum Streptophyta; class Magnoliopsida; order Alismatales; family Hydrocharitaceae; genus Thalassia; species Thalassia testudinum. Next base: position 128,972,572 of record JAZHRO010000031.1, read on the forward strand.
TATCAATTCTCGACTCATACCTGACCAGGAACTCCGTTTGATTTCTGTTCTCCAGCAACATCGTAGAGCCATTGGATGGACTCTAGATGATTTGACTGGTATAAGCCCTTCATACTGCACGCATCGAATCTACACAGAAGAAGGCTCACGACCTTCAAGAGAAATGCAAAGGCACCTAAACCCTAACCTACAGGAGGTCGTGAAAAAGGAGATCATTAAGTGGTTAGATGCAGGGATCATCTACCCGATCTCCGACAGTCGTTGGGTGAGTCCAACACAAGTGGTACCTAAGAAGGTAGGACTTACCATCATCATGACTGAAACCGGGGAAGTCATTCCTACCCGAATAGCTAATTCGTGGAGAGTATGCATTGATTACAGAAGACTAAATTCCTCCACGAAGAAGGATCATTTCCCACTACCGTTTATTGATCAGATCCTCGAGAAACTAGCGGGAAATAGATTCTTCTGCTTTCTTGACGGGTACTCCGGTTACAATCAGGTGGCAATCCATCCAGAGGACCAAGAAAAGACCACATTCACCTGCCCCTTCGGGACGTACACGTTTCGTAGGATGCCGTTCGGTCTCTGCAATGCACCTGCAACTTTTCAGCGGTGCATGCTTGCCATATTCTCAGATATGGTAGGTGATTATCTGGAAGTCTTCATGGATGACTTTTCAGTTTTTGGACAATCATTTGACGATTGCCTCCAACACTTGGTCCATATACTCAGGCGGTGCATCGAGGTGAATTTGGTACTTTCCTGGGAAAAGAGCCATTTCATGGTGCCTGAGGGAATTGTCCTGGGACATTTAATCTCAGAGAAAGGCATCCAAGTGGATCGAGCTAAGGTTAACCTGATTTCCAAGCTCCCTATGCCTAGCTCGATTAAGGACATCCGATCTTTTTTGGCGCACGTCGGTTTCTACCGTCGATTCATCCCTAATTTCTCCAAAATCACGCGCCCCCTGACCAATCTGCTTTCCAAGGATGTGCCTTTCGGAATTTCCAAGGAATGCACTCAAGCATTTGAGATCCTACGTGACCGAGTCACCCAAGCCCCAATCCTACAGTCCCCTGATTGGTCTCAAACCATTGAGATCATGTGCGATGCATCTGACTTCGCTGTAGGAGCGGTTTTGGGGCAAAAAATTGACGGGAAACCTGTGGTCATTTACTACGCCAGCAAAACACTGGATGAGGCTCAGCGTAACTATACGGTTACTGAGAAAGAGCTGCTGGCCGTAGTATTTGCCCTGGAAAAATTCAGATCGTACCTTCTGGGTTCCCGTGTTATCATATACTCGGATCACACAGCTATGAGGTATCTCCTGGCCAAGAAGGATGCGAAACCTCGATTAATCCGCTGGATCTTGCTGTTGCAAGAATTTGACCTCGAGATTCGCAACAAGGCGGGAAAGCACAATGTGGTAGCTGATCACTTATCCCGCCTTCCTTCTGAAATTATTGATCTTTCCGGACCTATTACAGAACATTTCCCAGATGAGCACCTCCAGACTATCAGTACAAGTCTTCCATGGTTCGCCGATATTGTTAATTACCTGGCATCACATCAGATTCCGCCTGATTGGTCGAAGGCCAAAAAGGACAAATTGCGTTCCGATGCCAAGTATTACCTATGGGAAGACCCGTATCTCTTCCGCATTGGTGCTGATCAGATAATCCGACGATGCGTCACGGAAGTGGAAATCAAAGACATACTCTAATTCTGCCATGACCAGGCATGCGGTGGACATTTTTCGGGACATAAAACCGCATCGAAAGTCCTCCAGTGTGGTTTCTACTGGCCCACAATTTTCAAAGATGCATACAATCACTGTAATGCATGTTCCCGTTGCCAGACTCTAGGCAACATGAGCCATAGAGACATGATGCCTCTACAGCCGATCTTGGTATGCGAAATTTTTGATATTTGGGGGATTGATTTCATGGGACCCTTTCCTACCGCGGATGGCTTCGAATACATTTTACTCGCAGTTGATTATGTTTCCAAGTGGATAGAAGCCATTCCGACCCGAACCAACAATCATAAAGTCGTTATAAAATTCCTTCATCAAAACATTTTCTCAAGGTTCGGGATCCCGCGTGCTATAATTTCCGACGGAGGGACCCATTTTACGAACGCTCAGTTCAGGTCACTGATGATCAAATACGGGGTGTCACACCGAATCTCTACTCCTTACCACCCCCAAACTAATGGTCTAGCTGAGCTATCTAACCGAGAGATCAAGAAGATCCTTCAGGTTACTGTTCGACCTGATAGAAAAGATTGGTCTTCTCGGCTTCCGGAAGCATTGTGGGCCTATAGGACCGCCCACAAGACCCAATTAGGAATGTCTCCCTTCAGACTAGTGTACGGGAAGGCATGTCACCTCCCCGTCGAATTGGAGCATAAAGCCTATTGGGCAGTACGGACCTGTAATCTCGACCTTTCTAAGGCTGGAACCCACAGAAGATTTCAAATGAGCGAGATCGATGAATTACGCCACGACGCGTATGAGAACTCGCGAATTTACAAAGAACGGGTTAAAGCTTTTCACGACAAACACATTTCTAGAAAGGTCTTTCATCCTGGTCAAAAAGTTTTACTCTTTGATGCTCGACTCAAACTATTCCCAGGAAAGCTAAGATCCAAGTGGGTCGGACCCTACCTAGTCTGCCAAATCTTCGGAAATGGAGCTATTGAAATCAGCCCACTCAGCCACGATTCTGAACCCTTTGTCGTGAACGGGCAGAGACTCAAGCCGTTCATTAACATGACCGATATAGATTTGACTGAGTCATCCTTTACCCTCCTTTCCTCTTGAGCTCATTGCGCCCAGCCGATGGCGTAAAACTCAGCGCTTAACTGGAGGCAACCCGTCATTCTTTGAAAAACCTGAAACCGTTTCTGACATCGCTATACGGAACTCATATTGCACTTTAGGGTTCATCCATTAGAACAGCCGACTTCACCTCAGGTATACCTACCTGAGATTAGAAATCGTTCGCAACAAGTCGCTTCGACCCATTCACTTACCACACACCTGTCCTAATACATGAACTAGCTGAATTCGAACCCACCTAATTTACAATGGGGACATTGCAAATCTTAGGCATGGGGGGGTATGAAAGTGCAAAATGTCAGAAAATTCATATCAAGAAAGGGTTTCACGTAAAAAAAAAAAAAAAAGACTTGATAGAGGGGAGGAACAATTCAGGGTCATACAAATGAGAGGAGGAAAAGAAAGAAAAATGACAAAAAGGAGCAAAATGAAAATGAAAAGAAATAGTCATTAGTAAAAGGTTAAGGGGTTAACTGAAGTTCTAGACAAAAAAAAAAAAAAAGGGAACAGAAAAGTGCTATGGAGACATAACAAGAGATTAGCGGGAACGCTGGTATTAGGCCTCTTGGGCTAGATTTTTAGCTTAAAAATTCACGTATCCGTTAAAATCTGGATAATCCTCAAGAGGTTGAGGAAAATGCGAAGCTTAAGTATTAGGTCTAAGGCTTAGGAAGTATTCGGCCTCGTTAACTGACCTCCGATTTGCGGGATTCGGTAACCTAAGCACCCAAATTCACACACAGTCTGGTTCAGTGAGCATAAATATTCAAAACACGCAAGAGCGTTTAATGTTCTGAAAAAGTCACCTAGATTAGGAGCGGCCAATCAACACAAGTTGATTTGGATAAGTTCCCAGCGCGGAGAGGCGGGAAATTCCCCTCGAAGATGCGTAACAACATATCGTCTCCTCGGTGCTTGTCTCTTAGGATATTTAAATATCCTACTGGGGGCATGTAAGCACTCTGCTGGTTCAGATACCGTGGGTGGCATTATCAAGAAATGTCGATCGCCAGGGTCTGAATTCGGCCACGGAACGCCATGGGCGGGATTATCTCGAAATCTCGAAAGCCAGGGACCCTTGAGGATTGATGATGGGGACGAGGAATCCGATACAGACTGTGTTGAGAAGCTAATCCGAAACTAGAAATAAAAGAAAAGAGAGAGAAAAGATCTCCAAACAAATAAATCCTCTATCTCTCTCTTACAAAAAAAAAAAAAATGCACTGCAAACTGAGCTTAGGCTAAAAATGTCTCAAGCACGGGTGCTTTAACCGCAGAGTCCAACAAACCCTAGGATAGTTTTTGTGGGCCGTAGAAACCTTTGCGAAGGACTGAGGCTAAAGCAGAATAGGTCCATATTTTGGTTGGTACTTGAGTACCTCTAGGCCTATTGTCGGCAATCCTACCTAATCACAAAAGAAGCACTTATCGTAACTAAGGACACTGTCGGTCTAGAATGGAAGTTAAAACTTTGAAATTTTACAAAGGGACTAGCAAAAGCTAGGCATGGGGGTATGATGAGAGCCTCATCATGAGCCATAACTAGCTCATTTTGACCCAATAAAGAAGATAAAAGCTCCTACATAACCTAGAAGAAGGCTTAACTGAAGGAACAAGTGCTCTGAGAAGAAAACATGAAATAAAGGTTAAAACTGCAATTTTACCATTGCAGTACATAAATGGGATTTCTCAGAAGCAAAACATAGGTCAAATGGTCCAAATAAGATAAAAAGTGGGTTGAATTAATCAGAAATGGGTTTATGTGCAATCTAAGAATTAAATGACACTTGGTAACCCTAAAACAGACCCGCTTAAATTAACAAGGTTCCGGTCAGAATAAAAATCAATCAAACCCTCTAAAAATCATAGAAAAACATCCTCTAGGGTTTAGAACACTTAATTTGGCCTTTGGAACCAAGTTTGACCTAGATTAGGGTCTTAGCTCTTCAATTAACCTAATTTGGATTTTTACGCAAAATGTCCAGTCAAACGAGGTCAAACCTAAAATCTAACTTCACCATTGGATTCTTTAGGTCCAAATTAGGTTTGTACCAAAATTTGGACCTAAGGGGAGGTCATCTTGACCTACTTTGCAAGTTAGTACACCCAAATCACAAATAGGTCCCTATCTTTTGAATATCCTTGCAGAGAGCCCCCTAGGTTCTTCGCCTTCTTTGCAAACCGGTCCTGCCGCCATTGCTAGGGTAGAACCGAGCTCCGACGAAGTTTCGAGAGAGATTGCTCTCTAATTCCTCAGAGATTCTCCCCCAGAAATGGAAGGGAGATTCTCTGAGGAATTCCCTTCCTTCTAAAGCCAATCAAATTCGCTGGCGTGAACCCAATCTCTCGTGCGAAGGCACGAGAGATTTGGGTATCTTTCTTCCTTCCAACTCCGGCGAGCCGGCTGACCTAATTGCACGTTTTTCACGCACTGATAGGAGCGGCCAGCACCTATAAAACAACCCCCGGACCCGGCCGCTCATCTTAAGCTTGATTTTGACGGAGATCCCCTCCAAATTTCTTCTCTCCCATCTCCGGACAAACGACCCACAAGCTCTGGTGACCGCCTTCCCTCCTTCTCGTCACTCTGCTGCCATACCAGCAGCAGAGTCCTCTCCGCCTCTTCCTCCCGCGGCGCGCTGTACCCTGCGCGCAAGCTCCTGACCTCATCTTCGTCGCCGCTTCCTCCCCTAGTGTCTTTCTTCCCCGACGACGGCAGTCACGAGCCGTCCTCTCCGCCGCCTCCCTTCCCTCCAGACAACCCCAGATACGTTCTCCACCCTCTCCTCTCTCTTTTCCCCCTGTTATCTCCCTTGATCGACCTTCGACAGACGCTAACCACCTCCATCATCTTCGCCTCCGACCACACTCCGGCGAGCCGCCCACACCACTCCAGCCCTCCACACGACTCGCCAACCACCTCGAAAGCTCCGCCTCACCTCCAGGAACACACTCCACCCTACCACTGCCACTTCAGCCCTCCACAATCACCCCCCGAACAACCCACCATCTCCGGCCACAGGTTGACCTCGGCACGCACGCCTAGGCCGACCTGCGGCCTGCAGCACTGCCCACCGCCTTCGCCGTGCCACGGCGAAGGTCTCTAGCTATTCTGATTTGGCCGAGAGGCGCGTTTTGTGTATGACTAGGTTTGAGCCGCTGCCGCCATGGACGATCTCTGATGAAGCTCCCACGAAGCTACAGGCACCCGGTCTTCCAGGCTACAGGTGCTGCATACTAGCGCGAGTGTCGCGAGGTGAACGAGTCCAGCCAAGGAGCGCTAGCAGAGCCAGCAGCTGCGGGGCAATCGCACGACGAGGCTTCTGCAGGCGCGCGTGAAGGCGAGACCAGATAGTCCCACATCGTGGGATTGCAACCGTCAGGTACCATATAAGTTGTTTTTGCGTTTTACTCTTATCGCCTCAGTAAGCACAAGGGTGAGGTCCCTCACTGACCCCACCCGCCTCGTCCGCGGCCTAACCACGCGGACCTGGCGGATCCGACCCGACCTAGACCTACGCACTCCTCGCGCATCACACACCTGCAGGTGCGCCTGGTCCCGGGTACGATCCGACCCGATTAAGACTGTGGCTCTGTTAGAGCGGTTCGAGTGAATTGCTTGAGAGAGAGAGACGCGCGGGTAGAGGGAGAAGGGTTAGGTTTTGCTCCTGTGCAGGCAGGCTGATCGCAGGAGAAGGACTTGGCCGCTGCAGAAGAAGGAAAAGCAAGCCAAAGAAGAAGAAGGCAACGAAGAAAGGAGGAGCAAGACAGAAGAAGAAGAAAGAAAGAAGTCTTCGCAGGAGAAGAAGGAAAGCAGAAAGATTAGAAGTCTTCGCAGAGGAGAAGAAGAAGAAGGACAAGGGAAGATTGCAAAGAGATCAGAAAGGCAAAGCAGAAGAGAAAGAAAGATCACATTTAAGACGTCTGATACATAAATCAGACGTCTAATTCTATTTTTTTTACATCTTTTTTAAAACTCTTTGAATCAATTATATTTGCATTTAACAGTTGTATTCTTGGGTTTTACAAAGTACTGAGTTTGCTCCCTGTGTTCGACCTCGGATACTCTAGTTGTTCGAGTAATAAAATTATTTATATTTGTTTAAACGTTTTGTCAGTTCTACTGCAACGTAATACGCCTTTAAATCCGCACAAAAACGTTGACAACAGAGGTCTAGAACTTAGGTTAATTCCTTAGTTCCTTACTAATGACTATCACCTTTTCTCATAATTTTGTGCTCCTTTTTCATTTTGTTTCTTTTCTCCTTCTCCTTCACAAAATTTCCTTCTCCTCTTTTCCTTTTATTCTTTTTCAAAAATTTTTAATTTTTATGGTGTTTTTGGCATATGTGAACTTTTTTTGTTTGAAACATTTTCTTACAAGTTTTGCACTTTCATACCCCCCCATGCCTAAGATTTGCAATGTCCTCATTGTAACCTAGGGGGTTTTTATTTAACTTAGTTCATTCCTTAAGACAAAAATTTGAATGAGTGAATGGCTCGGGTTGAATTTTTGCGGACGATTTCTAATCCCAGATGCAAGCATCTGAGGTGGGGTCGGCTGTCTACAAGGGTGAACCTTAAGTGCAAAAAGGTGTCAGAAAAAGTTTTGGATTTTTAGGAAAATGACGGGTTGCCTCCCGTTAAGCGCTGAGTTTTACGCCATCGGCTGGGCGCAATAAGCTCAAGAGGAATGGAGGATATAAGATGCTTCAGCCAAATCAGTAGAAGTTACATCAATGAACGGCTTGAGTCTCTGACCGTTCACGATGAAAGGTTCAGAATCGTGGCTGAGTGGACTGATTTCGATTGCTCCATTTCCAAAAACCTGTCAGACCAAATATGGTCCGACCCACTTGGATCTCAGTTTTCCTGGGAAGAGTTTTAGTCGGGCATCAAAGAGTAGGACCTTTTGACCAGGATGAAAGATCTTTCTCGAGATGTGTTTGTCGTGGAAGGCTTTAACCCGCTCCTTGTAGATTTGCGAGTTCTCGTACGCGTCTAGGCGTAATTCATCGATCTCGCTGATTTGGAGTTTTCTGTGGGTCCGAGCCTTGGAAAGATCTAGATTACAGTTCCGTACTGCCCAATAGGCCTTATGCTCCAGTTCTACGGGAAGGTGGCATGCCTTTCCGTACACCAGTCTAAAGGGAGACATGCCCAATTGGGTCTTGTGGGCGGTCCTATAGGCCCACAATGCTTCCGGAAGTCGGGACGACCAGTCCTTCCTGTCAGGTCGAACAGTGACTTGTAGGATTTTCTTGATTTCCCGATTAGACAGCTCAGCTAGACCATTAGTTTGGGGGTGGTAAGGAGTAGAGATTCGGTGAGACACCCCGTATTTGGTCATCAGTGACCTAAACTGAGCATTTGTGAAATGGGTCCCCCCATCAGAGATTATTGCACGAGGAATCCCGAACCTTGAGAAAATGTTTTGATGAATGAATTTGAGAACGATTTTGTGATCACAGGTTCGGGTCGGTATGGCTTCGATCCATTTGGACACGTAGTCCACAGCCAACAGAATGTATTCGAAACCATCCGAAATAGGAAAGGGGCCCATAAAATCAATCCCCCAAACATCAAAGATTTCGCATACTAGAATCGGTTGCATAGGCATCATGCCGCGATGGCTCATGTTGCCCAAAGTCTGGCAACGACTGCATGCCTTGCAGTGACTGTACGCGTCTTTGAACAGTGTGGGCCAGTAAAAGCCGCACTGGAGGACTTTTGATGCGGTTTTATGCCCGGCGAAATGGCTACCGCATGCCTGGTCATGGCAGAAAGAGAGGATATTGTTGAATTCCCCTTCCGGGACACATCTCCGGATGATCTGATCGGCACCTATGCGGAAGAGGTACGGGTCTTCCCAAATGTAATACTTGGCATCAGAGCGTAATTTGTCCTTCTTGGCCTTCGGCCAATCGGACGGGATCTGATGAGATGCCAAGTAATTTACTACATTAGCAAACCATGGAAGGCTAGTACCAATAGTCAGCAGGTGCTCATCGGGAAAATGCTCAGTGATGGGTCCGGAAGGGTCAATTATTTCAGAAGGAAGATGGGACAAGTGATCAGCTACCACATTTTGCTTTCCCGCTTTGTCGCGAATCTCAAGGTCAAATTCTTGCAACAGCAAGATCCATCGGATTAATCAAGGTTTCGCGTCCTTCTTTGCAAGAGATGCCTCACAGCTGTGTCATCTGAGTATATGATGACACGGGAACCCAGAAGGTACGATCTGAATTTTTCTAGGGCAAATACTACAGCTAGCAGCTCTTTCTCAGTAACCGTATAGTTACGCTGAGCCTCATCGAGTGTTTTGCTGGCGTAGTAAATGACCACAGGTTTCCCGTCAATTTTATGCCCCAAAACCGCTCCTACAGCGAAGTCGGATGCATTGCACATGATCTCAAAGGGTTGAGACCAATCAGGGGACTGTAGGATCGGGGCTTGGGTGACTCGGTCACGCAGGATTTCAAATGCTTGAGTGCATTCCTTGGAAATTTCGAAAGGAACATCCTTGGAGAGAAGAGTGGTCAGGGGGCGCGCGATTTTTGAAAAATCAGGGATAAATCGTCGATAAAAACTGACATGCCCTAAAAAGGAACGGATGTCCCTGATCGAGCTAGGCATAGGAAGGTGAGAAATCAAATTAACCTTAGCTCGATCCACTTGGATACCTTTTTCCGAAATTGAGTGTCCTAGGACAATTCCCTCAGGCACCATGAAATGGCTCTTTTCCCAGGAAAGAACCAAATTCACATCGATGCACCGCCTGAGTATCTGGACCAAGTGCTGGAGGCAATCGTCGAATGATGCTCCGAAAACTGAAAAGTCATCCATGAAGACTTCCAGATAATCACCTACCATATCTGAGAATATGGCAAGCATGCATCGCTGAAAAGTAGCGGGTGCATTGCAAAGACCGAAAGGCATCCTTCGGAAAGCGTATGTTCCGAAGGGGCAGGTGAACGTGGTCTTTTCTTGGTCCTCAGGATGGATTGCCACCTGGTTATAACCGGAGTACCCGTCAAGAAAGCAGAAGAACCTATTTCCCGCAAGTTTTTCGAGAATTTGATCAATGAAGGGTAGTGGGAAATGATCCTTCTTCGTGGAGGAATTGAGTCGGCGGTAATCTATACAGACTCTCCACGAGTTGGCTAATCGGGTAGGAATGATTTCTCCGGTCTCAGTCGTTATAGTGGTGAGTCCTGCCTTCTTGGGTACGACCTGAATTGGGCTCACCCAACGACTATCGGAGATCGGGTAGATGATTCCGGCATCTAACCACTTGATGATCTCCTTTTTCACGACCTCCTGCAGATTGGGGTTTAAGCGTCTCTGCATTACATGAGAAGGTCGTGTGCCCTCTTCTGAATAGATATGATGAGTACAATAAGAGGGACTTATTCCAGTTAAATCATCGAGAGTCCATCCGATGGCTCTGCGATGTTGCTGGAGGACAACAATCAGACGGGATTCCTGTTCAGGACTGAGGTTGGAATTGATAATCACAGGAAGGGTCTGATTAGAACCCAAAAAGATGTATTTCAAGTGAGTAGGAAGGGGTTTCAGTTCGAGGATGGGGTTATCAGCAGCAGCGGGTGGTTCAATATAGATGTGAGGTTCAAGGGTGGGAGTTACTGGGTTGTTCATATCTGGATTCGACTCCTCTGTTTGCGGGTCAAGATCCTTCTGTGGTTGATGAGGCATAATCGAGTCATTCTGGAAGTGTGATTCATCAACCAAAGTCCTGATGTCACAAATTTGTTCGATGACACCGCAATTAATTCCTTGTTGGGCCTTAAATATATCAATTTTCAGTGTTTGATCTCCACACTTAAGCTCTATTTGGCCCTCCTCACAGCTGATGTTGGCTCTAGCAGTAGCCAAGAAAGGTCTCCCTAGAATGATTGGTGTATCCCTAGGGTTCTCAGGTGCGTCCATATCTAAGACTATAAAGTCCACTGGAAAATAGAAATCCCGCACTCTTACGATAACATCCTCGAGAATCCCTTTTGGTGACTTTATAGATCGATCTGCTAATTGTAATGTCACCTCGGTTGGTTTTAGCTCAGATTCTTCTAGATGGTCAAGTAAGGATGTGGGTATCAGGTTTATGGATGCACCTAAGTCTAACAATGCTCTGTCAAATTGGGTACCACCTATCTTGCAGGAAATCAGGGGAGTACCAGGATGTTTTGCCTTGGGTGGGAGTCTACTGAGGATTACAGAGCTGGCTTGCTCTGACAGAACAATTGGGCTCCCTCCCTTGGTTCGCGGCTTACGCTGGGGTGTACATATATTCTTTAGAAATCGTGCGTAAGCTGGTACGTGGCGGATTGCATCCATCAAGGGGATGTTTATGTGGACCTGCTCAAAGAGCTTGACCAGGTCCTCCTCAGGGGCCACGGGTTTGGTGGTCTTCTTTCCCTTGGTCAAGGCCTCGGGAAACGGGATCTTGGTTGGTTCTTCTAGGATAGGTCCAGGTTGTGGATCCGGAACAGCGGTATCTTGGATAACTATCCTAGGGTCATGGTTATCAGGCTTGGAGTGGTTTGGAAAATGCGGGTCTTGAGTTGTTTTACCACTACGTGTTGTTACAGAATTTAATCCGGCCTGATTTTGGTTTGGGTTTGGTAAGAGGGGTGGCTGCTGCTGAAATCCTGCATAAGAAGTTGAGGCTTCCATCTCGTCTGGAGATGGAGCAGTAGGGGCCTGATAAATCCATTGTGCGTGGCCTAAATTTGGATTCATAACGCGCTTCTGGGTTGGCATGTTATTTGGGTTAGGAAGAGGTTGGGAAGGGAGTGTGCCTGGCTGGCGAGAATTTGCCAACTGGGCCAGTTGAGTTTTAACCTCTGTAAGTTCGTCCTTGTGCTGTTTTTGAATAGCCGCATTCGTTCTTTGAATGTCAGCCAGAGTCTGAAGGATTAGGGACATTTGATCCTGATTTGGCCCTGATGGATATGTAGGGTTGGGCCGAGGCTGAGGCGGCTGGTAATGACGAGAGGGCTGTGGGCAGGACTGAAAAGGTGGTCTTTGGGTTTGGGAATTTCCCGCCCACTGAAAATTGGGATGGTTTCGCCATCCAGGGTTGTAAGTGTTGGAGAATGGGTCGTTCTGGATGGAGTTGAGGTCCTCGCAGGTCTGAGGAACCTCCTGAGAATCAGGGAAAGGGGGAATGGAGTTCCCCGGGCTGGTGTAGAAAGGATCGGATGATCCTCCGATCCGAGAATCAGATGGGGATGGATATGGATCCATCCTAGGGGAAGATCGGTGGAGGATGTTTTGCACAGTCTCCTGTGTGGAAGGAGGTTGTGCAAAGGAGTTACGCGCGGAGGTGGCTCGCTGCAAGTGCTGAGTCAACTCATCCACCTTCTTCTCAATGATTGAGACCTTGTCCAATCGACTGGCCATTAATTCCAGGTCGACTGATGCGGACAGGCCCTGCGTCTCATGTGCTCCCTTAAGATTCGTCGCTGCGCAGGTATTCGTCCTGTCGAATAATCCCATGGAGTCATTGTTGATGGAGTTCTCGCACATGTTTTCGAGAATCTCCCATACGGTGTCTTCATGTTGACCCATGATGTTTCCTCCGCAAGTTGCATTGACGAAAAGGCGGATGTCCTCACGGAGTCCCTGGTAAAAAGATTGGACTTGTTCCCATTTAGGAACTCCGTGATGGGGGCACTTTCTCATGAGATCCTGAAAACAATCCCATGCCTCATGGAGAGGTTCTCCTGATTGTTGAGTGAAGTGTGTAATCTGATGGCGCAAGGCGTTGGTCCGACCAATGGGAAAAAACTTTTTCAAAAACTCGGATTGAAGTTCTTCCCAAGTGTTGATCGGCCGGGTCTGAGTTTGATACCAATGGGCGGCCTTGTCCATAAGAGAAAAGGAGAACATTGATGAGTGGCTACTCATCATAGCTAAAAGGCCGAAATTAAGCTAGATACTAAGCAAAACAATATCAAATTAACACATAAAAAGGGTTAAGTGTGGGAATTAAAGAAAAGACCTAAAACTTTTAATGTGTGTTAAAATCTCCTAATTAGGTCACAAAAATGGGATATTCTGAAAACTAAAGAACAAATGATGATCCATGCATCAATTGAACACATAAACAAGTTTGAAAAGACAAATCAGAAGTAAAATCAATGTCATAAATGTTTAATTAAGCACATGTAAAAATTTGAAAGCAATTGGACATCATTTAGGCTTAGAAATAAATAGATTACAATTAGGTCCTTCATGCATTACATTTCTACCCTTCAAAACTCCTTTTTGGACCTATTTGCAAGCCGCAGGGACCCTTTTATAAGACTGCAGGGCCCTTCCAGCTGCTATTCTTCTCGCTTTTGGGCCTGCATGCAAATGTTCTACCCCTTCTTCTAAGGGTCCGTCTGCAAATTTTCCCTCATTTCAGAGAGAAGCCTGTGTTCTTCACGCGCACTGTAGCGCGCGAAGAACACAGCCATTCTCGACCATCCATCGCACTTTTGATCGCGATCTGCGGCTGGATTCAAATGGAACCTTCGCGCGATTCGGTGCATGCGTTCACCTCTCTTCCCAGATCTCATCTGACGGTCAGATCTCTCTCTTGACTCGCCGCGCGCTCTACCCATCTCATCCTCACCGCCGGCCTGATTCTGATTAACCTCACCCTTGCGGTGATCTCAGTCACTGAGCTGCTATTTAAGCACCTCAGTGGTGTCGCGCGCGGAGGATCGCTCCCTCCATCTCTTAGCGATCAATTCTTCCACTCCAGTCTCTCCTCCTCACCTAGACCCTGATTTCACAGCCACCGGCTGTGGAATCATCGCCTGCTCTCGACCCTCCTCGTCGCTAAGGACCTCGTAGCACCTGAGGACGACCCTGGAGTCTCACTAGCAGACTCTTCCCTCCGCTGGAGTCACCCTCCTCCTTTCTTCCTCCTTAGCCGTCGGCTAAGGACCCATAGGTCCCATTCTTCCTTTTAGTTTAGTTTTTAATTCTGCACAAGTAGTGTTAGATTTAGTTTACAGTAGTTTAGAATAGATTTAGTTTTAATTGTTAGTGTTTAATGTTAGCTGTAGTTAGATTAGTCTTAGGAGTAGAATTAGTATTAGATCCCCTCCCTCACCTCCTCTGATCAGTCCAGATCAGAGGGGAAGAATCATCTGTTCACTATTCAATTTATCTCCCTCTTCATGTTTTGTTTTTCCATCATCCAGATTCTGATTCTTGTTTTTTTTTCCTTTTAACGACAAATCTTTCATCTGTCACCCACACATCTGGACCCAATTCCAGATCTAATGGTGTACTGCCTCAGATCTGAAATTGGCGTCACAAGCACCATTTGGGGCTTCTCACTCACCCCATTTGTGTTCACAAAAGCCCCTTTTATTTTAGATTGATTGCCTCAGTTTGTCAGATTCACTTTAACATGGGTTTTGAAGAGATTTTGCTTTCTGAAATGTCTTGACAGATCTGACAAATTGAAGGGATTTTGGTTTTCCTTGAGGGCAAGGATTCTGAGAAGTTCTCTGGTGACAGAGAACAAATCAGAAGAGCCTTTCATGAATTTGCTTCTGCCTTGATCTGAATGCATTCGCTAGCTTTTATAAATTCCTTTAATGCATTCTTTTTCTGATTTGTCATTTCAGAACTGCCATACACCACCTGTTTGATAATTATTTTTGTATGGTGACTCTCTAACCTAAGGAGTTTTCCATACTCCTTAAGGTTGCAAGAAACTGGGATTGTATGTTTTTGGTTTTAATTGATTGAGTTAAGTCTTCCTTCATGCTGTCTATGGCATTAGGAAGACTAACTCAATGCCATTTGTGTTTTGATCTGAAATGATGCTTTTGATAAGGGCTTTTCCTTGTGGGTATTTGAACTGAATTCTTATGTGATTTTCGTGAGATTTATACCCTTATCAGATTTGGATTTCAACTCTTTAATTTTTAGTTTGTTCTGAATTTTCTCTTATTCCCAGTTATACAGTAAAATGCTGCAAACTGCAGCAACATTCCCCTCTCCTCTAAATTCTCCTCTTCTCTGTGAATACTTTCCCCCTCTTCAAATGGACTAACTGCAGCAGCAGTTAGCCCATTTGACAGTGGCTTAAGCCACTGACACTGCTAAAACACCCTGAACAGCACATTCTCTTCCCTCTCCATCTTCTCTGACAGTAGCTTAGCTGCTGTTTAAAATGAAATAAAAACTTAATGAACCCTCATTCCCTAAATTCCTACTAAAACCTAATTATACATACTTAATTTCACACTGTAAATATACATATCCATACTATTATAACTATAATATACAGCCTGATTATGTACGTAGACATACATAGATATACTGTAAATACTGTATAAACTTGTACATAAATCTATATACATATGTAATCTATGTAAATATATGTATAAATACTGAACTATTATGTATGTATTTACTGATATATGTATATGTATATATACAGATTCATATGTACATATTCAGTAGCTATATTGTAGAATAAATTAGCTAAATTAATAATTTAGAGCTATAATTAAGTAAATAAATCAATAGACTTAGGTTAACATATATAGTAAGTAATTTAAGTTAGTTAAAGTACAATTATACCTAGTATAGCTTACTGTAACTTAGTTTTATTTAAAACACTCAGAACAGCTAGTTTAGCTTAAATAAAATAGAAATAAATTCGTAAATATACAAGAAAAATATGTATAAAATACTTAAGTATGTAAATTAAATCTATATAAGGTCAATTAGACCATTTACTAACTATTTTATAAGTAATTAACTATTTAATCACCTAAATCAACCTGTACAATCAGCCTAGTTTAGTGAATTTATTTGTATAGTAAACATATTTAAAATTCAAAATTAATTAATCAATTATGTAGTATTATGTAAATACTTTATTAACCATATTTTATTTTATTTTATTTAATAATTTATGGCCCCCAAATCGAGGGCCAAAAGCCCGATCAGACGCAGCTGCGCCTGATTTCCAGCGCACGATGTGGCGCTGGAATAGCACCACATCGTGTGCTGCAAGTCAAGCGCAGCCACATAAATGGAATTTGTGTTTCCTATACACCAGTCGTCACGGGCGCCGGGCGCCCGAAACACTGCCTTTACCCGATTACCCGTTGAGCGCTGGTCTGAGTACTCTGTCTGATTTGCGATTAGTATGTGACGCGTGTGTGTGTGGCCGGGGGCCCGAGCGTGTGCGAGCATATGGCGTTGGGCTGAGGCCTGGCGCTGAGATTAAAGACATAATTAAGCCACCTAATCTGAGATTAGGGCGCGCTTAGTAGAGGTCTGGTCCCACCCATAGGGTGCTGTGTATCCCTCGAAAAGCGTGCCCGCAAACTAAACACGTTTTAAACTAATGATATTAGCCTAATCCCCTCCCCACCGCAGCCTACGAAATATGCTAAGACAGAAGAGTTAACAAAGAGAAGAACAACAGAGAAAAGAACAAGAGTAATAAAAAGAGAAAGAAGATGAATACTTAAAACAGAAATATGAACACAAGAAGAACAGGAGTTAAGAATACAAAGAACAGAGACTTAATGAAGAAAGAAAGAGAAACAAAGAGTAAGTAGTATACATACGTATAAGTAAATTTATATAATTACTAACAGAATAAAGTGACACTATAAACGTCGCTAAAGATCTCAGTTTTGCCTCTTTAGGTTGTATATAGTGTTTTCTGAGATTTAGCGACGCTTATATCTGTCACTGAAACTGCTGTATATGTTACTGTACATAACAGACTAATAAGTTAAATTTCTACACCATTGCAGTCTAATGTATTATATACTATTATGATAGTACTAATAGGATAACTTGTAAATACATAGTTTAGAGTATAATAATAGATTGTTTGATGCTTGTTCATAGTTAGTATTTTTGCAAGCATTTCTTAGTAATTAGGTAAATAAAACACACATTCATTCATTCTTTAATAAAATGTAAAGTTTCTTTTGAATAAGAAGACAATTTTGAGATAATCAAAGAGTGACCGAATTAAATTCAATAAATTGCCTCCCAGTGAACGACCTGGAACAAAACCAGTAAAAATTAGATAAATAAGCAAATGATAATAATGGTTGTAATGACTGGAACTCACCCATACTCACCACTATACGACATCCTTAATGTTATATTATACACCCTGTACTACAACGACATAATCAACAATTATTACCAACAAACATTTACAACCACACATTTCGGCCACCGCCACCATTATTTTGGCGCCGTTGCCGGGGAGCTATCATTATTTTGGCGCCGTTGCCGGGGAGCTATCATTATTTTGGCGCCGTTGCCGGGGAGGCAACGCTCTTTGCACCAAAATTTTCTTTTCATTCTTTTGTATATAGAAATTCTTCATTCATTCATTATAATTGCTTTTATTTTCCATTGAATTAATTGTGTATACATTCCTTTATTCTTTTACTAATCATTTGTTTTTTTCCACAGCACTTGAGGAGGAGTGTCGTCTTCCTGGTGGAGTCGCTGCGCTCCAGATCCGTCTTCCTGGTGGAGTTTTGCCTCGAAGTCGCTGTAGGATTTTAGTATTAGTTTTAGTATAGATAGTTTTAGGTTTATTGATTAGGAGCAATTGTTAGTCATAAGTTGTGAGAGCTTGTTCTCACACAATTTTTGTAATAATTCTGGACTATCTGGACTTTATTTCTTTCTCTTCTTAATTTCTTTCCTTACTTTTGAATTGCATATAAAATTTTTTTCAAAAAGAAAGAAAAAAATCAAAAAGACCTCATACTTATCTAGCAGCAGCATAACCTCAGGCATCCATTTTTAGGATTGCATTTCATTCCTGCTAGATTTTAATTCAAGTCAAATCTGCATTAGAAGATTGCTGGAGTCAGGTACGCATTTCTTACCTAACTCTAACTCCTGCCATATTTGCATTTGACTTAAAATTAAAGAAGACCACTACTTGTTCTGAATTTAGTAAAAAGTGAAACGAGCAGCATAGAAAACACATTTTAATCACTTCAATTAAATCAAAAAGGACATAGCAAAATTGGGTGAAACCATGTTTGAGATTTTAATCGCCTTGTGTTGAATGTTATCGTGCACACAGCACGATCACTTAAGGCCACAATACACGGGTTTCTACCTCATCTTTCTGCAACCACAGGATCTGGATCCGCACGCTCAATCTTATCCAGATTCCCAGTGGATTTTAGAGGTCTGCACTTCGCTAGGTTTATCTTAGGATACGTACAATTGCTTGAAACAATTGTTTGCGTATAACATACTTTGCGTAGCAGCCTCTAGGAAAAATTTTCTCCGATTCATTTCGATTGATTGGTCTTCTTGAATTGAGATTTTATTGGGATTCTTCTGTTTTATTGTGAACGTTAAAAATTTTTTCCCATTGAGTTGGATCGAATTAGAGTAAACGGGATTTCAAAAAAATCAACTCAATGGAAGGTAGGAGATCCCAAAACCCAGAACTTGTACTCCCCTTGGGTACCGCTACCCAAGCTACTGCATCATCTTCTTTGCCTTCCACTTCTAATCCCTTACCTCCTGAGTCTCAAAATACTTTCCACAATCCCCCTCGCCAAGAGGATGATCTTGATTCTTCACACTTTGAGGATTTTGAAGAACTTCCTCCAGACTTAGTTGCACATCCTCTACCACAGCAACCACCTATCCCTAGGTTCCAACCTCCACTTTATCCTAATCATCCTAATCCACCCCCAGAGAGAGGACCTATGCCTCATCTTCAGCACCTTTTCGATACACAACTACAAATGAATACCTTAACCCAACAGGTGCAACAGCTTGCTCAAGCTGTAAATCTATTAGCTAACCCCCAACCACAACCACTTCACCCTAGAAATCCTCAGGCACCACCCCAACCCCGTAGACCTCAACTACGAGATTACTATAATCCCGCAGTTGCCCAACCAATGCCTGTGGTACGTTATCCCAATGGGGGTCGTGCTGCTGAACTGAAGCCGAACATTATAGCACTCATTCCTCACTTCCATGGACTTGCTTCTGAGGACCCTTTTCAGCATTTAGAGGAGCTGAAGAATCTTGCCCAAACTTTTGGTTCGCAAGGACATGATCAGCACACGCTTTTGATGAAAATGTTCTCCTTTTCATTAAAAGATAAGGCAGCCTTTTGGTTTAGAACACTTGCACGGACTACACCTATAGATTCCTGGGCTTCTTTAGAACATGAGTTCTTAAAGAAGTACTTTCCTGTAGGCCGCACTAATGCCTTAAGGCGTGCCATCACCACCTTCACCCAGAATTTAGGAGAACCTATGCACGAGGCTTGGGAGAGATTCCATGAGCTTTTGAGAAAATGTCCCCACCATGGTGTCCCACGCTGGCAACAGGTCCAGATCTTCTACCATGGGCTCCATGATGACACACGGAATTTTGTGGATGCCGCTTGTGGAGGCAATTTCCTGTGTCGGGACGAGGACTCAGCCTTTGAGCTCTTTGAAGGCATGGCCGAAAACTCTATTAACAATGCTTCAATGAGCGTGTTTAATAGAAAGTCCTCACATTCCCACTCACACACGGGGGTACATGAAGCCCAATCCAGTAGCAAAGACTTAGAGATAGTGGCTAGTCAACTGGATAAAGTGGGCTTAATCGAGAAGAAAGTAGATGAAGTATGGAAATTTCTCTCAAAACACCCATCTTCTTCTTCTCAGTCACCAGCACAAAACACTTCTTCTCAGTTTCCCACAGGGAGGGAAACTGTGAATAACCTTTCTGTGACACAAACTGCATTACCGGATTTTCCATTTCCATATCCTTCATCGGTTGGAGGAACCTTTGTTCCTCCCTTCACTGACTTCCCTGCACCTTCTGGAGCTTCGGAGGAGCTTCATGCCATTCACAATGATCCTTTCACACAAACCTATAACCCTGGATGGCGTAATCATCCAAATTTCTCGTGGTCGGGAAATTCACAAAGACCTCCTTTTCAACAACCTTCTGCACCACCATTGCACAACCCGATCCGAGCACCACCTCCACAATCACACGGATATCCACCGCGTACCTACCAGCAACCCCAACCCAGGCCCACCCAATACTCTCAATCTAGGCCTACACGAGATGACCAGTTGGGGTCTATCATGAAAGCTCTTGCTGATATGCAACAACAGAATATTGCTATGCAGCAGAGACAGGACGCGGCCTTAGCTGAGATGAGAGCCCAGCTATCACACTTGACGGAGTCCCGTCAACCACATTCACTCCCATCCCAAGCACAACCCAACCCTAGGAACATACCTGCTCAAAGGTATGTCCAACCTAGACCAACACTGCAAAACCAAACACATGACATTTCACAAGCAGTGCACAACACTGAATTCTTCACTGACTCAAATTCTTCTCTTGCACAAACGCAACCACCTCTGCTACCTAACAATGATTTACCATCTACCTCTAGAGCTGAACTAAATGCCATAGTCACTAGGAGTGGTAAATGCACACTAGATCCACCTCTTCCAACACCTACCACTTCTAGTTCTGCTCCTCCACTTCCTACTTCTCCTCTACCTATAACTGAACCTCTCACAACTCCAGTACCTTTTCCTGAAGCTTTAAAGAAGAAGGAGAAAGGAAAGAAAAAGACCTGTGTGGCACCTGAGGAGGATCTGCTTAAGCTCTTTGAGCAAGTTCACATAAACATCCCCTTGTTGGATGCAATCCGCCACATCCCCCTTTACGCTAAGTTTTTAAAAGACCTATGTACACCTAAGCGTAAAGCAAGAATTCAAAAAGGGAGTAGTCCAATCATTCTCTCGGAACAAGCTAGTTCCATCATCTCTAGTACCCTCCCAACTAAGATGAAAGACCCAGGCACCCCTCTCTTATCCTGCATGATTGGTAACACCACATTCAATAGAGCACTACTTGACCTAGGTGCTTCCATCAATCTTATCCCAACCTCTCTACTGACACATTTTGAGGTTGGCAATTTGAAGCCAACCAAGGTGTCCCTGCAATTAGCTGACAGATCAGTTAAGACACCTCAGGGAGTGTTGGAAGATGTCATAGTGCGGGTCAAGGATTTTTACTTCCCTGTAGACTTTATAGTCCTTGACATGGAAGTACCTGAAGATATCCAGAATACACCTATCATTTTAGGAAGACCTTTCTTGGCTACGGCCAAGGCAAACATCAATTGTGAGGATGGCCTTATAGAATTAAAGTTTGGAGATCAGAAAATAAAAATTGATATTTTTCAGGCCCAAAGAGGACCGACCTGTAGTTTAATTGAAGAAATCTTCTCCCTGGATTCATTGGATCAATTGGTTGAGGACACCTTGATCAATTCATTAAATTTAGAACCTCAACACTCTTTGGACTCTGACGTGACTTCCACTGAGATACCAAATTTAGAGACTGAGGACCTTCCTCCCATTCCATTAGTATCTCTAGGATCTCCTGAAACTTTCACACCTGCTCCTTCTGATCCTGTGCCTATTGAACTCAAACCTCTTCCTGACTCTCTCAAATATGTTTTCTTAGGACCTGATCAGACCTATCCGGTGATTGTTAACTCTTCCCTTTCTTCTGATCAAGAGTCACGACTCTTATCTGTCCTAAGAGCACATAGGTAGGCTATAGGATGGAGCCTTTCTGACCTTACTGGCATCAGTCCTTCTTATTGCACACATAGGATTTTCACTGAAGAAGGATCTAGACCTACTAGATAGCCCCAGCGTAGATTAAATCCTACATTACAAGAGGTGATAAAAAGTGAAATGATTAAATGGCTGGACAATGGAATTATCTACCCAATTTCTGACAGTAGATGGGTAAGTCCTGTTCAGGTTGTGCCAAAAAAGGCCGGACTTACCATCATCACCACTGATTCTGGAGAAGTCATCCCTACACGCATTGCTAGTTCGTGGCGAGTATGTATAGATTACCGAAAACTCAACCAAGCCACGAAGAAAGATCATTTCCCTTTGCCCTTCATTGATCAAATACTGGAAAGAGTGGCAGGGAATAGATTTTTCTGCTTTTTGGATGGCTATTCAGGATATAATCAGGTGGCAATTCACCCCGATGATCAGGAGAAAACAACATTCACCTGCACCTACGGAACCTTTGCATTCCGTAGGATGCCTTTTGGATTGTGCAACGCACCTGCTACATTCCAGCGGTGTATGTTTGCAATCTTTTCTGACTTAGTAGGCGATTGTTTAGAAGTCTTCATGGATGACTTCTCGGTCTTCGGGAGCACATTTGATGCATGTCTAGACCACCTGACCAAGGTCCTGCAAAGATGCATTAATGTGAATCTGGTACTTTCCTGGGAGAAATCTCATTTCATGGTAACTGAAGGACTTGTATTAGGTCACCTTATTTCTGAGAGAGGAATTGAGGTTGACCGCGCGAAGGTAAAGTTGATTTCTGATTTACCACTACGTTCGTCGGTTAAGCAAATTCGATCTTTCCTCGGGCATGTTGGTTTTTATCGCCGCTTTATAGCGGATTTCTCGAAAATAGCCCGACCTCTCACTACTCTCCTCTCTAAAGACGTAGACTTCCAGATCTCTGACGATTGTGTTCGTGCCTATACGACACTTCGTGATTTGATTACCAAGGCACCCATACTGCAACCCCCGAATTGGTCTCACCCTTTTGAGATCATGTGTGATGCCTCTAATTATGCAGTAGGAGCTGTCCTTGGTCAAAAATTGGACGGGAAACCCACAGTCATCTATTACGCTAGCAAGACCTTGGATGAAGCTCAGAGGAATTACACCGTCACGGAAAAGGAGTTGCTAGCTGTAGTATATGCACTGGAAAAATTCAGACCTTATCTTTTAGGTTCCCACATTATAGTCTACACTGACCACACGGCAATTCGATATCTTCTCGCCAAGAAGGACGCGAAATCTCGTCTGATTAGATGGATCCTACTTTTACAGGAATTTGATTTAGAGATTCGTGATAAGGCTGGAAAGCAGAATGTGGTAGCTGACCACTTATCCCGCCTTCCTTCTGAAGCGATTTCTCCTTCTTTACCCATCTCTGACCACTTCCCTGACGAGCAATTGCTGGTCATTCATTCTGCTCTTCCCTGGTATGCTGACATTGTCAACTACCTGGCTTCTGGACTCATCCCCACTAATTGGGTCCGACATCAAAAAGACAGACTTAGATCCGAGGCCAAGCACTATTACTGGGAAGAACCTTGGCTTTTCAAGCATTGTAAAGACCAGATCTTTAGGAAGTGCGTCCCTGATAAGGAGATTAGAAGCATCTTATCATTCTGCCACGACCAGGCGTGCGGCGGTCACTTCTCTGGCAAAAAGACCGCTGCAAAGATTTTGCAGAGTGGTTTCTATTGGCCCACAATCTTCAAGGATGCACACGAATATAGCAGGGCATGTTCACGCTGTCAGTCTCTTGATAGTATTGGCTGCCGAGACATGATGCCCTTGAATCCGATCATGGTGTGCGAAATCTTTGACATTTGGGGCATTGACTTCATGGGACCTTTTCCTAAATCTTATGGCTTCGAGTACATATTGTTGGCAGTTGAGTATGTTTCAAAATGGATTGAAGCCATCCCCTCAAGGACTAATGATCATAGAGTTGTGACACAATTTGTTCAAGATTTCATCTTCTCTAGATTCGGGGTACCTAAAGCCATCATTAGTGATGGAGGGTCTCATTTTAGAAACACACATTTTCAGTCCCTACTGCAAAAGTATGGGGTGTCACATAGGATTGCTACATCTTATCACCCTCAAACCAATGGACTTGCTGAATTATCTAATCGGGAGATCAAAAAGATTTTACAGACTACCATCCGACCTGATAGAAAGGATTGGTCTTCCCGCCTTTCTGATGCGTTGTGGGCATATAGGACAGCCCACAAAACCCCTTTAGGCATGTCTCCTTTTAGACTTGTGTACGGGAAACACTGTCATCTTCCTGTCGAGTTAGAGCACAAAGCCTATTGGGCCATCAGAAAGTGTAACTTAGACTTAGAGAAGGCCGGTGATCTTAGGAAATTACAAATGTCTGAGCTCGATGAATTAAGGAATGAATCTTATGAAAGCTCAAGGATGTATAAGGACAAACTTAAGGCCTTCCATGACCGTCACATTCTTAGGAAATCTTTTCACCCTGGTAAAAAAGTCCTTCTCTTCGACTCTAGACTGAAACTCTTTCCTGGGAAGTTAAGATCAAAATGGATTGGACCTTTCAAAATCTTGAGATTATTTGATAATGGAGCCGTTGAGATCACTGAACTTGACAAATCTGAACCCTTTATTGTTAATGGACAAAGACTGAAACCTTTCATTGAGCCGCATGATCTCAGACTTGTCAATTCCACCATTTCGCTCCTACATTTTGAATTACCATGTAAGTTTTCGCCTAGCTGAAGGCGTTAAACTTAGCAACACCTACCCTTGTATATAGCTGTTTTACACTTTTCTTACTCTTACCTTTATTTGCATATAGTGTCTACCCTTGCATTCTGAGCATACATTCATTGCACACATGTCATGCATTTCACTTCCTAGCCCGACTGTTCACTCTGATCTTAGATCAGACTTAAAATCGTCCGCACAGAGATTTTATCTCCTCATTACGACTTCCTTTCATCACCCAGCCTAGGATAGTGAAAAGCAGAGCATGCATTTGCATCCACCCTTTCATTCAATGAGGACATTGAAACATTTAAGCATGGGGGGGTGTAAATGGTAAACCATTTAAACCAAAATGTAATTGTAGACACAACTATAGTACATATAGTATTATCAAAAAATTATATACTTCAAAAAAAAAAAAAAAAATGAAAAATTTTGAAAAAATTTTTTGAAAAAAATTACAAAGCTAAAAATACAAAAAAATAACAAATCAGAAAAATTCCAAAAATACAATAAGGGACATGTACTTTATTTGTCAAAGGAGGATATTCATTTCAAGAGAGGAGGAAGAAAAAGAAAAAAGAAAAGATAAGTGATCTTATAGCTGAAAACAAAAAAATAGAATAAGTGTCTATGGACATTCAACCATTACTGGTTTGACCTACCGGGCCATAGGAGCTTGATACAAGCTTAGGCTTAATACACTTCGAGCCTTGACAAGATAGACCACAGTCTCTCCTAACTTTAGGACAATTCTTGTACCTGAGTCACCAGTACAGGATTCGTTGGTTTGCTTTGACTTAGGAGTCTAAGTAACCTTGGCTTACACTACACAATGTCAGGAAAGACCACTTGAACCTAAACCTCAACCCTTGTGTTCATTAGGGAAGGTGGAGTCCTTACCTGTGCGTGCAGGTAGACTCTTTGTCCTAATCTTTAGTTTTGTGTCTAGGAGAAGCTCTTTCCACAAAAAAAAATCCACCCACCAAATACAGTGCGCTCTACCAAATAAGTTTTGGAGACATACTGTTCAAAAAAAAAAAAAAAAAAAGTTAAGTATGTTCTCCAAAAAGTCTGAAAAACAACTCTTCCACCAAAAATGTTTTCAGGGTTCAAAATAAATACCCTATTTTTCCACCAAAAAAAATCTTCTCTGAGCCACAAATACAATAAGGGTTGGGTTTGAATACCATCAATTTTTGAGAGTCATCCGAAAACATGAGCTGAAGTTAGGACCAACCTGGACTTAAAAAGAAGTGAAACCCCGGGATTGAGCCTTAGAATTCACCTGGTTAGTCCTGACTTATCACAAAGCACAGCCATAACTTCATAGCATTCTGAGTCTCTGTAAAAACCTCCTGAGTCCTGGAATTCGACTTAAGGTTTAAATATCAAGAGTCCTTGTTGGTTGAGAAATGGTCTATGTCATTTAAGCCTCGAGTTCTGGTAGGTTATCCTCAGTAACCAGGTTCTCACAATGTCCAAAAACACAGTTGGTATTGGAAAATGTTTCAGCTTAAAGATCATCATCATAAACACTTAAAAATTTGTGAAAGAAGAAAAAGATATCTTTACACACTTACCTTGTTGATACTTAAATTTCCTTACACTTCAATAGATTGTTTGCTAAGGGACTAGCAAAACGTAAGCATGGGGGTATGATGAGTGGCTACTCATCATAGCTAAAAGGCCGAAATTAAGCTAGATACTAAGCAAAACAATATCAAATTAACACATAAAAAGGGTTAAGTGTGGGAATTAAAGAAAAGACCTAAAACTTTTAATGTGTGTTAAAATCTCCTAATTAGGTCACAAAAATGGGATATTCTGAAAACTAAAGAACAAATGATGATCCATGCATCAATTGAACACATAAACAAGTTTGAAAAGACAAATCAGAAGTAAAATCAATGTCGTAAATGTTCAATTAAGCACATGTAAAAATTTGAAAGCAATTGGACATCATTTAGGCTTAGAAATAAATAGATTACAATTAGGTCCTTCATGCATTACATTTCTACCCTTCAAAACTCTTTTTTGGACCTATTTGCAAGCCGCAGGGACCCTTTTATAAGACTGCAGGGCCCTTCCAGCTGCTATTCTTCTCGCTTTTGGGCCTGCATGCAAATGTTCTACCCCTTCTTCTAAGGGTCCGTCTGCAAATTTTCCCTCATTTCAGAGAGAAGCCTGTGTTCTTCACGCGCACTGTAGCGCGCGAAGAACACAGCCATTCTCGACCGTCCATCACACTTTTGATCGCGATCTGCGGCTGGATTCAAATGGAACCTTCGCGCGATTCGGTGCGTGCGTTCACCTCTCTTCCCAGATCTCATCTGACGGTCAGATCTCTCTCTTGACTCGCCGCGCGCTCTACCCATCTCATCCTCACCGCCGGCCTGATTCTGATTAACCTCACCCTTGCGGTGATCTCAGTCACTGAGCTGCTATTTAAGCACCTCAGTGGTGTCGCGCGCGGAGGATCGCTCCCTCCTACATCTCTTAGCGATCAATTCTTCCACTCCAGTCTCTCCTCCTCACCTAGACCCTGATTTCACAGCCACCGGCTGTGGAATCATCGCCTGCTCTCGACCCTCCTCGTCGCTAAGGACCTCGTAGCACCTGAGGACGACCCTGGAGTCTCACTAGCAGACTCTTCCCTCCGCTGGAGTCACCCTCCTCCTTTCTTCCTCCTTAGCCGCCGGCTAAGGACCCATAGGTCCCATTCTTCCTTTTAGTTTAGTTTTTAATTCTGCACAAGTAGTGTTAGATTTAGTTTACAGTAGTTTAGAATAGATTTAGTTTTAATTGTTAGTGTTTAATGTTAGCTGTAGTTAGATTAGTCTTAGGAGTAGAATTAGTATTAGATCCCCTCCCTCACCTCCTCTGATCAGTCCAGATCAGAGGGGAAGAATCATCTGTTCACTATTCAATTTATCTCCCTCTTCATGTTTTGTTTTTCCCATCATCCAGATTCTGATTCTTGTTTTTTTTTCCTTTTAACGACGAATCTTTCATCTGTCACCCACACATCTGGACCCAATTCCAGATCTGATGGTGTACTGCCTCAGATCTGAAATTGGCGTCACAAGCACCATTTGGGGCTTCTCACTCACCCCATTTGTGTTCACAAAAGCCCCTTTTATTTTAGATTGATTGCCTCAGTTTGTCAGATTCACTTTAACATGGGTTTTGAAGAGATTTTGCTTTCTGAAATGTCTTGACAGATCTGACAAATTGAAGGGATTTTGGTTTTCCTTGAGGGCAAGGATTCTGAGAAGTTCTCTGGTGACAGAGAACAAATCAGAAGAGCCTTTCATGAATTTGCTTCTGCCTTGATCTGAATGCATTCTCTAGCTTTTATAAATTCCTTTAATGCATTCTTTTTCTGATTTGTCATTTCAGAACTGCCATACACCACCTGTTTGATAATTATTTTTGTATGGTGACTCTCTAACCTAAGGAGTTTTCCATACTCCTTAAGGTTGCAAGAAACTGGGATTGTATGTTTTTGGTTTTAATTGATTGAGTTAAGTCTTCCTTCATGCTGTCTATGGCATTAGGAAGACTAACTCAATGCCATTTGTGTTTTGATCTGAAATGATGCTTTTGATAAGGGCTTTTCCTTGTGGGTATTTGAACTGAATTCTTATGTGATTTTCGTGAGATTTATACCCTTATCAGATTTGGATTTCAACTCTTTAATTTTTAGTTTGTTCTGAATTTTCTCTTATTCCCAGTTATACAGTAAAATGCTGCAAACTGCAGCAACATTCCCCTCTCCTCTAAATTCTCCTCTTCTCTGTGAATACTTTCCCCCTCTTCAAATGGACTAACTGCAGCAGCAGTTAGCCCATTTGACAGTGGCTTAAGCCACTGACACTGCTAAAACACCCTGAACAGCACATTCTCTTCCCTCTCCATCTTCTCTGACAGTAGCTTAGCTGCTGTTTAAAATGAAATAAAAACTTAATTAACCCTCATTCCCTAAATTCCTACTAAAACCTAATTATACATACTTAATTTCACACTGTAAATATACATATCCATACTATTATAACTATAATATACAGCCTGATTATGTACGTAGACATACATAGATATACTGTAAATACTGTATAAACTTGTACATAAATCTATATACATATGTAATCTATGTAAATATATGTATAAATACTGAACTATTATGTATGTATTTACTGATATATGTATATGTATATATACAGATTCATATGTACATATTCAGTAGCTATATTGTAGAATAAATTAGCTAAATTAATAATTTAGAGCTATAATTAAGTAAATAAATCTATAGACTTAGGTTAACATATATAGTAAGTAATTTAAGTTAGTTAAAGTACAATTATACCTAGTATAGCTTACTGTAACTTAGTTTTATTTAAAACACTCAGAACAGCTAGTTTAGCTTAAATAAAATAGAAATAAATTCGTAAATATACAAGAAAAATATGTATAAAATACTTAAGTATGTAAATTAAATCTGTATAAGGTCAATTAGACCATTTACTAACTATTTTATAAGTAATTAACTATTTAATCACCTAAATCAACCTGTACAATCAGCCTAGTTTAGCGAATTTATTTGTATAGTAAACATATTTAAAATTCAAAATTAATTAATCAATTATGTAGTATTATGTAAATACTTTATTAACCATATTTTATTTAATAATTTATGGCCCCCAAATCGAGGGCCAAAAGCCCGATCAGACGCAGCTGCGCCTGATTTCCAGCGCACGATGTGGCGCTGGAATAGCACCACATCGTGTGCTGCAAGTCAAGCGCAGCCACATAAATGGAATTTGTGTTTCCTATACACCAGTCGTCACGGGCGCCGGGCGCCCGAAACACTGCCTTTACCCAATTACCCGTTGAGCGCTGGTCTGAGTACTCTGTCTGATTTGCGATTAGTATGTGACGCGTGTGTGTGTGGCCGGGGGCCCGAGCGTGTGCGAGCATATGGCGTTGGGCTGAGGCCTGGCGTTGAGATTAAAGACATAATTAAGCCACCTAATCTGAGATTAAGGCGCGCTTAGTAGAGGTCTGGTCCCACCCATAGGGTGCTGTGTATCCCTCGAAAAGCGTGCCCGCAAACTAAACACGTTTTAAACTAATGATATTAGCCTAATCCCCTCCCCACCGCAGCCTCTGAAATATGCTAAGACAGAAGAGTTAACAAAGAGAAGAACAACAGAGAAAAGAACAAGAGTAATAAAAAGAGAAAGAAGATGAATACTTAAAACAGAAATATGAACACAAGAAGAACAGGAGTTAAGAATACAAAGAACAGAGACTTAATGAAGAAAGAAAGAGAAACAAAGAATAAGTAGTATACATACGTATAAGTAAATTTATATAATTACTAACAGAATAAAGTGACACTATAAACGTCGCTAAAGATCTCAGTTTTGCCTCTTTAGGTTGTATATAGTGTTTTCTGAGATTTAGCGACGCTTATATCTGTCACTGAAACTGCTGTATATGTTACTGTACATAACAGACTAATAAGTTAAATTTCTACACCATTGCAGTCTAATGTATTATATACTATTATGATAGTACTAATAGGATAACTTGTAAATACATAGTTTAGAGTATAATAATAGATTGTTTGATGCTTGTTCATAGTTAGTATTTTTGCAAGCATTTCTTAGTAATTAGGTAAATAAAACACACATTCATTCATTCTTTAATAAAATGTAAAGTTTCTTTTGAATAAGAAGACAATTTTGAGATAATCAAAGAGTGACCGAATTAAATTCAATAAATTGCCTCCCAGTGAACGACCTGGAACAAAACCAGTAAAAATTAGATAAATAAGCAAATGATAATAATGGTTGTAATGACTGGAACTCACCCATACTCACCACTATACGACATCCTTAATGTTATATTATACACCCTGTACTACAACGACATAATCAACAATTATTACCAACAAACATTTACAACCACACATTTCGGCCACCGCCACCATTATTTTGGCGCCGTTGCCGGGGAGCTATCATTATTTTGGCGCCGTTGCCAGGGAGCTATCAAACATCTTCATGAGAAGAATATCCCGATTTTGCGCATCTGATCCAAAAGTGTGGGCCAGATGCTTTAGCTGTTTGATGTGCTGGAAGGGATCTTCAGAATTAAGCCCATGGAATTTAGGTATAGCATGAATCATGTTGGGCTTTAATTCGGAATCAGGTCCTCCAGTCGGGATTCTGGCTCGAGGCTCAGTGGCCACCGCAGCAGGATTGTAGTGGTCCCGCATCATAGGACGCTGTGGTGGGTGCACGAAGTTTTGGAAGAGGTCATTGAGTCGCTGGAGCTAGTGTTCCAGATTATTTTCTTCCTCAACTGGCTGAGCCATGATGGGGGAAGAAGAAGAACTTGGTTCTGAATCAGAAGAGAGAATAATGTGAGGGTGTTGCTGCACAAACACGGGCGTCGAGGCTTGGCCTTGACGAGAGCGAATTTCTAAACGAGGTCTTAAGGGTGGTCTTAAGGACCTCCTTCCGTACATGCACTGTTGGAAGAGGTAAGTTTAGAAGGTGCTGGACCCAATCAAGACACCCAAAAATGTGTTGGGTGACTATAGAGGTGCGGGGCAGATGGACCCCTTGATCAGAAAGATCGTCCACCTGAGAATTACCTGGGCAGCCAGAGAGGGAGAGTCCCGCGAAGACCCCTACACGGTAGAGCGTCCCCACGGGTTACAGGGTTTCCCCCACCCGACCTCTCTTGTCACTGCGGTTCTAGGTAGACCAGAATGGGGATCTTGACCTCTTAAGTCTACCAATTTTAAGATCAGGGTGCTTAAGGTTTCACTTGAACTTTAGTCTTTTAAGTGCAAAGAGTGACCTAATTTAAGGTTGGTTGACCCAAGGGGTCAACTTTACCTCTTGTTTTCTTTGAGAACTTTTAGGTCTTGTCTTTTAGGGTTCAAGTGTTTAGAGAGCCAATTGTTTTAGGTTTTCTTTGAATAGGTATTTTCAATCAATGGTTTAGGCACACTTCTTTTGGATTTTCTCCATTCTTGATTTAAGTAGTGTGTCTCTAAAACCCTAATGTTGAATCTTATGTTGGCTCTAGTTGGTCCAGTTAGTTCTTTGTTGGGTAATTAGGGCTCAAGCAAGAATGTGTTAGCCCTTAAATACCCTTAATAGTGTGCAGGACTAATGAGTTGAAAACATGCAACTCTTTATGGTTACTAAGTATGGAAGACAGGTTAGCCCTATATTGCTTGTTCTTTTCTTTTCTTCCTCTTTAGAGTTTAGGGGTTAATAGCGAGAGGAAAAATTTACCTGTCCTCGGAGTGGTTGTCGTGCGGTTGCTTGTCTTCTTGATTTCCTGTAGCTGCACAAAAGAGAGGAGATTATCAGAAATTAAAAAGAAACAGGAATGTTTACCACTAGAATAGCCGTTGCTCCCCGGCAACGGCGCCAAATTGATAGCGATGGCGTGAAGAGATAACTGGGTTTTATTGTTATGTCGTTGTAGTATAGCCAGTTATTGCCATCATTTCAAATATATAATTTTTTACTCGGAAAATAAAAGAGTTCCCGAGGTCGAACTCAGGGAGCAAGTTGTATTCTAGGGGTACAAAGTTTCTTTTACAAAAATATAGATAGATAGAGAGAGAGATGAAAATTTGTTGGCTTCTTCTTTCTCGTCTGTCTTCTTCTTTCTTTTCTCTTCTCTTTGGCTTTTGGTTCCTTTATCTCCTTGTGGTCTTCTTCTTCTTTCTGTCTTCTTTGTCTGCAGCAGTGGGTGATGTTCTTCTTCGTCTTTCAGCTCTTGTTTCTGCTTTGTCTCTTTCTTTTTCTGCAGAGCGGTCCTTATGCTGTTTTTCTTCCTCTTTTCTGCCATCAGAGCATCGTCTGATCGCCGCTGCTACAGTGCCGCTCGGTGCTCCTTCCTTCAGCTTTCGTCGTCCTTCTTCTTTGCCTCGCTCGTCTTCTTCTTCTTCACCTTTTCCTCTTTGCTTCGAGCAGTCCTGGCTGCTCTTCTTCCGTCAGTCTTCTCTGGTTCTTCTTCTTCACCTGTGCCTGCAAACTTGCACCGCTTGATCAGAGGGGCAAAACCTATCTCTACCCTCCCCCGCGTCTCTCTCTCACAGAAGCCGCTCTTAGGAAAGCTCTCCCAGAGCTGTCGGGTTGCCGGGTACGGGTCGCGCACGGGTCCAGGCCCACCGGTGTGAGTGGTGGGCGAGGAGTGCAGGTCAGTCTAAGTCGGGTCGGGCCAGGTCCGCGAGGCGTGAGCGCAGACGAGACCGGGTCGAGCGAGCGAGTGAGTGAGAGGGACCTCACCCCGTGCTCAGGAGGCAACGACCATAAGGCGCTTTTTGCCTTTATGCGGGCATTCTCCTCTGAAAGGTTACGAGGTGGGACTAAATGTCCCACCCCAATTTGGGTGCCTGCGCGGAGGAAGCAGCGGCAGTCGAGGCGAAGCGCGGGGGCTTCGCGCGAGAGCTTCGCCTCAACTGCAGCCTAACGCTTTGCCGAAGTGCCCCCGCACAGCCTGGGACGGTGACCTGGGCGCGGCTGCTTCGCTTCAACAATGGCGGCGACGAGCGCAGGTACCTGCCCACAGAAAAACGGCCTCTCGGCCCAATCAGAAACGCGGAGGGGTGTGCAGGCGGTGGGGCGGAGCCCAAGAGCTGCCCTAGGTCGGACTGTGGGTCGAAAGATGGGTTTGTTCGGTGGAGTTGCAGAGGGTGATGTGGGGGAAGTGGAAGGGCGGAGGTTGATCAGGGTGAGGAGGCGGAGGTTCTGCGGTGGTCGGCGAGCCGTGTGGGTTGCTGGAGTGATGGGAGCGGCTCGCCGGAGGATGGCCGGAGGCGGAGAAGGTGAGGGTGATTGGTCAGAATCGAGGTAACAGTAAAGATGTAAAATGAGGAAAAGTAAGAGGGGAGGAAGAGGAGGAGTTCTACCTACTTAGCAGGAGGAGGAGGGGCCGGAGCGGGCGACAGTCGTATCGACTGTCGCCGGAGAAGAAGACGCCCGGGGGAAGGGGCGGCGGCGAGCAGAGGGCCGGAGAGGCGCCAGCTGGGTGCGGCGTGGCGCGGGAAGAGCGAGGGAGAGCAACCCTGCAGCTGGTAGTGCGGCAGAGCGACGAGGAGGAAGAGGGGAGGCCGCCGGAGCTGGAGGGCTTCCTGTCAAAGTGGGAAGAGAGGAAGTGGGGGTCTTTCTCCGTCAGGACCGAGCTCCTTAGAACGGCGGAGCGACGGGGGTATTTATAGAGGCGGAATCAGAGAGGAGGGCGGAGGGAGACGACGTGTCTCCCTCGCCGGAGGACGCCGGAGATGGAAACCCATACCGTCCGTGCGTTCGCACGGCCGGTATGGTGGGTTGCAGCGACCAGGGGGGTGTTCCTGCGACGGCTGACGACGTAGGGCACCCCCGGTTGACTTGCCAGCCCCTCCCCCTCACCCTGCGCGGCGCCATGCTCCGCGCAAGGTCGCCGGAGCATGGTGCTGGCAGGTTTTGGCAGGAGGGACCTGAATGCAAAGAACGAAGGAGAGTCAGGGGCAGAAATGTGAGGGTTCAAAAGTTGAGGGCCAAAAAGTAAATATATGAGGACCAAAGTGCAAAGTTGGTCAAGAAGGTTTCTTCTTAGGCTCAAGTTTTTATACATGACTAATTAGGACCTAAGGAATTTGATGGTGAATTTTATTTCTAGATTAAGCCTTGTTTGACCGGTCAATTTATGGAAAAACCCAAATTAAGTTATTAATTGGGCATGGTTCTCAATGTAGGTCAAAATAGGATCTGAAGGACAAATTGAAGGTTCTAAACCCTAGAGATTATTTTTCTATGAATTTTATAGGGTTTATTCTATTTTTACTTTGCCTTGAACCTCGTGAATTGAAGTGGGTTTGTTTTAAGGTTACAGATTATCATTTAGTTCCTTGGAATTGCTGTAGCCCTTGTCAGATCATCCCACTTTCCCTCTTATTCGGTTTGCTTGACCTGTGTTTGGACCCTGAATTACCCTGTATGCAGATTATACTGGTAAAATTGCATTTTTACCCCTTATGACTTGTTTTCTCCTTAAACTCAGAATTCTTTGAGTTAAGCCTTTCCTTGAGTTATGTAGGAGCTTTTATCCTTTGTATTGGGTCAAAATGAGCTAGTTATGGCTCATGATGAGGTTCTCATCAGTGAGCTAGGTGGTGGTAAGTGGGAAATAATCTCAGATTTAGCTCGATCGACCTCGAGTCCATTTTTAGAGATCCTATGCCCTAGTACTATGCCATCCCTCACCATGAAATGGCTTTTCTCCCAGGATAGTACTAGGTTAACCTCAATACACCATTTCAGGATCTTGGTGAGGTTATCAAGACAAGACGTGAAAGCATCTCCGAAAATGGAGAAGTCATCCATGAATACCTCCACATAGTCCCCAATCATGTCAGAGAAGATGGCCATCATATAGCGCTGAAATGTCACTAGTGTGTTGCAGAGGCCAAAGGGCATTAGCTTGAATGCGAATGTTCCAAAGGGGCATGTGAATGTGGTCTTGTCTTGATCTTCCAAGCTAATCGCTACTTGATTATACCCGAAGTATCCATCCAGAAAGTAAAAGAAACTGTGTCTGCCGAACCATTCCAAGATCTGAGCAATGGAAGGCAAAGGAAAGTGATCCTTCTAGGTAGCCATGTTCAGTTTCCTATAGTCGATGCAGACCCACCACGATGTTGCAGTGCAGGTCGGGATGGATTCACCCTTATCATTGTTCACAACGGTGAGTCATGCTTTCTTGGGCACTATTTGGATCGGACTCACACACTAGCTGTCAGAGATTGGGTATACAATACCTGCATCTAGCCATTTGATGATCTCTTTCTTAACAACCTCTAGCATATTCAGGTTAAGCCGTCTTTGATGTTGTCTCGAAGGTTTCACCCCCTCATCCGTGTAAATGTGATGAGTGCAATACGAGGGGTGAATACCGCAGAGATCAACAATACTCCACCCTATAGTAGCCCTATGGTCTTGTAGCGTGGAAATCAATTGATGCTCAAGTTCTTGGGTGAAGTGGGCATTAATAATGATTGGGTATGTCTCACTTTCGCCCAAGAACACATACTTAAGTGAGTCAGGTAAGGGCTTCAATTCAATCACTGGTGGTTCAGAGTGAGAAATGAGAGTGGGAGGAGCGAACTTAAGGGTAGGAATCTACTGATCCATATGCACGTGAATTCCCACTGATTCGCTTCCTGTGAGATAATCGATTTGACTACGTTAACGAGAAACCCGTTAGCTGTGGTTACGTCTTCCTCCAACAAGAAGGGCGATTCAGCAATGTGTGGATCAGGATAGTTGGATTCAGGGTGCTGTGGTCAGAAGCACACCCTAAATAGTCAGATCCTTGGGAGATATGTGTAGTGCAGTGGTTTCAGTCCCGTGTGGATCGAGGTCCAAGATCCCTGATAGTGTAGATGAATGAGACATTGGGTCGTCACAATGGAGCCCAATGTTACCATAGTAAGCCGAATCTTCGTCTTCACCATCCTCCTCTATTCGATCATAGTTGAAGTTCTTTGCTGCCCTGAATATGTCTAGTCGAAGTCACTCATTGCCTAGGGCTATCTCCATACACCCAAATGCACAATCGATGTTCGCTCGGGCTGTCCCTAGAAATGGGTGACCCAAAATAATTGGTGCATCTCGGAGATTAGGAGGAACTTCCATATCGAGAATGAAAAAGTCTACGGGAAAGCAAAACCTACAGACTTTCACGATCATGTTCTCAACCACCCCCATTCAGTGTTTTGATTGATCTGTCAGCTAGCTGAATAGTGACCGAGGTGGGCTTCAACTCCCCAAATCGAAATCGATTAAATACGGTAATGTGAGTTAGGTTGATGGACGAACCCAGATCTAGAAGGGCTCAATCAAAAGGAGAATCCTGCAAGAAGCAGGATATGAGTGGGGTACTAGGTTATTTCCTTTTCGATGGCAAGTTTGTTAGAATCACAGCGCTAGCCTCTTTCGACAGTACCACCTATCATCCAATTCTTGCTTGTCGCTTCGGGGTATGATAAACGCCAGTTTATCATCATTCTTATGCATTAAAACAAACCTAGCTCTTAGGATTTTTCTCCGCAAACGGGTTTTTGGGCTGCATTTAGGCATAAATTAGGATAGGCATGCATTGCATTTTTTATTGTCGTTTTAATGAGTTTTTGTGAGTGTTAGGGATGTACAGATGCACAGATCCCTAAAACCCTAGCACTCAAGAAGGCAAATGGTGAAGGAGAAGCCCAGACTAGCTGGAACTCAGCCTAATCCAGCTCACCTCAGCTTGATCCAGCTCACCTCAGCTTGATCCAGCTCACCGCAGCTGGAACCTAGCTTACTTGAACTAGGGTTAGCTCATCCCAGCTCCATTTAGCTAATCTCAGCTGGATGGCAGCTCAAGAGAGTTCATCTTAGCTCACCCTAGCTCAAGTCAGCTCAGATCTAGCTCAACTTAGCGAGTATAGCTCATCTCAGCTCCCACTAGTTCACAGGGAGCTCTAGCTAGCTCAGCTGAGTTGACAGGAGTTCACCCCAGCTCAGACCCCGCTACATTCAGCTCCACTCAACTCCAGCCAGCTGAAGAAGAATTCATCTCAGCTCAGGAAGCTCAAGTCCAGCTCCCGGGGACTCAGCTTAGCTCAACTCAGTTGAGCTAAGCTACCTTAGCTGCCTCAACCAGCTTGATTCTCCCTGGGAGCACCAGACCTAGCTCACCTCAGCTCATTTTTGTAGAAGCTAGCTCACTTTAGCTTGGCTTAGTAGCTAGCAAAGAACTAGCAAGCTAAGCCAGCTAGAGTAGCCCCATGCCAGCCTCTTCAGTAGCAGCCAACTCCAGCTCCAGCTCCAGACTCTCCTCCTCAGCTCCTTCCTCCAAACCCTAGCTCCAACACATTCTCCTCCACTCCACCTTTAGCTAAGCTAGCTTAGCTTATCTTAGCTTAGCTTAGCATAGCTAACAACCAGCTCCTTGGCCATTCATTACCTCCAAAATCAACCCTAGCTAGCTCCACCAACTCAAGCCTACCTAAGCTAGCTACTCTACTCAAGTTGGCGCCACCTCCTAGCCATCCCTTCACCCCATTATCTCCACCAAAAGACACTTCAAGTTGGCGCCAAAAACCACCCCTAACCACCTCTATATTGGCGCCACTTTCAGCCCCTTAAATCCACCCTACACCTACCCACATAAGCCATCCTAGCCATCGACATACCCCCCCTTCTAGAACCTTAAGGTGGCGCCACCTAATGACCTTCTAGAATGCCCATTTTGGCGCCAACACCAAAGGGTGTCAACACCCATAACTACCCCTTGGTGCCCTTTAAGGTGGCGCCAACTCTCCTTGGCCATGGGATCTCCAACCACCTCCATCAACTCATCTTGGCCATCCATTTCAAAGGTCACCATAGCCCCCCTCCTATTCTATAAAAAGCCACCACCTACCACCATTTTTGGGCATCCTCCCTTAGTGTATTTTCTACCTACATCCACCTATACCTATGCCCAAGGAGAAGGAGTAGAGAAGGAGATTAAAGGGGCACACCACCAGCCCTTTTGGTGCCTTCTCCTCCCCACTCTCTTCAACTTGGGCCACGCCAAGGAGGAGGACTCTTCCACTTCAAGGAGGACGGCTAGGCAAAGGAGAAGGACTTAGGGTGGACGTCCACCCTTGGAGAGAAACTTAGGGCATGCCCCCTTAGGGCTTGCCTTGGAGGTCATCACCTTGGCGGAGTTCTGCAAGGAAGGAGTTGAAGGATTCTTTTCAAGCTTGGGAGCCACCAACCTTGGAGCAAGAAGCTCCCTTCTTCACCATCTATTTAGAGGATGTGTGTTTTCTTTTACTTCAATTATCAAGTAGTAGAAGCATTCCTCTACTAGGCATTTTTGTTAAACACTATCACTTATCTAGTTGCCTTCTTCGCATATCTTGTTTGCATTTCTTTTTGTTTATTTTCAGCATTCTTCACTTCCTCTCCCTAATTATTCTAGGTCTCCACTTGCCTAGAGTGAGCTTAGGGAGAGGCTCTACTTGCTACTTTAGAGTTGTTTACTTAATGGGAAGTGTAAACACTTTCCCCGCCATCAGTTTGCATGTTGCCTTAGTTCAAAAATAAAGAAAAATGGTATATTGAAAATTACCAAAAAGAAAGTTGAGATATATATTCAAAGCAAGAGAATCAATTTTGCAACCATATTGCCTCCTTGGACGACCCTAGATACTCCCCTATTTAGGAATATAAATTTAAGAGTTGATCGATTTTGCGAGTTACAATGACGTATTTAACAAACCGCGTGAAATCGCTCACTTTTTGGCGCCGTTGCCGGGGAGGCACGGCTTTGCATTAACTCATTTTCTCTTGCTTGAAGTGGATCTCATCCCCTTCTCTTTCTTTCTTTCGTGTGTGCAGGAACTACAGCGGGAAGGCGGGAATCTGGAAGAGAGAGCTCAAAGGTCCTTTTCTTCCTGCGAAAATTCAGGTTGGTTCCTCTTTCTGGTCACATAAATAATTAAAACTACCAAAAATATATTAAACTTGGCTTTCAGGACCCTAAACACTTAAATTAAGTGGAGTGGTGCATTTTAAAATCCATTGTTTGCTTGTATGCTTCTTTAGCACCATTCCATTGCAAGTATTGGTGTTCTATTTTTCGGGTCCAGATTTCTATCCGGACTTGAAAAAAATCGATTCCTAACACCCCAGGCCTCCTAAAATCATAAAATTTCATAGAGTGATTCCCAATTAAGTTAGGAACATCTATTCCAAATTTCAAATCAATTGGATTTGTATTTAATTTTTAAAAATTCGTGGATTGCAGAGGGGTCATACCCTCTAATCTTCCTGTTTTGCTACTGTCCGCGAATTTTCAGAATCTTTATGCTCATCCAATTTTTGTGAAATTTAGCTTGTTGGAATCCTTGTGAAATTTTATATATCATATAAAATCATAAAAATTTTCTGAGGTTGGTGGTAATACTAAAAAGTTCATAATACCCACAGGTAATATTTCTGGACTTTGACACCAGTATAATTAAAAATTCAAAACAATTATCAAACAAATTCCTAAAATCTTACAAAAATTTTTTCTGGAATCCTTGTTTGATTTTATTCAAAGTAGTGGTGTTGTTTGACTTGTTTGGACCACTACTTAATTCTGAAAGCCTAAAAAATAACTCATTGGTAGTTAAATTTCTGTCTTAGGGATAATTGGCTTAGGGTTTCTTTCTTTCTCTTTTGAGGCTTAATTCAAAGGAAATATACAATTACCCATACAACTTGAATTTTCTTTGATTGTGAACTTTCAAACTTGTTTGAAAACTTAAAGAGAAAAACCCTAAAACTCATTTAATTAAATCAAATCCTAAAAGACAAAAATACATAAAAATAGTGTAACAACTTGATTTTCATTGGAGCCACTCTCCAATTCCTGCACAAAAAAAAAAAATCAAATAACAGGGCAACAAACCAATAAACGCCCTCCACATTCCGTGTGCACTATAGCATCCTAGACCTAATTAAAACTTGTAGCAACTTGACCCCTAAGGCTTTATCAACTTAGGCTTGTTATTTAGATCTTAAGTTCTCTTTAGTTAATACCAATTCTGTCATCTGTATCTGGTGTTCAGGCTGAGGGGCCGTGTCAAACGACCAGGCACAGGTTTGTACAAGCACCTGGGGTTTTCCCTGGGAAACGTTTGGGCCCAAACCTCCCCTTAAGCAACTTGGCTAGATTTGTTGATAGAACGGGTATTCACTATTGACTACTTATTTCCTATATAGACGAAGTCTTAGGTTATTATTAGGGAGTCACATTTAAGTTAGGTCTAGTTTGTTTGTTTGAATTGCACACTTTCTCTCATCTCTTTCTCTTCTCCTCCCCTCCCATTCTTCCATTTTATGCACGGGCGACGGTCTCAAAATCCGCACTTGGAAGGACCATTTGATTTTGCCCCCCACGCAAAAAGACCACTTTTTCTGTCTTCTTCTCCTGAAAAAATGGAAACACAACAAAATAGGTCCACTGACCCTTCCACGTCCACCTCTAACCCCACCACTAACCCTAATTCTAACCCTTCCACCCAAAACCCAACCACCAGTAACTTCCCACACTTGGAGCTCCCTAATCTTGAGTTGCCCCACACACAACATCAAGACCCCCTACCTGATCTTTTAAAATTGATGGCCGATCAGATTAATAAATTAAATTCCAATCAACAAACATTGACTAGGAACATCCAAAACCTAGCCAATCCAAGGCCAAACCCACCACCCCGTCAGCAGCCTGTTGTTCCTCTAAAAGATTTCTATGATCCGTCTTATTATGAGGAACGACCAGGGGTGGTCATACCGGAGGGGGACTTTGAGATCAAGCCAGCCGTCCTGAACCTGATTAAACACTTTCATGGCCTTCCTAGGGAAGACCCTTTTAGCCACCTTGAAGAACTAACTCTTCTTGCACAGACAACCCGTTCCCGAAATGTGCAAGAAGACATATGGCTGATGCGGCTTTTTCCATTATCTCTCAAAGATAAGGCCGCTTATTGGTTCAGGACCATTGGCCGACCCATTACAACATGGCCTCAACTCAAGAGTGCCTTCCTCAAGAAATTCTTTCCCATAGGTCATACCAATTCCTTACGAAGATCTATTACGACCTTTCACCAAAAATCTGGTGAAACTTTCCATGATTCTTGGGAAAGATTTCAAGACCTTTTAAGAAGTTGCTCGCACCACGAGATTCCTTTATGGCAGCTCGTGCAAATCTTCTATCATGGATTAGAAGATCAAATCCGACAGTTTGTCGACGCCTCGTGTGGCGGCAACTTCTTAAATAAAGATGCTGAAAGTGCCTATGACCTGTTTGAAGAAATGAGTGAAAACTCATTTAATCAAGCTTCCATGAACACATTTTGCAGAACCCAAAACCCGCAGTTCGGTGTTCATGAAATAAGCACTCAATCTATCCCAGTCACCCAAGACGATCTTCAATTGATCGCTCAGAAACTCGACCAGATGCATATTAATCAGAAGAAAATTGAGGAAAGACTCGCCACATCAACTCAAGCTCCACACCCACATCTAACCCAACCTAACTTTCCACGAAGAGAAAATTTGCACAATCTCAACACTACTCCTGCTGATTATTCTGAGGTTGCCCATGATTCACTGGGGAACTACAACTATCCAGATCTTAACCCCACTCAAAATATTTCTACCATCCAGGAGCCATTTAAAAATTCTTCCAATTGGAAAAATTACCCGAACTACTCCTGGAATAATCAAGTTTCCTCCCAACCATATCATTTTAATGGGTATGGGTCGAATCCAAACTTCCATCCTGGGCCTTCCCAACAAGATATCAATGCCCAGATGCTGCGAACCCTGTAGGATATGCAAACAAAAATGACGGAAGTAACCCGCAACATCACAAATCTGAACAATCAGATTGGGGTTACTCCCACGCAA
The DNA here is from genome assembly GCA_037157565.1 of Thalassia testudinum. NCBI lineage: Eukaryota > Viridiplantae > Streptophyta > Magnoliopsida > Alismatales > Hydrocharitaceae > Thalassia > Thalassia testudinum. The sequence continues at coordinate 129,014,331 of JAZHRO010000031.1, forward strand.
AGGCCTGTAGGACATCTTCCATCCCAACCCATACCCAACCCTAATCACCAAGGAAACCATTATATGGGCAGAAATCCACATTATCCACATCAGCCTCCTCCTAATCCACTACCTCAGCAGCCGCCCAGGTTTCTGCAATCACAGGCCCCCCCACCTCCTCTAAATAATAATCCGACTGCACATGCAGTTACTTTGAGGAGTGGGAAAACCACCACTGACCCCGGGCCTTCACACGAACCTGGTAAGATACCTGTGCAAATTGACTCCCCACCTCCCCATCAGGAAGAAAAAGAAAAACAAAAATCTCAAGACAAGATTCCTGTCCCTTTCCCACAAGCTCTCTACCCCACCACCAACAAAAAAAAGAAATCTGAGCCCACTACAGAAGAACTCATGGAGCTATTTGGGCAAGTTCATATCAATATTCCTCTCCTAGATGCCATCAAATATATACCTGCCTATGCTAAATTTTTGAAGGATATTTGCACTCCTAAAAGGCAGGCTAAAAATCTAGGATAGGTGCATCTTTCAGAGACAGTAAGCTCTGTCATACAGAGTAAGCTACCTCCTAAGATGAAAGATCCGGGGGCGCCTTTAATTTCTGTAATTATTGATGACACTACATTTAATCGCGCCCTCCTTGATCATGGTGCCTCAGTGAATATTATTCCCACGAGTTTATTCGAAGAATTTCAGATCGGTGAATTAAAACCCGTCGAGGTTACCCTGCAATTAGCCGACCGATCTACAATCAAACCTCGTGGGATTATCGAGGATGTTTTAGTCAAGGTCCAGAATTGTGTCTTCCCTGCAGACTTTCTGGTTCTTGACATTGAGGCACCTGAATCATTACTGGACTCCCCAATAATCCTTGGACGCCCCTTTTTGGCCACTGCAAAGGCAAATATCAATTGCCACACAGGCAAAATGGATATCAACTGTGTAGGCCAAACTATCACTTTAGATATTTTTAAATCCTCCAGGAGATTCCATGATGATAACTTCTTTGAGGACTCAGATACTGAAATTTCCAATATGGTGGAGGAGACAATGTTAATAGATACCCTTACCGACCACAATTTTTTTGAGGACTCTGATTCAGAATCAGTGGTCGGTGAAATCTGTGATCCGGAAACTTGTCTTGACCCCAAATTTATTCCTGATACCCCCCCTAACCCACCCACTATTCACGCACCTAACTTTTCCACACTAACTTCACCCAATCCTCACCATTCCTTCCCTGACCCCTTTCTAACGGACCTGCCACCAACCCCGCCTGAGTTTGGCACCCAACCTAATTTAAACCCATGGCTAGACACGGGCTACACTTATCATTTTCCATCCAACTTTGATCCCAATATTATTTCTAATCAATTTTCTAGGGATCTAGAAGACGACACCTTTTTTGCGGGAATCCAAGTGTCCAATTATTTACATGATCTTACGTCTTTCGTGCATACCTTCACGCCCGGCTGAATGGCGTAAAAGATAGCACTGGATGGGAGGTAACCCATCATTTTCTTGCTTTCCTTTTTTCTTCTTTTTCCAGGTTTTGTTCATCCTAAACCTGACCGTCATCACTAAGGTTATCCCTTTTCCCTCATAATGCATGAGGACATGGCATATCTTAAGCATGGGGGGGTGTTTTTAAATTTTTACGATCGATTCAGGATTTTCAAAACCTAAAAACATGCATTTTTGTTTAATTTATTTCCTGCTTGCATACCAAAAAAAAAATGTTCAAAACATTTTGAGGAAAAATTTTGAAATCGGGACTAAGGTCGAAAAATTCACTTTTGGTACAATGGATTTAATCTTTAACAAACTAAGGATGAGGATATGGATCTGATCATTAGAATTCCAGGGTCTATTTTAGACAAGATCAGATATCTTTCTATAAAATTCCACCTGAACTCATAATAGTTCAGGTGACTTGATCCTATTTTGCAATATGGAAATTATTTGACTTAGCTTCTGATTCAAAAACTTGCATGTTTTGAGAAACTTCTTGTGTCACTCTTCACACACAAGCCAACACTTAAAAATAACTAAAAATTTGAAAAACTCCCTTGTTTGGACTTAGTGAAAGTCTGAAGCAGATCATTGGTTTGAGTTCCCACCGCCGAGAAGGAGGAAAATGCCTCCTTTAAGGACGCAATGTCAACATGTTACCACCTCGGCGTTGCTCCATATCTATATTTCATATCTTTAGATGGAGCATTAAAGCGCATTTTAGCAGCTCAAGTGTCTTGGACGGTGCTCTACCTATAGTGTCGGAGCAAGAGCTTGAGTTTGTTTGGAGCGCCCCTTTTCACCGCATCGTGTTCTGGGGTTGTGAGCTCCTGGGTGGTGTCATGGAAAGTGCTATCTCGAAGTACTGGCACCAGAGCCCCCTCGAGGAATGGTAACGGGAATGATGATCCCAACACATCTGTTGTAAGACTAAGCTAAAAATAAGCATGGGGGAAAAAAAAAAAAAAATATATATATATATAAATAAATTAACACGCCCTTATAAATGTTGGCTTTTCACAAGCACAGCCACAAGGTTTTAAAGGATTTTGCAAGTTGAGAATCAGATTCATGAGCCAAAAAAATTCCTAAAAACAAACATTTCAAGTCATCTGAATTAACAAGGGGTTAATTTGAGAATTTTTTGGAAGATATATTGATCCCGTTCTATCTAATGGTTGAATCCAAAAACAAATCCCGATGTTTATCTTTAACAAATCCCGTACCTCCAGTGTTTTTTTAATCTGCCAAGGTCCATTGATCTCTTTTTCTCCTCCAAAGTCAAAAAAACTAGATTTCCCAAAAATTCCGTTTTAAGTTTTGCTAAGAGACTAGCAAAAGATAAGCATGGGGGTGTGATAAATGCCAGTTTATCATCATTCTTATGCATTAAAACAAACCTAGCTCTTAGGATTTTACTCCGCAAACGTGTTTTTGGGCTGCATTTAGGCATAAATTAGGATAGGCATGCATTGCATTTTTATTGTCGTTTTAATGAGTTTTTGTGAGTGTTAGGGATGTACAGATGCACAGATCCCTAAAACCCTAGCACTCAAGAAGGCAAATGGTGAAGGAGAAGCCCAGACTAGCTGGAACTCAGCCTAATCCAGCTCACCTCAGCTTGATCCAGCTCACCGCAGCTGGAACCTAGCTTACTTGAACTAAGGTTAGCTCATCCCAGCTCCATTCAGCTAATCTCAGCTGGATGGCAGCTCAAGAGAGTTCATCTTAGCTCACCCTAGCTCAAGTCAGCTCAGATCTAGCTCAACTTAGCTGAGTCTAGCTCATCTCAGCTCCCACTAGTTCACAGGGAGCTCTAGCTAGCTCAGCTGAGTTGACAGGAGTTCACCCCAACTCAGATCCAGCTACATTCAGCTCCACTCAACTCCAGCCAGCTGAAGAAGAATTCGTCTCAGCTCAGGAAGCTCAAGTCCAGCTCCCGGGGACTCAGCTTAGCTCAACTCAGTTGAGCTAAGCTACCTTAGCTGCCTCAACCAGCTTGATTCTTCCTGGGAGCACCAGACCTAGCTCACCTCAGCTCATTTTGGTAGAAGCTAGCTCACTTTAGCTTGGCTTAGTAGCTAGCAAAGAACTAGCAAGCTAAGCCAGCTAGAGTTGCCCCATGCCAGCCTCTTCAGTAGCAGCCAGCTCCAGCTCCAGCTCCAGACACTCCTCCTCAGCTCCTTCCTCCAAACCCAAGCTCCAACACATTCTCCTCCACTCCACCTTTAGCTAAGCTAGCTTAGCTTATCTTAGCTTAGCTTAGCATAGCTAACAACCAGCTCCTTGGCCATTCATTACCTCCAAAATCAGCCCTAGCTAGCTCCACCAACTCAAGCCTACCTAAGCTAGCTACTCTACTCAAGTTGGCGCCACCTCCTAGCCATCCCTTCACCCCATTATCTCCACCAAAAGACACTTCAAGTTGGCGCCAAAAACCACCCCTAACCACCTCTATATTGGCGCCACTTTCAGCCCCTTAAATCCACCCTACACCTACCCACATATGCCATCCTAGCCATCCACATACCCCCCCTTCTAGAACCTTAAGGTGGCGCCACCTAATGACCTTCTAGAATGCCCATTTTGGCGCCAACACCAAAGGGTGTCAACACCCATAACTACCCCTTGGTGCCCTTTAAGGTGGCGCCAACTCTCCTTGGCCATGGGATCTCTAACCACCTCCATCAACTCATCTTGGCCATCCATTTCAAAGGTCACCATAGCCCCCCTCCTATTCTATAAAAAGCCACCACCTACCACCATTTTTGGGCATCCTCCCTTAGTGTATTTTCTACCTACATCCACCTATACCTTTGCCCAAGGAGAAGGAGTAGAGAAGGAGATTAAAGGGGCACACCACCAGCCCTTTTGGTGCCTTCTTCTCCCCACTCTCTTCAACTTGGGCCATGCCAAGGAGGAGGACTCTTCCACTTCAAGGAGGACGGCCAGGCAAAGGAGAAGGACTTAGGGTGGACGTCCACCCTTGGAGAGAAACTTAGGGCACGCCCCCTTAGGGCTTGCCTTGGAGGTCATCACCTTGGCGGAGTTCTGCAAGGAAGGAGTTGAAGGATTCTTTTCAAGCTTGGGAGCCACCAACCTTGGAGCAAGAAGCCCTCTTCTTCACCATCTATTTAGAGGATTTGTGTTTTCTTTTACTTCAATTATCAAGTAGTAGAAGCATTCCTCTACTAGGCATTTTTGTTAAACACTTTATCACTTATCTAGTTGCCTTCTTCGCATATCTTGTTTGCATTTCTTTTTGTTTATTTTCAGCATTCTTCACTTCCTCTCCCTAATTATTCTAGGTCTCCACTTGCCTAGAATGAGCTTAGGGAGAGGCTCTACTTGCTACTTTAGAGTTGTTTACTTAATTGGAAGTGTAAACACTTTTCCCGCCATCAGTTCGCATGTTGCCTTAGTTCAAAAATAAAGAAAAATGGTATATTGAAAATTACAAAAAAGAAAGTTGAGATATATATTCTAAGCAAGAGAATCAATTTTACAACCACATTGCCTCCTTGGATGACCCTAGATACTCCCCTATCTAGGAATATAAATTTAAGAGTTGATCGATTTTGCGCGTTACAATGACGTATTTAACAAACCGCGTGAAATCGCTATCAGGGTACAATAGTCCTTGAAGAACCTAGTGACAGCAGGAATGTGATCGATTGCCTCGAGGAAGGGGACCTGAATATGTACTTTCTTGAACATTGCTTTCAGGTCCTCAAAATTCCACATGTCCTTTTTCCATATTACATTCCGTGTCAGAGCCTCAGGAAAAGGGATGGGAATCTCAGGGTCAAGTGGCCTGTTACCCTTATCTACCATAGGCGGCTACTGAGATGAAGAAGGAGTCGAACCAACCTGCAGCGAAGGGTGGGAAAAATCAGGACATGCCAGCCTATGTGGTGGGTTGAATGTCTTCCTTACGCTCCTCAAAGAGACAGCATGTGCATCAGCTTGTTGTCCATGAGGTGGTGGGGGAGCATAAGGGGTAGAATTTACAGGGTTCTACAAAGGCAGCTGGCCTTGTGCATAACCGAGTGATGCAGGAGGCGCCTGTAGTATGACGTATGCCTATCCCTGTGGTAATTGAAACTTAGGCGGGGTACCTTGGTTCTGCACATATCGAGTTTTCAGGACAGGTTGGGAGGGCAAGGCTCCCTGAGTCCTATGCTCCTGCAGCAGTTGGTTCTGCGTGTTCTGTATAGTCTATATTTGATCATCCATTGCCTTCATAATCTGCAAGCTATCTTGTATAGTCAACCAGCTCTGGAGGGTGACTGGTAGCTTGGTGTAGTGGCTGGTATAAAGTATGGGGTTGATGCTGCTGAGACGAGAATGGCTGCTGCCTAGGGTATGTGTTTTGCGCATTCCCATATTGCCTAGTCGGGTAGTGTGGATCTTGATGTGGTCTCTATTAATTACCAGACTAAGAGACGTTCAGATGCTGGCACCAACTAGGGTTATACATCTCTGAATATGGGTTATTACGCCCGTATCCTTGGATATCACTGATGTACTTGTAGGCCCAAGATGTCTGAGATGTATATCCGTCAAGGAGATACGCATTATAATCTGCGGGTGGTGTGTAACCCTGGTCGTAGGGTGCCAGATTTGGATTATTTACGGGATCTTGATATGCGGGATCTCATTAATACAGAGAAGATGCATCTCAAGTGAGTAGATTAACTCGAGCAGGAGGGTCTTGGGGTGCATCGGAGGGACTTGAGGTGGCAGAGTTCAATTCAGATTGACCCAGACTAATCTGGTCAATCTTCTTCTTGATTAGATTTATTCTATCCAGCTGCTTGATGATGATATCCATGTCAACTCGAATAGACTCAGTGTGAGCCTCGTGGACACCAACTCGCTACTACCAGGCCGCTAGAACTGGTTCATGGATGCTGCATTCATCAAGTTCTCCGGTAAGGATTCAAACAGCTCAAATGCGCTGTTCTCACCTTTTGCGAGGAAATTCCCGCCACTAGATGCATTGGCCAGATGTTGATTTGTGTCATCCAGCCTATGGTAAAAGATCTGAGCTAGGTGCCATCTGGGTATACCATGGTGCAGGCATTCTGGAGGTCGTGGAATCGGTCCCAGGCTTCATGCAACTTCTCCCCAGCTCCGTGGGAGAAAGTCATGATTGTGCACCGCATCGGGTTTGTTTGACTGATTGGGAAGAACTTTTGCAGGAATTCACGTCATAATTCCGGCTAGGTTCCAATTGCCTTCCCAATTGTCTTGAACTAGTACGAAGCCTTGTCCCTCAGAGAAAATGGGAGGAGCTTCATTAGAACAATCCCAAGAGCGATATTCCTGGGTCGAATCGTTTCTGCAAGTCGACTTAGGTCCTCCAGGTGCTGGAAAGGATCTTCGCTTGAGTTCCTATAGAAGTGAGTGCAGATCAACCAAATCACATTGGGCTTGAGCTCAAACACGTCTCCACCTGTGGGAATTTTGACTAGTGGTGCAATGATTTTTGCGGTTGGGTCGTAGAAATCCTATAGTTGTTCTCCTCACGGTGGGTGCTGCATCCTGTCAAGCACCGTCAAGATGTGATCCATGCTTTTTTCATGCCGCTCCTCAGATTCGACTACCCGGGCTTCCAGACGAGCCATCGGTTCTAGATTCTCGATATCCTGGCCCAGTCTAGATCTAGGTCCAGGATTAGACATGGTGGCTGCAGGAGTAGAAGTGGGGGGAGAAGATGGCCTTGGCGAGGTGACTCACCTCCTTTGGAGTGGCTCCCAAAGTCCAACCAAGTGATGTCTAAGTGACCTCCTTCCTCACATACATCACCCAACCCCTGGGTTGGTGTAGCCAAGCAAGATAAGGCTAAGGCCCTGTCAATCAAGTGGTCCTTATGGATCAGATGACTGGATTTTTCTTTTTAGGTTTTAATTCCTGAAGAAATTCATCGTACAAACGATTGAAAGTGATTCCCGCCGCTTCGCTAACCCAGCCAAGAGGTTGAAAACACCCAGTAGTACAACAATGAATTCAGGTTTTATTTTGTGTTTTAAAATTTGTTTTAGCCCATTTTCTTTAGTGGGGTTTTCTCTTGGTGAGTGGCCCACAAGGTGACCAAGCTTACAGGCTAAGTGCTAGACTTGATTAAATCTAGGTTAGCCCAAGTGTGGTCTCTAAGTTGTAACCCTAAAGATATACCCTAAGGTTCATGCACTTCTATTGTTTTGTTCTGTTTTAATAGACCACAAAAGTAAAATTTGTTCTCTGATGACAATTGGAATCTAATTAACTTGAAATTCGACGAATAGATTCCTTTTTCAATTATCTTTTCAGAGAATATTTTTTGGAATTTTTACTATTTCAATCGAATTTTTGGGGATTTCTGCATGTCAGGGGGTCAGATTTGGACCCCTTGTCGATTTCACTTTGAAACAGTATCAATTGACCTTCAAAAATTCAGAAAAAAATATGGAAAATAAACCCAATGAGATCAGCTTTCAAACCCCACTATTTTTAGTCAAAACAGATTTGCGGATTGCTCAAAAATTTTTAGAAATCTTGAATTTGGGTCAGTCTGACCCCATGCACTTTGTGAATTTTTTAAAATTTTCTACTTGGAATTTTTTCAAATGAACGGTGGAGTTTGAAAGATGGTTTGAAAAAGAAGGTTTGGCTCAAATTTCAGACTTTTTTTCTCTCCAATTTTTCAGCAATCGAATTTTTAAATCAGACTTTGAAATTTGACCGAAAATCAGAAGATGGTGGAAAGACTTTTTAAAGAGGTTTTGGGTTTGAAATCCAAGCTTTCCACCAAAAATGTTTTTTTTTCGAAAACATTTGCAATTTTTTTTTCTTTTGGAGGGTTTTCAAATATATATATATATATTGCTTTTTTTTCAAACTAACCTAGGATTCAAAATAAACCTAGCGTATATTTTTTTGAAAAGTTTTTTTTATTTTTTTATTTTTCATGAAAATGAATAATTTTTTTTTTTTCAAAAGAAATTGCACAAAGTAAATCTACTCCTAAGGTTCAAAGGAAAACTTAATCTAAAAAGGAGATGATGTGCACCTGGATTTGTTTTCGCACTCGTTGTGTGCGCAGATCTGAATCTTCTTCCATTTTTCCTGCACATCCAGAAAGAAGGTAGAGGCAAATTTATCAGTGATGGTTTCAAAGATCGAAATCAAAGAAAATGATGTTGCCTCCCCGACAACGGTGCCATTTGGTGGTATCTTGTAGAATGCATTTTGATAGGAAAACATCGTAGTATAGTGCGCAATACGATCAAACAAAGATATTTAATTAAAGATAACGAGACTTGAGTCCTGGTCATTCGTCTCTAGGAGGTGTTTGCCTTACTTTTGAATTCGATCTTTTACCGCTTGACTCTATTTCAAATCGCACACCGGTTTCCAGTCTTTTGATTAAGATTTCACCACTTCTATTTTGAACCCTAATTACGTGCGCATGTGTTAAATAGGTCAAAAAGGTAAAAGTGTGAGTTTCTGTGCACACGATTCTAGTGAGGTGGTGATTGTTTAAAGAAAATGCGTCAATAGTCAGATTATCTATATTTTCCGGAAATGACATGCCTGTTGCAAAATATCAGGAATTAAAAACTGGCAACATTAATCACACAGAAGATATTGCAATGAGCTCATGGTGATTCTCAACACATAGATATATATATAGAAAATATATTTTTCATTCATTCATTTGGACAGTGTTTGCAACATGAACTTGTAGAGGAAAGCTTGTACATGAATAGTTAAAAATGTAAATTTAGCTATTAGAAAACAATCGCACACAAGAATCCACTAGGGTATTTTGCATGCATCATTGGGGGAGAATAAGGACTACACTACTAAGTAGTAAATAGAAGCAGTAAATGCAAAGAGATAGCTACTAATCTATCAGGAGTGAGGGCATTCGAAGGTGGGCTCCGATGGCCTTGGAATGATTGAGTGGTGAATGAGGGGCGGCCAATGGAGCTTAGGCCTGCCCTTGGAGAGAGTTTGGAGGAGTGATCCAACATCCTGCCTTGGTGCCCTTCATGGTGGTTCTCAGCTCATGGAGATGGAGTGGAGAGGGTGGCGGCTAGCCTAAGTGGAGGTGGATGGAGCCAAGCAAGTATGGCCAAAAAGTGGATGAGTCAAAATGGCCACCCCTTTGGTCTTTTTATAGACCTAAGCGATTCTCTCTAGAGAAGAGTGGAACTCTCTAGAAGGAGCCCAAGAGTGGCCGGCCATGAGAGGATAGAAGTGGTTCTTAGATCCATAATTTGTGGATCGAAGAATTGAATGCCTCTTGGTTGCTAAATTTGGCAACCAAGAGTTGGCGCCACTTCAAAAGGTTTCTAGAGAACTCTAGAGAAGTGTGGGAGCATGAGTGGGTGTGTGTGTGTGTGTGTGTGGTCATGCCCTAGGTGTCTAAGTGGTCTAGGTTAGGTCCTAGGGGGTTTGGGTAGATGTATACCTTGAATTAGGGTTGCATACCCTAATTGCTAAGGGGAAATTACAATTAAACCTAACCTAAGTTTAATTGAATGAGTGTAAACGTAATTAAGAGTGAAATAACTCAATTAGGTTGTGTTTAGGTCAATTGGACTCTCACTAAGTCCAATTGAACTTGTGTGGGTTGAGATTTTAGCTCAATTGGACTCAATGAGTTCAATTGGATTAGGTGATGGTAATTGACTTTGATCTAAGTCAATTGGGTTTGGTGAGGGCCTAATTAGGTCCTTAGGTAGGTCTAGAGGTGATGTACTATGGTTAGGACACCTTAATTTAGGTTCCTATGGGATTGGGATTAGGTCTAGGGAGCTAGAAATCCAAGATCAAGGCTTGAATCTCAAAACAGGGACTGGGGACGAGTCCCAGACGTCCAAAAACAAAATCAGATGACTTATAATAAAAAATCAGAAGTCCAAACTTTAGTTATGGACGTCCAATCTGAGTAAGGGGTAAATCTAGGTTCTATTTTGGGTATTTTGTAGAAATTGGACATCTGACAAAGTGTCTGGAAGTCCAATAACACCGCAGAAGTGGGTTTGAGGTGTGTGGGAGATGGCTAAGGGTCCTGGACGTCCTATAACTTATCTAGACGTCCAGATAAGGGTTTGAGCTAGGGTTTTAGGGTTTCGTAGGGTGTTGTGACCTAATCTAAGGGTGGTTAAGGCATGGGGGAAGTCTCTCGGCTATCCTAGGGCTAGGATGGACCTAAGCTCTTCACATTTTACTACTTTATTTCTACTTAATAGAATAACAAACCTTAACTCCCTTGCATCATTATTCCTACATCTAAGCTAAGCCTTCTACTCCAGCTCTGCTGCAACACCCATTATTCCTGATCCAAGTTCAGATCCTGCTCCAGATCTAGCTCTAGATCTAGCTTCGAATCAGTTTATTGCCTGCAATGGACATAATGCACTTAACCAGCACATCATAACATTATTTTGTGCATAGCTAAAAGAAAGCAGTAAAGATGCCGATAATGCTTATTCATGCATGAATTACCCTAACTTATGCTAAGTTCTAGCCTAATTTAGGTCAATTAAGACCTATGAAAGTAGTTCTATCATATGGGTCCTGATAGAAGGTAGGTGGTTTTAGGTCAACAAGAACCCTTAAATCTAAGCTTGTTTTTCCCTCTGAATTAACCTCCGAGATTTTCATTTCAACATTTCTATTGTCCAACAACAAGTATTCAGGTTCCGGGACCTCTAGCATGTCATTCACCCCATATGATGTACACAAGTCCAAAAATCATGGCTGACTCATAATTGACTTGGGTACAATGATTTCCAAATCAAAATCAATCCCTTTGGGGTGTGGTTGTGGAATGGGGCTATGATGTAAACACATTTACACTACTTAAGATGTCTATTTATGCATGTTTTTAAGCATAGGATTGCATTTCATGATATAAATATTGAATAACATGCATCATCTTGTATTTAGAGTAGTTTGAATAAAATGGAGGTTTATTGTCTCCTTTTATGTGCTTGGACAGGGTAAACATTTTATCGAGGCCTCGGATCAAAGATCCAACCGTATGGATGTGATCAGGGCAACGATTGGAGTTCAACGACTCCAAGATCGCCCTAATCTGACATCCGTAGCATCAGATAGTGACTAGGGAACCCTAAAAGATCAAGAGCCAGGATGGTGTAAATCCGCACTTTAGATGACAAATCTGACCGCACAGATGAATTCGGATCGACGATCGTAGCCCAACGACACAAAAATCGAGTCAATCCGACATCCGTGGCACCATCTACAACTTTCAGAAGATGGATGGCCAAGATGGTGCCACGTGGTGCCATCTCAGCCGCCTAAATAGCTGCTTGCATTCTGTGAAGACCGTGCACCTGCCCCCTCTCCGCCATTGGATCTCGATCCAATGGCTGTGGATGCGACTCTTTAAAGTCATCTGCACGACCTTTTGGGCGAGGCAGCGCAGCGGTCCAGCGCCTTCTCGGGAGGCGCTGGCATGCGTTCGTGCCCCACCAAGCGATTTCTGAGGCGAGCGGGCGTGCCTTCGTCAACCGCCAGATCGCAATCCAACGGCCACGCGCGCCTGATGGCGTTCACTCGCTATTGCACGTGCGATGTCACACGCGATCGCACGCACCAGGCAGGCGTAGCAGCGGGCGGAGATGCGTCTTAAGTCGTCCGATCTCGCGATCGGACGGCTGAGAACCAATGAACGTGGGATGGCGTTGAGGAAGAGGGCAGCTGCGAAGGCACACATGGGCGCGGGAGCTACACCCATGTTGGGGCTTTAGTGACGGATTTATCCGTCACTAAAGACCCTTATTTATTATTTTGAAGTTGTAATGACTATTTTGCCCCTACTCCTTGCAACTATAAAAGGAGACCCCCTCCATACGAAATTCTCATCCCATCCTTCTCTTCTCTACCCCTCCAAAGTTCAAGAGAAGCTTGTCCTACACCCAGGATGCTTCTCGAGAGATAAAGTCCAAATTTTTGGCCCCCTTCGGAAGTGGATCCCGCGACGACGACGGCGTGCTGCTCCGTTCCCATTCTTCTGCTTCGTCCTCCTTCGTCCTGCTTCGTTCCCCTTCATCTAGGTGCCATCCCGTCCGGCTCGTCCTCCAAGCAACCGTCGAGGAGGATTTCTCTCTCTGTATTCTTTTTACTACTTTCTAGAGTAGTTTTGCTCGTCCTCCAAGCAATCGTCGAGGAGGACATTTCTCCCTCCATTCTTTTAATGCTTTCTAGAGTAAATTTATCGCTTTCAAGAGTAATTGTTTTATGCTTTGTAGTTGTAAGAGTGAAATGAACAATTTCATTAATGATAAATTTCTTGTTTATTCTACATCTCATTTTGATTTCTCTGTGTAATATTCTCTTTCTCTCTTACTCTCTCTCTCTTCTATTTATTGTAAATAATTAGATAGTTTTAAATTGAATTATTCCGTGACAAATATAAAGAAATGCGTAGTTTTTAAATCAAACGTCTGCCTCCCTGTGTTTGACCCGGAATTTTAATTTCGGCATAAATTTTATTTGTTGAACACGAATTCTTCGCTTTCAAGCTACAATGATAGGTTTTCTTAAACTGAACACGTTAGCGATTCGATTTGTGCGTTCAACATTTTGGCGCCGTTGCCGGGGAGGCAACGATCTTTGATTTCTATTTGCATTTTGTAACGTACACATCATTTACCTCACTTTTCTCCTTTCTTATTGTAATTGCAGGTACTCTTTCGAGACAGGCAAAAGCGGTAGATCGGAGTAAAGTGCAGTAGAAGGTTTTGTGAGTTACCTCCCACCTCCCACCCATCAGATTTCATTTCATCACATAATAACTCAAACATCAATCAACCTAGGTGTTTTTATAAACTCTTAGGTTAGATTGTTTGTTGTTTGACACCCATACTCACCCCAACCCCCACATCAAAAAGAAAAAAAAAATCTCACAGAGGTACACAACCTCATCTGATTTTCAAACTCAACCGGTAAACCGATCTTAGGAGCCGGTACACACATCCAAACACATAATTGAGTGGAAATCAGATTAGGTAATCATTTGTGTGCCTAATTAAGTGGTGCAACAGGCCAATTATTTGAGTTGATTGTGTCGCACCACTTTAAATAAAATTAACTTATCAAGTAGCTGCCAATTAGGTTCAACTATTAGGGATTTACCAGGCACTCCACATTCTTTTTAAGCTTTAAAGGAAAACATCTTCACCCGTGCTTTCAAAACCTGGTGTGCCAACGAAACTTGTTTGAAAACACCTAAAGTTGAATTCTAAAAGCTACTAAGCAAGATTTGAACCTTAAAATTCACCACATCAAAAACAATCTTCCTTGAAAACAACTGGTTGTGCACTCACACACGAATCAATCAATCATTAAGGGCACGACCCATTTAAAGGGCCCATCACATTCCAAAGCACATTCAAACCTAGCCCTAAATAAAACAGAGCAGACATTGGCCTTAAGGATTGAACTCGTTCTTTAGAACTCAGAACGAGATTATTTTCGATTAATCTATTTCTACTGTTTAATATGATGTCTAGCTAGGGGAGCAGAGTCAAACGATCGCGACTGGGGGTACACTAGGAACCGGAGGCGCAAGCCAAAGGAAGAACCTTCTCCCCAGTCCCTCCTTCAACTGGTTGGATTGAACAGATAGAAGTAGATCAAATCGTTCCTTTATCTCAAGACGGGTTTTGAGAGTCTGTAGGTCTTTAGGCTAACCCATTTAAGGACAGGTTTGATTGTTTGTATTGCAGGGCACCTTTCTTCCTCCCGTGTCTCATGAATCCTTCCACATATTTCACACATTCCCTCTCTTTCCCTCCTTATTTGGATTATCCTCAACATGTCGATTATCCCAACTCCTATTGTAATCGACCATCAGTTAGTTGGGACAATTCGGATTGGGGATACAATTCCAGACCTCCGTGTTTAGGGTCTAACCCTAAACACTTTCATTCTGATTTCTATCCTTCTCAGAGCTACATCGATTATAGATCATCTTCCTTTCATGAACAGCCTAATACGATCTACAATCAAGAAGGATACACCGATCCTTACCCATCCTCTGATTTCACTGCCTTTAGGTCATTGCCATCTTTTCAACAATCTGAAATGACCTATTATCAGAAAGGGTATAACGAATCTCAATTCGTTAATTCCCCTGCATTGAGCACAAACCCGCCCAACCCTGAACCAACTCATTTGGTTCAGGTTAACCAGGTTCAAGATAAGGTTCTGGCTAACTTGAGGAATATCATTCAATCTTTAGAAGTTCAGCCAATACCTTGCATTGAGAGATTGGAGCCCCTAATTGAAATGATTGATGATTTAAACAAGTCTTTGTCGGATTGGCTCCAGGACGTTAAGGATAAGAACCCAGGTGAGTTTCTACTTGGGAAATTAACGAAATTGAGGATGAGATTCGTGGTTGCCTTGATTCAATCTTGGAATGATTTCCAGGATGAACCCAGGTGAGTTTCTACTTGGGAAATTAACGAAATTGAGGATGAGATTCGTGGTTGCCTTGATTCAATCTTGGAATGATTTCCAGGATGAACCCTCTTCATGAAAGCCAATGACAGAACCTGCTCAAGCAGCTGTTGGGGGGGACATGTGTTATGAGGCTGACTAGATTGAATTAAAGCAACCAAATAAGGAAGTTCTGATTTCTTCACCTGAGATCCCTGAGCTGGGTTACGAGAAAACGTATGTCTCCTTGGAACAGAAAGTGACAACTGATTTTGGGACATACATTGATACGGATCCTGATGGTGAAGATTTAGGTTGCGAAGTCTCACGCGAGTTTTCTGAACACGATTTCTATGAGACGAATGGGCCTAAGGAATCTGATAGATCATTTGATAGCCCAATAACTGAGGAAACTGACCTTAGGGCACACATTACAGATCCAGGATTACATTTTTTGGATGAATCAATTCAATGCCCTGTCAGTTACACCCCATTGAGCTTATCGATAATTCTGTTTCTGAGATAATTAGACTGAAGTCAATTCTGATTCTGCCACATCATTTACACTTGTAGATTTCAGACGGGGTGATTAACATGCAAGAGGACACAGAATTTAACATGCTGAATGAGGAGGATAGGAGCTGGGAAGTTATGATTTGGGAAGTTAATTTTGGAGGAAATGGAAGATTGAGTTGAAGGGTTCCTTTTAAGCTGAAACCATCAAATCAGAACCCTTATGACATTTGTTTCGAGGATGTCAAACTCAAGCACACATTCAACGATTACCCTTTTGAACTTCAATTCTTTGTAACCCAACTTTTTGGTCTTGGGTTGCATCCTCAAAAATCGCAGGCCCGACCCCGCTTGCATTCTGATTTCAGGTTTTGGATAATTTTTATCCAGAACCTAAGATATTCTCGATTATGGGGTGTGGGTCTGCACCACAATCTGGTCCACATCTGTGGACCTCTGCTAACAGGTCAAAGGATTCCTCTGTTCATTCTGATTCTGACCTACACTTGTGATTTCTTCATTTCTTTTCTTTGTATAGTGTGCCTAGCTGAAGGCACTAAATTTAGCATATATATAGTTTTTCTTAGTTTTCATCTCGGAGAGGACCTGACATTCATGCAATTCAGGTGCTTTCTTCGCTTTTCCACTCTGTTTTATCTCTTTTTAATACAATGAGGACATTGCATTAGATAGGCATGGGGGGGTGGATATTCATCTCTGAATTCATTCGTCAGCTCCGTAGATTTGTTTTATTTTCTTTTATATAAAAAAAAAATTTTTGAATTAGGAAAGAGAATTTGGGTTTAAGAAAATTTTCAATCTTAGGAAATACTACATTATGATTTGAACACAAAGACCCTTCAGGTCATTGGACTTAATTAGCCCGTGTATCCACTAAAATGTGGATTTATCTTTCGAGTCCTCGCCATCTTAATTCTTTCGTAATTGGAGTAAATAAGTTTGGGTGATAAGTACACGACTTATCAACCTGCCCTCTGATTTGAGGGAATTTCGAGTCTTAAGCATCTAATCACTTTCTTTGCACTGACTCGTTGTTCGGCAAATTTAATGGAAATTGGGTAGCTAATGAACCTTCTAGGGTGATATGGCTGTCAAGTTATTGTGGGTAACAGCCCATAGGTAGGTTGTCCAGAGCCCAGTCACTGGATGTTTCTCCTTTTCCTACCCTTAGGTAAATCTTAGACCAGGAAAGCCACCTACTTAAAAAAAAAATATCACAAAGAAAAGGAGAAAAGAACAAAAAGAAATAAGCCACACTTCGCCGCACGAGTATGGCTGGCAAGTTGTCGGTGGTAACAGCTCATCGACCGGTTATCCAGAACCCAGCTCAGTAAATGCACGAAAAATTTCCAAAATACTTCGGAAGAAGCGGAGAAGTAGAATAAACCAGTGAGATATACACTGGATTCACCCTTGTGTTGACACCGTAAAAAAATAAAAGTAGGGAGAAAGTTACACCTTTTGGCAGAAGTTTTTTTTTTAGGTCACCTAGAGGCATAGAAATCTGAAGTCCATTTTAATTACTGGTCAACAAGTCTATCACAATCACAATAAAATGCTTAAAACCTAGGGTTCTCATCAAATCTTGGGTGAGTTGAATGGCCGTAGAAAGCCACTCTTAAACCCTAAAATTTGAAAATTCAAAAAAAATTAGAAAAGAGTAAAAAGAAAAAGAAAATTTTCTTTGAATAAGGCGAGGGCTTGAGGCGGTCTACATTTTGGCTGATACCCAGGCACTGTTGTGTCTTTGAAAGTTCAGTTCCTAAGTAGACAATTTCTTAATGATTGAAAATAACTCAGGTCCAAATAATCCAACCTAATTCTTTTATAAATAGCATATAGTTTTTGCTAGGGACTAGCAAAAGATAGGCATGGGGGTATGATGTAAACACATTTACACTACTTAAGATGTCTATTTATGCATGTTCTTAAGCATAGGATTGCATTTCACGATATAAATATTGCATAACAAGCATCATCTTGCATTTAGAGTAGTTTGAATAAAATGGAGGTTAATTGTCTCCTTTTATGCGCTTGGATAGGGCAAACATTTTATCGGGGCCTCGGATCAAAGATCCAACCGTATGGATGTGATTAGGGCGCCGATTTGAGTTCAACGACTCCAAGATCGCCCTAATCATACATCCGTAGCATTAGATAGTGACCGGGGAACCCTAGAAGATCAAGGGCCAGGATGGTGTAAATTCACACTTTAGATGACAAATTGGACTACACGGATGAATTCGGATCGACGATCGCAGCCCAATGACACAAAAATCGAGTCAATCCGACATCCGTGGCACCATCTACAACTTCCAGAAGATGGACGGCCAAGATGGCGCCACATGGTGCCATCTCAACCGCCCAAACGGCCGCTTGCATTCCATAAAGACCACGCTCCCGCCCCCTCTCTGCCGTTGGATCTTGATCCAACGGTCGTGGATGCGACTCTTTAAAGTCATCCGCGCAACCTTTTGGGCGAGGCAACGCAGCGGTCCAGCGCCTTATCACGAGGCGCTGGCCCACGTTCGAGCCTCGCCAAGCGATTTCTGAGGCGAGCGGGCATGCCTTCATCAACCATCAGATCGTAATCCAACGGCCGCGGGCGCCCGATAGCGTTCACGCGCTATTGCACGCGTGGCGTCACGTGCGATCGCATGCGCTAGGCGGGCGTAGCAGCGAGCGGAGATGCATCTTAAGCCGTCTGATCTCGCGATCAGATGACTGAGAATCAATGAACGTGCGATGGCGTTGAGGAAGCGGGCAGCTGAGGAGGCGCGCGTGGGCGCGGGAGCTACACCCACGTTGGGGCTTTAGTAACGGATTTATCCGTCACTAAAGACCCCTCATTTATTATTTTGAAGTTGTAATGGCGATTTTTCCCCTACTCCTTGCAACTATAAAAGGAGACCCCCTCCATATGAAATTCTCATCCCTTCCTTCCTTTCTCTACTCCTCCAAAGCCCAAGAGAAGCTTGTCCCACACTCGGGATGCTTCTCGCGAGATAAAGTCCAAATTTTCGTCCCCTTTCAGAAGTGGATCCCGCGACGACGACGGCGTGCTGCTCCGTTCCCATTCTTCTGCTTTGTCCTCCTTCATCCTGCTTCATTCCCCTTCGTCCAAGCGTCGTCCCGTCCGGCTCGTCCTCCAAGCAACCGTCGAGGAGGATTTCTCTCTCCCTATTCTTTTTGCTGCTTTCTAGTAAAGATTTACTGCTTTCTAAAGTAGTTTTGCTCGTCCTCCAAGCAATCGTTGTGGAGGACATTTCTCCCTCCATTCTTTTAAATATTTCTAGAGTAAATTTATCGCTTTCTAGAGTAATTGTTTTATGCTTTGTAGTTGTAAGAGTGAAATGAACAATCTCCTTAATGATAAATTCCTTGTTTATTCTACATCTCATTTTGATTTCTCTGTGTAATATTCTCTTTCTCTCTTACTCTCTCTCTCTTCTATTTATTGTAAATAATTAGATAGTTTTAAATTGAATTATTCCGTGACAAATAAAAAGAAACGCATAGTTTTTAAATCAAACGTCCGCCTCCCTGTGTTCGACCTGGAATTTTAATTTCGGTATAAATTTTATCTGTTGAACACGAATTCTTTGCTTTCAAGCTACAACATCAGGTTTTCTAAAATCGAACATGTTAGCAATTCGATTCGTGCGTTCAATAGGCTATTGATTGAATCTTCTAGTAAATGCGGATTCGAATCCTCCAAGTTAACCCCAACCAAATCAAATTCCTCTATTATTGGGCTGTGAAATGGTTCATCATATTCCTCATGCTTGTTTGTCTCACTAAAATCATTTTCCTTATGCTCAAGTGAGATTTCACTAAGAGATTCCTCACCTTCATAATCAAAGAATCCATGATCCTCATTTGTATATGTCATAAAACATGCCATTTAATGGTCTGTGGAGACATATTTTTCGTTATTCCCTGTCTCTGGGATCTCGAGTGAGAAACTCGATTCATCCTCAAAGGGTTGCTCTAGACCAACCTAGTCATCTCCAATCTCAGAATATGTATCTCCCTTGATAGGCAGCTGAGCAGGTTTGGACATTGGCTCCCCTCAAGGGGGTTCATCTTGAAAAACATCCCAAGATTTGACTAGGGCAACCACAAATTTCATCCTCAATCTAGACAATTTCCTAAGAAGAAACTCACCTAGGTCCCTATCCCTAACACTTTGGAGGAAATCTAATAGAGAACTATTAAGTTCGTCAATCATTTTGATGATAGGCTCCAATGCTTTAGTGCATGGTGTTGGTTGAGCTTTTAAAGATTGTATAGTATACTGCAAATTAGCTAACACCCTATCATGGATCTGGTTCACCTGAACCGATTGATTCGATTCAGGTTTGGGTGGTTTTGGGTTAAATCTTGGGGAGTTAAGATGTCCAGGTTCTCGGGTTCTTCCCTGATAGTAGGTCATCTCGATTTGTTCAAAGAATGGTGATGAACTATTTTCAATGGAATACTGGGGACGTTAGGTGTTATAATCAGCATATCCTTCCTGATTGTAGATCGGGTTGGTTTTGTCAATAAAGGATAGAGATCCATAATCATTGTAGGTTTAGGAAGGATAGTAATCATAGTCTTGTTGTCCAAGGTTAGGCCTTGAACATTGAGGTACGGATTTGTATCCCCAATCAAAGTTATCATAGCTAGTGGATGGGTAATTACAAGTCAAGTTGGGATAGTAATCATCTTGGGGATATGTGGTGGTAGGAGGGTAGGATGGGAAATGCATGTAGGATGTGGAAGGGTACATACTGGACTAGGAGGGAAATCAGAAGAGAGAAAGGAGCCTACCAATGCATAAATAAAAGCCTGTCCTAAGGTTGGGTAGCCTAAAGGTCTATAGACTCTCATAATCCATACTAAGATTATGGATGATTTACATTGCTTATGTCTAGACAATCCAACCAGTTAGAAGGAGGGACTGGGGAGAAGGTTCTTCCTTTGGATTACACCGTCGTTTCCTAGTGTATCCCCCAACTGCGATCGTTTGACACTACTCCCCTAGCTAGACATCAGATTGATTAGTATAAGTAGGTTAATTGAAGGGGGTGCTCTTCGCAATTTAAAATCAGGGTTTGGAGGACCCGTCATCGCAGCTCACAAAATGTGTCTATCAGATAAAATTTATAATCGAAACTCGAAAAGAGTTCTGGGTCGAATACGGGGAGGTGAACGTTTGGTTTGAAAATCAGCATTTCTATTTTATTTATTTTTTGTTGCTTTTATCTTTTCTAATTTTTTTCGTATTTTTAGCAAGCAAGAGATTAGGTCGATGACTTCTTGTCAATCTACTTGTAACCATATAAGAGAGAGAGAGAGAAAGAGAGAGAAAAAATCATCTATTTATAAACGAATTTTTGTTACACTACGAAAGCAAAAAATCTACACTATGAAAGTGTAAAAAGATAGAATGAGGTGAGAGAAATTCTCCTCGACAGTCGCTCAGAGGATGACTCGCTCCAACGTCGCCTAGAGGAAGGTGGTGAGGAGCAGGACAAAGGAGGATGGAGTCGGAGGATGGGTAGGACGGCGTCGTGGCGAGGATCTTCTTCCCGAAGGGTAGTGAGAGGACGGCTGCGGGATGCTCCACGAATGGGGAACTGGGGAGGGAGAACTATTTGAGTTTCTACTCTAGAGGAGCATCCCGGGCTTGGGACAAGCTCTCTCTAGGGCCTTGAAGGTGGTGAAAGGATGAAAGGAAGAGACGAAGAAAAATGGGAGGGGTAGGGGTCCTTTTATAGTGGAGGAAAGAATCAAATTCGTATATAGGACATTTAGTAACGGTCATAAATATCACTAAAGATCCATTGCAAATGTCGCTGAAGATAGCCCACGCGCCCACGCTTCCCCTGTGCTGGCATTTACTCCGTGCATCGTGTCACGCACCTCCACGAGCTATGCCGCCGGCAAGCGCTGCCGCTGTGTGCATGCTATGGCGCGTGCATGCGCATGGGTGTCATGGGTTGTGCCATGTGACACGATTTGGGTCGTCCATCTTCTTTCATTTGTATGGGCTGCTTCAGAGGTCGAATTGAGTCGATTTTCACATTGTTGGGCTGCGATCGTCGACCTGAATACATCTGGGTGGTCGGATTTGTTGTTTGAAGCTTTGAATTATGTCACCTAGTCCCTTAGTCGTTGATTTTGCTCAGACTGCATATGGTGCTACAGGACTCCGATAATGGTGATTTCGGAGTCACTGGACTCCAATTGTCATCTTGATTAGATCTGTATGGTCGGATTGTCAATCCGAGGCTTTGAAATAAATCTCTTTCTCTCCTAACCACAAAAAGGACGTAATTAACCTAAATTATATACAACTACTCTAAATGTTGAATGATGCATGCTATGCAATAATTATAAGATGAAATGCAAATCTAAGCCAAGGAACATGCATGAATAGGCATTTTACCCTCAATAATTATTTCTACGTCATACCCTCATGCTTATCTTTTGCTAGTCCCTAACCAAATTAAACTACATGCTATGTATAAAAATAGAATTAGGATTTGATCACTTAAGCCTAAGTCATTTATTTAACAATAGAAAATTTCAACTAAGGTCCTAAACAACTAAAACTCAACATTACCCAGGTGTCTACTAGAATGCAGACAGGCCAAGTCCTCACCTTATTTAAAAAGGGAAGATATATTTTTTTATTTTTCTTCTTTTCTAATGTTTTTTTACTTTTGGTGTTTGAGTGTTCTGACATAACTTTTTACGACTACCCGACTAGCCCAAGACTCGAAAAGGACTCTAAGTGCTAAGCACCTAGTGAAAAGAGTGAAAGACTCGCTAGGCGACCGTTAAAATGGACTTTTGGTTTGTACAACCTTAGGTGACCTTGCCTAGAGGTTTATCTTTTCGAACGATAGCTTTCTCCCTACTTCTTTTATTTATGGGATCAACACAACTGCGAACATAGTGTATATCTCCAAGGTTTATTCTACTTACCCGCTTCTTCCCAAAGTGTTTTGGGAATTATTGTGCATTTTTGTGAGCTGGGCTCTGGATAACTGGCTAATGGGCTAGTACCCACGACAACCTGTCAACCATACTCGTGCGGTGAAGTGTGGTTCATTTATTTTCTATTTTTTTCTCCCTTTTCAATATATATTTTTTTTCATTTTATTTTATATTAGTTTTAAGTTGGTTGGTTCCCTGATCTAAGATTTACCTAAAGGCAGTACAATGAAAATGGTCTTGTGACTGGGCTCTGGACAACTAGCCGATGAGTTGTTACCATTGACAACTTGCCAACCATACCAACCTAGATAGTTCATTAGCTACCAAATTTCTGAAGAAACCGTTGAAAGGTGAGTTAGTGCAAAAAAAAGTGTGTAGATGCTTAAGCTTAAAGTCACCGTAAATCAGAGGGCGAGTTGATAAGTCGTGTACTTATCATGCCAGTTTATTTACTAGATTAAAGATAAATTTGAAATGGCGAGGACTTGAGACTAAGTCAACATTCGAGTGGACACCCGGGCTAACTAAGCCCGAAGAACTGAATAGTCTAAGTGTCTAGGTCCTCTCGTATCATTTCCTAAAGTTAATAACTTCCAAATGCCTATGTTCTCTTCTAATTCTTCTTTTTTATCTTTTTCAAATTTTCAAATTTTTTTTTTAAGAAAATAAAAGAAATTCTATGGAGTTAACAAAATGATCTCTGGAATTGATTATCCACCCCTCCATGCCTAAATGATGCAATGTCCTCATTGTAGAAACAAAGACATGAAAAGCGCGGAGTAAACAGAATATCACCTGGACATCGTGAGAAATCCGGTCAGCTCTGCAGAGAATGTGAAATATAAACATGTGCTAAATTTAATGCCTTTAGCTAAGCATAACATACATACAAGGAAGAAATTAAGAATTCACATGTGCGAGTCAGAATCAAAATCAAAAGGTTGATCCTGAAACCCGTTAGCAGAAGATGTCAACAAATGTGGACCAAGTTATGATGTAGACCCATGCCCTAGGGTTGAGTGGTTCTAAGGTTATGGATGAAAATCACCCAAAACTGAAGATTGTTGTATTTATATGGCTGGGCCAGTGGTTTGGTGGTGTGCAACCCAAGGCTAAAGTGTCAGACAAAAGGTAAATTTGATTTACAAGATTCAGATGTCCACTTAATGTTCATCTCATAAAAATAATTAGTTATTTCGAGCTTGGGTTACTGATGTAAACACATTTATGCATGTTCTTCCTATTTTGCTACTGTTCGCTAATTTTTAGAATTTTTATACTCATCTAATTTTTGTGAAATTTATCTTTCTGGAATCCTTGTGAAATTTTACACATCACATAAAATCACCAAAATTTTCTGAGGTCTTTGGTAATACTGAAAAGTCCAAAATGCCCATAGGTATCATTTCTAGATTTTGACACCAGTATAATTAAAAATTCAAAACAATTACCAAACAAATTCCTAAAATCTTACAAAAATCTTTTCTGGAATCCTTGTTTGATTTCACATAAGGTAGTGGTGCTGGTTGCATTGTTTGGACCACTACCTATTCAAGAAGCCTAAAAAAAAAAAAAAATCATTGGCAGTCATTTTCTGTATTAGGATTCAACTCCAATTATGGTTTCTTTCTTGCTTTTTTCTAGACCGACAATTTAATGGAAATATAAAATCACCCATACAACTTGTTTTTCCTTTTGATTGTGGAGTTTCAAACTTGTTTGAAAATTTAACAAGAGAAACCCTAAAACACATTCAACTAAATTGAATCCGAAAAGACATAAATACAAAAAAATTCTGTGACAACTTGATTTGCATTGGAAACCACTTTCCAATTCTTGCACACACACAAAAAGAAAATTTGAAATAATAGGGCAACAACCCAGTTAACGTCCTCCACATTCCGTGTGCACTGTAGTATCCTAGACCTAACTAAAACTTGTAGCAACTTGACCCCTAAGGCTTCATCAACTTAGGCGTGCTATTTATGGCTTAAGTTTTCTTTAGTTAATACCAATTCTATCATCTATATCTAGTGTTTAGGCTAAGGGGCCGTGTCAAGCAACCAGGCACGAGTTTGTACAAGCACCTGGGGTTTTTCCTTGGAAACATTTGGGCCCAAACCTCCACTTAAGCAACTTGGCTAGATTTGTTGACAGAACGGGTATTCACTATTGATTACTTATTTCCTACATAGACCAAGTCTTAGGTTTCTTATTAGGGAGTCGCATTTAAGATAGGTCTATCTTTGTTTGTTTGAATTACACACTTTCTCATCTCTTTCTCTTCTCCTCCCCTCCAATCTTCCCAAATAGTGCAAGCACGGGCGACGGTCCCAAAAACCACACCTTGAGGGACCATCTGATTTCGCCGCCCGAAGCAGAAAATCATTGTTTTCTTCCCCCTCTTCTAACAAAATGGAAAACCCAGGAAGCCGTCAAAAAAATTCTACTTCCACTTCTAACCCGTCAGCCGACCCATAAGCTAACTTCACCCTCCCTCACCTCCCTAACTTGGAGCAACCAGAAATACCAGTAGGGCCAGGTGGCCCTCCAACTATAACCCAAAATCCAAATCACTTCGCATTAATGGTGGACCATTTGGTTCGACTACAACAAAATTAAGAAGATTTAGCTAGGACTGTCAGGAACCTAGCTAATGAAGGACAAAATCCACCACCCCGCCAACAGCCTGTCATTCCTCTTAAGGATTTTTATGATCCTTCCAATTATGAGGAAAGACCAAGGGTGGTCATACCACAAGGGGATTTCGATATCAAACCAGCCATTCTAAACCTTATCAAACATTTTCATGGTCTTCCAAGAGAGGACCCTTTTTGTCATCTCGAGGAATTAACTATCCTCGCTTAAACCACTCGTTCCAGCAATGTGCAAGAAGACGTGTGGTTAATGAGACTTTTTCCTCTCTCTCTTAAAGACAAAGCATCTCATTGGTTTAGAATGGTTGGGTGCCCAATTACCACCTGGACCTAATTAAAAAGTGCTTTTCTTAAAAAAATTTTTCTGATCGGTCGAATGAATGCATTAAGAAGATCCAAATGACCTTTCAACAGAAAATTGGTGAACCCCTCCACGAAGCCTAGGAAAGATTTCAGGAACTTCTAAGAAGTTGTCCCCACCATGAAATTCCACAATGACAGTTAGTGAAGATCTTCTATCATGGATTAGAAGATCAATTGAAACGATTTGTGGATGCTTCATGTGGGGGTAATTTTCTTAACAAAGACGCTAAAAGTGCCTATCTCCTCTTTGAAGAAATGAGTGAAAACTCATTTAACATGACTTCAATGGACACCTTTGGTAGATCACAAAACCCCAGACATGGAGTCCATGAAATTGACTCAAAATCCACCTCTATTCCAGTCCAGATGACCTATATATGTTAGCTCAATGACTGGATAGATGCAAATTCACCAAAAGAAAATGGAAGAAAAGCTCATAAATAAACCAGCTCCACACGTTCACTCTCCACACACTAACCTCCCACACATTCTCCGAAGAAAAAATCTACACAACATTGATGCCACATTTGCTGGCCAGCACTCTCTGGCTGATTTCTCGTAGGATTTGACTGGGAATTTTGATCAAAATATTTTTGATCCCACCTCAGAAAATATTTATACTCTTCAGGAGCAATTTAGAAACCCCTCCAACACTTCCAATCAAAACTGGAGGACTAACCCAAATCACTCCTGGAAAAACCCGAACCCGATTCCTTTTCCCAAACAAAACTATTTTGGGAATTATGGGCAACCTATGTATCAACCTGGACCATCCTAGGATGATATTAATAATCAGGTCATGAAAACCTTGCAAGGAATGCAGACTCAAGTGACGGAAGTAACCCGCATGATTACCAACTTGCAACTCTAAGTTAAGGTTACTCCTGATCATCGACCTATTGGGAATTTACCTTCCCAACCCATGCCCAACCTAAATAATAAAGGAATTGCTTCCAAGGTGGATATCCTAATCAACCCATTCAACTAGCACCTTAGCATCCATCGGGTTTCAATAACAGCCATGCTTCCCATCCTCATCCTAGAAACAACCAGACTGCAAATGCAATTACCTTGAGGAATGGGAAGACCACTCACAATCCCCTGCCTGTTAAAGAAACTCGCTTTAATGAAACACAGATTAACTCTTCCCCTCCTACTGTTCAGGAACTAATTAATGCAAAATAGGGAAACCCTGCCCCATTTCCACAAGCCCTCCACTCTTCAAATAAGAAAAAGAAGAAATCCGAGCCCACTGAGAAGGAATTAATGGATTTATTTGGGCAAGTAGAAATTAATATCCCTCTCCTAAATGCCATTAAATACATCCCTGCATATGCTAAATTGCTAAAAGATTTATGTACTCCAAAAAGGCAGCCCAGAAATTTAGGAGAGGTGATCCTTCTAGAGGCAGTCAGCTCAGTTGTGTAGAGCCAACTGCCTCTTAAGAGAAAAGATCCTGGTGCCCGCCTAATTCAAGTTATCATTAATGATACCGCATTTGATCGCGCTTTGTTGGATCTTGGTGCCTCAATTAATCTTATCCCCACAGTTATTTTTGAAGAATTTAAGATCAGTGAATTAAAGCCTATTGATGTTACTCTCCAATTAGCCGACCGATCTACAATTAAACCAAGGGGAATTGTTGAGGATCTTCTTGTCCGAGTCAAAAATTGTCTATTCGCAATAGACTTTTTAGTCCTGGACATAGAGGTACCAAAAGCACTAAAGTTTGCCCCCATTATTCTTGGAAGACCATTCTTAGCCACCACCCGTGCAAATATTGATTATGATTCTGGAAAGATGAAGATCACGTGTGGCGGTGAATCTGTAGCCCTAGACATTTTTCAAGATTCTAGGCGATTCCAAGAACCAGATTTCTTTGATGATTCGGATTCAGAAATAGAAAACATTGTGGTGGAGACTTTGCAGATTTCCTATTTAGGTTCCTATTTTGCTATCAATACGGTTCCTGAACAATCAACTTTTTCTCACCCTTCCACCCCAACCACATGTCCAGCTAACCTTCCAGCTGACCTTTTCACTCTTACCTCACTAGTAACCCATAAAGTAGAAACTCTTTCAGAGCCAGGCCCACAATTGGAATTAAAACCTTTGCCCGACTCCCTTAAATATGTCTTCCTGGGTCTTAATTAGACCCTGCCCCTGATTATAAATTCTGGACTTACCGAGGCACTAGAGCACAAACTCCTCCAGGTTTTGAGTAAATATCAAAAAGCTATTGGCTAGACCCTTTATGATCTTAAGGGTTTTCATCCGTCCTATTGTACGCATCGTATATATTTAGAGGATGATTCTCACCCCTCCTGCCAACCACAAAGGCACTTGAACCCTATTATGCAGGAGGTGGTAAAAAAGGAGATTATTAAGTGGCTGGATGCTGATATCATCTAACCCATTTTTGATAGCTCCTGGGTTAGTCCAACACAAGTTGTGCCCAAAAAGGCTGGACTAACAGTTGTCACTAATGATAATGGGGAGAATGTAGCCACTCGAATTGCTTCTTCTTGGTGCGTGTGTATTGATTACCGAAAATTAAACACCGCCACCAGGAAGGACCATTTCCTGCTCCCCTTTATTGATCAAATCTTGGAGCGGTTCGCCGGATGGGATTTTTACTATTTTCTGGATGGCTATTCCAACTATAATTAGGTAGCGGTTCATCCTGAGGACCAGGACAAAACAACTTTCACCTGCCCCTTCGGAATATTTGCTTTCCCAAGGATGCCCTTCGATCTTTGCAACGCACCTACGACTTTTCAAAGGTGCATGCTTGCAATTTTTTCAGACCTTGTAGGTGAATGTTTAGAAGTCTTTATGGATGACTTTTCTATTTTTGGAGATTCTTTTGACCATTGTCTCGAAAACCTTGAAAGAACTCTCCAACAATGCATAGAAGTTAATCTGGTCCTCAGTTGGGAAAAAAGTCATTTCATGGTCCAAGAAGGTATTATCTTGGGCCATGTTATTTCAAAACAAGGAATCGTGGTAGATAAAGCAAAAAGAGATGCCATATCTAAGCTCCCACTGCCCACTATTGTCAAACAGATCAGATCCTTTTTGGGTCATGTGGGTTTCTACCATCGATTTATAC
The DNA here is from genome assembly GCA_037157565.1 of Thalassia testudinum. Taxonomy (NCBI): domain Eukaryota; kingdom Viridiplantae; phylum Streptophyta; class Magnoliopsida; order Alismatales; family Hydrocharitaceae; genus Thalassia; species Thalassia testudinum. The sequence continues at coordinate 129,042,966 of JAZHRO010000031.1, forward strand.
AAAATTTTTCCCAAATCTCCAAGCCCTTAAGTCAGCTTCGCACTAAAGACCAGCCATCTGATTTTAATGATAAGTGCCTGGAGAGATTTTTGACGTTGATGAAAGAGGTTATTGAGGCATCAATATTATAAGGACCTGATTGGAATAGTCCCTTTGAATTAATGACAAATGCCTCAGATTTTGCTGTAGGGGCCATTCTAAGGCAAAGAATTTGCAAGAAGCCTGCTGTGATCTATTATGCTAGAAAAACCCTTGATGATGCACAACGGAATTACATGGTTACTGAAAAGGAACTTCTTGCCATTATATTTGCCTTAGAAAAATTTAGATCTTATATGTTGGGGTCACATGTCACTGTATGTACCGACCACTTAGCAATTAAATATTTGCTGACAAAGAAAGATGCGAAACCCTGCCTTATCCATTGGATTCTGCTGCTCTAGGAATTTGACCAGGAAGTCAAGGATAAGGCTGGATTGCACAATGCAGTGGCCGACCATCTCTCTCGTCTTATGACGAATGACATAATGACCCCGCCAGATCAGTTCCCCGATGAAAGCATTTTAGCTGCTACAACCCTCCCTTGGTTTGTGCCCATCGCAAACTACTTAGCAATAGAACGAATCCCAGCTGATTGGCCAAAAACAAAATGGGATAAGTTCTTTACTGATATTAAATATTATTTTTGGGAGGAGCCCGACCTTTTCCACATTTGTGCCGATTAGGTCATTCGACAATGTGTACTCAATTCTGAAATCCATTATATTTTGAGACATTGTCACTCAATGGCCTGTGGCAAACACTTTTCGGGCAGGAAAACTGTAGCTAAAATCCTTAATGTGGGATTTTATTGGCCCAGCTTGCGCAAAGATGCTCATAACTTTATTCGATCCTGTGTGCATTGCCAGAGCGTTGGCATCATGACTCGGAAGGATATGATGCCCCTTAATCCTATTTTAGAGGTTGAAATTTTTGATGTTTGGGGAATCGATTTCATGGGACCATTCATCAACTATGGTGGGTATTTATATATATTAGTCACAGTTGACTGTTTTGAAATGGATAGAAGCAATACCCACCTGCACTAGTGATCATCGTGTGGTTGTCAAATTTCTTAAGAAAAATATTTTCTTAAGATTCGGCATACCAAAAGCCATTATCAGTGACGGAGGCTCACATTTCACCCACTCACAATTCTATCACCTTCTTTCTAAATATGGGGTGAATCATAAAATTTCCACACCTTATCACCCCCAAACGAATGGCCAAGTTGAAGTCTCTAACCGGGAAATTAAAAATATTTTACAAAAGATGGTTAGGCCCGATCGTAAAGATTGGTCCACCAAATTGGATGACGCTTCATGGGCCTACCGTACCGCTTTTAAAACCCCGCTTAGCATGTCTCCCTTCTGTCTGATTTTTGGGAGGGCATGCCATCCCCCGGTAGAGCTAGAACATAGGGCTTTTTGGGCAATAAAACACCTCAACATGGATTTATCTGACGCTGGTATCCATAGAAAATTACAATTAATTGAATTGGAAGAATTACATAATTTTTCTTATGAAAACACAAGAATTTATAGAGACCGAACAAAAAAATTTCACGATAAATATATTGTTCGGAAACACTTTGATGTTAATCAATGCATTTGGCTTTTCGATGCGAAATTACATCATTTTCCTGGCAAATTAAAATCAAAATGGACCAGCCCCTTTATTGTCCATAAAATATATCCATACGGCGCTGTTGATCTTTTTGATCCAAAAACTAATTCGACCTTTCAAGTCAACGGCCAACGTTTAAAGCCCTATTTTGATCATATGCCTAAAATTCCATCTAAATCTTTTAATTTTACTGAGCCAGCCACCCTCGATCACTAATGCACAATACACTTAGCTGAGTGGCATAAAAGATAGCACTGGATGGGAAGTAACCCATCATTTTTTTACTGCTTTCCTGTTTTCTTCTTTTTCTAGGTTTTGATCATCCTAGACCTGACCGTTCTTGACTAAGGTGATCCCTTTTCCCTCCTAATGCATGAGGACATTACATATCTTAAGCATGGAGGGTGTTTTAAAATTTGACGGTTGATTTAGGTTTTTCAAAACCTAAAAACAGGCATTTTTGTTTAGTTATTTTTTTTTCCTGCTTGCATACCCAAGAAAAATGAAAATGTTGAAAACTTTTTGAGGAAAAATTTTTTGAAATCGAGACTAAGGTCGAAAACCCACTTTTGGTATAATGGGATGTAATCTTTAACAAACTAGGGATGAGGTTGTGGATCTGATCATTGGAATTTTAGGGTCTATTTTAGACTAGATCAGATATCCTTCTCTAAAAATTCCACCTGAACTCATGATACTTCAGGTGACTTGATCCTTTTTTGCAATGTGGAATGTATTCGGCTTAGTTTCTGATTCAAAAACTTGCATGTCTTGAGAAACTTCTTGTGTCAATTCTCACACACAAGCCAACACTTAAAAGCAACTAAAAATTTGAGGAAACTCCCTTGTTTGGACTTAGTAAAAGTCTGAAGCCGATCATTGGTTTGAGTTCCCACCGCTGAGAAGGAGGAAAATGCCTCCTTTGAGGACACGATGTCAACATGTTATGACCACGGCACTGCTCCATAGCTATACTTCATATCTTTAGACAGAGCATTAAAGCTCATTTTAGCAGCTCAAGTGTCTTGGACGGTGCTCTACCTATAGTGTCGGAGCAAGAGCTTGAGTTTGCTTGGAGCACCCCTTTACACCGCATTATGTTTTAGGGTTGTGAGCTTCTGGGTGGTGTCATGGATAGTGCTTTCCTGAAGTACTGGCGCTAGAGCCCCCTCGAGGATTGGTAATGGGAATGATGATCCCGACACATCTGTTGTAAGACTAAGCTAAAAATAAGCATGCGGGAGAAAAAAAAAGTAATAATAGATAAATTAACACGCCCTTATAAATGTTGGATTTTCACAGGCACGGACACAAGGTTTTAAAGGATTTTGCAAGTTCCGAATCAGATTCATGAGCTAGAAAAATCCTAAAAACAAAAATTTCAAGTCATCTAAACTAACAAGGGGTTAATTAGTGAATTTTCTGGAGGATATATTGATCCCATTTTGTCTAATGGTTGGATCCAAAAATAAATCCCGATGTTTATCCTCAACAAATCCTGTACCTCCTATGTTTAGATCAACCAAGGTCCCTTAATCTTTTTCTCCTCAAAAGTAGAAAAAAATTAGATTTCCCAAAAATTCCATTTTCCAAAAGAATTTAAGTTTTGCTAAGAGACTAGCAAAAGATAAGCATGGGGATGTGAAACGCCAGCTTATCATCATTCTTATGCAACAAGCCTAGCTCTTAGGATTTTACTCTGCAAATGGGTTTTTGGGCTTCATTTAGGCATTAACTAGGTTAGGCATGCATTGCACTTTCTTTTGTTGTTTAAATGTGCATTTGTGAGTGTTAGGGATGAACAGATATACAGATCCCTAAAACCCTAGCATTCAAGAAGTAAATTGGTGAAGAAGGAGCTCATACTAGCTGGAACTCAGCATGATCCAGCTTACCACAGGTGGAACCTAGCTAACGTGGACAAGGGCTAGCTCATCCCAGCTCCATTCAGCTAATCTCAGCTGAATGGCAGCTCAAGAGAGCTCATATTATCTCATCCTAGCTCAGGTCAGCTTAGATCCAACTCAACTTAGCTGAGTTTAGTTCATCTCAGCTCCCACTAGTCCACAGGGAGCTCTAGCTAGCTCAGTTGAGTTGACTAGAGTTCACCCCAGCTCAGATCCAGCTACATCCAACTCCACTCAACTCTAGCCAGCTGAAGAAGAACTCATCCCAGCTCAGGAAGCTCAAGTCCAGCTCCCGGTGTAACGACCCAGTTCGCGAGTCCCTACGAGACACAAGAACCGGACCGACTCGACTAATCCCAAGACCTAGTCGTCCAATGAGGAAGTAACCAAAAGACAGTAAATAAACCACATTCAGCATGAATATAACTAACAGTAAGAAAGTACAGCAGTAAGGAAAGAAACTACTACAGTAGGTACCACCACAACAGTAGAGCAACATTTATCATATAACAGGAACTGCAGGTAAAGAAAGTACAGCGGAAACAAAAACTACTCACTAGAACAGAAACAAAAGAGGTACAAAAGACTGTGGTAAACTCTGCTGGACCCTACTCGGCCCAGCGTCCTCTGCAGCCACCGACCCTGGCTGCTCAACACCTGGTCCTGAAAAAGGTTAACGAGTGTAACACGTCAGCAAAACGCTGAGTGGAGTGGCAAACTAACTAAAGGCAACGGTAGAGTGTACAGTAGCTGTTATGTTCTATTACTTCCTTTATTCACGTCTTTCAATTTTCTCACTATTTCATTTATTTCTCAGATCCTTTACTTGATCTCGAATGTCCTCGTGGGAACGATCTTGATTGCAGTCTTTTCCAAAAGTAGAAGTAGCACGTGGTGCTCTCCTGGCCGGGAGAGTCCCCTGTGGTCATCCTACCCTCAGTCAACCAACCCAAGGTCACTGACAGACGTAACGGTGACTACGCCATGCACGATAAATGCACAGGTAGCTAGCCCGCACTGGCACGCGGTTAGTCGTTTCCGTTAACGGGTGCGCCCAAAGCACAGCACGGAACCAGGGCAGAGCCCTCTCAGTAACAGGGGTCCAACCCCTCCACAGTAACCAAACCGGGGCCTTGCCCCTCCACAGTTCGCGCACCCTCGCCTGACTACCCTGGTTTGCCCTAGTGGGCCTAACAAGTCGGTGAAGGAGGCTAGCAGAACCCCGGGGCCCGTGGGGTAGCTAGTACTCTCCTAACACTAGTAGCTCTCCTCGGTACTACGTACGCGAGGGCCAACAAGTCGGTACAGAGTGGCCAGTCCTAACCCCGGGTCCCTGGGGCGGCTAGCTCCGCTCTGCACTAAATAGGGGGACAGTCGCTCTCCTTGTTACTCCGTACTCAAGGGCCAGCTCACTTCCCCAAAACTATTCCATTTACTTTCCAGGAGTTCTACTCCTACTTCCCCGTAGGGTTCCATCCTTTTTTACTCAAGATCCAGGTTTCACTTCCCAGTTTCACATTCTTACAATCCATGTTCTCAACCACGTTAGCTGTTCACAACAGGCAGTTGTTAATTCAATTTACAGGTAGCTTTATATTTCTTTCCATTTTCCAAGACTGCAATATATACATTCCACTAGTTTTCCATCCTAGGATTCATGCCATATCCTAGGATCTATCATACAATCTAATTTTCCAGCCCTACGATTCATGCAACACCTAGGAGCTATCATTCCATACATTTCTCATTCATAGGGTTCATGCAACACCTAGATTCTAGTTAAGGTCCCATACTTTAACAGATTTTAATAGCTTAAGCCACTCTACCAGGTACAACGGGAGTAATGGGGGCGTGATCGGGAATCCCACGTGCCTCCGCGACTCCCAAGACTGCAACTGAATGAGGTCCCATCACAAGGATCAACACAAGGAGTGTCTCAAAACAGTGTATAGCTACTGTAGACGGCTAGAGGAATTAATTCTGAAAAGAACGCAACTCAAATCGTGGAAAACGGAGCCCGAACGGGCCCTAAACGGATCGAAAAAGACGATACTGTGCAAAATCAGACGTCTGGAACTTCTTCCAGACATCTTAAACAGTGGATCAGAGAATTACCTATTCAGCGTGGTTTCCCAGACGTCCAGAAGTCTGCGGGGACGTCTGTCCTAACTCCCAGACGTCCGATGGTCACCCCGGACGTCTGGAGGTCACTCCCGCCGTCTGGTACAACTTCCAGACGTCTGATTCGCAAAGGATGGCGAATCAGCGAACCTGCGCACAGCCAACTCCCTCCCTCAGTACGGTCGGGGGACAGGAAGGAAGAAGAAAGCGGAATACACACCTTTCAGACGTCGGTATGAGCTACCAGACGTCGTCCTCGCCGTCTGCCTATCAACCCAGACGTCTGATTCTGGAAATTTTTCCAGAATCAGGGCGCGACCCGGACTCTGCTCGCGACGCCGCCCGCGTCGCACGTCGCGCTCCTGCTGCTCAGACTGCAGTAGGTCCCTCTCCGCATCGTTCCGCGCCCCCTGCGCCCTCTGCCGGCCGGCCAAGCCGCTCCGGCGAGCTCGCCCTCACGGCAGAGCTCCGCCCTCGCACGCCGCGCCTCCTCCGCGCTCACTGCGGCCACCGCTGCAGCCCTCGCGCTCGCTCGCTCTCTCGCACAGGAAGGAGAAGAAGGAGGAGACGGTGGAGACGGGAGGGGAGGCGTGGCCCTTTTAAGGCCGCGCGAGGAGGAGAGAGGAGCGTGGCAGGTCGCCTGCAGCCGCAGAGAGAGAGAGGAATTGCGGGTCTGCGCGCACAGGCACGCAGACGACTCGCAGGTAAGGACGATAACAGTTTTTCAGACGTCTGTAAAACATCCCAGACGTCTGGGAGGACGTCTGGATGTGATCCCAGACGTCTGGTAAGACGTCTGGGCCACCTCCCAGACGTCTTAAAATACGTCCGGGGCATGCGTTCGTAACAATATAATAAACTCAAAGGAAGTTTCGTCCCCGAAACTTACGCCAACTAGGGTCCGGGAAAAGACGTCCAAAAACCATAACAAACTCAAAGAGGACCGAACCCGGTCTGAAAAGACGTACCCGCGAAAAGCTCTGGGTACCGCTCCCACATTGCCGTCTCAGGCTCCCAGGTAGCCTCCTCGTACCGCTGGCTCCTCCACAAAACCTTTACCAGGGGTACTTGCTTTCGTCTCAAACTGCGGACGGCTCGGTCTAGGATCTGCACTGGCCGCTCGGGGTAGGTCAGGTCGTCGCTCACCTCGACGCTCTCGTGACTCAGTACGTGGCTGGGATCGGCTACATACTTCCTGAGGTTGGACACGTGGAACACGTCGTGCACACCAGAAAACTACGGGGGCAGGGCAAGTCGGTAAGCAACGGGTCCAACCCGCTCCAGTACCCCAAAGGGCCCCACGAACCTCGGCGCGAGCTTCCCTCTCACCCCAAACCGCTGTAAACCCTTCATGGGCGAAACACGAAGGAAGACGTGGTCACCAACCTCGAACAACACCTCTCTGCGTCTGCCATCTGTCCTGTGATGATACGGTCTATCAGCTCTGGCCTGGTCTGCCGTGTCACCGTCACTGCCCCACAGTATCCTCGTAACTCTAGAGGTCGCCAACTGCCCACCTCCTCCAAAAGGCTCCAACTCTGTAACTGTAGACTGGCCAAGCGTGCGGGCGCCTTACAGCTCAAGGCGTCAGCCACCACATTGGCCTTTCCCGGGTGGTAGGAGATGCTGCAATCGTAGTCCTTCAGGAGCTCCAACCAATGTCTCTGTCTCATGTTGAGCTCCTTCTGGTCAAAAAGATATCTGAGGCTCTTGTGATCTATAAAAATCTCGAAGGTCTCACCGTACAAGTAGTGCCTCCAGGTCTTCAGCGCGAAGACAACAACTGCCAACTCTAGGTCGTCGGTAGGGTAGGTATGCTCATGGGGCTTCAGTTGCCGCGAAGCGTAAGCGACAACATGACCCCTTTGCATGAGCACACCTCCTAACCCCAGCAAGGAAGCGTCCGTGTACACAACGAACCCGCCACTACTGTCAGGGATGGTGAGCACGGGAGCCGAGGTCAACCTCTCCTTCAGCTCCAGAAAACACGCCTCACAGGCGTCTGTCCAAGCGAAAGGCACGTCCTTCCGGGTCAACTGTGTCATAGGACGTGCAATATGTGAAAATCCCCTGATGAACCGTCTGTACTAACCTGCCAGTCCCAGGAAACTGCGAATCTCAGTGACTGAACGCGGTCTCTCCCACCTGAGCACTGCCTCGACCTTGCCGGGGTCCATCGCCAGGCCGTCACCAGAGATCACATGACCCAAGAAGGTCACCTCCCTCAACCAGAACTCGCACTTGATGTATTTGGCGTACAGCCTACGTCGTCTCAGAGTGTCCAGAACCATCCGCAAGTGCTGTCCGTGCTGCGTCCGATCTCTAGAATAGATGAGCACATCATCTATGAAAACCACCACGAACTGATCCAAGCACGGTCTAAACACCCTGTTCATCAGGTCCATGAAAGCAGCGGGGGCATTGGTCAGCCCAAACGGCATGACCAAAAACTCGTAGTGTCCGTACCGGGTGCGGAAAGCTGTCTTGGAGACGTCGGTCTCCCTGATCCTCAACTGGTGGTATCCAGACCTCAAGTCAATCTTGGAAAACACCGTTGCACCCCGCAACTGGTCAAACAAATCGTCGATCCTCGGCAGCGGATATCTGTTCTTGATGGTGACCCTATTCAGCTGTCGGTAGTCCACACAAAGGCGTAGGGTCCCATCCTTCTTCTTCACAAACAGTATCGGGGCTCCCCAGGGAGACGCACTGGGCCTCACAAAACCTTTCTCCAAAAGGTCCTGCAACTGGGACTTGAGCTCTCACAGCTTAAGCGGTGCCATCCTGTATGGCGCAGTGGAGATGGGGCTGGTCCCTGGTACTAGTGAGATCTCAAACTCAATCTCACGCTCGGGCGGTAGTCCTGGTAACTTGTCTGGAAACATGTCGGGGAACTCTCAGACCACCGGGATGCTCTGGAAGTCTGCCACAGGGCTGGGCTCTGCCACCACACAGGCTAGGAAGCCCTCACACCCCTGGCTCAAAAGTCTCGCCTCCCGAAGTGCCGAAATGCACCTGAAACCTCCATCCACTGGTTGCCCGTGAAACTCGAAAGAAGGCAACTCCGGAATGGAGAAGACAATCTTCCTCTCAAAACAATCTACCAAGGCGTGGTAAGCGGACAGCCAATCCATCCCCAGAATCACTCCAAAGTCCTCCATCTGTATCATAATCAGGTCAGCTGGCAGGCTATGTCCCCCGATGCTGACCTCGCAACCCATGTACACCTCCTCAGCTACAAACAGCTTACCACTCGGACCTCTGATTACGAACGGATTCTCTAACAGTGTATAATCCTGGTCCAAACTAACTGCGAAACTGGCTGCGACAAACGAGTGCGTAGCGTCGGAATCGAAAAGCGTGTAAACGAGTCTGCCAGAAACTGAAACCATACCTGCTACCACGGATCCCGATGCTCTGGCGTCCCTGTGTGTTAGGGCGTTGATACGCCCTCCAGCTCTAGGTGCGGACGAAGCAGCCACACTCTGCGTCGGACGGGTAGGTGCTGGCCGGTACCCTCCTCGCGACTGCTGTCCTCCTCCTCGTGCTTGGGAACCGCAGCCTCCTGCGCGCCCTCCAGTGCTCTGCACGGGAAGTATCTGCTGACCTCCTACCCTAGATGGGCAGTCCCTCCTGACGTGGCCCGGCTGGCCACACTGGTAGCAGAGGGGAACCCGACTCCCGCCCTCAGTGAGTCCCTGCTGTCGGCTAGGCGGGGGTCCGGTACTGGCGACTGGCCCCTGTCGAGGGCCCCCAAAGGCCACTGACGGCCCTGCACAACGTGACGGCTCTCCTGCAGACGCCACGTGTCTCCGTTCTCGCCGGCCCTGTGAGAAGTCTGGCTGAAAGGGCCTCTTCCGCCCGCCGTCGGTCTCTCGCGCGGATGGGTTGGTCTCCTCGTAAGTCATAGTTGCCTCTACCACCCTCGAAAACGTCGGCAACTTCAGGGGTTTGACATACCCCCGGATCGCAGGCCGGAGCCCCTCAGTGAACCTCCAAAGGCGCTCCTCCTCAGTGGCTACCGCTGCCGCTGCAAAGCGGGACAGCTCCAAGAAACGCGTGCGGTACGCGCTCACATTCATCGTCCCTTGGCGGAGAGTGTGGAACTCCCGCCTCCTCTGGTCCTGCCACGTCTGGGGAAAGTACTGCTCGCAGAAGAGGGTGACGAACTGGTCCCACGTCGGCTCGTCCCTCTCCTGTCCCCGGACCGCCCTCCACCACCGGTGTGCCGCACTCTCCAGCTGGTACGTGGTAAAGGCCACGCGACACTCCACCGAGGGGCGAAGGGTGTCGAAGATCTTCTCCAGCTGCTCAAGCCAGTCCTCTGCCTCGGGCGGGTCCTCATCCCCCTTGAAGGAGGGGGGCTTCAGCTTCCGGAACTGTCCGAAAAGCTCGAAGTGCCGCTGTAGGGGAGGTGCTGGTGCACCTCCAGGCGAAGGTGCCTTGTGTACAGAAGTGTCGGAGGAAGGTGGGGGCGGCAGGGGCCCATCCCCTCCCTCGCGTCCAGCGCCGTGTCCGTCACGTCGTCCCACAGAGGACTGCCCCTCTGCAACCCCAGGAGGAGGTGCTCGGGGCGGTGGGTGGAGCTCCTCTCGTACAATATCCCGTATCAGTCTAGCGAGGTCCTGGGCCTGGATGCCAGGGGGTGGTGGCTGGTCCACTGAGACGTCAACAACAGCACGTCCATCTCGCCGACCTCGCCCTCGGCCGCGCCCGCGGCCAGTCTCGCGACGAGGTATCTCCTGCAAGGAGACGCGAAACGAGATGGAAACGTCAAAACAGACGGTACCTAACAAAACTTCTAAGAGCTCATGTCAAGAGATAGGTTGTGGTGGCTACTCTAGTTATAAACATGTGAATTGGTTATTTTCCAGTCAGTTGATTCACTTCTCGGGACGACCTTGCTCTGATACCATCTTGTAACGACCCGGTTCCCGAGTCCCTACGAGACACGAGAACCGGACCGACTCGACTAATCCCAAGACCTAGTCGTCCAACGAGGAAGTAACCAAAAGACAGTAAAATAAACCACATTCAGCATGAATATAACTAACAGTAAGAAAGTACAGCAGTAAGGAAAGAAACTACTACAGTAGGTACCACCAAAACAGTAGAACAACATTTATCATATAACAGGAACTGCAGGTAAAGAAAGTACAGCGGAAACAAAAACTACTCACTAGAACAGAAACAAAAGAGGTACAAAAGACTGTGGTAAACTCTACTGGACCCTACTCGGCCCAGCGTCCTCTGCAGCCACCGACCCTGGCTGCTCAACACCTGGTCCTGAAAAAGGGTAACGAGTGTAACACGTCAGCAAAACACTGAGTAGAGTGGCAAACTAACTAAAGGCAACGGTAGAGTGTACAATAGCTGTTATGTTCTATTACTTCCTTTATTCACGTCTTTCAATTTTCTCACTATTTCATTTATTTCTCAGATCCTTTACTTGATCTCGAATGTCCTCGTGGGAACGATCTTGATTGCAGTCTTTTCCAAAAGTAGAAGTAGCACGTGGTGCTCTCCTGGCCGGGAGAGTCCCCCGTGGTGATCCTACCCTCAGTCAACCACCCCAAGGTCACTGACAGACGTAACGGTGACTACGGCACGCGCGATAAACGCACAGGTAGCTAGCCCGCACTGGCACGCGGTCAGTCGTTTCCGTTAACGGGTGCGCCCAAAGCACAGCACGGAACCAGGGCAGAGCCCTCTCAGTAACAGGGGTCCAACCCCTCCACAGTAACCAAACCGGGGCCTTGCCCCTCCACAGTCCGCGCACCCTCGCCTGACTAGCCTGGTTTGCCCTAGTGGGCCTAACAAGTCGGTGAAGGAGGCTAGCAGAACCCCGAGGCCCGTGGGGTAGCTAGTACTCTCCTAACACTAGTAGCTCTCCTCGGTACTACGTACGCGAGGGCCAACAAGTCAGTACAGAGTGGCCAGTCCTAACCCCGGGTCGCTGGGGCGGCTAGCTCCGCTCTGCACTAAACAGGGGGATAGTCGCTCTCCTTGGTACTCCGTACTCAAGGGCCAGCTCACTTCCCCAAAACTATTCCATTTACTTTCCAGGAGTTCTACTCCTACTTCCCCGTAGGGTTCCATCCTTTTTTACTCAAGATCCAGGTTTCACTTCCCAGTTTCACATTCTTACAATCCATGTTCTCAACCACGTTAGCTGTTCACAACAGGCAGTTGTTAATTCAATTTACAGGAAGCTTTATATTTCTTTCCATTTTCCAAGACTGCAATATATACATTCCACTAGTTTTCCATCCTAGGATTCTTGCCATATCCTAGGATCTATCATGCAATCTAATTTTCCAGCCCAAGGATTCATGCAACACCTAGGAGCTATCATTCCATACATTTCTCATTCCTAGGATTCATGCAACACCTAGATTCTAGTTAAGGTTCCATACTTTAACAGATTTTAGTAGCTTAAGCCACTCTACCAGGTACAATGGGAGTAATGGGGGCGTGATCGGGAATCCCGCGTGCCTCCGCGACTCCCAAGACTACAACTGAACGAGGTCCCATCACAAGGATCAACACAAGGAGTGTCTCAAAATAGTGTATAGCTACTGTAGACGGGTAGAGGAATTAATTCTGAAAAGAACGCAACACGAATCGCGAAAAACGGAGCCCGAACGGGCCCTAAACGGGTCGAAAAAGACGATACTGTGCAAAATCAGACGTCTGGAACTTCTTCCAGACGTCTTAAATAGTGGATCAGAGAATTACCTGTTCATCATGGTTTCCCAGACGTCCAAAAGTCTGCGGGGACGTCTGTCCTAACTCCCAGACGTCCGATGGTCACCCCGGACGTCTAGAGGTCACTCCCGCCGTCTGGTACAACTTCCAGACGTCTGATTCGCAAAGGATGGCGAATCAGCGAACCTGTGCACAGCCAACTCCCTCCCTCAGTACGGTCGGTCGACAGGAAGGAAGAAAAAAGCGGAATACACACCTTTCAGACGTCAGTATGAGCTACCAGACGTCGTCCTCGCCGTCTGCCTATCAACCCAGACGTCTGATTCTGGAAATTTTTCCAGAATCAGGGCACGACCTGGACTCTGCTCGCGACGCCGCCCGCGTCGCACCTCGCGCTCCTGCTGCTCAGACTGCAGCAGGTCCCTCTCTGCGTCGTTCCGCGCCCCCTGCGCCCTCCGTCGATCGGGTAAGCCGCTCCGGCAAGCTCGCCCTCATGGCAGAGCTCCGCCCTCGCACGCCGCGCCTCCTCCGCGCTCACTGCGGCCGCCGCTGCAGCCCTCACGCTCGCTCGCTCTCGCGCACAGGAAGGAGAAGAAGGAGGAGATGGTGGAGACGGGAGGGGAGGCGTGGCCCTTTTAAGGCCGCGCGAGGAGGAGAGAGGAGCGTGGCAGGTCGCCTGCAACCGCAGAGAGAGAGAGGGAAAAAGAGAGAGAGAGAGGAATCGCGGGTCTACGCGCACAGGCGCGCGGACGACTCGCGGGTATGGACGATAACGGTTTTTCAGACATCTGTAAACCATCCCAGACGTCTAGGAGGACATCTGGATGTGATCCCAGACGTCTGGTAAGACATCTGGGCCACCTCCCAGACGTCTTAAAATACGTTCAGGGCATGCGTTCGTAACACCCGGGGACCCAGCTTAGCTCAAGCTAATTGAGTTAAGCTACCTTAGCTGTCTCAACCAGATCAATCCTCTCCGAGATCACCAGACCCAGCTCACCTCAGCTCCATTCAACAGAAGCCAACTCACTTTAGCTTGCCTTAGTAGCTAGCAAAGAATTAGCAAGCTAAGCCTGTTAAAGTAGCCGCATGTTGACCTCTTCAGCAGCAGCCTGCTCCACTTCAGCTCCAAATTCTTCAGAACCAGCTCCTCCCTCCAAACCCTAGCTCCAACACCTCCTCCTCTACTCTTTCATTAGCTAAGCTAGCTTAGCTTAGCTATGCTCCAACTTCCTTGTCTTGTACCACCCAAAAACCCTACCTAACAACTCCACCAACTAGCTCCACCTAAGCTCCACATAAGCTAAACCTACTTGGCGCCAACCTAGCCTACCCACCTCCTCCAAAAGATAGCTAAAAGTGGTACCAAAACCACCCTAACTACCCCCTTGTTGGCACCACTTTTCCCTCCAAAAATCCCCTTCATCTCCACCACACAACTCCCCTTAAACCCATCTAGAAACCTCAAAGTTGGCGCCAACCTCTGGCACCTCTCCATGGTTGGTGCCACATTTAGGTGCCTCTTGACCAACCCTAACTACCCCCCTTACACCCCTTAGGTGGCACCAACAACCCTTAACCCTAGGATCATCCAACCACCTCCATCCTTCCATCTTAGCCCTCCATTTCAAGAGGCAACTTAACCCCTCATCCTACCCTACAAAAAGACCACTACCCACCACCATTCAAAACCATCCTTGGCTTGCAAATTCACTCTCATATTCTACCTAGAAGGCCACTCCCAAGAGAGAAGAAGAAGAAGAAGATTAAGGCGATATTCTATCCCGTTGGTGCCTTCCCCTCTTCCCTTCTCTCTTGTGCCCATGCTAGCCAAAGGAGAAGCCAGGCAAGGAAGATCTTCGGAGCAGATCTTGAAGGTGGTCCACACCACCTCGGAGGAGCTTTTGAGGGTGGTGCACGCCCACCCCTTGGAGGAGAGCATTGAAGGTGGTAGCATCCACCTTGGAGGAGCTCTTAAGGATGGAGAAGAAGGAGGCCCTCTTTTCAAGCCAAGGAGTAGCTAGGCTTGGAGTAAGAAGACTCCCTTCACCAAATTTTGCAAGAGGATTTGTGTTTCTTTTATTGCTTTTAGATTTTTTCATTTCTAGTAAAAGCATTCCTCTACTTGTCTTGGAAAAAGAACACAAATTCTAGTTAATCAAATTGCCTTCTTTTTACTTTCTATTGCAATTGTTGTTTTGGTTCGAGCAGTTGTTTCACCTCTTCTTCCTAATTACTCTAGGCCTCAACTTGCCAAGAGTGAGCTTACGAAGAGGATATATCTATCTATTAAGTTTTAGTTAAGTAATTATAGGTGTTAGTACTTTCCGCTACAATTCGCACTTTGGCCGTATTATTTCAAAACAAAAAATATATATATATTTAAAATACGAAAAAGAAAGTTGAGATGTATTTTTTTGCAAGAGAATTGAATTGCAATTTTTGCCTCCTTGGACGACCCTAGATACTCCCCTATCTAGGATATAAATTTAAAAGCGTGTGCGAATTCGCGTGTTACAATGACATTAAAAACCTGCTTTTACAAATCACGCGTATTTCGCATCAAGCACTGCCTCCTCTTAATGGGATAATGACGTTTATCAGCCTTCACCATGAATCCATTGCAAATTCTACGTGTGTGTGAAAAGTTGTACTAGATTCCTGATTACAAGAATCAACTAGAGATTAAAATCCCTAGTGCATTCTCTTAATAAAATAATTTTATTCATGAATGTAATATGTATGTATGCTATAAACAAGCAACCTCATATATTTGTACTTCATGAAATTTTCCCTTTCGAGTTACATTCAGTTTGACTTTAAATTTAGAACAAGAGTTGAGCGGGTGAGTCAAAAATGGCTGTTGTGGATGATTTCTAGCTCCAATGCTAGCATTGGAGGTGGAGTCGGTTGTTCTTTTATTTAGGGTCCTAAAGTATGTTTTACATGTAGCATCGACGTTTTCCTAAATGTTAGCATAAAAATTTTTAGTTTTGTTGTATCTACCCCCTCATGCCTAAGTTCTTCCATGTCCTCATGCATGAATATAAAAGAAAATAAATACAGCAGGGAGTAGATGGGTAGAAATCACCTGTAACTGCTCCTGAAAATATACATTCAGCACTGGCCAACCTGTCAGTATGCAATATGTAGAGAGAAAATATGCTAAAAGAAAAATATGCTATATATAAAAATGGTTATGTATAGATGATGGTAGAATGTGGGATATATGCTATCTATATGTATTGAGTTTATGCCTCCAGCTGGGCGAGAATTCAATCACACATCCTTAACAAGATGAATGATCTCGTCAGGTGGAGGAGGTTCCTGGGCCAAAAATGGCTTGAGGCGCTAGCCATTTACCACAGATATATGCCCAAATTTTGGGTCCCTGATCTGGACTGCCCCATTAGGATATGGCTGAATCACAACATACAGGCCAGTCCACTTGGACTTGACTTCCCTGCGAGCAGTTTCAATCGCGAAATAAACAACCAGACTTGCCGATTGGGCGTGAATGCTTTCCTCCGGATGTGGTTGTTATGAAAGGCTTTGGTCCTGTCCTTCTATATCAATGCGTTCTCATAGGCCTCCCACAGAATCTCTTCTAATTCGCTGTGCTAGAATTTCCGTTCTTGACTTCCTACATCAAGGTCAAGGTTACATTTTCGCACCGCCCAAAAGGCACGGTGTTCCAACTCTACAGGAAGGTGACAAGCCTTACCATATACCATACGATATGGTGACATTTAGAGTGGGGCCTTGTATGCAGTCTGATATTCCCAAAGTGCATCAACTAATTTATCGGACCAGTCCTTTCTGTCTGGTCTAGCCGTCTTCTGGAGAATCAGCTTGATCTAATGGTTAAACACTTCAGCCTGCTCATTGGTCTGCGGGTGATGCGGAGTGGCTATACGGTGATGTACCTCGTATTTCTTTATTAATGACCTGAAATGGGAATGGATGAAGTGGCTTCCCCCGTCGCTAATTAAAGCGTGGGGTATTCCAAATCTCGCGAAGATATACTGCCATACGAAAGAAATGACGATCTTATGGCCTGCCCGTCTTGCCGAGATGGCCTTGACCCACTTCGAGACATAGATGACAGCTAGTAATATGTACTTAAAGCCATGCGAGTTTGGAAAAGGGCCCATAAAATCAATGCCCCAATTGTCAAACACTTCCACAACTGACCGGTCAATCTTTCGCTTTTAAGTCGTTTGTAGTTTAATGTGGTGGAAAAATCGACTAATCAATTTTTAACAAGAAATAACCACTCGCAGAGGAGCGGGTCGTATCCACAGGGAGGCAATAACGTATTAAAATTCGCGCCACTTAAAAATGTTTGTTCGTAGTCAATTTGGACAAGAACCAAGCCAAGATTGCCTTTAGATTAAGGTTTAAGCAAGAAACAATGCTGAAATGGCAATTATGAGAAACTACAGGATATTTTCCGCAATGTAGAGTGAATAGAATATGATTAAAATGTGGCAATGGCAGAAAATGTAAATTTTAATTAACGTTTTACTGTAGCAAAACAGGGGAATTTTTCCCCGTTGTCTTGCGCGACGAGGAGCCCATGGCCGGGCGTGGGAAGCTCGGAGGAGGTCCCTTGGATCGAGGGCTTCGAATCGGTGGTGGCGGCGAGTCGGGCGGCGGCCGGAGGTGGCCGGACGAGCTCCGGCGGAGGTGCTGCAGCCGGCAGCTTGCGCAGCCTGTTGGCGTGAAGTCCGCCGCCTGCTGCTGCTGCGGGGGTGGCTGCTGCGGCTGGCGTGCGCAGCGGTCGGTTGGGCGGTCTGCAGGCGGTTGTGCGTGGGTGCACGGAGGGTCTGCAGGAGGGCGCGCGGTTGTGCGTGGGCGGTGGTCTGCAGGAGGGCGCTTGTGCGGTGGTCTGCAGGCGGTTGGCGTGTGCAGTGGAAGCTGGCGTGGGCGGAGGGTCTGTGGAGGGCGCTGGCGCGGTGGAAGCTGCAGGCGTTGGAGGATGCTACAAGCTGGTCTGCAGGCGTTGGAGGAGAGCGCGGGCTGATCTGCAGGCATGCGCAGGTCTGTAGCCGGTGAGCGGTAGAGGGCGCAGGCGGTCTGGTGGCCGGCTGGACAGTGCAGGCTGAGGAAGTGGAGGTGAGCGGGTAACTTCAGAAGTCTGGGAAATTTCCCAGACGTCTTAAGTTACTGAGAGGGTGGCTGATCAGTAAGTTGGTGACGGTGGTCGGCGATGACGGCGAGGGAGTTGCACGCTAAGGTGCTCACGGTAATGCGGGCGAGCTCCGGATGGCGGTGTGGCCTGTCACACCACACGCCCACGGTGGTGGAGACTCGCCGCCACGGTTGAGGCCGGCAGTGTGGAGTGGAAGAGAGAGGTTCTCTCTGCACAGTGGTGGGTCGGTGGCGGAGGCCTCCTGAGCTCGGCTGCCTCCCTGCTCCTTTTGTAGTGTCTTGAACAAATTTGAAATCAGCGGCCGACCAGATCCACCACATCCGCTCCCCCTTGAATGGCTTCTTCACTGCATCAGCCGGGAGTTGGAGCGGCAGCCAGCCGTTCTGAAAGAAGACGAATAAAGAAAATATTATTAAAATATTAGGGTTATTTATGTATAGACCCTCAACTTCTATGTTAATAAAAACAATATACCTAATTGGTTATCTAATTAGATGAATGCTATTCTAAGCTAATTCTAAATGCACTTAAGATATGAATGCAATGAATGGATTATGTAATTAGATTAAAACTATGAATTAATCTATTTACATCCTAATTTATACTAAATAAATGTTAGAATTAACCTAATGTGTAGGCACTTAAATACTTAAATAGCCCACAACTATGGGCTAATCAAATACCCCCATGCCTAGTTTTTGCTAGTCCCTAGCAAAATTAAGCGAAACCTAGCACTCTAAGTAGACTAGTCAACTCACTTAGTCTTCCTTCAGAAGCATATTAAGTTCAGGTTCTAAACCCAAGGTCCCTAAGTAGTTGCTAAGTTACAGACTAGGTCGGCTAAAGACGAGTTGTAAGCATAAGTTTCCCTGATTTCTGACTCTACCCTAAAGTTTATTGATCCCTGAGATTAAAGCATCCGTGCTTTTGCATTATTCCGAGTTATTTGAGTTAAAGGAATTTTTTTTTTTTTTAATATATATACTTTTTTTTTTTTTTGATTCTTCTAAGTCTAACCTCAGATCAGCTATCAACACGGTCTGTGTCGGATTCATTGTCCCCATTACCATACCTCGAAGGGTGCCTGGCTTTCGATGCTTCGAGATATCACCGCCCATAACGACCCCAAGAACTTCTGGCAATCGACACTTCGAGATAGTATCGTCCATGGATTTCTTAAGCGAATTCAGGCCTATGGCAATCGGCACTTCGAGATAGGGCCGCCCATGGTACCTGAACCGCGCAATGCGCTTACATGCCCCCAGTAGGATGGATATCCTAAGAGACAAGCACCGAGGAGGTAATATGTTACCATCGCATCCTCAAGGTGAGTATATACTCGACCTCTCCTGCGGCGGGAACTCTTCCAATCAAAATGTGTTTTCAAGCCTTTCTTAAGTCAAAACTAAGAGAACCAAATCTCTTTTCAGAAATTAAGTTAATTACCAGACCAAGTGTGAACAATTTGGATGCTTGGGTTACAAGGACCCGTAAACGAAAAGGTAGAATAAGACTCCAGGTACTACACCACCTTTTAACTCAAACCCTAGCTTCCCTTCCTCAACCTCTTGAAGAATGGTCAGCAACTTAACTCCTACTTAAGTTTTTAAGTCCACAAAGGACCCTAAAGGTCTAAAGCTAGTAGCTTATTTAGCTTCTAAAGTTTGACCCTAAAATTAACTTAGTCTACCCTAGAGTTCTGATTTGCTTAAGACTGCAAGATCTAGCCAGTTAAGCTCAAAACTTTTTTTTTTTTTTTGTTCTCTTTTTTTGTTCTCTCTTTTTTCTCTTTTTTTTTTTTTTTTTATAAATGCATGCTATAAACAAAATGCCTCAGGTCCTCTCTCCCATGCCTGGTTCAAACAATGTCCTCATTGAAAATTAAAAATAGCTAAAGGAAGATATTACCTGAGGCGGAGAATAGTAGGAGCTAAGGCTCCTCAAGAGTGACTTCGTCAATGAGATGGCCATCTAAAGTTATGTACGGTTTTAACCGTTGACCATTGACGATAAAGGGAGTTGCTGAAGAGGAAGGATTTTTGATCTCCACAACTCCATGGGGGAATACTTTGGTGATTATGTAAGGCCCATCCCAACGAGATTTTAATTTCCCAGGAAAAAGCTTAAGTCTGGAATAGAAAAGGCAGACTTGTTGGTTGGGTTCAAAGGTCTTTCGAAGAATAAACTTGTCATGCAAGACCTTAGTTCTTCCTTTATAAGCTTGAGAGGTGTCATAAGCATCATTCCTCAGCTCCTCAAGCTCACTTAATTCTAGAAATTGTGCCTTACCTGCCTTCTCTAAATCCATGTTAACACTTCGAATAGCCCAAAGTGCTTTATGTTCCAACTCAACAGGTAAATGGCACACTTTTCCATACACAATCCGAAAGGGAGAAGTACCCAAAGGGGTCTTATAAGCCGTTCGATAAGCCCACAAAGCATCATCGAGCTTTTGGGACCAATCTTTCCTATCAGGTCTAACGGTCTTTTCCAAAATATTTTTTATCTCCCTATTTGATACTTCAACCTGACCACTTGTCTGAGGGTGGTAAGGGGTAGCAACCTTGTGAGTCACTCCCAAACTCTTAATTAACCGATTGAAGTGGTGGTTTCGGAAATGAGGTCCCCCATCACTTATAATAGTCTTGGGGCAGCCGAAACGGGATATGATATTGGCCTTCACAAATTTCAAAACCACAGAGTGGTCATTTGTGCGCGTCGGAATGGCCTCTATCCATTTAGAGACATAATCAACTGCCACCAAGATATATTCAAAACCATGGGACGACGGGAAGGGGCCCATAAAGTCAATTCCCCACACATCAAAAATTTCAACAGATTGAATAGGATGTTGAGGCATTTCATTCTTCTTCCCAATCGTTCCAGTCCGTTGACATCTAATACAGGCCTTAATAAAATTATGAGAATCCTTAAATAAGGAAGGCCACCAAAAACCAGACTGGAGAACCTTAAAAGCAGTTTTCTTAGCACCAAAGTGTCCTCCACAATGAAGTGCATGGCAAAATGTCAGCACACTTTGTTGTTCCTCTTCAGGCACACAACGTCTCAAAACTTGGTCTTGTCCAATTCTAAATAATTCTGGCTCTTCCCAATGAAAATATCTCGCTTGAGAAATGAATCTCTTTCTTTTCTGCTTATCCCAAGAGCCAGGAGTTTGTCCAGTGACCAAGTAATTTACAATGTCTGCATACCAAGGTAAAGTTGGTGCTACCGCCATCAGAGTTTCATCGGGGAATGTCTCGCGAATGTCTTCAGAAATAGAGTCGTTAAGAGGAAGACGAGACAGGTGGTCAGCCACAACATTTTCTACTCCTTTCTTTTCACGTATTTCCAAGTCAAATTCTTGAAGGAGTAAGATCCACCTAATCAGACGTGGCTTAGAATCTTTCTTAGCAATGAGATGTTTCACTGCTGCATGATCAGTAAAAATAACCACCTTAGACCCAAGTAAATAAGACCTAAACTTCTCCAGAGCAAAAACTACAGCAAGTAATTCTTTTTCAGTGACGGTGTAGTTTTGCTGAGGTTCAGTTAAAGTCTTGCTTGCATAATGCAGCACATGAGGTCTTCCCTCAACCCTTTGTCCAAGGACTGCTCCCACTGCATAATCCGAAGCATCACACATAAGCTCAAAGGGGAGTGCCCAATCAGGAGCTTGGAGAACAGGCGCAGAGATCAAGGCCTCCTTTAGAGTTTGAAAGGCCTCGGCACACTTTGAATCAAAACTGAAGGAAGATTCCTTCGCCAATAAGTCACAAAGTGGCCTAGAAATCTTACTAAAATTTTTAATAAAGCGCCTGTAAAAGCCAGCATGGCCCAGAAAGGATCTAATCTGTTAGACATTCGTAGGCAATGGAAGTTTGGAAATAGAATCAATCTTGGCTTTATCTACTTCCAAACCTTGCTCAGATACAACATGCCCAAGTACAATTCCTTTCTGTACCATGAAGTGACTTTTCTCCCAACTGAGGACTAAACCAGTCTCCTTACATCGTTTCAACACATTCTCCAGGTGCAGGAGACACTGGTCGAAAGACGAGCCATAAATACTTCGACACACTCATCAATCATGTCCGAAAAGATAGACATCATACACCGCTGGAAAGTTGCAAGGGCATTACATAATCCAAACGGCATACGCCTGAATGCAAAAGTACCGTAAGGACTCGTGAATGTCGTCTTTTCCTGGTCATCAGGAAAGACTGCCACCTGATTGTACCCAGAATATCCATCGAGAAAGCAATAATACTTATTCCCTGCCAATTTTTCGAGAATTTGATCAATAAAAGGCAAAGGAAAGTGATCCTTTTGGGTAGCGGTGTTCAGCTTGCGGTAATCAATACAGACCCTCCATCCAGTTGAGGGTCTAGTGACAACTTGTTCACCTTGGTCGTTGAGTTCCACAGTAAAGCCTGCCTTCTTTGGCACCACATGAATGGGGCTGACCCATTTACTATCAGCAATGGGATATATGATCCCAGCGTCCAACCACTTCAGGATTTCCTTTTTTACAACCTCCCTCATATTAGGGTTCAGACGTCTCTGCATGTCCCTAAAAGGCTTGATGGAATCATCAGTATAAATGTGGTGCATGCAGAGTGCAGAGTCTATACCCTTAATGTCAGCAATGCTCCAAGCAATAGCTTCCTTATGCCTAGACAGGCATTCAATCAAGGCTCCCTCCTGTGCCTCAGACAGCACTGCCGAAATGATAACTGGGAGCGTATCATTGGCACCTAGGAAAACATACTTGAGAGTGTCAGGGAGGGGTTTCAACTCAAGGTTGGGGGCTTGTATGGTTGAGGGTTTCATAATAGATGTCCCCATCTCAGGTAGCAAATCTGCCTTCGGCGGAAATGATGGGGGAAGAGACTCAGCAGAAACTCCTAGCAATTCCTCTAGTTCTAGTATATCCCCTTCACATTCCTCCAAGAGATGGGAATGCTCATTTAGCATGACATGCTGAAGGGGGTCATCACATAACATTGCAGGAGTTGCCTCTTCAATCAGGTCATCTATCACCTCAACTTGAGAACAATCCTCAAGTCCAGCTTGTTTGTAAGCATCAAACACATTAAGCCGAATTTTCCTATTCCCAAAGCCCATTTTCAATGCCCCAGTATTGCAATTAATTGAAGCATGGGAAGTTGCAAGGAAGGGGCGGCCCAAAATGATGGAGGCTTTGGTTGGCTTGTTGGTAGGGTCAGTGTCCAAAACTAAGAAGTCAACGGGAAAGAAGAAATCCTCCACTCTTACGAGGACATCTTCCAAAATTCCCCGTGGTGTCTTAAGTGATCGATCAGCAACTTGAAGGACTACAGGGCTAGGCTTCAGATTGCCTCCCCCAAGTTGTTCATATACATAGCTTGGAAGGATGTTCACCCCCGCACCCAGATCAAGCAGAGCCTCATCAATTTGTAAGTCACCAATAACTACAGAGATATATGGGGCCCCTGGGTCCTTAAGTTTCGGAGGTGTGCCATGTTGAACAATTGAGCTAACAGAATCAGGCTGGACAACTTTAGACTGGACCTGTTTTCTAGATTACCGCTTTTTCGTGCACAAGTCCTTTAAGAAGCGGGCATAAGACGGAATCTGCCTGATAGCTTCAAGCAAAGGCAGGTTAATCTGCACTTGCTTGAAAGTTTCCATAATCTCATCCGTCTTATCTTTGGCTCCAGATGAGCCAGCAGAAGTCTGCCCAGAGGTGGATAAGCGCTCTGGAAATGGCACTCTCGATCTCTGGGTGGAAGGGTTGTCATGTCGAGTAAGGGGTGGAACGGGGGCAACTTCTTCCGGTGAGGTGATTTCAAGCGGAGAAGATTTGGGCAAATCTTCTTCGGTGGGGGTGAAAGTCGGGGTGGATGTTTTTTTATGGGGTGAGACTATAGGAGCATCGGGTTTGGAAATTTCTTTCCCACTCCTCAGAATAGTCACCGCCTGAGCATGCTCCCTAAAGACAATCCCTTTTCCTTTAGGATTTTCCTCAGCAGCACTTGGAAACTTCCCAGTCTCCCTCTGTCTAACGGCCTCAACAAGGTGTCCAATTTGTGATTTCATCTCATGTATAGCCTTGTCATGAGATTGGATGATGGCACTTTGACTTTCTTGCATAGTTTTCAATATCGCCTTCAATTCATCCATCTCAGAGGTTTTAGGTTGGGCAAAGGTCTGAGGTTGGTTCATTTGATGGTTTTGAAAGGATTGCGGTTTGTAATTCCCTGAATTTGAGACATTTCCTTGTCTCCATGAAAAGTTTGGGTGGTTCCTCCATCCCTCATTATAAGTGTTGAGAAAGGATCATTACGAGGTCTTGGACGGAACCCTTGAGCGGCATTCAAATCTGCTTGTACAAGCTCAGGGAATTGGGAGGCTAAGTGGCAATCCACAGTGGCGTGTGTATTGCCTTGACAAATTACACATTCGGAAGCTTGGGATGTGGAGGTGTTAGGTGTGAATGAACTCGGGTTCGACATAAGCCTTTCCATGTTTTGATTCAGTAATTGAATTTGATAAGCTAAATTCTGGGTTTCCCTTGCTTCATTCGCCTCCAACTTTCTTTGCATGAGAGTGGGCTTTCTATCCATGTAGGCAGAATTCAAGTGAATAGAATTCTCACTCAAAGTATCAAATAAGTTCCAAGCTTCATCCTCAGTCTTAGATAGAAAGGTTCCTGCACAGGCACCATCCACAGTTTGCCTATGAGAATCATTAAGTCCGGTGTAGAACCTTTCAACCAGTTGCCATTTAGACACCTGGTGATGTGGGCAAAGTCTCAGCAAATCGTTAAAGCGCTCCCACGCATCATGGAAAGCTTCCCCATCCTTTTGAGCAAAACTCATGATTTCCCTCCTAAAGTGATTTGTTTTGCTCATGGGGAAGTACTTCTTCAAAAACTCCTTTTTCAGGGCATCCCAAGTATTTAAATTATCAAGGGTGTGATACCAATACTTGGCTTTGTCCTTTAGGGAGAAGGGAAAAAGGGTCCGCATTTGAGCGTCATCAGTAACGCCCTGCAGCTTCACCGTGGAACAGACCTCGGTGAATTCCTCAATATGCCTGTAAGGGTCTTCCCTAGTAGTACCATAAAAGGAGGGTAGCAAGGATATGGTACTACTTTTGATCTCATATGGATTATCCCCTCCAGGTCTACGTAGTGCTGGGCCAGCTTGGTT
Source organism: Thalassia testudinum (assembly GCA_037157565.1). NCBI lineage: Eukaryota > Viridiplantae > Streptophyta > Magnoliopsida > Alismatales > Hydrocharitaceae > Thalassia > Thalassia testudinum. The sequence continues at coordinate 129,067,718 of JAZHRO010000031.1, forward strand.
GGTTGGGATGAAATATTCCTTAAGGCTCCTTTGACCGGCCATTTCTACCCTTGGGAGGTCTTTTCTTAGGATTCTTTCCGGTTCAGGATCAAATACAAGTTGTCTCCTAAGAGAACGCCTACCAAGCATGCACTACAAACACAATTCAAACGGACTTGTTTGGTCTTTACAGATTTAGGCTTTTGATTTTAAGTCAGATTGCAGGTGACAATACAATTTGTTCAATCAATTTACGCGCCTATTGTCGACCTACGGCTAACCTAAAAAGACCTAGTTGGAGCTTAGGTGTTCTTCCCTAAATCTCAAATGGTCAAGTAAATCCAAAGACGGAAGATTGAGGGATGCAAGTAGGCCTAAGCCTTCCTTTGAAGCTGTGATTTCGCGGTACTCCTTAACTACCCCCAAAAATCCGTGACAGGGTATCCCCCTCTTTGGATTTACAAAACCTTTGATCTCAAGTTCCGAACACTTCAAAATCCAACGAAAGGAGGGCTCTTGTCCTAGTATTTCCAAACCTAAGGAGTGTCTAGAAGCGTGCCGTGGTGCAAGTGAAATAAGTGTGCATATACCGTAAAAGATTTTGAACTTTGAATCGCACGCCAAGTTTGAAAATGAAATCCTTGGTTTTTTAAAATGTCCTTCCTTTAATTAGTCCTTTTTATAAAAAAAATGTGACACTTGTTAGATTTATTCAGTACAGATTAGGTGGCCTTCGCATTAAATCCCAAATGCAATGCGCGATCAAAAATAGGATGCAAAGTAAGAGAATGCGTACCTTGCCTCCAGCGATCTTCGATGCAAAAATGCACGCAATGCAGAAAAGCAAATCTAGAGGCTGCTCATACAGACCTAAATGGTTCGTCCTAGGGCAGGCAACTTCTAGCAGGCAGCTCATTTTTTTTTTCTTTTTCTATTTTTTTTAGAACTACTTATGCACAAGCAAATAAAAGTAATAATAAAATATAATAATAAACTTAAATCTAAAGAAAAGGGAACAGGCTCCCAAAAATTACCCAACACGGGTCCAAAACAAAATCAGGGAACAAACCCTCAAAATATGCCCCAGAACAAGGGTTTCAAACTAACTGTAATGAAAAATTAAGTCTTCAGTCTTAATTCTATTCTAATTAAATTAGCGATTAAATACAATGGTGTCCGTCGTGTCCTCGTCCTTCTCCTCCTTTCAAAATTGCTTGTCCACTTCTCATCTGGCGACGTCAAGGGTCGCCTCTCACAGTGGCTGATTCTTGCACAAAATTTCTCGCACAGAAAAGAAAATAATAGATGGTCAAATCACTGTGCAATTGAAAAATAATCAAACTAAAATTAGGCGAAATTATTACGTCTGTTGCCTCCCCGGCAACGGCACCATTTGACCGGTCGATCTTTCGCTTTTAAGTCGTTTGTAGTTTAATGTGGTGGAAAAATCGACTAATCAATTTTTAACAAGAAATAACCACTCGCAGAGGAGCGGGTCGTATCCACAGGGAGGCAATAACGTATTAAAATTCGCGCCACTTAAAAATGTTTGTTCGTAGTCAATTTGGACAAGAACCAAGCCAAGATTGCCTTTAGATTAAGGTTTAAGCAAGAAACAATGCTGAAATGGCAATTATGAGAAACTACAGGATATTTTCCGCAATGCAGAGTGAATAGAATATGATTAAAATGTGGCAATGGCAGAAAATGTAAATTTTAATTAATGTTTTACTGTAGCAAAACAGGGGAATTTTTCCCCGTTGTCTTGCGCGACGAGGAGCCCACGGCCGGGCGTGGGAAGCTCGGAGGAGGTCCCTTGGATCAAGGGCTTCGAATCGGTGGTGGCGGCGAGTCGGGCGGCGGCCGGAGGTGGCCGGACGAGCTCCGGCGGAGGTGCTGCAGCCGGCAGCTTGCGCAGCCTGTTGGCGTGAAGTCCGCCGCCTGCTGCTGCTGCGGGGGTGGCTGCTGCGGCTAGCGTGTGCGGCTGGCGTGCGCGGTGGTCGGTTGGGCGGTCTGCAGGCGGTTGTGCGTGGGTGCGCGGAGGGTCTGCAGGAGGGCGCGTGGTTGTGCGTGGGCGGTGGTCTGCAGGAGGGCGCTTGCGCGGTGGTCTGCAGGCGGTTGGCATGTGCGGTGGAAGCTGGCGTGGGCGGAGGGTCTGCGGAGGGCGCTGGCGCGGTGGAAGCTGCAGGTGGTTGGCGTGTGCGGTGGAAGCTGCAGGCGGCTGTTGGAGGATGCTGCAGGCTGGTCTGCAGGCATTGGAGGAGAGCGCGGGCTGATCTGCAGGCGTGCGCAGGTCTGCAGCCGGTGAGCGGTGGAGGGCGCAGGCGGTCTGGTGGCCGGTTGGAGAGTGCAGGCTGAGGAAGTGGAGGTGAGCGGGTAACTTCAGACGTCTGGGAAATTTCCCAGACGTCTGAAGTTACTGAGAGGGTGGCTGATCGGTAGGTTGGTGACGGTGGTCGGCGATGACGGCGAGGGACTTGCACGCTAAGGTGCTCACGGTAATGCGGGCAAGCTCCGGATGGCGGTGTGGCCTATCACACCACATGCCCACGGTGGTGGAGACTCGCCGCCACGGTAGAGGCCGGCAGTGTGGAGTGGAAGAGAGAGGTTCTCTCTGCATAGTGGTGGGTCGGTGGCGGAGGCCTCCTGAGCTCGGCTGCCTCCCTGCTCCTTTTGTAGTGTCTTGAACAAATTTGAAATCAGCGGCCGACCAGATCCACCACATCCGCTCCCCCTTGAATGGCCTCTTCACTGCATCAGCCGGGCGTTGGGGCGGCAGCCAGTCGTTCTGAAAGAAGACGAATAAAGAAAATATTATTAAAATATTAGGGTTATTTATGTATAGACCCTCAACTTCTATGTTAATAAAAATAATATACCTAATTGGTTATCTAATTAGATGAATGCTATTCTAAGCTAATTCTAAATGCACTTAAGATATGAATGCAATGTATGGATTATGTAATTAGATTAAAACTATGAATTAATCTATTTACATCCTAATTTATACTAAATAAATGTTAGAATTAACCAAATGTGTAGGCACTTAAATACTTAAATAGCCCACAACTATGGGCTAATCAAGAACCATGAAGGGCTGGACTGGCATTGACTGGTCGAACTTTCGCTTTTAAGTCGTTTGTAGTTTAATGTGGTGGAAAAATCGACTAATCAATTTTTAATAAGAAATAACCACTCGCTGAGGAGCAGGTCGTATCCACAGGGAGGCAATAACGTATTAAAATTCGTGCTACTTAAAAATGTTTGTTCGTAGTCAATTTGGACAAGAACCAAGCCAAGATTGCCTTTAGATTAAGGTTTAAGTAAGAAACAATGCTGAAATGGCAATTATGAGAAACTACAGGATATTTTCCGCAATGTAGAGTGAATAGAATATGATTAAAATGTGGCAATGGCAGAAAATGTAAATTTTAATTAACGTTTTACTGTAGCAAAACAGGGGAATTTTTCCCCGTTGTCTTGTGCGACGAGGAGCCGATGGCCGGGTGCGGGAAGCTCGGAGGAGCTCCCTTGGATCAAGGGCATCGAATCGGTGGTGGCGGCGAGTCGCGCGGCGGTCGGAGGTGGCCGGACGATCTCCGGCGGAGGTGCTACAGCCGGCAGCTTGCGCAGCCTGTTGGCTGAAGTCCGCCGCCTGCTGCTGCTGCGGGGGTGGCTGCTGCCGCTGCCGTGGGTACTACTGCGGCTGGCGTGTGCGGCTGGCGTGCGCGGTGGTCGGTTGGGCGGTCTGCAGGCGGTTGTGCGTGGGTGCGCGGAGGGTCTGGAGGAGGGCGCTGGCGCGGTTGTGCATGGGCGGTGGTCTGCAGGAGGGCGCTTGCGCGGTGGTCTGCAGGCGGTTGGCGTGTGCGGTGGAAGCTGCAGGCGGCTGTTGGAGGATGCTGCAGGCTGGTCTGCAGGCGTATGAGCATAGCGCGGGCTGATCTGCAGGCATGCGCAGGTCTGCAGCCGGTGAGCGGTGGAGGGTGCAGGCGGTTGTGCGTGGGTGCGCGAAGGGTCTGCAGGAGGGCGCTGGCGCGGTTGTGCGTGGGCGGTGGTCTGCAGGAGGGCGCTTGCGTGGTGGTCTGCAGGCGGTTGGCGTGTGCGGTGGAAGCTGCAGGCGGCTGTTGGAGGATGCTGCAGGCTGGTCTGCAGGTGTTGGAGGAGAGCACGGGCTGATCTGCTGGCGTGCGCAGGTCTGCAGCCGGTGAGCGGTGGAGGGTGCAGGCGGTCTGGTGGCCGGTTGGAGAGTGCAGGCTGAGGAAGTGGAGGTGAGCGGTTAACTTCAGACGTCTGGGAAATTTCCCAGACGTCTTAAGTTACTGAGAGGGTGGCTGATCAGTAGCTCGGTGGTGGTGGTCTGCGACGACGGCGAGGGAGTTGCTCGCTAAGGTGCTCACGGTAATGCAGGCGAGCTCCGGATGGCGGTGTGGCCTGTCACACCACACGCCCACGGTGGTGGAGAGTCGCCGCCACGGTAGAGGCCGGCAGTGTGGAGTGGAAGAGAGAGGTTCTCTCTGCACAGTGGTGGGTCGGTGGCGGAGGCCTCCTCAGCTCGGCTGCCTCCCTGCTCCTTTTGTAGTGGCCTGAACAAGTTTGAAATCAGCCGCCGACCAGATCCACCACATCCGCTCCCCATTGAATGGCTTCATCACTGCAGCAGCCGGGCGTTGGAGCGGCAGACATCCGTTCTTAAAGGAGAAGAATAAAGAAAATATTGTTAAAATATTAGGGTTATTTATATACAGACCCTCAACTTCTATGTTAATAAAAACAATATACCTAATTGATTATCTAATTAGATGAATGTTATTCTAAGCTAATTCTAAATGCACTTAAGATATGAATGCAATGTATGGATTATGTAATTGGATTAAAACTATCAATTAATTTATTTACATCCTAATTTATACTAAATAAATGTTAGAATTAATCGAATGTATAGGCACTTAAATACTTAAATAGCCCACAACTATGGGCTAATCAAATACTCCCATGCCTAGTTTTTGCTAGTCCCTAGCAAAATTAAGCGAAACCTAGCACTCTAAGTAGACTAGTCAACTCAGTCTTCCTTCGGAAGCATATTAAGTTCAGGTTCTAAACCCAAGGTTCCTAAGTAGTTGCTAAGTTACAGACTAGGTCGGCTAAAGACGAGTTGCAGGCACAAGTTTCCTTGATTTCTGACTCTACCCTAAAGTTTATTGATCCCTGAGATTAAAGCATCCGTGCTTTTGCATTGGTCCGAGTTATTTGAGTTAAAGGAATTTTTTTTTTTTTAATATATATACTTTTTTTTTTGTTTGATTCTTCTAAGTCTAACCTCAGATCAGCTATCAACATGGTCTGTGTCGGATTCATTGTCCCCATTACCATACCTCGAAGGGTGCCTGGCTTTCGATGCTTCGAGATAGCACCGCCCATAACGACCCCAAGAACTCCTGGTAATCGACACTTCGAGATAGTATCGCCCATGGATTTCTTAAGCGAATTCAGGCCTATGGCAATCCGCACTTCGAGATAGGGCCGCCCATGGTACCTGAGCCGCGCAATGCGCTTACATGCCCACAGTAGGATGGATATCCTAAGAGACAAGCGCCGAGGAGGTAATATGTTACCATCGCATCCTCAAGGTGAGTATATACTCGACCTCTCCTGCGGCGGGAACTCTTCCAATCAAAATGTGTTTTCAAGCCTCTCTTAAGTCAAAACTAAGAGAACCAAATCTCTTTTCAGAAATTGAGTTAATTACCAGACCAAGTGTGAAAAATTTGGATGCTTGGGTTACCAGGACCCGTAAACCAAAAGGTAGAATAAGACTCCAGGTACTACCCGACCTTTTAACTCAAACCCTAGCTTCCCTTCCTCAACCTCTTGAAGAATGGTCCGCAACTTAACTCCTACTTAAGTTTTTAAGTCCACAAAGGACCCTAAAGGTCTAAAGCTAGTAGCTTATTTAGCTTCTAAAGTTTGACCCTAGAATTAATTTAGTCTACGCTAGAGTTCTGATTTGCTTAAGAATGTAGGACTTAGCCAGTTAAGCTCAAAACTTTTTTTTTTTTATATGTACAAATGTATGCAATTATGCTATGTATATCCCCAAGTACTCCCCCCACGCCTAAAATCTGCAATGTCCTCATTGCATAGAAGGATATTACCTGGGTGAAAGCTGGGCTGAATAGCCGAAGAACCTGCAAATCAGGTTCAAGAATTGCAGAAATAGGCCCTAAAAATGAGCAAAGCAAAGTTGGCCTAGAAAATAGGTAACCTAGGATGTTGGCGAGCTGATGATGAATCCCGATAGCAAATGCTCGCCCAACTAAAATGGGAATGAAATCTTCCCAAGTCACCAGAAGAGGTTCTAAAGGATAAACAGTTAAAATAACCTCCAAAGGGGTAGGGGTAGGATGACAAGGATCCTCCAAAAAGAATAGGGAAGGAATGGTATAGAGATAAACCCCCAGGGTAATGGACTGACTAAAGAAATCATCAATCCATACCCGATACTCCATTACAGAAAATATTGGTCTGTTAAGCCCCCTAGTCAGAACAAAAATGAGCAATTCTCTAAGGCAAGGATCGTCTAGGTGTCAAAGTTACGAGGTTGTGGGATGGCCATAAGATCTAGGTTGGGTTTAATCAGCTTGGTGTCCATCCCAAACACTCTTTCTAAATCCTCAATTTCATCCCTAGCATTCCTTGCACCATCACGTGGATCTTCCTGCTCTTCATCAGGAGTCACAATTTCGCTTTCAGATATAAGCGAATCAAAGGGTGACTTCGAAGTGAATGAAGGCAGGTTGGAAGCAACAGATCTAGGGATTATCCTATCAATGTCATCCCCAGGTTTTTGTTCTTTACTCAAATCTTCCCCGGAGTCTATATGTGAATCCACATAAATCTTAGAAATTGCTTCCAAATTTTCCATCATTTTATCATGAGGAGAAATATCATCAATGGGTGTGCCAAGGAAACCTAATTTGGTCAAATTTGTGACATCCTCAGGGGCTAACTCTTCAAATAATACATAATCACCCTTAGTGTCACTCCAAATCTTGAATGTAGATTCCTCATATAATTCATCTTCCTCATCATCACACAATTCATCATGTACCCGAGGTCTAGAATCATTTAATATCTCAGCAGATCCCCTAGGGTGCTCTATCTGAGGTAAATTATTTACATTGGTTACATCAGACTCCTCAGATAGGTCAATTTCTTTAGGGTTAGGTTCCCTAAGGGTGGGTTTGAGTTCCATATCGTGATCAGAAGGGAGGGTAGGATTAACAACTTGACTTTGACCCACTTCATCAAATGTCACGAAAATACTATCATCTGGGTCGAGGTCTTCCAATGGTACCATCATTCCCTTCTTTTGACTCCAATATAAATCAGGTGGATACTCAACCTTATCATCATCTTCCTCGGGTTGCCACCGTTCTTCATCCAATGCATAGCTACTTTCATGTGTTTTTTCCTCCCACCTAAAGTGTAGATCTCTCAAGGAAGTGTCATCTAATGGGGAGGTTTCAAAATCGATCCTCGAAAAGTAGCTATTCTCCCCAGAATTTCCCGTCAACTTAAAGTGTAGCTTTCCCACGGGAGATGCATCTATTGTAGAGGGGTGTACGTCATCGTCAATGGGGCAGATTGGGTGGCTAATTTCATCTCTTTCTTGTTGGCCTGCTCTCAAAGATTCTCCTAACAATTCACTCATTTCATTTTGCATTTTCTGTATTTCCATCTTCAAAGAGGAGAGGTCATTTCTATCATAAGAGAAGTCAGGCTCAGACTTATAGTACCCAGGAGTGTTTGTCCAACCATTATAAGTTTTCAGGGAGAGTGGGTTGGGTATTTCTTTGGTATGTGGGATATTGGGCAAAGCAAATCTCGCTCCTGAGTTCTGCTCACTAATTTGGGGCTTAACTAGGCCAATACTCCTATAATAGGAGTAAAACGGATCCCAATGATTGTCATTATGTCCATCAAGGAATGGACCATCTCGGCGTCTGGGATCGAAGGATGCAGAGTGGGGGTGAGGGTGTGGGCAAGATGTGAAAGGATGAAAATCAATGTGGTCCATTCTAACTCACACTTCAATCAGAATTCCCCAAGCAAGACACAATTCAAAAAGGACCTTTTAGGTCTTTTCCAATTTAGGCTTTTGATTTTAAGTCAGATTGCAGGTGACAATACAATTTGTTCAATCAATTTACGCGCCTATTGTCGACCTACGGCTCGCCTAAAAAGACCTAGTTGGAGCTTAGGTGTTCTTCCCTAAATCTCAAATGGTCAAGTAAATCCAAAGACGGAAGATCGAGGGATGCAAGTAGGCCTAAGCCTTCCTTTGAAGCTGTGCTTTCGCGGTGCTCCTCAACTACCCCCAAAAATCCGTGATAGGGTATCCCCCTCTTTGGATTTACAAAACCTTTGATTTCCAGTTCCGAACACTTCAGAATCCAACGAAAGGAGGGCTCTTGTCCTAGTATTTCCAAACCTAAGGAGTATCTAGAAGCGTGCTGTGGTGCAAGTGAAATAAGTGTGCATACACCGTCAAAGATTTTGAACTTTGAATCGCATGTCAAGTTTGAAAATCAAATCCTTGGTTTTTAAAATGTCCTTCCTTTAATTAGTCCTTTTTCTAAAAAAAAATGTGACCACTTGTTAGATCGCTTCAAGACAAACTTTGTGGTCTTTGCATTAAATCCTAAATGCAATGCGTGATCAAAAATAGGATGCAAAGTAAGAGAATACGTACCTTGCCTCCAGCGATCTTCAATGCAAAAATGCGCGCAATGCAGAAAAGCAAATCTAGAGGCTGCTCATACGAACCTAAATGGTTCGTCCTAGGGCAAGCAGCTTCTAGCAGGCAGCTCATTTTTTTCTTTTTCTATTTTTTTTAGAACTACTTATGCACAAGCAAATAAAAGAAATAATAAAAAAAAAAAAAAAACCTAAATCTAAAGGAAAGGGAACAGGCTCCCAAAAATTACCCAACACGGGTCCAAAACAAAATCGAGGAACAAACCCCTCAAAATTTGTCCCAGAACAAGGGTTTCAAACTAACTGTAATGAAAAATTAAGTCTACAATCTTAATTCTATTCTAATTAAATTAGCGATTAAATACAATGGTGTCCGTCGCGTCCTCGTCCTTCTCCTCCTTTCAAAATTGCTTGTCCCCTTCTCGTCTGGCGACGTCAAGGGTCGCCTCTCACAGTGGCTGATTCTTGCATAAAATTTCTCGCACAGAAAAGAAAATAATAGATGGTCAAATCTCTGTGCAATTGACAAATAATCAAAATAAAATTAGGCGAAATTATTGCGTCTGTTGCCTCCCCGGCAACGACGCCATTTGACTGGTCGATCTTTCGCTTTTAAGTCGTTTGTAGTTTAATGTGGTGGAAAAATCGACTAATCAATTTTTAATAAGAAATAACCACTCGCTGAGGAGCGGGTCGTATCCACAGGGAGGCAATAACGTATTAAAATTCACGCTACTTAAAAATGTTTGTTCGTAGTCAATTTGGACAAGAACCAAGCCAAGATTGCCTTTAGATTAAGGTTTAAGCAAGAAACAATGCTGAAATGGCAATTATGAGAAACTACAAGATATTTTCCGCAATGCAGAGTGAATAGAATATGATTAAAATGTGGCAATGGCAGAAAATGTAAATTTTAATTAACGTTTTACTGTAGCAAAATAGGGGAATTTTTCCCCGTTGTCTTGCGCGACGAGGAGCCGATGGCCGGGCGCGGGAAGCTCGGAGGAGCTCCCTTGGATCAAGGGCTTCGAATGGGTGGTGGCGGCGAGTCGTGCGGCGGTCGGAGGTGGCCGGACGATCTCCGGCGGAGGTGCTGCAGCCGGCAGCTTGCGCAGCCTGTTGGCGTGAAGTCCGCCGCCTGCTGCTACTGCGGGGGTGGCTGCTGCCGCTGCCGTGGGCACTGCTGCGGCTGGCGTGTGCGGCTGGCGTGCGCGGTGGTCGGTTGGGCGGTCTGCAGGCGGTTGTGCGTGGGTGCGCGGAGGGTCTGCAGGAGGGTGCTGGCGCGGTTGTGCGTGGGCGGTGGTCTGCAGGAGGGCGCTTGCGCGGTGGTCTGCAGGCGGTTGGCGTGTGCGGTGGAAGCTGCAGGCGGCTGTTGGAGGATGCTGCAGGCTGGTTTGCAGGCGTTGGAGGAGAGCGCGGGCTGATCTGCAGGCGTGCGCAGGTCTGCAGCCGGTGAGCGGTGGAGGGTGCAGGCAGTTGTGCGTGGGTGCGCGAAGGGTCTGCAGGAGGGCACTGGCGCGGTTGTGCGTGGGCGGTGGTCTGCAGGAGGGCGCTTACGCGGTGGTCTGCAGGCGGTTGGCGTGTGCGGTGGAAGCTGCAGGCAGCTGTTGGAGGATGCTGCAGGCTGGTCTGCAGGCGTTGGAGGAGAGCGCGGGCTGATATGCAGGCGTGCGCAGGTCTGCAGCCGGTGAGCGGTGGAGGGTGCAGGCGGTCTGGTGGCCGGTTGGAGAGTGCAGGCTGAGGAAGTGGAGGTGAGAGGTTAACTTCAGACGTCTGGGAAATTTCCCAGACGTCTTAAGTTACTGAGAGGGTGGCTGATCAGTAGCTCGGTGGTGGTGGTCTGCGACGACGGCGAGGGAGTTGCACGCTAAGGTGCTCACGTTAATGCAGGCGAGCTCCGGATGGCGGTGTGGCCTGTCACACCACACGCCCACGGTGGTGGAGACTCGCCGCCACGGTAGAGGCCGGCAGTGTGGAGTGGAAGAGAGAGGTTCTCTCTGCACAGTGGTGGGTCAGTGGCGGAGGCCTCCTCAGCTCGGCTGCCTCCCTGCTCCTTTTGTAGTGGCCTGAACAAGTTTGAAATCAGCCGCCGACCAGATCCACCACATCCGCTCCCCACTGAATGGCTTCATCAGTGCAGCAGCCGGGCGTTGGAGCGGCAGACATCCGTTCCGAAAGAAGAAGAATAAAGAAAATATTGTTAAAATATTAGGGTTATTTATATACAGACCCTCAACTTCTATGTTAATAAAAACAATATACCTAATTGATTATCTAATTAGATGAATGTTATTCTAAGCTAATTCTAAATGCACTTAAGATATGAATGCAATGTATGTATTATGTAATTGGATTAAAACTATCAATTAATCTATTTACATCCTAATTTATACTAAATAAATGTTAGAATTAATCTAATGCATAGGCTCTTAAATACTTAAATAGCCCACAACTATGGGCTAATCAGGCATCATGTCTCTCCTAGTCATAGAATCGATTGACTGGCATCGTTTGCAGTGTTGGGCGTATTCGTGTGTATCTCTGAAAATGGTTGGCCAGAAAAATCCCGACTGCAAAATTTTTGTAGCGATTTTGCATCCTGAGAAATGACCACCACATGCATCATTGTGGCAAAAAAATAACACACTGAGGATCTCAGAATCTGGGATGCATCTTCTAATAAACTGATCCGCTCCAATGCAGAAGAGCAGTGGGTCATCCCAGAGGTAAAATTTGGCCTCTATAGTGAATTTGAGTTTCTGGATTTTAGATAAGTTTATGGGAATCTTGCCTGCGGTATGGTAGTTCGTGATATCTGCGTACAAGGGGAACTCAACAGAATGAACTGCCAAAAGAGATTCTTCCGGAAATTGCCCTTGGATAGGTAGGGAATAAGGAATGTGGCCTAGGTCCAGTCTGGATAGGTGATCCGCCACAACATTCTGCTTTCCAACCTTGTCATGGATTTCAATATCAAATTCTTACAATAGAAGGATCCACCTAATGAGCCGTGGTTTGGCATCCTTCTTTGACAACAAGTGTCGAATGGCGTAGTGGTCAGTGAAGATGATAACTTTGGACCCTAATAAATACGATATGAATTTCTCCAACACGAATACTACTGCTAGCAGTTCTTTTTCAGTGATAGTATAATTGCACTGAGCCTCATTCAGCATCTTCCAGCATAGTATATGACGAAGGGTTGTCTTTCTCGACGCTGGCCTAAAACGACACCGACGGCAAAGTCAGAAGCGTCGCACATCATCTCGAAATCGAGTCTCCAGTCGAGTGGTTGGAGAATCGGGGAATCAAAGACAGCACTTCATAAAGTCTCGAAGGCACTGAGACATGAGGTGTCAAATTCAAATGGGGCATCAGCAACTAGGAGATTCGTCAAAGGCCGTTCAATTTTTGAGAAATCGCGTATAAATCTCCTATAAAAGCCGACGTGACCCAAGAATGATCTGATCTACTTGACCGAGCTTGGTGGCGGTAAGTGGAAAATAATCTCAGATTTAGCTCGATCGACCTCGAGTCAATTTTTAGAGATCTTGTGTCCTAGTACTATGCCATCCCTCACCATGAAGTGGCTTTTCTCCCAGGATAGTACTAGGTTTATCTCAATACACCGTTTTAGGATCTTGGTGAGGTTATCAAGACAAGATGCGAAATAATCTCCGAAAATAGAGAAGTCATCCACGAATACCTCCACATAATCCCCAATCATGTTAGAGAAGATGGCCATCATACAACGCTAAAATGTCACTGGTGCGTTGCAGAGGCCAAAGGGCATTTGCTTGAAAGCGAATGTTCCAAAGGGGCATGTGAATGTGGTCTTGTCTTGATCTTCTGGGCTAATCGCTACTTGATTATACCTGGAGTATCCATCCAGAAAGCAAAAGAAACTGTGTCTGGCTAACCATTCCAAGATATGATCAATGAAAGGCAAAGGAAAGTGATCCTTCTAGGTAGCCTTGTTCAATCTCCTATAGTCGATGCAAACCCACCAAGATGTCACAGTGCGAGTCATGATGGATTTGCCCTTATTGTTTTTAACAATGGTGAGTCCTGCTTTCTTGGGCACTATCTGGATCGGACTCACCCATTGGCTGTCTGAGATTGGGTATACAATACCTGCATCTAACCATTTCATGATATCCTTCTTAACAACCTCTAGTATATTCGGGTTAAGCCGTCTTTGAGGTTGTCTTGAAGGTTTCACCCCCTCATCTGTGTAAATGTTATGAGGGTAATATGAGGGGAGAATACTGCGAAGATCAACAATACTCCACCCCATAGCAGCCTTATGGTCTCGTAGCGTAGAAATCAATTGATGCTCCTGTTCTTGGGTTAAGTTGGCATTAATAATGACTGGGTATGTCTCACTTTCGCCCAAGGATACATACTTAAGTGAGTCAGGTAAGGGCTTTAATTCAATTATGGGTGGGTCAGAGTCAGAAATGGGAGTGGGAGGAGTAAACTCGAAGGTGGGAATCTGCTGATCCATATGCACGTGAATTCCCACTAAGTCACTTCCTGTGAAATAATCGGTCGTGACTACATTAACGAGAAACCCATTAGCTGCGGTCACGTCTTCCTGTAACAACAGGGGTGGTTCAACAATGCGCGGATCAAGATAGCTGGATTCAGGGGTGCTGTGGTCAATAGCACACCCTAAATAGTCAGATCCTCGGAGAGATATGTGTAGTGCAGTGGTTTCAGTCTTATGTTGATTGAGGTCCAAGAACCCTGATAGTGTAGACGAATGAGACATTTGGTCATCACAAAGGAGCACAATGTTACCACAGTATGTCAAATCTTCATCTTCACCAACCTCCTCTAGTTGATCACAGTCAAAATTCTCTACTGCCCTGAATATATCAAGTTGAAGTCGCTCATTGCCTAGGGCTATCTCCATACAGCCGGATGCACAATCAATGTTCGCTCAGGCTGTCAGCAGAAATAGGCGACCCAAAATAATTGGTGCATCACGGAGATTAGGAGGGACTTCCATATCGAGAATGAAAAAGTCTGCGGGAAAGCAGAACCTGCGGACTTTTCCGATCATGTTCTCAACCACCCCCTTTGTGTTTTTATTGATCTGTCAGCCAGTTGAATTGTGACCGAGGTGGGCTTTAACTCCTCAAATCGAAATTGATCAAATACGGTAGTGGGAGTTAGGTTGATGGATGAACCCATATCTATAAGGGCTCAATCAAATGGAGAATCCTACAAGAAGCAGGATATAAGTGGGGCACCTGGGTATTTCTTTTTCAGTGGCAAGTTGGCTGGAATCACAGCGCTAGCCTCTATTGATAGTATCGCTTATCATCCAATTCTCGGTTGTCGCTTCAGGGTACAATAATCCTTGAAGAACCTAGCAACAGTGGGGATGTGATCAATTGCCTCGAGGGGGACCTAAATATGTACTTCCTTGAACATTGTCTTCAGGTCCTCAAAATTCCACGTGTCCTTTTTCCATACTACATTCCACGTCAGAGCCTTAGGGAAAGGGGCGGGAATCTAAAGGTCAAGTGGCCTCCTACCCTTATCTACCATAGGTGGCTCCTGAGATGAAGGAGTCGAACCCACCTGCAATGAAGGGTGAGAAAAATCAGGACCTGCCTACCTATGTGGTGGGTCGAATGTCTTCCTTCCACTCCTTAATGAGATAGCATTTGCATCGGCTTACTGTCCATGAGGTGGTGGGGGAGCAGAAGGGGCAAAGTATGCGGGGTCCTGCAAAGGCGGTTGGCTTTGGGAAAAACCAGGTGTTGCATGAGGCACCTGTAACATGGCATGTGCATGTCCCTGTGGTGCCTAAAACCTTGGTGGGGTGCCTTGGTTCCGCACATATCGAGGGTTTGGGATGGGTTGGGAGGGTAAGGCTCCCTGAGTCATATGCTCCAACAATAGCTGGTTTTGCGTGTTCTGTATATTCCATATCTGGTCAGCCATCACCTTCATTATCTACAAGCTATCTTGTGTAGACTTCCTCATTGATTCTTACAGCTCCTCTTTCAGTGCCTCCAAAGGGTCAGCCCGCTTTGGAGGGTGACTGGTAGCTTGCTGCAGCAGCTGGTATGAAGAAAGGGGTTGCTGCTGATGCGGGTATGGCTGCTACCTAGGGTACGTGTTTTGCACATTCCCGTATTGCCTGGTCTGGTAGTGTGGATCTTGATGTGGTCTCTGTGAGTTACCATACCCGGAGAAGTTCGGATGCTGGTGCCAACCAGGGTTATACATCTCTGAATACGGGTTATTATGCCTATATCCTTGGATAGCACTGACGTTCTCGTAGGTCGAAGATATCTGAGACATATATCCGTTAATGGGATACGTGTTATAATCTGCGGGTGGTGCGTAACCCTGATCGTAAGGTGCTAGATATGGATTGTTTACATGATTCTGATATGCTAGATCTCGTAAATAAGGAGAGGATGCATCCCGAGTGGGTAGATTAACTTGAGCAGGAGGGTCTTGAAGTGGCAGAGTTCATGTTAGATTGACCCTGATTAATCTGGTCAATCTTTTTCTCAATTAGGTTTATTCTATCCAGCTGCTTGATGATGATATACATGTCGACTCGAATAGACTCGGTGTGAGCCTCATGGACACCAACCCACTGCTGACCAGGCCGCTGGAACTGGTTCATGGATGCGGCATTCATCGAGTTCTCCGCTAAAAATTCAAACAACTCAAATGCACTGTTCTCGTCTTTTGTGAGGAAATTCCCGCCAATGGATGTATCGGCCAGAAACCGATGTGTGTCATCCAGCCCATGGTAAAAGATTTGAGCTAGGTGCCATCTGGGTGTACCATGGTGCGGGCATTTCTGGAGAAGGTCATGAAATCGGTCCCAGGCTTCATGTAACTTCTTCCCAGCTCCTTGGGAGAAAGTCGTGATTGTGTGCTGCATCACGTTTGTTCGACTGATTGGGAAGAACTTTTGCAGGAATTCACGTCGTAATTCTAGCCAGGTTCCAATCGGCTTCCCAATGGTCATGAATCGGTATGAAGCTTTGCCCCTCAGAGAAAATGGGAAAAGCTTCATTAGAACATTCCCAAGATCGATATTCCTGGGTCAAATCATTTTTGCAAGTCCACTTAGGTCCTCTAGGTGCTAGAACGGATCTTTGCTTGAGTTCCCATAGAAGTGAGTGCTAATCAACCCAATCACATTAGGCTTGAGCTCAAACACGTCTCCGCCTGTGGGAATTCTAACTAAAGGTGCGACGATTGGTGCGGCTGGATCATAGAAATCCTACAGTTGTTCTCCTCACGGTGGGTGCTGCATTCTTTCAAGTGCTATCAAAATCTGGTCCATGGTCTACTGATGCCGCTCCTCAGATTCCACTACCCGAGCTTCCAGACGAGCCATCGGGTCCAGATTATCAATATCCTGACCCGGTCTAGGTCCAGGTCCAGGACTAGCCATTGCGGTTATGGGAGTAAAAGAAGTGCGGGGAGAAGAAGGTCCTAGCGAGGTGACTCGCCTCCTTGGGAGTGGCGCCCAAGGTCCAACTAGTTGAGGTCTAAGCGACCTCCTTCCTTGCATACACCACCCAACCCTTATGTTGGTGTAGCTAAGCCAGACAAGGCTAAGGCCCTGTCAATCAGATGGTTCTTATGAATCAGATGACCGGATTTTTTGTTTTACGTTTTAATTCCTGAAGAAAATTCATCGTACAACCAACTGAAAGCGATTCCCGCCTCTCAGCTAACCTAGCCAAGAGGTTGAAAGTACCCAGTAGTATGACAACGAATTCGGGTTTAGTTCATGATTTAGACTTGATTTTTAGCCCATTTTTCTTCCATGAGTGGCCCACAAGGTGACCAACTCACCGGCTAAGTACTTGACTTGACTAAGTCTAGGTTAACCTAAATGTTGTCTCCAAGTTGTAACCCTAAAGTAGTAACCCAGGGTTCATGCAATTCTAGGGTTTTGTTCTTTTGTTTTCAGCAGACTACAAAAATTAGAATTAGTTCTCTAGAAAAAATCAGAATCCAATTATCTTGAAATTTAGTGAGTAGATTCATTTTTCAATTATCTTTTCAGAGAGTATTTTTTTTGAATTTTTACTATTTCAACCAAATTTTTAGAGCGTTTTGAATGTCAGGGGGTTAGATTTGGAATTTTGACCCCTGATCGGTTGTACACTTTGAAAAGGTATCAAATGACTTTCAAAAATTTGGGAAAAATATGGAAAATAAAAACAATGAGATTAGCTTTCAAATCCCATTTTTTAGTCAAAACAGATTTGCCGATTGCTTGGAATTACTTTCTGAATTTTGAAAAATCTCGAATCTGGGTCTATCTAACCCTCTTGCACTTCATGAATTTTTAAAAAATTTATACTTGGACTTTTCTCAAATGAATAGTGTCATTTGAAAGATGGTTTGAAAATGAAGGTCTAGCCCGATTTTCAGATTTTTTTTCACTAATTTTTTGCCAATCGAATTTTTAAAATAGACCTTGAAAGTTAGCCAAAAATCAGAGAATGGTGGAAAAGCCTTTAAAGAGTGTTTGAGTTTGAAATCCAAAATTTTAACCAAAAAATATTTTCTTTTTCAAAAACTTTTTGAGCATTTCTATTTTCTATTTTTTTCAAAAAGAAATTTTTTTTGAAGGATTTTCAAAATTATATATATATATATTTTACTTTTCCAAACTAACCTAGGAGTCAAAAAGAAACCTAATCTAGATTTTTTTTAATTTTTTTTTCTTTTCCTTGAAAATGAATAAGCTTTTCTTTTCAAAAGAAATTGGTAGAAGCAAATCTAATCCTATGGTTCATAAGAAAACCTAGAAAAAGAGGAGATGATGTGCACCTAGAGATCTTTTTCCACGTTCGTTATGTATGTAGATCTCATTTTTTTTTCTATGTTGTGCTGCACATCCAAAAATAATGTATAGAGAGATTTGTCAGTGATAGTTTAAAAGATCGAAATGAAGAGAAAATGGCATTGCCTCCTCGGCAATGATGCCATTTGACAGAAAGGTGTTTTCACGCATTTTAAAGTCATCGGATATTGTAGTATAGTCACGCAAAAAAGTTCGTCAAAAAATGATCTTGTAAAAGTAATGAGACTTTGAGTCCCGGTCGTTCATCTCTAGGAGGCATTTGTGCAAATCTAAAATCGATCTTTTAATGCTCTACTTTATTTAAAATCGCACACCGATTTCCAATCTTCTGATTAAGATTTCGCCACTTCTATTATGAGTTCTGATTATGTGAGCATGTGGCAGATAGATAACGAAAGTGAAAGCATGAGTTTTGGTGCGCACAACTCTAGTTACGTGGTGGCTGCTTAAAATAAATGCATTTATAGTTAGGTCTTCTATATTTTCCAGAATCGACAAGCTTGTTGCAAAATATATATATATGTGAAAACTGGCAACCTGAATCACATAGAAAAGATGGCAACCAATAAGCTCATGGTGATTTCAAACATAGAGATATGTATAAAAATATATCTTTTATTCATTCATTTAGAGAGGTGTTTGCAACATTTAAAGTAGAGGAAAGCTTGTATAGGAATGCTTGAAAATGTAAATCTAGCTAACAGTAAATGAGTGCATACAGGAATATATGCGGGGATTTTGCATGCATCATTTGAGAAGAATAAGAGCTACACTACTAAGTAGTAAATGAAAGTAGTAAAACTACTAAGAGCTAAGTTACTAATCTAGCAGAAGGGAAGGGCATTCAGAGGTGGGCTCGATGGCCTTTGAGTGGCTGAGAGAAGGTGGGGCGGCCAACGGTGCTTAGGTCGCCCCTTGGAGAGAGGTTGGGGAGATGATCCAGCATCCTACCGTGGAGATGGTGGCCTTCATGGTGGTGCTCCTCGTGGAGGTTGAGTGGAGATGAAATTGGCTAGCCTAAGTGGAATGAGTGCCAAGGAAATGGATTGGTGCAAATGGCCACCCTTTAGGTATTTTTATAGACCTAAGGGAGTCTCTCTAGAGAAGTGTGGAACTCTCTAGAGAGAGCTCCAATAGTGGCTGGCCAAGTGAGAGAGAAGTGGTTCTTAGATCCACCATTTGTGGATCCAAGAATTGAATGGCTCTTGGTTGCTAAATTTGGCAACCATGAATGGCTCCACTTTGAAGAGAGTTCTAGAGAACTATAGAGGAGTGTGTGTGTGAATGGGTGTGTGTGGGTGTCTGTGTGGTCATGCCCTAGGTGGATAAGAGGCCTATGTTAGGTCCTAAGGGGTCTGGGTAAGTGTATGCCTTGAATTAGGGTTGCAAACCCTAATTGCTAAGGGGAAATTGCAATTAAACTTAACCTAAGTTTAATTGAATGAGTGTGAACCTAATTAAGAGTGAAATAACTCAATTAGGTTGGGCTTAGGTCAATTGGACTCTCACTAAGTCCAATTGGACTTGTGTGGGTTGAGATCTGAGCTCAATTGGACTCAATGAGTCCAATTGACTTAGGTAATGGTAATTGACTTTGATCTAAGTCAATTGGGTTTGGTGAGGACCTAATTAGGTCCTTAGGGAGGTCTAGAGGTGGTGTACTACGGTTAGGGTACCTTAATTTTGGTTCCTATGGGGTTGGAATTGGGTCTATGGAGCTAGAGATCCAAGATCAAGGCTTGAATCTCAAAACAGGAACTGGAGAACAGTTCCAAACGTCCAAAAATAGAATTAGACGACTTATAGTCAAAAATCAGTAGTCCAGGCTTCAATTCTGGATGTCCAATCTGAGTCAGGGGGAATTCTAGGTTCTATTTTGGGTATTCTGCAGAAATTGGACGTCTGACAAAGTGTCTGGACATCCAATAACACTGCAGAAGTGGGTTTAAGGTGTGTGGGAGTTGGCTAAGGGTTCTGGATGTCCTATAACTCATCCGGACATCTAGATAGAGGTTGGAATTAGGATTTTAAGGTTTTGTAGGGTGTGATGACCTAATCTAAGGGTGGCTAAGGCTTGGGGAAGTCTTTAGGCTATTCTAGGGCTAGGATGGACCTAAGCTCTTCATATTTTACTGCTTTATTCCTACTTAATAGAATAGCATACCTTAACTCCCTTACATCATTATTCACTATATCTAATATATGTCTTCTGCTCTAGCTCTTCTGCAACACCCATTATTCCTAATCCAGCTTTAGATCCAGCTTCAGATTCAGCTCCAGATCTGCTTATTACCTGCAATTGGATTAATGCACTTAATCAGTGAACTATAACATTATTTTATGCATAGCTAACAGAAAGCAGTAAAGATGCAGATAATGCTTACGCATGCATGAATTTCGCTGACTTATGCTAAGTTCTAGCCTAATTTTGGTCAATTAAGACCTATGATTGCTGCGCAATCATTCGCCATCGAATACAACCTCTACCAACAACCACCACTGCGAGCCACCCACATTCGCGTCGACATTCCCATCACCACGGTCGGTGGTGACAGCATCGGCATCAGCAACTGCGATAACTCATTATTGGCTGTGTTCACCATGATGACCTCCACACAGCGAACCACCATCGTGGTCAGTGGTGATAGAGTGGATAACACCGCCGTGCCTACCACTGCGTCTTCGACTCACCACCGTGTCTCGTCTCTACTGCGACCTTGACCGTGCCTCCCCACGCACAGCCTCTTCTCCAACTAATAGAGGCTAGCCATCGCAGTAGTGACCAATCTCCTCACCGCTGTACCTGAGCCCTCATTAAATATTCGGCCTGTCGAATTGACCTATACCTCTGTGGAAATTGGGATTTTCGTTGATCGGTGTGATATGTCCTAATAAATTTCTGTCCTAAGACCAACCACCCCCAATACCCCCCTACGGCTCCCAATAGAAAGAGATCAGAAAGATAGGCAGATGACGTCAAGTAAAGTATAGGTCGTACCGAGAGCTATAACCAGTGGATCCGCCCTTAGTTTCGGGAAAGCTGGTGGAAATGCCCTTTTGGTGTGTGGAGTCTTTGGCCTAGCTTGATTTGTTCGATAGATCTAGTTGAGTATCTTTTGTTGACCAATGCGTAGGCAGTCTGACCCTCCTATGACCGAGTCTTTCTTGCCCCTATGAACATCTTTTTTGGAGGTCTTATTGAGGGGCTCTCTAATCGCTTCAACAGTGGTAGGTGGTCCACTAATGGCCATTCCTATTTCGACTCCAAGGAATCCATTTTTGAAGGAGTCGTGGGGCATTGGATCCCTTCAGACCTAGAGAAGGTGTGACGTTGGGTCAGGGTTTGGTGAACCAACAGGTCACTCCTGTGGGTCAAGTATCAAGCCCCTCTTTCGTTGCCTAAGTTACACCTTCGGAATACCCCGCGGATTTCGCTCTACTGCCCCAATGTTAACTTGATGCCACACCGACTCTCCGTCACGAAATTAGACTAAGGGGAATCGACAGGCCGTCTCATCTCCCTCATCTTTCGCACGTAGGAGATCGAGAGGGTAAGTAGATCGACACCCTATACTGACCCCCCCATAGATGGGAGGGTCTCCACAATTGCCATATGGAATAGTTTCAGAGGGGGTCCAGTCGTACCCAAACAATAATATTCAAGAGGAAAATGCACCTAAGATCAAATATTTTAAGTCATCTTCCGTGGAAAATTCTCTTTCTTTTTGTTGGTGCAATCACATAAAAACATAAACTTTGAAGCTCAATAGCTAAATACATGCCAATGAAATCATAAGATGAGATCATAAAGAGCATACCACAAGTAGAAAGTAAAATTAATACAACGAATTCAAAAGCATCAAACCTCCCTTTTTCGAAAAAATCAAAACACATCGAAATGGTACCAGCTATACTTAATAATAGAAAAATTAGGTGGAAATATGTAAAATTATCCCTCCTAAAACAATGATTCCAAAAGAAATGGGTAATAGTACGGAGGAGTGTACCAGTGATGAGCAAAAGCAAGGAGATTAGAACACTAAGTAATCCAAGCCAACCCACATTGCTGACTAACGTTGGATAATCATCCTTCTTAGAGGTACTAAACACAACTCCATGAATGAGCAAAATGAAGGTTGTGTTAATGAGAAAGATCTCTAGGGAAACCACTAAAAAAAGATCGAACATGTGGGAGGTGCAGGTCATATGTTTTGGTAGTCGATGAGCTTAACTCCAATAAGGAATTCTATTTTTGTTTCCCTAGTCTAGAGCACGAAGTTGCATATGGAATGTGAAAGTGCAGGAGGCCTCATATTTGTTTGAAGGGGTCCACCTCACCACTCCCCTTCCCCTGTTTCAGCAATGGAACAGAGCTTCCCTTTTCCACAAATTTCTTCGACCGTACCTAACCCACGAATTTGCTTTCTTTACTTTAGATTTTTTTTAGCTTTAGAAGTTGAATGAGATTAGAAATGCCGTCATTGAGGCAAACAATGCAATGGCTTCAATTAGAGCAAAGCCCAAAATTGCATACCCAAATAATTATTTTGCCAATGAAGGATTTCTGGCTACGGAATGAATCAATGAGCTGAAAACATTTCCAATGCTAATGGAAACACTTGCTAAAGCAATGGTAGCAGCTCCGATTCCTATTAATTTTTTCCCTCCAACATATTTCAATTATGATCTTTGCTTGCTTCTACTTGTACGTTTTGGAATGGAGGATTGTGGAGGTTAGAGTGGTGTAGACAAAAATGAGAAAGGGCCAAAAAGTTACTACTAGGGAGATCTCGGACCAGGAGTACTCCACGGACTAGGTAGTAATTCTCCCTACCGGGCTATGTTTTTAGATGAAGGTTTTTGCACTTTCTTGTAAGAAAGTCTCTAGTTCGATTTTTCTTTCTGCTGTTAAGCCTGATGCAAGTTCTTTAAGTAAATGTGGATCGATGGTACTTAGAATGTCCTTCTCATATTGATTGATTCTATCTATTGGCATTCGATCACAGAATCCATTGACAGTAACATAAATTGCTATAATTTGCTTTTCAATTGGAATTGGTTCATATTATGGTTGGTTTAGAACTTATGTTAGCCTTGCACCTCTATTTGTTAATTCTTGAGTGGTAGCATCAAGGTTTGAGCCAAATTGAGGGAAGGCTGCTACTTCTTGATATTGTGCCAATTCAAATTTTAAACTACTGCAGACTTTTTTCTTAGCTTTCAACTGAGCTGCTGACCTGACACAACTAATAGATAAGCCAACAATAATAGCTAGTTGGAGTCCATGATAAAAGAGCTTTATTTCCAAACAGATTTGTCCATCTGTAATGGAAATCACATTGGTTGGGATATATGCCGATACGTCTCTAGCTTGTGTTTCAATGATAGGCAAAGTAGTCAAGCTGCCTGCTCCTATCTCTTCTGATCGTTTAGCCGCTCTTACTAAGAGACGGGAATGAAAGTAGAAGATGCCCCAGGGAAAGCCTCTCTGCCTAGCAGTCAATGTAGCAATAATGACATTTGGCGATATTCCACTGCCTGTTTACTCAAATCATCATATATGATTAATGCATGCATTGCATTATCTAAGGAAATATTCCCCCATGGCATAGCCAGAATATGAGGCAAAAAATTGGAGAGGAGCAAGATCCGAAGCGGTGGCTACGATAAGAATGGAATATTCCAATACATTGGCTGATGAAAGAATTTGTACTAATTGTGCCACAGTCGAGCATTTCAGCCCAATCACCACATAGACACAATACAATTTGTCATTTTCTTTGGTTTTTGCATTCGATTCTTTTTGGTTTAATATGGTATCCACCACTATAGCAATTTTTTCTGTTTACCTATCTCCAATTATCAATTCTCGTTGACCACGACCTATAGGAACCAAGCTATCCACTGCTTTTAAGCCAGTTTGCATGGGTTCATGCACAGATCGATGCTCAGTAATTATAGGGGCTTTCACTTCTACATGTCTTCATTCGTTATTGCTTAAAGAACCTCTGCTATCAATGGGTACTCCCAAAGAATCGACCACAGCGCCTAACAAGGATTTTCCTGCAAGAACATCCACAATAGACCTAGAGCACTTGACAAGATCTCCTTTTTTAATAGCAATATCACTACCAAAGGTTACAATACCTACATTCTCATTCTCAAGATTCAAAGAGATTCATTTTACACCGCTGGAAAATTCTACCATTTCCCCAGCTTGAATCTCCTTCAATCCATAAGCACATGCAATCCCGTCTCCAACTGAAATCACGTGACCGATCTTAGCAAGGGAAAATGACAAAGATGACATTCTTTCACACTTCCATCCAACATCAATCCTAACTCCAATAAAGAGTTTCAAAGCATTTTGCATCAATACTCAATGTAGCTCCATTTTGACACTTCCTAAATAGGAGGAAAGATCACCGTGATCTCTCTTCTTACAATCTACGATACTACAGGGTCAAAAAAAAGGGTAGAGAAGCCTACCTCCAGCAACTATAACAGCACCCCACTAATGTAGGCCAAGTGAGGGTTGCCTAAGGTGACAAATTTTCTGTTTACCCTCGCCATCTTTACAAAAAGTGACGAAGAATGAGATCACCTTGCCTGAGAAATACCTAGGAGCACCCTATCGCTGACATCCCCTTTCACATAGGTATGAAGTCACGGCCTACTGTATGTACCATCGCAATTATGGCCAAAATACGGATCGATGCCCTCAAACAGTTGGTTTAGAACATGATTGATCAGAACATCATTGTGGTTCAGCCTTTTTGAAGTCGCGGGTAAGGAAGAACATAAACCAACAACCTCTACTGCAACACAACCCACACGAAATACCACTTATGAAAATGTCAATCTTGTAGAGCATGTGAGCTTGTCTGCAAATCCATCTCAGCTCATTCGCCTGATCTCCAATTTCACCCAACATTATTGATCACATCAATGTTATCACACCATCTCAATTCTCTAGAAGAATCTACGAAGGACCCCCACTGAGGTTCAAGGAAAATGAAAGTAGACATACTCCACGAAAGATAGAGGGCCATTTTCTCTGCTGTTCTCCTGAAGCTGCTTGGTGTGCGCTCTTATACAAATTTGGGAACTTTGTCACATGTGTCATGAGTAGTGTAGAAGGTCCCCATGAGTGTTTTGAATGAACATCTGGATGGCTTGCATCGTAGGATGATGACTTCTACTTGAAAAAGGTCCCCATGCTCGGTGTGCCATCTTCCTCCACCTAGTGGCCTACGTGAAAAAAGCAAAATCTGCCTTCTACTTCTTCTCACTCAACCATCAAGTTCACAAGCTAGGTACGAAGTGAAGCAGAGGACTGACGGAACTCACTTCTCACTATGTGGTAAGAAGGGATATGTTTGTTAGTAGGGCTGAGCCAAGCTAGTGGTTTGAAATCATGGGGGTCGGGAAGCAGTTAGTTAAGGACAAGGCCTAGGTGCTACCTTGCAATACTTGAAGCCGACCGAGAAATACCCTTGTTCAGTTGGCATTGAAGCGACATGTCAAAGACTACGAGACATATGATTGATAAGAAGATGAGTGAGTCTTTGTCCTTCACGGGTGGAACAGGGCACAGCTCGTCGACTTTACTAATCTACACCCAGACCAAGGGTTGGAATTAATAATAATCCCTACCCAGAACTAAGCTCCATTAAATAGGACTTCAACTCCTTCCTTACTTCTAGCTCAACCCCGTATGATTCCTTGACTTCAGAAATTCCCCTTACTGATGCCTGGGAAACAACACTATTCACGTCGTTATTCTCCCTGACTTGCATCTCTAACTCAAATTCAAAATCACCCTTCACCCCGTCCGAGCAAGCAAGAGTGTCATTATTTGCCCCAATCAATACAACCCTTGGTACTCTTTTCTTTAAGCATGATTTCTAACATTCCATTTTGTCTTACCTAGGTATTGGTCTCTATTTTTGGGATGGTAGATCACATATTTGATCATAAATGCATCGTAGTACAGTTGCGAAATACGATCAACAAAAATAATTTCTAAGATAACGAGACTTGATGGATTTTATTTTTTTGAAAACTTGAGTCTCAGTCATTTGTCTCTAGGAGGCATGAAAACAAGTCAAGATTTCGATCGGCCTAATCTTACCTAAATCTAATCTAACCTAATATTTTTTTTTGTCTTTTTGTGTTTATGATTTTTATTTTGCAAAGCGATAGGCAAACAGACTTGAAGACAATCATAGAAGGGATGATCACACAATATTATTCTTGCATAGAATACTCAAAATAAATACTAGAAAGCATCTAAATTGAAGAAATCCCTCACGTCGGGAAGGTGACACTAGGGCCATTGGCCTTACGTGAGGGTGTAGGCTAGACCATGGGTATACAAACCCAACTACATGCCTACCAATAAGAGATGGCTAACCAAAAAGAGGCTATGGGTGAGCCTTCATAGCCATCCGAAAGGAAAAAGAAAAAGAGGGTGCATCCTCTCTATGGAGAAGAAATGACATACCCAAGTGAAGAGAGGAGAAGAGGGTGTTGCACCCTAGTGATCTCTTTCTTCTTGCCACCCACATGAAGATGCCTTGAAGGAGCTTCTTCCTTAGCCATCCATGGAGGGGGCCTTGGAGGAGGAGGACGACCCTAGAGTTTTGGAGGGTGGAAGGGTGTCACAAGTGGGAGGAGAATGGATGGGAGAGTGAATGAATTTCATGGCTCTCTTCTCTACTTGGATTTTATGGGAAGGCCTCTCCATTTCAAATGGGTCACCACTTTTGGTGGCTGTTGAAACGTTGAAGTACTATGCTATCAGATTTGGTTTTGAATACTTGTCGTTATAGTTTGAATAGTGAACAACTCAGGTTCAAAAAATAAAATTTATATCGAAAAGTCCATAAGAAGTTTCGAGTCAAACACAGGGAGGCGGATGTTTAATTAAAAAAATATGCATTTGTTTTATTTGTCACAAAACAGAATAGCTAGTTGAAAACTTGCCATCTATTTAACAAATAATAAATAGAAGACAGAGAGAGAGAATATTACAAATAAAAGCAAAAGGGATGTAGAATAGACATGGATTTCATTATAAAAAATTATTCATTACATTACTCATTATGACTAGAAAGCGGGAAATGATTACACTAGAAAGTAGTAAATCTATTCTAGAAAGCAGTAAAAAGAATGAAGAGAGAGATATCCTCCTTGACGATCGGTTGGAGGATGAGCCAGACGGGATGATGCCTAGAAGATGGGGAATGGAGCAGGAAGAAGGAGGATGGAGTGGGAAGAGCAGGAATGAAGCAGCATGTCATCGTTGTCGCGGGATCCACTTCTCGAATTCAGAGAGAGGACAACTGCAGGATGCTCCACGAAGGGGGACAAAGGTGGAAAAATTAAGATTTTCACTCTAGAGGAGTATCCCAGGTTTCGGACAAGCTCTTAGAGCTTTGGAAGGGATAAGAGAAGAGAAGGGATGAGAAATTCGAATGGAGGGGGTCTCCTTTTATAGTTGTAAGGAGTGAAGGCATTTTGGTCATTACATTTTGAAAAACATTAATTCAGGACCTTTAGTGATGGATAAACCCATCACTAAAGGCGTGAACGTGGCCTTCGTGGGTGGCGCTCGTGTGCCCGCTCGACCTCCGGACCTCAAACGTGGGCTCCACGTCCTTCAAATCTTGGTTGTTCGATCGTGAGATCGGACGACTAAGATCTCTCCACACCTTGCCTCATCTGCACGAGCCTTGCAGGTGTGATCCCACGTCATGCGGGGGCATCAGATAGTGTGTGGGTGCTATCGGCTATGCGGCGCCGTTTGATCTTGATCGTGCGGCTAATCAAGCCCGCGCGCCTGCTCCAATTTGAGGAGTGCAGGGGCTCGAACTTGTACCTACTTGTCTCAGTAGGGCACCCGAGCAATGCGCTACAGGTGCGTTTTTGTCGAGCACTCATCTCAAGCACGCGTGCCCTGCAACCGTTGGATCTCAATCCAACGGCGAAGAAGCGTTGGCTAGATGTGCTAAGGCAGGTGCATGCGACTGGTTGGGCAGCTGAGATGGCACCACATAGCGCCATCTTGGTCGTCCATCTTTTGAGTATGTAGACGGTGCCACGGGTATTGGATTGAATCGATTTTCATGCCGTTAGGCTACGATCGTCGATGAGAACCCATTTGTGTGGTCGAATTTGTCATCTGAGGTGTGGATTAATACCATCTTGGCCCTTGATCTTCTAGGGTTCCTCGGTCTCTATCTGATGCTACGGATATCCGATTATGGCAATCTTAAAGTCGTTGAACCCTAATCATTTTCTGATCAGATCCATATGGTTGGATCTTCAATTCGAGGCCCCAATAAAAAGTCACCCTGTCCCTGACCATTAAAAGGAAACAATTAACATACATTTTATTCAGACTAATCTAAATGCGAGATGATGCATGTTATGCAATATTTATAGCATGTAATGCAATTCTATGTTTAGGAACACACATAAATAGACATTTTATGTAATATAAACATATTTACATCACACCCTCTTGCTTATCTTTTGCTAGTTCCTAGCAAAAACTACATGCTATTTATAAAGGAATTAGGTTTGATTACTTAGGCATAAGTTATTTTCAATGTTAAGAATTTTTTTTACTTAGGATCTAAACTTTCAAAGACACAATAGTTCCCGGGTATCTGCCAAAATGTAGACTGCCTTAAGCCCTCACCTTATTCAAAGAAAAAACTCTTTTTCTATTTTTTTTTCTTTTCTAATTGTTTTTTTAAGATTTTTGAGTTTAGGGTTTAAGAGTGGCTTTCTACGGTCATTCAACCCACCCAAGATTTGATGAGAACCCTAAGTTCTAAGCATCTTATTTCGAATGTGATAGACTCATTGATCAACAAGTAGAATGAACTTCGAGTTTCTACGCCTCTTGGTGACCCTAAAAATAGACTTCTGCCTAAAGGTATATCTTTACAACCGGTAGTTTTTTCCCTACTTTTATTTTTATGTGGTCAACAAAAGGGTGAATTCAGTGTATGTCTCCCTAGTTTATTCTACTTCTCCACTTCTTCCTAAGTGTTTTGGAAATTTTCAGTGCATTTCTTGAGCTAGGTTCTGGACAACAAGTCGATGAGTTGTTACCACCGACAACTTGCCAGCCATACTCGTGTGGCGAAGTGTGGTTTATTTCTTTTATTTTTCTTTTATTTTTCATTTCTCCGTTTCTTTTTCCTTTTATCTTTCTTTTTTTCATTTTCTTTTTTTTAAAGTAGGTGGCTTCCCTGGTCTAAGATTTAGCTAAAAGCAGCAAGAAGAGAATGGTCCAATGACTGGGCTCTGGACAACCTACCTGTGGGTTGTTACCCATGATAACTTGCTAGCCATATCACCCTAGAAGGTTTATGAGCTACCCAATTTTCATTAAAATTGCCGATCAATAAGCCAGTGAAAAGATAGTGTGTAGATGCTTTAGACTTAAAGTTTCCTCAAATCAGAGGGTGAGTTGATAAGTTGTGTACTTATCACCAAAACTTATTTAATCAAATTACCATAAAACTAAGATGGCGAGGACTCGATAAACAAATCCACATTTTAGTGGATACATGGGCTGATTAAGCCGAAAGACGTGAAGGGTCTTTCTGTTCAGATCCTAATGTAATATTTCCTAAGATTGAAAAGTCCTAATGTCCAAGTATTCCTTCCTAATTCAATTTTTTTTATATATAAATATAATTAAATAAAAGAAAATAAACGAATCTACGGAGCTGACGAAATAATTCAAAGATGAATATCTACCCCCCATGTCTATCTAATGCAATGTCCTCATTGTATTAAAAAGACAAAAAATAGAGTGGAATAGAGTAGAAAGCACCTGAATTATGTGAATGATGGGTCCGCTCCAGGGTAAACAAAAACTGTATACATGCTGAATTTAGTGCCTTCAGCTAGGCACACTATACAAAGAAAAGAAGTAAAGAATTCAGAAATGCAGGTCAGAATCAGAATAAAAAGATTCATTTTAGGACCTACACCAGATGTCCACTGGTGTGGACAAGATTGTGATGCAAACCCAGACCCCAAGGTCAAAAATATTTAAGGTTTTGGATAAAAATTACCCAAAACCTAAAATTAGTATGCAAGCAGAGTCGGGCCTACGATTTATGAGGATGCAACCCAAGACCAAAAAGTCAAGTTACAGAGAAATCAAGCTACAAAGAATAATCAATGAATGTGTGCTTGGGTTGGTCATCCTCAGTACAGATGCCGTAAGGGTTTTGGTTTGATGGTTTTAGCTTAAATGGAACCCTTAAACTCAATCTTCTACTTCCTCCGAAGTTTGCTTGCCAAATTAGAATTTCCCAGCTTCTATTCTCCTCATTCAGAATGTCAAATTCTAGGACCTCCTACATATTAATCATCCCATCCAAGTCTAAAAGATGTGACTAAATCAGAATTGACTTGGGTCTAATTATCTCAAAAACAGAATTGTCAGTAAGCTCAATGGGGTGTAACTGATAATTGGGGCATTGAATTGTATCCTTCAGAAAATGTGATTCTAAATCCATCATGTAAGCCCCAATAAGATCAATTTCCTTAGTTATTGGGCCATCATACATCTATCGAATTCCTCAGGCCTAATTGTCTCACAGAAATCATATTCTGTAAACTCACGTAGACTTCGCAACTTAATTCTTCACCTTCAGACTCAAAGAAATCTAAATCCATATTGATGTACGTCCCAAAATCATCCATAACTTCCTAGTCCATGAAGACATATGCTTCCTCATACCCTGGCTCAGGGATCACAAGTGAAGAAATCAGATTATCCTTAATTGGTTGCTCTAAATCAATTTGGTCGGCCTCATAACACGTGTCCCCCCAAATAGGTGCCTGAGCGGGTTCTAACATTGGCTCTCCTAAAGGGGGTTCATCCTGGGAATCATCCGACGATTGAACTAAAGCAACCACAAATCTCATTCTCAATTTTGCTAACTTCCCAAGTAGAAACTCACCTAGGTTCTTATCCTTAACATCCTGGAGCCAATCCAACAAATACTTGTTCGAATCATCAATCATCTCAATCAGGAGCTCCAATTTTTCAATGCAAGGTATTGCTTGAACTTCTAAAGATTGTATGGTATTCCACAAGTCAGCCAAAACCTTATCTTAAACCTGGTTACTCTGAACCAAATGACTTGTTTTAGGGTTGGGTGGGTTTTGGATCAGTGCAGAGGAGTTAACGAATTGAGATTCGTGATACCCTTCCTGATAATAGGTCATTTTGGATTGTTCAAAATGTGGTGACGACCTAAAGGCAGAGTATTCAGTGGATGGGTAAAGATCAGTGTATCCTCCTTGATTGTAGATCGTATTAGGTTGTCCATGAAAGAGTGGCGATCTATAATCAATGTGGCTCTGAGAAGGATAGAAATCACAATCATAGCTTTTAGGGTTAGGCCCTAAACATAGAGGTTCGGAACTGTATCCCCAATCTGAGTTGTCTGTACTAACCGATGGTTGTTTACAGTACGAGTTAGGATGAACGTCATGTTGAGGATAACTCATAACAGGTGGGAATGAGTGGGAATGGGTATAAAATGTGGAAGGATTCATGATAGACGAGAGGAAGAAAGGTGCCCTAAAATACAAACAATCAAACCTGTCGTTAAGTTGGCTAGCCTAAAGACCTACAGGCTCCCAGAACCCATCTTAAGATAAAGAAATGATTTGATCTACTTTTGTCTATTCAATCCAACTAGTTAGAAGGAGGGACTGGGAAGAAGGTTCTTCCTTTAGCTTGCACCTCCGGTTCGTAGTGTACCCCCTGTTGAAGCTACAGGTTACTACACTATCGTATTTGGTTTTGAAAACCTATCGTTGTAGTTTGAAAGCGAAGAACTCATGTCCAACAAATAAAATTTATACCGGAGTAGAAATCCTTGGTCGAACTCAGGGAGGCTACATCGATCTAAATTCGCAATTACATTTTTAGGGTTTTTGTTAAAAAAAATGGAGTAATTACAAAGAAGCACTATAAACAATCAGCATAAGAGAGAGAGAGAAAAACATTCACTTAATACTTCAAAATGTTTATACAATTAAGCAATCGAGAAATTAGATTAGAAAGTAAGAAAACTTTCACAATAGAAAGCAGGAAATTTCTACTCTAGAAAGTAGGAAAAAGGAATGGGAGAGAGAAGTTATCCTCCTCAACGATCGCTTGGAGGACGAGCTGGATTGGATGACTCCTGGAAGACGAAGGACAGAGTGGGAAGGAGGTTGAGGTAGGAAGAATGAGAACGGGGCGGCACGCCATCGTCGTCGTGGGATTCGCTTCCGAAATAGGGTTGAAAATTTGACTTTATCTCTCGAGGAGCATCCCGGGTGTGGGACAAGCTTCTCTTGAGCTTTGGAGAAGGAGAGAAGAGAAGGAAGGGATGTGAATTTCGTATGGAGGGAGTCTCCTTTTATAGTTGCACGGAGTGAGGGAAATTTGGTCATTACATGTTGAAAATCATTAATTCAGGATCTTTAGTGACGAATAAATCCGTCACTAAAGGCCTGAGCGTGGCCATAGTGCGCGGCGCGTGTGCGCTCGCTCACCTCCCTGCGCTTCAACGCTTCTCCATGATCTCTCAAACTCGGTCGTTCGATCGTGAGATCGAATGACTGAGGGTGCATCCTCGCCCGCCTCAACCGCGTGCCTCATTGCATGCGATGGCGCATTTCCTCGCCACGTCAAATGGAGCGTCCAACCGATTGGGCCCGCACAGTCGCCCGATCTCCATCGTGCGGTCGATAGAGCCTGCTCATCCATGCCTAATTGAAGTGCCTCGCAATTTCGAACCCACATCTTGAGGCGATCGAGTGCTTTATCCACTATGCTGCGTATGTGGATGGGCGAGCAGAGTTTTTGCGTGGCACGAAATTTGGACCATTGGATTGAGATCCAATGGTCAAGACTGCTTCCTCTTTCACCTCTGATGATGAAAGCGCCGGTCCGAGATCCAATCTCAGCCGTTGCATCTTGATCCAATGGCGAAAAGGCATTGCCATGAAGGGCTTCAGCGGTTGTGTGCGGCCGAGATGGCACCATGTGGCACCATCTTGGCCGTCCATCTTCTGGGTGATGTAGATGGTGCCACGGGTATCGGATTGAGTCAATTTTCACGTTGTTATGCTGCGATCATCGATCCGAATCCATCCGTGCGATCGGATTTGTTGTCTGAAGTGCAAATTGATGCCATCTTAGCCCTTGATCTTCTAGGGTTCCTCAGTCTCTATCTGATGCTGCGGATATTCGATTAGGGCAATCTTGGAGTCGTTGAACTCCAATCGTCGCCTTGATCAAATCCGTACAGTTGGATCTTCCATCCGAGGCCATGATAAAAAGTGGCCCTGTCCCTGACCATAAAAGGAGACAATTAACCTCCATTTTATTCAGACTAATCTAAATGCCAGATGATGCATGCTATGCAATATTTTTAGTATGTAATGTAATTCTATGCTTAAGAACATGCATAAATAGACATTTTATGTAATATAAACATGTTTGCATCACACCCCCATGCCTATCTTTTGCTAGTCCCTATCAAAAACTGCATGCTATTTATCAAAGAGTTAGGTTTGATTATTTGGGCATAAGTTATTTTCAACATTAAGATAATGTTTACTTAGGATCTGAACTTTCAAAGACACAATAGTGCTCAGGTATCTGCCAAAATGCAGACCGGCTCAAGCCCTCTCCTTATTCAAAGAAAATTTTCTTTTTCTCTTTTTCTCTTTTTCTTCTTTTCTAATTTTTTTGGATTTTTGAGTTTAGGGTTAAAGAGTGGCTTTCTATGCCATTCAACTCACCCAAGACTTGATGAGAACCCTAAGTTCTAAGCATCTTATTGTGAATGTGATAGACTCGTTGATCAACAATTAGAACAGATTTCAGGTTTCTACGCCTCTAGGTGGCCTTAAAAAGGGAGTTCTGCCTAAAGGTGTATCTTTTCAACCTGTAGCTTTCTCCCTACTTTAATTTTTATGGGGTCAACACAAGGGTGAATCTAGTGTATATCTCCCCGGTTTATTCTACTTGTCCGCTTCTTCCTAAGTGTTTTGGGAATTTTCAGTGCATTTCTTGAGCTGGGTTCTAGATAACTGGTCGATTAGCTGTTACCATCGACAACTTGCCAGCCATACTCATGCGGCGAAGTGTGGCTTTTGTTTTCTTTTTATTTTCTCCCTTTCTTTTTCTTTTTATTTTTGATTTTTTTTTCTTTTTAAGTAGGTGGCTTCCAAAGTCTAAGATTTACCTAAAGGCAGTAAGAAGAGAATGGTTTAGTGACTAGGCTCTGGACAACCTACCTATGGGCTGTTACCCACAATAATTTGCCGGCCATATCACCCTAAAAGGTTTATTAGCTACCCAATTTCTGTTAAAATCGCCGATCAACAAGTAAGCGAAAAGATAGTGTGTAGATGCTTTAGACTTAAAGTTCCCTCAAATTAGAGGGTGGGTTGATAAGTCGTGTACTTATCACCCAAACTTATTTAATCAAATTACCATAGAATTAAGATGGTGAGGAGTGGAAAAACAAATCCACATTTTAGTGGATGCACGGGCCGATTAAGTCCAAACACCTAAAGGGTCATTGTGTTTAGATCCTAATGTAATATTTCTTGAGATTGAAAAGTCCTAATGTCCACCCCCGGGTCTCAAACACTTGCTCCACGTCCTTCAAATCTTGGCCGTCCGATAGTGAGATCGAACGACTAAGATCTCTCCTCATCGCACCTCATCTGCGCGCGCCTTTCGCATGTGATCCCGCATCACATGGGGGCATCAGATAGCACATGGGCGCTATTGGCTGCATGGCATCATTGGTCTTGATCGTGCGGCTGATCACGCCCGCACGCCCACTCCAATTTGAGGCATGCAGGGCTCGAACCCGTGCCTCCTCATCTGGATAGGGTGCCCGACCAACTTGCTATGGGTGTGTTCATGTAGAGTGCTCATCTCAAGCACGTGCGCCCTGCAGCCGTTGGATCTCGATCCAACAGCGGAGAAGCGTTGGCCAGATGTGCTAAGGTGGGTGCGTGCGGCCGGTTGGGCGGCTGAGATGGCACCACGTGGCACCATCTTGGCCATCCATCTTCTGAGTGTTGTAGATGGTGCCACAGGTATCAGATTGAATCGATTTTCACACCGCTAGGCTCCGATCGTCGATCCAAACCCATCCGTGACGTCAGATTTGTCGTTTAAGGTGCGGATTAACACCATCTTAGCCCTTGATCTTCTAGGGTTCCTCGGTCTCTATCTAATGCTACAGATATCCGATTAGGGCGATCTTAGAGTCGTTAAACTCCGATCGTTGCCCTGATTAGATCCATACAGTTGGATCTTTGATCCAAGGCCCCAATAAAAAGTTGCCCTGTCCCTGACCATAAAAAGGAGACAATTAACCTACATTTTATTTAGACTAATCAAAATGTGAGATGATACATGTTATGCAATATTTATATTATGTAATGCAATTCTATGCTTAAGAACATGCATAAACAAACATTTTATGTAATACAAACATGTTTACATTAGTGGCTCCCAAAATAGCAAATGCCACCAATGTAGGATCTAGGCTGGTAACCAACTAATGAGGGCTAGAATGGGCAAGTGGGATTTAGGAAAGTGTCTGTATGTGTAGGTGTAATTTTCGTGGAGTAGGGTAGTGGGTTTGGTGAATCTAGGTTGGGTTAACCTACATTAAGTGGGTGTCGACCTAATTAGGATTAGGAAGGTTTAATCAGATAGGACTGAACCTAATTAAGTCTAGGTCAAGTCTAATTGGATGTGTGCATGTGATTAGGCTAGGGTAACCCTAATAGGTATGAGTCAATAAGATCCTAGGTGGTTCTAATTGGGTTCTGGTGCACCCAATCAACTGTAGATGCACCCAATTAGGTATGGGATGGTTGAATTGGGTTAGGGATGGGATAAGTAGGGCTATGGATAGTGGAGCAGGTTTAGGAGGTCTCTAATTAGGTTTCCTAGGTTCTCTGGTGGGGTTCCTAGGTCAAAATAGGCAAGATCAGGCTTCTAGCACCAAAATCAGGAACCAGACAGTAGTATCAGACGTCTAGGATAGTGGTCAAACATCTTATACTACAAAATTCAGTGTCTGGATATTAAATTGGATGTCCAATTCTTTGTCAATATGAGTTTTGATTTCGTGGATTGATATTCTACAGAAAATCAAACGTCCAGCTTGATATTTGGATGTCCTAAAAGGTGTTGGAGAGTGGGTTTTAGGTCTTCTAAGGTTGGTTTTGGTTCTTAAGTGTTTGGAAGTGGGATAGGGTGGATTAGAACATGGATAGTGCTATCCGTGTTTGGGTTTTGAGGCTAAGGTGTCCTAATGGAGGTTGTTTTGGGTTTCTACGGGTAGGGATAAGGCTATCCTCCTCACTCCTCTTATCTGGATCAGTCTTCTTCTTCCATTATTGCTTTATTCCACTATGTCCTTCATCCTGGATCACTTTATTATCTGCAAATAGTAATAAAAGCGATCAAATACTAGGATATCTCACCTTATTCTAAATAGACTAATGCAATGCAAGATATGAGTGCAATATCCACAAATTAAGCTAGGTTCAGATATTATTTAGGTTGATAAGGACCCATGATTGCTGTGCAATCATACCGTCATGCCTAAACTTTGCTAGTCCCTAGCAAATGCTAGACTAAGTGCATGACTAAGTTTTTTACAAATTCCATTCCTAAAGGACTGCTTATTCTTTTTATCAAAGAGCTTAACTAAGGATTTTTCTCCTTTTTGTTTCATCCTGAAATCTACAAATCCAGATACTTGAAAGTGCAGCTATGTAGATTTTGCAATGGAATCGAGTGAAAGGCCCGATTCACCTCTAAAATCTCTTCTTGACCCCTAGTAAATTTGTAGCGAGATAGGTGGACTTCTTCCCTTAGGGTATCCAAGATATTTTTTTTAAGTTCCACCCCGGCTTTAAGCTCAGGTAGAGATTGTCAAAGGGAAATGGATGTGTTTATTTGGTGGCTCACTCTCACTTGGTGCTACATAGAAATTAGTACTATAGAATCTAGATTCCCAAATTATTAAGTAACCTAACTTAGAGAAAGACGAGAAAAACTATGCCTTCTTTTGGTTCCTTTGTATTCATTCTCTCTTTCTCTCTCTCTTTCTCTCTTTTTTTATTTTTATTTCATTTTCTTCTTTCTTTTTAGAGCTCACAATCTCACCAGATTCACACATATGACTCGTATTTGGTGGTCTCACTTGGCATTAACACTTTAATTGAGTTCCCATAATCACAACACTAAGTCAGAATTTCGACCAGTATTTAGGTGGTCGAAAACACAGAAATGGTGGGTTAAGGCCTTATTTGGTGGATCGCAATTATATTTGGTGGTATTGCCTCAATGTAACTGAAACAAACAGTAAATATTCACACACTATTTTTCTTTGCTTTTTCTTCTTTTTCAATTTTTCTTTTTTCTTTTTCTCATTTTTTTTCCTTGCCATTTTTTTTCTATGTATATATATATTTTTTTTCTCAACAGGGCACAAGCTAGCATACATTCATGAACTCCATTGAGGAGGCATTATTAGTGACTAGTGGTACTCAAGAGACATTGGGTGGCTTATTTGGTGGAAGTGCCTACTCATGGCACTGGGAGAGATGAAAAGGACGATGTATTTCTGACTTTGACGTTAATACCCTCTTCAGCCAAGGATTCCGTAAAGAATGGTTGTAACCATTCACCTTAGCCCTAGTTTTATGAAAATTCACTCTTTGTGTATTTACCTTATTTGGTGGCTCTCAAAATTTCATGCAAAAATGTATACGTAGGATCCAACAGTGAAAACTATGCCTAATCTCTGAGTATCATTACCAAATTATCTAGGATTCTAGATTCCTTGCAATAATCTTAGAGCACCAATACACTCTACTCTCTTTTCACAATATTTGTTGGATTTTTGGAAGAAAATCTACCTAACTCCCAAAACACTGTCCAGGGGTTCAGGAAAAGAAGCACTACTTCTTCTCGACAAATTGAAGACGTTCATCAGTCTTCACTGTGAATCCATTGCAAAATCTACATGTGAGTGAAAATTGTACTGGATTGCAGATTATAGGAATCAACTAGAGGTTGAAATCCTTAATACGTTCTCCTGATAAAAATCTTATTCATGGATGCAATATATATAAATGCTATTTGTAACCTTTCAAAGTTGCACTTCGAAAATTTCCCTAATTCGGGTTATATATAGCTTGACCCTAAATTTAGAACAAAAAGGTGAATGGATGAGTCGAAAGTGGCTGTTGTGAATGAGTTTTAGCTCCAATTTGAACATTGGAGGTGGAGTCGGTTGTTCTTAATTTAAGGATCCGAAAGTGCAATTAGCTTGATGTACAAAAGGTTTTTCCTAGGTGTTGGCAAAAAAAAAATTCAGTTTACAACTACTACCCCCCCATGCCTACTTTCTTGCATATCCTCATGCATGAATATAATGAAAAATTACTTAAGACAGGGGTAAATGGATAGAAATCACCTAGAATAGCCCCTAAATTTTCATGTTCTGCTTATTCCAACACCTAAAATTGAATATGCAGGGAAAATATGACAAATAAAATATGCTATATATAAGTACTGAGATTAATGGCTCTAACTGGGCATTTGCTCAAAAAGGATATATCAATACACTATTGAGAATAGCGAGTAAAATGATAAGAATTTTAATCTCGTCTACCAACAGTGGGCCGCAAATGTGGACGAGCTGTCCATGAATTCCAAGCCTAAATAATCGAAAAAATATGTAGATGGGGGTTGGGATTATATGTAGCCAGATGCTACAGAAGAAAGATGGATAATTACAGATGCCTGGAAGAAATGAAGGTGAAGGCATCCCAAAGAGGTGATGGAGAATGTGGGTGGTAGAAGTATGGGTAGAGTCATGTCGGGTAAAGTCATATGGGTCCTAATATTGGTGATGAATGGAAGGCATGACACAAGTAGTGTAGTCAGATCTGGAAATCAAGGTCCAGTGATCACTCTCTGTCTCTACCAAAGATGTTTGGGTATCATCTTCTTTTATCACTTCAAAAGTTTTCAATTCTAATTCCCAATTATCACATGATTCCCCAAAATTTTTAGCTTCCTCTGATAACTCATCATATGTAATCCCTAATAATCTTTCAATTTCTTGAATATCTGTTTCATAGGGGGATATTTCCGCCTTCTCACTTAGATGAAATTTGGCATTAGATTTAGTAGTAAGTACCTGCATAAAAGTGGAATGGGCTAAATCATTGATCGAGGAGTTGTTACAGTCTTTTTGATTTTGTTGCTCCGTGTATGTGATCATTTGAATTAATTCATCAATGTCTTCATGGGTATTCTCAAATACAACAAGATCATACTCAGATCCCTTAATGCTTGGTTCCTTAAAATGAAATGATTGGTATTCCAACCCTAAACCAAGATCAAGATTCTCGAATAAATCTCTAATCTCAACTTCAATAGGATTACCAATATCATCCACCTCAGGTGTTTGATCAATAGAATCCTACATGACCACCCCCGAATCACAAATCGGTTGTAGCACAGCTAACCCAAATTCAAATGTTTCTAATTTTTATTGCTCATCTTGGATTCTATGAAGCTCTTTTCTTATATCATCATATTCTCGTGCACTAGCTTCATTTATTTCATGAATCATTTTGATCAATTAAGTAATATGGGATTCATTGCAAGGGGTAGGGGTTTGAAATGGGCTAAGTCAATCAAGATAGTCAACCATGCTACCAATGATTTGATATGGCATTGAGGGTGACTTATGTGATCTAGTGGATTGTTGATTCGGGTCATGCAGTTCTACCCAGGTGTCAATTACCATGGTTTCTTCCAAATTGACTTTCGAATCACTTTCCGTGTCATCCAGAAAATACCTTGACTTTGTTTTCTTAGTGGCTGCATAAATATCAAAGTGAATCTTCTCATTGCCACTACTCATTTCTATACATCCAAAGTAATAATCAATCTGTGCATTGGCTGTACCCAAGAAAAGTCGACCTAGAATGATGGGTGAATTACCTAGCTTCTCCAGTATATCCATGTCCAAAATAATAAAATCAACTAGAAAACTAAGACCTTGCACTTTGATGATCACATCCAGAACTAACCCCTTAGGTGTTTTAATGGAGCCATCTGCCATTCTAATGGTGACAGGTGTGTGGTGCAGATCTCCAAGTCTGGTGTGGTCAAAAAGGGAGGTAGGAATCAAGCTAATGGAAGACCCTAGATCGACAAGGGCTCTATTGAAGGTGAATCCCTTGATTGTACAAGATATGAACGGCTTTCCTGGGTCAGTCATTTTGGGTGTTAGAGTGTCAGAAACAAATGCACTTATGTTAGCTGATAAAGCCGCATCTTTAGGTGTGCAAGTCTTTTTCTTCTTTTGTGACTGTTTCTTTAAGGCCTTAAGAAAGGGTAAATAGGTCAAATCAACTTCAGAAGCCTTTTTCTTCTTTTTGTCCCTAGAGTCTGAGTCAGAGCTGGATGTGGATTTGGTCTTATGATTTTCTCCTGAGCCCGAATCAGATCATTTGGGTGGGTTCTTAGCTTTTCTCTTCCTTTTAGAGGCCAAAGAGTTGGCCCCCGCACAATGGAATGTATGATAGATTGGAGGAGGGGTCGGAAGAATATATGGAGAATAGGAGTGAAAAGGCATTTGCATCCGGGGATAAGGTGATTCTTGAAGTCTCTTGATTTGATCCCCTTGAGATTTCACTCAATTTTCCAACTTAGTCAGCCTTTCTTAATTTTTCTTGTCAAAGTCCAACAAAATGTTCATGATATCTTCAAGGGTGGTTGCGGGATGGGCTGGACTAGATGGTTGCCCTAAAGTCGATTGAGTGGAGTACTGGGTTGGCCTAGATTGATGTTCAGTCTAAGTAAGTCTCTATGGTGGCCATGACAGATCAGGGTTGTCTCTCCACTTAGGGTTATACGAATCTGGATATGAATTAATTGGTGTATCGCCTAGAGTGGGGCTGACTATGGAGGGAGTTGATTGAGAACCTATTATGTGGTCTTGTACTTGTGATCCTTTATTCCAATTCCTTAGTGATATATCATCAGGTATAGGTGTATTAGAAACAGAGCCTTCCCCAAATGATCTACCAAAATCACGGATTAGGTCTAAAGGTGCCTTTTGGGTTGGCTGAGTCCAGGATACCTCCCCATGGTAGCAAGAATCAGTAGAGTAGCTAGTGGATCCAAAATATGGGTCACTAGACCCACTAGGCTGGTTGTTCGAAGTATCTTGTTCCTGGGAGGAGTGACAAGATTGAGATTGTTCCTGAGATTGGGTAATTTTGTCCAGGAGCTTGGCACATTGATCCATATAGTCCTTGTTATATTCCCGGAATTGAACAACTATGGCTTTCAATTAGTTCTTATCTAAATAAGGGTTGAATCCATGAGGTTCAAGTTCTAGATAAGCTGGGGGATAAGGATAATCATATCCTAGCTCGTTATGATGAGTCTCCCAACTAAGATGAGTCAAAATCATTGTTGGGTTGGGAGATGGAGGACCCTGAGGGTCAAAAGAATGACATGGCTTCATGGATATTTGAGAAAAGAGACGGATAGAGATAAGAGATAGTCTTCCTTTTGAAGACACAACCAGCTACAAGGGGCTGGTCGAATTAAGGAAAAGGCTTAGGAAGAAAGATGAGAGAGCCCCAAATCAAGAAAACAAGCTAGCCTCAAATTGTATACCCTAATTGGATCTAAACTTGGTATCCTAAAATAGAACTGGGTTAAACCAACCCTTGAATTACTTGACTGGCCAGAATGGTGGGACCCCATAGGACACCCCACACGGTGGGACACACTAGAGGTTAACGCAATTACCATATAAACCTTTATTGTCACCAGTTTGTCCAAATAGACAAGGCCTTGATTTTTACCCAACTAAATTTTGGTTAGCAAGTAAATTTTTCCTGCCCAGGGCACATCTGCTTAGTTTTAGGCTTGGGTTTAGAGTGCTCTTGGAATGTGACTGGGTGTTTTGGGGGTGTTGCCCTTAAAATTAGATTTAGAAGTGTGAAG
Source organism: Thalassia testudinum (assembly GCA_037157565.1). Classification (NCBI taxonomy): domain Eukaryota; kingdom Viridiplantae; phylum Streptophyta; class Magnoliopsida; order Alismatales; family Hydrocharitaceae; genus Thalassia; species Thalassia testudinum. The sequence goes on from JAZHRO010000031.1 coordinate 129,109,447, forward strand.
TGCACAAAAAGAGGGTTTTCAATACAAGCTTTAATTGGTGTAGTGGCTTTTATGGTTCAAGTGCTTGTATTAAATTTTTTTTCTTTTATGGTTTCCTTGTTTATGTCAATTCAAATAAGGTTGTGGTGGAGCATGCAACAGTTTTTGCAAGTCCCATTTTGTTATATGAATTTCCTTTAAGTATGGAATGCAAATGTGCTCTACCTTAGTGTGGAAACCCTAATATCAGATAGGTCTATATGATGCTTTTAAGTCCAATAAGGTAGAAGTGGTGTGACCCAATCAAGGAAAATAATGGTCCTAATGCACCATCACTAATTGAAATAGACTTAATTGGTTGCCTAGGTTGAAATGTAAATTAATTTCAGTTCAAGTGGGTGAAGGGGTCGACATCCAATCAAATCAGATCCCCTCTAATGCAATTACACACAAATCAAGCTTAGACGGGTTTATATTGGGTCACTAAATTTAAACCCTAATGTGAAACACCTAGGGTTTATGCTTCTTCTAACAATCAGCAGTCAGACCTTGGTCTGACTTCAAATCACTCCCCAAATCAGTAAATAAATCAAAATATGATGAAATTTGGTAGAGATCTTCCTTTTTCAATAATTTTTTTAGGGAATATCTTTTAGGATATTTACTATTTCATGCAATTTTTTACGAATTATTATGTTCTAGGGGTTCAAATAGACCAGATGGACCCCATGCAAGAAATGCAGTTTGAAATAGTACCACAGAAAATTCAAAAATTCTTGAAAATTTATAGAAAAATCTAGTTTTCAGTGGCTTTCCAACCCCATAAATTTCAAAGGGATCTGATTTATGTATAGGTAAGAATTAATGTTTAAATTTATATAAAATTAAAGTGCAAACTATTCTGAGCACCTTCCATTGTATGAATTTTTAAAATTTGTATAGTGCCAATTTTTCCAAATAAAAGGTGGCCCTGGAAGTTGGTTTGAGAACCTATTATCAGACCAGATCCCAAGATTTTTGGATGCCTAATTTGGTAGTGATAAATTTTTTAAAATCAAAAATAATTTTTGGCCAGATTTCCGAATCTGACTTTGGTGTGTTTACATAGTTTCCATGTTAAAATACACACAAAAGAAAGAAAAAATTTTTTCCTTGTAAATTCAAATCTAAAATTTTGAAGTTGAATTTATATATATATATATATATATAATTTTTTTTTGTTTTTTTTCTAACCTAAGAAAGCAACAAAATTGAGGATGAAGAATGATACCTGTAGTCTTCACCACGAGTTGATGTATGCACAGATCCTTGTCTTGACAACCTACAATCAAAATAAATAGAAGTTAGGCAAATACAAATCTAAACTCGCGCATTGTCTCCCCGGCAATGGCGCCATTTCTTGGGAACGTAGATCGCGTAATTGATCAGAAATGAATCGTAGTACAGTTGAGAAATACAATCAACAAAAATAATTTCTAATATATTGAGACTTGATGAATTTTATTCTTTTGAAAACTTGAGTCCCGATCATTCATCTCTGGGAGGCGTGAAAACAAGTCGAGATTTGGATCAGCTTAATCTAGCCTAAATCTAATCTAACCTAATATTTTTTTTATCTTTTTGTGTTTTTGATTTTTACTTTGAAAAGTGATAAGCAAACTGACTTGAAGACAATCACAGAAGCGATGATCATACAATATTATTCATGCATAGAATACTAAAAATAAGGTCACACAGTATCTATACTAGAAAGCATTTAAATAGAAGAAATCCCTCATGCTGGGAAGGTATGATAAGGGCCATTGGCCAAAAAGAGGCCATGGGTGAGCCTTCATGGCCGTCCAAAAAGAAGAAGAAAAAGAGGGTGCATCCTCTCTATGGAGAACAAAGGACATGCCCAAGTGAAGAGAGGAGAAGTGGGTGTTGCACCCTAGTGCTCACCTTCTTCTTTCTACCCACATGAAGATGCCTTGGAGGAGCTTCTTCTTTAGCCGTCCATGGAGGGGGCCGTGGAGGAGGAGGATGGCTGTAGGGTTTTGGAGGGTGGAAGGGTGTCACAAGTGGGAGGAGAATGGATGGGAGAGTGAATGAATTTCGTGGCTCTCTTCTCTCCTTGGCTTTTTTGGGAAGGCCTCTCTATTTCAAATGGGTCACCACTTTTGGTGGCTCCCAAAATAGCAAGTGCCACCAATGTAGGATCTAGGCTGATGATGAGTAGCTACTCATCATGGCTAAAAAGCTGAAGTTAAGCTAGACACTAAGTAAAACAATATCAAATTAACAGATAAAAAGGGTTAAGTGTGGGAATTAAAGAAAAAGACCTAAAACCTTTACTCTATGTTAAAACTTCATAATTAGGCCACAAAATGAAATATTCCGAAAGCAAAGTACAAATGATGATCCATGCGTCAATTGAACACATAAACAAGTTTGAAAGGCCAAATCAGAAGTATAATCAATGTCTTAAATGTTCAATTAAGAACATATAAAAATTTGAAGGCAATTGGACATCATTTAAGTTATGAAATAGGTATTTTACACTTAGGTCCTTCATGCATTACACTCTTACCCTTAAAGACTCCCCTTTGGACCTATTTGTAAGCCGTAGGGACCCTTCTGAAATGCTGCAAGGCCCTTCCGGTTGTAGTTCTTTTCACTTATGGGCTACATGCAATTCTTCTAGCCCTTCATTCAAGGGTCTGTCTGCAATTTTCCCTTATTTCAGAGAGAGACATGCTGCTCTTCGCACACACTGTAGCACGCGAAGAACACGGCCAATCTTAGCCGTCCGTCGTTCTTCATAATCTTGATCTGCAGTTGGATTCGAATGGAAGTTTCGCGCGATTCGGCACGTGCAATCACCCCTCTCCCCAGATCTCATCTGATGGTCAGATTTTGTGCTTAGCTCACCGCGTGCTCTGCCCCTCTCATCCTCGCCGCCGGTTGCATCTTGATTATCCTCACCTGCGTGCTGATCTCAGCCACTGAGCATGCTACTTAAGCACCTCAGTGGTGTCGCATGCAAGGGATCGCTCTCTCCTACACCGCTTAGAGATCATTCGTCCACTCCAGTTTCTCCTCCCCATCAAGCCTTTGATTTCACAGCCACCGGCAGTGAAATCATCACCTTCTCTCAACCTCCTCGTTGCTAAGGACTTCGTAGCACCTGAGGACGACCCTGGAGCCTCACTAGCAGACTCTTCCCTCCGCTGGAGTCATCTTCCTCCTTTCTTCCTCCTTAGCCCCCGGCTAAGCACCCATAGGTCCCATTCTTCCTGTTAGATTAGGTTTATATTTCTGCATATTAGTTTTAGCTGTAGTTAAGTAGTTTAGAGTAGAATTAAGGTAATTGTTAATGTTTAATTTCACTGTAGGATAAAGTAGCTGTAGCAGTAGAATTAGGCTTAAATTTTCCCCCTCACCTCCTCTGATCATTCCAGATCAGAGGGGAAGATTTCATATATCCATGTTGTCAAATTCTCTACCTCCCCATACTGTCATAACCATTTCTGATTTTCCACGACATGTTTTTCATCTTCCACCCATACACTCTAACCCAATTTCAGATCTGATTGGTTTTCACCTCAGATCTGAAATTGGCATCAACAAGCACTTAAGGGGCTTCCCACTCACCTCACTCTTGGTCAGAGAAGCCGTTGATTTTGGGTTGAAATTTTCAATTTGTCAGATTTCTCCTCAATGTGGATTTTAAGGATTTTTCTTTTTGGTTTTACTGCCTGATCTGACAAATTGAATGAAGTTGATTTGAATTCCCAGTTGGCAAGGAATCTGAGAGGATTTCTGCTGACAGAAATCATCTCAGAAGAGCCATACGTAAATCTGATTTGATACTGTCTTTAATGCATTGAATGCAAGTCGGATCTAAGGATATTTACTTTGGTAATTTGAAGTCTGATCTCGCATTCATAAGCTTTGTTAATGGCTGTTTGGTGATTTCCTAACCTAAGGAGTTCTCAATACTCCTTAAGGTTTCATGAAACTGGGATTTGATCTAAGGGCTTTAACTGATTGAATTGATTCTTCCTTCATGATTCTATCGCATTAGGAAGAGCTAATTCAGTGATATTTGTGGATTTCATCTGAAATGGAGTTTTTGATGAGGGTTTTTGGCATTTGAATTGAGGTATTTAGTGATTTAGTGAGACATTAAACCCTTGTCAGATTTGGGATTGATTGATTTTCTTTTCAGTTTGGATTTGTTTGACTCTGATCCCAGTAAACAAAGCAAAGTGCTGCATCTTGCAGCTACATGTTTTTCTCTCCAAACTCACATTTCTTCTCAAATGGACTAACTGCAGCAGCAATTAGCCCATTTGGACAGTGACTGAATCTATGGCTAAGTCTGGATGTTTTGTTGCAGCTACCTCTAGTAGGTTGTAACAGAAAGGTTTTAGTGTTAAATCCTATAGACTTTAATTTGATCTGAGCTGACAGTAGATTGTATTTCATCTCATATGTAAACTAATTTTCTTGTTCAATACTTGAGATCTAATTTTGATACATACATGTCTACTCTTTCTCAACTCTGTCAGCTAGTTTAGTCAGAAATCCCATCCTAAACAAGTTTTAAAAGAGAGAACTGAACTGAGGACTCTCACCTTAGTAAAATCTTCCCTTCTTCTCTCCTTCTGCTAAACCTATAAAAACAGTAAACTAATTAGAATGAAACACCCAAAAGAGAAATAAAAATATTTATATATCTATATATATACATATATATGTTACTTTGTATATTAAGTATACTTATATAGACTTAAGTTATATGTTGGGCTACATATGTAAATAGATAGTGTAAATATATATATATATACTGTATACTTAACTATGTACATATAATACTGTAATTTAGGTTTTAGATCTAATTTAGACAATAAATACAATAATTATATAACTATATATAAATTGAACTAAGTATATGTAATATTAAACTGAATAGATCAGTAAGTAGTTTAAACTATAAAACTGTATATATATCTATGTATATGTAGATTATAAGTAAATAAAATCTTTTATCTTAATTTAATCCTTTATAGATAATAAATAATGAATTTATTGAGTTTATAGCTATGTTTTTAAATTAAATTAGTTAAATTAGTAATTTAGAATTATAATTAAGTTAAATTGAATCTGTATACTATGACTAAAATACTTTAAGTAATTTAGGCTAATTTAAGTATATTTAGACCTGATTATCTTAAGTTTAACTTAATTTATAAGCAGAACAATTAAAACTACTATTTAAATGTAAATAACACATACATTAATTCGGAGAAATATAATAAAAATTTGTAAAAAATATTTATGTTTGTATTCTAACTCTGTATGAGGTCAATTAGACCATTCACTAACTAATTTATAAGTAATTAACCAAGAAAACACCAAAATCAATGTGTAAAAATAGGCTAATTTAGTGAATTTATTTATATAGTAAATCTAATTAAAATTTAAAATTAATTGAACAATTATATAGTATTATGTAAATGCTTTATTTTCCATAACTTATTTTTATTTTTAAATAAATTATGGCCCTCGAATTGAGGGACAAAATCGCTTCCAGCCCACAGCTGCACATGGTTTCCAGCGCAGATGTGGCACTCGAATTGCGCCACATCGTGCGCTGCAAACTGTGCGCAGCGGTATATATGTAATTTGTGCATATGCTCTTCAGTCGTCACGGGCACCAGGTGCTCGAAACAACCTTTACCGGGCATACATATGAGCATATCTGAGCATATTCTGTCTGTGGGGCCGGGGGCTCGGAGAAGCAAGTGTGTGGGGCTGTGTATGCCTTGTGCTGAGTTAAGAAACGTAATTAAGCAGCCTAATGAGAATTAGGGCACGCTTAGTAGAGGTTTGGTCCCACCCTCTGGGTGCTGTGTATCCCTCGAAAAGCACGCCTGCAAATTAAACACATTTTTAATTGATTAAAGAGAGTTAATGACAGTTGTTAAAAGCCTCTCCTTCGCAGCGTGTAAAAGTCATTAAGCCAAAGTGTAAAGACAGAAGAAGAACATCTGTTGAGAATCTATGTGAAGGGAAAAGAGAGAGAGATGTTGTACATACATAAGTAAAAATACATATACAATTAAAATATAAACATATATATACATATACATATACGTAGTATAGCTAATTATTTGTTTAAATAAACCAATATATTTACTAAAAGAATAAAATGTCACCATAAGTGTCGCTACAGACCTCAGTTTCCTTCCTTAGGTTTGTATATAGTGTTTTCTGGGATCTAGAGACGCTTACGTCTGTCATTAAAATTGTTGTATGTGTTACTGTAGATAACAGACTTGTAAGTTAAGTTAATATATTATGTCATCTTAGTCTATTGTGTACTTTCATGTAAGTATTAATACTATAACTTGTAAAGACAGTTTAAAGTATAGCGATAAATTGTTTGGTGCTTGTTATAGTTAGTTTTTGCAAGCATTACAATTAATTCTTAGTAAGTAGGCAAACCATGTCCACATTCATTCATTCTTTAATAAGATGTAAAGTGTCTTTTTGGAATTAGAGGATAATTTTGAGATCAAAGAGCGATGTAATTCAATAAATTGCCTCCCAGTGAACGACCTGGAATAAAATCAGTAAAAATTAGATAAGTAAATAATAATGATTGTAATGACTGGTATTCCATACAACTCACCACTGACCGAGTCGATCTTTCGCTTTTAAGTCGTTTGTAGTTTAATGTGGTGGAAAAATCGACTAATCAATTTTTAATAAGAAATAACCACTCGCAGAGGAGCGGGTCGTTTCCACAGGGAGGCAATAACGTATTAAAATTCGCGCCACTTAAAAATGTTTGTTCGGAGTCAATTTGGACAAGAACCAAGCCAAGATTGCCTTTAGATTAAGGTTTAAGCAAGAAATAATGCTGAAATGGCAATTATGATAAACTACAGGATATTTTCCGCAATGCAGAGTGAATAGAATATGAATAAAATCTGGCAATGGCAGAAAATGTAAATTTTAATCAATGCTTTACTGTAGCAAAACAGGGGAATTCTTCCCCGTTGTCTTGCGCGACGAGGAGCCGATGGCTGGGCGCGGGAAGCTCGGCGGAGGTCCCTTGGATCAAGGGCTTCGAATCGGTGGTGACGGCAAGTCGCGCGGCGGCCGGAGGTGGCCGGACGAGCTCCGGCGGAGGTGCTGCAGGCGGCTGTGCGTGGGCGCGCGGAAGGTCTGCGGAGGGCGCTGGCGCGCGGTGGTCTGCAGGCGGGCGTCTGCAGGCGGGCGCTGGCGTGGCTGCGGTGGTAGCTGCAGAGGTCGGTTGCTGGCGGTTCTGCAGGTGGCTGTGCGTGGGCGCGCGGAAGGTCTGCGGAGGGCGCTGGCGCGCGGTGGTTTGCAGGCGGGCGTCTGCAGGCGGGCGCTGGCGTGGTGGTCTGCAGAGGGCGCTGGCGCGCGGTGGTCTGCAGGCGGGCGTCTGCAGGCGGGCGCTGGCTTGCGCGGTGGAAGCTGCAGACGGCTGTTGGAGGATGCTGCAGGCTGGTCTGCAGGCGTTGGAGGAGAGCGCGGGCTGATCTGCAGGCGTGCGCAGGTCAGCAGCCGGTGAGCGGTGGAGGGCGCAGAGGTCGGTTGCTGGCGGTTCTGCAGACACAGTGGTGAACGGCGTGGACTGCAGGCGGTTGTGCGTGTTTGAGCTGAAGGTTGACGGACGTGGGTGCGCTGAAGGTTCTGCAGGTGCGGGAAGGGATCTGCAGGCGACTTCAGGCGTGTGCGGTGAAGTGAGCGGGTAACTTCAGACGTCTGGGAAATTTCCCAGACGTCTTAAGTTACTGAGAGGGTGGCTGATCAGTAGGTTGGTGACGGTGGTCGGCGACGACGGCGAGGGAGTTGCACGCTAAGGTGCTCACGGTAATGCGGGCGAGCTCCGGATGGCGGTGTGGCCTGTCACACCACACGCCCACGGTGGTGGAGACTCGCCGCCACGGTAGAGGCCAGCAGTGTGGAGTGGAAGAGAGAGGATCTCTCTGCATAGTGGTGAGTCGGTGGCGGAGGCCTGCTGCAGCCGGCAGCTTCCGTGCTCCTTTTATAGTGTCTTGAACAATTTTGAAATCAGCCGCCGACCAGATCCACCACATCCGCTCCCCCTTGAATGGCTTCATCACTGCAGCAGCCGGGCGTTGGAGCGGCAGCCAGCCGTTCTGAAAGAAGACGAATAAAGCAAATATTATTAAAATATTAGGGTTATTTATGTATAGACCCTCAACTTCTATGTTAATAAAAACAATATACCTAATTGGTTATCTAATTAGATGAATGCTATTCTAAGCTAATTCTAAATACACTTAAGATATGAATGCAATGTATGGATTATGTAATTAGATTAAAACTATGAATTAATCTATTTACATCCTAATTTATACTAAATAAATGTTAGAATTAACCTAATGTGTAGGCACTTAAGTACTTAAATAACCCACAACTATGGGCTAATCAAATACCCCCATGCCTAGTTTTTGCTAGTCCCTAGCAAAATTAAGCGAAACCTAGCACTCTAAGTAGACTAGTCAACTCACTTAGTCTTCCTTCAGAAGCATATTAAGTTCAGGTTCTAAACCCAAGGTTCCTAAGTAGTTGCTAAGTTACAGACTAGGTCGGCTAAAGACGAGTTGCCAGCACAAGTTTCCCTGATTTCTGACTCTACCCGAAAGTTTATTGATCCCTGAGATTAAAGCATCCGTGCTTGTGCATTGGTCCGAGTTATTTGAGTTAAAGGATTTTTTTTTTTTTTTTTTTTTTTTTTTTTTTTTTTTTTCTTGTTTGATTCTTCTAAGTCTAACCTCAAATCAGCTATCAACACAGCCTGTGTCGGATTCATTGTCCCCATTACCATACCTCGAAGGGTGCCTGGCTTTCGATGCTTCGAGATAGCACCGCCCATAACGACCCCAAGAACTCCTGGCAATCGACACTTCGAGATAGTATCGCCCATGGATTTCTTAAGCGAATTCAGGCCTATGGCAATCGGCACTTCGAGATAGGGCCGCCCATGGTACCTGAACCGCGCAATGCGCTTACATGCCCCCAGTAGGATGGATATCCTAAGAGACAAGCGCCGAGGAGGTAATATGTTACCATCGCATCCTCAAGGTGAGTATATACTCGACCTCTCCTGCGGCGGGAACTCTTCCAATCAAAATATGTTTTCAAGCCTTTCTTAAGTCAAAACTAAGAGAACCAAATCTCTTTTCAGAAATTAAGTTAATTACCAGACCAAGTGTGAACAATTTGGATGCTTGGGTTACAAGGACCTGTAAACCAAAAGGTAGAATAAGACTCCAGGTACTACCCCACCTTTTAACTCAAACCCTAGCTTCCCTTCCTCAACCTCTTGAAGAATGGTCCGCAACTTAACTCCTACTTAAGTTTTTAAGTCCACAAAGGACCCTAAAGGTCTAAAGCTAGTAGCTTATTTAGCTTCTAAAGTTTGACCCTAGAATTAACTTAGTCTACCCTAGAGTTCTGATTTGCTTAAGACGGCAAGATCTAGCCAGTTAAGCTCAAAACCTCTTTTTTTTTTTTTTTTTTTTTTTATATGTACAAATGTATGCAATTATGCTATGTATATCCCCAAGTACACCCCCCCATGCCTAAAATCTGCAATGTCCTCATTGCATAGAAGGATATTACCTGGGTCAAAGCTGGGCTGAATAGCCGAAGAACCTGCAAATCAGGTTCAAGAATTGCAGAAATAGGCCCTAAAAATGAGGAAAGCAAAGTTGGCCTAGAAAATAGGTAACCTAGGATGTTGGCGAGCTGATGATGAATCCCGATAGCAAATGCTCGCCCAACTAAAATGGGAATGAAATCTTCCCAGGTCACCAGAAGAGGTTCTAAAGGATAAACAGTTAAAATAACCTCCAAAGGGGTAGGGGTAGGATGACAAGGATCCTCCAAAAAGAATGGGGAAGGAATGGTATAGAGATAAACCCCCAGGGTAATGGACTGACTAAAGAAATCATCAATCCATACCCGATACTCCATTACAGAAAATATTGGTCTGTTAAGCCCCCTAGTCAGAACAAAAATGAGCAATTCTCTAAGGCAAGGATCGTCTAGGGTGTCCAAGTTACGAGGTTGTGGGATGGCCATAAGATCTAGGTTGGGTTTAATCAGCTTGGTGTCCATCCCAAACACTCTTTCTAAATCCTCAATTTCATCCCTAGCATTCCTTGCACCATCACGTGGATCTTCCTGCTCTTCATCAGGAGTCACAATTTCGCTTTCAGATATAAGAGAATCAGAGGGTGACTTCGAAGTGAATGAAGGCAGGTTGGAAGCAACAGATCTAGGGATTATCCTATTAATGTCATCCCTGGGTTTTTGTTCTTTACTCACATCTTCCCCGGAGTCTATATGTGAATCCACATAAATCTTAGAAATTGCTTCCAAATTTTCCATCATTTTATCATGAGGAGAAATATCATCAATGGGTGTGCCAAGGAAACCTAATTTGGTCAAATTTGTGACATCCTCAGGGGTTAACTCTTCAAATAATACATAATCACCCTTAGTGTCACTCCAAATCTTGAATGTAGATTCCTCATATAATTCATCTTCCTCCTCATCACACAATTCATCATGTACCCGAGGTCTAGAATCATTTAATATATCAGCAGATCACCTAGGGTGCTCTATCTGAGGTAAATTATTTACATTGGTTACATCAGACTCCTCAGATAGGTCAATTTCTTTAGGGTTAGGTTCCCTAAGGGTGGGTTTGAGTTCCATATCATGATCAGAAGGGAGGGTAGGATTAACAACTTGACTTTGACCCACTTCATCAAATGTCACGAAAATACTATCATCTGGGTCGAGGTCTTCCAATGGCACCATCATTCCCTTCTTTTGACTCCAATATAATTCAGGTGGATACTCAACCTTATCATCATCTTCCTCGGGTTGCCACCTTTCTTCATCCAATGCATAGCTACTTTCATGTGTATTTTCCTCCCACCTAAAGTGTAGATCTCTCAAGGAAGTGCCATCTAATGGGGAGGTTTCAAAATCGATCCTCGAAAAGTAGCTATTCTCCCCAGAATTTCCCTTCAACTTAAAGTGTAGCTTTCCCACGGGAGATGCATCTATTGTAGAGGGGTATACGTCATCGTCAATGGGGCAGATTGGGTGGCTAATTTCATCTCTTTCTTGTTGGCCTGCTCTCAAAGATTCTCCTAACAATTCACTCATTTCATTTTGCATTTTCTGTATTTCCATCTTCAAAGAGGAGAGGTCATTTTTATCATAAGAGAAGTCAGGCTCAGGCTTATAGTACCCAGGAGTGTTTGTCCAACCATTATAAGTTTTCAGGGAGGGTGGGTTGGGTATTTCTTTGGTATGTGGGATATTGGGCAAAGCAAATCCCGCTCCTGAGTTCTGCTCACTAATTTGGGGCTTAACTAGGCCAATACTCCTATAATAGGAGTAAAACGGATCCCAATGATTGTCATTATGTCCATCAAGGAATGGACCATCTCGGCGTCTGGGATCGAAGGATGCAGAGTGGGGGTGAGGGTGTGGGCAAGATGTGAAAGGATGAAAATCAATGTGGTCCATCCTAACTCACACTTCAATCAGAATTCCCCAAGCAAGACACAATTCAAAAAGGACCTTTTAGGTCTTTCCCAATTTAGGCTTTTGATTTTAAGTCAGATTGCAGGTGACAATACAATTTGTTCAATCAATTTACGCGCCTATTGTCGACCTACGGCTCGCCTAAAAAGACCTAGTTGGAGCTTAGGTGTTCTTCCCTAAATCTCAAATGGTCAAGTAAATCCAAAGACGGAAGATCGAGGGATGCAAGTAGGCCTAAGCCTTCCTTTGAAGCTGTGCTTTCGCGGTGCTCCTCAACTACCCCCAAAAATCCGTGACAGGGTATCCCCCTCTTTGGATTTACAAAACCTTTGATCTCAAGTTCCGAACACTTCAGAATCCAACGAAAGGAGGGCTCTTGTCCTAGTATTTCCAAACCTAAGGAGTGTCTAGAAGCGTGTCGTGGTGCAAGTGAAATAAGTGTGCATACACCGTAAAAGATTTTAAACTTTGAATCGCACGCCAAGTTTGAAAATGAAATCCTTGGTTTTTAAAATGTCCTTCCTTTAATTAGTCCTTTTTCTAAAAAAAAAAAATGTGACCACTTGTTAGATTTATTCAGTACAGATTAGGTGGTCTTCGCATTAAATCCCAAATGCAATGCGTGATCAAAAATAGGATGCAAAGTAAGAGAATGCGTACCTTGCCTCCAGCGATCTTCGATGCAAAAATGTATGCAATGCAGAAAAGCAAATCTAGAGGCTGCTCATACAGACCTAAATGGTTCGTCCTAGGGCAGGCAGCTTCTAGCAGGCAGCTCGTTTTTTTTCTTTTTCTATTTTTTTTTTTAGAACTACTTATGCACAAGCAAATAAAAGAAATAATAAAAAAAAATAAACCTAAATCTAAAGAAAAGGGAACAGGCTCCCAAAAATTACCCAACACGGGTCCAAAATAAAATCAGGGAACAAACCCTCAAAATATGCCCCAGAACAAGGGTTTCAAACTAACTGTAATGAAAAATTAAGTCTTCAGTCTTAATTCTATTCTAATTAGCGATTAAATACAGTGGTGTCCGTCGCGTCCTCGTCCTTCTCCTCCTTTCAAAATTGCTTGTCCACTTCTCGTCTGGCGACGTCAAGGGTCGCCTCTCACAGTGGCTGATTCTTGCACAAAATTTCTCGCACAGAAAAGAAAATAATAGATGGTCAAATCTCTGTGCAATTGACAAATAATCAAAATAAAATTAGGCGAAATTATTGCGTCTGTTGCCTCCCCGGCAACGGCGCCATTTGACCGAGTCGATCTTTCGCTTTTAAGTCGTTTGTAGTTTAATGTGGTGGAAAAATCGACTAATCAATTTTTAATAAGAAATAACCACTCGCAGAGGAGCGGGTCGTTTCCACAGGGAGGCAATAACGTATTAAAATTCGCGCCACTTAAAAATGTTTGTTCGGAGTCAATTTGGACAAGAACCAAGCCAAGATTGCCTTTAGATTAAGGTTTAAGCAAGAAATAATGCTGAAATGGCAATTATGATAAACTACAGGATATTTTCCGCAATGCAGAGTGAATAGAATATGAATAAAATCTGGCAATGGCAGAAAATGTAAATTTTAATCAATGCTTTACTGTAGCAAAACAGGGGAATTCTTCCCCGTTGTCTTGCGCGACGAGGAGCCGATGGCTGGGCGCGGGAAGCTCGGCGGAGGTCCCTTGGATCAAGGGCTTCGAATCGGTGGTGACGGCAAGTCGCGCGGCGGCCGGAGGTGGCCGGACGAGCTCCGGCGGAGGTGCTGCAGGCGGCTGTGCGTGGGCGCGCGGAAGGTCTGCGGAGGGCGCTGGCGCGCGGTGGTCTGCAGGCGGGCGTCTGCAGGCGGGCGCTGGCGTGGCTGCGGTGGTAGCTGCAGAGGTCGGTTGCTGGCGGTTCTGCAGGTGGCTGTGCGTGGGCGCGCGGAAGGTCTGCGGAGGGCGCTGGCGCGCGGTGGTTTGCAGGCGGGCGTCTGCAGGCGGGCGCTGGCGTGGTGGTCTGCAGAGGGCGCTGGCGCGCGGTGGTCTGCAGGCGGGCGTCTGCAGGCGGGCGCTGGCTTGCGCGGTGGAAGCTGCAGACGGCTGTTGGAGGATGCTGCAGGCTGGTCTGCAGGCGTTGGAGGAGAGCGCGGGCTGATCTGCAGGCGTGCGCAGGTCAGCAGCCGGTGAGCGGTGGAGGGCGCAGAGGTCGGTTGCTGGCGGTTCTGCAGACACAGTGGTGAACGGCGTGGACTGCAGGCGGTTGTGCGTGTTTGAGCTGAAGGTTGACGGACGTGGGTGCGCTGAAGGTTCTGCAGGTGCGGGAAGGGATCTGCAGGCGACTTCAGGCGTGTGCGGTGAAGTGAGCGGGTAACTTCAGACGTCTGGGAAATTTCCCAGACGTCTTAAGTTACTGAGAGGGTGGCTGATCAGTAGGTTGGTGACGGTGGTCGGCGACGACGGCGAGGGAGTTGCACGCTAAGGTGCTCACGGTAATGCGGGCGAGCTCCGGATGGCGGTGTGGCCTGTCACACCACACGCCCACGGTGGTGGAGACTCGCCGCCACGGTAGAGGCCGGCAGTGTGGAGTGGAAGAGAGAGGATCTCTCTGCACAGTGGTGAGTCGGTGGCGGAGGCCTGCTGCAGCCGGCAGCTTCCGTGCTCCTTTTATAGTGTCTTGAACAATTTTGAAATCAGCCGCCGACCAGATCCACCACATCCGCTCCCCCTTGAATGGCTTCATCACTGCAGCAGCCGGGCGTTGGAGCGGCAGCCAGCCGTTCTGAAAGAAGACGAATAAAGCAAATATTATTAAAATATTAGGGTTATTTATGTATAGACCCTCAACTTCTATGTTAATAAAAACAATATACCTAATTGGTTATCTAATTAGATGAATGCTATTCTAAGCTAATTCTAAATACACTTAAGATATGAATGCAATGTATGGATTATGTAATTAGATTAAAACTATGAATTAATCTATTTACATCCTAATTTATACTAAATAAATGTTAGAATTAACCTAATGTGTAGGCACTTAAGTACTTAAATAACCCACAACTATGGGCTAATCAACCACAATGACACTCATGATGTTTCAAAACATAACATTCTACAACAATCATTATCACATCATTATTACCATCGTTATTAGCTGATGACCAACAAATGAGGGCTAGAATGGTCAAGTGGGATTTAGGAAAATGTATGTATGTGTAGGTGTAATTTTTGTGGAGTAGGGCAGTGGGTTTGGTGAATCTTGGTTGGGTTAACCTACATTATGTGGGTATGGACCTAATTAGGCTTAGGAAAGTTTAATCGAATAGTAGTGAACCTAATTAGGTCTAGGTCAGGTCTAATTGGATGTGTGCATGTCATTATGCTACGGTAACCCTAATAGGTATGAGTCAATTGGATCCTGGGTGGATCTAATTGGGGTCAACTGCATCCAATCAAGTGTAGATGCACCCAATTAGGTATGGGATTGTTCAATTGGGTTAGGGATATGGATAGTGGACTAGGCTTAGGAGGTCTCTAATTAAGTTTCCTAGTGTGTGCGGTAGGGTTCCTAGGTCAAAGTAGGCAAGATCAGGCTTCTAGCACAAAAAATAGGAACCAGACAGTAGTATCAGACGTTTAGGATAGTAGTCAGATGTCTTATACTATAAAATTAGACATATGGACTTTATATTGGATGTCCAATTCTGTGTCAGCATGAGTTTTTGCTTCCTGGATTGATATTCTGTAGAAATCAGATGTCCAGCAAGATGTCTGGACGCCCTGAAAGGTGCTGGAGAGTGGGTTTTAGGTTTTCTAAGGTGGGTTTTGGTTCCTTTGTGTTTGGGAGAGGGATAGGGTGGATAAGAACATGGATAGTGCTATCCATGTTTGGGTTTTGAGGCTAAGGTGCCTAAATGGAGGTCATTTTTGGTTTCTTAGGGTAAGGATAAGGCTATCCTCACTCTTATCTGGATCAATCTTCTTCCTTTAGTGCTTTATTCCACTATCTCCTTCATCGTGGATCACTTTATTATCTGCAAATAGTAATAAAATCCATTAAATAGCAGGATGTCTCATCTCATTCTAAATAGACTGATGCAATGCATGATATGCAAGATATGAGTGCAATATCCACAAATTAAGCTAGGTTCAGGAATTATTTAGGTTGATTAGGACCCATGATTGCTGTGAAATCACCTATATACACTGAATTCCCTAAGCTTGACTTTCATGGAGAGCTTTCTTTTGATCTTTCTTGTTAGGGAAAGGCTAACCGAGTCCTTACTTGATGTAGACACATTTAATTAGGTTAAAATGCCTATTCATGCATGTTCCTAGGCTTAGATTTGCATTTCATCTTATAAATTTTGCATTGCATGCGTCATCCTGCATTTAGAGTAGTCGTGCATATTTCAGGTTAGTTATGCCCTTTTTATAGCCATGAGGGAAGGAGATTTATTTCAGGGCCTCGGATTGATGATCTGAATGTATGAATCTGATCAGGATGATGATCAGAGTCCAACACCTACGAGAACATCCTAATCGAAATCTCATATCACCTTATGCGTTTCGATGAAGATCAATGGCTAGGAGGCAGTGCGACATCCTTATAGGCTTCAGATGAAAAATTCGATCGTACGGGTGGATCTGGAGCAAGGATCACAGTCCAGCAATGTGGAAATCATCTCAATCCTAGCATCGTGGTACCCTCTACAATAGAAAGAACATGGACGACCCAGATGGCACCACGTGGTTCCATCTGGGCCACCCAACATCAGCTAGTAGCCACTACCCAACCCTTTATCATCTGCACCCTCATTCCCAGCAGTTAGATCTTGTTCCAATGGCTGAGAGGCTTCCACCACCTCATGCCATAAGTCATCTTCTCGACAAACTCGTCGACTTGGCACAAAGGTTGGGATGTTGGCCTACAAGGGAGGGGCACGGATTCGAACCCCGTAGCCCCCAAATTGAGTGCAAGAAGCACCATGGTGCATGCTTGCATGCCAGCATCCGCACCGTAGCACCAGCACGTGAGCGTGCACGTGAGACAAGGAGCACGTGATGCACGAGCAAACAGGAGGGAGGGCGATTCTTCAGCAATAGTTGGGAGGGCCTTTAGTGATGATTGCAGTTGTCACTAATGCCCTATGCATGATTTCTTCCTCTTCCTTCCACTATAAAAGGACCTACCTCCCTCCATTCTTCACCATCTCTTCCTTTCTTCTATTCACCACCTCCAAGGCTCTAAAGAGTGCTTACCCCAAACCCGAGATGCTGCTCTAGAATAGAAAATGAACATTTGTTCCCGTCTCCTATCCCCCTTAGTGGAGCATCTTGTGGCCATCCTCTCACCTCCCTTCATGAAGAATATCCTAGCCGCAACGACGTCTTTTCCCATCCTCCTTTCCCCACCTCCATCCTTGTTCGTCCCGCTCCTCACCACCTTCCTCCAGGCGACGTCAGAGCGAGTTATCCTCCAAGTGACCGTCGAGGGGGATTTATCTCACCTATCTCTATCTTTACTGCTTACGTGATATAGTTTTCCCGCTTTCCTAGTTGTAATAAACATTTGATTATAAAAATACATGATTGTTTCACACTCTCTCTGTCTCTCTCTTATATTTTACAAGTAGATTAGTTAGATAAGAATTCATCGACCTATTCCCTTACTTGATAAAAATACCAAAAAAATTGGAAAAGACAAAAGTGACAAAAATAAATAAAAGTGAAATGTGGATTTTCGAAACCAAACATTCGCCTCCCCATGTTCGACTCAGGACTCACTTTTTGAGTTTCGATTATAAATTTTATCTAGTCGATAGATTTCTTGTGAAACAAACTACGACGATGGGTTTTCTAGAATCCAATCCTTTCCACATGCAAACCCATAGCTATCATTACTACATGTAAAGAAAGTCATACTTCTGGCAAATCACTTGGCAGTGAGATTCCCTCGAAAAAGCCCAAGTCCGTTCTGATACGGATTTTATGCAGTTTGTAAAATACATCGTTGTAACGTGCAAAATCGATCAACTCTTAAATTTATAAACCTAAATAGGGGAGTATCTAGGGTCATCTAAGGAGGCAAGTTTGCAAAAATTAAATCTCTTGCTTTGCAAATAAATCTCAACTTTCTTTTTGTTCTTTTTGAATATAAAGTTTTTATGATTTTTAAAATAAAGGCACCATGCAAGTTTTTTGTTGAAAGCTATAAAACAACTAAACCCAAATTCAAGAAACCTACACTAAGGTGACAAGTAGAGCCTCTCCCTAAGCTCACGCTAGGCACATGGAGGCCTAGAATAATTAGGGAGAGGGAGTGAAATAATTGCTAGGCAAAATTTGTAATAAGCTATGCAATAGAAATTGAAAGAAGGCAATTTGAATTAAATCAAAATTGTGCACACAAAACCTATAGAGGAATGCTTCTACTCTACTTGAAAATACAAGAAAAATAAAACACAAATCCTCTAGATACATGGTGAAGAAGAGGGCTTCTTGCTCCAAGCTTGGTAGCTTTCGAGCATGAAAAGAATCCTCCAACTCCTTCCTTGCTATGCTCCTCCAAGATGATGTCCTCCAAGGTAGTAGCTACCACCTTTAATTCTCTTCCTCCAAGGGTGGACGTCCACACTAGGTTGTTCTCCTTTTCCTGGGCATCCTCCTTGAAGTGGAAAGCTCCTCCTTGGCATGGCACAAGTTGAAAAAAGTGGGGAGAAGAAGGCACCAAAGGGGCTGGTGATGTGCCCCCTTAATCTTCTTCTCTACTCCTTCTTGGCCATAGGTGTAGGTGGGTATAGGTATAATAATACACTAATGGAGGATGCTCTAAAATGGTGGTAGGTGGTGGGTTTATATAGAGTAGGAAGGGGGCTAAGATGACTCTTGAAATGGAGGGCTAAGATGGGAAGATGGAGACGGTTGGGGATCCTATGGCTATGGGTAATTGGCACCAACCCAAGGGACACCTACGGGGTGGTTATGGGTGGTGGCACCCCTTGAAGTTGGCCCCAAAATGGCCTATAGAAGGGGGGCTTAGGTGGTGCCAAGTAGGGTTCCAGAAGGAGGGGTAGGTGGGTGGCTAGGATGGGTTGTAGGGTTTGGTGTATGGTGGATGTGGGGGTGGATGTTGGAGCCAATAAGGGGGGTAGTTAGGGTTAGGTTTTGGCACCAAAATGGGTGCCTTTTGGTGGTGAAGATAAGGTGAAGAGGTGGCTAAGTGGTGGTGCCAACTTGGAGTAGGATAGCAAGCTTAGGTAGGCCATAAGATGGTGGAGCTAGATAGGGTTGAGTTGAAGGTGGTGGATGGCCAAGCAGTTGGTTGCTAGCTAAGCTAAGCTTGCTTAGCTAGCTATGGAGTTGACGAGGAGGTGTTGGAGCTATGGTTTGAAGAGAGGAGCTGAGGAGAAGTCTGGAGCTAGAACTGGAGCTGGCAGCTGCTGAAGAGGGTGGCATGGAGCTACTCTAGCTAGCTTGGCTTGCTAGTTCTTTTCTAGCTGCTAAGCCAAGCTAAAGTGAGCTAGCTTCTACCATAATGAGCTAAGGTGAGCTGGGTCTGGTGCTCCCCGGGAGGATCAAGCTAGTTGGGGCAGTTAAGGTAGCTTAGCTCAACTGAGTTGAGCTAAGTTGAGTCCCTGGGAGCTAGACTTGAGCTTTCTGAGCTAGAATGAAGTTATCTTCTACTGGATGGAGTTGAGTGGAACTAGATGTAGCTGGACCTGAGCTGAGGTGAACTCCAGTCAACTTAGCTGTGCTAGCTAGTTCTCCTTGTGAACTAATGGGAGTTGAGATGAGCTAGACTCAACTTAGTTGAGCTGGATCTGAGCTGACCTGAGCTAGGGTGAGCTAAAATGAGCTCTCTTAAGCTGCCATTCAGCTGAGATTAGTTGAATGGAGTTGGGATGAGCTAACCCTAGTTCAAGTGAGCTAGGTTCCAGTTGTGGTGAGTTGGATCAAGTTGACCTCCAGTTAGTCTGAGCTCCTTCTTCACCATTTTCCTTCTTGGGTGCTAGGGTTTTAGGGATCTGTATATCTGTTCATCCCTAACACTCACAGAAACACATTAAAGCAACAAAAGAAAATGCATTGCATGCCTAACCTAGTTAATGCTTAAATGCAGCCCAAAAATCGATTTGTGGAGTAAAATCCTATGAGCTTGGTTTGTTTAATGCATAAGAATGATGATAAACTGGCATTTATCACACCCATGTTTATCTTTTGCTAATCTCTTAGCAAAATTTTTTTGGAAAATGGAATTTTTTGGGAAACTAATTTTTTTGACTTTTGAGGAGAAAAAGATTAAGGGAACTTGGTTGATCTAAACACAGGAGGCACGGGATTTGTTAAGGATAAACATCCAGATTTATTTTTGGATCCAACCATTAGACAAAATGGGATCAATATATCCTCCAAAAAATTCACAAATTAACCCCTTGTTAATTCAAAGAAATTTTTGTTTTTAGGATTTTTCTGACTTATGAATCTGATTCGCAACTTGCAAAATCCTTTGAAACCTTATGTCCGTGCTTGTGAAAAGCCAACATTTCTAGGGGCGTGTTAATTTTTTTTTTTTTTTCTCCCCCATGCTTATTTTTAGCTTAGTCTTACAACAGATGTGTCAGGATCATCATTCCCGTTATCAATCCTCGAGGAGGCTCTGGCACTAGTACTTTGGGATTGCAGTGTCCATGACACTACCCAGGAGCTCACAACCCCAAAACACAAGTGATGTAAAGGGGCGCTCCCAGCAAGCTCAAGTTCTTGCTTCGACATTATAGGTAGAGCACCATCCAAGACACTTAAGCTGCTAAAATGCACTTTAATGCTCCATCTAAGGATATGAAATATAGATATGGAGCAGTGCTGAGGCGGTAACATGTGGACATCGCATCCTCAAAGGAGGCATTTTCCTCCTTCTCGACGGTGGGAACTCAAACCAATGATCTGCTTCAGACTTTTACTAAGTCCAAACAAGGGAGTTTTTGAATTTTTTTAGTTATTTTTAAGTGTTGGCTTGTGTGTGAAAATTGACACAAGAAGTTCCTCAAGACATGCAAGTTTTTGAATTAGAAACTAAGTCAAATACTTTCAATATTACCAAATAGGATCACCTGAACTGTCGTGAGTTCAGGTTAAATTTTAGAGAAGGATATCTGATCTAGTCTAAAATAGACCTTGAAATTCTAATGATCAGATCCACATCCTCATCCCTAGCTTGTTAAAGATTAAATCCCATTATACCCAAAAGTGAATTTTTCAACCTTAGTCCCGATTTCAAAATTTTTCCTCAAAAAGTTTTTAACATTTTTATTTTTTTGTGTATGCAAGCAGGAAATAAACTAAAGAAAAATGCATGTTTTTAGGTTTTGAAAATCCTAAACCGATCGTCAAATTTTGAAAACGCCCCCCCATTCTTAAGATAAATGCATTCCTATGCCATCATGCATTTGGAGAGAAAAGGGATCACCTTAGTGAAGAACGGTCGGGTTTAGGATGATCAAAACCAGGAAAAAGAAGATAAAAAGAAAGCAGGAAAAAATGATGGGTTACCTCCCATCCAGTGCTATCTTTTACGCCATTAAACAGGGAGTGAAGTTACGCACGAAAGATGGAAAATTGTGTAAATAGTTGGACACTTGGATTCCCGCAAAAAAGGTGTCTTCTTCTAGATCCCTAGAAAATTGATTAGAAGCAATATTGTGATCAAAGTTGAATGGAAAATGATAAGTGTAGCCCGAGTCTGGCCATGGTTTTAAATTAGGTTGGATGCCAAACTCGAGTGAGGTTGGTGGTAGGTCCATAAGAATGGAGTCGGGGAAGGGATGGTGAGGATTGGGTGAAGTTAGTATGGAAAAATGAGGTGCGGGAATAGTGGGTAGGTTAGGGTGATCAGGGGGTGCTTCAAGAATGGATTTGGGGTCAAGACAAGTCTCCAGATCACAGATTTCGTTGGCCATTGATTCTGAATCAGAGTCCTCAAAAAAATTATGGTCGGTAAGGGTATCTATCAACATTGTCACCTCCACCATATTGGAAATTTTCGTATCTGAGTCCTCAAAAAAGTTATCATCAAGGAATCTCTCGGAGGATTTGAAAATATCTAAAGTGATAGTTTGGCTGGCACAAGTGATATCCATTTTGCCTATGTGGCAATTGATATTTGCCTTTGCAGTGGCCAAAAAAGGGTGTCCAAGGATTATTAGGGAGTCTAGTAATGATTCAGGTACCTCAATGTCAAGAAATCTACCCTAAGGTGACAGGTAGAGCCTCTCTCTAAGCTCACCCTAGGCAAGTGGAGGCCTAGAATATTTAGGGAGAGGGAGTGAAATAATTGCTAGGCAAAATTTGTAATAAGCTATGCAATAGAAACTGAAAGAAGGCAATTTGAATTAAATCAAAATTGTGCACATAAAACCTATAGAGGAATGCTTCTACTCTACTTGAAAATACAAGAAAAATAAAACACAAATCCTCTAGATCGATGGTAAAGAAGAGGGCTTTTTGCTCAAAGCTTGGTAGCTCCCAAGCTTGAAAAGAGTTTTCCAACTCCTTCCTTGCTATGCTCCTCCAAGATGATGTCCTCCAAGGTGGTAGCTACCACCTTTAATTCCCTTCCTCCAAGGCTGGACATCCACCCAAGGTTCTTCTCCTTTGCCTGGACATCCTCCTTGAAGTGGAAAGCTCCTCCTCCTTGGCGTGGCACAAGTTGAAGAAAGTGGGGAGAAGAAGGCACCAAAGGGGCTGGTGATGTGCCCCCTTAATCTTCTTCTCTACTCCTTCTTGGCCGTAGGTGTAGGTGGGTATAGGTAGAATAATACACTAATGGAGGATGCTCTAAAATGGGGCTAGGTGGTGGGTTTATATAGAGTAGGAAGGGGGCTAAGGTGACTCCTGAAATGGAGGGCAAAGATGGGAAGATGGAGGTGGTTGGGGATCCTATGGCTAAGGGAAATTGGCGCCAACCCAAGGGACACCTAGGGGGTTGTTATGGGTGGTGGCACCCCTTGAAGTTGGCACCAAAATGCCTTCAAGAAGGGAGCTTTGGTGGTGCCAAGTAGGGATCTAGAAGGAGTGGTAGGTGGGTGGCTAGGATGGGTTTTAGGGTTAGGTGTATGGTGGATGTGGGGGTGGATGTTGGCGCCAAAAACTGTGGTAGTTAGGGTTAGGTTTGGCGCCAAAATTGGTGCCTTTTGGTGGTGATGATGGGGTGAAGTGGTGGCTAAGAGGTGGTGCCAACTTGGAGTAGGATAGCTAGCTTAGGTAGGGCTTAAGTTGGTGGAGCTAGCTAGGGTTGAGTTGAAGGTGGTGGATGGCCAAGGAGCTGGTTGCTAGCTAAGCTAAGCTTGCTTAGCTAGCTATGGAGTAGAGGAGGAGGTATTGGAGCTAGGGTTTGAAGAAAGGAGCAGAGGAGGAGAAGTCTGGAGCTAGAACTGGAGTTGGCAGCTGCTGAAGACGCTGGCATGGAGCTACTCTAGCTAGCTTAGCTTGCTAGTTCTTTGCTATCTACTAAGCCAAGATAAAGTGAGTTGGCTTCTACCATAATGAGCTGAGGTGAACTGGGTCTGGTGCTCCTGGGGAGGATCAAGCTGGTTGAGGCAGCTAAGGTAGCTTAGCCCAACTGAGTTGAGCTAAGTTGAGTCCCCGGGAGCTGGACTTGAGCTTCCTAAGCTGGAATGAAGTTATCTTCAGCTGGCTGGAGTTGAGTGGAGCTGGATGTAGCTGGACCTGAGCTGGGGTGAACTCCAGTCAACTCAGTTGAGCTAGCTAGAGCTCCTTGTGGACTAGTGGGAGCTGAGATGAGCTAGACTTAACTAAGTTGAGCTAGATCTGAGCTGACCTGAGCTAGGGTGAGCTAATATGAGCTCTCTTGAGCTACCATTCAGTTGAGATTAGTTGAATGGAGCTGGGATGAGCTAACCCTTGTTCAAGTGAGCTAGGTTCTAGCTATGGTGAGCTGGATCAAGCTGAGTTCCAGTTAGTTTGAGCTCCTCCACCATTTGCCTTCTTGAGTGCTAGGGTTTTAGGGATCTATATATCTGTTCATCCCTAACACTCACAAAAACACATTAAAACAACAAAAGAAAAGGCAATGCATGCCTAACCTAGTTAATGCCTAAATGTAGCCCAAAAACCCATTTGCGGAGTAAAATCCTAAGAGCTAGGTTTGTTTTAATGCATATGAATGATGATAAACTGGCATTTATCACATTCCTCAATCTCAAGTTCCCTTGATTGTCGAAGCTATGAACTTCTTTCCTAAACTCAATGTTATTCCCGATCTTTCTCCTCCTTTCTCACTTTCCACTGATTCAAGGATTTCAGTTTCCCACACTCCCCTTCCCTTGAAAAATGACCTTAACAAAAGTCCTCGCAACTATAGCACTATTGGAGTAGCTCACACCCTGAAGACAATGTTCAAGAATCTCGGGATTCTGAATAGGTAGAGAAAAAACCAAGGGTAGTGTAGTAAAGTTGCATCCCGCTTACTTTAGTAAAGGTCCCACACACGATCGATGCTAACTTTTTTGGTCCTAGCTGAGAGTAGAAAGGTAGAAGACCTAAGAGGCTAGTGGATCACATGAGGAGGTACAAGTAAAGAAGGGCTTCAGCCAAACAGGAGAGGTTAGCTAAGCTAACTGGTAGCAATGGATTTGCATGTGTAAAGGGCTCGAGTTTGGAAAACCCATCGCCGTAGTTCGATTTGCGAGAAAACCCATCAATTAAATAAAATTTACAACCGAAACTCGAAAAGTCAGTCTTGAGTCGAACACAGGGAGGCGAACATTTGGTTTTGAAAGATACGCATTTTTCTTTTATTTATTTTTGTCATTTTTACGTTTTATAATTTTTTTTTGTATTTTAATAGGGCAAGAGATTAGGTTGATGAATTCTACCTAATCTACCAAAATATAAAGGAAAAAGAGAGAGAGGGAAGAACAATCATCTATTTATGAATAAATGTTTGTTACAACTACGAAAGCTGAAAAACTACACTATGAAAGTGAAAAGGATAGAAAGAGGTGAGAGAAACCCCCTCGATGGTCGCTTAGAGGACAAACCGCTTTGACGTCACTTAGAGGAAGGTGGTAAGGAGTAGGATGGATGGGGATGGAGCTGGAGGATGGAGGATGGGGCAAGATGGCATCGCGGTGAGGTCTTCTTCTCGAAGGGCAGTGAGAGGACGGTGATACAGATTTTACGTGGTTTGTTAAAAATACACCATTATTACGTGTAAAACTGATCAACTCTTAAATTTATAGCCTAGATAGTGGAGTATCTAGGGTTGTCCAAGGAGGCCAATTTTTTTGCTAAATCAAATCTCTTGCTTTTAAAGGAACTCAACTTTCTTTTTGGCGTTTTATATATATGATTTTCATAGTTTTGAAATAATAGGAACAATGCAGGTTTGTTGGTAGTGAGAAAATTTTCTATACTAATCAACTAGACTACTGTTATGGTGACATGTAGAGCCTCTCCCTAAGATCACTCTAGGCACGTGGAGGCCAAGAGTAATTAAGGAGAGGGAGTGAAAAATTTTAAACAAGAATTCTACAAGATTATGCAATAAAAAGATTAAGGCAACTTTGATTAAAAGTGAGAGTGTTTTATAGAAACCCTAGTAGATGAATGCTTCTACTACTAGATAATTGCAACAAATAAAATAAAGCACAAGTCCTCTTGAATTGTTGGTGAAGATGGCAAGCTCCTTGCTCCAAGCTTAGTGGCTCCTAGGCTTGAAAAGGGCTCCTCCTTCCTTGACGTCCTCCATAGGCAAACCCCAGATG
The DNA here is from genome assembly GCA_037157565.1 of Thalassia testudinum. NCBI lineage: Eukaryota > Viridiplantae > Streptophyta > Magnoliopsida > Alismatales > Hydrocharitaceae > Thalassia > Thalassia testudinum. Next base: position 129,134,796 of record JAZHRO010000031.1, read on the forward strand.
GGAGTGCCTTTTCCTTCCTAGAGTGGATGGCTCCTACTCCAAGAACTCCTTAAGGTGGCATGGACCACCTTGGATTCTTCCTCCAAGGGTGGTAGTGTACCACCCTCAAATCCTCCTTTTCCTAGGGTAGGCATGTACCCTGGGTTGTCTTCCAATGCCTGGCTTCCTCCCTTTGCTGGCGTGGGCACAACAGAGAAGAGAAGAGGGGAAGACACAAAGGGGACGGAGTATCCCCTTCATCTCCTTCTTCTTCTCTTGACCTTTTATGTAAGTGGAAATATGGGTAGAAAAATGTAGTGGTAGGGGGTTTATGTAGGAATGGTAGGGGGTTAAGGGTAGTTAATGGATGGAGGGTTAGGATGGCTTGTTGGAGGTAGTTAAGGGATCCTAGGGTTGATAATGACTGGTGCCAAAATGGGGTGGTGTTAGGTATTTTCCTCCAACCCTAAGAGAGGACTAGGGTTAGTTTTTATGGTGGTAGAGTTAGGTGGCATGTAGGTTATGTGTAGGGTTAGGATGGTGTTGTTGGGTGGTGGTTATGGGATGAAGGGTAGATATAGGGTGGCGCCAAAGGGGAAGGTTGCTTGAGGTGGTAGTTATGGTGGAGTTATGAGAGTTGGCGACACTTTAGGTGGGTTAAGGGGGAGGTTTAGGTGGCACCACTAGATGGAGGGTTAAGATAGGTTGGGGGTTAATATGTAGGGTGTAGATGGGAGGAGGTGTTGGCTCCAAATAAAGGGGTGTAGGGGGTGATTTTCGGCACCAACTAGGTTAGGGTTTAGGGTAGTTATGGTGGGTTAGGTTTGGCACCAATGGAAGGCTTCTAGAAGGGGTTAGGTGTAGGGTTTAGATGGCCTTGGTTGATGAGGTGTAGGGCTAGGAATTAGGCACATGTTGGCGCCAAAATGAAGGGACGCCTAGGCCATTTCTGGCGCGAACATGAGGAGGTGTGAGTGGTCGTGGATGGTGTGGATTGGCGCCAAGGATAGGTTGGGTTAGGGCTTGGTTAGGGTTAAGGGTTGAAGGGTGGACGACCATGGTGTTTTTGGTGGAGCTAAGGGCTTAGCTAAGCAGGCTTAGCTAGTAGAGTGGAGGTGGAGGAGCTAGGGTTCATGGAGGAGTTGGGAGAGAAGACTTTGGAGCTTATGGAAGCTATGTTGGAGCTAGGTCTGCTGAGGTAGCTTCAAGGGGAGCTCAACTACTGAGGTCAGCTACTTAGTTCTTATGAAAGTAGCCAAGCTTGGGTAGTTGAGCTCAATTGAGCTAACTTCAACTTGGTCAAAGCTAGGTTGAGATGGAACTGCCTCTGATGAGAACTCCAGAGCTAGCTAAGCTACTAGTTGACAAGTAGTAGTTTAGCTAGCTTGGAGTCCATTTGCCATGAGCTGGGTGGAGCTGGAATGAGCTGGGGCTGAGCTGAGGTAAACTCCAGTCAACTCAGCTGAGCTAGCTAGAGCTCCCTTTGAACTAATGGGAGTTGAGATGAGCTAAACTCAGCTAAGTTGAGCTAGATCTGAGCTGACCTGAGCTAGGGTGAGCTAAGGTGAGCTCTCTTGAGCTACCATTCTGCTAAAGTGAGCTAAATGGAGCTAGGATGGGCTAACCCTAGTCCAACTGAGATGAAATCCAATAATGGTGAGCTGGATCTGGCTGTGTTCCAGCTGGTTTGGGCTTCTCCTTCTCTAGTTGCCTTCTTGAGTGATAGGGTTCTAGAGATTTGGCAATCTACTTATCCCTAACACTCACAAAAACATATCAAAAAAGGCAATAAAAGGTAAAATGCATGCCTGTCCTAATTTATGCCTAAATGCAGCCCAAAAACCCATTTGCGAAGCAAAATCCTTAGAGCTAGGTTTGTTTGAATGCATAATAATGATGATAAACTGGCATTTATCTAATGGCCATGGGATGCTTCAAGAATGGGGATGAGAGGCGAGAAAAATATTTTCTTTCTATTCTAGACGAGCATCTCGGGCTTTGGACAAGCTCTCTGTAGATCCTTGGTGGTGGTGAGAGGAAGAAAGGAAGAGATGGTTTGGAATGGAGGGGGTAGGTCCTTTTATAGTGGAGGAGGAGAGACAAAGTCGTCCATGGGTAATTAGTGACGGTTGTAATCGTTGCTAAAGATCTACCCAACTGTCGCTGAAGATACGTGCCCCTTAATTTCTTTGTTGGAATGCGCATAGCCCAGGCCATTAGTGATAGCTACAAGCATAACTAAAGGCTGGCCAAACTGTCACTGAAGATCGTGCCCCCGCCGCTCACACCCCGTTGGCGCGTGCATTACGCTCTCCTTGTCACGCGCATGCTCCCATGCTAGCGCAACGCTATGCTGCTCTACGTACTGTGCTTCGCTTGCTCGTGCTTGCCTCCACGGGCTACACTGCGCTTGCGCTATGTGTGCTCAATTGGGTAATTGGGGAGCTGCGAGGATTCGAACCCGTGTCCCTCCATTAAAGGTCGGGTGCATAACCACTGCCCCAAGACGTCCAAAAGGTCGAGGGGATGACTTAGTGTGTGTGGTGGAGGAGCATTCTGAACCGTTGGATCAAGATCCAACGGCAGAGAATTGATGATGAAGATGATGAGGGCGCCTTCCTATTGTTGCTGGTCGGTGTTCGGCAGCCTAAATGGTGCCACGTGGTGCCATATAGGCCGTCTATCTTCTGTTTGTTGCAGAGGGTGACACGGTGCTCAGATCGAGATGATTCTCACGTTGTAGGATTACGATCATCACTCTGGATCCATCCATACTATCAGATTTTTTATCCGAAGCCTGTAAGGATGTTGCATTGCCCTCCTAGTCGTTGATCTTCCTCGGACATCATATGATGCTACGGGACTTTGATCTAGATGATTTCAGAGGCATTAGACTCCAATTGTCATCCTGATCAAATCCGTATGGTTCGATCATCCATCTGAGGCCCTGAAACAAATCCTCTTCTCTCTTTACCATAAAAAGGACCTAATTAACTTAAAATCTATACAACTACTCCAAATGTAGAATGATGTATGCTATGCAATATTTATAACATAAAATGCAAATCTAAGCATAGGAGCATGCATGATTAGGCATTTTAACCTAAATAGATGTGTCTATATCATACCCCTATTCCTAACTTTTGCTAGTCCCTAGCAAAATTAAACTACATGATATGTATAAAAATAGAATTAGGACTCAATCACTTAGGCCTAAGTTGTTTATTAACAATAGAAAATTTCAATTAAGTTGCTAAACTATGAAGACTAATTAGCATCCGGGTGTTTGCCAGAATGTAGATCACCCAAGTTCTTACCTTATTCAAAAAGGGAAGATACATTTTTTTGTTTTTCTTCTTTCCATTTTTTTTTTTTGACTTGTTGAAGCTGAAGATCTACACAAAAAGGATTGGACTTTGAAAAACCCATCATCATAGTTTGATTTGCGAAGAAATCCGTCAACAGATAAATTTATCGAAATTTGTAATGAAATTTCGGGTCGCACATAAGGAGGCTACATCGATATAAAATCCGCAATTTTTTTTTTGGGTATTTTTTATTTTAGAAGTAGAACAATCATAATGAATTTGATATTAACACTAACAGAGAGAGAGAGAGAACACTCACTTTGCAATTGAATGTTGTTTTTACAACTAGAAAGCAGGAAATGATTATACTTAGAAAGCGGGAAATTCTATTCTAGAAAGTAGTAAAGAAGGGAGAGAGATGTTATCCTCCTTGACGGTTACCTGGAGGACGAGCCAGACGGGGCGACGCCTGGAAGATGGAGGATGAAGATGGAAGATGAAGAATGGAGAGGAAGAACCAGGGGCGAGGCAGGGCATCGTTGTCATCGCGAAATCCACTTCCGAAACAGAGGGAGAAAATTTTAATTTTGGCTCTAGAGGAGCATCCCAAGTTTGGGACAAGCTTCGTTAGAGCTTTAGAGAGGAAGAGACGTGAAGGAAGGGATAGATTGAAATATGGGGGTTGTAGGCCTTTTCATAGGTGTAGAGGTTGGGGGCAAAAAGGTCAATTTATGTTAAAAACAATAATTCAAGGGCCTTTAGTGTTGGATAAAATTGTCACTAAAGCCCAGGTCATGGGCGACGTGCGTGCGTGCCTGCCATCTCCTTCTCTCTTGCACACCTAATGCACATGCACCTACAAGGGCTATCAGCCATTTGATCACGAGATCGAACAGCTTAAAAGCCATCGCGTCCACGCCATTGTTGTGCACCTACGCGTACAATCGAGCATGCAAGTTGAGCGTCCAATCATGAGTTCTCTTGATCTGAAGATCTGAGCCATTGGCGCCTGATCGGGCGGTTGGATTAAGCTGTGCACATAATGAGAGTGGTGCAGACACAAGACTCAAATGTGTGCCCCTGCTTCACAAAAATGCCTTCAACTGCTGCATTGTGGTGAGCTTTTGGTCACGTGGATGTTTTAAGGTTGGGTGCTCGCAACCGTTGGATCATGATCCAATGGTTGAGATCATCTAGTAGTATGCCTTTAGATGTTGAGAGAACACGCTTTGGATTTGTGTGTAAGCTCTATTAGCCATTGGATCTTGATCCAACGGTTGAGATTGTCTATGCAGTTGAGGAGAGGAAGTGCAAGGTGGGTCCTTGGGCCGATTGGGTGGCTGAGATGGTGCCACGTGGTGCCATCTGGGTCGTCCATCTTCTATGTCTTGTAGATGGTGCCACGAATGTCGGATTGGACTGATTTTCATGTCATTGGGCTGCGATTGTCGATCCGAACCCATCTGTGCAGTTGGATTAGTCATCTAAAGTGCAGATTGACACCATCTTGGCCCTTGATCTCTGACTTTCCTTGTATTATATATGATGCTACGGAAGTCCGATCAGGGTGATCTTGGAGTCGTTGAACTCCAATCGTCAACCTGATCAGATCCGTATGGTTGGATCTTTGATCCGAGGCCCAGATTAAATGTCATCTTGTCCCTGGCCACCAAAAAGAAGAAATTACTATACAATTTCTACAATTTGACCTAAGTTCTTGATGATGCATGTTATGCAATATTTACAATGGGTGATGCTACTATGATACTAAGAACATGCATTAATAGACATTTTTGGCTTTCAAATGTATGCACATCACACCCCCTTATCTATCTTTTGGTAGTCCCTAGCAAAAACTATATGCTATTTACAAAAGAATTAGGTTGATTTTCTTGGGCAAAAGTTTTTCTTCAGCACTAGCAAATTCATACTAAGAACTAGAACTACAAAGACACAACAGTGCCTGGGTGTCTGCCAAAATGCAGATTGCCTCAAGCCCTCTCCTTATTCAAAGGAGGATCTTTTCCTTCTTTTCTTCTTATATAATTTTTCTTTTTGGATTTTTGAGTTTAAGGTTTCGGAGCTGCTTTTTAGGGCCACTCAACTCACCTGTTTTACACTGCGAGATCGATGTCTAAAATAATCACGTTGCAGTATAGTCAAAATCGCTTTGAAAACAAATACAATTTTTATTACTCGAATAAGCTTCCGAGGTCAAGCATAGCGATCAAATTGGTATTTGGAAATCAAGATCACAATTCAAACTGAAATAAATTTAAATAATATCAGTATCAATGTGCAAAAATATGGAAGTAAAATGGTGATTTAGATTGCCAAATACTCCTACAATATCACCAAGGAACTCAATGTAAGAATATGCAATGAGAGTTAATGATTTGTCATCTGATTTGTAAATCAAACAACTTAAAGTTGTCTAATTCTTTCAGTCTTTGCTTCTTCTCTTTCTCTACCTTTGCTTTCTCTGAGCCTTCCTTTCTTCTTCTTTTGCTTCTCTACCCTTAGTTCTTCATCTTCTTTCTTTTTTTTCCTTTTCCTTTCTTCTACTCTAGCCTCCTTTTCTTCTTCTTCTTCTTCCTTTTGCTTTGTGAGCCTTCCTTCTCTTCTTCTTTCTTCTGCCTTCAACCCTGATCCCCTCTTCTTTTTCTTCTTCTTTCTCTGATTTTCTTCTTCATAATTAGGTAAGTGTCGGCCAGAGGTTTCTGTGGCAAAACCCTCCCCCAACCTGTGCGACACTCCTCTCTTCTTCTCTCTTAGGATCCTCTCTCCAAGAGCCACTGGTACTCAGGTTATTGGGTCGGGCGTGTAGATGGGTCTAGGCTCATCGGCATGCATGGTGAGCAAGGAGTGTAGGTTGGGTTCGGTTAGGCCAAGTCCGTGGGGGGGTATCGCGGACAAGGCCGGGTGTAGGTGAGAGGGACGTCACCCTATGGTAATTGAGGTGAACAACTAACACCACTTTTTAAATTTATGTGGGTACGTGGCTTCAGAAGTTCCCGATGTGGGACTTTCCGTGCACCCCTTTTCTTGCGTACATATAGCAGGGATGGTGCTTCCAATTGCAGTAGCCACTGAGGCTCACAACTCCAATTGATGACTTGGGATCGTGCGTAAGACTCTTCCACCTATTCTGGGAGCGTCACCCTAGGACAGTAAGGCCTGGAGTAGCTTGCTCACCAATGGCGGATAAGGCCTAGAACTTGAAATCAATAGAATGGCCTCTCGGCCACGTCAAAGGTCTCATGGAGTATCATCGAAGCACGATGGATGTGTTGGGGGTGGTGGCGTGGCATGACGGTGGTCGTGAGTGCATATCTAGGTTAGATTGTGTGCATGTGAGTGGGTGTATTCGGGGGCTGATTTGGGTGAGTGGCATGGTGAGTGAATAGAGGGGAAGTGATCAGTGACGTGTGGTGATGGTCGTGGGCTTCTCCGCGGGGGTTTTGGTGGCCTGTGGACGTGGGATGGCCTCGCCGGAGGTGGTGGCCAGAGATGGAAGGGATGGAGGTGCGAAGGGGCATCAGTGGTAGATTTGAAGTGGAGTAAGTGCAGGAATAAAGATGAAGGGACAGGGCACTTACCTAGGAAGTCAATGGACGAAGGGGGGCAGAGAGGGTGTCGAGTATGGTGTGGCCGACCTCAGAGACGAAGGCGACTCCGGTGAGGTGGGAATAGTGAGGATGAAAGAGGAAGTGGCGTCCGCTGGGACGACGAGACGTGGAGAATAACAAGGAAGACGAATCTACCGTAGGTATGGTGCTCGATGACGAGAAAGGGTAGGAAAGGTCACTGGAAGTCGAGGAGCTTTCAGCCATGAGAGGGAGAGATGAATTGAGGAGAATCACGACTAAGTTCGAGAATGATGATGTTGGGGGGATCTAGGCTTCTTTAAATAGGGCTCTGAAGGGTGGTTAGGGCTTGGGAAGCAAGCTTCCCAAGTTTGGAAGGTCACCGGACTTGGGAGCTATTAGGATACCCAAATCTCTCATGCATTCGTATGAGAGATTGGGAGGGAATCAGAGCACATCAACGGGTTCATACGAGAGAGAATTTCTCAGAGGATCTCCCTTCCAATTTTAGAGGAGATTTTCTGAGAAACCAAAGAGATATTCCCTGTCAAAGGTCACCGAAGTAGGTTTCTTCCACGATAATGGTGGAGGGACCTACTTGCAAAGACAAGGAAGAAGCTAGGGAGTTGAATGCAAGGGTTTCTGAAAGTTAGGAGGAGAATTGTAATCAGGCAGGACCTTTTTGCAAACTAGGTCAAGACAAGTTCCCCTTCGGTCCAAATTTTGGTACAAACCTAATTTGGATCTAAGGAATCCAATGGTGAAGCTGGATTTTGGTTTTGGCCATGTTTGGCTAAGTAATTTATGCAAAAACCTAAATTAGTGCAAACATCTGTCCGAGACTCCATTTTAGGTCAAGATGGGTTCTAATGGCCAAATTGAGGGTACTAAACCCTAGACAATATTTTTATATGATTTTTAGAGGATTTAAGTGAATTTATCCTGATCAAAACCTTAGTTAATTAAGTAGGTCTATTTTTAGGGTTTCAAAAGTCATTTAATTCTCACAACACACAAATCCATTTCTGTCTGATCTAACCTACTTATTATCTTATTAAGACATTTGACCTTTATTTAGCCCTTGAGAAAACCCATGTTTGTACTGCATTGGTAAAATTGTAGTTTTTACCCTAGTTTCTTATTTTTCCCTCAGAATGCTTATACAGTGAGTTATGACTTTCTGGCGATTATGTACCAGCATTTATTGACTTAGTTGGGTTAAAATGAGCTAGTTTGGGCTCATGATGGTGTTCCCAACATACCCCCATGCCTAGCTTTTTCTAGTCCCTAAGCAAAATTTTAAAGTACTAACTTTGATTCTAGACCATAAGATCATTTGATACTCAACTGTGATGTGTGGTTTCTTTTGTAAATTAGGTTAGAATGTCGATAGTAGGCCTAGAGGTGCTCAAGTACCAACCAAGATCTGAACGTGACCAGCTCTAGCCTCAATCTGTCGTGAAGGTTCTAAGCCCCACAGGAACTATCCTAAGGTTCATTGAGCTCTACGATTAAAGCACCAATGCTTGTAAGATGTTTTGGCCTTGGTTCAGTTTGCAGTGCGTTTTTGACATAGAGAGAGGAATTTTCTTTATTTTGGAGAGTTTTCTCTCTCTTTCCTTTTTTTTTCTAGCTTCAGATTGGCTTTACAACACGGTCTGTATCGAATTCCTAGTCCCCACCATCAATCTTTGAAGGGTCCCTAGCAATCGATGCTTCGAGATAGCACCGCCCATGGCAACCCCCAGAACCCTAGCTTTTGAGATTTCGAGATAATCCCGCCCATGGTGTTCTGTAGCTAAATCCAAACCCTAGCGATCGACATTTCAGGAAATGCCGCCTATGGCATCTGAACCAGCACAGGGCGCTTACATGCCCCCAGTAGGATATGTAGATATCCTAAGAGACAAGCATCGAGGAGATGATATGTTATTCTGCATCTTCGAGGGGAATTTCCCACCTCTCCACACCGGGAACTCGTCCAAATCAACTTGTGTTGATCAGCCGCTCCTAATCTAGGTGACTTTTTTCAGAACAATTTAAATGCATTTGCATGATTTTGATACTTAAGCGCACTGAGCCAAACTGTGCGTGGATTGGGGTGCTTAGGTTACCATGTCCCACATATGAGAGGTCAGTTAACGAGGTCGAATACTCCCTAAGCCTTAGACCTAATACTTAAGCTTCGCAATTTCCCCAACCTCTTGAGAATTATCCAGATCTTAGCGGGTACTTGAATTTTTAAACCTATGATCATAGCCCAAAAGGCCTAAAATCAGCATTCCTACTAATCTCTTCTTTGTTTCATTGGCACTTTTTGCCATTCATTTTATTTCTTGATATGGTCTAGAACTAAGTATATTCCTTAATTTCTTACTAATGACTATCTCTTTTCTTTTCTTGAATAATGTGTTCCTTTTTGACATTTTTATCTCCTCCCCTTTCCTCTAAACTAATATGCCCTGAAAATTTTCTGTCCTCTAATTTTTTTACTTTTTCAAGAATTTTTTTATTTTTTTGCTATTTTTGGGATATGTGATCTTTTTGATGAAACCCTTCTTGTGAGATGATTTTGACGGCATTTTACACTTTAATACCCTCCCATGCCTATAGTTTGAAATGTCTTCATTGTAAATTAGGTGGGTTCAAGTTCAGCTTAGGTCATTCAATAGAACATGTGTTGGGTGGGTGAATGGGTCAGGATGACTGTTGTGGGTGATTTCAAGCTCGGGTACATGTACCAGAGATGGAGTCGGCTGTTCTAGTGGATAAACCCTAAAGTGCAATATGAGTTCACAAAGGATGTGTCAACAAAGGTTTCGGGTTCTTCAAACTGATGGGTTGCCTCCTGTTAAGCGATGATATTAACGGCATCAGCTGGGCACAATGAGCTTAAGGAGAATGGAGGGTAAAAGATGTCCCAACCAAATTTGTATAGGTAAGTTCAATGAACGGTTTATGTCTCTGACCGTTCACAACAAAAGGTTCTGAATCATGGCTGAGTTAACTAATTTCGATAGCTCCATTTCTAAAGATTCATCGGACAAGGTAAGGTCCGATCCATTTTGATCTAAGTTTTCCTTGGAATAATTTTAGTTTGGCATCAAAGAGTAGGACTTTTAGACTAGGGAGAAAGATCTTTCTAGGTATGTGTTTGTCGTGAAAGCCTTTAACCTGCTTGTTGTAAATTCGTGAGTTCTCATACGCGTCGTGGCATAATTCATCGATCTCGCTCATTTGAAGCTTTCTATGGGTTCCTACCTAAGAAAGATTGAGATTGTAGTTCCGTACTGCCCAATAGGCTTTGTGCTCTAATTTGACAGGGAGGTGACATGCCTTCTCGTACACCAATATGAAGGGAGACAACTAATTGGGTTTTGTGGGTGATCCAATGAGCCTACAAAGCTTCCAGAAGTTGGGATGAACAGTTTTTCCTATCAGGTCGAATAGTGACCTAGAAAATTTTCTTGATCTCCCGATTTGATAGCTTAGCTAGACCATTAGTTTAGGGGTGATAAGGAGTAGAGATTCAGTGTGACACCCCATATTTGATCATCAGTGACTTGAACTGAGCAATAGTGAAATGGGTCCCACCATTTAATATTATAGCACGTGGAATCTTGAAATCGAGAAAAGATGTTCTGATGGATAAATTTGATAATCACCTTATGATCATTGGTTCGGGTTGGAATGGCTTCAATCCATTTGGACATGTAGTCAACAATGAGTAGAATGTACTTGGTAGAAGGACAAGATGTCCTGAATTTCTGTTTCCAGGACACATCATCGGATGATTTGATCAGCACCGATGCGGAAGAGATATAAATCTTCCCAGAAGTAGTAGTTGGCATCGGAAAGCAAATTGTCTTTCTTGGCCTTTGGCCAATTGGACAGGATTTGATGTGATTCCAGGTAGTTTACTAGATCAGTAAACCATGGAAGCTTTATACTGATAGTCAGGAGGTGTTCATTGAGAAAATGTTCCGTAATGGGTCCAGAAGGGTCAATTATGTCAGAAGGAAGGTGGGACAAGTGATCATCTACCATGTTCTATTTTCCCACCTTGTCGCAAATCTCAAGGTTGAATTCTTGCAACAATAAGATCAAATGGATTAGTCGAGGTTTTGCGTCCTTCTTTGCAAGGAGATGCCTCACAACTGTGTGATCGGAGTAAATTATAACATGGGAACCTAGAAGATGCGATCTGAACTTTTCCAGGGCAAATACTACGGCTAGCAGGTCTCTCTCAGTAACTGTGTAGTTATGCTGAGCCTCGTCAAGAGTCTTGCTAGTGTAGTAGATGACCACGGGCTTCTCGTGAATTTTCTGCCCAAGTACCACACCTATAGCAAAATAAAATGCAATGCACATGATCTCAAAGGGTTGAGACCAATCAAGGGACTGTAGGATTGGAGCTTGGGTAACTCGATCACGTAAGATTTCAAATGCTTGAGTGCATTCCTTGGTGATTTCAAAAGGAACATCCTTAGATAATAGGTTAGTCAGGGGGTGCATGGTTTTCGAGAAATTAGGAAAGAATCAATGGTAAAAATTGATGTGCCCAAGGAAAGATCAGATGACTTTGACCGAGCTAGGCATAGGGAGTTTGGAAATCAGATTCACCATGGCCCGATCAACTTGGATGCATTTTTCTGAGATGAGATGTCCTAGGACAATTCCTTCAGGCACCATGAATTGGCACTTTCCCCAGGAAAGAACCATATTCACGTCAGTGCACCTCTTGAGGATCTGGACCAAGTGCAGTAGGCAATCGTCAAATGATTCACCAAAAATTGAGAAGTCATCCATGAAGACTTCTAGATAATCACCTACCATATCTGAGAATATGGCAAGTATGCACCGCTGAAAAGTAGCGGGTGCATTGCAGAGATCGAAAGGCATCCTTCGAAATGCATACGTCCTAAAGGGGTAGGTGGAAGTTGTCTTCTCTTGGTCCTCAAGATAAATTGCGACCTGGTTGTAGCCAGAGTATTTGTTCGAAAAGCAAAAGAATCTATTTTTTCGCTAGTTTTTCGAGGATCTGATCAATAAATGGTAGTGGGAAATGATCCCTCTTCATGGAGTTACTGAGTCTTCTGTAATCAATGCAGAGTCTCCATGAATTTGCCATACAGGTCTGTATGTGAAAGAGCAATCTTCATTTTCATTGAAAACTTTAACATAAAATAATGTGTCCTATTTAATCCGATGGTAGAAAATCGCTTTTCAAAACATTTTAATTCTTAGAATCTTACCACGAAAATAGTTCGGTCGTCTCTACAGGGAGGAATTAGCCTATTAAAGTAGTGCGTTGTGCTTCCTTTATTCGGGAATCTCAGTGGGCATGCATATTAGTTATTGCACTTCATTTTCAACATAAGTTTAGCATTTATGTAATTACTTAAGAATATAGGCTGGTTATATTCAAAATCACCACTATGGCATACGTGAATCTTAATCATAGTACTGACAAATATCATCAATATAAATCAAAACCGAACCCATTTTCTATAATCAATATCCCATACTTGATTAGTTAAGAGATAAATGCACTATTCGTCATTCAAATAAACGTGAGGGACATTCATGCAAACCCATCTTAATATAATAAGGAGATAAAAAAATGAATAGTATTTTCTAGAATGGCACTTAACATAATTATTAATAGGAGAGGAAATAGGGGATTTGCGTTCACGGCTCATGCACGTGGGAGAGGGGCTTGTCAGCGACCAAAAGCTCGAGGGAGGTGTGCGGAGTCAAGGCCTTCGTACCAGTGGTGGCGGGCCAGCGATGGCTAACCGAAATGGGTCGAGCCGGCGGCAGGCGGATGTTGATGGGAGGTCGAAATAGCTTGGAGGTCATGCAGTTGATGTAGGTGTCTTGGCGATAGGAAGGCGAGCATTCGGGCGATGTTGGCAGCAAGGGACGTGGCCGGCGGTGGTGGCTGTAAGCACTGGTGGTGGGTTGTTATTTGGGTTCCTTCGGGTGCAGCGGCACAAGAAGGGAGGAGGTTGAGGATGAACAGGAAAGAGAGGAAAGGAAGAGGGGATATTGGTGATGGTAGGCACGGTCTGTACTGTGGGTGAGGGTGAGATGGAGCTGTGAGAGTCGTGGCCTCACGCTGTCACTGCACAGCCGTCGAAGTGGCTTGAGCGCAGTTGGAGAATGCCTATTGCATGGTGCTCGTTTAGTCCATGGTGCACGCATGAGGAGCACTGTGGAGGCGAGAGCCATCCCCGCAGCTTGGTTTTTCCTTTTAAATTCTTCCCCCTTTTGTTCTCCTTCACTAACACAATTTAAGGGATTTTAAATCCCTTAATAAAATTGGCCACCGTTGGACGTTCAGTTGGAAGGAGACCTGCAAGGTTAAATTACAAATATAATCCTATTAAAATTTTTAATTAATTCCTATTTCCTCCGAATTTAATCTCTTTTTCATATATAAAATATTATAAAGTTGTTAGAATCAAAGGTGAATTAAGCATATAAATATAAAGTCATCATTGATGCAGGTTATACTAATTATCAACTAAGATATTGAAAATTAAGAACCAAGAAAGTATAATCGAAATATACTTAGGCATATAATTATTTCGTAAAAGTGAACCCATCAAATACTCCCATGCCTAAGTTTTGCTAGTCCCTAGCATAAAATAGTGGAAGTAACTAACATATTTCTCCTTTCCTTATTCCAAAAATTTAAAGATTCAGACTAATGTGAAGTGATACTAGCCTAAGTAACGGATTTAAGTGAAAAGCCAACTTACATTTGAAGTTTGTACTTAACCCTGCATAAAATTCTATTAGGATAGGCAACTACTTCCCTTGAGGATAAAGTGGAAGATCATCTGTAAGTTGACCCTGGCTTTTTTGGCTTAGGTAGGAGATATCGAGCTGAATGTATTTGTATTTGGTGGCATATACTCTTTTGGTGCTACACGTAATCTAGTGCTATAGACTCTAGATCTCTAGACTATCAAACAAGTCAACTCAGAGAGAGGCTAAACAACTATGCTCTCTTGATGTTCCTTTCTGCTTACTCTTTCCCTTCTTTCTGAGATCACAAATCTCACTAGATTTTGTAAATGTACTCACTGTTCGGAGGCCTCACATGACATTCACACTTCAACTAAAGTCCTAATAACTCTACAACTAAGTTAGAGTCCTCAGCTAGTATTTGGGCGATCAGAAATACTGAAAGGTAGGTATGGGTCATATTTGGTGGATTGCGATGGGTGTTTTTGTTGCCTTAGAAACATCGTCACGAAGATAAAATTATAAACTTGGACTCTTTTCTTTTTCTTTTCTCTCTCTCTTTTCTCTTTTTTTTATTTTATTTTTTTTATATAATTGTTTCTTTTATCTTCTTTTTTTTCTTTATAAATCAACATAACACGACGCAGAATTGTATTTGTGAGGCATTATTAGGGATGATGATGGTCTAAAGGATATTGTGTGGCTTATTTGGTGGAAGTACCTACTCTCGGCATCGGGAAGGAATGGATAGGACAGGCATATTTCTGATCTTTGACACTATTACCCTCCTTTAGCCAAGGACTCTATGAAGGATGGTTGAAACCATCTGCCATAGTCATAGCTTTATTAAGACTCAATCTCTATGTATCTGCCTTATTTGGTGACTCCCAAGAATTCACACAATGTACACACACTAGAATAGAGAGCGAAAACTATGCCTAACTCTGAGGTATCCTTATCTAATTGTCCAAAACTTAAGAGTCCTTGCACTAGACTTAGCGTACCAGTAATCTCTCTGCTTTCTTCTCACAAATATGAGGTGGATCTAATAGAAGATAGTATGCTTGACTCCTTATTAACTGTCTAAGGGTTCAATACACTAAAAATGCTTATTGGTTTTCTTCAAAGATCTATTACCCAATCTACATGCAAGTGAAGTAAATGTACTATATTCTAAACTTAAGAAACAATTGAAAAAGAAAAATCTTTAATGACACCTCCATAACAAAAATGTTTTGCTAGGGACTAACCAATTCAACTCAAGAAAAGAAATTCTTTTAACATATATATATGCTAACCTAAATGCATGAATACTTCCTAAAATGCAAAATACACCCCCATATGCCTAAATCCTACAATGTCCTCATTGCAAAATTAAAACAGGGGGAGAAAGGAAGGAAATCACCTGATGGTGGTGTTATTTAGAGTGCTAGGTTGCCTCCCAACAAGCGCTGCATTTTCTGTCAGTAGCCGAACTTATAGGGAACCTATAAGTCTGGTTCCAAATAGGAAAAGCTAGGCCCTAAAAATATACGTAATAGCACCGGCATAGAAAATAGGTAGCCACAGATGTTGGCGAGCTGATGATGGAACGTTATCCCAAATGCTCGCCAGAAGACATGAAAGCAAATAACCTCGTAGGCTACCTAGGAGGTCTAGGAATAACAGAAGGAATATGAAAAGGGACCTCCCGAAATAAAATAAGTGGTGGATAATATGGATCCTCCTAAGTATGAGGGGTTTTAAAAGATATAAACATAATTATTTCAAACCCTTGAATGGTGAGACTAAACGTACAATCGTCATTCCAAACTCGCCATTCTACCTAAGGATGTACTGGCCTGATATTCTCCCTAGAAAGAATGTAAGTGAGCAAAGACCTGAGCCAAGGATCGGATAGGGAGTGGAAGGGTTGTTTGTGGTGTTGGGCGTTAATGGTTAAGTCCAAGGAGGGCTTAGTCAGTGTCAAGTCCAATTCCAACAATGATTCAGATTGTGTGTTCTCCCTAATAATTATTGTAGAAATATTCAAGTCACCCTGCCTATCATTAATGATCAGAGTCATATTTTCACCTTCCAGTATATGAGAATCAATGGTGGACTCCAAATTAAATTTCTTTGATGGTAGGGTCAAAGCAACTGAATCATTATCATTAATCTCATCCCCGAATTTTTTTGGTTCACTCAAATTTTTGTCCAGGTGTATATGTGATTCTTTAGTAAAGAAAGGAGTTGCTTCAATGTCATCAATTATTTCTGACGGAGGATCCATCTTAATGTTTTGGAGTAAGCCTATATCACTCAATTCTTTGTTCTTCTCAGGGCATAAATCCTTAATTGATGTGTTTTGTCCCTGAGAGTTTCCCCTAGGCTTCTCACTATTGTGTTTGTCCTCCTCTAATATCAACTCCTGGTTTGGTGGAGGATGACTCTCAAACGAAAGGAGGAATCCAGATTTCACCAGATTATTTATATCCTCCTGGGGTAAGTCCTCGAATAACAAATAATCCCCCTATGATTCACTCCAGATTTTCAGTCTGGGTTCCTCCATTGGGTCATCCTCGTCCTCTAAAATAGACTCTTTATATCCCTGAGACCAAAATTGATGTAATACATCCTCCATTCCCTTAGGGTCACCTTCATTGGGTGCATTTAAATCCACAGGATGCTAAATGGTAGGTGTTGATTCCCTAAGTGGAGGGTCAGGATTAGGCTCACTAAGGATAGAATGGGATTCCACCAGATAATTAATAAGGGAAGTGATATGAACAATACGACCTTGACCTGGGTTATCAGGGGTAAGGAAAATACTGTCATTGGGGTCAAGGTCCCTAATAGGTACCATCTTCCCTTTCTTTTGACTACAATATAGCTTGGGTGGATAATTACTAGGATCGTTCTCCTCTAGTGGCCATGTCTCATTGAGAGGGTCTAGGTGATAGCTATGTAAAACAGGATCCCTATTGTCATTAGTTTCCTCAGAATTATTTTCATGATCACGATCGTATGGGTCGGGATCAAAATTACTCGGAAGAGCATAGCTAAGCTGTCTAATTTCTTTATTCAAATGTTGACTATTCCTCAACATCTCTCCCATAGAGTCCATCATTTCTTTTTGTTATTTTTGCATTTCTATCATAAAAGAGGTGAGGCTACTACTATCAGATTGGGGAGGATAGTTAATCTCAAGCTCTAGTTGCCTAGGGGTATCGATCCAACCTCAATACAGAAAATCATGAAGGGTGGGAGGGTTGGGTGTTTGCATAGTAGTAGGGATTCGAGGGTTGGAAAATCCTGCTACTAGGCTTTGCTCAAAAGTGGGAGCTATCGGGCCAATACTCCCAGGATAGGAATATGAATGATCCCATGAATTGTCAATGTACCCATCAAAGGAGGGATACGCTCGGGGCTTGGGATCCTGGTTAAAATGATAGGAGTAAGGATAGTCCATTTCTTTCAATTAAAGAGGTTAAACTCTCTTAGGATTTAAAAGAAATCAGAAACTTCCTCGAGAGTTCTACCACTGTCAAAACAAACGCAAATACAGTGGGATCTGCTTTTAGTAGATTCTAGGCCTTAGGTGTTCAGTTGGTGGCTAAACAAGTTTTGCAAGAATTATGCTTCCTAGGCCGACCTTCATTGGTTCCTACAACCTACTCGCAAGGGATGGAAGCCTCGAATTGAGCCCATGCACGAGGAACCAAAGTAACTTGGTGGATAGGCTTGTTGATTTCCGACTAACTTCCCTTATGGTGCAAAGAGGAGAGGTAGAAAATTTATCTAGTGACTTTATGTGAGGTGCATAGTGTCTCAGGTGTGCAATCATACATTCATGTTTTGAGTTTTGAAATCTCGCAAACATGATCCTTTTGCACGCAATTTTAAGTCACAGATTTTAAGGTCCAACCTCTTAGTAGTTCCAATTTTTAGTGCGACCACTGAATTAATTCGATTCAAGCACTTAAGTGGTCTTAGATTTAGGTTCATTGCAGATGCATGATAGGTAATTGATGCTCAGGAAAAAGATGTACCTTACTCCAGCTTTCTTCAGTGCAGGGATGTCTACAATGTAATTAAGATAAATTGGATACTGCTCATTCAGTCCTAGATGATCGCCCTATTGATATGCAGCTTCTACTAGGTAGTTTGAATTTTTTTTTTTAAATAATAATATTAAGGAAACAAACCTAATCTAACAAACAAACTAACTAACCTATATGCAGTTCAAATAATACGACTAATCCTATAATCTAGATAAAATGGGAACATGCTCCTGAAAATATGCTCCCACATACAAGAGAGATAAGAAATAAAGAAACACTGGGAACACATTCCCAAAAATGCCCAACAAGGGTCCACAAGACAGAAATTAAGTTCTAATGTCTATATAAACTAAATCTAAACTATGATCCAATGACTAAATCAGAAAAGGCTCCTCCCTATGCCTACGTGTGTGGGATCAAGGCCCACAAGCACCCGTTGTTGGCCTACAAGTGGCGTTAAGGTCCACCAAAAATATCACCTCCATCGTGTGCACCTGCCACGTTCATTTCCTCCAAACAAATGTACCTCGACAAGAAAAAGAAATAGATCAATGATTCAAAAAAGCTTCATAATAGCATAAAAATAATATAAAATTCTCAAAAAAAAATTAATAGGCGTGGTTCCTCCCTAGCAACAGTGCCATTTGAAAGAGCGATCTTCGTTTTCATTGAAAACTTTAACATAAAATGACGTGTCATATTTAATCACGTGGTAGGAAGTCTCTTTTCAAAACATTTTAATTCTCAGAATCTAACCATGAAAATAGTTAGGTCATCTCTACAAGGAGGAATTAGCCTATTAAAGTAGTGCATTGTGAATCGTTTCTTCGGGAATCTCAGTCGCCATGCATACTAGTTATTGCACTTCATTTTCAAGATAAGTTTAGCATTTATGTAATTACTTAAGAATATAGGGAGGTTATATGCAAAATTGCCACTACGACATATGTGAATCATAATCATAGTACTGACAAATATCATGAATATAAATCAAAATCGAACCCATTCCCTATAATCAATATCCTATACTTGATTAGTTAAGAGATAAATGCAGTATTCATCATTCAAATAAACCTGAGGGACATTCTTGCAAATCCATCTTATTATAATAAGGAGATAAATAAATGAATAGTTATTCCTAGAATGGCATTTAACGTAATTATTAATAGGAAAGGAAATAGAGGATTCGCATTTACAGCTCATGCTCGCTGGAGAGGGGCTCTTCGGTGGAGGTGTGCAGAGTCGAGGCATTCGTACTGATGGTGGCGCACCAGCGAGTGATGGCCGGCGATGGCCGGTCAGAGTGGGTGGAGTTGGCGGCAGGATGATGTCAGTGGGAGGTCAAGAACAGCTTAGAGGTCGTGCGGTTGACGTAGGTGTCTCGACAGCAACAAGGTGAGCATTCGGGCGATGTTGGCAGTGAGGGACGTGGCCGGTAGTGGTGCCTGTGAGCACCAGTGGTGGGTTGTTGTTTGGGTTCCTTCTGGTGCTGTGGGAGAAGAAAGGAGGAGGTTGAGGATGAAGAGGAAAGAGAGGAAAGGAAGAAGGGATATTGGTGGTGGTGGTCATGGTCTATACAATGGGTGAGGGTGAGATGGAGCTGTGAGTGGTGTGGCTGCACGTTGTCATCGCACAGTCGTCGAAGTGGCTTGAGCAGAGTTAGAGAACACCTATTGCATGGTGCTCGTTTGGTCCATGGTGCACGCGTGAGGAGCACGGTGGAGGCGAGAGCCATCCCCGCAGCTTGGTTTTGCCTTTTTAATTCTTCCCTCTTGTGTTCTCCTTCACCGGTGTAATTTAAGGGATTTTAAATCCCTTACTAAAATTGGTCGCCGTTGGACGTTCAGTTGGAAGGAGATCTGCAAAGTTAAATTACAAATATAATCCTATTAATGTTCTTAATTGATTACTTTGTCCATCGGATTTAATCTCTTTTACATATATAAAATATTATAAAGATGTTGTAATGAAAGGTGAATTAAGCATATAAGTATAAAGTCATCATTGATGTAGGTTATACTAATTATCATGTAAGATATTGAAAATTAAGAACCAAGAAAGCATAATCGAAATATACTTAGGCATATAATTAGTTCATTAAAGTGAACCCATCAGTATGATTTCTTCGGTATCAGTCGTAATCATGGTGAGTCCTGCCTTCTTAGGCGCAACCTGGATTGCACTCACCCACCGGCTGTCGGAGATCGGGTAGATGATCCCAGCATCTAACCACTTGATGATCTCGCTTTTTTCGACCTCTTGCAAATTAGGATTCCGACGTCTCTACATTTCACAGGAAGGTCATGTGCCCTCTTCAGTATAGATGCGATGTGTGCAGTAAGATGGGATAATGCCAGTCAAATCATCGAGAGTCCATCCAATGGCTCTTCGATGTTGCTGGAGAACAGAAATCAGAGGGGATTCCCGATCAGGTGTGAGGTTGGAGTCGATAATCACAGGAAACGACTGATTGGAACCCAAAAAGACGTACTTTAGATTATCGAGAAGAGGCTTTAGTTCCAAAATAGGGTTATCAACAGCAGCGGGTGGTTCAGGGTGTGTGTCAGGAGCAAGGGAAGGAGTTATGGGTGTGTCTATGTTGAGGTCGGACTCCTCTAATTGTGGGTTTTGATCCTCTGGTGGTTGATTCGAAGTAGTCATGTTTTCCTCGATATACTGATCGTCAACCACAGCCTCGATATCACATATTTGTTCTATAACTCTACAATTAATACCTTGTTGGGCCTTGAAGATGTCGATCTTTAGTGTTTGGTTAACAAATTTTAGTTCAATTTGGCCCTCTCACAATTAATTTTGGCCCTAGTGGTGGCCAGAAAGGGTCTCTGATATAAACATGTTTATATTACATAAAATGTCTATTTATACATGTTCTTAAGAATAGAATTGCATTATATACTATAAATATTGCATAACATGCATCACCTTGCATTTAGATTAGTCTGAATAAAATGGAGGTTAATTGTCTCCTTTTATGGTCAGGGACAAGGTGACCTTTTATCAGGGCCTTAAATCGAAGATCCAACAGTACGGGTCTGCTCAAAGCAACGATTGGAGTTCAACAACTCCAAGATCGCCCTAATTGGATATCCATAGCATCGGATAGAGATCGAGGAACCCTAAAAGATCAAGGGCCAAGATGGTATTAATCTACACTTCAAACGACAAATCTGATCACACGGATGGATTCAAATCGACGATCGTAGCCTAACATCGTGAAGATCGACTCAATTCGATACCTGTTGCACCATCTACATCACCCAGAAGATGGATGGCCAGGATGGCGCCATGTGGTGCCATCTCGGCAGCCCAATCGGCCGCACGCATTCACTAAAGAACCTCTCGCCAATGCTTCTCCACCATTGGATCAAGATCCAACAGCTGCGAGGTGCCCGTGCTTGACACAAACACACCCACAGGGCATTGGTCGAGCGCCTTAATGAGAAGTTGAGGCATGGGTCCGAGCCACGGGGCACCTCAATTGGAGCAGGCACACGGGTGTGATCGACTACACAATGGAGATCGGGCAACTGTGCACGCCCAATCGGTTGAACGTTCCATCTGATGCGACAAGGCAATGGGACATCTCACGCGTTGAGGGGCACGAATGAGGCGGGCAATGGAGCGCTCTTAGCCGTTTGATCTCACGATCGAATGACCGAGATTGGAAGATCGTGGATGTGCGTTGAGGCATGGGGAGGTCGGGGGGTGCGCACAAGCTGTCCATTATGGCCACGTTCAGGCCTTTAGTGACGGATTTATCCATCACTAAAGGTCCAGAATTAATGATTTGCAACATGTAATGACCAAATTGCCCTCACTCCTTGCAACTATAAAGGGAGACCCCCTCGATAGGAAATTTTCATCCCTTCTTCTCTTCTCTCACCCTTCCAAAGCGCTAAGAGCTTGTCCCAAACCCAAGATGCTCCTCTAGAGTAAAAATCTTAATTTTTCCACCTTCGTCCCCCTTTGTGGAGCATCCTGCGGTTGTCATCTCTCTGCATCCAAGAAGTGGATCCTGTTACGATGACGATGTGCTGCTTTGTTCCCGTTCTTCTCGCTTCATCCTTCTTCTTCCCATTCCGTTCATCGTCTTCCAGGCGTCATCCCATCCAGCTCGTCCTCTAAGCGATCGTCAAGGAGGATATCTCTCTCTCCATTCTTTTTACTACTTTCTAGAATAGATTTACTACTTTCTAGTGTAATCATTTCTCACATTTTCGTCGTAATGAGTTGTGTAATGAACAATTTCTGATAATGACATTCTTGTTTATTCTACGTCCCTTTTGCCTTTATTTGAAATATTCTCTCTCTCTCTTCTATTTATTATTTGTTAAATAGATAGATAGTTTTTAACCAGCTATTCTGCTTCGTGACAAATAAAATAAACACTTATTTTTAATCAAACGTCCACCTCCCTGAGTTCGACTTGAGATTTCTATTCCGATATAAATTTCATTTGTTGAACCCAAGTTCTTCCCTTTTCAAACTACAATGATAGGTTTCAAAACCAAATTCGAAATCGTAGCAAATCATAGCTTCGACAGTCTCCCTAGTGTGATTGGTGTGTTTTTCATATTTTTTGGAGCATCCATGTCCAAGACTATGAAATCCACCGAGAAATAGAAATCCCAAACCCTAACAATGACATCATCAAGAACTCCTTTAGGTGACTTAATAGATCAGTTTGTCGACTATAATGTCACCTCTATCGGTTTGAGCTCAGATTCCTCAAGATGGTCAAGTAGGGATGTAGGAATTAGGTTTATGGAGGCTTCTAGAATCAATAAAGCTTTATCAAATTGAATATCACCAATTGTACATGAAATTAGGGGAGTACTTGGGACTTTTGCCTTAGGTGGGAGTTTGCTCAAAATGACAGAGCTGGCTTGTTCTGACCGTATGATTGGGCTCCCACTTTTAGTTCGCTGCTTACACTTAGGTGCACATACGTCATTCAGAAATCATGCATATGCCGGTATGTAGCGAATCGCATCGATCAAGGGGATGTTTATATGGACCTATTCAACGAGCTTGACCAGGTCCTCTTTAAATGCCACAGGTTTGGTTGTCCTTTTTCCCTTGGTCAAGGCCTCAGGAAGTGGAACCTTGGATGGTTCCTCTAGAATAGGTCCCAGGTTCTTGATCTGGGACAGGGGTATCCTAAATGACTATCCTAGAGTTTGGGTTACTACCAGGCTGAAAGTGACTTGGGTAAGGTGGGTCCTGTGCTGCTTTGCCAGTACGGGTTGTTACTGAATTCAGTCCTGCCTATTTCGGGTTTAGTGTAGGTAAAATAGGTGGTTGCTGCTGAAATCCCGAGTATGATGTCGAAGCTTCCATCCCGTCGGGTGATGGAGCAGAAGGGGCCTGATAAATCATGTGGGCTTGGCCAGGATTTGGGTTCATAATGCACCTCTAGTTCAGCACATTATTCGGATTCGGTAAAGGTTGCGAAGGGAGTGTAACAAGTTGGCGGGAATTCACCATCTGGGTGAGTTCATTGCAAACCTCTGTGATCTCATCTTTGTGCTATTTTCGCATAGCCGCATTCGTCTTTTGAATGTCAGCTAGAGTCTGAAGGAAGAGAGTCATTTGATCTGTCTGAGTTTGCCCAGATTGATAGGTGGGGTTGGGTCGAGGCTGAGGCAGCAGATATGGACGAGGAGCTTGTGGACGGTGTTGGTATGGTGGTTTTTGATTCTGATTGTTTCCTACCCACATGAAATTAGGATGATTTTGCCATCCAAGGTTATAGGTATTAGAGAATGGGTCATTCTAGATGGCATTGAGGCCCTTGCAGGTCTGAGGAACCTCAGAAAAGTCAGAGTATGAGGGTTTAGTGTTCCCCAAACTAGAGTAGGCAGGATCAGAGTTTCCTCCGATCCTAGAATTAGACAGGGTTGGATACGGGTCCA
Organism: Thalassia testudinum; assembly: GCA_037157565.1. Lineage (NCBI taxonomy): Eukaryota > Viridiplantae > Streptophyta > Magnoliopsida > Alismatales > Hydrocharitaceae > Thalassia > Thalassia testudinum. The sequence continues at coordinate 129,158,405 of JAZHRO010000031.1, forward strand.
TCCCTTGAGAAGATCAGTGATAGATGTTATGCACAGCTTCCCTCCCAGAGGGTGGTTGTGCGAATGGATTCTGTGCAAAGGTGGCTCACTGCAGATGCCGAGTTAGCTAATCCACCTTCTTCTCAATGATAGAGACCTTGTCGAAATGACTAGCCATCAATTCCAAGCCGACAGAAGAGGACAGGCCTTGCATCTCATGTGCTCCCCTTGGATTCATCCATGCGCGGGCATTCGTTCGATCAAATATGCCCATGGAGTCATTATTGATGGAGTTCTTGCAAATATTCTCAAGAATCTCCCACATAGTGTCCTCGTGTTGACCCATGATATTTCCTCTGCAAGTTGCATTGACGAATAAACGAATATCTCCATGGAGTCCCTAGTAGAAGGACTGGACTTGTTCCCATTTAGGAACTCCGTGATGGGGGCACTTTCACATGAGATCTAGGAAACAATCCCATGCTTTGTGAAGTGGTTCTTCAGGCTGCTATGTAAAGTGCATGATCCAGTGTCGTAAAGCATTCATCCAACTAACTAGGAAGAACTTTTTCAGAAACTCAGATTGTAGTTCAACCCATGTGTTGATTGGATGTGTTTGAGTCTGATACTAGTGAGCTACTTTGTCCATAGAGAGAAGAACATTTTCTTGAGAAGGATATCCCAATTTTAAACATCTGACACGAAGGTCTGAGCCAGATGCTTGAGCTATTTTACGTGCTGGAAAGGATCATTGGAATTGAGCCCATGAAATTTTGGAATAGCATGAATCATGTTGGGCTTGAGTTTAGTATCAAGACCTCCAATCGTGATTTGGACTCGAGGTTCGATTGCCACTGTAGTGGGATTGTAAAGATATTGCATCATAGGATGTTGCGGTGGATTCACAAAGGTTTGGAATAAATGATTAAAGCACTGAAGTTGATTCTTGAGGTTGTTCTCTTCTTCTCCGGGTTGTGCCATGATGATGGATGAAGGAGAATTAGGCTAAGATGAATCAGAAGAGATGTCTATGTGATGGGTTGCTGCACAAACATGGAAGTTGAGGCCTGGCCTTGATGGGAGTGAATAACTAGAGGAGGCCTCAAGGATGGTCTTAAGGTCCTCCTACCAAACATGCACCAATGGATTGGATAAGAATAAAATGTTATGGACCTAATCAAGAGACCCAAAAAATTTGGATGACTATAGAGGTTCGGGGCGGATGATACCCCTTAGTCAGAAAGCCATCGACTTGACAATTACTTGGGCAGCCAGAGAGGGAGAGTCCCGCAAAGTCCCCTACACGGTAGAGTGCCCCCACGGGTTACAGGGTTTCCGCCACCCGACCTCTATTGTCATTGATGTTCCAAGTAGACCAGAATGGGGACTTGACCTCTTAAGTCTACCAATTTTGTTTAAGAGCAAGGGTGCTTAGGATTGCACTTGAACTTTAAGATGTATTGAGTGCAAAAGTGACCTAATTTAAAGATTGTTTGACCCAACAAGGTGGGTCAACTTCACCTATTTGCCCTTTGAGAAGTTTTAAGTCCTCTTTTAAGATTCAAGTGAGATTAAGAGCCTGATTTTCAGGGTTTGCTTGAATAGATCAATTCAACCAAGGCTTAGGCACACATTATTTTTGAAAGTTGATTCTTGCTTATGTAAGTGTTTCTCTAAAACCCTAGCTTGGAATCCTTAATTGGCTCTAATGTTGGTCCAATTTAGTTTGCCAAATGTGGTATCTAGGGCTCAAACAAGAATGTGATAGCCCTAGTTACCTTAAGTGGGTGCACAAATTAGGTTTTTTTGTTGAAATCAAATCAGGCAACTTGATGGATTATCTAAGTATGGAAAGCAAGTAGTCCTAATTGATTTTTCCTTTTTAACCTCTTCAAAATGAGGGGCTTAAGAGAGTAATCAGAATTTACTTGCCCCTGGTGTGTTTGTTGTGCAGTTGACTTTCTTCAATGTATCTTCTCCCTGAAACAACCACAGCAAAGAGATATACCAAGTTCGTATCTATATCAGAAATTGCAATCAAGAATTCTAAATTACCCGTTGCTCCCCGGCAACAGTGCCAAAATGTTTACATTGCGAGATCGATGTTTAAAATAATCGCATTGCGGTACAGTCGAAATCACTTTGAAAACCAATACAATTTTTATTACTCAAATAAGTTTCCAATGTCGAACACAGGGAGCAAATTAGATTTTAGAAATGAAGATCACAATTCAAACTGAAATAAATTTCTGTAATATCAGTAGCAATGTGAAAAAATATGGGAGTAAAATGGTGATTTAAATCACCAAATACTCCTACAATATCACCAAGGAACTCAATATATGAATATGCAATGAGAGCTAATGATCTGTCGTCTGATTTGTAAATAAGAAGACCTAAAGTTGTCTGATTCTTCCGATCTTTGTTTCTTCTCTTTCTCCGCCTTTGCTTTCTCTGAGTCTTCCTTTCTTCTTCTTCTTCTTTTGCTTCTCTACCCTTAGTTCTTCTTCTTCTTTCGTCTTTCCACTTTGTCTTTCTTCTGCTCTCGCCTCCTTTTCTTCTTCTTCTTCTTCCTTTGCATTTGCGAGCCTTCCTTCTTTTCTTCTTCTTCTTTCTTCTGCCTTCAACTCTAACCTTCTCTTCTTCTTCTTCTTTCTCTGATTTTCATCTTCTGAATCAACCAAGTGTCGGCCGAAGGTTTCTGTAGCAAAACCCTCCCTCTACTCGCGCGACTCTCCTCTCTTCTTCTCTCTTAGGATCCGCTTTTCCAGAGCCACAAGTATTCGAGTTATCAGGTCGGGCATGTACCCGGGTCTAGGCTCACCAGCGTGCGTGGTGAGCGAGGAGTGCAGGTCGGGTCAAACCAGGTCCGTGGGGGTAGTGTCGCAGACGAGGCCGAGTGTAGGTGAGATGGACCTCACCTCGTGGTAATTGAGGTGAACAGCTAACACCACTTTTTCAATTTATGCGGGTGCATGGCTTCAGAAGTTCCCGATGTAGGACTATCCATGCACCCCCTTTCTCGCGTGCCTGCAACAGGGATGTTGCTGCCAATTGCAGTAGCTACTGAGGCCCGCAACTCCAATTTATGACTTGGGACCGTCTGTGAGACTCTTCCTCCCGTTCTGGGAGCGTCAACCAAGGACAACAAGGCCTGTAGCAGCCTCAAGTAAGCTTCGAGCTTGCTCGCCAATGGCAAGTATGGCTTCGAACCTGAAATCAATAGAATGGCCTCTCGGCCACATCAGAGCGCTCATGGAGTATCGCCGGAGCATAGCGGATGTGCTGGGGGTGGTGGTGTGGCGTGATGGTGGCCGTGAGTGCGTATCTAGGTTATGTCAGAGGTGGTGGTCGGAGATGGAAGGGACGGAAGTGCGAAGGGGTGCCAGTGGTCGATTTGAAATGGAGTAAGTGTAGGAACAAAGTAGAAGGGAGTGGGAACTTTTCTAAGAAGTCAATGGATGAAGGGGGGTAGCGAGGGCATCGGGTCTGGTGTGGCCGACGCCGGAGATGAAGGTGGCTCTAGTGAGGTGGGGACGGTGACGATGAAGGGGGAAGTGGCGTCTGCTGGTACGGCGAGACGTGAGGAAGAACAAGGAAGAGGAATCCACCACAGGTATGGTGGTCGGGCAATGAGAAAGGGTAGGAAAGGTCGTCGGACATCAAGGAGCCTTCTACCGTGAGAGGGAGAGATGAATTGACGAGAATCACGGCTGAGTTCGAGCGTGAAGAAGTCGAGGGGATTTGGGCTTCTTTAAATAAGGCTCTGAAAGAAGGTTAGGGCTTGGGAAGCAAGCTTCCCAATCTTAGAAGGTCGCCGAATTTGGGAGCTGTTAGGATACCCAAATCTCTCATGCGTTCGCATGAGAGATTGGGAGGGAATCAGAACTCATCAATGGGTTCATACAGGAGAGGATTTCTCAGAGGATCTCCCTTTCAATTTTGGAGGAGATTCTTTGAGAAATCAAGGAGATATTTCCTATCAGAGGTCGCCAGAGTAGGATTCCTCCACGATAATGGCAAAGGGACCTACTTGCGAAGACAATGAAGAAGCTAGGGGGCTGAATGCAAGGGTTTTTGAAAGTTGTAGAATTATAATCAGACAAAACCATTTTGCAAAATAGGTCAAGATAAGTTCCCCTTGGATCCAAATTTTGGTACAAGCCTAATTTGGGCCTAAGGAATCCAACAGTGAAGTTGGATTTTGGTTTTGACCATGTTTGATTAGGTAATTTATTCAAAAACCCAAATTAGGGTAAATATCTATCTAAGACTCCATTTTAGATCAAGATGGGTTCTAATGGGCAAATTGAAGGTACTAAACCCTGGAGAATATTTTGCTATGATTTTTAGAGGGTTTATGTGAATTTTATCTTGATCAGAACCTTGGTCAATTAAGTGCGTCTATTTTTAGGGTTTCAAAAGTAATTTAATTCTCACAACACACACAAACCCATTTATGTCTGATCTAACCCACTTATTATCTTATTAAGACCATTTGACCTTTATTCAGCCCTTGAGAAAACCCATGGTTCTAATGTATTGGTAAAATTACAGTTTTAACCCTAGTTTCTTATTGTTCTCTCAAAATGCTTATACAGTGTGTTATGACCTTCTAGTGGTTATGTAGGAGCATTTATTGACGTAGTTGCGTCAAAATGAGCTAGTTAGGGCTCATGATAGTGTTCCCATTGATTAGCCCATATTTGTGGGCTAGTTAAGTATTTAAGTGCCAAGACATTAAGTTAATTCTAGAATTTATTTAGCATAAATTAGGATGTAGATAGATTAATTCATATTTCTAATTTAATTACATAATTCATGCATTGCATTCATATTTAAATGCACTTAGAATTAACTTAGAATTGCATTCATTTAATTTGTTAACCAATTAGGTGCATTGCATGCATTATTTTAAGTTAACATAAAGTTAAGGGTTTGTATATAAGTAAACGTAATATTTTATTACTATTTTTTCTTCTATGAGCAACGGTTGCATTTCTTCCTCCAACTGTCGCAGTGAAGAGCCCAATGAAGGAGTAGCGCCAAAAGTTGACCTGGTCTCCTCGACTGGGATGAGGAAGAGAGTGAGGCTGCCATGCTCCAATGGCCACCATCCTCGAGCCACCACTGTGCAGAGAGTTGAACTCTCGTCCGCTCAACCACCACTAGCCTCAACCGTGGCGACGAGCCTCCACCACCATGGGAGTATGGTGTGATAGGCCACACCACCATTTACCGTGAGCACCTCAGCGTGCACCACCCTCTCCACCATCACCAGCATCCACCACCGCAGCCGCCGTAACTTCACGCCCCCATCTGTTAAGACGTTTGGGAATGTTCCCGGACGTCTGAAACTCCTACAGCAACACCTTCATCTTCTTCCCCCATCCTCTGTCCCCACACGCAGCAGCAGCCACCTTCAACTCTACACCATGCACAATATTCCAGGTCGCTGCTCCACTCGCACCACATGCACCAACTGCAGCGTCACCCAACCTCGCACCGCACCTTCTACAGCACTCACCAGCGCGTAGCATCGCACGCTCCTCTCCACTACGCGTAGTCGCCTCCAGGCCAGCCTGCAGAGCCTGCTCCTCCTAGACTTCTCTAGAACCTTCAGCGCCCCTGCATGCAGCACCTGCACTCGTTCACAGTGCGCGCTCCACACGCCTTCACGCTTGCGCACCATTCGTCCATACTCCAGCACCCCTTGCGGCATGCAGAGCTGCGCCTCCACGTGCCCATCTTTAGTGGCTCCTTGCAGCACTTGCAGCCTGTGTCACCACCACTCCCGCTTGCGCCCGTGCACTCTGCAGAGCATCTGTGCACCCACGCCTCCATGCCTCCGCATTCCTGCAGCACCCCAGCACCCACACGCACTGCTCTCCTTGCGCTCACAGCATGCGCGGTAATAGCAGGCTTCTCCACTGCCACACTTCGCTCCTCCGGCAAGCTAGCTCCGGCCATCTCATGATGCACCGCTGCCACCACCGCGACGGCCTCGCTTTTGCCAGCCTCTTGTAGGAGTATCTCCTCGATTGAACCTTTCTCCCATGCGTATGGAGGAGAGAGGTAAAATCCTCTATTTTTATGTTAATTAATATATACATTTGAATGCCATTTCCACCAAAATCAATTTTATTTTATGATTATTTTTTAATGGTGAAATTATAACTACATACTCATGCTTTCTGATAATTGCGTGGTTATTTTATTCACATATTTTAACATTGGTTTTGGGATGAAAATGTGCACAAATTTTCTCTAATACATGTCAATTGGAAATTACAAAAAATCATCACATATTTATTGAATATTTCAACGAGGAAAAGTTGCACATCTACCCTTATATTTTTGAGTTATTGTGCATCTTCTTTCCATCTCATTTCATGTTAGATTTGACTATGGATTTCACACTTGATCGAAAGAATACGAAATAATCAAGATTTTATTGCATCATTGCCTCCCTGTGGACATGACCCACTCCTAATTGAGTGGTTACATTAATTGTTGATTAGTCGATTTTTCCACCACATAGAACTACAAACGATGTATCATTTTATGTGACAAATGACTTTAAAAGTGAAGAATCGAATCATCAAATGACATCGTTGCCTGGGAGGCAACAGATGCAATAATTTCACCTGATTTCATTTCTGATTACTTCTCATTGCACAGTGATCTGACCATTTATTATTTTTTCTGTGCGAGGAATTTGTGAGAGGAATTTGACAGAGGTGACAGGCACATCGAGGAGAAGACGTCGACCTTGAGCGATGCTTACATGCGGGGAAGATGAAGGTGACCTGGATTTTGCCTCTATAGGAGATTTTCTGTTTCATAAGTTTTATTTCTGTTTTCTCACCCTTGTAGTAATTTGGGCTAATTTTTGGGAGCCTGTTCCCTTTTCTTTAGATTTTGGATTTTAAGTTATTTTGTGGATTGCTTACCCTTTAATTTGCTTGTGTATAAGTAGCTAAAAAAAAAAATTAAAAGAAATGAGCTGCCTGCTAGAAGCTGCCTGCCCCTAAGATGAACCATTTAGGTCTGTATAAGCAGCCTCTAGATTTATTTCTCTGCATTGCGTGCATTCTCGCATCATTGATTGTTGGAAGCAAGGTACGCATTCTCTTACGTTGCATCCTATTCTTGATCATGCATTACATTTGGACTTAATTCGAAGACCTCCTAATCTGTATTGAATAGATCTAACAAGTGGTCATATATTTTCTAGAAGAAGGACTAATTAAAGGAGGGACATTTTAAAAACTAAGGATTTGATTTTCAAACTTGGCATGTGATTCAAAATTCAAAATTTTTTGCGGTGTATGCACACTTATATCTCTTGCACCACGGCATGCTTTTAGACACTCCTTAGGTTTGGAAATACTAGGACAAGAGCCCTCCTATCGTTGGATTCTGAAGTGTTTAGAATTTGAGATCAAAGGTTTTGTAACTCCAAAGAGGGGTATACTCTATCACTGATTTTTGGGGGTAGTTGAGAAGCACCGTGAAAGCACAGCTTCAAAGGAAGGCTTAGGCCTACTTGCATCCCTTGGTCTTCCATCTTTGGAGTTGCTCTACCACTTGAGATTTAAGGAAGAACACCTAAGCTCCAACTAGGTCTTCTTAGGTGAGTTGTAGGTCGACAATAAGCACATAAATTGATTGAACAAATTGTATTGTCACCTACAATCTGACTTAAATCAAAAGCCTAAATTGGGAAAGACCTAAAAATTCCTTTTTGAATTGTGTTTTGCTTGGGGAATTCTGATTGAGGTGTGAGTTAGAATGGACCACATGGATTTTCATCCTTTCACATCTTGCCCACACCCTCACCCCCACTCTTCACTCTTCGATCCCATACACCGAGATGGTCCATCCTTTGATGGACATAATGAGAATCATTGGGATCCATTTTACTCCTATTATAAGAGTATTGGCCTAGTTAAGCCCCAAATCAGTGAGCAGAACCTAGGAGCTGGATTTGCTTTGCCCAATATCGCATGCACCATAGAAATACACAACCCACCCTCCCTGAATAATTATAATGGTTGGACAGACACTCCTGGGTACTATAAGCCTAAGCCTGACTTCTCTCATGATAGAAATGACCTCTCCTCCTTGAAGATGGAAATACAGAAAATGCAAGAGTAAATGACTGAATTATTAGGAGAATCTTCGAGACAGGCCAACAAGGAAGAGATGAAATTAGCCACCCAATCTACCCCATTGAGGATGACGTACACCTATATATAATTGATGCATCTCCTGTTGGAGAGCCACACTTTAAATTGGAGAGAAATTTTGGAAATTATGTAAGGGAGAATAGCTACTTTTCGAGGATCGATTTTGAAACTCCCCATTAGGTGACACTTCCGTGAGAGATCCACGCCTTAAGTGGGAGGAAGATACATATGAAAGTAGCTATGCATTGGATGAAGAAAGGTGGCAACCCGAGGATTATGATGATAAGGTTGAGTATCCACCTGAATTATATTGGAGTCAAAAGAAGGGAATGATGGTACCATTGGATGACCTTGACCCAGACGATAGTATTTTCGTGACATTTGATGAAGTGGGACAAAGTCAAGTTATTAATCTCACCCTCCCTTCTGATCACGAGATGGAACTCAAGCCTACCCTTAGGGAACCTAACCCTGAAGAAATTGACCTATCTGAGAAGTCAAATGTTACTAGTGTAAACCATTTACCTCAGATAGAATACCCTAGGGGATCTACTGAGATATTAAATGATTCTAGACCTCGAGTATATGATGAATCATATGATGAGGAGAAAGACGGATTATATGAGGAACCTACATTCAAGATTTGGAGTGGCACTAAGGGTGATTATGTCTTATTTGAAGAGTTAGCCCCTGAGAATGTCACAAATTTGACCAAATTAGGTTTCCTTAGCACACCCATTGATGATATTTCTCCTCATGATGAAATGATGGAAAATTTGGAAGTAACCTTTAAGATTTATGTGGATTCACATATAGACTTTGGGGAAGATTTGAGTAAAGAATAAGAACCCGGAGATGACATTGATAGGATAATCCCTAGTTCTATTGCTTCCAACCTACCTTCATTTGTTTCGAAGTCACCCTCTGATTTGCTTATGTCTGAAGGCAAAATTTTGACTCCTAATGAAGTGTAAGAAGATACTGGTGATAGTGCAAGGAATGCTAGGGATGCAATTGAGGATTTAGAATGAGTGTTAGGGATAGACACCGAACTGATTAAACCCAACCTAGATCTTATGGCCATCTCGCAACCTTGAAACTTGGACACCCTAGACGATCCTTACCATAGAGATTTGCTCACTTTTATTCTAACCGGGGGGCTTAACAAACCAATATTTCCTGTAATGGAGTATCGAGTATGGATTGATGATTTCTTTAGTCAGTCCATTGCCCTGGGGGTTTATCTCTGCACCATTCCTTCCCCATTGCTTTTGGAGGATTCTTGTCATCCTCCCCCTACCCCTTTGGAGGTTGTTATGCCAGTTTATCCTTTAGAACCTCTTCTGGTGACCTAGGAAGATTTTATTCTCATCTTGGTTGGGCGAGCATTTGCTATCGGGATTCATCATTAGCTCGCCAACATCCTAGGTTACCTATTTTCTAGGCCGGCATTACTTTGCTCATTTTTAGGGCCTATTTTTATGATCCTTGAACCTGATTTGCAGGTTCTTTGACTACTCGCTGACCCAGGTAATATCCTTCTATGCAATGAGGACATTGCAAATTTTTAGGCATGGGGGGGTGTACTTGGGGATATACATAGCATAGTGCATTCATGCATTTAATTAAAGCATTCTGCATTGCATACATATGCAAAAAAAAAGAAAAATGTAATTATTGAGCTTAGCTGGCTAGGCCCTGCATTCTTAAGCAAATCAAAACTCTAGGTTAGACTAAGTTAATTCTAGGGTCAAAGTGTAGAAGCTAAGTGAGCTACTAGCTTTAGACCTTTAAGGTCCTTTGTGGACTTAAAAACTTAAATAGGTGTTAAGTTGCGGACCATTCCTCAAGAATTTAAGGAAGGAAAGATAGGGATTGAGTTAAAAGGTGGGGTAGTACCTGGAGTCTTGTTCTACCTTTTGGTTTATGGGTCCTTGTAACCGAAGAATCCAAATTTCACACACTTGGTCTGGTGTAAGTAATCAACTTAATTCCTTTCTTAAAAGAGACTTGGTTCTCTTAATTTTGACTTAGGAGAGGCTTGAAAACACAATTTGATTGGAAGAGTTCTTGCCACAGGAGAGGTGGAGTATATACTCACCTTGAGGATCCGATGATAACATATTACCTCCTCGTCGATTGTCTCTTAGGATATTCATCCTACTGGGGGCATGTAAGCGCATTGTGTGGTTCAGGTACAATGGGCAGCCCTATCTCGAAGTGCCGATTGCCACAGGCCTGAATTAGCTTTAGAAATCCATGGGAGATACTATCTCAAAGTGTCGATTACTAGGAGTTCTTGGGGTCGCTATGGGTAGTGCTATCTCGAAGTATCGAAAGCCAAGCACCCTTCGAGGTATAGTGATGGGGACAATGAATCCAACACAGATCGTATTGATAGCTGATCTGAGGTTAGACATAGAGGAGTTAAACAAAAAATATATATATTATTCAAAAAAAAAAATCCTTTTTCCTTTAACTCAAATAACTCAAACCAATGCACATGCACGAATGCTTTAATCTCAGGGATCAATAAACCTTAGAGTAGAGTCGAAAATCAGAGAAACTTGTGCCTGCAACTCGTCTTTAGCTGACCTAGTCTGTAACTTAGCAACTACTTTGGAACCTTAGGTCTAAAGTCTGATCTTAATACGTTTCTAAAGGAAGACCGATTGGGTTGGCTAGTCTACTTGGAGTGCTAGGTTTTGCTTGATATTGCTAGGGACTAGCAAAAATAAGGCATGGGGGTATTTGATTAGCCCATATTTGTGGGCTATTTAAGTACTTAAGTGCCTACACAATAAGTTAATTCTAACATTTACTTAGCATAAATTAGGATGTAGATAGATTAGTTCATATTTCTAATTTAATTACATAATTCATGCATTGCATTCATACTTAAATGCATTTAGAATTAACTTAGAATTGCATTCATTTAATTAATTAACCAATTAGGTGCATTGCATGCATTATTTTAAGTTAACATAAAAGTTAAGGGTTTGTATATAACTAACCGTAATATTTTTTTATTATTTTATTCTTCTTCTATGAGCAACGGCTGCATTTCTGCCTCCAGTTGCCGTAGTGAAGAGCCCAATCAAGGAGTAGTGCCAAAAGTGGATCCAGTCTCCTCGACTGGGATAAGGAAGAGAAGGAGGCTACCATCCTCTAGAGGCCACCATCCCCAAGCCACCACTGTGCAGAGAATTGACCTCTTGTCTGCTCCACCACCACCGGCTCAACCATGGCGATGAGCCTCCACCACCGTAGGCGTATGGCGTGACAGGCCACACTACCATTTGGAGCTCGTTTTCATTACCGTGAGCACCACAGCATGCACCACCCTCACCGCCATCACCAGCATCCACCACCGCAGCCGCCGCAACTTCGTGCCCTCGTCTGTTAAGACGTTTGGGAATGTTCCCAGACGTCAGAAACTCCAACAGCAACACCTTCATCTTCTTCCCCCATCCTCTGTTCCCACGTGCAACAGCAGCCACCTCCAACTCCACATCATGCACGACATTCCAGGTCACTGCTCCACGCGCACCACGCATGGCCATCTGCGTGCACACGCACCAGCTAGAGTGCCACCCAACCGTGTGCCGCACCTCCTGCAGTACTCACCAGCACGTAGCATCGCATGCCCCTCCACACCACGTGTAGTCACGTCCAGCCCAGCTTGTAGAGCCCGCGCCTCCTTGACTTCTGCAGAACCTTCAGTGCCCCTGCACGCCGCACCTCCGCTCGTTCACAGCGTGCACTCTGTTGGCAGTCGCTTGATCGTGTTTTAGCAATTTGTTGCATCATAGTATAGGTGACCAAGCGTTGACAACAAATAAAAATTTATTACTTGAAAACCTGAGTACCCGAGGTCAAACACACAGAGCAAATGGAATTTATTCACTAATCTCAATAACGTAATTGAACACTTAGAGTTAGTCAAAACATAATTCAAAATATAAATGCAAGAGTTTATGAATTAAAATTGTAGCAAAAATAAAAGAGTTGGATGTCTAATCATAGGATCAGACATCTTAAATAATTGGCCTCTAATGTAAACACATTTACACTACTTAAGATGTCTATTTTTGCATGTTCTTAAGCATAGGATTGCATTTCATGATATAAATATTGCATAACATGCATCATCTTGCATTTAGAGTAGTTTGAATAAAATGGAGGTTAATTGTCTCCTTTTATGCGCTTGGATAGGGCAAACATTTTATCGAGGCCTCGGATCAAAGATCCAACCGTATGGATGTGATCAGGGCGACGATTGGAGTTCAATGACTCCAAGATCTCCATAATCAGGCATCCGTAGCATCAGATAGTGATCGGGGAATCTTAAAAGATCAAGGGCCAAGATGGTGTAAATCTGCATTTCAAATGACAAATCTAACCGCACGGATGAATTTGGATCGACGATCACTGCCCAACGACGCAAAAATCGAGTCAATCCGACATCCGTGGCACCATCTACAACATTCAGAAGATGGACAGCCAAGATGGCGCCATGTGGCACCATCTCGACTGCTGAAACGGCCGCATGCATCCAGTGAAGCATTCGCACCTGCTCCCTCTCCGCCGTTGGATCTCGATCCAATGGCTGTGGACAGTCGCGTCTAAAAGCATCCGCACGACCATCCGCGCCTTGTAGCACAACGGTCGAAGGCGCTATCGTGAGCAGCGGACGCGCGTTTGAGCCACAGCGAGGAGGTGAAGGGCACTGGTGAGCAGGCGCAGGCGTGCGTCGGATCTTGATCGGATGGTCGTCTGCACTCAATAGCAATAATGCACTATTGCACGCCCGTGCCTCAGGCTGCATCGTACGCGCTGGGGCAGGCGCGCAGCGAGCGGGTCAGGGGCATCTCAAGCAGTCCGATCTCGCGATCGGACGGTTGAGATTTGATGAACGTCGGCAAGCGTTGTACGCGGGCAGCTGAGGAGGCACGTGTGGGGAGCACCCACTACACCCACATTGGGGCTTTAGCGACGGTTTTATCCGTCACTAAGGACCCCTCATTTATTGCTTTAAAGATGTAATGACCAATTTGTCCCCACTCCTTGCAACCATAAAGGGAGACCCCCTCCACACGAAATTATCATCCCTTCCTTCTCTTCTCTACCTCTCCAAAGCTTACGAGAAGCTTGTCCCACACCCGGGATACTTCTCACGTGATAAAGTCCAAATTTTCGTCCCCCTTCAGAAGTGGATCCCTCAACGACGACGTCGTGCTGCTCTGTTCCCGTTCTTCTGCTTCGTCCTCCTTCGCCCTGCTTCGTCCTCCTTCGTCCAGGCATCGTCCCATCCGGCTCGTCCTCTAAGCGACCATCGTGGAGGATATCTCTCTCCCTATTCTTTTTACTGCTTTCTAGTGTAGTTCTTCTCGTCCTCCAAGCATTCATCGAGGAGGATATTTCACCCTCCATTCTTTTAATGCTTTCTAGAGTAAATTTATCGCTTTCTAGTGCAATTGTGTTATGCTTTCTAGTTGTAATGAAAAATCTCCTTAATGATAAATTCTCTATTTATTCTACATCTCATTTTTGATTTCTATGTGTAATATTCTCTCTCTCTCTTCTATTTGTTGTAAATAATTAGATAATTTTAAATTAAATTACTTCGTGACAAATAAAAAGAAATGCGTAGTTTTTAAATTAAACGTCCGCCTCCGTATGTTCGACCCGGAATTTTTATTTCGGTATAAATTTTATTTGTTGAACACGAGTTCTTCGCTTTCAAACTACAACGACAGGTTTTCCAAAACCAAACATGTTAGTGTAGCAATTCAAACGTTCAACATTTTGGCGTCGTTGCCGGGGAGGTGACGCTCTTTGGTTTCTCTTCGCGTTTTCTAACTTACAAATCATTTACCTCACTTTTCTCCTTTCTTATTGTGATTGCAGGTACTCTTTCGAGATAAGCAACAGCGGTAGATTGGAGTAAAGTGATGTGGAAGGTTCTGTAAGTTATCCCCCACCTCCCACCCATTAGATTTCATTCCACAATGTAATAATTCAAACATCAATCAACCTAAGTGTTTTTATAAACTCTAAGGTTAGATTGTTTGTTGTTTGACACCCATACTCACCCGAACCCCCACATTAAAAAGGAAAAAAATTAAAAAAAAAAAATCTCACAGAGGTACACAACCTCATCTGATTTTCAAACTCAACTGGTAAACTGATCTTAGGAGCCGGTACACACATCCAAACACAAAATTGAGTAGAAATCAGATTAAGTAATCATTTGTGTGCCTAATTAAGTGGTGCATTAGGCCAATTGTTTGAGTTGACTGGGCCGCACCACTTCAATTAAAATCAACTCATAAGTAGCTGCTACTTAGGTTCAACTCTTAGGGATTTACCAGGCACTCCACATTCTTTTTAAGCTTTAAAGGAAAACATCTTCACCTGTGCTTGCAAAACCTGGTGTGCCAATGAAACTTGTTTGAAAACACCTAAAGTTGAATCCTAAAAGCTACTAAGCAAGATTTGAACCTTAAAATTCACCACATCAAAAATAATCTTGCGTGAAAACCATTGGTTGTTCACACACACACAAATCAATCAATCATTAAGGGCACAGCCCCTTTAGGTAAATCACATTCCAAAGCACATTCAAACCTAGCCCTAAATGAAACAGAGTAGACGTTGGCCTTAAGGATTGGACTCGCTCTTCAGAACCCAGAATGAGATTATTTTCGATTAGTCTATTTCTACTATTCAATCTGATGTCTAGCTAGGGGAGCAGAATCAAACGATCGCGGCTGGGGGATACACTAGGAACCGGAGGCGCAAGCCGAAGGAAGAACCTTCTCCCCAGTCCCTCCTAACTGTTGGATTGAACAGACAGAAGTAGATCAAATCGTTCCTTTATCTCAAGATGGCTTTTGGGAGTTTGTAGGTCTGTAGGCTAAACCAATTAAGGAAAGGTTTGATTATTTGTATTGCAGGGTGCCTTTCTTTCTCCCGTGTCTCATGAATCCTTCCACATATTATACGCATTCCCGCTCTTTCCCTCCTGTTGTGAATTATCCTCAACATGCCGATTATCCCGACACGTACTGTAATCAACCATCAGTTAGTCGGGATAACTCGAATTGGGGGTATAGTTCCAAACCTCCGTGTTTAGGGTCTAACCCTGAACACTTTGATTCTGATTTCTATCCTTCTTAGAGCTACATTGATTATAGATCATCTTCCTTTCATGAACAACCTAATATGATCTACAATCAAGAAGGATACACCGATTCTTTCCCATCCTCTAATTTCACTGCCTTTAGGTCATCACCATCTTTTGAACAATCTGAAATGACCTATTATCAAGAAGGGTATAACGAATCTCAATTCGTTAATTCCCCTGCATTGAGCCCAAACCTACCCAACCCTAAACTGACTTATTTGGTTTAGGTTAACCAGGTTCAAGATAAGGTTCTGGCTAACTTGAGGAATATCATTCAATCTTTAGAAGTTCAGCCAATACCTTGCATTGAGAGATTGGAGCCCCTGATTAAAATGATTGATGATTTAAACAAGTCTTTGTTGGATTGGCTCCAGGATGTTAAGGATAAGAACCCGGGTGAGTTTGTACTTGGGAATTTAGTGAAATTGAGGATGGGATTCGTGGTTGCTTTGATTCAATTATTGGATGATTCCTAGGATGAACCCTCTTTAGGAAAGCTAATGACAAAACCCGCTCAGGCACCTGTTGGGGGGGACATGTGTTACGAGGCTGACCAGATTAAATTAAAGCAACCAATTAACGATGATCTGATTTCTTCACCTAAGATCCCTGAGCTGGGTTACGAGGAAACGTATGTCTCCTTGGAACAGAAAGGGACAAATGATTTTGGGACATACATTGATACGGATCCTGATTTCTTTGATGGTGAAGATTCAAGTTGCGAAGTCTTATGCGAGTTTTCTGAACACTATTTCTGTGAGATGATTGGGCTTAAGGAATCTGATAAATCATTTGATAGCCCAATAACTGAGGAAACTGATCTTATTAGGGCACACATTGCGGATCCAGAATTGCATTTTCTGGAGGGTTCAATTCAATGCCCTGATTGTCAGTTACACCCCGTTGAGCTTATTGATGATTCTATTTCTGAGATAATTAGACCCAAGTCAATTTTAATTCTGCCACATCATTTAGACTTGGAGATTTCAGATGAGGTGATTAATATACAAGAGGTCCTAGAATTTGATATGCTGAATGAGGAGGATAGGAGCAGGGAAGTTTTGATTTGGGAAGTTAATTTTGGAGGAAATGGAAGATTGAGTCGAAGGGTTCCTTTTAAGCTGAAACCATCAAATCAGAATCCTTACGACATTTGTTTTGAGGATGTCAAACCCAAGTACACATTCAATGATTATCCTTTTGAGCTTAATTTCTCTGTAACCCGACTTTTTGGTCATGGGTTGCATCCTCATAAATCGTAGGCCCAACCCCGCTTGCATTCTGATTTTAGGTTTTGGGTAATTTTTATCCAGAACCTAAGATATTCTCGATTATGGGGGATGGGTCTGCACCACAATCTGGTCCACATCTGTGGACCTCTGTTGATAGGTCATAGGATTCTTCTGTTTATTCCGATTCTGACCTGCACTTGTGAATTCTTCATTTCTTTTCTTTGTATAGTGTGCCTAGTTGAAGGCACTAAACTCAGCACATATACAGTTCTTTTTAGTTTTCATTTAGGAGCGGACCTGACATTCACGCAATTCAGGTGCTTTCTACGCTTTTCCACTCTGTTTTATGTCTATTTAATACAATGAGGACATTGCATCAGATAGGCATGGGGGGTGGATATTCATCTCTGAATTCATTCATTAGCTCCGTAGATTTGTGTTATTTTCTTTTATAAAAAAAAAATTCAGAGTTAGGAAAGAGAACTTGGGTTTAAGAAAATTTTCAATCTTAGGAAATACTACATTATGATTTGAACACAATGACCCTTCAGGTCTTTGGACTTAATCAGCCCATGTATCCACTAAAATGTAGATTTGTCTTTCGAGTCCACGCCATCTTAATTCTATCGTAATTGGAGTAAATAAGTTTGGGTGATAAGTACATGACTTATCAACCTGCCCTCTGATTTGAGGAAATTTTGAGTCTTAAGCATCTACACACTATCTTGTCACTGACTCGTTGTTCGGCAATTTTAACGGAAATTGGGTAGCTAATGAACCTTCTAGGGTGATGATAAACGCCAGTTTATCATCATTCTTATGCATTAAAACAAACCTAGCTCTTAGGATTTTACTCCGCAAACGGGTTTTTGGGCTGCATTTAGGCATAAATTAGGATAGGCATGCATTGCATTTTTTATTGTCGTTTTAATGAGTTTTTGTGAGTGTTAGGGATGTACAGACGTACAGATCCCTAAAACCCTAGCACTCAAGAAGGCAAATGGTGAAGGAGAAGCCCAAACTAGCTGGAACTCAGCCTAATCCAGCTCACCTCAGCTTGATCCAGCTCGCCTCAGCTTGATCCAGCTCACCGCAGCTGGAACCTAGCTTACTTGAACTAGGGTTAGCTCATCCCAGCTCCATTCAGCTAATCTCAGCTGGATGGCAGCTAAAGAGAGTTCATCTTAGCTCACCCTAGCTCAAGTCAGCTCAGATCCAGCTCAACTTAGCTGAGTCTAGCTCATCTCAGCTCCCACTAGTTCACAGGGAGCTCTAGCTAGCTCAGCTGAGTTGACAGGAGTTCACCCCAGCTTAGATCCAGCTACATTCAGCTCCACTCAACTCCAGCCAGCTGAAGAAGAATTCATCTCAGCTCAGGAAGCTCAAGTCCAGCTCCCGGGGACTCAGCTTAGCTCAACTCAGTTGAGCTAAGCTACCTTAGCTGCCTCAACCAGCTTGATTCTCCCCGGGAGCACCAGACCTAGCTCACCTCAGCTCATTTTGGTAGAAGCTAGCTCACTTTAGCTTGGCTTAGTAGCTAGCAAAGAACTAGCAAGCTAAGCCAGCTAGAGTAGCCCCATGCCAGCCTCTTCAGTAGCAGCCAGCTCCAGCTCCAGACTCTCCTCCTCAGCTCCTTCCTCCAAACCCTAGCTCCAACACCTTCCCCTCCACTCCACCTTTAGCTAAGCTAGCTTAGCTTATCTTAGCTTAGCTTAGCATAGCTAACAACCAGCTCCTTGGCCATTCATTACCTCCAAAATCAACCCTAGCTAGCTCCACCAACTCAAGCCTTCCTAAGCTAGCTACTCTACTCAAGTTGGCGCCACCTCCTAGCCATCCCTTCACCCCATTATCTCCACCAAAAGACACTTCAAGTTGGCGCCAAAAAACCACCCCCAACCACCTCTATATTGGCGCCACTTTCAGCCCCTTAAATCCACCCTACACCTACCCACATAAGCCATCCTAGCCATCCACATACCCCCCCTTCTAGAACCTTAAGGTGGCGCCACCTAATGACCTTCTAGAATGCCCATTTTGGCGCCAATACCAAAGGGTGTCAACACCCATAACTACCCCTTGGTGCCCTTTAAGGTGGCGCCAACTCTCCTTGGCCATGGGATCTCCAACCACCTCCATCAACTCATCTTGGCCATCCATTTCAAAGGTCACCATAGCCCCCCTCCTATTCTATAAAAAGCCACCACCTACCACCATTTTTGGGCATCCTCCCTTAGTATATTTTCTACCTAAACCACCTATACCTACGGCCAAGAAGAAGGAGTAGAGAAGGAGATTAAAGGGGCACATCACCAGCCCTTTTGGTGCCTTCTTCTCCCCACTCTCTTCAACTTGAGCCACGCCAAGGAGGAGGACTCTTCCACTTCCAGGAGGATGGCTAGGCAAAGGAGAAGGACTTAGGGTGGACATCCACCCTTGGAGAGAAACTTAGGGCACACCCCCTTAGGGCTTGCCTTGGAGGTCATCACCTTGGCGGAGTTCTACAAGGAAGGAGTTGAAGGATTCTTTTCAAGCTTGGGAGCCACCAACCTTGGAGCAAGAAGCCCTCTTCTTCACCATCTATTTAGAGGATTTGTGTTTTCTTTTACTTCAATTATCAAGTAGTAGAAGCATTCCTCTACTAGGCATTTTTGTTAAACACTTTATCACTTATCTAGTTGCCTTCTTCGCATATCTTGTTTGCATTTCTTTTTGCTTATTTTCAGCATTCTTCACTTCCTCTCCCTAATTATTCTAGGTCTCCACTTGCCTAGAGTGAGCTTAGGGAGAGGCTCTACTTGCTACTTTAGAGTTGTTTACTTAATTGGAAGTGTAAACACTTTTCCCGCCATCAGTTCGCATGTTGCCTTAGTTCAAAAATAAAGAAAAATGGTATATTGAAAATTACCAAAAAGAAAGTTGAGATATATTCCAAGCAAGAGAATCAATTTTGCAACCATATTGCCTCCTTGGACGACCCTAGATACTCCCCTATCTAGGAATATAAATTTAAGAGTTGATCGATTTTACGCGTTACAACGACGTATTTTAACAAACCGCGTGAAATCGCTATCAGGTGATATGGCTGGCAAGTTATTGTGGGTAACAGCTCATAGGTAGGTTGTCCAGAGCCCAGTCACTGGATCTTTCTCTTTTTGCTGCCTTTAGGAAAATCTTAGACCAGGGAAGCCACCTACTTAAAAAAAGGAAAAAAAAATCAAAAAGAAAAGGAGAAAAGAAAAGAAAAAAGAAATAAGCCACACTTCGCCGCACGAGTATGGCTGGCAAGTTGTCGATGGTAACAGCTCATCGACCAGTTGTCCAGAACCCAGCTCAGTAAATGCACTAAAAATTCCCAAAACACTTAGGAAGAAGTGAAGTAGAATAAACCAGGGAGATATACATTGGATTCACCCTTGTGTTGACCCTATAAAACATAAAAGTTAGGAGAAAGCTACCGGTTGTAAAGATACACCTTTAACCAGAATTCTTTTTGAGGTCACCTACAGGCGTAGAAACCCGAAGTCCATTTTAACTACCAGTCAACGAGTCTATCACATTCACAATAAGATGCTTAAAACTTAGAGTTCTCATCAAATCTTGGGTGAGTTGAATGGCCGTAGAAAGCCACTCTTAAACCCTAAAATTTGAAAATCCAAAAAACTTAGAAGAGAAAGAAAAAGAGAAAAAGAAATTTTTCTTTTAATAAGGCGAGGGTTTGAGGCGTACTGCATTTTGGCAGATACTCGATCGTTGTTGTGTCTTTGGAAGTTTAGTTCCTAAGTAGACAATTTCTTAATGATTGAAAATAACTCAGGCCCAAATAATCCAACCTAATTCTTTTATGAATAGCACAGTTTTTGCTAGGGACAAGCAAAAGTTAGGTATGGGGGTTATGATGTAAACATATTTACACTACTTAAGATGTCTATTTATGCATGTTCTTAAGCATAGGATTGCATTTCATGATATAAATATTGCATAACATGCATCATCTTGCATTTAGAGTAGTTTGAATAAATGGAGGTTAATTGTATCCTTTTATGTGCTTGGACAGGGCAAACATTTTATTGGGGTCTTGGATCAAAGATCCAACCGTATGGATGTGATCAGGGCGACGATTGGAGTTCAACGACTCCAAGATCGCCCTAATCAGGCATCCGTAGCATCAGATAGTGACTAGGGAACCCTAGAAGATCAAGGGCCAGGATGGTGTAAATCTACACTTCAAATGACAAATCCAACCACACGGATGAATTCGGATCGATGATCATAGCCCAACGACGCAAAAATCGAGTCAATCCGACATCCGTGGCACCATCTACAACTTTCAAAAGATGGATGGCCAAGATGGTGCCACGTGGCACCATCTCGGCCGCCCAAACGACCGCATGCATACAGTGAAGCTTCCGTACGCGCTCCCTCTCCGCCGTTGGATCTCAATCCAATGGCTGTGGACAGCCGCACCTAAAAGCGTCTGCTCGACCATCCGCGCCTCACAGCATAGCGGTCGAAGGCGCTATCGTGAGCAGTGGACACGTGTTCGAGCTGCAGCGAGGAGGCAAAGGGCACGGGCGTGCATCGTATCTTGATCAAACGGTCGTCTGCACTTAATAGCGATGACGCGCTATTGCACGCCCACACCTCACGTGGCATCGTACATGCTGGGGCGGGCGTGTAGCGACCGGGGTAGGCACATCTCAAGCCGTCCGATCTCACGATCGGACGGCTGAGATTTGATGAACATGGGTGGGCATTGTACACAGGCAGTTGAGGAGGCGTGCATGGGGAGCGCCCACTACACCCACGTTGGGGCTTTAGCGACGGTTTTATCCGTCACTAAAGACCCCTCATTTATTGTTTTAAAGATGTAATGACCAATTTGCCCCCACTCCTTGCAACTATAAAAGGAGACCCCCTCCACACGAAATTCTCATCCCTTCCATCTCTTCTCTACCTCTCCAAAGCTCAAGAGAAGCTTGTCCCACACCCGGGATGCTTCTCGTGAGATAAAGTCCAAATTTTCGTCCCCCTTCGGAAGTGGATCCCGCGACGACGACGACGTGCTGCTCCATTCCCGTTCTTCTGCTTCGTCCTCCTTCATCCTGCTTCATCCTCCTTCGTCCAGGCATCGTCCCGTCTGGCTCGTCCTCCAAGTG
Organism: Thalassia testudinum; assembly: GCA_037157565.1. Lineage (NCBI taxonomy): Eukaryota > Viridiplantae > Streptophyta > Magnoliopsida > Alismatales > Hydrocharitaceae > Thalassia > Thalassia testudinum. The sequence goes on from JAZHRO010000031.1 coordinate 129,180,156, forward strand.
ACTGTCGAGGAGGATATCTCTCTCCCTATTCTTTTTACTACTTTCTAATAAAGATTTACTACTTTCTAGTGTAGTTCTGCTCATCCTCCAAGCATTCGTCGAGGAGGATATTTCTCCCTCCATTCTTTTAATGCTTTCTAGAGTAAATTTATCGCTTTCTAGTGCAATTGTGTTATGCTTTCTAGTTGTAATGAACAATCTCCTTAATGATAAATTCTCTGTTTATTCTACATCTCATTTTTTATTTCTATGTGTAATATTCTCTCTCTCTTACCCTCTCTCTCTTCTATTTATTGTAAATAATTAGATAGTTTTAAATTGAATTACTTTGCGACAAATAAAAAGAAACGCATAGTTTTTAAATCAAACGTCCTCCTCCCTGTGTTTGACCCGGAATTTTCATTTCGGTATAAATTTTATTTGTTGAACACGAGTTCTTCGCCTCCAAACTACAATGACAGGCTTTCCAAAACCAAACATGTTAGCGTAGCAATTCGAACGTTCAACAGCCTCTTCCTTGCAGCTTTCTCTTCTTCTTCCTTCTCTTCCTCTTCTTCATAGTGCCTCTCTGCCTTGCTCTTCTTTTTTCCTTTCTTCTTTCTTCTCTTTCTGTCTCTGCTTTGGTTGCTTCTCTTCTGCCTTCCCTTATTTTCTTTCTTCCTTCTCGTCTTCCTCTGTGGGCCTCTTCTTCTTTCTTTCTTAGCTTCTTCCTTCTTCAACCTTAGCTCTCCTCTGTCATTTTCTACTCCTTCCTTCTTCTTCTCTTGCTGCGGCTAAGTCCTTCCTTTCCTTCTCTTGCTGCACCTCTTCCTCCCTTAGCTTCCTCTAACGTTCTCTTCTCTTTGGCTTCTTTCCTTCTTTCCTGCACGCACAACACCGAAGAGCAAAACCTACCCCTCTACCCACCCCACGCATCTCTCTCTGTATATCACTCCTCAGTATGCTCTCCCAGAGCTAGGTAATTGGGTCGGGTCGCGTGCCCGGGTCCAGGTGCACCGACGTGGGTGTGGTGCACAAGGAGTGCTCATTAGGTTAGTCGAGTCGGGTGCCAGGTCCACGGGGGAGATGTCACGGATGAGGAGTGATAGGTGAGGGACCTTACCCCGGTGATTTCCAGGCAAACAGGGAAGAACACAAAATCAACTTAAACCACTCAAAGGACTCAAGACTCACCGAGGTGGGACTAAAAGTCCCACCCGCTTCTACTGGCAACTGCAGGAGAGTGACTTCACAATAGATGCAGTTACCGGTCTCGTGGCACTTGCTCTCAGGCTGGATTCACTCTCACCCACAATCTGCATAGCCTGGGACCCTGAATTCTGGAGTTTTCTTCCTGCAGCTGGAGAACAAGCAGCTCCTGAACGGCGGACAAGAGCTTTACCCTGCATGACACAAAAGGAGCCTTGCGGCTCTATCAAACCACAGGAGAACCTTAGCCATGTCTGAGCCATGTCGACCCCCACCTCACCTTCACCGTGACACTGCGAAGGTGAGGTGGGGGTCGACGTGGCTCAGACTAGCCTAGGAGTTCATGCCTAGGTCGGATTGTGACTGTGTGAGTGGGTGTGTTTAGTGGAAGCGTGGAGTGCGTGTGGCGGTCTGTGAGTGGGTGGAAAGTGTTTAGTTGACTATGGTGGATGTGTTGAGGTTGGTGCAGAGACATGTGGAGGTGTGGTGCGATTGATGCATCCCACCGGAGGTTGGCTGGAGATGGGGAAGATGGTGTGGACAGTGGCTGTCGAGGGGTAATTTGTGAAATAGACTGAGGGGAATTGAAGAGGGGGTAAAGAGGAGTAAGTCTAACGTAATTAATTGGACGAATAGGGAGAGATGGCAACTGGCAGTACCTACTGTTGCTGGAAAGGATGGCGTCCAGTGGAGGGAGACGATGGCGACGATAGGGCTAGGGATGCTCGCGCGGGTGTTGCACGACACAGAGGAAGATGGTGAGGATGGCTCTGCCACTGGTATTGTGGCAAAGCAACAAGAAAGAGGAGGGAGGCTCACCGGAGCTCGCTGGACTACTTGGCCTGAGGAGAAGAAGAAATTGAGGTGGATCTCTGGCCAAGTCAAGCTGAAGAGGTGCAGCCGGAGATGGTGGTAATTTTGTAGTCGCTAGAAGGGACTCCTATGCTTGGAAGACAAGCCTCCGAGCATAAGAGACCTCGTTGGAGAAGGAATTCTATGGGATACCCAAATCTCTCATGCGTTCGCACGAGAGATTGGGTGTGAATCAGGGATTAGGACCATGCTCAGATGGAAAGGAATTCCTCAGAGAATCTCCCTTCCAAATCTGAGAGATCTTAGAGGAATCTGGGAGTATTCCCCCTCCATTCATCGCTGGAGTAGGATTTCTCCCCATTAATGGCAGGGGGACCTGTTTGTAAGAATGGAGAGGAAGTTAGGGGGGTCTATGCAATGGTTTTCAAAAGATAGGGACCAAAATGTAATTAGGTGTACTATTTTTCAAAGTAGGTTAAGATGACCTTCCCTTAGGTCCAAATTTTGGTACAAACCTAATTTGGACCTAAGGTATCCGGTGAAGTTGGATTTTAGGTTTGACCACGTTTGATTGGACATTTTGCATAAAAATCAAAATTTAGTCAATTGATGAGCTAGGACCCCAATCTAGGTCAAAATAGGTTCCAAAGGCCAATTTGGAGGTTCTAAACCCTAAGGGATATTTTTCCATGAATTTTAGAGGGTTTACTTGCTTTTTATCCTAACCAGAACCTTCTTGAATTAAGCAGGTTTGTTTTAGGGTTATAGAATGTTATTTAATTCCTAGATTGCACATGAACCCATTTCTGATTGAGCCAACCCACTTTTTATGTTATTCAGACAATTTGACCTATGTTTTGCCTCTGAGAAATCTCGTTTATGTACTGCAATGGTAAAATTATAGTTTTAACCTTTATTTCATGGTTTCTTCTCAGAACACTTATTCCTTGAATTAAGCCCTTCTCTAGGTTATGTAGGAGCTCTTATTCTCTTTCTTAGGTCAAAATGAGCTAGTTAGGGCTCATGATGAGGCTCTCATCATACCCCCATGCCTAGCTTTTGCTAGTCCCCAAGTAAAATTTCAAGGTTCCAACTTATGTTCTTGACCTTAAGTGTCTGTCACCAGTTATGATAAGTGCTTTCATTTTTTCTTGTGATTAGTTCAGAATGCTAATAATAGGCCTAGGGGTACTCATGTATCAACAAAAATCCAGACTTGACCCGTTTTAGCCTCAGTCTTCCCCAAAGGCTTTTAAGGCCCACAGAAACTATCCTAGGGTTTGTTGGACTCCGTGGTTAAAGCACCCGTGCTTGAGACATTTTTAGCCTAGGTTCAGTTTACAGTGCGTTTTTGTAAGAGAGATAGGAGATTTATTTGTTTGGAGAGCTTTCTCTCTCTCTTCTTTTTATTTCTAGCTTCGGATTGGCTTCTCAACATAGTCTGTATTGGATTCCTCGTCCCCATCATCAATCCTCAAGGGCCCCTGGCAATCGATGCTTCGTGATAGCACCACCCATGGCAATCCCCAGAACCTTGGCTTTCGAGATTTTGAGATAATCCTGCCCATGGCATTCCGTGGCAGAATCCAAACCCTGGTAATCGACATTTCGTGATAATGCCACCCATGGTAACTGAACCAGCGGAGTGCTTACATGCCCTCGGTAGGATATTTAAATATCCTAAGAGACCAGCACCAAGGAGACAATATGTTGTTGCACATCTTTGAGGGGAATTTCCCACCTCTCCACGCTGGGAACTCGTCCAAATCAACTTATGTTGATTGGCCACTCCTAATCTAGGCAACTTTTTCCAGAACATTGAAACACTTTTTATGTGATTTTGATATTTATGCTCACTGAACCAGACTGTGTGTGAATTGGGGTGCTTAGGTTACCGAATCCCACAAACCGAAGGTCAGTTAATGAGGTCGAATACTTCCTAAGTCTTAGACCTAATACTTAAGCTTCGCATTTTCCCCAACCTCTTGAGGATTATCCAGATCCTAGTAGGTACGTGAATTTTTAAGCCTAAGAGTCTAGCCCAAAAGGCCTAAGATCAGCATTCTTGCTAATCTCTTTTTATGTCTCCTTAGCACTTTTCTTTTATTTTTCTCTTTTCTTGATGTGGTCTAGAACTTCAGTTAATTCCTTAATCTCTTACTATTGACTATCTCGTTTTCTTTTTCATTTTGTGCTCCTTTTTGTCATTTTTTGCTCTTTTTCTCCTCATTATAATTATGTGGCTCACAAAATTTCCTCCCCCATTTTTTGTTCTTTTTCATAATTTTTCAATTTTTTTGTGTTTTTGACATATGTGAATTTCTTTGTGAGAATCCTTCTGACTTTTTCTTGGTTCTGTATGTATTCACTTTAGCACCCCCCCATGCCTAAGTTTTGCAATGTCCTCATTGTAAATGGAGGGTATGAAATAGTGTTGTGGTCAAGGACCTAGAACAAGATACATCGGGTGGGTGAATGGGTCGAAAATTGACTGATGCGGATGATTTCAAGCTCTAGTATGTGTACCAGAGGAGGGATCAACTGTCTAAAGCTGAACTCAAGGTACAATGGATGTGGAGTACAGATAGATAATCAGACGGTGATTGCACCTCAAAAATAGACCTGCAATTGTGCCGTCTTGTGCTATTTCCTAGCATTACTAGTGCATATTAGGTATCCATAGTCGCATTTGTAAAAATACACGCATGCATGCATTTAATTGAGAGGGGAGGAGAGTGAATAAAATGGCACGGCTTCTTCTTCTATAAAAATGGCACGGCTTCTTCTTTGCAAGGGGAGCCTAGTCACCCAACAAGAACAGCACCTCCTTCCAGGCCATCTCCTACCCTCTCCCCTCCACACGCAACCTCTCTTCTCCTTGAAGAGCCACGCTGCGGGCAGGAGCAACTCACAGTGGTGCACAACCACCACTGTGAGTCCCACAACCGCCCAACTCATCAAAGAGCCGGTGGCCGTGGTGGTCTTCCCTGCTCTGATTCGACCTTTCCAAGCAATTTCCCCCATTGCCATAGAGTCGAGCTTTGAAGCTCAAGCTTCACAGCAGCAACAGCAAGGGGCCGGCCACAGTGTGCCCTGCCACAGACCTCCACCGTGTGTGCCTGCAGGCCACCCTCGCCTCCAGTGCGCGCCTGCAGGCCGCCCTCGCCTCCCACTTCTTCGCCCGCACCCGCCTCTCCGCAAGCCAGCAACTGGTGCAGCTTCTCCCCGTGCGCGCCAGCCGCTCACACCTCCCGCACTCACAGAACCGGACACACCCGGTCGTGCAAAGCCGAGTGGCAGTGTAGCCACTATTCACGCTAGTCAGCGGAACACTGTTTCTACAGTGCGATGACCTGTAAGTTTCTCACTTATCCGGTCACCCAGCGTGCCGCAACCGGTCCCAGCCCGTGCCCGCGTCCTGCCCTGCGCCCGCTCCAGAGCCTGCCCGCACGTCTGTATTCGCCTGCATATGCCCGCCCACTTCAGCGTCTGCGTGCGTCGGCTCCCAGCGCCTGCGTCTACCCGCACCAGCCTCACCGCGTAGCGCAATACGCTGCGGCATCTCTCCCTCGCGCTCACTTCCTCCCAGCGTGCGCCTCTACGCACACCTACGCGCCTGTGCGTGCGCATGCGCCATCAGACGTCGCCCGCTAGATTCAGACGACTTAAACGCAGCACCTTCCTCAGCAGACGCTCTCCCTCTCTCTCTCTCTCTTACAGCACTCTCTCGCACTCTCTACACACACAGACACACACACACTCTCGTACACACACCCACTAACTTATACACTAATATATACTTATACGTACATATACATACTTATATATATATATATTTATACTTATATATATATACTTATGTCTATACATATAATAGTACCTATATACCTAAGTATTAGTATACATACATACATATATATATATATACATATATATTTACAAATATACATATGTTTATATACGTATAAATATATATATATATATCTATCTATATATATATATTATAACTAAGTATAAGTATTGGCGTGCCTTCGTGCGTGTGTGTTAAGAGGTGTCGTTATAGTTGCACTTGATACGTCGGTTTTAAAAGAAGTAAACGGAGGTGAGTCCGAGTGTCGATCTCAGGGAGGCGTGGAAATCGGATTTTGTTTACCACTTGTTGTCACGAAAAAGGCGGAGTTTTGCTTGCGAAAGAGACGATTTTGAAAAGTGAGAGATAGAGAGAGTTTAGGGTTAGAAAGCTCTTGGTTTTGATCATGCACTTTAAATAGAAATTAAAATGGCAACTAAGTGGAAAATAATTTCATTAAACATGCATTCATAGTTCATGGTTTACAATATTAAATACATGCTTCAACAAAAGTAAATGAAAGCTTAAAAGAGAGAGAGAGAGAGGTAGAGAGAGAGTGGAGAGCGACGAGGCAGCCACGGCGGTGGAGGAGGCTCCGTCGGTGGCTCGTCGTCTCCGGCGATTACAAGAGTGCCTAAGACTAGCTAGGAGAGGAGTGGAGTAGTTGCAAGTGGGAGAGGATGCCTTGAATGGTGGTAGAAGGGGGTTTAAATAGAGTTAAGGGCTTCCTAAAAGAAGAATGTGCTTTAGCGACATCCAGAACGTCGCTAAAACCGCTTCCAGATACGTCGGTGAAGGCCTTCTGCCGCCAATCAGCCGCTCGCCCCTCTCTCTCTTCAGGCGCGATCCGTGGATGTCGAACGAGAGCCGTCCGATTGATGATCGGACGGCTGAGATCCTCCCGCGCCTGCGCTAGGATCGCGCTTCGGACGCACGTGCGCGTGCGCGTTTCCGCCCGGCGTGCGCGCGCGCGTGGGAGGTGGGGCGCTGTCGTCGCGCCGCGTGGCGCAATCCTAGCCGCTCGGTTCTGATCGCGCGGCTCAATTTTGCCGCGCCCTTCGCCCGCAAGTGATTTCCGCTCCGCGTGATTCGAACGCGCGTCGCCGCGACGCGGGCGTGCGCGCTAACCATTGTGCCACGCCCGCACTTTGTCGCGGCGACCGCGGGCGAGCGCGCGGATCTCGACCGTTCGATCGAAGATCAACGGCCGAGATGCATCCTTGGCTGGCTTGGGGGCGTGCGAGCGATGGGGGCGGGGCGACGTGGCACGTTCTAGGCCGTTGATCACCAGATCAACGGTCAGGATTTCTTGGGCCCATTGTGGGAGCTCCGGATGTCGGATTTGGCCGATCTTGAGTCCGTTAGACTCCGTTCGTCGTCCTGAATCCATCCGTGCGGTCCGATTGCTCATCTGAGGCCTGCTTTGACAAATGCTTTACACAAATGGCCATTAATACAGTTTATAAGCAATCTTGGTACTTGATGCATGCAATGCTCCTATTCTACTTTATGTTGTGCCTTTTATTCTAAAGATGGGTCATATTCAACCTAATTACTACCCCCTTGCGTGGTGTTATCAAGTATATATACATATATATATATATGTACATATATATACACATATATTTATACATATATACATATATAAAAATATACATACATATATACATATATATATATATATATACATATCTATCTACATATATCTATATATATATATATATATATATATATTACTATATATATATATATCTAGATAGTTGTATATATATATATCTATACATATATCTATCTATAAATATATTTATATCTTTATATATAAATATACATATATATATATACATATATAACTACATATATGCCTATATATTTACAACCATATATATATACATATAAATATATTTACATATATACATATATATATATTTTCATATTACTTACCATACGTTGCATTACAGGAATATCGGCACCAGTTGCTGATATTCCTTGATACACGGTTACAGAAAGCATGTTCGCACTCATCTTCCACCAATCCACTTTACACTCCACGCGGCACTTCATCCTATTGGTTGCGTCTTCTTAGACGACGACCAACTTGACACCGTGCTACATGCCATCTCTACCTCCACCCCCACCCCTTTATACATATATACTATATTTACTTTATTTCTATTTCTCTTTCCTGCCATTAAAAATATAAAAAAAATATATAAAAGAGAAAAGATAATCCTTGACTTGCAGGTACTCAGTCTTGTGAATAGCAAGACTAGTTTTGAAACCCTGATTTGGCTCAAAGCCAAGAACCTGATTTTGAGGGTATACCTCAAGGACAAAAATTATAAGAAAAAAAAATATTAAATAGAAAAACACCAAAAACATAATAAACTAATGGAAGAGATTCGTTATTGGAAAGGTGTAGAAACTCATTGACTTCTAATCCCACTTCCCTAAGTTCTACCCTAGGCCTAAAAGTGAGCAAGATAAGATCAAATAGGCCTGGTAAAAAAATATTTTGTAAAGAGATGGTTAGGCTCGATTTAAGTTTACCACTATATGCATTTCAACGATAAAATCACCATATTAACACAACCTGTCCGGGTCTACACCAGGTGTATTTTTGCGGTGCAATCAGACGGGTCTCTGTTTTTGGAATGATGGGTTACCTCCCATTAAGCACTAAATTCAATGCCTTCAGCCGAGCAGAAAATGGGGTGGAGAGGGAGTGGTCAACTCAGCAGAATTTTGTAAAACAGGCACCTTGATTAAGAGCCTGGTTGGTCCAACCAGGTGCTTGTTAAGATCAACAAGCTAATGATACAACCCAAACCCAATCAGTTTGGTGGGTTGATAGATGTAGATCAGCAGATGTGAAACTCACCATATGCAATGTGGCTCGGATGGATGTGGAAGTGAAAACTTGGGTCCAGGCTGAGTCGAATCAACTTGGTCGGGGTAGGGTTTCGAAAAATAATCAGTGCATGGTGTGGAAACCCTACAAGGTTGATCAAAGAATGCTGGATCATGTTTATCAATTTGATCGATACCCGATAGCCAGTATAGATGTAGAGTTGAATCATCTGCAAAAGGCTCAGTAAGAGGTGAATCAAAATATAAATTGAGTCCGGTTGCTAGTCAGGATAGAGAACGGGTTTTGATCGGTTCTGTATGTGTGGAAGAGGTGTTTTTTTCAAAATCGGAGTTAGCGAATGAGTCATGTGAACTGAGGTTGTAGATTGGCTTGTTATAATCAGGAAGCATATTTTCTTCGATGTTATTGTCAGATTCGAAATCATCGGAGAGTTTGCAAAAATCTGAATGAGATTCAAGATCATGAGTTCCACCATAGAATAAATCATATGCTGTAGATTCAGCAGCCTGACTAGGGTCTAGCCTAGATGTCAATTCTGAGTTTAAAAAGGTATCCTTATTTGGTAGAGGCTCAGGTTCTAAGCTGGTAGGACAGACCCAATTGAAACCCCCCTCGTCCAACTACTCAGTTTCTGTATCGTAAATTGGCATGACTTCCGAAAAATCGATTGGTTCCTCTAAGGATGTTGGTGAGGGATATTCATCAAATAGAGGCCCAAAATCATATTCATTGAAAAATTTATCACGCTCATATGGGGCCTTGAAATCTTCCCAATAGGTCTCAGATCTAGATTCTGGGCTTAGGATGTTGGTTGAATCACTAGAATCTAGGTCTGAATAACCTTCGAGGGTCACCTTATTAAAATAAGGGACGGAATTTACACCCTCGAGAGGTTCAGTTCTACTCTCACTATTGCAAAAGTTTTGGGATTCTAAGCCTGGTGATTCATGGTCTAGAGTGGGCTCAACATTGTGTTTTCCTGCAATTGGAGCTTCCTAACCTCCTCCAATATCAGGCACATTGTACTCCATCTAGGTTGGGAATCCACAACCATTTTGTGCCTCAAACACGAGATCAGATTGACCCTCGATGTTTCCCTAAGATGGTTCATCCTCTGTTTGTGGCATATACAGGTATTTCTGGTCGATAATTTGTTTTAACAATCTCATTATCACTTCCTATTTTTCAAGATCATCTTGGTGTTGCTTCATTGAAGATATTCAAGATTGTGCAGGTTTTCTATCTCAATGTACCCTATTATGAGTAAGTCTCGGGTTGATCCTTTTTTGGCTTCTGCCAATAGTACTTGGAAACAAGTTATGATAAAGGTTGTGGTTGTTGGGACATCAACCTGAATGTTTTCTACTGGTGTTGAGGTTTTGTCTTCTTTTTCATAGAATTTCAGGGCATCCTCAATCATTCTATCTCTCATGGATCTCCGATATTCAGGTTTCTTGAATGGTAGTCTTAAGTGGTTTGGCTACATATTTGGATCAGGTGGTGGAATCAAGATGTAGAATCAGAGTTTGAATCAAGATGTACAATCAAGTTTTGAAGCGATTAGATCTGAATAACGAGTCCCACTAAAAATGTATGTGTGTGTTCTAAAGAGAAAAGATGAGGGACTGGAGATGTTTTTGACCCAATCAAGACACCCAAAGACGTTTGGATGACTATGGAGGTTCGAGGCAGATGATACCCCTAGATCAGAATGTTGTCCACCTGAGAATTACCTAGGTAGCCAGAGAGGGAGAGTCCTGCAAAGACCCCTACACGGTAGAGCATCCTCATGGGTTACAGGGTTTCCCCCACCCGACCTCTCTTGTCAATGAGATGCCAGGTAGACCAGAAAGGGGACCTTGACCTCTTAAGTCTACCACTTTTATTTGAAAGGTGCTTTAGGGTTTTCACTTGACCTTTAGATGTTTTTAATGTTGTGACCTAATTTGGAGGTTGGTTGACCCAAGGGGTCAACTTTACCTGACCTATCCTAAAGATGGCAGAATGATTCTAGGCTTGGGACCTAGAGATCACCCAGATTTGACTCCCAGTTTATTAGGTCCAAGACTTTAAGATTTAAGTGCTGTTAGAGCTCAATTTTTGGGGTTTGTCTTGTTTAGATCTCTTCAATCAAGGGCTTGGGTCGCACACTGATTCGGGAGAATTCATTTCCTTTTATATAGGCATGTGTGACTAGCACTCCAAGACCCTACTGTTGAAACCCTAATTTGGTTCTATTTCCAATCCTCTTTTCTTCTTGAAAAAGGTTCTCTTTGGACTTAAAAGCTAGAAATGTGTTGTCCACGGAGATTTAAGCATGATTTTTATTGGGCACAAGAATTTTGTGGGATAAGATTTAGAAAGAATTGCTCCAACTTCAAGAAGATTTGAAAAATTTTTGCAAAATCAGGAAATGTTTGACATAAAGATGGTGATTACAATAGAAAGAAGGCAATTGATTCCTAAATTAATTGCTTCCTTTTGTCTTTCAAGGATTAGGGGATGGATTAAGGAAGAAAAGAGATTATCTGCCCTGGAGTAGTTGACTTGCAGGAGGGATCTTCTCGTGAAATACCTGCAAGATCATAACAAAGCAAAGAAGGGCAAGTTAGTGTTCAATATGATCAAGAAAAGAATGCAGAGATTAGTGATAAATTGCACATTGCTCCCTGGCAACGGCTCCAAAATGTTGGAAAGCACTTGTTCGTGTTTTAACAGTCAGATGTGTCGTAGTATAGGTGACCAAGCGTTGACAACAAATAAAAATTTATTACTTGAAAACCTGAGTATCCGAGGTCGAACACAGGGAGAAAATGGAATTTATTCGCTAATCTCAATAATGTAATTGAATACTTAGAGTTACTCAAAACTTAATTCAGAATATAAATGCAAGAGTTTATGAATTAAAATTGTAGCGAAAATAAAAGAGTTGGACGTCTGATCATAGGATCAGACATCTTAAATGATTGGCCTCTTCCTTACAGCTTTCTCTTCTTCTTCTTCCTCCTATTCCTCTTCTTCACAGTGCCTCTCTGCCTTGCTCTTCTTTTTTCCTTTCTTCTTCTTTCTGTCTCTGCTTCAGTTGCTTCTCTTCTACCTTCTCTTATTTTCTTTCTTCCTTCTCTTCTTCCTCTGCAGGCCTCCTCCTCTTTCATTCTTAGCTTCTTCCTTCTTCAGCCTTAGCTCTCCTCTGGTGCTATCTCTTCCTTCCTTCTTCTTCTCTTGCTGCGGCAAAGTCTTTCTTCCTTTCCTTCTCTTGCTACGCCTCTTCCTCCCTTAGCTTCCTCTGAGGTTCTCTTCTGTTTGGCTTCTTTCCTTCTTCCCTGCACACACAACACCGAAGAGTGAAACCTACCCCTCTACCCACCCCACGTGTCTCTCTCTCTCTGTATATCACTCCTCAGTATGCTCTCCTAGAGATGGGTAATCGGGTCAGGTCGCGTGCCCGGGTCCAGGTGCCCCGACGTGGGTGTGGTGCGCGAGGAGCGCTCGGTATGTTAGTCGAGTCAGGTGCCACGTCTGCAGGGGAGATGTCGCGGACGAGGCGTGATAGGTGAGGGACCTTACCCTAGTGACTTCGAGGAAAATAGGGAAGAACACAAAATCAACTGAAACCACTCAGAGGACTCAAGAGGTACCGAGGTGGGACTAAAAGTCCCACCCGCTTCTGCTGGCAACTGCAGGAGAGTGACTTCATAATAGATGTAGCTGCAGGTCTCACGGCACTTGCTCTCAGGCTGGATTCACTCTCGCCCACAATCTACGCAGCCTGGGACCCTGAATTCTAGAGTTTGCTTCCTGCAGCTGGAGAACAAGCAAGCTTGAGTGCACGTTAATGGAGGACGAGAGCTCTACCCTGCACGACACAAAAGGAGCCTTACGGCTTTATCAGACCCCAAGAGAACCTTTGCCGTGTCATAGTGAAGGTGAGGCAGGGGTCGGCTTGGCTCAGACTGGCCTAGGCATGCATGCCTAGGTCGGACTGTGACCGTGTGAGTGGGTGTGTTCGGTGGAAGAGTGGAGTGCGTGTGGCGGTCTGTGAGTGGGTGGAAAGTGTTCAGTTGACTGTGGGGGAGGTGTTGAGGTTGGTGGCGAGACGTGTGGAGGCGTGGAGCGATGGATGCGTCTCGCTAGAGGTTGGCTGGAGATGGTGAAGATGGCGGTGGATAGCGGTTGTCGAGGGGTAATTTGTGAAATAGATTGAGGGGAATTGAAGAGGGGATAAAGAGGAGTAAGTATAACCTAACTAAGTGGATGGAGGGGGAGAGATGGTGATTGGCAGTACCTGCTATCACCGGAGAAGATAGCATCTAGTGGAGGGAGACGGCGGTGACAACAGGGCTAGGGATGCTCACGCGAGTGTTGCGCGACGCGGAGGAAGATGGTCAGGACGGCTCTGCCATTGGTATTGTGGCAGAGCGACTAGACAGAGGAGGGAGGCTTGCCAGAGCTCGCAGGACTACTTGGCCAGAGGAGAAGAAGAGGAAATTGAGGTGGATCTCTGGCCAAGTCTAGCTGAAGAGGTACGGCCAGAGATGGTGGTCATTTTATAGTCGCTGGCAGGGACTCCTATGCTTGGAAGACAAGCCTCCGAGCATAGGAGACCTCGCCAGAGATGGAATTCTGTGGGATACCCAAATCTCTCGTGCTTTCGCATGAGAGATTGGGTGTGAATCAGGGATTAGGACCACGCTCAGATGGAAGGGAATTCCTCAGAGAATCTCCCTTCCAAATCTGAGAGATCTTAGAGGAATCTGGGAGTATTCCCCCTCCATTCCTCCCCGGAGTAGGATTTCTACCCATTAATGGTGGGGGGACCTATTTCTAAGAGTGGCGAGGAAGTTAGGGGGGTCTGTGCAATGGTTTTTAAAAGATAGGGACCAAAATGTAATTGGGTGTACTATTTTGCAAAGTAAGTCAAGATGCCCTCCCCTTAGGTCCAAATTTTGGTACAAACCTAATTTAGACCTAAAGAATCCAATGGTGAAGTTGGATTTTAGGTTTGACCACGTTTGATTGGACATTTTGCATAAAAACACAAGTTAGGTCATTTGATGAGCTAGGACCCTAATCTAGGTCAAAATAGGTTCCAAAGGTCAATTTGAAGGTTCTAAACTCTAGGGGATATTTTTCATTAATTTTAGAGGATTTACTTGATTTTTATCCTGACCAAAACCTTATTGAATTAAGCAGGTTTGTTTTAGGGTTATAGAATGTCATTTAATTCCTAGATTGCATATGAACCCATTTCTAACTGAACCAACCCACTTTTTATCTTATTCAAACCATTTGACCTATGTTTTGCCTCTGAGAATTCCCATTTGTGTACTGCAATGGTAAAATTGCAGTTTTAACCTTTTTTTCATGTTTTCTTCTCAGAACACTTATTCTTTGAATTATGCCCCTCTCTAAGTTATGTAGGAGCCCTTATTCTCTTTCTTAGGTCAAAATGAGCTAGTTAGGGCTCATGATGAGGCTCTCATCACTCCCCACATGCCTTCACGCCCGTGCATTAGCAGCACGCGCTCCAGCACTACTTGCAGCCTGCTGAGCCATGCCTCCATGCACCCACATCCAGTGGCTCCCTACAACACTTGCAGCCGATGCCATCACCATAACCTGTGCACTTTGCAAAGCTTCCGTGTGCCCACTCCTCCACGCCTTCGCATGCCTACAGCACCCCAACACTTGTGCATGCTGCTCTCCTCATGCTTGCAGCACGCGCGACAGCAACTGGCTTCTCCACTGCTGCACTTCTCTCTTCCGGCAAGCCTGCTACGGCTATCTCACGGCGCGCCATTGCCACCAACGCGAAGGCCTCGCTTCAGCCAACCTCTAGTAGGAGTAACTCCTCGATTGAACCTCTCTCCCATGCATAAGGAGGAGAGAGGTAAAATCCTCTATTTTTATGTTAATTAATATTTACATTTGAATGCCATTGCCACGAAAATCAATTTTAATTTATGATTATTTTATTATGGTGAAATTGTGATTGCATGCTCATGCTTTCTGATAATTGTGTGGTTATTGTTATCCACATGTTTTAACATTGGTTTTGGGATTAAAATGTGCACAAATTTTCTCTAATATATGTCAATTGGAAATTACATAAAATCATCACATATTTATTGATTATTTCAGTAAGGAAAAATTGCACATCTACCCTTATATTTTTGAGTTATTGTGCATCTTCTTTCCCTCGCATTTCATGTCAAATTTAACTATGGATTTCGCACTTGATTGAAAGAATACGAAATAATTGAGATTTTATTACGTCATTGCCTCCCTATGGACACGACCTGCTCCTAATTGAGTGGTTACATTAATTGTTGATTAGTAGATTTTTCCACCACATAGAACAACAAACGACGCATCATTTATGTGATAAACGACTTTAAAAGCTAATAATCAACTCGTCACCCATCACCACTCAAGACTAGAAGAGAACCCTAAGTTCTCAGCATCTTTGTGTAAAATGTGATAGACTCACTAATCAACAATTAGAATAGACTTCAGGTTTCTACGCCTCTAGGTGACCTTGAAAAGAAATTCTGCCTAAAGGTGTATCTATTCGACCGATAGCTTTCTCCCTACTTTTATTTTTATGGGGTCAACACAATTGAAGCCAATGTTTATCTCCCTGGCTTGTGCTACTTCTCCACTTCTTCATAAGTGATGAGAACCTCATCATGAGCCATAACTAGCTCATTTTGACCCAATACAAAGGATAAAAGCTCCTACATAACTCAAGGAAAGGCTTAACTCAGAGAATCCTGAGTTTAAGGAGAAAACAAGTCATAAGGGGTAAAAATGTAATTTTACCAGTATAATCTGCATACAGGGTAATTCAGGGCCCAAACATAGGTCAAAGCAGCTTAATAAGAATAAAAGTGGGATGAAATGATCTAGCAAGGGCTACAGCAATTCCAAGAAACTAAATGATAGTCTGTAACCCTAAAACAACCCACTTCAATTCACGAGGTTCGAGGCAAAGTAAAAATAGAATAAACCCTCTAAAATTCATAGAAAAATAATCTCTAGGGTTTAGAACCTTCAATTTGGCCTTCAGAACCCATTTTGACCAACATTGAGAACCATGCCCAATTAATAACTTAATTTGGGTTTTTGGCATAAATTGACCGGTCAAACAAGGTTTAATATAGAAATGAAATTCACCATCAGATTCCTTAGGTCCTAATCAGTCATGTATAAAAACTTGAGCCTAAGAAGAAACCTCCTTGACCAACTTTACACTTTGGTCCTCATATATTTACTTTTTGGCCCTCAACTTTTGAACCCTCGCATTTTGGCCCCTAACTCGCCTTCGTTCTTTGCGATCAGGTCCCCCCTGCAAAACCTGCCACCACCATGCTCCGGCGACCTTGCGCGGAGCATGGCGCCGCGCAGGGTGAGGTGGGGGACCTGGCAAGTAAACCGGGGGTGCCCTGCGTCGTCAGCCGTCACAGGGACACCCCCCTGGTCGTTGTAACCCACCATACCGGCCGTGCGAACGCACGGACGGTATGGGTTCTTGTTTCCGGCCATCCTCCGGCGAGGGAGACACGTCGTCTCCCTCCGCCTTCCTCCCTGTTTGATCCCTATAAATACCCCCCGTTGCTCCACCGACCGGGGCAGCTTGGATCTGACGGAGAAAATCCCCAACTTTCCTCTCTTCTCTCTCCGGCAGACGCTCACCAGCTCCGGCGGTTCCTCCCCCTCCACCTCTTCGCTCTGCCGCAATACCAGCAGCAGAGACTTCCTCCCCTGCTCTTCCCGCGCCACACCGCACCCAGCTGGCGCCTCTCCGGCTCTCTGCTCGCCGCCGCCCCTTTCCCTGAGCATCGTCTTCTCCGGCGACAGTCGATACGACTGTCGCCCTGTTCCTCCCCCTTCGTCCCTGCAAGTAAGCTGGAACTACTCCCCTTCTTCTCCTCTTTCTTTCCCCGCTTTCAATTTATTCAATTAAGCCCTCGACCGACCCTGACCATCGTCACCCCCTTCGTCTCCGGCCACCCTCCGGCGAGATGCTCCCATCGCTCCACAGCCTCGCACACCTCGCCGACCCTCACCGCACCTCCGCCTCATCACACTGAGCACCCCCCACCCCTTCACTGCCACTCCACACCTCCGTAACGCTTCCCCCAACAAACCCATCCTCCGACCCACAGTCCGACCTAGGGCAGCCCTGGCACGCCGCCCCGCGCCTCGCCACCACCCACACGAGCTTCGCCGCACCCTGGCGAAGCTCCCGGCACTTTCTGATTAGGCCGAGAGGCCGTTTTCTTGTGAACAGGCCACCCGACCTCCGCCGCCATTGCCGTGCAGAAGAAGCTGCTTCCGCCTGCAGCTACAGGCGCGCCACGCTCAGCGCCACGCCCAGATTCAACTCCCAGGCCTTCCGAGGCGTTTCGACAAAACACCAGGCTCGCAGCTAAGGCAGAAGGCTTCGCGTGACGCCGCGATCTCCTGCTGCTTTCCCCGCTGCGGGCGCGCAATTGAGGTGGGACATTTAGTCCCACCTCGGAAAAGCCTGAAGAGGCGCAGCGATATAAGATGCAAAAGTGCTGGAGGCTTACTGCCTCAGCACACGGGGTGAGGTCCCCTTCACCCGCCCGGTTACCCGGTCTCGTCCGCGCTCACGCCCCGCGGACCTGACCCGACCCGACCCGACTTAGACTGACCTGCACTCCTCGCCCACCACGCACGCCGGTGGGCCTGGACCCGGGCACGACCCGTACCCGATTACCAGGCAGCTCTGGGAGAGCTTTCCCGAGAGTGGTTTCAGAGAGAGAGAGAGACGCGGGGGGAGAGGGTAGAGTAGGTTTTGTTCTCTGATGTAAGCTCTGAAGTGTGCAGGCACAGGTGAAAAAGAAGAACCGCGGAAGAAGAAGGAAGCTGAGGGAGACACTATAGCAACTGGCAGTTTAAGTCGTCTGATTTGGAAATCAGACGACGGCCTGAAGGGAAAAGAAGAAAGAAGGAGGGGTGACGTCCCTGGCTGAAAAAGAAAAGAAGGAAGAAGGAGATCTGAAGAAAGAAAGAAGAGCATCACCTCTGCAGAAGAAGAAAAAGAGAAGGAGACCTGAAGAAAGAAAGAAGAGCATCACCTCTGCAGAACAAAGAAGAAGAAGGAGATCTGAAGGAAGAAAGAAAGAAGACCATCACGAGGAGAAAACAAAGAGAACAACAAATTCTTTCCGTCTCTCTTTCTTTATTTTTTTTGTAAAAGAAACATGTATATCTCTAGAATACAACTTGCTCCCTGAGCTCGACCTCAGGAACTCTTTTATTTTCCGAGTAAAAAAATTTATATATTTGAAATGTTGGTAATAACTGGCTATACTACAACGTTATAACAATAAAACCCGGTTGACCCAACGTCTTCATTTTGGCGCCGTTGCCGGGGACCAACGGCTATTCTAGAGGTAAACATTCCTGTTTCTTTTTTTTAATTTTTGATAATCTCCTCTCTTTTGTGCAGCTACAGGAACTCAAGAAGACAAGCAACCACACGACAACCACTCCGAAGACAGGTAAATTTTTTCCTCTCACTATTAACCCCTAAACTCTAAAGAGGAAGAAAAGAAAAGAACAAGCAATATAGGGCTAACCTGTCTTCCATACTTAGTAACCATAAAGAGTTGCATGTTTTCAACTCATCACTCCTGCACACTATTAAGGGTATTTAAGGGCTAACACATTCTTGCTTGAGCCGTAATTGCCCAACAAAGAGTTAAATGGACCAAGTAGAGCCAACATAAGGTCAAACATTAGGATTTCAGTAGAGACACACCCCTTAATCATGAATTGAGGAAATCCAAAAGAGGTGTGCCCAAGCCATTGATTGAAAATAATTAACAAGAAAAATCCTAAACAATTTGCTCTCTCTAAACACTTGAACCCTAAAAGACAAGACCTGAAAGCTCTCAAAGAAAACAAGAGGTAAAGTTGACCCCTTTGGGTCAACCAACCTTAAATTAGGTCACTCTTTGCACTTAAAAAGACTAAAGTTCAAGTGAAACCTTAAGCACCCTGATCTTAAAATTGGTAGACTTAAGAGGTCAAGATCCCCATTCTGGTCTACCTGGAACCGCAGTGACAAGAGAGGTCGGGTGGGGGAAGCCCTGTAACCCGTGGGGACGCTCTACCGTGTAGGGGTATTCGCGGGACTCTCCCTCTCTGGCTGCCTAGGTAATTATCAGGTGGACGATCTTTCTGATCAAGGGGTCCATCTGCCCCGCACCTCTATAGTCACCCAACACATTTTTGGGTGTCTTGATTGGGTCCAGTAACTTCTAAACTTACCTCTTCCAACAGTGCATGTACGGAAGGAGGTCCCTAAGACCACCCTTAAGACCTCCATTAGAAATTCGCTCTCGTCAAGGCCAAGCCTCGACGCCCGTGTTTGTGCAGCAACACCCTCACATTATTCTCTCTTCTGATTCAGAACCAAGTTCTTCTTCTTCCCCCATCATGGCTCAGCCAGTTGAGGAAGAAAATAATCTGGAACACCAGCTCCAGCGACTCAATGACCTCTTCCAAAACTTCGTGCACCCACCACAGCGTCCTATGATGCGAGACCACTACAATCTTGCTGCGGTGGCCATTGAGCCTCGAGTCAGAATCCCGACTGGAGGACCTGATTCCGAATTAAAGCCCAACATGATTCATGCTATACCTAAATTCCATGGGCTTAATTCTGAAGATCCCTTTCAGCACATCAAACAGCTAAAGCATCTGGCCCACACTTTTGGATCAGATGCGCAAAATCGGGATATTCTTCTCATGAAGATGTTCTCCTTTTCTCTTATGGACAAGGCCACCCATTGGTATCAAACTCAGACCCGGCCGATCAACACTTGGGAAGAACTTCAATCCGAATTTTTGAAAAAGTTTTTTCCCGTTGGTCGGACCAACGCCTTGCGCCATCAGATTACACACTTCACTCAACAATCAGGAGAACCTCTCCATGAGGCATGGGATCGTTTTCAGGATCTCATGAGAAAGTGCCCCCATCACGGAGTTCCTAAATGGGAACAAGTCCAATCTTTTTACCAGGGACTCCGTGAGGACATCCGCCTTTTCGTCAATGCAACTTGCGGAGGAAACATCATGGGTCAACATGAAGACACCGTATGGGAGATTCTCGAAAACATGTGCGAGAACTCCATCAACAATGACTCCATGGGACTATTCGACAGGACGAATACCCGCGCAGCGACGAATCTTAAGGGAGCACATGAGACGCAGGGCCTGTCCGCATCAGTCGACCTGGAATTAATGGCCAGTCGATTGGACAAGGTCTCAATCATTGAAAAGAAGGTGGATGAGCTGACTCAGCACTTGCAGCGAGCCACCTCCGCGCGTAACTCCTTTGCACAACCTCCTTCCACACAGGAGACTGTGCAAAACATCCTCCACCGATCTTCCCCTGGGATGGATCCATATCCATCCCCATCTGATTCTTGGACTGAAAGATCATCCGATCCTTTCTACACCAGCCGGGGGAACTCCATTCCTCCTTTCCCTGATTCTCAGGAGGTTCCTCAGACCTGCGAGGACCTCAACGCCATCCAGAACGACCCATTCTCCAACACTTACAACCCTGGATGGCGAAACCATCCCAATTTTCAGTGGGCGGGAAATTCCCAAACCCAAAGACCACCTTTTCAGTCCCGCCCACAGCCCTCTCGTCACTACCAGCCGCCTCAGCCTCGGCCCAACCCTACTTATCCATCAGGGCCAAATCAGGATCAAATGTCCCTAATCCTTCAGACTCTGGCTGACATTCAAAAAACGAATGCGGCTATTCAAAAACAACACAAGGACGAGCTTACAGAAGTTAAAACTCAACTGGCCCAGTTGGCAAATTCTCGCCAGCCAGGCACACTCCCTTCCCAACCCCTTCCTAACCCAAATAACGTGCCAACCCAGAAGCGCGTTATGAATACAAATTTAGGCCACACCCAATGGATTTATCAGGCTCCTACTGCTCCATCTCCAGACGAGATGGAAGCCTCAACTTCTTATGCAGGATTTCAGCAGCAGCCACCAAACCCAAACCAAAATCAGGCCGGATTAAATTCTGTAACAACACGTAGTGGTAAAACAACTCAAGACCCGCATTATCCAAACCACTCCAAGCCTGATAACCATGACCCTAGGATAGTTATCCAAGGTACCGCTGTTCCAGATCCACAACCTGGACCTATCCTAGAAGAACCAACCAAGATCCCGTTTCCCGAGGCCCTGACCAAGGGAAAGAAGACCACAAAACCCGTGGCCCCTGAGGAGGACCTGGTCAATCTCTTTGAGCAGGTCCACATAAACATCCCCTTGATGGATGCAATCCACCACGTACCAGCTTACGCACGATTTTTAAAGAATATATGTACACCCCAGCGTAAGCCGCGAACCAAGGGAGGGAGCCCAATTGTTCTGTCAGAGCAAGCCAGCTCTGTAATCCTTAGTAGACTCCCACCCAAGGCAACAGATCCTGGAACTCCCCTGATTTCCTGTAAGATAGGTGGTACCCAATTTGATAGAGCATTGTTAGACTTGGGTGCATCCATAAACCTGATACCCACATCCTTACTTGACCATCTAGAAGAATCTGAGCTGAAACCAACCGAGGTGACATTACAATTAGCAGATCGATCTATAAAGTCACCAAAAGGGATTCTCGAAGATGTTATTGTAAGAGTGCGGGATTTCTATTTTCCAGTGGACTTTATAGTCTTAGATATGGATGCACCTGAGGACCCTAGGGATACACCAATCATTCTAGGGAGACCTTTCTTGGCTACTGCTAGAGCCAACATCAGCTCTGAGGAGGGCCAAATAGAGCTTAAGTTTGGAGATCAAACACTGAAAATTGATATATTTAAGGCCCAACAAGGAATTAATTGCGGCGTCATCGAACAAATTTGTGACATCAAGACTTTGGTTGATGAATCACACTTCCAGAATGACTCGAGTATGCCTCATCAACCACAGAAGGATCTTGACCCACAAACAGAGGAGTCAAATCTAGATGTGAACAACCCAGTAACTCCCACCCTTGAACCTCACATCTATACTGAACCACCCGCTGCTGCTGAAAACCCCATCCTCGAACTGAAACCCCTTCCTGCTCACTTAAAATACGTCTTTTTGGGTTCTAATCAGACCCTTCCTGTAATTATCAATTCCAACCTCAGTCCTGAACAGGAATCCCGTCTGATTGTTGTCCTCCAGCAACATCGCAGAGCCATCGGATGGACTCTCGATGATTTGACTGGAATAAGTCCCTCTTATTGTACTCATCATATCTATTCAGAAGAGGGCACACGACCTTCTCGTGAAATGCAGAGACGCTTAAACCCCAATCTGCAGGAGGTCGTGAAAAAGGAGATCATCAAGTGGTTAGATGCCGGGATCATCTACCCGATCTCCGATAGTCGTTGGGTGAGCCCAATTCAGGTCGTGCCCAAGAAGGCAGGACTCACCACTATAACGACTGAGACCGGAGAAATCATTCCTACCCGATTAGCCAACTCGTGGAGAGTCTGTATAGATTACCGTCGACTCAATTCCTCCACAAAGAAGGATCATTTCCCACTACCCTTCATTGATCAAATTCTCGAAAAACTAGCGGGAAATAGGTTCTTCTGCTTTCTTGACGGGTACTCCGGTTATAACCAGGTGGCAATCCATCCTGAGGACCAAGAAAAGACCACGTTCACCTGCCCCTTCGGAACATACGCTTTCCGAAGGATGCCTTTCTGTCTTTGCAATGCACCCGCTACTTTTCAGCGATGCATGCTTGCCATATTCTCAGATATGGTAGGTGATTATCTGGAAGTCTTCATGGATGACTTTTCAGTTTTCGGAGCATCATTCGACGATTGCCTCCAACACTTGGTCCAGATACTCAGGCGGTGCATCGATGTGAATTTGGTTCTTTCCTGGGAAAAGAGCCATTTCATGGTGCCTGAGGGAATTGTCCTGGGACACTCAATTTCGGAGAAAGGTATCCAAGTGGATCGAGCTAAGGTTAATCTGATCTCTCACCTTCCTATGCCTAGCTCAATCAGGGACATCCGATCCTTTTTAGGGCATGTTGGTTTTTATCGACGATTTATCCCTGATTTTTCAAAGATCGCATGCCCCCTGACCACTCTTCTCTCCAAGGATGTTCCCTTCGAAATCTCCAAGGAATGCACTCAAGCATTTGAAATCCTGCGTGACCGAGTCACCCAAGCCCCGATCCTACAGTCCCCTGATTGGTCTCAACCCTTTGAGATCATGTGTGATGCATCCGACTTCGCTGTAGGAGCGGTTTTGGGACAGAAAATTGACAAGAAACCTGTGGTCATTTACTACGCCAGCAAAACACTCGATGAGGCTCAGCGTAACTATACGGTTACTGAGAAAGAGCTGCTAGCTGTAGTATTTGCCCTAGAAAAGTTCAGATCATACCTTCTGGGTTCCCGTGTCATCATATACTCGGATCACACAGCTGTGAGGCATCTCCTTGCGAAGAAGGACGCGAAACCTCGATTAATCCGATGGATCTTGCTGTTGCAAGAATTTGACCTTGAGATTCGCGACAAAGCGGGAAAGCAAAACGTGGTAGCTGATCACTTGTCCCGTCTTCCTTCTGAAATAATTGACCCTTTCGGACCCATCACTAAGCATTTTCCCGATGAGCACCTGCTGACTATTGGTACTAGCCTTCCATGGTTTGCTAATATAGTAAATTACTTGGCATCTCATCAGACCCCATCCGATTGGCCGAAGGCCAAGAAAGACAAATTACGCTCCGATGCCAAGTATTACATTTGGGAAGACCCGTACCTCTTCCGCATAGGTGCCGATCAGATCATCCGGAGATGTGTCCCGGAAGGGGAATTCAACAATATCCTCTCTTTCTGCCATGACCAGGCATGCGGTGGCCATTTTGCCGGGCATAAAACCGCATCAAAAATCCTCTAGTGCGGCTTTTACTGGCCCACACTGTTCAAAGACGCATACAATCACTGCAAGGCATGCAGTCGTTGCCAGACTTTGGGCAACATGAGCCATCGCGACATGATGCCTATGCAACCGATTCTAGTATGCGAAATCTTTGATGTTTGGGGGATTGATTTTATGGGCCCCTTTCCTGTTTCGGATGGTTTCGAATACATTCTGTTGGCTGTGGACTACGTGTCCAAATGGATCGAAGCCATACCGACCCGAACCTGTGATCACAAAATCGTTCTCAAATTCATTCATCAACACATTTTCTCAAGGTTCGGGATTCCTCGTGCAATAATCTCTGATGGAGGGACCCATTTCACAAATGCTCAGTTTAGGTCACTGATGACCAAATACGGGGTGTCTCACCGAATCTCTACTCCTTACCACCCCCAAACTAATGGTCTAGCTGAGCTGTCTAATCGGGAGATCAAGAAAATCCTGCAAGTCACTGTTCGACCTGACAGGAAGGACTGGTCGTCCCGACTTCCGGAAGCATTGTGGGCCTATAGGACCGCCCACAAGACCCAATTGGGCATGTCTCCCTTTAGACTGGTGTACGGAAAGGCATGCCACCTTCCCGTAGAACTGGAGCATAAAGCCTATTGGGCAGTACGGAACTGTAATCTAGATCTTTCCAAGGCTGGGACCCACAGAAAACTCCAAATCAGCGAGATCGATGAATTACGCCTAGACGCGTACGAGAACTCGCAAATCTACAAGGAGGGTGTTAAAGCCTTCCACGACAAACACATCTCGAGAAAGATCTTTCATCCTGGTCAAAAGGTCCTACTCTTTGATGCCCGACTCAAACTCTTCCCAGGAAAACTGAGATCTAAGTGGGTCGGACCATATTTGGTCCGACAGGTTTTTGGAAATGGAGCAATCGAAATCAGTCCACTCAGCCACGATTCTGAACCTTTCATCGTGAACGGTCAGAGACTCAAGCCGTTCATTGATGTAACTTCTACTGATTTGGCTGAGGCATCTTATATCCTCCTTTCCCCTTGAGCTTATTGCGCCCAGCCGATGGCGTAAAACTCAGCGCTTAACGGGAGGCAGCCCGTCATTCTCTTTGTAAACCTGAAACTTGTTCTGACACATTTTAGCACTCGAAGTTCACCCTTGTAGACAGCCGACCCCAACTCAGATGTTTGCATCTGGGATTTGAAATCGTCCGCAAAAATTCAACCCGACCCATCCACTCATCCAAATTTCTGTCTTAAGGAATGAACTAAGACCCCCTAGGTTACAATGAGGACATTGCAAATCTTAGGCATGGGGGGGTATGAAAGTGCAAAACTTGTAAGAAAAGGATTCAAACAAAAAATTCACATATGCCAAAAACACCATAAAAAAAAAAAAAAAAAAAAATTTCGAAAAAGAATAAGAGGAAAAGAGGAGAAGGAAATTTTGTGAAGGAGAAAAGAAACAAAATGAAAAAGGAGCACAAAATTATAAGAAAAAGTGATAGTCATTAGTAAGGAACTAAGGAATTAACCTAAGTTCTAGACCTCATTCAAGAAAAGTGCACAATGAGATTAGTAAAGAATGCAAACCTTAGGCATTCTTGAATAGACTCTTAGTACCCATTAAGATCTGGACACTCCTCAAGAGGTTGAGGAAAATGAAAAGCTGAAGTATTAGGTCTAAGGCTTAGGGAGTATTCGGCCTCGTTAACTAATTTTTGGTTTACGGGACTCAGTAACCTAAGCACCCTAACCTCACACACAGCCTGGTTCAGTAAGCGTAAAAATCAGAATCACGCAGAAGCGTCGCAAAAATCTGAAAAGAACACCTAGAATAGGAGCGGTCGATCAACACAAGTTGATTTGGACGAGTTCCCAGCGCGGAGAGGCGGGAAATCCCCTCGAAGATGCGTAACAAAATATCATCTCCTCGGTGCTTGTCTCTTAGGATATTTACATATCCTACTGGGGGCATGTAAGCACTCTACTGGTTCAGATTCCATGGAATGCATTATCTCGAAGTGTCAATTGCCAGGGTCTGGATTCGGCCACGGAATACCATGGATGGGATTATCTCGAAATCTCAATAGCCAGGGTTCCGGGGGTTGCCATGGGCGGTGCTATCTCGAAGCATCGATCGCCAGGAACCCTTGAGGATTGATGATGGGAGCAAGGAATCTGATACAGACCGTGTTGAAAAGCCAATCCTAGGCTAGAACTAAAAAGAAAAAGAGAGAGAAAACTCTCCAAACAGAAAAACTTTCTATCTCTCTCTAACAAAACGCACTGCGAACTGAGCCAGGGCTAAAATCATTTCAAGCACAGGTGCTTTAACCACGAAGTCCAATAAACCTTAGGTTAGTTCTTGTGGACCTTAAAAACCTTTGCTAAAGACTGAGGCTAAGGCTAGACAGATTTGGATCTTGATTGGTACTAGAGTACCTTTTAGGCCTATGGTCAGCATTCTAACCTAATCTATGCTCAAATAAAAAAGGCACTTATCTAAAACTATTAAAAACTTCATGGTCTAGAACAAGGGTTGAAACCTTAAGTTTTTGCTAAGGGACTAGCAAAAGCTAGGCATGGGGGTATGATGAGAACCTCTTCATGAGCCATAACTAGCTCATTTTGACCCAATACAAAGGATAAAAGCTCCTACATAACTCAAGGAAAGGCTTAACTCAGAGAATCCTGAGTTTAAGGAGAAAACAAGTCATAAGGGGTAAAAATGCAATTTTACCAGTATAATCTGCATACAGGGTAATTCAGGGCCCAAACATAGGTCAAAGCAGCTTAATAAGAATAAAAGTGGGATGAAATGATCTAGCAAGGGCTACAGCAATTCCAAGAAACTAAATGATAATCTGTAACCCTAAAACAACCCACTTCAATTCACGAGGTTCGAGGCAAAGTAAAAATAGAATAAACCCTCTAAAATTCATAGAAAAATAATCTCTAGGGTTTAGAACCTTCAATTTTGCCTTCAGAACCCATTTTGACCTACATTGAGAACCATGCCCAATTAATAACTTAATTTGGGTTTTTCGCATAAATTTACCAGTCAAACAAGGTTTAATATAGAAATGAAATTCACCATCAGATTCCTTAGGTCCTAATCAGTCATGTATAAAAACTTGAGCCTAAGAAGAAACCTCCTTGACCAACTTTACACTTTGGTCCTCATATATTTACTTTTTGGCCCTCAACTTTTGAACCCTCGCATTTTGGCACCTAACTCTCCTTCGTTCTTTGCGATCAGGTCCCCCCTGCAAAACCTGCCACCACCATGCTCCGGCGACCTTGCGCGGAGCATGGCGCCGCGCAGGGTGAGGTGGGGGACCTGGCAAGTAAACCGGGGGTGCCCTGCGTCGTCAGCCGTCACAGGGACACCCCCCTGGTCGTTGTAACCCACCATACCGGCCGTGCGAACGCACGGACGGTATGGGTTCTTGTTTCCGGCCATCCTCCGGCGAGGGAGACACGTCGTCTCCCTCCGCCTTCCTCCCTGTTTGATCCCTATAAATACCCCCCGTTGCTCCACCGACCGGGGCAGCTTGGATCTGACGGAGAAAATCCCCAACTTTCCTCTCTTCTCTCTCCGGCAGACGCTCACCAGCTCCGGCGGTTCCTCCCCCTCCACCTCTTCGCTTTGCCGCAATACCAGCAGCAGAGACTTCCTCCCCTGCTCTTCCTGCGCCACGCCGCACCCAGCTGGCGCCTCTCCGGCTCTCTGCTCGCCGCCGCCCCTTTCCCTGAGCATCGTCTTCTCCGGCGACAGTCGATACGACTGTCGCCCTGTTCCTCCCCCTTCGTCCCTGCAAGTAAGCTAGAACTACTCCCCTTCTTCTCCTCTTTCGTTCCCCGCTTTCAATTTATTCAATTAAGCCCTCGACCAACCCTGACCATCGTCACCCCCTTCGTCTCCGGCCACCCTCCGGCGAGATGCTCCCATCGCTCCACAGCCTCACACACCTCGCCGACCCTCACCGCACCTCCGCCTCATCACACTGAGCACCCCCCACCCCTTCACTGCCACTCCACACCTCCGTAACGCTTCCCCCAACAAACCCATCCTCCGACCCACAGTCCGACCTAGGGCAGCCCTCGCACGCCGCCCCGCGCCTCGCCACCACCCACACGAGCTTCGCCGCACCCTGGCGAAGCTCCCGGCACTTTCTGATTAGGCCGAGAGGCCGTTTTCTTGTGAACAGGCCACCCGACCTCCGCCGCCATTGCCGTGCAGAAGAAGCTGCTTCCGCCTGCAGCTACAGGCGCGCCACGCTCAGCTCCACGCCCAGATTCAACTCCCAGGCCTTGCGAGGTGTTTCGACAAAACACCAGGCTTGCAGCTAAGGCAGAAGGCTTCGCGTGACGCCGCGATCTCCCGCTGCTTTCCCCGCTGCGGGCGCGCAATTGAGGTGGGACATTTAGTCCCACCTCGGAAAAGCCTGAAGAGGCGCAGCGATATAAGATGCAAAAGTGCTGGAGGCTTACTGCCTCAGCACACGGGGTGAGGTCCCCTTCACCCACCCGGTTACCCGGTCTCGTCCGCGCTCACGCCCCGTGGACCTGACCCGACCCGACCCGACTTAGACTGACCTGCACTCCTCGCCCACCACGCACGCCGGTGGGCCTGGACCCGGGCACGACCCGTACCCGATTACCAGGCAGCTCTGGGAGAGCTTTCCCAAGAGTGGTTTCAGAGAGAGAGAGACGCGGGGGGAGAGGGTAGAGTAGGTTTTTTTCTCTGATGTAAGCTCTGAAGTGTGCAGGCACAGGTGAAGAAGAAGAACTGCGGAAGAAGAAGGAAGCTGAGGGAGACATTGTAGCAACAGGCAGTTTAAGTCGTCTGATTTGGAAATCAGACGACGGCCTGAAGGGAAAAGAAGAAAGAAGGAGGGGTGACGTCCCTGGCTGAAAAAGAAAAGAAGGAAGAAGGAGATCTGAAGAAAGAAAGAAGAGCATCACCTCTGCAGAAGAAGAAAAAGAGAAGGAGACCTGAAGAAAGAAAGAAGAGCATCACCTCTGCAGAACAAAGAAGAAGAAGGAGATCTGAAGGAAGAAAGAAAGAAGACCATCACGAGGAGAAAACAAAGAGAACAACAAATTCTTTCCCTCTCTCTTTCTTTATTTTTTTTGTAAAAGAAACATGTATATCTCTAGAATACAACTTGCTCCCTGAGTTCGACCTCGGGAACTCTTTTATTTTCCGAGTAAAAAATTTATATATTTGAAATGTTGGTAATAACTGGCTATACTACAACGTTATAACAATAAAACCTGGTTGACCCAACGTCTTCAATAAGTGTTTTGGAATTTTACGTGCATTTCTTAAGTTGGGTTCTGGACAACCTACCATTGGACTATTACCCACGATAACTTGCCAGCCATACTCGTGCAGTGAAATGTGGCTTATTTCTTTTTCTTTTTTTCTTTTCTCCTTTTCTATATTATTATTATTATTTTAGAATATTTTTATATTTTTTTTAAGTTGTTGGCATCCCTGATCTAAGATTTAGCTAAAGGTAATAGGAAAAGAATGGTCATGTGACTGGGCTCAAGACAACCTACCTATGGGCTATTACCCATGATAACTTGTCAACCATAATACCCTAGAAGGTTCATTAGCTACCCAATTTCCATAAAAATTATCAAAAAGCTAGTTAGTGTAAATAGTGTGTGATGGGAACACCATCATGAGCCCTAACAAGCACATTTTGACCTAGAAAAGAGGATAAAAGCTCCTACAAAACCAAGTGAAGGGCTTAACTCAGAGAATAACTTAGTTGAAAGAAAAGTAAGAAACAAGGGGTAAAGGTGCAATTTTACCATTGCAGTGCAACAACAGGATTTCTCTAACAAGATGAAAACTGGGATGGTTCAATCAGAAAAGGGTTATTGGGAGATCTGAGAATTAAATGACTTCCTATAACTATAAAACAAACCCACATAATTTAACAAGGTTTTTGTCTGGATAAAAATCAACTAAACCCTCTAAAATTCATGGAAAAATATCCTCTAGGCTTTAGAACCATTAATTTGGCGTTTAGAATCTATTTTGACCTAAATAAGGGTCCTAGTCAAACATTTGCCCTAAGTTGGTTTTTATGCAAACTACCTAATCAAACATGGTCAAACCTAAAATCCAACTTCACCATTGGATTCCTTGGGTCCAAATTAGGTTTATACCAAAATTTGGACCTAACGGGAGGTCACCTTGACCTACATTGCAAAATAGTCCAACCAATTGGTTTTATGCCCCTAACTTTCGAAAACCTTACAGAGACCCCCTATCTTCCTCGCCACTCCTTGCAATTTGGTCCCTTCGCCATTACAGCGGAGGAGTCCTACTTTGGCGAGGATTCAAGAGGGAAGTTCTCCCTAATTCCTGAGAGAATCCCTCTCAGATTTGAAAGGGAGATTCTCTAAGGAATTCCCGACCATGTGAACTCAATAATATGCTCTGATTCACACCTAATCTCTCGTGCGAATGCACGAGAGATATGGGTATCTCTTGAATTTCCTAATATTACGAGGAAAATCATGCTTGGAAGCTTCTCTTCCAAGCACAAGGCCCTCTGCCGGTGCCTATAAAAGAAGCCCCAGGCCAGACCAATCATTCCAAGCTTGATTTGGCCGAAGAAACCCCAAAAATTCCTCCTTTCCCATCTCCATCCAAATAGCCCGCAAGCTCCGGTGACATCTCCTCCCTTTTCTCGTCACTCTGCCACCATACCAGTGGTAGAGTCTTCTCCACCTTGTAATTCCACATCGCGCCATACTTGCATCTGCATCTTCAACTCTCTCGTCGTCGCTGCCTCTTCATCTTAAGGCTTTCATCTCTGGTGATGGTAGATACGTGCCCTTCGCCCTCCGCATCCTCCCTTCGTCCAGCTACTCTCAGATAACTCCTCTCTTCCTACTCTTCATTTTCCCCCTCATTATTTCACAAAACCACCATCAACAGCCATAAACCACCCTCATCTTCCTCATCTCCGGCAGACCACCGGCAAAGGCATAATTGTCACTCTATACACCCACACACCTCGCCAACTACTGCAGAAGCTTCACCATCATCCAATGATCATCACTCGCCTCTTCATTGACCGCCACACGCACCCTACACTCTCCCCGAACAATTGCACTTTCACAGCCACAGTCCGACTTAGGCATGCATGCCTAAGCCGTTCTACGCCACACCACCCACCGCCCCACATTCACCATGACAAGGCGAAGCTTTCTAAGTTCTTGGATAGGGTCGCAAGGCCATATTTGTGATTGGCAGGTTCAACCCACAGTCGCCATTAGATCAGGAGCAAAGCTTGCTCCAGGTCGCTACGCTCCAGGAGATTGAGCCCTAAGTACACAAAAATGCCTTCCAATCCCTTTGCACCCAGTAATTGAAGCCAACTCCATCCGTAGCTGCAGAAATCGAGCGAGACTCCCTGCAGATGCACATGAAGAAGTAGGTGGGACTTTTGTCCCACCTCGGTAACTTTGGAAGCAGGTAAGTGGTTTATATTATTTTTGTGCTCTCGGCTTGTTGCCTTTGAACACGAGGTGAGGTCCCCTCGCTTGCTGACCCGCCTCGTCCGCGTTGACTCCACGGATCTGCTAACCTGACAGATAACCCTGCACTCCTCGTGCATCACCCACGCCGGTGTGCCTAGACCCAGGTGGCCTTTACCCAACCCATTTACCCGATTGGCTCTGGGAGAGCGAACCTAAGAGAGAAAAGAGAGAGAGCATACGCGGAGGAGGGTAGAGGTAGGTTTTGCACTTCTGTACAGGAAGAGAAAGAAGGAAGGGAAGCTGAAGGAAGAAGCCGCAAAGTAGAAAGCAGCTAAGGAAGAAGCTGAGGTCCTGAAGGCAAATCTGAAGGAGAAAGGAGGAGAAGTTAAAGGAAGGACGGAGAAGTCATAGCTGAAGGAAGAAGAAGAGAAGGAAGAAGCCGCAGAGAGGAAGGAAGGTAGAAGACAAAGAAGGAAAGAAACCTATAGAAGAGAAGAAAGAAGAAGACAAAAGAAGAAAGAAGTCGTAGAGGAAGGAAGAAGAAATCAGAGAAGGAAGAAAAGGAAGAGAAAGAAGAAGAAAGACGATGGGAAAGCTCAAAGCATTTGAATTTCTTTTTACATCTCTATTCATCTCTTTATCATTTATATACATTGAACTTAATTCTATTGCTTCATAAATTGTTGAACATCTCATTTTATCAATTTGAGATTGTGTTCTTAGTTTTTAAATACCAATTTGCTCCCTGTGTTCGATCTCGGATTCTTAGTTTTTTGAGTAATAAATTCTTATTTGTTTTTCGAATCGATTTCAACTATATTGCAGTGTGATATTTACAAACCCGATCTCGCTTTCGAACGAACATTTTGGCGCCATTGCCAGGGAGCAATGGGCATTTTAGAAACTTTGATCACAAGCTTTGATTCAGTACTAACTCTCTTTCTTTTGTTGTGATTGTTTCAGGGGAAGGAAAAGAAAAACAACTGCACAACAACCACACCAGGAGCAGGTAAATTCTCATTAGCCCTTTCTCTTAATCCCCTCAAATATGAAAGGGAAAGCAATAAAAAGTCAATCTTGGGCTACCTACTTTCCATAATTAGTAATTCACCAAAGTTGCCTGATTTTTATTTCAACACATTTTTGAATTGCACATCCATTCATGGTAACTATGGCTAGCACCTTCTTGATTGAGCCCTAGATACCATCTTTGAAGCAACTAAATTGGACCAAATAACACCAACTTAAGGATTACAAGCTAGGGTTTTTAGAGACACATCTTCTCTAAGCAAAGAATCAAAATTTTCAAAAGGAGGTGTTCCTAAGCCTTGTTTGAAGAGATTTATCCAAGAGAAACCCTAAGAAAATCAAGCTCTTAAATCACTTGAATCCTAAGAGAAAGGACCTAAAAGCTCTCATAGGACAAAGATGTGAAGTTGACCCCTTGGGTCAACCAACCTTGAAATTAGGTCAGTTTTTGCACTCAAAAGATCTAAAGTTCAAATGGAACGCTAAGCACTTTGATCCTAAGTAAAAGAAGTAGACTTAAGAGGTCACGGTCCCCATTCTGGTCTGCCTGGAATCTCAGTGACAAGAGAGGTTGGGTGGGGAAAACCCTATAACTCATGGGGACGCTCTACCGTATAGGGGTCTTTACGGGACTCTCCCTCTCTAGCTGCCCAAGTATTTCTCAGGTGGACGGCCTTTCTCACTAAGGGTTATCATCCACCGTGAACCTCTATAGTCACCCAACATTTTTTCGGTGTCTCGATTGGGTCCAACACATTCTAATCTCGTCAAATCCTTCGGTGCATGTTTGGTAGGAGGTCCTTAAGATCATCCCTATGACCTCCTTTGGAAATCCACTCCCGTTGAGGCCAAGCCTCAACGCCCGTGTTTGTGTAGCAACCCCACCACATAGATCTCTCCTTTGATTCATCAGAACCAAGTTCTCCTTCTTCTTCCATCATGGCACAGCCACTTGAAGAAGAGAACAACCTTAAGCACCAACTTCAGTGCTTAAATGATCTATTCCAAACTGTGTAAACCCACCGCAGCATTATATGATGCGAGATCACTACAATCCCGCTATGGTGGCAATCGAGCCTTGAGTCCAAATCCCGACAGGAGGTCTTGATTCTGAACTGAAGCCCAATATGATTCATGCCATAACAAAATTCCATGGGCTTAACTCCGAGGATTCAATCTAGCATATCAAACAACTCAAACATCTGGCCCAGACCTTCGGGTCAGATGTACAAATCAGGATATTCTACTCATGAAGATATTTTCTTTCTCCCTCATGGACAAGGCTGCTCATTGGTATCTGATGAGAGCCTCATCATGAGCCATAAATAGCTCATTTTGACCCAATAAAGAAGATAAAAGCTCCTACATAACTTAGAAGAAGGCCAAACTGAAGGAACAAGTGCCCTGAGAAGAAAACATGAAATAAAGGTTAAAACTGCAATTTTACCATTGCAATACATAAATGGGATTTCTCAGAAGCAAAGCAGAGGTCAAATGATCCAAATAAGATAAAAAGTGGGTTGAGTTAATCAGAAATGGGTTCATGTGCAATCTAGGAACTAAATGACACTTGGTAACCCTAAAACCGACCTGCTTAAATTAACAAGGTTCCGGTCAGAACAAAAAGCAAGTAAACCCTCTACAAATCATGGAAAAACATCCTCTAGGGTTTAGAACACTTAATTTGGCCTTTGGAACCTAGTTTGACCTAGATTAGGGTCCTAGCTCTTCAATTAACCTAATTTGGGTTTTTACGCAAAATGTCCAGTCAAACGAGGTCAAACCTAAAATCCAACTTCACCATTGGACTCCTTAGGTCCAAATTAGGTTTGTACCAAAATTTGGACCTAAGGAGAGGTCATCTTGACCTACTTTGCAATTTAGTACACCCAAATCACAAATTGCTCCCTATCTTTTGAATACCTTTGCAGAGAGCTCCCTAGGTTCTTCGCCTCCTTTGCAAACCGGTCCTGCCGCCATTGCTAGGGTAGAACCGAGCTCCGGCGAAGTTTCAAGAGAGATTGCTCTCTAATCCCTCAGAGATTCCCTCCCAGAAATGGAAGGAGGATTCTCTGAGGAATTCCCTTCCTTGTAAAGCCAATTACATTCGCTGGTGTGAACCCAATCTCTCGTGCGAATGCATGAGAGATTCGGGTATCCACCTTCCTTCCAACTCCGATGAGTCGGCAGACCTAATTGCGCGGTCTTCACGCACTGGTAGGTGCGTCCAGCACCTATAAAAGACACCCCAGACCCTACCGCAGAAGGCAAGCTTGATTTTGACGGAGATCTCTTCCAAATTCCTCCCTCTCCCATCTCCGGCCAAATGACCCACAAGCTCCGGCGACCTCCTCCCCTCCTTCTCGTCGCTCTGCTGCCATACCAGCAGCAGAGTCCTCTCCGCCGCTTCCTCCCGCGTCGCGCTGTACCCCGCGCGCGTGCTTCTAACCTCATCTTCGTCGCCGCTTCCTCCCTCAGGGTCTTTCTTCCCCGACGACGGCAGTTACGAGCCGTCCTCTCCGCCACCTTCCTTCCTTCCAAACAATCACGGATACGTTCTCCATCCTCTCCTCTCTCTTTTCCCCCAACTATTTTACTTGATTACCCCTCGACAGTACCTCACCGCCTCCATCTTCCTCGCCTCCGACCTCACTCCGGCGAGCCGCTTCCACCATTCCAGCCCCCCCACCCGGCTCGCCAACCACCTCGAGAGCTCCGCCTCACCACCAGGAACTCGCTCCACCCCACAACTGCCACTCCAGACCTCCATAATCACCCCCCGAACAACCCACCATCTCCGGCCACAGGTTGACCTAGGCACACACGCCCAGGCCGACCTGCGGCCTGCAGCATCGTCCACCGCCTTCACCGTGCCACGGCGAAGGTCTCTAGCTGATCTGATTGGGCCGGGAGGCTCGTTTTGTGTATGACAGTGTTTGAGCCACTGCCGCCATGGACGACCTCCGGTGAAGCTCCAACGAAGCTCCAGGCATCAGGCTTCCCAGGCTGCAGATGCAGGAGACTCATGCGAGTGTCGCGAGGTGAGAGAGCCCAGCCAGTAGCGCCAGCAGAGTCAGTAGCTTGGGCAATTGCATACGAGAGTCTACGGGCACGCGTGAAGTCAGGGCGGCACGCTTAGTCCCACATCGTGGGATTGCAGCACTCAGGTATACTATAACTTGTATTCGTGCCTTAAGCCAGTTGCCTCCGTAAGCACAGGGGTGAGGTCCCTCACTGCCCCCACACGCCTCATCCGCGGCTTGACCTCGCGGATCTGGCTGACCCGACCCGACCTAGACCTACGCACTCCTCGCGCATCACCACTTGCCGGTGCGCCTGGTCCTGGGTGCGCACCCGACCCGACTATCCTTGTGGCTCTGGGAGAGCATCCGTGAGTGCATTCTTCAGAAAGAGAGAGACGCTTGGGTAGAGGGACGGGGGTAGGTTTTTGCTACTGTGTGGTGTGTGCAGGAAGGAAGAACTGTCCCAGGCAGCAAACACTTAGTGGCTGCAGAACAGGAAGAGAAGAAAGAAGAGGCTGTGTAGCAGTGAAAGGAGAATTCTTCGTAGAGAAGAACGAAGAAGAAGACAAGGGAAGACTGCAAAGAGATCAGCAGAAAAAGAAGAAGAAGAAAGGCAAGGCTGGAGAAGGAAAGATACCAGAAGCAAAGAAGGGAGAAGAGCCACGAAGAAGAAAGAAAGAGAGCTCACATTTAAGACATCTGATACACAAATCAGACGTCTAATTCTACTTTTTTCCTCCAAATCTTTTTTTTAAATTCTCTCTTTGAATGAGTTATATTTTCATTTAAATAGTTGTATTCTTTGGTTTTACAAAGTACTGAGATTGCTCCCCGTGTTCGACCTCGGATACTCTGGTCTTCGAGTAATAAAAATCTTTATATTTGTTTAGACGTTTTGTCGGTTATACTACAACGTGACATCCTTTAAACCCGCACAAAAAACGCCGACGAACAGTATCAGACTCAAATACATCCGATCAACACATAGGCAGAACTCCAATCCAAATTTTTGAAAAAGCTCTTCTCCGTTGGCCGGTCGAATGCCTTGCACCACCAGATCACTCACTTCACTCAACAATCGGGAGAAGCTCTTCTTGAAGCATGGGATCGATTCCTGGATCTCATGCTATAGTGCCCCCATCACAGAGTTCCTAAATGGGAACAAGTCCAGTCTTTTTACCAGGGACTCCGCGAAGACATTCGATTGTTCGTCAATGCAACCTGCGGAGGAAACATGATAGGTCAACATGAGGACACGGTGTGGGAGATTCTTGAGAATATGTGCGAGAACTCCATCAATAATGACTCCATGGGCTTATTCGATCGGAAGAATGCCGGCACATCGATGAATCTTAGTGGAGCACATGAGATGCAGGGCCTACCACATCTGTCTACTTGGAGCTAATGGCCAGTCGGTTGGACAAGGTCTCTATCATAGAGAAGAAGGTGGATGAGCTGACTCGGCATCTGCAGCAAGCCACCTCTGTGCCAAACTCATTTGCACAGCCACCTCTTGCGAGGGAAACTGTGCAGAACATCTATCATTGATCTGCTCAGGGGATGGACACGTATCCACCCCTGTCTGACTCCAGGACCGAAGGGACCTCCGATCCACTCTGTTCTAGTTGGGGGAACTCTGAACCCTCATACTCGGATTTTCCTGATGCTCTTCAGACCTATGAGGACAACAACGCCATCTAGAATGACCCATTCTCCAATACCTACAACCCTGGATGGCAGAATCATCCCAACTTCCTGTGGACGGGAAATTCTTAGAATCAAAGATGACCTTATCAACCCCATCCACAAGGTCCTCGTCCCTATCAGCCGCCTTAGCTCGGCCCAACCCCACCTATCAATCTTGGCCAAACCAAGCAGATCAAATGACTCTTATCCTTCAAACAGTGGCTGACATTTAGAAGATAAATGGGACAATACAAAAATAGCACAAGGATGAGATCACAGAGGTTCACAATCAACTCGCCAAGATGGCGAATTCCCTCCAACTTGGCACACTTCGCAACCTCTGCCGAATCCAAATAACATGCCAACCCAGAGGCATGTTATGACCCAAATCCAGGCCGTACACATATGATTTATCAGGCCCTTTCTGTTCCATCACCAGACGGGATGGAAGCTTCGACATCTTATGCAGGATTTCAATAGCAGCCACCTATTTTACCAACCCCAAACCAAAACCAGGCAGGATTAAACTCCGTAACAACCCGTAGTGGTAAAGCAACTCAAGACCCACCTTACCCAAACCACTCCAAGCCTGGTAGTAACCAAAGCCCTAGGATAGTTATCCAGGATACCCTTATCCTAGGTCAAGAACCTAGACCTATTCTAGAGGAACCAACAAAGGTTCCATTTCCCAAGGCCTTAACCAAGGGAAAGAGGATAACCTAACCCATGGCTTCTGAGGACGATCTGGTCAAGCTCTTTGAATAGGTCCAAGTAAACATCCCCTTGATGGATGTAATCCGCCACATACTGGCTTACGCACAATTTCTTAAAGACGTGTGTACACCCAAGCGTAAGCCGCAAACCAAAAGCGGGAGTCCGATCATATTGTTAGAGCAAGCCAGCTCTATAATCTTGAGCAAACTCCCACCTAAGGCAAACGACCCAGGTACTCCCCTGATCTCATATAAAATTGGTGATACCCAATTTGATAGAGCCTTATTAGACCTAGGTACCTCCATAAACCTCATAACTACATCCCTCCTTGACCACCTTAAAGAATCCGAGATGGAACCGATAGAGGTGACATTGCAATTAGCTGATCGATCCATCAAGTCACCTAAAGGAATACTCGAGGATGTCATTGTTAGGGTACAGGATTTCTACTACCCGGTGGATTTTATAGTCTTGGATATGGATGCATCTGACAACCCAAGGGATACATCAATTATACTAGGGAGACCCTTCCTGGCCACTGCTAGGGCCAATATAAACTGTGAGGAGGGCCAAATAGAACTAAAATTTGGGAACCAAACTCTAAAGATTGACATCATTAAGGCCCAACAAGGGATTAATTGAAGTGTTAAAGAACAAATACGTGCTATCAAAGCCATGGTTGATGAACCGCATATCGAGGACAACCTGATTATTCCCAATCAACCACCAGAAGATCAAAACCTGCAAAAAGAGGAGTCTGAACCTGATCCAGATACACCCATAACTCCTACCCTTGTTCCTGACACACACCTTGAGCTGCCCGTCGCTGCTGATAACCCCGTCCGGGAACTCAAGCCTCTTCCCGACCATTTAAAATATGCCTTTTTGGGTTCCAAATAAACGTTTCCTGTAATTATCAGCTCTAGTCACACCTGACCAGGAATCTCATCTGATTACTGTTCTCCAGCAACATCATAGAGCCATTAGATGGACTCTCGATGACTTGACTGGCATAAGTCCCTCTTATTGCAGGCACCCAATCTACATCGAAGAGGGCACAGAACCTTCACGAGAAATGCAGAGATGTTTGAACCCTAATCTGCAGGAGGTCGTGAAAAAGGAGATCATTAAGTGGTTATATGTAGGGATCATCTACCCGATCTCCGACAGTCAGTGGGTCAGTACAATCCAGGTTGTTCCTAAGAAGGTAGGAGTCATCGTCATTACGACTGAAACCAGAGAGGTCATACCGACCTGTGTAGCTAATTCGTGGAGAGTCTGCATTGATTACAAGAGACTCAATTTCTCCACGAAGGAGGATCATTTCCTAGTACCGTTTATTGATCAGATCCTCAAGAAACTAGCGGGAAATAGGTTCTTCTGCCTTCTTGACGGGTACTCCAGTTATAACCAAGTGGCAATCCATCCTGAGGACTGAGAAAAGACAACTTTCACATGCCCCTCTGGGACATACGTGTTCCAAGGATGCCGTTCGGTCTCTGCAATGCACCCACGACTTTTAAGCAGTGCATGCTTGCCATATTCTCAGATATGGTGATTATATGGAAGTCTTCATGGATGACTTTTTAGTATTTGGAGCATCATTTGACAATTGCCTCCAACACTTGGTCCAAATCCACAGGCAGTGCGTTGATGTGAATCTTGCCCTTTCCTGGGAAAAGAGCCATTTCATGGTGCCTGATGGAATCATCCTGGGACATCTGATTTTAGAGAAAGTCATCCAAGTTGATCGAGCCAAGGTGAACTTGATTTCCAAACTCCTTATGCCTAGCTCGATCAAGGACATCCGATCTTTTCTGGGGCACGTCGATTTTTACAGTCGATTTATCCCAGATTTTTCGAAAATCGCACGCCCCTTGACGCCCCTTGACTACTCTTTTCTCCATGGATGTGCCTTTCGAAATCTCCAAGGAATGCACTCAAGCATTTGAGTTCCTCCGTGACCGAGTTACCGAAGCCCCGATCCTACAGTCCCCTGATTGGTCTCAACCATTTGAGATCATGTGAGATGCATCTGATTTCACTGTAGGAGCGATTTTGGGGTAGAAAATTGACGGGAAACCTGTGGTCCTTTTCTACGCTAGCAAAACACTTGACGAGGCTCAGCGTAACTACACAGTTATTGAGAAAGAGCTACCAACCATAGTATTTGCCCTAGAAAAATTCAGATCTTACCTCCTGGGTTCCCATGTTATCATGTACTCAGATCACACAGCTATGAGGCATCTCCATGCAAAGAAGGATGCAAAACCTTGATTAATCCATTGGATCTTGCTGTTGCAAGAATTTGACCTCGACATTCGTGACAAAGACGGAAAACAGGATGTGGTAACTAATCACTTGTCCCACCTTCCTTCTGAGATCGTTGACCCTTCCAGACCCATCACGGAACATTTTCCTGATGAGCACCTTCTGACTATCAATACAGGGCTTCCATGGTTTGCTGTCATAGTAAACTACTTGGTATCACATCAGATCCCATCCGATTGGCTGAAGGCCATGAAGGAAAAATTGCTTTTCGATGCCAAGTATTACTTTTGGGAAGACCTGCATCTTTTCAGCATCGGTGTTGATCAAATAATTCGACGATGCGTTGCGGAAGCGGAAATCAAAGACATACTCTCTGCCACGACTAGGCATGCGGTGGACACTTTTCAGGACATAAAACCATAGCAAAAGTCCTCCAGTGTGGCTTTTACTTGCCCACAATTTTCAAGGATGCATACAATCACCGTAAGGCATGTACTCGTTGCCAGACCTTGGGCAACATGAGACATCGAGATATGATGCTTTTATAGCCGATTTTGGAATGTGAAATTCTCGACATTTGGGGGATTGATTTTATGGGACCATTCCCCATCTCGGACAGCTTCAAATACATTTTACTCACTGTTGACTATGTTTCCAAATGGATCGAAGCGATTCTGACCCGAACCAATGATCACAAAGCTGTTATCAAGTTCATTCATCAAAACAACTTCCCACGGTTCAGGATTCCACATGCAATAATTTCCAATGGAGGGACCCATTTTACAAACGCTCAGTTTAGGTCACTGATGACCAAATACGGGGTACCACATCGAATCTCTACTCCTTACCACCACCAAACTAATGGTCTAGCTGAGGTATCAAATCGGGAGATCAAGTAAATCCTCCAGGTTACTATTCAAACTGACAGGAAGGATTGGTCATCCCGACTTACGGAAGCTTTGTGGGCTTATAGGACCGCCCACAAGACCCAATTAGGTATGTCTCCCTTCAGACTAGTGTACAAGAAGGTGTGTCACCTCCCTGTTGAATTGGAGCATAAAGCCTATTGGGTAGTACGGAACTGCAACCAAGATCTTTCTAAGGCTGGAACCCATAGAAAGCTTCAAAGGAGAGAGATCGATCAATTACGTCATGACGCATATGAGAACTCATGAATTTACAAAGTGTGGGTTAAAGCTTTTCACGAAAAACATATATCTAGAGAGATCTTTCATCTTGGTCAGAAGGTCCTACTCTTTGATGCCAGGCTCAAATTATTCCCAGGAAAACTACGATCTAAATGGATCGAACCCTACTTATTCTGACGAATCTTTACAAATGGAGCCATTGAGATCAGCCCACTTAGCCATGATTTCGAACCCTTCATCGTGAACAGTCAGAGACTCAAACTGTTCGTTGACATGACCGATATGAATTTGGTTGAGATATCCTTTATCCTCCATTCTCCTTAAGCTCATTGCACCCAGCTGATGGCATAAAACTCAGCTCTTAACGAGAGGCAACCCGTCATTCTTGGAAAACCCAAAACCTTTATTGACATTTCTATGCTGTATTCATATTGCACTTTAGGTTCATCCATTAGAACAGCCGACTTCACCTCAGGTACCTGTACCCAAGTATAGAAATCATTCGCAACAGCCACCTCGACCCGCTCACCCACCCAACACCTGTCCTAATGAATGAACTAAGCTGACTTTGAACCCACCTAATTTACAATGGGGACATTGCAAATCATAAGCATGAAGGGGTACGAAAGTGCAAAACGTTATGAAAACTCATATCACAAGAAAAGGTCTCAACAAAAAATTCACATATCACAAGATACACAAAAAATGAAGAAATCTTGAAAAAGAACAAAAAAACTGAGTAGGGGAGAGAATTTTTGAGGCTATACAAAACATGAGGAAAAGAGCAAAATGACAAAAGAGAACAAAATGAAAAAGAAAAAGAATAGTTGATAAACACCAATTTATCATCATTCTTATGCATTAAAACAAACCTAGCTCTTAGGATTTTACTCCGTAAACGAGTTTTTCGGCTGCATTAAGGCATAAATTAGGTTAGGCATGCATTACATTTTTTGTTGACTTTTTAATATGTTTTTGTGAGTGTTAGGGATGTACAAATATACAGATCCCTAAAACCCTAGCACTCAAGAAGGCAAATGGTGAAGGAGAAGCCCAGACTAGTTGGAACTCAGCTTGATCCAGCTCACCACAGTAGGAACCTAGCTCACTTGACCTAGGGTTAGCTCATCCCAGCTCCATCCAGCTAATCTCAACTGAATGGCAGGTCAAGAGAGTTCATCTTAGCTCACCATAGCTCAAGTCAGCTCAGATCCAACTCAACTTAGCTGAGTCTAGCTCATCCCAGCTCCCACTAGTCCACAGGGAGATCTAACTAACTCAGCTAAGTTGCCAGGAGTTCACCCCAGCTCAGATCCAACTACATCCAGCTCCACTCAACCCCAGCCAGCTGAAGAAGAACTCATCCCAGCTCAGGAAGCTCAAGTCCAGCTCTTGGGGACTTAGCTTAGCTCAACTCAGTTGAGCTAAGCTACCTTAGCTGCCTCAACCAGCTTGATTCTCCCCGGGAGCACCAGTCCTAGCTCACATCAGCTCATTGTGGTAGAAGCTAGCTTACTTTAGCTTGGCTTAGCAGCTAGCAAAGAATTAGCAAGCTAAGCCAGCTGGAGTAGCTCCATGCCAGCCTCTTCAGTAGCAGCCAGCTCCAGCTCCAGCCCAGACTTCTCCTCCTCAGCTCCCCCCTCCAAACCCTAGCTCAAACACCTTCTCCTCCACTCCACCTTTAGCTAAGCTAGCTTACCTTAGCTTAGCTTAGCTAGCAACCAGCTCCTTGGCCATCCAACACCTTCAAATTCAACCCTAGCTAACACCACCAACTTAAGCCTACCTAAGCTAGCTACCCTACTCAAGTTGGTGCCACCTCCTAGCCACCTCCTAGCCACCCCTTCACCCCATTATCACCACCAAAAGACACTACAAGTTGGCACCAAAAACTACCCCTAACCACCTCTATTTTAGCACCAACTTTCAGCCCTTCATCCACCCTACACCTACCCACATAATCCATCCTAGCCATCCACCTAATCCTCCTTCTAGAATCCTTCTTGGCGCCAACTTAGACCCTCTTCTAGAAGCCATTTTGGCGCCAACATCAAGGGGTGTCAACCACCATAACCACCCCTTAGGTGTCCCTTAAGGTGGTGCCAAACACCCTTGGCCATTGGATCCTTAGCCACCTCCATCTCCCCATCCTAGCCCTCCATTTCAAGGGTAACCTTAACCCCCCATCCTACCCTATAAAAAGACCACTACCCACCACCATTCAAGGCATCCTTGGCTAGCAAATTCACTCTCATATTCCACCTAGAAGCCCATGTCCAAGAGAGAAGAAGAAGATTAAGGGGATATTCTGTCCCCTTGGTGCCTTCCCCTCTTCCCTTCTCTCTTGGGTCACGCCAGCCAAAGGAGAAGCCAGGCAAGGAAGATTTTTGGAGGAGATCTTGAAGGTGGTCCACGCCACCTTGGAGGAGTTTTTGAGGGTGGTGCACGCCCACCCCTTAGAGAGAGCATTGAAGGGGGAAGCTTCCACCTTGGAGGAGCTCTCAAGGAAGGAGAAGGAGGCTCTCTTTTCAAGCCAAGGAGCAGCTAGGCTTGGAGCAAGAAGACTCCCTTCTTCACCAAATTTTGCAAGAGGGTTAGTGTTTCTTTATTTGCTTCTAAATTTTTTTTTAGTTCTTGTAGAAGCATTCCTCTACTTGTCCTTGAAAAGAACATTAATTCTAGTCAATTAAATTGCCTTCTTTTAGCTTTTTATTGCAATTGTTACTTTTGGTTCTAGCACTTGTTTCACCTCTTCTTCCTAATTACTCTAGGCCTCCACTTTCCTAGAGTGAGCTTAGGAAGAAGGTATTTCTATCTTTTCAATTTTAGTTAAGCAATTGTAGGTGTTAGTACTTTCCGTTACAATTCGCATTTTGCCCTCGTCTTTTCAAAATAAAAAAAAATTACATATTTAAAATACCAAAAAGAAAGTTGAGATGTGTTTTTAGCAAGAGAATTGAATTGCAATTTTTTTCTCCTTGGATGACCCTATCTAGGTTTATAAATTTAAAAGAGTATGCAAATTCGCGTGTTACAACGACGTTGAAAACCTGCTTTTACAAATCACGCGTATTTCGCTATCAATAGTCATTAGTAAGAAATTAAGGGATTAACCGAAGTTCCAGACTGCATCAAGGAAAAGA
Source organism: Thalassia testudinum (assembly GCA_037157565.1). Taxonomy (NCBI): domain Eukaryota; kingdom Viridiplantae; phylum Streptophyta; class Magnoliopsida; order Alismatales; family Hydrocharitaceae; genus Thalassia; species Thalassia testudinum. The sequence continues at coordinate 129,224,371 of JAZHRO010000031.1, forward strand.
GGAAAATAGAAAAAGAGTGCTAATGAGACACAAAAAGAGATTAGTAGGAACGCTAATCTTAGGGCTTTTGGGGTAGACTCTTAAACTTAAAAATTCAAGTACCTGCTAAGATCTGAATAATCCTCAAGAGGTTGGGGAAAATGTGAAGCTTAAGTATTCGGTCTAAAGCTCAGGGAGTATTCGACCTCATTAACTAACCTTCGGTTTGCAGGACCTGGTAACCTAAGCACCCCAATCAATACACAGCCTAGTTCAGTGCGCATAACTATCAAAATCAAGCAAAAGCGTTTAAATGTTCTGAAAAAAGTTGCTTAGATTAGGAGCAGCCGATCAATACAAGTTGATTTGGATGAGTTCCCGGTGCAGAGAGGTGGGAAATTCCCCTCGAAGATGGTAACAACATATCGTCTCCTCGGTGCTTATCGCTTAGGATATTTACAAATCCTACCGGGGGCATGTAAGCACTCTACTGGTTCAGATACCATGGGCAGTATTATCAAGAAATGTCGATTGCCAGGGTCTAGACTTGGCCATGGAATGCCATGGGAGGGATTATCTTGAAATCTCAAAAGCCAAGGTTTTGGGGGTTGCCATCGGCGGTGCTATCACGAAGCATCGATTGCTAGGGACCTTTGAGGATCAATGATGGGGACGAGGAATCCGATACAGACCTTGTTGAGAATCCAATCCAAAGCTAGAAATAAAAAAGAAAAGAGAGAGAAAACTCTCCAATCAAATAAATCCTCTATCTCTCTCTTACAAAAATGCACTACAAACTAAACCAAGGCTAAAATATGTCTCAAGCATTGGTGCTTTAACCGCGGAGTCCAACGAACCTCAGGATAGTTCCTGCGGGCCTTAAAAATCTTCACAGAGGATCGAGGCTAGAGCTGGTCAGGTCTAGATATTTGTTGGTACTTGAGTACCTCTAGGCCTACTGTTGGCATTCTAACCTAGTCATAAAGAAAACACGAAAAGCACTTATCATAAATTGTGAAAGAAACTCATGGTGCTAGAACAGAAGTTAAAACCTTGAAATTTTACTAAGGGACTAGCAAAAGCTAGGCATGGGGGTATGATGGGAACACCATCATGATCCCTAACTAGCTTATTTTGACCTAGAAAAGAGAATAAAGGCTCCTACATAACCAAGTGAAGGACCAAGCTCAAAGAATAACTGGGTTGAAAGAAAAGTAAGAAACAAAAGGTAAAACTACAAATTTACCATTGTAGTACAACAACAGGATTTCTAAGGGTTTAAATATGGTCAATTGGTCTTAACAAGATGAAAAGTGGGATGGTTCAATCAGAAAAGGGTTATTGTGAGATATGAGAATTAAATGACTTCCTGTAACCCTAAAACAAACCAACTTAATTTAACAAGGTTTTGGTCTGGATAAAAGTCAACTAAATCCTATAAAATTAATGGAAAAATATCCTCTAGGGTTTAGAACCTTTAATTTGGCCTTTAGTACCTATTTTCACCTAAATTGGGGTCCTGGTCAAACATTTGCCCCAAATTGTGTTTTTGGGAAAAATACCCTGGCAAACATGGTCAAACCTAAAATCTAACCTCACCAATGAATTCCTTGTGTCCAAATTAGGTTTATACCAAAATTTGGATCTAAGGGGTGGTCACCTTGACCAACTTTGCAAAATTGTCCACCAAATTACTTTTATGCTCCTAACTTTCGAAAACCTTACAGAGACCCCCTATCTTCCTCCCAACTCTTTGCAATTACGTCCCTCCACCATTACAACTGAGGAGTCCTACTCTGGCTAGAATTCAAGAGAGAAGTTCTCCCTGATTCCTCAGAGAATCCCTCTTAGATTTGAAAGGGAGATTCTTTGAGGAATTCCCGACCATGTGAACTCAATCATATGCTTTGATTCACACCCAATCTCTCATGCAAATGCATGACAGATATGGCTATCTCTCGAATTTCCTACTTCGGTGAGGAAACCCATGCTTGGAAGCTTCTCTTCCAAACACAAGGCCCTTTGCTGGTGCCTATAAAGGAAGCCCCAGACCTGGCCGATCATTCCAAGCTTGATTTGGTTAAAGAAACCCCCAAAATTCCTCCTTTCCCATCTTTAGCCAAATAGCCTGCAAGCTCCAGCAATGCTCCTCCCTTTTCTCATTGCACTACCACCATACCAGTGGCAGAGTCTTCTCCACCTTTTTCTTCCGAGTCGCGCCATACTTGCGCCTGCGTCTTCAGCCCTCTTGTCGTTGCCGCCTCTTCAACTCAAGGCTTTCATCTTCAGCGACCATAGATGCACACCTTTTGCCCTCTGCATCCCCCCTTCATCCATTTACTCTCAGATAACTCCTCTCTCCCTACTCTTCATTTCCCCCCTCTTTAGCTCACAAAACCACCCTCGATAGCCACAGACCACCCACATCTTCCTCATCTCCGGCAGACCACTAACGAAGGCACAACCGTCACTCCGCGCACCCACACGCCTCGCCAACTACCGCAGAAGCTTCACCAACATCCACTGATCATCACTCGAATCTTCATTGACCGGCACATGCACCCTACACTCTCCCCAAACAACCGCACTTTCACTTTCACAGTCCGACCTTGACACGCACGCCTAGGTCATTTTGTGCCATGCCACCCACCTCACCACCTTCGCCGTGACATGGCGAAGCTTTCTAAGTGCTTTGATAGGGCCGCGAGGCCGTATTTGTGATTAGCAGGTTCGACCCACAACCGCCATTAGAGCAAGAGTAAAGCTTGTTGGCAAGCTTGCTCCAAGTTGCTACGCTCTAGGAGATTGAGCCCCAGGTGCGCAGAAATACCTTGCGATTGCTTTGCACCTAGTAATTGAAGCAAACTCGATCCAAAGCTGCATCAACCAAGCGAGACTCTATGCGGACTGATGTAAACACATTTACACTACTTAAGATGTCTATTTATGCTTGTTCTTAAGCATAGGATTGCATTTCATGATATAAATATTGCATTACATGAATCATCTTGTACTTAGAATACTTTGAATAAAATGGAGGTTAATTGTCTCCTTTTATGTGCTTGGATAGGGAAAATATTTTATCAGGGCCTCAGATCAAAGATCCAACCATATGGATGTGATCAGGGCGACGATTGGAGTTCAACGACTCCAAGATCGCCCTAATCAGGCATCCGTAGCATCAGATAGTCACCCGGGAACCCTAGAAGATCAAGGGCCAGGATGGTGTAAATCCTCACTTCAGATGGTAAATCCGACCGCATGGATGAATTCGGATTGACGATCGCAGCCCAACAACACAAAAATCAAGTCAATCCGACATCCGTGGCACCATCTACAACTTCCAGAAGATGGATGGACAAGATAGCGTCATGTGGCACCATCTCAGCCGCCCAAGCGGCCGCTTCATCTTGTGAAGGCCCCGCACCCGATCGCTCTCCGCCGTTGGATCTTAATCCAACGGCTTTGGGCGCTCGCATTTAAAAATGCCCGCTCGACCATCCACGCCTCATAGCGCAGCGGTCGAGCGCGCTATCGCGAGCACGGGGTGTGGGTTCAATCCGCGGCGAGGAGCGGTGGGCGCAAACGATTGGGCGCGGGTGGAGTGTCGGATGGACATCGGACGACCGCGCGCGCCCGATAGAGTCGCGGCGTAATTGGACGCGCGATTGAACGCACAATCAGACACGCGCAGCGCGCGGGCGCAGACGCATCTTAGGCCATCCGATCTCACGATCGGATGGCTAGAAATCAATGGACGTGCGTGGGCATTGCACGCGCGAGCAGCCAAGCAGGCGCACATGAGCCGCCCTCGTCGCCCACGAAGGGAGCTTTAGTGACGGATTTATCCATCACTAAAGACCCCTCATTTTGAAGTTATAATGTCCATTTTGCCCCCACTCCTTGCAACTCTAAAAGGAGACACCCTCCATACGAAATTCTCATCCCTTCTTTCTCCTCTCTACCCCTCCAAAGCTCAAAGGAAGCTTGTCCCACACCCGGGATGCTTCTTGCGAGATAAAGTTCAATTTTCATTCCCCTTCGGAAGTGGATCCTGTGACAACGACGGCGTGCTGCTTCATTCCCGTACTTCTACTTCGTCCTCCTTCATCCTGCTTCGTTCTCCTTCATCTAGGCGTCGCCCCATCCGGCTCGTCCTCCAAGCAATCGTCGAGGAGGATAATTTCTCTCTCCCATTTTTATTTACAGCTTTTCTAGTGTAGAATTTTCCTGTTTTATAGTGTAGTTTGTTTTCCGCTTTTTAGTGTAACTTTTATAAACAATTGAAATATTGAATGTATGTTCTCTTTCTCTCTATCTCTCTCTCTCTCTCTCTTTCTCTCTCTCTCTCTCTCTCATAGTTTGATAGCTCCATTGTAATTATATCGCCTTACTTATAAAGAAAATCCTAAAAAAATATAATTGCAAATATAGATCAACGTAGCCTCCCTGTGTTTGACCCGGAATTATTTTCGGTATAAATTTTATTTGTTGAACATGAATTATTCGCTTTTTGAACTACAACGACAGGTTTTCCAAAACCAATCTCGTAGGAGTAGCAATTCGAAAAACACGTTCAACATTTTGGCGCCGTTGCCGGGGAGGCAATGATTTCCGATCTTTTCTTCGCATTTCTTGGACTTTATTTGTTTTCTAACTAGCTTTCTCTTGTGTCTATTGTTTTGCAGAGACCTCCATCAAGGAATCAACAAGTAGTAGACTGGAGTAAAGTGCAGTTGAAGACAACTGTAAGTGCTCCCCCATTCTTTCCCCCTCCATAGATTTCGTTCGCCACATTAAATCCAAATCCTAATTAACCTAGGTGTTTGCATAATTCCTACGAATAGTTTGGTTGTTTGGATTTTCACTCACATTCATTCCACCCTCATTTATAAAAAATAACAAAAAGATAATCTTGTGGGGTAATATTCAACAAACACACAACACACACCCACATTCAAGGCACCTGATCAACTTGATTTGTTTTCTACTCAACCGGGTTCTGATCTGTGGAACCGATACACACAAAGTAACACATAACAGAGTAGAAATCATTCTAGGTTAATCATCTTTGAGTGCCTAACTTAGTAGTGCATTTGTGGCCAGTTGTTTGAGTTGTTTGGGCCGCACCACTTTATTTAAAACCAACTCATCAAGTAGCTCCTCCTTAGGGTTTTCTATATAGGTATATTCCAAGCACTCCACTTTCTTTCTGATTTTAAAGGAAAATAATTTTTCACCTGTGTTTTACAACTTGGTTTGCCTAGAAACTTGATTGCAACTCACCTAATGTGAAACCCTAAAAGCTACTTAAGCAAGATTGGAACACTAAAATTCACACATTATCAGTAATCTTGCTTGAAAACCCTGGTTGTGCACACACACACAAATCAATCAATCATTAAGGGCACAACCCATTTAAAGGGCCCATCACATTCCAAAGCACATTCAAACCTAGCCCTAAATAAAACAGAGTAGATGTTGGCCTTAAGGATTGGACTTGCTCTTCAGAACTCAGAACGAGATTATTTTCGATTAGTCTATTTCTACTGTTCAATCTGATGTCTAGCTAGGGAAGCAGAGTCAAACGATCGCGGCTGGAGGGTACACTAGGAACCGGAGGCGCAAGCCGAAGGAACAACCTTCTCCCCAGTCCCTCCTAACTAGTTGGATTGAACAGACAGAAGTAGATCAAATCTTTTCTTTATCTCAGGACGGGTTTTGAGAGTCTGTAGGTCTGTAGGCTAACCCATTTAAGGACAGGTTTGATTGTTTGTATTGCAGGGCACCTTTCTTCCTCCAGAGTCTCATGAATCCTTCCACATATTTCACACATTCCCGCTCTTTCCCTCCTGTTGTGAATTATCCTCAACATGGCGATTATCCCAACTCGTATTGTAATCAACCATCAGTTAGTTGGGATACTTCAGATGGGGGATACAATTCCGAACCCCTGTGTTTAGGGTCTTACCCTGAACACTTTGATTCTAATTTCTATCCTTCTCAGAGCTACATCGATTATAGATCGTCTTCCTTTCATGCACAACCTAATACGATATACAATCAAGAAGGATACACCGATCCTTACCCATCCTCTGATTTCACTGCCTTTAGGTCATCACCATCTTTTCAACAATCTGAAATGACCTACTATCAGGAAGGGTATAACGAATCTCAATTTGTTAATTCCCCGACATTAAGCCCAAACCTGCCCAACCCTGAACCAACTCATTTGGTTCAGGTTAACCGAGTTCAAGATAAGGTTCTGGCTAAGTTGAGGAATATCATACAATCTTTAGAAGTTCAGCCAATACCTTGCATTGAGAGATTGGAGCCCCTGATTGAAATGATTGATGATTTGAATAAGTCTTTGTTGGATTGGCTCCAGGATGTTAAGGATAAGAACCCGGGTGAGTTTTTAGTTGGGAAATTAGCAAAATTGAGGATGAGATTCGTGGTTGCTTTGATTCAATCTTGGAATAATTCCCAGGATGAACCCTCTTCAGGAAAGCCAATGACAGAACCTGCTCAGGCACCTGTTGGGGGGGACACGTGTTACAAGGCTGAGCAGATTGAATTAAAATAACCAATTAAGGATGATCTGATTTCTTCTCCTGAGATCCCTAAGCCGGGTTATGAGGAAACGTATGTCTCCTTGGAACACAAAGTGACAACTGATTTTTAGACATACATTGATACGGATCCTGATGGTGAAGATTCAAGTTGCAAAGTCTCACGCGAGTTTTCTGAACATGATTTCTGTGAGACGATTGGGCCTAAGGAATCTGATAGATCATTTGATAGCCCAATAACTGAGGAAACTGATCTTATTAGTGCACACATTACGGGTCCAGAATCGCATTTTCTGGAGGAATTAATTCAATGCCCTGATTATCAGTTACACCCTGTTGAGCTTATTGATGATTCTAATTCTGAGATAATTAGACCCAAGTCAATTTTGATTCTGCCACATCATTTAGACTTGGAGATTTCAGACGGGGTGATGAATACACAAGAGGTCATGGAATTTGATATGCTGAATGAGGAGAATAGGAGCTGGGAAGTTCAGATTTGGGAAGTCAATTTTGGAGGAAATAGAAAATTGAGTTGAAGGGTTCCTTTTAAGCTGAAACCATCAAATCAGAACCCTTACGACATTTGTTTCGAGGATGTCAAACCCAAGCACACATTCAACGATTATCCTTTTGAGCTTCAATTCTCTGTAACCCGACTTTTTGGTCTTGGGTTGCATCCTCAGAAATCGCAGACCCGATCCCGCTTACATTCTGATTTTAGGTTTTGGGTAATTTTTATCCAGAACCTAAGATATTCTCGATTATGGGGTATGGGTCTGCACCATAATCTGGTCCACATCTGTGGACCTCTGCTAACAGGTCAAAGGATTCTTCTATTCATTCTAATTCTGACCTGCACATGTGAATTCTTCATTTCTTTTCTTTGTATAGTGTGCCTAGCTGAAGGCACTAAACTCAGCACTTATACAGTTCTTTTTAATTTTTCATCTCAGAGCAGACTTGACATTCATGCAATTCAGGTGCTTTCTTCGCTTTTCCACTCTGTTTTAAGTCTTTTTAATACAATGAGGACATTGCATTAGATAGGCATGGGGGGTGGATATTTATCTCTGAATTCATTCGTCAGCTCCGTAGATTTGTTTTATTTTGATTAAAAAAAAAAATCGAAATTAGGAAAGAGAATTTGGGTTTAATAAAATTTTCAATCTTAGGAAAAACTACATTAAGATCTAAACACAAAGACCCCTCAGGTCTTTGGTCTTAATTAGCCTGTGTATCCACTAAAATGTGGATTTGTTTTTGCGTCCTCGCCATCTTAATTCTATTATAATTGGAATAAATAAGTTTGGGTGATAAGTACACGACTTGTCAACCCGCCCTCTGATTTGAGGGAATTTTGAGTTTTAAGCATCTACACACTTTCTTTGCACTGACTCGTTGTTCGGCGATTCTAACGGAAATTGGGTAGCTAATGAACCTTCTAGGGTAATATGGCTGGCAAGTTATCGTGAGTAACAGCCCGTAGGTAGGTTGTCCAGAGCCCAGTCACTGGACCTTTCTTAGTTTGTTGCCTTTAGGTAAATCTTAGATTAGGGAAGCCACCTACTTTAAAAAAAACAAAAAAAGAAAAAAAATAAAAAGAAATAAGCCACACTTCGCCGCACGAGTATGGCTGGCAAGTTGTCGGTGGTAACAACTCATCGACCGGTTGTCCAGAACCTAGCTAAAAAATACACCAAAAATTCCCAAAACACTTAGGAAGAAGCGGAGAAGTAGAATAAACCAGGGAGATATACACTGGATTCACCCTTTGTGTTGATCCCGTAAAAAAAAAATAAATAAAAGTAGGGAGAAAGCTACCGGTTGTAAAGATACACTTTTAGGCAGAATTCTGGTTAGGTCACCTAGAGGCATAGAAATCCGAAGTCCGTTCCAATTGCCGGTCAACGAGTCTATCACAATCACAATAAGATGCTTAAAGCTTAGGGTTCTCATCAAATTTTGGCTGAGTTGAATGGCCGTAGAAAGCCACTCTTAAACCCAAAAATTTGAAAATCAAAAAAATTAGAAAAAAGAAAAAGAGAAAAAGAAATTTTTCTTTTAATAAGGCGAGGGCTTGAAGCGGTCTGCATTTTGGCTGATACCCGGGCACTGTTGTGTCTTTGAAGGTTCAATTCCTAAGTAGACAATTTCTTAATGATTGAAAAATAACTCAAGTCCAAATAATCTAACCTAATTCTTTTATAAATAGCATATAGTTTTTGCTAGGGACTAGCAAAAGATAGTCATGGGGGTATGATGTAAACACATTTACACTACTTAAGATGTCTATTTATGCATGTTCTTAAGCATAGGATTGCATTTCATGATATAAATATTGCATTACATGCATCATCTTGCATTTAGAATACTTTGAACAAAATGGAGGTTAATTGTCTCCTTTTATGTGCTTGGACAGGGCAAATATTTTATCAGGGCCTCGGATCAAAGATCCAACCGTATGGATGTGATCAGGGCAACAATTGGAGTTCAAAGACTCCAAGATCTCCCTAATCAGGCATCCATTGCATCAGATAGTGACCCGGGAACCCTAGAAGATCAAGGGATAGGATGGTGTAAATCCCCACTTCAGATGGTAAATCCGACCGCACGGATGAATTCGGATAGAGGATCGCAACCCAACGGCACAAAAATCAAGTCAATCCGACATCCGTGGCGCCATCTATAACTTCCAGAAGATGGACGGCCAAGATTGCGCCACGTGGCGCCATCTCAGCCGCCCAAGCGACCGCTTCATCTTGTGCAGGCCTCGCGCCCGATCGCTCTCCGCCGTTGGATCTTAATCCAATGGCTGTGGGCGCTCGCAATTAAAAACGCCCGCTCGACCATCCGCACCCCATAGCGCAGCTGTCGAGCGCACTATCGTGAGCGCGGGGCGCGGGTTCGATCCGCGGCGAGGAGCGGCGGGCGCGAGCGATTGGGCGTGGGTGGAGCGTCGGATGGACATCAGATTGCCGCGCGCACCCAATAGAGTCGACGTGTAATTGGACGCGTAATTAAACGCACAATCAGACACGTGTAATGCGCGAGCGCGGATGCATCTTAAGCCATCCGATCTCGCGATCGGACGGCTGGAAATCAATGGACGTACGCGGGCGTTGTGCGTGCGAGCAGCCGAGTGGGTGCGCATGAGCAGCCCACTTCGCCCACGAAGGGAGCTTTAGTGACGGATAAATCCACACCCGGGATGCTTCTTGTGAGATAAAGTCCAATTTTCATTGCCCTTCGGAAGTGGATCCTACGACGACGATGGCGTGCTGCTCTGTTCCCGTTCTTCTGCTTCATCCTCCTTCATCCTACTTCGTTCTCCTTCATCCAGGCGTCGTCCCGTCTGGCTCGTCCTCCAAGCAATCGTCGAGGAGGATAATTTCTCTCTCCCATTCTTATTTGCAGCTTTTCTAGTGTAGAATTTCCTATTTTATTGTGTAATTGGTTTTCCGCTTTCTAGTGTAACTTTTATAAACAATTGAAATATTGAATGCATGTTCTCTTTCTCTCTATCTCTCTCTCTCTCTTTCTCTCATAGTTTGATAGCTCCATTGTAATTATATCGCCTTGCTTATAAAGAAAATCCTAAAAAAATATAATTGCGAATATAGATCAACGTAGCCTCCCTGTGTTCGACTCGGAATTATTTTCGGTATAAATTTTATTTGTTGAACACGAATTCTTCGCTTTTTGAACTACAAGGACAGGTTTTCCAAAACCAATCTCGTAAGCGTAGCGATTCGAAAAACACGTTCAATACGGACGCACGCGAAGAAGCAGGTGGGACTTTAGTCCCACCTCGGTAACTTTGGAAGCAGGCAAGCAGTTTATATTATTTTGTGCTCTTAGCTTGTTGCCTCTAAACACAAGGTGAGGTCCCCTCACCTGCTCACTGATGAGAACCTCATCATGAGCCATAGCTAGCTCATTTTGACCTAATACAGAGGATAAAAGCTCCTACATAACTCAAGGAAAAGCTTAACTCAGAGAATTCTAAGTCTAAGAAGAAAATAAGTCATAAGGGGTAAAAATGCAAATTTACCAGCACAATCTACAAACAGGGTAACTTAGGGTCCAAACATAGGTCAAACTAACCTAACAAGAAGGAAAGTGGGATGATCTGATCTGATAACAGCTACAACAACTCCAAGGAATTAAATGACAATTTATAACCCTAAAACAAACCCACTTCAATTCACGAGGTTCGAGGCAATGCAAAAATCTACTAAACCCTCTAAAATTCATATAAAAGTAATCTCTAGGGCTTAGAACCTTCAATTTGGCCTTAGGAACCCATTTTGACCTACATTGAGAACCATGCCCAATTAATGATTTAATTTAGGTTTTTACGTAAATTGGCTGGTCAAACAAGGTCTTACATAGAAATAAAATTCACCATTAGAATCCTTAGGTCCCATTTAGTCACGCATAAAAACTTAAGCCTAAGAAGAGACCTTCTTGACCGACTTTGCATTTTTGTCCTCATCCATTATTTTTTGACCCTCAACTTTTGAAACCCTCGCATTTTGGCCCCTATTTCTTCATCATTTTTGCATTTGGGTCCTCCCTGCAAAACCCTGAGCAGCGCCATGCTCCGGCGAGGCATGGCGCCATGCAGGTGATCGGGCGACCCCCTGCCAAGACAACGGGGTGTCCACGATCTCTGCCATTACCCATACCTTCCGTGCGAACGTGCGGAAGGTATGGGTCGCGATCCGGCCATCCCCCAGTGTGGGAGGCATGTCGTCTCCCTCCGCCCTCCTCTTTGATTTTGCCTCTATAAAAATCGCCACCATCTGCCGCAATCAGTAGCTCGAATCTGACGGAGAACACCCCCCTCCTTCCTCTCTTCCCACTCCGGCAAAAGCTCTCCAGCTCCGGCTGTTCTTCCTCCTCCTCGTCGCTCTGCCGCAATACGAGCAGCAGAGCCACCTTCGCCCGCTCTTCCCGCGTCGCGCCGTACCCAGCGCGCGCTCTTCCTCTCTCTCCTCGCCGCCGCCCCCTCTCTCTGGGCACCTTCTTCTCCGGCGACAGTCGATACGACTGTCGCCCCACTCCAGCCTCCTTCGCCCCTATAAGTAGGTAACAGTTACTTCTCTTCCTCCCCTCTTTCTTTTCCCTATTTTAATTTGTTCAATTAGACCCTCGACCAACACGACCACCTTCACCTTCCACGCCTCTGGCACACCTCCGGCGAGTCGCTCCCATTATTCCGCCACTCCACACGACTCGCCGACCGACCCAAAACCTCTGCCTCATCCCACTGAACCGTTTCCGCCCCTTCACTACCACTCCTCACCTCCACATCACTCCCCCGAACAAACCCATTCCCCCAGCCACAGTCCGACCTAGGGCAGCCCCTACACGCCGCCCCACGCCTCGCCACAACCCGCACGAGCTTCGCCGCACTCCGGCGAAGCTCCCTGCACCTTCTGACTAGGCCGAGAGGCCATATCTCTGTGAACAGGTTACCAGTCCTTCGCCACCATTACCAAACAGGTGAAGCTCCTTCTTTCTGCAGCTGCAGCTTCGCTTCCGCCCAGGCTTGCACTCGAGGACGCGCGGATTGCAACCACGCTGCTGCCCAGGCCTTCAGCAGAAGGGAAGACCTCGCAACAGCCGCGATTGCCTGCAGCTTTCTCAACTGCAGGCGCCAAATTGGGGTGGGTCATTTAGTCCCACCTCGGAAGATCCTGAAGCCGCACACCGGTTTAAATTGTAAAAGTGAAATAGCCTTATCGCCTCCGAACGCACCGGGGTGAGGTCCCACACCCACACCCGCCCAGTCCAGAGCTCACCACGCGGATCCGGCTGATCCGACCCGAACCCATCCTAAGCACACCTCGTGCATCACCCACCTACCGATGCGCCTGGTCCCGGGTGCTTAGCCTGACCTGATTACCCGGCGGCTCTGGGAGAACTATCCTATGTGCGAAGTCTGAGAAAGTGAGAGACGTTCGGGTAGAGGGAAAGGGGTAGGTTTTGTGTTGGCTGTGGTTTGTGCAGGAACAGGCCGAGGCAGAAGAGAGCAGGGCGCAGAGAAGAAGAAGCTCTGAAGAAGAAACGGCCGAGGAAGAAAGACTGAAGGAAGAAGAAGGAGGAGCACCAAGCAGCACTGTAGCAGCGGCGATTTAAGTCGTCTGATTGGAAAATTAGACGACGCTCTACAGAGGAAGAAAAGTAGAAGAAAGAAGAAAAGAAGAAGAAAGAAGAAAAGAGAAGCGTAAGGAAGACAGTGCTGAAAGAAGGAAGAAGATAAAGAGAAGAAGACGAGAAGCTCTGGAGAAGAAAAGAAAGAAGCAGAAGAACTGAAGGCAAAAAAGAAGAGAAGCCACAAGACTCAGATTTATTTCTCCCACTCTCTCTCTTATTTTTGTAACAAAAACATTATGCTTCTAGAATACAACTTGCTCCCTGAGTTCGACCTCGGGAACTCTTTTTCCGAGTAACAAATTGTATTAAACTGGTAACCACTTCTCTATACTATACTATGACGGAATAATAAAAACTATAGAGGAGTCGTGCTAGCCAGTTTTTGGCGCTGTTGCTGGGGAGCAATGGCTATTCTAGAAGCTTTAAATTTATTTCAAGAGATTGCTAATCTTTTTCTCTCTCTTGTGTGCAGGTAAAAATTGGAAGAGCAGCCGCAGAACAAACACTCCAACAAACAGGTAATCTTCATTAGCCCTCTCTTAAACTCCCTTAAAATCTAAAACGGAACAAAATGAAAAATCAACTTAGGGCTACCTGCATCATGCAAAGTAATTCCTCAAAGTTGCCTAAATTTTTCATTTCAACACATTTTAACTATCCATCTAGCTAAGGTAACTAGGGCTAAAACCTTCTTGATTGAGCCCTAGATACTACATTTTTGAGGCAACTAAAATGGACCAACTAGACCCAACTCAGGAATTGAAAAGCTAGGTTTTTTTTTTAGAGACACACCTTCTATTAACAAAGAAAAGATCTTCCCAAAAAGTGGTGTACCTAAACCTTGCTTGAAAAAATCTATACAAGAGAAACCCTAAGCAATTGGCTCTCTAAACACTTGAACCCTAAAAAGAAAGGACCCAAAAGCTCTCAAAATAACAAGAGGTGAAGTTGACCCCTTGGGTCAACCAACCTTAAAATTAGGTCACTTCTTCACTCAAAAATACCTAAAAGTTCAAGTGAAACCTTAAGCACCCTGATCTTAAACTAAAATTAGTAGTCTTAAGAGGTCAAGATCCCCATTCTGGTGTACCTGGAACCGCAGTGACAAGAGAGGTCGGGTGGGGGAAACCCTGTAACCTGTGGGGACGCTCTACCGTGTAGGGGTCTTTGCGGGACTCACCCTCTCTGGCTGCCCAGGTAATTCTCAGGTGGACGATCTTTTTGATCAAGGGGTCCATCTGCCCCACACCTCTATAGTCACCCAACAATTTTTGGGTGTCTCGATTGGGTCCGGCACCTTCTAAACTCATCTATTCCAACAGTGCATGTACGGTATGAGGTCCTTGAGACCACCCTTAAGACCTCCTTTAGAAATTCACTCTCGTCTAGGCCAAGCCTTGGCGCCCGTGTGTGTGCAGCAACCCCACCACATTATTCTCTCCTCTGATTCAGAGCCAAGCTTTTCTTCTTCCCCTATCATGGCTGAGCCATTTGAGGAAGAAAGCAATCTGGACAATCAGCTCCAGCGACTCAAGGACCACTTCCAAAACTTCGTGCACCCACCGCAGCATCCTACGATGCAGGACCATTACAATCCTGCTGCGGTGGCCATTGAGCCTCGAGTCAGAATCCCGACTGGAGGACCTGATTCCGAATTGAAGCCCAACATGATTCATGCTATACATAAATTCCATGGGCTTAATTCCGAAGATACCCTCCAGCACATCAAACAGCTAAAGCATCTGGCCCAAACTTTTGGGTCAGACGCGCAAAATTGGGATATTCGTCTCATGAAGATGTTCTCCTTTTCTCTTATGGACAAGGCCGCTCATTGGTATCAAACTCTGACCCGGCCGATCAACACTTGGGAAGAACTTCAGTCCGAGTTCTTGAAAAAATTCTTCCCCGTTGGTCGGACCAACGCCTTGCGCCATCAGATTACGTACTTCACTCAACAAATAGGGGAACCTCTCCATGAGGCATGGGATCGTTTTCAGGATCTCATGAGGAAGTGCCCCCATCACGGAGTTCCTAAATGGGAACAGGTCCAATCCTTTTACCCGGGACTCCGTGAGGGCATCCGTCTTTTCGTCAATGCAACTTAAGGAGGAAATATCATGGGTCAACATGAAGACACCGTGTGGGAGATTCTCGAAAACATGTGCGAGAACTCCATCAATAATGACTCCATGGGATTATTCGACAGGACGAATGCCCGTGCATCGACGAATCTTAGGGGTGCACATGAGACGCAGGGCCTGTCCGCATCAGTCAACCTGGAGTTAATGGCCAGTCGATTGGACAAGGTCTCAATCATTGAGAAGAAGGTGGATGAGCTGACTCAGCACTTGCAGCGAGCCACCTCTACACGTAACTCCTTTCAACAACCTCCTTCCACACAGGAGACTGTGCAAAACATTCTCCACCGATCTTCCCCTAGGATGGATTCATATCCATCCCCATCTGATTCTCAGATCGAAGGGTCATCCAATCCTTTCTACACCAGCCCGGGGAATTCCATTCCCCCTTTCTATGATTCTCTAGAGGTTCTTCAGACCTGCGAGGACCTCAACGCCATCCAGAACGACCCATTCTCCAACACCTACAACCCTGGATGGTGAAACCATCCTAATTTTCAGTGGGCGGGAAATTCCCAAACCCAAAGACCACCCTTTCAGTCCAGCCCACAGCCCCCTAGTCATTACCAGTCGCCTCAGCCTCGGCCCAACCCTACTTATCCATCAGGGCCAAATCAGGGTCAAATGTCCCTTATCCTTCAGAGTTTGGCTGACATTCAAAGAACGAATGCGGCTATCCAAAAACAACACAAGGACAAACTTACAGTGGTTAGAACTCAACTGGCCCAGTTGGCAAATTCTCGCCAGCTAGTCACACTTCCTTCCCAACCTCTTCCTAATCCAAATAACGTGACAACCCAGTGGCGCGTTATGAACCCAAACCCGGGCCATGCCCATATGATTTATCAAGCCCCCTCTGTTCCTTCACCCGACGGGATAGAGGCCTCCACTTCTTTTACAGGTTACCAGCAGCAACCTATCTTACCCAATCCCAACCAAAATCAGGCCGGATTAAATTCTGTAGCAACACGTAGTGGTAAAACAACTCAGTACCCGCATTATCCAAACCACTCGAAGCCTGATAACCAAGACCCTAGGATAGTTATCCAAGATACCACTGTCCCAGATCAAGAACCCGGACCTATCCTAGAAGAACCAACCAAGGTCCCATTTCCCGAAGCCTTAACCAAAGGAAATAGAATAACCAAGCCCATGGCACCTGAGGAGGACCTGGTCAAGCTCTTTGAGCAAGTCCACATAAACATCCCTTTGATGGATGCAATCCGCCACGTACCGGCTTACGCACGATTCTTAAAGAATGTGTGTACACCCCAGCGTAAGCCGCGAACCAAGAGTGGGAGTCCAATTGTTGTGTCAGAGCAGGCCAACTCTGTAATCTTAAGCAGACTCCCACCCAAGGTTGAAGATCCTGGTACTCCCCTGATTTCCTGCAAGATTGGTGATACACAATTTGATAGAGCATTGCTAGACTTGGGTGCTTCCATAAATCTGATACCCACATCCTTACTTAACCATATAGAAGAATCTGAGCTGAAACCAACTAGGTGACATTACAATTAGCAGATCGATCTATAAAGTCACCAAAAAGGATTCTCGAGGATGTTATTGTGAGAGTGCGGGATTTCTACTTTCCTGTAGACTTTATAGTCTTAGACATGGATGCACCTGAGAACCCTAGGGATACACCAATCATTTTAGGGAGACCTTTCTTGGCTACTGCTAGAGCCAACATTAGCTGTGAGGAGGGCCAAATAGAGCTCAAATTTGGGAATCAAACCCTGAAAATTGATATATTTAAGGCCCAACAAGGAATCAATTGCGGTGTCATCGAACAGATTTGTGACATTAGGGCTTTGGTTGATGAAACACACTTCCAGAATGACCTGATTATACCTCATCAACTGCAGAAAGATCTTGACCCGCAAACTGAGGAGTCGAATCTAGATACGAACAACCCAGTAACTCCTACCCTTGAACCTCATGTCTATACTGAACCACCCGCTGCTGCTGATAACCCCATCCTCGAACTGAAGCCCCTTCCTGCTCACTTGAAATACATCTTTTTGGGTTCTAATCAGACCCTTCCTGTGATTATAAATTCCAACCTCAATCGTGAACAGGAATCCCATCTGATTGCTGTCCTCCAGCAACATCGCAGAGCCATCGGGTGGACTCTCGATGATTTGACTGGAATAAGTCCCTCTTATTGTACTCATCATATCTATTCAGAAGAGGGCGTACGACCTTCTCGTGAAATGTAGAGACGCTTGAACCCCAATCTGCAAGAGGTCGTGAAAAAGGAGATCATCAAGTGGTTAGATGCCGGGATCATCTACCTGATCTCTGATAGTCGTTGGGTGAGCCCAATTCAGGTCGTGCCCAAGAAGCCAGGACTCACCACTATAACGACTGAGATCGGAGAAATCATTCCTACCCGATTAGCCAACTCGTGGAGAGTCTATATAGATTACCGCCAACTCAATTCCTCCACGAAGAAGGATCATTTCCCACTGCCTTTCATTGATCAGATTCTTGAGAAACTAGTCGGAAATAGGTTCTTCTACTTTCTTGACGGGTACTCCGGTTACAACCAGGTGGCAATCCATCTTGAAGACCAAGAAAAGACCACGTTCACCTGCCCCTTCGGAACATACGCTTTCCGAAGTATGCCTTTCGGTCTTTGCAATGCACCCGCTACTTTTCGGTGGTGCATGGTTGCCATATTCTCAGATATGGTAGGTGATTATCTGGAAGTCTTCATGGATGACTTTTCAGTTTTTGGAGCATCATTCAACGATTGCCTCCAACACTTGGTCCAGATACTCAGGCGGTGCATTGATGTGAATTTGGTTCTTTCCTGGGAAAAGAGCCATTTCATGGTGCCTGAGGGAATTGTCCTGGGACACTTAATTTCGGAACAAGGCATCCAAGTAGATGGAGCTAAGATTAATCTGATCTCTCGCCTTCCTATGCCTAGCTCGATCAAGGACATCCGATCTTTTTTGGGGCACGTCGGTTTTTACCGTTGATTTATCCCTGATTTTTCAAAAATCGCGCGCCCCTGACCACTCTTCTCTCCAAGGATGTACCTTTCAAAATTTCCAAGGAATGCACTCAAGCATTTGAGATCCTACGTGACTGAGTTACCCAAGCCCCGATCCTACAGTCCCCTGATTGGTCTCAACCCTTTGAGATCATGTGCAATGCATCTGACTTCGCTGTAGGAGCAGTTTTGGGGCAGAAAATTGATGGGAAACCTGTGGTCATTTATTACGCCAGCAAAACACTGGATGAGGCTCAGCGTAACTATACGGTTACTGAGAAAGAGCTGCTAGCTATAGTATTTTCCATAGAAAAATTTAGATCATACCTTCTGGGTTCCTGTGTCATCATATACTCGGATCACATAGCTGTGAGGCATCTCCTTGCAAAAAAGGACGTGAAACCTCGATTAATCCGATGGATCTTGCTGTTGCAACAATTTAACCTTGAGATTCGCGACAAAGCAGGAAAGCAAAATGTGGTAGCTGATCACTTGTCCCGTCTTCCTTCTGAAATAATTGACCCTTCCGGACCCATCACTGAGCATTTTCCCAATGAGCACCTGCTGACTATCGGTACTAGCCTTCCATGGTTTGCTAATATAGTAAATTACTTGGCATCTCATTAGATCCCGTCTGAATGGAAGAAAGCCAAGAAAGATAAATTGCGCTCTGATGCCAAGTATTACATTTGGGAAGACCCGTACCTCTTCCACATAGGTGCTGATCAAATCATCCGGAGATGCATCCCGGAAGAGGAATTCAACAATATCCTCTCTTTCTACCATGACTAGGCATGCAGTGGCCATTTCTCTAGGCATAAAACTGCATCAAAAGTCCTCCAGTGCGGCTTTTACTGGCCCACACTGTTCAAAGACGCATACAGTCACTGCAAGGCATGCAGTCGTTACCAAACTTTGGGCAACATGAGCCATCGCGACAGGATGCCTATGCAGCCGATTCTCATATGCGAAATCTTTGATGTTTGGGGGATTGATTTTATGGACCCCTTTCCTACTTCGGATGGTTTCGAATACATTCTGATGGCTATGGACTACGTGTCCAAATGGATCGAAGCCATACCGACCCGAACCTGTGATCACAAAATCGTTCTCAAATTCATTCATCAAAACATTTTCTCAAGGTTCGGGATTCCTCGTGCTATAATCTCTTATGGGGGACCCATTTCACAAACGCTCAGTTTAGGTCACTGATGACCAAATACGGGGTGTCTCACCGAATCTCTACTCCTTATCACCCCCAAACTAATGGTCTAGCTGAGCTGTCTAATCGGGAGATCAAGAAAATCCTGCAAGTCACTGTTCAGCCTAACAGGAAGGACTGGTCGTCCTGACTTCCGGAAGCATTGTGGGCCTATAGGACCGCCCACAAAACCCAATTAGGCATGTCTCCCTTTAGATTGGTGTACGGGAAGGCATGTCACCTTCCCGTAGAACTGGAGCATAAAGCCTATTGGGCAGTACGGAACTGTAATCTAGATTTTTCGAATGCTGGAACCCACAGAAAACTTCAAATCAGCGAGATCGATGAATTACGCCTAGACGCGTATGAGAGCTCGCGAATCTACAAGGAGCGGGTTAAAGCCTTCCATGACAAGCATATCTCAAGAAAAATCTTTCATCCTGGTCAGAAGGTCCTACTCTTTGATTCCCGACTCAAACTTTTCTCGGGAAAGCTGCAATCCAAGTGGGTTGGACCATATTTAGTCCGACAGGTTTTTGGAAATGGAGCTATCGAAATCAGTCCGCTCAGCCACGATTCCAAACCTTTCATCGTGAACGGTCAGAGACTCAAGCCGTTCATTGATGTGACTTCTACTGATTTGGCTGAATCATCTTATATCCTCCATTCCCCTTGAGCTTATTACGCCCAGCCGATGGCGTAAAACTCAGCTCTTAACAGGAGGCAACCCGTCATTTTCCTAAAAATCCAAAACCTTTTTCACACTTTTGTGCACTTAACGTTCACCCTTATAGACAACCAACCCCACCTCAGATGCTTGCATCTGGGATTAGAAAACATCTGCAAAATTCATCCCAACCCGTTCACTCATCCAAATTTCTGTCTTAAGGAATGAACTATGTAAATAAAAAACCCCCTAAGTCACAATGAGGACATTGTAAACCTTAGGCATGGGGGGGGTTGTAAAAGTGCAAAACTTGCAAGAAAAGGTTTTAAACAAAAAAATTCACATATGCAAAAACACCATAAAAAATTAAAAATTTTTCAAAAAAAAAATAAAAGAGAATAAGAGGAGAAAGGGAATTTTGTGGGAGGAGAAAAAGAAACAAATGAAAAAGGAGCACAAAATTATGAGAAAAAAAGTAGTCATTAGTAAGAAACTAAGGAATTAACCTAAGTTCTAGACCCCATTCAGGAAAAGAATTGAAAAGTGCACAATGGGATTAGTAAGAACGCAAACCTTAGGCATTCTTGGATAGACTCTTAGTACTCATTAAGATCTGGACAGTCCTCAAGAGGTTGAGGAAAATGAAAAGATGAAGTATTAGGTCTAAGGCTTAGGGAGTATTCGACCTCATTAACTAACTTTTGGTCTACGGGAATCAGTAACCTAAGCACCCTAACCTCACACACAGCCTGGTTCAGTAAGCGTAAAAATCAAAATCACGCAGAAGCGTCGCAAAATTCTGAAAAGTACACCTAGAGTAGGAGCGGCCGATCAACACAAGTTGATTTGGATGACTTCCCAGCGTGGAGAGGTGGGAAATCCCCTCGAAGATGCATAACAAAATATCATCTCCTCGGTGCTTGTCTCTTAGGATATTTACATATCCTACTGGGGGCATGTAAGCACTCTCCTGGTTCAAATTCCATGGATGGCATTATCACGAAGTGTCAATTGCCAGGGTTTGGATTCGGCCACGGAACACCATGGATGGGATTAACTTGAAATCTTAATAGCCAGGGTTCCGAGGGTTGCCATGGGCGGTGCTATCTCGAAGCATTGATTGCCAGGAACCCTTGAGGATTGATGATGGGAGCAAGGAATCTGATACAGACCGTGTTGAAAAGCCAATCCTAAGCTAGAATTAAAAAGAAAAAGAGAGAGAAAACTCTCCAAACAGAAAAATTTTCTATCTCTCTCTCTCTTACAAAATGCACTGCTAGCTGAGCCAGGGCTAAAATCATTCCAAGCACGGGTGCTTTAACCACAAAGTCCAATAGACCTTAGGTTAGTTCTTGTAGGCCTTAAAAACCTTTGCTAAGGACTGAGGCTAAGGCTAAACAGATCTGGATCTTGATTGGTACGAGAGTACCTTTTAGGCCTAGTGTCAGCATTCTAACCTAATCTAAGCTCAAATGAAAAAGCACTTATCTAAAGCTATTAAGAACTTCATGGTCTAGAAGAAAGGTTGAAGCCTTAAGTTTTTGCTAAGGGACTAGCAAAAGCTAGGCACGGGGGTATGATGAGAACCTCATCATGAGCCATAACTAGCTCATTTTGACCTAATACAGAGGATAACAGCTCCTACATAACTCAAGGAAAGGCTTAACTCAGAGAATTCTGAGTCTAAGAAGAAAACAAGTCATAAAGGGTAAAAATGCTATTTTACCACCATAATCTGTAAATAGCGTAACTCAGGGTCCAAACAAAGGTCAAACTAACCTAATAAGAAGGAAAGTGGGATGATCTGATCTGATAAGGGCTACAGCAACTCCAAGGAATTAAATGACAATCTGTAACCCAAAAACAAACTCACTTCAATTCACGAGGTTCGAGGTAAAGCAAAAATATACTAAATCCTCTAAAATTTATATAAAAATAATCTCTAGGGTTTAGAACCTTCAATTTGGCCTTAGGAACCCATTTTGACCTACATTGAGAACCATGGCCAATTAATGATTTAATTTGGGTTTTTAAGTAAATTGGTGGTCAAACAAGGTCTAACCTAGAAATAAAATTCACCATTAGAATCCTTATGTCCCATTTAGTCATGCATAAAAACTTGAGCCTAAGAAGAGACCTTCTTGACTGACTTTGCATTTTGGTCCTCATCCATTACTTTTTGACCCTCAACTTTTGAAACCCTCGCATTTTGGCCCCTAATTCATCATCATTTTTTCATTCAGGTCCTCCTTGCAAAACCCTGAGCAGCACCATGCTCCGGCGAGGCATGGCGCCACGCAGGGTGAGGGCAACCCCCTGCCAAGACAACGGGGTGTTCCCTATGACGTCTACTATCGCAGGGACACCTCCACGATCTCAGCCATCGCCCACACCTTTCGTGTGAACGCGCGGAAGGTATGGGTCGCGATCTGGCCATCCTCCGGTGAGGGAGGCACGTCGTCTCCCTCCGCCCTCCTCTCTGATTTCGCCTCTATAAAAACCACCACCGTCTGCCGCAATCAGTAGCTCGGATCTGACAGAGAACACCCCCCTCCTTCCTCTCTTCCCACTCCGGCAGAAGCTCTCCAGCTCTGGCGATTCTTCCTCCTCCTCCTCGTCGCTCTGTCGTAATGCGAGTAGCAGAGCCGCCTTTTCCCGCTCTTCCCGCGCCGTGCCGTACCCAGCGCGCGCTCTTCCTCTCTCTCCACGTCGCCGCACCTTCTCTCTGGGCAACTTCTTCTCTGGCGACAGTCGATACGACTGTCGGCCCACTCCGACCTCCTTCGCCCCTATAAGTAGGTAACAGTTACTTCTCTTCCTCCCCTCTTTCTTTTCCCTATTTTAATTTGTTCAATTAGACCCTCGACCGACCCGACCACCTTCACCTTCCACGCCTTCGGCCCACCTCCGACGAGTCGCTCCCATTATTCCGCCACTCCACACGACTCGCCGACTGACCCAAAACCTCCGCCTCATCCCACTGAACTGTTTCCGCCACTTCACTGCCACTCCTCACCTCCACATCACTCCCCCGAACAAACCCATTCCCCCGGCCACAGTCTGACCAAGGGCAGCCCCTACACGTCGCCCCACGCCTCGCCACCACCCGCACGAGCTTCGCCGCACTCCGGCGAAGCTCCCCGCACCTTCTGACAAGGCCGAGAGGCCATATCTCTGTGAACAGGTTACCTATCCTTTACCGCCATTGCCGAACAGGTGAAGCTCCTTCGTTCTGCAGGTACAGCTTCACTTCCGCCCAGGCCTGCGCTCCAGGACGTGCGGATTGCAACCACGTAGCTACCCAGGCCTTCAGCTGAAGGGAAGACCTCGTAACAGCCGCGATTGCCTGCAGCTTTCTCAGCTGCAGGTGCCAAATTGGGGTGGGACATTTAGTCCCACCTCGGAAGATCATGAAGCCACACATCGGTTTAAATTGTAAAAGTGAAATAGCCTTATCGCCTCCGAACGCACCGGGGTGAGGTCCCGCGCCCATACCCGCCCGGTCCGCGAGCTCACCATGCGGATCCGGCGGGTCCGACCCGAACCCATCCTGAGCACACCTCACGCATCACCCACCTGCCGGTGCGCCTGGTCCCGGGTGCTTAGCCTGACCCAATTACCCGGTGGCTCTGGGAGAGCTATCCTATGTGCGAAGTCTGAGAAAGTGAGAGACGTTCGTGTAGAGGGAAAGGGGTAGGTTTTGCGTTGGTTGTGGTGTGTGCAGGAATAGGCTGAGGCAGAAGAGAGCAGGGCACAGAGAAGAAGAAGCTCTGAAGAATAAACGGCCGAGGAAGAAAGACTGAAGGAAGAAGAAGGAGGAGCACCAAGCAGCACTGTAGCAGCGGCGATTTAAGTCGTCTGATTGGAAAATCAGACGACGCTCTGCAGAGGAAGAAAAGAAGAAGAAAGAAGAAAAGAGAAGCGCAAGGAAGACAGAGCTAAAAGAAGAAGATAAAGAGAAGACGAGAAGCTCTGGAGAAGAAAAGAAAGAAGCAGAAGAAGAACTGAAGGCAGAAAAGAAGAAGAGAAGCCACAAGACTCTGATTTATTTCGCCCTCTCTCTCTCTCTTATTTTTGTAACAGAAACATTGTGCTTCTAGAATACAACTTGCTCCCTGAGTTCGACCTCGGGAACTCTTTTTCCGAGTAACAAATTTTATTAAACTAGTAACCAGTTCTCTATACTATACTACGACGGAATAATAAAAACTATAGGGGAGTCGCGCTACCCACTCACCTGCCTCATCTGCACTCACTCCTCTGTGGACCTGGCTGACCTGACTAGAAAACCCTACACTCCTCGCGCATCACCCACATCGATGTGCCTGCACCCAGGTGCACTTAACCTAACCCATTTACCTGATTGGCTCTGGGAGAGCGAACCTAAGAGAGAAAAGAGAGAGAGCGTACGTGGGGGAGGGTAGGGGTAGGTTTTGCACTTCTATGCAAGAAGAGAAAGAAGGAAGGGAAGCTGAAGGAAGGAGCCGCAGAGAAGAAAGAAGCTAAGGAAGAAGCTGAGGTCCTGAAGGCAAATCTGTAGGAGAAAGAAGGAGAAGCTAAAGGAAGGACGGAGAAGGCACAGCTAAAGGAGGAAGAAGAGAAGGAAGAAGTCGCAGAGAGGAAGGAAGGCAGAAGACAAAGAAGGAAAGAAACCAAGAGAAGAAAATAAAGAAGACAAAAGAAGAAAGAGGCCGTAGAGGAAGGAAGGAGAAATCAGAGAAGGAAGAAAAGGAAGAGAAAGAAGAAGACATCAGAGAAGAAGAAAGAAGGGAAAGTTCAAAGCATCTGAATTTCTTTTTACATCTCTATCCATCTCTTTAGCATTTATATACGTTGAACTTAATTCTATTTCTTCATAAATTGTTGAACATCACATTTTATCAATTTGAGATTTTGTTCTTAGTTTTTAAATACCAATTTGCTCCCCTTGTTCGACCTCGGATCTTAGTTTTTCGAGTAATAAATCCCTTTTTTTTTTTTTAAGCAATTTCAACTATACTGCAACACGATATTTACAAACCCGATCTCGCTTCCAAACGAACAGTGTGTAGATGATTAGACTTAAAATCCCCTAAAATTAGAAGGTGGGTTGATAAGTCATGTACTTATGACCCCAACTTATTTAACCAATTAAAATATAAATTTCTAATTCGAGGACTCAAGAAACAAGTCCACATTTTAGTGGACACCTTGGATGATTACGCCCAAAGACCTAAAGGGTCTTACTATTCAAATCATACTGTTTTATTCTCTAAGATTGAAAATTTTCTGAGGCCCAAGTTCTCTTTCCTAATTCAAATTTTTTTCTCTTTTTTTTCAAAAAAATAAAT
This sequence comes from Thalassia testudinum, assembly GCA_037157565.1. Lineage (NCBI taxonomy): Eukaryota > Viridiplantae > Streptophyta > Magnoliopsida > Alismatales > Hydrocharitaceae > Thalassia > Thalassia testudinum. The sequence continues at coordinate 129,249,427 of JAZHRO010000031.1, forward strand.
AAAAAGAAAACAAAAGAAATATACAGAGCTGACAAAATAATCCATTGATTAATATCCACCCCCCCATGTCTATCTAATGCAACGTCCTCGTTGTGTTAAAAAGACATGACACAGAGTGGAGTAGAGTACAAAGCACCTGAATTGCACGAATAACGGGTCTGCTCTGAGATGAAAAGAATTGTATACGTGCTGAATTTAGTGCCTTCAGCCAGGACCACTATACATAGAAGGAGAAGTAATGAATTAACAGGTACAAGTCAAAATCAGAACAAAAGGATTCACCTCAGGACCTGCTAGCAGATGTCCATGATGTGGACCAGATTGTGATGCAAACCCATACTCCATGGCCGAGTATATCTAAGGCTTTGGATAAAAATTGTCCAAAACCTAAGATCAGTACACAAGTAGGGTCAAGCTTGCGGTTTGTGAGGGTGCAACCCAAGACCAAAAAGTCGGGTTACAAAGAAATCAAGCTCAAAAGGATAATCAATGAATTTGTGCTTAGGTTGGACATCCACAGAGTCATAAGGGTCCTGGTAGAAGTTTGGTGGTTTCAGACAAATACGCACCCTTAAACTCGATCTGTTACTTATTTTGGAATTGGCTTCCCAAATCATCATTTCCCAATTCCTATCCTCCTCATTCAGACTTTCAAATTCTGGGACCTCCTGTATATTAATCACCCCATCTAAATTTTCCAAGTCTAAAAGATGTGACTGAATCAGAATGGACTTAGGTTTAGTGATTTCAAAATCAAAGTCTTTAGTAAGCTTAATGGGGAGTGATTGAGGATTAGGGCTTTGAATTGAATCCTTTAGAAAGCAAGGATCTAAATCTACCATGTGAGCCCCAATAAGATCAGTTTCCGCAGTTATCGGGCCATCATATGATTCATCAAATTCCTCAGGCCCAGTCGTCTCATAGAAATCGTGCGCTGTAAACTCAGGTGAGACTTTGCATAATGATTCTTCACCTTTAGAATCAAAGAAATCTAAATCTTCATTAATGTTTGTCTCAAAATTATCAATCACTTTCGATCCATGGAGACATACATTTCCTCGTACCCCAGCTCAGGGATCTCAGGTGAAGAAATCAGTTCATCTTTAATTGGTTGCTCTAGACCAATATAGTCAATTTCGGTCTCGTAAGACGTGTCCCCCCAACAAGTGCCTGAGCAGGTTCCGACATTGGCTCTCTTGAAGGAGGCTCATCCTGGGAATCTTCCCAAGATTAAACTAAACCAACCACAAATCTCATCCACTATTTAGATAACTTCCCATGTAAAAACTCACCTGAGCCCTTATCCTTAACATCCGGGATCCAACCCAACAAATACTTGTTCAGATCATTAATCATTTCAATCAAGGGCTCCAATTTTTCAGTGCAAGGTGTTGGCTGAGCTTCTAAGGATTGTATAGTATACCTCAAGTTAGCCAACACCTTTTCTTGGACCTTGTTAACCTGAACCAAATGGTTTCGTTTAGGGTTAGGCGAGTTTGGGTTCAATGTAGAGGAATCAATGAATTGTGGACCTTGATACCCTCCCTAATAATAGGTCATTTCAAGTTGTTCATAAGGTGGTGATGACCAAAAAGCAGTGTATTCTAGGGAGGGGTGGTGTATCCTCCTTGATTGTAGATCATATTGGGTTGTTGAAATGAGGCCGGTGATCTATAATCGATGTAGCTCAGAGAAGGATAACAATCAAGATCATGGTGTCCAGGGTTAGACCCTGAACAGGGAGGTCTAGAACTATATCCCCAATCAAGATTATCCCGACTAGAAGAGGGATGGGAATAAGTCTAGTTGGAATACTAATCATTTTGGGAATAAGTAGTGGTAGGAAGGTAGGAGTGAAAGTGCGAATAAGATGTGGAAGAATCCATGACAGAACAAGAGGAAGAAAGGTGCCCTACAATACAAACAAACAAACCTATCCTTAAGTGGACTACCCTAAAGACCTACAGACTCCCAGAACCCATCTTGAGATTAATAAAAAATTTGATCTACTTCTTTCCGGTCAATCCAACCAGTTAGAGGGAGGGATTGGGGAGAAGGTTCTTCCTTTGGCTTGTGCCTTAGGTTCCTAGTGTACCCTCCAGTTGCGATCATTTAATTCTACTCCCTTCGCTAGATATCAGATTGAATGGTAGAAACAGACTAATTGAAAATAATCTCAGTCTGGGCTCCGAAGAGCGAGTCCAATCCTTAGGGACAACGTCTACTCTATTTTAATTAAGGTTAGGTTTGAATGTTCTTTGGAATGTGATGGGCCCTTTATCTGGGTTGTGCCCTTAATGATTGATTGATATGTGTGTGCGTGCACAACCAATGGTTTTCGAGCAAGATTATTTCTTTGAATGTGGTGAATTTTAGGGTTTGAATCTTGCTTATTAGCTTTTCGGATTCAACATTAGATGTATTTAATCAAGTTCAGTTTGCACACCAGGTTTTGTAAGCACAGGTGAAGATGTCTTCCTTCAAAGCTTAAAGGAATGTGGAGAGCCTGGTAAATCCCTAAAAGTTGAACCTATTTGGCAGCTACTTGATGAGCCAATTTTAATTGAAGTGGTGCGACACAAACAACTCAAACAATTGGCCAGATGCACCACTTAGTTAGGCACACAAGTGGTTACCTAATTTGATTTCTACTCAATTATGTGTTGATGTGTGTACCGATTCTAACGATCAGGTTATCGGTTGAGTTTGAAAATCAGGAGAGGTTGTGTACCTCTGTGAGACTCTTTTTTTAATTTTTCTTTTATATGTGGAGGGTGAGGCAGGTGGAGGTGATAAACAACCAATAAAAAATTAACCTTATAGTTCTTGCAAGCTCCTAGGTTAATTAGGGTTTGTGTTATTAGGTGATCGAATGAAAACTAGTGGGTGTAAGGGGGGGTAAACTTACAGATCCTTCAATAGCACTTTACTCCAATCTACCACTTTTTCTCACCTCGTACGAGTACCAGCAATCACAATAAGAAAGGAGAGAAGTGAGGTAAAAGATAAGTAAGGCAGAAAAATGCGAAAAATCAAAGAGTGTTGCCTCCCCGGCTACGGCACCAAAATGTTGAAGCGAAAGATATACGCAAAAAGGATTGGATTTTGAAAAACCCGTCGTCATAGTATGATTTGTGAAGAAATCCGTCAATAGATAAATTTACAAAAATTGGAAAGAAATTTTGGGTCAAACACAAGGAGGCTACGTCGATCTAAAATCCACGATTATATTTTTTTTTGGTATTTTTGTTTTAGAAGCGAGATAATCACAATGGATTTGATATTAACACTAAGAGAGAGAGAGCCAGAACAGTCACTTTGGAACTGAATATTGTTTTTACAACTAGAAAGTAGGAAATGATTATACCTACAAAGCGGGAAATTCGATTCTAGAGAACAGTAAAGAAGGTAGAGAGATGCTATCCTCCTCGACAGTTGCTTGGAGGATGAGATGGATGGGGCGACGCCAGGAAGATGGAGGATGAAGATGGAACACGAAGAATGGAGCAGGAAGAATCGGGGGCGAGGCAGGGCACCGTCGTCCTTGCAGGATCCACTTTCGAAACGAGGGGAGAAAACATTGATTTTGGCTCTAGACAAGCAACCCGGGTTTAGGACAAGCTTCTTTATAGCTTTAGAGAGGGAGAGAGGTGAAGGAAGGGATAGATTGAAATGTGGGGGGCGTAGACCTTTTCTAGGTGTAGAGGTTGGGGACAAAAAGGTCAATTTATGTTAAAAAATTAATGCATGGGCCTTTAGTGATGGATAAAATCGTCACTAAAGCTCAAATCGTGCCTGCCGTTTCCTCCTCTCCCTCATACCTAACACACGTGCATGTACAAGGGCTATCGCCATCCAATCGCGAGATCGAACGACTTAAAAGCCATCGCACCCACACCTTCGTTGAGCACCTGTGCGTACGATCGGGCATGTGAGTTGAGTTTCCAAAAGCGCATTCTCCTGATCCGAAGATCTGGGTTGTTGGCGGTAGATTAGGCAGCTGGATTGAGTTGTGTGCATGATGAGAGCGGTGCAGATGCAAGAATCAAATGTGTGCCCTTCCTTCGCGAAAATGCTTTCAATCGCTATGCTATGGAGAGGGCATGCTTTGGATTTGGGCGTGAGCTCTCCCAGCTATTGGATCTTGATCCAATAGCTGAGATTGTCTATGCAACTAAAAAGATGAAGTGCAGTGGTGGGTCCTCGAGCCGATTGGGCAGCTGAGATGGTGCCACGTGGTGCCATCTTGGCCGTCCATCTTTAATGTCTTGTAGATGGTGCCACGAGTGTCGGATTGCACTGATTTTCACGTCGTTAGGCTGCGATCGTTGATCCAACCCATCCGTGCAGTCGGATTAGTCATCTGAAGTGCATATTGTCACAGTCTTGGCCCTTGATCTCTGACCTTCCTTGGATTATATCTGATGCTACGAAAGTCCGATCGGGGCGATCTTGGAGTCGTTGAACTCTAATCGTCGCCCTAATCAGATTCATAAAGTTGGATCTTTGATCCGAGGCTCCGATTAAAATTCGCCCTATCCCTGGCCACCAAAAAGAAGAAATTACTATATAATTTGTACAATTTGACCTAAATCATGATGATGCATGTTATGCAATTTTTCCAATGCATGATGCTACTATGATACTAAGAACATGCATTAATAGACATTTTTGGCTATTCGGATGTATGCACGTCAGGACTTTTCGACTTTGAGGGTTTCGGGAATACTGTTTACAGCTACCTAACCCACCCAAGACTCAAAAAGGACTCTAAGTGCTAAGCATCTTGTGAAAGGGTGATAGACTCACTAAGCAGCTGTTAAAATGGACTTCAGGTTTCTACGAGAATAGGTGACCTTGCCTAAAGGTTTATCCTTTCGAACTGTAGTTTTCTCCCTACTTTTATTTATGGGGTCAACACAAGGGCAAACCCAGTGTATATCTCGCTGGTTTATTCTACTTCTCCACTTCTTTCCTAAGTGTTTTGGGAATTATTGTGCATTTTTGTGAGCTAGGCTCTAGACAACCGGCCAACGGGCTGTTACCCACAGCAACTTACCAGCCATACTCATGTGGTGAAGTGTGATTTTATTTGTTTTTTTTTTTCTTTCCTTTTTCTATTTTTTCTCCTTATTTTTCTTTTTCTTCTTTTTGTTTTTTTTTTCTTTAAGTAGGAGGCCTCCCTGATATGAGATTTACCTAAAGGCAGTTTGACAAAAATGCTCTTGTGGCTGGGCTCTAAACAACCGGTCAATGGGCTATTACCCACGGCAACTTTCTAGCCATACCACCCAAGATAGTTCATTAGCTAACCAATTTTCGAAGAAGCCACCGAAAAGTGAGTCAGTGCAAATAGTGTGTAGTTGCTTAGGCTTCAAGTCCCCTCAAATCAGAGGGTGGGTTGATAAGTCATATACTTATCACACCAATTTATTGACCAATTTAAAATAGAGTTACTTGGCGAGGACTCGAGACTAAGTCCACATTCGAGTGGACACCCGGGCTAATTAAGCTCAAAGACCTGAAGAGTCCACATTCGCCTAAAAGCTTAAGTTCTCTTCTACTAATTCTAGTTTCTTTTTTTTTCTATTTGAATTTTTTTTTCCTTTATTCTTTAGGGAAACTAAAAGAAATTCTACGGAGTTAAAAAAATGATTTCAGGATAAAGTATCCACCCTCCCATGCCAAAATGATGCAATGTCCTCATTGTAAAAATAGACATGAAAAGGGCGCAGTAAACAAAATATCACCTGAATTTCATGACATCCTGGTCAGCTCCGTAGAGAGAAGAGGGTATACACATGCTCTAAGTTTATTGCCTTCAGCTAGGCATAATATAGATACAAAGAATAAATTAGGAATTCACAAGTTCATGTCAGAATCAAAACAAAAATATTGATGATAGGACCTACCAGTAGGTGTCCACAAATGTGGACCAGATTATGGTGTAGACCCATGGCCTAGGGTCGAGTGGTTCTAAGGTTCTGGATGAAAATCATCCAGAACCAAAGATTATTATATTTACGGGGCCGAGCCTACAGTTTGGCGGTGTGCAACCCAAGACCAAAGTGTCGGACAACAGGTAAAGATAGTTCAATAGGTTTGGATGTCCTCTTAATGTTCAGCTCATAAAGATAACCAGTTATTTTGAGCTTGGGTTGCACGTGAAAGATATCATAAAGGTCCTGATAGAAGATAGGTGGTTTAGGTCAATTGGAACCCATACATCTAAAATTGTTTTTCCCTCAGAATTAACCTCCCAAATTTTCATTTCAACATTTCTATCCTCCAACATCAAGTGCTCGAGCTCCGGGACCTCGTGCATATTGTTCATCCCATAAGATTTACCCAAGTTTAGAAATCGTGGCTGAATCAAGATTGGCTTGGGCACAATGATCTCAAAAGTCAGCTCTTCAGGGTGCAGTTGAGGAATAGGGCTACTGATTGAATCATCAGGATTCAGATCATCCAAGTTAGCGCCAACCAAATCAGAATCTTCAATAGTCGAGCAATTAAATAGTTTATCAGATTCCTTGAGCCCATTTGTCTTACTAAAATCATTCTCCTTAAGCTCAAGTGAGAATTTATTAAGAGATTCCTCACCCTCAAAATCAAGGAATTCATGATCCTCATTTATATACGTCTCAAAATCTTTTGTCATTTTAAGGTTCATGGAGACATACTTTTCGTCATTCCCTGGCTTTGGGATCTCGGGTGAGAAACTCGATTCATCCTCAAAGGGTTGCTCTAGACCAGCCTGGTGTTTGCACCTCAAAACACTCCTGTAATAACGCCTTCTTGTGCTATTTTCTAGCATTAACATTGCATAATAGGATCCTGTAATCGCATTTGTAAAAACGCTTGCATGCATGCATTTAATCAAGAGAAGAAGAGGAGTGAAACAATGGCTTGCATAGTTACATTTTATCTCAAGTGCCTCCTTGCAAATTCCACCTCTTTTTATTTTTTTCTCTCTTGATTTCTTCTTTTCTTCTTCCCGCAGCTGCACTTCTTTTTGCAGCAGCTGCATGCATTTACTCCACCTCACTTCTCCCTGCCAACGCCACTCCCTACAGCTGCAACTCCCGCACCCTCTCCCTGCTGCAGCCGGCACGCCACTCTCTCCTCCTCTATAAGAAGCTGCAGCTTCTTCCTTGCGAGAGAGGCTGCTGCACAAAACAAAAAAAACCTGCAGCCACCTCTTCCACCGTCTTCCCCTCCCATACTCAGCCCTCCATCGAGGAGGCACCCGGCGAGCAGAAGAACCCACTGTGGTCCTCACCACCACAATGGGAACACCACCGCCCAGCTCTTCAACGAGCCGGTGGGCATGGTGTCATCTTTTCTTTTCATTTTCGTCTCCACGCCATTGCTGCCACTTCAAGCTCCGAAGCTTGAAGCAGCAGCCGCAGCAGCCAAACCGCGGCGGCAGCAGCAGCAGTAGACCTCCTCGCCTCCTCCGCGACCTTCCTCACAGGCGCTCAGCCCTCCGTGCGCGCCTGCAGGGCACTCTCCGCTCAGTTCTCCGCTCTGACGCCTCCGCCATTGCATCGACAACCGGCCGCTGCGGCCCAACCGTCGTCCCGCTCCCCTGCCAACCTCTGTAACCCTCCGCGACCGACTGCAGACTCCCCGGTCCCCTCTCTGAGCACGCCATCGCCCGCTCTCCTTCCTCGCACCCTGCCTGCAGACGCCTCACCTTCTCCTCGCGAAGACGCGCCTGCATCCGCAACCATCAGACGTCGGCAGCCATCTGCGGACGACTCGACCTCCAGACATCGAGCGCCTTCTGCAGACGACTTAACCTGCGGCTCTCTCCTGCGTCCGTCCACTCCCGCCCGCTCTCTCTTCTGCTCTCTCTCTCTTTTTCTCTCTTTCTCTCTCTCTTTTTTTTCACTTACTCACAGCAACACACACACACACCTTCACCGACGCACACACACCTTTACTCACACATACGCACACCCACACACACACACTTATAGTAACATACATATATATACAATATATATACATATATATATAGCTACTTATATATATCTATATACTTATACATATATATATATATATATCTAGATACATATATACTTATATACATATATATATATATATACATCTATATAGTATTATATATATATATACTTATATACATATATACATAGCTATATACATATATACATACATATCTATATATATATACATATACACCTATATATATATACATATACACCTATATATATATACATATATACCTATACATATATATATATATATATAAATATATTTACTTATATATATGTATATATACTTTCACGTTATTTACTTTACGCTGTATCACGGGAATATCTGCACCAGTTGCTGATATTCTCCGATACACGCGTACAAAAAGTGTGGACACATTCATCATCCATCGTCCATCCACACTCCATGCGGCACATAGTCATGTTAGTTGGGTCTTTCTAGACGACTACCGACTCGACACGGTGCTACACTCCATCGCCACCTCCACCCCCACCCCTTTATATATAGACTACATATAAATATATATCTATAGCTATTATATTTACTTTCTGTTTGCTAGCTTCCTTCTTAGTAAAAAGATAAAAAAATACATAAAAGAGAAAAGATAATCTTTGACTTGCAGGTACTTCGTCTTGCGAGTAGCAAGACCCATTTTTGGCCCTATTTTGGCTCAAAGCCAAGAACCCATTTTTGAGGGTGTGCCTCAAGGACAAGGATTACTAGAAAAAAATCTAAATAAGAAAAACAACAAAAAAACAGAATAAACGAACGGAAGAGACATGTTTTAAGGAAAACGTAGAAACTCGACTTAAACCCCACTTCCCTGAGTTCGACCCTGGGCCTAAAAGTGACAAGATAAAATCAATTAGGCCAGGTTAAAAATTTTGTAAAGAGATGGTTAAGGCTGAATTAGGTTAACCACTATACACATTTCAACGATAAAAATATCATATTAACAACCTATTCAGGCTGATCCATCAATAGGTTGTTAATATGGGGATTTTATCGTTGAAATGTGTATAGTGGTTAACCTAATTCGGACCTAACCATCTCTTTACAAAATTTTTAACCTGGCCTAATTGATTTTATCTTGTCACTTTTAGGCCCAGGGTCGAACACAGGGAAGTGGGGTTAAAGTCGAGTTCCTACGTTTTCCTTAAAATGCGTCTCTTCCGTTCGTTTATTGTGTTTTTGGTGTTTTTCTTATTTAGGTTTTTTTATGGTAATCCTTGTTCTTGAGGCACACCCTCAAAATTGTGTCCTTGGCTTTTAGCCAAACAGAGTCCCAAAACAAGTCTTGCTACTCGCAAGACGAGGTACCTGCAAGTCAAAGATTATCTTTTCTTTTTTATGTAATTTTTTTATCTTTTTACTAATAGAAAAGCAAATAGACAGAAAGTAAATATAGTATGTATATATATATATATGTAGTATATATATAAAGGGGTGGGGGTGGAGGTGGCGATGGAGTGTAGCACTATGTCGAGTCAGTCGACGTCTAGAGAGACGCAACCAACACGACTAGGTGCCGCCTGGAGTGTGGATGGAGGATGGATGATGTATGGGACCACACTTTTTTTGTACGCGTGTATCAGGGAATATCGGCAACTGGTGCAGATATTCCCACGATACAGCGTATAATAAATAACATGAAAATATACGTACATATGTATGTATATAAGTAAATATATCTATATATATATAAATGTATAGTTATATATGTATAGATATATATATATAGATATATATGTGTATATATATGTATATAAGTATATATGTATATATTACTATATATATGTATATATATATGTATATAGATATGTATATATATATATATATATGTATATAAGTATATATGTCTATATATATATAAGTATATGTATAAGTATATAGATGTATATATAAGTAGATATATATATATATATTATATATATATGTATATATATTATATATATGTGTATGTATACATACCTATATAGATATACTATGTATATATATATATGTATGTATGCATATATATATTTATATATATAGTACTATAAGTGTGTGAGTGTGTGTGTATGTGTTGGTATAGGTGTGTGTGCGTCGGTGAACGTGTGTGTGTGTGCATTGCTGTGAGTGTGTGTCTGTTACTGACTAAAAAAGAGAGAGAGAGAGAGAATACGTGAGAGAGAGAGCGGGAGCGGGCGGGAGAGATCAGCAGAGAGAGAGAGCAGGCGAGCGAGCGATCGCGGACGTGCGAGTTAAGACGTCTGCCGCCTCCGGCGGACGTCTGACGCCGCGTCGTCTGAAGGCGGAGGCAGATGTCTGAAGATGGCGAATGCGGGCGCGGCTTCGAGTAGGGTTCCTGCAGGCGTGCGCGAAGGCGACGGGCGGGTGAATGCGTGGAGGAGCGAGCGTGGAGGAGGTCTGCAGGTGGTCGCGGAGGGTCGCGGAGGGTCGCGGAGGAGGGCAGGGGTCGGCGCGAGGCTGTAGCCGGACGCTGCAGTGCGCGCGGCGGCTACGGGTGCAACTGCGAGGCAGACAGAACGGAGACGGAGGCGGGGAACGCCCTGCAGACGCGCGCGGAGGCGGTGAGCGACTGCGGGGACGGTCGCGGAGGAGCGGGGAGGACCTGCTGCTGCTGCTGCGTGGCTGCTGCTGCCGTGGCTTCAAGCTTCAAAGCTTGGAGCGGCAGCAATGGCGTTAAAGAGAAAAAAATGAAGCGAGGGAATGCACCACGCCCACCAGCTCGTCGAAGAGCTGGGCGGTGGTGCTCCCACTGTGGTGGTGTGCACCACAGTGGGTTCTCCTGCTCGCCGGGTGCCTCCTCGACAGAGGGCCGACGTATGGGAGGGGAAAGAGGTGGAGAAGATGGCTGCGGGTTTTTGTTGCTGCAGCAGCCTCCGTTGCGAGGATGAAGCTGCACCTACTTATAGAGGAGGAGAGAGTGGCGTGCCGGCTGCAGCAGGGAGAGGGTGCGCAAGTTGCAGCTATAGGGAGCGGCGTTGGCAGGGAGAAGTGACGGGAAGAAGTGCTGCGTTGCATGCAGCTGCGGGAAGAGTACAGCCGCGGGAAGGAGAGAAAAGAAGAAATCAAGAGGAAAAATAAAAAGAGGGTGATTTTGCAAGGAGGCACTTGAAGAAAAATGTAACTATGCAGGCGATTGTTTCACTCTTCCTCTCTTGATTAAATGCATGCATGCAAGTGTTTTTACAAATGCGATTACAGGATCCAATTATGCAATGTTAATGCTAGAAAATAGCACAAGAAGGCGTTATTACAGGCGTGTTTTGAGGTGCAAACACCTATTCGGGCTGACCCATCACACTTTTCTGGCGCCATTGCCGGGGAAGTGTGCCTTCGAGTAAGTTTCTATCCAATCCTTTCAATTTTTCTCTTCCCTCTTCACGGGTATTGTTGTTTTTGGTGTGCTGGTGAACTTGGTGGAAGGAGAAGGAAAGAAGACGAAGTCGGAAACGAGGGCAGATCCAAGGCAGGAACGAGTGCATGAAGATGCCGACACCGCATTGGAGCTTCGCACACATTACCGAACAAGTAGGTTTTCCTTTCTTAGCAAACTAGGATTAACTTGCCACCTCAATAAATAAATAAGAAACTAGAAAATTTTCTTGGGATTTCTTGGGGCAAGTGGATTAAAATTCACTTGTTTGATTGGTTGTCTTTACTCCCACTGCCCTGGGATTTCCCGCCACACTTCGCATAGTGAAAATCCGAGAATCTTGATTCTTGAATTTTCCGAAATGGGAAGTATTCTTTGAGGCAAAGAAAAAGATTGCTTGCATCCCTCTTTTGCCTCGCTTATCTTTAATTCACGATCACATTTTTGGTGGGGAGACTTGGAATTGAGTTAATTCCAACCTCACCACAACTTTTCAACTTGCCTGTGATTCGATCCTGAATACTTCAACACCAACAACTTTATTTTCTTTATCTGTTGGTTGAGCCTTTTGTGGACATTCTTCTTGGTGATTGGGAGCACTTGAATTTAAGTGCCTTGGCTTCCTTTCACATTGATATAAAACTGATTCGTGCATCCACACTTAGAAATCTCCATTTAGGGTAGCCCATTGCATTTTAGCATGCATTAACTAACTGATAATTGAAGAAGGGTTTCTTGGGTTTTAGAAGGAAAACCTGTATTTTTGCAAAAACCCGGAGATTGGTTGAATTGGTAATTCAGCAAAACCTTAAAATCCATACTACTTAAGGCTAAACTCTAAAAAAATCATTCACCAATAAAAACTTCAATTCGGGGAGATTTCCCCGTTGCATGCTTGTTTTACACACTCTGAAAATCAATCACTTGGGCATTACCCGTAAACAACGCCCTTCACATTCCAAAAGCACTTGACCCTAAGCCTCTAATTAAAACTGGTAGTAACTTGACCCTTTTTAAGGATTGGAGGTCTAACTACCTGCGTGTAGCAGCTACGTGCTAGTGAGAGTTCCCGCGTGCTATCGGGTGTCTAAGACTGGGGCAAACGGCCTTTCAATCTGGCCCAGTGGTTCCGCGGTGCTCGCATTCGGTTCCGTAGTTCGTGATAGTAGGTAACTTGGATCTTTAGGTCTAGGGGCACACTGTAGAGGTTAGGAACTTGACTGTATTGATTTGTAATAAAGTGTACCTTTGCGGCGTCATTTCTCTCATCTCTTTTCCCCTTTTATCCGCCCAATTCTTCCTGTGATAGTTCATGTTTGGGAGGAGGTCACACAACCCTGAATTGTTTGAATTGACTGATAAATAGCCGAATCATCCTCCTCCTCCACAAACATGGCACACACCCCCACCTCACCACTTCGTCACAATTCCAATTCTTTCAACACCAGGCTTATCCCAAGAAACCCTGTAAGACCTTCCTTGTCGAGTATCACGCCAAGCGACTCGGTAAGCTATGTGGAACTGGCTTCTGTGAGCCAGTATTTCAACACAGAGGACCAAGCCTCCGTGTGCTTGGACACATATGCGGACACGTCTTCTGAAATAGAAGACGCTTGCGCTCGGGGGAACAACCCATTTTCTGCCACGTATAACCCAGGGTGGCGTAATCA